>LR990055.1:9636503-14636503 GCA_905147135.1 Blastobasis lacticolella | reverse complement strand
ACAGAAACACGCCAGCTCAATGTGCTCTGTGCCTGGGCCCACACCCAGCTAACTACAAAGGCTGCCAAGTCTATAAGGAAATAGAAGCAAGAAGAGCGAATCCAGCACCGTTTGCCAAAAAAATACCACCGACAATACCACATCTGTCCAACCATGATACTAGAACACCCAAATTGACACAATATAATAATTACACGCAACGTCAAGGACCAACTTACGCTGATGTACTCAAGACCGACAAGACTGAAGATAAAAATATTGAACAAGAATTACTACCTAAAAACTCGATAGAACAATTACTCCAGAAGCAGTCGGAACAATTTCATCTTATCCTACAACAAATAAGCTCCTTAATAGGACTTATAACTACACTCATGAATAAATTACAAAAATGACCGCACTGAAAATAGCTACTCGGAACATCAACGGCCTTGCTCCTAATAAACATGAGGTAGAAATATTGTTGCAACAGCATGATCTAGACATTCTTCTCATATCAGAAAGCCACTTTACTGAAAATAGTAAGACTACAATTAAAAATTATGGCATATATAATACAAACCATCCAGATGGTAAAGCTCATGCGGGGTCGGCTGTGGTTATAAAATCATCAATAAAGCACTACGAATGCCCACAATTCAGATCGGACCATATCCAAGCCACGACTGTAGCCATACAAGATAAAAACGGCGAATTCAATGTGTCTTCAGTATATTGTCCCCCTTAAACATAAAATTACTGAAACCCAGTTTAATGAATATTAACACACATTGGGGCAACGCTTTATAGCTGGTGGTGATTGGAACGCAAAACACACCCACTGGGGTTCAAGACTAATAACAACGAGAGGTCGGGAAATGAAGAAAAGTATCGACAAAAATAACCTTACTACCCTAGCAACAGCTGAACCAACCCATTGGCCTTCAGACCCTAATAGACTTCCGGATGTATTGGACTTCTATGTTACCAAAGGCTTAGCAAGATTGTTTTTCCACATTGAGTCTTGCCTCGATGGACCCTCGAACCACATACCCGTGTTCCTCACCGTGAGTACCACAATCATCAGGTGCCAGGGAAGGCCTCGACTTTATAACAAATGTACCGATTGGCAATCATTTAGAGACATGTTGGATGAAACCCTAGAGCTAAAAATTGCTCTAAAATCTAGTGAAGACGTGGAAGCTGCTGCCGAAGACTTTACTAAAAGAATCCAGGCTGCTTGTTGGTCGTGTACTCCTTTCAAACTCTTGCATCATAAGCCGCACAATATACCAATACATATAAAAGAAAGAATTCTAGAAAAAAGGAGATTGCGACGAAAGTGGCACACAAGCCGACAGCCGGAAGATAAGACTGCACTAAACAAAGCCACGAAAGATCTCAAGCAACAAATAGTACCCTACAGGCACACCTAGAATCACTTACAGCTACAAGAACAACAGACTATTCCCTGTGGAAAACCTGTAGAAATATAAATAAACCAGTAAATCCAAAACCACCCATCAGACTGCCAGGGAATACTTGGGCTAGAACTCCTAACGATAAAGCAGAAGCATTTGCTAAATATCTCTCTACAGTCTTTAAACCGAACATATTTGATGAAAGTGACGATTCGGAGATTACAGATATCCTTAACCAAGATCTGCAACTGGATTTACCACTCAAAGCTGTGACACCTCATCAAGTCAAGAGAAATATAAATAATATGCTAGACCAAAAGGCTCCCGGTTTCGATCTAATCGACAAGAAAGTGCTGCAAGAACTGCCTCGGAAGGGTATCTTATATCTCACTATGTTATTTAATGGCATAATGAGAACCAATAAATTCCCTAGCATATGGAAGGTCTCGCAGATAATAATGGTGCAAACCAGGTAAATCAGCAAATGATGTGACATCTTACAGACCAATAAGCTTGCTTCCGATAATGTCCAAGCTTTTTGAAAGAATTCTTCTGCACAGACTACAGAAAGCGCTTTTAGAAAGAGGCGTTGTGCCCGACCATCAGTTTGGTTTTCGCCAAGAACACTCCACAATAGAACAAGTCCATAGAGTGTGTGATCAGGAGAGCCCTAGAACGTAAAGAGTACTGCTCTGCCGCTTTCCTGGATGTAAAACAAGCATTTGACAGAGTGTGGCACAAAGGCCTCCTCTGTAAAATTAAACAGCTCTTACCTCACAAATTCTACAGCATCCTAGAATCATATTTGAACGAGAGACTATTTCAAGTAATAGAAGGCGACTCTGAATCAAAGTTTCACAGTATTCTGGCCGGGGTTCCACAGGGCTCAGTACTGGGACCAATTTTATACACAATTTTTACTTCAGACCTACCGCTAGTTCCTGGAGTGACAGTTGCGACGTTCGCAGATGACACAGCAATACTTGCTACTGATTCGTGCCACATCAACGCTTCAAGGTCCTTACAAAAAGCATTGGACGCAATCAATTAATGGTTTCTAAAATGGAAGATCTGCGCCAGCCCATCAAAGTCCGTGCACATAACTTTCACGCTACGCAAAAACGACTGCCCACCCGTCATCTTAGGTGGAGCTGAGCTACCACATGAGAATACTGTCAAGTACTTGGGAATGCATCTGGACCGTAGACTAACATGGAGGACGCACATACAAGCTAAAAGAAATGAAGTCAACTTTAAATGTAGAAGATTTTACTGGCTTCTTGGAAGAAATTCAAAGCTGTCTATTGACAACAAACTCCTCATATATGAAGCAATTTTGAAGCCAATCTGGACCTATGGCATTCAATTGTGGGGCTCTGCCAGCAACTCCAACATTATAATGATACAACGAGCCCAGAACTGCATATTAAAACAAATATCGAACGCTCCTTGGTTTATCACCAATCTGGAAGTCCACAAGCTCTTGGGAGTGAGAACAGTACAGGAGGAAATAAAATCATGTTCCTTAAAATACAAAGCTCGCCTTGAGAGGCATCCTAATAAATTGGCGATGGAACTCACCATCCTAGATGATATGAGACGTCTTAAGAGACGCAAAATAATGGAAATCGACGACAGTTAAACTAACTGACGAGGCATTACCTTTGGGGAATGTTCTCAGCACGCCGTTTGTCCTTCACCTCATCTGCTCATAGTCCTAGGATTGATTGCAAGATTATATAATAAAAAAAAAAAAAAAAAAAAATATTAGCCTGAATCATCCCACTGCTGGGCAAAGACCTCCCCCCGATTCTTCCACTCTTCACGATCAAGTGCCAATGTCTGCCAGTCACTTTCGAAGGCCCGCAGCTCATCTGTCCACCTCTTTTGGGTCTGCCGCGACGTCGTTTCCGAGAATTGGGTGTCCAAACGGTAACGGTTTTAGCCCATAACTCCTCCGACATGCGGCAAACATGACCTGCCCAGTTCCATTTCAGCTTTCCAGCTTTAGTAGCTACTTTACCATTCTCTAACACAATCTTCACCCCGCAGGCCCTAGCCAAATGCGACAAGCGTCGCGTGAAGGTGGCGGAGGCCTGGCAGCGCGGCGCGCACCACGCGCGCCAGGAGCAGGCCGCCGCGCGCCGCGAGGAGCGCCGCAAGCAGGAGAAGGAGCGGATACTCGCGGTGAGAGGGATACATACACACGCACGCTGCGTCTTGTACACATATACTGCGTCTGCTCCACGCACACCACCTCAGACACACGTATGCTGCGTCTGACTCATGTAAACTATCTCTGCTACTCGCACGCTACCACACATATACTACACACTGGCACACGTAGGCTACGTCTGGAACACGCACACTAGCCATGGCACACGCATACTACGTCTGGCATACACACGCTGCGTCTGGCGCACATACATTGCGGCTGGCGCACGCATACTGCAGCTGGATGCCTCTGACACACACAGACTACGTCTGGCATACGCGCACCATATCTCGCACACGCAGGCTGCTTTTGATTTCTGACACACGTTATACTACCTGTGCTACTCACACACTATTTCTGACACACTTATACTACCGCTGCTACTCACACTCTACTTCTGGCACACGTATGCTACCTCTGCTACTCACACTCTACTTCTGGCACACGTATGCTACCTCTGCTACTCACATGTTACATCTGACACACGTATACTACCTGTGCTACTGACATGCTACCTCTGGCACGCGCACACTAAGTCTGGCACACACAGGGTTCGAAACTGTCAAGATAATCATTTTCTTTAGTGATTATCCTGATTATTATTCAAGAGGAAGCTTTTTAGGGTAGGACAAAACGCGAACGAAGTCGTGGTGGGCCAGCTAGTACAATAACAAACTAATTATAAAAGTCTTCATACTCGTCGAAATGTTTTTTTTAAATCTGACCTACCATTACAGGAAGATGATCCAGAGAAGCAACGGCGCTGGGAAATGAAGGAACAGAAGCGTCAGCAGAAACGCAAAAATCCCAAAATGAAACAGCTGAAAGTAAAGGCTCTGTAGGACGCATCGCGAGGATCAAACAATGCAATAAACAGTGATTTTTGTTATTATTCTAAGCATTAATATACTCAGCGGATGCGAATAAATCAGTTTTAAGTTACCCAATGTGTTGTTTACTTGTTGTCTTCGGTTTAACGTCGTTTTCTGCTAATATGAATGTGAGTTTGTGTGGATTTTTAAAAGCTTCACTATGGTCCGGGTTTGTGACCCCTACTCACCCGATGGGAAGCGACGATTAAGTTGAAGTTATAGCATGCTTGCCTAGAAGATACCTATTCAGTCTTGGATTTGAAGACCCAAGGTTATATTTTTTTGGGAACAGTGGGGCAGCTCTGCCTCTTTTCAGCACTCTACCCAGTCCTCAACAGCTCACATTGGTTGCAATTCGCTGAGTATGAAATGGTGGGACGTCTACCATTTATTTCCAATAAAAAAGGGCATTGGAGAGCACTCACCGAAGTGTATTCGATAAAGGACCGACAGGCCGGCGACTACGTTATTGGTGTGACCCAGACCTTGAAAACAGGACTCCACAAAATAGTACTCGTCAATCAGTTTTTTGGAATGTCTGGCTTTGGAATCAACAGCTTCAAGCTGATATCAGCGGTCTCGTGCCAGAGATGACCACAGTACTCCATGGGTTTGACAAATTGAGAATCTATTCAGGTGTGAAGTAGTTTCACACCTTGGCTAGGATTCCAAGATGTTTATAGCAGCCAATTGGGCTTGACTCAACGTAGGTAAGGTCCGAAGTCAGGTCTGTAGATAGGGTAACACCAAGCAGCTCCAACCTGTCGGTCAAAGTTATCGACTCGCCCCGGAAAGACGGTATTAGGTGAAAGGGGCTCCGTTTTGCTGAGATGGGACAAGCCTGGGTCTTTAAACTGGACCAGGTTATGAGTATCAGTCAGCCACGCACGCACGACCTTCAGGGTCTCATCTCATGGATGCGCTTGAGTAATGTGTCTCTACTCACCTGGGCCTGACCCTTGCTAGTTCGTGCGCTTAGAGGTGGGCAACGAATTGTATGATGTTGCTCATGTCATAAGGTGGCCCGCTTGTCTACCGATTTATAATCAAAGATTATATTCATCAATCAAACATATGTACATCTGCTCAGATATATAAGTACCCTTCCATGTACATTTATATTTGAAGCCTTGGCAATGCTTACATATTAATGAACTCGACTGTACATTAGTAGAATACTAAGCGCTGCTCTTACGTTGAAGATCTTCGACGACTTTCTTACGAAGAAGAAAACATCGTGATGAAACCTGCACATCAGGCGAATGAATGTGTGTGTAACCATGATCCAATCTGGTCAGGTTTCCCTAGTAGCAGGGTCACGGAGGTCAGATGGAAGTCGCTCCACCGTAATTACCTGATCAGCCAAGCCCGGGATCATGGTCAAGGCAGACCCTGGGCCCTCGTGCGCGAGAGCGTAACCAGGACATTAGCCCGAAGATTAACGGACTATCAACTGCCTAGCTGCTTCATAGATCGGCCCTATCGCAGTCTCGTAAGTAGCTACCTTAAAACTTACCTAATGGGAAAAAACATTAAAAGATCTATATTATACCACTCAAGTGGCAAACAAGCTAAGTAGTCACCACAGCCTATGGACATTTGCAATAAGAGGTCCGACCCCGTAACAAGCTTTTCACCCCTTTCATGAAGAACCATCTTCAAATTGAGGTATTGACTGTGGTAGCTGCTTAAAGGGTCTCTGGGAGGTATGGTGACTAATCACACCTCATCACCCTTTAAATATGTCATTAAAATACAGAAATAATTGAAAATGTTACAAGAATATTTGTAAAGCTTTTATTTCAAATAATTATTATTATTGAAATAAGAAAAGATATAACAAAAATATGTTAACAAAACTCACATTTTCTATAAACATATAATAAATATCTAAGTCACATAAGCAAACAAGGCGACTTACAAAATTAATTTCCATACAATTTGCTTGTTCAAGATAGCAGGTCCATTATTATTTAACAAGAAGCATAATGAGATCTATGCAGTCTTTTATATAAATTTTAATATAATTAATATTAATAGTCCCCTGTGATTTTCACCCACTTGCAGTTAAAACCTTTGTGAACCTACTACCCTGCAGGATGTTACTATTGAATCAATTCACTTCGGTATTAACACTTCTAAATGTTAAAGTTTTCATGAATAAGTGAATTCTATAGTTCTTTTGTTATACTGACTCTTTAGTTATACTGTTACAGATAAAGGATTCATAATTTTTTGATTCGACAAATTGTGCATCTGTGACTTAGAAAAACAAAAGTAAATTTGTTCTTAACAAATTCTTAGGTGGTACTTAAATGGTAACATTCTTTAATAAGGGCAAAACATCAAAAAACATGCTTAACACTTTAAAACCATCAAAAGGTGGATACAAAATAATGCATCTACTTAAATAGTATCCATTAATTTGTACCAAATTGCATGACATTTGAGCAATTGATGTTAAACGAGATTTCTTCCTGTTACATTAAACATCCATCTACACGCAAAAATAATAAAAATACACTGAGGATCTAGGAACATCATACACCAACTCTAATCAAATACAACTATTATTGGTATAAATACACAGAAAATACTTTAACCAACAATCAGAACCACATGGATACTACACAGTGACCCAGGGCACATGAGGTATCACGACACTACTACTGGTCTGACAGTGTATCACTCATCCACTTGCAGCTTTTGTATACGAGTCGAGACACAGTCCATCTCTGGTGAGGGTTCCGCTCCGGCTGGCGGTTCCACGAGTAAAGTTAGGTTTTCCAGCGATTGGCAGCGTTTGGCGGGGCTCTTGGTGTCGAGGATCTCTCTCTTACAGCTACTGGTGGATGGTTCAAATAAGTTTGTGGGTTCGCATCTCTCGTTGGCGTCGGCGCCGATGGCGTCTGAGTTCTCGCTCTTGGTGCGGTGGCGCGCGGGCAGCACGTACGGACACAGCCGGTGCTTGGTGGGCACGCGCTTCATACAATATCCCACCGTCACGTTGGAAACGTAGCGTGTGTTCAGCCGCATCACGCCCAGGCTGCTTCGCGACTCGCGAAGGTAATCGTGCCGGGCCTCCGTGATCGCGCTTAACATCCCCAGGTCGTGCAACGCTTTGTCTAAATTATCCAAATTCATGTGACTATGGGGTCGACCTTTCTGTAAACAACGCAATTTATCTTGGTCAACGCGCCTCACTGCGGTGGGGGCACTTAGTTTTTCACAGAAACGACGCTACGTACACTTTTACCGAGATCATCGAACTTCATTCTGCACTATATCTAGACGAAATTTGAGAAATTTGCATAAAAGCAGGTGAAAATAAACATCACAATAAAGTCATAATATTGGGATCACAGATTACTATAGATCAGATGGGAAGCGTCCATAGAGACACGGACGTCGTAGAGAAAACCGCCAGCATCGGTTTTGACGTATAGTTTGACATAACAATTTTGACAAGTGCTAGTGCTGCGGTCATATCAACATAACAATCTATCGATTGCGATTTGGCTAGGGATGCCACATCGATTACATTTTCTCGATTTTCATATTGTACTTTATTATTACTGAATTCTAATTCTTATATTAAAGAAAACACAAATGGCACATAATTAACATACATATAATTTGTCTAGAAATTAATTACAAAGTAATAGTAAAGCGCCTCTCAATTTAAAATAATCACCGCAGGATCACAGAATGTTCTCAAGTTGTGTTCGACACCACCTGAAAGTAAAAGTCAATAATGAAGCTTTAATGTCATCGTAGTACCAATGTACCAGTGCAAACCTGTGTACACCTGTAGATGTCCATTATCAAGAGGATGTGTACTATCAAAAGCAAAAATAAATTGATGACTCGAACAAATTATAGTGCACTTCAAATATAAGTTTGGCCATATAGAAGTCTTGTTTAGCCTTTGCTTATATTTACCTAATAGAAATTGATGTTTTAGTGCAGGTATAATATGTAGGTAGGTACTTATATCCAAATAAGTATTGCTTATTACAAGGGCCAATTAATTTTTCTGTAAGAAATACTTTAAATGTCAACACGGTCAATAAATATACAAAATTTTTAAGAAGTGTTTACACATAAAACAAATGCACTTAATACCAGTTAAGATTGTTAGCCCAATATGAACAACCAATGGTGAATGCATAAAGCAAAATGCAATTTCATGCTTTACACATATAACCAAACAAAATAAGTTTACAATAATATAGTATACTTTTCAATTAAAACAATTACCATAGTAGGCCTCTGGGTATTCGTGGTCATAATCTTGATTGATCATTCCTCAAAACACCTGGAAAATGGAAACAGGAATGTTAAGTATTAATAGTTAAAGGGAGCGGCAAGGAAAGGTTTTGTCTAATAATTATATTCTATGAATGCTTACAATGAAACATTCGGTATAATTTTAAGGTTATGTTCCGGGTTACCTATTGCATACCTTTGTTGACGAGTAGCCCGATATTTCGACACAGTTGCATGCATCATGGTCACGGGACGCGGTAGGAAACCCGGAACGGAACATAACCTTAAAATGTGTAATAATAACCGCGATAGTTTAAAACATTATATTAGGAATAATTTATGTAAAACGGAAATTTACTGATATTCTCACTTTTGAACCACCAATGAAAAAATAGGGATGATGTAGAAGTCCTCCACTAATGTAGAAGTCCTATTGCTAATCCATGAAAAGTAAAGGTGAAAGGAAAAGGACAACATGGCACAAATATGAACATTATACCCTTGTTAAAAACTTAAATTGTAATATACTACTTACTTTTATAAATAACAGAGTTTTCTTTGGCAGTGAAAACACTATGTTGGACTATGAGGTTTGAGTTATTTTAACTATATTTCGCAAGTGCTGGAGTTGGCCAATTTCACAATGTTTCTCTCAATGGGCATCCATGGGTCTCACGACACAGCGATATTGAAACATTGCTCAAAAATTCAAATAGAAGCTGATAGGAATCTATTATATTACAATAACAAATTAGAATTCACGAAAATACGAAAAAAACGATTTCTGTCAAAACGTAGTTTCTTTTTCTAGAAGTTCGGTTTGGCTTTGGATACAAGGTATCAGTAGTAAATGTTTATAAAAAAAGAACTTTCGCGTATTATTTATATAGGTATATTAATTTTATTCTGAAAATGTATTAACATAATTTAAAGATATTATAATATTTTTTATTATCTGCACATATTGGTGATATTTTTGTATCCAACCGGGATGTCTAGTATGTAAAATTATATTTAAAAAGTTATTTGACAGCCACTCGATGCTGGCGGTCGCTTTTACTAAGTTTATGACTCTGGATACTGCGTTTCCACCCCGTGATTGGGATGACATGAAATGAACATGACATGACAAGACAAGCAGCCAATAAACCTTTGTTATTTGTTTTACGGCTCGGGAAACCAGAAGTTTTTAGCCTGTCTATGCATTGTCAGTTTGCGATCAGTCGTGGTTTGCATTGCACTGCCTGCACTCTCCAGGCTCCAGGAATAATCATCATCTTACCGTCAATATCCCGGTTGTGTTTCCAAAATCACTTCGCTGGTCATGGACTGAAGGGAGCTACCGCCTACCTAACTCGTTTCATCTTGATGTCGCTCGCACTTCGCGGCGCATTTTACAAGCGAGCGAGATGCTATAAATGATTGCTGTAGCTATAGCTTTCGATCCGTATCAATTTTGTGACGGCATTCTATACTATTGGATCTAAATGGCGACGTTCTATGAACCGATTTCAAGAGCAGCTTTCTAACAATACCCGTAGATGGCGTGCTAAGAAGGAGTGAAACATTATTGTAATTTCGATGTAATTAAAACATTATTGTATAATTATATTTGTATGAGAGCACTTTGGCAAATAGTAACTAGCGTTTAAGTGCAGTTTCATTTGTTCTGAGGCAATGAATGATGACAGCCACATATATAGTTTGTCATACAACAAAAACAATAGCTCCATATAGTCAAGAGATTACAAAAATGTTTTGGTCGTTAGAGTGCGCCATCTATAGGAATTGTTAAGAAGCTAGTTTTGGAAACGGCTTATTGGAGTGCGGCGATACCACCCCTGCCATCAATAGGTACAGACCGACAAACACCCAACTGCAGCGATAAATTCGCGGGGTCGCTAAACGTACCGCAAAAAGTCACAGTGTGCCATCTCCGGCGTGCTAAATAAAGGTAAGAAAGATCCACGTACTTACCTAATTTCATTGCAGCTGTATCGTAATAGTAGTTTATGCAACTGTCATATAAAAGGTATTAAAACATGAGTGTCTGTTTATCGACTATGATACTAGTTTGATATGATACTAGTATGATAATAGTTTGACACGAGTGTTTTAATACCTAATTATATGCAGTTGCATACACTACTTTATCTACACTCATATTCGTATGTTAAAATATCGTAACTATAATTTTCTCAACTTTGCTGGAAGTAAGCTGCGAGTCAGTTTTGTTGTATCTACGCGTCAAGGATATCAAGCGGCGGGAAATTCACTTCATTACTTTCACATTTATCTATTTATTTGCTTCAAACAAGAAAAAACATTCACAAACACAAATTACAACAATTACAAAAAATATTCTGTTTAGCGGGAAAATAATTACACAGAATATAAACAGGAAAATTTGAATTTGTCAAAGACATTTAGGTATTCAGCCTACATTTCGCCGTGTATCGGCGCCCGATAAAATTTAAAAAAATAAAAGTGTTGCATAATGAATAAAATAGTAGTTTATGCAACTGTCATATAAAAGGGGGTATTAAAACATGAGTGTCTGTTTATCATACGAGGCATAGCCGAATATGATGAAAGTTTGACACGAGTGTTTAAATACCTAATTATATGCAGTTGCATACACTACTTTATCTACACTCGTATTTTTATGTTAAAATATCGTACCTATAATTTTCTCAACTTTGCTGGAAGTAAGCTGAGAGTCAGTTCTGTTGTATCTACGCGTCGAGGATATCAAGCGGCGGGAAATTCACTTTACCACTTTCACATTTAATTTTATCTATTATTTGCTTAAAATAAGAGAAAAACATTCACAAATACAAATTGCAACAATTACAAAAAATATTCTGTTTAGCGGGAAAATAATTATACAGAATATAAACAGAAAAATTTAAATTTTGAATTTGTTAAAGATATCTAGGTATTCAGCCTACATTTGACCGTGTCCGAGCGCCCGACAAGAATTTAAAAAATATAAGTGTTGCATAATTATTAAAAAGTTATTTTACGATACAGCTGTAATGAAATTAGTATGGGAAATGCTATATCGAAAAGAATTTTTTTTAAATTTTATGGACTGGCGTAAAAAAAGTGTATCCTTAACGACTGTTTTCGAATATGTAATTAAAACATTGCGATACGATCGTATCGCAATGTTTTAATTACATATTCGAACTCGAGGACTTGATTGGTTCGTCAAACACATCAGTTAAATTGAGAATTTGATTTCCTTGAATCTGTATGCAACCAGAACTACTCAATGAAATAGCTTCGATTTCTATGATGTGATTTTCGGAACTAAGGAACCATTTGTCTGGACCATACGATGAAAGCATAAAGTCTATGAATTGGAGTTTCAACTTCTCGGATTTATATTTAATTATTTGTGGGTACGAGCTGGTACGGTTTTCTTTCAAGTTCTCAATTTCAATAACATGTTTTTCACTAAGTCTTCTTGCTACTTGAGCCAGAGGATTATTTCCTTGCCTTATTAATTTTTTGATAGAAAACAATTTATTTTCAAAAGGATAGGCATTGTAATCTTGTAGTTTTCCAAATCGTCTTACTTCTGAAACTATATGGGATAAGTTATGAACGTTGCTTGTTATATAATCTTTGCTATAAAACTTATCAAAATCTTCGATAAAACAATCGAGTAATTTCTCTGCAAGTTCTAAAAAATGAAAATATTTTTCATTCGAGCATATCGTGATAGCACAAAAAAAACATAAAAAGTGTTGATATGCCTCAGAACATAGTACATCTTTTAGAATTGCAAAGCTCAAGTAATACAGGAATGTTCGAAATTCGGATGCTTTCCAATACGCTAACACCTCTAATGATCTTGTAGAACGATGTATCTCTTTGGGTGTTTTACAAGTCACTAAAAACTTTCCAACCTTTTGAATATCCTGCGCTCGCCACTTGGTTATATATTTGCCAAATTTACCATCTTTCCATCCAACCAATAGTCTTTTCATAACTCCTAAGTCAATAAGATGAAGAGAATCGGAAACGGGAAAATCTTCCACCATGTCTAAATCAAGTTGTAATAATGGTGAGTCACGTTTGTGGTGTTCTCCATATTTTTTGGCACGGAAATCTTCGTTGTTTCTTGCTAGAGATCTTGCTTTTAGAAAAACTACTGTATGCGAATTATGAGAATACTCTCCCACTGTAGTACACTTCAAGCATCCGTGTTTACTGTTGAAATTAGATACACCTGAAAAGTAAGTACAAACTATTAGTTTTAAGATTTAAAATTATTTATTATGTACATTTAAAGTTAATAACTGTCAGCTGATGAAATATATTTTATTATGCCAGTTTATTTCACATTTAGAATTCAATAAAACTATGTTTTTATACAATCTTAACAACAAATTCGTTCAACTGCGACAAAACAAACATTTTTATTTTGTTATTTATTGTAATGTTTTTGTTTATTTACTTAACTTTAATCAAAGCTCTGGCAGGTGAGTCGCAGACGAAGGCTTTAATTTTTATTTTGACAATCTTTTCAGTTCCTGTTTTTGTTATAATACTGAGCCCATTTTCAAGGTCTTTAATTTCACCCACAAAGTGTTCTAAATATTTATCTAGGTCCGATGGTTTTTCTTGACCTACATATATTCCGACAACTAGGGGCGAAATTGTCGGTATTTCTACAATTTTACACAATATTGGCCAAAATTGAAGTTTTGAGCTATTATATACTGGTAGGCCGTCAATATTTATGAGAAGACTTAAAACATCAAAATTGCAGCCAATAATTTTCAAATATTTTTGTAAAGGTTCAGTTAATCCATTGTGCCAGTATAATCCAGAACCAACTACAAATAAATTAATTTTTGATGTATCTGTTTTTAAAATAGTACGGGGATCTTTTGGCAGTATGTACGGCAGTCTTCTATTTAAAATTGTCGTCAATTCTCTTAAGGCATCATGAGAAATGTTAAATCGGAGTGCCCACTCTTTAAAATCAGACCGAAACTCATTATTTAAAGATTCATTGTCTTCGGTGTTTGAACTATCATTGGCCTCAGACTCTGATCTGTAATTGTCATTATCATCACTGTTATTATAATCAGATTTGCTATCACATTCTGAGTCTTGATTACACGACATTTTTTCAGCACGAAAACTCTCTTTATTAGAAGATGGTAAACAGATTCCATTATTAGGTGTGTGAAAATTACCTACGGAACCCTCACTAATATTTAGCGATTGTTCTTTGCCATCTGTTACTGTCAATGAACATGTTGCCTGTTTCAATTGAGCGTAAATTTTATTTACTTTCCGTCGGTAACCACCACTTCTTTTAATTTTTTTCCACCGCTTACAATCCATTGTCGCAAAACGAAATAAATACGGTTGCTGCAAAAGCGTACACTGATTTAACAAAATGGCGTGCATAGTGCTGTAAAAGATTTCATTTAGCTATAACGCTGTATATTGACTTTCAAATAATGTTTAGACCACCTCCGATGCTGTAATAGATAATTTAGAAGCATTTTCTCAACTTCGAAATTTTAATCAAATTAAAGCCTCCAGAAAGCTGTCATATAACATTTGAGTGCAGAAATAGCAACTGTAATGCTATTTTGACGAATGAGTTGCCTTTACTCTACAATATTGTTCTTGGATTCAATAGTCGAATAAAAGTGCTGTAAAAGGTATTTTGATGATAATTTGGCAACTCAATTGCCTTTAAAGAACTGTCATGAGAATTATGGTCGTATGAACGTCATTCGAAGATGTATTTATAGAATTATCGAGTGAATGCAATAAAAATCTGCCGAGTAAACGTTTACTAGATATGTTTACACAGCCAAAAAGCATTTGATGCAATACAATCTAGAAAGATGCGTTTATACGTCTTTTTGAAATAATGGGATCTTTCATACGAGTGTTTCTCGATCCATAGTCGAGAGAGAACTTTCTTATACGATTTTTTTGCTGGTTGGGGAGTGTAGATAAAGTTATTTTACGATACAGCTGTAATGAAAATAGTATGGGAAATGCTGTATAGAAAAGTAATTTTTTAAAGTTTTATAGACTGGCGTTAAACGATTTATTATATATTGCACACTGCCTTTTCCTTTATAGATTGGCGTGATAATATTTACGCGCCACGCGTCAGGTATAAGCCCCGCAACTACAATCCTGTTGAAAAGCTCAGTGAGCAAGAGTACGCCCCGGGTCCCCATTGTTTTCCAGGTTTCTATGGGTATTCCGTCATGGCCAATAGATTTTTCGTTCTTCATACGTACCAGAGACCTCTCCACCTCATCAAGGGTAATCGGACTTATCGTGCCAAAGTTTGCAGGAAGCTGTGGTGATCGCACGTAGTTGTTGGTCTCGTTAGACAGTTCCTTGAAATGACAGCACCACCGGTCTTTAATAGAGTTTGCGCTTGTGAGCAAAACGCCGTCCGTACCTTTTATGGCAACACACTTTGTCGCATCTAGACTGGCCCGACTCCGCAATTTTGCCAGCTTGTAGACGAGCTTGTGCCCCTCCACAGAATCCAACGCATCGTAGAGCGGAGCCAGCTGAGCCGACCGCGCTTTTGCGACCGCCATTATAGATCGCCGCTTTGCTCCCAAGTACACTGCCTTATCCGACTGTGGTGCCATTTCTTGGAACATGCCTTTATGTCCCTAACTGCTTCCTGCACCTCACTATTCCACCATACCGTATTCTTGTCAATCCGTCAGCCGCCTTTCGACGTGCCGAGTACTGTTCGTCCGAGTTTGAGGATGGATTTCTGATAGCGACACCAGAGGTTTCACCAGGTTTTGTCCTTTGCGCTCCAATCGAGACTTTCGGCTGCCTTCATGAACTCCTGGCTCTTGCTGCTCAGAGTCCGCCACTTATTAGATGGTACCCAGCGTTCTGCTGTAGCTCGTCTACTAATTCTAGATCTACTACTACTGCTACTCTCTCTAGATGTTCGAAAGTCGAGTGGGCCTGATGGTATTCCGGCGGTGGCGCTTAAAGTGTGTGCTCCCGAATTGTGTCCGATACTAACGCGTCTCTTTGAGCTCTCATACTCCACTGGGATAGTCCCGTCTTCATGGATGACTGCCCACGTGCACCCTGTGCTTAAAAAGGGCGACGGGTCAGACCCATCAAATTACAGGCCTATCGCTATTACCTCCCTAATAAAACCGTGGGCGATTGTGAGTCAGGGTCGGGGCTCAAGGGGGGTGTAATCGCTGCAGAGATTGTAGGCCGACCAGCGGTACTCGAATCAGCAAAGAAAAGTTATATCAGGTGTTGGGGCGTCGGTCGGTCGGTGGGTCTTGTCCCACAATCTGGACACTTTTTGCCTCAGCAAATATCGCTCGGTGTCCATCGGGGGAACATTTGACTGTATTTAAACTGATAGACTGAAAATTTTTCTTCAATCTTGATAGCATTCATTGTAATTTAATTTAATTGTAATGAAATGTGGTTGTCCATTGAATGGGCTAAGTGGTCGCCTTTTAGTATTCTACGTTTTGTTTAAAAAAATGCGATACAAGCTGAATAGTCGACCAGGCAACCAACCTAGATTCGAGGTTTTAGTCCACCACTATACAATACATACCTACACTCCTTTGCAAAAAAGTAGGGACCGAATAGTAAGTTTGTGAATTCCTCGGTTGTGTTTCATTGAAATTATGTTTGTGTGAATTTTTTTATGTGTTCAGCCTAGAATTTCGTATCGGTAAAATAAAATAAAATAAAATAGTTATTTATTTCCATAATTGTTGCTTACATTTTACACACTGCTTCCCGAGCTAGGTCTCGTAACACATACCTGTGTTACGTGATCCTTACGTCTTCCCTTCCTGACTTCCGCACACAGCAGTCACAACCTTGACCATAGTCCGCACAACGCGTGCTGCCTGGTCGATCACCTGCGGCATCTCACTGTCCCCACCCAGTCTCGAGACTTGGGAACAGCATCGCTTTGGCACAGCTCACAGCTCACAGCGCAACCTCACACCAGAGCTACGCCATTCCTCACCGCATCGCTCGACTGACTACGCTTCATACGTCAGCGTTTCTCGCTTCGGTATCGACCTCCAGTCTCCGGGGGGAGTACTGTAGCGACATCTATCGCTCCACTAGGGAAACTCAACGATACTCACATTACGAGTACACGAACACAAGGTTAGCAAGCATCCGCACATAGATGGCGCTAACAATCCTACATCGCGCTAGAGAAAGGTGCCAACTTCCACGGCATATATACAACTTCCGACGATCAACTGTCGGGCCCTTGGTCCCCTGGTCACAACACCCGGCCAGGTGGGTAATTACCCTTTTCTACCTTCTCTCCATTTTCGCTTACCAACATTGGCGGCAACCTTATCCCTGCACCGCCAAAGTGGAATGAACTACCTGGAGAGGTTTTCCCTGGAGAGTACAACATGGAGTTCTTTAAGAGAGGGGTATAAAGTATAAAGGTTTTTAAGGGGTCGGCAACGCGTGGGTGATGCCCCTGGTATTGCAGACGTCCATAGGCTGCGGTGACTGTTTACCATCAGGCAGGCCGTAAGCTTGTTTGCCACCTGAGTGGTATAAAAAAAAATTACCTGGACCTCCATGACCAGGACTCGGTGCTGTGTAGTGAGGCATCCCCCCTGGATGATCTCGCACTGGGATACGTGACCGATGTCACGTCTTCGGATCAGCAGAATAATCGATCTGTGATTGGTGTGGGCCACTTTTATAGGTGATGAGGTGTGCTGGTCTTTTCTGGAAGAAGGTGTTGACTACGGCCAAGTCGGCGGCCAGTGAGGTACGGAGAATATCTTCTTCCTCACTGTTTCGCTGGTCGTAGCCAAAGCCACCGTGCACCCGACCGAACTCCTCGCTCTTCTGGCCCACATGGCCGTTGAGGTCCGCACCAACCACAATCTGTTCTATTTTTGAATACTGTTCCAGAAGGCAGACTTTTCGGTGTCGGCGCAGCCGGTCTGGGGAGCATAGGCGCTGATGAGGTTCGTTGTTATACCCTCAATTTGCGCCTTGATCACCATGAATCGATCGCTCACCCTGTTCACCTCCAAAATGCTGTTCCGGAACTCGTCGCCCACCACAATAGCGATCCCATTTCTCTCTTCTGCGGATCCGGTGTACAACAGCTTGTATCGCTGCCCGATTTCCCTAGACTTAGAGCCACACTACCTCGTAGGTAGTGTGGCTCCAAGTGTAGGAATGCCACCTGAACGCGGCGCCTGTGCAGTTAATCGGCCAGCTCTCGAGACCGGCCGGCCAGAGAACCAACGTTCAGGGTGGCGAAACAAAGCTTCCTACTACTTATCGCTAACTTCGTTAACCCTGCCCGCGTGTGACAGGGTATCCCTAGCCCACTTATCGCAGGTGTAGGGCGATATGCCTGCGCGTCGTTCAGTGGCGACGCCCTAGCATGGTATTCGTTTCCAATAGCAGACCTTTTCATTCTATTTTTTAGCGGTGATTTGGCTTTTTATGTGCGGCGACTACCATCCGCCCCGCACCACCCGTTAGGGAGAAGCCGGTTCGCCAAAGCCTCATCCGTCTGTCAGTAGGGGGGCCGCGGGCAGGTGAGGTTGGCTTGGGTACATGAGATGGTGGTTGGGCCCCATGACCCCCCTATTCACTAGACACCTTACCTTTTATTATAATCACAATATTAAATTATAAGGACAAGTTTAACAAAAAGGACGAAGTCGTCCGGAGCGAAATACACAAGTCTGTTGTTTGTGTTCTATTCGAGTAGACATTCGTAGCGAAATATAATTTATCTGCAGATGGGCTGCCTTGTTTCATGTGTGACATTTTGTCTCGAATTGAAACTCGGTATGTTAGGTACTCTCTGTTTGTGTAGATAATTTTTTTTCTCTATGAGATCAAACCAAAAATAGAGAGCTTGCTCGTTCCTCGTATTGGGTAACAGATTAGCATCGCTATCCAACGAGGCAACGCAGCCAGATTTCAGCATCATTCAGGGGTCAGCGGTGTAAACGACTTTTTAAATTTCTTGTATGTTTTTTATGTGTAATATGTATATTTTTAGTATTTCAGATGTAGGTTTTAGTGTATATTTTTACAGTTAATGTTCCCATAGCCTCCTTCATCTTAAAAGCCATGCGCAGAAGTTTGACAACGTAGCATTTTTTAATTTTAGTGAACCTAAAGATGACTGTAAAACTATCATCGCGGTCGTCGTTGTTTAATAAAAAAAAATCATCTTGGCGTTAATTTCCCGGTTGTGCTCTCACGCACGAGGGCCCGGGGTCCGCCTTTACCATGATCCAGGATTTGGCAGGTCAAGTAATTATTCAAATCAAATCAAATCAAATCAAAATTTCTTTATTGATTAGGACATTAAATATCTCTTTCAATCGTCAAAAAGGAGGGGGGTTGGAAAGTAGGAAGGAAACACACAGTGACACGCTGACCGCCCTATGGCCGTAGATAACGTATCCCTCGCCAACCACGACCGAACCATGCTCGACAATGCCAGGCAGAGCCGGAATGCTATATTATATTATATAGGTATGTCTAGTGTAATTAAGAAAAACCACCTAAAACTACAGCAAGAGTAAGCCAGTCCACCAAGGCAGCACCCGTTCACGAGTATAACGCAGGGCCCAGCCATCGTCCAATTCAACCATATTTGAGGGAAAAGAGCGACCCGGCCCCCACGCCACCGCCAGACAGACTTTTAAGTGAGCGTGCATCACACATGCTGTATGTGGTAGGTAGTCGCTATCACCCTACTCTATCCTATCCCTTCCCTATCGCTACCTTACCCCTAGCCTATCCTAACATTGCCTTAACCCTACCCTACCACTACCTTACCCCTACCCTAACACTACCTAACCCTGACCCTACCACTGTCTTACCCCTACCCAACCCTTACCGCTATCTTACTCCTACCCTACCCTACCCTACCCCTACTCTAACTACTACCCTACCCCAGCGCAGACAGGAGACACCATGTGTGGGAGAGGAAGGAAAATTAACGCCGCTTCCAAGGTGGTTCTCCGTGGGGGAAAGAAACGGCAAGAAACCCACAGAGCCTACGTTAATTTTTTTTTTTTTTTTTCAAACATGTCTTATGTACTAATACATTATTTGTCCTATATACTATCTTAAAAGTAAATACCTGTATAGAACAGCAGTTCAGTCCCATGGACTTTTGTCATTTACATATTCAGATATACTATAATAACTTTTTTGACATAATTTGTTTTTTATAGCGACTTTAAATTTATGCAATGGTAAATTCTGAATATCTGTTGGAACCTTATTATAAAAGCGTACACATTGACCCATAAATGATTTGTGGACTTTGGCTAGACGACAAGCACCAACAACAAGCTTATCTTTATTTCTCGTATTAATATTATGAACATCACTATTCTTCTTAAATAAGTGTAAATTTTTATGAACATACATTAAGTTCTCATATATATATTGTGACGGCATTGTCATTATATCAATATTCCTGAATTTATCTCTAAGTGAAGTTCTAGGTCTCCCTAGAATAGCCCTTTTCTGCAATACAAATACATTGTGCCAGTCGGCAGCATGTCCCCACAGCAGTATGCCATAGGCCATAATACTGTGGAAATAACTAAAATAAACTAATCTTGCTGTAGCCTCGTCAGAAATACCCCGTATTTTCTTTACAGCATATGCTGCAGAACTTAGCCTTTTCGCCAATTTATCAATGTGAGGACCCCATTGCAATTTATTATCCAGAGTAAAGCCTAAAAATACTGTAGAATCAACAAGATTTAAATTTTCGCCTTTTATTTGTACATTAGTGGGCACTGATCTAACATTTGGCAAAGAGAATTTTAAACATTTTGTCTTCTTGCCATTCAGTAATAAATTATTAACCGTAAACCAGTTTACCACTTCTGCAATAGCCTTGTGCACGTCTTCATATGTTAATTGTTGTCTTTTTACTTTAAACACTAAAGATGTATCGTCCGCGAACAAGACAATTTCATGGGTATCTTTTACAAAGTACGGTAAATCATTTACATAAACAAGAAACAAAAACGGGCCCAAAATAGATCCCTGGGGGACACCCATAGAGACAACAGACCCCATAGATCTCTCCCCGTTTACATCAACTTTTTGAATTCTATGACTCAAGTATGAATTTAGCAAGTTCAGGGCCAAGTCCTTTATTCCATAATGTTGTAATTTCCTGACCAAAATATCATGATTAACGCAATCAAAGGCTTTGGATAAATCACAGAAAACCCCTAAGGCATCACGTGATTCCTCCCAGGCCCCAAAGATATGTTTAATAAGTTCAACACCAGCATCAGCTGTTGAACGACCGCGGGTAAAATCGAATTGTTTATGATGCAATAGGTTACTTTCATAAAAATGAGCTTTTAGTTGATTTAATATGATTTTCTCAAATATTTTACTTAGAGTCGGTAAAATTGAAACTGGTCTAAAATTTGTAGGATCCGTTGTATTACCAGTTTTCAACAATGGAATAACTTTACTGTGCTTCATCAGGTCAGGAAATTCACCATTATCAACACAATTATTAAATATATTCGCTAAGTGGACAGCAATAACATCAATTACAGAGCTAATAATTTTTACTGACATACCATCAATGTCGGCAGTTGCTTTCATTTTTATGGTTTTAAAAGCCTTAACTATATCTTGAGGTGTTGCATGCTCGAACTTAAAATCGATGACACTCTCGGGTACATTTTGCTTTAACAAGGATTCAGCGAGAGCAGGAGACGAATTTAAGGATTTCGTAGTTGACACTGGAATGGCTGTAAAAAATTTATTGAACGCCTCCGCAACTTCCGAGTTTTTGGTAACAACATTATCATTTATCTTTAAACTGTACTTAGTATCGCGATTTGTTACTTTTCCAGTTTCACTATTTATTATCTGCCATGTGGATTTTACTACATCTGTGCTATTTTTTAGTTTGTTTTTAATGAAATTCGATTTAGCTGTAGCACAAACGCGTTTAAATAACTTCGAATAATGTTTAACATACTCAGCAAATTCTACGCTATTATTATACGCCCGTTCTGCATAGAGCTCATATAATTTATTTCTACTCTTATGTATTCCTGCTGTCGCCCAATCGCTAAACATAAGTTTGCTGTTTACTGCCTTCACCTTTGGTTTGAATATACTATTACTTTCAGTTTTTGTCATGTGTAAAACTGAATTATAATATTCATTTGTATCATCAAAATACTTTAAATTAGATGATTTCTCTATAATGTTATTTCTAAAACTGTTTAGACGGTTGTTGTTAATTGGTACAAATTGTGGAGCGACTGCCATCTGACCTCCATGACCCTGCTACCAGGGGAACCTGACCAGATTGGACCATGGTTACACAACCAGTCGCCTGAATGTGCAGGTTTCATCACGATGTTTTCCCTCACCGTAAGAGCATCGGTTAGTATTCAACTAATGTACATAACTCAGAAAATAGTCATTGGTACATGGCCGGAGCGGGATTTGAACCCGGGACATCTTATTGTAATAATAATTGAACATAGTGCCAACTTTTATAAATATTTTTTTTTACATTTCGTTCAACCTTTAAAAGTTATGTTTATAGGTATTAATAAACATTTTATTTTTAAGTTAAGTATTAGTTGGCTGCATGAAATCACTGCCACCATCATACAGATTATAAAAAGATTACCAAAATTGTACGAGAGCCATCTATTGATGCTTTTAGAAACCAACTATCAATACCTACTGGAAAACTCCTCATTGTGTAATCCTAATACCATAAATGCGAAATATAATGTAGGTATGTTTGGTTTTGCACGTTATAGATGTTTCTTAGCGGACGCAGTCGCGGCCAAAAGCAATTATGAAATAAAATAATCTATGGCAGCCAAAATATTGCCAGTTTATTCAATATTAGGTATAATACCAGTTTATTCAACATTAGGTATAATACAGTAAAAACAATAAAGATTTTTATGATTTATGATTTAACCTATGGATTTAACAGTTTTATTTAAGTACCTAAGTACCTATATCTAACTACTTACTTATTGTACCGTGATTGTACCTATCTACTTTTTCAACGCTTCCATCATCGTGGATAATCAAATATCGTGGTTTAAAGTAGTTGTGATAAATTTCACAATGCGAAAATGTTTGCTGCACACAAAAGATCCTTCGGTGTGACTCCAGCATGCTTGGGGAATAGCATAAGTCCATTTTTTAAATATAATTACATTTTTAGAAAAGCAAAATGTCGGCACAGCTTCTTTCCCATTTTTAACACGTTCAGACCGGGGTGTACCACCGGTGGAGCACGGAGTACTCGCTGACAGGGCGGGGTGTACCACCGGTGACCACGTTACACCTAACTTTCAATGTACTAAGGAATTCGTGCCGCCTTGAAGGAGAGTATTGTAATTAACGTTCCCGCCATGTAAAATCGACAAAGTTTCATAGCGTAGCTCAGGAGATGGATATTATTTCGGGAAGTAAAGAAAAAACAGGATTGAAAAATTGTATTTAACAAAATATGACATAATCACACGAAATGCAAATTATTTTTGTTGGATCACATTGAGAAAATGTTTATTTATAGGAAAACTAAATCAAACATGAAAAAAAATATCAAGACATTGATGGTACAAAACGAAAATTATTTTTGATGAATCGTATTGAAACAATCCAAACACATTGGTATGTTGTCACATGCAGAGCAAAAAGTATTCACGCGTTATGATTTTTTTCTAGCCATAGCCGCGGACTCGGTTGTTGTAATACGGTCGTAACAAGGCCTGCATCTCTTTCGGGTATTCTAAGCATTCCTTCCGTTTTCTCTAACTTTAACTTGGCCGGGTCCACCGGTGGCGCACCCCGCCCGGCAGGTCTTTCGGTTTATGGGGCGGTGATGTACCATCGGTGGCCATATGAAGATTTGCCCCGTTGGATACCACATACAGTTCATGAGGTCCCGATCTTAACGTGTTAAGGTTTCATCATAACCTTTGCATCTGTTAGAGAAAGATTCCGTACGATAAGTAAAAAACTAAGAGTTAAAATGGGCAAGGGTTGTTTTTTAAAAATTGTATTTATCAAAGAGCATGGAACATTTACTATGGAGAAAATCACCACCCACTCACCGCCATTTTGAAAAAATATCGATTTTTCGGCCACTCATAAAATTTATGCCAACCAATAGGAAACTTTAATATCTATCGATCACTATGTTCAAAAATGTCGAAAACGGTATACCTTGCGAGATATCGCAAGTCAAAGATGTACATTATCTACCGACATATGGGGAACAAATACCTCCTAGTTACCGTACCGTTCGGGAGCTACAGATAGCGCTACAGATAGCTAGCGATAGAGCCCAGATATACACGCGTTAAACTTACAACAAAAATTAAACTAAAATAAAGTGTATTGTAACATTATGTGTTCACAAACACACAAAATACTTTATTTCATAATAATATGCAACTCGGCTCTCGAGACTGTTCAATTAGTCTCCGGTCCCCAGAGGTAGACCATGGTCAACCTCGCTTCGCCACATAACGTTGGCATTTGGCACACCTAACGAGTGGCGAGCTCGTGGCGGTGCTGAAGTTTGACTAGTCTCAAAGTATAAAACGGTCACCCGTTTCTGTTAAAGGACGCTATGAACATTGCTTTACCTAGGTTATCGGTCTGGCAAGTTTCTTTATTTTATGGAATAAGATAATTAAGTTAAGTTGCATAATGCAGTGCTTACACTGTAAGAGCAAGCTCCTCAACTCTAACTCAGCTAGCAACTGCGCATAGCACTTGGCGTTGTACCTACATCGCCTAGCACTTGCCATGCATGTGACGTTAATAATGTGACCAGATCCCAGAAATCGATTTCTGTGTTTTTAAACTACTTCTTTTTTTTTTGGGATGGGACATATTTACCCAAGTAAATTACCGACTTGCAATGCGAGAGTATCGGGTTCAAATCTCACTGCCGCCATGTATCAATGACGGGCGTATGGTAGTCGCCGCATGTTAAAAGCCAAAACACCGCAAAAAATAGAATGAAAAGGTCCTCTGTTGGAAGTAAACACCATGCTAGGGCGTCGCCGCTGAACGACGCGCAGGCATATTGCCCTACACCTGCGATAAGTGGGCTAGGGCTACCCTGTCACGCGCGGGCAGGGTTAAAGAAGTTAGCCCTAACAGTAGGAAGCTCCGCTTCGCCACCCTAAACGTCGGTCTCTGACCGGCCGGTCTCGAGAGCTGGCTGACTTGTTGCACAGGCGCCGCGTTCAGGTTGCATTCCTGCAAGAGACGAGGTGGCGTTGCTACAAGTCTAGGGAAATCGGGCAGGGATACAAGCTGTTGTACACCGGATCGGCAGAAGGGAGGAATGGGGTCGCTATTGTGGTGGGCGACGAGTTCCGGAACGGCATTCAGAAGGTGAACAGAGTGAGCGATCGACTCATGGTGATCAAAGCGCAAATTGAGGGTATAACAACCAACCTCCATAGCGCCTATGCTCCCCAGTCCGGCTACGACGACACCGAAAAGACTGCCTTCTGTGACAGTTTCGAAAATACCCTGCCACGTATACTATCCTCCAAACAGATTGTGGTTGGTGCGGAACTCAACGGTCATGTAGGCCAGAGGAGCGAGGAGTTCGGTCGGGTGCACGATGGGTTTGGTTATAGCCAGCGAAACAGTGAGGGAGAAGATATTCTCCGAACCTCACTGGCCGCCGACTTAACCGTAGTCAACACCTTCTTCCATAAAAGACCAGAATACCTCATAACCTACAAAAGTGGCCTGCACCAATCACAGATCGATTATCTGCTGATCCGAAAACGTGACATCGGTCACGTATCCCAGTGCAAGATCATCCAGGAGGAATGCCTCACTACACAGCACCGAGTCCTTGTCATGGTCGTCCGCGTGAGTAGTAGGTAGACGGCCTACGGCAGAACGCTGCGTGCCGTGTATTAAGTGGCGGACTCTGTGCAGCACGAGCCAAGAGTTCATGGAGGCAGCCGAAAGCCTCGATTGGAGCGCAAAGGGTGAAACCTTCAATGAGCTCTGGTGTCACTATCAGAAATCCATCCTCAAACTCGGACGAACAGTACTCGGCACGTCGAAAGCGTCCGACCAATTGACAAGGATACGGGGTGGTGGAATGGTGAGGTGCAGGAAGCGGTAAGAGACAAAAAGGCATGTTTCAAGAAATGGCAGCACAGTAACTCACTATCGGATAAGGAAGTGTACTTGGGAGCAAAGCGGTGATCTAAAATGGCGGTTGCAAAAGCGCGGTCGGCCCAGCTGGCTCCGCTCTACGATGCGTTGGATTCTGTGGAGGGGCACAAGCTCGTCTACAAGCTGGCAAAACCGTGGAGTCGAGCCAGTCTGGATGTGACAAAGTGTGTTGCCATAAAAGGTACGGACGGCGTTTTGCTTACAAGTGCAAACTCTATTAAAGACCTGTGGTGCTCTCATTTCAAGGAACTGTCTAACGATGCAAACAACTACGTACCACCACAGCTTCCTGCAAACCTTGGCATGATAAGCCCGATCATCCCTGATGAGATAGAGAGGTCTCTGGTACGTATGAAGAACGGAAAAGCTATTGGACATGACGGAATACCCATAGAAACCTGGAAAACAATGGGGACCCGGGGCGTACTCTTGCTCACTGAGCTATTCAACAGGATTGTAGCTACGGGGCTTATAACTGACGCGTGAATATTATCACACCAATATATAAAGGAAAAGGCAGTGTGCAAGAGTGCGGCAACTATCGAGGTATCAAACTTATGAGCCACACAATTAAGCTATTCGAACGGATTGTTGACCAGAGACTTCGCCAGGAATGCTCCTTGTCGGAATGCCAATACAGCTTCAGGCCAGGCTGCAGCACCATGGATCCAGTCTTTGCTCTCAAGGTCCTCCAGGAGTCCCATTGCAGTAGGAATCAACCGTTGCATTACACATTTCTCGACCTGCAGAGGGCTTTCGACAGTGTCCCTCGGGAGATGATCTGGTGGGCTCTGAGAGCAAAGTCTGTGCCCGAGGCGTACATTTCTATTATACAGGACATGTATGCCAATTGGCCGTGTGGTGTCCGGCAGAGTAGAATAGCACCAACCCCTTACACTCAGGGGTGTCGTACAAGACGACTACTACTACTACTACTCACTCTCTTCCGACCGGTTTCGGCCATGGCGACCTCTTCGACCCCTAATCAGATCTGCGCTGATGCGCACGAAGATGGCTTGCATAGCCAATCTTCGCGGCAAACTCCCGTGCACAATGTGGGCACGTCAGTTTGCCGTTTATAAAATTGTAAGTGATGGCTGCGGGTGTACGGGCTTTTACTTGATCGCATTTAGCGTCAAGGTCAGCTTGGCGCTGCTCCTCAAAGTCGCGTACTTTCCTCTGTACAAGCCCGCGCCATTCAGACCTTTGTGCTGCCAAATCCTCCCACAAAGAGGGCTGAATATTACACCCTTTCATGTGACGCTTCTGAACATCTTTATATCGGAGGAGTTGTCCGCCGCGTTTCCGCTTGCCCTCCTCTAGTTCAGAATAAAAGATGCGCTTCGCCACTCTTTCCTCCGCCATACGGGATACATGTCCGCACCACCGAAGCTGCCGACGCATTATATAGCTCTCAATGCCACCAACATTGGCTCGTCGCAGAACTTCGGTATTTCGCACGCGATCGGACCATCTGATGTTCATAATTTTGCGTAGACATTTCAGGTGAAAGCGGTCTAATGTGCGTATTTGGTGACGGTACAAGCACCACGTCTCGGAAGAATATAAGAGGTTTGGCAGCACAATCGCCATGTACACGGATATTTTGGTGGGCAGCTTTATATCGTGCGAGCAGAAAACCTTAGCACACAGCTTGCCGAATGCTACTGCTGCAGCACCGACTCTGCTGTTGATCTCGTCATCAAGGTCACACTTGGATGTTAAAGTATTCCCCAGGTATCGAAATTTATGTACCTGTTTCAAAACATCCTCACCAAGCTTTATGGCCAGTGTCTCGTGACCATGTGTGTCTAAGGACATCACTTCCGTCTTTTTGACACTGATCTTCAGGCCGAAGTTGCAGCAGGCTTGGTGAAAAGCAGACAGTAGTTGTTGCAGGCCATCTGGGGATTCTGCTACGAAGCACAAGTCGTCAGCATACATAATGTGCTAATACTAATGTTTTCGTGGCAAAAGATCTACAGTCTCTATAGTCTGGACAGCAGCGTTTTCCAGTGTTATATTTATAATACTGCGATCTCCAACCCGCCGGCCAAGCGTGGAGATTATGGCAATAACCTCCCCTATTCGTGGAAGAGGCCCTAAGCCCTGCAGTGGACTGTTATGGGCTGTGATGATGATGATGCCAATACTGGAGCTGTTGTCAAAACCATCGTAGGCCATACTAACCCTTCCTGATTACTGTAGGTGTCCACCAGGGTTCTGTGTTAAGTCCTTACTTGTTTTGCATAGTGCTCGATGCCCTCTCTGCGGAAATTCAGGACATGCCTCCTTGGCTTATGAAGTACGCTGACGACATTGTACTGGTAAGCAAGCTTAGGCAAGATCTTGAGACCAGAGTAAACACGTGGAAGGATGTGCTAGAAAACGGTGGTTTGAAGATGAATATCGCCATACCAGAGTATATGGCCAGCTGCAGCGCGGATCCCGACACCATCCGTGTAGGTAACGAAGCTGTCAATAGAACAGATAAATTCAAATACCTCGGATCCGTGATGCACGAGTCCGGCGATATCGGCCCCGATGTCAAATCCCGAATCTCTGCGGCTTGGGCCAAATGGCGGGAACTCACGACAGTCAGATGTGACCCTAAAATCCCTGTAAAGCTCAAAGGGCTTATATACAAGAGTATAATTAGACTGGTGATGCTCTATGGCTGCGAGACATGGCCAGCGCTGACGAAATACATTCGCCAACTCCACGCCAACGAAATGAAAATGCTGCGCTGGATGTGCGGAATTACGCGACTCGATCGAGTACGTAACGAGTACATCCGCGGCAGCCTTGGTGTGTGGGATATCGCAGATAAGATCGGGGAGGCTCGTCTGCGCTGGTTTGGTCACGTGTTGCGTAAGCCTCAGGAATACGTGGGAAATAGGTGCCTGAATCTGCCGGTATCAGAAAAGAGGCCCCGTGGGCGGCATAAGAAGTGATGGATTGACATCGCTGAGTCCAATGCGATAGCCAACGGCTTACGACAAGGGGATGCCGAAGACCGGGCGAAGTGGAGAAGATTGAGTAGTAAAGCGGACCCTGGCAGAGGCCGGGATAAGTGCTAGGACGATGATGATCCGTCTATCTGTAGCTCCCGAACGGATGAACCAATTTTAATGCGGTTTTCTGTATTTGAAAGGTCTTTTAATCGAAATTATTCATAACTTTATTTAATCGAAATCGGTTTAGTAGTTTAGAAGATATTTGAGACTATGAGTAGACTTAGTAGGAGGTAGATAATGTACATATTTGACTTGCGATATCTCGCAAGGTATACCGTTTTCGACATTTTTGAACATAGTAATCGATAGATATTAAAGTTTCCTATCGATTGGCATAAGTTTTATGAGTAGCCGCAAAATCGATATTTTTTTGAAATTGGGTGGTGACCGACATGTACTATGCTATTTTAGCGCAATTATAAATATACATATTTACCTTTATTTACCTTAGTTAATGGTCCATACAAACGCATTAATTTACAGTTTTATCAAATTATTTTTAATTTATCATTATAAAATTCATAATTTTCCCGCACATTGACATGTAAACAATGAGTACCAATACCACAGCGACGTTGGGGTTCCGTGCTATCTAAGGTGCTACAGCATGGCTTGTCAGATAAAGGAGGCTATGATGTTCCAATACGTGCATAGCCTCCTTTACCTTAAGATTAAGGAGGCTATGAATAAGTGGCAATTGTTCCAAAGAGGGCAACAACACTTAAAAAAAGTTTTACTAGAAAAGATTATTTTTTTTGTTTGATTTTCGGCCTTAGATCAATTGTTTGACAATCAATAAAAATATTAATAAACTGTCACTAATGAAATTCTACATAAACCTGAGACATAAACAGAACTATGTTAAGTAATTTCTTATTATATCAATCTTTGATCTCACAATAAAATGGCGGAAATACTAAAAGAATGGCTCACGGATAGACTACAAAGACCAGTGAAATGGGAAGCGGATGACTTTGGACAACTGATGAAAAATGGATATATTATAGCCAGCGTTCTCAAGAGCTACCATGTTATTAATGAAGAAAAATATTTTCTTATAAGAGATGGCATCGTTCCATCAGATATTATGAATAATTGGACATATTTATCAGAATGGCTTCACGACCTTGACATAGTTTTGAGTGTGAATGATATAAATAACGTCAAAGAAGGCAAGGGTTCAACGTTATTACGTTTATTCTACCAGTTATTCTTACATTTAGACAAAAAAGATCGGACGGATTTCATCAAGAGTGAGCGGAAGATGGTGTCAACGTTAGTAGACAAAATGGAAAACAGATTTACAGTCAATAAAGTGCAAGAAGAACCTGAGCCTTCTGTAGATGATCTCTCGAGGCCTCTGTATAACGAGAGACACTTTATAGAATGGCAAAAGAAGAAGTCTGCACAAGTTAAAGAAACATATGACTTTATTCGCCATAAATATTCAAAAACGTTAGCTAAAATTGCCGACTCTAAAACGCCAATCGGAGGTCGAGACATCCGTACTGCCGAGAAACGACCAAGCAAGGTAAAAAGAGAAATGGATATGTTTGCTACCCGGTACCCTTGTCATTATAAAAATTATACTTATGAGCAATTACTCGAACTCGAAGAAAAATATTCAGAAAGAAAGAAATCATTAGTTGATTCTGAGTGGGCTCAGGAATATATGGATAACTTAAACACAAGAATTCATAAAAAGTCTGATTCATTGGAATTCCAAAAGCAGCTAATGAATACTCTTAGTAGCAATATATGGGACATGTCTGTAGCTGAAGAGGAATCTGGATTGGATGCTCAGCTTGTGAAAAAAGTTATGAAACTTTCTCAATTTGAAAAACAAATGTGCACTCAAATAATGGAAACTAAGCAGCAGACTCGCAATCTCATAAGAAACAGAATTAAAGCAGAGAAAGAGTTCACTGATCAAAGAGATCAACAGTTTGCGCAATTTCTCGACAATGTCAAGGAGCAACTACACTTGGGTGCAGTAGAAATTGACTTCGAGAAACGTAGACAGAATGTATTACATGAGAAGTTGTATGCGGAAAAAATGAAAAGGAAGCGTCAGCATTACCGCGAAATCTGTTACGATACAATGTTATCTATCGTTGACTACGCCACAAAATATGCTAATTTTAAACGATTAATGGGGGATGATGACATACCACAACATTATATTCATGAATGGAAGAATTTGTTTTTTAAATTTCAACCGATGTTTGATTTATTGGAGCCTTTGGATGACCTACTTAAAGACGACAATATGGAAGAAGAAATGTTGCCAGAAGAGGAAGAAATAGTTAGATTAGAATTGGATCGTCAAGAAGCTCTTAATGAGATTGAGTTTGAGGAATATCATAATTATTGGTATCCTTGGACTCTTGAAACATTAATACCTAATTTTGAACCCGACTCAGAAGAAAGGAGATATGAATATCTAGGATATCGTATATTGGGTCATGTGGTTTTTACATTGTTAGAAGTTAAATATCCTATGGCGCCACCAAGAGCCCCTGCAGACCTACCACCGTATACTTCAAAAGCAATTATAAGTGGACTGCCTGATAAATCTATTACAGTCCCTATGCAAATATTACTAAACAATAATAAAATACTCATTGTTAGACTTGAATGTGCCATAAATTATTGTCTAAAGCAATTTAAAACTGAAATGATAGGTTGCACTGATATCGAACTCAATTTTGATAAATTTATGACGGTAACAACGGATGATGAAAGTAAAGAATTTGTAAAATCCTTAAAAGAGGCTGACGATGCGCTGAGCAAAAGTTCTGATAACATATCAGGACTATTTCTGCCTCTATCAGCTAATACTAAACAAACTCAAACACCTAAGGCTTTACCCGAGACAGAGATAAAGCTATCCGATGCTGCAGAGCTTGGAAAATATGCATACGAAAGTCTAAGTTTTGGTGATTCGTTAACTGATCATCTACTTGCAGCATCAATAGTCGAGTATCTGAAAGATCAGGGTGATATCAATGGCTTTGTCATAATCAATTATCCCAATACTTACCGAGAGGCCGCTATTATAGAGGAAACATTTTCTGGCCGTGAACCACCACCCGAACAGACTTTAGAAGACAGGGATGATATATATTTAGAGGAAAGCATAATTAAGCATCGCAAGAAAGAAAAAGATCAGTACAAAGATATTAGAGACTCAAAATTAGTTAAAAATCCTAAAAGAATGAATGTGGACCGGCCATTTGAAAGCTATTTTACTTGTTTCATTAAAATGAAAGAATCTGAAGATATACTTCAAGAAATTGTCATTTGGGACTTAACTCCTGAAAATTCATTACTTATTGACAGACTTTACGCATCATTGGGGCTAAATTATAGTATGTATTACGAAGTTATCGAAAAAGAGTTACTAGTTCAAATTTGCAAATATATAATCGGTGATCTATCTTTGCCTTTAAAATCCACCGATGCATTGTTTGGTGAAAATGTTTTAAGCAGTTTGGACTTCCCATCAACAGAGGCTAAACGAATTAAGTCAAAAATAGTAAAGCCTGAAGTGTTAATGGCGACAGGTAAATCGAAAGACAGATTTCCTAAAGCCCAAGCAAGTAAAAGTAGCGCAGCAAATACGCTAGAAATAAAGGCTGCGACGGATTCTATTAATGACACGCCAGATGAGCCTATTACTGTAATGGAACACGCAACACCAGAAGAAAGCGAACTGAAATCTCTTGAGAGTGTTGATGAAATGAAAATATTAGCCGGTGATGAGGAATGGGAATACGGGGAGTTACCCGTACCTGAGTTACTTGGAACTGCTTTAGCTACTTGTTGGGAAGAAATTGAAAAGTCCTACATTCATGATATACAGCAAATGTTATTTGCAAAACGACTACAAATGAACTGCTTAGTGCCGTACACCAGATTTATTAAAGACAAAATGGAGCAAATAATTATTTTACCTTCCTACAAACAGGACCATGTCATACGATTTCAAAAAGAATATAACGACTTTGAAGATGACTGGCGCGATGTTAATTTGGCGAAAAATGAGTGGCACTGCCGAGTCAAAGAACTACAATCTACGTTAAAGAATATTTGTGACGAAAGGAAGCTTGTAGCAGAACAACAAAGACAAGCTTTAATTGTTGATAATTGGGCCATGGAAGAGCTTACGACTATGGCAAATACATACATATCTTGTATGCAAGCAGAATTGAACAGGTATGTAATAAAATATATTTGAAGGACGTCAATTAGTTATGATATACTTAGGTAAATATGGGGGTTGTTTTAGGGGTCTGATTGAACTTAAAAATGAAATACAATGCATAAAAGCTTAATTGCCTGGGCATTTAAACATGATTCAGGACGGACGCCCGTCACGGCTGATTCTATTATCGAATGTAGCGTAATCGATAAGTTTAATATCAATAAATATTCGCATTTGGTAACCGGTTACAAAAACTGTAATTTATTTCCTATTTTAGCTACCAAATATATAACGAATGTAATGTAGGACGAAACGTACATTTTATAACATTACTCAAAAATCTAATGAATGGTGCCTAACGTTATAGTTGGTTGTTAACCAATGTTCATTTTAAAATTTACAGATTCTTTCTAACAACACAAACGCTGCATGACTTTTACAATACATTAATAAAGCGACATCCTCCCATGGACAGAGTTACCACATCGAAAGAATTGCTGAAAATAGCCAGAGAACCAGAAGAAATACCCGGTAACAAGAAACTAGCAGAAGATAAAGTATTTCGTCAACTAAAAACATCATACAGAGACCTGCAGCTAAAGAATATTGAAATAGATTTTAGCAACAATCCATTCAATATGATTCTAGAAAATAACGTTAAGCTTGCACAAAAGTTTATAAAAGATAGTAATGACTACTATAAAAATCTTATTAGTAAAGAGTATGTTGAAGTGGCAAAATTAGCGATACCTGTTAAAAAGAAAGATCAAGAGAATATGTCAACCGAAGAGTCTATTAGTCCCGAAGAAATTTTTAAGATGGCCGCTTTATCATGCATTGAAGAATGGGCCATGGCAGTCAACGGCGAGATGTATCGCGCCAATTTACGTATGCTTGTATTGCAATACAAGTGTATCGAAGATATGACGCTTTTCAATAAAGTAATTCATCAAGCTTTTATGAAAATACAAGGTGATATTGATCAGTATTACGCAAATGAAATTGAAGCTGTTGATCGTCTTTGTAAGTATGTGCAAATAGCTATTGAGACTGGGAAAAAGATTCCCGAAACACTCATACTAGAGCATGATACATTTATTATTGACCCGAACTTACTACAGTTTGTCGAACCTGAACCGCCCGCACCAGATGATATGCGTGAAGTAGTAGGCGAAATGGACTTTAAACTAAATCAATTGGCAAGAATTCGAACTCAGTTCAAAATTGTTGCACCTACAGGCCTCGCATTATTACCAGCTTTCATTTATGTTTTTCAAGATTTTATTTGTTTCGGGAAAGAATCTTGTAAAGGCCCAATTTTCCCCGATTATTGGAGTCCAATTGAGCCTGATCATGTTAAAAAGTTGGTATATTACATATTTGGAGAAACAACATATATTGACTGGAGAGATTTCCTAATTTATTGTCTTAACCTTCGATTTCCTACCCTTGAGGAGCTTTTGGATATGCGACATAGATTCCGATGTAATGACCCTGACTCAACGGAACTGATACACAGAGACGATTTTATAAATGAACCGCTTTGGTTTGAAACTGATTTAGATCCAGAAGACAAGCATGCTCAATTAAGGAAAAATTTAATCAAACATTTTCTCTTTGAATTGTTTGAGACTTCAGAAGACCTAATGAATTATCCAGCACTACTATTGGCGTTGTGTAAGAGTGAAAAGCCCTTAGAAGGATTTGCAATGGCGTTATCAATGTCTGTCGGTAAGAAGATCTGTTACTTATTTGAAGAATGTGAAGATATAGTGTGTCATATGGTAAAATTAAAACATTATAAAGATGAAAGTTTAGCTTGTGCTCTCAAGTGCACTAAAGAGTTTTTGGAGGCGATGCTCGAGCAAGTAATACGAACATGTGAAGGTACCACGGTTGAAGCATATAAAGAGGAACACAAGAAAAGAGGGAAAGGTAAAGGTAAAAAGAGTCTCGAGTCTCAAAGCGCTCGTATGCCAAAGAAGAGTTTTTCTAGTAACGTTAAAATGAGACATTCGTCTAGCGATGTGAAGTCGAGTCGACCGAGTTTCATCTGCCCGCCTTGTAAAACGGATTCTATTGAAGACGTGCCGACTGAGAAGGAAACAATAGAAGAAGAGGAAAAAAGGATTGAACCAGTGGCTGATCCAAATGTGGTGTACTCAGTCGCCCAGAGTGTCATATGGAATATTCTAGAGATCTGTTTGCCATGGCACTTTGTATTGGTGCCAGAAGTTCGTGAGACACCGTATGTAAACCTAGTGAGGAGCATTCTTGATAATCTGAAAACCAACCACAGCGAAGACGAAATCTATGTGTCCATGTTTCTAACTAATCCGGACATTTGTCAGCTTCTGCATAAGGTTAAGAAATTCACGGCCATAAACTTACCTTACCAAATACGGAGGGCCAGCTATTAGGTCAACAGAGTGAGTAGATTTTTAATGTATCAATTGTATTGAGTTGCTTTTGCTTCATATTATTAGTTAGAGATCGCAATTGTTTCTCGTGTCTATTAGTTTAAACAGTCGTTTATAATGGAAATCACACTGAAGAATTGGCAGAAAAAAGCCTAGCACTAATCGGACCATGGGGTAGATATGCAAGCGGCACGGGCTCAGGTGAAATCAGACATACGGCACCTACCGGCACGACCGATTGTAGCTGTTGCCTTTCAATAGAAGATTTTCCGACAGTCCATTAAAAAAGGAAAAAATAGTTATAATAATTGTAACAGATGGCGTTGATTAGACACGATTCTCAAAAATAAATTAAAACGAGACCGTTAAATGTATAACAATGTACACATTGTGCGGTTTTTTCTAAGGAAAGGTACTAAAACTAAGTATATTATCACGAAATACCTTTCCGAGTAACTTCGGTTATCGAAATCCATACTTGATAATCCTGTCTAAGCAGCTTTACTTTTTAAGGTACATACCTGTTCGAAAATCTTCCATTGTAGTCACTGTTGCAGTATACTCGTGGCGTTCCCATTCTGTGAGAACCCATTGAGATCGTGTAGGCAATTTTTAATCGTTAATCTTTGCCCCGGCATTGGTTGACAATGGTTACCTGGGGTGAAGTTTGCAGTTTTAATTTTATATGTACTAAACCCATTATATATTACTATAGAATATGTTGTCAAGCATTATTTAAATTAAAAGAGCGGCATTTCCTCTTGACTATAATTGGTTTCATTTTGTAGTATGTTAGATACTTACAATCTTAACAACTTACAAGCCGTCCTCTGCTAGTCTTCAGCAACCTGATGTAACACCGCGTCAGGCGACCCAATTGGCCTCTCAAACCACTGCTTGCTCGAATTTATATGGTACCTCAGGTGGTAGGACTCTGTTAAGCCTGAGGAGTCCGCCTGGATGAGTACCACCGCCTTATCTATTTCTGCCGCCAAGCAACAATGCTTGCATTGTTATGTTCCGGTTTGAAGGATAAGGTAGCCAGTGAAATTACAGGCATGAGAAACTTCATCTTAGTCAAAGTAACAACTCACCTTCGGTTCAGCATTTTTGTTAACTGCAATCTAAATGTATGAATTGTAGATGTTATGGGCGACAGTTACCACTTACCATCAGGTGGGCTGTCTGCTCGTTTGTCACTGAGTAGCATAAAAAATACCTCATGGAGCCCTAAACAACGCAAGTGACCCTGGTTTCGGTAGCTGGAGCGCTGGTCGTCAATACAGGTCTGTAGAATGCTATTTTCAACTTATATGTCATGATAGTGTAAAGAACACCATCAGAAAACACAGACACAAATTTATGGTCTGCGGAAGTGGTCTGCCTCGACATGAGCCATCGGGCTAATACGCTAGCTAATTTTAATTTATAACATCATAAATTGAGAGACGTCGGTGAAGTAATTTGTGACACAGGTAGGCATACAGTTCATTAAGATATTATAATGTTTGTGAGTATCTCTGTGCTAACCCCAATTGTGGGCATACAAATATTATAATTACACAAATAAAATCATAATGGCTAATACTAATTAAATTATTTCATAGTAATTTTTAACATAACTATGTGTTATACGGCACCATATCTCTAGAATTTATCATATATGTATATCATAAAAACAATATTTGAAAAGCCTTTTCACGTAAAGTTTAACACTTTACACTGCGGAAAATGTCTCACGACATTCCTACCCTTGTTCCAAAGCGTAGGTACGCGTAAACGCGCATTACAGTTTGATCCGCAGTTGGAACTGACGGACGAAACGCAGTCCCAGATGCGCAGTCCGAGCTAATGGCTAGTTAATGCCGCTAATACCAATGATTTTTCTTAGTTATTACATTTATTGAACTCTTACGGCGAGGCAAATCATCGTGAGGAAACCTGCACATTCAGGCGACTGAATGTGTAACCATGACCCAATCGGTCAGGTTCCTCTGTTAATAGGGTCACAAAGACCGAGGTCAGATGGCAGTCACTCTACTATAAATTTCAATGCAAATGCATCCCACAAGATATAAACTTTCTATTATTATTATTATTTATTATTATATAATTATCTGCCAAAGCGGACCGCGTGCCCTCGTAGGTACGCGTGAGATCAACCTGGATATTAACGCCAAGATTCAAATATCATAAAACAAAATTCATAACTTTCCCAAGGGGTCGAAGACTAACCGAATGTTTACCTCGTAAACAAAGTAAATACGATTTTCATTGTAAACCTTGTCCTCTGTTTATAGGTAGGGCTACGGAACCCTATAAAGATGTTTGTTGAATATTCTATCGCTAATGGTATTTCATTGTTCCCGAGATAATGTATAGCGGTGATTAGCAGCCGGGGCGGGGAGGCGGGCCTGTATTGTCTTCATTTGTAACAATAATCTGAGCATTGGAGCATTGTTAAAGTAGATAGGTAATACTCACGACACAATTCGATCCATAGCTACGCAATCGGTTGAGACGATTATGGGACCCGACAGGCTTAGCATGTGAAGTGATCGAGAATAAACGTTTTGGCGACAAGACATAGTAGGTCGTAGGAACTGCAATCCCGCATCCAAAATAATGGATCACGGAAAGCTCAAATGTCAGTACCGCAGTCCCGCGGGACTGACCTTATCTGGTCCCGCGGATAGTAGAAAATACATAAAACCACTATCAAAAACCGGTAAGTATTGTGTAAGTTTAAAATTAAACAACTGAAACCAAAATCATTCTAAAGGGTCTTTCAAATAGAGCGGGTCGATGTTAATAATCTGTGTAGGCCATTTTATTTTGGCGGCATCTGTCAAATCTATTTTTTCTTATTCAGTCACTGATGCCAAATAACCATGGCAAGTTACACGGTTGAGCAGCATGTGCAAATGATAAAACTTTATTATCAAAAAGAGTGTTCGTTAGTGCAAACGTTGCGCGCATTGCGCCCATTTTACGGCAGACGCGGTGGCCCTTCAAAGTCTACTCTCCAACGATTGGTGACCAAATTTGAGACGACCGGTTCGGTAAACAACCAACCAACACCTTTACGTCAAAGGAACGCCAGATCGGCCGAGAACATCGCCGCTGTTCGTGAGAGTGTTCAGGAGACTCCGAGGCAGTCGATTTCTCGCCGTGCACAAGAACTCGGCCTTTCGCAGACTTCAATTTGGAGAATTTTGCGTCGGGACTTGGGCCTGCATCCGTACAAGATCCAACTAACCCAAAAGCTCAAAGTTAATGACCATAGACAACGCCGTGTGTTCGCTGAATGGGCATCAGAACGCTTGGAAGAGGACCCCGATTTTAGCCGAAAAATAATCTTTAGCGACGAGGCACATTTTTGGATTAATGGTTTTGTTAATAAGCAAAATTGCCGTATATGGGATGACCACAACCCACATGAGGTTCACCAGGTAGCAATGCATCCACAAAAAGATACTGTTTGGTGCGGATTTTGGTCTGGCGGCGTCATTGGTCCGTAGGGGAGACCGGGGATGGTTGGCTATAGGGGCCACGGGGTGGAAACGCAGTATCCAGAGTCATAAACTTAGTAAAAGCGACCGCCAGCATCGAGTGGCTGTCAAATAACTTTTTAAATATAATTTTACATACTAGACATCCCGGTTGTATACAAAAATATCACCAATATGTGCAGATAATAAAAAATATTATAATATCTTTAAATTATGTTTATACATTTTCAGAATAAAATTAATATACCTATATAAATAATACGCGAAAGTTCTTTTTTTATAAACATTTACTACTGATACCTTGTATCCAAAGCCAAACCGAACTTCTAGAAAAAGAAACTACTTTTTGACAGAAATCGTTTGTTTTTGTATTTTCGTGAATTCTAATTTGTTATTGTAATATAATAGATTCCTATCGGCTTCTATTTGAATTTTTGAGCAATGTTTCAATATCGCTGTGTCGTGAGAGGATGCCCATTGAGAGAAACATTGTGAAATTGGCCAACTCCAGCACTTGCGAAATATAGTTAAAATAACTCAAACCTCATAGTCCAACATAGTGTTTTCACTGCCAAAGAAAACTCTGTTATTTATAAAAGTAAGTAGTATATTACAATTTAAGTTTTTAACAAGGGTATAATGCTCATATTTGTGCCATGTTGTCCTTTTCCTTTCACCTTTACTTTTCATGGATTAGCAATAGGACTTCTACATTAGTGGAGGACTTCTACATCATCCCTATTTTTTCATTGGTGGTTCAAAAGTGAGAATATCAGTAAATTGCCGTTTTACATAAATTATTCCTAATATAATGTTTTAAACTATCGCGGTTATTATTACACATTTTAAGGTTATGTTCCGTTCCGGGTTTCCTACCGCGTCCCGTGACCATGATGCATGCAACTGTGTCGAAATATCGGGCTACTCGTCAACAAAGGTATGCAATAGGTAACCCGGAACATAACCTTAAAATTATACCGAATGTTTCATTGTAAGCATTCATAGAATATAATTATTAGACAAAACCTTTCCTTGCCGCTCCCTTTAACTATTAATACTTAACATTCCTGTTTCCATTTTCCAGGTGTTTTGAGGAATGATCAATCAAGATTATGACCACGAATACCCAGAGGCCTACTATGGTAATTGTTTTAATTGAAAAGTATACTATATTATTGTAAACTTATTTTGTTTGGTTATATGTGTGAAGCATGAAATTGCATTTTGCTTTATGCATTCACCATTGGTTGTTCATATTGGGCTAACAAGCTTAACTGGTATTAAGTGCATTTATTTTATGTGTAAACACTTCTTAAAAATTTTGTATATTTATTGACCGTGTTGACATTTAAAGTATTTCTTACAGATAAATTAATTGGCCCTTGTAATAAGCGCGACTTATGTGGATATAAGTACCTACCTACATTTATACCTGTACCAAAACTAAACAAAACTTCTATATGGCTAAACTTATATTTGAAGTGCACTATTATTTGTTCGAGTCATCAATTTATTTTTGCATTTGATAGAACACATCCAAAATTTTGTAGATTTATTGACATTTAAATTATTTCTCTCAGAAAAATTAATTGGCCCTTGTAATAAGCAATACTTAATTGGATATTAGTACCTACCTACATATTATACCTGCACTAAAACATCAATTTCTATTAGGTAAATATAAGCTAAGGCTAAACAAGACTTCTATATGGCCAAACTTATATTTGAAGTGCACTATAATTTGTTCGAGTCATCAATTTATTTTTGCTTTTGATAGTACACATCCTCTTGATAATGGACATCTACAGGTGTACACAGGTTTGCACTGGTACATTGGTACTACAATGACATTAAAGCTTCATTATTGACTTTTACTTTCAGGTGGTGTCGAACACAACTTGAGAACATTCTGTGATCCTGCGGTGATTATTTTAAATTGAGAGGCGCTTTACTATTACTTTGTAATTAATTTCTAGACAAATTATATGTATGTTAATTATGTGCCATTTGTGTTTTCTTTAATATAAGAATTAGAATTCAGTATAATAAAGTACAATATGAAAATCGAGAAAATGTAATCGATGTGGCATCCCTAGCCAAATCGCAATCGATAGATTGTTATGTTGATATGACCGCAGCACTAGCACTTGTCAAAATTGTTATGTCAAACTATACGTCAAAACCGATGCTGGCGGTTTTCTCTACGACGTCCGTGTCTCTATGGACGCTTCCCATCTGATCTATAGTAATCTGTGATAGGGGCAGGTAGACTAAGCAACAATAACTCGCCACCATCACGTGTTTTTCATTAACCAATCACGAGCCACGATGCCTCCCCGCGACCCGCGAACTTGTGCGAAGTGAGCCGCCGCAGTCGCGCGGCGTTCGTGAGTGACATCACACGTTGTATTTTTGGGCTCGGTATGTAATTTTTTTCGTTCGTACTTTTTTTGTTATTGTGCGTATGGATCTGTTAGTAACAATGTTATTGTTATGCCAAATGTAAATATTATAGTTTTACTCTATATTACATAGTATTGCTTCCATGTTAACGCCAGAGTTTGTATATGATACGCAGGTAAAATTCAAAATGGCGTCAAGGGTTGGTTGACAAATTTTGTTTGGGGTAGGTAGACTAATTAGTCAACCAACCCCTTTAAAATAATTATAATATTTTATACTCATTTAAAGAATTGTGTGGGCTAATGTGCACCATCAATGTAAACACTATTGTGGTCTTCTTTCGTATACTAAATTACAGTTGTATTTTTACAGAAAATGAGGACGTACAAAAGAAAATCTGAAAGGGGTGATGTACAGTCGAGTTCATTAATATGTGAGCATTACCAAGGCTTCAAATATAAATGTACATGGAAGGGTACATATATATCTGAGCAGATGTACATATGTTTGATTGATGAATTTGCTCAGATATATAAGTACCCTTTCATGTACATTTATATTTGAAGCCTTGACAATGCTCACATATTAATGAACTCGACTGTACCAAAAGATATCCTAGAAAGAGCTTGCAACGCAGTGATCTTCGATAATAATAGCGTAAACGCCACATCAAAGAAATACCAAATTCCATACAAAACGTTGCATCGTTATGTAACCAGACTTAAACAAAAGCTATAAAGTAATCCGAACCTCAGTAGAGCTGATTTGACCCTGGACACGGCGGGGTACATAAAAAATAGACAGATATTTAGCGATGACGAAGAAAATAAACTGGAAGCTTATTTGAAGACGGCTGCTGACATTTATTATGGATTAACACCGTATGAGACACGCAAGTTTGCATTCGAATACGCAAAAAAGAATAATAAAAGGTTGCCGGAGCCTTGGGATACAAAATTAATGGCTAGCGAAGATTGGCTTGGTAATTTAAAAAAAAAATTAAAATGTTTATTACTTTAAACTTTATGTAAGTTATTTATTGACCAAAAATAGATCTCAAATTTAAGTTTGTTTATAATTCAATAAAAAGTTTCTATTATGTAGTACATTTCAATGTTATATTTTATACTAATCCTCTTTATTTACACTAATTACTGCCTAGGTCAACCTACCCCATGCTTATGGTCAACCTACCCCGGATATGGGGTAGGTTGACCAAGCGTCAGGGGTTTAGAAAATCTACTAAATAAGTATTATAATGATAAATATATAGGTTATAGAGAAGTATTTTGGGTACCTGAATAGTTCTTCTATCTGTATCAACTGTTGTTTTTGTTATTATAAGTTAAACATCAAAGATATACGAGCTTAAGTCAAAAGTTAGTCAACCATCCCCGGTCTCCCCTACTTCTTCGAAAACAACGTTGGCGAGGCCATCACCGTCAACGGCGAGCGCTACAGATCAATGATAAACAATTTCTTTTGGCTTGAATTGAACAATATGGACGTGAACGGTATGTGGTTCCAGCAAGATGATCGCGCTACTTGCCACACAGCGAACGACACAATGGAGATTCTGCATGAACGGTTTGAGGGTAGGGTTTATCTCTCGCAGAGGTGACGTGAATTGGCCCCCAAGATCGTGTGATTTGACTCCGCTAGACTTTTTCTTGTGGAGTTTTCTGAAGTCGCAGGTCTATGCCAATAAGCCACAATCGACCGTTGCCCTGAAAACCAACATAACGCAGGCCATCGCTCAGATTCAGCCGGATCTATGCAGCAGAGTCATTAAAAATTGGACCTCTCGGATTCGTGCCACCATACGAAGCCGCGGCGGACATTTGAACGATGTCATATTCCATCCGTAATGGCATAAATGGGCCTTTCTAATAAAAAATAAATTTCGTTAATATCTTGCACACATCTTGTTTTATTCAATTTTAACATCGACCCGTCCTTGTTGAAAGACCCTTTACATTTATTTATTTATATTTTGGTCTGTTTCTTGGGCTTATATACAAGAGTATAATTAGACCTGTGATGATATATGGCTGCGAGACATGGCCAGCGCTGACGAAACACGTTCGCGAACTCCACGCCAACGAAATGAAAATGCTGCGCTGGATGTGCGGAGTTACACGGCTCGATCGAGTACGTAATGAATACATCCGTGGCAGTCTTGGCGTGAGGGATATCGCGCACAAGATCGAGGAGGCTCGCCTGAGCTGGTTTGGTCACGTATTGCGTAAGCCTCAGGGATACGTGGGAAATAGGTGCCTGAACCTGCCGGTATCAGGAAAGAGGCCCCGTGGGCGACCCAAGAAGCGATGGATTGACATCGCTGAGTCGGATGCGAGAGCTAACGGCTTACGTCGCCAGGATGCCTTTATGTGTTAGAAAGCATTCTGAAAGATAAATATAAACACATTAAAAGTAAAAATTAAACAATCAGTTGCGATTTTGACCCAAACATGGAATATTCCATAAATGGACCCCAGTGCCTGTCCATATTTGGAATTTGATGACATCAGAAATTATTGTTTTTATTAAAATAAATACAAAACTGAAACAAATAAATGGCCTGGAAATACAATAACTACCATATATGTAACCACATAAATATATGAGGAAAATGTTATAACTCACTAAATAATAATAAATACATCGTATTTACGTGCCTAAAAATGTTTTGAACAGCGACCAAACAAAACACATGCCATGTCACCGGGCTTCGCCTTACTGACAAGATTGAACTATACACGTCTAATGTGAGTATATGAAACAGAATATGGCTCTTTATTACGATTTTAAATGTTATTTCCGAAGAAATCAAGGAATTCCATATTTGGACCTTATTCCATATTTGGTTACTTTCCTCTAGTTCTGTGTGGTATGTGTGTGTGGCATCGTAGCTCCAGAATGGATGGACCGATTACGATGCGGTTATCTTTATTTGAAAGGTAATCGTCACCGCCGTCGCTCAAACCACCTAATAATAACAACACGTCACGTCACGTCTTAGCCTGTGCGCGGGGCACACCGGCTAAGACGTGACGCGACGTCAATAATCTTTTCAGCCACATTTATAGTCACTAAAAGAAAAGGAACTTTAATGTGGCTGAAAAGCGGAACTGCCAAGAGGATGTGAGACCGGTTTATTTTACTTATTGAATTAGTTAGTACTATCGCTCCGAAAAGTCGAAGTTTGGATCACTAAAAAAAATTCTATTTTTGTGCCAGGCTGTGCACGGGCTGACCACCGTTTTGTGGGTCTCCTAAGCGTCTACTATCACTACAAAGTGGATTTTTTCTTGTAATCGATGACGTAGGATAATCTGTGGCCCCTTACAGTCTATACGGGAAGTCGCCCGCTTCATCAGATACCATGCCATGCCGAATTGTACCGTATGTACACTGAAGTCGTTAGGGTGTAATAGAATTTCACAGGTTGATTGTACTAACCTAACGTGATGGATGGAATTGGAAAGGGGATATCATCCAAACTCATATAATAATCATCATACCTATTAGCGGTTTACTTCCCCTCCTGTTTGGCAGATTTACAGCTGCCTCGGTAAGCCGTTTGGTCTTGTATTCGACTCAGCTATGTTATGTCAATCTATTGTACGGTCTGGGCCTCCCGCGATACCTCTTTCTATACTGGTAGGTATTGCTGTGGGTCACGTAGCAAATGATTAACCTAGCGCCTCTTAACCGGGAAACAGTTCTTACCCGGGCTTTCTCCGAACTCGACGAACCTGCGACCTATTTTACGTGGGGGCAATAAGGCAAGTGTTCTAATAGTGTAGGTGTCTCATGACGATAAACATAACCGTAGTCGCAAATCTTAAACACACTTAAATACAAAAATGAGTTAAGGTCTCAATATCATAATCAGCCCACTCCTCTAAGATTCTTTAAAGTTGCAAGACACTAAGTTTTCCCTAACATTACCAGCCTCTTTAGGCAAATCATCGCACAATCTATGGCTACATTGCGTTCGTCCCACATCACGAAAATACGTTAGCCCAACAGTTATCGCTTGGTTCTACAACTAGCCCATAGTGCCATTTCTCCTTGCAAAGCCTCGATCTGAGCTATGTTGACTATTTTCGTTTCGGAATACTAATCGAAAGTGGAAATGGGCAAGCCACATAGCTCGCTGAACCGATGGCCGATGGGGCGGAAGGTTGGCAGAGAGCCACATACCGTCTATTGCAGTGTAGGACGGCCCTGACGAGAGGCAGGACGACCTTGGTAGAGCCACTGCAAGAGGCACAAACAGTAGTAAACCGATGTGGTACACATGGGGGAAAGCCTATGTTCAGCAGTGATTATGCGATAATATCATAATTTGGTTAACAGCTAGTCATCGTAATCATAATTGTCATCCTATCAGTGCGCTGATCGACTTTGTGCCATGATCCTAATGACCTCTAATAATACAAACCCGCATTATTCGCGAAGGTCAGTGCACGACTCTCACAAAACTCGTCCATCCATATCTTTATAATTTCGTACAGCGTCTATATTTATTTTCGTTGCAGTTCCGCTGTACCTGCGAAAGAGCGCATTTATTATTTATCTACTCTTTAAGTATTACCTCACTATCAGAGATGAATAAATATGGGCCAATGGGACCCATGACTTCGGGGCTCTTTTTGAAGGACGTCCTGATTTTGTATTCGGTGATTTATAGACTTTCATGTTTATACATGGGTTGGTGCAATCATCACAGCCTATAACAGTCCGCTACAGGACCAGATGGGGATCCAGCCCCTAAAATAGGTTGTGGGTACGACCGCCTGTAAATCGATCAAGTACGAGTCGGATATCGCGGCAAAGTGTTTAGGGGTCCCACCTTCACACAGATAAAATAAAATATTAAAAAATCATATTGGTGATAATGTCCCGGTTGTGCTCTCGCGCATGAGAGCCCCCGGTCTATCATCAAAGACCATAACAGTCTACTGCAGAACTTAATGCCTCTCCCAGGAAAGGGAAGGTTATTGCCATAATCTCCAAGCTCGGCAGGCAGGTTGGAGATCGCAGTGTTGTAAATATAACAATGGAAAACGCTGCTGCCCATTTACCAGCCTACGGAGACACTAGATCTTTAGCCTCGAAAACATAAGTCGCTTTGTGCGACACCCACGAGTGTAAGGGGTTGGTGCTATTCTACTCTGCCGGGCACCACACGGCCAGGTTTCTACATTACTCTGCTGATAACCTAAATTTAAAATTATTTATGTAAGAGGCTCACCTTTGCGATAATTAACGAGTTCTTCTATTGGGCTCCAAAAACTTAGGGCTACCGTAATGTGACTTGCGTTTTTTTATATCAAAATCTAGCCTTAAAATTCTCACACCGTAGCTTTGTTGCCGATTTTTTTTCTCCATTACATTGTACCTAGTACTCAAATAAATAAATATTTTGGGCCGCCAGAGGCTTCGTTTCTATTTTTTGGTTTGCAGTCTTTTTAAATTAGTTTGTTGTGTTGGCGCACTGTTCCTATACCTATAGCGAAAGTTTATAGGTTTTATTTCGTTCTGGATGAGTAAGTGCTTTATTTCAGCTGCAGCTTCAAGCACTTCCCTTAGTGGCGAACAAATGCCTCTGCATAATCTAAAAAAAATTACCTATCGTTTGATATAGGTACTTATACATTTTCTTGCATAACAGCAGTCTTACAATGCATAACAGTGACTAGCCACTCACAAAGTCTAAAGTTTCCCAGAAAGCTGTCCGGTTTAAGCCGTAAATCCGGCTTAACTCAACGAGTCCGGAATGGATGTGTTTGTTTCCGTAAAACGGAAATGCGCTAAGAGCTGGACTGAACTCCAATACAAACACTATTTCAGCTTTTGTTGCATTCACTATTGTACGAAATTGGTAAATGCAGAGTTCAACTTTGTTAAATTTTGGTACGAATTTATTAGAGTTATAGTTTCCGTACCTACATTTATTTACCTTATATTCCTATTAGTAGGAGCGTCCTAGGCCGAGCGGTTATCGTATCCGACTCGTAAGCGAGCGGTACTGGGTTCGAATCCCACTGACCAATGTACCAATGACTCTTTTCTGAGTTATGTACATTATTTGAATACTAACCGATGCTCTTACTAAAATTAATAATGACTGATCTAGATTTATAACCGGCGACTTCTGGATCATGAATCATACTCTCTAACCATAAGACTGAGGAAGGGAAATAAAATATTGTAAAGGAAATAATTTGTGATAATATAATTTGATTAGGGATGATTTGGTACTTTAAAACATTTAACAACTTTGGTCAGTCGTCCATTTGTTAAAACATACATTTGCATTAGAAACTTTGCTTTGTAATTTTGTCTTTCAAATCTTGTTTCTTTATTTGTTGTCCTTTCAAAATTTACTCAATGAAGTTTTGATTATGTAACCGCCGTATAACATCCCAAGCTCGCTGAGCGCACTCATTCATTAGTTCTTTTATTATGTTCATTCCAGCTAGGTTGAGCAAAAATTCAAAAATTTCGAGATTGCTACTATGCTTATTTCTTTATTCATTAATGCTGCCCGCATAATCAACCGTGATTTTAAGAGCTAATGTACCACAATATCCGATATCTCGCTACGCTCGCTCAGGTCTTTTGAGAAAAAAATCCGAATAATTTTGATTTCCCTGGATTTCCCTACATTTTTCAAATCGTATAATCCTCTTCAAACATTGTGAGCTCATTACATTCATTAGTTTGTGTTACATTTAATGTGTTGACACCAGTTCTTTTGAGCCAAGATTCAAACAATTACGAACTCGCTACAATCGCTCATTTTTAAAAGATTCACATCGCCCACACCGCTCATCAATTCAGACTATAAGAACCAACATATCAAAAATTCAAAAAGAGTTACAGTGCTCGACTATATCATGTGACGACTGAAAACTAACGCCTAACTTAAAAACGTGATCCGCATTGGGTGGCTTTTTCGTGCTCACTGACTGTACATTGGCGATCGACTCGGCTTCATCTGCCACCTCAGGGGCCAGGGCTAGAAAATAGCCCTAGATACGCCAATGAAGATAAAACTGTAATTGGTACCCATAACCTACCCTTTCTCTTTTCTGAAAAAAAAAGAAGTTAAAGCATTCACGTCAAAAAATCGTGCATGTGGAAGTACTTGCGACCTTTACCACCTTGCAGATCAAGTACTTTACTGTCCCAAAGCCAATATTATCTTTTGCAAGGTATGCGTCCACCCCACTTAAACCTGGTATTCCTTCGGGAACGGTACCGCTAATCTCCAATCGCATGATACCATTCCTCGGGAATGACGTCACAACATGCATTTCGGATATTCTGTGACGTCGTTCAAGAGGGTGGTATTATGCGACTAGAGATCGGCGGTGCCGCTGCGTGTCGGTGACTGTGGTCAGCCACAAAAAAAAATTACCCAAAAGAAAATCAGCGTTGAAATGAACACTACCTATGACAGCTTTATTTCAAATGAAACGAAATAGCCCCAGTCATTGGGTTGCCATTTGTCATTGTTTACCGATTTCCCTTGCGAGCGGGGTACTTTTTGTTTATTTATTTTAGGTCTGTACTGTAGAATTTATAGTTGTTAGAAACTCTGCTAACATTCCATGATTCAACAATTCCGCAAGATCCGGGTACTTTTATGAGACTTTTAGTCCTTTCTGGCAAATATTTAAACAAGGTTTTTTAGCAAAACATGTTTAATATGATCTACCTATCCTGACAACCAATACTAGATAAAAAACCTTTACATTTTTAACCCTAGAAAGACAATCTTATTATATAGCAAGTACGCTATTGTTATTTTTTATTTATTTAGGACAACTAATTATATAGTAAGCGTCTCCCGGACGGAGTATACATTATCTTTTTAGAATTTAAGACTGAATAATAAATTAAGTGGGGCCTACTAAAGGAAAATGTTGATAAAAACCAAATTTGAATACCTTTTAATATTCTTTTAAATTAGGAACTTAAACCTCATTTACTTGATTTTATCACAGTTTTATTAACTACAGTCAGCATTCCAGGGGGCAGTTGTTGTGTGCAGACCTTTTTAATTTTTATTAGTTATGTTATTTTCCCCATTTGTCATTATGTGTGTACCTAATAAATATTGATCTATATTAAAATTATAAAGAGGAATTATTTGATTGTTTGTAGGTTTGTAAAGAATAATCTTAAAACTAATTTACTGATTTAAAAAAATTATTTCACTTAAGGCTCCGTTATCAGCAAGTAACATAGGCAATATTTTATTTTCAAGATCATTAGAGATCACTAGGAAAATTGCATTAATATAACTCAAGGTAAAAAGCATAAACTTAATAATATGAATAGATCTTGATGCTTACTTGGATGCTGGCCATCGGCAGTTTTTTCTAAGCGCAGAGCGAAAAGCATACAACTGAACTGTCCCTCGTGACTCAACGTGATAAGTAAATGGTATCCAAGGTTTCTACTACATGGGTGAATGTTGCACAACACACATAATATTTACACAAAAATTCATCGAATATAATAAACGTTTCTTATGCTAGATAGGTTTGAACCAATTTGAACTGATTAACCCTAACACTAAAATGGAATAATAACTTGTTGGTTTGTTTCCAAACTAACTAAGTAACTAATTTCCTAAGTAGGTAAGTCAGAGGATTGTTTTTGTACATTTTAATGGGAATAATAAACAACGAATTTAAATTGAGAAACGTATCCTAAGTTTAAAGACAATAGCTACAGTGTTCGTTCACTATGAATGTAGTTAAGCCGTGGCAATAGGTAAATTGTTAACTTTGTATTTAGTTCACTTTCAAAGTAGGTAGCTACGTTCACTTTATGCAGCGTTATATTTCGTCAGTCCGAAGTTTGTTTGTATTGAATTGTATACACTCACCAGATATACGTAATGCTTCTATTTACAATGTCGCAGCATCACCGCCGGTGGACGGGCAGATAGGGCAAGGTGAAGATGAGGCCGATAGCAACCGGGCGGAGCGTCGGCCGTCGGGCTGCTGTAGCGGCCGGGTTGGCAGCTGGCTTGACGCGGTGGTAGACTCGTCTGAACAAATCTCTCAGGCGTTGTTCGTGTAGGTTACGGCGTGCGGCGGCGTTGCGGTGCACGGCTTGCTCGGCGCCAGGTCGGCGGCAGTAGCTACCAGCGGCGTGTAGAGTCGATGGTCACCAATGAAGGATGTTACTATTCATGGGCCCTAGGGTCCTCTTCCTTCTCTCTTTGGGTTAGCAGGTTATCTAGAGTAGGTAGGTACGCGGGGGAACGAGGCCCCAGCTCAAGAGTAAACTCAACGTTCTGTATTGTTCATGAATACTAGGTTCACAACCACTCTCTCCACTCTCAACATAACGACTTGTGCACAATAGGTGAACTTTCTTGATGGTTGACGGAAAACGTTGAGTGCTTAAGATCACCCGAATGTGCATAGGTTTAGGTTACGTCCAGTCGTCTTCGTTCCTATTATCCGCCCGCTCTCATTACTCAGTGCTCCTCTTGTTGATACTTGACGCCCAAAAGAAGTATACTCGCTCAAATAAATTAATTTACAAAATATATTGGGATTTACAAAAACGCAAATGGTCACACTAAACTGAACTGACGTTTCTCTGACATTTCTCTCTGACAGATAAAATCGGTGGGACGGAAGTTGACGGAACGGAACGTCAGTCAGTTGAACATTGCGGTTCTTTCGTAAAGTGTGATTGTGAACTGCGGCAAGACAGAACATTGCTTGTCGAATTTTTGTACTAAAATCATTATCTCGTACTTTCACAAATTTTCTGACCTTTATTGGCTCGTGATAAAAGTTAGAGACTTGCTATAATTTGTGGCTACTTACGTGAACTAGGGTAGGATTTCCTGACAATTTTCAATAGTGCAGTTTTAATTCACCAACCAGTTACAGTGTGCAACATTTTATCCTGTTTCGGTGTCTAACTTATTGGAAATCTATTAGCGGATGATTTAAAAGGTATGTGAACGCTCTAAGTTTTTTTGCTTTATGCTATTGTGTTGGTTATTCGCGACGACACTGCAAATGTTAGCGTCGTTCTATTATTAGATTTCTCCTACTGTTAAACACCGACTACTTATGTTTTCACATGTCTTAGAACTTAATTCTCTAGTGAATATTGTATTAGACCAGTCTATCTTACACAAATACCCATTTTGTTACATTCTGTGTGTTGAGTAGTCACATGTGGCTGATATTTTGACATTTAGGTAAAAAAACATGCCACATAAAAACTTGAATTAGGTGCCTGCTATCCTTTTTTACAATGCTTTAGTTTTTATTCATGCCTGGCAGACTGAAGCACTTGACTACTTACACAATCATCTTACAGAACCTAGATCATCTTGTGTACTTTGCTAATGGTATTAGGCAAATAAATATTTTTGTATCCTCATAGTGGAGGCAATTTTGGACTTCCTGAGTCAGTATTTATGATTGCTGGTCAACACTACTGGCAGTACTAGCATTCAAATTGAAATGACCTCCAAAGTTGTTGAATTCCTGTCACAACTCTAAAGTAATAAACTCATATGATGTGTATCATATATTTTTCTTTTACCTATGCTTATTTATTATTTACCATTATTCCTTTACTTATCCTTTTAACAACCCTTAATAAGCAATATACCTTTTATAAATAAAGCTTTATAACAGCTCATAAAGATGGTCCTAATTTACTATCAGTAAAAGGATCATAAAGATTGTGCTGGTGTACGGTGCAAACTAGTCTTGTTTAATTTATATAATGGGTAAGCTATGTTTGAGCATAGGAATTATATGACGATTTCTCTTTTCAATATACCTGTACCTGTGTCTAAAACAATATTGAAGAACTTATTTATTCTAAACTTACATTTGGGTTTAACAACTATTATTAATGGCTTAGAATGAGGTAAAAAACTTATTTCCTGTATGAATGTACAGTACTTGATTGCTCTAAGTTTGTGGTTTTCCTACAATAATCCATTAAATTTTGTTCCAGTACCCATAACCTACCCGTTTCCATCCCATCCAAGTCCCGAAGAATGAAGCGGATTAATGAATATACTCCTATTGATGATGTCTACGTAATAACACAAATAAGACAGTTACTGTGATATTGATACTACGATAAATTTATCAACTGTGCACACGATATGATGATGCGTAAAATGATAATACTGCTTATGTTAGTCACTGCAGTGATAGTGATATACAGTATGTATTTGTATGTCTTTGAAAGCTTCAATTCGAGAAAGCATATGTATATGTTGGGCAGTATTTTTACATTTCAGTGATATGTGGACAGACATTGTTTTAGATATATGTAATTAAATGCACCAATGTTAATGTTTGAATTGAACAGAATAAGTAAATTGTTTTTTTTTAGTAAATATTTAGAACTGTATTATGATATACTAGCTAGCCCGGTGTGACTACCCCTTCACCTACGTACCCTTTTTTTCTTTAGTCAAAGCCACCCACCCCTGTATTATAGTCAACATAACATAAAAATATATTCAAATCAGTCAAGCCCTTCTCAAGTTATGGTGACCAAGAGAAATAAGGATTTATTTTTAAATATTATTTCAGTAATGAAAATATGCAACTGCAGTAAATTTATCCACCATCAGTAATTCTTGATAAAGGTACAGTATAAAAATAAATAGAAACATATAATTACCTAAAAAAAATATTGTACTAGTAAAACTAGTAGAAAACCTGGAAAATACTTTTTAAAATATTTTACTGGTACAGCAATACACTTACACCTATCTAGGTGCCTGCTTATAATAAGTACCTGATCTATCTGTCATTATAGATCATAGTTGTCTAGGACCTGATGCTGGGCCACTCTTTTATCACCAAAGGCCGAAACTACCTGTGTTGACAATGATTTTAACTAGCAAGTTTCATTATTTAATTCGACAAATTTTTTCCGTAGTCTCGATGTACGGACATAGACGGTGGCCGTCAGTTCATTCATAAAGGGGTGTATTAAGGACGGTCCATGTTAAGAAAAAATAAATCGATAATTAACCCCAGTTACACACTTGCAATGGGTCCTGGCTTTCCTTGAACAGCATTGGTGAAGTGGAAAATTGACAAGCACTGAAACCCTATAAACAAATTGACTCGCGTGCGTCGGAAATAGGGTGCGCGTCGATTATTACATGGAATTACGCTGAATCGATTTGATTGGACTGGACCGTTTGAGGGGCGTTTATTTGCCCCGATACGAAAGGGGGTGTTAATTTTTTGTTTTTGTTCTTTCTGCAACATCTGTCTAGGCGCAATGCCATTCTTCTGTCTAGCTTCCCTTACACTCGTAAGTGTCGTACAACGCGACTAATGTTTTTGAGGCAAAAGATCTAGAGTCTCCGTAGGCTAGATAATGGAGCGTGGAGATTATAGCATCAACCTTTCGTAGGCGAGGCCCTAAGGTCTGCAGTGGACTGTTATGGGCTGTGATGATGAGAGCTCTTTCCAGGATATCAATATTGCTCACATTGGGTGTTACTTTAACGTATGTATCTGTATCTCTTTGTGTGGACCGATACTGATGCGTTTTTTTTATTTTAAAACTAGTTTAATCGAGACGGTTCTTAGCTTTGTTTCATTCAAATCGGTTCATTACTTTGTGAAATTATTGTAATTATTGGATAGTAGGTTAGGTATGCAGACTTTTGCGATATCTATCTGCTATCGCTATCAACCATATTCTTGGAGGTCATGGTCTCACTCGAGTTTTTTTGCTGCAGTAATTCCTTTGGATTGGATATACTGACCAAGGTTCACATTAGATGTTGACTCAATACCGAGAAGCTGGAGGCTGCCGGTCAATCAAACTGGCGGAATCCCGGAAAGTCGCAGCTAGATGGAATAGACTCCGTTTGGCGGACAAACACGCCTGTGTTTTTGTAGTCTTGCACGTCATCAAATTGGCATCGCTTCAATCGGAGACGGGTTTCGTTCATACGACTAACCTATTAACCTTGGCCTCTCAAATAGACTGAGTGTCATCTCTGGTCTTTTAGCTACATCTGACAGATATCTGGCCATTACAGGGGCCTTACCATGAACTTCATAAAACCGTTCAAGTTTCGCGCAGTTCAGTTGGGAAAGAGACAAGCTTATGCGACACGTATAATGCTGTCTCTTTCTATTTAAGTCCTGCTATAAGAGCTCATGGTAACCTGTGCTGTCGTCTGCATACCCAAAGAAAGGTACCGGTACGAAGAAACGAGAGTCGCAGACAGAAGCGACCCTTGAGGAACTCCCGCGTCGATAGCTTGAAGATCGGATGAGTAGCCATCGATAATAAGGCAGTATTGCTACTTAGGTAGAGGTACCCAAGGAAAACAATTTTCAACTTTTATGGTTACCTACGTAGTAAAATCCTAGATTACTTATATTATGATACCTACTGTGTTACTCACTCGTGAACTCTGCCCGTGTACCTATTGTTTCCGCATTACCTCCATGTATCTATAAATAATTAATAAATAATAAATTAATGATATGGTATAATATCATTAATTTAAAATTATATTGTTTTGCCACAAATTGAGTTCCATCAGAATCAGAATGGAACTCGATACAAAGTACCTACTTGTATTTAATTAACTCCCGATCTCTAGTTTACAAACTGAAATAACCCATATTTAGTCCACTTTATTTTCCTCGTAGGTATAGGTCCTTACGATTATATTTCAACATACACGTCACTTCGTTAAAATGGAGTTCCCAGAACCCGGCTGTCTCGTTCGCATTTTAAAAGTTACCATTACCAAATACTTACTAATCCTTTCATCTCTAGGTATGTACATAAATGCCATTGGTGCAGGGTCCAATCCCATCCCATCTCGAGAGGGGTCAGACATGGGTCGCGTACGCAAGCTGGCGCTCCCGACCACATTGTACATAGCAAAAAAATAGTATAACTAACCAACCTATTGACCTACGCGAAATAGTACCGTCTCTATAAGTACTCCTACACGTGAGTGATAAACTACCTGCTCATAACACACTGAAATTCTTCACCTTGAGCCAGAATTACGATGCAAACACCTCGTCTTACTTATTTTGAGCAGCTATTCATACGGCTTCACATATTTACCTATACGTGAACAATCAACTTTAAGGTTACGCTGACCTAACTAGATAGGTAATTGTTGTTACGATATTTTAACACCTACCATACATGAATGGGGCGAGAAATAAATCTAGCACGAAATCTGTGCCTATGCGACTATATCTAATAATATTGTTGAATGCTAACCGATGCGCTTACGGTGAGCGAAAACATCGTGATGAAATTCAATCTGGTCAGGTGCCCCTGGTGCTAGGGTCACGGAGATCAGATAGCAGTCGCTCCACTGTAATAACCTGATCTGCCAAATCCTGGATCATGGTCAAGGCAGACCCCGTGCCCGCGTGGCGAGAGCACAACCGGGTCATTAAAGCCAAGATGATTAGTTCTATTTTTTATGGAGAGTATAGATAGATAGATTAGATATTAATTAAACAAACGCGAAAGGTATGGATAGCCCTTATAGGAGTCGGATACCTTAACCAGTCAGCCACTGACGCTTCCGGTATTACTAGGTTCAAATTCACCTACTGCCAATTCGATCAGTTATTATTTACAACACTATACCTTAGATTGACCACAGCATGAACGGTCTACAATGAATCACAGTTCGCTGAATGTCAACGTATGGCATACGATATGAATGTTTAAAATAAAATTTAAATTTTAAATTACAAAACTAATATCCTGTTATTGCGTTTGTCGTGATAAACTGGGTTCGTTATAAAATTAAACAATACAGAATGTTAAATATTGTGTAACATAATATGATACAGAAAGACTTATCTATCTGTTCAGTTCACAGTAAAAATTTGCACTAAAATCTCGATCAATATAATCATAACAATTTATTTGCATAATTAGGTGGTTTTTACATTAACGTACCATACCGTAGCCAGCAATGCCATACAAATTTGTACACAGATTTCCTGTATTAAGTAGGTGCTAAAACTATTGATTTAACATTTAATTTATAGAGTAAAAGCATTTGTCTAGAAGCCACCCTATTAAGGTACTTTTAAACTTTTAAAATGCCTCTCCTGCCCTCTTAATACTCGCTGGTAGACTATTGTATACACGAATTGCCCTACAGAGGGAGTTATCGCTGTAAATATTCAGACGCATTGCGGTAAATATATTAGATTTTTGTGCCTTCTTGCTTAATTATAAAGTGCGCCGTGTGTTTTAAAATATTCAAGGATTTTACTTAATGAATATGCACATATATATAGTTCAACCGTTGGCCCACGTTAGCTAGGGCGTGAAGTCGCGGGGAATAGTAGTTCCCCATTCATTCGTTGTTGAATATTCGTGATTTTGTAACGATTCCTTTTTTTCCAAGTCATGGCCTTCGTAATTGTTGACTTTTCGCCAACGTGTGAATACGACTTTTCAATTATAGCATCTTTCTCTCCTTCTCCGTTCACATTCCTCATATCTGAGGGTCGTGACCTCTCTCCCCCATAATCTTGTCACGGACAAAGGCACGCCATCTTCCCCTGTCCCCAGCACAGTGCAGAGCCTCGTGGAACGTAGTATGTAATGTGGTGCGAATCTGATTGGATCAACTCATTGGGCTACGACCTCTAGGTCTTTTACCATCTACCATTCCGATCATCAGTCTTTCGAGGTTCTCCCCGTCCTTTCTTGCAATGTGGCCGAAATATGCCATCACTCTTCTAAGGCAGATGGTGGAAAGCCTAACCTTAATGTTTAGCTGCTTTAGAATAGATGCGTTGGTCCGATGTGCCGTCCATGAAAATTATAGCATAGCAACAATAAAAACGAATCGTTGTAAATAACGGTCTGCCAATAATTACATAAACATAGACGTATCTTTATTTGGTCCAATAACACATTCAAAAAACTTAAAACTTACAGAATAAGTACTTATTAAGAAAGCTTATTATGCGTCCTCGGACAAAAATGGTAGCAGCCAAACTCAGCGCTAGGATACGTCCGATTTGAACAAGCTCTTAACCAAATTAATCAAAACAGTTTTGTTTTCCTCAACCGAACTTCCTGTCAGCAGTGAAGTGAGCTATGCTGTATTTGGTTTAATGATCATTATCATCATCATCCGAGTGGGCAGTCAATACCTATTCTGTATTTGGTTTAATGGTTTAATGATAAGACGATTTAATTAAATGACCTAAGTTATCAGGCGTTTAGGCCCGCAGTTAAAATTTCTATTAAAATATGTTTTCCCCGAATGTCTTAAAATCATTTTTAACTGCGGGTCGAAGCGCCTAGGGAAAAATATTAATTTTAAGGAAGTTTAATGCATCAGTCGTTTCGGCCCGCGGGCCAAGACGAGGCCGGGCCGAAACGCCTGAACACTCAATTAAAGAAGTAGTCTCCGTAAGATTTTGAAAACAGTTGGTTTGTAATCTGTCTGGCGAGATTATAAATCTTATAACGTAGGTAGGTAAAATATAATCATGGTTTTACCATCTTAATGACAATTTTTAAATTTTAACATAATCACAAAACCATTTTCAATGTACAAAACAGGCATTAGGTTTAACTTTAAATTCGGTTTTATTTAAACAACAACACAATACAATAAAAACCAAACAATACTGAAAACTTCACTAAATACCTAAAACTAAAAAGACAAATCTAATTTTAATAATCCGCTGCCCCACGACTTATTGTGACACTGTTTACAAATTTTCGACAGTTTACTTGAGTTTACTAACAATTTTCACAATCTCGCGGGGACATTACTTGCTCAACTTTATAACCCACGTGACCTAACAGTACCTAGTCGCCTACGGTAGAGTAGTATTTACCTACAATAAGTGGCATGGCTATCAGTTTCTGATTAGATTTTGTACGTAAACAAACATTCATTTTCAATTTCATCATTGCGGTAAACAAATATACGTAGGTACTTACCATTATCTTCTTAGAGCATTATGCAATTATGCATTATAAGTAATTATGGTTTATTCATATCTATCAAAGTGCCATTGTCTGCCAGTCACTTTCGAAGACCCACAGCTCAGCTGTCTACCTTTTTTTGGGTCTACCGCAACGTCGCGAAGAGTGGAAGAATCGGGGGGAGGCCTTTGCCCAGCAGTGGGATGATTCAGGCTAATATGATATAATAATTCTATCAATCGTTGAATTCCGTTGTACAAGGTGGCCGTGTAGTGTCCGGCAGAGTAGAATAGCACCAACTCCTTAAGACTCGTGGGTGTCGTACGAGGCGACTAATGTTTTTCTAGACAAAACTTTTAGCGTCTCCGTTGTGTGGAAAATGGGCAGTAGCATTATCCGTTTTTAATATAACACTCCGATCTCCAACCCGCCTGCTAAGCATGGAGATTATGGCAATAACCTCCCCTCTCATGGGAGAGGCCCTAAGTCCTGCAGTGGACTGTTATGGGCTGTGATTGTGATGATGATGAATCATTGAATATAAATTAAATACGTATTTGAAAAATGCTTCTTTAATAACTAGCGATAACAACTGGACCCTTATTCTGCTAGTTTACAAATAGCTCAATCGAATCTTAATTGGTTATCAAATGGAAGTTTGATGCGTTATTGATATTCGGCTACTAATATAACACCAATGGTTTTCTATTGAACTGTCATTGTACTATTTACTGGTGTGATTGTAGCACTATTGTAGACTACAACGGCAGTGTGTTTGTAGACTTTAGAAGTCAATACCATTCTATTAATCTAAAAGTCAATTACAGTTCTATGACAACTCTATAATAAATATTTTTGAAGGATCCTATTTGCCTCAATCGTAATAGAGTCGTAATTGTGTCTCTATGAGCCGTTTTCATTCAAAACTAGCTTCCTAATTAATACTCTCATGATTATAGGGGGCTATTGTTGTGCATATATTGTATGGCAAACCATAATTATGTGTGGCTGTCATCATTCATTGCCTCAGAACAAATAAAACCGTTTTAAAACGCTCGTTATTATTTGCTAAAGTGCTACCATACAAATCTAAACTTGAACCTGTGGTTAAACGCCGAGGAGTACTAATGTCTAAAAACCGTTGAATTATCAGATGTTAAGTAAATTGCATAGAAATAAAGATAAATTTCCAACCATACAGCCAAGAGATTATAATAAAGTTTCAAGACTACCTTGGGTTTTAAAAATAGCTAGCAACTAAAAATAACGCCGCCAATTTCTTTTTATCTAGAAACCATCTGATATTACGCGATCTAATTTTATCTTAAACTGCCAATAAACATACCAAGGCTGGGCCAAAATGATCGATGGATGCGATAAAACTGCTAAAGATTTTGTAAATGTGATTGATTACCATGGCTGTTGGAATATTTAAAAACTAGTTAACCGCCGTTCACAATAGCTCCATACGAGTTAATGCAAACATGCCTCTCTTATTTCTGAATCGAGATATTCGACAATCAGGATGATGATTTGTTGTTGAGTCAATCTCATCATCATCATCTTGGCGTTAACGTCCCGTGTGTTCTCGAGCACGAGGGCCCGGGGTCTGTCTTAAACATGATCCAGAATTTTGCAGATCAGGTAATTACAGTGGAGCGACTGCCATCTGACCTCCGTGACCCTGCTACCATTGGAGCCTGACCAGATTGGATCATGGTTACACATTCAGTCGCCTGAATGTGCAGGCTTCATCACGTTTTCCCTCACCGTAAGAGCATCGGTTAGTGTTCAACTAATGTACAAAACTTTGGTAAGAGTCATTGGTACGGCTGCAGCGGGATTCGTACCAGGTACGCGTACAGTGGCGGCGGATTGTAAGACCTGGTGTCTGTGAATGTGTAGGTTAAACAACGAAATAAATTGTCAAAAAATTATAGTACCTTGCATGCTTCATTTCTCTTTACTGTACAATGCATATTTTTCCCGGCTTAGCAACTTGTGGTAAATCTGCCAGCCAGGATCCGCTAAAGTTGAGTTGAGTCAAAAACATGCCCTAAATCGGTATGCCATGCTTTTTGACTCTTGTTTGACTTTGATCAATGTAAAACTCAAAAAAGGGAAAATTGGGATTGTTTAAAGGAAAATTTCATACATTCATACATACACACGCCCGTATTCCATTAGGATAGGCAGAGACCACAAGCGAAGCCGACCATATATTTGGCATCGGTCACATTCATGCATCTTCTCATACATTTAAGTACTAGAAAATTACATTAATATCTTTCTATCCTCCACTATTAGATATATTGGGGTTATTGCTTAGCTTAGTACATCTCTTTTGCCGCCTTTCAATCCAATACATCGCAGTGGCAGGCAGTAATTGTGGAATTCTTATTGTTCTTCCAGTCTTTGTCTCCGGCTTTATGACGCCTGTGGGTACCTCGTCATCCTTAGTATTCTTCGCCTGCTGAATGAAATGAAAGCGAGGCTGTCGAGCTCAGAAAAGCCTTTAATACCCACTAGAACGGTTGCATAGTTCTGTGACAAAACTATACCCACTATAGTTTGTGCCAAATGGAGTGGCAATAGCGGGCATTTATCTCTCGTTCAGTTACTTCTTGACTTGTAGGCTAAATGCGTGACTCTGTTGCTAACTATTCTCTAATTTCAATAATGAAATTGTTACTTTTCGATTCCGTATAATCGATTTCATTGTTTCATTGTTGGCAACAAAGTTCCATTGCAATGAACCGAAACTATTAAATCGATCATACGTAATCGCAAAAGTAACAATTTCAATCATTGCAACCAGAGAATTGTCGGAAGTGCTGACGTGCCGCGAACAAACTACCTACCACCTATATTCGGTATGAAGCAAAATCTAGTATAATAAGTTTTAGTTCATAATAGTTGAATAATAGTATATATTTTTATCACACACAGATACACTCCAGAATCATCTCGTCCAGTCATTTTTAAAAGTACATTCCTACCTATAGGGACGGTAAGCTGTCCCACATTTCCTACCGTACCCAAACTAAGACAGGCGACGAACATTTCGCAACCAGCTAGTTCCAGTTTTTCTTAGACTGACACATATTTCTGCTGATAACAATGTCAATAAACACTGTAACAGCTAACAATGTCAACGAACTAGTAACAAGTTCGAGGACGCAGTCAACAATCCCTTATCGGCCAATTTGAGCTGATACGACCACTTGAAAGCTATCGAAGTGTACTTACCTTATCTAAAGTGTTGTGATTTTTTACAACCTAACATGTGTATTACACTTCAAACGCTATCGCCTCAGTAATTGATTTATTTTCTTACAGATTTGAAAGCGATTATTTGAAATGCTTATTTAATCAGGTTAGGTACCTACTATTAGAAATAAAGGTCCAAAACAACAGGGCAAAAAAAAATTTGCCTAACCGTGAAAGTTTCATTTTCCAATATTTTCTTCCAATACTAAAAAAGACGTTCTCCAATTGGTATTCTGTGAGCTTATGTAATTTGGATCAAAATTAATTCGATGTTTTGAAAGTTCGGGACAAAGTTATTCGATAGGAGGTTATATCGGTTATATATCGGTTTGAATATTACATGTAAATGGGTCTTAAATTTCGGACCCCTGTGTATTGCGTAAAACCCAGTATTAAATATATCTATACTTTATAGATACTTCAAGACAAGAGTGAATAGGCTGTTCCAAGACGGGCTTGCTTCATCTTCGGCCGCATCGTCACTTACCAACAGGTGAGATGGCGGTCAAATGCCTGTCTTGTATAAGATAATATATATATAGAAAAGAATTGATTGTAGTGTTTTTTGTTTCGGTTATGGTTATGGTTATGTTAAAAATCGGTTATGTAGTTTTTTAGTTTATTCAATACGAACATGTATTGAATAAACTAAAAATCTACATAACCGATTTTAAAAATTATTTTACCTATGGAAACTACATTGTCAGCGAGTTAAATAGGTTAATAAATTAGGTATCTTAAAAAATTTTTAGATCTCGAAGAAAATTACTATATTTAATCCCAAAGTATTAAAATATTGCATGTTCGGGCCTAATCTCAGAACGGCTGCACCTTTCTTTCATTCAGCTATTTCTATTTTTGTCGTTTTAGTAACTGTCAGGACAAGGTTTGAATAAAAAAAAGGGTTGGTAGTGATAAGATGGGGTAGGGATAAGACACCACGCACGAACTCACACCTGGCAGCTAATGTTTTTATAAAATTACAATTAACTTTCATTTTAACTATACTTTTGCCTGCATGAGAAATACCCATAAGATAATTTATCACTGTTTTGAGAAGTTGCCCTTTTACTGTAGTACCCACAGTTTATTTATGATTAAATGAAACTTACCTAATAAATAAAGCTATATACCTACACTAATCACAATGCGAATATGAATAATATGAATATGATCAGTATTATGTGACGTAAGGAAGTTATGTAAGCACATAAGTAAGTATCTACATTTCGTTATCACTGTGTCCTGCTAACCTTGTGCGACCGTTACGTCTCTAGGTTATCCAAAGTCACTGTAAGTAGATACCAACACCCGTTATCACTAAACTCAAATTAAGCATTACCTAACTAGGAATGACCCAAAAAGTTAGGTACGCCATCTCTATGGGATGACTCTACCTCTCGGCGAGATTCATCTATGGATTCACGTTGTATGTTGGTAAACCTCCATAGCCTCCTTCATCTTACGAAGATGAAGGAGGCTATGCACAAACTCATCTGAGGGCCTATCGGCTATCTCAGTGGACAACTGAATTTGACATAAAAAAATCTGACACTACTCTAATTTGGTAGACGCTATTGCCAGTTTTCAACGTAGATGACGTGGTGTAGAATTATCTAGTGTCAAATACAGTTGTCAACTGAGTTAGCCAATAGCCCCGCTGATCCGGCGACGGCGTCGCTGTTGTTGACAATAAAGTGACATTTCGAAATGGCGATACTTAGTTCTAATTTTGGCCGTCAGATAAGTTTGCTGTGGGAAACAACGCAACTGTTATTTTAGGCGATGCCTAGGGACGAAACACCGCCCAATTCACTTCTTAACTTTAAGTACCTAACGGTAATCGTTATTTCCTAGCGGTTGGTAAAATTTCCTAGTATTTGGGCATCGGATTTAGGCGATCCCTATGTTTGAACACAAGGGACAAATTTTAAGCGTGCACAGGCACTGGCGGAAGCTAGTCAAAGGTGAGGATGGACCGAGTATTTCAAATCCGCTAACTTCCTGCGTATTTACGTAATTACGTAAGGCTAAAGTGAATAGGCTGATCCTAGACAGGCATGCTCCATCATCGGCCGCATCGTTACTTGCCACCAGGTAAGGTGGCGGTCAAATTATAAAAAATATATATTGTTATACGCCAACAAACTGCAATCATACTGCGTACATACTATACCTACATATTATCTCAGGAATGCTGTAATGACTGTTTACAGCGGTTAGTTGAGTTTGATATTTATTATCGTATTATTATTCCAACAGAGACCATGCAACTGTTTTGTTCTATATTGAAACTTTAAGGAAAGCCATATTACAAGTAATAAAGACTAGATTATCCTTCGAAGTCCTTTGGAATCTGGGACTGTGCTCGGTGTACAAGGAGTCGTACTATTATAAAGTACTTTAGCAATACAAATCTTTTCTAAAGCTCCCCGTAGTTTTCTTATTTTGTGTTTGAGTTCGTGATGAAGTTGGTCTTTATAGAAAACAAAAGAATAATCCGAATGAATAATGAGCCCTATTTCTTTGGAAGTTACAAAATTATTCTTGTTAGAATGTTGTTTTGTTAAATGTTTTTTGGTAATGAATTCTCTCGTTACACACGTCTCTTTGGTTACAGCTTAAAAAGTTTCTCTTTGATTTTACCAAAAAGATTGGAAAGTTAGCTATCTTCACCGCTGGCAAAATCTTTTTTCTGCTCTGTGGATTTTACCAATCTGTCACTTTTTGAAAATAATTGATAGCCGAGGTAAGTTTATTCTGCAAATATTCTGTCTAAAGAGAAAATAAATACATATACGGGGAATATTCTGTGAATAGAATTATCGCACATTATAATAGTTATAATGTCTGAAGAGAACTGGAATGAAGATTATGTCGAACCCGTAAGCACTATGGCGATAGGCACGATGCCTCACCCTCAGATAGCTGAAATCCCGGAGATCAAGCTCTTTGGCCGCTGGAGCTGTTACGACGTCCAGGTGTCCGACATGTCTCTCCAGGACTACATATCAGTGAAGGAGAAGTACGCGAAGTACCTGCCACACTCCGCTGGGAGATACGCGCATAAGAGGTTCCGTAAGGCTCAGTGTCCGATCGTCGAACGTCTGATCAACGCGCTCATGATGCATGGGAGGAACAACGGAAAGAAGCTCATGGCTGTCAGGATAGTGAAGCACGCGTTCGAGATCATCCATCTGCTGACGGGGGAGAATCCTTTGCAGGTGCTTGTGACGGCTATTATCAATTCCGGCCCTCGGGAAGATTCGACCAGGATCGGGCGTGCAGGTACAGTTCGAAGACAGGCGGTAGACGTGTCACCTCTGAGACGAGTCAACCAGGCGATTTGGCTTCTCTGCACAGGGGCAAGAGAAGCTGCCTTCAGGAACATCAAGACCGTTGCTGAATGTTTGGCCGATGAGCTGATCAACGCTGCCAAGGGGTCCTCGAATTCCTATGCCATTAAGAAGAAAGACGAGTTGGAAAGAGTGGCCAAATCTAATCGTTAATTTGATTCAGTTGATCGGTAATTTGATTCGAGGCTTATTTTGGTTTAAGTTCAATGTATTGTTTCTGCTATTAAATAGTCACAAAGTTGGATTTATTTCCTTTCACATAAAATATGAAACAAGCCATACAATGATTTACGCTAACAATGACCGTTAATTGTGATTAGTGCCCTGTAGATCATGTTATTAATTGCATATTGTTCGCCATTCGGTGTATAATGCGTAGTAAACTGGCTTGTTGATGGTTGCTATGCAAATGCTTTTGCTTTATGTTGTTACAAATAGGGATAAATTACAGTGAAGGGTTAGGGGCACTTGATGATGATGATAAACGACGAATCATCTCAATACAGCACACACAACAGGCACAGCTTTGTATGTTTTGTTCGGAGTAAAATAATAATCATCTTTGCGTTAATATCTCCAGGTTGTGCTCTTGCGTACGAGGGTCCAAAGTCCGCCTTGACCATGATCTAGGATTTGGCAGATCAGATGATTATAAAGGGGCCACTACCATCTGACCTCCGTGACCTTGCTACCAGGTGAACCTGATCAAATCGGATCATGGTATTGGTTACACATCCAGCAGCCTGAATGTACAAGTTTCAACACGGATGTTCTCCCTCACCGTAAGAGCCAAGTTATTGATCAGTTTTAATACGGTCGCTTGTCATTGGCGATACAAAGTGGCACATTATCACTATTGTATTATAATGCCGCATAATTATTCTGTCAATATCTAATTACGTCCACAGCCGAGCTCTGACGACTTAAAATATTTTAATGGACTTGGCGAATAAGGAAACTGACGAGTTAATGAAACTAATTAGAGAAACTGACGAAACTGAGTTCCATAGGCGAAAAGAGCAAGTTGGCGAATCGCGCCGGTTGGTGAAATGACGAAGTTAGCACGCCACGTTCACCCCTATTGAGCACGAACCTTTATGAAATTCGTGCAGTAAATTACCTCTTAATTTAGACGATTGATTTTAGCCAAATGTAATAAGCCTTTAAGGTCCTACTCTTTACCCTAATTCAACGTAAAAGCCACGGCACAAATTACCAGATAATCCAGAGTCAAAGCCTTTAAGTCGAGAGCGGTTAAAGCCGCGCAAAAGGCATTCTCACACCTCTTGAGGCACTTCAATCCAACGCCGAAGCAAGCAGTAGTGCTATTTAGTTGGCCAATTTCCTGGCACCCGAGTTCCCCGTTCCGTTCAAACAGTGGAAGCTGGCACGGTTTGACAAAGAACTCGTGTAGGGGAATATTGTTAGGATTTCCCCTTAGATGTTCCTTTTGATTCGATGCGATGCGACGAAATTTGCGATGGGCGTACGCAGTTTACGCTCCGGATGTCGTTTAGATTCCGTATTGTTTTAGCTTTGTTTGAGTATTCCTGTTTGTTTCGTAGCTAGAAAAAATCATTTGGAGGGGGTAGCTGACATTGTAACTTTTGTTAACTTATTTTGCCTTTTGTGCTTTTAGTAAAGACCTATATGTAGGTCCTTACGCGAGCAGGGATGCACCAATTGGCGCAGAGTATGAACAAATGAATGAAAATTCTTTATTTATTTCTTATTCCTATTTAATTGTAATTCTTTAGAGTAATCATGACCAAAAGATTACGACCTCAGGTAGGTAGGTACTTACGAGTATATCATTTGTGAATGCAATGCTGTAGATAGTAGCTTAAAATTATCCTACAAGTACCTACACTACTAACCAAACGTGTAAGCCAGACGCTAAACTTTAAAATTACTCTGAGGACTATTTAAGTAGGCTTTTTAGTATCCAAATCAGAAGTGTTCAGTAGAGTGGTTGCAGATGCAGACAAAAAATGGCTCTAAAGACCATTATACGCCTTTGAGTATCCAAAACGACAGACTGCTCAGTTGAAATATTTGGAATGCGCACTGGAATCCAATCCGGGCTGCGAATGAAGGAATGCTCCGATTGCCTTCGGGCGCCGACATTTTCCAATTTCGACATCGGTTCCGACGTCTATTGGATATCGAGCAGTGACGCCCCCATTGTAACGAGAATTTGACTAAAACTACTGCGTAGTCAATGGATGATACTGTAATGGTTGTGAAGTGGGGGCTAGGTTTCGCCCGCGACTTTGTCGGAGCCGTTCCCGCGGGAACCACAATGAATTTCGGGATAAATTATAGCCTATGTACTATTCTGGGCCATAAGCCATATTACTGCCAAATTTCATCAAAATCTGTATAGTCGGTTTTGCGTGAAGGACTAACAAACATACAAAATTAAAAACTTTTGCATTTTATTATCGTATGTGCCATGTGTCATAGGTACCAAGGGCGGCTGGCCTCTGAGACATTGATTGGAATGGTGGCTAAGGAATGGAACACATTGCCTGCTACTGTATTCCCTGACCAATATATTTCAGGGACGCCTTCAAGGCTAGAGTAAATAGGCTGTTCTTAGACAGGTATGCTCCATCTTCCGCCGCATCGTCACTTACTACCAGTGATGTTGGCAGTGTTGTGTCCGGCAGAGTAGAATAGCACCAACCCATTACACTAATGGGTGTCGTAAAAGGCGACTAATGTTTTCGAGGCAAAGATCAAGAGTCTCCGTAGTCTGGAAAATGGGCAGCAGCATTTTCTATTGTTATATTTAAACACTGCGATCTCCAACCCGCCTGCCAAGCGTGGAGATTATGGCAATAACCTCCCCTTTCGTGGGAGAGGCCTTAAGTCCTGCAGTGGACTGTTACGGGCTGGGATGATGATGATGATGACACACATTGAAACAGTTATAGATTCACCCACCACATTCTTACTTACTCCTCTCTACCAAGTAGGTAGATACCAAGTTCTTAACCTTTATATATTTCTTTTCGACAACAATTAGATACATGAAAAAGAAATAAATGTACATGTTGAGATGAAATATCAGCTAACAAGTCAGAAGAGGGCAACGTCAGCCCTAGCCATTTTCTTGGCTGAATAATTCAGGTGACTTTCGGAGTAGACGTCAGGCTTTCTAATTGGATGTTTTTATTTAAAATTCAATTTGTCCGGATTACCTTGGCTTCTGCTTCAGCCAAAGCGGATTAGATGCTGAATTGGTAAAATTTTACAAGTCTCGTAAATGAAAACATTGTTTTATTAAATTCAAATGCAACTCAAAAGCTAGATATCTATTTTTATGTACGTAACAATTAAATGATTTCGTAGTTAAATTTACTGATACTCTTATGGTGAGGGAATTGGCATAATCAGTGATCCAATCTGGTTAGGTTAGGTCCTCGTTAACAAGGTCATCTAAGAACTCACAGAGGTCAGATGGCAGTCGCTGTACTGTAATTAGCTGATCTTCCAAATCCTGGATCCTGGTCACGGCGAATTCCGGGCCGTCGCATGCGAGATAATCAGGATATTGACGCCAAGATTATTATTTATTAAAACTAAATGAATCATCTAGAGTGGTGGGCGGCCTGCTCGTTACTGAGTAGTAAACTACATATAATAGAACCAAGATACAGAAATTTCACAGTGGATAAACTATCTATTAGCAGAGGGCCTATCGGCTATCTCAGTGGACAACTGAATTTGACATAAAAAATCAGACAGATAGACAGTTTCAGTGTAACATCGACACATTTCCAATAACGGAACGTCTCAATGAGAGACTATCGTTTTGGTCCCGAATTGCCAGTGGGTCGTTTGTATCGTGGAATTGAACTGTACTCGTACATTACGATGTAAAAGGCGTGTGAGCTTTATGTGTATAGGAATGTTGGTGTGTATTTCGATGTATTGCGGTATTAGACGCCCTCACGCGCTTCCAAATAGCTCGCTACTTTGTCACGGATGGAGGTGATAGCGATATTTACGTAGACGGGTATCACAGGTAGTGTTAGACCGAAGCTTTGGCGTCGGCTTCGGCCAAAAAACCACCTTCGGCGAAACAATAGGGGCCCGAAACCCAGCAATAGCCGAAGGTGGTTTTTATTATTTTTGAGAAATAATAATCCAGGGTAATTTTTTTTATAATTTTTAGGTCAACTTTTAGAGATGGTTAAATTACCTGTCTATATTATACAGTTCAATAGTAAAGTGAACGTTTAAAATGGTTAATATTATTATTTGTAGCTTGTAGCTAATTTTAAACAAAAAATTCTTAGAATTTTTAAGCCTTTGGCCGGAGCCAAAGTAGCGATGTCCGATTAATCGGCTTCGGTTTCGATCAGAAATTGACCTTCGTTCGGACACTAATCACAGGCTTGTTTTATGAATGGTACGATCGATGCCCTGTATAGTGAACGGACCCCAGCCGTTACAGACTTATTCAATAATGCACATCGGCTAATTCGGCTTGGTAGAGCGTCGTCTCTGTCGCACGTCTGCGAAACATGACGAAACTAGCCGATGTCTGCGATACAATCCTTTTGTGGGTAGTATGGGTGTGCGGTGTGATGTGTGCCTGTGTGATGCGTGTGTGCGGTGATGTTATTTACCGCCTTGTGCTTGTACTGTGGAGCTTGTCTAAGCTGAAATGAAGCGCCCCACTACTTAATTAGTTGATTTCGATGTGTGAGTGCAAATATTAATAACGACACTTCATCTGTGTGGGAGCGTCAACTGCTCCAATCGAACGACGCGTGCTCCTACGTTTAAGTCTCACCGGCAACTGAATGACCAATTACAACGGCATTTGTATATGTATTGCGTCCATATTTTAAATTTTGCTTGTGTGCGTTAATGCGATAGTGGGGCGCGTCATTTCAGCTAAGACGAGCTCTACTAATAATTATACCCACACATGGTTTGACGTGCAGCATGACATGTGTGCCAACCAAGGATGCCGCAGACCGAGAGAAACAAAGATAACAAGGAAGGCGGACCCCGGGCCCTCGTGCGCGGGAGCACAACCGTGACTGACGCCAAGATGATGATGATGACTGTACTAATGTATGCTAGTAGGATCTGATCACTCTGAGTGTTTTAAACAATAATTTAGGTGAAACATATTTAAGTACTTATGTATTTTATATTTGTTACAGGTACGACAAACCAACCACTTCTGAAACCTAAGTAGGTACAAGTATATCACTTTTTTTGAAAAACAAAAATATTACTACTGCCTGTGGCAGGATACTTTTAAGCCTTAAGGTTTGCATGTATGAGCACCGCCACCTATCTGCTGCTGTGCCTGCAGTGTTGGTGTCTTTTGATATAAACAAGCTGTGTGGATTCCCCACATACTATCTATACCAATATATATTCTCACGCGTAGACATCTCGAATTCGACATTTGCTATATTTAAAAAAACTCGATTAAAACGTCACTGAAATCTATCTTCGACAATATACGATCGTAGAAGATAGTTGAAAAAGTATTTTGTGGCTGAAACAGACATTTCAATCACAGCGTTACAGCGCGGGAATTGCCCCCCTGTAGCCGTATTTACAATGGCTCGGAAATCGGATTCGGATACGGAATCGACAAAGGACATCGCAAAAGTTCTTAGGAAAATGTGGTTTCAGTTAATTTTGATGAAATTTTTATATGTTATAGAGAGTAGAGTTTTCGTGGAATCTATGAATGACAGTTTTCGAATCGATCGACACGGATTCGTCGCTCACGAATTTCGTTTCGAATCGTTCGGAAACGGTTTCGAATCATTGTGAATACGGCTACTGGTCATCTTGGCGTTAATGTATTTTAATTAATGGTCGCATGAGAATTCCGAACAACCCTGAAAACCTACATTTCACCTCCTAAGTTCGGCCCCATAGCATTAGCATGTTGTGAATATTATTATAATTTGCGACGCCGCGCGCCGCGTCAACTAACGATATTGTACTTGTTTACACAACAAAATACAATTGTACTTGTTTTGTTTAGTCTCTAACGTGGATTAGGTATACTTGTTATTCATAACTAATACCTAGTGTTATGACGTTCGTGTCGTTTAGAATTTGGCTAGGCTGAAGGACGTGTTGTTGCTAAGGTTTCGTCGAACAAAAGCACTGTTTTATTGTTATGTGCTATGCTAAACGTCATAAATATCAGTTTATTGGGTACTTTTGTGTGAAAGAGAAGGTAACAAAATCCGTCTAAAATTGTAGATTAAAAGTTTTTTTAGACAAGCCAGGTATTTGACCGCCATCTCACCTGGTGGTAAGTGACACGAAAAGCTAAAAAAATATTTTGTATTTTTATAGTTGTACAATAACTACAATAATAATATCACTCTCACCAAATTTCACATCAATACTCATTACCCATATTTCGCGCCAAACAATTTCGTAAAGGAGCATGAGCAAAGTCGACCTAGGCCGGGCCCGGTCCTGTTCGCGAAAATTGAGCGATACAATTCGTACGCCCACCGATCACGCGCCTAGGGAATCAATATGGCGGCTGACACTGTCACAGGTGCTGTGTCAATGTGCTGTAAATGACGTGGCGGCTATTGATGCTTGCCATATTGCCCCTTCGCAATGCATTTGATAAACAGAGGACTGACATAATTAAAAAAATAGGAATGTAAACGATTAAGCAAAGAAGATACCATTTCAATAAGTCTTGACATAACTCTCAATAAGGACTGAAACTCTGCCTGAGTCGCTGTTCCCCGATAAGTATAACCTTGGGGTCTTGAAGTCAAGAGTGAATAGATATCTTCTAGACACGCATGCTACATCTTCGACCTCATCGTCGCTTTCCACCAGGTGAGTTGAGGTCAAATGCAACGGATGATAATCAAACCCATGGTAATGTTTGCTATTGATTAGAAATGGTAAAATCAATGTAAGTGTATAAAATTCATAACAGGCGAGCGCAAATTTAATAAAAAATTGTTAGCTTTACCATTTTTAAATATTGCTCCCAAAGTTCGTCTTTTAATTCGATGGAGTAAGAAGTATTTTTAATTGGGTTGGGGCGTTGTCATTATCGCAACGCAATGTGCACGCCCTAGTAATTTCTGCAACAGCGCTCTCGTGGCTCGTAATTGAGTTCTGGAGTATAGGTTAAATAATTTTCCAGTTTTGGTACAACTCGTTTACGCTGGTAAAACTTTAGCTAGAGCTCGAACAAAAACTTGCGACTCACAAAAAAGCGTCGCGAAAACCATTTTTCGAAAACAATTCCCGCACACCTGTCCATTCTTCTTTTAGCCACATTACGTAGACACGCGTTGCATTTTTCTCGGTCTCATTTTCATATTTATCACCTAGTTGTTTCGCGGTAAAAGAATCCACCCGCGCGTTGGACGTGACCGGTGTGCTTATTAGGCTCACCTCGGTCGTCTGAATTTGGGATTCAAATTTGTTGTCATTTGGTTTGTTTGTGGAAAATTCGAATAGAAATATAATGTAGGGTAGGTATACAAATAGCGATTTCGTACGCCTAATACTCTAGACATTGAAACGTCCGCCCCCTTCTTGTGCCCATAGGCAGAAAGGCTTGAACATTCTCAGGACGTGAGCCGATTGGTGCCCCGTTGCCATATATTATTTATACAAATACATGTTATCTTTGTCGAAAAACATGTAAGTGATATGGGTCTAATTTCGGGGATCGTTTCGGTACAAGAGCCTACTGTACTACCTGTAGTTTAGATAGTATATCCAGGACCTATACCCACATATTAATAATGTTATAGATCTTTATAAAATCAAAAGTGAATGATCTCCAGGGTAAATCTCTGTGTGTAATTCATTCTGCGAAGGAACTTTCTTCTTTTGGAACTGAATGCGGTTCTGAAAGAAGAAAGTTCCTTGTGATGCGAACCGCTGTTCGCTACCAATTTGGCTTCAAGGTGTGAGGTAGAACTCCCTGTCGATGGCGAGCGGTGCGATGATAGAATGTAGCTGTAGGCATCATGTCGTAGTTCGTCAGAACAAACACCGTTGTACAAGCGGCAGAACACACAAAGGGAGGCAAAATCCCTCCGCTGAATCAGCGGCACAATACCATTTGTGACCATGGTATCATCGACAATTCTCACAGCGCGTTTTTGGATCGAGTCACAAGGCTACCAAAATGATATGACGGTGCTTCCGTCCATAGATGGGAGCAATACTCCAAATGGGGTCTGACTGAGCCTTATAAAGGAGAAGTCGTTGGCCCGGCGTGAAGTATTGCTTCGATCTGTTAGCACACCCAGGTTTTTAGATTCGAACTTGACCTTTTCTTCCAAATATGGCTCTCATAATCATATTTTACAGAGGTTCACCAGTGTGTTTTGCGTGAGGGAACCGCACACCACAATATTTCGTTGTTTGTTACTTTTAGAAAATGCTACCGTAGTTCTACCTGTGAACAGAGGTGTCGCCAAAAATGTTAAATATAAAATCACGATTAATCCGTTAAAAGCTTCGATTATTCAATCAATCAATCAACCAAATATCTTTATTGTACTCACAAGTTATACATTAAATTCATGTCATAGATAATTAGAGATTAGCGCGCTACCTTTAGGCATACAATATAAACTTTTGAGTAGGTACCTACACTTTATCATGCATGTGCTCTCGCGCACTAGGGCCCGGGGTCCGCCTTGCCCATGATCCAGGATTTGGCAGGTCAGGTAATTAGGTACATACACTTAATTTAAAATTAGATAGATATTGAATGTCATTATACCTAATCACAAATAAATCATTAAAATAAATAACATCAATTGTCAAAACAATTTTTTAAGGGGCGTGACGAGTCTAAGAATATTCAGTTTTATAATTTATTTATTTATCACCGGGGATTAGAAACTTGGGGTCCACCGGCAACTTTTAATGGTTTAGTAAATCAAACTCCACCAGACGGAACCTACTCTGTCCCTGTAAAGTTGGCTGCGTAATAAAGTTAATAAAACTTTTCTCATTTGTTCACTGACGCCTGGAACTTTATGATGGTCCGAAGTACAGTTTATTGAGGGATACCTACCCTATAAATATCGATGTTGAGAATTGCCAGTCAAAGCTAGACCGATGTGGGTGATAAAAGTGAGTTTGCTGTAGGTTTATTGTTCACTTCACGATATTATGACTTCGTATCTGATGAAAGAGACAATGTCACAAAATAAAAATAAAATAAATATGCTTGAACAAATTCACACAGTGCCATCTATCCAAGTAAGCAACGCTTGTGTTACGGGTATTAGATAACAGATAAGCAACTTATATACTTTTTTAAAAACATACTTATTATTATACACACAGACCCGTAACAGAATTGAAAATTCATCATTTAAATTTCTGCTCCGGCGGGAATCGAATCCGGGACCTCTGCCACAAATCTACGTAGCAGACCATGTTAACCAACTGAATCACACAAGACTAACCACATGGAAGTATGGATTAATTAAAATCAATTAGTAAATACTAAAAGTAATTTCGGGGACCTCCTATTTAATGATAGCGCGAAATAATTAACAGGTCTTAGTCAACGCCAATAGTTAGTTATTTCTCTCTTCCGAATAAATATTTACGTAAACATTGCTGATGAATTGAGTCGATTGTTTTCGTGTTATATAATCTATATTACTACCAAATTTCATCAAAATCCGTTCAGTAGTAACAAGCAACCATCCTTGCAAACTGTCGCATTTGTAAGATTCCAATAAGCAAAATGCGTGGAGCGGGATAAAAAGCAATACCAGCACAACTGTGCGAACACTCGGCGGTAACTTTTTTTCTTGTAAAGGTTCTTGATTAATTTTGCTTCGTTAATCAGTAACAAAATAACGGGTGTCATTTTACTTTTCACTGAAGACTGTAGTCTACAGACCGGCGATGGCTCTTTTTTATGCATCAACAAAAGAAAATGGGTAATTAACCGGAAACCGGAACCGGGAAATGAACGGTTTATTTCATCACAGCCCGTAACAGTCCACTGCAGGACTTAGGGTCTCTCCCTCGAAAGGGGAGGTTATTGCCATAATCTCCACGCTTGGCAGGCGGGTTGGAGATCGCAGTAATTAAATATAACAATGCTGCTGCCCATTTTCCAGACTACGGAGACTCTTGATCTTTTGCCTCGAAAACATTAGTCGCCTTGTACGACATCCATGAGAGTAAGGGGTTGGTGCTATTCTACTCTGCGGGACACCATACGGTTTATTTAATTATGATTAATATTGTTGTTGTTGTTTACAATGATCCAATCTGGTCAAGTTTCCCTAGTAACAGGGTCACGGAGGTCAGATGGCAGTCGCTCCACTGTAATTATCTGATTTGCCAAATCCTAGATCATGGTCAAGGCAGATAGTACAACCGGGATATTAACGCCATGATGATGATGATGATATTTGTTTATTTATTTAACACTTTATTGCATACAATACAATACATAGAGAAATATTCTGCCGTACAAAATTAAAATGCAGTGAGTGCATTTATCTAGTTTTGAGAAAAACGTGTTTGCAGAACAGGTTTTAATTTTTTTGTAAAAAATTTTGTTTTGTCAAAAAGAACAGAAAAGGTATCAAAAACGGGTCTCTGTAATTCGAGTAGATTTCGTTTCCTGGATTCCGAAAATAGAATAAACCCAAAAGTGAAAAAATGCACTCACTGCATTTTTTTTTTTTTTTTTTTTTTTGTTACTTAGCAGACAAACAGGCAAGCGGGCCACCTGATGGAAAGTGGTCACCGCCGCCTATGGACATCACCAGCATTTTAAATTTGTACGGCAGTATTGTTGGTGGTGTTTAGCGTTAAAAATGGGTATCTTATCCAGCGCCTCATCACTGCAGTCTCCCTATACAACCTACCACGGGTACCTAACTACGAAGGGAGCAAGCAATATCGCCCCTTATTAAAATTACTCTCAAAACGGCACCTTAGTACACGTTGTATCTCGCAGCCACACCTTCGCAGTAGTTTTTGCCAGCGTTTGCTCTTAATTGATCAGAAGACCGTAGGTAGGTACTCTCCAGGGTAATCGTCTCCAGGTAGTTCATTCCACAACCTCACTGAGCGTGTGAAAAAGTTCCTTTGGGAACGCATAGTTAGCGACCAATTTGGTTCGAAGATGTGAGGGTGAACTCCCTGTCAATGGCGAGCAGATTTTTTGCTCTGTGATCATATTAAAAGCGTCGTTTAGCGTCGAAAATGGGTATCTTATCCAGCGGCTCATCTCTGCTGTCTCCCTATACAACCTACCACGGGTACCTAACTACGAAGGGAGCAAGCAATATCGCCCCTTATTAAAATTACGCTCAAAACGGCACCTTAGTACACGTTGTATGTCGCAGCAACACCTTCGCAGAAGTATTTGCCAGCGTTTGCCCTTAATTGTATTACATACGGAATTCTGCTCCTTGCTATCTCATTACTGCGAGTTTTCCACCCCAGAGCGTTCACTCTGCGTATTTTCGAAATTAAGGATGCTATACGCTGCTCGCTCGTAGCTGTTTCGGGGTAAGAGTAAGCGGGATAGCTCGCTCTGCAGTTTAGGCCTAGGGATTTGAAAGGTCGGAAGTTCGTTCAGGGTTAATTAAAGAAAACAAAAAAATATTGTATGGTGATTTAAAATAAACTCACTTCTTGGGATCCGACTGATGGTGTATTTTTTCGTCAGCCACAGGGTACACTGAATTGATATATTCAAGTATCTCGGATACCTATAGGTACTTGAACGTAATTATGCAGTCCTGTGAGATACAGGTTGAACTCAAATGAATCATACAAAGGGGTACCGTATGTATGTGCTAATAATAAAAAACAACTTTTAATATGGCACCATCTATGAGATCAATAAAACATCTTAGATGAAAAAAAAATCAACTGTTTCATACAAAATTGTGAACGAATTAGGCCAAAATAATAAAAAGCAGCTGATATATTTTTGCGATTTCATAGTTGGTACCCCTTGAAACTATGAATTTGAGTTCACCATTTACCTTCTAAAACTTCAAGCCATCTCCTTATTATACCAACCGTTCAAATGCTCTGTTGACACTACTGCTCAACTGAAGTGCTCAACTTTGAAGTTGTAATCGTAATTGAGGGGTTAGGAAAACTCATTTTACAACACAATGTTATTAGGAATAATGTTGAAAGCTTGATAATTGGCAATAGAAATTAAAAGGCCCAAATACATTTCTACCTTTCTTAGCAAATTACTAATTATTTAATCTCTAATTAATTAGAGGCGGATTGGATATACCTACCAGCTGGTAGGTATATACAAAGAGATTGGAAAGTTAGCTACCTTCATAGACTGGCATGAAGGTAGCTAACTTTCCAATCTCTTTGGGTATATCTAATCCGCCTGTCAACCAGGTGACGGTGACATCAAAACACCGAAATACTTGAACAGTTTCTTGAAATAAAGTTTTTAGACGGCTCGAAGTCAACGTCAATTCACGCCATCCATAACTGAACATCTCTAACACCCAAAGCCTCTACCCAAACAACTTAGTCTCATAATTCCTGCTATCATAAGTGAGACCGGAGTGCCAAGTCTGTAATTCTCGGTAATCCTTACTTAGCGCGCTGTTTCTGAACAGTTATATTTACACGAATGCTATAGACCCGCGGTTCTCAAACTTACGGCTCCAGGAACCCCTTTTCAATTTCTTGACAAACTGTCAAGAACCTATCGTGAATATTTTCATAAATAAATAAATATCGTTTATTTCAATTTTCACAGATTCTTGAACTCATTACATTTTGTTAACAATAATAGTTTGTATTAGTAAATACATCTTTAGCATTACAATATATGTGAATGAATATGAATTCAGAAACAATTCATGTCATAATAAACATATATACGTCAGTTAAACTTATAAAAATGTTAGCCTTTAAGTCTATGTATTACATGTCAAAATGTGCAAAGTCTAGCAGCAAGTAATTCGAGAGAGCAATAAGAGCATTCTCTAAGGTTAGTTATATACGCTGTAATCTCTACGATCAAGTAATCGTGTTGAAATTGCACATGAAAATGCTCCATTTCTGGTCTTGGAAGTCCTAAACGGCTTAAATAAATAAATTTATTTCTTTAAATAAAAATTAAACAAAAATTACAAGTTAATTAAAAATTACAACATACCTACTTAAAGTAAATGGGTACAAATAAAATCAAGGCTACATATTTACAACTCTTGCACAAATAATAATAGATACTTAATTCTAGTTATTGATAGTTTGGGCATCTAAACTAAGTAAATGATTTACTTGTATCTTAGGCTTGCCTGTGTGTAGTATGTCGATTTGGCAAATCAGGTTGGCAATTACATACAGTAGAGCGACAGCCATCCGTGACCCTGTTAACAGGAGAACCTAACCAGATTGGAGCATGGTTACACGTTTGGTCACCTGGCAGCTAAGGCAGATTTCATTATCCCGTGTAAAATTATACCTTATACCTGATGAGGCATGGTCGGTCATACCTCATAGTCTTCGTCCTGCATTTATATAACATAGATGTAACCTAAACGGGTACATATTATGGGCCATAGTTACTGATTACGTGGGCTATATGTACGTTCGTGCAAAAAGCAGACCTAAGGGGGCCCGCGTTGAACACTTTGAGAATCTCTGTTCCGGAAAGTTTGTAATCTACATATTCACACTCGACGAATTCCACGGACGTAATGTGAATTACATTACCGCACGCGCCCCGCGCGTTTGATCTTGGATTGGGTATACGTTGTCTAATTTCCACTCATCCAGTTCTTGGTTATTTGATTATCTCGGCCTCCAGATTGATAGAATAACCACGGAATAATATTATAGGTATCTAGAGCGTCGGTGGCCGAGTGGTTCCGGTAGCCGACTCGTAAGCAAGAGGTACCGGTTTCGAATCCCACTGCGGCCATGATCCAATGAATCTTTTCTGAGTTATTTAGGTACATTAGTTTTAGGTGGCCACTTTCCATCAGGTGGCCCGCTTGCCTGTTTGTCTGCTAAGTAACATAAAAAAAAAACAAAAAAACATTAGTTTTATACTAACCGATACTCTTACGGCGAAAGAAAACATCGTAAATGAATGCGTAACCATGAGCCCATCTCTTCAGGTTCCCCTGGTAGCAGGGTCAGATAGCAGTCGCTCCACTGCAATTACCCGATCTTCCAAACCCTGGGTTATGGTCAACGCGTACTCCGGTCCTTCGAGCATAACCGGTACATTAACGCCAATATTGGCCAATCATCTGATTATTTTTATTATTGACATTGTAGGTATCTGTCGTGGGTCGATTGCGATCTACCTGGAGCCCTGGATACATATCGTAAATGTTAGTTTCAATGCGATTTCGGTTCAGTCAGGCGCGTCGAATTCCTTCTTTCTTGATCGGCTAAAAAACCGAAAGAAGTCAGAATAAAAAAATCATCTTATAACCCTACTTATTTTAGTATTAGTATTCATACTTTGTTGGGTACGGGCGGTATGCTACGGACATTTTCATGCAAATCCCATAGTTACGCAGCTAATAACAGACCAAGGGAGCCTCAAATGAAAACTCGGATCTCCTGATGCACTGAAATATATTTCTTCTGTTTTTGAAGGCCTCTCATATTCTTTGCAAGTCGACGTGAGTATAATAAACTGATGTACTGCTTATGAAATGTATATTTATTTTTAATATTAGAAAATTGACAACTTATATACCCCTAGGTGCTATTCAAGGTCTGATAATGAAGACGAAAGGTGCTCATAGGCACTCCTAAATTACACATGATAAACCCATCGAGATTGGGCTCATTTGATTTGTCTTGACAAGTACTCTGACTGATCGTAATGGATGGTATCCAGTTAAAATAGAACGCGTATAAAAGCTTGTGTAGATAATAAATCATTTGAGAACTTACTACTACTGTAGATAAATGGACAGAGAAGGAGACACCTATTTTACCTTAATTTACGTCAGCAAAAAGTTCTCGGGCAAAAAGCTAATAGCGCCGTGTGTTAAGCCATTAGAGATGTGCAAGATCCTTAATTATCTAATTATTCCCCAGTACACCTAACCACAATGCATTTACAAGCCTTTCTTTCAGCTCGTGTAACAAATGTAACGAGTCCATCTATTTCGTAAAAGGCGGGCAAAAAGGCACACCAGAGCATCGTCATTAGACGGTTGGGCTGTGGCTCTCCAGTAGCTTATTACTTTTTAAACACCCCTGTGAAGACCATTCGGTCAGCCAGGGGGGTGTTCGCAAAGGGGCCTGGACTCCCCCCCTGGGTGTAGACCCACATTTCTTAACACGAGTTAAAACACGACATAACCATTATTCTTGTCTGTTCTCTTCATTTGGCCAAAATTAAAAGTCGGGCATTGTTATAATTTTTATTTTTAAAGCCCAACTTTCTTCCGACAGTCGCCGTCGGAAATATGGCCGCGATTAGTCTGTGTCGGTGCTGCGTTTGACGTTTGGCCGGCGGCGACAAATAGCTTGTCTAATTAATTTCTTCCGCGACGACTTTAGCTTTACCTGCGACGCTGAAAATCGGGCAAAAACTCCGTTGGCCGGGGCCGGTTGGTAGGTTTTATATCTACAAGAATCAGCTCACAGTTCAGTGAGCAAGTTGATGCGATCTGCGTCAGCTTTGTCCTTGGTTGTTTTTGAAGTAGACTGGCATAAATTATTAAGTATTTAGAGCAAGCATTTATCACCGCACCGTAACATCGTGCATCGATTTAGGTTAATGGACAAATGCTTGTTAAAGAATAAATACTGCCTTAAATAAGAAGTTTTTATTTATCTACATTTATAGCATATTATAGGTACCTGGCCGTGTGGTGTCCGGCAGAGTAGAATAGCACCAATCCCTTACACACATGGGTGTCGTACAAGGCGACTAATGTTTTTGAGGCAAAAGATCTTGATTGCCCATTTTCCACTCGGAGACTCTTGAGTCTCCGTAGCCTGGAAAATGGGCAGCAGCATTTTCCATTGATATATTTAAATACTGCGATCTCCAACCCGCCTGCCAAGCGAGGAGATTATGGCGATAACCTCCCCTTTCGTGGGAGAGGCCCTAAGTCCTGCAGTGGACTGTTACGGGCTGTGATGATGTGATGATGATAGGTACCTACCACCACGGGTATATGTCGTTCATGGTGACTCCTGCCAGCAGACCAGCTATGATTTCCGTAGACCAATAAAAGTACTTGGGAGCGTTTCTTGCCTCTGTCTATCTTGAGATTATGACGGAACCACTGGCTGACCGAAGGGACTTTGGCTCCCTGTGTGTGTTCTACCGGCTGTACAATGGGGCGTGTTCTGAGGAACTATTTAATCGGGTGCCCATAGCACAATTCTGCCATCGTACCACCCGCCACGGGCTGGGTACACATCAACAGTAGACCCTCTAGTGGTTTCCACGCGAAGATTCGAAATAACGTTTCTGCTCGTACGATTCGGATGTGGAATGAGCTCCCAGCCACAGTGTTTCCTTTAGACTATGACATGGGTTTGTTTAAGAGGTATATTAGAGAGGTCTCCTTAGAGGCGGGCAAAACATTAGTAGCGCCCCTGTTGTTGCCGATGTCCATAGGCGGTGGTCCCGATGTCTGCCGTATTACATATAAAAAATTATGCAAAAGGATTCCTGGATTGAAAAAGCTCTCCTAAAGGACTCTTAAAAAAAACCGTTATCTCACCGCTTCCGCGTGGCGGTGTCCAGCCGTTGTTATCCACGTTAATGTCCCTCATTCGGCGATTAATTATGTTCAGGCGACTGAATGTGTAATCAATGTGGTCAGGTTCCACTGATAGCATGGTAGTCATGGAGGTCAAATAGCAGTCGCTCGGTAATTACCTGTACTGCCAAATCCTGGATCATGGTCAAGTCGGACCCCGGGCCCTCGTGCGCCATAGCACAACCGGGACATTAACGCCAAGATGACGGTGTTTCGATGATAATTCAGGAAAAACTTCGCATCCACCTCACGACATTGACCTCCATAAACGTCGAGTGCGAATAAATACGGAACAATGGTCTGAGGTCGAGGCGGCGGGGTCTATTGTGCCCGTCTAAATAATGCAAGCGGAGGAATCGCGGCACGCCGTGATTTGTCATGGCTTGCGGCGCTCGCGTTTTGCGAATACGGTTTTGTGATGGAAAAAAGTATTGCGAAGCGCTTCTTTTGGGCTTAGGACTGCCTAAGAGCGCATACAGATGTGCACAATGAGGAGTTTTCCAGTAGGTATTGATAGTTGGTTTCAAAAAGCATCAATAGATGGCGCTCCTACAATTTTGGTAATCTTTTTAATCTGTATGATGGTGGCAGTGATTTCATGCAACCAACTAATACTAAACTTAAAAATAAAATGTTTATTAATATAAACATAACTGTTAAAGGTTGAACGAAATGTAAAAAGAAATATTTATAGAAGTTGGCACTATGTTGCATTATTATTACAACCTCTAAAATGGTTGATAACTATTGACAAATACAATATTATCCAATACAACGTACCCAGTGTTTATATCCTGTTTGCTAAGAACCTATTTCAAGCGATTATCATTTACCAAAATTGTCGGGGCGCCATCTAGTGAGTGGTTAGGAATGCTTTAGATACATATTGGAAATTAGTATTTGTAAACGTACAGTAATCGTGTCGCACCCGTACAGTCACCGCATGTATAGGTTCGTGCCAATCTAGGCGCCAATAGGGCTGATAAGTATAACAGACTGCACGTTTTCTCTCCGGTTGCTACGCGATGACTATGCGGGCACGACGCGTACGCGTGTACGGTCCAGTTTGTAAGCGGCGACGTTTATAAACGTTGTATAGCCCGCGTCACGAAAGAAGAGACTTGTCAAATGGCAGTGGAGGGGATTTCGCGCAGGTAATCGTATGCAGCGCAAGTCGGACCACGTGACCCGCCAAGTCTCTTCTTATTTGACACTAGCTATACCTTATAGTCGCCTCGGGAACTTTCCACTCAATCGGCCATTGATTTTTCTGTCTTCTACTTATACGGAGATTGGTTCTTATGTGTTGTGTTGTTTACCACAGGCGGCGGCAAACAAGTAGGTACAGCGCATCCCGCTAGCCTGTCGGTTGCTATCTACTTCAATTTTGCAAATGTTGCAATTCTCAGTTGCCTTGGTTCTGCTATGGATGTCATTGTTTCTATCAGTAAAATACTCCGACTGACCTTGAAGTTTTTGATGAGCTATTTACGTATGTGATCTCTAGCAATTCCTACACAAAAAAGAAAAAAAGAAAAAAGTCAAAAAGACTTTCGACTTGAGATACTAATGTATTGTGGATGTAAAGATGTTCCGCAATTTCCCAGACTCTGATCAATCGAGTTGGATTCGTCGGAGTTTGTTCGGGTAGTCTTCCTATCTATACATAGTATAAAATAAAGCCAGTCTACGCATTTTCCTGTCTGTTTCCCTGTATTTCCGCTAATTCCCTCTAAACGACGCAACGGATTTTGATGCAAATTTCCAATTTTTTAAAGGATCATATGTAAAAATGTATATAGTAGAGAACAGCCGAGAAACTGGAAGTCTCAATTGTATCTTCATCATCACCAACAGTCCACTGCAGGACTAAGGGCCTCTCCCACGAAAGAGGAGGTTATTGCCATAATCTCGGCGCTTGGCCGACGGGTTGGAGATAGCAGTATTGGAAATATAAAAATGGAAACTGGTGCTGTCCATTTTCCAGCCTACGGAGACTCTAGATGTTTTGCCTCGAAAACATTAGTCGCCTTGTACGACACCCACGAGTGTAAGGAGTTGGTGCTATTCTACTCTGCTATTCACAATTTGCGCCTATTACTACATTATGTAATAATGTTTTGACGCCGAAGAAAATAAATTCTACAAAATGCTATATTAATACGTATTACACAATGTACAAAATATAGGCTAATAAATCGTTAGGTACCTAAGTGGAATAAATATCTATCACACATTAATTAAAATATTGATAAAATAATCCAATTTATCCTATCATTAACGCAAGGAATCCAATTAATTCTATCATTATATTCATGGATGTGAACCTGATATGAACTATAGAGACTGACAGCTTGAACTTTGTCCAACTTACATACTCGTACATGTAATACCTACAGAGGTACCTACACAACTAAAAACATATCTCGCGTAGCACCGTAGTCCCCAGAAAGTACCAGACATGTATGAAGCGGCGGAGATTTTCCAAGAGATTTATTTCGTGTTGAGAATAAGTTCCCTCCATAATATTCACGTTATGGAACAAAGACTCGTAAATATGAGCCATGATTTATAAGCCCACGTTTGGATTGTCGGCGCATACTGCTGTAATGGGCCGTTACGGGCCGTTTCCATCACCTACACTGTTTTAAAATAGCCTTTCAATGGACCTAGTAACGTATTCAGGTCTACGATACGATATGTAGTAATTCATTTTCTTTTGATGACATTATAAAATTTGATGACATGTATAACTTTTATTATGTTAAAATGGTACAATACCATACCTATTATTATGGTACCTAGGTACATTATAGACTGACGTGTAACTTAGTTATCAATAAAGAATTTATATTTGTATTTACGCATAGTCAACTTAGGTATAGATAGGTACGCAAAAATAATTCATTCCGTAACCCAGTGGACTGTCTCTTAAATGGTTATAATTCATTTTCTTATTCCACTAAGGTGGCAAACAAGCTTACGGCCTGCCTGATGGTAAGCAGTCAGCAGTGAATATCAAGAATTGCTGCTATGTCCAAATATTATCGCAGCTATTTTGAAATGGTCATATGAGGGTTATCTTGGTGTACCAGTTGTCCTCGCGCACAAGGGCCCGGGTCCGCCTTGACCATAATCCAGGATTTGACAGATCAGGTAATTACAGCGGAGCAACTGCTATTTGACCTCCCTAATCCTGTTACCAGGGGAACCTGACTACATTGGATCATGGTTACACATTCAATCGGCTGAATGTGCAGGTTTCATCACGATTTCCCTCACCGTAAGATCATCGGTTAGTGTTCAACTATCGTCCAAGTGGACTGCCTACTAAGTAGTTATAAATATCAAGAAGTGCCTGATAGGAACAAGAATTATCGCAGCTATTTTGTAATACAGAATAATTACGTAATATCGTAGCTTCGAACTCATAAGGAACTTATCACGTCAACGTATAACACATGTTTTGCATTTAATTAGGTACGTTTATTGTTTACAACTATTTAGTACTTCTGTCGATAACTTAGTATTATTAGATACAGTTTCATTATAAGTTCAGTATAATTATAATACCTAAATAAAAAATAATATAAAAATATTTTTGAAAAATATTCTATAGGTAGTTAAATTAAATTATTATTCATATTCATATTTATTTGCTTCCATAAAGATAATACAATAAGTGTTAAATGATATATGTCGACTATTGATTGAAAAACAGGAACAAATGAAAATTAAATTAATAGATATTAAAAATTAAAATATAAATAAAAAATTGATATTTTTGGCAAAAAGCGAACAACATCAATCAAAATTATTTGCCTCGCTGTAGAACTGTTAGACGATACGTTTGCAGTACCTTCTATCTATCATTTTCCCAGATGTGCACTCAGCAACTCACCAAAGTTTACTCTACAATACGAGTTGCGCTACCAATCTCTTACACTCACGACTGCCGAGGCGACCGACGTTCTAGTGCATTCGAACCAAAACGATAAATCACTTTGGATCAACTGCTTCTAGCCCATACACATTGATGTCCTCCACCTACCACCCACCTACCTATTGTACCTCCAATTGGTATGCAGCAGCAGGCTTGATCCAATCTGGAACCAAAATGAAAAGTAACTTCAATATAGCTGAGAATCGAAACTGCCACGAGGATGTATACCTAGATTTTTTATTACTAGAACTCATTTAAGAGAATAAGGAAGTACTATCGCTAAGAAAAGTTGAAATTTGATCACTAAAAGGACTATAAAGAGGAATTTGTCTTGTACTTGATGACGTACGATAACCTACGGCGCCTTCAATCTAATATACACCACCATACACCTTCATGCCTATCGTCTAATCGGCATTATGTATAATAAGAATGTATTTAAAAGTATATAAGTAGTTTATCAGTTATCTAGCACCCATAACACAAGCTTTGCTTACTTTGGAGCTAGATGGCGTTGTGTGAATTTGTCAAAAAAAAATCGCCTCTAAAAACCAGTATAGTATACTAATGTTTTATGTATAAAATCTCAAGTTATTCAATGATCTAACCACCTGTTTTCTGTTTTCCAGGTAAATATCTACCTTGTGACCGGACGTCGTGATTAAGATGTGGTAAAACATTATGATATCTTCATTATAAGCCGATAAAGTACATTATGATACGAGTGTGCAAGGTTGGTAATTAGTTAATAACTCACGAGATTCTGCCGAGTACTTGATATATAGTTACTTAATTGCGAAAGAGATATTATGAGAAACCCTTTTGCCAAGGGACATTTTGAGAAAGGCTCATTATTCGCCGAAAGGTAATAACCTAACTTAACTATCAAAGTACATAAGCCTCAAACGACGTTTATTAACATACTTGCGCGGAAGAAAACAATACTTCATCATCAGTCGAATTTAACATTAACATTTAACAACGTAACACACTAGACTCATATCGCTGTGTATCCTTTGATCTTAACTCGCGTTCTGTGCCTTGGTAACAATAAATACTTACCTGTATTGATCCACCAGTCGTATCATCATTGTACTATGATGAGAGTACTGGATACTGCTTCCTTTATTTTTGGTGGTAAAATACGACAACGACCTAAGTGGTTCAGTTGGTTAGCATGCCGGTCTGCCACGCAGAGGTCTCCCTGGGTCGATTCCCGGTCGAGCAGAAAGTGAAATAATTCATTTTAATTTCTGTTACGGGTTTGGGTGTTATATGTATAATCAAAATGTATTTAAAAGTATATAAGTAGTTTATCGGTTATCGAGCACCCATTACAGAAGCTTTACTTATTGTATTGCTGACCCGCCCCAAGATACACACACGCGGCACTATTTACTTATGTAAAGTGGTATTGCGCAATAGTTAATAAAAACCGTACAAAGACATATCTACGTACGATAACAAAATTCCCTTTTCTTTGTATAAACAGAGCTGGTTTATTTGACATTACAAGACTCATACCAACATAATACAATCCAATCAATTACGATTTACTAGTAAAATACTTCATGGCAATTGGCAACCCAATCGGATGTCAAGGTTTTATTTCAGCTTGCAAGATTGGACCTACATACGTTGGATTGGATACATAGTATAGCTAACAAAGGAACCCTTCCGCAAATATTATTGCTATACATAAGTATACCTTAAATGTTGTAAGCGTTCAAGAACTGAACTGAACTAATAATAACGTAATAAGGATTCCAGAACGCACAGAACTCGAGAAATAGCCTGTTATTTATATTTACTTAATAAATAAATACGCTTATACGATTCATACAGCGCCATCTAGCCCCAAACTAAGCAAAGCTTGTGTTATGGGTGCTAGATAACCGACAAACTACTCATATACTTTTAAATACATACTTATTTTACATATAACACCCAGAACCGTAACAGAAATTAAAATTCATCGTTTGAATTTTCGCTCGGCCGGGATTCGAACCAGGAGGAGTGCCCTTGCCCTTTGCCTCAATCTTTTAAACGGCAAAATGGCGCCAAACTGGTGTGAGTGACGTCCACAGGCTATGAACTATATGTGACGTCACTGGAATTCCAATTGAATACGGCAGGAACAACGTTCATTTATACGCTTCGTTTACATTATGTTCGTAACGAGTTAATTATCGCACTGTGGCGTTACATATAGCGTTACTTAGTTTTTTACTGTTTTGCAATATAGGCTTACTAGAAGCGTTACTTATTACAAATTACAGTGTGACTTAGGGTGACCAACTCTGTGTGCTTATTTTACAGTAACACATAAAAAAAGATTTATAAATATAATTGATATTAAAAAAAAATCGACATTATAAATTGCTGTTATTTTCTTAAACGTTTCTTCCGTCAAAACAAAATCAAAATCTAAAATTGGTTACTTTTCTTTCAAATGGTAAAACCACCAATGTGGCAATGTTGCCTCATATATCGCGACATGTAACGCGATAGGTATTTAATGTCCCAATGTAAACGTGCCATTAGCGAGCTGTTTTAATCCCCTTAATTGACCTATCTTTAGCTGTTGACCTAGCTTTTAAACGATCCGGGCCTAGCGTTCGTATTAATGGGTTATTGTAATTTGTATTTGGAGCGTCAGTGGCCGAGCAGTTAGGGTATCTGACTCGTAAGCGAGAGGTACCGGGTTCGAATCCCGCTGCGGCCATGTGCCAATGACTCTTTTCTGAGTTATGTGCATGAGTTGTATATTTACCGATGCTCTTACGGTGGGGGAACATTTTTTGATGAAACCTACATTTAGGTGACTGAATGTGTAACCATGATCCAATCTCGTCAGGTTTCGCTGGTAGCAGTCACGGAGGTCAGATGGCAGTCGCCCCACTGTAATTACCTGATCTGCCAAATCCTGTATCATTGTCAAAGCGCATCCCGGGCCCTCGTGCATGAGAACACAACCGGCACGTTAACGCCAAGATGATATTTTTTGTCAATTGTATGAAATGGCTACAGACAAAACTGGCTACTGGCTAAATCTTTAGTGACGTTCAAGGAGTATTATACGGGTACTACTAGGCAAACTTAGAAGATGATGTAAATATCTTAATAGTCAAAATTTTACGGGCCAACATTTCGTTTTAGAGCACATTTAAAACAAAGTGGGTTCCCCTATTATGGAGCACTTTCAAAGTATTTCAAACGTTTTAGCTAGTTACATTGTGACCACATTGTCAGATTTTGTTGAAAGGCAATAACTGGAATTGTCTTTACCCTTTTTAGTTTAAAGTAGGTACGTTTAAGCAAGTATAAGTAGCAATAGGAAAGTAATTTGATTATTATTGTCATTTGCCTGCCCTTATCCCATTCATTTCGGGTCGGCACAGTATGTTTTCTTTATCCATTCATCTCGATCCGCTGTCATCTCAATGCTCACCTCACGCTCACTGATATCTCTCATCACACAATCCATACATCTTTTCTTTCCATCCATACATCTACACGTTCATATTCAATACTTTTTTGTGACGAAATATGGCCGAACCATGACAAGCGGCTACTGTGAATCTTATCACCAATTGGGGCCACTTTCACACTTCCTCTTATGTATTCGTTCCGTACTCTGTCACACCTCGTCACACCACACATCCATTTTAACATCCTCCTTATTTACATGCAATCGTAATTCGTAATCGTACGAAAGTAATTTGATAAATTGATAAATAATATCAAATTACTCTAATACTATAGTTTGAACTATTTAGACCGCGTTTTTTGCGTAGACCTGCCATAAAACTAAGGCCTTAACCACAAAGTCGGCTCCGCCTTTTCGTAGTTATGTGGGAAAGTTTTACCAATTTATGATAAAATTAGCTCTCGCTAACCACAATAATTATAAGAAATCTGATCAACTACAAGTCATACAAATAGTGATTAACTGTTTTTATATAACCAACTTTTTCGTCCAACTTGAAAACGTCGCTATTTATAAAATCCAAGCGGTCCGCCCCGGCTTCGCACGGATTCTTTCGGCTTTTCTTTACTGTCATATTGATGTATTATACCTACTTACCAACCTTCAGAAAGAAATTCTCCAACTGATAGTGAAAACGGTATCAAAATCCGTTGCGTAGTGATCTAGAGTACATACAGAGGGACCGATGGCAGGAATCGACTTTGTTCTATACTATAAAATGTAAATTTATTTATTCGTATTGAACAAACTCCTAATAAAAAATTATTGAAGTCATAAATATAAAATTAAAATTATATAATTATAATTAATTGAATGATTATAATTTCAATGTCAAAATTTCATGTCAAAACTAAAACTTACAAGCATGCAACATCTCAGCTTTGGCCTCATAATTGCTTCCTATCATAAAATGAGACGAGGTCAAATGCAAGCCCATAAAAAACTTTACTTGTGTCCAAACACGCTCCCACCTCAGCTCTTTACTTGTCCCGCGGACGTATAAGTACACAAGCTGCATATTGTAAGCCATGCAATATCTTCTTTTGAGTCCAGCGCAATTCAGCGAGCGCTTTTATATTCCGCTGTCAGGACCTAGCACGGGCTCATTTCGTCTACAGTCCGCTGCGAAGTTTACAAGAAGAAATGCTACGCTGTTATTGTAGGTATCAAACGGTTTTCTGTAAATTACAAAAGTTTGAGGCTAAAATTAAAATGAAATATTACGAAACTAGCGACATGCTATGACCAAGTCTTATTGGCATCATCGGCAAAGGAGTTGCAGGAGATGGTTAATACGTTACATGGATATTTCATCATTATCATCATTTCAAGTTCATGTTTTTCTTTTTTAATGGTTTTGTTTAAGCATATTTAACTTTTTTCATATTACTATTTCTGAAATTTGTTTTGACGGCTCTGGATTCGAGCCACTGACCTCAAATTTCAGGTCAGTGGTTAGTGATTCAAACCCTTTTTGAGTCAATATGTGTAATGTTATATCTAAATCTGAATCTAAAACTGTTTGTGGTGTTGTTGTGTGTGAATAAATGTATACTATTCTATCTTTGAAAGAGAAAGGCATGAAAGTAAATGTAAGTATAACGAAAGCAATGGTTTTCGAAAAATATGATGTGACTGAATGCAAAATCGTGACATTTGTAAAGAGCTATCTATAGAAGTAGTTTTTACAAATATTATGTGTATCATTTGTAATACAGATACCTAGTAGCATAGATAATAACTTAATCAGCCAAGGATTAGTCAGAGGTTATGAAGTTTGGATAATTTACTTGATTTTACGGCTGGTCTAAATGGCAAACTAAACGTCTGTACTTCGCCTTCGTAGACAGTCGTCTCTGTCGGTCGCGTGTAAGCAAGTACGTATTTCGAATTTTCCCAAAATTAAATTTTACCCCAACATTATACATTTATATGAAAACTACGTTAAAATGTTCTCCACATATCTCGAAATTTTCCCTAAATAGGGAAAAACCCCAATCTGGCAACCCTGAATACGACGCCAAAAATAGCTGACATGCATTAATTACCCCTGTATTATATATAGCCTTTTCTTTTTGTGTATATTTCAATCTAACAGAAAATCTGTACTTGACGCTGACCCTCCTTTGCGAAATACAAGTTGTATACGTTTTATAAAACTGCGCTCTTTTATTTCTCTCCTTTGCCAGAAGCGACAATGCAGCTGAAAAAAATATTAGCGCAGCGTTCGTTCGGAAACAGCGGATTTCAGACATTGCAGTTGTTATTATCAGTGGCTGGCTGTCTCTCTCGGCTGTTTCAAACTGACGGTTATAAATGCTTAGTTTTGCTTTGATTTCATTTGTTTTTCCTCATTTTCCCTGCATTGATTTAGATTTGGTGTTTGTAGAGTGGAAAGCTAAATGTTTTCTCTCTTACCTAAGATATTTGAGACCGGTAAAAATCAGGCACCTAATTTTCCGTGTTTGGGCATAACTGAGAGTATAAGTTATTTATATTTCTATGACATAATGCTGAATGAGATCCATTTTATGCACACATCTATACAATACCACCAACCTATTCAATTTGGCACTTTGGTACTTGTATCTAGGTAGGTACCACGCACTAGTGGTTCCATAAATAATAATTGCATTAAGCTGCGGCTGATCAAATTTGGTTCGATGATGCATGCTTCCGTATTACGTACTTATTATGTTACTTTTAAGTTTTTTAATGTGTTATTGGATCAAATAAAGATATGTCTATGTCTATAAATAATTTGGAAATTCAGGGATAATCTACATTTGTTAACCGAAGTAACATCACGGTCCTAATAATACCTAATTATTGATTCTCCATCCAACTGTACGCACTATACAAATTTAATCTTTTTCGTTACGTTTTGTATTGATATCTATGTTGTGTTGTTTTTCTTTTTGTGTCTGTCTACCCATCTAACTAACAAAACCATTACAGCGTTAAAGAAACGTACGGCCGGCCATTGTAGAAAATATTACACTAACTTAGGACAGGGCTCGTTTTACATGGCTTAGATACTGCTACCTACCTCCTCGTCTAGCCGCATCTCCACAAAATACATAAAAGTACCATAATTCATCCCTTTCATCCACGCTGAGCTTGCAAAATGCATACACTGGGAACAGTGCACTCTAGTGCTGCTCAGCAAACAATAGATAAGAGGGGGCTCGTGAGCTCAAGGGAAGGGGGAGGTGAGGGATAGCCCCCCTTCCCCCCACCACCCATTTTGCTGACTCCCCGTCATTGAGCGCGGTCCGAATTTTACGCCACTTTTAAGATTTTTTGCGGCCACCATTTCTCTCGTTGATTAAAAATGTGACTTTGGGGAGTGGGACAAACGTTTCCGTTTATTGCGGGGGAGGTTGTTGACTAATGCGTCTCCGGGTTGGATCGCGGAGTCTTCCAGTTGACCGCTTCGAGACGGATTAGCTATTGTGAAGGGAAAAGTTTAAGTCAAAGTTTAAACCGCTTAAGTTGGTACTAACTTACTTAATTTGTTCAGATTTGCTTCGACAAGGTTCCGTCTCTATACCTATAGGTAATACTATGAGAATGACCATGTCCATATTATGATGTATATGGACATACATAAGCCTTAGTAATTATTAATCTATACATCAGAGGAAGGTTTATAAGCAAGAATAAAAATAGTAGGTTGTATACGTTTTATGGCAAAGTGATTCAAGAGGGAGGTTTATAAGCAACAAAAAAGGGTAGGTTGGGGTAAACTAGGTGTAGGTACGCGAACAAAGTCGCGCCCGGTCCACTAGTTATCTAGTCCGTGGCTGATAGGATCGAATGTTCATAAGCCGTAAGAAAAAAACTAATTCATAAAGTAGCAGCATGTCCCCGTAAAATAAATACAAGATTACAAATATTTACCGAAGCTCGATGCGGTTCCGTTTATCATTCACTTGTAACATGAGCAAACGAATTTTATCACGGAACACAAACAGTTTTTGTGTCAACATTTACACGGTCAAACACGTTTTTTACCTCTTTAGATAAGGTAGAAAAGTGACAAAAGAGAGCGGCCTTCACAGTGGATTTATTTTGAATGTAAAACACCAAGGTCGAAAATAGATGGTGCCTGCCATAGGTAATTTGTGTGATACAAATCATGATGAGTAACTGAGATAAAAAGGTTTATTGTGTAGTGTGCAATGTTGGAAATCGGCGCAAGAGCCGCTGTTTTTTATGTTATACGGCAGACAAACAGGCATGATGGAAAGTGGTCACTGCCGCCCATTGACGTCTGCAACACCAGGGTAGTCACCAATGATTTGGCTTTGCCCCACCACTCGTTCCCACCGCTACAACTCCTGTGTAGCCAGGATCTGTAGCGGCAAAAACACAGATACTGAGTTTTGACAGTCAGGGGCAGCCGAGGATAAGCTAATACTGTCTTGGAACCCGCAACAAATTGAATTAAGAATTAACAAGTAGGAGGAGGATAGATAGTGTTCTCGACCTCCCTCCTCAAAAAGCGGAGTCAGTATAAAACAAAATAGAGCCCAGTATGGCTTAGTCTAGAGGGTGGTGAGTGGTGACCAGCCACGGCGGAGGGCGACCACCGGAAGAGTACTACTTTGGCGCCCGCCACCCAGGGATCACTTGAGTTACCATCGAGTATGGACCCCCAAAAACGTTTGCTCTAGATTTCATCTTAAAAATTCAAAACAACTGAGAATAATGATGTATCCTCCCTCACCTCATTATTGACAAAAGAGAATAGAGAATAATTTATTTTAAATTCAATTAATAAAAAAAAGCAAACGAAAAACAAATAGGTATAAAGACCTAAAAGAATTTAACAACACAGCGGAATTAAAGTGATGTGTCCGTAGGAAGGAGGTGTTTCGACCCGCGGCCCAAACCCGGCCAGGCCGAAACGCCTGAACACTCATAACAGTGGATCCTGCTTAGTGAGGCTTGGGACTGTTTCAAATTGCTCTTCCGTGGACGAGAAGGTTCCTGTTATGCGTTTTCGATATTGCGATCTGCAATTCCCAGATTGCAACATCTTGTTTAGGCAGTTGATTAACTTACCTAACGATGAGTAAGATAATTTACCCAACGGATCGTGACTTGCGGGGATTAACCTGCTGAAAATCCCCGACACTATCAATAGGTATCGTTAGGACACATTTGATAACAATGTCAATTTGCCTTTAGCTGCATTAATACTAGTCTATGTTAATTTTGTTTACAATGGGTATGGCTTTTTACAATGGCATTAAAGTACCGGCAAGATAAGTTGGATCCGTCACACCATTCCTAATCTTTTTATAGTGTTCTGAGCATTTGGAAGGTTTATTAGCGAATTTCGAAAGAGACGGGAAACGGGGTACCACCGAGTTCGTAATTTCACGTTGATTTTAATAATTTGTACTGTATTTGTTGTGTTGTAATTTGTACTGTTGTGTTTGTGTTTGTATTATACAAAGCTCGTATGTTAAAATCCATTGAGCCGTTAGGACTGTAGTCCATGCCTGAGAAATAGACATACATACCTACATATATACGCTCGAAAAACATTACCCTACTTCCGTCGCAGTCGTCTAAAAACGTCCAACTATACCATGTACAGATAGCTGAACATCATGAGACCCCATGTACTCAACAACCAGCCCATTGGCATGCACGCCACTCCCGCTGCATCACAACTGATTGCTATCCTATACCTCGAATCGAACCCGGGACCTCTGCGTTTTGGAACTCAACCACTCAGGTCGTCAAATAGACTAACATACATACGCTCAAAATACACATCCCTCCTCTCGTCGCACTCGTATAAACGTCCAACTATCCTCCATACAGCAGAACATCATGAAATAATGTACTCAACCAGCCCATTGGCATGCAAGCCACTCCTGCTGCATTACAGCTGATTGCTATCCCATACCGCGAGGAGCCGTACATTTTTCACGCACCCAACCCGCATAGATTACGCTAAATAATGACGCACTAAGTCCGCAGGCTTTACTTAGCCAGACGATGGTGGGAGCGATCTCTCTAGCTTTGTTTTTGTTTTGGGAGAACGGTTAAGGATGGGGGATGGAGTGCTACTAGGTATGTTTACTGAATTTAAAGTTATTTAGGGTCGGAGGTTACAATGGAAGACTAAAGTTTTTGTCGCAAGGACGAAATTTTTGTCATTTATGGCACTTCATGCTTGTGTTTGTGGAGCGCGCTCCATGCACATGTAGTTTGTTCATATTTTGACGGGATCAATAGTGCACGGGATCTAAAGTCTTGAGTGTTAGTGCTCCTCTCGATTGCGTAGCAGCCTGGCCTCTTCCAAAAGAAGCAGAAATCTTAAAAGAGCTAACGCTAGAGAATTGACGGCTTACATCAAACACGCCCAACCTCAATACCAGGGTATAGACAATCCGCCACAATGTATTTGTTTACTTACCTTAATTAATTATCTTTATGAGACCCGGCAAAGCCTTGGGCCTTGGCCTCAACTATCAGCAAGCCCCAGAAAATATCGGTATGTTTGCATTCTATCTTCAGTATTTTAAATATACTAGGCTTTCTTCATCATTCGAGATTTGACGTTGCCTACATTACGGAGGCCTACAGCAGTTCGCCGATGATTAATACATACAACCAATCTATACTAATATCATAAAGAGGAAAAGTTTCTATTTATGTAACTATCGAAATCTACTAAACCGATTTTCCAAATTCTTTACGTACGCTACATAATTTTCGAGTGATATAACCTACTGTTCTTCCTGGAAAAACAAGGGTCTCGCAGGATAGTCGAATGTTTACAAAGATCCGAACTGAGCGCGGTTATAAACCATGGGGACTGCTAGTCTTATAAAAGCTAATGTGTCTATGTTCCCTATGAACGCCGAAAGGGCTGGACCGATTTTGGTGACATTTTCAAGCAACCTACAGATTAGTTCATTCCTAACCCTAGTGGCTGCTGGTGCACGGATACGACCGTGGTTTAATCGGCCATGCAGAGAGGCACCCCCGTCATGATGATCGACGGTTTTTCTTTTGTTTTTCGATTTATTTGAAGAAACAGATAGCGGTACATTTAAAGCGGGTGATTCTGTAAGGCATGGTAGCTATGCGAAGCCGTACATTATGAATACACGTATCATGAACTAGCGTACCCGACGGGACTCGTTCGCGTGGTGTTCTACCCCTTCATACACCTACTTTACCCTCACCAAAACCTTATAAACCTTCCTCTTGAATCACTATTGTTAAAAACCGCATTATAATCCGTTGCGCAGTTTAAAAGATCTAAGCGTACATAGCTAAATACATAGGGACAGACGGCGGGAAGCGTCTTTTGTTTCATACCCATCCCGATTATCCCGTACGACACGCTTACAACTTAACACGTGTCACAGTATATTAAAACAGAAATAAGTACAAGTAAAGACGGCAGCTTTTCCTCATAAAGAGAGACGATTCGTTTTCATATAATCCTCGTAAATGCTGGGGTAATTACCCCCATGTCAACTTCTTTTGAGCCATGTTTGCCTCGCTTAAGTGGCGGGTGTGATGTGCTGACATGTGAGTAATTGCTTATTATAAATAGGCAGCGAGCGTAAAGCTGAAGCGCTATCTTGCTGCAAGGTTTCAGGGTTGGTTTCTGCTTGTTAGTCACTGAATCCGTCTAAACTAATACTATTAAAACTACTACTATCGGTTAAAATTCGAAAGTGACTATGTCTGCTTCGTTTTCCCGCCTGAACTATGGCAACCTGCGGAAAGGCAGGCTAAGTTTGATGTAAAAAAATAACCCAACTTTACGCGGGCGAAGTCGTGGGCAAAAGCCAGTTGATGTAGCAAATTATTTTCACTCTTAAAAACTGCGACAAGTAGTATCTAATAATAGCAACATAAATCAGGGAATTAACGCGCGGTAGTAATATAAACTAAGGAATGAGCGAGCGAAGCGATTTCGAAATTTTAGACATTTTGGCATTTAATGCTAGTGTTTACCGAGCGATCCATACAAACGTAGTTTGATCATATTTTCACGAGATCAAAGTTGCAAAGGATTTTTAAATATTTTTAATTGTATCGAAAATCTGACAAACACAAGCATTGATATTGGTTCCTGGATCACGTCTGCAAAATTTCATCGACTTTGATAGCGTAATATTGAAAATATTATAAAACTACATTTGGATAATGGTAATGACAACAAAACCAATCAGAGCGACTTGGTTTCTCCAGATCGTTCACTTCCTAACTGACAGAAAATTGTAGCCACAAATATTGTCGGTTTAAAAGTAGGTACTTTAGGATAAGTACCTAACGCTCATGTAATGTTTAATACTAACGCGGGTAATCGACATGTCATAAGTATAATAATTATAGTTGTAAGTTGCGTAAAAAACCTAAAAAAACACGTTAAAAGTTGTGCTAAATAAAAGCATGCCTTCAAAATCTATTCCTTACCTTATCTCCAAATATTACAGCATAAAGATAATATTTTTCGTCTCTCCCCATGGGGAGTCCGTGACGCGTCGTTAGTATTTTGGAGGACATCTTCTAACAAGGGTCAGTCCGTTTCAGGGATGGCACTTCACCAAGTTGGGCTCGGAGGTTACAAGGGGACCCTTTTAATTAAAAGAAAGGGTCTTAATTTACTTCCGATCTCTCCCAAAGCGGAAGGCGGAGCTGAAGCTAAGGGAATCGGATCTTCGTTTGTACTTAGTAGGTAGTTGTTGAACAGAAATCATTAAAGAGAATTTTTTTATTAAGTGGTCGTCTAAGGGTCAGCTATCTGCTATAAGTATGTTCAACATTTAATGCTTTATCGTCAATTGGGGCCGAGTATAGGTTAGGTACCCGATTCTGCATTATACAATACTGGGGACGGTTAGGAAACACCGTCTCCAGTATTTTAAATCGCACCCTAAACCTTAAACCTATTGTAAATCCTGAAAATCTCACACTGGGTGGTTTGCTATTTAGGGTCTAAAAAAGCCACATTATTGTTTCATATTATGATTCATATTAATTTGTCACAAATTTATCTACAGCGTCGTTGTTGTCAGTCCAATATGGCGTCACTTAGTTCCAGTTTTGGCCACCATATCAGGTAAGCTTGTGACACACTAATATTTATCATAATATGAATATCAAAATATGAAACAAATCACCTCAGTGTGGCCTTTTTAGACCCCAGACATTATTGTAAATAGCAAATATCGTCATCGCAACGCTCTAAGAAGACTTACTAAAAAGAAGATTTCTAATTTTCATTTCCTTTCAAGTCGTGCTGATCATCGCTGGGTCATATAACGAAAGTAGACCTTCTTTAATTAGCATAAGTATTATGGCGTTTTGTCCTCGGCTCGCATAACGCTGGGGAATTATAAAAGCAAGATTGGTATCCTAAGAATCCCTCGATTAAACCATCATCAACCAGTTTTGAAAGACGTTTCATGAGGAACCCTGATAATATATTATAATTGGCTAACTTTCCTATATATTAAACTATCGTTAATAGCATACCATTAAGAGTTTACTTTGCCACAAACCTTTTTGGTAATCGCTCTGAATAAGGCTACTCGGGGTGGGTAGGGGCCAGCCCACTCTTTGTATGATGAAGATTAATTACCCCTGCTTCCTCTTGCTATTACTATAAATAATCTCATATTAGTACGCTGAAAGAGCCCTGTGATTAGTTTTCATGAGTATCTCTCATAGATGGAGGCGTAGCATCGAAAATGTTACGTAGTTTTATAAATAAAAGTTTATAAGTAAATATAAGTTCTCAAATGTAAAATTTTTTTTCATAATAAGCTTTTATCGCGCGGTACTCATCAAGACAGTTTCAAAGATCTAAAACAGTATGGGGATATTTTTGCATTCAGTACCTAGTTCCTAGGGCAACCTTCCGTCATCATCATCATACCATATATAATTTAGGGCTAGATGTAGTATATATCAAGGCCATTAAAAGAGCTCAAACACGAGGGGGTTATATTTTCTTGCGCTCAGTAGTTCCTATTGCCACTTTTCAACTTTTCATCCAAGTTACATAGGAATACCGAATTTTAGCTCAATTGACCGCCGAAAAATGGGGCAAATTTGGCTTGCATGACGTGTCCCGAACTAACATAGTTACATACAAATATGGCAATTAAAATAAAAGATTGTAATAAGAGATGGTTTAGCCTATAACGGTTGGTTTTTCCAAAAACCAAACTCATGTCTACTCATCGAAGAGAAGGCCCCAACTGTCCCCATTTAAGCATAACACTTGCACTTGTTTAGTTAAACAATTTGCATTCTGAAACATGTCCAAGGTTGTTTCAAGTACGTAATGCTTTCAACAACTCATAAGCTAATGCAATATACAATTGTGTAACCGAAGCTAATAAATCGTACCGAATGCCTGAAGTCCTTAGAGTATGCATCCTTTTCACGAATTTGTCATGTATCCGTTTCGTTAAGAACAATACAGCGTCTTATCTAGATTGGTATTTAGTTGAATTGAAACACGAAGATAGCGTGTCTGTGCATAATGCCTTTATGAGAGGCTGTTTAAGTGATTATACTGACTAGGAAATACGCAAAGTGTGTAAAATTCGTACGAGCGTGCGATTTAAGTACTTATCAGTTTCGGACTTACATATGAAGACTTAAATTTTAATTCAGGCAGATACACAAAGCCACAGATACACACATCAATATTATAACACCCCCTTTTTTCGTCGGGGGTTAAAATCACGATTTTGCGCAGGCGCAGCTGTGGGCGAAGGCTAGTATGTCGTAATGACATGGCCGGCCATGTGTGCCATCATAGGGAAATAGTTATAGCTAGTGTTGGGCAAGACTTACAAGAGGCGGTACATTTGTCCCGTACCAATAAAAAATTGTACAGACGGCTCACTTTTAGATGTCCCGCTTCGAATGTCGTGTGCCAGCGACACAACTCGCGCCGCGAGAGAACGTTTGTTTCCTTCTCTCAATACTAAGATCAAAGAGATAGGAGTATCTATGTCGCTTATCGCGCACGGGAGCACAGTTGCGCTAGCCGTGATGGTAGGCTGTCTATTACCCCCTGGTACTGCCCAACTGTTCAGTTGCGAGATGGATTGAGAAAAAAGTGGGTTGGAAAGAAGCGAGGAGCACAAAAAAAAAAATAAAGATACACGTTAGTATTAAAAACAGTAGGCTACACTCGCCTGCCTCGCCTCTTTTAAAATGGGACATTGTAATGGCTCAAAAAAAGAATGAGGCACCTCTTACGAACTCAATTTAAAACCTTGTCGTGCCCATCACTAGTTATAGCACCAGTAATGACAGTTTATGAACAGATCCCGATCACCGGCCGTTGGCGTGAAAGTTTGCGCATTAGTGCCATACGCTAGGTCAAAACGCTTCTTGCTCGTCCCGTACTGAATAGAGAATAGTTGTCTCTGATTTGCAGTTTCTGTGGTAGATTTTGTAGTAAATACTTGCGACAAGGTGTACAAACAAATACTTCTCTGTCCTTATTCTTCTTGACGGTCGTAATCGTCTTTTCTTATTATAGCTACATTGTTACAACCATGCGATAAAGGCTTGAGACATTTTTAGAAGACTATTCTCGCTCGCACGATGTGGAATGAGCTCCCAGCCACCGTGTTCCCTTTGGACAGTGACATGAGATCGTTCAAGAGGTTCAAGAGGTCTCTTCAGAGGCGGGCAACGTATTAGTAGTGCCCCCGGTGTTGCGGATGTCCATAGGCGGTGGTTACCACTTGTTATCAGGTGGCCCGCTTATCTTCTTTGTTTGCCGTATATCATAAAAAAATTAAAATTATATAAGAGGTAGCGAAATTGCCATTTTTAGTACATTATAATTACTTCTACTTATACGTTGGTACACTTTTGGGAAATAATCTCTCGTAAAGTATTGCCGTGTCCCTCCAGGTTGTTAGACAGTTCTATAATATATGATCAAACGAACTTGCAAAGTGAAGTTCGATCGATATTATATGAGTAATCGAAGTAGATCTCGTGAAAATATGATCAAACTACGTTTGTAGTGATACCCAATCATAAACTACAAAACGTGCGAAGTTGCCTGCAGGATAAAAGGACTACATGTTATTATATTTAAAGAATGAAGCGACGAAATATAATCAGAGTTAATTATGATAAACATGTGTAAAACAATGTTAAACTGATAAAATGACACATATAATACGTGATACACATTACATGTGTATGTCTGTTACGGCTATAGATCTCTGTACTGACTTAGTGACAGCATTAACTTTGGGTACCGTGACGGCACAATTTTTTCAAACAAAACACGTAACACGCAAAAAGAAGAAAAAGCGGCCTTTATTTTAGGGTGTCAGTTGTTTCTTTTTTGGATTTAACGTTACTTGATGGTAAGCGCTACGGAGGAGTAGCTCCATAGACGCAAGCTTTTAGCTTTAAACAGCGTCTTATGACGAACAGGTATAGGTACGCGTCTATGAAGCTACGTCTCCGTGGGCAGTCACCAGTAAGTTGCTACCGCCGCTCATGGAGACCTGCGAAATCCAGCTAGTCGCGACTCGCGGCATTTGTATAGTTAATTTGTAATCCCGTTTCTTTACAGTCAAACATTTTTTTTATACCACAATGGTGGCAAATAAGCTAACGGCCTGCCTGATGGTAAGCAGTCACCGCAGTGGACGTTGGAAGTTTGCAATATCAGGGGCATCACCCACGCGTGGCCGACCCCGTAAAAACCTTTTCACCCTTTTAGTGAAGAACTCCATGTTGTACTTTCCAGGGAAACCTCTCCAGGTAGTTCATTCCACAACCTTATATGAATAACCTTAGTGTTGTTGAGAAGAACATCAAACAGATCGATTTAGGTAGGTTGTATAATTTTTATCCTTAAACGAGCACGCGTCCTCAAAAGATATGGATGAGATACATTACTTTCTCCGTGTTTTCGTAGCTTCCATTTCCATGATACAACTTTTCGAATAATGAACAAAGTTGAGGCACTCACGCGCCTTCTGATACTTGAAATATGCTATGAGTTATTTCAGTCTTGCTTGTTTGTTTCAGGTAGCGGAAGACTTATCTGGGCTTCGCTCACAGGTGCGGATGTAATAATGTTCTTCTATCTGTATAGGTAGAGCTTGTCTAGTCTAAAATGACGCGCCCCACTACTTAGTTAGTTGATTTCGATGTGTGAGTGCAAATATTGATAACGACACTTCATCTGTGTGGGAGCCAATGAACGACGCGTGCTCCTACGTTTGAATCTCACCGGCAACTGAATGACCAATTACAACGGCATTTGTATATGTATTGCGTCCATATTTTAAACTTGCTTGTGTGCGTTAATGCGATAGTGGGGCGCGTCATACATTAGACGAGCTCTACCTGCTTTGAATTAGCTTACGACCGACGTACATTACGACCAACTAACTTATCCGTGACATGGGAAGAACTACGGCCGCTGTCGTGTAGTAGTCGTAGATACACATGAGTAAACGTCCCTTAAATAGCTATTTTATGCAGTAGTAGGTATAAGATTTAGGTTTACCAACACACTGACTATTTCCCACAACTTTGACCGTCCTGATACCACAAGGTCGCCAGTGCCATTTCCAGCGACTTGATTTACTTATGTCAATAGTGGGCATATAACATGCGCTGATGATGATGGATGATGAATAGCTAACGCTGTGATTTCGATGTGGATAAGAATAGAATAGAATAGAATAGAATATTTATTTGCTTAAAACATGGTTACAATGATAGGTCTTAAAATAATCATCACACAGCGGCTCTCACATGTTCAGCCAGTATTAACAGGCATGCAAACTTGTTCAGCGTTAATGAACATGCACCTTAGGCTACCTTAAACTCTAAAAAATCCTTAACAGAATAAAAGGAGTGCTCCAATAGCCATTTATACAAGTCCTTTTTAAATTTGTTTATAGGCTGTTCTTTAATAGCCAGTGGAACGATAAGTAATGACTGTAATGACTCGACTAGTACAGTCAGCTGCAAACTGATTCCTCTCCGCTCACTCACACGCTGTACCTACTTCAAGTCGTGCCTAATATTCGTTGCCATATGTATTATAATGCCGACTGATAAGTTTATAAAACAAACCAATAAACATAGCAAATACAAATTCATCATTCAATCTACTGATAAATCGCCACAACAAGCCGCCCACAAACATACAATTGCCCGCGATAAGGTTACTGCATGGTTACTGTCATATACAGTGCCACAAACACTGATCTGGTGACGGCGTCGCTGTTGTTGACAACGGAATGACGTTTCGAAACGGCGGCATTTAGTTCTAGCTTTCGCCGCCTGGTCAGATAAGTTTGCGGCTCACGATAACCGATGAGTGCGGTGCTTATATGCCTTATCATGAGAGTGTTAATTCAATGAAAAGCGCTATCTGGAAACCAATGCAATTACGATTCCGATTAAGGCCGACTGGGTCAATGAGACGCTGATTGATGGATGACACGGCTTGTCGCCTTTTATGGAGTAATCGCCATTTAATCTTGTTCATAAACGATCCGCTTTTGATTTCATATCCTGGTACGATACAAGACCCACTTTTTCCTTCATTTGCTGCACGTTATAACTCTTCTCCTTCATATTCTGTTTCAGTATTGTTTAAAAGAAATCCAAGACATATTTTAGCGTCTCTTTTGGGGTTCCGCGCACCAAAGGATCTAGCAGAAGCCATAATAGTCTATGACGCAATGACTTTTTGTCTGTCCGTGTACATAATATAACGATCGTTGCCATCGCGTCTGCTAAGTTCCTTTTTCTCAGGGACGGGCAATGTCTAGCAAATATCATACCACATCAATCCACCACATCTGCAGTCCATAACAGTCCACCGTTGGAATCGAGCCTCCTCGAGCCTATGTTACTCGCTGATAATGTAGCTTCCAATATATATACGTGAAATAATTTTTAAAATTGATTAAATATTTTTCAGTTACCAACAAACTAACAAACAATCAAAATCATTTCTCTTTACAATATTAGTATAGATTAACTATAATATTCCGCCACGCAGTTCCAATCGGCTCCCGAGCCTGTTTTATTAACTATTCCTTCCTATTGAATATTCCTTCCCCTAATTTCCATTACTTGCGATGCCCAAGCAAATTGATTTAGGTTTCAGCATTTATTAATTCAAACCAAAGTTATTGAACCCCAGCTGTCTATTTTGGCAGTTATAAGCGTCAGCGAGAACCCCACTTTAAATTCGCCTTCCAGATTTCAATTTCGCGCGCTCTCCTTCGCGCCAAAATATTCCCGCCAAAACGGGTTTGGACGACAGAAAGGCTGCCGTAAAAACTTTAACTTATTTTATTTGGCAAATAAATTGTATCACCCTTTCCTTTGAACACCGGTACCCAGCAATTTATAGATGTAAGGCGGCGTTTGTTTCGCCTAACTTATTTTGCGTGTCGTGTCTCGGTTGCCGTACCTACGTTCTTTGTTTAGGTTAGGAAATATTGTTAGGTTAGGTTTTATCGAAAATGAAGAATCTTGGTCTCTTTGCTATAGGTCTATCTACGTTGCAAATTGAAAAAGGCCTGTGTAAAGTTTGCCAGGCTCTTGTTGCAACTTTCTGTGATTTTATGCTGAGATCTATACTAATATTATTAAAAAAAGTGATTTGTTTGTTTATTTGAAAAGGATAAACTCAAAAACTAGTTAACCGGTTTTCAATATTCTTTTATCGATAGAAAACTACATTATGAGCAACGGAAAGGGAAGTTCTTGCCATTTTCTGTGATTTTATGCTGAACTTTACTAATATTATAAAAAAATCTATATAGTTTATTTATTTGCACCATCGATGATGGCGACGCCATTCCTGGTTCTCGCTGATATCAGTGCCCCACCTATATGTGTCATTTGACATACACCCCTGCAGAAGCAGTTCTGGCTAATATCGTGTCTGAAAGGAACGGAATGGAACAAAACGGATTGTTTGTTTATTTGCAATGGATAAATTCAAAAACAGTTACCCGATTTTAAAAATTCTTTCACTTATAGAAAGCTACATTATCAGCTACAGTTCCCACGGGAAACGGTCCATAGCAACCGAATTTTACGCTGACTAAATCGCGGGCAAAAAAGCTAGTGGTTGTCAAAGTGCCGAGTGCCGAACTCAACTCGGCAACTCACGTTCTTTACACATATTATTAGACGGGACTTCCCGACGTTTCGGCGGGGTTACCAGTGGCGTGCACAGAGTTTTTAGACAGGGTAAGCAGAAAAATATTAAAAGCTTAATAATTACCAAGGATGCTGCATGTTAAAGTTGAATCGTAAAGAGTAGTTCAAAAAAATTTAACTCTTTACAATTTTAATGAGGGAGCGACATTCGTTGGATATATTGTCTACAATTTCAATAAAAGTCCGCTTAAAATTGATTTTTGCGTCCACAACATTACGTTTTCGTTTCAGCGGTCCTTTTTTCATAAATGTAAATTATAAGGTCCTGAATTGAAAAGTTCTGTTTGAAACGACGGGAAAACTAAACGGAAAAGGTACGACGCGTGTAAGTCTCGTTTAATATAATTATAAAAGCCCTCCTTTTTCGTCGGCTGTTAAAATTTGGTTCCACTGACTTAATCTCATATAACGTCCATCCGGATATATAGGGTTTGTGTACTGTAGCATGTGTGCTCGTGCAGGCGTAAGGACGGGCTCTAAGACAGGTTGGCTTTGGAGGCGGGAATGTTTGGACGGGCTCTTAGTTAGGTAGGCGTTCGGGTTGGCCTGCTGCTCCTGTAGGGTAACCGGGGCTTTAGTTGGTTAAGTAGGTTAGAGCAAGTAGGCCTGAGACTTAGATAGGTCGAAGCAAGTAGGACGCAAGCTTTTAGCCTTCGTCCATGAGCACACATAGCACTGGCTAGGTAATAATTCAAATGCGTTCCATTTGAATTAGATTTAAGGTATCCTATGTATTTTGTATCATTTTTCTTGTTACTTTCACATATATAACTACAATGAAACATTTGCATTTTTACTTTAAAATCAGTGTATCACTCAGTGCTATAGTACACAGCGCAGCTCACCCCTGGTACAAGATTAGGCAAAGATGTATGCTCGAATTCAATTTGTGCAAATGAAAGCGAAAATATATTTTCTCGCGGGTGCAATTTTCCTTCCGAATGAATACGTCCGTGCGAAGTGTTCGGGGAATGTAAAAAATCTTCTAAAAGATTTTATTTGCAACGTACAGAAAGATGCAGAGTGAACGGATCCCCCAGAATACAGTAAATGTATGTTCTGGTCCGTTTCATTCTGCAGCTGACTGTATCTAACCCAGTAAGTCATTACCAGCCGGAGTAACACGTTAGTGGTAATAAGATTATAAATAATTGATAATACCATAGCCTCCTTTATCTGTCGGAGAGTATGATAACACGTTTTGTAAGCTTTGATACAACTTAGAAATTTGGACGTAGTGAATGCCTGTCTGCCACTGTCCCTTCCCGCAATAAAAACATAAATTCACGTAAAATATAATGAAATAATTTGCTTTTTTATGTAGAGCTCATAGGCTCATATTATGTACTAAAGTACGAATATTATTCGATTGTTTTAGCAACCGTAAAATACGTGTAGTACTTCTACTACGTTTTTATATATTTGTCATATCTACATTACTATCCTGTATACGTAGTAGGGGTATTGTATCCCCTTCTTCAAATTTTTTTACGACTGTCTCTTTATTACATATCTATAGGATATCTTGCGAAGCGCAGCGTGGGTAGGCCTCCCACAAGGTGGACCGACGACCTGGTAAAGATAGCAGGTACAACCTGGACGCGGAAGGCACAGGACCGGTCTTTGTGGAGATCTCCGGGTTTCTCTATCTAGTTATGCTAATACAAATTACAAATTCCCAATAACGATTCTCACACGAAAAATAAATCCACAATCAACGCTCTACTAGTAGGTACCTATCACCAAAACAAACTCAGCAGCAACGCCAATAAATATTCACAAGTCTTGAAATGTTTATTTAACTTTACATAGGTGCGACATGTGAAAAAGTATAAGGGCATAAAGGCGTGTTCACATTGATACCTTTACTGGGCTCGAAAACGCGGCGTATATTAGCAGCATGCTTTTACATTTGCACTGCAATACATGTTGTGGACTAATTTTGAGGCAATGGAGAGCATTAGTACTAACTATAAAGGCTAGAGTGAATAGGCAGTTTCAAGACGGGTGCTACATCTTCGGCCGCATCGTCACTTACCAACGGGACTTAAGATAGTAGACGACATTCCGAATAGAGTAATAAATATGAATAATGGGTGGCAGTGACCGTTGCTCTTCCCACATAACGGACTGAACAAGAATTTAATTATTTATTTATTATCCAAATGCTTCCAGATAGTTATACACTACAGTTGAAAAGAACGTTTGTTACAGCGCGACCTGGGGCCCTATTTTTGAAATCGTTTGCATCCATGCGAGCGCTAACCTTCTAATGCTTGTCTTTTCTATCTTTAGCAGCTTACCACGCGTGTGAAAGAGATAGGCAGCGCACGCGAGCGCTTTAGTAGAGACGAGCGGTTTCAAAAATAGGGCACCTACGGCCCTATCGCGCTAAATTGAACATATTCGACCCACTTCACTTTACTCTCGTCTCTTCGCTTTGTTCAATTTGAATATTATTTAACCTTTGGTTTTACTTATAAATTGTATCCAGTTTTAAGTTCATATGTTTATTTTATGGTTTTGTAGGTATATATATTTAGTATGTGCTTTCGGACTATAGTTGCATAAATGTATATCCCTCCTCCTTTTTAGTCAAGTAGTTTTGTATTTTTTTGTCTTTCTTTTCTTGCACCGCCTACCTTTCTCAGGCTTAGATTATCCCGGTTGACTTAATATCAGCATTTATTTCAGCAGGTATTTCAGCTTTAAGTCCGCCACTGTACTTTTGTGTATAAAGCTTTAATAAATAAATAAATATTTACACAAAACCAAACCGCAGCCGTTTTCACATGCCGCGTTTCTTTTTCACTAGAAATGAGAAAGAGACGTCATAAGACGGCTGTGGTTATTTTATTTAATACTTTTAGGAAGACCATCAGCTTTATAATGCAGTCTCCACAGATAGGGTAACATTCAATTTTAGCGCGATTACCGCCCTTACCACGTGGGGCAATAGAACACCGCCTTTACGTGACCCGCGTCAACCCGGCCGACGTCCGCGGATAACTTGAACCGGTAAACTTGCGAACTGTTGACATAGAACCTTGCCACCTTGGACGGAATGGTATAAAATGGTTTCCGATTACGGAACAAGGAAGTAGGTATGGCCCAATTTATTTGATTACGAGTGGAAGCGAAGCGGAAAAGTTGTTTTTGATGAAGCAAAAAGTTTCGACGCTGTTGTGGGAGTTTGATGCTTGTTGCCTGAGATAACGTAACTCCCGAATGTGGGCGTAATGAATTTTCTTGACTTTTTGAGTTTTTCTTTCTATTAGACAAGACAGGCATTTGACCGCCATCTCACCTGTTGGTCACCATGCGGCCTAAGATGGAGCACGCCCGTCTTGGAACAACCTATTCACTCTACCCTTGAAGGCGTCCAGATTATATTGATCAGGGAACACACTCGCAGGCAACGTATTCCATTCCTTAGCCGCACGCATTAAAAAGGTCGAACCAAAGCGGATAGCTCGTGCGGATAGCTGGAAGATCCACGACAAAAGGATGAAGCGCTCGCCCGGATAGAAAGCTTGTTTAATTTAGATGGAAGATGGTTTTTAGCCGTTTTTATAGTCCTGTCCTGACGACGTGAGTGGTTCAGTTGGTTAACATCAAAGGGTTGACCGCCACGCTTCCCAGCCGAGCAAAATTTAAATGATGAATTTTAATTTCTGTTACGAGTCTGGGTGTGGTATGTATAATACCTAAGTAGTAAAAAGAAGTATATAAGTAGTTAACAGTTATCTAACACCCATAACACAACACCATTTTAAAATTCACAAATTTCTCCAAGCGTTTTTTTTAAATTTGATGATATGAAGGCACAGATTTTTCAACTCAACTGTGCGCGCTGCTTTATATGAGCGTAATGTATGCTCCTATGACCATTCCATATCTACAAGCTCTCTCGGATAACTAAAGTGAAGTAGGAATTGAAGTGCACGCAAGAGAACTTTCCTCTCGGCTTAAAATTAACTTTTGACAGACAGCCAACAAGAAAACTCAGGATGAACTAACATAAGCATGTTAGTGAAGATGTTTGTAGCAATGTGTTCTGGAACTACTAATGCTGCCTTTGATTCCGGGAAACTTTGAGGATCCCGCGGGAAATTGGACGAAAATGTTTTATTTTAAAGTAATTGAAACATGGGCAAGGCTTGGTGGAACATTTATATTATCTATACTTAGAGATGAAATTCAAGTTCGAAAGTGTTAACAAATTGCCGCTATTAAAAATAAAGCCAAGGGGTGGATTATATAAAATTGTGTTTCTTTTTAATGTTCATGCGATTTTATTTCATTTTATATTTATATCAAAACTGCGATGATTTTAAACCCTTGGGTTTATTTTTTATAGTGGTAATTTGTTTACAGTTTTGATCTTTAATTTCATCACTGAGTTTACGTTGGCACAGGGTTGGCTAATATTATTATTTTTAAATCATTTAGACTAGCCACGCACTTGACGATTACTGCTCACATATTATTATCGCCTGTAAATAATATGAACACAATGGGGCCGAGGATTGAACCCTGGGGCACGCCCCTATGCAGTCGTCGACTGGACAAAAGCATTTGGCCCCTATCGTCATTCACCTTAACAATCTGATAACGATGAGTAAGGTAACTTGAGAACCAACGTATTGTCATTCCCTTGACCTGTGCAGCAAGAATGTTATCATCAACATCCACCCAAAGCCACAGTCCTTGGGGTCTTCAAGTCCAAGAGTGAATAGGTATCTTCTAGGCACGCATGATACATTTTCGACTTCATCGTCGCTTTCCATCAGGTGAGTTGAGGTTAAATGCAAGCCCATTGATAATAAATAAAAGAAAACAGTCGTGCCACTCACCTTTCTAACCCAGACTAGTTAATGGGTAATTATTATTGTTTTGAATATTGTAATCTTCAAAACATAGGTAGCTTACAATTATGCTGTACGAAAACGAAACAGACAATAGTGTTGTTGGTTCAAAATGTAAATTGAGCATTGTTCCGATGATAAATCTGACCTGCGTCTGTCCGGCAACGAATTTGTTGGTGACCTTTTAGTATTTAGGGCGTTTCAGTGATAAATTTTTGGTCAGACGTTGCTTTTGTTAGATTCTCTTTGGGCTTTGAAACAGAAAATGGAGGGTGGCGGTTCAGTTACGGTAAAGAAATAACCTTCAGTCATTCTGATGAAATACACGTTGCATTTAGCGCGGACGGAGCAGCTAGTCTCAATATTGTATCTCCTCTGAAAAAATCTAAGATTCCACTTTAAAAAAGCATTATTGTCCCGGCGTTAGGCGGACGTGCTCCATCTGCTGCTGCATCATCTCTTATCACGAAGTGATACGGCGATACCAGCCATTATAAATAAAAAGCAAGAATGAAAACTGTTATTTTAAAACCTCGTATTCGCTGAATAAAACTGGAATTTCAAATGTAAATACATGACGTACAAAACAAACAAAAGGCTGTACTCAGCGCCGTGAATCAGACATATACGCAACCATTCAAAACAACACGTACGCACCTAATACGTGTAATAGAACATCGTTAGCAGGTGATAAACGTATCACCGCACGTTATCTCTCAGCCATCCTACCCTCAGTCCGAAATCCCAGGTGAGTGAGATTGATAGTAATCTACCCGCAAAATTATCCGTTAACAAATAGTGGGCTGTCAGCGATAATGCCCTATGTCTTGGCAATTCCGGGCAACCGGGATTCCCGAGCTGTACCCGGGTGAGCTAGTATCCTGGGTATACCCGGGCAATCTCGGTAAAGCCCAAGCCGTTGGTTATCGACCGAGATCTGTTTTATGAAGACAAAATTGAATTTCATAGCCCACCTGCGTAGCGTAGCTAGCGTAGATATGGCGATGATATAACCTTAAAAGTCGGCCAAAGTCTGACATTGCAATCCAATTTTATTACGCATCAAGTATGATGTAATAGGTATTTCGGTAGTGGTTAAAACGAAGAAGAATGAATGTGTAACCATGATCCAATCACTTCAGATTCCCCTTGTGATATGGTCAGGAAGGTCAGACGGCAGTCGCCCCACTGTAATTACCTGATCTGCCAAATCCTGATCCTGGTCAAGGCGGACCCCGGGCCCCGTCCGCAAGAGTATACCTACGACATTAACGCCAAGGCACATATAGGCATAACTACTAAAATAGGCCACGGATAGGTACCAAGTTTGAAACAGTCACAGACAAGGTAACATTTCCAAGTAGCGCAATCGTGCTACACTCTGCTCTTCGAAGCTACACTAAGTTCACTACAGTTTGTGCTTCAACTAGCTCTAACTAAACTCGTGTTAGGGTTGTGAGAAGTACATTTCGTTTTACAAACACATTTTCCCTCATTACAATGTTGGAGTGGAACAAAATGGTTGGGCAAACATGGGATGTACTAAAACGAAGTAGTCATGAAAAGAGTAATGAGCATTTCTAAATACGAACATGGGGTTCTTCAAGGGGTGAAAAGGTTTTTAGTGGGTGATGCCTCTGGTATGGCAAACGTCCATAAGCTGCGGTGACTGCTTATCATCAGGCAGGCCGCAAGCTTGTTTGCCGCTTAGTGACATAAAAAAAAAGAACAGAAAGATTGATCAATGTGGAAAATGCGAGAGGTTTGTCAGGATCGTAGGAAGTGGATCGTGTGAAAGTTTCTGCCTATCCCTTCACGAAAAATGCGTGCCGTGTGTATGTAAACCTTTATATTTAGACGACACATAGAGGCGATAAACCGATACGTCAGTCGCGGTGTGCTACAGTTTATTCCACTTTAATTGTTGCTAATTATTGGGTTCAAGTAAACATTACATTGTTTCAAAGGGTGCCTGTAATGGTACTACAGTTATTGGACTGTTTTGTTTTGCAAATGAGCACGCCGTCGGCAATTTAACTGGTAAGCAAACATTCAGCATTGCTTTAGCTATTCATTGTGAATTACTGAGTATTTGTGACTAATAGCATATTTTTTGTGTATAGTGTACTTGTTTATCCAGTCTGTAACAACCCTTATTGTAATAAGGCTACTCCATAAGATCAAGGTCTTGTCGGTATGAAGCTTAAGGCGCTGTCCTAATTGGCTACGATCGTGCGACCATGGTCGTACTATACCTATTTAAAAATGTACCCCAATAGTATATCTGTCTGGTCACAAACAGACACACCTTAACCTTACCAAACCAACGTAACCTTTCTTTTGTGATATCCATCCAACTGCTGTACCGGTGAGAAAAGGTATTCTGTGTTCCTTTTGTCAAAACCCAGTTGCCATTGAATCCCTTTTGTTGTATTCTTTTGCACTAGTACCATCAGAAAATAGAAGTTTCCTCTTTCCATTCAGTTCATTTGTAACATGTTGTGAGTTTGTATTTGTGAGGTACGACAAAGGACGGCAATCAAACGATGGGTCGCCGCTAAACTTATTTGATGCCACCGAATTAGCTTAGATAAAAATTAAAATAAATATTTCGGTGTCAACATCCTGGTTGTCGCTCGCCTTGATAAAACGGTTTAAAATCAAAATTGAAACCGTCCGAATCGAGGCGTGCAATTAAAAAATAGAGCCCTCAGGGTTGACCATGATCCAGGATTTGGCAGATCCGTAGACCTGCCTTCTGATCTTCGCGACCCTGTTAACAGTGAAACTTGTCTGATCACGGTTACGCCTAATAATTTAGGCGCTAATTTTTACTAAACTTAGGTCCATAAATGCGAGGACAAGGATGAATGAACGCGTCCATTAGCTGATAATGTCTTGATCGTGAGTATTGTTATTGGTTAAAAAAGAGAAATCTATTATTAGCCTTACTAATTAGTTTTATATTTTAAGATGTGCTTACAATACGCTGTTGGTTTCTTGAATAAATAAATAAATCATTTTGGTAGAGATATAGCAGCATTAAAGGATCATAGGACGAAGCACTCAATTCTGCCTTTGACCGTCATATCAAGTATATATGATGTATATTTTACCAGCCACAAATAACCTAAACAGCGGTTGCTGAAATGCGGTGGGAATAATCCCACAATAACCCTATGTTGAAGCTAGATTGAACGAAAACAGCGGTTGCTGTAGGGTCGTTGTGGGATTATGGCCTATGTTGTCCGGCATAGTAGAGCAGAAACCCTGCGAGTACTGTCCGCTAGCGTCTAATCGGCTTAAGACCACTGTAGACTAGAAAATGGACAAGAACGTTGTCTATTGTGTATTTCTCAATCCCCTTGCCAACAGGTGCGGATTCAGGATTTGATTGAGGGGGGGGGGGGGGGGGAAAAATCAAAATTATAGGTATCTTCTAATTACAACAGGTATACAATGAGAGAGTGCCCTGAAAAAAAAAATTGCCCTTTTTTGTGGGAATAAAAGAATGAGCAAAAATTTTTAACATTTTGAATCTTAAAAACTGCGGTGTTCAATGAATGAGCGACCGGAGCGAGCTCGAAATTTTTTACGTTTGTGGTCTTAAAAGCTAGAGTGGATTGAATGTATGAGCGAGCGCAGTGAGCTTGTAATTTGTGATATTTGGGTTATAAAAGCTTGAGGTACTCATTAAATTAAATAAGCGAGCGAAGCGAGTTCGCTATTTTACATATTTTTGGTCTTAACAGCAATGAGTGATCCTTATAATAGTAATTTAAGGAAATCAATGAATGAGTAACCACAACAAATGCTGATCGTAATAAAATAAATTAAGATTATTAAATGAGTAATCGGAGCGCGCACGAAACTTTTAACATTATAGTTCTTAAAAGCTGGGGTGATTGTTAAAATGCATATTTAAGAATTTAAGGTTTTGAAATATTGGTGAACAGTAGGACAAAAGTAAAGGCAATCATTGAGCGAGCAATGCGAAATTATTGTTCTAAAAAGTTGTAGAAAATCAATACAAAATTGAGCGGGCGCAGCGAGCTTTGAATTTTTGGCCTTTTGACTCATAATTAACCGTAGGAGATTTTGAGACAGGGTCGGGGCTGAGGGGAGGGGGGGGAGGCAATTGCCCCCCCCCTGGATCCGCGCCTGCTTGCCAAGCACAGAGTTGTTGTGAAGAAATTTCCTACAGTTTCGGAACCCATTTTTCGAAATTTCTTTCGTCGATACCGCCTAATCTAGTCTAATCATTTGTACTAACGTATCATTTGGTCTGACCGACAGTCTCCAGGATTGTTGGAAAGTCTGTTGAGCATTAACTGTAGATGATGATGATAATCTTCTTCGTTCTAATGATGATAACCTTATCTCTATTTAGGGTCGGTCTCCCTTCTTCTATTGAACATGGTTGAGTGCTAAGTCGGGATTGATGTTCGCTTCTTTCCGATCTCGCTAGACCGTTGTCATCCAGGTGCTGGTCTGCTGCGCTTCCGCATCGTTGTGGATATGTCAAGGGCTACTTTCATCATATGGTCATAGGGGCTAATAGTAGGTGATGATGATAATGACGGAATTATTTTTTTTATCTTTGTTTGGGAGCTTGTTCACATTAAAGCGACTATGCTGCTCCATATTGTTACACTTTATAACATAATAATTAGTAATTAGATATTACATTGGCTTAGACAAAACGTTTGACATTCATCAAACCAAAAGACTAGAATACAAAATATTCAAATGCACTAATCAAATTAATATTTCTAATATACCAATATTTCTATCTTTTTCTCTTTGTATGTATCGTCTTGTACGTTTTGTACTTTTCACCCCTTAAAAGAAAGTTCAATAAACATATTATACTCCCATACTTACCTAAACTCAATCCAACATACAATTTATACATTTCCATCAAACGAAATCCCAGTCAAATCATAGATACAGATAAGCCCATTCGCCTACAAGAGGACTGTAGGAGATAAAGCGGTCGCTGTAGCATCACAAGGACCGACAAAAACGCCGGGTCGGCATTAAACATAAGGCGGAGGAAGCACAATTCGCTAAGAGATTAACATAGAGACAGACTGACTCGCTGACGGGGCTCCCAGCTAATACCTCAGATGGCATTACGCCAATCCAACTTGCAGCTCTCGTTTGAGAGCTCCACTGTGTTGAGACGTGATTCTAGCCTCGAATTGCGACGAGGATTTGGATAGATATTCTTTTTCGTAGCCGGTTACAAATGGAGACTAACACATAGACGTCGGTTCAATCATGTTCTGCAATTTTGTTACACATGATATTTTGTATTGTATTTAAACGTTCTTTGATCCATTTGGGGGATGACCAAAAGCAAGGTCGTAAGGTGGGATAATACCACAGAATATCTATAATTCTAATTCTAATTATAGGTAGGTACCTAATTTGCTTATAAAAATTATTGGTGGACATGATTTTGCTGACATTTTGAACTAGGTTAGGCATATCTATGGCTGGTCGATCAAGTTAAAGGCGGATCTAAGTATACAAGTAGGTACCTAATACTTTTATTTGTACGTTTTGATGGCTAAACTACTTACTCGTTCTGTACGAAACTTGTTTGAAGATAGCTTGAGTCTTGGGAATGGCAACGTGATAAGTAGGGGAATGATAAGTATATTTTTTCCTTCGGACGAAGTTTCCAGCCAATTTCACATTTCTAAGACCAGCCCAAGTAATGCAACTGAAACAGCAATGGACCTATTTGCGTAATTTTGTTTTTATACCACTAAGGAGGCAAACAAGCTTTCGTAATAATAGCAAGCAGGCCACCTGCTGAAAAGTGGTCACCACTGCCTATGATTAGCAACACCAAGAGTATCGCCAATGCGTTGCCCACCTCTATAACACGTTGCTCTGGCAGCAAAAAGACAAATGCCCCTCCACTGCAAAGCCACGGTTCCCCAAATCCCCACCCCATGGAGCACTGGAAACCTTACTCACCGGTAGAAACACAACACTATTTAAAAGAGTATTGTTTAGCTGCGGTATTCTGTAAGGTGGAGGGAGGTACTTCCCCAGTCGGGCGGCTCCAATTCGAACGGGATACCCCTCTATGCCCTACCTCTCTTAAAATTCTATGATTATATCTATGATTATATTCGTATACAGAGTTTGCGTATTACAATTTCTTTGTCGACGAATCAGTGTACCAAACACTCGCTTTAAACCATAAGCTTTCCAAGCGCTCCAAACTTGAAAAGCTTTTTACATAAGGCTCCAATCTGGCTGCGAAGCTTTTGTTTTTAGACTTTTTCACACGTATTGCGCAGTCTTGGGAGCGCGCATGTGTGCGCCTAAATCGGAGTGGCTAGAAACTTTTTGCTCTTTGAATTTAGAATTAGGATTGTAAATAAGAAGGGTAGGTATTTTAATATTTGACACACTGTTATTAGAATATGCTTACATAGACGTTGTGTAGTGTTAAACTTATAATGAATGACTAACGTTTCGATGTGCTTCTATTCGGTCTATTTTTATGTAAGACACGATGTAAGCAAACCTGGGAAGTACATTGTTTTCCTTCTATTACTAATGCAAATAAGAGTATAACCAACTAGATAACATTTATGAAGTTTTCAGTAGTAAAATTAGGCATCCAACTTTTTAACTTTCTCATGAAATTCTTATTCCGTTAGTTACATTGCGTTCAGCATTTTCTGAACTTAGCGCATCGCATTTGGAACTTTTTTACTACCTACCTATGCAGTGCCAGACATACACTCAGTTTTGTTTTTATTCCTTCTTCTTTACCTGGTAATTTTGTAAAATAACAAAGATAGAATGTGAAACCTCTATCAGGCGGCACACAACCAGAGAAGTACACTTGACCGAGTTTTTGTTAAGCCTTTGCGAGCTCAACATACGACTGTACTGAAGTGAAGTTGCTAGGTACAGTCAGTGAAGGTATTTTCTATACCATAGCATAGTAGGCCTTGAGACCAATACTAGTAACAGACGCTCCGATTTGGCTGGAGCCGACCAACCGTCAGTTGCAGTCGATACTAATCCTTATGAAGGATAAATTAAAGTCGGTTTTCGTTGTGGGGGACGTGGTCGGACGTCCGACCAAGGTCGCTCGCTACTTTAGGTTTTAGGTTTTGACTAGTTTTTAGCAAAGACGTGTAGAAAGAAATTCGTACATTGACCTGTAACTACTTGTCTCTGTTGCTCTGGCGTAAATATATTTGCATCGCGATTCAAGAACGCGACTCTTCGGTTTCGGGCGGGTTTGATACCGAAGGTTTCGCAAAAGGTGGTTTTTTTGGCCAAAGGAGACCCAAGCTTCGCGCGGGCCCTAGGTATAAATGGATAATAGGATACATTGCCTATTGGAGGGCACATAGCTCGAAAAACAGATGTCCAATGGGGCAGTAAAGTTCTCGAGTGGCGACCGCGTACCGTCAGACGCAGTAAGGCCTTCCATATGGTGAACCGACGACCTGGTACATATTGCAGATACCAGCTGGATGCGGAAGGAACAGGACTGGCGTTCACGGAGATTTTAGGGGTTAGGCCTATGCCCAGCAGTAGGCGTCTTTCGATTGGCGGCACCCTGTGACGCATGTCATTATTAGAATACATTAAATTCATTGCCGAACACAGAAATCTGGATTTGTTTATTTAGATTTCCGGAATTGCCGAGTGTACCATCTCAACTCAACCCACTTACTCTCAGCTCGCCGCGAGTTGTTCACTACAAGCGCAGTGCTAGAAACACTTTTTCAAATGAGTATTTTTATTAAAAAGAGCGCAAAGTAGAACGCTTCAGCCGAATTTGTTTAAGCTTTACTTGCTTTAGTTGCCTCTTTTGAACGTGGAGCGTTAAGCGAATGAGTATACAATTATTCATTTTAAAGACTGGTATTGCCTTTGCTACTTTAAAGTTGTTTTATAAACAACTATTTTTGTTGAGTACAGGAGTTTGAATATTGCTTTACTAGCGACCCGCACCGGCTTCGAATGGAGTGCTAAATTATAATAGAGATACCGAATCTCAGTAATAATAATAAAAAACATATTTTTCAAAGGCTTCCAATATACAATAATTACAAAAATATGCATTTAATATACATATAAACCTTCTGGAATAAATTCTCTATATGACATGATAAGAAAGGAAGTAACGGAAATTGACTTCAATCCTTACATCAGCGCGCGAATTCTGCAAAAAATATATCTCAATAGCAAAAAAAAAAATTATAGAGAAAAGAAAGAAACGACGAATACTTTCAAATTCTATTATTTTAGGCTATGTTAACAAAACATACTACATGACGAGGTCAGAACGTCATGTCTGTAATATGATACAGACAGGGTACAGGGAAGGGCAAAGGAGTGTAACATCTGGAAGCCACGAGTGTCTTGAGAGACCCTCGAGACCCAAGGCTCTTACATACGGACACTCTTAGGGAATAATGGGGAGATAAGGGGAAGAGACAGCTAAGAGAGGTTTTATAGATAGTTATTGTAGGATGGGTATTTGGTTTGTCTACTAGCATTATATCAGTTATAATTTAAAAAATGTATTGCCTAGGAAGGCACACAGACAGACCGTCCATCTGATGGAAAGTGGCCACCGTCGTCCAGGACTGCAACCTAATTATAAATAAAGAATTTATTTGGTGTACTTAGTACTAATATCTGTCATTGGAACCTTTCATAGCTTTCTCCCATCAACTTCATTGAAATTTTTAAATTGCTGGCCACAAAAGCCAGAATAGGTTTCCACCGCCAATAAAAAAAGAAAAATAGGATTTTTATTTCCAGCCAGCGGTTTAGGTGTTTTATCGTGCGCCCACATTTTATTCACAAATTAATTCGAATGCGAACTTTGTCTCGCTTTGTTCCAAAGTGTTGTGGTTTTGTTTGGCTGTTCACGATAAGCAAACAGCGAGATTTTCTCGCTTATGGCCCGGCCGTTGTGAATGGTCGAGTATTTTGACTGTTTACTAAGTGTTCCCTTGGGTACCATAATGCGTTCGTACTCGCTAGAGTACATTTGCGCCAAACGAACCTTTGATGGCCGCTATACAGGCCTGGCAATTGTCGACCTCGCTTTTCCAGCTTCGTCGAGTAGATTGGGCTCTTAATAGGTGTTGTTAGCCGATAAAGCTGATGTGTGATACATGAAAAAGTTAGGAACTAATGTAGGATGGGATGAACTCTTTAGAGACTTTATTGTTCATGAAGGTAAATCCTTTTTGCGACATATTTTGTTGTAGTAGGCCGTAACACGGTTTTCATTATGTGCTTACATAAATACGTGTGTGAGCGTTGTCATTTGTCACGTGAATGACTAGATTATTACTTCCCATGTCATGGCTGTCTTATGGTATGGTATTTTTATACCAAGTATTTTCAAACAATAAATAAGTCGTACATTCGCTTTATGTAACCAGAGGCAGAGAGCATTCGCTCGTTGTTCAAGTAACAAGGGCCCAAATCTCACGGTGTCGAAATAAAAAACATAACACCTTAAGAACGGAGAGGTTTAATAAAATATGGTTAGGCGAGGTCGCTAGCGCGATGTAGAATTCCGTGAGCGTCATCTCGCGGCCAAAACGCAAATAAGAAACACTTATACTAATTAAAACATTCTACATGCACTGTAATGGGCTAGTACACTCGTATTTCTGTCATTGTTCCTAACCTAGGTTCTTAGCTGTTTACACCAAAAGAACACGATTTGCATTGCTCTAACTTATTATTCGGTTGGTGATCGGTTACAAAAACAAGCATTATATGATCCGGATCCTGGGGCTCTTCTGATCCGGTATTCCTAAGGCAATCAATCCCAGCATTGTCATAATCATTGTAATGTACATTTCTGCCATAACAAGTTGACTACCGCAACCGCTGGAGTGCCGTAAGTCGCCGTAATTCCGACGAAATCGACATAGCTGCAGTAAAGAATTTAATGGTCAAGCAGTTAGTCTTGGCGGGTCCCGTCGGTGATCGCGGCTTGTTTTAGAACTTTAGGAACTTCATTTCGGTACATAAAATACAAGCGTTGCTCTTCACTTGAAATTAATAAGTTCTCAAATGAAACATATTTTTCATAACGAGATTTTATCGCGCGATACACTCATCGAAATCATTCCAAAGAGCCCTAACACGATGGGGTTATCTTATTGCGTTCATTAGTTATTATAACCACCTTTCGACTCCATTATCAGACCAGCTCCATGGTACCATATTAATTAATTGTCATCGAAGTTACATATTGTAGGTATACTAAATTTCAGGTCAATCGGATACCAGTAAATGGTCGAAAAATGGTTTGCTTTTGACGCACAACTACATACATATGAACGGTGCACGTTAAGTAATAGCTGGTAAAAAGATCCTGTAGGTAGGCATAGACATGTTGCCAATTTATACGAAACACAACATACAATTTGAATTGGTCTGTCTGAATTTTTCTTAGGGCGACCGTACCTACTCTTTTAAGTAAATGAGGGGGACATTTTTTTGAACTATTGCATGTCCAAGGTTCGTTTTAAGAACGAAAGAAATGGGTGTCACAACATAATATGTATCTGTGTGTCTGTGGCATCTTAGTTTCCGAAAGGATAGACCGAATTCAATGCGCTTTCCTTTATTTTAAAACCAGTTCAAGTGGAGATGGTTCTTAGCTCCGTTCAGTAGTTTAGTCAATATTTGTGTATCTGTAGACTTTGTTGGGAATTCCCGGAATTTGTCTCTTAGGTTATTATTATTAGCCTGAATCATTAAGAGATGTAGGGCATTTAGAGGGAATCCCGTTCGAATCGGACCCGCCCGACTGGGGAAGCACCTCCACCTCACAGAATACCGCAGCCAAACAATACTATTTTAAATAATATTGTGTTTCTGCCGGTGATTAAGGTCTGCAGTGCTCCATGGGGAGGGGATTTGGGGAACCGTGGCTTTGGCGTGGCTACCAGATCAACATGGAGAGGTGGCAACGCATTGGCGATACCCCTGATGTTGCAAATGTCTATAGGCAGCGGTAACCACTTTCCAGCAGGTGGCCCGCTTGCCTGTTTGCTTATCTTATAACATAAAAAAAGAAACATCCCACTGCTTGGCAAAGGCCTCCTTCGTCTTCTTTGTCTCTTAAGTTAGGTTATTAATATTTCAAATCTATATTATCCCTGTTTATAAAGTTGAAGACCGCAACAGCTACAACGAAAATTTCGTCGAAATCGCTGCAGTAAAGAATTTAATGTCGCAACAGTCAGTCTTGGAGGGTCCCTTCGGTGATAATTAAGACGGTATCACAGCTCGTTTAGCACTCGCGCCGCGCCGACATAAAATAAACATCACCCCTTATACGGGGTCACTTTTACGATTATAGTGGGGGTTGACGTTTGTGTAGGGCTGCGCGAGTGCGGGTACTAATAATCTTTGATTGTACAGATCTTGGTTACTGATTCAGGCGACTAAATGTAGTCGTGATCCAATCTGGCCAGCTTCCTCTCTTGACAGGGTCACGGAGGTCTTTACAGACTCCAAAGCCGCTTTTCATCGGACCATTACAGGACGCCATAGATAGTTTTGCTGTGTTCCAGCGTATGCCCAAGTAGTGCTGGGTCAGTTAAACACAGAGGTTTTTGGTCCACGTCATTCTTCCGGGTTACGTGGTTATCTTACGAACATTTCCCCTGTTAACAGAGTCCCGGAGGTCAGACGTCAGTCGCTCTACTGTGATTATCTCATTTGCCAAATCCTGGTCCATGGTCAAGTCTGCAGTGTATATACCCCTAATGTAAAAAGAGGGATGTTATAAGTTTGAATCAGTGTGTCAGTGTATCCGCCTTATCGTCGTAGCTCAACGGATAGACCGATTTCGATGCTGTCTTTATATTTGATAGCCACTTTAATCGAGATTATTCTTATATATTGATTTTTTTTTATAATCGTGGACAAATTCACACAGCGCCATTTAGCCCCAAAGTAAGCATAGCTTGTGTTATGGGTGCTAGATAACTGATAAACTACGTATATCCTTTTTTTTGTAAATACTTATTATACATATTATTATTCTTAATATATGTAGACTTTGCTTTATGTGTGGTGGTGGTCAAATTCTTAATATCAAATGTAAAGAGAGCGTGTTACGAATTTTGTCTAATTATGTGATTGTTTGTGTTTTTATCGGACTTAAAAAAAGAAGAATGCTATACTATATCTGTATGTATGTTTTTTTGTACACTGCTGCTCGGAAGCCGACTCGTGCAACTAATCCCCACCTAGTTTTATTAAAAAAGAAATTATGCCTGACGGTTCAACTAGTCGAGCTTAACTTTGGCTAAGCATAATTTCTTAAAATTATAGGGTTTCATTTGTTCATATTAATGAAATGTCTTATCATAATCCCATTAGTGGCGTTTAAAACTTTCTGAAATCCTGAAAGTAGGTACGACAATTTGTAGTGGTAAAACTGGTAAAAAATAATCTAGTTTTGAGACAACCCTAATATCTTTCAGGACTCAATATTGCTAAGAAGGTCTCGAGATACTGTCGAATAGTGTCTTGTCTGTACTTAGCTTTATATTGCTTAAGTTGACATCCGTATATTTAGTTTAATTACTGGATAAACCTAATATTATAATGGTAAAGGCGTTTGGCGCAAAATGTTCCATTCGCAAAATGTCACGCTGTCACAAAATGTCCCGTTCGCAGGCTGTATACTATCTTTCCTTTATTATCTTTACTCACGAACAGCATAGAGTAAAGCCTATACATAGGTACATAGGCCCTACTATTTAGACATTATTATGTGCAAACGAACGTCGCAACTCAATTGGATTATTTTTGAATTAAAACTTGTTTCAAAGTGGCTAGGTGAAGGATCTTTGTAGTTGCACAACAACGACGCAATCACTATAGCTTAGCAGAAGTAGATAAGGCGGTGGTACCCAGGCGGTAATAAATATATAAATAATAAGTGTATGATAACTCGAGTTAAAGTCACCTCTGTGGAGGTGGTGACCTGGAGTCGTATGCCCTAGGCTTTAGGGAAATAACAGCGACATCCAGAATCCTAATTCTAAAATGGGGCTTTGGATTTATAAAGGGTTTTTAGAATTAAAAGCTATTAACCTTTCCATTTTGCAGGCAATATTGGGCACTATCGTAGCCGATCGCTATCTGGGCGATTCGTGAAATGGCAACGTTCAAGGAAAGGGCTACGGGGAATAGCACCTTTTCTAATAGCATTTGTAGCCGGAGGTAGCGCCCACGCAGTGACGTAGCTATTCCGTGCTATTTTTGGTTCTGTGAGGAACCCGTTGATTTGGCCGTGTGGTGTCCGGTAGAGTAGAATCGCACCAACTAAGTCGTGAGTGTCGTACAAGGTGACTATTGTTTCCGACACAAAATATCAAGGGTCTCCGTAGGCTGGCAAATGGGCAGCAGTGTTTTCCATTGTTATATTTACAACACTGCGATCTCCAACCCGCCTGCCAAGCGTGGAGATTATGGCAGTAATCTCAATCGTGGCCCTAAGTCCTGCAGTGGACTGTTATGGGCTGTGATGATGAGGAGGCAAGAGGGGTGGTCGACACTCAATTGATACCGAATGTCGATGCTTCGTAGGTAAGAACCTACTTTTGGTAATCGTTTGGGCCGTAAAGTACATTAGACCGTACCTTACCGACAGACAGACAGACATAATTTTTATAAATGCTATTTACAGTTTTGACAGAAGATTGATCATATAAATACCTGTAGGGTACGGTACAGTATGGTATTGGTAGTGTGGGACTGGTATTGAAAATTGTTGTACGAAACTGTACAATTACTGTCCAATTTACGAAAATTGAAGTATCATGAACAGACCAGATGAGTAAATTGACGAATAAGGAAACTGGCGATAACCCGACCCATAAATACCATTTTTATTATTTCTGTTTCAATATGGTTGTCGTTATCGGAAAAAGGAAGGATTGACCGTCACCAGAACAAACTGTAATGACTGGACTAGATAAGCAACCAAATGACTAATATATTAGATTAACGGCTAACCAGATGTATCTACATCAAAAACGGTTTTTACCGATGTACATTTGAAACACTGCGACTGGAGAAACCCTCCACTGGTGTGGAGGAGGCTCAAGTGCAGCAGTGGACTGAAGCTGGTGATCGCTGTTGTGTACTAGCCGTGGGTAACCTATTGACCTGGATAAAGTTTCGCCAGGCGGCGCATTGGTCTGCACTTGGCGACTCTCCAAGTGTGTGACGTACTTTGCGTGCCATCGATTCTTCAGGATGTAGCGTGAGAGCTCTGTTATGTCATGGGAAGATAGGACGGTGATAGTAGGGCCACAGACTATGTGCCCTGGCGACAACGGCGCTGACTGACATTAAAATTACATTTTAAATGGCGTTACTTAGTTCCAGTTTTGACCTACGGTTTAGATACGTTTGTGACCCTATAGCTGGTTGAAGTTTCGTATACTTTGGACTGCTTTTGGAAGGAATGTGCTCATCCTCTGCTATATGCTCGATATTTATCGCGATACATACGAGTATCGTTAGTACGAATCGTGGATTTTTGAATTTCAAGAAATCCTGTGATTCATATCACGATCCGTAAATACTTCACACTCGATCAATATCGTCGCAGCCCACGTATCACGATAACTATCGAGCGTGTAGCATCCGCCCATGAGAATAAAACTCGATTACAATTTCGAAAGTCAGAGATTTTACAACCAATCTTCGCAATATAAATACTCTGAAAGATTTTCAGTCAATTTTCTCTACAACCTTTATTTCTGTTATAGGCTCACAAATGTAACGAACAAAATAGACGTATATCATATTTATACCACCAAGCAAAGCTTTCAAAGTCTCTTTTTGTATTTCGGTGTTAAATTTATTTGTATTCCGCTCATATAGACACACGTTGTCCTCGACAAGAATAAAATTGTTTAAAAATACCTCTTTGTTATTTCCTCAGCTCACCCACGTATTACAATAGCAATAATATTATAAAGCGGTTTTTATTGTGGCATATTTGCGGGCGTGGAACTTTTTATTGTCCTATTGGATTCTTTCTCACTCAGGCATTTCTTTGTTTTATAGATTCGCTGGAATCATTTTATATCTTTTCAGCTATAAAATGAACTAGTGCGTAAGCGTACGTCCCACACAAATTGGTTATGTTCATGTTTTATGAACAACTAGTGGACCCGACGCGACTTCGTTCGCGTACACCTACTTGGCCCTACCTATCTTTCTTTTCTTGCTTACAACTTCTTCTTGAAACTATCTATTGTCAAGGCCAAATTACGGTTTCATATTATGATTCATATTAGAAAGCCACAAACTTATCTGATCCATTTTGTTTTGTCACGTCAATGTCAGCAAAGCGACGCTGCAGATAAGTTTGTGACAAATTCATATGAATCATATTATGAAAGCACAGGACCGGTCTTTGTGGAGATCTCTGGGGGAGGCCAGCAGTGGGCGTCTTCTGGCTGATATGATTATGATGATATTATGAAACGCTAATGTGGCCTTTTTAAACTCCTAGGACACAACAAACATTGTTTGACAATGACAAAAATAGCCAGACAAAAACTGTTTGACTTCAGAATAGACAAACTTTAATGTTTTAAACTATCGCGGTTATTATTATCACACATTGTAAAGGAATGTTCCGGGTGTCGTCCCGTGACCATGACGCATGCAACTGCGTCGAAATATCGGGCTACTCGTCAACAAAGGTACGCGGTAGGAAACCCGGAACACACCTTTAAAATGTGTAATAATTTTATCTGAAAAAAGAAAAAACACCGGAACAAACTTTTCAACGATAACCACACTCGAAATGAGTACGAGACCTTCTATTTGATCGAAATGTAAATTTTAAGTCCAATTTTAATTGAGTTTTAATAAGTATAATGAGTTTCGCGATTAAATTATTACGAGTCGGTGCATTGTTAGAATTAACGAGGAGCTCGTAAATTAATTTGTACGATTCGCGTGTTTAATTAGGACGACATAACACGAACACGATGACAGTTTTCTGATACAACTATTGTACAAATAACAACTACCTACATAAGGTAGATGATGAGGTAGGGTAGATGTTATTTGGCGTGGTCTCGTGGGATTTATTACAAAATATTACATGCTCAAGTAATGAAAATAAAATGCAAAGGAATAGGGCGTATTCCAAGCGTCTCTCCAACCAATCAATCGAATTCGGTCTATCCTTTTTTATGTTAAACGGCAGATAAACAAGCAAACAGGCCACCTGATGGAAAGTAGTCACCGCCGCCTATGGATATCAGCAACACCAGGGGAGTCGCCAATGCGTTGCCCGCCTCTGAAGAGACCTCTAATATACCTCTTGAACGATCCCATGTCATAGTCCAAAGGAAACACTGAAATCCTTCCTATTCTTAGTGAAACAATAACAATCCAAGACATAGACAAACTCACTGTTGCATTAGTAATATAAACTTATCAATACCCTATAACTATATAGGTATTACGACAACCGATTTCCTCTCTAAAATGCAATATCCAAATCGTGTATTTGAGCGTGAAAATTCTCGATTGCAATTTCCCGGTATCTGCTATCGGCTACCATCGGACCCGACCCGGGCCACCCGCGGGACAGTCCGGGACGAACCCCGGGACTGCGACAATCGCGTTACAACACTGGGTCACGGATATAGTATTCGATTTATCATGCATAGCATGAAAACTACAGTTTGAAGTTCCATTATGTAATTTTACTACGACGATGTGTTTCTAAAATTTTCTGTCCAAATGTTTTTGGGTTTAATGAATGATGAGTTGACGACTGAAAACTAATTTTTAATCAGTCAGGTAGTTTATAAAAAAATTATGGACATTTTTTTTTGTTACTTAATAAACTAAAAATAACGCCAATACGCCAAAATAAACGAAATACAATGCGTTGAAATGTTGCGTGATGTCACGCCTGAGTTACTAGGTACGTAGGTACGGGTTACAATATCTTACATCCAAAGACTTCTATATACTAGCGTATTACATCCTATATCTTTCACATCGCATAATTTTCCCCTCAACTACCCGTATACTTGTATTTCTTCTAAGCCAACGTTTAAGCTGAGTAATTGAGTATAGGACGACTTTCTATTAATATTCATAGCGTGAGGGTAGATTTATAAATGGCAGGTGTGTCTCAATACAAATAAGGCGGTCTGATTAAGCGGTCTCGAACCCAGGCCATTTATTACACTGATAGGAACTGCCGTTCTCCGGTAGAGGCAGGGGAATGGGGCCGAGTTTGGTGCGACCGAAACCGAAATTGTTTCAAATTTTCTTTCGTATGAATGCTCATTTATTGCAGTTAATTACTGTAAGTCAAGAGTCTTTGCAATGTTTCAAGTTCCTAGGCCGTGTAAATATTTGTCAGTCTATCAGTTCCTGAACTTATCACAAAGTATGTGTTACTAAGGCCGTATAACAACTAATAATACTAATATAATTAGAAATGAGGGGGCCTGCATACATGAAATGTGATTTTATGGCATTGTCTAAGGCATTTAGCTTTTCTCTATCGCATAAATTACAAGCATTAAAGTTTGGGAGACCGGCACTAGTGGCAGCGTGCTTGTGAGACCGATAACCAAGGCTAATCAATTTTTGCAATGTTCGGGAACTGAATGGGTGACCGATTCGTACATTGAAGCTAGTCGAACTTGAGCACCGCTTTGTATTTGTTAGCCCGTATCGTTACGAACCCCTAGATGAGGTGCGGAAAAACTGCGTGGCTACTAAAATGTAAAAGCATTGTTACTGAAAATTAAAATGGAAAAGCAATTAAATGTACAAATGTGATTCTGACAACACAAAGCGATAAATGTAACCAGATAAATTTCTGGTTTACGCCTTTTGAGGTTTACCTAATACAACATACTTAAACGAATTACCTATCGCCAACATTTACCTACGGCCAACGCTCAAAATGAAAATATGAAATCCAGAGACCGAACTCTGATCAGAACCCAATCACATCTCTATTCCGTAGTAATAGAAATAGCGAGCCGAGCTCACTGTATTTATTGGAAATCTTTCTTTGATTAAAGGAATTGCTTTATTTGTCCCACAAAGAAAGTAATCAATAAGAACTGAAGTAAACAGAGTTATAGTACGACGTAGTTTTGTGCTGGGTTTTATGCGTCCGTGTGATGGGTACCTACTTCAAAACAGTTATATTGTGATTGTACACGGCGGAAAATAACAGAAATTGCTCGTCTTTCTGACTGAATAACTTCTTTCTTTACATTACCAATCGCCTGTACCTATTCCATATGTATGTATGTTTCAATCTCGTCAAATTTGTTTTGTTATGTACCTACATTGATAGTACCTAGGTACTTACCTACGCAATGGCATACCTACTTAGGTATACACGGCTAACGGCGGCACGGCTTTATCTATTCAAAAGAGCTTTTTGTAATATGCCCGTATTGTCTAAAATAATTAACTTGGGCATTTCATTACGTAGATATGTATAGACACTATCTAGGTAAACATTAGCAACTTGCACTATTCTTCTTATAAAAAATAATGTTTGTTTGTTCTAATATTATGCGCTACCATACCGTTCGTCCGATCACGATAAAACTTTGTAAATTTTTTGGTTGTAGGGTAGGGTAGGATAGGGACAGAACCCCGCGAACGAAGTCGCGCCGGGCTAGCAACTTCATAAAATTATACGAACCACTTCTCTAATTGTCAACTTCCGTCGACGAGATAGCTGTACGTAAATACGGGGCTATTTAAGGGAGGTGATGGCGTTCCTGACATTGTTCATGTTGTGAGTTGTTCTTGTTGGCCGTCTGTCAAATTTAGTTCCTTTGTCATCCGCAAGCAATACTAAGTAGCAACTAGGTTAACATGCATTGCTACATATATTTGCAAGGATATTCGACATAAAGCGTAGATGGAGCCTCGACATGTAGAGAATGTACACTGGCACTCTGCCACAACTCTATACAAATTACTCAATGTCACACAAAAAAAAAGGTAGAACCAAAGCTACTAAATTTGACAATTGCAGTGGTTACAGCCGTCCCTTTTGAACACGTTATATGCACCATTAAAAAAGGAAACAAAATAGATATTGTGACTTTAGCTCTGAGTAGGCTTCTTCTATGTCCAATTTCTTTAGCTGTACGCAAAAAGATTGGAAAGTTAGCTACCTTCATGGTTAAGACTTGCTATTTTTTTTTCTGTGGCTGTACGTAACACGAAAAACGAAACACTGCTCTCTTTTGTTTATTGCCACATACATTTCTCAAAACAAATAAACAAAAGGCGACCGCTCGCGTGTTCACAGAGTTTTCAATCGGGGAATCGCAAAAGCTACGAGTACTGGCCGCGTATTTTCCTCTGATCACCAATTTCCTTAAACCATTACTTACAGTAGGGTAGCGAGCGTATCAGATAATATACTTGGCTCTCTACTGGCGCTTGATTACTAAATAACTGTATTAGGAAGAGAGAGCGAGATAGAAATATATTTGTTGATTTAATTATTATTACGTACCGGAAGACGCAGCGTGGGTAGGCCTCCCACAAGGTGGACCGACGACCTAGTAAAGATCGCAGGTACACCAGCTGGATGCGGAAACCACAGGACTGGCCTTTATGGAGATCTCTGGGAGAGGCCTATACCCAGCAGTGGGCGTCTTCTGGCTGATACGATGATGATAATGAAATATTATTACTATATTATTCTAGGTACTACAATACCATTACTATATTAAACGTCCATTAGCTGCGGTGACTGCTTACCATCAGGCAGGCCGTAACCTTTTTTGCCACCTTAGTGGTAACTGAAGCTAACTTCGCCCGCGACTTCGTGTAAAAATCAGCTTTTACGTTCCACCCGTTCTCGCTATAACCACATTGATTTTCCGGATAAACAAAGGCTATTTTGAGCTATAGCCTACATTACTGCCAAATTTCATCAAAATACGTTCAGTAGAGTTTGCGTGAGTGACAAATATCACACTCACATCTGAGTGACAAATATCACACTCACATCCTTATAAACTTTCGCATTTGTAATATTAGTAAGACTAGTGTGACCCCACAACACATCTCTCCATATTTTTAGGTTGAGTTAAAGGAAATAGGAATATTATCTGCAAGAAAACGAAAGCAAAAAGCTGGTTGAATGTTCTGCTATTTTTTTGTCGTCTTGGCGGCAATGTCCCGGTTGCGCGAGGGCCCGAAGGCCGCACTATGGAAAATGGTAGAACAAGGGCATATCATAAATGGTTTTTACGAATGTCATAATCTGGGTGATATTTTGATTTAAATTGATACTCAAATAGTCAAGTTATAATATTCAATAGGATTTTGTTACCTAATATGCAAAATAATATTATTTTTCATAGTCAGAAGTACATTGAAGATAGAGGTGCCAAACTCAAGTCTTTGGGTGTTCATGTTTCGAACCAATATTGTGAAAAAAATATTAAGCACAGATATGCAGTGTATTACATTTTTAGAAAGGTAATTTTATGTACTTTAAGAAACAGCTTTTTAATTTTCATTTTATTTTGAGAAAGTTGGGAAAGTACTTAAAACGGAACATAACAAAATTTTTCACAAAAAATATTTCATTTAGAGTTATGACTGTTACCCACGTCTCCCCATCCGCTACTTTTTGTATTAGTTCATAGTCTAACTATTCATAAACAAGATACAAAAAAAATCAGCTGCGGATATTTGCGGTTTTAGAAGATAACACAAGAACAATTGATAAAAGTCGGAGTAGGAAATTCGGTTCTTTTGCGGTTTACCACAGGAACTGTTCGCACGAACAGTATGGGCTTTATTGTTATATTTTTTAATTATTTCGTAATAACAAAGAGGTCTTATCAAATTTGCACCCATTTCGCGTGAGAAAATAAGAGATAATAATTTTGTAGGTACCGATTCAATATTGCAAAATAGTATATAAAGTGAGGTAATTATTATTCCAGCCATTCAGTTTAGTGTAACTTCAAGTGAAGTAAAGTTCATTTACGGCAGTAATTACCGCAGATTGTGTATTATAGTTATACAATGTCTTCCTTCAACTGTACCAAACGAGATATCATACTTCCCTATATCGAGGGAGGTAGAACCGTGGAATCATTGTCCAAAGTTTTACTGAAAAAATTAAATGGTTCTGAAAACGACATATGTTTTATAATAAGTGACATACAACGGCACATTCTTCCAATGTTTAATAAGCGCTGGACCCTGGCATCTCGGAAAAAAGAATCATTTTTAGAGAAGAATAATACTTGGTTGGACCACAGGGTATTCGGTGAATTTACCGGACTTTGATCAATATTCTACACCATCAACTTCTGGCCAACGAGGAAGACCATGCGTGGCTTATTTAGACTCCTCAGAATCTACCAAAAAGAGGAAAAATACTCTTTTACTCGCAGAATACGGCTTTGAGCACATCAATAAAGCCTATGTGCAGGGACTACGGGCTATAAGTGAAAACACAGAAGCACATGTTGTCGAATCATTAAGGAACGCCGACAATCAAAAGAAATTTTACATTTCAAGTATCTGGAATGACTCAGACCAGTTAAAAATGCTTTCTGACCCTGAAGCATTGAGTGCTTCTATTGATTTGGATTTAACTAAAGCACAATTTAACAATTTAACTAAAGTACTTAAGGAACTTAACAAATGAACGAAAATTTTGTATATATCCGCCTTACTACAAAATACAAGAACTAAAGAAATCTTGCTATCCACCATCTTCTTAATTAATGTCCAAGATTTATTGGACCACACTGTTGGTAGAATTTTGAAAATCGATTCAGTTTACCAAAAACAATATAAAACGTTAATCCTCTACAGCAAATGGGGATGTGATGGTTCATCTGGCCAAAGCCAATATAAGCAAATACTTCCAGAGAAGTCGGAAACAATTTCAGATGCCAATTTGTTCATCACTTCCAAGGTCCCCATCAGATTAATTGATGAGCAGTCAGGTTTTATTATTTGGAAATATTCGGTACCTTCATCTGTACGTTTTTGTAGACCCATTTTAATAGAGTTTTGTAAGGAAACTCCAGAGAAAACTAAGGCTGTTGTAGATGAAATTAGAAGGCAAATTGAACCTTTACAACCATCAATTTTGAATAATGAAGATAATGTTGGTATTCAAGTGAAACATGAACTCTTTCTAACAATGATAGATGGGAAGGTGGCTCAAGTGCTAACAGATACTGCTTCTGGTTCCACGTGCACGATATGTGGGGCTACTCCGCGACTAATGAATGATTTGTCGAAAGTTAGTGCCAGACCAGAAGACGAAAGTGCCTACCAGTACGGACTCTCCACTTAACACGCCTGGATTCGCAGTATGGAAATGTTATTACACATTTCCTATAATCTTGATTTTGAAACTTTGTCTGCCACAAGTAAAGAAAAAACGAGATTGAAGAAGAAAAAGAAAGAACTTGTTCAAAATCGTTTCAGGGAGGAGTTAGGATTGATAATAGATAAACCTCGGCAAGGTAGTGGGAATACTAACGATGGGAATACCGCAAGAAGATTTTTCTATAACAGCACATGCTCTGCCGAAATAACAGGTGTAGATGAAACCTTAATTAAACGCCTCTACATAATTTTACAAGTTTTATCTTCAGGAATGATGATCGATCCCGAAAAATTTGGCTAATACGCAATGGAAACTGCAAGAGTGTACGTGAGCAAATACAATTGGTAATACATGCCATCATCTATACACAAAATACTTATACATGGAGAAAGTATTCTCAAACATTTCGCAGTGCTTCCTATTGGACAGCTATCGGAAGACGCACAAGAGTCGCGCAACAAAGACTACCGAAACATACGACTACATCATGCCAGAAAATGTAGCCGAAAAGCTACAAATGAAGATGTTTTTAAAACTCTATTGTACACGTCCGATCCGTATATAACAAGTTCAAGAAAACCATACGCAAAGAATGTAAAAGATCTTAAGGAACAAGCACTAAGTCTTCTAAAAGTGGCGCCACTTGCAACTGAAATGTGTATAGATCCTAAGTAGATAAGGTGTTTATTTTTCCAGTGTATTCATATTCACTCACTCTTAAATTAAATGTGTTAAGTGCAACATGACCCACATTATAGAGTAGATGTCAAAAAATATAAGTTAAGTAGACGAAACCGATTTTAAAGATATTGTTTATATAATTTTTTTTTTATATAGTTTTAATTTTCATAATAATTATTACTTTGTATTTCACTTTAAATAAATAATTTACCACTTTTTCCTTGCTTATCCCATTTTTTGTCTCTTTACGCTATTTACATTTAAACACATAATGAGAAATCACTATAAATTCTAAATCATTTGAATCTACATACATTACTGCATATGTGTACCAAAATTCATCACGATATGATAAAAAATCACGAAGTTATAGATTTTTGATCCGAAACTGACCTATATTTTCCATAGTGGGCCGCCATGAATTATGATCTAGGATTTAGTAGCGTCGGTAGCCTAGTGGTAAAGGTATCTGACTCGCAAGCGAGAGGTACCGGGTTCGATCCCACTGCCGCCATGTGCCAATGACTCTTTTCTGAACTATGTACATTTGTTGAACACTAACGGATGCTGAAACCAGCACATTCAGGCGACTGAATGTCTAACCATGATCCAATCTGGTCAGGTGCTCCTGGTAGCAAGGTCACGGAGGTCAGGTGGCTGTCGCTCTACTGTAATTACTTGATCTACCAAATCCTAGATCATGATTGAGGCGGACCCCGGGCCCTTTGCGTGAGACCACAACTGCGACATTAATGCCTAGATTATTCTTTTTTTATTTAGCAGGTACCTGCCATTTTTACAATATACTCGTAGGTACAACAGAAATTTAAATCGTACCCATACGCGATGAGTGTGCCACACAATTAATTATGGAAAACAGTAATTTCGCTGTTAACGGGCGCTGTTTCCAAATTATTTGTTGATCTGATTCAGTTATTATATATCGACTGCTTGAATTTTGTGTAAGTATAGTATAGTCGGTAGAGTGCTCAAGTGTTGCATGTCAAATATTTAATCCTTCTTGTTTATGATTATCTTTATCATTAATTACCTTTTTACACAGAAAACTTTCTACTTTCGAAAAATAGAAGTCCAAAGCCACCATCAATTATTTCTTTTTACTAACTCGAAAACTGTCGTGAGACGAAACTTTTCTCGGCGCCTCTGATCAAATAAGAAATCAAGATGGCGCGCTGTCAACAGTGACATATGGCCGGTTTCGTAAACATATGTGCCATGGGTACCGATTCTGGTGTGCAATGCAGTTGCTATTATTTTGCAATGTAACTGTGATGTTACTATATCTACGTCGAGGTATCGAGTCAGTCCCAGCATCATCCCAGTTAAATTGCAGCTAAATCATTGTTCGACCTTTGACACGTTTTCGTTGACAGAATTGAAGGCAGTTTGACAACTAATGAAGATGCAACTTAGTAACTTATTTATTGGAGTACCAACAGCCATATAAAACCATAATGCAACTAAAGTACAAGAAAAGTTCGAACTCATGAAAGTTGTAACTCAACATCTATCCTTTAAATAACAATCACATGAAAGTTGCAACTCAACATCTGTCATTTGAATAACAATCACACATTTGACATGCGATGCAATTGTAATGCAACTGAGACGATTTCCGTACCATAATCGAAGCCATGTCTAGTTTAGTTGTCAATGTGTACGTGTGTGACTGTGTACAGCATGGCGTATGCATGCGTCAGAATGTTGTTCACAGGATTCTGTCTCTATTTCTTATTTCGTCTGAGTTCGGCGCCAGTTGGTTGCGTTATAAAGACTTTGGCGACGTGGCTAATCAGTTTGCTTGTATCTTATTGAGGGACGCAATCGTCTCACAATACGTGGTGGTAGGATACCAACATCTGTTATTATAGACTGAGAGGTCGCTATAGGCCTTTTCAGCCACATTAAATAATCAATCATGACCAAATTCACACAGCGCCATCTAGCCCCAAACTAAGCAAAGCTTGTACTATGGGTGCTAGCTAACTGATATACTACTTATATACTTTTAAATACATACTTATTATACAAAAAACACCCAGACCCGTAACAGAAATTAAAATGCATCATTAAAATTTCTGCCCGGCCGGGAATCGAACCCGGGACGTCTTGCGTGGCTGACTGGCATGTTCACCACTGAACCACTCAGGTCTTTTTTTTTAATATCATACGGTAGGCAAACAGGCAAGCGGGCCACCTGATGGAAAGTGGTCACCACTGCCTATAGACATTCACCAACACCAAGAGTATCGCTAATGCGTTGCTTACCTCTATAACACGTTGCTCTGGCAGCAAAAGGCAAATGCCATTCCACTGCCAAAGTCACGGTTCCCCAAATCCCCACCCCATGGAGCACTGGAAACCTTACTCACCGGCAGAAACACAATACTATTTAAAAGAGTATTATTTAGCTGCGATATTCTGTAAGGTCGTCATTATAGTCACTTTTCTTATTTGCCACTCCAATGTGGCAGAAAAGCGAAACTGCCAAGAGGATGTAAGGCACCCGCACCCCGTTTCTTTACTTATATAACCCACACAAGAGGATATGTAAGTATTATGGCTACGAAAAGTAAGTTTAAGTGACAAAAATAAACAAAAATTGGGCAGACCAACGCTTTGCATGTCTCCTAAACGTCTACTATCACTTCAAAGTGGATTTTTCTTGTACTCGATATAGGATAACCTACGGCGCCCTCACAAACTATTAGCTTCACACTTATGTACCCCAAACTTTGGTAAATAACAACATCAATCGTCTGACTGTTTATTCTTGTTTGTTTCAGGTATGACCAGTTACTGCTGCCGAAAGGAACTACACAAATTGAGCTACGCACGTAATGCACTTATTACACGTTCCTAAATCCAGTGACTGAATTCAGAAACAAAAAGCGTGAGAGCAAATCAAAGTGGAATGTATTGCTCATAGAATAAGGTCAATGTTTCGTATCACTTATATTAAGACACGAGTCGCTCCGCTTTTCAAAAATCCGAGATACAAAAATGGATCTTATTCTATGAGCAATGTGCTCTCACGCTTTTTGTTTCTGAATACAGTCACTGAATTTAGAAATGTGTAATAAGCGCATTACTGAAGGTTCGGTCTGATTCTGAAACGCTTCTATTATAATACAAGTGGACCCGGCGCGACTTCGTTCGCGTACACCTACTTTCTCCCTACATACCCTTCTTTTCTTGCTTATAAACCTTCCTCTTGAATCACTGTATCTATTGCTAAATCGCATTAAAATCCGTTGCGTAGTTTAGAAAATCTAAGCATACATAGATACGTAGGGAAAAACGGCGAAAAGCGACTTTGTATCGTACTATGTATAGAAGTCAGAGTCATAACTATATACAGAATCGAGTATTTACATTTATTTGTACCATAATTCAACTCCAAAATTATAGAGAAATACAATACAATATCTAAACTCTCGCAAGTATTTGCAACACTAGACCGCGTATCCAGCGGAGCGAGCGAGCGGTTACGTCACACCGCGTCATTGGGTTCAACCCTTCCGAGCGCTGCGGGTCGGTCGGACCCGGCTCACGGGTAAAAGGCACACGACGGATATGCTATAATATTTGCAACATACTATATCGCTCGCCGTAAAGTGTAATGCACCATAACATAGTAAAGATACTCGCAAAAAAACTGGTAATATTACCATATTAAAGTACCAGATTACTACGAAACCTGACCGGAGTAGCCGCTGACGAAGCACGCCCGCGAACTTTACGCCAACGATAATGTGTACGGTGGATGTGCGGAGTTTTCGCGACTTCTACATAACGAGTACATGTTACAGGATTGGCTTTTGGGATATTGTGGAAAAGATTGAGGAGACTCCCCTGCGCTCGTTTGGTCGTGTTAAGTAAACCAACGTGGGAAATATGTAGTTTCCTAAACCTGCAGGTATCCAGAGAAAGAGGTCCAGGTGGCGGCCCAAGAGCTGATAGATTGACATCGCCTAGTCGAATGTGAGAGCCAACGGCTTGCAACACCAACATGTCAAAGACTTGGCATCCTGGCGTGGAAAAGAAAAAGTAAGAAGTCGACCGGTCAGGGTCGTAAGCCGGGACTGACTGCTATGATGATGATGGCGATGATTACTGTACCAGATACCAGAAAATTCTATCTTAGAATGCTTTCACAATTTTGCTGGTCTGTTATCACGATCCGTTATATTTTAGCAAAGACATGTACCTATTATATACTACGTTAGCGAATCGTGAAAAATCATGAATCGCCAGTGTTTAAAATGCTAAACAATCGAATACGATATTATCTGAAGCAAGTAAAGGAACCTTTGCAGAAGTGAGCCAGCGACATAGCTCGCGCCACGAGCCATTGTTTCCTTCTCTCCATACTAAAATGAAAGAGATAGCAAGTTCTATGTCGCGCTTTTTTCAGCTTATCGCTGTCACGCATACTTGTGTTATCCGTGCTTGGCAGTGACAAAAATTTATGAAGAGCGGTATATCGTATTTTAGCTAGTCGTATAAGGTATCATTCATGATACCGTACAGTAACATAAGCGTTATAGTATCTTCGTCATGTGTCGCCAGTTTAACACACCGGACCCGCAACAAAGTAGCAGTTGACTAAACTTTCCCAAACCACCGGTTCAGTCCGGAAACAGCATTTGAGTGTTTGAATGCTTCGCGACGTAATCTGCGAGGGTCTGGCCTTCACATCATTTTGTGCTGGCGCTCCGATGCGGAAGCGATGACGTGGCAACAATTCTGAACGAAATTTTTGAGGACATTTATTCGTATTTATTTGAAAATTTACTTTTGTAGCGGCGTGTCAGCACGAGGCGTTTCGGTTGCGTTCAGTTTTGGTTTGCGGCAAGTCTTAACGTGCTGTTATATTAAAGTTTTGATTTACCCAATTTAAGGTGATTGTTACGAATATTGTATTTGCAGAAGCGTTTTTGCTTGTTTTGTTTCATGGTACATCGAACCAAAGTGTATTATTTAGACTTTCTTACGTATATTTACTTATTTTAATACGGCTATTCAAAGTTTCCGTAAAGCTAGTAGCCCTATCTAGATATTCAATATACCGATTGTGCTCTCGCGCAAGGGCCCAGGCTCCGCTTGACCAACATTTAAAAAAATGCTCTTTATTATCCTAATATTCTTCATAATTTCGCCTTGACCATAATCCTAATAAATTCTAAAAGCTAGTATGCTCTATTTTATCCTAATAATATTTTTCATAATTTTGTTTAGAACGTACTCACACACAAAGTAATAATAATAATAATTATGTTAAGGAAATAACTTTAGCTTATATATAGTTAGAATAATATATTCTGTATGTTCCGGGTTTCCTACCCTTAGTGTAATAATAACCGCGATAGTTTAAAACATGTTATATATTCTGTGTTTATAGTATTTGCAGGAGTTAATCAAGTCGCAGACGAAATCAATCAACCTAATCAAATATTGTTCAACACATTTCCGGCCGAGCTATTCACAGTCACACCCAGTTACGTTGGAATAACGAGCCATACCACCGAACACGTCGAAGTAGACAAAGGGACGTCTAATATAGATCCGGGAGATCTGTCTGTCTGTTTCCATCCCAATGAGTTCGCCTCGCCAGCCTGTTTGCCCTTACCTGTTAGCTAAAGGCCGCCACAAATCACACATCGTCAGTCCCCTTTGAATCCTTTCAAATATTTGCATAGCTAGAATGGAAGCCCGAATGGGTAATTTATACCCAGCCTCGGAAACTGGATACATCACCCTAATTGCCCGGCTTGAAAACCTTTGTGCGGAATATTTTAAACTGTATAATTATAACGGCTTGAAAGCCTATTATATAAAAATAGGATATTTCCAACTTAAATTGGCGGGACAAGAGAAACCTTTTGCTTGTGTGGGTAAATTGAACCGTGTTTCCGTGCGTAAATCGAAAACATATTAGATAGTAAAAAGCAAATATGCAGAATGAAATACATTTTCATTACCGAGTAAAATATTTTAATTAATTCGCCAAATTTACAAGTTATGAATGTATATGCCTACCAGCTAATTAGTTTGGGCTTAAATCGATAGTGTTCGCTTTTATATTACTGACTCTTATAAGAGTTTTTATCTAGGTGATTGTGGGTGAGTGTTTAGAAGTTATCTGTAATATAAATTTTGGTGATACACATTGTTTTTACAATTATTTTATTTTACGTATGGTTTAATTGGGATCCTTCTGTACCTTGCACACATTTGCATCTTGCTCAAACAAGTTTTTTATGTTCACTTCACGCCCTTTTGGGTCTGTTCGTGTGTTGACCTGAGAAACGTGAAAGTAAACAGGTAATATTTTCTTTAACCTTAAGTTAAAGAAAAGAGAACTAATTCCATCGTAAATCTCACCACGTGTTCATATATATTTCTATACTCTCAACGGCTACGGGTACCCCCATTCATTAACAGCACAAAAGCTTCCGTAATTGGGTCTCTAGTTACAAACATTGTTAACAAGACAAGCAAACCACAGCAACTATATTCGGATCGAGTCGGCGGAAAACTGTAATAATGTTAACCCTACGCGCTCCTTGGGTCTTATTTACCCAGGTAAATTCTACTGTCCCCACATCTGGCTGTGGGGACAGTAGAATTAGATCGTACTCGGTTGGCGGTACTCGCATAATGAGTAAAGTTATGGTCCCTCCACTTTGCTGTTCACATAGCGGATCCTGTAACAGTTTACATATGGTCGAATTACCCGTCTAGTATATTAACTAGAGATGTAACGGATATCCGGCCACTATCCGGTATCCGGCCTATCCGGCCATAATTTACTATCCGGCCGGATACCGGATAATGCGTTAATATCCGGCCGGATACCGGATAGTAAAAAATGTATGAAAAGCCCATAATAGTGATGTTGCTCATCGGAAATATATGCCCTTCCGTAGCAGTCGCGTAAAAAGTCATATTATAACGTTTAAAAACCATAAATATTAATCAAAGAACTATTGATTATGTCGGCATCGGCACCTATTCTACTCGTATTGTTCATTTGGTAGGTTAGCAAAAATTTGTAATAGTTTTTTGGTCTCTTCTTTTTGCACTATGCCTTTTCCATTAGCTGGTGTCAGCTCTCCTTGTCTGCTTCCTCCATTTCTTTCTATTTTGAGCAGTAGCAGCGTCAACCATATTGTCCTTCAGGTCCTGTTGGTCCGCCGTCAGCCAGGTGGCGTGTGGGTGTCTTCCGCGTCAGCGAGTTGACGTCGCCAAATTTAGGGCTACTTGCACTAAGGTGATATTTGGGGCGGCGGAGTACATGCTCACACCATTGCATTGAGTTTTCTAACATTTTCTCGGGCATAGGTGTGACTTTGCAACTTTTACAAGTGTGGACATAACGTACTTTGCCCAACAGGGTGACACCCGCTGATCAGCATAAATACGCATTTTTGTCGTGTGTGGCTAATGCGGAAGCCCGTATTTTGAAACTATCAATCCGTATAAGGGCAGAAGAATTGTTCAGTTCAACGTTCAAATTATTCACATTAAACGAAAACTTCAAATTACGTAAACACATGCAGTCGTATAAACGCCGCGATTACAGCTTGTACAAACTTATTCGGAGAACTGACCAGTAAATATCCGGCCGCCGGATATCCGGATATCCGGCCAGGAGGCTGGCCGGATATCCGGTATCTGGTATCCGGCCAAACAACTATCCGTTTCATCTCTAATATTAACTCGCTTGTGAATTGTAATTGCTGACTGGTACTGTCAAGTTAGCTGTTAGAGTAAAGGTTTCAGTCACACTTATTCAGTAAAACATACGTTACGTTTAAATGGAAAATTGCAAACTTGCGGAAGCTGTAGATTGGCTCACAGTCGCTCAGCGTGCTATAATTATAACCCCTGACGAATAAAAAGGAGTGTTATTAATTTGACGGGCGTATCTATATGTCTTTGTATCAGCCGGTCTAGCCATCTTTGACAGCTCCACGTGCGTGATGCGTGTATGGTAGAAAATTGACAGGTCGAAGTTCGACTATTTCTACCAACATCTACATTGACTCTGATTGTGTAGGATCATCCGCCAATCCGCCTCCTTTGTACACCGAAAGTACGTGAATTGTCTATGGACCAAGAATTTCTACCACAAACAGCTTATGTCAGATAACGTTAGCTTATGTCAAATCCCATACATTTTTTCTACCACAAACGATTGTAGATTAACGAAACCTCTTGGCTAAGGCCGCTGTTGTTCTATGTGTGGAGGTGTGAGTCTGTCTGGCATCGTAGCTCCCGAACAGGTGGACCGATTTCGATGCGATTTTCGTTATTTGAAAGGCAGTTTATTTTATTATTTTTAGCTTAGTTTTATAATAATCGGTTTGGCTGTTTGGAAAATATTTGTGGACTTGGTCGGGGCTTTTCTGACGTTTTTGTCTACACCATAGGATCAGATTTTGACGCATATTTTTCGCAATAATGTCTTGTCTAGTGTAGTGATGATTAAAATGGTCTTCACATTCGTTATTTACATGATAAGCACGTTGTTTTGTTGTACTGGAAACCCAGTATCTAACTTTATTATTACTTTGGTCTTGGTACGTCTATGTACGTACGTAGATACCAAGATTCTACGCCTCTTTACCGTAGGGGTGGGTAGGGACCACATTGTTCCCCTACCCATTGTTCTGACAAACCTTTTGTCGTTTCCTCCACATTCATTGTGCTTTTACTTTTCTTTCCATTTTTGGTTTGGCAATAAAATTAATTGCGCTTATAACGCTTATCAACCCCTTAAATACCCGCATTTTAGTCAGTGGACAGGTTTTGTTTGTTATTCCAAAAGAATATACATGGCTTTCTAAGTTTTAATCATCATCATATCAGCCGGAATATGCCCACTGCTGGGCACAGGCCTCCCCCAGCCAGCCAACATGTAGTTACTATTTCTACCACAATCTGGAAAACATGTTGACGTAAAGCTCACGTTGGATAAACGACGAAGTTCCATACTATGCCTGCCACACATTTTAGACCCGAAAGAATATCCTATAATCGGCTCTCCGCTCGCCTGAGCTGAAACGAGTCATTGGCAACAGCTACATGCTGTAATAATAATCTGACCGACATGTCGGAAACTCCCGACCAAATCGACAATACTCAATTTCTGAAATACTTAACTGATTTTAATGAAGCAAGCTAGGAACTATCTCGAACAAACTGGCTTTCAATACAGAGAACCGCATCTAAATTGGTCTATCTGGAAGCTACCATGCACATACTATACACGGCCTCTTTCGTGTAAGATAGCATATCCCCACCACTATATACATCATATAACAACCAAATAAATAATAACTTCGTGAAAATAGTAGTTGCTTATTTGAAACTTTATTGCACAACAACACAATTGGCGGACTTAAAGCCATTAATGCTTTATCTTCCAGTCAACCAGAAGACCCTGCAGATGTGAGTAAGTAGGTGCTTTGCGTAGAATATTTGTAACTGTAAAAAAATATTATTCAATGCGACACCATCAAAGAAACACATAGAACCGCGCCTAAAATAATCTAAATCTCGAAATCGGATCTGTTGTTTTGACAGAGTACTGGGCACTGTTAGCTTTGTTATTCGACACGTGAGTTTCGTATTTCGTGTGTATAATGATGAGTGAAATTGTGAACACAAAAACGCCTCAATACGTACGAGTACAAATACATTTTCAGTTTATAGATCTTAGGAAGCCCAAATATGGATTTTTTTCTGTGATCATTCGAAAAGAGTTTGAGATCCTAACACTGAAATCAGTCTGCGGTATCTACGGTTCAGTAGATAATCAGAGATACCCAATACAAACTTACTAGAAAACTACGCATTCATACTACTATTTATTTAGGACTGTACTGTACAATTTAACGACATTCTTAGACTTCGCTCGGATCCAATATTCTTTTTTCTATCTCTAGACTAATATCTCCTAGACTATGATCACAGTTAGCTATTACAACTGACAATATTGATTCTGACAAGCAAAAAGTATTTGGATAAGTTATTATTATTCTTCTCCGACCGATTTCGGCCATGGTGACCCCTTCGACCCCTAATCAGATCTTCGCTGATACGCACGAAGATGGCATAGCCAATCTTCGCGGCAAACTCCCGTGCGCAATGTAGTTACTTCACTTTGCCGTTGATATATTGTAAGTGATGGCTGCGGGTGTACGGGCTTTTATTTCATAGCGTTTAGAGCTTAGGTCAGCTTGGCGCTGCTCATCAAAGTCGCGTACTTTCCTCTGCACATGCCCGCGCCATTCGCACGAGTGAATACGCATTTTAGGATGAGCTCGCTCCATCAGTGACCCCATTTCCTCTCAAAGGAGATACAATTTTCTACGATAAATGAAATTGTTCTTCCATATGATAGCTCCTGTTTACGTACAGTAAGCACACCATTATTTTCATGTAAGGAATGGGATTGTGATAAAAAGCAGTAGTATACACAATTAAATGAAAGAACGAAAGAAAGAAAATTTATTGACACAAATAACAACACACAATAAAACAAAAAGACAAAAATAGTTAAATTATTACAATAATAAATACACGTGAAGACTACACAGTTCCGATGTACTCGTATCTATCTACTTGATTTTTTATTTGTTGTAAAGTGTAATTGATAATGTGTTGTGTTTCTGTAAAAAGGACCTCACCCAGCATTATGCTTCGATGTGAACCATAGCGCTGGTTTTCAGTGAGACCTGCTAAATCAGTATTTTATTAGCTTTCAAAAAAAAATACGTCTTTAGTCTTGCCTTGTCGTCGTTCGTCTTCATTGTACTACCTTTTTAAATCATTTAGTATGTAGACATATCGAAGGCAACCTCACGTTACAGCCGAGCTTTCCACAATCATATATAATAGTACGGCATATTGGTCAGTGTTACTGGTAAAGCCGATAACAGCCTCTCACATTGCATTCTCGTTAACGGGCAATGCCCTGTGTCTGGCTTATGGACGATAGCTTTATACAGCGTATCGGCAGGCTGAAACTCAATATCGGAGCTCGGTTTATTTTGTTGGCTACGTTCTTTTTTAAACGCGACGAAAAAGGGTGTGTTATATGTTTGACGAGTGTATCTGTGTAGGTGTGTATCTGTCTGTAGCATCGTAACGCCCGAACGAATGGACCATTTTCAATGCGGTTCTTGTAACTTGACAGCTAGTATAATCGAGATAATTTTTAACTTTCATTTCATTAAATAGGCCCAGAATTTTAGGAAAAATCAAAGAATATGTATACTTAGTCAGGGGTGTTCTAAGGGTTGTATGTGATACCGACGAAAATCCAACCTTTTGGGACAAATACACTGGAGGGACACATCTAAATCGAGGGAAATCACTCATCTTGTACGAGATGAAATGAATAAATGATTTATTTCCTCAACACAGGTACCTACTCGTTCATAGTGGGTCCGTATACATATTACACACATACATAAAGCTCACGCCTCATATATATATTACATCTTAGCCTAAGTAAAACACGCAGAGGCTGGTGCCTAATCTAGGCTAACCTATGCTCAAAGTCAAGTATCTTGCGCGGAACAGACTTATCCTGCATTGCCAGCCAATACCCGACGTAATCATTTGAAACTACCTCTCAATACTGGCTATAGTGAAGTCAAAGTCCCCAGCTCACGCTCCGACAGCATTTGTAGTGCCGAAGGCGTGCCGTAGCAATGCATTTTTGATCAGACGCCGCTGTCTGCACCGTTTCCTGCCCTGTAGAATCACAGCTATACTATCTATCAGCTACTGGGGTTGACGATACGATGTATGGCTCAGTGTTCAGGTGTTTGAAGCCTGAAACTGAAGGTTTAAAAATTCAAAGGGACCTGTCGGCACAGGAAGGCTTTGTAAGTTGGAACTTGTTTTTAGTCTTTTATTCTGTAGATTGTAGTTGCAAAAGGTGGGATGTGGAACCTGTAGTTATTAATAATCTGGGTCATTTAGGTGGTGGGAGTATGTTTGTGAATTATTATATTGAATTTGTTTTCGATAACAATTATGTGACCAAATCGGGTGTGTTATCGGGGTTCTCCACTAAATTAAGCATATTTTACATTTTAAACGCGAGAAAATCCTTTGTGTGGTTTAGGAAAGTTACATAACATCACTACGAGCAGAGTCACATCATTCTACGGTCCTAACAAATGTGTAAGTTACGAAATAAAAATGCGAAATATCAATAAATAAATACTCCTCTTTTGTAGGTCACGAAAGCCTCATAATAAACTTAGTAGGTTTTTAGTAGGCGTCGGCAACGCGTGGGTGATGGCATTGCAAATTTCTATAGGCTGCGGTGACTGCTTAAGTGCTTACCATAAGGCAGGCCATAAGCTTGTTTGCTACCTTAGTGGTATAATAAAATGGGTCGATTTTCATTTTAGCCTAACGAATTTGTAAAAGTAATTCAGGAAACACCTTAACAAAATCTTTCACATTTATATCAAACTCATATCCCATACTTTTATAAATCTATATTGTTCCCTTTTCGACGTCCACACCCCACCCGAAGTGCAATTAACTTCGGCGCGGGACAAACGGGTCCCTACAAAAGCAGATGGTACAAAATAAAGTCTTCGTTATTAAAAATGCTTCAAAGACAACCGCCCACTTCATTTCCACTTTGAGGTTGGATAAATGTTTGGCGTGCGGCGGCAGAGCCGAGTTTAGGTGGGGGTCATAAATGGTGTTAGATTCTTTTTACAGCTTTTATTTAGTTTCACATGTGACATATTAAAATCTTGCAAGTTAAAGACCCATTTCCCGGTTTCCGATTGAGCCGAAATTTTGCACACACATGTAAGTTAGGTTACAATCAAAGAGATTAGAATGCTTCTTGCCAGTCTAGAAGGTCGCTAACATTCCAATCTCTTTGGTGACAATGCAGTGTTATGATACAATCGAGCTGATCTTATCATGGAGACGGAAGTTTAGTCTTGGCAATCTTGAGAATATTCTGACTAATCATAGAGAACGTGCGAGAAAAGCTTGCTATTGAGAAAATATTTTTCATTTGAACTTGTTCTAAAATGACGTAGGTATTTGGTAACATTTACCTTATCATTAGCGGCACGTGTTAACAGTCCACTGTTGGGCTTAATCGTCTTCCAAATACTTTGCGGTGCTATTACGGTGTGGGAAAACATCGCGATTAACCTGCGACATTCCGGCGACTGAATGTGTAACCATGATCCAATCTGGTCAGGTTCTCCTGATAGCATGGTCACGGAGTTCAGATGGCAGTCGCTCCACTGTAATGATCTGATCTGCCAAATCCTGGATTAGGTCAACGTCGGACCCTCGCTCACGAGAGCAGCACAACCGGGAAATTAACAAAAAGAAATGATTTTATAATTTTTATAATGACTTACCACCGTTCAGTACGTAGTTGATCGACGTCACTTGCCTATAATCTGGAAAGTTGCGATTTTGATCATCACTCCGAAGTTCATGATAGAGCTCAAAAGCTGGGCTTTTGTTTACCCTATAAAGGCGAAGACTAAATCCAAATTTATTGGTCGGCCGCGTTAAAAATCGCCGACTCATGTCGCCCTTTGGCCGGCTTCCTGAGGATGCCACTTGATAAATTAGTTTCTGCTTTTGTATCTATACACATAGTACCATCTGCCCGCTTTTAGTGGTGGCGAAACGTGAAAAGGTTTTCTTTTTTATATTGTAAATAGGCAAGCATTTGTCTGTTATTTGGTGGTACGTGTGCGGACTACATGGTGCGTTGTTTTAGATTTTGAAGAATGAAATTCTTAGGGAAAATTGTCTGATAAAAAAATGGTTCTTATCAGTATTGCTACTTCTTTTTTTAATTAGTGTAACCAGGCATTTGACCGCAATCTCACCTTGTGGTAAGCGACGATGCGGCCGATGATGGAGCATGCCTGTCTAGGAACAGCCTATTCACTCTGCCCTTGAATGCGACTAGATTATAATGATCATGGAACATACTCGGAGGGACCGCGTTCCATTCCTTAGCCGTATTACAAGTAGCAACCTTTACAATAATAAAGATTGCTTCTTGTAATCAAAGTAACCCTGACACCCCATCCTACATTAGAATCTATAATTACCGCTCCTTACTCGAGTATTTGTCTCCGATGTTGGATCCCACGACTGACAATTCAATTGATTGATTTCCTGATCCCCAGTCCCCTAATTACATGTCACACTCGCAATTTATCTGGCACGTGCCCGTACCGTGATCTCAGCCACATCCCGCGCCAGGGAAATCATCTATCACCGGGGTAATTGATTATTCAGATGGCTTAGGACCTTAGGTAGACTGCTTTGCGAAGACTTCCCAGTACTAAAATGCTCTTCGCAAGAGTCCATCTTAGTTTATTCGTCCTGTCTTACTAATATTACAAATGCTATGTCTATGATAGTAATAATAAATATGCTTGGAACATTCATACAGCGCCATCTTGCCCCAAAGTAAGCAAAGCTTGGTTTTAGGTACTAGACAACTGATACAGTATTTCCATACTTTTTAAATACAACTTACAATATATAGGTATAACACCCAGACCGGTATCAGAAATTAAAATTTATCATTTCAATTTCTACTCGGCCAGGAATCGAACCCGTGACCTCTTGCGGCCGGCATGTCAACCACTGAACCACTCAGGTCGTCAAGCAACCTCAGAGTAACCCTAGATATTTTGTTAACCATCATCGAAGGGTTGTCAACGAAATTATGTATTTTATTACGACGCGTCACAGAAGACACGTAGTTTTTAAGCAAATAAATCCACTATCAATCCCTTCAGACAATCCTCCGATTGTGACGAAAGAATTCTGTCCTTGTCCTAGGAGGAACGGTAGCCAATAAACAATTTAAGGAACGGATGACATGGCATCAAACTTTGGCGATGTAAAACAAATTACAAGTCTCGTCCCTTATTTTCGTTTAAGAATTCAAAGGAGATCCTTTATGACAGGATTATTTTCGACGCGGAACTTTCGCGCAACCCTTTGAGGAGTTCGAGAAAAAACTTCGCCTTTTCTATAGCGAAATTCGGGAGGCTCCCAGGACTTTTTTCCGGAATTCCGTAACTTCCTCGCCCCATGATCGGAATTACAATACACGTGGGTATATTTGGAGGGACCTCTTTTTAGAGTTCCGCACCTCAAAAGGAAAAAGGATCACTTTTTTGCTCGGGTGCCTGTTAATTTTTAACTTTTTGTCTTATGAACAAGTAGACATGAATTTCGGAATATGGGGTTTAATGTTTATTAACAAAGGAACATAAATGAAACCAAAAACAACGTAAAACTAATCTTAATCTAAAACCTAAATCTTCATAACATCCTCAATATCGCTGCTACTGGGGAGAGTGCCCAGGGCTGGCTGCATTCCCTCGCTAAATACGTTGGCCAAGAGATGACCTAGCCCTGTACGTCACTGATGGAACGAATTACTTTACTTTTTTAATCCCGAAAATCTTTTTAGCATCCGGTCCCCACGGCTCTAAAGTTTCCACAGCAAAGGCTGTAAGTATGCAATCAATGGAAATATTTGCATATTTACGGTGTTTCAAAGACTGCTGAAGCAGCCGCCGCGCCAGCCCTCCACGGCGCTGTGCCAATATGGGACGCCGCTAAAGTCTACATCTACACATGTCGGCGTCTGACCAAAAACATACTGACCAAAAATTAAAAATAAATTTAATTAAGGCATTTATTGAAATATCTTACAAAATCTTAAAAATTATGCAGCTCCTACGGAACCCCTAAAATCCCACCTACGTTGGCGCTTTTTCTCTTTTTTTTCTCGTGGCTCCCTTAGGAGATATCTTGATGCTGTCTCCATAGCTGTGATCACCCATTTTAGAGGTCCCATTACGCAAGCTCGTTCCCTCTGATTGGTGGGTGGTTACGTTTCATTGGCTGTAGAATTTAAGGCTTCATTTTAAACTCCTTGGGTAAGCATTGGGAATTGTTTTTAAATGGTCCGTTAGCCGTGAAATTAGATAGCTTGAATTCCTTTGGCTTCTTTGCTTGCCTTCAATAGGAAGTTATGATTGAACCTTTTGAATTTGAATGCGAGAATATTTATGATTTCTCGTGGCTGAGATAAATTGATGTAACAATATGGAGTACTTCGTCGGAAATTAATGAATTCTATAAATACCATGACCTTAGTACTAATAATGCGCGAGAATAAAATACAATAAAAATGATATGGTTGGTTCCCCTGTGCATGAATTAAAAATTACTATTTATAATATTTTCGACTTACTCAATAATCGCATTGTAACCAACGTCATTGAGTACGATCGATCAATGTGTGGTAATATAGTGTCGTTATCCGCTACCAAATTGTCTGTCGTATTTGACTTGAGTCAATACTTGAAAGTCTAGAAAAACACATCTTACTAGATTCTTAAACAGCAGAGGCTGGTCAAGAGGTTGATTCTGTCATCTGTAGAATCACTTGACTCCTTACAAATTTGTACTATAATATAACTAGAAATAGAGAGCACAGGAGGCAATCAATGTAATACTGTACACTCGACATCTACCTACGGGCTAAGGCTAATTGGTCTCATAGTCGAGTCACCGGAGTCCGAACAAATTTGTACTCGCTATATTTCCTTTTCGCCCAAATAGCGCGTTTAGAGCACAGGAGGCAATCAATGTAACTGTACACTCGACATCTACCTACTGACTAAAGCTTTGAAGCGTAGTTCTGGGTGTAGTTGAACTATGTGTAGTTCATGCGACAGGGAACAGAGAATTGATTATGTGAAGTCTCGCAAACGCTCAACACATCACTGACACAGGACGCCAACTGCACAGACGTCCAATTAATCCAGACCACTCCAATATTCAATCTGTACAGACAATCCTTTGAGAATAAAAATAGAAAAGAACCGAGTCGAAGCTTTACAGTCGGGTCATGTTCGGCTACACCGCCAAAAGAAGTGTTTTCACCCACGCTTTGTTGAATATTTCATGATTTGAAACGGTATCCCTCATCCTTATTAGGGTTTCTTCGGTGTCCCCCAAGGATCGGTACAGATATCCCTTTTCCTCTTGTAATCATGTGGATAAAGGTGATCCGGATAGTGATGGGGGATTTGGTCTATTATTGGTACAAACGAGACCATTGCCTTGAACTATGTTTACTAAACACTTAAAATAAGTTTCAGATTTTAAAGAGTAACAATTGTTGTGCTTGTTTCGTTGTTGTGATTTTATGTTGCAGATTATTGCAGAGTTCACCTACTTTAAAATAAAAGCCATGATAACTTTTAAAGATAAACTGTGTCAGCAAGGTAATGTTTTTTAATTCAAATAAATACTTTCTTAATAAACATACAACAAAACTATTATGTAGTGAAAACTTAAATCAAACTGATTTATGTTATTCTATTGTTGTGTATCGTATGTCAGTTTTTGTGTTTTATTAATAGCAGATAAACAAGGTCCTGTATCTTGATTGATTTTGTAAGTGCTTTTGTACTTACGGAAATTCTTCCTGGTATTTCTTACTTTTCTTCCTGACTTGTTGCCGCCTACTCAAAATATAATCATTACCCACGTGTAACGAAAGTAAAGTAAGTCCTTCGGAAAGTTATCGTCGACTGTCCTAATAACGAAATTTAAAATGTGTTGTATTTAAATTGTCGACTGTCTCCAAAAAGACCATTCCGGTATTTCCAGTCTTGGTCCCGAATGTGCCCCAGCACTATTCCACGGTCGGGTGCGGAGACCTTGGCGGGCTGCCTAATCCGGGGAATACCGTCTCCAACCTAATGTTTATTGTAACAAATTACCTCAACGCACCTCAGTAATTAGTTTCCCCGGGACCTTAATCGGGGATCTACCCATTTCAATGGTACAGTTTATGTCTACTTAGGTAAAGAAGTACCGCAATGTGGACCTTGGCCCTCGCGCGCCGGAGACGTTTTCAGATGAGCCGAAATTGAAGTAACTCGAGATTATACAAATGATGCTAATGTAACTAGATTAAATTGGATAAAAATTAAAAGTTTTAAATATTGCCGATAACATGTCTGCCGAAAAGAATCATCGTAACGATTAAAAGCGTAAACTTGAACGTTCGTCGTGTGTCGTCTCTTAACATAACGAGCTTCGCGCGAAATATTAGTTCGCTATCGAAAGAGTCAGCTAGACGTGCTCTTTCACGGTCTGCTTCCTTTTGTGCTGACCACACACGTTATACAATATGGCGACAGATACAGCTTAGCATAGGCTGTATGCTCATTTCTCAACAATAGCCACATTATTCACGAAACAGAAGTTTAATCCAAGCTAGCATTAGCAAGGAATGATTTGAAGCATGTGTTGGGTGTTTGCCAAATTGGTCGCGAATTGTGCGGTTCCAAAGGAACTTTCTCCCACGCACATTTTGTGGAATGAACTACCTGGCGAGTACAACATGGATTTCTTTAAGAAAGGGTTGAAAAGGTTGTTACGGGGTTGGCAACGCGTGGGTGATGCCCCTGGTATTGCAAACGTCTATAGGCTGTGGTGACTGCTTACCATCAGGCAGGCCGTAAGCTTATTTGTTACATTAGTGGTATAAAACTGCACTTACACTTTACGCGTACATATATAACCAAGACATAATATATTTTTTTGTGGCCATTATTAGTATCTACGTCTGTGTGTATTCGGAGGACGAATGCCAATAGGCTAGGTGATCGTAGCAGGCATAACGTATTGCCAAACGCCCTTCTATTTCCACTAGTAGTTTATCAGGAATAAGCCATTCGGATGGGGAGCGTGATGTATTGTGAGAATATTTCTCGCACCCAACTTGATGCCCGACACATGTAGCCGATGGTTGGAATAAATAAACGTCCTAATATATTAGAGTTGGAGCGCCCGTGGTGTATGTTTGCTAACGTATCGTATGTGGATTAAATTGGATTGGATGCGGCGTTTGCGAGTGTAGAGGAGACTGGTGCTGTAATTTTTTAGGTTTTGCTCACACAAACACAGACATCTTTTTCTGGGCTTTAGTTTAATATGTGGTGTGTAAAAATATTACTGAATGGACCCCACTTAACGTGAGACGGAAGCCAGGTAAGCGCAGATGGAGATGGCGGGACGACCTAGATTATTTCTCTATGAAGATTGAACAATGAAAATATTGCATCGCGTGTTATGGGAGGTTGATAGGAGGACTTTTGTTCTGCAGTTAGACAGAAATTGCAATTGAAAATATTATGAAGTTTGGTGGATGATATCTCTTGTTGATAATATTTTCTCAAAATTGTGTATAACGAATGAACGAAATTAATACTTTCTCATAGTAACCATTGAAATAATCCTCCTTTCTGAGATAACGTAAACAACAAACTCCATAATTTACCTTATTTATTTAATTAAATTTTTTTTATTTGTCATACGGTAAACAACCATGCAAGCGGGCTGAAGGAATGCGGTCACCGTTGCCTATAGGCATTAGCAACACCCGAGGTATCGCCCATGCGTTGCCCACCGCAGAACCCCGGGCGTGGGATAAGTTGCTCTGGCAGCAAAAGTCAAATCCTCTCGACTCCCAAAGCCACGGTTTCAAATCTCATAAAGCACTATAGACCTTTCTCACAGCATAGGAATACGATACTATTTAAAACAGTATTGTTTATTCGTTACCTCCGATTTAAATTAATATTTAATACATTTCCTTCTGCTCTTCAAAACATCGCACCGCATATTCTGTGCTGAAAGCCTCAGGAGCTTAACATTTCCGCATCCTACGCAAACGAGGCCATCTTTTAGGAGTCGATCCGTTCTCTATTTAAAATTTCCCCCTCATTTAACCCCTATTAAAATGACAAATGGGGTCATTGGTGGTGTCTTGATAGGCTTTTGGGGGTAGACCGCGGGTAGGGCCGTGTGTATGCCACATATATGTTACATATGCATTATGATTATCTCGGAAATTCTTAATAGCAATTCTTTACTTCCTAAGGTTTATGGCCATTAACGTTACTTGGCAACCTGTGAGTTTGTATGAGATATTTTTATGCTAGTGATAAACGAGCAGACAGCCCACCCAAGTTGTCTACTAATAAGTTCTCAAATGAAATAAAAATGTTCATAACAAGGTTTTATTGCGCGGTATAGTAGCTACTCATGAAGACCATTCCAAAGAGCCCAACCACGATGGGGTTATCATATTGCGTTCCACCTTCTTACTCCATCATCAGACCAGCTCCATGATACCATATTAATGCATTGTCATCCAAGTTATGAAGGTATGCCAAATTTTAGCTTAATCGGATACCAACAAATTGTCGAAAAATTGTTTACAAATTGCAACGGACAAACATATTAACAGTGCAATTAAATAAAAGCTTGAGTAAGTACTCGTTAATGTTCCTAACTTTTTTATTAACTCTCTGCCTTGTTTATCCTACTGTACATATCTCACAAACTCTTTTTGAGGTTTGTTTAAGAGAGAGAGGACGTACGTCACATACTAGCTTGTGCCGGTGACTACACACACAAAATTTGAGGGTTAATTTTCCCAGTTCTGATTCATTCCTTGTAAATTTTTTTCAGCGGTGTATGCATGAAACGGTCACAAACAGACTCTTTTTTTCTTTTTATACCACTAAGGTGGCAGACAAGCTTACGGCCTGCCTGATGGTAAGCAGTCACCGCAGCCTATGGACGTTTGCAATACCAGGGGCATCACCCACGCGTTGCCGACCCCGTAAAAACCTTTTTACCCCTTTCTTAAAGAACTGCATGTTGTACTCTCCAGGGAAAACCTCTCCAGGTAGTTCATTCCACAACCTTAGTGTGCGTGGGAAAAAGTTCCTTTGGAACCACAAACAGACTGACAAGGTTTCGCATTTCAAATATTAGTTCCGAAACAATTCACACATTTTTACATGCATCTAACGGAAATGGGGAGCTGCTAGAGGCATGTTGTCACCTCTTATCACTCGTGTCTGTAATTACGTTTTAAGTCCTGCTACCTTGGAAATTGTCGTTTGATTGCAAATTTCCCCTTTAAAGATTGCAACAAATACCCTTGCCCGTTTCTCTGCTGTTCCGTATCTCGCGTCGTCGCGCACACACCTCGACCCATGTGTAGTAATAACATAGCTTATACAAAAATATTTACCATAGAAACCATCGCCTTTAATTTAAAAAATTCTATTTGGATTCTAGGTCATAGGTACAGGGTCTGTAACAAAAGCAATAAACTAAAACATAGACCCATTAACTAATCACTAATTAAGAGTTTTAATTTGTTAACAGAACAAAAAACTGTCGTTTACTTATATACCGTACGCCTTTTCTCTGTTGTGGTAGGTAAAGACTATAAACATAGACGTAGACAGCACTTTATTGGGTTCCACATTACATTCTTAAGCATAGGTGAGTACAGTAAATTCTAAGACCAGCCAGTGGTGTAACGGAAACCGAAACGGACCAATCTCAGCATAATGCTGTGAGGGCTCATGCCTGTCACAGCGCTGGTTTTCAGAGAAGCCCATGCAACCCACGCGTGTCACTCTCGCTTATTCTACATTCATCAACCTTTTCATACATGCAACCGACGGGTTTAGGGTACTCTTGACCTAAACTTTCTTTAAAATATCTTCGATTTGATCGTGATATGTACGTCAGGGTTTCCCTTCCTGCCACAAATATATTTTTCGTCCGTCGTGTTCAGTCAGAATACTTGATACACGTCACTCCAGTACCAATACATTACATTTAACGACCGATAACTGACAATTTCATTGATTGTGACTTGTAAATAACTATTTCTCGGAGTTTAAGCACTTTGGAGCATTAGGATCAGGTTAAGGTAACTACGGATACTCTGTGGAATCATCGTTTAAATGTATTGCTCCTGTTATTTTACAGGCCACACCCTTTGAAAGCGTTGGTAGTTAACCAAGGCATGCTGTTAGAAACCTGGATAAAACTAATACTTTTTTAAATATCCAATTATAACCGCGACGGTTTTAAAAAATGTTATCTAAATCAATATTTTATGCACTTAAGTATTAATTTTTCATGGTGAAAAATATAGAATCTATTACCAACATTCCAGGCGTTCGAAACCGGGAGCCAGCGCCCATTACAGCTGCCATTATAACGGCTTTATGATCGCTCGCTCCCGGACTACCCCGGGCTTCCGAATGCCGTTCAAAAGACGCGCTTCGATATTGCGCCGGCAAATTGTGGAAAGTTCTGCAGTTGATCTCCCGGACTATTTGTTAGTACAGGTTGTTTGGCCAGAGCGGTTAGTTCCGAAACTGGGATAAACCTTCCAATTATTCCAATATCTAGGTGGGTGCTCGTTCAGGATCAGAAAGGTTAAATACCTATTAATAGTAAGGCTCAATTGAAGCATTCTATTGTGGCGTACTTTTGTTGGCTAGGTATTGTAAAAATTAATATAATTTCCTATAGCACTATAAAATCTTTAAAGCTGGTATTTCGGCGAATTCCTACACATATCCGAAACTCCAATCCACCTGGAATCGTACTACACGTCACTGCTTAGTAGTCGAGCTTTATTAAAACTTAAAGCACGCGGCAAAGAACTCCATAAAGATAGAAAAGTCTTTACAAATCACTGCACGTGTCTACCTAACGCTCCTACAAATAAACATCATTTGCCGTACCTCAAAAGCCTGCCAACTTCCCTAACATTTCCGCAAGTTACTGAGAATCAGAATATATTTGTAGATAGCTCTCCGCTCCACCATGCTATTCCCATGGTGCTTAGAAACTTTCGCTGGTGCGTATTTTATTTAAAAATACGGGAACGTACCCCTATAAGGGTACAGGGAACCACTCATGGTGAATTATTGTAGTAATAACTCAGAGGTATATGGTCTGAAACACTTTGTTCTCGATTTACGCTTAAGCGGTGTTGATTAAGAGAAATGTGGTCAATGTGCCCCGAATATTTATAATTAAATTATTTTACAGTAGTGGTGCGAGTGGTGAGAGTAGACTGTGGCGCAGGCGATTTAGATTCAAATCCCGCTTGGGCACAAAGTATTTTTTTATTTAATAGTTTATTGCACACAAAAATGGTAACAAAGATATGGCAAATATATACATGACACAAAATGTAAAGCCTGTTTGTGTCTCCCCTGTACCCACACACCCGTAACAATTTTCTGTAGTAACTACATGTGTATAGAATTGGACAGAAACAACAGTTGTATAATGACGTATTATTCTAGCCAATGACAGGGCTTCGGTTTCGGTTTGTAGGCACCCTTTCCCGCACATGGACTCTGGTTTGGTTCTTTACACTACCAATAACGTATCTAGCATATCTACATGCCCCTCCAAGGCCGTTACCACATCCGCTGCCCGTAGGTTGCAGATGTCCTGCAAAACGTCAGATGTAGAGAGGAAGCCAGACCTCCCTTGTTGCGATTGGTCCCTACTCAATTGGTTCAAGATGGCGGCGTACTATCGGAGATCGACGGTTCGGCCGCTGGACGACGGTGGCCGCTTTCCATCTGGTGGACTATTCGTGTGCTTCACCAGGCAATAAATAAGAATGGAAGATAATGGACGTTGTGCGAGTCCCTAGGCTATGAATAAAAATTAAGTAAAGTAAGACGTGAATGAGCCAGCCCAGCTCTCTCCAGAATCTCTGGAACCGCTGGAAACCCTTATTATAATCTAAAATTACACTGTTCATCCAAAACTCGCCCTTAGAGACTCCGCTTAGAAACTAAGAGGTGCAGTTATTAATTATTGAAGCGAACTGCTAACGTTCAGCAGGAACGGTTTAAACTAACTTAAACTATGTTGCCCGCCGTCAATGTTGTTGGAATAAGCTCCGGGGAACATTAATGAGTCATTATTGCTGCATATTGCAACAGCATAGGTAAGCGGGTACTTGTGCTGCTGAGTGTCTGAAATAATTGGCCTTATTAAAGGAAAGGAAATAAGTATTGCAATGGTTGATTTTCTAATCATCATTATAATTTAAATAATCATTTATTTCAGAATTTAAACAATTCCATATTTTTAGTGGATGAGGTAGGTGCATTCGTTCAATGTACCATAAACAAAAAATATAATAACAATGTCAAATAATTGCATAAATAGATAGATAAACCCTTGATGCTCATATAATATTACAATATGGGAAACAAACAGCTTAAGATATTATATTATAAGAATAAGAATTAAACGAAATTTATTACAAAATATACAGACTAAATATATATTTCATACCTTTATATTAACCATGTCTGTACACATTCAATCAAATGAATTAATAAATCAAGTCAAAGTACCTATAAAAACAATGTCAAAATGTATTTATTAAATATAGGCATATTAAGTAGGTGCTCGTTTGACATTGAATTACCTAATATAAGTCTAATTATAATTCCTCTCTCTAGCCCTGACCCTCGGCCGTTTGGTCTCCTCTGCAGAGGAGTATCCTCCCTTAAACGGGAGAAAAAATCATTACATTTCTCAATAATAATATTTATAAGTTAATGTCAGTCCACTGCCGGACAGGTCGCCTTAATGAGTGTCATGGGGTCTAAATCCAGAATATGCGTTGCTATGTTGAAGCTTTTCTTGCTAGCTTTCTGATTATAGATTTTTTTTCACTATTTTTTTTTTCACGAAAGTTGGCACACAGGAGAGAGGAGTAGCAATTACTACACCGACAAGAATAATACTCTTAAATATATGATGATGATTTCACAGGAAAAATGATGTTCGTAAGATGATAGCCAAAAGGCTCGACTGCTCTATCCAAAGGCATTGGATAGAGTTAGCTATAGGCCTCAAATAGTGTTACCTACAAAGTTGTACTAATATAATACTAACAAGTTATGGATCTTTGGTCTGAAATAAATATATTTTAATTTAATTTAATTTAAAATCCCGTCTAATTGACTTACTTGATAAATTATAACCTATTCGTAATTTCTGCGTGAAAGAACTTATTATAGTACAAATTTTCGTATTTATGAGACTAGTAGGGCAGTAGGATTTGTGTAAAAGTGAAGGCTTTCACGCGCTATTGGCAGATCTATTAATACCGAATCGATGCGGCTCACTCGATATCTAATTCTGATGAGAATACGCCACTGACGCGTACATGGTGTTGTAAAAGTGAATTCAGTTTGTATCAAAAGTTAGAATTTCATCTATCTGTTATTTACTTAGGAAAACACCGTAATAAATGTATGGGAAAATGGGTAGTAGCGTTATGTTTATCACATAGCGATCTCCAACCCGCCGGCCAAGCGTGGAGATTATGGAAATAACCTCCCCTTTCGTGGGAGAGGCCCGTTCCTGCAGTGGACTGTTATGGGCTGTGATGATGAAATGTATATAAACTTATATTCATTAAGATATTTGACTTATATCGAACAAAAGACGTTAGGAATAATGCAGAGACAGGAGGTTAAGAGTGGCTCAAACAGCCACGGCCCAAATAGGCTGCATTTGTGACCACATTACCCTTTTGAATTACCTTTCGATGTAACCCTTTTTTAAAATAGTCGGAGGTAAATTCGACTTCGTATTTACTCGCTCGCGTGCGACAAAGAGAACGGTCTACTAGTCGAACATCTATTATTTACCGCCGGAATTTGTAGTTTCCTATTTACCAGAAACATTTAAGCATCTAATTCACCTGTTTTCGAGACGCTGTTCTTTCTTTGATGACTCGTTGCATCGATGGCGTAACTATAAGAAAACGAAGCAATCATAGTCCACAGGAAAGACCTCGGATGCGCTGGTACGATGACAGTGGGAGAACAGCTGGTATGGAATGCTTAGAAACAGCACAAGACCGACAACGACGGAAGATATTGAAGGAGGAGGAAAAATATAAGTCAATTAATTTCAAACGTAATCTAAACACAATTAATTAGGTTTTCATGTAATATCTATAAACAACGGTTGAGTAGGAAATGAATTAAAATGAACATAAAACCCTACCCTGAAAACTTAAAGTGTCCTAATTACTCCACTTTAATTAGATACTTAATATTCATACGGCTGTCAGATGATGAGCAAAAGAAAGAGGGCAAAAGTTAATGAACACAAAAGAACATACACTTTAATTACATACTTAATATTCATAGGGCTTTCAGATGATAAGCAAAAGAAAGAGGGTAAAAGTTAATAAGGACAAAAGAACAAAACAATTTAATAAAAGTCCATCATCTAACCGAACATCTTGTATACGCTGTTGCTACCTCCGACACCTACAATGTCGCTTACTGAATCATGTTACGCCTACGCAATCGACAGGACGTCTTACGCTGTTATGTGCTACGCCTCTGTAGACGTGCCTACGACCATTCGAGCTACAGGTTTCGCTACGAACGGTCTACGAAATTGTTGTGTCGTGTTTGTGTTTTAAACTAAGTGAATTTAAAGTTTAGTGTTTGAAGTTAAAATATATAGGACGTTTATTTATCTTCGTTTAATTGCCTGAAAGTTTAAGGTAAGGTAATTGAAGTACAGTCCGGTTTCTTAGCTTTGAGTATGGTCCCATCAGCCAGAAAGCATGAAACTTGGCATGCATGTAGCTTGTACATACATAATGAAAGAAGTAGAAACACATCGAGAAGTTATTGTTTCCCACCTCTCCCCCTTTTTACATCACCATCGTGAGTTTCTTAAATTTTTTACAGAAAACTGTTACAGCTACTATAATAGTATGTATAAGGCACTTGTTTTCCAATAAATTTTCTACAATATTGTCTTTGGAAGTATGGAGTTACGACTTAGTTTGCGACTAGTACTCTCGCGAGCAATCAAATCAATTCACCCATATTTTTCCATATAAGCTCATACATTTCTGGCGTTACAAATCAGTCTATTAGTCTTCATAAGTACCTAATCGATTTTAGTAAGTTTTTACATCTGTATATAACTAATTTCTTCGACCCGATCGCTTTACGTGAGAAAATATATCTTTCAAATGGGAGTAAAATTACGAGCCGCTTCTCATCCAAAAACGCTGCTGCAAATCAGAACCGCCCAAAAAACGGTTCCAACGACCTTCGCCGAAAGTATTCAAGCACTCCTTATTTTTGTCACTCCTACATGTGAAAGTGACAGATTGTCACGTGAAGGGTGCAAATGATAAAAAGTGACGCTCGCACGTCTGAGCAGGTGGGCCCCTCTTCACGGAGGCTTCCACTTGTCTTGTTCTGCCTACCTTCACTTGGCTAGGTTTACGCATCGTTATTTTGCCAAATACTTAAATAAATGCTTGTTTGTTCTCCATTAGAATAACGTTGATAGGTTGGCAGATTGGTGTTTTTTTTGTCACACGGAAACCTTAATCACCGGCAGGAACACAATACTATTTAAAATAGTATTGCGGTATTCTGTGAGGTGGAGGTGGAGGAGCGGCCTAATGGTTACGGGATCCCAATCATCCGACCTCGAGGCACGGAGACTCGAAAACATTAGTCGCCTCGTACGACACTCGCGGGTGTAAGAGGTTGGTGCTATTCTACTCTGCCGGACACCACACGGAATTCAACGACAATCAATTCTAATTCAAATAATGGCAACGTTATTTGTGGATAATATTCGGTTATAAAAGCAAGGCAACTGTTTTTTATTTGCAAGTTATATTGTTCTAATTAGCTCATTTTTGTTACAGGTAATTTTGCAACTACATATTAATCAACCAACGAGCAACCTCGTTCCTACACCTTGCAAGTCGACGACCCAGGTTCGTTGAAATAAATATGCTTGTACAAATTCACACAGCGCCAAAGTAAGAGAAGCTTAGGCTATGAGTGCTAGAATAAATTACTTATATACTTTTTTAAATACAAACTTATTATAGACCAGACCTGTAACAGAAATTAAAATTCATCATTTCAATTTCTGCTCGGCCGAGATTCTAACCTCCTCTCCCTCCTCCGCCCCCGCCGCGGGACCTCTGCGCGACAGACCAGGTGTTAACCAATTGAACCACTCAGGTCGTCGAGTAGTAGAATAAAACATAAAAATGAATGCTACGTAACCAGTAAACAGAATTATAGCGCTCAGATTCAAACTCGACCTCAGAATTGATCGAGGATTTGAATACGCCATAAGTTGTATTGTCATTATTTTGGGGAGATTTTAGCAAAATCGCTATAGTACGGGAAGAGAAAGGCTCACTTTAAAAGAAGAAGAGCAAATCACGACCTTTATAACTTATGCCCCTGTTACCCTTCCGTTGATGTGCGGTGCTTTGGTATAACATCGAATCAAATACAATCCCCACTACACTATCATATACCACACGCTTATCTCAGCCACTTTGATGTGGTTTATCAATTTCCAATGTGGCAAAGACGTCAGTACAGACAAACGGTTTACTACATTTGCTGACAATCCATTAATAGACCCTTGACGACTCCATCAAGCTAAACGTCGAACCTTCATCAGTATTGGGCTTAACAAGTTAATTGCCTCGGCTCATATCGAATATCCTACCTAATGGGGTAAACTGGAAGTAACTACGGTTATTAGGAACTTGGAACTTAGTTAGAACCTATTTGATCGTTTCGGTTGCTTAGGGAGGCTTGTTTGGGAATCGTTATCGCAAATACATAACCTTGTTCAATTCAATTCAATTCAAAAATCATTTATTCAAATTAGGTTTCGACGAAACAGTTATGAACGTCACAACATAACAGTAAAAACACTTAAATGTAGATCTTAAATACTAATTTCTACATACAAATTTAAATATTTTAATAATCCATGTCAATAAAATTAAAAAATGATAATAATTATCATAACAATAATTCATAATCACACAATAATAATGTCAATATAAAAATAATATTTGTAATAAATACTATCAGAATTTATCTTCATCATATTAAATATACATAATAATAAAATGTCGAAAACTAATAATAATAATAAATAATTATGAATTATTTCATAGCCATGGATTTTTGTCATTAATATAGTCTTTTACACAATAATATGCTTTATTTAAAAGTCTACTTTTAATGAAGTTTTTAAACTTGTTGAAGGGAAGCTTCTGAATATCCTCAGGAACTTTGTTGAAAAACAACACACTGTTCCCCACCCAGGATGACTGCACTCTCTGCAATCTAAATCTCTGCACTCTCTTGTAAATACATACATTGATTGTCGTACAGTAAAGCCTCATTCGTTGACATTTTGTTGCTCGCAATTTAAATATAGGTAGGTATATATGCTTGTGACTGGCAGACATTGGCACTTGATCGTAAAGGGTGGAAGAATGAGTGGAAGTGAAAGATTCGGGCTAATATAATAACAATAATATGCTTGTGGCACTCCATAGTCCCTACCTTCCCCTATGGAATACGGGCGTTATTGTATGTGCATACATGTATGTATGTATCTCAACGAATTTCGTTTTTTCCATGTATATTTTATCACAGGCAACTTCTTTTCATTGTATAGTAGTGCACCCGGCGCGCTTTCGTTCGCGTACACTTACTTTACCCCTACCTACCCTTTTTTTTTGCTGTAAACCTTCCTCTTTAATCCCTCTACCTATTGATGAAAACCGCATTAAAATCCGTTGCGTAGTATATAAACTCTAAACATACATAGAAACATAGGGACAGACGGCGAGAAGCGAATTTATTTTAAACTACGTATAGAAGATATTTACACAGAATCAAACACCGAAACCAAGAAGAAAGACGACACATAGGCTCGCCGTAGGCCTCATTACGTGAAGTTCTTTTCGACCCTATGAGGGTCTGGGGGTCCTTAAGCCCTCCTTGTTTAGACAGTGATTTGATTTACCCCACCCCCGAAGGCAACTTTTTCGCCTAATAACAAAGTTCCGTGTCCACATCGAAGCCGGAAGGGTTGGCCAAAAGTTATACTAAATCTGAATCGCAAATCAGAATACGGACGTGTAAGTTGTAAATGATGGTTGTTTTAGTTGTTTATTGTTTGGAAAGTGCTTGTTCTGGGCTATTGTTTGCTGATAAGCTGGAGATTTGGTGTAAGTAAGCAAGTTTAAGTAGTGGTCGAGTTTGATCACAGCAACCCCTCATTGAAATCGTAGAAAGCGCCTAATGCCAACTCAAAATTTATTTATTGTTTACGACATTAAATATCTCTTTCAGTCGTCAAATAGGAGAGGGTTTGAAAGTAAGAAGGAAACACACAGTAACACGTTGGCCACCCCAGGGCCGGAGCACACTAGGATGGAGCACATTAGGATGCGTTTTTGTAGTTTCAAAACAAGCTTTTGTAAGCATAGTACGTACTCGCAGCCGTTAAGCCCGTGATAATGATGACGCAGCAAGAAATAAATAAAAGTATTGTTTCAAATTCAGTTCCATAACTTTTCACTAGACATCCTCTATGACTTGTAACTTTATAATATTTAGAAATATAAATATACATAGATAAATCTTGACAACTTATATCGATCGCAACACACATTAACTTAAAACCGCTATTCATTACGTCTCTTTAACCATTATAATAATGTATGTGTTGATGTTTTTCGCAAAATGAGGATATCAAGCTCTAATCAAAATTCATAACGCTCGCCCCCGCAAGGCCATTCGGAGGAAGCTTGTCGTCCGTCAAACACAAATGTAGAAGGAACTCCGACAAAATGGAGTGCCCTAAAAGGCTTTCGCAGTTGTTTCAGAAGTTCGCCATCAAATTCGGTATTAATCCATCACGACTCTGTCACCAGCCGAAGACAACTTAATTAAGTAATATAAAAGCGTCTAAATAAATTTCAAATATTTAAATATACAAGTCTCTGTAAATAAGTCATAATAAATTGAAACAAATTAAAAAATGTCGCTCTCACAAATACAGTGAGCGAGAAGTGAGCGTGGATATGACAGCGGATAGGGATGAATGGAGAAATAAAACATACTGTGCCGACCCCAAATGAATGGGATAAGGGCAGACAAATGATAACAAATACATACTTTTATCAAGTTATGAGTACTGTTAGACACACACATAGTTCAAACACAATAGAACGGTTAAGGTATTATTGATTATTTAAATATGTTAATGGCTATCGAATTCAAAGTACAACTAATAAGTCGTTTTTCGTTTTCTGGTATCCATAACACAAGCTTTGCTTACTTTGGGGCTAGATGGCGCTGTGTGAATTGTCCAAGCATATTTATTTAAATTGTTTTATATCTTTTAATTTATGTGTCACATGTTTTATTTATCTATAGCAATAACTTTTCTTTCGTTATAATAAGGCCTTGCTGGCTATTTTTTCGTTTTCTCTTTATACCACCACGATTACCAATCAATCTGATATACCACATAGGTATCTCTCAGTAGAACTTCATTATGATATGATTGAAACCTTCAAAGTATATCGACGTCTCGCAATCGATTCTCACCCTGCCCTTCGACCTTCTTTTAATAAACACAGACATTATTGGTCGGCAGCTTTCAAATTGCCCTCTTGCCTGCTTACTTATTTATGAAGTTGCCACGCGATTTCGTAATGACCTGATGACTAACCTAGATTATTGTGTAACCCACCCCTCTCGGCAATATCAAAATTATTTATAAAAAACATATGACAGTATTATTTATTGCTATTATTTAATTAATTTGTTTTCTATGACGAAAGTACCTATACCATAATGTTTAACGCAAATTTTCGACGATCTCGTTTATGTAATGTAATTGTAATATTGATTAAGTAATGATGATATTGGCCGTGTGGTGTCCGGCAGAGTAGAATAGCACCAACCCCTTACACTCATGGGTGTCGTACAAGGCGACTAATGTTTTCAAGGCAAAAGATCAAGAGTCTCCGTAGTCTGGAAAATGGGCAGCAGCATTTTCCATTGTTATATTTAAACACTGCGATCTCCAACCCGCCTGCCAAGCGTGGAGATTATGGCAATAACCTCCCCTTTCGTGGGAGAGGCCCTAAGTCCTGCAGTGGACTGTTACGGGCTGTGATGATGAATGATGATATTAAATAAACCTTTATCATATTTAAGACATAGTTGCTGCCCGCTGACTGTCCCTCTGTATCTTTGTATGTATATATGTATGTGTGTATACTTAGATCTTTTAAATTACCACGGTTTTCCACAATAGAGAGAGCGATTTAAGAGAAAGGTTAACAGGGAACAAAGTAAAAAATATTTCTTTTTATTATACCTAACTAAAGCACTTTATGGATTACACTAAAGTTGCTCGTGACACGTCAATTATTCCTAAAACTGTATTAATGTCCGTTCAATAGTTTAATTAGAGTATCAGTTCGGCATCGCGGGTAAAAACTACATTTTCACCATGACACCTTGCAACATGCATGCCACGACTACATTGTAGCAATCATGTGGCAACAGACCAATCAACGCGACATAATTATTATTTTAAGCGAAACCTGTTAACCATCACGGAAGGGCTGTTTTTTTTTTTTTTATGTCTACGGTAGGGAAACAGGCAAGCGGGCCACCTGATGGAAAGTGGTCACCACTGCCTATAGACATTAGCAACACCAAGAGTATCGCTAATGCGTTGCCCACCTCTATAACACGTTGCTCTGGCAGCAAAAAGCAAATGCCACTCCACTGCCAAAGCCACGGTTCCCCAAATCCCCACCCCATGGAGCACTGGAAACCTTACTCACCGGCAGAAACACAACACTATTTAAAAGAGTATTATTTAGCTGCGATATTCTGTAAGGTGGAGGTACTTCCCCAGTGTTTGTGTTGTCATCAATTGTATTGCAAATTATTATTTATGTGTTACAATTGTGAATAGGGCTTGTATAATCAGTAAATAATGCCCTTCGGCTACTTACGGCTCCTTCATCACTAAAGCACCTGAACGTAATGAAATAATAATCATCTTTGCGTTAATGTACCGGTTATGCTCTCGCGCACTAGACCTCGGGCCCGGGGTCCGCCTTGATCCTGGTCCAGGACCACTGAGGTCAAGTGGCAGTCGCACCACTGTAATTAGCTGATCTGCCAAATCCCGAATGGTCAAGGCGAACCCCGGGCCCTCATACGCGGGAGCAAAATCGGGACAGCAACGCCAAGATGACTTTTTTAAGTTTCATGAAATTTTGTAGTAAAGTAGCTATATAAGCTATGGCTATATATACTCGTAGCTATATAAGCACATAAGCTATAATTTATCCCGAAATTCAATGAGGTTCCCTCGAAAACAGGTTCGGAACATCATATCCAACTTTTACGCGGACGGAGTTGATAACTTCGAATTACCGTAATCTCAATTACGTAACACGCCCGTCTTCCAAACGAATGCACTTAGTGTTGCGGTAAATAATGTAAATAGGTTAATTCGATTGTCAGTCAGTACGCTGGCTTCGGTCAGCTGAGCCGCTGAATTATGCAGCTGGTAATTGAATTGTCTATCAACGAGAATAGTGGCATTATGGTGCTACCAAGTTATTAAGGTAGACGTAATCGGTACTAAAACTTAGCGTACTAAAATGAGAATTTGTAACTCCCATTTTTTACAATTGGCGACGCCATTAGATAAGTTCGTAGCACTGGTGGTGTAATGGCCGCAGATTGGTGCTGTGAACGTTTGGTATGAATTTTTTAGTTGACTGGTCCGCCTGAATGTGACTCGGACAGCGGCCGTTTCCCCTTTGATTTTCTGTGGATTTAGTGAGGTTTGTGGTGTTTTTCAATATTTTTCTGTTTGTACAGTCCGCTGCAGAGTGAATGGACTCAGCAGCGGACATTAATATCGTAGGTTGTCAGTGCTTGCTCCAGCTACGTCTAATGCCTTTTTCCTGTAGATAGTGTAGATAGAGATCGCATTGTAGGTACCTACAAACGCTACATATAAAACTCTGGCTATGCCCACAACCATCAGCCTTTTTAAACAAGCTTGTCGGGTATACTTGACCTTTATAATATCATCGATTTGATCGTCATACGTTCGTCGTACGTAGACCGAGGTTATCTCTTTTTCTTTTTTATTTCTGTATCTATCCACCGACATGGTTGAGCCAAGTGTGAGCGCGAGAGCGACAAGCGAAATAAGATGCGACATAGATCCTACCATCTCTTTCATTTTAGTATTGGAAGAAGGAAATAAAGGTTAAATGTCGCGGGCTCAATTGTACTAGCCGTGAAGATTGTATTATGACATGGCTAAAGTACCTACTCTAAAATTCCAGATCGCTAGTCCAAACACTGTTTGCTATAATAATCTGCCAAGGATGAGGTTCCAGATTCTATTTTCACCACCTACTGAGTAGAAGTCAGAACTCCTTCTTATTTTTTTCTAAGAGAATAATCAAATATATAAAAAAATCCATTAAAACCGAAACAATAGTTGCTCTTTCAGCTCTCTCTACACGACACCAAACCTTAATACACGTCAGTGTCGTTTCTTCTCTTATCTTACAACATAATTCCTGCTCAGCAATATTATAAAAAGTGCTAAAGAACTTTCCTATCCCATCAGCGAAAAGAAAAAACGACGGTATTCCCAACTTCGCTGCTACAACGGTCCTTTTCGTACGACGGAGTTTTTTTACCTACATTTTCTTTTCTACCTACAGTTTCCTTTCTTCACATTTGTAGAGTCCCGTTTTCTGCAGATGACAATTATTCAGGGAAATGTGAAAGTTTGTTTACAACCTTACAGCGTCCTGTTTTGTGTTGCTGTTTCCGTTATTGTAATTATTTAGTTGCTTCTGTGAATTCTTCTTCTTCGTCGAGTCAATTTTCGAAAACCCTAGATCTGACTTGCCCAGTAGTCGGCCACGGCAACGGCGTTATCAGTCGCCAGAAATAGTTCCTCTCTAGTGCAGGCAGCAGGACAAAGAGGAAAAGAGAGCAGATGCTCCATGGTTTGGAATGGAGCTCCACAGTCTAAAGTAAAAAAGTAAATTAGTCTGAAGTCTTAAGAAGGCTTGTAGGTAAGAAAAACTAACGGTAGGTGTAGGGTAGATGTAGGCTAAGTGTAGGATAGGTGTAAGGTAGGTGCAGGGTAGAAGTAGAGTAACCAAACAAAGTGGCACCGGGCCAGCTAGTAATATTATAAATGCGAATATTTGTAAGGATCTGAATGTTTCTTACTCCTTTAAGCAAAAACTACTTATTGAACAAATTTTGATTAAATTTAATAGCAATATACCTTTTAGCCCATCCTGCAGACATGCGAGGGGGTGGCATGACTGCGGAATCGGCACGGATACATCTATCTATCTATCTAGCTTATAGCCCAGAATAGAACACAGGTTATAATTTATCCCGATATTCAATATTTCAAAATAGTTCCCGCGGGAACGGGTCTGTAACTTTATACCGGAATTTTACGCGGTCGAAGTCGCGGGCAAAAGCCTGAAATTGATATTTTAGAAATCAGTAATCTGATCATAAAAGATACCGTATAATATCCAATCCATTATAATAATAATACCGCAGAGAAAGAAATACTCCGTACAAATACTAATACATTGAATACTATTCCACTGCTATTACCATGTGTAATAGTTGATGTTTCTTTATTTATTATTGTCTGTCTGTCGGTTGTTCCCAGCGGCAACGAATTCGGAGCATTTTCCCAAGGATATGTATTGTGTTTTGTTTAAATGATTGATGGGGTCTTATTATTAAGCTTACAAACTTATCTAATGCGGCCGGGTGGAGACAAATCTCTATATGTTTCACACAAAAATACTAGTCGAGTTATCAATAGCAGGCCGCGAAGCTAAAGTTGTCGAGCTATTTGATATAATGGGGTATTTTGTTACGAGAATGCCTTTGTGATCAATTTTATTGCTTTATTTGTGTATGAAGGTTTTGCCCGCGACTTGGTCTGCTAAAATCGGTTCTTACATACTGGGCCGGTTCCCGCGGGTACATCGTTGAATTTAACCAAAATTCGTTCTGTAGTGTTTGCGTATAGGTGTAAGAAACATCAAAACTTTCACATGATTAACCCACAACGAAAAAAGAGAGCTGTTATAAGTTTGACGAGTGTATCTGTGGCTTTGTGTATCTCTATATGTGTATGTCTATGGCACCGTAGCTCCCGAACGGATATACTTTGGATGTGGTTTTCTCTATTTTAAAGACAGTTTAATCGTAGTACTCGTAGTTCTTAGTTTTGTTTAATTAAGTAGTGGTTCAGATAATATTTTAGTTTAAGTAAACTAGGTCGAAGGTTACCCGTCTTTTTCTGTCGGTTAGGTTGATAGTCACCACAGCCCGTAACAGTCCACTGCTGGGCTAAGGGCCTCTCCCACGAAAGGGGAGGTTATTGCCATAATCTCCACGCTTGGCAGGCGGGTTGGAGATCGCAGTGTTTAAATATAACAATGGAAAATGCTGCTGCCCATTTTCCAGACTACGGAGACTCTTGATCTTTTGCCTCGAAAACATTAGTCGCCTTGTACGACACCCACGAGAGTGGGGTTGGTGCTATTCTACTCCGGACACCACACGGCCAAGTAGTTACTACTTACTATAATAAGAAGATTTTTACTGGGTACAGCCCAACGTCCACAGACTACATAACTACTTACCATTAGGCAGACCGTAACTTGTTTGCCTTCTGAGTGGTATAATAAAACTACAACGAACAGTAACAATATTATTGCTCCAAATCTTTGGACACACATATATGCATGCTATACACATACCACTCACGACTACATGCCACTGGAGTAATTACACATTACTGTGGCATGTGGTTTTGAATGACGTGGGTAGGCCTCCCACAAGGTTGGCTGACCACCTGGTTAAGATCGCAGGTACCAGCTGGATGCGGAAGGCTCAAGAACGGCCTTTGTGGAGATATCTGGGGTAGCTATGCCCAGCTATGGGCGTCTTTCGGCTGGCTAGAGTCTTATCTAGTATTTACTGATAGTATTTTAAATCGTCATAGCCAAAACCAGCCAAAAAAAGATTTTGTGCTCTATCTATGGTTGCTCTACCTTTATCGTTGCCTACCTAACCCATCGGCAAATTACGTAACTCTGTTGCTGTCTTATTACAATTATTGAAATTGTTACCATTGCGATTACGTATTATCGATTTCAAGGGTTTAGTTGCTAATAAAGTTCGATTGCAATAAACTAAAACTGAACTGTTTTTCTTCGATTGTCATACAACATAAACATTGAATATCAGAAACCACTGAACTAGATACTGCAGGTTTATATACATTAGAGAGATAACTCGGGCTATGCGGTTTGATAGCCAAGCTGTAAATTCCGCAAATGGCTCGGAGCGTCAGTTAATCGCAGTTTATCGTCTTTTTAGAGAAGATCGTTCGAATGTGTTAAGTTATCGAAGGTATTATAGATTTCATTAATAATCATTATGATGATGTAATCATAATGGTTATGAAAAACATCGCAAAAAAACCTGCACATTCGTGCGATTGCGTACGTAACCATTATCGAATATGCGGTTTCCCTGTTAACAGGGTCACGGATTTCAATTGGCAGCCGCTCCACTGTAATTATCTGATCTGTCAAATCCTGGATTATGGTCAAGGCCGACTCCGGGCTATTGCGCGCGAGATCGCAACCTGGACATAACGCCAAGTTTTTTTTTTTTTTTTTGTTCATGTCATACGGTAGGCAAACAGGCAAGCGGGCCACCTGATGGAAAGTGGTCACCACTGCCTATAGACATTAGCAACGCCAAGAGTATCGCCAATGCGTTGCCTACCTCTATAACACGTTGCTCTGGCAGCAAAAAGGCAAATGCCACTCTACTGCCAAAGCCACGGTTCCCCAAATCCCCACCCCAATGGAGCACTGGAAACCTTTCTCACCGGCAGAAACACAATACTATTTAAAAGAGTATTATTTAGCTGCGATATTCTGTAAGGTGGAGGTACTTCCCCAGTCGGGCGGCTCCAATTCGAACGAGATACCCCGCTATGCCCTACCTCTCTTAAGATGATTCTTTTTTATTTACTCGAGCTATTATTTTATTGGCTCGAGCCATAACATTAACATCAGTACTAAATACTGCAATTTACATAGTCAGTTTACACTGCTTGATAGCCATGCTGGCTATAAATTAAGTGAATGGACCGCTCCGAGCGAGCGGTTAATCACGCTTGATCGCGCGTAACCGCTTTGCTATCAGAATTGTGTTGTTCATGAAAAACACTTAACAAATATACTCTTGTTCATTTAAAAAATCTAACAAATAGATTTATTCACTGCTATGTCGACGCTAGATAATGTAGATCGGCTAGTTTCGGTTTCCGCGCGACAGAGACAACGCTCTATCTAGAAATTACTACGCGATGCGACTAGTGTAGATGTTTAACGATGGTATGTAACCTCCTTCTGATATACCATTTCTCTCTGTTCAAAATACTAAATCATTCTTCAAAATCCGAAATTCTTATTTAAAATTCAAATATCAATAATTTGGCTCGATTTTATTATATTTTCGGCACTCACTTTTCATATTTCAACCATAAAATAACCCATGCGAATGGGAAAAGCTTGTGCCCTAGGTCTCTGCCTAAGCCCTATGCATTGAAATATGTGATAAAACTTCTATAGAAGCAGCGTTATTTATTATGTTTAACTATTTGTAACTTTACTGCTTAACAGCTTTTCGACGTTTAATTTCCTTACCCTATGGTTACAGTTCCATCACCTGCTTTCAACATCACAGCTCCTATTTTGAACCGCCTACACCTGATGTCTCACACATACAGGTAGAGCTACATAGGTATACATATATGTTATAGGTTTGTTATAGGTCAGTTATCACTTTCCATCAGGCGAGGTAGTTTTTTACTGAGCCGTAAAAAATAACGATCTATTATCGTTGTATGAATGTATGAAATGACCTCATCCAATGTTCCATAGTCCGGCTACCTCACCTTTGGGACGGAATGTAAGCTTTATGTATGTATGATTCGACTTATTCATTATTATTCGTACCAAAGTTTATTTTAGGTAGCATTTACACGCTTTCAACGAGTGACGTTTTTATTTATATTTTTAATTATAGATATTCGTAACCATGAGTACGTATATTGATCCAAAAAATGTAAAGTTTATCCAACCGGTCACTGTCATAAATAATCTTGACGTTAATGTCCCGTTTGTACTCTTGCGCACGGCCTGGGATCCGCCTTGACCATGATCCAGTATTAAGCAGATCAGATAATTACAGTGGATCGACTACCATCTGACCTCTGTGACTCTGCTACCAGGGGAACCTGACCAGATTGGATCATGGTTACAAATTCAGTCGCCTGAATTTGCAGGTTTCATCACGAGGTTTTCCCTCACCGTAAGAGCATCGGTTAGCATTCAACTAATGTACATAACTCGGAAAAGAGTCATTGGTACATGGCGGCAGTGGGATTTGAACCCGATACCTCTCGGATGCCGTTACCCTCGGCCACCGACTCTTCAAATTATAGATAGTGTCAACCTTAAATACGTATAATTGACCCCAAACAATTGAAAGTTTATCAACCGGTTACAGACATAATTAACCTTTAACCAATGGGCTGGAATAAGAACACAATGGGCAACCACCATGAATAAATGAATAATAAATCTTTGAACACACAGCGTTCATACAGCGTGAGGATGAACGTACGGAAGTAAATTCCGTTGTCCGTCCGTCCGTCCCAGGTACGGAAAGGGCACACTTCCGACCGTTTGTCGGAACTTTGTCCGGGCACAGTGCGTTTCCCTTCGCTGTTTGCCGAGCCGTCTTCATTTGGTTTGTTTTTGTTAGCTGTTTGCCTCACGAGTTTGCCTGGTGTGTGTAAAAATAGATGGCATTGGAATTGTTAGGAGTGTTTCGCAAGCGCGCTCCGTAGAAACGTAGTTTGATCATATTTTTTATATTACGCTATCAAAGCCAATGGAATTTTGTGGACGTGATCCAGAAACCAATATATATGCACAAGGTTTAGAGTTTCGTAAAAATATATCGTTTCAAAGTTACACGGGATACAAATATTAAATCCCGTGTGACGTGTGTCACAAATAGATTTTCGCGGAGTGTATTTTGTTTTTGTTTTATTTAATTAATTCTCTCGAAGAAATAATGCATATATTATACCGTGGCAGCTTCTACGACATCCAATTACTACTTACAGTCCCGGGTTTACGTACTTTCTCGACGGGCATATTTAAGTGTATGGTTATAATCTATCCGTTTTCTAGCACCCATAGTACAAGCTTTGCTTAGTTTGGGGCTAGATGGCGCTGTGTGAATTTGTCCATCATTATTTATTTCTTTACCTATCTACTACTTTACAGAAAAAAAAAAACTTTTTTTATGAAATCTGAACTATTGATCATTCCTCTGCGCTCTGCTCTGCTCTCGTCTCTTGACCTCCCATTTACGAGCAGCACACAACAGCAACATTCTCCTACGCGTCTGCCGCCCGGATGCGGTACGTAATCCAGTAATCGCTGGTGCTAAAAGCGGTCCTCATTAATATTAATAAGGGACACGTGGGGCTGCGCAGCAGAACGGGGGTTGGGAATAAATCCGGAAACGTGGAGTTTGTCGTTGGTTTTGATTTTTCGCCTTTGGGAGTCATTGTCATAGTATGCCGTCGCTACCTGCGATGTCAATATCAATGAACATAAAAAGAAATACCTACTTATAAATTTCTTCTAGAGCGTCCGTAGCCGGGCGGTTGAGTGTCCAACTCGTAGGCGGGGGGTAATGCGTTCCAATCCCGCTGCGGCTATGTACCAATGACTTTTCTGAGTTATGTACGTTAGTTGAATACTAACCGATGCGATTACTTGTGAGGGAAAACATCGTGATGAAACCTGCAAATTCAGGCAACTGAATTTGTAACCATGATCCAATCTGGTCAGGTTCCCCTGGTAGCAGAGTCACAGAGGTCAGATGGTAGTCGCTCCACTGTAGTAATTACCTGATCGCCAAAACCTGGATCATGGTCGAGAGCACAACCGGGATATTAACGCCAAGATGATTATTTATTACTTATAAATGTCTTCTATTGTCTGAGAAACAAATTATATGTTTGAGAATACGCGTATCGCAATATTAAATCGTAGCAAATCCGTAGCGAGCTAAAACCGTAGGCGTTCTACGGCGTAGCTATTCTACGAATGCTAATAGGTCGTATGTATTCAAATAATGCGGGCTTAGTATATCATGGCGTAAACGAATATGAGGGGAGCTCCCCCCCCCTCCCCCCCCCTCCTCCCCCCCCCCCCCCTCCTCCCCACCGACGCCAGCTGGCCGGTTTAATAAAACTTCTCGCGGCCACAAATCGTTTGTCGCCATAGAATTGGATGCTTGCCGTCCAGTAGAGAACGAGGGTCAGAGAGTCAAGGTCTGTGACATCTAGTGTTCTGTGGCTGAGGATTAATGAGACCATCCATTAAAGAAATAAATAGGTTGCGTGTTTATCAGCCGTTGTTTGCTAGTTCCGGGTAAACATTGAATAGAAAATGTGGAGCACGGATCCGGACACAATGACCTACATTAAAATTCGTTAAACATTTATATTGTTTTGCCTTAGTTCGTTTTGACGATTGAGGCATAGATTATTTTACTCCTAATATAATTTAGTCATAATTTTATTTTGACCGCACGTCTCGGTTCTAAATATCGTGAAATCGTTGGCACAATATCATAATTCATAACAAATAGGTATACAGTTTGCGTCAGCGAGTCGGTGGTCCAGAGATACCGGGTAAGAACCCACAGCCGTCATGTAACAATGATTCTTTTCTGAGTTAAGTACATTAGTTGAATACTAACCGATGCTCTTGCGGTGAGGGAAAATACCGTGCTGAAACATTCAGGTGACTGAATGTGTTACTATGATACAATCTTGTCAAATGCCCGGAGATCAGATTGCAGTCGCTCCACTGTAATTACCTGACATGCCAAATCCTGGATCATGGTCAAGGCGGACCCTGGGCCCTCATTCGTGAAAGCTTAACTGTGACATTAACGCCAGGATAACTATACTATTTGGGTCATATCGTGGAATAAAAACAGACATGCAGATCCTGGATCAACGTAAAAGCAGTTGGAGTAAGTCTGAGCTTTGACCGACTTACGAAAGGAAAGATAGCACACAATCAGTTTCTCGAAACTCAATACCTCGTTTCGAACAAGAGCTCGATGTTACGACCAACAACTCACACACATAAACACATAGTACAAAGTAGTAGTAGTTGTGTTATACATAGTATAAAACAAAGTCGCTTCCCGCCGTCTGTCCCTATGTACTCTTAGATATTTTAAACTTCACAACGGATTTTAATGCTGTTTTCAATAACAGATGGATTGATTCAAGAGGAAGGTTTATAAGCACAAGGAAAATAAATTGCCAGTCTATGAAGGTAGCTAGCTAACTTTTCAATCTTTTTGTGTGGAACCACTAAAAAAAAAATTTTCTTGCTGAAGTGGGTCTACGCGAACGAAGTCGCGTCTGGTCCACTAGTAATATTATAAATGCGTAAAATTTGATAGATGTATGTCTCTATATCCCCGAATAGAGGTAAGGGTAAACTAGGTGTACGCGAATCAAGTCGCGCCGTGTCCACTAGTATATTTATATTTATATTTACCACCGTTTTATATCCCGCGTGGCCGAGAGTGCGACGCGACAGCTGGCTGCTTTAATAAAACTTTCGAGGTGGCCACACGTCGTCCCCAAGTTACAGAGTGCGAAGATATGAAACTTAGATTTGGGGGACGGGACCCTTGGCGACAGGAGTGAACTTTAGGAACTTTCTTGGTTTAATTTGATTCTCAAAATTAAGTAATTTTTACGTGTCTGTGCGTGTCACAAGCCTGTCACCGTGATTCCGCGGCTTGCATACGGATACATCCACATTAATGCACAAGGTTAGGCAGAGATTTGAACAATACACACAACGCCAGTTAGCCCCAAAGTAAGCAAAGCTTGTGGTTTGGGTGCTAGACAACTGATAAACTACTTATATATACTTGTTACACATATAACACCCAGACCCGTAACATTATTATTACGGTAATCAAACCCGATACCTCTGCTTGGCATGTTATTCACTGAACCACTCAGCTCGTCAATTATTGATTGCCACAAGCTCGTCCCTAACCTCTTTTGCCTCTTCCACACACATATTTTTCTCCTACCCTTATCGTCAGACTTATCCATAAAAATCAGTATAAGTTTTTATAATTGTCGGGACATAATAATAAAGAAACGACGAGAGTACCGTCGTTTTAATTACCACTGAAACCGTACAGCACCACTGAAGCCGTAACTGAAACTCTGTAACTTTACCAAGAAAAACAATCTCTCCCGAGGAGGCGCAGCGCATAAACGTGATTTATGAATAGGGGAAATATTCAAAAACATTTTTATTGGGCAATTTTTCTCGCTGTTGGCAACCCTAACGGCGCAGCTTTGGGGTACAACTCGGGTATAAGACACGTGGCACGAAAGCGAACTAATGTTACAAAGCTTAAATCTACGAACATAGAAAGGTAGGTGGCGCCGCCCTCGGTACACCAGCTTAGTTGTGTTGTAGCACGGTGTTCCTTGATAAACTTTTCATGGTGCCCATAAAGGTTGCAAGGAGGGCAAACCCAATTACCCCGTACAATCGGCTGCAGTGTAAATTATGGATCGACGTTCAGTGTGCCAGATGCTAGTACTGATTTTAGTAGAGGTTGCGTTTGCGAAGTTTGGGTAAACAGAATCGCTCTGCAGCGGACCGGTGTGAAATGAAATGAAATGAAATGAAATACATTTATTGTCTCAGGACACCACATAACAAGTTCACAATACACATATAATTACAGACAGTAAACAATACACAATACAGATAGCATCGGAACTGCTGTAGTGGTACCCCTGACGACAATAGGACCTCGCTCAGCGTATGCCACGGCCTGAGCCGCGGCGCTGGTCTTCCGCGAGTCCCGCGGAGTGAGGTCCTAATAGAGGTATAATATTGTTGACAACTCTTATTATGCAGACGTCTTTTCTGTACATGATTCTATCGATTCCATACTATTGTCTCGACATGATCGGTTTAGTGGTTAACTGACTGCAGACTAGCAGAACATCAACATTTGATATTTTTTCTGTTACGGGCCTTAGGAGGACGACCCAGAAAAATATTCACTGATCAGATCAATAATGTTCTCAAAAAAGCTGGGGTCCGAAGTGGTAAGAATAAAAGGAGATGTATGAAAAGAGTTGTGGATATATGCGAGGCTAATTGTGTCAGGATAGAGCAAAGTGGCGGCCCATAGTCTCTGCCTACCCCACCTGTGGGACACAGGCGTGAGCTTTATGTATGTATGTATGTATGTTCTGTTACGGGTCTGGGTGTAATTATAGGTGCTTTAGCCGTTATCTAGCACCCATAAGACAAGCTTTGCTTACTTTGGGGCTAGATAGCGCTGTGTGAATTTGTCCAATCATATTTTTTTTATTTTTTTATTCATACTCGGACTTTGATAGAGTCTCATCGCTGTCGCAGTTGGCTGAAGGACAGATATCGGCAATAAATATTACACATCGGCTATAATTCGTGCCAAATGGATTGGCAATAGCGAACCTCTCGGTGAACTACTGGTATTATTTAATGAAAAATACATGAAACTACTATTATATTAAACGGGACTCACACGCGGCGTACCTTTTCGATTTGTTTTCCCGATGTTCACGGATACGCCCGACGATAAATCTTCAGTCTTAATGTTATTTATTTTCCACACAACTGGGTTCCATGACGCCGATGGTGGTGTGAGTCCCGTTTAATATAATAATATATATTAGTGTAAAGAACGCGAGTTTTGTTTGAAACAAATAGTACATGAAACTATTAAAAACTTTTCTTTTTCGATAAATTGTAATGAATACGACTATTTTTAGAGTTACAGCTGCCGCTTAAACCGCTTACAAATTGATTCTGACTGAGAGTCATTGACCGCTATCGCCATTCCATTTGGCACAAACTATAATTCGGTTCATAGTTGCTCGTCTCTGTCGCTCGCCAGTGCGTCAATACGAACCGGCAGATCTGCATTATTTACAGCCTTGTAATATAACTCCAAATGAAATAACCTCCATAATGGAATAAATAATTTTATGACTTTCCAAGTTTAATACTCACTTTATCCAACGCTTTGCTTCCTGTTTGAGAAGAAAACTTTTAACTTTAGCTGCGTGCTCTTAAAAAGGAGACTTCCTAAATTATCTTCAGACGGCTTTTTATAACTAAAGAGAGAGATAAGCCTTAGATTAATTTCTGTACTGATAATTAATTTTTCACTTTGTTTCAGTATATTGTTTTAAAAATTCATAAAGTTTCCTTGTTATACGCAAAAAGGTCCGTTTTGATTTATATTAAGTTTCGCACATATGTAGACCATGACAGACAGTGTATTCTTTCGAGTACGACATGGGATCATTCAAGAGGTATATTGGAGGTCTCTTCAAAGGCGGGCAACGCATTGGTGACTCCCCTAGTGTCTTTGATGTCCATAGGCGGCGTTGACCACTTTCCATCAGGTGGCTCGCATGCCTGTTTAAAAACAAAGTATATAAGCTAATTTTTAAATTAGCTAGTGTATGTGTATGTGGTGTGTTATTAGGCAGAAGGTGGTTTTAAATTATTGCATGTGTTTGCGTCATTGTACGCAATCTTCTTCTTCTTTGCGTGTCGACTAGTGGCGGGTTTCGCCATTGAGTTGTGGTGAGAGGATCTGCCAATCTGCGACTAAGCGAGGACATCGCAGATTGTTGCCCAGGGTTTGCCGGACGTATGGAAGTTTCAGATACGTCACACAGGGAGGCTCCTCTCTTCCCACGTTCTCTCATTGTACGTAATAAACCATCCTAAGCACTATGTTATATTATCAACGTAAGTTAGCCTCCTGCAAAGGACGATTTAGCCACAATATCCACGTTGGAAACAAACAGATGTTGTCCATTCTCTAGATTCCATAGGCGGCGGTGACCACTTTCCATCAGGTGGCCCGCATGCCTGTTTGTCTGCCGGATAACATAAAAAAAAAAAAAAAAAAATTACAACTGTATTAGTCTATGTACGCTTAGACACGTACATAGATGCGTACATAGGTACTGCTGCTGGCTTTCCTTAAGTAAATAAGATAAGGACAGACGGCGGGAAGCTACTTTGTGTTATACTATGTTTTAAACTGTTTAGGTAGGTACCACAATCTGTATCACTGTATCTAAAATGTACTTTAAATAAGTTTTTTTATGTTACACAGCAGACAAACAGGCAAGCGGGCCATCTGATGGAAAGTGGTCACCGCCGCCTATGGACATCAGCAATACCAGGGGAGTCACCAATGCGTTGCCCGCCTCTAAAGATACCTCTAATATACCTCTTGAACGATCCCATGTCATAGTCCAAAGGAAACACTGTTATAGCTATCACAAAACATAGTATACTATCAAAAGCTCTTCATAGCTTTGCCCTCATTAAACTACAAACTGAATCGACAGACACTGTAACTTCAAATAAGAATATCATAAAACTTTTAACGAACTGCTGGAAGTTCGGAATCGAGATCAACAGTTCTCTCACCTGCATTGCAGTTGCATATTCTCAGTGAGATTACAATTTCCACTTTAAGAAGTTCCGAAGTCGAGAAGTCCGAAGGAGCGAAGTCTAGCCGGTGTGTCGCAGACAGTCGCAGTGTGTTCCTTTGTTGAAAAATAAAACCTGGTGTGAAGGGTGAGCCTTCCAATGTTATGTATGTTTTAGACCTTTTAATCAGGAAACAATGTCTTGTGAATGAAATGAATTCATAATCTAGTTAAAGATTATACAAAGGATACGTATTAAGAATGATTTGTCTGTAAACAAGGAGTCTAACAAAACTAAACATTAAAGTAAAAGAACATATGCTATTTTGCTTGCATATGCCCATTTACTAAATATATCATTTTAAAATAACCGTTTCTAACTTTTTACCGTATCGATTTGGAAATATCAGATCTATCTGTGCCAAAATGTACAAATTCATGTATAACACGGGTTTTTTATTTCTCAATTTGATCCATAATTGAAAGCAGATTTTAGTTTAACTTATACTACGCAGTGACAAACGAGCAGACAGACTAAACTAGTCTATTAACTATATTTTACTTAAAATATCTTTGAGATTACTAGTCACTTTATTATTACGTAATTGCACAATTGCTTTGACTTAAAAACTGATGTTGTAAAAGGGATTCTTTCACTAAATATTGGAAAAAACATGCTCAATACATGACAAAGATAAAGAAAACTTCGTCTTAAACCCAACAAAATAATTGGACTTGAATATTTATGTCGTACGAAAGATTGTTACACAAAATATTGGAAAAAACGCTCTATGCCGGACAAACACCAAGAAAACTTAGTCTTACACCCAACAAAATAATTGAACTCAAACTCCTACATTTCACCGACTTTGCATACCGCAGTCCCATAGGACACTTGTGAATTTTCCGTCCCGCTGGAGTCTTACAAGCGGTACCAATGATAATGGGGCGGCGGGATGCGGGCGGACTGCCAAACTGAAGTTGGTAAAACTGTCTGCGGGCCGGACGCCAGATACCGCCGCTGCAGTGCTCTTCACTGCCGCAGTGGCACAGAGTAGGTGAATACAGTGGTTTTAGAGGGTCACAGCCTCCTGTTTGTTTGGACCACTGGTCGGAATTGGTTTAGATCATTCTGTGTGTTGTATTTTGCGTGACATTAGCGACATAAGCCCCTCTAGGTACGCCCATTTTTACTGTAATATGTGGCAGTGGCTGCAATATTGCTCGTTTAGTAGCAAATTTGTGTATTGTAAGCTGTTTTCTATGTTGTGGATGTATGAATAACTGTGACGAGCCATGATTCTGTTTGCTACTTATAATCTATCACCACAACACCTGAAATATCCTGTTTGTGACACCTGTTGGCGTTGAATGTCAGCAACCATAAAGCACATTTCGAAACCTGATATAAACATAATTTATAGCAAATTGAACTCGGTAATTTTTTGTTAATCAGTGAGCATTATTTTTTTTTGTTTGCTCTGTACAAATATAGCAATACGGTGTTTAGATAAGAATTAATTTGCAATACTAACTTTTAAGATAATTCGCTTCCATGAGCTTGATGTGTAACCGTTATCCCTCCTCTGTGGTTCGGCGGTGCATTCCCCCGCCCGCCCCTCGCCCCGCCGGAGCCTAGCTTTGACAGGTTATGCAAATGCGATTGTTCGACGCCAGCGAGTCGGCATTAACGCCGGGATCAGTTTTTTAACAAGGATCAAGAATATACCTTCATGATTTTTTATGTTACTCAGTGACACGCTGCGCACATGATTCGCCTAGGCGGTTATGTGCGTGGCGTGTATCGGTGGCCGGTGTCTCGCCAGAGTAAGGAGTCTAGCGCTGGTCTGCATGCGTCTTCCTAACCTGGATTAGCTCGCTTAACTTTCCCTTTTCTTTCCATTTTTAGATTTTGTTCAGGGATTATTATTATTACACGTCTACCAATCTACGCACAAGTCCAGCAAGTGATTCACCCAAAATCTGGGCGTCACAAAGCTTTTTCATGTTTCTGAGAAAAACACTTGAGGCTGATTGATTATTTTGTACAGAAGTTAGGTGGGACCTGCCTACCTATTTTTAACAAAGTTTTATTAAAATTGTTTCCTTTCTTTTGGACAAGGAAAACGTCAAATGGAGAAACAATAATTTCGGCAACCCCCGAAGAGTTCAGACTCTAAATGCCATATTATTTTTAGCTCATTTCACTTGGAATACAATTCCATTCGAACGTTTCCGAGCGCATGAAATAATATGGCCTCGCCCTTACATTTATGACTTCGGTTGGTAGCTTTAAAGCTCGTCTATATTTAGGCCTGAAAGCTACGTTGTTATGGAAAATAACTGTACTTTTATAACCTTGGCTAGGCTACTAGATCATAAACGAGGTTCGTGTACCTAAGTAATAGTTTCATATTATTTTATGGCTATGTCATTCGGTTTATTAGTAATCGTCATAAAAGTAATGACGAAATCGATATATCGTAGCGTAGGCAAGTTTGTTTAGCATTTATGGTTTTTCTAGTGGCTACGAATCCCTATTGAAGCCGGCATTTTGTAAATTAAATAAATCCATGTCTTGCTGGTAAATAAAGCCGCTGCAATTACCTGGATCGCTGAGTCAGCGTAGTAAATAAATAAGTAATTACCTAAGCTGTCAAATCCTGGACCGTGGTCAAAGCGGATCCCGGGTCCTCACGCGCGAGAGCACAACCGGGACGTTAACACCAAGACGAATATTTTTTCTTTTTCACTAGTAACTAAAAGCGCTAGTTTGTCAGGTCCATTATCACATTTGTAACGTTACTTTAACGACGAAAACATTATCAATTTAACATCTAATTGTCCACAAATATTTTAAAAAATATTTAAAAAAAACATTTTGTAAATGGTGAACTGTAAAACATAGCGAAGATTAAAATAGAGTAACCTCCATAGTTGAGTCCGTTAGCTCTTAATAAATGTATTATTAAAGATTTGGTAAGTGACGATACGACCGAAGATGCAGTCCTGTCTAATAACAGCCTATTTATTCCACCCTTGAAAGCGTTCAGATTATGATCAGGGAACACACGCAGGCAACGTGTTCCGTTGCCATTCCTTAGCCGTACATAAAAGTTGAACCAAATATAAGCACTGTGTTGACTCCTAATAAACTTACGCTATCGGCCTCTTTCGGTATTGTCAGATACTATTTCCAAGGCATGACTTCATTCTAGGCTACCTAAATAGCCTGAATACCTACCTAGTCCAGTGTCGGCGTGCGCAACTAACAAACGAATCAATCATCAATATCCATGTTTGGCCGGCCGCGCCTCGCGTTAATGGATTGCCTCCAAACATGAGTTGCAAACAGTTAAGCCTTGTTTAAACCGATTGGTCGACGAGGCTTCGTTCGTATGTATTGTTAAGCTAGTTAAGCTGGCGTATAAAAAGTTAGTCATTCAAAAGTTTTATTATTGGAACGCAATAAAGGAGTTTATTACCTGTCAAAATTTCTTTATCGAGTACTACTTTTATCATCGAAGATGAGTTGGTAGGAAGGAAACACGCAGTGACATTTTGGCCGCCCCCTACAATAATAGTGCAGTAGAAATCGTTTTAGAATTTTTTAGAAATGATTACGGAATTAATGCCTGACAACTTGTCTACAAATTTAGCTTTACACGCTTTGTCGGATTCCGAACCGTTTACGAGCAACACACTCTCGATTGTGGCGGTAGACAAAATACCCTTTACTTAGGGAATTGTATGAAAAAGATAGTTGCAATAGAAAAATATAGATTCGAAAAGAACGACGAAACCGAGAGTGTGCTGCGTGTAAACGGTTGGAAATCAGAAACAGCGTGTAAAACAAAATTTGTAAAGAATTTTATGGGCTTTAATTTGGTAATGGACCATAATCCCTGTAGGTCACACTATTTTATAGATATTGACAAAAAACAAAAAATGGGACCTTTCGGGCTTCCCTCATACCAATAGCACCAAAAGTTCAGGCGTAGATTTTTAGTATGTTCATTAGCAGCGTATTACCTACCAATCATTTTTTTTACAACTAATTCCACCTCTAGCTATATTTTCGGTCAATTCTACTCCACTATAAGTATCAAGTGAGATTAATAACAAATTCTTCTACTGAGTACCTTACACACCTTAATTTTAGTAATATTACGATCAACTACCGTGACTACCTTACCTACCTTATTAATGCCATGTTGAATGAAGTCAATTTTCTCGTCCAGAGATTACGCTATTAATTACCCAAATCACCCGTTCCGACCCGTTATACCGAGCTATCTTAGTTCGTGATCATTATCGAGTCCTATGAGGGTATTCATTCTGTGACAGGGATATCTGATCGCTCCCATTGACTCATTGGTCAAGATATTGTGACCGACCTTCCGTTGACTCATTGATCAAGAATGGAACCTTTCCTCTGGCTTTCGTAGTCGCAGAGCCGACCGCGGTTTAATGGATTGCTTTGATGTCCAGTCCGTGATCGATAATATACCGATAATGGTATTGAGGGAACTTGTAAAGGGTCAACGTGACTTGGACATTCGTGTAGGTGTGTCTGGACCTTAAATAATATTTGGGAGCCCTTTTTAACCCCCTACTTGGGAAAATAGGGCGTATCTGTGTATCTCTCTGTTGTAGTTCCTGAAGTGATGGACCGATTTTGATGGTTTTCTTTATTTGAAAACTAGTTTAATCGAGATAGTGCTCAGCTTTGTATTATTAAAATCGATTCAGTAGTTTTAGTATATATTATATAAACTTCGTCGGAGTTCTGCGACATGTGTTGGGTACCAGTACCACGATTAGTCTAACCATAGTCTGGAAAGTTTTAACACTACAATCTAAAGGGTGAAGTAAATGTTTTATGGGTTTCTAGTTTTTTGAAACTTATTCTTAGAGAAGGAGGGAGGCATACTTGTTTGTAGAATTCAGCATGAATGAAATCTATTTTAAATATTTATGATATAATAACGTCAGAAGCAATAAAATCGTTGTGGGCGGTGATCCGGTTAAAGGAAGACATAAATTTCAAAATATATATATTCGATACACGTGTACAAGTACCAGTTTATATCTTCATTCAGACTCGTAGAATGTACCTGTAATAAAATAATCTTAGTGCCAATGTGGGTGGTAACATACTCGTGTCGTGGCAACACGGCCGAAGATGAAATCTGCAAAACATTTTTTCGTTTTTATGCCAACACTCTAACTCAGACTTGACAGACTGAATGTAATAATAGTAATACCCATTTATAATGTGTACGTGTGTATGTGTGTTTTATCAGGTGTAGGACTGTCACGCCTGAGGAGACTGAGAATGATAAGGTAGCTAGCGCAATTACAGGCATGAGGCAGTCCTTACAGTGACAACGCACCTGCGGTTCTACATCTTTGTTGGCTGCAACCTAAATGCATGAATCGTAGATGTTATGAGCGACAGTTATCGCTTTCCGTCAGGTGGGCTCTGCTCGTTTATCACTGCGTAGCATATGAAAGAAGTTAATGGTGCATACTGAAAACACGAGAGTGTCAGACATAGCACTTTGATTGAGTGTGGCGCTGTCAGTACAGTGCCCCCAACTTAAATATTCAGTCGGAAGTAGTAGGAACTAAGACATTATGGCTGTCTAATTTTGCAAATCACATTTTATTACATGCTGTCATGTTAGAACCGAATTAGTCTACTGATTAGATAAGTGGCACTGATGTGATTAGCTACAAACTTATCTGACCCGGTGGCCAAAGCTGGAACTGTGAAAATTTGGCGACACTTCATTTTGGAATGTATTTGAAATGGCATATGTGCCAATGAAAATAACAGGGACGCCGTCATCGTCACCGAGTCATATAAGTTTCAGGCACTCATCGATATTTTTTTATAGTGGTGGCACTGTACCTACGTACAAGTCATAATTTGGAGTGTAGCAATATTAAGTGTTTATATGTATTTTTCATTTGTAAACGCGAATATCATTTGATTTCTTTTTATATTATTATTTCGGCAGAACAAGAACCATCATATACGAGGCCATTCAAGAGAATGGCCTCGTGGAACTTAAGAAACCTCAACACTTGTTTCTCCTTCAACAACCCACACAGACATTTATTTTGAGCATGCCTGGAACGAGTTGCCTGAATCCGTGGTGACAGCAGAAAATACTAATTTTAAATAAAGTAGAGAATAGCTGGATACAGGCAATCAGTTATTTTGAAATTTGCTTGCCTGCTTAATAATAATATTCTGTCGTATTTGAGTGTGTAAAATGTATTCTACTGTACAATTTGTGAAAATGAAATAATTTAAAAAACTCAATCCGGAGCTTAATTAAGTTGATAACACATTTGTTTCAAACCCTTTTCTTTTTCAAATCTGAACATTACGAACGCTTTCAACATTTCCGTTCAAACCTTTATTAATTAATTAAACGATTCTACATTCAGGAAGATGGTGGAATGCGGCCTCGTCGCCTCCTTGGAAATCCTTTGTTAGGAAACCAGAGCCTTCCTAATGAATTCGGCAATTATTACGATTTCTCACCACCAATCGTACATTAGCCCGTGGCATCAAATAAATGGGGCTTCGGTTCTTTGATACCGACGTTTCTTTTCGTTACTCATAATAATTATTTATTTATTTTACAGTTTTTGTGTGGCATTAGGCTCCAAATCACTGATATTAAAATAATATTTTTAAGAATGTAGGTAGTAAGAAATCTATCCAAAAGCAAATGCACTGTCCTCAGAACAGTCTATTCTTAAGTACGTTTTAGAAAAGACTAAACTTAACACGACAACGATTATACTGAATGTGGCGAAAAGGAGAGGAACTAAACATTCCGTTAATGTGGTAATATATGTATATAGTTATAGTATAAAATTAAATCCAAAAATGTCTTTATTGATTAGGACATTAATTGAAATTAGTTTGGAATTAGGACATTAGTTGAAAATAAGACAAGTAATTAGAAATGCCATATGGGGCATCAAACTATAGATAACTCTTATCGCCACCTACTGAGCATAATAACTATAATACTACGTGCAAAAGATGGTTATCGAATCATTTGCATGACGACAAACCCACGCGCTTATATGACTTCTATATGACTGATTTCGGTTTCTGTACTCATTCGTCATTACAGTTTCTTTTTTATACCACTAAGGTGGAAAGCAGTCACCGCAGCCTATTGACGTTTGCAATACCTCACCCACGGTTTGCCGACCCCCTAAAAACCTTTCCACCCCTTCCTTGAACTCCATGTTGTACTCCCCATGGAAAACCTCTCTAGGTAATTCATTCCACAGTCATGCTACTCGCATTTTTTTATCTTCATCTACAAAAACGCACCGAAAACCTTCCCGGCTAAAGACAGTCCCAAGGCGGAGTTTAGCTGGTAGGCGCCTAGGGCACTTTTCCTTATCACACCCGAAAAAAACCGTTCGAAACCAGAACCAGCCGGCGCCCCTCCGCAGCGGTGTTCGCTGATGCGTTATTTGCACACGACACGAGCGGTAATTAAACGCGGGAAACAAGCGATTTATCGCAACGGCGAGCTATAAATTAACGCAAACGGACCAGTTTGCTCGCGAAGATAGCCGCTGGGGGCCTCTGGGTCTTTGTGGCGCGGAAAAATGCGAAATTTAAATAAACTCCGGACAAATTGTTGGCGATGTTGCTGCGTTTAGTGGGACGGTTAGTCGAGGTCGCTTCCTACTTAGTTGTACCAAAGAGTCGTAGAGATGACTCACTCCATACTGGTATACAGTGTTACATCAGGCTGTGATGTGTAGTGCGTCCCTTTGTACAGTGCAAAAGCATAAGTGCTACTACTTTAAGAAAGTTTTCCTTGGCCGCTACAGCAACATTCACCTTCCATCCTTCAATCTTCAGCTGAAATCAGGTGGCTAAAAGAAGGAATTATGCCCAAAAGACTCGTCTTTTACCCCCAGGGTATGCTACCCAGCGACCCAAAGTGTATCTTGGCCTCCGACACCAGAGACTGCCACCTCTTCCTATCCAATTTTTATAAAATCTGTAAAGAATTAATTCATGAATGCTATAAAAATCTTTGGGTGATTCTTAAGGTGGTCATGCGCATATGCTCTTGCTATATACACACAGTCATAGTAGATCTTAGAGCAACACAATTTGGGCCACCGGCGATCCGGAGAGGCCGTGTAGCTCTGAGTAGCAGATAGCAGACACCCTATGCGTTGGCACACACATAATGAGTAGTGTAATGTTACTCCATAACTTACTGTGACGCGGTGTCTTCGAGGAAGAAGTGAAGTGAAGCATGAGGAAGTTTTGTCTTCATCTTTTGTCACTTTCAATAAAATAAATGTGAATATCCCAGTTGTGCCGCACGAGGGCCCGGGGTCTGCCTTGACCATGATCCAGGATCTGGCAGATCAGATAATTGCAGTGGAGCGACTGCCGTCTGGCCTCCGTGACCCTGTTAAGAGGGGAACCTGACCAGATTGGATTATGGTTACATATTGTATTCCTCTTTCGTCACTGTCAATCTTCGACGAAAATTCGACATACCCAATACCAGTATAAGATGAGCTTGCGCCTCTATGGACGCGCAAAGCAATTTAAGCCCCGTTTATAGTAGATTTTGATAGGTCGATATGCGGTCTTCTGTATTTTCAATCGAATGAGATTCAATATGTAATAACTATAGTGCATTTGACAGTTATTAGTGCCAGTGTCCAGCTATGATCACGACGATCATATAAAGGTAAAAATAATGCCATAATATTAATTTATGATAATCGTTTATAAAGGCTGTATTAAAATATGAGCGTCTGTTTATGAGACGGATCACAGCCGAGTGTGATAATAGTTTGACACGAGTTTTCTTAATACCTGACTATATGCAGTTGTATACACTATTTTATCTACAGTCATATTTTCATGTTAAAATTTCGTAACTATAATTCTCTCAACTTTGCCGGAGGTAAATTTATTCTCTTTAGCGGGTAATTAATCCCATACAGCGCAGTTCACTCACCCTCCATTCCCTGATAATGGCATAGTTCGGTATTCATTCATTCAATTGGGTAATAGGTGCGGGTGCGTTCAAACAGAAATTAAAAAATTAAAGTGTTGCATTTGATTAAAAAGTTATTTTATCTACACTCATAGCGTAATGTTCCAATTTCATATTCGAAAATAGTTGTTTAAGGATACACTTTTTTCACGCCAGTCTATAAAATTTTAAAAAATTACTTTTCGATACAGCATTTTCATACTAATTTCATTACAGATGTAACGTAAAATAACTTTTTAATGATTTTGCAACACTTTCATTTTTTTAATTTTTGTCTGGTGCCGAGACACGGTGAAATGTAGGCTGAATACCCAAATGTTTTTGACAAATTCAAAATTCAAATTCTTCTGTTTATATCTGTGTGTAATTATTTTCCCGCTAAACAGAATATTTTTTCTAATTGTTGTAATTTGTGTTTGTGAATGTTTTTTCTTGTTTGAAGCAAATAAATAGATAAATGTGAAAGTAGTGAAGTGAACGACGCGTAGATACAACAGAACTGACTCGCATCTTACTTCCAGTAAAATTGAGAAAATTATAGGTACGATATTTTAACATAAAAATATGAGTGTAGATAAAGTAGTGTATGCAACTGCATATAATTAGGTTTTATATGACAGTTGCATAAACTACTATTATGATACAACTGTAATGAAAATAGTATGGACAATGTTGTATCACAAAATACTTATTTAAATTGTATAGCTTGGCGTAAAAAAAGTTTACCTTAAAAGACTGTTGTCGAGTATGTAATTGGAACATTAAGTGTAGATAAACGTAATAAAAATGTCATAAACGAATTACCAATACGAATGTAAAAACGAAACCCATCATCTTCACATTTGCAACAAAGCCTGACTTCCCGTGCTCTGAATATTAAAAAAACACACACATCCACGGCACATCCGGGCAGAATAAATATTAAATATTTTCATATTACAACAATGTGTACCGTATACGCAATAATTCATCGAAATTCGTTTATTAAGCCAAAAAGTACATTATAAAGGGTATCCTTTGGTTTAAGGTTTAATTTTCATCAACAATTTCCCATATTGTAATATTAATTGAGTCGTCGCTCTGATACTGTGTTAGAGAGAGAAGAATTGACGCTTATCTCGGTCGGAATGCCCACAACAATTATTCACGATCTCCACAGAGATTATGGGTTATTGTCCAGGTTGTTATGGCAGTTTTTTTTTTATGCTACTCAGTGACAAACGAGCAGACAGCCCACCTAGTGGTAAGTGGTAACAGTAGCCCATAACATCTACAATTCATATATTAAGGTTGCAGGTAACACAAATGCAAAACCGCAGGTGCGTTGTCACTGTGAGGATTAATATGAAATCCCTCATGTCTGTAATTGCGCTGGCTACCTTATCCTTCAAGCCGGAACACAATAATGTAATCAATGTAACATTATCACTTTTCGGATTACTAGCTAGCTAACACAAGTGGATGAACTATTTGATTAAGTATAAAGAGTTGGGTAACCCTCGCAAGCTAATAATTGTTTCACTGTGAAAATGTTATCAGATCTCTTGAACGAGGCAGAGGACAGATGGTTTTTCCTTAATAGAAAAAAATAAAACAAAAAATTCCTTATTCAAAATGAATGCCTATTATTCGCCATGACATACCCACAGTGAACGAATTATCGACATTCGTTCAATTGATTTCTTGGGCCGTATTATCGTCAATGTAATTTTCCTTATTAAGGCGACCGAGGCTTGATGAAACCTGTCCTTCTGACAACTTCCAATAACTTGATTGAAATTCAGGGTTTGGGTTATTTCACCTGTCACTGGCACTTGCCCAGCAGCTTTATTAAACTCTCCCAAATTCCAGAATAGCCGCCATATTGGCCCGCCATCTTGGAATTTATGAATAAGGCCATCATTATCGAAGTGCCTACGACACAAAAATGTGGACGGCTTTTTTGTGTATTCAGCTAAAAGCAGCTTTGTTATGGAGATTTTTGCTCGGAATTATTATATGGGTTTTGAGGAAATGAGAGGTTGCGACCTCAAAAATATTAAAATTTAGTCCTTAATGTAGATACGAAGACCCACTAATTACTTGATGATTGCATGCTGTCTGCAAAGTAGTATATTTCTCTTTAACAATTTAAGGCTACAGTAATCTCATTGGACAGGTGGGCAAAATTATTTTCAATATTTTGGCCGCCTTAAAAAATCTTTAAGTAATTTAATTCTCCAATATCACATAGTTTGCTCTCACCGCTACACTCTCCAATATTAATATCAAATTGCAGCGAAGTCTGCCCGATAAAGGGCGTGCACCCCGTTCCTCATAGATATTAAATCATGACGTCATACTACATGTACCCTGTACCGTAATATCGGCGCCATATTATGTCACACGTCGAGCAACTTAATAATGGGCGTGCTTTGCTAACCTTAAACTCAGCCAAGCCCTTTTTATAGGCAATCTCGTCTCAGACATGTTATGCTCGCTACACCGTAGTTACGCTGTGGTAAGCCGTGATTTCGATTTTAGTAGGCAGAACAGCCGATACAACTGTACCACTGTGATATGTTGCTTAATTAATCTGAGTGGTCGGCCTTTCCATTGTCAGAACACTAGATGGGCTTGTGCCCTAATTTTGTCGATATTTCATAGTGAGAAAGGCCTCTATGTGTATGCAAGTCTATTAATATCTCAGTTATGCTTTCGCGCACGAAGGCCCGGGGTCCGCTTTGACCATGGTGCAGGATTTGGCAGATCATGTAATTACAGTGAAGCGAGTGCCATCTGACCTCCATAACCCTGTTAACAAGGGAACCTGACCAGATTAGATCATGGTTACACATTCAGTCGCCTAAATGTGCATGTTTCATCACGATGTTTTCCCTCACCGTAAAAGCATCTACAAGCATAACTCAGAAAAGAGTAATTGGTAGTCACAGTCAGTGGGATTCGAACCCAGTACCTCTCGCATTGCGAGTCGGATACCGTTACCACTAGGCTACCGACGCTGCATGTAAGCCCATCGTCATTTATCACAATTTTTTTTTGTTACGTGGAGAAAACCTGGTACCCGACCCCTCAGGGGAAGAGCTGCGTTATGTGGGACTTCTACCCACTAAAAACTCCACGGTAGTTCACCCCGGTGCAGTTCGATGGGCTCCCAACCGGAACCCCTCTTAATGCCGCGCCCGAAGGCCCATCGCGAGGCAGGTGGTGGACTCTCCAAACATGCCCCTACACCGCTCCGGTGTGTATCGGCTAGATAACCACCCCAAGCCGACAACGTCCCCGGAGTCGTTTGGTCGGATATTGTAGCCCCCGCCACAAGTGTCCGCAACTCCGATGACCCCCTATAGTCGCCTCTTACGACAGGCGGGAAAGACCGTAACTCTATTCTTAGCTGGATCTACACGGCTTCCACTTATTACCAAGTAATTCTATGTTTCTCGCCAAGCAAGGCATTGATTACATCATAGTGGTGCGGTATGACGTAGCCAGTTTAACCTATAATAGATTCATCGCACAGACGCATCTGCATTACATTTGTGTTATGCATTGTGAAACTCCGTGCGAAGTATATATTTATATAATACGTTTATTGTATAGGTACTCATTGTTGCCTCCACCGCTCGTTAAAGCTCCTTTCAGCTTATCTAAGGTTAGCTGTAAGAAATCCCATTGTGGGATAAGCCCGCCTTTGCAATGTATTTTATATCACTTTTGTTATATAGTTCTAAGGTATTTAATGCAATAAAGAGTTTACATACATACATACATATATTGCCTACATTACAAAAAGTTATTATTATACTTTTTATGTTCACGAGTCAAGACGTGATGTATGTTTGTTTCATATTGAACAATATTCATAGATCTAATTTGGTTCTATTCCAATGAGAAAAATAAATATAATAGCAAAGGGGGAAAGAGAGCACTCGAGCCGCCTTTTAACACACTTTTTTTAACTAGATTTTATATAGCTTTACATAGAAGAAAAAATTCGCATGGAACTTTTTTTTTCTATGGCTTCGTAGATGATCAACGATATTGGACATAGAGCTTACAGCAGTCATTGACATTAGACATCTTCCGTCTATGCATTGCTGTCTTCCGACTTTGACATCGCTTTTTGAAGTTATCTTCTTGAGAGAGTTATTCTAGTTGTAGTTTTTATTTATTGTTTATTTAGGGATTTAAATCAATTATATGTATATAGTATGATAGGGTAATGTGTGACAAAATTCTAGTGAAAGTGTACAGTGATTGGATAATGCAATAAAAGCACATGACTGAGTTTTAGTGCTACTTCCAAAAGGTTAATACCACCTACAGTAACAATTTTATTTTCTAGTGTGTGGGTGATACACCGAACAATTTCGCCCTTAAGGGTATATCATACATGGTCTATTTGTTTAATATTGACTGAATCATCGCTGATTTGATTTCGCGCTAAATACTTGGAGACACTGTCAATGTTTTCATCTGGTCCCACCACTCTGCCACCGCTGCAACCTCAGTTTAAAGATCTTCAGCGGCGACCTAAACGAGCTAAATCCTTATTCTAAAGGTTAGTAGTATTGATAATGATTATTTATTGCCACCAAGGTGGCAAACGGTGGCAAGAGACCGTCGGTGACTTAGTGGTTAAGGTATCCGATTCGTAACCGTGAGATACCGGTTTCGAACCCCAGTACTTCCATGTACCAATGACTCTTTTCTGACTTATGTACATTGGTTGTACCTTAACCGATGCTCTTATGGTGACGAAAAAGGTCATGATGAAATCTGCACATTCAGGCGACTGAATCAAGTGTAACCATGATCCAATCTGGTCAGGTTCCCTTGTTAACAGAGTCACCTTGTTAAGAGAGGTCATATCGCAGTCGCTCCACTGTAATTACTTGATCCGCTAATTTCTGGATCATGGTCAAGACCCTGGGCCCTCGCGCGCGAGAGCACAAGATGACACACACTAAGGTGGCAAACAAGCTTACGGTCTGTCTGATTATGAGCAAATACCGTAGCTTATGGTAATTTTCTGATGGATCTTGGAAAGCACAACCGATGATTTTATAACCATACTAATGGACCCAGCGTGACTTCGATCGCATACACCTACTTTACCCTTACCTACACTTTTTTTCTTGCTCATAAACCTTCCTCTTGAATCACACTATGTATTGTTGGAAACCGCATTAAAATCCGTTGCGTAGTTTGATAGATACATACTGACAGACGGCGGGAAACGATTTCGTTTAATACTATGTATTGTTCTTTGTATAAAACAAAGTATTACTTCTACGACATCCGTGAGTGGTATTGTATACCATTCTGTAGGCTGTTTGTATGGAAGATTGAAATAAGTAAAGAACCCACACATCTTGCTTTCCCATTCTTGCCGGGCCAATTCCAAAGCCTTCTTTACGTAATGGTTCGCAGTTATGCTAACGCTTCTAGCAAAAACGCGCTACGATATCTTAAAAAGGCGCTAGATTTATGATTTTGTATGAAAACAGTTCGACGCGACGTGCCATAACGTGGGATAGTGCAAGGAAGAAGAAGAAAAAGATGAAAACAGTTCGTAAATTTACAAAAAAGAAGCGTAATGTATGAAAATCGATTCTATTATGCGCTCCAAGCATGTCAACAATCCGCTAGATCCAGCGCCGAAAGCGCTGAGGTGGTAACTCTAATGTCTTGTCGACGGGCCGTTGAATGCGCTTCTTGAGAGCGTGTTGTCCGCCCCCGGGAAAATATTTGCGGACCAATCTCGCCTGCTAGTTATTTTTTGTCCAATAGGCGGTGGAAACTCAAGGTGGAAGTTTGTAGAAGTTTCGAGAAGGCTTGCGTAGGTGTAACTGTTATTGACGACTTCAGTTTTTAAATGATTTTATGCAGCACAATACCCAAGTAATATTTAAGTCTTACATTTTCTTTGTTCTTTACATCATCTAACACATCAACATCATCATCACAGTCCACAACAGTCCACTGCAGGACTCAGGGCCTCTCCCACGAAAGGGGAGGCTATCGCCATAATCTCCACGCTTGGCAGGCGGGTTGGAGATCGCAGTGTAAATACAACAACGGAAAACGCTGCTGCCCATTTTCCAGCCTTTCGGAGGATCTAGATCTTCTGCCTTGAAAACATTAGTCGCCTTATACGACACCCACGAGTATAAGGGGTTGGTGCTATTCTGCTCTGCCGGACACCACACGGCCATTCTAACACATAAACATCACATTAGCTGGTGTCTGTGATGGCAGCATCACATGGCTGAAAAGTGAAACTGCCAATAGTATGTGAGACCATCCGTTTTACTTGTAGAACCCTCACAAGAGCTATTATCGCTACGAAAGTCGAGTTTGGATCACTAAAAATGTTATATTTTTTGCACCAGGATTTGCGTGCACATCATAGACCGTGGTCTATCCTATGTTTTGTGGGTCTCCTAAACGTCTACTAACACTACAAAATGGAGTTTTTTCTTGTACTTGATGACGTAGGATAACCTACGGTGCCCTTACAGTCTGCATTAGATGTATCTACAACTTAATGTTTTAAACTATCGTGGTTATTATCACACATTTTAAGGGTATGCTCCCAAAGGTACGCGGTAGGAAACCCGGAACATCCCCTAAAATGTGTATCTACAACTTTATCTCCTGATCGCTTCTAACTGGCCAATGAAATATGTTAATATCGTACGAGTATAGCGGCAAAGAAAAACAACCCTACAATAAAATAAAACTCAACTCGCAAACAAATTCCCATTTTTCGGATATCGCTGTGAGCTGGTTATTAAACATATCAAAGGAATTAAGCACATCAACTGGACATATGCACATAGGTAACAATATTTTATTTAGAGAAGTTTTATACGGCATATATAATGCGTGCAATGAAATAAATGAAACTCACTCGGGTGTACCTGTCGCTCGATTTGATAGAAGTTTTCAAATGAAAAATATTTTTTCATAACAAGCTTTTATCGCGCGGTGTAGTGCTCATCAATCCCATTCCAATTAGTCAAAAGACGATTAGGTTACCAGCTGCATATTAATGCTTTGTCATCCAAGTTACAGTCGAGCTCATTAATATGTAAGCATTGCCAAGGCTTCAAATATAAAGGCTTAAAAGTACATGGAAGAGTACTCAACATATGTACATATGTTTGATTGATGAATCTGCTTAGATACATAAGAACCTTTCTATGTACATTTATATTTGAAGCCTTGGTAATGTTCACATATTAATGAACTCGACTGTATTTACCTAGATATAGTAACCTTAATTCAACTCAAACGGATACCAACAAATGGTCGAAAAATAGTTTGCAAATTTTAACGGTCAACTTACATACGAACAGTGCAAGTTGCATAAAAACTTGAAAAAATAACAGAACTCTTAATTCAGTGACAGATTAACATCACAGCGTACGAGACGGTCCATTGTACGGGCTTAATCTTGTAGGAGGTACGATTTTCAAACTCAATAAGTTGCACAATGGGGCGATCCCCTTAGTCGCCGGGCCTCGTCGGTGCCATTAAACTTTCTACCGATCAAAATTCAATTTATCTACCCCTGAAAGATAAAATGGCCGAACGTAAGCGCGGGCAGCGGGCGGCCGTGGAAACTTTCACCTGCTTAACTATGTTGGCACGTTTTATTGACTATGTGACGGTTTTGTTTGTATATTCTACATTTTACGGCAGATAATGGAAGGAGCACAGTGTCTCACTTTACTGTTTATCTTAATTTTGAATTATTTAAGAATATTATTTCTCATTTACCATTTTTTATTTAGAATATTAATATATTAGTAACTTTTGTGGGATTTTGTCTTTACGTACGCAATTTTAAAAATACTGGCATTCGTGATACGCCACACCCCACATTAGACTTTAAAAGTAGCTTCAATTAAGTAATACGAAACATTAAATGGTCAAACGCGAGACACTGAGTATCACATAGAAAAGAACACATTTTCCCTGGATTAAAAAAGTTATACTGAGCGTCGGTGGCCGAGCGCTTAGAGTATTCGACTCGTAAGCCAGAGGTCCCAGGTTCGAATCCCGCTTCGGCCATGTACCAATGACTGTTTTCTGAGTTATGTACATTAGCTAAATACTAACCGATGCTCTTACGATGACGGAAAACATCGTGATGAAACCTGCGCATTCAGGCGACTGGATGTGTAACCATGATCCAATCTGGTCAATTTCCCCTGGTAGCTGGGTCATGGGTGTCAGATGGCAGTCGCTCCACTGTAATCACCTAACCTGCCAAGTCCTGGATCACGGTCAAGGTGGACTCCGGGCCCTCGTGCGCGAGAGCACAACCGGGCTTTTGACGCCAAGATGATGATCGCTCAACGTTGTTGGTCATATAAACTGCTTATAGTTCAGAAACTCATCCCGAATTTGAATGTCGTTGCTGCCAGCAGTGTCCGGATTGTAATATAATTTTACGCGGATGAAGTTATGGGTAAAATAGTAACAGCGATGCTCGGTTGCCTCCTTAGACCATGAGTATCTTAACAGTAAACTGCATATCGATTATCGACCTACCAAAAGTCAGTGCAAGATAAACTAGCGCCTCTACAGACGCGCATAGCAACATTAGCTCATTTTATACTGGTTATCGGTACCTAGGTATAGGTATACGTGTTTTGATATCAATATCCATTTATCAAACCCGCGCAATACTTTGATGCTCTTATTAGATTATTGCGAGAAATACCTCTTCTACAATGTAAATTTGCTAATGGAATTGAGAGGGTAAAGCAATCACTCGCGACTACAGGAGCGGGCCTGGCCTGGAGTTCGATTTAATAAGCCACTCCGTTCTACCCGCATTTGTTTCAAATAATATGTAGCTACCTAGCTACAATACCGGATGGGATGTTCCACTCGGCGTTTAGATTGGCACGTCGCGTCGGGGCGGTATATTATTATTCACTTTATTTACTTCGTTCTTAAAGTTAAATAAAATATATACACGTTATAAAAAAGGCCCAAGCTACCGGTGGTTAGAGCTGCAGTAACCTACTGTTGATACGCGCCGTCTTATTAATATTATTATTTTAAACAAGCGACCCGCCCCGGCTTCTCACGACGGGTAATCTTAACAAATGGTACACCTAAACCTTCTCATGAATCACTCTGTCTATTGGTGAAAGCCGCATGAAAATCCGTTCAGCTGGTTTTGAGAACTGCGAACAGTCAGATAGACGCGGCGTGGGACTTTGTTTTATTATATGTGGTGTTAAAATCTAGTCATCTCGCTTTTGTCGGTGGAGCAATCGCCATTCCATTCTATCTTATACTTATATATTTTTTTTATGTCATACGATAGGCAAACAGGCAAGCAGGCCACCTGATGGAAAGTGGTCACCACTGACTATAGACATTAGCAACACCGAGACTATCGCCAATGCGTTGCCCACCTCTATAACACGTTACTCTGGCAGCATAAAGGCAAATATCCCTCCACTGCCAAAGCCACGGTTCCCCAAATTCCCACCCCATGGAGCTCTGGAAACCTTACTCACCGGCAGAAACACAAAACTATTTAAAAGAGTATTGTTTAGCTGCGGTATTCTGTAAGGTGGAGGTACTTCCCCAGTCGGGCGGCTCCAATTCAAACGGGATACCCCGCTATGCCCTACCTCTCTTTAAATAAGTTAGCATCCAAAAACATCGCTAAAATAGAACTATGAGTAAACATTCTAAAACCGGAAATCACTCATAATAACAATAATACTAACCTAACCTAACCTAACCGGATCAAACACGTTGTTTAGAAGTTTACAAGCGCTAGGCGAACAAACAATATGCTATTTGGAGATAAAGGCACGCATTAAAATATTTCCAGTAAAACACAATCTGTGGTGTGTGGTGGTCCGTGGTGGCAGAACACACTAACCCTGCTTTCTTACCTTTAGAACAAGAAACAGGGTTAGCAAGATCCCTAGAACTGAGCTGTAAAGTAAATATAGCAGTCGGTTCAATAAAACGTTCTAACAGTCATAACAATAGGCTCAAATTCAACCGTTATTTGAATCTGGAATTCCTAGTACGAATGGAATGCAATTAGAACCTGCATATACCGACTAAAGCTAGGAACAATGTAACATAGGAAATCCTTACTGTTCGGAAATTCGTAATGCATTCTGTTTCTGTACAGAGCGTCGTACCTATTATTCTAAAAACAAATTATTCCTAGGTCCTATTATAATCTCGCTACTGAGGTTTGTTTATTTTATTCTGGTAGTAAACAGTAATGTTACATTGCATGAATTTACGATTTATTCAGCTTGTAGACCTACTACTACCCTAAATGACATTATTTTTAGCACAGAATAAACTTACATAATATAATATAGTGACAATTTGTGTAGATAAAGTCTACTTCCTATTGATGCTTTTCTTTGTACTTTTATCTATTTGTGACCATTGTATGTTAAGTACAAATCATTAACTGATTCCACTGTAATACATAATTCGGTCTAAACCTCTATAGAATTCAAGAAAGTCCACAGAAAGTGTGCTTGAAGAAATTCTAACCACTTTTCCGGTCCACCAATTTTATTAGTTACTATCAGTCCCCTGCGCTTTTCACCCGCGCGCAGTACGGATATCTGTAAACATTCAACTATCTTGCGGGATCCTAATATTTTTTCGGGATCAAAAGTGCCCTATGATACTTTGGAATAACGTAGCTTTCTAATAAATATATAATCGTGCCCTCAGCCCCAAACTAAACAAAGCTTTATACTATGGGTGCTAGGTAACATGCATTTTAAATACTTATTATTTATTATATATAGAACATCCAAAACCGTTACAGAAATTTCAAAGTCTTCAAAATCGGTTCAGTAGTTTCGGAGTTTACCCCCAACATACAAACTATTCTTCTTGATATTATTAGTATAGATTAGAATTGCTAAACATGTCCAAGTAAAATATAGGAGATTTCCACGTAGGGTGACAAAAAATAGTATCCATATAACAAAATTAATTACTTAGGGTAGATAGGTACGTACTTTTTATTACTAAAAAGCGAATTTTTTACTAAATGGCTCGTACTATACCCGACGAATGTGTTGTCACTCTATAGCTTAAATATACTAGATTTGACAACCCTAGTATAGATATTCTCCTCTGTACCCTCATGTCCCAAACACACAGTAGTGCGGCGACACCTGGACAACGGCCAAGGTAATCCTGGCAAAGGCACTACGGCTTAATTGCTGCAGCTAATTGACTATTTGGCTTTGACCACGCGCCTGGGTTCGTATGTTTCCCTCCTGCGCACTCTTATCTTAATCTAGTAAAGGAATATAAAGTAGTTATCTCTTGATTTCATTTTGATAACTATATATACGTGAGGCGAAACTGGCGACAAATGAAAAGGGGTATTTTCGATCCCGTACAAAAACCTGAAGATAATATTTTTTATTTCATTTTATGGACTTACTGTCATGTAAAAATAGTCTATTTTGAAAAGAACGGCAATTTCATAGGTAAACACCTGTTACTTTCTATAAAATCGGCCTCAAGGATACCAGTCGCGTGTGTTAACTTCGTAAAATACTTATAAATGAACAGTCATCAAACACAATCCATGACCGTATTTATTTAACTGCTTCCTTACTCAAATGTACAAAGTCATCGTTCACAATTTGCTTATCTAAATTTACTCAAACCTTACCTATCTTTACCAAAGCATCCTGACTTAGAGAAGTGCAAACTCTTAGCTCACTTATCACCCTACGGTTCTAACTGCAAGCATTCGTGGACGGATACTGACTCATTTCATCACAGCCCGTAACAGTCTACTGCAGGACTTAGGGCCTCTCCCACGAAAGGGGAGGTTATTGCCATAATCTCCACGCATGGCGGACGGATTGGAGATAGCAGTGTTTAAATATAACAATGGAAAATGCTGCTGCCCATTTTCCAGACTACGGAGACTCTTGATCTTTTGCCTCGAAAACATTAGTCGCCTTGTACGACACCCATGAGTGTAAGGGGTTGGTGCTATTCTACTCTGCCGAATACCACACGGCCATATACACGGGATACTGACTCGATTGTGTTGATTTTCCGTCCGGCGGTAACAGATTTCCGATCTAACTACTCTGCATTGCAATACGGCGGGGCCTATAACCATTCAGGGGAATGACATACACACTACTCAATGGAAGCCTAACACGTACACACGACACACCTGAACCCTGGTCTCTAAACCATCTCTGGTTTGTATACGCATCAATAGCCGTCCTAGCTCAGTTTATACTGGTGTGGTTTGCCTTCTGTACCAAGTGTATATAGTTATTTGTTGTAATCCAGTGTCGTGGTGTGCGGCAATGGGAATGCAGCTTATGCCTAGCAGTGAGCGCTAATACTCTGCCCCATGAGTGTAGTGTGGATGGACGCCGCAACTACAACTTTAAAGTTATATTGTATTACCCTTTCAATAAATAGGAAGATAGTGCTCTTTGGCAGGATTACGTGAGGATGCCGAAGATAGATCCAAATGGAGAAGAAATAAGAAACCAAATATGCTTGGACAAATTCACACAGCACCATCTAGACCCAAATTAAACAAAGTTTGTGTTATGGTAGATATTTTATTTAAAGAGCTGTCAGAAGCCGGAAGCAACGGTTCGGATGAAGATGATCGAGACGGGTAATTAATGTAAATCGAATCGCGTACCGTAGCGCTAAAGGCAATACGTCAAAAAATGTTCATATTTTAATTAAAATTACTCTGCCTGCTGTTAAAAATTATACATTTTTCTCCTGGAATTTTAGCATAAGTCACGCCAATGCCACACCGATGCCTATTTATGTACAGTTATTATAACTAGTAAACTGGTTAATTTAACAACCATATTTGTGTCTACCAGAACTGTAACAAACGCAAGAACATATTTTTCATTTAAGACCGTATTTTTTTTCTTCCATAGATAAAACGTTCGTTCAGGGTTCGTACTAAAACGTTGTACGTAAGTCCTACCTCCTCCTTCACCTTATCGAGTCAATGAACTTAACTAAAGTCCTACTAACTCCTAGTAAATTCTACATCGGAACATCTACACCATACTCGATCTCTGGTATATTAACACGCATTTAATTTTGGTTCGTGCTTGGTTTACCGTTCGTGCTGGATTTTGAATTCGTCAGCGAGCTATGCGGACAAATCCGCAAGCGTATTGCTGACGTGAATCTGAGCCTGTTTAATTGAGCTCAGTTGCAATTGTGGATTCTAGCAGTAATTATTGTGGGTTTACTTTGCGTATTATGCAACTAGGGTTCTTTATTTATTTTTATTTTTAATACCGTCGCCAGCGGCAGATCTTGATCTTTAATTATTCATTAATTAGTCGTTCGTTCCAAACTTTTTAGACCTCGGGAGATGTTTATGGATCGAATCGTAGGCTTAAACATAAAACCTGGCCAGAGTGACTTGTCTTATTTGGTAATGGAAATTTTTCACTACACATATTATCGGGTTTGTTACCACGGTTAGTATTGTTTTTACCTCGATATTTCGACGCAGTTGCATGCGTCATGGTCACGAGTTGACTGGTGCCGCTGTGTGAAGTCGCTCCTAAGGACAGACATATCGGTCCACCCTCTTTCGGATTCGACGATTACCCTCACTTTGAAATCTCGAACCACTACCATTGTTACTCGCTTGATTCCCGCGACACACGAAACTCACTACGTCTTTACGCGAAACTGAAATCGATCTACTTTTACGATTGTATACATTTAACACTGGATTCCACGCATGCAACTGCGTCGAAATATCGAGGTAAAAACAATACTAACCGTGGTAACAAACCCGATAATATGTGTAGTGAAAGTGTAGTGAATAACCACGAAAGTCTTAAAACCTATAATGGAAATTTTGTATTTAAATGGATAATTTGCAGCAGTATTCATTGAAATTCACATTATATGTGTTTCTCAAATAATCTAAGACATCTATATACAGCGTCTCATCAATACGTAGCGTGATTGATACAGCAAATAGTTATTTTGGATATTGTTTGTTCACCAAATAAGACAAGTCAGTCTGGACAGATCGTAGTTGTTTAAATCATCAAATTCAAATACTTTTATTGTGTATTTGAATTCTTATATTGAATAATATACTTTTACACTCCCACTCTGACGATCTCCGAACATAATATTCGTTTAATATTCCCTCGAGAGTCGAATAGGGGAATATATTTCATACATAATCATACTGTCGACATTCGTCTAATCATGGAGAAAAAATTATAGTCCTAGGGGACGGAATATTTTCCCCATCCGTCCTATATCAAATTTAGGCTAAACATAACCCATATTTGGAATTTCCCGCATCAAATATTAACGGACTACGTGGACTATACACACTACATTATAATTACTAATTACACATGTAGGTCAATACGGCACATATGAATATTCTGTAATAGTCCGCTGCTGGATGCCAGCTAGTTTTCTTTTATTTGAGTGGTTCAATGGTCAACATGCCACACAAGAGGTCCCGGGTTCGATTCCCGGTCGGGCAGAAATTGAAATGATTAATTTTAATTTCTGCTACGGGTCTGGGTGTTCTATGTATAATACGTATGTATTTAAAAAGTATTTAAGAAGTATTAAGCGTAAATTGGCCCAACATATTATGCAAACATGTTGAAATGTTGTTGAGAGGTTGTTAACTTGGTCTAGTGGAGTGTCAAAAGTGTTTATGTATCATGTACATGATTTTATAACATCCAATCCGTAGGATGTGACTGTGGTGCTGTTCTGTGCGAGTGAACGATACTATGTGGATCTGTATGTATTCAACATTCTTCTCATGTAAGTGAGTTATTCTGTCTTAAAATGAGAATAAAATATCTTTAAACCGAAGTATATCAGTTATCTAGCACCCATATTTGCTTAGTTTGGGGCTAGATGGCGCTGTGTGAATTTGTCCACGAATATTTATTTGTTTATTTAGACTGGCCAGGTATTTGACCGCCTGGCCAGTCTAAATAAAATTATATAAGTAACTAGCGGACCCGACAGACGTTGTCCTGTCTACACGTCTTTAATTTGAAAATTTCAAACTTTTTTTAATAAGCTAAAACATTCTGGACCATTTTGAATCTAATTGAATCTAATCAAAATTGTGAATCTAAACCATTCCCAGATCCCCTTGAACACACACAAAAAATTTCATCAAAATCGGTCCAGTCGTTTGAGAGAAGTTCAGTGACATACACACTCACAGAAGAATTATATATATAAAATAGTGGACCCGGCGCGACTTCGTTCGCGTAGCGTTCTAACCCTACACCTACCCTACACCTACCCTACACCTACCCTACACCTACCCTACACCTACCCTACACCTACCCTACACCTACCCTACACCTACCCTACACCTACCCTACACCTACCCTACACCTACCCTACACCTACCATACACCTACCCTACACCTACCCTACACCTACCCTACACCTACCCTACATCTACCCTACACCTACCCTACACCTACCTTACACCTACCCTACACCTACCCTACACCTACCCTACACCTACCCTACACCTACCCTACACCTACCCTACACCTACCTTACACCTACCCTACACCTACCCTACACCTACCCTACACCTACCCTACACCTACCTTACACCTACCCTACACCTATCCTACACCTACCTTACACCTACCCTACAACTACCCTACACCTACCCTACACCTACCTTACACCTACCTTACACCTACCCTACACCTACCCTACACCTACCCTACACCTACCCTACACCTACCCTACACCTACCCTACACCTACCCTACACCTACCCTACACCTACCCTACACCTACCCTACACCTACCCTACACCTACCCTACACCTACCCTACACCTACCCTACACCTACCCTACACCTACCCTACACCAAAGTTAATGATCCTAAAGTTAATTATCCGCGCAATAACATTTTATCCGAATCCAAAAGTCTATTTACCATTTAAGTCTAAATACCATTTTGAATCTAATTGAATCTAATCAAAATTATGAATCTAAACCATTCCCAGATCCCCTTGAACACACACAAAAAATTTCATCAAAATCGGTCCAGTCGTTTGAGAGAAGTTCAGTGACATACACACTCACAGAAGAATTATATATATAAAGATTTATCACTTATCTAGCGCCCATAACACAAGCTTTGCTTACTTTAGGGCTAGATGGCGCTGTGTGAATTGAAGCTTATTTATTTATTGAAACTCAGGCTTGAAGGGACCTACCACAGATTAATGTTGTAATCATTATCCGAGCGGTTAATTCCGGCATCTGACAACTTCCCTACTATTTATCTTCCACATCGCTCAGACCGTTTCAGTTACCTCCATAGAGAAAAGTACTGCTAATCTAGTTGCGGGTTCCATGTTGTCGAGCAGCTGCCAGACACATACAATTTTTATTACAATTCTGCAAGAATGTCCTACGCTACAAATATACCTACACATTTCATCCACGGAAGATGTTCCACTTTCTAAGACCGTAAAGCGTTCGCTTCAAACGATTTCATTTCAAATAAAACTCCTATCGCCCGAACAAAGTAGCAGCCGATGCAACAACTTGTTTATAAAGTTTCTAAAGTATGACGCTTTTACTGACATAGCTCATGCTTACAACTTTATGGAAGAAATTTTGCATAAGCACAAGAAGCGCTCCTTTAAACTTCAATTCTGACATAGTTTTTTGTCTTTACTGAACGTAAACAACATTCTTTCATCGCACCGCTCGCTATCGACAGGGAGTTCATCCTCACACCTTGAAGCCAAATTGGTCGCGAACTGTGCGGTTCCAAAGGAACTTTCTCCCACGCACACTAAGGTTGTGGAATGAACTACCTGGAGAGTTCAACATGGAGTTCTTCAAGAAAGGGGTTAAAAGGTTTTTACGGGGTCGGCAACGCGTGGCGATGGCCCTGGTATTGCAAACGTCCATAGGCTGCGGCGACTTACCATCAGGCAGGACGTAAGCTTGTTTGCCACATTAGTGGTACAAAAACAAAAAACGTGAATTTGTAATGAAGTGTTCTTTTTCTTTGCAGGTAACGCGTTTTCTTGCTACGGTATGGAGAAACGAGTAATTTGTATGCGGTTTTCTTGATGTTCTGTGTTTCTGTAAGTATAAATAGTTGCGCATACCCGTTTCGCGAGATGAAGCGACGAGTTGTTAGCATTCGACACGGACTGGCGAACCATAGCAAACGATCGTGAAGTATGGAAGAATAGCAGGGAGGCCTTTGCCCGGCAGTGGGATCATTTGTGAAATAAAAAAATATTTTTATTTTAATAATAATCTTTATTTTCATTAACAAAGATAACTTAAATCTATCGTTGCTGGAGTCTCCTTTTAGGCAAAGCCTGTGTCAGAAGACACCGTTTCTACATTACATTATAAAAATACATTATATTACATTACAAATGTTACTAGGTAAAATGCATAAAACAAACATAATATGGTTGGTGATTAAACATGCTAATTAAATCAAAATTATAAAGGAAAATTTATACTAGAATATTAAAATATGTGTTTGCGCGTGTGCGTGTGTGTGTGCGCGTATGTGTGTGCGTGTGTGTGTGTGTGCGTGTGTGTGTGTGTGTGTGTGTGTGTGTGTGTGTGTGTGAGGGTGTGTAAGTTTCGAGTTCAACACTGGCAGTAAGATTAATTAATTAATTAATATATTCCAAAAGATTCTCAATGTCATCATAGGTTTTTTCTTCTAACCACGTTTTTATTAATTTCTTACACTCGTAGTACTGTTTGGGGTATATTTCCAAAATCCTATTTAACAAGTTGTAGAGTTTTAAGAGATTGTACTTGATTTTGTGAACATATAACGAAGTGATCAAACCCAGAAATGGTCTCCTTTAGAATTGGCCCCAACAAAATGTAGTCGAATCCAGAACTGGTCATATCTAAAAAAATACCTATTAAGAAATGGTCACTGACCGCCTAAAGGTCTAAACGACGTATTTTGTTAGAGGCTCTGTGTAACATTTGTTTGACCAAACACGCCAAATTGCAGCATCCGTCCAGTGAACCAAGTGCGGAATACAATTCACTTCGCCAGTCACGTTTCCTTCTACATAATTCGATGAAGGTACTGCTAACCAGCTGAGAGGTGGTATATCATAACAACTAGATCGGAAACAGACTCCGATATCCCGTACAAATACGAGTAAGGTGGTGGAGAATGGTACCGCCGCGGGAAAGACGTGCCTCGAATGACAACGGTCACTGCGGGGTTGTGTTGAAGGCTCTATTAAAATTCAAATCACTGGGAAATTAGGAATTATGCAGATGCGCCCCCAATATTGTTTGGAAGTCCGGTGGCAGGCATGAAGTGGAGACAAATTGTTGATCGCGTAGACGGATACTGGTTCAACGTAGTTGTGAACGGTTGAACACATTTTGGACGTGACCATGAAAAATTTCTATTCACGAAGAACTTAGTTCCTAAAATATTTATTGACTGAACTGAAATGTGTTGGTTTATTAATTAAGCTTGTCAAAAAATGAAATAATTGTGGTGGGAGCTTAGCATAATTCATGTTTTTCCTTAGAAAAAAATTCATTTTTAAGATACTTATAGAACCCCAGGCTGTATAAAAATACGAGCAATGAAAATCCCAACAGCACTGTTCTCTTGTAGATAACAAGAAATGTTGCAGTCGTTCTTTTAATGTATGTATGTATGTAAACTCTTTATTGCAATTAAAAAGAAATATAGTAATGAGAAAAATATCATTTTACAAAGCAAAGGCGGGCTTATCCCACAATGGGATTTCTTTTAGCCAACCTTAAACCCTCTGAAAGGAGATCTAAAGAGCGGTGGAGGCAATATTGAGCACTTATAACTAAATTACTTTTATTTTACAGGTATTAATTAACTTAAACAATAGACATTCATTTATCTATAATTTTGAACATAGCAAATATATATAGATATTAATATAATATATTCTATATCCATACTATATAGATAAATAAATAAATAAAATACTATACATATATAAAATAAAGCTCTATTAACTGCTGAGAAAGTGCTTCTTCAGAAGTTTAATTTACTTACTTGAAATCTATCTATCTAATTTTCACAACAAGACAAGAAACGATTATTAGAACTGGTTGAGAAAACAAATAATTTGTGGAAATGAGATGCAGTTAAGAGACAGACGAAACCTACCTTAATAATTCTATATAAATTCCTTGCCGTAGCGCGTAGCATTCGCGTAGCAGATGGCTACGGCGTAGAATCTTCGTAGACTGATGACACACATAAAATGTGTCAATATTGTATAAATGTTATTGTGCACAATAAACTGTTAAATAAATAAATAAAAATGGCTTCCAATATTACTTTACTTATCAATATTAAACAACGTTTAACATAGCAAATATAACATTTGCTAAAGGAAGCGACCACGGCTTTTTACAAAAGAAAAAATAATAAATGATATTATTTTAGTAGGAACTCGCTCTGGAATTATGCCCTTGAGAATTAATTTTTATTGTATTTCGCTTTCTTGCCATAATAGGTAATCAGTCAGTCAATCATGGACTTACTGCTTTCAGTAATATTGAGTTTTATTTCATTCTTTGCTGTTTGAATAATACGAAATATTTTCTAAAATTTAGATAGGATATAGGAGGCTTTACATTCACTGATTCATATAAGTACAATAATCGATATAACAATTTCTACTGGGTTTGAGCCTCCTTTATACGGTCACGGTCTCGACCATGAACTTGTAAGGTAAATGAAGAGAGACCAGTGCTATTACCTATTTGAAGCAATACATTTGTATCGCTCGCTCTGCGCATCATAGCCCGCTATCGTCGCCTGCTAGACTTCACATAGCAACCAGTTGGGTCTCATCACCTCCCGACTTCGTTTCCTCTAAATCATCATCATCATCGTCCTAGCTTATCCCGACCTCTGCCAGGGTCCGCTTTCCTACTCATTCTTCTCCACTTCGCCCGATCTTCGTCATCATCGCGTCGTATGCCGTTTCCTCTAAATAACGTCCCAATATGGCGACGATAACAACTCTAGTAGAACATGTATTCGTTAATTATGCCTCATAAACGGAGTCAACGTCGCCGCCTCATCCGAACACGCGTCAGAGACAATGGGTTAATTAAATTAAATTTATACGCCGAACGTGCCGCGACAGTGTGTGGGAATTATTAAAATGGCCGCCGTTCATATTCGAGTAAAACACGGTATTAGATGTGTAAGGGATGGTGTTACAGCTTGATTTTTTTATTCGAGGTGTATGTTCCTAAAACTGGGCTGGTTCAAAAAGAAAGTTTGCTTACTTTGGGGCTAGATGGCGCTGTGTGAATTTGTCCAAGCATATTTATTTATTTATTATTTAATTAAGATGTCTGCTTTTCTAAAGCGACGCCAATCTAGTGGCAGCGTGCTTGCGAGACCGATAACAAGGTTTATATATAATAATATATAATATTTATATATAACAACGATTTTAGGTTAATATAACCTCTGCATCGTCACGAGCTTTCCACTTGTTAGGACGTCATGGCGTTAATGTCACGGTTATGCTCTCGCGCGAGGGCCCGGGGTCCGCCCTAACCATGATAAAGGATTTGGCAGATCAGGTAATTAAAGTGGAGCGACTGCAATCTGACCTCCGTGACCCTGCTACTAGCAAAACCTGACCAGATTAAATCATGGTAACACATACAGTCGCCTGAATGTGCAGGTTTCATCACGATAATGTTGATGATGACCCTCACCGTAAAAGCATCGGTTAGTTTTCAACTAATGTACATAACCAAGAAAATAGTCACTGGTACGTGGCCGCAGTGGGATTCAAACCCAGTACCTCTCGCTTGCAAGCCGGATACAGTAACCACTCGGCCACCGATGCTCCAGTTCGTGAGAACTGGTGAGAGTCAGATGTAAATCTGACTCCTAATACCGTTCACGAAGCGAGGTTGACCAACGGACCAACTCATCACCATCAACTTTCAATTGAAGTAGCGAACGTTTTTAAACGATCACGAATCGTCAGCAAAACGAAAACAACCCGTTTCCAGAACATAAATCACAGAATTACGTGATATTATACTAGAGAGATTGAAACCAGCAATCATAGAGAAAATATTTACTAACGTAATAGAGGAGACACCGCAAGTATTTTCTTTGAACCACGCTTTGCGGTCCATGGACAACAGTAGTCGCAGTCAGTTCTGAGACATTGCGCGACGCGGACCAATCTGACAGTGGCTTGGATATTCAAAAAAACGCCATCTTGTGCATTAAAAACTGTACGAACCATTCGAAGGCCAAAAATAAAGAAAATGATAACATTTCATCGGTCATTCTATGACTTAGCAGCCTCCCCCCGCACCTCCCGCACGTGACAGGTTGGTACAATATTTTTGTTTGTGATGGCTGCTCTATTACGTTAGTAAATATTTTCTCTATGCCAGCAATCATGTCAATAATAATTAAATTATTCTACCCGCCGCATCAACAATTAAAAGTTACATAACAACGGTCTGATAATACACCATCATATTTAAGCACCACCGATAAATGTCCATCAACATTGGCCTTTTGTTTTGTCCAGCGCCGATGATGGTTTACAACATTGCAATCATTAACCGCGTCCCGAACCCGCCAGCCACAACATTACCGCACTGCGACCCCGTTTTACATTACACAACGGCTGACACTGTTTAATCGTTTTGATGATTATCGTCCCAGTTCACGTTATAGTCTGCTTCGCGAGCAAATTGAACCGTTATGGGTGCCGTGAAATTGCGACACTTCGTTGTTAAGGTTGAATCGTAACTTAAGCCGTGCCCGTACTAATTAAGAGACGTCTGACGAATTGTGATTGCTGGCGGTGATTGTTGTTTGTCACTGTTGATTTGAGAATTTAGCTGTTTCGGAGCGTCCGTGGCCGAGTGGTTGCGGTATCCGACTCGTAAGCGAGAGGTACCGCGTTCGTATCCCACTGCGGCCATGGAACAATGAACCTTTTCTGAGTTATGTACATTAGTTGAATGCTAACCGATGCTCTTACGGTGAGGGAGAACGTCGTGATGAAACCTGTGAATGTGTAATCATGATCCAATCTGGTCAGGTTCTCCTGGTAACAGGGTAACGAAGGTCGGATTGCAGTCGCTCCACTGTAATTATCTGATCTGCCATTTTCTGGACCATGGTCAGGGCGGACCCCGGGGCTCTCGTACTCGATTCAAGATTTTAGCTCACAGGCAGCAGGGCTAGCACAAGTGTGCTCACGACATAACTGGCGCCGCGAGAGAGGTTGTTTCTTTCTTTCAATAATAAGATGAAAGATATAGCAGTCTTTTCTCGCTTGTTGCTCTCACGTGCACACTTCTAGCCTTTTTCGAATTCCTAGCCTTCTTATCTATGAATGACCTGTATTCAAGTCTGATCTGTCATATCAAGTCTGATCTGTCATAGCAGGGGGTGTTTTTGACTCGCTGCCATACGGGGTGGATGGCACGTTGAAAATAAGTGGAGAAATGTAAAGTAGGCCAAGAAAGTGGTTGATAACCCTCAGGTTGAAGGTTGATTTTCCATTATTAGCATTCTTTCTCTCAGGTCGGTCCTTCATGTCTGAAGATCGTGGCCATGGTGGAACTCCATTCGAGAACGGATAAATTGACTCCAAAGACCTTGGCAATTTTAGAGATTTTATAGAAAGTTCATTTTTGTGCATCTTTTGTTTTTAGTTTTTATTTATTTTTATTTATTTTCCAGTTTATTGTACACATAAAACTTTGATGAAAAATACAGAGTTATAGATGACACAACAGGCGCTACTTACTTTGTTTGACGTTTTTGTTTTTATTAATTCTCAAAGATACAATTTTTACATAAAATTATTATATAATATATAAAAGTATGTATCGAGATAGTCATTATTATATAAATACCCTATTGGTGTTCATTTTTATCATTTAAGTAAATAAATCATTTATATGTCAATAACAAAGCACCAACAATTATTGACATAATTAAAAGTGTCAAAATAAATTTAAAATTTCGACTTTTATTAATTATATAATGTCAATTTCATTAAAAAACATATATATTCTTTCAAATATTATCAATTATTATGTCAAAATTTCAAAACATCAACATCGAAAATATTAAATAAATTACAAATATCAACATAAAGTCAAATTTACTAATCAATAATAGTCAATAATATTAAATAAATGTCAATAAAAATATATATTATAAAATAATGAATTCCATAAATACATTATTAATAATTCAGTATGTGCCTAGCTAAAACTTTTCATTAATATATTAATTCACTGAATAAAAAGGTTTATCCAACAAGAAGTTGGTCAGACTATCTAGTTAGAGAGCGTCCCCTAGGTCTTTTGCCCTCTCACTACATATTATAAAACAAAGTCCCAGAGATAAACTCAAAAGCGAGTCCGTTTGACTTGAAAAAAAAAACCGGGAAAGTCCGAGTAAAGCCGAAGTGGGTTGCTAGTTGGCTGAACCTTACTAAAATGTTGGTTACATGAAAACCGTTTATCCGCTTCCTTGTCCGACCGTACCATATTTCGCCCACAATTCGCTAACGACTACAGGCAAGACGTCGCCACTCCCCAAACTTACTGTAAACACAATTCCGATTCAAATTACGTTCGAATTTCGGAATTTACATACAATTGAAGTGGGAGACGCGCGCGCCGCCGGCACAGACAAAGGGTTAATTAAATCTGCCTACACGCTGTGCCTACACGAGCGAGGGGCTAGCCCCGTAGCGCGACTCTGCCCGTACGGCTAGCACATGTTAGTAAGGTCTCCAGTGCTCCATGGGGTGGGGATTTGGGGAACCGTGGCTTTGGCAGTGCGGGGGAAACTGCCTTTTTGCTGCAAGAGCAACGTGTGATAGAGGTGGGCAACGCATTGGCGATACTATTGGTGTTGCTAATGTCTATAGGCAGTGGTGACCACTTTCCATCAGGTGGCCCGCTTGCCTGTTTGCCTACCGTATGATATAAAAAAAAATGTTGCTCTCGCAGCAAGAAAAGGCGCGACATAGATACTGCTATCTCTTTCGTCTTAGTATTGAGAGAAGGAAATAGACGGCGCGAGCTGTGTCGCGGACACACTTGTGATAGCAGTGCTGGTTGGGAAATGTGAGACTCGTGTGTGGAAAGCCGGGATGGTACACTCGTGCGATAAAAAATATGCGGCAAATTTCGCCTGTGATTATTGGTACATTTAGGCTTGATTATTTTCGTATACAGAATCGCAAGTCGGTTTGAACGTAAGAAGGGGATTTTGTCTATTTGAAGAGTTAACATTAACTTTTTTTATTAGCTATTTAATCACAGTGATCATGATGAAACACAAGTCACACAACCGTTGTTAAGGCAAACACTGGTTTCGTATCATTTTTCATAGTTCGTTTGATAACTTTTCTTTTCCGATATCAGAATAAAGTTTTACGACCTCTCATGTGCATGAATAATTGCCTGCACGTAGGTACTTATACACATTTCTATTCTAATATATTATACTCTTTTCTTAAATCACGTGGCACACAAAATCGACAATATCATACAATTAAATTATAATAATAATGCAATATTCTGTTACTGTAGAATGTAATTACAACGCTAATATTGTTCGCAGTTTCCACTAATATAGCGGTATAAGGGGCTCAAATGAGACCGCCCAAACAAAGTTGCACCCTCGCGAAGCACCCTTAGTTCCCAGATAAATCGTTCGCGACCAAAACTTCCGGCTGTACACCGAGCAATTACTAAAGGGGTACACCTGAACAATCATAAAGAAATAATAATAAATAAAAATAATATTAACAAGTAATAAATGGCACAACAGTCACTACTTCTTTTTAAGAGAAAGTTCTTCCAGTAGGCCACGTGGCCTACGTACACGTACATAAAGCTTTTCTAAGCTCAAATGAAGCGCCCGCGCGAATTAGTTGATTTCGATGTGTGAGTGCAAATATTAATAACGACAGTTTATCTGTGTGGGAGCGTCGACTGCTCCAATCTTACGACGCGTGCTCCTACGTTCGAGTCACACCGGCAACTGAATAACCAATTACAACTGCATTTGTATAAGTATTGCGTGCATATTTTAAATTTGCTTGTGTGCGTTAATACGATAGTGGAGCGCGTCATTTCAGCTTAGACGAGCTCTACGTGTATTTATTTGCTAGATGGCCCGGCGCGATTTAGTTCGCGTGGTGTCCTACCCTAGCACAACCCTACCCCGTGGTAACAAACCATACCCAAAATCACAACATGCCATATCAAACACGCTACGTACCTACATTGTGTTTAAACGTCTTGAATTATATAAGAAACACGTAGAATGTAAACGAATACTGCTGTAAATTATCTGTTTAAATACATCATTTCCATAAACAAATAAGACAAGTCAGTCTGGACAGTTTTTATACCCCACCTTTACTCTACCTCTACCCTACCATATCCTACCCCTAATCTAATAATAGATATTATAATACATCAACACATAAAATGCCGTTGGTTAATATGCCAAAGTTGCACCCTCGCGGAGCACCCTCACTTCTCAGATAAATCGTTCGCGACCAAAACTTCCGGCTGTACACCGAGCAATTACCAAAGGGGCAACACCTGAACAAATCATAAAGAAATGTTTCACGCAAAGTTTAGAGCGGATCTAATTACAAACTGGTGCGCAGTTACCAACGCTTCTAGCAAGAACGCGCTGTGATATCTCGAAAAAAGCGCTAGATTTCTAAATGGACGGCCTGAGTGGTTCAGTTGGTTAACATGCCGGTTTCGATTCCCGACCGAGCAGCAATTGCAATTATTAATTTGAATTTCTGTTACGGGTCTGGGTGTAGTAAGTATAATAAGTATGTATTTAAAAAAGAAGAAGTATATAAGTAGTTTATCAGTTATCTAACACAAGCTTTGCTAAGTTTGGGGCTAGATGGCGCTGTGTGAATTTGTCCAAGCATATTATAGTATTAGTATAGATAGAGAAAACCGTTCGTAATTAGGCGCTACATGAATAAAAAGTAGCGCTAAATGTATGAAAACCGTTTCGAAAAAATAAATAAAAATAATCATCTGAGCGTTAATGTCCCGGTTGTGCTCTCCCGGAGGGCCCAAGGTTATGAAAACCGTTTCGATAATGCGCGCCAAACATGTCAAAAATCCGCTAGATCTAGCGCCTAAAGTGCCAAGTGGGCAACCCTGGGTGCGCCCGGGGGCGTCTCAAAGCGTGGTGCTATTAAAAGTTGGCACATTATTTTTTCTCCCACCGGTACAGATGAGGATAGAAGCGTTTTGACAGAATTGCGTTTTTATTGTTCAATTTGCTTTGTCTTGTAAGACCTCTTTATTGGGGACGAGATAAAGTCGCTCGTTAAATGAATTAATTAGGTTAAGTAGCTAAGGATTTATAAATTTATAGCGTTTACCCGCGATTGCGTCCTCGTGGATTATTTTATGTTTAGCTGTTTTTCGTGATGTTCGCGTAGATACACCGACAAAACCGGTTGGTCCCTATCTCCACGCGGCTATTTCACATATTTTGTGGGTGCTCATTTTTTATACTCAAACATCGCAACTTGTTACCATCGCTGCAACCTCTACAGCCAGAATCTCCAACGGCCCCTCATAGAGGCTGAGTTTCGACACTCGAGACTGATCCAGGTCAAGCCATCGTTTTCATGGAACCCGCAACAAAGTATTATTAACTAAAACAGGAACTATAAAACAACTTTATAAGTTTGTTGTCTTGTGAAAATGTCATGGACCTGCAACATTGCTTTTTTGTCAGAGGTGTACAGACTTATGCTTGCTTGTATGCTGGAACAAATTCAGACTGCGTCATCTAGCCTCACACTAAGCAAAGCTTGTACTATGTGTACTAGATCTATACATGGTATAAAAAAGTCGCTTCTCGCCGTCTGCCCCTATATACGCTTAGATCTTTTAAACCAGCTGCCATACTCCTTCGCTTTGTGCTCTTCTTTCATCTCTTCTTCTGCTAATATTCCTCCTCCATTCTCCTCACGCGGTGCCATGCGTACGCAAACTCTCTTAACCTTAGGTAGGGGTGAAGTAAGTGTAAGCGAATGAAGTTGCGCCGGGTCCACGAACTAATAGTTCAGAATATGGAGAATTGGCTGTCAATCGGCACACCCATAGCCTGCCATCGCCATAGCAATTTAACCATAGAGCTTGTCCTCTTTACGTTTCTTTCGTCAGAGACCAGCCCGGTACAGTTTCTTAGTCACAGAGTTTTCCCCACGACTGTACGTACCTGAACCTCGTCCATCCCCACCGCCTTTGCCCAGCTACCTAATTAAACTTTGCGCGCAATAATTTCATTTGAACGAGATTAGCCGACGGGAGAGGACGTGTCTGGAAAGCTAAGCCGTATTCGGACCTTTGTGTTATTTTTGTCATATATGTATACATATTATATACTGTTATATGTCGTTTTTTATTTATTACTTTTTATTTGTGCACGGGAAATTCATAGGTACACGATAAAACAAGTAATAAATGACACAACAGGCACTACTTATTTCTAAAATAAATCTCTTCCTGCAGACCTGCTTCTTCCGGGTGGCAGGGGATTTTTTGATTTTTAATCTCCGAAGCGAAGTGTTGTATTTATAAGTTTGACGTATGTTTGTTTATTTGCTGGCCCAGCGCGACTTTTTTTTTTTAGTAGAGGAAAGTAACCAAATATGGAATAGGGTCCAAATATGGAATTTCTTGATTTCTTCGGAAATAATATTTGATATCGCAATAAAGAGCCATATTCTGTTTCATATACTCATATTAGACGTGTATATGTTCAATCGTGTCAGTAGGGCGAAGACTGGTGGCATGTGTGTTTTGTTTGGTCGCTGTTCAGAACATTTTTAGGCATGTAAAATCGATGTATTACTTATTATTTAGAGAGTGATAACATTTTCCTCATATATTTATGTGGTTGCATACATTGTATTTCTTGTATTTCCAGGCCATTTATTTGTTTCAGTTTTGTAATTATTGTAATATTGACAATAACTTCTGAGGTCATTAAATTCCAAATATGGACAGGCACTGGGGTCCACTTATGGAATATTCCATATTTGGGTCAAAATCGCAATTTATGGTTTAATTTTTACTTTTAATGTGTTTATATTTATTTTTGAATGCTTTCTAACACATGAAGTAAAGAAAAATCTTCGAAAACCAAGAATTTATCGATTTATGACAAAACAACGAAAAATGTTATTTGCGGTTGGTTAACAGCATTTTTTATACAAGCCTTAAGAAAAGCTGTTTTACCAACTGTAAATACTCCTTTTTTCAAGATTTAAACAACTTAACCGATTTGCATCAAATGTTATCTATATGTTAGGTCGGATGGAACACTCAACATACGAGTGGTGGTACTCGCACTATGATGATTTCTATCAGTATTTTGATTTTTTTTAAATTTACGTTTTTTTGCAAAAGGTATGACAATCTAATGATTTTTACAACTAATTACCAATTTAGTAAATAATGAGACTGTTATTAAGTATAACACAACATTATTTAATTATATTTATAAGAATTTATTGTGCCTTTTTCTCATTGTCCATATTTGGGGTACCTATTCCATTTTTGAATACCATTTTCATTTTTTGATTAAACTAGTTTTTTGATACTGTAAATAGTTACAAAAATCATGAGATTATCACTAATGTTGTAAAACATTATGTCTTCTCATCTAATATAGAAATTGACTTCGTACTATGAATAGTTTACTTTTTATATTAAAAAAACAAAATGGTATTCCATATTTGGTTACTTTCCTCTAATTGACTCCAGGCATTTGACCGTCACCTCACCTGGTGGTAAGTGACAATGCGGCCGATGATGGAGCATGCCTGTCTAGGAACAGCAGGGAACACACTCGCAGGCAACGCATTCCACTCCTTAGCTGTACGCATTATAAAAGTCGAGCCATAAGGATGAAGCGCTCGCCCGGATCGCGTCTCCCGATGGCGGAAAGGGGCCGGCGGAAAGGGGTCGTGCAGCTGCTTCGCACACTCTCCGAAGTGTAACCTGTAAAAGACCGACAAACGCGAAACCCTACCCTACTCTACTTATACCCTTCCTCTACCCCACCTTTACCCTTCCACTACACTACCCTACCCCTAATATGCCCTAACTCTTTCGTACTTACTTACTGCGCTGGTTCAGCGACCCAAAGTGGATCTTGGCCTCCGATACCAGAGATCGCCACCTCTTCCTATCCAGCGCCATCTCTTGCCGAGGATTCCTAGTGCGTGCAGGTCTTTCAGGACTTCATCTATCCAGCGATATCTGGGGCGCCCGACCGGTCGACGTCCGCTCGGCCGACCCACATATCCACGACAGGACTCTTTCGTGGTTCTCGAGTTTTAGTTTTATATAGATTTATTTTATTTATTTATTTATTTGTATCAGGCTACAGAGGCCCATAGATCCTTTAGATTTAGGAAAGCAACAGCTATCTTAAATATTAGGTATAATAATATAGGTAGAACTCTAGTTAGGTAGTTTTATTGATGTTGATGTTGCTTTTATGGAGATAGTTCCTGGTCTTTTATTATTTAAATCAGTATTGTAGTTTTGGAAATATTTGAGTATATGTAAACTTAGTTGAGTTTTTTTATTGAGGTTATGGTTCAAGAATATTTCCCTAAATAGATATTGACGTTTGATAGCGTGAACTCTGGATCTTTCTGGATATATGTATCTACTAAATCCCCTTTGCAATTTAATTCTAAAACAAAGCCCCAAAAGAGAGCACCGAAACCGAACAGGCGTGTACCCGCAGCCCGTAAAAATTAATACCCAAAACGTGTAGTGTAGTCTGCGTAGAACAGCTCGACCGTTCCGTTCCACGTAGCTGGCATACCGGGAACTGCCCTGCATGAGCAATTACTGGATAAAATTGCGGGTGGGGGATCAAGGAGCGCATTATGCCCCGGATTTTGGGCCAAAAATTACGATTCGGCGTCGCATTCTAAACATTAAGCTCCATTGTCGGCAGCAGCCCATAAAAACCAACGTTGAACTTGAACGATATTAATGAAGAGTTTTATCATTGTAGGAGCGCCGTTGGCTGGGTGGTTACTCGTAAGCGAGAGGTGCCGGGTTTGAATCTCACTGCAGCCATGTACCAATGATTTTTTTCTGAGTTCTGTGCATTTGAGTGTGAGTTTTTTTTCTGTGCACCCATAACACAAGCTTTGCTTACATTGGGGCTAGATGGCGCTGAGTGAATTTGTCCACGATTATTATTTGTTCAATGCTAACCTATGCTCGAACGGTGAGGCAAAATATCGTGATGAAACATGCACATTCAGGTGACTGAATGTGTAACTATTATCCAATCTAGTATTGTTCTGGCAGCAGCATTTGATCTGTCAAATCTTAAATCATGGTCAGGGTGGGGACCCCTCGTCTGCGATAGCACGACCGGAACAATAACGCCAACATGATTATTTTTTATTTACTTTAAAAATATTGTGTGGTAGGAAAATAAATCCACACTGCGTATGTGTGCGCCATACATCTGCATCTAATCACATAGTTCGATATTTAGCCTACCTATTAACCGCGCTCGACAAAAATAAAATGAAAAGTTGTTTTATGATACTGCTGTTTTAAATGTTTTATGAAAATACTATATCATAAAGTGAATATTTTTAATTTTAAAGGTTTTCCTTAATTAAATTTGCCGTTATCCTTTTTTAATTTCGTAATTGGAACATTATGGTATGAGTGTAGATGAAAAATAAACAGGTTTTCTCACTACGAACGCATTAGGTTCGTCACATTATATTACAGATTAAAACAACCCAGCTGAAAACGTTTCCCAGTGAGATTTCAATTACGATAAAATCTGTAATCGGAAGGTCGCACCTTGGACTCTCCCAGGGTCGCCGAAGTTATCAGAAATCGGGAAATAATTAGGTACAACTTTTTATTCTCTCTGCAAACTCAACCTAGGACATTATCTTAATGGCTGAAAAAACGAGCTTTTTCACATTAAAAGATCTCTTTCGCTCGGGCTTTATTCTCGCCATTAAGTGCTGCTTAAAATGGAAATTCATGTTTATAATCCTTTTTATCGTTTCGTAGTTGTATGAAAAAGGAAATTAGGAGAAAAAAATCGAGCAGGATAAACCCTTCCGCTTTAGGAAGGGATTAGTATAATTTATTGTACGCCTTCTTTGTTCAAATTAACTTGAATCGCCGTTTAATATTACGAAAGAAAACAAACAATAACGAACTCTCTTCCGAAATTAAATTCCTGTAGTACTCACCTCGTCTCGTTCCGGTTGCAAATAAATTAGTTGCTTTTGATGGGAGTGTATATGTCGCAGCCATCTGGTTAAATTAGCCATTTAATGAGAAGGCTAGTCTGTTAATTAACCGCCGGCATTCAATTGAATACCTAGGCCGATCGTTGATATAACTAGCTACACTCAACGTTTAACTAGTTGGCTTATTAAAGCCAGCCCTTTGGAGACGGCTGATGAAAATCAGGCAGGTGATTTAAATTTAGTTCAAATTTTATCTACTGCTCGCTGATAGTTACCAAAACAAATCTGGCGTCAGACAGCTCGCACAGCAAGCAATGTATTCTTTTCGTTTTAACTAAATTTAAAATATGGTACCTACATGTTTTTAAGTAAGGATTGAGATAACTTTAAGTAAGAATTAAGATAACTTAATATGTTCATTTTCTTTTTTTACTTACCTATAATTAGAAACAAATGCCAAACTTTCGTGTCACTTTATATTTAATATAATAAAATAAGAAAGTGCACAGTTGCTATTGTTCCTACTACATAGTTACAAGTTGTAAATAAGTTATAAATTTAAAGATTTTATTACATATTTTACTGAGTTAAATACTGTCATAGGTACCTACTCGCAATACAATTAATTGTATAAGTACTTATTGAATATCTTGCCACTAATAATCTTTTATTAAATAAAAGTGATTTTTATAAATTTATTATTTATTATCTTAAATAAAGTTTATCATTTAAGTTGCGAACTTATGGTCACTCTAACCAACAATCTGTATACCCTTTAACAAAACGGCTACATAACGTTCAGCCAAGTAGTTAAACGTTACATTCAACAACTTGGCTACGTATCATTTAGCCATTTAATTAAATGCCGGCGTTTGATTAACGGACTAGCTTTCTAATTAAATGGCTGATTTAACCAGTTGGCTGCGACATATACATCGACGTATAAAGTAATTAATTCTGAGACGCCTTCTCAGTTCGAATGGTAGCTTTAATTTGATTTAGCAACACGCTCGGCATTACTTATTGGAAGGTTTTTATAGGATCGGCAACGCGTGGGTGATGGTTACGCGTGGTTTGGTATTGCAAACGTCCATAGGCTGCAGTGACTGCTTACCATCAGGCAGGCCGTAAGCTTGTTTGCCACTTTAGTAATATGAGTAATTCTATTGTACAAATACTGATTTTTATTAGATTTTACTTAATTTTATTGGTAAATATTGTATCCGTTTTACAGGATGAAAATAATTGTTGTGAAATTGCTTATGTCTACTATTTAGGTACATATATATTTTCAAGTCTTTCATGGCGCTCTATGGGGCTTTAAAATCTCTGTCAAGTCAAGAGTATACATGTACATGTGATGCTCTATGGCGGCATCCCACGCACTGGCGTTGCCGCGAACTCTACACGGAATTATGCGACTCGGCAGAGTACGTAACGAGTACATCCGTGGCAGCTGTGGCGTGCAATGCACTACGCTGGTTTGGCCTCGTGTTGCGAAAGCCCTAGAGATACGTGGAAAATAGCTGCCGGAACCTGTCAGTATCAAGAAAGAAGCCCCGTGGGCGACCCAAGAAGCGATGGATTGACATCGCTAAGTCAGATGCGCGTATGCCGACGACCGGGCTTAGTGGAGAAGAATGAGTAGGAAAGCTAACCCTGGTAGAAGCGGGGATAAGCGCTAGGATGACGATGATATTTTTAAAAGTCTATGTTCAAGTGTTTCTTAGTTTAGGGCTAAATGGCGCTGTGTGAAATATATTAGGTTGGGGAAAAGTCTTTTCGCATATAGTATGTATGAACTTGTAATAAAACCTCTTTGGCTATACTATTTGTACCTGGCTGGTTTTGGTATCATTTCAAAGTTTAAATTTTAAAGAAGATAATTTCAAATTCAAATTATGAAAATGCATGATTTTCATTTGTTTTTCTTACCGTCAAGATGAGTGAATCTAATGAAGAAATTAGATACATTTTAAAATTTTACTACAAAAAAGGTAAAAATGCAAAGCAAGCCGCGAAAAACATTTGCGATGTTTATGGACCTAATGCAGTGTCTGTGAGAGTAGCACAAATTTGGTTTAAGCGTTTTCAGTCCGGAAATTTTGATGTCAAAGATGCACGTCGCTCTGGTCGCCCTGTTACGAATAAAATGGATGCTATTTTTGAAAAAGTGGAACAAGATCGGCATATCAGTTGTTACGACGTAGCTGAAAACTGGGAATTGACCACAAAACAGTTTTGGCGCATTTGAAAAAAAATGGGTACACAAAAAAGCTCGATATTTGGGTACCTCACGAGCTCTCTGAAAGAAACCTAATAAACCGTGTACTCATTTGTGATTCTTTATTACGACGTAATGAAACCGAACCATTTTTGAAGAAATTGATAACTGGTGATGAAAAGTGGATCACGTACGACAAGAACGTGCAAAAAGGGTCAGACTGTGGCGAAACCCGGGTTAACTCGTAAAAATTGTGGTGGGATTGGTAGGGCATTATTCATTATGAGCTGTTACAACCAGGCAGGACCATCGATTCAGAGCTCTACTGCGAACAACTGATAAGATTAAAGCAAGAAGTTGAGATTAAGCAGCCGGAATTAACAACAGAAGGGGTGTGGTTTTTCATCATGATAACGCTAGACCTCACACATCTTTAAACACTCAGCAAAAATTAAAAGAGTTTAGCTGGGAGGTGTTAATGCAGCCGCCGTATAGTCCTGACCTTGCACCTTCATATTTCCACCTGTTTCGGTCTCTTCAAAATTCTTTAGGCAGTGTCAGGTTAACATCACGAGACGACTGCCAAAACTACTTGACGCAGTTTTTTGATCAGAAGCCCCAAAATTTCTATAGCAATGGGATCATGTCCCTACCTATAAGATGGCAAAAAGTTATCGAACAAAATGGTACCTACATATTTTAGTTAAATGTAAATTAACTATATTAAAAATGTTTTGAATGTTCATATAAAATGCTAAGAAACTTTCTCCCCAACCTATTACTAAACAGCAATTTCATACCGAGGCTCCAAAATATCCAGTAAATTTCGGTTGGTGTATCGGATGGCAGCAGGAGCCTCGTCAAGCCTTCAAAGAGGATACCTATTAACTACCTTTCAAGGCGAAATGGACCTCGCATTTTCATGAATATTCGCCGGGAACGCCGACCGAGGCTTAGCAACACTGATTAGGTTCTTATAATACCGCGCCCTCTACGTCAAAGCCCACTATGATGTGTTTGGTCTGGGGGCGGCGTGATGCAGAAGCGATGGCGGGTCGAGCAATAGCTATGTAGTTATATCGCGCCCTATTTAATAAAAAGGTGGTTAGGCGGCATGAAATATGTAGTTTTGTTACGATGATTGATTGTTGAAATAAACATGAGGCAACACATGTATTTTCTTTTATTGTGCTGACAAAATCACATAGGTTGTCGTTGCAGCACATTTGTCATTATTTAATAGTTACTGTTAAATCTAATTAATAGTGACTCTACATGTAACCCATCGGTCATGATTTTTTATATTTTTTATTTATTCATGTATATATTTAATCAATGGTGATAGAGATATCGAGACTCGTCTTTTTCTAACACAGAAGTGGTAGCGCAATTTATTTTTATACATAATACACTAAATAAGTCAATTTATCAGATTTCTGTACACAATACTTACCGTTATCGAGCTCTACTTTTGTCTTTTTCTCTTAAAATATACTTTGCAAAGAACAGGTATTTCCCCGGTCCTACGGCCCACGCCCGGCGGCGTTGTCAAGGGAAATTACCTAGGCGCCGGGCGGTCACTGCCACTCTGTCACGCGCCGGGGCACTTCGGAATTGCTCATCAGATTGCCTAGATGGAGATTAGGTGATCGATAGCCGGCGGTGGGGTCAGCTGAGCTGATTGGACTTTTTACAGCCGACTACGTTAGCAGGCGTCGTGACCGTTTTATTGCGATAGTCGAGGCTAGTTGGCATTGGTTTGGTTTGGCAGTTGCGGTGCTTGTTATTTCGTTTGTAATTACATGAAGTGTCGAAACGAATACTAATCATTCGCTTCAGTTAATCACGTAGTACAGTGTGTGAGAATACGCTACATCATTGGTTCCATATTAATTTTTCCGGCGCGATACCGCGTACACTTTGATGAAATTGCTATTACAGCCCGTACATACGTACCACTATTTGGGAAACTCTGGGCTACTTGGGAATACTTGTATTATTCCGTCATTATTTTATTATGTTTTCTTTAGTATATTTTACAACTATTTTACGGATTATTACCCCGTACCTTTGTTAACGAATAGCCCGATATTTCGACGACCAATCATAGTTGTAAGTTAAATCTAAAGTTTTCGTTAAGAAGGTACCGATATAGTTTAAACATTCACTTCCGTACTAAGCAATTTGTATAGTATTGTGTAATTCGTCTTTGGAGCCAATTTCATTTCAGCACTTTGTGCTGTAGTTAAAGCGACAAGATAAAATTACTCGTAGGTACTTCAATTGATACAAAATGTATTGCCAATGCGATCTGGTTTCGCGATTACCCACGTCGGGTCCAATCTAAGCCCCTACCCATTGTCCCTCCGTTTATCGTAGTTATTTGTTTAGGTTTATCTTTAAAAGGATCTATACCCTAAACTACATGTAGTACGATGTATTCAAATGTAAAGTTATCCCGTTTCGGGGTGTCCTTTTTACCTTTATCCATAGCAGTCCACTGCAGGAATAAAGGCCTCTCCCACGAAAGGGGAGGTTATTACCATAACCTCCACGCTTGGCGGACGGGTTGGAGATCGCAGTTTCTTAAATATAACAATGGAAAACGCTGCTGCTCATTTCCCAGCCTATGGAGACTTTAGATCTGTTACCTCGATAACATTAGTCGCCTTGTACGACACCCACGAGTGTAAGGGGTTGGTGCTATTCTACTCTGCCGGACACCATTCGGCCGCCTTTTTTTTTTTTTTTTTTTGATGTTATACGATAGGCAAACTGGCAAGCGGGCCACCTGATGGAAAATGGTCACCACTGCCTATAGACATTAGCAACACCGAGACTATCGCCAATGCGTTGCCCACCTCTATAACATGTTACTCTGGCAGCAAAAAGGCAAATATCCCTCCACTGCCAAAGCCACGGTTCCCCAAATTCCCACCCCATGGAGCTCTGGAAACCTTACTCACCGGCAGAAACACAATACTATTTAAAAGAGTATTGTTTAGCTGCGGTATTCTGTAAGGTAGAGGTATTTCCCCAGTCGGGCGGCTCCAATTCGAACGGGATACCCCGTTATGCCCTACCTCTCTTAAAACCTTGCCTTTACCTTTATGGCAGGTGAGAAATGTCGCGTTTCTTCTCGCGGCTGTTTTCTCATTTTTGCGAAATGAATTCTTAAATTGCGTATAAAGAAGGCGCTGCATTCTTTATCCGCAGCCATCGTCACAATCCAATTTGTTTTATACAACTAAGGCGGAAAATGTTCCGACGTCTCTCCTGATTGCAAATACAAGAAGAAATAGTCGTACCGTGGCATCTGCTGACCTTTTTGCACTCCTATTGAAAAACTCAATTCTCTCTTACGAATTTTAGACTGTAAAGATGCCGTAGGACATCCTACGTAATCGAGTAGGATTCGTTTCGCTTGTCAGCCACTTTAAAGTCACTTTTTTTCCTTTTGGTTCTTTTCATCGCTTCAAAATGGAATTTTTCTTATACACGATGACGTAGTATAACCTACGGCGCCCTCACAGTCTATTTGTCCACACATTTACCACCCATCTGCGGTTCTGGATTTTTATTATCACGGGAAATTTAAATGCATGAATCGGAGCTGATGTCATGGGCGACAGTAAAATATACCGGTTTCCTACTAGTTTGTCACTAAGTAACATAGGAAAAGGTCAACCACCAACCTAAAACCTAATCTTGTTTAAACAATACATTCGCTCCTTAATTAACCATAAATTGTGCGTCAAATTACGTAACCGACAAGGTAATTGCATGAAAAGTTATGGCATTATTTGTATTTCCTCGGATATTAGTGATAATTAACAAGTAGATACCCAACCCTCGCGAAAGCAGGCGTATAGCGAAAGGACAGTCGTAAATCAACAGACCCAACTCAGGAGGCCACTGAGTTGTATTACCAGACCCTAAGGGCGGCCTAAGACTTATCTATTAGCTTCAGTTCACAGTTTGGGAATATTCATCGTGGATGTAATTTATTGGTTGCAAATATGTTGGAATTCATGCGCGAAAATAACTAGTAACTAGTCACTTATATTAGGCGACGATCTATGCTAAACAACTCGTGATAGTTCTATGGCATCAAACTAATAATTAAGTGTATTTAATTAGTTTGATTGGCCGTGTGGTGTCCGGTAGAGTAGAATAGCACCAACCCCTTACACTCATGGGTGTCGTACAAGGCGACTTATGTTTTCGAGGCAAAACGAGTCTCCGTAGTCTGGAAAATGGGCAGCAGCATTTGCCATTGTTACATTTAAACACTGCGATCTCCAACCCGCCTGCCAAGTGTGGAGATTATGGCAATAACCTCCTCCTTCGTGGGAGAGGCCCTAAGACCTGCAGTGGACTGTTACGGGCTGTGGTGATGAATTAGTTCAATTACAGTAAAAATAAAACTTTTAAGAGTCAATGTTATTTTTGCTCGTACGTGTACATAACGGTTAGGGAACTGCATACAACTAAACGCCTGGTGGACCCGGCGCGACTTCGTTCGCGTACACTTACTTCACCCCTACCTACCCTTTTTTCTTGCTCATAAACTTTTCTCTTGAGCCACTCTATCTATTGTAAAAACCGCATAATCCGTTGCGTAATATAAAAAATCTAAGCGTGCATAGACATATACACAGATACATAGGGACAGACGGCGAGAAGCGACTTTGTTTTATACCATGAAAAGATAAAGAGCCCGCTTTCTAAAATAATATTTGAAATGCTGATAAATGAATGAAAGCTACCTTAATATATATTTTTCCTCATTTACTTTGGACACAAATTGTAAAGATGTCGACTTTATTCTGCCGCTTCGTGAAAATGTCAAATTATTTATCAGTCGTTCGCAGAAATAAAGCGACATAGCAAGTCGATTGTACTTCGGACTCCTCAAGGTGGAATAAGTACCTGAAAGCTCCTTGGAGGAACGTTTCATTCTATTACAGGCATGCGTGATGCACGTACACATTGTATAACACGATTTGTGAGCCCAGTAAATCAAATAAAGGTGTGTAACAATGAAATATTCGAAAACGGAATTACCAACGATATTCGGACCTTTCCTTCTTCCAGGCGGTGTTGCCCCTTTTTTATTACCGACTCGCTTTTGCCCGCGACTTCGTCGTGGAAACCGTTTTTAGCAGTTTATATTTTTCCCGAGCGACCGTTTTATATGAAAGCTAGTACTACGGAGAGGTCAAGCTGTATCTCTGGTTCTACCCAACCGAATTAGATGAAATATGGCGCAGATTTTATATGGACCCCAAACTTCCAAACTGTGAAAACCCCATCAAAATCCGTTCGGCGACATTTCCATATTTTTTGTAGTTTAGCTGGTCTATTATGGTTCTACAATTACCATATATGTTGCCCAGGCTTAATAGCTACACAGTAAAAAAAGTTTCATTCAAATCCGTTCAGTAGTTCCAGAGATTAGCGTGTACAAATAGACAAACAAATACAAATTATTTATTTGTAACTATCTTACACGTCAGTACAGTATGATTTTGATACAATACTCTATATACAGACAGACAACATTAAAAAAAAATCTTATTCTATTACGATTGCTTCAACGCCCTAAATTATTTTTGTGTATAACAGCGCCAGTTATTCTAAACTCCGAATTGTTTTTGCTACAGGTACATTTAGCTGACGAACAGCAACAGATATCTTCGTACATGGGCCACATGTCATGCAAGTATTCCGGTTGTTAAGGCACTAATATATTTTAATATATTTGGGTGTATAAAAGACATAGATAAATATGCTTTGACAAATTCACACAGCGCCACCTAGCCCCAAAGTAATCAAAACTTGTATTATCTAACTAACTTGTTGTTCTACGACCTGAGTGGTTTAATGGTCAACATGCCACGCAAGAGGTCCCGGGTTCGATTCCCGGCCGGGCAGAAATTGAAATGATAAATTTTAATTTCTGTTACGGGTCTGGGTGTTCTATGTATAATAAGTATGTATTTAAAAGTATTTAAGTAGTATATCAGTTATCTAGCACCCATAGCACAAGCTTTGCTTAGTTTGGGGCTAGATTGCGCTGTGTGAATTTTTCCAATTTTTTTTTTTTATGGGTGTTAAATAACTGATAAACTACATATATCCTTTATTTTTAATACATAGTTATTATGCATACCCGTAACAGAAATAAAAATTCATAATTTCAATTGCTGCTCGGCCGGGAATCGAATCCGGGACCTCTGCGTGGCGACCGGCATGTTAACCAACTGAACCACTTAGGTCATCGATAGATGGATAGGCATGTAGAAACTGCGATCTCGGTGCAATTTCGCAATATTGGTAGCGCTAAATCTCCGCCAGAGGGCGCCTATTGTCCCGTTCAATATTGCCCAAGGCACGATATTGTGCACTGCGACTTATTGGAATTAATATCGGCGGTAAGGCATCGGGATACCCATTATTTTGGAGGTTATATCGATGATCATAATGGGTTTATTATTTTATAGGCGATATACTACCAGCTGTTGTAGTTATCTGTTGAGATAATGTTACTATAATATAAATGATGAATGATTGTTTAGATATTTTATTGACGCGTTAGTTTGTGTTTTGTTCTCATGTTATTTACTCGCAACTTAAAAATTTATTTATTTTATTTGTCCAAAATATTTGATAGGCCACGAGTGGGTGATGCCCCAGGTATTGCAAACGTCCATAGGCTGCGGCGACTGCTTTCCATCACGAAAGCCGTAAGCTTGTTTGCCAGCTTAGTGGTATTAAAAGGCAGTCTTCAGCCATCAGCTAATCTGGAAACTGGCCCTTGACCAGTAACAAAAAAGATATTGTCACTAGACTAATTTAGCACTATACTAAACTAAAGAGTTATAATAAAACTACGTTATTCTTCGTCTGTGCCACCAAAAACCACTGACGGTGGATAATTTAAAGTATTCTTTAAAAATGTGTGCGAAATTTCGAATATATTTTCATTTCGTTGCCCGCGTTGGCCAAATCCCGCAGGCGTGGACAGGGCCGGATTAAGGTGGGATCGCGGCCCCGGATCCCCGACTCCATTGATCTGCCGAGCCTTTTAGCATGCTACCGCTGAATTTACTGTGCCCAAGTTATACTTGGAAATAGTAGAAATGCAAAGACGTCTCAGAGATCGTTCAGTAACGGGTACTTAAATAATTGTTATGATTAAACTTTCAACGTTTATGGTATTAAATTTGATCTGCCGAGCCTTTTAGAATGCTACCGCTGAATTCACGGTACGCCAAAGTTATACCTGGAAATGCAAAGTTGTCTTACTGAGCGATCAGTAACGGGTACGGGGTACCTAAATAATTTGTTATACTGAAATTTTCGACGTTTATAAATAAAATAAAATTCATTTATTTCAGACGTAGTAGGGTTATTGGCCGTGTGGTGTCCGGCAGAGTAGAATAGCACCAACCCCTTACACTCATGGGTGTCGTACAAGGCGACTAATGTTTTCGAGGCAAAAGATCAAGAGTCTCCGTAGTCTGGAAAATGGGCAGCAGCATTTTCCATTTCATTCGTGGGAGAGGCCCTAAGTCCTGCAGTGGACTGTTACGGGCTGTGATGATGAGGGTTATAGGCGTTAGTTTCAGGTTTAATGAAGGGACAAGCTTCTGTCAAAAAAAAGCAAATTGATAGCCCTTTGCACCAACTGCTTTCATTTCTACGTGTGCAATAAGCTAAATGGCATAAAATAAATCCGACAATGTCGGTCCGAGTCATCCGCGGCATTGCAGCGACACGTGCGAAATACGTGACGGGTTCGGCGGGAAATGGCGCCGTTTTACGTGGAATTTTGGAGTTTAAAATTTCACTTTGGCGCAAAATATAAATGCGCTGTTTCGTGTTTTAAGTGAGACGTGTATGTTTTTTTCCCGTGGGGAAGTTGTTTAGTGAAAAACTTGTCATCCGTAAAATCTACATAATCTGTTTGTGTGTTGATCATGTAATATTAGTTATATGTTGCAATGTTGCGTAGTGCAGTGTAGAGTGTGTCCAGTAAAGAGAAATGGGAACAGCGAAATTTTAGTAAGTAAAGTCATAGTAATGTGCCGGCTGTCTTAAACAGACTGCGCGCCGAGGTTGTTAAATGCAAGGAAAATTTGTCCAAGTGGGGCTACATGGATAACGAAACATGCGTCGCAAACCATGCGCCACCGTTTATGCTGCCCCTACACAATAAAACCTCTATGAAGCCACTTAAAACGTAGTGCGCGTTGCCAAATTTTTGGCATCTAAAAAATTAAGAAAAAAAAATATTCGTGGACAAATTCACACAGCGCCATCTAGCCCCAAACTAAGCAAAGCTTGTGCTATGCGTGCTAGATAACTAATATACTACTTCAATACTTTTTAAATACATACTTATTATAAGTGCATAGAACTCCCAGACCCGTAACAGAAATTAAAATTCATCATTTCAATTTCTGCCCGGCCGGGAATCGATCCCGGGACCTCTTGCGTGGCAGACAGTGTTGACCATTGAACCGCTCAGGTCGTCAAAAAACTTCTGTCATTGACTCGCTTAGAAGAAGAATAACTGTCTTCATAGAGTTGTTGTGAGCATCATCATTGTGTTAGCAGTACCAAACGTATAACACACACATATGCGGTCCAAATTTGTTGTTCTATAAACCCTCATTGCATGATTCGCGTTACGGGCGACATTTACCTCTTTCCATCGCGTGGGGTGTGTACTCGTTTGTCGCTGAGTAGCATAAAAATAAAGAAAACGTATGAGTACATCAATGTAAGGAAAGAACTTTTAATATAGAGTGTATTCGCTCTGCTCTGAAAACATAACAAAATGGAAGGGGAGTATTAAAAGCAATAACACCGTTTAGATCTTTTCGTAACAGGATAAACAACCTTATGCAGACAGCAGCGGTTCCGTAGAGCGGGATAGCAAAAAATCTGTCATTAATCTAATTAAAGTTAAAATGTTAGGCCAGTTCATCATCATCTCAACAGCAGGGCGTTCACTACATAGCTTTGCTTCAAGGTTAGCCCCCTATCGTGACCTATATAAAGAACATTCGCAGCGGCCATCATGCATTAGTATGCGGCAACGTGAACTAGATATATCAACCAGTATCGAAGTCATAAATCGCCCGCGAGATAATAAAAATGCGGAATGGCCGCAGACATGCGAAGCACTAATAAGCATCGGCGCAAAATAGGGGGGATGGAGTCGGCCCGTTTGAGTGTGGGTTCCGAATGTTTCAGCAGTTAAAAAGCCAGTTTAGTCCAGATGATTCTTAGCTTTGTTTCATTAAAATCGGACCAGTAGTTTGGAAAATATTTAGATACTACAAAGTATGACGCAACTGTCGAGGACTTCGATTTCTCCAGGATCCCATCATCAGATCCTGCACTGATGACCATGGGACCACCAGGGAACTAAAAAAATCACCCTTTCAAATAGTTCAAATACAAATCTGAATGTTCCAAATCGGCCCAGGCGTCTTCGAGTAACCGGGAAACATACATAAAAAATAATAAAAAATGAGTCCGACGAATTGGAAGCCTCCCCTTTTTGAAGTCGTTTAAGAAGCCTTATGAGAATATTAAAAATTCAACAAGTGTTCTTACTTTACATTCACTCTCACTACCACCGCCTAATGTGCGGAACGCGAAATATAAAGGACGCCAGCGTCTGAAGTGCGCACAAATCTTTTAGAATTTCATTTTCTCCGCATTCGTGCTCCACCTTCGGCCTCATCATCGTTTTCAATGAAGTAAGATTTAGGTCAATTGCAGGCCTATTCTCGTTAAGAAAATGTATTTTTCATGTCATACGGTGGGCTAGTCATGGAAAGTATAGAAAGGGGGTTTCCCACGCCCAGGCCCAGACGGAGATAGCGGGACGAGTTGGACGCCTTTTCTAAGGATTGGCCGAGGAAAGCATCCTTTCGTAGTCTTTAGAGATTGATAGGTACGCTATTGCTCTGCAGTGGGACAGAAATGGCTAAAATAAATAATAACGGTAGGCAAACAAGCAAACGGGCCACCTGATGGAAAACAGTCACCTCTGTCTGTAAATATTAACAACACCAGGGGTATCGCCAATGCGTTTTAATACTTTACGTTTTACGTTTAAATATTCTACATTGAGATTAAAGGTTTTTTTTTTGCATAATTTAAAAACTACCGTTCGGGAAATTCAACGTCACTACTATTTCCAACATTAATAAGTATGGGCTATTTAAAAAAAATTTAAATTCTGCACGTCCCACGTGAAGCTCACGTAAGGGCAAAGGACTCCTAATTAGATCCGGGAATGTTCTCTGAGAAAATATTGCCCCAACCGTGGGAAAAGCCTGTTTATTTTATTCATCGACAGAGTTTTTCCAGAAAGAACGCGATTTCGTTTCCAAGTTCGTTTCGTACGCCCGTTACAATGAATGGATTCCGGAATATCCAATAACGACTGTGGGTGGATACTTGGGTATGGCAGACAGATCGACATATAGTATGCAGATGGATATATATGATTTTTTTAGATACCTAAGTATAAGGTCGTACAAGGCGGCTAATGTTTTTGAGGCAAAAGTGATCTACAACCCGCCTGCCCAGCGTGGAGATTCCACATCACATCATCACATCCGCTGGTATTCTGAACCTGGTATTTAGAAGCCCTAAGTCTTGCAGAGGACTGTTATGGACTATGATGATGATGATGATGAAGTATAAGGTATATTTTCGACCGTGCAACTTTATTCACGCAACCTTTGAGAAAACTTTTAGATTTAGCTCCAGACCATATATTGTATCATCATCATCCCCGCCCTGCATTAGATGGGGTCAGCACACACTATGTCTATCTCTCGTCATAGATACTTTTCATTTGTTTAAAAAACATCATCACGTCACACTTTATCGGAGTCAACTTGGTGGAAAACGCTAACAAAAGCAGATTTTTCAATATAATTGATCGTCTAGCTCCGAAGCGCTGACGGGCGGATAAATTTGGCCAACAATAACCGTTGGATTTAATTAAGATCTCCCAAAGTTAGGTGGGCTCGTTCCAATGAATTTATTCTCTGCTCGCTCATTTCATTACCATTGGTTCGAAGTTTTCCTCCAAGATGGCCGCTCGTATTCCTGAAATTCTCGGATTCCTAAAATGTTTTGGTAAGATCTCGTTTTAATAAAGTTACAGTACAAGTCGGTGGCTATGAGACCAATGTGAAGGTTGTGAAAACATTTCCAATTGTTCTTGTTTACCTCAATTGCGATGTTACGAAATGTCTCACTTTTATAATATCCATTCATCAAACTTGTTCTGGCCCAATCTGCCTTATTGAAGAGACACTATTGAAGAGACACCGCTCCACGCTAATCCACTCTGATTTCCTACATGGAGTTCGTTATAAATACAAGCAGAACCTCCATAAAATATAAACCCTTTCATATATTTTACGAACTAGAACTTAAACACATTCGTCGTACGAGTTCCCCATACCGATTTTTTATGAAAACCATAATGCACCGTCCCGGCAAGGCAGCCTTCATAAAACCTCCTCTCCGGGCTAAAGTGATTCTTGTCTACAAAAAATTGAGCCATAAACCCCGTCATACATTGAAGCCGGCCCCTCCTCTGTTTTCATAAGATCGTTGGTATCCGCTCAAGGGGTCGTAACCGTAAAATTTTTACGCGGCGCCCCACTACTGGAGAAATCCTGACTGCTACCGGTATTACGAGGCTCCCTGATGTAAATCAGTTTATTGTTATCGAGGACTAGCGCTATTGGAGCGGGTACAAATTAAAATATCAAGGTTGATAAACGGATAAAAATCATCTTTGCGTTAATGTCCCGGTTGTGCGATCCTGCGCGAGGGCCCGGGGTTCGACTTGACCATAATTTGATAAAAGGATAAAAAAGACGTCTTTGCGTTATTGTACCGATTGTGCTATAGCGCGCGAGGGCCCCGGGTCCGGCTTGATCATGATTTGATAAACGGATATTACCGTTCGGTTGTTATAATCTATAGTTTCTAATCTAGCGTATTCAGAGTATGTTAGATTATAAATTGTCGAAAAATGGTTAACAGTTTTACCTTCTAAGGAATATCGGCACTGGACCGAGTTGACGCAGCCCCCAAGTTGGTACAACTCAAACCTGTAGGTTATGTATTTGTAAAAACCGATAGTTTACAATCTAGCGTAGTAAAATGGAGTTCTTCAAGAAAGTGGTAAAAAGGCTTTTCCGGGGTCGGAAACGCGTGGGTGATGCCCCTGGTATTGCAAACGTCCATAGGCTGCGGTGACTGCTTACCATCAGGTGGGCCGTAAGCTTGTTTGCCACCTTAGTGGTATAAAAAAATATGTTAGATTGTGAACTATCGAAATACTGTTAACTACAACAAACATCACCAAATAATTTACAATTAAACGCATTATTTCCCTAAGAAGCACATAAACATTCGGAATAAGATGCTATGAGTTACGAAAAGAGTATCACTGTGTCAGTAACGTACATTAGGCTGAATTACAACCTAGATCTAGAGGCACACAATTTCTGTATAATATACAACTGCTAAATAATAGTCACGTCGCCAGTCCATTTCTCTTCCGCAAATTAATATACTTACTCGCCTCTAAGATAATATTTTAACACCTGCCAAATAAAGCGCGGATTTAACTCTGGCGTGATATTGCGAGTCTCGCCGCAGCCAAGGCGGTATTATAATAAAAATCTCAAGCAAAGCTCCAGGACTAATATACGACACGGCCATGTTTCTTGTGGACTTAACTTTTGCTTTAGCATTTGCCCGAGGACAACAAGTTCCTTATTAAACGGCTGAAGAATTCGCATTTGCGCTTCTTCAGGAGGTCCACTGAAAACCAGCGTCACGGCAACTGTCGTGGCATATGCTGAGCCCATTGCACTCTCTACATGGCACAAGTAACGAGATTAGAGTATATTTTTTCTTATTCCGGTTTTGTTTATGTCTCTGTTTGATTATATTTTCAAATTTAATTTTAAGAGTTTTGTGCTGTGTGTTTGAGTGTAATAAATGTGTTTTACTCTACTTACTTTACTTACTTTACTTCTGTCGCGGTGAAAATTTAGCAAAGTCGCAAAGTCGGTAGTATGCGAGATTCCTAGAAGTCGAGGCTGGAATAGAAATGTTTTAGACTGTTAGGGCAGGCATGCTACATCTTCGACCTCATCGTCGCTTTCCATCAGGTGAGTTGAGGTCAAATGCAAGCCTCTTGACAATAAAAAAAAGAGCGCCGTAAGGTATCCTACGTCATCAAGTATTAAAAAAATCCACTTTGTAGCGATAATACACGTTTAGGAAACGTTTGTCTGCATGTGCACAACCGGGCACCAATTTTTGTTTAATATGAGGGTAGTACTTACATATCGTCTTGTGTGGTTTCTAGAAGTAACAAAAATCAGTCTGCCTATCATGCTTTTGGCTGTTTCGCTTTTCGGCCACATTATAATCACCGAAACAATTATTTTTGTGCCAGCTTGTGGACGGCGGAGCAACGTTTTTTGGGTATCCTAAACACCTACTATATCTACTAACTACTAGATCGTTGGCAATAATGGGTTCACGAGTCTATAATACGCTAGAGCTCGTCTAAGCTGAAATGACGCGCCCCACTATACTTAACGCACGCAAGCAAATTTAAAATATGGACGCAATACATATACAAATGCCGTTGTAATTAGTCGTTCAGTTGCCGGTGAGACTAAACGTAGGAGCACGCGTCGTTCGATTGGAGCAGTCGACGCTCCCACACAGATGGATTTCGTTATTAATATTTGCACTCACACATCGAAATCAACTAATTAAGTAGTGGGGCGCGTCATTTCAGCTTGGACAAGCTCTACCAATAGAGATCCGCGAATGCAAAACCGAGTTGGGCTTCTTTAAACGATTGAAAGCATAGCTAACAAAAAAGGCATACTATACTGTGAACGAATTTCTTGATGAGTGATGCCCTTCTATCCCCTCTGTTGTTGGTAGGTATTAAATTTGTATTATAATAGTAGGTATTTTTTTGTGATTTCTGCTGACATTCAATTAATTGAATTTAGTTACAAATTCCTGACGTTCAATTCAGTATGGCATGGGAACTGCAATTATTTTGACATCTAATGTATTTATTATTTAAGGAAATTATGAATTCATGTTTATCGACGCACACTAATGAATTCTATTACTTATGACATTAATATTGTTATGAATATTATTATTGTTGACATGATGCATTGTATTATTTTAATTATTTACTAGATTATTTGATTTTATTTCATTATGGAAATTTAACTTTTGTTAATTTTTATTTATATTTTCAATGAATATGTATATGAATAATATCACTACTATGTGATATTTTTTGTACTCTATGACGTAAGATATCCTACAACGCCCTTAAGTCTATTTAGCGTCGTTACCATTGGTGAGCAGATAAAACGTCAGACGCACGCACTAGGCATACAGACCTTTGAATTAACCACAACCACGTTCTAAATTCAAACTGGAAAATTATATCGAATTATCCGCCCCACATTCCAAATTGTTGTTTAAACTCAACTATTTCATTTCCAAACCCCGCAATACCACAACGGGCCACTAAACGCTACATTTAAACTTGTATGCGTAGGTTTAAAGTAGGAACATACGAATTCGTTCACACAGCTTTTAGGCAAAGTTTCGGCCGCGGTTATCCTTCTACCCTCGTACTCCTAACGCATACAAGATGGCCGCATTGTGGCGGTAGATTAGGAAGGGTAGGCCGTTTTCCTCTTTAGTTATTAAGTAATTAATGTAACTATGTGCTGTGCATACTCGTTACTTTTGTTTGAGTTCAATTTTTCTTTGCTGAGACTAGTGGGATCATCGTCATTACAGCCCATAATAGTCAACTGCAGGACTTACGGGGGAGCTCCCACGAAAGGGGAGCGTGGAGGTTATTTCCATAATCTCCACGCTTGGCAGGATGGTTGGAGGTCACAGTGTTATAGATAATAAAACGGAGACTCTAGATCTTTTGGCTCGAAAGCACGAGTCGCCATGTACGACACCTACAAGTGTACAGGTTGCAGACCGCCCGCAATGCTCCCGCCCAAAGTTCGATTCTCACGTAGTCTCGTGGTAACTTTTTTAACACATTCTAAAAAATGCACTATTCTGGTGCTTGACCTACAACACTAATAAGTTTAATTAAAATCCGTTCAGTAGTTTTTGAATGACAACATTTAAAACAAATTCATTCTCATTTAAGTATTTAGAAGAAGAAAAAAGGTTTAGGTATATTATAGGTTAAATACTCCTAAACTTTTCGAATCCAACAAAATTTCGTTTCACTCAATTTTTTTTTTATTTTCTGCTATTGCGAGCATTAATATTACAACAATGAATGGCTGCCAATTTAGTTTTTTCATAATTGGGATTCCAGCTAATTGGCTCTTATAAGAGTTTAATGGCAGTTATGCTATATTACAGGAAAATCTCAAATTAATCGCTGTAATTATTGCAATCGATTCTTATATGGCTAATTAAACGAATTAATGTGTAATTGCTCGATAACAGTCCATGTGGACATGATGCGATTACTTTCACTAGGTTTGCTGCGTGTTTGGGGAACGCTCCTAACCCTTGCTTTTGACATATGTTAATTAATTGATTCCTTGTAATGCTGTGACGTGGAAGTCCAACATCGGGCCTGGGTTCGATTTGGTGAGCTGGACTCCTTTTAAGTTGTAGTTTAGCATCGATGTCTGTGTCCTTCTTCGGGAAAAACGCGTGACATCATCATCATATCAGTCGTAAGACGCCCACTGCTGGGCATAGCCTCCCCCAGAGATCTCCACAAAGGCCGATCTTGTGCCTTCCGCTGCGTGCTTCAGCTGGTCCCTGCGATTTTTACCAGGTCGTCGATCCACCTTGTGGGAGGCCTACCCGCGGGACGTTGTATATGTATGTTATAGTTTTTTATTATTTACCCTAAGAGATTTAGGAGGGACAGCTTCCTTCTTTTAGCAAACTGATTTTGGCTAAACATGCACCAAATACTGTGAATGTTGCTGTAAAAGACTATTTTGTTAAAGTGGCAATGCTCTTGTACTTTACGTACATACAGTCTGTAGAGAAAGTCGTAAAATATCGAGGGTGCCACTTTACAGCAGAGGTACTCAGTTTGACAGAAATTCATTGTTGTAAGAGCAGTAGTTCCTTTTCACGACTTTCTTGTATATTAAACTTTTTAAATATTAAACTGCAACACACTAAGACTAGTGAACCCGACGCGACTTCCTTCGCGTACAACTGCTTTATCCCTGTCTACACTTTTTTCTTGCTTATAGACCTTTCTCTTGAACCGCTCTATCTATTATTGAAAACCGCATTAAAATCCGTTGGGTAGTTTAAAAGATCTAAGCGTACGTTAAGACATGCATAGATTTATAGGGACGGACGACGAAAAGCGACTTCGTTTTATATTATGTATAGGCACCGTTTTTTACTTTGTGGTATAGGTTAAAATACACCAAAATCCAATTAAGTTACAAACAAGTTATACACAAAATTTCCATTCTATTCCATCGAACCGGCAACAAATTCGAAGAGAATATCCTTCCAAACACGTAGTTTACTTTTTCCACGAACACACACGCTATTTTAAAACCAAATGAACGTGAAATGTTGATCTCTATTCTCTTCGCTGCGCCGCCCTGGCCCGCGTGCTTCTGACACCAGACACAGTTGAACCAGACAAAGCCTTGCAAAAAGCCGTTTGGTTATTCGGTGTGTTGTTTTTACTATGTATTTTTTCGGGTGCCAATACGAGCTTTGCTAAACGTGCCTGCGAACGAATGGGGTGCATAATCGTCATCCTGGCGGTATATCCCGTTTTCGCTCTCGACGCGGGAAATAGGAAGAAAACACACAGTGACATGTTGGTCACCCCACGCCGCCAACGGCCGGACCGTGTCCGACAATACCTGACAGATAAAAAAACGACATTAATCATATAAAACTAAGCTTAAATCTAGCTTAAAAGGGTAAGTGTAGTATGGAGGACAAAATGGCGCTCTTTGGTCCGGGAGGCCTACAGTGGACGGTGGATGATTATGCAAAAAGTTAGATTTAACCATAACCTGGTTCCCTGAAAGAAATCGCTTTAACCGATAAGGCCGCTGGTTGCTTTTTTCCTTGTTTTTGCTTTGATAAAGGGAAAATGTTGGCCCCAATAATGGCCCGGAGTCCGCCTTGACCATGATCCAGGGTTTGGCAGATGATGAGATAGGATATTGATTTATTTATTTATTCGTATGGCATATTAATATAAAAATAAAGACTAGGATATTGATGATGAATATACACAAAACCTCCTCAATTTTATTATTTTATGATCTGCACATTACTTCGATAAACCTCAACCATACTTTATTCACTCAACCAATGCTACTAATCTCCATCAATAATATTTTCTTCTCATAACTTTAGTTAATAATCATCGTTATAGTTAATGACGTTTGAGTTTTATTGGTTTAATGAAAGCGGTACTGTTTAATTAGCACAAACATTATGGCATGCAATATACGATAACGCTATTTCATTTCTGCAATGAGAGAAAACAGAATTTTGTATAGAAATAATGCGAAATATTGTATTATGATTTTGATGAAACTTTTGATGTCATGCTGTGTTGTAGCTTATAACCAGGAATAACACATAGGCAATAAATTCAACGTATGTGAATTTTACACGGAACAAAGACGCGGACGACGTCTAGGTTTATATTCTTTGTATAAACGATAATTTAACTAGTATGCTATACGTTAGAATAAATGTTTATTTATTTAATAGTTCATTGCACACAAAAATGGTAGATCCACGCTTTGAAATGAAAAAAAGCAAGCAATAATTGAATTCCGAATACAAACTCGACATAAAAATTCGAAGTTAAAATTGGAATCGTCCGTTTTAATTTAACAGCCGTTCATCAAATCCTCTAAATGATTAATCTGTATCCCCCCCCTCGTCCCTGCGAATGCTTCCATCATCTCTCTCTGTCTGGTTCAGCATCTTGTACCGAAACAAGTTTCTTGAGACATCAATCTTGGAAATAGCAAATTAGCAGCTGCTGCGCCGTGTCAGTGTGACAAAGTTGCATAACCTCTAGGAGAGACGTTCACGTGGAACCCTATCGCTTTAAACTACGTGTAGGTAGACTAAGAGAAAATTACGCTTTCACAGCAGTGAGACTGTGAACATGCGAGAATTTTAATTAATATTTATTTTTTTATAGTTTGACTAGCCAGGCATTTGACTGCCATCTCACCTGTAGGCCAATAAATAAATAAACAAACAAATGACGTTAATTACACATACACTCATGACAGGATAGGTACATACAAATATTAAAAATTACGTTTACTGTTGCCAGCAATTCTCTATATTCAAATATTGAAATTAAAAAATTTCAATTCCATATCGTATTCATGGGTTCAGTTGCTAACAAAGTTCCATTGCAATCAACTATTTGAATTGTTGGCAACAGAGTTGCTTAATTAGCCTACTGGTAATAAGTGACGATAGTAAGTTGTGATGATGGTAGTAAGTTGGCCGTGTGGTGTCCGGCAGAGTAGAATAGCACCAACCCCTTACACTCATGGGTGTCGTACAAGGCGACTAATGTTTTCGAGGAAAAAGATCAAGAGACTCCGTAGTCTGGAAAATGGGCAGCAGCATTTTCCATTGTTATATTTAAACACTGCGATCTCCAACCCGCCTGCCAAGCGTGGAGATTATGGCAATAACCTCCCCTTTCGTGAGAGAGGCCCTAAGTCCTGCAGTGGACTGTTACGGGATGTGATTAATAAGTGACGATGCGACCGATGATGGAGCGTGCCTGTCTAGGAACAGCCTATTCAGTCTAGCCTTGAAGGCTTAGAGGTTATGGCCATAATATGACTATTTATGTTTCTGTTGACAGTTATACTATTGTAGAGCTCGTCTAATCTAAAATGACGCGCCTCACTATCGCATTAACGCACACAAGCAAGTTTAAAATATGGACGCAATACATATACAAATGCCGTTGTAATTGTTCATTCAGTTGCCGGTGAGACTCGTTCACGTTACACGCGTCGTTCGATTGGAGCAGTCGACGCTCCCACACAGATGAAGTGTCGTTATTAATATTTGCACTCACTCGTCGAAATCAACTAACTAAGTAGTGGGGCGCGTCGTTTTAGACTAGACGAGCTCTACCTATACTTAGAATTGATTTTTTTTATTATAAGTGTCGTGATATGATATTTTGTTTTTAAATGAATGTTTTTTATTATTATTTATTAACTTTAACGTTTAACTCTGCAAACGTATGTAGCATAACAACAGTGGTTTAGGATTTTGCTGTCGAATAAAGTTAGTAATACACTAGCCGTTTCCAGCGGCTTTCATCCGCACGCAGTTCGGACCTCTGTAAACATTCAACTTTTCCGCGGGACTATTTATTTCTCGGGATAAAAAGTAGCCTGTGTCTCTCGAGAATAAAGTAGCTTCCTTTTAGTGAAAGAATTTATAATGGGTCAGTACTTTTTGAGTTTATTCATTGCAAACAAGTCAATACAAAAATACAAACTTCTTTTTTCTTTATTATATCATTATTAGTATATCTTGTTTGAAGCCAGTCCAAATGCTGTAAGCCTGGCCGAATACTGGGCGAACAAAGTGTAAGGGGGAGTTAAGTCAATCGACTAGATAAAAAGAAGAAGAAGCATAGATAATATAGTAAGGTTAAGCTTTTTATAAGATAATATAAGTAAGTATCTACCTATGCGGGACTGTGGATAATAAAGTTCGGATACAAGTAAACCGAAGCTAGGACGAGGCAGTTCGAGAATTAAGGACTTGACTAGATTCAATATAAATTATGAAACCAGGTTTTTATTATAGAGCTTCAAGTAAAACCAGCATTCAGTACAAGAAAATAAATGAAATCGTAATATTTATAGTTTGTAAATAAAGTAAAATGGCAAAAAGGAGTAAATTTGAAGCATTTGTACAATAACGACACAGTTCAAAGTCTCATACAAATTTCATAGAAGTGATCCGTTTTCACATATCATAAAGAGTAACTGATTTGACATTTATACAACGCGCAGATTGAAATTTTGACGGACGAAATGTCATTTCTCGTCCCATCTCGTCCCGCCACGCTCTTCTTCGCCTCTCCGATAGCAAGCAGCTTTAGAAAGCAGAGCCCCCAACTGCCAAGTTAAAAGTTCGCAAACTCAATTACAGAAATAACTCTACGTTGAGCTTTAAAATTAAAAATTAAATATTTTGTAACACATTCCGTAAAATCCCGTACCGTATTTTAATCAGCTAATGCTCTGAGCTGAGTGTTATTAGCTTACAGCGCGCCTTGCTTTATCGTGTGTCACTCATATTTGCCGTGCCGGATAGCGTGTCACCAAATAAATAACGTACCTATTACCGCTGTAGTATTAATAACCTATACATACACATACATAATTTTATTTTATTTATTTATTTGCATAAGGCTACAGAGGCCCACAGATGTAATACATATAACATACAAAATTATAATAACAATAAATTATACACTATATCCAAACAAAATAATAAAACCCCCACCACAGGTGGGGAAGGCAGAGACTATGGACTGCCACTTTGCTCGGTCCTGACACAACTGCCTAGCCTCGCATATATCCACAACTCTTTTCATCACACACACACACGTCACAGCCCATAAACAGTCCACTGCAGGACTAAAGGGCCTCTCCCACGAAGGGGAGGTTATTGCCGTAATCTCCACGCTTGGCAGGCGGGTTGGAGATCGCAGTATTATAAATTTTCCAGTCTACGGAGACTTAGATTTTTTCCTCTAAAACATTAGTCGCCTTGTTCGACACCCACGAGTGTAAGTGGGTTGTTGCTATTCTACTCTGCCGGACACCACACGGCCTCTCTTCTCTTCGGCTCTCACTCTTCATACTCTCCTTTTAATCTTGCCACTTCGGACCCCAGCTTTAAAAGTAGCAGCTGCAGCAGTAGTTAGCAGTAACGTACCTACTACAGCGGTAATTGGTACGTACCTGTTACCACGGTAGTATTGGCCTAAATTCGGCTTTTCTCGCCCCCTTACTTCCAAACACTCTTTTATAGACATTGGTTTAGCATCGTCCATGTGTTTAGAATGCCAACATGCCGCTTGTATTGAGTTTATTAACTGGAATGGTATTTTAGCGTTGTTTTTGGACTGTAAACGTGGTCTGCCACGCAGAGGTTCGGGTTTTCCCCGGGGGTTCGGGTTCGGGCAGAAATTGTAGAGATGAATTTTAATTTTTGTTACGGGTCTGGGTGTACTATGTATAATAAGTATATATTTAAAAGTATAAAGGATTACCGTATCATTAATCGCGTGGGAAGCGATGCTTACGCTAAATAATAAGAATACAATATTGAGTTATCTAACACCCATTACACAAGATTTGCTTACTTTGGGGCTAGATGGCGCTGTGTGAATTTGTCCAAGCATATTTATTGATATATCGCACCCTATATCGTCACTTTATTATCACAATTTAATTTACAAATTTAAATTATAAATTAAATTAAAATAGCTAGTATACAAAGACATTTAAAATATTAAATAGTTGCTTGGGAGACAGGAGTCCAAACTAAGTTAGCCTGTGTTATGCGCCCTCTTAACTCTTAGATAAGTGTGCAACTTAAAGTAATAAAAAATATAAATTAAATCACCTCAAATATTGTTTAATTTAATGAATTTGAGTTCGCTAAACTATACTATAGGTTAAATATTGTGTTTTACATTTGCTTTGTTCTTGTAAGGTCTTTGAAGTTGTTTTTGTCAATGTTGTCAATGACTCCACCGAAAACTCGAAGTTGTAATTATTTTATCCTGTTTATGATTAATTTGTCCTTATTTTTGTTGTCGTATGTCCAGACATTGCGAACCAACGAAAAGCTTGTGGAACTGAAGGACACTTCCTAGAGTGAGTAGATTACGTTGGTATAATCTGCTGATATAACGGTTATTTTATATACGAAGAAAAGGGGATGACTCGATAATCCTGAAGTCCAGATATCTGCTTTACTTCCGGGAGGATGACCAACTTTCCGTGGGTGGTGCCGGGTTCCACGTCCACAAATCCCTCGTGAATAAAGTTGGCAAGATCGAGAGTGTATCGTCTAGGGTAGCATACCTTATACTCAGAATATCACACGGTATTCGCTGATAGTGATACAGGTCTACGCGCCGACTTCGATTCACTCCGACGATGAGGTAGAGATTATGTATGAGGATATTTCCACAGCCATACATACCTCCAAGACACATTACACCGTTATCATAGGGGATTTCAACGCGAAACTGGGCAAACGAAGTGGAGACGAGTTGAGAGTTATTTAGATGTAATTTGAAGTTGAAAGTCGGAGCGCCCGTGGCCAGATGCTGGCCGACTTCATGGAAAAGGAGGGACTCTATATGATGAACTCCTTCTTCAAGAAGCCGCAACATTGCAGATAGACATGGGTGGACGTAGTCCCGATGGTGTCACAAAAAATTAGTTTGACTTCATCCTATCTACGAAACGGCATATTTAATGAAGCAGCGTGAAGATTGGCAGTGATCACCGCTTGGTAAGAGGCACATTGAATTTAAAGCCAAAACTAGAAAGGTCAAGATTGATGAAGTCGAACAAGCCGGGTACCGAAAAGGCTTTATTACTATAGACCACATACATACGCTGCGGCAGGTTATACAGAAAACCGACGAGTATAACCGGCTATTATAGGCACTGTTCGAGATAACTACTAGCGCTGCTGACGACTGTGTGTCTGTGTCTTAGTAATACGCTGTGTCGTAGGTATATCGCGGTGTAGACGCTCTAAGCTATTTATTTGCCCATGACGCGTACTGATAATGCCTCAGGCGTGGTTTCAAGTAAAAACCTCGCTTCAGTAATGAAACAATAGTCGTTTGTAACGTACCATGTAAATGTGTTCTCGGTTAGGCAATGAGTGTCGAAAGTATTGTGGATACAGATAAACGAGCAAAATCAGATACTTAATTCTATATGTAAAGGAATCGAAGTTATGTAGCTTCCTTTAGTTGGAGAAAGCGTAGCTCGGACTCTTACATCAGCAGTAGTCTACTTACTTAACTAACTGTGCATAATTAACTGGATTGCTAATGTTACTGAGCGGTTGACAGATGCCTCCTCCGAAATGGAAACAAATGAAATCTTCGTATGCGTCTGAACCATCTCTGAGGTATTTCTCGCGGCAGCAGGGCCTTGTAGAATGTGAGCAGTTGACAGTGAAACTGAAAGTTTGTTTGACGTGAGCAATAGGTATGTCTATTTCTAGATAATATATCTAAATATTATACCGTCATGGGGTGCCAATCAGCTTCCAAAACCGTTCAACCAGTCTCAGCTTCACCAGCGTAATTTTGACCAACCTCGCTTCGCCAACGGTATTAGAAGGCACACCTAACAAATGGCGAGCTCATTGCGGCACTGAAGATCGACAAGCCTCAAAATGCGAAAAGGTCACCTATCCAGTTCCCAGTCACTGCGTGCGATGCTGAACTTGGATAATGGTCTCGCAAGGCACACTAGTGCCGCTTCTTTAAAACGTTTAGTCTATTAAAACGAAATCAACTCGCCTAAAACACCTTCTAAGTTGTCTCTAATTAAATCGTAGCGACGTCGTAGAGACTATAGTTTCATTTTACGATAAGTGATAAAAACTAACGTTTCCCTGCTTTTCGAGACACATTGCACGCGAAACCAAACCATTTTTGCTCGTACAATACTCGTACATGTAGAGAAATGTTATAATAATATGTACTTAGTTTCAAGTAAGGTTTGCGTAACCAAGTGTCAGATATACTTATCTATACCATAACACGTCCAATCAGGAGTACTTCATCCACTTTCCTTTTTCGTCACCTTTATCTCTTCGATGACCTTAACACGGTGATGACAGTTGATGTCGTAACGTGGACTGTGTGAGAAAAGTACTGTACTGTCTTTAAAAGTACCTAAGATACGTTACACCATTAAATTATACCGATACCATTAATTTTTATTTCTCAACAATTTCCTTTCAAGTAATGCCGCCAAATCGATGTCAATAAATAAATAAAAATAGGGCAATTTGGCATAAAACCTACGGCTATTTTTGCCAAAACCGACGAGCTACAGCCGAATCGGAGCAACTTGAACGCATTCCAAATTTAAATAAAACCGTTGAGTTTCACCGCACACGCTCCTTGCGCTGGAAAAGTGTTGCCTAGTTGCCTCAGCGCTTTCGACGCTAAAACGGCCTGAGTGGTTCAGTGTTCCTGAACCTTGTTCCAGTTGTCCTGAGTGGTTCAGTTGCTCTACATGTTGCTCTACATGCCACGCAGAGGTCCCGGGTCTAATTCCCGGACGAGCAGAAATTGAAATGATGAATTTTAATTTCTGTTACGGGTCTGGGTGTGCTATGTATAAAATAAAATGTAAGTAATTTATCAGTTGTCTAATACCCATAACACAAGCTTCGTATACTTTGGGGCTAGATGGCGCTGCATGAATTTATTCAAGCATATATGTAAAAGCATATTATATCTATATTATATATCTGTCCTTTTTTTCTCTCTATTATATTTGGTCGGTGCCCATTATCAATTTCCATACATTTATCACCCGTTTACTTGTCATACATATACCAGAAATCTACCGCTTTTCCAAGGTCTGGTAGCGCGATTTTGCTAGAAGCGTAGCTTTGAAATCATATTTCAATTTCATATTTGGTTCGTTGAATTGCCCCGCCATACGCCATTGCGATTTGTGTTCCGCTTCAGTGGGCTTTCATCAAAAACCTTACACAATCCACGTATTTAATTTTCGACACGCTCACCCGAATTTGAAATGCTTTCATAATTCAAACGTAGTGAATTATACTTCATTCGAAATTCGCAACGTTCTCAATTACAATGCCGTAGTTAGTAGCTTTTATCAAGGACTAGTTTTTCGCCCGCGGCTCCGTTTGCGTGGACTATTACTATATGATAATCATCTTGGCGTTCATGTCCCGGTTGTTCTCTCGAGCACGAGGGCCCGGGGTCCGCCTTGACCATGATCCAGAATTTAGCGATCAGGTAATTACAGTGGAGCGACTACCATCTGACCTCGGGGAACCTGACCAGATTAGATCATGGTTACAAATTCAGTTGCCTGAATTTGCAGGTTTCATCACGATGTTTTCCCTCACCGTAAGAGCAGCTTGGACTATTACTATAACTGTAAATAATTGTGGACAAATTCACACAGCGCCCGTCGGGACCCAAACTAAGCAAAGCTTGTACCTGTATCTAGCGAGCTTACAGGACGAAGGCAATGGAAAGTATAAGCCTGTCCATCCTCAGCTGCTAAACAATTTCATCAAAATTTGTGCAGTAGTTTAGCCGTGAAACCGTAACAGACAGACAGAGAGTTTCTTTCGCATTTATTATGTTTTAAAAGATCTTGTAATTGCAATTCTGGGTGATGGCTGAAATTTTAATGAATTCAAATTTAATGGTAATGCCAGAATAGTTAATTTCAGACCTTTTACATACCAGAACGAATGTGGGTAGAAACGAGTTATCCAAGAACAAGTTATTTCAAGCGGAAAATCTGCTAATATATAATAATAATAATATATCTTTATTAAAGGCAATAAAAAAACCCAATATACAATAATTACAATAAAATAAATAATGAATAATATAAAAATACAATAATAATAATAATGTAAATTGAGTGTTAAAAATACACTGTCGTCTGTCAGGTAGGTACCATCATTTTCTGTTCTGGTCTCTATGGACAGACAGCCAATATTTAAAAATAGGACTAGTGAGATCCTCAGAGACGGCCCTGAGTATGCTGTTGCCAGAAGTGCGCAGCGCGCTCCAGAAGGAGGCTATGCGGGACCTGACGATTGCAAAGTAATCCGGCACGCGGTGTTCGGCGAACATGCCCGACGCGCTGCAGTAGCGCGGCATACCCATGAGAATGCGAAATGAGTTACGCGACGCGTTAACTCTCATGGAGTTACGCGATTTACCAGAGAAGTTAGTCCATAGTTGGCAAGTGTAGAAACACTAACAAAAGGCTTTAAAAAGTGTTATTTTAACTTCTTTACTACACTTGCCAAACCTGCGCGCGAGCATGTTCGCCCTCACCGACAACGCCCTCCTCTCTCTCTCTATGTCAGTGTCGTCTCTGAGGTCCTCTGTTAAAATATGTCCCAAGTATTTGAAGCGCTTCACAACCTGCACTGCTAAACCTCCCAAATATAACCCTGGCACCTTGTCCGGACCCCTTCCTGCTCGAAATACAAGCATTTCGGTTTTCGCCACATTATATTTCAGTCCATGAGCATAATGCTCACAGACTGAAAGCAGCTCCCTGAGCTGAGAAGCACCATATCGTCCGCGTAGCTCAGACTGTTCATATTTACACCACCTAGGTGACAGCCTATTCTAGTACTCCTCAGCTCCCCTATCAAACTATTGATGTAAACATTTAATTTATAAGTATTAGATGTCGCGTTAGATATATATAACTATTCTCTGATGAAATACAAAAAATGTTTATATGGTAATTTAAAGTTTATAAACTCAGATGTTTTATTTAACTAAATTGCTTAAGTATCATTATATATTTTTATGTAGTAGATTAGTACTAACGTTATAATTTCGATTTATATAGTGCACGCAAAGTTTGCATGTGCATGTGGCTTAACATTTATATAAATTGCCATTGTCACTATAGTTTAAGAATATTGCAAAAAAATTAAAATCTATTGGCAAATTGATAAATAAATAAATGGGCCATGGGCGATGGTTGCATTTTCTGTCAGATGGTCTTCTCGTTAGTGTCTCCAGACGAAGATTTATGACCTGTGTGTTGCCGTTGATGATGTAATACTTACATACATACGGAACAGGGAGGTGCCCGCCCTAAGGGCCTCGTTAGAAAGCTACGATATTAAACGCATTATCTTAAATGAATTAGTGAAATATGAATGTTGTGTAATACGTAAGTTTAAAAACAAAATGTGATTATATTTTCATATTTTGTTGGCTTCTCTAAAATATAAAATAAAATAAAATCTTACACAAGCTGTTGCACAAAATTGATTATAAACTTTGTTGCGATGGCAAACTTATCTCTTTAAGAGATCTCTTCTAGCTTACCATTTTCATAGTTTTAGCCATCTCGCTCTTTATATCCATGTGGTGTGTTAACGGCACTGAAAGGGCAACACAGGGTTGCGGTAAGTGGTCTTTGGTAATGACCACACCAAATGACCATGATACGATCCAGGATTTGGCAGATCAGGTAATTACAGTGAAGCGACTACCATCTGACCTCTGTGACCTTGTTAACAGGGGAACTTGAACAAATTGGATAATTATACTCATGACGTCGCCTTGTGTGGGTTTCATCACGATGTTCTCACCGTACGAGCATTGGTTCCACTAATGTACATGACGGCACTAGGGCTCGAACCCGGTACCTTCAGGGTTGCGGTAAGTGGTTGGCTGTAACTTAAGGACCAGCAAACTAGCGCAAACCGGTAGTACCCACTATTCTCTGCCCGGACACTACACGGCCAGTCCTAACTTTCTGTAATGTAGGGTAATATGAATAAGGTTGTAATGTTTAGTAGTTGGTCCACGACAGCTGCGCGCTGTATCGCGGATCGTATGTTTGGGGTCTGACATTAGAAACCAAATGGTTAATTGTAATTATAGATACGCTATGTTTTGCCTAACCTTTCCGCCTTAAAAGTTCATTTTCCTTTCGTAAAAATGTCGAATCCGCATACCAACACTGCGACCATGAATCCCTATGCATGTGTTAGATAGGGTGTATAGAGTGCACAGATCTCGCGTGTGAATTTAAGTATTTAGAAGATATTAATGATGGTGGTCTAGTATTTTATTGAAAACTAAGGGTGGAAAGCTTAATGAAATAAAAATAGGGCACATTAGTTAAATATAAATAGCTATTTATTCCAGACAGGAAAAGCATATTTAAACACACATATTGGATCAAATTAGATAAGTTATTATATCATAGGATAGGCAATCATAGCAAACAAAGTTACATGGGAAATATAACAATATATTCTGAACATAATAATACATGGCAAAATACAAAATCCCTAAAAATGGGACAATAGTATTACGTATGATTCAATCAATAACCGATTATATAGATGAATAAAACTAATACAAAATATAAAGCAACAATAAAACAATGCAAGTTTGTACTTAACTCTGTGCCGGGTCTGGAGCAACAAGGCCCTCCCAGTCTACCGACTGGGTTTATATAACCAACATTCAAACGGAAGTTAGAAGCCGTTATATTTCAACCAATGACAGCACGTTATAATAATTCTAATTAACTATGAAATATTGTGCAAAGATAATAATCAAATTCATCGAAATAGTTCTTAAAACTATTTTAAATAATTATAAGATACATTAAATATTTAGAAACCAAACTTTTAGTTAATTAGTACTGAATGTGCTCAAAGATTAAAACATCGTTCAGGAGTTTCGTACATTCGTTCTGAAACGACTATAATTTTATTTGGCAATATTATTTATTATTAATTACGATAGTTTTACTTTTAAATAACAATTAAAAATAGACTATAATACCATATAATATAACACGGCCATACTGACATGTGCTTCGTTCTCGAAGTACTTAAACATTGTGATGGTACATCAAGTTAAAACAATTATGGAATAAATTGTAAACATAATTAAAAACGTAAACTATTATATTATTATAGTAATCTCATCATATTTCATTACAAAGCAGATAAGAATAACATTGATATATCATTTTTATCAATACGAAAAACTACTCAAGTAGGTAAACAAACAATTAGTAAATTCCATTGACGTAGAACATGTTATCACATAAAGTTTACATAGGTTAACCATAAAATTAAAAATATAAGTTGTGCCTGTTGTATCGTTTATGCTGTGTTATTTCCACGTGTACAACGTGTACATACAAAAGTTTATAAATATTATGTATGTTTTATAATCGTCACATACTTAACTTTTTTAAACCCATATTTGAAAAATAAATAACCATTTACTGTGCATTTCCGCTTTTTTATAGCATTCCAGCTTTCCTTTTTATTTTGTACCATTATTGATAAATAAATAACCATGTACTTAGCATTTCCGCTTTTTTTTCATTGCATTTTAGCTTGTTTTTTATTTACAATTTTAACTAAGTCCAATAGTTAAGTTATTAAGTCAATGAAATCATCAGTAATGCATGTACGCTTTTTTAAATTTCATAATTATTATTGTAAACCATCACCGGCATCACCTTTACCCGTGATCCTGATAATATTTTTTGTCACTGGCATCACCTATACCGGTGATCCTGATAAATGTTGACTATATGCTTTAACATGCCAGGCCCAACACTCACTGCCTGTGAGGCTGACCGACATCGGGCAAGATAGTCGACCAAACATAATATATAAACATTAATATAATAAAATTGAATAGGTACGTGTAGTAAATAGAAAATATTAGTGTTTAGTATAAAATATCTTTTGTTTTTGGAAGAATACAGTACTTATCGTATGGTATTGTTTCTTATGTGTGTGTAAATAAATGTTTGTTGTTTTACTTCTGGACTTTGTCACAATATAATAAATGGTACTTATCAGCCAAATCTACCATCATAATCCGTTCGGTCAATTCTGACGTTTGATTTTCCAATCACTAACAGTAGCTAGCAAAAATTTAAATTTTAATCATATGTAGGGGGAAAGTTATAAGTTCGGACGGAAATTTATAAAGTACGGCATACTAACAGTGACGTCATTGTACATTCTACAGTCATATAAATTTGTAAGAAAATTCAAGTAAATGTATTCACCTAGAACTTGCGTTAGACGAAACGATCGCAATGTTAATAAACAGAAACATTTTTCTAAATTCACTATATGTACAAATGGTCCCCACGCTGTGATGGATAAAATGTTCAAGTAATCATATATCCAACAACATAAAAAATCATTAAAAATTGAAATCATTTACCAAAGAAATGAAATCCTTTCTTGTGCAAAAATGCTATTATAATATTGATGAATTTTTTTAATTACCTCGAATTGAGATAATCCGGATATAGCTATTGTATTATATTATTTATGACACCGTTTTGAAATTTATGTGAAAAATGACAATACTGCTGATAGAATTAATTGCTAATACAGAATGACATCTTACAAATATGTGAATTATTTAATATTTTGTTTATTGTACTGTTTATTAGATACTCTCACTTATTTGCAATGCCCTAACAGGGTGCCATATAAATACATGTAAGTACTACATAATATTGTGAAATCTGTTGGAAAACTGATACGTAATAAATGAAATGAAATAAATAATCTTTCGAAACCAAAATCTTCGTAACCACTGTACTAGTTTTGAAAATTATTTCATAGCGGTAGATTATCCGAATATAGTTTATGGAAACAGGTAAAGGTATATAGTTTATGATAACAAAGCTAGTTCTTTTTAAAATTGTAAGAGGGTTAATCGACTGTTCATACTTGTTAAACATGGTGTCTTTCTCGGTCCCAAGACGCAGTGCAAAGACCTTTCGCACTTAAAAATATCAGACGAATGTCGGTGGTAGATTTATTTTTTAATTAAGCGCGATCGATTCTATTGTGAACGTAAGTTTGCCTGTTATTGGATGTACATTTAAGAGTTAAAAATCTTTCATGTAATATTTCAATGTATAAATAAATACAATAAATAAAGGTACCCATTTTTAAAAGTATCTTGTCGATGTAGGTACTTTAATAAATAGCTTGAATTGAATATTTATTGTATGGTGACAGTTTGTGGAAATGAAAATGAAGTAAACAAATTAATATTTTGAGTTAAGCCGGGAACCCACCGAACAAAATTTTGTGTTGTCAACATGATGGAAACATTGTGCAACAAAAATACGTATGATAGTATTCTTGAGGGAAAACAATTTTTCTTGTAAATTAAGGACAATTGTTAAAACAATACTTTCAGTGGGAAGTGTGGGGCAGGAGATTCAAAAAATTGTCTCAAATATCAACGCAAACATAGTAAAATGTTGGAAAGACGTATCTACAGCATTTCCATTTGGTCAATGATTTTAATATTTTCCAATGTGGGTAACTGGTAGGGTTTTGTTTACATGTGTTGATATCGGTTATTTCTTTTATACGAGGCAAATTAGATGTGTGTTTTTCGTTTTCGATAATCTATGTCAGACTATTACAAGTAGGTACTAACTTATTAAAGTTACCTATCAAATTGACGGGAATATAAAGGTTACGATTATCGTTAACTTATTATTTAGAAAACTTAGCAAGTATTTGTCGGTCAACCGCACAAAATAGTTTTTTTTTTACCACCAACAAGAATTGTTAAAAAGCATATATATAATTTTGTACTGATGGCTTCTATGAAAGAATTTCTCAATATTCGTCTAAAATCATTTCTTACGGAATTAATAGAATTTATAGAGAACTTGACTTGGGTTAACTTTAACCCCTAATGTAAGGGGGTAAAAACGTACTACGAAATTTGTATGAAAAAAAAAACTTTTTAATATCGAGATAGGTAGTTACTGTCGGTTTCGTGTAGTATGAACATATAACTTAATGAAGTGTAGTGTAACACTGCTGTGAAGTTGTATAATAAAGTGTGTATAATATTCGCACAAATAAATCACATATGCAGTTCATAAAAGTGGCCATTCTCACATCACAGTATCACATTACTGACTCATATTATTATTGGCGTTAAATCATTTAATGCAATGAATAACTAGAAATCCATTTTGAAAATACAACAAAAGTATTGTTATTGAAAAAGAAATTATGCGATTACCGTTTTTAACGGTTTCAGTTGGCATTCACATACTTTTGTATTTAAAATTTAACTTTAATATGGGGAAAATATAGCTTCTATATAGAAAAAAAATAAAAATAAAAATTTAAACTTATTCTTTCAAACTAGTCAGTATAGTTTGAAGCACGAGTTTCAGGGATTAAGTCGTCCGCGTCTTATGCAGTATTAATGCAGAACCCTTCAGGGTGTTACCTGCTACCGTTTTAGCGATGTCGCTCCCATCTTCGATTTAACATTTGACAAGGTGTTCCAGTCTCGCAACGTGATGAAAACAGCACGGCGCAAGTCCAGGTTTAGGTCTCGTTCCGTTCTTCAGAGGGGAAGTCCGTAAGTCGTGCAAGACATCGTAGATTGTAGTGACGATGCCCATTTACTTGTAGAAGGGCCTCGTGTGTTATCTGAAAAATGGAAACAGCACAGTACCATGTTCGCTCGATCATTCCTGACCCTATGGTTGTAAAACACCCGCTACTACTAGCTGTCTTGTAGTATGTAACTCAAAGCAATACTCTTTTTTATTCAAGGAAAAACAAATCGAAATTAATAGACATCACTAACATTTTTACTCATTGACGTTCATTCATCACACTTTTGGAATAGGTAGGTACTTGTAGGTAGATTGCTCCATCGGCAGGAGTCCAACTCTTAAATTTATGATGCTGATGAAAAGGTACTGCTGTACTAGTCATGCTTATATAACGTGCACGTACACCTGTTAAGCTATAAACTTAGAATAGCAATTTCTCAATAGTTAAAATCATAAAGTAGTATCTATCAATATCCTGTCAGCTCATGTTTTATTCTTTAACCAAACCTGTACTAGGTCCATCGGATATACTTAGTCATAGGTAACACAGTCGATCGGCTACTACACCAAAAAAAACTAAATTAACGTTACATAGTGCAAATAACCTAACACAAACCAATTTGGAATTTAACTACTCGTATTTACATTCATTTGGTAAATTATTTCTTACCAACAAAAAATTACAAAGACTTTTTTTTTTAATGTTGTAGGCAGCTTTTCAAAATAATTTAAAAAGTATCGACGGTCAAAGTTAAAATTATAATCAAACCATACCCTCATTAAACAAATAATTTTCAAATTTTACTGTTGTGTTCGTATTCGTTTCTGGACAGGAACTTTAGTTTTAAATCCATTGTAAAATTAATTAAATTGTAATTCTGCCACTAAGTTGGTGCATAGCAACTTAAGACTTTCTCAATTTGTTCGTTACACATTCGATGAGAGAAATGAATGAACGACTCACCGATTAAAAACTGTAAATAGCAGGTTCGTCGAGGACCAAACATCGTAGTCCCGCATCTGCATTCTGCAGGTACTCGCCGTTCCGCGTCGTAAGAAGAATCCAGCTTCCACAGGCTCGTGCGGGCGGAAAGATCACGATGTAACATAAAAAAAATAAGAATGTTAGAAATATTGTAGGACGTTGCGAGTCCTTTATCCCACTTCTGATGTTAGATAGGGTGTATAGAGTGTACAGATCTCGCGTGTGAATTTAAGTATTTAGAAGATATTAATGATGGTGGTCTAGTATTTTATTGAAAACTAAGGGTGGAAAGCTTAATGAAATAAAAATAGGGCACATTAGTTAAATATAAATAGCAGTGGCGTGCCTAGGGGTTCAGAGTAAGGCAAGCCGAGAGATGAAGTTTGTGTAGTTTTTACGGTTATTAAAAATAAATCCATCCCCTTGCCACATTACTGATCAATCCTCACTTATCACTCTTCAGTTTTATACCAGCAATATAACTTGTGAGAGAGACAACCAACAATTCAATGAGTTTGGTACACCGATCTATGAAATTGTCTTATAAGCGATTTACTAATCTGAGAAATAGGTATAATAGGAATACATATAAGGAAATAATTTGTTATTTTCGGAGAAATGATTAAAAACTTTACCTTTTCCATGCAAATCAAAATTTGTGCACATTTTAAACCATCACAAGGGACTTTACTTCGTCTATTGTTGATCAATCTAATTAAATCACTTTTACTACAAAACACAACACAAACACAACAAAAAACTAATTACTTATCCGCCCAAACGGCTCAAACAAAACAATAGTGAAGTTGGTACGTATTACAGCTTTCAACAAACGTACCTACTGCGCATGCGCGAAGTTGCCATTTTCAAAGATTCGTGTACAACTTCATACGCATGCAGGGCTTAAAGTCTCGTACAATTTACTATATAAACAAACGTATAGTTATATCTCATTATAAGACAGTTTTCATATGTAAGAAAGAGACATACCGGCCGGAATCAAAGCCCGCTTACAAGCCAGCGCGTGCGAGCGAGATGACTGACCGAGTCTCAATTTCCTCAACTTGCGTGTGCGTTCGGATCGTGTTTCGTAACCTAGGCGCACGATGGCGCTGCTTTGCGGCGCGGCAGTTTGAAAAGCATTAGGAGCGCGAACTTTAAATAGTTCGCGCTCGCATTATCTTTGATTTTTTATCGATAATTATTTTTATAAGGCAAGCCCGGCTTTTGGGCTTGTATGACAGTAACGCCACTGATAAATAGCTATTTATTCCAGACAGGAAAAGCATATTTAAACACACATATTGGATCAAATTAGATAAGTTATTATATCATAGGATAGGCAATCATAGCAAACAAAGTTACATGGGAAATATAACAATATATTCTGAACATAATAATACATGGCAAAATACAAAATCCCTAAAAATGGGACAATAGTATTACGTATGATTCAATCAATAACCGTTAATAAAAGTTTCGTACATTCGTTCTGAAACGACTATAATTTTATTTGGCAATATTATTTATTATTAATTACGATAGTTTTACTTTTAAATAACAATTAAAAATAGACTATAATACCATATAATATAACACATGCTTGGCTTCCCGAAAATTCCATCGCAAGCTTAACGGTAATCCCCCAGGTTCATCTAAAGGCAACCCGGCCAAAATAAATATCCGCTATTTGCATTGATTTCCATGAGGCGTACCTGTATCCGTGAATTGACAAATGCGCGCACTCCCCGCCTGTATAAATAAGACCCTTACGTATCCGGCTGGGTAGTGTTGGCTGATGATCACTTTGGCTCCGGTCTCCGTTTTCGAATTTCGAGTTTGGATTAGGTATTGTGAAACTGGTTGCGCTTTATTTCGAACCAATAGCTTGACAAGCATAAATTATAAAAAAAAATTTAGTTGTTCTTGAACAATTCACAGAACGCCATCTAGCCCCAAAGTAAGGAAAGCTTGTGTTATGGGTGCCAGAAAACTGATAAACAACATATATATTTTTAAATACATAACAGTCTACTTAGTAATAATTAACGTAATTTAGAACAATATTATTGTAATCCTATAGTAAGAACTCGGTTTTCAGAGACCACATTGTTTCACTTGCTAAGGTCCTGCTAAACCTCAGAAGCATGAGTCTATGTATGTATGAACTAATTTTTAACTAGGTGCGATGGAAAAAAGAAACTCTTTACATGATAAGATCAGAAACAGCGACGTCTACAGATTCAGGTTCCATACTTCCTGTGATACTTGATATAATGATTTAATACACCCAAAATAACACCAAATTAAGTAATTAGTAAAACACGTTTTTTTTTTCAAAACGGATAACATTCTACAACAAGATAGGGCTTAATCATAGACTCTATTTATATGAGTGTACAGATAATCGTATATAACACTTACAATACCAGATTCCAGCTAAACCCGTTTCTTTATTGAGGCCGGTCCCCTCCCTAAACGGTCTGTCCCGGGAAGCACTACCCTTTTGACCGCGGCTTTTGGTCCCTCCAGCTCATATTATATTTTATTGATCCCCATTTTTGCCTGAGAGGCCTTTGTTTTTGTGACGTAAGCCTGTTTGTTTTTGCTTATTCGACATATGTTTTGAGGACCGAAGGCCTCCGGGTTTGAATGGCCGCTTGTTTGCCTTTAAATATACCGTATTGTACCTGTGCCTTATTATCGCCATATTATTATACTAAACGGGACTATACGACGTACCTTTTCGCTTTGTTTTCGGCAGGGTTAAATCCACCGTGGTCACGAGAATAATAGCAGTCCTAGTGACTATTCTCTTAATTCTATTTCTGCTATTATTCTCGTGTATAAGTATATTAGTGGTCACTAGAGAAGCAGCTTCTCGTGACCACGGTGGGTGTAACCCTACCGAAACGTCGGAAAAACAAATCGGAAAAAGGTACATCGCTTGTGAGTCTCGTAAATTATAATAATAGATATGTGTAACGCAAGTTTAGTTTAACATAAGTTTTATCGACATGAAAAAGAGATATATCATCAGTTCATCAAGGGGTCACACACGCGCGTATGCAGATGAGTTCCTCATGATTTAATGCTGCATTTGTTACAATTAGTATCTCCTGATTACGCAGTGTTCGGACATTTTAAGATTAAAACACCAATTAAATTTGTGTTTTCTCGCGATTACACATTTGCGCAAATATTTTAAATTGTACATAACTTAACTAAATTAATACGCTAATTTCATAGGTAAGGCCCTAATATTCATCATTTTAACCCAACACGACGTTTCGATCACATTCGTGACGACTCTACAACGTTCTGACCTGCGTGCAATGGAACCCCCAAACCAACAAAATGTGCGCTTGTAGTTTACGCCGGCCAGCGACTACGACTGATGCTGACATAAGCCAACATGCCTGTGCCGTAAATAAAAAACCAAACACTCCTGTGTTACAAAACGTGTACGCGGGCCACGTGAATTTTCCGCTAGCTGCGTTGTTGGCAGAAACTTTTTCAATTTATAATTTTTTTGACGCACCAGCGCGATGTTCGTCAAAAAATACGTTAGGTATGTATGCGTAGGTGGCGTAGATGTAACCTTCGCCTTACTGAAGTAAGCCTTACGCACGTGATAAAGATTATGAGCAAAATTTGGGACTGTACAGTTCAAGAATTGAATAGAATATAATTTTTTTTTTGTAGAAGTTTGTACAATTAGTTGTTACATTTAAAATTGTGAGTCTCAACAGCTTGCCCATTTCACAGGAGGAAAGTTCAGTGATTTACCAGTTTTAGAATAAAATCCTTTGCAACATACAGGGTATTTAATGCATTGTGCGAAAAAAAAATTATTTTTTTGTTAAAAAATTTTAATAAAAAATTAAAAAATTCTCAGACCGAGTTCTTCTGCCGACGAATCTCGTACTAAAAAAAGTTACCAAACCAACCCTAATGTGAGCTTTTCCCATTAATCAGCCAATGGTTTATCTCTTAATCAGCTGTTCTTAATAATAATGATCATTAGGAGTAAATTGGCTTTGCCGAGGGGGGATTACGGATCCCCGACCACCATGTCTCCGGTGAAACAGTCAACTTAATGAGGTGGTCCCTGCATCCCCTTTGTTATTTCACACTCGGGTTAAAAGCTGTTTGGAAGATTAGAAAGCAGGCTTTAAAAATCAACGCTTGGAGCCTTTTGCCGGGGGATAAGGTTGAAATTCGTGTGCTTTTATTTGTATGGTACGATCGTGTGAACGTAAATTTCCTTCTATTTTTTTTAACAATGGCAATTGTGTTGTGACCGTGAAATATTTTGTAATGTAGTGAGTATAATTTCACGCGTGCCTATTGTTTTTACGTTTAATCGTTTGTATGACGTTCTATGTTATTTATGGTTACCTACCCACGGATCTCTAAATAAGGTACAATTCAGTGCATAGAGGACGGACCCCCAACATATTTGCCTAGCTTTTCCCAGCGGCTTTTACCTGCGCGCAGTTCCTATCTCTGTGAACATTCAATATTCCCGCAGGCCCTATTATTTTCACGGGATAAAAAGTAGAATATCGGGACAATTGGTTACTCGGGAATAATGTGAAATCGGTCAAGTAGCGGAGTGTAATTTATAGTTTTGAAGAAAAATTATTTAAAACAAACAAATGACGGAAGAAGAAAAGAAACAATAATACTATAAATAATGGTAATAAGGCTTGTACATTAAATAAAAACATTAATAAGCAAGAACGGTGCCATAAAAACATTAATGGCGTCTTTAAGAGACAGAACGTTTTGTGTTACGATAAACGTTTGTGCGATAAATATTTTTTCAGCTCGCTTGGTCGTAACTTGGATGTTTTTGTATCACTTTTAAGCACATAATCCAAGATATTACGTACGCGTGTTTTTTACTTTAACTATTACGCACTTGTGTGGGTATCGGGTTGGCCGTGTGGTGGCCGGCAGAGTAGAATAGCACCAACCCCTTACACTCGTGGGTGTCGTACAAGGCGACTAATGTTTTAGAGGCAAACAATCAAAAGTCTCCGTAGTCTGGAAAATGGGCAGCAGCATTTTCCATTGTTATATTTAAATACTGCGATCTTCAACCCGCCTGCCAAGCGTGGAGATTATGGCAATAACCTCCCCTTTCGTGGGAGAGGCCTTTAGTCCTGCAGTGGACTGTTACGGGCTGTGATGATGATGTCTGTATCGGATAATACTCATAATGCAGTAAAGTTGCATTTTGTTCGCATTAACTTGCGACTTGGGTTTGCGCGGTCGAATCCCAGGCTAAACATTTTAGGAAAGCATTTAAAAACCTAATATTGTTATAGTAGGGAAATAGAGATTTCACGGGATTTTCCCGCGTACCTCTGGATTGACGAATAGCACGCGTGGACACGCGAGCGGAGCCGCGGGCTGAAAGCAAGTTTATACTAATAGTATAAAGAGAAAATGTTTTGTATTTTAATACTTTTGTTTGTAACGAATATACTCAAATTCTATTGGACCCGAATTTATTATTTATTTATTATTATTTATTTAACAGTTTATTGTGCACAGGAAATACATAGTGAATAACAGGCAAAGTAATAAATACCCAATAGTAATAATAATACATAGTGTAGTAATAGTAGTAATAATATATTTATTTAAAACCCGATCCGATTCGATTCCCGGCCGAGCAGAAATTGTAATGATTTATTTTAATTTCTGTTACGGGTCTAGGTGTAGTACGTATAATAAGTATGTATTTAAAAAAAAAAGTATTGAAGTAGTTTATCAGTTATCCAACACCCATAACACAAGCTTTGCTTACTTTTTTAGGGCTTTAGGGGTTTTGTGTGAATTTGTCAATGCATATTATTATTTCACTAACAGCAAGCTAATTTATTCCCGAATGACATAGGCTACTTTGTATCCCTAGAAAACAATAGGTTCCCGCAGGAAAGTTGATTGTTTACAGAGACTCGAACTGCGCGGGTGAAAGCCGCTGAGAACGAGTACTATATTTTATCATAAATCTTTCGTGAGCCTCCCAATCCTAATTCGCAGACGATTCATAGCAACCGCCAGTTCATTACAAAAGCGTAACAGGCACTTACCTACTTAGTCCCGATCGCGAACAAATTAAATTTTATTAAGCTACCCCTTCAAATTATTTGCCACAAATGCTTGTAACTTGCCCATTTCCCCCGCAATCTAATAAATTGAAAAAGTTTACGAGAAATTGCTGCTCGAACGGTTTTCCGGTTACCACGAAGTACAGCTGTTGGGCAAACTAGATTAATATAGCATAGTGGAGTAGAATTAACCGACAATTGTGCTTGAGGTATGATTGGTAATACGCTTCTAATCATCATCACAACCCGTAACAGTCCACTGCAGGACTTCGGACCTCCCCACGAAAGGGGAGGTTATTGCCATAATCTCCACGCTTGGCAGGCGGGTTGGAGATCGCAGTGTTTAAATATAACAATGGAAAATGCTGCTGCCCATTTTTCAGACTACGGAGACTCTTGATCTTTTGTCTCGAAAACATTAGTCACCTTGTACGACACCCATGAGCGTAAATGGTTGGTGCTATTCTACTCTGCCGGACACCACACGGCAACGCTTCTAATCAACATACTAAAAATATACACGTGTACCTTTGCTGCTTTTGGTGTGAGGGGGCCCGATAGGTCCCATATTTTGGTTTTCCGTAAATATCTCGAAAACAGTGCGTCCTACGGGATTATTGTCTATGACTAAATTGTACCTTATGAAATTCTCTACAAATTTTCCCTCACACGCTTTTTCGAATTCGCAACCATTTACGATCAACACGCTCTCGATTGTGGCGGTAGACAAAATTACCTCTTTTTAGGGAATTGTATGAAAAATATAGTTTCAAGAGGCGGCCAATTACGTACCATTTGCCGCAATAATAATTTCTATTGCAATTAGTTCCACCTGTAAAACTATTTTTACTCCACTACTAATACTTAGTAGTATTATTTATGTAAATAGTGTATGAAGTTAAATAGTATTTAACAAAATGGGTATTATACGCTTCGTTTAATAATACAGTTTTCGCAGTGGATGGATGAATTATTAATGAGGACGGTTTAGGTATAAATTTGTTGATAGTTATGCTAAACCGGGGTGGACAGCTGTTATATAGAAACATACTATACATCACAGACTGGAATGTCATAATTAATGAGTAAGTTACTAGTGTCTGTCTAGACAGTTTTTCAGTTAAGGCGCTAAGAGGGGTAAAAGTGCTCCCATAGTATCCGTATATAAAATTCAGTACTTATCCTTTATTCATTATTTTAAGGCAGGTTTTTTACAATTTGTATGACACCCTTGTTGAAGGGGTTGGTGCTATTCTATACCCGAAGAAAGTGTTGCCGCTGTATTGCTAAAATATAGTAGATTTGGCAACCCTAACATTAGTATTGCTAGCTCATTTTAAGTATAGGTGGTGGGTAGGTTGATGTGCTACTTTCATATTTTAACAATAACTTTTCCATCTTTACAGATCACTAATGGGAATGATAGGAATTCTTCGTGACCGAGTCCACTGACGATAATGGGACATTTTCACCGGCCGCCTTCCTTGCACACGGTAACAAAGGTTCGTATTTAAAAATAATGATATACCGTCATTCACGGGGTGCCAATCCGTTCCCAACACTGTTCAATCAGTCTCAGGGTCCACAGCGGAAGGCCTTGTTATTTAATAATACACATACGCTAGAATAGTTGATGATTATTGCACATTGGCTACTCGGTCTTTGTATGTACCTATTCCCACGCGTGCTACAGACTACGCTCTGCGAAGACGGAGTAGCCGATACGCATTGCTTACCGTCGATTTTGTTTGTGTAATGCGCAGACTAATAGGCATGCCGGTCACCTGATGGATAGTGGTCACCGCAGCCTATGGACATCAGCAACACCAGGGGCGCTACCAATGCGTTGCCCGCCTCTGGGGTGCGATTCTCCAAGAAACAAGCAACGATGAAATGAAGGATGTTTGTAACATTTCAATAGAAATTTGTGCCTTGCTTGGCAACCTGGCCACGATCTGTCTCCTTGTACGACAGTAAATATCTAAAACAATAGCAAAAAATATTAATCTGAATGCTCAAAGACTATTCATTCTCTCGGTATAAACAGTGGTACCTAGACTTGTTATCCTACTGTTTTTCCGAACTCGTTGTTATAACTTAGCTACAGAACAAAGACTAACAAGCGAATGCTCTAACTAAATTAACTGAAAACGCTTGTTGAAGCATTTCTCTATAAATTATTTGTTTGCATAGAGGCAAAGCGACAAGAGTGTAGTGAGTAAGTAACGTTATTTATTTGACTATTTATTGTAACAATAAAGAAAACTGTAATAATCATCTTGGCTTTAATGTCCCGGTTGTGCTCTTGCGCACAAGGGCAGATCCGATAATTACAGTAGCGCAACTGCCATTTGACTTCCGTGACCCTACTACCAGGTGAACCTGACCAGATTTGATATTGGTTACACATTCAGTCGCCTGAATGTGCAGATTTCATCACGATATTTTCCCTCACCGTAAGAGCATCGGTGGATGTAGGTACGAGTACATAACACAGAAAAGAGTTATTGGTACATATCCGATGTGGGATACGAACCCGGGAGGTCTCGCTTACGAGTCCGACCCCGTAACTACTAGGCTACCGACGCTCCTATAAAGAAAATGAAGCAAAGGCACTACTTGCAACCTTGCAATATTCCACAAAAGTTCTCCTTGATCTTTACCACAATCGCGTAGGCACCGGCTTGCGACTGTCACTGTGACAGAAGGTTGCTTCCACATCATAAACGCCTTGACCGGCGCGGGCGGGGTGGTCGTACAAACATTTTATTTGCTTAATATTATTATACATTTATTTTGTAGTTCTTCACCTTCCATCCCGCCGTCACACGCGTATCGCAATATCAACTCAACTGTTCTGTTAAAACACCTTTTCAAACGATAATTAGTCTCTTTTCAAACCCGTCGCCTGTAAAGCGCTGAATAAACTGGCAATTATTCCAACCTGTGACGTTGGCATGATTTATACTGCAGCCGATAGGATTTTACCCGGGGCCGAAATCCCGCTTTATTTAAACCGAGTAATACCGGGATACGGATAACCGGAAAAATGTCCTTCAACTGGATGAAGCTATGTGAAGTACCTAATTATGGGCAAGTATTGAATTATTGCCTAATTTTAAATATAGGTAGGTAAATCCGTTTCGAATTAGAGCCAGACTGAGGAAGGACCACCAATTAACGGAATACCGCAGCCAAACAATACTATTTGAAATAGTATTGTGTTCCTGCCGGTGAGTACGTAAGGTCTCCAGCGCTCTCATGTCATATCGTCTGCTGGTCCTATCCACAATATTTTTTGTAGTGTTGCTGAAGCCTTAGGTAATGAATGAAGCTCATAATGGAGGCAACAGTCCCATAATACTTGCATAAAACGTAAACAAGCCTTTGTCCGCGGTGTAACCACAATATGTACGCGCATCGCATCGCAGCGCAAAGTGCGTACTTAACACATCAGTGACATACCGGGTCGCAGCGCATTGACGAACTTTAAGTACCAGTACACTGCCAGACGTTGCAACTGTAGGATAGGATAGGAGATCTTAACGCAGTCACAATAAAAACTATAATAGAAAAATAGAAACACATGCGCGCGTACACTCGCATCCGCTTTAGCACATTGCTGACGGGGCGCAGCTGGGGCGGGCCGCATCGCAGACACAAAAATCCGCCGCGCAATGTCCGACAGGCTGCGCCCGCATAATGTGCGATAGTGCATATAAAATACATTTCAATTTGAGCGGATTTTTGAGCTGCGCCCAGACCCGCTGCGGTCCGACGCAGTATGCTCATACCATAGAGAAAATATTTACTAACGTAATAGAGCAGCCATCACAAACAAAAATATTGTACCAACCTGTCACGTGCGGGAGGTGCGGGGGGAGGCTGCTAAGTCATAGAATGACCGATGAAATGTTATCATTTTCTTTATTTTTGGCCCTCGAATGATTCGTACAGTTTTAAATGCACAAGATGGCGTTTTTTTTAATATCCAAGCCACTGTCAGATTGGTCCGCGTCGCGCAATGTCTCAGAACTGACTGCGGCCACTGTTGTCCATGGACCGCAAAGCGTGGTTCAAAGAAAATACTTGCGGTGTCTCCTCTATTACTTTAGTAAATATTTTCTCTATGGCTCATACCTTAGTTCAACTGCGCTGATTGCGATATGCTAGCCGCAACTGTTATTGGCAAAATGTTGATATATTGAAAATTTTATCTGGTGGTAGGACTCTGTTCAGCCTGAGGAGTCCGCCTGGGTTAGCACCACCGCCTTATTTATTTCTGCCTCCATGCAGCAATGCGCATTGTGTTCCGGTTTGAAGGATAAGGTAACCAGCGAAATTACTGGCATGAGGCATTTCATCTTAGACGTCACAGTGACAACGCACCTGCGGTTCTGTATTTTTGTTACCGTTTGTTGTTTTTGCAAGATTGCAATCTAAATGTACGAATTGTAGATGTTATGGGCGACAGTTGCCACTTACCATCAAGTGGGCTGTCAGCTCGTTTGTCACTGAGTAGCATAAAAACAAAATTGACAATAGTTTTAGAAATCCTCAGAATTTCTAGAAAGGCCGATATTTGACTGCAATTCAACTCAGCAACTTTAATGAGCCGTCACAACACAGAATCTGAATGTAATTTTTATAGCGTCATTGTCAAATGTGAACCCTTTTAACGTTTTATGTGACTTGAAAAATATAAATAATGGGATTTACTTTAATGTCATAGGCTGATGGCAAGTTTTACTGGAGTTTCTTTGGTTGTAACGTCTTTTCACAATTTATTTTACACCTAGAAAAATACCGCGGTTGGCCAAAGATAATAAGATGGCCAAAGATTTCGGCTTCGGCTATATTTCCTCCAACAAAACTCAAAACTTATTTTATCGTACGAACTTACTGTCATAAGTGCGATAACTTAAACTTACCCATCACTTCCATTCCCCGCAGTCTATCAATATTTCATTGCAGTATCGCAGATATTTGGCTTTCCCGGCAGTTGGTAGTGAAAAAATAAAATGCCAGAGCCAAGCCCCTTTAGTCAAATGATGCGTGCGGTAATCAATCATTCACTTAGCCGGTTGCCACCGAGATTCGCTATTCATGGAGTTTTAAGATAGATAACCGGGAAATACGAGTAGGCATATAGATAAATTCGAGTTATGTTCGTAAAGAAGAAAACATAGATACACATATAACATTAGAACATATATAAGTAGATTATAATTGTTACTAAGATTGGTAGTAACGTAACGAAGGGGATTCATATCCCTTTCGTATTGGAGCCAATCTCAGCCAGACCACAGCCAAACCATTTTAGAGATTTAAATTTACTATCTGAAAAATAAAATATTTATTTTGATTTTAGATGGTATTGTGTTCCAGGGCTGGATGTGAGTAAGACCTCCAGGTACCCTTGGGGCACCGTGGGTTTGGCAGTGCCTAACATATGCCTACTAAACTTGCTTAACAGCATCTTATTTATCGTAATAAAAATACATTATAAATGCACGAGCGCATCGAGCTTAGAATTTTAGCACATTGTCCATTAAAACATTGCAATATTAAAATAAATTATCTCTTATTTGTAATGAAATAATGAATAATCATATTTCGTGAATTTATTCATCACGCGGTGAGCTCGAAATTTTCGTCATTTTTGTTTTTATAAGTTGGTGTGACGCATAGAAATAAATACCCTGGAACCGGTTGAGCGAACAAATAACTCTGACGGTTACCATAGTAAATAAAACTGCGCTGTCTACAGTGCCACAAACATGTCTGACCGGGTGACAGCGTCGCTGTTGTTGGCATTGACATTACATTTCAAAACGGCAACACTTAGTTCCGGTTTTGTCCACCGGGTCGAATAGGTTTGTCAACAATCTTGTCAAGCCGCCAGATATAACATTGTTAACGCGTACAAGAATATGTATGGACAGTGGTAACCATTCCAATAGCTATGTGTAATACGTCGTTGGATAGCTATTTTCGAGCTGAACAAAAGTAAGTAAGGCGCTAACTGCCAAATTTTAGTTCGTTCAGAGTTATGCTGTACTAAACATATCACAGTATTAAGTATTTTTTTCTGTTCTACCCGCATTTAATGGCCATGTGTAATGCATCGATGGATTCATGGATATACAGGGTGTAAAAAGACCGCTAGCATTAATTGAAACCCCATATTCTACCCATGAAACTGCCCACATTGCGCGTCGCAATTAATTATTTATTTTAGGTAGCGAAATTATGAAATCATTTCCGCGGGTATGTTTTTTGGGGAAAGTTGTTCAGTTTCGTGGCTAGAATATGAGGTTTCAATTAATGCTAGCGGTCTTTTGACAACCTGTATAAGTATAAATAAATCATACCATATTAAATATAATGGCGCAGTCTCTTGTGCCACAAACTTATTTGACCCGGTGACAGCGTCGCTGTTGTTGGCAATGACATATTATTTCAATATGGCAACACTTAGTTCCAGTTTTGGCCACCGGTTTTTAGCACTGAAATAGACGTCAGTCATCAATCTCGCCAAGGCGCCAGATATAACATTGTAAAAGCTTACAAAATTGTTGTAACATAATGCCTTAAATATAAATTTCTAAACAGTAATAATTGGGATTCGTCAATTACAAATCCAACCTTCAATTCCAACCTTCAAATTTATCATTTTATCTCCTTTAAAATTATACCACTTTTGTCGTTGTAGAATTCTTCAACGAAGCTACATTATATAACAATATTATTGTTATTGATTAATTTGTATACTCATCTGTTATCTATATTTATCTATAATAATATTACTTCCGCGAAAACAAAATCAACGGCATTATGCCGCTGGTGCAAAGTCACATCGTGCGCATATATGTAAGACTGCCAAATCAAAAATAAGCAGATGGCGTGCATTGAATTTGAATGAACATACCAACTAATCATGGCCGGTTAATGATGTAGCAATAAACACTTAAATATTTATTGGAAATGCTAAAAATATAAGTTTTACAAGTAATACATGATATTTCTTATACTTTACGGAAAAAAGATACTCCATTCTTGGTTTTGGTTACTGTTTATTGGAATTAGTGCATGTGTTTCCTACGCAACTCGGCATTCTTAGATTGTAAAATAACGACCATTCGTATACGTGGCCAAAACGTCACTGAGACATAGTTGGAGCGCAATTGCAGTTTACGCTCCAATGACATGTAGCTATTCCCTTTGGTCCATGAACGGGTCCATTATGTAGAAGTCATTGGTGTGACGAGATTTTAATGAAACAAAAAAAGGGTGAGTGTAGCTAGCTCGAAGTTTCTAGTATTTTGACTCTCGAAAGCTTGCCTGATTAACGAAAATTCAAAGATTGACAGGGCGTTTGAATGCACGAATGACAGTGAAAGTATTATTTTTCACAACCAAGTAGGTAATGAGTGCGAGCTGCACATTTTTCTACTTTGTTTTTACTGACCCTTTCCGATCCCTCGCGCCCCTTGTAGAAGCTGTGCAATCCACCCTGCTCTACCGATTACCATAAAAAACTAACATCTTCCCTCCCCCTCCCAGTGCGGCGGCGGCAGCGGTGCGCGGGTGCGATAGCGCGCATGCGTTGATGGGCGCGGGCGCGGGCGGGGCGGCGGGCGGCGGCGCGGGGCGGGCTGCGCGCGCGCTGCGGCTGCTGCTGCTGCTGGTGATGGCGCTGGCGGCCGTGGAGTACCTCTTCGGGTCGATACTGGACGCGTCGCCGCTCAAGACATACATCTACACGCCCATCTATAATGCCACGCCCGCTTTCAGGTTTGTGGATTTGCTATGTTTTTTTAAACAATAAAGGTGGCTAACAAGCTTACTGCCTGCCTGATTGTATCCAGTCACCGCACCCTGTGGACGTTTGCAATACCATGCGTTGCCGACCCCGTAGAAACCTTTTCACCCCTTTCTTGGAGAACTCCATGTTGTACTAACCAGGGAAAAATGTCTGGTCCGTGTGATCTGTTGATTTCTGTTTTACCCAGGCATTGTCCCCCTGCGCCACATCTGCAATAGGTGCAGTTCAAGTCCATTAGCACTTTGATAATAATATTTTCGATTGCAACTACAGCTACATACATGGTGTTATTAATTATCTCGCTACGCTTGGAAGTTAACTTCGCTACGCTCAAGATCTAATATACCGCCCATGACGGAAGACACTGCTTTATCCCCTTGGTATACAATTAAATCTACTATTAACAATTAAACAGGAATAGTGGTAATGCACTTATGCTCTTGTATTATATGTCACCGACACTTCATATTATTCGGTCGGCATGACACACCAAACCACAGAATATTAGCACGAACACGAAACTCGGACGGAATTCGGTACACACCATATTATTCAGTTTAGTAAAGATACGTGGCATCGTCGTTGGTCTATGTCGTCACTGTCGAATAGTTATCAATCCTGTTCTGTTCACTATTCACCTAATCAATACTAAAACTATAATTTACAATATTTGCCATTAAAGAAGTCGGAATCAAAGATTTTATTTTTGCCTATTAAAACTGAATAGCCGACAATACGTAGACGCCCGACTACTTAGGCGAGCACTTATTATACATAACTCACAAAAGCAATTCAAAGAAGCAATCACAATTCCAGAAGCCGAGAGAGAGCGGAACACCACACCAGGGAGAAACCGTCGCCACCCTGGACTAAAAGACCGCAAGCGGCGACGCCAGAGCCAGAGATCGCCGTAAACCGCACCAAAAACGATACAGTACACAAAAACACACCAGAAACAACCCAGAAGCCAGTGAAACAGGAGGCTCCGGTATCAGACCGGATTGATGACACCCTGCTTATCACGAAGATCATGGACGGAATCAAGAATCTCGCAACTACAGAGGAAAGTGATCTCAGGAGAAGCAACGACTCGTTGCCACTTTGTGAAGTTACGCCGCCTGACTTAGGTAATTTGAAAGTTTAGACCTTTGAAAATTGAAATATTATACTAAAAATCTAGTAAAATTAGTCGGGATTATTGGCAAATTTACGGTGAGGGAAAACATCGTGATGAAAGCTGCACATTCAGGCGATTGAATGTGTAACCATGTAACCATGATCCAATCTGGTCAAGTTCCCCTGGCAGCAGAGTGACGGAGGTCAAATGGCAGTCGCTCCACTGAAATTACCTGATCTGCCAAAATTCTGGATCTGCCAAAGCTTGGTCAAAGCGGACCCCGTGCCCTCGCGTGCAAGAGCAAAACCAGGACATTAACGCGAAGATGATTTTTTATTGACAAATACGTATAAACAGGAATTATTTTATAAGAAACCTTTGCATTTCTTTTATTGTATTTGATTTCAATAAATCAACCGTTGATTATGTTTTCAGGCCCAGTGACAGTAAACAAAACCGAATTAGAATTAGTGGACGTCGAGAAAAAGTACCCGGAGGTGTACTGGGGCGGCTACTATTCGCCACCGAACTGCACCGCCAGGCATAAAGTAGCCATTATAGTGCCATACAGGTAATCTAGGTTTAATTATCGCATAAAAACATCAGTTTGTCAGTGACAAAGCAGAAAGCTATCACCATAAGCGGTGACTGTCGCTCCGCGCTCGTGACATCTACGATATATGCACTTAGTTTTTGTATCTGATAATAAAAGTGTTATTATTATTATATTATTTAAGTAACAAAAATGCAAAGGCGCATGTGCATGGACTTACCTGACTTGCTGGCCTTCAAACTGGAACACAACAATATGGACTGGGGGCGCCATAGGTTACCCTTCGTCATCGAGTACAAAAAAAATTCCACTTTCTAGCGAGAGTAGAGATTTATTAGACCCACAAAACGTTGGTCCGTCCTTGCACAACCTAGCACAAACTTTTTTTTGTTACCATAAGTCGAGTTTTCTTAGCGATAACAGTAGTAGTCGTCCTCTTGTGTGGGTTCTAGAAGTAAAAAGAAACCGGTCTGCCTCACATATTCTTGGCAGTTTCGCTAGTCAGCCACGTTAAAGTCACCAAAGTAAAAAACAACCGGCTGCCCTTACTTCCTCTTGACAGTTTCGCCAGCCACATTAAAGTCACCAGATTGGTAACTTACTACCTAGTTATAAAAAGGACCTCGTTTATTGTTCATTTCAGAGACCGTCAACAGCACCTGGCGATGTTCCTGAACCACATGCACCCGCTGCTTATGAAGCAGCAGTTGGAATATGGAATATTCGTCGTAGAACAAGAAGGTACCTACTGTAGTATTTAATCACCAAAGGATTTCATTTTTAACCAAAACGATGAAACGGTACTTTCAGCCAAAAAAAATTGTAATTTTCAGATAGAGACAATTCCTAAAAAAAATTACTATGGCGCCAAACCTGTACGCCCACCATCACCACCGGCTACTGGCCGTACAGTACTAAATGTTGTTATTTATTCTAATACCCTATAACAACCGAACCATTAGACGTACAGATTTAACGTCATCGTAACAAATGTTAGGAATTCTTGGCTCTATCAGAAAATTATATTATTTTATACACCAAGATGACCAAGGCCACCAAATTTTGACAATATTAATGGTTATTGAGGAGAGTCGTGGTCCTTTTTGGACACATTATATGCACCATAAAAAACTAAACAAAATAGAAAATAAATAGATTGTGACTACAGACTATAGTAGGGTGTCAAACGTCAACTCCAGCTGTCTGTCAAAAGTAACGTTTTACAAGATGGCGACGTTAGTTCTGATACGTGCACGTGCCAAATCCTCATTGTTGCGCTGTATCTCTCACATATACATATATCTTTATTCCTCTATAGGCGCGTCAGCCTTCAACCGCGCCAAGTTGTTCAACGTCGGCTTCATGGAGAGCAACCGTCTGAAGAGCGGTGGCTGGCAGTGCTTCATATTCCACGACGTGGACCTGCTGCCGCTGGACACGAGGAATCTGTACTCCTGCCCGAAGCAGCCACGGCACATGTCCGCGGCCGTTGACAAGCATAAGTTCAGGTAAGAGGTGACTCGATGAAGAAGAATGGGTATGCTTCGTTCATTCAGTTTATTCTGGCTCGCCCAGAAGTCGAGAGGTGTATGACTTCCTTTATGTTCATATGGTCCACTGAATGGGTATTCTTCTTCATCGGCTTGCACAGTAGTCAACCCTGGCCACCGCAATGTCAGTCGCCAGGAGTACCCAATAAAGGAAGGGTTTTACGTTCAGATTCAGCTGTTTGGATCGATATCCGTACCATATATGGGAAAGCTCAACTCGCAACCGGTACAAATCCGTCCAGGTCTTCCAGCTGTGGATCTTTCAGCTATCCGTACGAGCCGCTTTAGTTCGAGCTTTATAAGGCGTACGGCTAAGGAATGGAACGCGTTACCTGCGGGTGTGTTCCCTGATCATTATAATCTAGACGCCTTTAAGGCTAAAGTGAATAGGCTGTCCCTAGAGGCATGCTCCATCATCGGCTGCATCGTCACTTACCACCAGGCGGTCTATGCATGGCTAGTCTAATTATAAAAAAAGGGTCGAGCTGACGCAGGTTTATATACAGTTTTTTTGTTTTATTAATTGCACCCCGAATTTTGTTAACACTGGTTGCAACTTACTCAAACCCTTGTTCTTCCACAGGTTACTCTACGAGGACCTCTTCGGTGGCGTGTCGGCGATGACGTTCGAACAGTTCACGAAGGTCAACGGCTTCTCCAACAAGTACTGGGGTTGGGGCGCCGAAGACGACGATATGGCCTACAGGTGGGTTGTGGAGTGCCGCAAGGCTCCGTGTTGGGGCCCGTAGTTAACTTGTAAATCTTGTTATATAACGCTCGTATTTAAATTATCATCATCTTTACTGTACTCGGTGGTGAATCACTTAATTACACAGTTAAAGGAGACACACAGTAAGCGTTTGTCCTCACCGACAAATGTGCGATGCGAGTACAAAACAACAATATTTGATCATAGTATTGGTCTAACTCCAGATCCAAAATCAAGGATAGGCCCAGATTCTGGTCAGGATTCAGGTCAAGACCAGGTCCAAGAAAGAAACAGGCTCAGGTGACAGTTCTAGTTCCGATCCAGGTCTAGTTCCAGGCCCTGCGGACCACCGAATCTGGCCCGACTAAACCCGACCCGGACCCGATCCTGACCTACCCTAATGTCCAACGTTCTAAGCCGAATCACGTCATATTCGTGAAATGAACATAAAGTTGCAGGCCAGTGAGGGTTTATACAATTTCAGATGGCGCTAGCAAAACGTAAGGTCTGTTGTCAAAATACTGTCATGCTATTGGACAGAAACAACTGCCGTAAAATGATGACTCTATTCCAGCCAATGACGGGGCTTTATTTTGACATCAGACCTTACGTGACAGTAACGCCATCTCGTAGATTTTCGAGTCGCAAACACCTTCATTTGCGCATCTCTGTTTAAATTCCACTTACTCACTAAACTGGTTTATTGCCTATAGAATTGATTAATTCATTGTCAATTTTTTTAGGTTGAAGAAAAAGGGCTACCACATAGCTCGGTACGCGATGTCAATAGCAAGATACGCTATGTTAGATCATAAGCCAGCCGCTCCTAACCCCAAAAGGTATGTGAAACTGGTATTTATCTATTACACTGGCAAAAGTAATATGGGTCCCACCAACTTTCAAGCCAATATAGCAATTAAATACATAAGTGAATCTAAGAAAACATAAATTAATTAATAGCTCTATAGTCTACCTATTCTATAGTAAACACTGGAGGGAAAAATATGCCTATTGGCTGTTCAAAATATTTACGTGTAAAGTAGACTTACAATGAGCATGTCCATGAGTCATTCCTTTCGTTTAAATATTTTTATTTTATTTTAAAGATTCTGCAACTTGCGGTAATTCTTACATTAACTAGGTACGTTTATAAGTTAGATACAATACATTGTTGTAATAATTGTTTTTATTTTTTTGCAATTCATGTTTTTGTGTTAGATGGAGTTCTATTGTCAAGCGAACTTGCGTATCCCACTTATTTTTACAGAACCTTTCCATAAAAACCTACCTCGTGCCATCCCCATACAAAAATTATTATAATTACTTAAAGGCAGGGTAGCGTCGGTAGCCGGGCGGTTGAGTATCCAACTCGTAAGCGAGAGGTACTGGGTTCGACTCTTTTCTGAGTTATGTACATTCGTTGAATACTAACCGATGCTCTTACGGTGAGGGAATGCATCGTGATGAAACCTGCATATCAGGCAACTGAATTTGTAACCATGATCCAATCTGGTCATGTTCCCCTGATAGCAGGGTCACAGAGGTCAGATGGTAGTCGCTCCACTGTAATTACCTGATCATTAAATCCTGTCAAGGTCAAGGCGGACCTCGGGCCCACGTTCTCGAGAGCGCAACCGGGACATTAACGCCAGGATGATTTTGATTACTTAATGGCAGGGTAGAGTGGGGTATGGGTAGAGTAGGGATAGGACACCACGCGAACGAAGTTCCTTTACATGAGTAACACATCAACCTTTCATAAATACAACATTTTAGTATGACAAATGAGCCATAACATGTTTTCTTCTACAGATACCAACTCCTCTCGCAGGCGAGCAAAAACTTCCAGAAGGACGGTCTGTCCACCCTCAAGTACGAGCTGATAGGGGCGGTCCAGCACCACCTCTTCACTCAGATAACAGTGAACATAGACGAGAACAGCTGATGGACATACTTCGCCAGACTTTTGTTTGGCGAGGACCGGTAGCAACGCCTGTGGGCGACAGCGTGCAACACGCGGCCGTGAGCAAAGTGCCGTCACGATCGATTGCTCTGAAGAACTCTTCAGGCGCTACAACGCTGTCGTAATAATGCGTCCGACGTTATTGTTCATACAATAAATTCAGGCGCCTAAAGAGCGAGAAGTTCGCGTGACATTCATAGAAAGACTTTTTTATATGGCAAAAGTGAATACTTTTCAATAAAAATTTCAACTTCAAGTTATTCAATGTTATTTCAAAATGCTAGCTTAGTTGTATACCTATAAAATACTAAGTCATGGCCAACGGCATGTGAAGTTATAGTCTAGTCTAAACAAATTGAACTCGAACGAAGTGAACCAAGTTAAGATATTTTAGTTACAGTTATGAGTTACGGTTGGTAAGTTCAATAATGCCTCAGCTGCGTACCAATTTATTCATTAATACTTAGAGTAATAAATGAAACTAACGTGGTTATGTGTGGTTCTGCTTAGCATAACATATTGTATAAACGTGTCATTTTTTGTTGTTTATTTGTTGTTGTATGTGTCTTCTGGATGTCGTGTCACCGCCATTTTGCGCAGAATTTTTCAAAAATGATTTTTGTACCTACAAAAATATTTACGCCCTATTCCGTACCATCGGGCGGTTATGCGCTTAATACACATTCCTAAATTCAGTGACTGAATTCAGAAACAAAAAGCGTGAGAGCAAATCAAAGTGGAATGTATTGCTCATATAATAAGGTCTATTTTTGTATCTCGGATTTTTGGAAAGCGGAGCGACGCGTGACTTAACATAAGTGATACAAAAATGGACCTTATTCTATGAGCAATACATTCCACTTTGATATGCTCTCACGCTTTTTGATTCTGAAGTCAGTCACTGAATTTAGGAATGTGTAATAAGCGCATTATCCCTAAAAAGGTTAGCCAATAACAGATTTTAATCTGAGATTGCCGTCAATGGGGAATACGCGAACTCTACGTCGCGTTTACCACAACCCTCTATAAGGCATTACATTATCTACGTACTGCGAACTAAAGATGACTTTTTTCGCACTACTTAACAGTAAAGCGGTGTACTAAATAGGTCGCGCGCTTAACATATAACATGGCGGTATCGCATTAACCAATAGACTTAAGCACTAGAGCTGTTGAAAACATTCAAGTCAATATTTGTAAATAGTTTTTATCTCGTAAAATCACCTCCAATGGTACTAAATAACAGATTGATAATAATACTTTAACGTCGACATTTGATAATGAAAATAAGTTTTCGATACAACATGGACTCATTAGGTGTAATTTTTTTTTAATTTCATTACAGCTACTAATTACATTGTAAATTGCTATGCTATTTAATGTGATAATCGATATACATAACTGTGAGTCACAAAGATCGATATACCTATGGATATGTGCGTCACAAAACTGATTGTATGTATCCGAAACAAGGATACAGTCATCACATTATCTGCATTTTAGATCTGCATCACAAAAGAGCTAAAATAGTGTAAGTTCGACAGAATTCTTATTCTGAAACAGTGTAAGTAATTTTATTTCTTTTTATGATAAATCCTGCAATGGAAAAAAAAGTATGATAATGTTTGTGAGTGATTTTTATTTAGAAATATTATCGTTTTCGAAGTACATTTAACTGTATGTGTAATTGTGTATGGACCTAGTATTTTTTTAAATGAAGTATTTTTCTTTTAAAGTCGCAACTTTGGCTTAGAGTATATTATGATTAAGATTTAGTAATTTGTACCTTTTAATAGTTATTTTATTAAAATATTTTCTTACTTGGATTAACGTTCTGTTGTGCCACAAGTATTTATTTATTAATTTCTTTGTACGTGTAGCGGTAACAAAATTGCGAAGGATATTGTAATGATCGCGTATTTAATGTTCGAATAACTATCAATTATTGTACATAATGAAGCATAATAAAATAATATATGAAATGTGAGAAGATTTACCTAATAAGTATATCGGTAGATACGTAGATAAGTACAACCAATTTCTTTGTACATTTCATCAGTATGGGGCATGTGTAGAAATGTAGATATGTAACATAACATGCAGGACCACTCAGTATCTAGTAACAAGATTTGTAACCGTTAGTCCCGTCTGAATTCACAATGGAAAAGCCATAGAAAATTAAATAAAAAAAGGCAAAGCTTAGCAGCATGGTGTGCCAGGGCCCTACTCAGTACTTGGCCGACCGTCGGCGCAACTATATCGCAAAATAGCAATGAGATAGGGTGAATATGAATAGTCAGATAGGTCTTAGCGATCAACTTTGCTAACTTCAGGTGACTTCTTTGCGCACTTGATGATAGACACAGGGTACAAATTAGCAGATGGATGAGGGATGACTAGAGTATAACGTCAGTAGCGGATTCGATCCTATTCATTCTATTCTTATCTTGCGTTGTTAAGATTTCGGTCGGACATAGTTATATCAATGGCAATGAAGAACAACTTCAGTGCTGCGTTGTCGTAGCTAGTTACATGCCATTGACGCCAACCCTGGCTTATAGTTAGTTTTGACCTGGCTGTTGACATAATTTAGTTTGATCTCGATCCACAGACAGTATTTCTGTGCACAAAAAAGGGAATGGCTAACCAAAAAACAGTCTTGTGCAATTTATGACTAGTGATTCATATTCCATTATAGCTGACTCGCTAGGAATAATAGAATCTGAAGTGAATCGCGGAGTGATCCCGTTTGAGATCAGTCGAACTTCAGCACAGTAATGAGCTCGCCACTCTCGTTAGGTGCCACCTAATACCATTGGCGAAGTTAGGATGACCAAAATGACGCTGGTGAAGCTGACACTGACAGAACACTATCGGGAGCCAATTGACACGCCGTGGGGTATATAATTATTATTACTATTAGACCATTTTCAAATGCTTAGTGTCAAGTTTCTACATACCTGCGCCAAATTGTTCGCAGACTGCAGTTTGTGTAAATTATGGTTATGAATGCGTTTATTCCGTTGAGTGAGTCACGGGCTGATTCCATCTCTGTAAACAGTAACTACGGATGATGCTGTCCTGCTTGCTCCTAAGTAAATAAGTCATAGAGTGAACAAAACAGCATGATCCGTAGGTGTCTCGTATGCATAGTGTGAGTGACTTTATTGCTGTATGTAAATATATTACTTATACCTAACCGACTGTACTGTATTAGATACGTTTTACTTATATTAACTATTTCGCATTCCGCAAACAAATGCATACAATAAATCTAAATAGGTATATTTTACTTTTAACTGCATTTTAGATCAATTTATTTGGCGTCTTACTTTCTTTATCTACTACAATTGTAATATAGGTTTAATTTATATGTAGGTATGTAAATGTAATATGTACACTAGTTTTTAATGCACTTGTAATGTATGCGCTCAGAAATCGATGGGTTACACCGGTAATCAAACGTAGCGTCTGTACTTAATAGATCCCTGTAAATAGCGTAATTGTAGAACGTAAATTAACAAACTAAAATGGAAGTGTTAAGTTTTTCAAACACTTAGAATTAAGAACTCTGAATAAATAGGTATATTTATTACGACATCCAATATTACGATGAATAATTCACTTACGTAAGTATCTGAAAATGAATGAATATCTCAACGCCATTCTTTAGTTTTTTTACATTTCAATAAATAGTAGTAAAGCTTAGTTTGTAGTATAGGTCTGAATATTTTCGACAATATGTAAAAATCTCGATTTTTGTGATTGAAGTGAGATTTGGAAATTTTTATTTTGCGAAACGGAATCTTAATTAAATGTATTTTGTTGATTTTATTAATGAATAAGAGATCGTGTGTGATATGATTATAATAGTCATTGCTATGTATGCTGCGCGATTAACGTTATCAGGGTGTTCATAGCCCAAACCATGATACAACTTGGCCTACTTTTATATTTTAATTTTCATTATTGAAAAAAAAAATGTTAATTCGCTTTTTATGTTGTTATTAGTCCATACTTACTGGTATTAAATATGTACGTACATACATGCCAGATACACGTGTATGTAGTTTTGAATCTTATTTTTTTTTAATATTATAGGTACTATCAGAATATCACTTAAAACTTAATATACTCATAAGGATACTATGTCAATATTGAAGATTTGTGAATAGCGCGGGATCGAATATATAGCTCGATTACAATCTTCAATCCCGCGTGATAGTACCAGATTTTTGAACCACAAAATTATACTAGACACTAATAATGGTAATATGCTTAACTAGTGAATCTCATCTCTCGCGCTAGACTAAGATGTTTTGATACTTAATATTAATCCATACGGAACCTTTGAAAATACTGCTTAGCCATCCATTGTAATATTTACGTAGAAGAAAAATAGATTTTAGACCATGAGTTACTTAAGGGAAAGTGATATGAAAAGCATTGATTTTGATTTATCAAAAAATTGTTTTTATGAATATATTGTTTGTTTTATGAGTAAGCTGGTTTGTTTTATTCTGGGCTAGTTTTTGCTCGCATGAAATTCCCCCGTCCGTCCCTGTTCAGTGGTTTAGACGTGAAACCGTTACAGATGTAAAGTGCTCCCGGCCCAGCGATCAAATAATGTCTACAGTTTGTATGCAATCAAATTTTCCATTTCCGGACTTTTTTCTTTCTATACACTGAAATTATCGCTACATGAAACGAAGTCTGACGTAACAGCACTTTGGAGGAGATAGAATGGAGACAGAATCAGCACTTTTTCTTATAAAAAGTCACCGATTTAGGGTCGGGAGGAATAGGCGTCGCTGTATCCAATTGGCCGACGACCGATCGACGCTTTACGATAACGTCATGAGTTCATCTCGCTTCTGCGAGCGAGCGAGATGGCAAGGCATAAGCGATACCATATGAGCTAGGTGCTCCCCTGCAGAAGCAGCATAGGATGCAAAAATAACATATGAAGGGTACGGGAGAAGACGGGGCTGATCGTCGTTTTTGTTGAAATCTAACTAACAATGAGATTTTATATATTTAGAACCCTTTCTTTCATATGACGAATACTAAAAAAGGCCCAGCAACATAAAGCCTAACATGGATAAAAGGAGTAAGTAAATACTTCCAGTCATCACGTTCTCTTTGCTGTAGGCCTGCTGGAAGAAATTTCTTTTTAGAAATAAGTAGTGCCTTTTGTGTCATGTATATATTTGCCATATCTTTGTTACCATTTTTGTGTGCAATAAACTATTAAATAAATAAATAAATAAATAAATAAATTGCAAGGCAATGGTATCCTTTTAGTTATTTTTACGAATTATGCTATGTGTCAGTGAGCCACTTCTTCTCATGTACCCTTCATTATGTTCTCCACTGTTAAATTGCTCCACGGTCGCGGAGTACTAACGTCGCCGTACCCCTTCCGTATACATACATCCATCGCTTCGTTTCTTCAGGTATTTAGGAAGTGACTTAGGAGCTGTCCTAATTGGCATCATTAGGACATTTTTATGTAGATATCACTAGCTTGCCAAACACGCTTACGGCCTGCCATATCTATACGTAGGTAGTAAATGGTACCTAAGCAGTTACCGCAACCTGTAGACCACAACTTACTCACCTTCTAATCACACTAGCCCTCAAACGAAACCAGATCCTCATAGATATTTTTTCTAAACTTTTAATTTTAGAAAAACAACACAAGATTTTTGCACCAACAATACTGCACTGGAAAGTCGAAATTACCATCGTTTCGCGCGCCGCCGCTAGATCCTTAGGAATTCGGAGGCTGGTATTTTGACGACTAGGACTGGTCTGTTGTTGAGCGAGGCTCGGAGTGCGGTGGAGAGCTGGCGGGGGAGCCCCATGGCTGGCGGGGACTGTCGCCAGGAGGTGCGGCGCAGGTACCAGGACCAGGACGGCGTGGGCGAGCAGGTCAGCGTGAGCCAGTTCCTGCCTGCGTCCACCCTGCAATAGGGCAAGGCCAACTAAATAAAGCGGTCTGTAACAAAACAGAAAGCGGTCTGTCACCATCTGCACTCGTAGCATGACGGGTTTTCGCTTGCTATTTCGATTTACGTGTAGGGGTGCGCATCAAAGCGAATCATCTTAGTATGCCGAATGGGAATCTAGCTGGCCCGCCGCGACTTAGTTTGCGTGTAATCCTACCCTTACCCTACTCTACCTTACCCTACCTTTTTTTTTATTGCACTAAGGTGGCAAACAAGCTTGCGGCCTGCCTGATGGTAAGCAGTCAGCACAGCCTATGGACGTTTGCAATACCAGAGGCATCACCCACGCGTTGCTGACCTTACTTACCTACTCTACCCATATCCTACTCTACTCTACCCCTACCCTACTCTACCCTATCCTACTCTATCCCTACCCTACTCTACACCTACCCTAAACCTACCCTACACCTACCGTTCCCTTCACCTCTAAATAAAAAAGAGACGCTCTTTTTTTAACTACGATAACACTGGCACTAATTGGCTTTTAGATCACTTGGACTGCATTGCAAATATGAGACCTGTGGCGTAAACTAGTCTTCGTTAGATACCTGGGGCGGCTGATTTGCCTCATCTGTCGCTGAGGTTGTATAAAATGTAGCCAGATGCAATGCTTAGAATGGATGGCGTCCCGTTAGATAACGGCAGCGGAAAGAAGGAACTTAATAGATACTCTTGTCAATAAATCGTCTAGCTAGCCGACACAAGCCCTTACCCAAATGCTCGTAATGTCCAACGGCATGATCTCTCCCTACACACCCATGTAGGTATGTGTGATACCTATCGGAAAACTTGCCAACAGGCGTTCAACGAATCTTCGTATTTTGTATTCGATCCGTTAGTCCCGCGGCGACTATATCTAAGTGATCTAAGTAAGAGAGAAAAGCGTTTGTTTAAACGTTCAACATTTCAAATTATTATTAAGTCTTATTGAAAACTGTTTATGGAATACCAGAATTCCACCTACCATTACCTGTGGATTACCTAAGCTCCAATTCCTCTCAGGTTCAGCAGTGGTACCTACATTGGCTGTTGTAAAGTAGCTAAGCAATAACAGGATCCGTTAACCTAAGAGGTAGACAGGTAGACTCACATTTCGAATTCCTTATGTTTTTCCTTGTCTTTACCCCGTTTGGGCTTACGAGTAGGTGTTTGGGCCCGGAATCTATAGTACTTTGGCATTGTGCGGGTAAATTTAGCAACACTTTAATATTAGTTTACAATTTTACTTTTATATTGTACAGAACGGCTGCATGACACTCCACAGTCTCGCGTGTTGTGTCCAGATCAAAAGAGTTTGGTATACCGTTTATGGTCCAGACCATAAAGTTACTATACATAAAAACTTTTTTGTCCAGACTTTCATACCCCAGCGGTTTCCTCCCTCAGAGCGCCCAAGTTGTCTATTCAGTTAACGGCGTGGCCAGCGGTGAAGATGTTGGGAATTCAAGCTGTTCTTTTAGTACAACAATACCATAGTTCCAATTTAATCTACGGAACAGATTAGTTTGTGGCACAATGGCACTATAATCCTATAATCGTACATTTTACCATATTATAATAGTTTCGGGAGTGTATTATTTGTGTAGAAACTACAAGATGTGTGAAATATTCCCGTTAGTACCCACAGGTCTCCAATCCGCTATACGAAGATAGGTTTTAGAGTCGCAGAAAGTGGCAGAGGTCAGGCTACATAGAAATAACTCGCAGAAACGATGGTTGATCAATGGGATGGAAAGGTCGAAACCACGAGAACATGTGGCGACCACGTACAGAATAGCATAGGATGGCCTCTCTCGAGGTAGAATATAAGCGAGCAACCTGGCAAAGTTGTCGCAGAAGAGGAAAGGAGACACAAAGTAAATCATATCGTGGGGAAACGAAACCGTTTTCAAGACTGTTAGTCTGAATCAAATGTGCCTCAACAAACATAACACATGAAAAAAAATATCATTTTGTGCGTGGTGCCCATGGTGGTGTCTCGTCCTCTTCACGGCCTCTTCTAAAGATATTGGATATAGACATTGAGAAAAAAATTATCTACAGAAGGATATAGAGCATGTCCAATTTCTTTGATCTCATCTGTGGTCATCTATGACAAAGTGCTGACATGGTGCTGACACATGGTGACATAGGTAGAACCCAAATATTGCTCAAAGACGCGTTTCATATCTATTGTAATAAATTTTCTTTGAAGACGTTGCTTTTGCGACTTTACGCGAATTATAATTTTTAAACACAAGTAACCAGTTCGTGAACTAGTCTATTTAAGTAACTCATTTCTCGCAAGAATCCTGTATAAAAAAAACTGCTCGTTGTTTTTAGGATCAACGTGATAAAGAACAATTAAGATACTTACCTGCCCTAGTACGTGCTATATACATTCAAAATGAGGTTAAAAATGAGCGTGATTATTCTTCTGGTGATGTTCACTCTAACCCTTATGCTGAATATTGCACGATATTTCGGCCCCATTAGCATTCAGCAGTCGACTGATGAAGCGTGAGTACTAATACGTAAACTTTATCAGTGGAACTTTCCTAGTAACATCCGTTGAAGATTCATCTGGTAGAGCTATGTGAATATTATTTATTTCTAAGGTAGGTATAGGTCCTGTTGAAGAGCTTTGACTCGAATTAAAAAAACTGCTTTGAATACCGAGAGTGCGTCGACATGAACGACTACAATAACAGGTCCATAGAAGGTCTAAACGGTTGGACCAAAGTTATTTAAAATCTGCCTTACAAAAAGAACCTACAAAATCCCTGGCGATACCCTTAAACTCATGGAAGAAAGGCGCGGAATGACTCTGCAGTACCCTGATGACATCTCTCAGATTAAGCGGCTTAATAGACAGAAGTCAAAGTAAAGTTCTCCAAGTCTCTGACTGATCTCTCTCTGATCGAGAGGAACAAAATCTCTGAAGTCTTTCCGTGTCGATTGGTCACAGGCAGCTGACGAGATTGAAAACGGATGACGACAGAGTTGTTTCGACAAAGTTGGAGTTCTTGAGAGAAGTCCAGAGGTTCTATAGACAGTTATACACGACCTCTTACCAGTATGGCAAAAGACCCTAGAGCCAAGTTAACCCGACATTATACCGAAGGTATTCCGTACATCAGCCTGTACAAGATTAGTTTGAAACTTAAACAGCACAAAAACAAAAAGGCGCCGGGTGATGATGGAATTACAGCTGAGCTTCCGAAATCTGGTGGCAGACCTGTGCTTAAGAGCTTTCAGAAGCTGTTCGTTTCCGTCAATCTTGAGGGGAAAAGGCCGGACGCATGCCACAGAAGCATAGTGATATTGTTCTTTAAGAAGAGTAATAAGAACTTTAGACCAATATCATTGCTGACCCATGTGTGTAAGCTGTTTTCGAGAGTCATTACGAATCGTCTCACATGCAAGTTTGATGACTTCTAGCCTCCCTAACAAGCCTGGTTCCCTAAAGGCTTTAGTGCTATTGCTTTATACATACGCTGCAGCAAGTTAAAAAGAAGAGCAAAGAGTATAACCTTATGCATGACGTTTGTAGACTATGAAAAGCTTTCGATTCGATCGAACCTTGGGCTGTGCGCCAGTCTCTACAGCGGTGCCAAATCGACTATCGATATTATTAAAACATTGAAGTGTTTGTACGAAAACGCCACCTTGTCAGTACGTGTCCAGGACCAGCGAGGAGTTAAAGAAGGTGATGTCATATCACCGAAGTTATTCACCGCTGCGTTCTTCAGGCTTCTGGACTGGGACGGACTTGGCATCAATATTAACGGCGAGTACCTCACCTCACTCACCTCAGATTAGGCAAAATGCTCGACGATATCTGTAAAGCCTCACAACAAGTAGGTTTTAAAATGAATATGGACAAGACGAAAATTGTCTATGTTGTACCCATTCCGGTGACAGTTGGAGGCGCTCCACTTGAAGTTTGTTGATGACAGTGTTGGGCATGAACAATTGATATTTTAATCATCATATTAATTGATTGAAAAATTAATTGCAATTAATTTAATCACAATTGATTTAATTGCAATTAATCTGTTAATTGCGTATTGCAATTAATTTATTTAAATAAACTCACGTTAATTGCAAGAGACAATTAAAATAATTCAATTAATATTTTTAATTGTAACAAGAGACAATTAAAACTAACAATTAACCATCACAGATTTATATTGTTATGCGGCCCGATCGGGCCGCTCGAGGGCTGAGAGGTAAGAGTAGGACGCGAGAGAGACAAAATAATATGTAAACGCATTATTATGTTGAAAGCTATTTGCGGAAAGAATTTTCTATTCTTAAGTACTAGTATATATATTCTGTGTGGCTATCATGAAGAACGATTTAGCATGGCCATTAAGGTCAAGCTTGTGAAAGCCCTACCCTGTGCCACTCCTTAATCTTATAATATTACTATTTACATTATTTAAATTTAATTAAAGTTTAATTACAAGAACAGTTAACAATTGATTAATTGTTAATTGCAACGTCACAATTAAATTTCGCAATTAACAATTAATCAATTGTTAATTGCAACGTCACAATTAACAATTAATCAATTGTTAATTGCAACGTCACAGTTAACAATTAATCAATTGTTAATTGATATTTCACAATTAACAATTAATCAATTGTTATTTTTAATTGTAACTTGCAATTAAATTTTGCCCAACACTGGTTGATGACTATATAAGTAAGTACATACTTAAGACAAATAGTCCAGCCATATTATATTTTCGTCTCAATTTCCCCAATATCTCAAGACGAAGGTCTTTGACCAATGTGTGTTGACAGGCCTTAAAGAAAGCTCACTGTCATCCAAAGGGCAATGGAAAGGGCTATGTTAGGAGTCTCGTTACGCGATAGAGTCAGAAATGAATATATCCGCTAGCTCCGAATCCCTGGCATATACTAGATGCGGTCACCGTGAGGAGGGACGGGTGTAAAGTTTAAAAAAATGCTTCTCATAACAGGGGTATGTGCTCATAATGCCAATAAAATTTATCTACTTCTTCTTCGTCAATTTTTGAAAACCCTATTTATTTATTCATTATCTAGATTCATCTACTGCAGGCGCGGATCCAGGATTTGGATGTCAAAATTATAGGTATCTTCTAATTATAGGTATTCTCTACTCAATGATCGAGCGCCCTGAGTACAAAAAAATGGTCCTCTTTGGGGGGTGAACAATAAATGAATGAGCGAGCGGAGCGAGCTCGGAAATTTTAGGTTTTAAGACCTGGGGGAGAATAAAAAATGTGTGAGCGAGTTTAAAATTTTAGTCATTTTGTGTCTTAAAAGCTGCGGTGATCATTAAATTAATGACCGAGCGAAGCGAGCTCACTATTTCAGATATTTTTGGTCTTAACTGCAATGGGTGATCTTCACAATAGTAATTTAATTCAATCAATGAATAATATGAAAAAATACAATAAATAACCGCAACGAGCTAGGTGAATGATAAGAAAAGTATCTGAAATCTATGAATGAGCGAGCGAAGCGAGCTTGATATTTTGAGTCCTAAAAGCTGGAGTAAGCAATAAGTTATCGAAATTTTTGTCATTTTGGCTTAGGTGCTGTGATGATGTGTGATGCTGATCGTAATAAAAGACAATAAAAGAAATTAAAATTATTGAATTAGCAATCGGAGCACGCACGAAACTTTTAACATTGTAGTTCTTAAAAGCTGGGGTGATTGTTAAAATGAATATTTGAGCGAGCGCAGCGAGCTCGGAATTTTAGGCATTGAAAGATTGGTGAATAGAATAGTATGACAAAACTAATGGCAATGAATGAGCAAGCAACGCGAGCTCTAAATTTTTGACATTTCTGTTCTAAAGTGATTGATAAAATCAATAAAAGAATTGAGCGAGTGCAGCGAGCTCGAATTTTTGGTCTTTCGGCTCATAAAATCGTGAATGTCAGAGTCGTGAGATGTGGTGAGTCAGAGTCGGGGCTGAGGGGGAACTTTAGGTATTGCACCCATTCCCCCCCCACCCTGGATCCGCGCCTGATCTACTGTCCCTATACTACTAGGAGAGATCAGTACAACAAATCTCTCTTTAAACATATTACCACCTTATTGGAGACCTTTATCGGAAGCAAACATTATATGGAGGAACATTTTAAGTGCATAAGCGGTTGCGGCATCCGCAGAGAGCATCTGCCCTCTCGTTCTTACTCTCCGTAGTAGTCTAAGAGCCCATGAGGGCCAGACCTTCCTATTGTCCGTAAGTATGAAAGTTTTTCCATGTGTGTCCCCAACACAGGTAAGAATGATCCCCACCCATGAAACCTGGATCGTGGTTCCTTTGGCAGGTAACAGGTAACAAAGGTGTATAAAATCCTATCTCCAATTTCTTAAGTTACCAAGCTCAATTTTTTTGTATTTTATTCGTAACAGCATTAATACTCACGATGCTCATTGCCAGACACATAGTATAGTTACAACCCTCCGCCGGACACCCCTAAACTATAATTCTCTGTAATTATACTTACCTTATATTAGGAAAGCTGAATTTTATAAATGTTATTCAGAGAATTATTAAACTGAGTTTTCTCAGTAGCCAGACAGTTTTTTGGGTTCTATAATCCTGCCAGACGCATAAAAAGTGTCTCATATGCAACAACTGGTGCGAGTGAGACAGAGCGCTCAGTTCATTGCAATGTTATGCTAAACATATACTATCGTTTATTCCAAATTGTATAGTGATTTTTTTTTTATAATTCATCAAGAAATTTAATAAAATAAAATTATTACAGTCAGAATAATAAATTTTTTAATCTATAATCAGTAAAAATTTTTATAATATTCACATTTAATCAGCAAAGTCGTAGTACATTATTTTGTTCTATCATCAATAGTTTTCGCAGCACACGCGATGTAAGGAATTTTTTGGGTATTTTTTTACACCTTGGGTTACATTATTGGAGTTTTATTAATGATCCGTAATTTTTTAGAAAATTACGCTCCCGCTTCGGCCATGTACCAATGACTGTTTTCTGAGTTATGTACATTAGTTGAATACTAACCGATGCTCTTACGGTGAGGGAAAACATCGTGATGAAACCTGCACATTCAGGCGACTGGATGTGTAACCATGATCCAATCTGGTCAGTTTCCCTTGTTAGCAGGGTCAGACGGCAGTCGCTCCACTGTAATTACCTGACCTGCCAAATCCTGGATCATGGTCAAGGCGGAGCCCGGGCCCTCGTGCGCGAGAGCACAACTGGGACATTAACGCCAAGACGGTCACCCGGGGATAGTGTAGCTTCCCAACGGTGAAAGAATTTTTGAAATAGGACCAGTAGTTTCGAAGCCTATTCAATAAAAACAAACAAACAAAAAATCAAACATTTCCTTTTTATAATATTAGTATAGACGACAGCTGATGCGCAGTAAAAGATCGCACCGAACCGAGCGCTCTGTCTCACTCGCACCAGTTGTTGTATATGAGCCCCACTCTCGCAACTATTACACTTTTAATGCGTCTGGCAGGATGATAGAACCCAAAGAACTGTCTGGCTACTGAGAAAACTCAGTTTAATAATTCTCTGAATAACATTTATAAAATTCAGCTTTCCTAATATAAGGTAAGTATAATTACAGAGAACTATAGTTTAGGGGTGTCCGGCGGAGGGTTGTAACTATACTATGTGTCTGGCAATGAGCATCGTGAGTATTAATGCTGTTACGAATAAAATACAAAAAAATTGAGCTTGGTAACTTAAGAAATTGGAGATAAGATTTTATACACCTTTGTTACCTGTTACCTGCCAAAGGAACCACGATCCAGGTTTCATGGGTGGGGATCATTCTTACCTGTGTTGGGGACACACATGGAAAAACTTTCATACTTACGGACAATAGGAAGGTCTGGCCCTCATGGGCTCTTGCTCTATAGGTAACCTAGTGGGACGGAATCCGTACGCTGCGTACCCCATCCGATGAAACCTGAAAAGCCTTCCCGGCTACAGGTGCTCCCATAGAACAAATAAGTGGTGCTCCCAAGGGGTGTTTAGCACATAGGCGCTTAGGCTTATTTAGCGAGTCCTGGCCGACCGGCTGGTACTCTATGAGAGTTGACCTCCTCCCTACGCCGCTACCGGAGGGTGCCCATTACCATTGCGTTGGGCGCAAAATATTAGTCCGTACGACTCGCGGAGGCCTTGAATTGAGAATATGACCATGGTTAATCTCAGATAAATTATGGAATAAAGATGGCGCGCTGTCAACAGTGACATGATTCCGGTTTCGTAAACATGGCGTACTTTTTTTGTCAATAGATCCAGGCCAAATTTGGTTGTCAATATGTGCGTGTGACCGTGTACGTACATATAGCATGGCGTAGTTTTGCGTACGTCAGTATGTTCTTTTCAGAGCATACTTTCTTATTTGGTCCGAGTCGTTACGAAACAAGTAGTTAAATGTTGTTCACACGTATTCAGATGCCCGGAGCCCAACAACGAGTTCGTATTGCCTAATCAAGCGCGCAAATGCATCGTCTGGTCCAAGGCAGTCAATCAGTTCCTGGATCTCTTCATCAAAAGACCGGCCGATGTGAATTGGCAGGGCATGCTGGAATGTGATGTGAAGTCTTCTGAGCTTCTAGATATACCGATCGATGGAAGCTACTACTGCGAAAGACAGGAAAGGGTGGAGACGTGCCCCACGATACCGTGGGATTTGGGTAATCATCTTGGCAATATCCCGGTTGTGTTTATACGCACGAGGGCCCAGGGTCCATCTAACCATGATTAAGTATTTGGCAGATCAGGTTGTTACAGTAAAGCGACCTCCGTGACTCTGTTAACAACCTGACCAGATTTGATCATCTTTCAAGTACAATGTGCCGATTTCCTTACAATGCTTTCCTCACCGTAAAAGCATCATCATCACAGCCCATAACAGTCTACTGTCGGACCCAGGGCCTCTCCCATAAGAGGGGAGGTTATTGCCATAATATCCGCGCTGGGCAGGCGGGTTGGAGATCGCAGTGTTTTATATTTAAAAATGCAAAACGTTGCTGCTCATTATCCAGTTTACATTATCCATTAACTATCTGGAGAGGTTTTCCCTGGAAAGCACAACATGAAATTCTTCAAGAAAGGGGTGAAAATGTTTATTTGGGGTCAGCCGCGCGTGAGTGGCCACCCATAGGCTGCGGTGACTTCTTACCATCAGGCAGGCCGTAAGCTTGTTTGCCACCTTAGTGGTATAAAAAAAACAATAATTTCAGGTCCAATGGATATGAATCAGTCTTTGCCTAACAATTCTGACGCTCATGAGCTTTACGCGAAGCTGAAGTATGGAGGGGTCTGCGTGCCACCGTGCAAGGCTCAGCAGGTTGCTGCTGTTATTGTGCCTTACAGGTTAATATTATTGCTGGCTTTACCTTACTTAAATATCTATGTTTTTCCCCTGAAGAGATAAAAACATATATTTTGGGTCGTGACGAAGAGTGACTTTACCCACCTCCAGCCAGTCATCACGGGTGATGCGCACGCTTACTTGCCGGTGGCTTGCCCTTGCCGGTGCCGGGCCCTTGGTCCCCAGGCTGCAACACCCGGCCATGTGGGTAATTAATTACCCTTTTCTACCTTCACCGCTTACGAATATTGGAATATACTCCAGCATTAGTTTTCAGCTTGCTCTTTCATTCGTCGATTTTGGAACCACACCTTGACGAAGAGTGAATGAATGAATGAATGAATGAAATGAATGAAAAATTCTTTATTGCTTATACATAGAATATAACAAAAACAGAGGAAAAAAAATAAACAAATAAAAGCAACCGGCGGCCTTATCGCTTAAAGCGAGAGAGAGTAAGTCTTGTAAGAGAGTGACTCTTACAAGATTCCTCCATACCACATATGACGCGCTATCTGCTCTCTTCAGCGTTCTCATCCCCGCGCGCCGCCCGCTCACTCACGCCGGCTAGCCGCGCGTTGAAGAAAGCAGATACCGCGAAGTATGTGGTATGGAGGATAGAAGGAAATTCCGTTAGGGTCAAGCAAAGGCATAGACATTAAATAAGTGAATTAAAACATTCAAGTTGTATTTAGTTTGCCACGGACATCCTGAAAAGAATGCTTGATACTGCTTGTAACTGATTGATACTGTTATGTTTTATGAGCAATAAAGTGTTTATCTATCTATCTTGTTTAAATTCGCGCGCAATCAGAATCGAATGAATGAATGACCGAATGGAGGAATGAATATGATCAGAAGAAAATGGGAAGGAACCTTGTCAAAGTAAATGATATTAGAAACATTGGATCATTGATTTCGACAAGGTTGGCTTGGCTCTTGTGTAAACTCATTACTTTTGTTCATTTTCAGTGGTCCATTGAAGCTTCTCGGGCCATTCCTCTATCACATGCATAGTTTCTTGATGAAACAACAGTCACAGTACCAGATCTTCGTAGTTGGATATAGTTAAGTACATACCAAGCTTGATTTTCTGTCAAATCAAAAGATACTTACGTCAAATGATATCAGTCCTGCACATTTTTAAAATTAGTATCAGACGTTCCGTTTTGGATGGAGCCGACCTACCGTCATGTCAGTTTCAGTATTTTTTCTTAATCTTAATTTTAAGAAAATGTTTATGCGATGTATGCTGTAAGGAATCAAAAAAAAGCTTTTCATTATTATTATTTATTAAGGATTAGATCGACTGCAACTGACGGTTGGTCGCCTCCAGCCAAATTAGAGCGACCGTTACTAGTATTAATCTTGACCACTTACTGATTACCACTAACACAGGTAAGGCAGATACCCCGTTCAAAATCGGCGAGCTCTTCAATATCGGTGTGGTTGAGGCCCAAAGGATAAGCGGCGATAACTGGCCCTGCCTTCTGCTGCACGAACCGTCGCTCCTACCTCTGGACAGCAGAAACATGTATCGGTGTAACTGGTACCCGAGACAGCTGGTTGCAGAGGTCCAGCAGACGAACCAGTACGTTGTCTTTTCCTATTGCTGGATGGTCCCATAGAAATCACTTACATTCTAGCTAACATTCTAGCCTAGCTAGCTAGAATGTAAGTGCTAGCTATTCGCCAGCGGCTCTGCCGGTGTTCACTACATATTAGCGCAAATGGAGGGGAATAAAAAGTGGCCTATTGCCATCCTCAGGCGCTAAACTATCTTAATACTAAATTTCATTAAAATCGGTGCAGTGGTTTAGCCTTGAAAGCGTAATAGGCAGACAGAGCTTTCGCATTTATAATATTAGAGCGGGGGGTGGGTGATGTATAGCTACATCATACATCCAGAGACTGTCATTATCTATGATCTGTCCAGACTGACTTGTCTTATTTGGTGAACAAACAATACCGAAAATCAAGACTTACCGTATCAATCACGCTAAGTACATTGTGTACAGATGTCTTGAATTATATGTATAAGAATCACATATAATGTGAATTTCAATCAATACTGCTGCAAATTATCCATTTTAATACATAATTTCTATAGCCAAATAAGACAAGTCAGTCTGGACAGATTTCAACTAATCTACACATAGTATAAAACAGTCTCTACCCACCGTCTGTTCCTATGTATCTAAGTACACTTAGATCTTTAAACTACGCAACGGATTTTAATGTGGTATGCCGCAAAAGACAGAGTGATTCAAGAGTATGGTTTATAAGCAAGAAAAAATGGTAGGTAGGATAGGCGCACCGAGGGGGTTCAGGGGGTTCAAACCCCTTAACCCCAACTACTTATTGACATGGCAGCATACGAGCGCTTACCCGTCTTAGGCGGGCCACCCATTTTGGGCCATCTTCCCCTACGTACAAAGGATCGCATATCGACTTACTCTATATTAGTATAAAAGTATTGTGTTATTGTTGGCATCCATTAATTATGTGAGCTCAAAATAGAGGAGGGGTCCAGCAAAATCTCACCAAATCTCATAAGGGGGTCAATGAAAATCTCACGTCAACTTTTTAATTTAAGTAATGAACATTATCTTCTAAATTAAAAAGATTATTTCACAGAAAAATTTACTACATGTATTAATAATGCTTATACTTATTTTAAATGATATGAAGTAACATACATAAGAATATTTAAAGAATTCAAAATTATAGGGTAACTCTCACGTGAGGGGAAGGGGGTACAAATTTTGAAAAGCTTTCCGTATTGAGAGGCTACCTCATCTTGTACAGCATGGTTTTGGGTAGGAAGATACGTTGTTGACCCATACCTACTTTTTGTGTTTGAATTTAGGTAACGCAGTACCTCTAAATAAATTCCGAAATCAAACACGGACGTAGGTAGGTACTATTTGGTATATATTTAAAATGGCAACGCTGTATAATACGATCTCAAGATCGCACACGGCTGATGCGGTAAATGCCGAGATCTTCTTCTTATCGAGTCGATGGACTTAATTCCACTTTAGACTTGTCCGCCCAGTATTCAGCCTAACCTCGAACAAGTCCTCCATTGTGCAAGTTTTAGGACACGCCGAGCATGAGACGAGGTGGCTAATGATACGCCACAGTCACAGGGAGATTTTCCTTTACCGAGATAGGGAAGGCGATCTCAAGATCGCACACGGCTAATAATGAGATGTGATAGTGTTATAATATTATCTCACGCAATACTAATCTTAATTCCAGCACGATCGGAGGCGCAATGTCAGTCACCATGGAACAATTCAAAATGGCGAACGGATTTTCTAATGAACTGACGGAGCGCGTTGCTTGCTACGAGGATTTTTATAAAAGGTGATTCATTTTGATCAAACAAAAGCATGTAATACCTAGATAGTGCATTTACCATACACCAGTAGGTAAACATACCTACCACAGGAAATACATTTTGTACAAATTGAATTCGCTCAAAGATTGAGAGTCATTAGTTAGTCCCATATGCCCGAAGGTCACTTTTAAATAAAAATTAATTTCATGAAATTTAATTTAAAATAAAATTACAATTAGACACCTGTACCTTGCCTGACGTAGGAACTCTTGGCCACTTAGAAAAATCAAGTATTTTTCAGACTGTCAAATGCCAATTTTTCTATCGAAAAAGCTGACCCGAGACTTGGAGTATACCAACAAAATCCTTGGAATGAAACAAACTTCGAATACATGCGGTAAGTGAAGCGCCTAATCTGGTTCTAAGCTACTTTCATCCGCCGGCTCCCTACGAACCTTACCGTCCTTATCAAAATTGCTTCAGCGTTTATCCGTAAAAACAGCACAGCAAGACAGATAAATACCTACCGCTTTCTTTTTCTAAGACTTTCTCCTTAGCAGGGCTACCAACAACACAACGCAGACGCTGCCAGCGCAACTCAACTCAACAAGAGAGGACGGCTTAACATCGGCCTCGTACAGAGTACTCCACGTGGACCTACTTCCCTTTTACACTCACATCAACATCACAATCGGAGCCACAGAAACCGAGCCAGTGACGAGTAAGAATGAGAACACTACCTGTAGTACTGAAGATGAAACCTACGAGTTAATAGATGATTAATACTTAATGCCAATTCGAAATAATAAACATTAACTTATCAGTTTCTCCATTTTCTTTTCTTTTTTATGTTATACGGCAGACAAATAGGCAAGCGGGCCACCTGATGGAAAGTGGTCACCGCCGCCAATGGACATCACCAACACCAGGGGCGCTACTATTAGCGTTGCCCGCCTCTGTAGAGACCTCTAATATACCTCTTGAACGATCCGGGACTTGCAGCGATTCCGATACCATAGGTAGGACTGATGTTGGTGACACCAATGCGTTGCCTATTACTGTTGTGGTACACCAGGATTCTGTGCTCAACCCACTTCTGTTCACGTTGGGCTTCTGTACGTACTGTCAGACAGCACCCGAGACTAGAATGACCAACCTCCATGGCTGCTCATGACGAATAAATGTGTCGACGAATTCACTTGATAACGGCTGTCTGAAGTTAAATGTGACAGAGTACATGGCCTACAATAGTACATCCCTATATGTTCACATAAACGAAGAGGAGGTCAAGCGAACAGATAGATCAGATACCTGAATTTAGGGTCGGTACTTAGCTCAACCGGGGACATCCACAGCGACGTTAAAGCCTAAATATCGGCTTGGGCCAAATAGCGGGTGGTGAAGTGACGGGTGTCATTTGTGACTTCAAAGTGCTGATGAAGCTGAAGATACAAGTTTACTAGAATACGCGATACAATCAGGAGTTACGCTCCACGGAAATAAAGATGCTACCGTGGATGTGTGGAGTTTATTGTAAAGACCGCATCCGAAATGCCTACATCCGCAGTAGGCATTAAGTCCATGACATCGCAGGGTAAGCAACATGAGTACCGCCTTCTATGATACCCATGGCCGCGCCTTGTGCAGACGGGCAAATTACGTACCTAAGCTAGAAAACAAATGTCTGGCCATTGCACCCCCAAGAGACGCCGGCCCAAGAAGCGATGGCCAGACGTCGTTAAGAATGACATGCGTGCCAACAAACTCCACACCGATCTACTCATCCCAAACCAAGAATGCCGAAGACTGAGCGAGTGGATATAGAAGAGTAGAAAGGTGGATACCGCCAGTTTATAGCCTCCACCGACACTTGCGCATTTGTGGCTTAGCTGTGGCAGCTTTATCTATCCAAATAGTAAACGACTCCATACATTCTGAGTTTTTCTTTTGCACAATCCACCGATCTAGTAAGGGACGGGAAGGTCACTAAAAGGAATGGCTGTATAACTTTAGTTACCTTGCCCGGCTTGCAGTGTTCTTGTTCTGAGTAGTCAGTCTTGTCAAATGCCGAATGTCATGTCATATCAGCTTTCTTTGTCATTGTTTGTTAGTTTGTTTGTTCGTGGTTCGTCAATTTCGCTAATTTTCTAGCAGGAAAATATACGAAATATTGATAAAGTTTACTGATAAAATGTAAAAATATCTCATTAAAAGTTACCGAAATGGCATTTTTAGAGGTACGTATGTTTTTATTTGTTTTATCGCTTACACAGTTAGCTGTGATTCAAAAACTTGTAATGTTTTCTCTATCTACAAAGTCTACGCCCATTAATATTGTAAGATTTGTTTTTATTGTCTTTATTTTGTGATTTATTTAGTTGTTTAAATTTTACTTGTACCCAATATTTCAGTGGCGACGCTTCTCGTTTTTCGACGTACATAACAATGTCGATAATGGGAAGATTGCTGAATGTTTACAAGTAAGTCCATTACAAATTTTTGTATTAAGGATAAGTATGCCATAGGCGTAGCGAGGGTTTCAGGGGGTTCATAACCCCCCCGAAATCATTACACACTGATTTTTACAGCCAAAATACCAAATTTTCAAGGCTCACTTTTAAACAAAGTAGATTATTACATTACGAAAAAATGAAGTTTTTAATTCTATTTATATCAAACTGAATCATCCCACTGCTGGACAAAGTCTTCGATGCTTTGCGATCGTTTGCTATGCCAAAAAAATTACTACACTATTTTGGCAAGTCATTAAAATTTACAGATTTAGCTGGATTCCAAAATGGTATGACTCTTGCTAGGTTGCTTCTTTATTGAGGGAATAAAATAGAAGATTAATTATAATTTGTATCTTGAGACTTGAAAGACGTTCACATTGTTTTCTTGGACACTGTATATCCTTTTTTAATTCTTTCCTTGATATACATTTTGCTCCACTAAAGGACCCTTTAAGGGCAAAAGCCCGGGTTATATCCTGTCCAGCCATTTTATTTTTGGAGTGGTAATGGGTACTGCTTCATTATTATTCATTTTAAATATCTCTTAACATACAGAATTGCATAATTATTTATATTTCAACATAGTAAATTTTTTCAGGACACACATGTAACAGTTGCGACAAGTGGCAACAACCATGTGGTGCTTTGCGATGTCACAGGATGGGCGCACCTCATCTCCCGCTCATGGGAGATCACGTCATTCAAGGCATATGAACTCACCGTATCTCTGGCTCAACAACTGCCACATGACCCATACTTGGTTACGATTGGGGTAAATATTGTTGATGCTTTCTATATATAATTATAGTAGAGATGGGCTGATTATGACTTTGGCCTACAAGCTGACTGGCTGACTAATCGACTCCAAAAAGTCAGCCGATGAATCGGCCAAGGCGCTCATTGTTTTAGGCGAGGTTATGATTTAATGAAAATTTTTGAGTGTTTCGATGGCTTTAACTTTGGAAAAGCAAATAAAAAAAATTTTGAACATTCAGGAATCATTGTTTAATATCACCTTTGGTGATCATTTCCATCTGGTGAACAGTTTGTCTTCATGCCTTGTGACTGAGGCAATACATTATTATGTATTTTTATGTTGATTAACAAAGAAAAATTACTATTCTATTATAACACAGGATAGTCTCTGCCTACCCCTATGGGATATAGGTGTAAGTGTACATACACACTTATTGACTAGCTTTTGTGCCCGCGACTTCAACCATATTGAATTTCGGGAACAACTATAGCCCATATTACTCGCTGATCATGAAGCTTTCTCTATAGGTAAAAGAATTTTTTAAATCGGTTCAGCAGTTTTTGAGATTTTTATTACAAACAATCAAATAATTTCTCTTCATAATATTACTTTAATATAACACACAAATCCCACCCCCAGGACGACGAAGCCGGCGTGAACCCACTCATCAAAGTATGGGACTGGTCGCGGGTGGACCGGCATGGGAACCCGGCGTGTACGCGCGTCACCCGCGCCGTGCCGTCCCACATGCGCGCCACTCCCGCCACCGCCCTCGCTGTGCTCGAGAATAAGGTAGGAGGAACACTGTGTGAAGGAGGTCATTCACGGCCCATCCAAGTAATAAAGTTTGAAAGTGCCGGCCAACAAAATTATGGTAGCTGGTTCTTCTTGTTGCTGCATGTCAATAACAAACACTATAATGTAGTAGCCCAAAACCTTGCCACATTGACAGCACTGTCGGTGGCTATCATAAGATCCTCCTGCATGCAGGTGTTTGGGTACACGAACATGATAAGAGATTGCATTATTGTTCTTTCTTTCTTTCAGACCATGCTAGCTGTGGGGTTCCAGGACGGGTCGGTGTCGCTGTTCCGCGGCGACGTGGCGCGGCAGCGCAGCGGAAAGATGAAGACCCTGCCTGACTCCGGAACCAGCCCCATCACTGCGCTGGCTTTCAAGTAGGCTTTCCTACTATAATAATAACAACAATTAGGTTAACAATGGCGAACTTTCATTTGGTATGTTAAATAGATGTATAATTTGGGTTAATAAGAAATATTAGATTCCACAACCTAACCTAATGTAGATGTATAATTTGGGTTAAGAGGAAACATTAGGTTTCATATATTTAACATACGTTCGCCATTGTACTAATTTTTGGTTTTTTTCTAATTAAGTATGTGTACAATAAATGTATTAATATTATAAATGCGCAAGTTTGCGAGGATGGATGGATGTTTGGAGCTTTTTATTATTGAACTAGCCAGGCATTTGAACGCCATCTCACCTGGTCTAGAAACAGCCTCTTTACTCTAGCTTTAAAGGTGCCAAGATTATAACGATCAGGGAACACACATTAGTAGATAACGTGTTCCTGTATTCCTTAGCCGTACGCATTATAAAGATCCTCATAGCCATGAAGCTTTCGCCCCGATTACGTTTCCCGATGTATGATGGATCGTGTTACACCTTTACGAAAAAATTGCTGAACGGATTTTGATGAAATTAGGTAGTGATGTAGCGTTTAAGTATAACCCAGTATAGCTAATAGGATATAATTTATCCCGAAATTTAATGTCGGATCCCGCGGGTACGGGCCCGGAATGTAAAATCGAATTCTACGCCGACGTAGTCGCGGGCAAAAGCTAGTGAAGTGTAAAACAAAGTCGCTTCCCGCCAATGAGGAGTTTTCCAGTAGGTATTGATATTTGGTTTCAAAAAGCATCAATAGATGGCGCTCCTACAATTTTGGTAATTCTGTATGATGGTTGCAGTGATTTCATGCAGCCAACTAATACTAAACTTAAAAATAAATATAATCATAACTGTTAAAGGTTAAACGAAGTGTAAATTGAAATATTTATAGAAGTTGGCACTTTGTTCCATTATTATTACAACCTCTAAAATGGTTGAAAACTATTGACAAATACAATATTATCCAATAAAACGTACCCAGTGTTTATATCCTGTTTGCTAAGAACCTATTTCAAGCGATTATCAATTACCAAAATTGTCGGGGCGCCATCTAGTGAGTGGTTAGGAATGCTTTAGATACCTACTGGAAAACTGCTCATTGTTTTTATGTACACTAAGGTCTGAACTACGCAAGGGACATAAATGCGGTTTTCAACAATAGATAGAGTGATTCAATAGGAATGTGTACTGAGTAACGGCGTATATGCAATTTTACCTATAGCTGTAAGTAGGTCAATGCGCTCCGACTGTATTGCAACGTAGGAAAATTACTTACGGTCTTATTCATTCAAAGTTACGGTAGGTTTGTATTGCTAAAATATGGTTCTTGAAAAACATAATTCATAAACGCATATTAGCGCTAAAACGCTCAATAACGGCTTCATAACTTAAACAAGGCTGATCCCTTCTATCAACCACTGATAAACCTCTGATAATAAAAATATTAATGACAAACGTGGCCGCCGTTACACAAACAGCTGATTTTATTCGCTTAGTTATTGATTGTATTGGGTCGTGACTCCATTCTTGACTTTTATCCTGAAGACTATAGGCCAAGGAGATACATCCATACAGCCATGACTTCCATCCCTTTGCCTATCCTCTTCAGGATAAATCAACAATCCATCACTAAGCGAATAAAATCAGCTGTTCGCATGGACTTATCATATTTAACAGGACTGAGCACTCTTCGGGTAAAAACGAGCCGAGCAGAGGTGTAGAACAGATGCTGTTTGTCTCTTTCTAGTAGGGTGACCATATATTTTTATTTTATGGAATATCCATGGATAAATTTCTATCTATAAAATACATTTATAGAAGGGATCAGCGTTATATAAGTTATGACGTCGTTATTGAGCGTTTTATGAATAATGTTTTTAAGAACCATATTTTAAACCTTCTATATACCTACCATAAGCCGCTATGTATTCCTCTCCACCAGGAGCGCCGAACAGCTGTTCGTGGTGTCCCGGTCGGCGGTGGCGGTGTACTGGCTGGGGGCGGCGCGGCGGGTGGCGCTGGACGCGCGCGGCGCCGCGCCGCACTGCTCCGCGCTGGCCGACCACCAGCGGCTCACTGTGGCTAGTAATGATGTGAGTGGAGACAGGGATGGGGAAGGCTGGGGGTCTATTAGACTGTGAGGGTGCCGTAGGGTCTTAGGTCATCGTGTACAAGGAAAATTCCACTTTATAGCGATAGTAGAGGTTTAGGAGATCCACAAAAATTGGTCTGCCTATGCTTGGCACAAAAAATGGTATTTATATTATTCATATTCTTATTTATTTGCTTCCACAAAGCAAATTTATATGTGGCTGAAAAGCGTAACTGCCAAAAGAATGTGAGGCACCCCGGTTTTTTTTTACTTTACAACCCACAATAGAGGATATGTGGGTATTATAAAAAACAAAAATAAAATTAATTGTGCCAAACTGTGCACAGGCAGACCAACGTTTTGTGGGTCTTCTAAACGTCGACGATCACTACAAAGTAAAATTTTTCTTGTACCCTATAACGTAGAATAACCTACAGCACTCTCACAGTCTATATTCTCGTGCTGTGATATCTTCAATTTGACATTTTATACAAATTTTTTGTAACCTGTTATGTATATTCTTGCAAGGGTTTGACGTTTTTAATGTATCAAATAAGCGTGAAATGAATGTTAATAATATAAAACAAATAAATGAAAAATAATTTTTAAACTCAGTCCAGTGGTTTCCGAGTTTATTCACCGCAAACAAAAATACAAATGTTTTCTCTTTATACACTAATATGTGTAGATAAAAAAACCTATTTCCTCACCAGGCGATATACGTGTACACGACCGAAGGTCGCGGCCCGGCGTACGCGTTGGAAGGCGAGAAGGTCCGCCTAAACTGGTTCCGGAGCTACCTGGTCATCACCACCAACGAGATATCTCCAAAGACCGCTTCAACCAGCACAGCACCCACGCCCAAAGCCCACCACATCACCATCCTCGACATACAGAACAAATTCATTGTCTTCTCGAAGACTTTCGAGGAGATTGATGCAGTTTTAACGGAGTGGGGCTCGTTCCACCTCCTAACGAAGAAGAAGGAGATGATTTACTTGGATGAGAAGGATCTGCAGTCCAAATTGACGCTGTTGTTCAAGAAGAATCTGTACGATGTGGCGATCAGGATCGCCAGCAGTCAGCATTATGATGCTGAGGGCCTGACGGAGATCTATAAGCAGTATGGCGATCATTTGTTCAATAAGGTATGTAGCGATCTTTATTATATTCTTTCGAAACGGGTCGATATTAATGTCTGTCAGTTTATACTTTGGAAACTACTTATCGAATAGGATAGAACGATAAAAGAGATCGCTATTGGCGATAAGACCGCCCTTATACTATCATAATATTGCTATGTCTGTTTTTAGTTGAACTGTAAATTGTACAATAAAGAGTTTATAAATAAATATATAAATAGAACTTTGATGATTAAATACGATTGGTTTGTCTCTGTGAGAAAATGTTTTCCCTCTTTCAATTTCTACTACTATTGTTTTTTCCACTACTTAGGCGTAAGGTCTGTTGTCAAAATCCTGCCATGCTATTGGCAGAAACAACTGCTGTTAAATGACGAATCTATTCCAGCCAATAACAGGGCTTTATTTTGACATAAGACCTCACGACACTGTAACGCTCTGTCATGGATTTTGGAATCGCGAAATCCCTCATTTAATTTATCCTATCTACCTTACAGGGCGACCTAAAAAGCGCAATAGAACAGTACGTCAAAACCATAGGGTGGTTGGAAACGTCCTATGTTATTCGGAAATATTTAGAATGCAGACACCTCGAGCCTCTAGTGCAATATCTGGAAGAGCTGCATAAGAAAGGGCATGCGAACGAGGATCATACGACGCTATTGCTCACCTGTTACGTGAAGATTGATCAGCATGATCAACAAGGAAAACTGAAGGAGTTCATCAACAGGCAAGATCAAGCCATCAGGTTTGATGTCAGCGTAGCTATCAAGGTCAGTGGTTTTCGGAGTATTTGATTGCACTAAATGTGTTTCTTCACGTGTCTGTTATTATAATTTTCAAGCTCAAGTATGAATTTTGAAAAATTTTGTTTTCTCGTTCACATTCACTGAAAACAACTTTTAGTGGCTGGCTATTCGTATATAAAAATCATCATCATGGCGTCAATATCGTAATTGTCACGCGGGAGGTCCCAGGGTCGGTCTTTGTACATAATCCAGTATTTAGCATATCAGGTATTTACAGTGGAGCCACCACTACAGTGACCCGTTTAGTCTCAAAATGTCCCAGTTGCAAAATGTCCACTGGTAAAAAAATGTCCAAGTCGCAAAATGTCCAGGTTGCATAATGTCCAAGTTGCAAAATGTCCAGGTTGCAAAATGTCCAGGTCGCAAAATGTCCAGGTCGCAAAATGTCCACAATGTAAAATATCACTATATAAGTCGCTAAATGTTGTACACACTTACTACTCATTAGTTGCCGCTTATATTTATATATTTCACGCTATATTACGTATTAATAATTTTTTTTTTATATAACTAAGGCGTAAAACAAGCTTACGGCCTGCCTGATGGCAAGCAGTCAGCCTATGGACGTTTGCAATACCAGGGGCATCACCCACGCGTTGCCGACCCCGTAAAAACCTTTTTACCCCTTTCGTGAAGAACTCCATATTATACTCTCCAGGTAGTTCATTCCACAACCTTAGTGTGCGTGGGAAAAAGTTTCTTTGGAACCGCACAGTTCGCGGCCAATTTGGCTCAAAGCACTACAAGAAAAAAAATTATATCAACTCATAAATTCCTCAGGTGGTCAGACAAGTAAGCGTGGACGACGCGCTATCCCTCGCGGCGAACCACAAACGGCACGATTGGTTCCTCAAAATGATAATGGAGGACAAGAAGGACTACAAGCGAGCGTTGGACTATATCGCCGATTTGGAGTTCGAAGACGCCGATATGTATATGAAGATGTACGGCCACAGGCTCATACAGCACGAGCCGGAGGAGAGCACCAAGTTTCTGAAATGTAAGTGTCGCTACGTTTTTACGAGCATAAAATATGCCTATATTATCGTGTCTTGGTCTAACTAATCTGTAATTGCTCGGGTATTGAGGCTCAAGTATATATTGAGGATTCCAAAATCCACTAGAAGGCGTTAGGGGGACATGAGGTCTGCGGTCAAAACAAAGCTCTCTTAGTGGCTAGAATTGATCCATCATTTAACAGCTGTTTCTTTTTCCCTTTATAACATGGCGGTATTTTGACAATAGACCTGACGTCTCATAGCGCCGTCTAGTGGATTTTCGCATGCTAAAATTCATTAATAAACATTTTCGAGACGAATATCAATCAATATCCATACATTTTCTGTCGCGCATCGCAGAAAATGAACTTTATGTCGTGGACACAACGAAAACGACACCTGTCAAAACGACCTCTTTAGATTACGACAACTAGTATAAAAAAAATCTCTCCCCAGGCCTCTGCACGAACTACAAGCCCCGAAGCCAGCCGCTGGTCTCAGAGGCTTCTTTATCCGGTGGCTCCGAATACGCCGACCGCGCAGCTCCCGAGGACTACATCCATATGTTTCTAAGCCATTCTGAGAGACTGGTGGACTTCTTACAGCATATGACTGCTGCGGACCAGCCCTGCAGCAGTTTGCTGTACGATGTGCTGATCGAGCATTATATACATGTGTGGTAGGTACACACCTGTAACACAGTAACAAACAAAGTAACGAACCTGTGGGTTTGTTGGCTTTAGGTGCTCTTGATATCTTCATCTTCAGTTTCGCGGTTAAGCCCGCATCGCAAGGTTAATCACGGTTTCTGCCAAGATCCGCTTTGTTATTCTTTCTTCTCACTTCAGGAGGTAGTAAATCCAGAGTAACAATTACAATTATATATCTATAGTAATATTATGAAGAGGAAAAGTTTGTGCATGGGAGATACTATCCAAAACTATAGAACCGTTTTTTAATTTATTTTTTTACTAATATGTAGATTAAAAGTGTCATATGGTACTTTTGATCCCGGAAAAATTGTGCGGGACAATTGAATGTTTACAGAGATCCGAACTGCGCGCTGGCGAAAACAGCGGGGTACGGCTAGCTAAGTATATTGCTACCACCCTCTTGACTCAAACACAGCGTAACATTTCTATAAAACATTTTCAACGGAGTAGTAACACACAGGCTTAAGCATCTCGGACAACCACAAACCCTTTTGGAGACGTTTGTAAGACTGAAATGAGTTGACGAGTTGGGATGACACGAACATTAGTGCATCTAGGTACTACCCACGCCCACGCAAAATAATCGCGTTACCTCCAAGCAAATTGTTGATAGGTATGCGGTAAACGCCCGGATTCGGCTAATCTGGTCTAACACCTCCAATCCGTAGGGCGAAAGCCTCGGGCCAGGAGAAAGCCGACTACGAGCAGAAAGTGCTGAAAGTCCTCCGCGAGCCGGAGGCCAACTACGACCGCGACCAGACGCTGCTCATCTGCCAGATGCTGGGCTTCAAGCCGGGGATACTGCAACTGTATGAGGATGCCAAGCTGTGAGTTGGGAGGCTTTATTTTTTACACACATTCATAAACTTATCCTATGTCGCAGCCGGATTGTTAAATTTGCCGTTTAATTAAGGGCCGATTGTTCAATCCTCAGATAAAGTGTATTTGCCCGATAAAGAAATACACTGCCAAATTAAAACAAGCTATAATCCTTTACAATTATGAAGTAATTATACAATTTTATTTTAGTCGCATAATAACTTATCAGACTGATACGTTTTTTTCGAGGATTGAAAAATCGGCCCTAAATGACATACCGGTTAAATAAACTTATTAAGCAGTTATTTAATTGAAAATTTGCCAAATTCATGATCTTTGTAAGTAACGTATAACGAACGATATTGCCCTGAGTTTACGGATCTTCTCCATGCATTGTCACAACGCTAAACTAACCTAACCGAATTAAAACTTAATGCAAACTATTCTTACTGTTTGAGATTATTGTGGTTAGATTAAATTCGGGGCAATATCGGTCTTTAAACATTGTTTTAAAATTCCTTGAAAGCTTCAAATTGCCAATTAAATAATAGCTAAAAAGCTAGCCGATTAATTAACTGTCTAATTTAACCATCCGGCTGCGACATATACACAACGTCACACCTTTTTCCAGTAGCGGTAGGCAGAGACAACGTTGCTACGGTTCTGATAAACCTCTCGACAAACCTTCTTTTTTCGTATTAGAATACCTAAAGGCGCACTAGCACTAAAGGTGATAGACAGATAGTGGTGATAGGAGCGAATAGCCTACTTAGAAAGCGCTGACTGTAATTTAAGATATCAACAACTTAACAATATTTAATTTTTCATCCCTAACAAACTGGCTTGTGATTTTGAGGTTGCATGAATCGAAACAAGCATCCGCAACGCCGAGCGAACCTGCCACTGTAAAAATAACGCAGTATTATTGTCTAAAATCCACCTGTAAACTTTGAACCCAATAGCGCGATGTATTTGATAAGTTGATCACGCTCCAGTAGCGCCACCTAGTGGAATTTTGATTGGCGGATCCGATATCGTATCGGACGCCTATTGGCGGGTGGCGGCTATTGCCGATACCCGATATCGTATGACATCTCCACGTTATATGGGATAACATCGTCTCAATTCGGCTATTTTCGCAAGCTTTATGTTCGCGGTTTATTATGGCATACACAAATCTTCACTAGTACCATATTTCATACATTTTACTAACCCCGACATCGATCGGCGTCTCGGATAATGAGGCGTTCCCTCTCTAAAGCTTCTCCCTCCCTTTAGATGGCGCGGCCAAGTCTCCCTGCACCTCCGCAACGACAACGCGGAGGCTGCGCTGGCCGTGTGCCGGCGGCGCGGCGGCGCGCGGCTCTGGCTCGACGTGCTGTGGCACCCGCCGCCGCCGCGGTGCTTGCCGGAGCTGCTGGCTGTTGTCGGTAGGTCTATACACTCACCCACTCGCTGCCTACACTCCCTGGGAACCGGGGTGCGTGGGGAAGTGTCGCGGCACCTCCGCGGCTCTGGCTCGACGTGCTGTGGCACCCGCCGCCGCCGCGGCGCTTGCCGGAGCTGCTGGCTGTTGTCGGTAGGTCTATACACTCACCCACTCGCTGCCTACACTCCCTGGGAACCGGGGTGCGTGGGGAAGTGTCGCGGCACCTCCGCGGCTCTGGCTCGACGTGCTGTGGCACCCGCCGCCGCCGCGGCGATTGCCGGAGCTGCTGGCTGTTGTCGGTAGGTCTATACACTCACCCACTCGCTGCCTACACTCCCTGGGAACCGGGGTGCGTGGGGAAGTGTCGCGGCACCTCCGCGGCTCTGGCTCGACGTGCTGTGGCACCCGCCGCCGCCGCGGTGCTTGCCGGAGCTGCTGGCTGTTGTCGGTAGGTCTATACACTCACCCACTCGCTGCCTACACTCCCTGGGAACCGGGGTGCGTGGGGAAGTGTCGCGGCACCTCCGCGGCTCTGGCTCGACGTGCTGTGGCACCCGCCGCCGCCGCGGTGCTTGCCGGAGCTGCTGGCTGTTGTCGGTAGGTCTATACACTCACCCACTCGCTGCCTACACTCCCTGGGAACCGGGGTGCGTGGGGAAGTGTCGCGGCACCTCCGCGGCTCTGGCTCGACGTGCTGTGGCACCCGCCGCCGCCGCGGTGCTTGCCGGAGCTGCTGGCTGTTGTCGGTAGGTCTATACACTCACCCACTCGCTGCCTACACTCCCTGAGAACCGGGGTGCGTGGGGAAGTGTCGCGGCACCTCCGCGGCTCTGGCTCGACGTGCTGTGGCACCCGCCGCCGCCGCGGTGCTTGCCGGAGCTGCTGGCTGTTGTCGGTAGGTCTATACACTCACCCACTCGCTGCCTACACTCCCTGGGAACCGGGGTGCGTGGGGAAGTGTCGCGGCACCTCCGCGGCTCTGGCTCGACGTGCTGTGGCACCCGCCGCCGCCGCGGTGCTTGCCGGAGCTGCTGGCTGTTGTCGGTAGGTCTATACACTCACCCACTCGCTGCCTACACTCCCTGGGAAGCCCGACGTTGCCACATTCGTGCCCCGACTTTTCTATATGTTTTAAAAAGTCGCGTCTGCAACGTGTCTGCGTCTTACGTCTTTTCTGTCTGGCCGCGGGCTTATGGAAAGTGGTCGCCGCTGCCTATAGACATTAGCAACACCAGGGGTATCGTCAATGCGTTGTTCACATCTATTGACATGTTGCTCTGGCGACAAAAAGACAAGTGCGCCTCCACTACCAGAGCCATGGTTCCTCAAATCCGCAACCCATAGAACAATAGAAACCTTACTCAGTGGTGGAACACAATACTGTTAACAATACTTTTTTTTTTTGTGGGGAGTGGGGTCCCCTCGTTCCCACTGCTGCAGGGTTAAACCAGGATCATGAGCGACGATCGTTGAAGAGCTACTAATTTCGACGCCCAGGAACGCCCGAAAATCAATTAACAGGAATATTTGAGGTGCCGCCATTTTGCTGTCTCGACTGCAAAACCTAGTCCTGTCGATCGTAAAGCGTCACAATTTAAACAACGTACAAGTTGACTTGAGCTTCCTCTACAACAGCTTTGTCATAATTTCCACATTCTTCTTTGGTATCATCATCAAACCATCGTAACTTCTTTAATACTGCCTTCACATAGTTATGTTTTGTATAGTATGTTGCGTAAACGCTATGGATTTGGTCATATCTGATAAATTTCATTTATTAATACAAGAACTAACCAATAAAATATTGGATGTCTATCTATACAAAGTATGAACTATTTGACCAATAAACGCCTAAATCCAGATACCATAAGAAAGATATGAACGCAAATTTATTTTATTGCAGCCAGTGAAAAGTTGCTGTCACCCATTCTAGTCATCGATTGCCTCGCCAGCTCGTCTCAATACACACTGGGAGATGTTCGGAAGTAAGTTTTCATGCTTAAAATAATCACCTGGGTCCAAGAACCATAGAGAAGAAATTATTGACGAACAGGCAAGACAAATAAATGAAATTGGACATAGAGGCATAGAATAGGCTTCTTTTCACAGCTGAAGTCACAATCTATATTTGGTTTCTTTTTAAATGGTGCATATGGTCCAAAAGGAACGGCTATATACGTTGTCAAATACCCCTCCATAACCACTTTTGCCAAAGGTAACCTCTGTTATCTTAATGTACTAGCTTTTTGTATGGCATTTAGTCATTTGTGACAGATTGACAGTGTACATTCCCTATAGGTCGAGGCTCCATCTGTGCTCTATGTCCAATATCTTTAACACAAATGGTTAACATTATTTTAAAAAAGAAATGTACGGCGCCAATCCACGCGCGCTAGCCGAACGTTGCCAACAAGTTCCGATTTACACTTGCAATAGAATCGCTGCAGCGATCGCTTCATAAAGCCATTAGCATGTTTGACCCACTGAATGGATCTTGAGAAGGACCATGTACAGTATGGCTAGCACAAGTTGCTCTCGCGCGCGATAAGCGAGAAAAGGCGCGACATAGATAATGCTATATCTTTCATCTTGGTATTGCGAAAACTAAACAAAGGCTCTCGCGGCGCGAGCTGTGACGAAAAGACAACTGACATCCATCACGGTCATTATTATTTTGTCTTTTTTCATATCCTTTATACCAATCCCATTCTCCCACAGATATCTAATGGACGTGCTGAAATCCGAGAACGAAGTCATAACGCGGGAACAGGAGCTAGCGCACAAATACAAGACTGAGCGTCAAGCGATGAAGGCTCACATCGAGACGTTACAACATTCCCCGGTCACCTTCCAGAGCTCTCGCTGCGCTGGCTGCAACCGGCCATTGGAATTGCCGACTGTACACTTCTTGTGCCAGCATTCTTTCCATCAGCAGTGAGTATCGAAGCGTATTTGTTGTTGAAACTACTGGGAAGTGGGTGTGGCGAAATGTCCTAGTAATGCTCTCGCGCACGAGAGCCCAGGGTCCGCTTTGACCGTGATTCAGGTACACAACTCAGAGTCATTTTTACATGGCTTCAGTGGGATTCGAAACCGGTATCTCTCGCTTGCGAGTCTGATACCTTTACCTCTAGGCCATGGACACACCTGCTTTCTCTGTTGACTGGTAGACAATAGCCTTTAAGTCCGATATTGTACTTTTACTGTTTTTACGCACCAAAAGCGCCCTTTTCGTGCTGGAGGTGCTGACCTAATTGGCAACGGTCGTACGACCATGATCGTGCGTTAAAGTTTCCTATTGCTCAGGCGGTGTCCATCGCACGACCGTCGCATTAGGACAGCACCGGAGAGGTGTAGACATCTATAATTTCACTCTCACACATCTCTCCGCTATATCTGAAAGCTCAACCTCTCTACTAATTCCCTCCCACTCTCCCTCACAGCTGTTTCCAGAGCTACTCGGAGTCCGAGAGTGAGTGCTTCGTGTGCGCCGGGAGCCGACGCCCGGCTGCGCCCGCGCCGCCACCCGACCATCTACACCAGAGGCTGGCCAGCGAACACGATCCGTGAGTACACATACACACGATCTCTGGGGGCTCACCACGACCTCTTATAGCGGTATCTAAACAGAACTGCGGCATTAGCCAAGAGGTTGCGTGGGAGGTGGGTGGGATTTGACATAAGCTAACGTTATCTGACATAAGCTAACGTTATCTGATATAAGCTGTTTGTGGTAGAAATTCTTGGTCCATAGACAATTCACATACTTTCGGTGTAGAAAGGAGGCGGATTGGCGGATGATCCTACACAATCAGAGTCAATGTAGATGTTGGTAGAAATAGTCGAACTTCGAGCTGTAAATTTTCTACCATTCACGCATCACGCAAGCGGAGCTGTCAAAGATGACTAGACCAGCTGCCCTGCTTAGAACGAGACAGCGCTATACGTGTCACATAAACTTGTCTCTTTTTAGCACAGTTTTATAAAGAAATTTCATAGTAAACATTAGTGATAAGACCGCCCTTTGTACTACCTACCATATATTTTTTTTATCTGTATTTGTGTTCTTTGGTGTGCAAATAAAAAGTTTTGTATTGTATTGTAAACTGAACATAAACAATAGATGACACAGCCTTGCTGTTTGAAGCAGATTCCTGGGCTGACGTATACTCTCCTTTGGCTATTAATTCCGAGGTCTATTTCTACCGGTCTGCCACGCAGAGGTCTCGGGTTCGATTCCCGGCCGAGCAGAAATTGAAATGATGAATTTTATTGTCTGATCTACGGGTCTGGGTGTATTATGTATAAATAAATATGTATTTAAAAAAGATTATGCAAATATGTTATCAGTTATCTAATACCCATAACACAAGCTTTGCTTACTTTGGGGCTAGATGGCGCTGTCCGAGCATATTTATTTATATTGATATTTAATTAAAGGTTAATTTAATTTCGAGATTAACGTCGTTTTTGAAACGCTTGTCAATGTTAATCATGGATTAAAACTCTTTCTGTTTCTGTCGACAACTGACCATAGATAAGGCGCCGAATTTTAATTGACAAGAAACTGGCCGTAAGCTAATCTTATCGTTAGGAAATCGCGGTGAGAAGCTAATCAGGCAATTAAATACAAATTCGAGTACTCCATCTAATTCGGTCACGGGTATTCTCGTTGATAGGACAAAATAGGTCATTTTGTCTTCAAATAATTAAATCCATTTGCACGGCAACCATTATATAACCATAATATTGGCACCATACATTCTACGAAAACTCGTACACCTGACCGCGCCGAAATAGAATCGTCCTAATCTGGAAGAATCAAATTAGAATGACGTCATCTGATTCGCCGAAAACAATGCGATCGAATCAGAATACAGTGCGACAGCTAGGAAATGGGGATGATTCTTTCGGTGGGGATAAGTGTGCGAGGCGACGTTCGACGCGTTCGGCTCATATAGGTGTGAGTACCTTTATATCTACGCTGATTATTCTAGATTACAGTGCCATAAACTTGTCTGGGTCGGTGCCGGGCGGCGCTGTTTTTGGCATTGAGATTTTAGTTCAAATACATTTGAAAGTGAAGTACCGCCATTTTTTCTTTAGTTATAGTTTTGACCACGGGGTCAGATGAGTTGGTGGCACTGTAAAACAATCTACGCGTAAGCCATATTTGTAAGGCCGGTGGTGCTAAAACACATAATCAACATTAATTTAAGTGGACCCTTCGTACTAAAACTATACGCTTAAATATGTAAAATCATTAAAATTATGAAGAAATAAATCTAATACATTTGTTTTAATGAAACAACACTCATCGAAAAGTGATCTAAGAGCTTTTAATATCATTTATTTCTCAATCAGTCTAAATGATCCTTGTAGCGACATCTGTTTTTTCGTCCTTACTAAATCTAAATTGTATGGGATAACCAGATTTAAATCATGGCTAACCTACCTATACCGATGATTTAATTAGATTTATAACAGCTTTATAATCTCTGGATTACGATAATCTAGGCGCACGGCAGTGAGCCAGTCCAAGTTCCGGCATGACGTACGCAGTGTGTATAAATGACAAACTCTGAAAACTTCACAAGTTTACAATCTGATTCTGAGTTCCTGAGCGATGAGATCCCACCAAAACATTTCTGTTAAATAATCCTGTCCATAAATCTCGACTTAAAAGTACTTAGATCTTAAATTAGACCTAGTTCTGGCCACAATCTAATCTATGCTACCTTTAATAATATTATAAAGTCGAAAATTTTGTATGTTTATAAGTTTGTAAACATGAATAACAGGTTGCTTCACTATGACCGTGTGTCATAGGGGTACTTTTAATCCCGGAAAAGTAATAGGAGATTCGAACTACGCGGTTTTGAAAACTGAGGGGACAGCCGTCCCCAGTTCTATACCCAAACAATAACATTGTGGCTAGATCTCAGCACTATGAAGGTCTATCCAGTTTATTGTACAATTTTGGTGAAATAAATACTTATACTTATAGTAAGGTGAAGTAGGGTAGGGTAGTAGTTAAAGTAGGGGTAGGGTAGGGGTAAGATAGTGGTAGGGTAGAGGAGAGGTAAGGTAGCAGTAGGGTAGGGTTAAGGCAGTAGGAGAATATGGTAGGAGTAAGCTAGGGGTAGGGTAGGGATAGGATAGAGTAGGGTGGGAGCAACTACCTATCACATGCAGCATGTGTAATGCACGCTCACTTAAAAGTCTGTCTGGCGGTGGCGTGGGGGCCGGGTCGCTGTTTTCCCTCAAATATGGTTGAATTGGGCGATGGCTGGGCCCTGCGTTATACTCGTGAACGGGTGCTGCCTTGGTAGACTGGCTTACTCTTGCTGTAGTTTTAGGTAATTTTTCTTAATTTTACTAGACATATTTATATAATGTATTGAGCGCGGTCCGGCTTTGCCTGGCATTGCCGGGCACGGTCCGGTCGTGACTGGCGTGGGGTGGGTTTGCTGCTGCCATGGGGCGGCCAGCGTGTCATGTGTGCTTCCTTCCTACTTTCCTACCTTTTTGACGATTGAAAGAGATATTTAATGTCCTAATCAATAAATAAATTTTGAATTTTATTAGGCCGAGTTTGGAGGAGAACTTGGGCCTTAGTTTGGTAGGATGTTATTTACGCCTTTACCCACATTTCAAAACCACGTTGTATTCCGAGAAATCTACAATCTAATACATCAGTATTATTGCATATTTATTAATAATGTTTTGTCAAAGGACCGGTAATCTGTTAATATTCGGCTAACGTTACCAATATGATAAGGTTAGTAGTAAATATAATTTCATTGTTTTGTGATAATGATTGCTATCTGCGTATCTCTTCGAGTGTATTTGGCTGATATGCTTTTTATTCAACTGCACTCAACAAAGGATATATTTAATTGGATTCGCTTGATATCAAAGTAGAATTTACATTACATTTAATTGAACGTATGTCTTGACTTTGCTCGTCCATATGGGCAGACGCTGGACTCGCTGCAATTTATACAGTCACTGTCTTGGCGCTCGCCACGCGCACTGTTCTTGACTATACTTTGAACCATCCCTACTGTGAACTGTCAAAATTATCATCCCATATTAGACAAAGCGTAAACGTAAATCGGACATATATCTTATTAGCCACCTTGACACCTGTCAATGGAATGAGTTGGTGATATGTTATACTTTTATAGTCACCACGTGTGTAAAAATGTAAATAATAGGGACTTCATCCGGCAGGTATTATAACTAAACTAATTAATGTTTACATTAGAGAATATTTTCAAACTCTCCCTGTACGACGCATTAACAACCTTGTGTGTATAATGTTAGTGTTTCTTTTTATTCGCTGTTCTGTCAAGTATCGGTGTAGTGGCAAGGATGTCGATGAGGCATTGTCTCCCGCCCTTACAGTTGTTTAAACATTGAACATGTATGGACATTACTGTGTGGTCAGACTGGCATATTATTTAAATAACGTTGTATAAAATGTTGCTGCATATTTCAATCTGATTATTTTAAATATAATTTCAAAAATGGTTAATAAAAAGCTTACTGAAAACATATGTAATACCTATCTCTTACAAATAAATATTTTAGATTTTTTGAATCTTACTTGCGCGTAACATGCATAAATAACATACAACTAAAACAACAACATGAAAGTACGGAAGTTTGGTATCTTTGCCCTCCTTCCAATCGAACCGAGCTCGTATTGTTACTAAATTTTGATGAAATTTGGTAATCACCATTCACACTTCTCTCCTATAGAGTTCTACTACATACAGTATAAATCTAATATAAAAAATAAGCAAGTAACTATGCCTGCTTGTCGGTTACGTTTACCATAAAATTTGGCAAGGAGATACATGGCAAGGTGACCTGGGGATAGACATTTAGCTACTTTTCATATCCAAAATGAAATGGAATGAAATATATGATGAAATACGAAAATAACTTTGTCTGACTGTACTTTCAAGGCTTAAACCACTGCACCGATTTTGATGAAATTCGGTACGGATATAGTTTAGCACCTGAGGATGGACATAAGTCTCCCCTCCACTCGCAAGCTCACAAGATTTAGGTACATTTGTCCATGCGGGTGGAAAGATAATCAAATGTAAAATAACAATTTTGTATCTTCAATCACATAACATTTGTTGATGATTGACTATGTAATTAGTTAATAGCTAGTCAGATAATATCTAGGAGTGGCCTTATCGAAGGTTGTTACGAGTCAACTCTTGCTTTGAGTGTTTTCCTTTCGTTTGTCACTCCGCGGTAGCAAGGTCAATTAGAGAAATCACATTAAGGTCAGTTTCAAGGTTATATTAAAGTTTTTTTTCTAACAATTTCAACTGTCATTGAAACTTCGGTGCAGTGCAGTGACTCCAATGATCGCAATTTCCTCATAATTTGGTTTACTAATGTCTAAGTTTTGAACTGTTTTTTTCTTTTTTTTTGCAATCGGCTACTTCAGCCATAATCAGATGGTCTGTTTAATTCTCCTAGTCACATAATATGGGTGACAGTTAGGTTAAGGTCGAATTGAATGTATATTTTTATTAATTACAGTCTTAAGATAGCTTTGGGTCTGGCTCGACCAATAGTCGGCCACGGCAAGTCGTGCTAAGTTGCCATAAGTGTGAAATAGTTACGCAGCTAATGCGCATACAAATCCAATTCGAATGGTTCAAAAATACAGCGTTTTCAAATAATTCGTTTCAATGAATCGGACGCTGTCCTTACCTTAACGAAATATTTTGAAAAGATAACTTGAGGCATATCCGCAACCAATGTGAAAACCCACAATATGTTTCTTATCCATACTAGTATTGTGTGCTATCACTCGCTTCTTCATTGACAACAGTTCAATCTTCCAAGAATGAGGCGCCGATAAGGGCGTAAGCAAACCTATCGCCGGATAGTTTTAAATAGGGATGGGCAAGCGGAAAAAAATATATCGACTTGAGGAAAATGGAAGAATAATAAAAAAATCAATATATTAAAAATTTGGAATGTAAATGGAAAATTATTTAAAATTCTAATGACTCATGGCTAGTTAAAGACTCATTGCATCAGAAACACTATCTTTCCTACTCCTACCTGTTACTTCTTATTCATATTTGTTGCGGGTTCAAAGACAGTATTAGCATGTCCTCGGGCGTGCCTGACTGCCAACACTCAGATCCTGTGTGTTATCGCCGCTGTAGAACCTGGCTACACAGGAGTTGCAGCGGTGGGAATAAGTGGTGGGACGAAGCCCGTTAGTTAGGGACAAGTAAAAGCATTCCCACAATCGTATAAGTAGGTACATAGAATATACAGAGCAGCGTTAAAAATATCGAATTTTGATATTCTTCATTATTTTTTTATCTAGTTAGGAACTTTTTAGTCAGAAAATGAGCAGAAGCTTTTTCTGTGTCTATTTAGAATTCCGATCCGCTTACTAGATAGTAAAGTTGTGACAAACCCCTCCACTGGAGGCTCAAGTCACACTAGATTGTTACTGGTTATCAACGCCATAACATATACCAAAATTTATATTTAAAATTTCATAACAGATAACATTACAAAAAATTACAATCATCGATATATCGATAGTTTTTGCTCAAGCCTAGTACCGCGTGACGTCACCGCAGTGCGGCTGCGCGAGCCGGGCTGCGCGCACGCCGCTCGGTCTTTAATCCGCTGCCGTAAATTAACGAATATCGCTGATTATCGACGACTGTTCAGCTTATCGCGCCAATGTTTATTGTGGACCCGCTATAGATATGTTGCCACCGTTCTCTTGGTGCTTCGCATATGCTATCGACGAGGACAGGTACATTGGGTAAATATTCCTCTTTCGTAGCTTGAAAGTGTTGTGTAATGTTTTATTATTTTTTCGATTATTTAAATGGGTTAGTGCGCGATTTCACTAATGCCCTAAGTTTTAGTGACTCTTATTAAATATGTCAATATTTTATTTTTCATAAAAATCGAATACGTCAAATGCGTTAGGGGTGGGCGTTGATGACAATTTTATAATGATCATGAATATTACAATAATCTATATAACTTTTTAGTGCTAGTGTTTTTCTGATTGAGCCATTAGCGAATAACTAGTAAGCGATTCTAAACAGCTGCAGTTAACCACCGTGACGACTTCAGTAATTGTTATTTTATGGATATAACGATAAATGCGCCCGCGCGTTTTTAACCACGTAAGCTACTGCAATGTAAATATTTGAGCAATTACAGTGTGTTGTGCCTGGGCCTTGTTTGAAGATGTGGCTCTTTTGTGTGGTCGCGACAAGGTTCCACGTTGTCGCTTAAGTCTGGTCGTTCAGACTTGATTGTGAAATGTAAATTTTTATTGCATAATATTTTCTAGTTTCTTATTCTTACGGGTTTATCCAAAGTATTTTTGTACGACTTAGACTTTATAAGTGCCTCTCGTAATGCATATCTCCGCTCAGATATCAACAACTGGCTGCGTAAGGTTTGTGTTCCAATGTTGTTAACTCTTATTTGTTTCACTAATAAGTTGACTGCCTCAGTTGCTAATTTAAAAGTACTCACATTTGGACGCTACTTCGTTACGTACTATATTATAAATTTAAAAGTTTGTACGAATGTATGTTTGTTACACCTTCACGCAAAAAGTACTGAACATATTTTGATGAAATTTCGCAATACTTTAGCTTATAGCCTTACTTACTTACTTACTTTAGCTTATAGCTTATATAATTTATACCGATATTGAATGTGGTTCCCGCGGAAGTTTCCAAAATGTTAAAACCGAATTTTGCACAGACAAAGTCGCGGGTAAATCTGGTCGATAATAACTCTCATTTACTCCCTAGGCACAATTTTTTAGATTACCAAAACAAATTTCACCTCAATCGATGCAGACGGTTTGCACTCTATTTGGGGGATCTTAGATTTTATGTTTATTTTGTATCATACCAAATGAGTCTCTCAACCCGATTCTAATTTTCTCAACACAAATACAATAAAATACCGAGTCTTGGCCCTTTTCTTTTGCTTTTTGTTAATTTTTGTTACGTCGCGTTCATTCTTAGTGTGAATTGAAAGAGATGAATCGTTCAACAGGTATGTTGTAGCGACCCTGGTGTTGTTGATGTCTATAGGCGGCTGTGACCACTTTCCATCAGGTGGCCCGCTTGCCTGTTTGTCTCCTGTATAACATATACAAAGGAATAAAAAAAGCGTAAAGCATTTATACAATACTTCTGACATCCATCCTAAAAAACCGACAGATATATTTTCGAGCGATGAGACAGGCCATTGAAAGAATCAATCACCACATAAACATCTTTAGTGGTGATCTTAGAGATAACATTTTTACACTACGTAGCACTGATTATCTTATTATTATTATATATTTATTTTTCAAAACACCGCATTCTTATCGATATGCTTCTTTAATTTTTTAAAGAACATAATAATTGAAGCGACAGGAAGTTTGTTTGGTAAATGATCTATAAAATGATATAATTAAAACACTTATTTACACAAGTTCCACAAAAGAGTATTTTAATTCTACCGTACAATGGAGTTCCATCAAGAATGCACTATACAAACTCAACTATCTGCAAAAAGTCGGCTCCTGCATTGACCGGATCAAATGTCAAATAGCCAATAGCGGGATCATATGCTCAGTCAGTTAGATGCCGTCAGGGATCGTTATTTGCTTAATTGCTTGTATCGCTTTAGTCTTTTTACAGCGCTTTTGAAGCAATGTCATTACAATCGCGATGTTGCAGCATGTACGGTTAATGTAATTCTAGCCTTGATACACTTTTCAAAGATAGAGCCACCACATTTCGACCGCAAATTACTTAAGCTACACTGGCTTTTACCGGCGATTTTGTCTGCGTAAAATTCGGTTATTTTCGAGATAGAAAGTAGCCTTGTCATTGTATACTTCCTTTCAGCTGTTTAGACATGAAGACGTAACAAAGTTATTATAACAAGAAGCTGCGACCAAAATATATTGTGATAATTGGCTCTATATTAGTGGAGAGGATATTTATATTTCTCTCCCTCTATTAATGTGGAGGAAAGACAAGTCCAGTGTAAACGCTGTTATGAGCTGTTGATGTGATGTGATCATGTGATGCATCCATCAAGTGTTTTGTCGCTTTAAATTAAACCAAAATAAGTAGTAAACGTTTTCTCGACCTCATCGCCGATCAGGTGAAAAGATAATAAATAAATAAATAAAATTAATATTCGTGGACAAAGTCACACAGCGCCATCTAGCCCAGCGCATCTAACTAAGCAAAGCTTGTACTATGGGTGCTAGATAACTGATATACTACTTAAATACTTTTTAAATACATACTTATTATACATAGAACAAAGATGTCAAACCCATAGTAGTATATTGTGATACAAGTGTAAGTAAGTGTAAGTGGTCATAATAGTCGGGGCGGTATAGGTGAGCCGAGAGTATTATGATCAATGCACACATGTTTCATACGACATTTTACATCTCATTCGCGAGGAAAAACAGTGAAAACAGTATCGTTATAATTCCTAACAGAGCGAAAACGTTAACAAAATATTTATATGGAAAATGGCGCTCAGTTTTATTTTTCTTCGCGCGCTGGTGCCTAGTAGGCAAGGGCGAAAAATAAAATCAACGTACAGCCTGTATTAAAAATATAATGAGGCGAATATTTTCGTATTTAAAATATAACTTATTACTTAATTGTAAATAATTTTATAAAATTTGATGTTTATTTATCATAATTAAGGAAGTACAATTTATTTATTCAAGAAAATCTGTACCTACTATTTTCAGCCGAATCTCTCTGTTAAAACTCTTTGTTGGTCCTAAAAGACTGTATAGATTTATGAGTATTACCCGATTACATTAAAAATGTTGGGTTTTTATACATATTACTTACAGTGAGGTACAAACTAAACTTAAATATAGGTATTATAATGCCCAGTAAAAGCACGCGTACAGAATATCTTGGATTATGTGCTTAAAAGTGATACAATAACATCCAAGGTACCAGCGTGTGATGAAAAACCCTTTAAGCCCTGTATCTCAGAAACCTAAACTCAACCGTCCCCCCTCCCCCCCAGATACGCGGTGGTCTCCGAATACTTCGGCCGCGGGCTGTTCAACAAGTTGACGGTAGTGGGTGCAGCGGAGGCGCCGGCCGTAGCGCCCGCGCCTACGCCGCTCACCGTCCAACCGCCAAAGGCCGCGGCGCCGCCGAAGCCCGCCCCGACCTACGGCCCGGGGGCCGAGGCTAAGCTGAGACTGCAGGAGGGGCAGAGCAAACAAGGTAACCAATAAACATCTTGGCGTCAATGTGGGCTGTTTAACAAGTTGACGGCAGTGGCTCACAGCCCAGCCGCCGAAGCCCGCCCCGACCTACGGTTCGGAGGCTGAGGCTAAGCTCAGACTGCAGAGCAAACAAGGAAAGATATAATGGGTTTGGAGTAAACTTTTCAGTTGTATGGCGAGGGTTCGAAGTCCACCTTGACTGCGGATCCAGGATTTGGCAGATCACAGTAGTAATTACAGTAGAGCGACTGCCATTTTGAGCTCCGTGATCCTATTAAAAAGGTTTTTTTTATACCACTAAGGTGGCAAACAAGCTTACAGCCTGCCTGATGGTGGTAAGTAGTCACTGCAACCTATGGACGGATTGGATGATGGTTACACATTGAGTCGCCTGAATGTGCAGGTTTGTTCACGATGTTTTCCTGCTGATGCTCATTGCAAGCATCGGTTAGTGTAGGTAACATAGAAAAAAGTCATCGGTACTCGTATACGGCGGCATTGGGGATCGAACTTGGTACCCGCTAGCCATTAGGACGCTCCTCACAAGGCATATTCTAGTTTCATTCTAACGTGGCCATTTGTAAATGACACAGGTTTTAATAGCAAAACTGAATAATTGATAACGCGTAGCCTACATAGCTCGCAGAGTCAATGGCCGACAAGGCAGAAACGTTCTCGAGTGGTGACCACTAATAGGCTAAGGCTTAGCTCTGGACAGGGTCCTGCGGCTGAGATGATCATGATGATTATTCAATTGTCAACATAATATACTCTTCTCTCAATCATTGAAAATTATACTGTGAATTATTTAATTAGTTTAATACGGAGATGGCGGGACGAGTTGGACGCCTATTCTAAGGATTGGCCGAGGAAAGCATCCGACCGTGAGTCGTGGAAGATCGAATGGGAGGCCTTTGCCCAGCAGTGGGACAGAAATGGCAAAAAAATCGCATTATTCATTGAATAACCGTAAATAAGGCAAATAAACACGTCATGGATGAAATTGATAAATCGCTTTGTTACGTACTTTTGTTTGCACACTTCCGAGTGTTGCATGTTTACTTTAGTTAAATTATCTATTTGGGACATCGAATTGATAGGTTGATGCCAATTTAAAGTGTGTGCATTTATTCATTTTTGAACCGGATCTGTAAAATATATTGATCGAAAGCAAGAAGTTACATGTCCATGTGGTGTTCGGCAGAGTAGAATTGCTCCATCCCCTTAGACTGGATGTCGTGAATGGCGAGTAATATCTCAGTCCAGAAAATGGGTAACAGGGTATTCTGTAGGAATTTTAAACCATGTGACATCCAACCCGCTTGAAAACCGCTCTACTGACATGCAGGAAGCTCAAGTCAAGCTATGAACTGTTATGGGCTGTTGGTGATGATGAAGATGAAATAGTTTTGTTTAAAGCGCCATGTGCGGTATAAGCTGCGTTAAACACAGTTTGCTGCGCTTTTACCGCGCTGTGATTGGTTGACATTCTGCAAATGCTCAACAAAATGGTGACACTTAGTTCCACTTTTGGCCACCAGCGGGGCTACCCTAGTGAACAACTGAATTTTACGTTTGATAATCCTACACTACTTTGGTTTTCGCAATGGCCAGTGGCCAACGTCGATAGCGTAGTGTAGAATTATCAAATATCAAATTCAGTTGCCACTGAGTTACCCAGTGGTCAGATAAGTGTGCGGCACTGTAATGTGTTTAACGCAATAGATCTAATAGATACGGCTTTGACCATGGAGTGTCATCAATTAAATATCGTAACTGCATACTGTTTACATACTTTGTATTTATGTAACTCACCAACAAACTATCATTTATTCCAGTGTACGTGCCGACGGCAGCGAAGCAGGTGGCGCCAAAGGGCACGGCGGTGATTCCGATGCCCGAGGGCAGGATGCGGCTTTTGGAGCAGCAACGATACAGCTCCAGTCTCGAGGCGAACCTCACCAGACTGCAGCCCAGAGTGCACACCAAGCCCTCGCCACTGTCCTCGCCGAAATCAACCAGGAGAGAGCCGCCGAAGCAGCCAAGCTTAGCAGGCTCCCCCAAGATTTCCACCGCCATAGTCAACGCACCAAAGAACCCTTTCGGAGACGATGACCACTATGACGAGGCTAAAAACCCCTTCGCGGACGAAGAGGAAAACGACGCCAGCAACCCGTTCTCCAAAGACGACGATTACGACAAAAATCTTAATCCGTTCTCGTGAAGTGGACTGTCCAGTAGTGTAGTGGAATCGTGACGTGTCCAGTAGAAGAGTGGTGGAAAGAAATCGTCGTCGGACTGTGTAAACTGGTCCGTATAGATATTTTATTTTTTTAGAGTATTTTATTATATAGGTTTCTTAATGGGATCTCGCAATTTTGTCGTTGTAATATGTTTGGATGTGTTTCTATATCATCATGCTTTAAAGGTAGATAGAGTAGTTATCGATACGACGAACTTTTTATTAGTTCAGTGTTTTAATTCAGTTCGATTATCAGTTGATATCCCCTACTAAAATGGTACCGCACCTCTGTTTAAATTTTGGACTATTGATGACTGTTGAGGGCGAGAGCGATCAAAATGCAACTTAATCTGCTCAACATACGACTGAAATTGGCATAGCAAAGTAAATTCCCACTCGTTTTATCATGCTCTGCCAAATTAGTTTGTTCGCAAAGTTGGATTTTGTTTCCTGTTTCGAATTATGAGGATAGCGGGAACACACCTTTTGTTGTAATTATATTTTGTGTATTTTAGAATAGTAAATTAATTTATCGCTTATTTGATACGATCTGGCGTTATTTTTATTTGAAGTGTAGCGTCATTTTTTTTTATGTGGATAGACTTGTACATAAATGTACAATAAAGCTTGCATGTTCCAAATTATATTCAGACTAATAACTGAGCGTTTCTACTTTTTGTCAGTCAACCCTGTAGACTTTTTCACAATAGAATCTGACTCATATTAAATGAAGTTTGTTTCTTATATTCGTTTTGAACAAGAATCTGCGAATGTTGTATCTCGTATTAACCATATTTAAGTATTACGTGTTGCCTTACATTCCTATTAGGCCTCTCAATGATATAATATTTTGTATTTAAAAGGTTTTTGTATGTATTAAATGTGAACTAAACATGTGTAATGAAATGATAAAAATGCTGTACCATATTATAGATAATGTGATAATAAATATATAAGAATACACGTTTAAACTACCCTGTTTTATTTTAATCGAATATAGTCCGGTTACTATGACCCATTAACTTAGTTTTGCGAGCGGAAAGCCGGAAAGCTAGTTACCTATATATAAATACAGGCAAATTTCACGACCAACGCACATAAAGTAGTGACAGTACATATAAATGTGACTGCGTGAACCTTCCCCCCACTACTCGCGTCAAAAATTGATTAACAATACGTACAATCATAGAGAAAATATTTACTAACGTAATAGAGGAGACACCGCAAGTATTTTCTTTGAACCACGCTTTGCGGTCCATGGACAACAGTAGCCGCAGTCAGTTCTGAGACATTGCGCGACGCGGACCAATCTGACAGTGGCTTGGATATTCAAAAAACGCCATCTTGTGCATTAAAAACTGTACGAACCATTCGAGGGCCAAAAATAAAGAAAATTATAACATTGCATCGATCATTCTATGACTTAGCAGCCTCCCCCCGCACCTCCCGCACGTGACAGGTTGGTACAATATTTTTGTTTGTGATGGCTGCTCTATTACGTTAGTAAATATTTTCTCTATGCGTACAATAGACGCCAACTCTCACTGCTGAAATAACGATACCGTTCGCACTCGACTCGTGCAATGTGGCAGGATATCTTACCTGGTTTTGGTTATTAGACTAACCAGGCATTAACCGCCATCTCACCGGACGATGCGGCAGAAGATAGAACATGCCTGTCTAGGAACAGCCTATTCACTCTAGCCTTAAAGATATACAGATTAAAATGATCAGGGACACACTCGCTGGCAACGTGATCCATTACTTAGCTTTGGTGGTTTGAGGCTGTCGCACACTCAAGCCGACCGGCGGAGTTGCGGCGTTTTTAGAAATATGAAATACGACTTTATTTGCTTCCCAATACGGTGAAAAATAATATAGCATAATAAATAGAACGTTTCTCGCTTGCACAATTCGGATGTGGTATGAGCTCAGAGCCATAGTGTTTCCTTTGGACATGGGAATGTTCAAGAGGTATATTAAGAGGTCTCTGAAAAGGCGGGCAACGCATTGGTGTTGATGATGTCTATAGGCGGCGGTGACCACTTTCCAACTGGTGGCCCGCTTGCCTATTTGCCGTATAAAATAATAAATAATCATCTTGGCGATAATGTCTCGGTTGTGCTTACGCGCACGAGGGCCCGGGGTCCGCCTTGATCATGATCCAGGATTCGGCAGGTCAGGTAATTACAGTGGAGCGACTGCCATCTGACCTCCATGACCCTGCTACCAGAGAACCTGACCAGATTGGATAATGGTTACACATCCAGTCGCCTGAATGTGCAGGTTTCATCACGATGTTTTCCCTCACCGTAAGATCATCGCATCAAAGGTTAGTATTCAACTAATGTACATAACTCAGAAAACAGTCATTTGTACATGGCCGGAGCGGGATTCGAACCCGGGACCTCTTGCTTACGAGTTGCATACTTTAACCGCTCGGCCACCGACGCTCTATTGCCGTATAACAACTGGAAAACGATACCAATTTCAGTCGTATGTGGAAGCAAGTTGTGTTTTCACTTGTCACTAAAAAAGTCGCTTCGCCGCCGCTGACATTATTCTTAAATGTGTTTAAGAAATTGGTGCAGGCCCTGGCTACACGTAGGTAAATCCTGTTTAGATTTGGTGGTTAGCAAAAAAACAACCTTTTGGAAATTTTCAAAGCATTTTATTTATGACCTTTAACACTGTGTATAATATATTTTGATAGTACATTTAGAGCAATGAGTAATATTACCAATCATTACATTGTTCTTATTTCCATAAATTGAATGAAATTCATAAATTATATATAGAATATATAATTTGGTTAATATCATTCTCGCCCAACAATCAACAATCACTATCGCAATCACAGGGACCGGCCGGGGGGGCCCGCGGCCGGGAGACCTCCCGCTGTACGTAAACTAAGCGGTAACAGAACGGGGGGCCGCTCCGACCCCCCAACACAAACAGACCAAAATAACTTACGAGAAACAATCAACTTCACAAAGTAACACTACTCCTATAAAAATAGCAGTATAGCTAAAGTACATCCTATAAAAAATATAATCCAGCACTCGGCCGTCATCTCTAATTTAAAAAGTTGTTTTTCAAATTACAAAAATACAACCAAACGTGAGAAGCTCTGCGAAAGAAATTTCCAAAAAAAACATTAAGTAAAATTGATCTCGCAACATCCACCGCATGATACACCCGTGTTTTTATTTTCTGCTCACTATTTAACTACTTAAACACCATTTTGCTATGCAAAATACATTACCCTAATTATTTTGAGAAAGGAAATAATGTACAAACTTTGGAATGTTATACAAAAATGACTAGAAAAGGAAATCAACAACATCCATGTAATTTAATAGCTTGAGATCTTTTCATCGTTAGCAGCGAAGACAGTACATAAACAGCGAGTTGTTAAGAAGAAAGCGTACGCCGCGCATACATCGCCTATAGAATAGAGAGCACTCCGTCATATCCCAACTTTAAGATTAGACATTATTTATTACTTGTGTATGACGTAGCGCCGCAGAAATAAAGTCAGTTCACCATCTAACAGTTACAACTTTGACAATAATTATTGTAATAAGAAATATTATAACACACAGCATGTCTAAATTTGGATAATACTTTTTTGATCTTACACCTATTTTAGTCTATGCTAAATTATTATCAGGATATCCTCTAGTGTCAGCTGAGTATCGTGGCTACTATCAGTGTGGTAAGCCGGTGAAAGGACTTCAACAGAACATATGCGTTTTTTATTTAAATCTATTTTTATAAGCATTCCTCTGACCCATGTAAGTACCAAATTAACTATCCAAATATTTACATCGACTAATAGTCACTTAAGCTTATATTTTTTGTCTATGTTTTATAATCGCTCGATTGATTTCGAATGAATTGAAAATGTCACCTAGAAGCGATAGTATAGTGACGTTATAATAATATTGAAACATTTATCGAAGCGGTAACGAGAATAAAGTGTTGCTTGGACTTACAACAGATTGTCACGAAGGTAGTTAACATAAACATCATCCATATAAAACTACGGTCACATCGATTATCTAGCTACGATGACATATTATTGTTATGATGACGTATTATTTGTATAAATACTACAATGAACAGTGGACTGATCGAATGAGTTAATTCTAAGTAGTGGTGTGTACGTTACATACTTGTACCGACAATGTGGTGATGGTTCGCTACTTTCCTGGTCACAGGCCACAAACATCGTTTGTGGTCCGTGGCGCTATCTTGCCAGATAAAGCGCGATACGCAAGGAGCGCGCGCCTACGCACGCCCCCTGCTGGAACGTAATTCGGGAATCATTCGAAAAACGTTTCATTAACCTACTTTATACAATCCATCCATAAATAATAACAACAAATACCTAAGAAAATACAAAATGATCATAATTTAATTCGGATAAATAAATAAAATATTGAATAATACAATTGTTATAGTTTTCAGAACGCGTAGTCTACAATAACTACATTGTTATTATAAATATATTATGTATTTACAATCAATACTAAAATGTGAAAGGAAAATTACGTATGACGACATACGGACTACTGCCACTCTCCTGGCTTCTTGAGCCTCAAAATATATTTACTCTACCGTTCGGGTCATACGTATATACAAGGTAATATTACAATAATAATGTATCCAACATTAGAAGAAAATCTATAATAGGTATTTTCAGTAATTTGTCTTTTTCACAATACATTCATATTAAATTCTTCTCCTCTCACAAAATGGAGTCCATCAGACACCGCCGACAAGTTACATTTGTGCGCAACGTGTTATATGAATGACGTCTACAAATTATTGCATACAAATACTTAGCTCAGAAAATGTCAGTATTGTCAAGTCAAAAAAACATATTAACAAATATTTGAAAAGCCAAATATTTAAAAGACAAAGTAATTGCAATTATAGATTTTCATCTCCAACTTAATGTACAATATCCTTAAATTATAAAATGGGTGGGGACTCGCAGATAGGGTCCCGCCTTAGGGTCGAGGCGCAACGCAACCTTGTCACCCGAAGTTACATACATATAATAGACAGAGCGTACAACTATAAACAACGTGCATCCTCTACAGTAAGATATTGAAACAGCCATATTCATTTTCTAAACATACATTATTGTTCCAACGATTGTTAAAATTCCCATGCTACACCCGCGCCGCGACAGTGCACCGGTTTGGTCCCGTCTCCCCTCCGACCATCGTCAATGCCATAAAACTCTTGAATAAAAACAATACAAATAACAACATAGATATACTATTTACGTATATACCGTATTTCGCATTGGATGCAATTTGGTTAATATATAAATATATATATTGACTGGTATATCGGAGATATGCTAAAATAATTGATTCGACAACATTGGCCTCGTGACTCGTCCATCAATATGCGTAGCCCCGAAATATGAAATTGTAAATACAATTCATTATTTTTGACTGGACCACAGACCAAATCTAATTAGTACAAGCTCGCTTATTGTTTCGGGATCTTATATCTTGCAATGGGGTTAACGCGATTCCAAAATTCCACTGGCGTACAAGGTCTGTTGTCAAAACACGGCGCGCTATTGGTCAGAATCAGACGCTCAAAGTTGACAGTTGGATTTCAGCCAATAAAATGGCGTTATTTTGACAAGACCTTACGCGACAGTGGGGCCATCTGATTAGCAAAAATACGTCAGCCCTTGTTTCTTCATTATCCCTGTTAAATCCACCAAACCAGGCACTATAGTAAACCCATCAAAATACTCTCGAGCGTTCACTTTACCTCAAAAGTTTACACATTCATCACATCAGGTATTGATAAAAATCTTATCGTCTGTAAAATCTCATTACGAAGAGCATTATCAGATTATTTTAAAGAAAATTTAATAATTGAATTAAAAATAGTACGGAATTGCCTGCAATTCGTTACACAAGAAAGTAATGCTCGACGAATGGAGTAACACTCTACCGCAATACAGAGGCCGTAACTGCCGAGGTAAAAAATTTGTCTTTCGGAAGCTCTGGAATAAACTGTATCATGCGAATCTGACATTTTCGGTTAAAAATGAGTGAGATACAGTTTTGGCTACCTTTCTCGCCACTTCCAGATCCGCCAAAAAACAAATTATTGACCGTTGACAATTTTATAAATGGAAGTCTGTGGCGCTATCGCTTTTCTCTATGACAAACGGACGTTTTCGCTCGCTTTCTGATCATTATCAAATCGCAAGAAAATAAAACCTTTTGCCAAATAGAAAGCGTACTTAGCGCCGCGTATGGCGTTAACAGTGTCGGTTGCGCTGTTATTTACTGCTAACGCCGGTGATCTGTTTTACCGCTAGTACCGTCATAGCACGACGCAATTCGACACTCGTCACACACTGCGTCAGGCTAGCGCACTAGCACACGCTGAGTGCGCGTTCTATTTGGCCAAGCCTTTATACCTCATATACCTCAGGCTGTAATCGATATGATCATCACATTTATTATAGTCTGCGCGCTATATAATCACCGCATGAGGTATATGCGCGGTTACAACATCATCAATACTCTCCAACAAACGGAAACGACGCGTCAATCATCAGAGTTAGCTAATCCACACAGCTCCATCTCTCATCTCAACCACCTCGAGAGTTCCATCCAAAAACCGACCTCCATACGTCACTCTAACATAATGCAAACAATTTGAGGCGAAGTGTTTACGCTGGCCGTTTCAATACCTGTGTACCGTCTCGCGGATGCCCGCCGCCGGCGCCGGCGACCCGTCTAATAAACGAGGATAGACTCCATTGTGAGGCTGTCTCATGCGAGCGGTGTCGCTGCCGGCTTGACCCCGCGCCGCGCCGACCGCGACCTGCGTGGCCCAAACTTCACACGTGTACATTGACAACGCCGGGATCCATAGGGTCAGCACCGCTTTGCTACCTCTACGCGGATATACTCTTATTTATAATTCGATCAGTTCAGACAAACTTATCTGGCCCGGTGGCCGGAATTGGTACCACGTATGGCCATTTTGAAATGTCACTTTGTTGTCAACAGTGACGCTGGTACCGGGTCAGATAAGTTTGTGGTACTTTAACTGTCAGTTATGTGTAACACCACAATTACAACTATCAGTTTAATACCGCGGGCTGATGCTCGAAAGTAACAATGTTAGTTAAAATTTCATACTGACTCGAATTATAAATCAGAATATACGAGTATCACTTCAGTGGGATGGTCGTTATATTTTTAGAATTCTAACTGCCCGCTGAAGATTGGGCAATTCCTTAAATAAATTAGTGTGGACTGTTCAAGAAATAAGTTCACCAAAATTTGTATTGTTTGCATTTGATAGTTTTGATTGGTTTGCAAATTACGAATTGCTTGTAGTTTGATATTCATAATGATAACCCCCACTGAAGTAATATTTCGTAGGCACTCTAAAGACAGAAGAGTAAATAGAAGGTACCCTCGGAAAGAGAGATGTTGTAGATAGTGCTAAACCCCTATGGGGTTACCCAATGGAGAGCCAAGAAAAAGAGAACTTAATAATAAAAGTCAGTAAGTTACAACATTAATGCAGTTATCTGACGCACTGGGTCGAGGAGATTATAAGTTAATTTTCAGCTGTTTTTAAACTAGTCTGTTTCTTTCTTACTGACGGATCATGACATTTCTCGTCTTACTCATACCCTGTCAGATAATTACATTGCACATGCAATAATTTAACGAGCATGCAAAACATTTTAATGCTCCAATTTATAGTTACATACAAACATACATAATGGACTGGTCTTTTATACCATCTTTTTATACCGAAGCGGTCCCATCGGAGCACGGGTAACTTTATATGCTCATGAAATATTCTTTTCACCAACTCCAAAACTTCTTTCAGAAGCACGAGTTAAGCTTATTCAGTCATTCATATAATTATTGTAATATATGCTATCCCACTGCTGGACAAAGGCCTCCCCCAGACGTCGTCATCCTTCATGATTCTTAATCGAAAAATTAACCTCACAACAAACCCAATATGAAAATATATAAATCCAGTTCACATGAGCAAAAGGCCGGGAATCGAACCCTGGCACGCCTACATGACAGGTCTCTTCTGGCATGAGCGACGTCTGTGTAACGAAAAGAGAAAGACTGACTGCAGTCACTCGCTTTCACAAACCACATTGTCAGATACCAGTAGGCAGTCTGTCTCCATATGGCAACGGCAATACAGCAGGTTCAGCCAGGATATCAATAGTTTCGAAGCGATCTATTGTGATTATCTCGACTCTACGTTCGGCCAGCTGGCGATCCTCAATGTCACTTAGCGATCGCTTGTGGTTATAAGCTATTTTCTATTGCTCATGTCAAATCCCGTACATTTCCCTTTGTACTGTATTATCGATCGCCAAAATAGAATGCATCTAGGCTAGACCCTAGTGATTTGGTAGGTGGGGTGTGTGGGTGGGGACACTCACCTGATCTGTCCGGCGAGCAGCGGGTTGATGGCGTAGAGCCAGTCGTGCACCTCCTTGTCGCCCAGCGTCTGTAGCAGGTAGCCACGTTCCTTTGACACCACGCTGGGGGACCGAATAATTAAGAATTAACATCTCAGTTCAAATCTCAGGAGGGCTGTTTGGTGTCTTATAATCTTTATCTTTATATCTTTAACTTCGGAAATATTATTTTCCAGAACTACTTGTTTTAATCTAATCTTGTACTAATCTATGGTAATTAGTTTGTTAATTTTCAATATTTTGTATGTACTTTTTATAATTATATATTCCTGGCTGATTGTTCTAATATTTGTTAAGTGCTCAACTCTCCCTGTCCGATTTCTCTTCTACATCTCTGTAAAGGTTGCCTTCAAGAGATCGCTTGTAGCGATAATGCCGCTTTTGCTCAACTGTCTCACTGATTTTAACTGTCTCTAATGATATTAACATTAATTAAGCGTGACATGTATTTCATGCTTAATTATCTTATGAACTTGTAATTTTCTATGCCGAATATATTGTTTGTGGAAGTACTGTATCTACTGTATTATGTTTTTGTATAAGCAATAAAGTGTTTATCAATCTATCTATCAATCTTTATTGTCTCGTCTTTTCCCACCGCAACGCATCTCCCACGTGGTGACCCTCGCCGCTCACCTGAAGGTGTTGGGCATCCGCACCATCTGCTGCTGGTCCTCGGAGTACTCGACGTGCGCGTTGGCCAGGTTGATCAGCGCGCGCTCCAGCGGGTCGCGCTCGTCGCGGTACATGAACACGTACGGACGGCGGACCACCTACGGGGGGAGTTTACTGTAAGCACCTGGTGTATTGAACAATATTGGGAAGGAAAATCGAGGATAAGAGAGGATACAGGCAGACAGACATAAACACCTAAACTCAGAGATGAAATTGAAGATCAAAAGTGTAAGCAATTAGCCCCTATAAAAATAGACTTGAGGGGTGAATTATTTGAAATTGTGTTTTTTAAATATTCATACGATATTTTTTACAGTTTTTATCAATATTTCAATGGTTTTAAATAATCCACCCCTTGGGTTTATTTTATTTTAGCGACAATTTGTTTACATTTTTTATTTTGTATTTCATCTCCCGATTATTAAAGAAATTATGTGCCGCAAAAAAGAGAAAATCGTATCGTCGTATTGATAGTATAACATGATAGTTACATTGACATGAGTGAATCTCTTCAACAAATTAATGTCGTCAATGATAGCATGCACTCAGTTTTAGAGTCCTCAGTGACCAACTTCCACCAGTCTGGTCAACTTCGAGTCACCAACGACATTAAGAGACCTGGTTGAACCGATTAGTTAGTTGGTTTCGGGAGCCGATCGGCCCCTGTGACGGTATACCTATTATATCTCAATAATGATCACTCACCAGCCACCGCTTCTTCCACCCATGTGTCCCATGCTGCAAGACATTCAGGTACCCGCGGCGCGCCACGGCCGCCGACACGCGAACTTCTTCGCACTCCGGCACGTACAAAGCCCCCGCCAGGCCTCCGCCCGGCGCCGGGAGCCCGGCCGCCAAGGCGCCCGCCGCCCACGACGACATCTGCTTCTCGAGGAGAAGGCGCTCGGGGGAGCAGAGTCTGGGGGGGAGGGGGGAGATGATACAAAATTTAAAAATAATTAAAAATCGATGATTTCAGGTCCATACAATAAGTACATACATTAAGCTCACGCCTGTGTCCCACAGGTGGGGTAGGCAGAGGCTATGGACCGCCACTTTACTCTGTCCTGACAAAGCTCCCTAGCCTAGCACATATCCACAACTCTTTTCATACATCTCCTTTTATTCTTGTCACTTCGGATCCCAACTTTTTTGAGAACAATACTGATCTGAGCAGTGAATGTTTACTAATACATTGATTTACAAAATTAGGTACAATGTCGAATTAAATACGAAATGCAATATCAATTGAAATACCAATTACAATGTCAAATACAATACAAATTACAATGTCAATGTATTTATAAATGTCAAGTAAACGACAAGATAATTATAATCCAAATTAGAAAGAAAATCACGCCGACATCACAGCGTATTACAGTGCCGCCAACTTTTCTGTTCAGGAACCTGAACTAAATTGTTATTTTAGTACAAGGTGTCACGATATTTCCGATATTGCAAGTTGTATATGTGACTCACTCTATGCTGCTGGCGCTGTGTATGGAGGAGAGCAGGCTGGGCGTGGCCAGGTCGGCGGCCACGCCCTCGTCGGCCGGCGACGCGGGGGACGCCGCCGCGCCCGCCACGGGGCCGTTGCTGCCTATTCGCCCTGCGGACAATCATCATCATCAGCATCTTTATCATCATCATCATCATCATCATCATCATCATCATCGTCATCATCGTCATCATCATCATCATCGTCGTCGTCATCATAGCCTATAACAGTCCACTGAAGGACTTCGGGCCTCTACAATGAGAGGCGAGCTTATTGCCATAATCTCCACGTTTGGCAGGCGGGTTGCAGATCGTAGTGTTGTAAATATTAAAAAGGGGTCTCCGACGGCTTTCTTCAACTTCCATCCCGCGGATGGCAGAGCTTGCAGGTACGTGACCCCCACCCGAACTCCCCATCCCAACGGAACCTCCTATGGGTCTGCCATCACCACTTCAGTTTTGTCATATTAAACTGACTATGACCTTGGTTGGATATCGAGAAACATTGGTGTCGACTTCTTAAGCATGTTTTCAAAACAGATTCCAACCATTAATCTGAGTCGTGCTAGTTCGAGGACTTGCATAAAGCCACAAGCACCGCCGTTCGCATTGCTCAGTTTTGGACTGAGAAAATACAACGTGTGGCGGTGCGACACGCTAAAAGTTAATACTAATTTTACTCGAAACGAAAACGTTACAAAAGTTCTCGAGTGACGACCACGAACCGGAATACGCAGCCCACAAGGTGGAGCGACGATCTGATAAATATCGCAGTGACGTGCTGGATGCCGAAGGCACACAACCGGCCTTCGTAGCGATCTGGGGGAGGTCTATACCCAGCAGCAGGCGTCTTTCTAATATGATGACGAACGAACACTTAGAGCTAGACAGTACCTTGTATGAGGTTGAGGTACTTGGTGGCGAGTTCGCGCTCGCACGGCGTGTACTCGCGCGCTTCGCCGTCGCGCGTCTCAGCCGCCGCTGCAGCCTTCGCCGCCATGTTGCACACCTCCTGGGGGAGAATGTATGTTTAGCAAACCAGAATATACGTTCAGCAATATATTTAACACTTCCCCTGCTAACTCTAATACCAGAGAGGCTACAGCAGTGCTATGTATCCGCCAGGTGAGTCGTGCGTACACGCGTAGCGCCAATTTCGACCCAATTGTTGCGTCGCCCACAACGAAAGTGTTAAATTACGTACGAGTCCGTAACGAGTACATCCGTGGCCTTGGCGTGGGAGCCATCGCGGAAAAGATTGAGGAGGTTCGCCTGCGCTTTGGTCACGTGCTGTGTAAGTTCCAATTCTTAGGCAGTCCATTAATGTACTATAGTAATTTATTGTACTGTTGACGTGTTGCTGTAGTCTCTGCGCAATGTTGAATTTTATCTCTTTGGTCTACGAAAATGCCAATGGAATGACTTCCACTGTATTCAACCTAAATAATACTTATTTGTAACAAATGAGAAAAGTAATTTTTACATTTCTTAGTCTGCACTGCAAAAACTGCATCTGTGTGAAACATAGTACAACTTTTCACCTCTGCAGTACGATGAAGACGCTTTCATTACCCAAAAAGTCACCTTGTTCGCGCTAAAGAGTTTACGCAAAGAACCCCACCTTCTCAGTCTTGGAGAAGTCGTTAGCCGCGATGGTGTTCTCGTGTCCGTGCCGCAGCCGCTCGCGCAGCGCCAGCCAGTGCCGCGTGCGCCCCACCTGCTCCAGGCGGGTCATCTTCTCCAGCTCCCACTGGAATAAGGGGGGGAGATATAGATGGATGTATATAGCACGTACGGTGAGGAATCCACCTAGGAATCGCGGTGAAACCTCCGGAATTGCGGTGAAACGAACAGCTATGGTATTCGCTAAAGCTGATTTTGAAAAATCGTATGATGACATTTTCGTACTTTCGTGACGATGATTTTTATATCGCGCTCTACCCGATTTTATCTAAGCACCACGAACCGGTCCACCAGGTGGACAGCCGATCTGGTAAAAATCGCAGGTACCAGCTGGATGCGGAAGGCACAGGACCGGCCTTTGTGGAGATCTCTGGGGGAGGCCTATGCTCAGCAATGGACGTCTTTTGGCGGATGACCACGACAATATTTTCGATACGGGTTTCGAAATGACGAAAATACATTCGCGAAGATAATCACTTGCCTGTTGAAATATTGTTATCATCCGACAGAACATTCTACTTCATCGTTGCGAATGTTGCGATCAAGAATGTTTCTGAGAGAATCGAACCCCTGCACATTCAGGCGACGGTAACAGTGTGCTGATGTTAAGAAAAAAGCTAGCTTTGTAGCGACTAATATTTTTCGAATCGTACTGAGAGAAACAGAGATGACTATAGATATTACTGTGGCTAATGTGGAGATAGTTCTTCTACACAACATTGACTTTCTGCTCCTATGATTATTGAGACGTCCGGCACAGTTTCTGATTGTAAGGTGTTCAGTGAATTAAAACTATTCCTTATTCCAAAATTAGATTGTAAAATGCAAGCGTAATTTACGGATTCCATTGAAATTATACCCAAATTAACAATACTAAGAAGAAACTAACACATACTACTATTATCACTATCACTACATAGTATAAAACAAAGTCGCTTTCTCTGTCCCTATGTCCCTTTGTATGCTTAAATCTTTGAAAGTACGCAACGGATTTTGATGCGGTTTTTTTTAATAGATAAAGTGATTCAAGAGGAAGGTTTATAAGCAAGAAAAATGGGTAGAGGGTACGGGTATGGGGAGGTGTACGTGAACGAAGTCGCGCCGGGTCCACTAGTATAGAATAAAACCCATTTATTATAAAACTAGCTTTAACAAAACAAGTACAAATCCATAAATATGCGCAAACAAATATAATAATGATATAAACAAATAAAAATATTAATTTAAATAAAGCTTATAACACTAATTTAAGATTCTAGTTAAAATGGGAGACTGAATAAAATATCTATAGATATAATAAAGAAAATAAATAATGTTGAAGATAAAGATATACGACTAGACACACTATGTGTATTAGAAAATTCCCAAACAACCATAGACTAAAAATATACAGTATGACCAGTACACAAATTACATTTCAACATAGCTATTTAGTATGGTAGTGACAATACACACACCTACATAGTATACACAAAAATGGGATGACAATGTCGTGGTCATACTAAATAGCTAATATATAACATAATCTGTGGACCTGGTGTAGTTCGATCTTGCGCAGCGGCCAATCGGTTACCAGATTGCGCCAAATCCCTTTCTGTGAGAGGAAAGAAACGGGTGCATATGGTATCATCAAAAGCATTAGCATTTTCTTCGGTTTGGTTCATTTACGAGCCAGAGAGCGCCAATGACATACTTATATGAATAACATTCAAATATGTCGGTATATTTGAATACTGAACCAACTACCGTCATATGTGATTTGACGGCGTTACTTAAGAAACTGTTTTATACACATGAATTAAAACTATGATAAATTTACATATCAATAGCGCCAACTGGGTAGCCGGGTTAGTTATAAGCGTGGAATATGAAGACTAAGAACTATCTTACCACAAACAAAATAAAGGTGGATAGGCGTCGACCCCTAAAACGATTATGATGATGAGAATATTCGCAGTAAACAATCAAAATTAAAACGCTATCAAAGCTGTGCTATAAATAAAAATGAATTGCCATTTTTCCTTCTTAATTTTGTTTTTGGTGTGTTCGTAATTGCCAGTTTGCACGAACGGAGACATTCATTTTATTTAGTTCTCGTACGTAAACGTTATCTATGTCAAAGGAACAAATATTCGCTGAAATATCTTAAACAATATTTTATAAACTACAAAAAAAAGCAAACGTTTATACATGTCACCATATGATTCTGAAAACCGTTAGTTTATATCTAAAGTAGTTTATAAACTGAGTCGAGTTGACAGAGTCCCGTAACGGGGCTAAACTTTTGTCACAAAAAGTGTTTGTCACAACACAAATTTAACCTAACCGAACCTAAACCTAATGTTAATGTATTGCTTCGACAAATAACGCGTTAAATTGTAAATATTTTGGTGATTTTTGTTGCAATTCAAAATTATTCCATTCTTTATAAACGGACCACGTTTTTCACAATCATATGGCCCCTTTTTTTTTCAGATACCCCTGGGTGAACCTTTCAAACGGGTTTTCGCGATTTCAGATGGCGCCACTGTGGCGTAAGGTCTGTTGTCATCATACTGAAAGAACTGCTGTAAAATGACGAATCTATTCCAGCCGGGGTTTATTTTGACGTCAGACCACACGTCGCAGGAGCACCATCTCGTAGATTTTGGAATCGTGAAACCCTCACTGGTCCACCTGGTCCACCCTTCTCCTTAACTCTTTCCGTACCTGGTGATCGAATATGAGCGAGTCCCCGCGTGGCCGCCAGCCGTGCAGGTTCTCCTCGCCGCGGACGTACGTGCCGCTAGTGTCCAGCACGCGGCGCTGCCGACGCTGCACGCCTGGGGGGCAGAGATTATAGGTTAGCCAGTCGTTCAATATTTCCTGCGACTACTTCAAGAGAAGAGCTAAAAATCGTCTATCTCTCATAGCTCAAATTCACACTAGTACTTATATTCGATTGTCTCAAGAGGCAAAGCGGCGGGACCCCGGGTAAAGTCAAGGAATAGTTGTACCTACACTTAAGGCTTGGCTTACGACGCGATGACAGGGCGCAATGGAAGAGAATCAGTCGGAAAGCAGACCCTGGCAGAGGTCGGGCTGACCGCTCGGATGATGATAGTGATGGAGTTGTACCTACTTCTGGCCTACGTTAGCATGTAAGTCAATCACCTGTATTGTATAACATTGCATCATCAAGCGGGAGCCACGTGTGCGCCACGTACTAAACACTAATTTGAAACAGACCGCAATGCGGTTAACCACGCTCGGTTTCCGCGCGAGCGTGACGCAGCGCGGGCTCAAAACGCCTCGCGACGAGTCGCCCACGCAGACGCCTAGACATGCTAGGTATCCTAATCTTACAGGCTGAGCCTAGGTGTCCCAAGCTTACCGGGCTCGAGCGCGCGATGCAGGCTGAGCTCGTAGACGCCGGAGAGGCGGTCGGCGCGGGCGCGCGGCCCGAACAGCGCGCGGCGCAGCGAGCGGCCCGCGCGCGCCTCGCGGCCTACCACTACCGCCGACAGGTCCTTCGTTATTATGGCCGGCCGGCTGCAGTTCTCCACCTGTTCGGGGGAGAGGGGTGTCATTAGAGCGGCCTCGGTTTAGTGGCAGCGAGCTTACGAGACTCAAAAATGTTTACACGTTCGCTGGTGCGCAAGTGTGCACAACTCACCTGGGACTCTATTTTTTAAACGTTCGCGTCGATTCGAACGTTTTTCAAACGATTCGTTAACTTTTATTTTATTTTTATATTTCTTAAATCACATTGGCAACACCGAAAGAGTGATGGTTCAAAATTAGGTAAAATCAGCATCAAGCATCAAAATATCGAATTTTCGAATTCAAGACGAAAATCGAAATTGAAAACCGTTCGAACCTATGCGAGTAATTCAAAATTAAGGTCCCTGGCCGCGAAACGCACACGCAAACGAAATCGGAGCTACACGTGTTAGCAAAGCGCCAGACTCTTTGATATTTCCGTCCGCGGCAGCGCACTCGATAGCCTGACTGGTCACGCTTAGCCTCGGGCAAGTCAGACTGACTGACTGAGCATTTGCCGCTAGGTTCGTAAGATTGCGAAAGCCATTACTTTCGATGTCGTTTATCAACGGATCAGAATGTAATCACAATTATAACATAAAACTTATAAAACACAGCTGTAAAATAACCGCGTTTGAATGTTTGAAATTAGTTTGCAGTAGGCTTACTGCTTCCACGAGATGGAGGGACGATCTTGCAAAGTTCGTGATGAGCCGGTGGATGCAAGAGGCACAGCCATCGGTGTGGTTAGATTGGGAGGACGCCTATATCCTACAGTGGATGTCCTGTGGCCGAGATGATGCTGTTCTTGCAGTATCAACAGTGTAGTTCAGTCTCTTCTGTATCCTTAAAACACCAGCTACCATGTCCAACAGTGGACGTCTTGTGACGAGATAATGTATCTTCTCGCGGTCTCAACAGTATAGATATCTCCCTTCTATATTCCTAAAACAGCAGCTAGGCTTACCTCAAGGTAGGCGCTGAGCGTGATATAGACGACTTCCCCGTTGCCACTGACGCGGTTGAGCAGCGGCGAGCCGTGCAGGCTGCTGTCCCATGCTGCTTCGAATCTGGGTAAGGACATAATAAATCAGAAGAATTGTCACAAGCAAACTAGTTGTAACGCTTGCCAACAACATTCATCGTTCACCGACAGTCATAGACTAAGATCATGATCATGTACTTAACAGAATCGCAAAACTGTGTTATGAGGAATAAGTTGGTACGCGTAATCCCTGTGATTGTGATGGCTACCTTATCCTTCAAACCGGAACAACACAGCATAAGCGATGTTGCTTAACGGCAGAAACTGATAGAGGGATGATGTTTTATACAACGCAAAGATTATTATTAAATTACGGAAGTTGGTAAATAAGTAGGTTTTGCAACTGCTGGAAGAATTTTCTTTTTTAAAATAAGCAGTGGCTTATTTGTTATATATTTTTGTCGTGTATCTTTCACAATAATTAATAAGATACATGATGCTATAGAATACAAAATACAGCTGCATTTTGTTTTACATTTTACCCGTTTTAACATTTTCTTTATAATTCTATCACCTATAAGGCCAGATTCATAAAAGGATAAATTCCTAAAGAGACAGATTCATTAAGGACAGATTATTAAATGAACGGAAAATATACGTTCATGTACACAAATTTTACTAGCCGAACCCAAGCAGCACGCTAGTGTTATCAACATCAATAAACCAGCCCATTTAGAATTAATAGTTCTTTTTTAGACGTGTGAAAGCATTAAAAGAAATATCTTTAGAATGCTACCTCCCGGACCTCCATTTTCACGGATTGAAAGTTTATTTCACGACTGTACTTCTGTCTGTTTAGTAATCTGTCCTATTAGGAATCTGACCTTATAGGAATAAATGCTATCACCATATCAGCCACAAACATTTTACCATTCAAATTCACCCCTACACCCGTAGACCTAAGACCCACCTGAAGACGCTGCGGTCGTCGAGCACGGGTCTCTCACCGGGGAACAGTCCCAGCGACAGCGCGCCGTCCTCGTCGCCGTCGGACGCGTCCTCGTGCGCCTCGGGAGTGTTGCGGATGCGGCCTGGGGAATGACATATTTGTTTATTAATTCATTCATTCATTATACAACATCACAGCACAGCACAGTCACGGGGTCCCTTAGAGAAGTCTGTGAACGTCCCAAGAGACTAATGGACTTCTGGATGGAGCGGGCTGGCTACAATAGCCGGCTCTCAGTCACGTTTAAATGACCGAATTTGAGTATAAGTAAGAAAATTGGAAGCCCCAAACCTAAAACTAAACAGTACAGTCCCACAAACTAATCTGGGACGGTGACGGTGTCGCTGTTGTTGACGACGACACGAAATTTCAAAATGGCGACACTTAGTTCTAGTTTTGGTCGCTGGGCGAGATAAGTTTGTGGCACTGTAATGGTTACAGATCAACCAACTTATCTGTGACTGCCTACTTTCCTACCCCCTCCTCTTTAACGATTAAAAGAGATATTTAATGTCCTACTCAATAAAATAAATACCTCAAAAAAGAGTGTATAGACACTCACCGACGACGAGTTCCCGTACGTCGGTCCAGGCGAGCCCCTGCGCGGGCTCGTGCAGGATGGTGATCCGGATGCGGCGCTGGATGCCCTGGTGCAGCACGAACAGCCCGCGGCACGGCAGCTCGTCGCTGTGCTCCACCACCTGGGGACAGGGGACTGGTTAGGGGACTGGTGGGGGTGCGTGTTTCGTGGTGAGGAAATGAAAATGGCGAAGCTCGTCGCTGTGCTCCACCACCTAGATCTCATGAGAACTTAGGAGCCTGATGAGGAAGCGGGAACCACCAGAACTAATTGGAGATTCTGATGAGGATGTGTGTTTCATGGTGAGGAAAACGCTAATGTCGAAAACTCGTTCGATAAGGAGGGCAAGTCGAGTGTGCTGATTGACAGCCGATTTTTCATATTATACGGCCAAGCAAATGCGATCGATGATGCCGCGACGCCTAGCATTTTAATTTTTTTATAGATATTTATTTAATGTTACTTATGTAGGTGTAGAACATCTCAAACAGAAGGAACTTAAGACAGTAGTTGGTACAATTAATACAGTACGGTAATTTAATACAGGACACCTAAACAAGCTGCTGCACACTATCGAAGATACAGACAGCCCCCTGTGCAGGGGATGTTTAGTAGCTAAGGGAACAATAGCACACGTAATTCTGGAATTTTAAGAGGTAAAGGACTCCAGAGCTAAAGCCTCAATAGGAACAGGGTCCCTTCGAGAAGTCTGTGAACGTCCTAAGACACAAATAAGACTTCTGGTAGGAGCTGGGTTAGCTACTATAATTGGCTCTGTCACGTATAAAGAACCAAATTTGAGTCCAAGTACGGAAAATGGGAGCCCTAAACCTATGTAGGTATGACTATGTTAAGATTCATTTTTTGTAATTTTGTGTGTAATAAATAGTGTATCAATCTATCTATGACGTTCATAAGTGTTCGTAAAAACCTAAATGAAACAAACATCATCATCACAGCCCGTAACAGTCCACTGCTGGACTTAAGGCCTCTCCCACGAAAGGGGAGGTTATCGCCATAATCTCCACGCTTGGCAGGCGGGTTGGAGATCGCAGTGTTTAAAAATAACAATGGAAAATGCTGCTGCCCATTTTCCGGACTACGGAGACGCTTGACCTTTTGCCTCGAAAACATTAGTCGCCTTGTACGACACCCATGGGTGTAAGGGGTTGGTGCTATTCTACTCTGCCGGACACCACACGGCCGAAACAAACATATTCGAGTGTTAAATTTCGAATTTCAGAATCGTGTATACTCACAGTTCGTCAAAAACTAAATTGGATAACCGTACTTAAATTTTAGAATGGTGTATACTCACAGCGGGCACATACTCCCCGCTCGGCGCCAGCTCGCAGATCTCGAACCAGACGAGCAGGTCGTGCTTGGAGTGCAGGTGGCTGCTGCAGGCGGGCGGCGCGGCGGCCAGCGAGCCCAGCGAGCCCAGCGCCCAGCGCGGGCTGCGCACCGGCGCCGAGATCGGCAGCGACGGCGGCAGCATGCGCCGCGGGGGCAGCCGCAGGTGGCAGTCCTGCTTCGCGTCCTACCCGGGCAAGAGAGGAAGGTGGGGACTGAATACAAGGATACTCGAAGCCTCCAGGCTGAACACAAGGGCGCCCGCGGGCCATGGGCGTAGCGAAGAGGTTAAGGGAGTTCAAACCCCCCCCTCGAAATCATTTCACACCAACTGTGTCGCGTGAACAATCCGGATTTTAACAGCCGAAATACCAACATTTCCGAGCTCGCTACGCTCGCTCATTCATTAGTTTTCCAAATAACTTTGCACTAGCTCATTTTAGTCAGAATTCAAAAAATTTAAAGCTCGCTACGCTCGCAAATTATTAACATTTTCTCATTAACCGCGTCGCGTGTTTAATTCGGATTTTAAGAGCCAATAGTAGGTATACCATAAAGTCCAAGCCGAACTCGCTTCGCACACTCAGTCATTGGTGTATATTACATTTTGATATCACGTTCACCCCGAAATTTAGCTAAAATATTTGAGCTCCGCTCGCTCATTTTTATAGTATACACGACATGCACCGTATAATCAATTCGGATTTTAAGGGCCAATAACCACACACTTTCGAGCTCGCTGCGCTGATTTCGTTTAATTTTATTTCAATTACCCTATCTTTCAATGGGGGTGGGGGATGCGATTCGTACCCTTCCTCCCAAACCAAAACCTGGCTACACCAGCAGACTACAAACTGGGCGCCCATGTTGCCAAGTGGCTGAAGGTCCGATCTTATACTGGGCCACAAGTGCGCTAATGGCTTGATTTAATTGTAATTGGATTGCAATCGCAGCTAGACGGCAGTTTGACAAGTTTTTGGTATTATGCTACATTAAGGGTTTTGACAATTTCAGATGGTGCTAGCGAGGCGTAAGATCTGTTGTAAAACTACTACCGTTGTAAAACTGCTATTGGACAGTAACAACTGGTGTTAAATGACGAATTGATTCCAGCCAATGACAGAGCTTTATTTTGACAGCAGACCTAACGACACAGTAACGCCATCACGTAGATTTTGGAATCGAAAACCCTCATTAAAAGGCCATTGAGCTGCTAAGATCCGATTACAATTCAATCGAGCTTTGTTAAATTAGTGGTCGAAGAACCTGGCCACTCACCATGATGCCGCTCGATCAAGTGGCATGACAAAAATAGGTCGATCGAGCCAAATTAACCATGTCGGGAGAAATTTGGGAAGGACTCGATCGAGCCTATTGATGGGGAAAGAACAGTTAGACTATGAAGACCACGATGGGCATCAAGTCAATGCAATTTTGTTAATTGGTGAAAGGGCAGTTATACAGTTCTGCATAAGGTCGACATTCGACTGCGAATGACGTAGTCTCGATGGCATGCGTGTAAGTATATACGAAGCCGAAACTAGGCAAACTGCACTATTACCTCTGACTAGAATATCTCTCCTAAAATAGGAAAGCTACACCTAAATCATTTACAGCTCGCGTAATAGACCAGAGACTGTAATCGAGAAGATCATTTAACAAAAAAAAATTAAGTTATGACTCAACAACATAGACCAAACGCACTGCCAAATACAAGTGAAAAAAAAGAATCCAAATAAAACGAAACACAAACGACTTTACGCTTAAAAAGTTATGTTTATTGTGGCGCTCGCGAGTTATAACCAAATATTAATATTACACCAAAAGTAAGTCAAAAGTCATAAATGAGTCATCACTCACCTTATGCAGTGGATGTTGTTGGTAATGTCCGAAGACTTCGAATACTATCGGCTGTGTCTTTATGTATTCCACAAATGATTTCGTCACTGGTACTGTAATCTGTAAACAATAAGACCAGGTAAGTTTTCCATACTCTATCTACTATTTCTTCTAAGATTCGAGTAAGAAATACATACATTTTGTACGTGGTAGAAACCAAGAGGAGTGTTCTTGCCGGTGTTCTTAACGGGCTCTGTCGAGAATGCATCTTCATTGCGGTGAAGGAAGCTGTAACAACCAATGCATATTAATATCTTTGGATTTACTAAGGCTTACGTCAAATGAGTGAAAGACCGGTCTAGCTTAAGTCACGCAATGTGGAATTTCACGATTTTAAATGAGGCGCTAGTGAGGCGTAAGGTCTATTATTAAAAGACTGCCGTGCTATTGGACAGAACTGCTGTAAAATGACGAGTCAATTCCAGCCAATGACAGGGCTTTATTTTGACAACACACCCTGCGCCGCAGTAACGCCATCCCGTGGATTTTTGAATAGCAAAACCCTCATTTATGATGCATTCGATTTCATAACGTCAAATCAGTTTCCAATTGTGGTAGAATAGAAGATAGATTGCATGACCAATGTATGCACAACTTAGGGTCGCTACATAAGCGGTTGCACCATCATCAAGTATCGGTGAACTGATTTGGGGAACTCACTTGAACTGACAGAACACGTCAGCGTAGTCCGCAGACACGCTATGGGCCTGCAACACAGTGACACGGAAGGTGAACTCCCTTCCCAGGGTCAGGTGTTCAGGTAACTCCTCGTCCTTGCCCTCGGATGCGAGGGAGCTGTCCCCGCGACCGCTGTCGGCGTCCGCGTCGGTTTCCAATGCTAGTTCTGTGGGGAGGATTATGGGTGGTTAGTTGTTGGGTATTGTACTAGGTTTTATTAGTTAAATGAATGTTTCTCAAGAACTATGAGAAACAACGTCCCTAGACCTACCTTAGATCTAGACGCCTTCAAGGCTAGAGTGAATAGACTGTTCCAGACAGGCATGCTCCATCATCGGCTGTATCGTCACTTAGGACCAGATGAGATGGTGTTCAAATGCCTGGCCAAGGCCTAATCGAATAAAAAAAATTAGAATGCATCCTTGCTAGACCCACTGAATGTGGCGTAAAAAGAAACTAACTTGCCGCCAATAGGGAAAACTGAGTTGAAGGAAAATCAACTGACACGTGCCTCAAAGTCATAATTTATCGTTGTCATGCTCAATCTTGTTCTTTTTATATTGAATCACACACAACCACACACTGACGTCACAGGTCAACTCACCCTCAATCTTGATATTAGAGTCGGTGATGTCAATGACCCGGTCCTCCAAGTTGAGTGCGTTCTGCTTGTCGACGTTGGCGTTGGCGTTGGCGGCGCGGCGGCGCGCGGGCAACGCGTCGTCGTCGAAGCTGATCTTGGCGGATTGCTTTACGCCGGCGGAGACTTCTGCGTTGTCTGTGGGGTATAATATAAGTACGTCATTGTATCCGATTGATACAGGGCGGCAGGAAAATAGAAGTCAAAAACAAAATTAAGTCCCTCTTGTCATGGGGTATCTGAATCACAACTATGTACATTCCACGTCCCTCTCCCTCATTCGACGGCCCACATCTTTGAAGTAATACCAATACAAAAAATATATATAATTTATTATGATCTCAGTAAAAGGGGGTGGGGCTGTGTTGCTACGATTCTAGTGAAATAGACGGAATAATATAAAGACAGAAGAGAAAATAAACAGAGCGATATAGTGAGGAGAGATATAAAGAGGGAGAATAACAGAAGGAGAAATTCAGAAGGATTTCATATCTAATCAAACCCCAGCAGGCTATCCTAGCCTTTGCCGCGTGAGATTGTGTCTTGCTTATGTAAACGCAAACAAGATCTAGCTAGAGTTATCTCGCTCTCTACCCTCGTTGAAACACATCCCAACCACCCATATACTCACTCTTCTCGGCGTCGATGACAGCCTGCACGGCCACCCTCAGGTAGCCCTTGACGTCTCCCTTCTCGTTGACGATGGCCACCTTGTGGATCAGCGGCACCGGGTACAGAAGGTTCGACAGGTACACGAAGCTCCTGGGGTACAAGATGGTGGGGTTAGACTGGTTGTGGTGTAGGAGCTGAGTGGTATACCTTTTATGAACAGGAACATTTGGGGCCTTCAAGAAACAAGCAACGCATTTGCTACCCTCCCGCAGTCTAGCCAAGATGCCAATTAATAACATTCGTAGAGTGGAGTCGCCAGAATTGGAGGGATTATTTGACAATCTATCACAAGTGTCTGTCTTTACAAGATGGCGGTGTTAGTTCTGATTTCGGCAACGTGCCAAATGATCCTTGCAGTTCTGACGATTTCACTCAGCGAATGTTATTAATTTGCTAAATTAATTCGTCTTGGCTAGACCCGCTGGTGATCACTGACCTTCAGGTTAACTATTTGTTCATAACGAAAAAGAGTCACGACTTAAGATTGATAATTAAGCTCAACAGATCAATCACAGATATTTCTGCTAATGAGAATGGTTTGACATATCTTAGAAAGACTTTAAATAATCGTTTTGAATTAAAACCCAAATTGTGCAAAGTTTACATGCACTTCCCATAACATACCGCCGCCAAATTACATTACAGATGGTTCAACATTCAAATCTCCCGCCTACACAATAAGAACTATTTTACACCAGCAACTTACCGTCCAACCATACGGAACCACGGGAAGCGGTCGTAGAACGGATCGCCGCCCGTCACCGACTCCACGTTGTGGTCCGGCGACGTCGGCGACAGCTCCGCCTCGTTGTGGTACATCTCGCGCATCAGCTCGAGACGTTGCCTGTCGATGGGAACAGAGGCGGTAATGGATTGGCTACACTTTGGAGTACACGCTTTGTAATCGTCATTGATCAGTAGGCTAATTACGTAACTCTGACGCCAACAATTATCTGGTTTCAATGATTGCAATTGTCATGTTTGCGATTGCTATAATCGATTTAATAGTTTCAGTTGATTGCAATGGAATTTTGTCAGCAATTGAAACCATGAAATCGATGATACGGAATCGCAAAAGTAACTGTTTCAATCAGTGATATCAGAGAATTGTTGGCAACAGCCTTACGTAAATAGCTTAGCGAAATAAAGAAATTGAAATTGCAATAAGCCTACTTTAAGGGCTCACTATTACAAATACATGGGGAGTTAGTATAGTAATTTAAGCCGGTAGGCTTTCTAGAAGAATTCCTTAGTGAGAAGGTATTACTGGTCCAATACTTAAGAAGGAATAGTAAGACCTACAGGCTCAGGAATGTGAATTTAATTTAAATATATGAATACTATTTCGTGTAACACAATTATACACAGGAACAACGAGGTCTAGAAAGCATTAGAAACAAGCAAGCTTTAGAAAATAAGATACACAATTTATGTCCAGTTACAGATGACAAATACACTACAACAGTAACTAGCAAATGCAATACTAAAAACATTTCTATACAGGTAACTAGCCGAACTATTATCCCAACTATTATAAACTAAAAATATATATACAGGAGAAGGAAGCGGAATTTCACATTTTCTACTATCTCCTTCTATCGGTGAAATCTATGCTGAAAAATGGTTGTATGTAGGCTTATAAGCTGTAGATTACAAATATACAAAACCAGTAAAATTAGAGCGTATATAGTGAAGAGTTTGCAAAGCGCAACAGTTTAAGACTTATTGCCGTGACCAGGAAAATCATGGGATAAATAATTTAATCAATATCTAGGTGGTACGTTTTTCATGTAAATTTTATGTTTATATAACCTTTAATTTCCATTCATTCAAGGGTTTGACGTTACTAATGTATGTTTGTGCAATTGGCCGATAGTAACTGTAACAAGTTGAACGTGAAACGGATTTCTAATGTTAATAATATAAATGAAATAGAAAAATAATAAAATCACAAAACAGCGCCATCTAGCGGCGAATTGTGGTTTTTTCGATTTAACTGCTTTATTTTATAGCATTAGAAAGCCATTAGGCGCACCATTAAGTACATTTACTAAGAGTATAAACCATAATACAATTACTAGACACTCAAACAAATGAAAAAAATGGAAAAATAAATTTAGTATGGGTGTCGAACCACCTCTTTCCTGATCACTTCGAGAATTAAACGTTAATAATTAAATAAAATAGATTGAAAACAACAATATCGAATAGCGATACCAATGCGTGACTTTGGCTGGCAAAGCGACTCTTTCCCTAACAATATTTACACCTAGATACTATCCTCCCTAACGTGGTGCTACTACGAATTCTGGCCACATTTACTGTTTATTCATTTATAGGACAAAAATACCCAAAGACCCAACTCAAATGCTATCACTTATGACTTGCCATCTTTCTCACTGCTTGAGATGAAGTCATAAATCTATGTAAAAAGTTAGGTGACAGGGCAAAAAATTTCAATTTTGCGCTGAACTACAAAAAGGTTATTACCAAACACCCGGGCCCTCGCGAGATCACAACCGGGAGATTAACACCAAGATGATGACTCTACAGTACTTGAATATTGGGCTCAATATAATTAGTAATCATCATAAATTTGAAATCTTTTGGAAACCTGAGCCTGAGCCTTTTGCGTGGGGCCTTCCATAGCTTGGTCTAATTTGTCTATCAGAGTTGGTTAATATAATTTGTTCATCTGTAACTAAAGCTTTCCGCATTGAGTCGGAAATTTCTATATTTTTTCGATTTAGTAAGAAATATTGCACACACTATCGGTAGCGATAAGTAGGGCTGAAGCCCCTGCGCACTACTACTTCCATATCTACGATAGTAACACCCTTGAGTACAATCTCGCATCCCAGAATTCGTAGTGACACTGTCGAGTGCGTCGCGAGGCGGAGGCGAGGCGAGGCGAGCCAACAAACCTCGATGGCAACAGGTTGACTAGCGACAGGCGTGTCTGCTGCGCACACGCCGATATACACTGCAGGAGGTCCTGTTGGGCCGCGGGGGCGCACCCCGGGGGCGGCATCAGGACCAGGGGCGCGGGGGGCGCGGGGGGAGGCGACAACCCCCTCTCGTCCTCCTCCGCGCATGCGCTCTCGTTCATGTTGTATATCTGCCGCATGAGCTCCAGACGGTGGCTATGGACAATACCGGTCCCTGTAGCCAGCGCGCCCTAGCTCTGGGACCAAGTTGCGGCCTTGGGGCACACTCCAATATGGCGTCCGTGAGTTTTGCGATTTTTGTTTTTTGTTTATATTTGGGTTGTTGTGGTCCGAAAGAAATAATCTGACATCATCTGATGAAACAATCCTGTGTAATACTTTTGTAATGTAGATATGGAAAGAACTATCGAAATTTCGAGACGCTTGTTAGAGCGTGACCCAGACCAGCACCTACATTACTGCCTCGAACGACGAATGACACCCCACGCTTTTCGATGACGATCAACGATCCTATTACTTTACCAGCACAGACTGTATCTGTTGATTATTTTGAACCTGCACTTCCTGACAGATAACCTAAAATATGAATATAAAGACTGTAAAACCGAACATCCATGAATTGTTACATAAAATGGGAACAGCGAAATTACAACTGCACAATATTATTTCAACCTCTAGTAAAACTACCACAGCTATAACGCTCTATTTATGCAACAATCATGAATGTTCTAAACGTGTTAAGAATAAATAATTATGTAAACTAGTGTTGTTAATTATAAATTGATCGATAAATGTATGCACAATTGAAAATGAAAAAATAAAATATCTAAGCAGCAAATAAAAACAAGCATTGAACGGGGCTATATTAAAATGCATCTAGACATAAACTTTTAAGATCTAGGATCTAGGACCATAGAAAAAATACTTACCTTGCGTTATACTTATTTGTGATAATATTATTATGTAAATGCAGTATGTACGACAAGTACCGCAGAATGTATTTACATTATTACATAAACGTATATATCCAATTTATTTGATATACTTATTATAAAATATTATTTGCAGATTTTCACAGTGCTGTAGCAAAACAGATTCATTGTTTTAATTTCCAAAATAAATAAAAAGAAGTATAATTTAACAAAAATAATCGGGTCATAATATAGGAAAGAAAGCAACAAAAATTATTTTATGAGATGTAACATTAAATAAATATTAATACACGTCACGAAAAATAAAAATAACTGAAATAATGATATATATTAGTAAGTATTTATTCTTGTAAGTTGTTTGTTTTACTGGTAAATAATAATTTTATACAATTATTATACAAAATCATTCCAATACAAACGCATTCCCTACCACACATCACACTCTAACAAACTATATAATCAGACTTGTTTTCAATCGAAAATGCTAATTTTCATAACTAAATCGCGCACTTTCTTGTACGCAATGGCGCGGTGGACTCGGCATTTGGGATCACTAGTGTTGGCGATTCATTTTTAATGTTTGCCATATCACGGCTCCAGGTTTTACGTATGTAGAATTGGGGAAAATGTAAGTAAACTTTTCGAACTGTCCTACGGACACGAATTAAAAACAGAAGTTTAGACACAATCACTAGCGAATCCGATCACCGGCGATCACCAGCATTAGCGATCACTAGCCCAAATCCCCACTAGCCCATTACACTCTAGCTCTAGCTACCAACTCACCGTAGCTTCTCCAATGTCCAGTAGTGCGTTGCCCCGTTCTTAGTATCCGTGACCTCCACGGCTACGACAGTGGGGGCGCACGGCCGGTACTCGTCGTCGGCGTCGTCGCGGGGAGCCAGCTCAGCCGGGAGCGGCGAGTACGGGGTGTCGGTGAGCAGCGTGAACTGGAATTGCACCTTCTTGCGGAGTTCCACGGAAATCGCGTTCGCTTCCTGGGAGAGAGGGTTGGATGGGTTATGGTTAATGTCAGTTTTGGAAGAGGTTGCAAAACGGGGGGGTATTGCGTGAAATAACAAACATCCATATAAATACCCATTTATCCTTACAAACTTTCGCATTTATAAGATTGGTAGAATAGGATAGAATCATCATCATCATCATATCAGCCGCTGCGGAGGCCTATGCTCACTGCTGGGCATAGGCCTCCGCCAGAGATGGCCGATCTACAATGGCCGGTCCTGCGCATTCGGCATCATGACTTCCAGGTCCACCTTGTGGTAGGTCTACCCACGATGCGTCGAGAACTTTACTGCCCCACCGGCCATCTGTTCTTCGAGCTATATGCTGACACTTTAGCCTGACAATCCTTCGGGCTATGTCGGTGACCTTGGTTCGCTTGCTGATCTCCTCATGAGACATAAGATTTATTTATAACTGCATAACATCCGCCTACCTTCAAGAAGATAGCGTTGCCCCACAGGTCGTCACGTAGCGAGGTGAACTGGTGGTACTTCCATCGTCGGAAGGCCCAGGCGGCCAGACCCACTTCGCGGGCCGACCAGCATTCCGTCTCGAAGAGCGGATTCACTGTTCGGGAGAGATCAGGTTAGTATTCGGCCGACACGAATTTGCGGGTAGTCAGAAACTGAATGGGCCTTGAGTGCTTAAAGTGGATGTGACAAGATCTGATTCAGAAAGGGGCTTACAATATAGAGTAGTCATAGTAATATAGTGATGTTTATCTTGTTTATTTCTTGTGGGTGTTCTCAATCTTTAGTTGAAAGAAACTTTGGTTATATTGTCGATGGACTGTAGAAATTAATAGTGACCCAGTATTGCAACAGTTTCTGACTACAAGTGATGGAAGTAATGAGGCGATATAAAAGAAAAACAGCGCAAATTTGACAACATCAAAAGCGTTATTAATATAATAATAGGCGTTGAAGGTACTTGAAGGTGGTTGAGAGTAAGTACGTAATTTTGGTTGTTATTAAATTGTTTTCCTACGTATAAATATAACTTTAACATGTCAAAAAGAAAATACGTAAGTAGTAAAGTAGCCGTCAATGTTGGCAAGAGACAATGTGAAGGTCGAATAGAGTAATTACCCACGTGGCCGAGTGTTGTGACCAGAGAACCAAGAGTCCGACAGATTAAGCATTTACTTTGCTAAACTATTATTTCAATCTGTTATTAGATCAATCAGATTGGAACACTTCCATAGCGCGATGTGGGACACTATGTAAATTTGAGATTTCGTATTAACGGACTCTGTCAGCGCCATCTATTTGCGATGCTTGCCAACTTGTGCTCGTGTACTATTGTTAGTTATTGAGCTTCCCTATTGGAGCGATAGATGTTACCGGGCTACCGAGTATGGGTGTCGCATGACAGTGGAAGGGGGGCGGGGCATACCGACTGTACCGTTTCTCTCACCGAAAATGTCCTCGTCGGCATGGAAGTCCTCTGGCGTGTACGAGCTGTACATGGACATCGTGACACTCTGCTCCTCCACTTGCCTCTGGAGGGCGTCGATGCGGGCTTCGTAGTTCTGCGTGGTGAGGTAAATTAGCGAATTAGATATGATCTATTGTTATATTTTCTACTTACTTAATTATATTTAATATTTTAAATTTATTAGCTTTTTTCCCGCGTCTTCGTCTGTGTGAAGTTCGGTAATAATGTTCCAGATCCATTCCCGTGGTGACACTATGTTACTCGCTGATAATGTAGCTATATAGTGAAAGAATTTTAAAATCGGATAAGCAGCTTTTGAGTTATTCCATTACTAACATTATCAGTATAGATAGCGTAATTTGTTATTAGGAATCACGAGACCAATTTAGGAATAAATAATAACTGTTTTTTTTTAACTCAAATAGTTTTAAAACTCACGCAACTGGGAATCGAGACCAGGCCAATTTTATTATGCTTAATCCAACTTGACCGTGTGGTGTCCGGCAGAGTAGAGTAGCACTAATTCTTACACTCGTGGGTGTCATACGAGGCGACTAATGCTTTCGAGGCAAAATATCTAGAGCTTGTGTAGACTGGAAAATGGGCAGCAGCGTTTTCCACTGTAACATTTATAACACTGTGATCTCCAACCCGCCTGCCGAGCGCAGTAGCCTCCCCTTTCGTAGGAGAGGCCGTAAGTCCTGCAGTGGACTGTTACGGGATGTGATGATGATGCCCAACCCTGGCCACACCCACCTTCCGCTGCTCCTCGAACTGCTGGTCGGCGTGCTCCTTCTCCTTGCGGAACTGCTCCTCCAGCGCCAGCAGCCGCTTCCGCATCTCCGCGCGCAGGTCGATGCCCTGCTTCTCCAGCAGCTCGCACTGCGCGAAGTCCCAGTCCACGGTCTCCGCTGAGTTCGTCGCTGGAGGGGGGAGTAGGGGGTCAGTGAAGGCATTCAAGCGACAAGTTTTAGGTACAATTTGATTTCGTCTCCTCCCTCCATCCCAGTGGGACCAGTGGGGAAGAGTCGGGGAACTCTTTCCCTGCATCGCACAGTTCCACATGACTTGGTGACGTTACCATTAGGGTGTGTCAAGATGTCTCCTGTACATGCTGATAGACCCAGCGTAGTATGGAACACCACAGTGCAAACTATCTATGAGGTCCTGTGTTGTTTCGATGAAAAGCGGTTGTGGATACACAGAGGGGTTTTAGAGGGTCACTTTCCCGGGTGAAGTGATAATTTTCCGAAGATTTCCAAAATAAAAACAAAGAAAAGAAAAAGTGTGTCTCGTGTGGACAATAAGATTGTAGCCAATTCAATTAGCAATCTGATTAACAATCAGATTATGTCGTGTGGATGGGATACTAAGTAGATTGGCAATCAAATTGTCTCGTATGGATGGGATACTAACTAGATTGGCAATCAAATTGTCTCGTGTAAACGGATCATCAAATTGTAGCCAATACAATTGGCAATCTGATTGGACATACAGATTATCGTATGGACGCCTTTTAAGGGTAACGGGCTTTGTCCTGCCACTGTTTCCCACCGCTGCAACTCCTGTGGAGCCAGGATCTACAGAGGCAACATCAGAGAGCTGCTGAGTTTTGATATTCAGGCTCAAGAAATAGTCGACAAGTTAGGATGGAGCGAGTTATTTTCCTCTCTAGTAACATGGAAGAGGCTCAAGTCCAGCAGTGGACTGGGCTGTTACGATACTTACACTCAGTCATAGCGATGCTGGGCTCATCCGTGACCTCCTTGTTGTCATCCTTGAACCGCTCGCTGCGCGGCTGGCCCGGGTGCGTGAACCGGAACACGTGGTTCTTGCCCAGGATCACGCGGGACCCGGTCTTCAGGATAACCGGCTCGGTCAGCTGGGTGGACGAAACGTGGGATTAGAAACTACGGGTGATATTGGCTGAAGTAGGAGCATAACCCTAGCTCAGATATGACACGGATAAACTATCCGGGCTTAAGGATAACCGGCACTGGCACTTGGATGATGACTCGTTTGTCTTAGAAACTAAGAGTAAGAGAGACTGACCAAGCGTAATGCTAACTTTATCGAAGCTTAGATATGACCCTACGAAAAGCTATACCTACTGTGAATTAGTACAAAGGCGGGCGCACAATATAACCTTGTTTATAAGTTACACCGATGTACCTGGACAAGTCATAGTTTTGATTGGCGCGAAAGTGTCTGCTTTCCTTAAGGAATGAATGTTACAGTAATATGACAATTTATTGGCAAGTAAATGAATAAAACGATCTCGTCCGCTATTGGTTGTTGCAACGTCTCGGCATTCAAAATCTTGAGTCGACGATTATAGCCCAATGCCACTTCAGCTCCAAGTAACCCTGTAGCATGTACCATACGATAGTCTCTGCCTCCACCTATGGGATGCTAAGTATATACGCCAGCCAACCCACTCACCTCCCTCCCATTGACGTAGACCAGCGCGCCCTGCCTCGGCACGAGGCAGATGACGCCGTCTGTGTTCTCGAACAGACAGTGCTCGGAGAGGATGTGCGAGCCAGAGAGTTGGATGTCCTGCGGCACCGCGGCCTCGGATGTGCCTAGGCGGGTCACGCCTAAAGGAAAGAAGGGATGTATTAGACATAAGTGAGTAGCGTGTGCGTACGTGGGTCACGCCTAAAGTGAAGAAGGGATTTGATTAGACATAAGTAAGTAGCGTGTGCGTAAGTGGGTCACGCCTAATTTAAAGAAGGGATTTGATTAGGTTAAGAGTAGAGTTAAAGCTAGAGCTACAAGTGGTCTGATTGCAGAAAAATGTTTTAAAAATCGAATAAAAAACTAATTACTCAATAAATAATATAAATGTTTAACGATAGAGGAATGACGCGGATTTAGTCTGATTGAAATTAATATCATAAAAATGTGCGTGATCGTCTACACACATTGATCGAAATGAAGCCTCATTTTTCGCACTCAAAATGATGCAAGTTCAGTAATCAAAGCTTTCACGATGAAGGTATTATCATCAAATTAATGAGTGTGCTTATTTTTTCAAGCTATTACGTTGTACAAGCTATTAACAGTAACAAACAACTTAAGCAACACTCACCATCCTTGATATAATAGATGAGACATTCGCTCAAATTCGGATCCTCGTTCAAGTTCACCAGGTGAGGAGTTTTCTTTGGCGAATACACCCCGACAGTGATGCCCTCCTTGACGGCCACACCCATCTCTGCGAAGACAGCTTCGCGCTGCACCCGGATTTGCTCGGTGCGCTTGAGTTTCTCCTCCCAGGTTTCGTTCAGTTCTGAAGAAAGAATAAGCAGAAAAAAATTGTTTTAGTTATACGTGGGAGGTGTTCTGGAGACCGCTAACGCAATTAAGGTGTTTGCGATTTCAAAACACACCAGATGGCGCTGCTGAGGCGTAAGGTCTGCTGTCAAAATAAAGTACTGTCAGTGGCCGGAATGGAGCCGTCATTTTACTTGTTACTGTCCAATAGCTTGGCAGTAATTTGACAACGTATCTGACTTCTCTGTAGCGCTTTATGGTGGATTTTCGGGAAACACTAACTCTTTCGCGACAAAGTACTGGGCGAGTGAGATTTAATTTCGAACAAGACATAGAAATTCGGACAAGATATTCAAAGAGTTCCACTGGTACTGGTAATACACCCTTTCTACATTTCCACATTCTACATTTAATGGTACAATAAATAAGATAAAGAAAGATTTTTACCAATGTTGAAGATATGGTATGCTCTTCTCAGCAGTGAGATGTTATAGGCTCACAACAAAGTATGAGAACCTATCGTGACATGTGACTTTAGTTTATTTTACTTGTCGGACAAGCTCTGTCACAAAAACTGATAAGGATCATATATAGATGACGTCAAAAATTAACACGACATAATATCTATTGGAAGCCGCAGCGAGGGCAGGCCTCCCATCAGGTAGATCGATGACCTGGTGAAGGTTGCAAGTAGCGGCTGGATGCGGACGGCACAGGTCCAGCGTGTGTGCAGATGTCAGATGAAGCTTATGCCCAGCAGTGAGCGTCTATCGGCTAATATGATGATGATAATATCTGTATAGGATACTATAGATTGCGGCAATCATACACTACGTGTACCACATACCGGCAATAAGCTTCTCGGAGGCCTGCAGCTGATCCACAGCCTCTTCAGCGATGGTCGTAGCAGCTCTAGACAGTTTCGGCGACAGCGCCTCCGCTTCGCTCTTCTTGCGGGCCGGCGAGGCGTTCTCCTCTCCTGCGCGGGCACACGGAAATATTAGCGAGTGGGACAAGGATAGATGCACATGCGAGAGTCGGTACGGGTAGGTTGTCAGTTGTCGAGGTTACGGTCTACGACTTCTTGGAAAGTGACAAAAACCTTTAAAATAGTCCATATTTTTTAGGATTTATCTGGCGAAACAAAACTACAGATCCGCTATGCGTTCTCACTGTGAGGACTAAGGCGATATGCCTCTAGAATATAATAGAACAATAACCTTTATTACATTTTAGCTATCTAGTTATCTTGTCCTGTTCTAGATAAAATCTAGAACATGACGCTAATATTATTGCTTGGCTGCAGGTATATTGATAAAGAGGTGGTTCCACCCAAAAATACTACTCATGACTAACAGACATCTACCGCCTCTGAGAGATCTATCACTGTATCCAAATAGCTAAAATTTGCGTTACATCACAAAATAATTTAACGGATTTTGATTGAGATAAGGGATTGTCTTTGTTAGATATCAATTAACAATAAGTTACCTATCATAGATCATAAAACCTACTTTTACCATGTTATTTACACATTCATAAGGTAGTTAGTATACACGTAGAAAAGCCAAACTTGGCCGACAAGTTCCGATTAGCCTCTCGGTGCCGTTTCGGCGATATTCAGGCGGTATCGACTGCCTGCGCGAACTACCTGCGATCAGCGGGTCTAGCAAAGATGACAGCAAATATGCCAATAGTTTTTCTTCCGTCTCTTTTTATTCTGGCGCTGACAGAATATAGCCAACAAGTTCCAATCAACGGTATCACTGGTAGACCGGTGCAGGCTTCCTGCTTTCTACGTGTATACGTCTCGCATCTTCTTATGAGATTTAAAGTTAAAGTTTAGTAAATACATATTTGCCAAGTGTGATTATCGCAAATATCTTGGACATGCTAACGTTTAATACATACGAGTGGCTCATACCACACTTTGCAAATACGTTTCTTTTTGTTCCGATACCATTTCTGTGCACTCACACTTAAAGAGTGCAACGAAGCTGTATTATTATTTTTTGTTCTTACATTAGACACCACAATAGTGACTAGAACGCCACAGTGCGATTTCCGTATCAACAACCGCATGGTATAACAACACTTGTGAAAATACTAAGTTACAATTATTAATAATTATAAATACGTATAAATAGTTACGGTAAATAATTAATTAGGTTACGTTCTAAACACAAATTTACGAAGGAAACATGCAAGGCTGTAAGCTATAAAGCTCCTTTGCCATACCAACACATAACAAATGTATAAATAAGTTAAGTTTATGTTCCGTTCGCGACCTTTCTACCGTTGCGTGTCTTGGATCGTGTGATCGTTGCATAGATGCCGATAGTTTAGAATTTAGAACGAGTCATTTAAATTTGTAATTGAAAAAAAAAAATTTTTGCTTCCGGTTCATCTTTTGCCAATTTAACTTTTTTTTTATTCGTAACGCAATGGCCGCAAACGGTAATTATATATATTTTTTTATTATAGAACTGAGTATTACAATATTGAGTAGCTGGTTGTTTAACAGTAGTTCTAACACTAACACTATCAAGTACTTAGCTACAATTTTACAAGTTCGTTTAGACACCATGGTCTTAAATAGTATCGGTCAAAGTTGTATTAAAACAAGTGGTAGGTAGAATTATCGTACAGTGTCGACAAATCAATATAACAATTGGAATACTCAGTTAACAGGATAATATACACAAAATACGTATGTTACATAAACCCCTATAAGAATACCACCCCTAAAGTAAAGTATAAAGTGTTCCAACACCAATATAATAAACAGAAGCGCATATTATAAATATGTACTTATGTAAAATCACTCCATTTGTAAAAAACGTGTGAAGTGATATGCTATGTAAATTGCCTACGGACGCCACAAGCCTTGGACAAGGGTGCGAGTAGATTGCGTAATTTACTTCCAAATCCTGGTCTGGGTTGCCAGATGTTTTTTTTTCCGAAAATGGTTATATTTCTCCTTTCGATTCTGGCAACCCTGCAGAGGAGGCTAAGCGTACATGGTGGGGTGTACTTATGCAATGCGCAAGCCTCGTTTTTTATATTTACTTACTGATAGGCGGATCTTTCTTTTCATAAAGGACTCTACCATCTGGTCCTAGTTCGTGTTGGATTTTTGAAAGAACAAAAGATTGTATTTAGTATCAGAAAGTACGAAAACATGTAGATTAGATACAGAGGTAGTTGTTACTACATAACATGTTTAGCACGACTGTGTGTGGAAATGGAGGTTGTGTTTTTTTTCAGCCGCAGCGTCGTTGTTCCACATTCTATACAAACAAACACATCACTATCTATCCGATCACATGACGGCTAACCTGACATCTTGGGTACAGAATATAAATACATACAATGTGGACGACATTATTCAATTGAAAACTGGTCATTATACTAGATGTTTGGGGTGGAAATAATTACACTAATATGTACAGAATGCGCAAAAGTAAAATACCATAACATACATTTTTACCAAATAAAGACTACCTATTCTATTCTGCGCATCTATTGGAATATCTAGCTAGTAATAACGATCAGTTTTCAATTTAGCAGGCATTCGTGTAAACTTTGCATTTCTTATCTATACACCCTCTATTTTAAATATTAACTATACATAATATTCTTAGATTAGAAGATTTGTAGTATTTTTCAGTCGACAACAATTTTATAAAACTTTCATCATGATATATTGTCGTATCAGACGCGATTTAGATAAAAACATCAAAGGATCTTGTACCGAAAAGCAAGTCCCCTTATGATATCCACATTTTTTTTTCTTAGTCCCTATTAAAAACCAACGTCAATAATCAAAGTTGCCACGAGCCAGCCTCAACATCACCCACATTGGCACCCTCAGCCACCCACCTTCCGCCACTTCAATGCCTTCAGCCTTGAGGAGTTCTCGCAATTTGAGGATCTCCTCCTTGAGCTCCCTGATGAGCTTCGCGTTGGCATCCTCGTTGACAACAGCCTTGCAGACGATCTGCTTGGCACGGTCGGCGTATCTGATGGGAGAATATTCGGAAAATGAGGGTACTGCTCTACCGAAATTCAACTACATAATAACCATAATGAGGGTTTTCGTGATTACAAAATGCACAAGATGGCGCTACTGCGACATTAGGTTTGCTGTCAAAATAAAGCCCCGTCCTTTTTTAGCACTTGTTTCTGCCCAATATGTTTTATTACGACAGTATTTTGACAACAAACCTTGCGTCTCACTAGCGCCATCTAAAATCGTGAAAACCCTCATTGAAAAAGACTATTTGATAAAATATTGCTTATTTTCTGGTTATTGAGCAAGAATAGTCCGCTAAATATAGCTAGATCTCTGCGACAACTGTCATGGCGAGCCCACGCATAAAGTATCGTATTCTTTACATTAAAATACGTATAAGACAATGTCAGACTTCAATGGTTTTCAGTGACAACATAAAGTATGTCGTTCACAAAATGACATGACAAAATGTTTCACCTGTTCCACTTTCAGGAGGAGTGTAGGTATGTCAGACAGATTCACGCACAAGAGCACAACCGCGATATTGACGCCAAGGTGATTATCTTAAATAGCAGCATACCTCTAGCCACTAAAGCTGGAAACCCGAAATGGAACTGGGCATCTCATGTCTGCCGCATGTCGGAGGAGTTATGGGCTAAAACCGTTACAGCTTGGACACCTAACTCGGAAACAACGTCGCGGCAGACCCAATAAAGGTGGCCAGATGAGATGCGTGCCTTCGAAAGTGACTGGCAGACAATGGCACTTGATTGCAAAGAGGGAAAGAAACGGGAGTAGGCCTTTGCCCAGTTGTAGGATAATTTAGGCTAATAAGCATACCAAGAGTGTAAAGGGGTTATCTTGTGTACTGTAATCATGGGTGTCGTACAAGGCGACTAATGTTTCCGAGGCAAAAGATCAACGATGATGAAGCATACCTGAGCGTGCTAAGCGTCTCATCGTAGTTGATGTCGGCCGGCGAAATGGCGGCGATCATAGCGGTCTTGCTGTTCCCGCCGAGGTTCTCGCGAAGCAGCCAGGTCAGTACGGAGTCCCGGTACGGGATGAAGTCCGCCTTCTTCGATTTCTTACTCTTGGACGCCTGGTGGGGGAGGAGTCAGAGTTGAGGTGGAGTGGGAGAAACGTTGCGTTACACATACAGGTCAGCAAGCAAGTAAAAACCTTTATAATGCGTACGGCCAAGGAATGGAACGCGTTACCTGCGGGAGTGATCCCTGATCATGATAATCTAGACGCCTTCAATGCTAGGCTAGTCACTTACATCGTCACTTACCACCAGGTGAGACGGCGGTCAAGTGCCTGGCTAATCCAATATAAAAAAAGCTTTTGCAATGCAATTGCAATGAGTCAAAGAGCGATTCAGTCTGAGGCGATGTTGTCTATGTCCCAGGCTTTTTAGTTCACTGGTCGTTCTAAGATCGCTCTGCTATCTGCCCGTGATTACTAGTTGTGATAGATCACATACACACAACGATCAGCAAAAGATACATGCGGTTAGGGATAGTCATATTTGGCATGCTCCATCTTCGACCGCACCGTCGTTTACCACCAAGGAAATGACGGGCAAATGACTGCTAGTAAATATGATAGATATCAAAACACTTTTTTACACAAGTTCTTTTTTGCACTTGTGTAAAAAATTGTTTTGATTCTATCATACAATGGAGTTCCATCTAGAATGCACTACACAAACTATCAACTGCTAGTAAATAGTTTTCATAATTCAATGTTTTAAACTAACGCGGTCATTATCACATATTTTAAAAGTGTGCTCCGGGTTTCCTACCGCGTACCTTTGTTTACGAGTAGCCCGATTTTGTGACGCAGTTGCGTGCGTTATGGTTACGGGACGATAACAAAGGTACGCGGTAGGAAACCCGGAACATACTTTTAAAGTATTTTCATAATTTGTCTAGTTGATAAGGTTTTGTCATCGTTGGTTTTTAGATATTGGGTAAAAGGAAAAAGAGCTCGAAAAACGTTCTGTGTTGTATTTTTTTTTTCTTATATCGTGCTTGTGCTTAAATAGAACAATGGACAACATCATGTAAACAATCACATGGAACTTACCGACTGAAAGTATCCGAGTAGGTACGCATTGGAAAATATATGCAGTGAGTATTCAGTGAATAGCTTACATTAGCCTACGCGATAAAATATTAATTTATGAATACCAAAACTAATCGAGCCTATAGCGTTGTCCTATTTGGCAACGGCATGACCATGGTCGTACGACGGACGTCGCCCGACCAATAGGAGACCTCAAAACCGCCCGTCGCACGACACCGTCATACGACTGTTGCCAATTAGGAGAGCGCCTATTTTGACAAGAAAAAGGACAAAAATACTCACAATCTCGGCCAGAGCAGATATGACTTTTCCGAGTGTGGTCAGAGACTTGTTGATGTTAGCGCCTTCTTTGAGGCGCGTGCCTTTGGCGCCCGTGGAGTCGGCGCGCTCGGACCCGGCCAAGTCCACCAGAGATATTTTGGACACCTGTTACAAGGTAATGCGACTACAGTTACCAAATAACAATAAATCCAAAGTAAGCAAAGCTTGTGTTATGGGTGTTAGATAACTGATAAACCATTATATACTATAATACTATGGTAGTAAGACTATGGTACTTTTATTGATTGGGAAGGCTCTAGAATAGAATAGAATATAAATCTTTATTTGCCTATAAATTAACAGAATTGGTAAAGTACAAAAGTTTCTTATAGATAAATGTTCCATGACTCAGCGTATGGGTGAGGTGAAACTCACACCCGCTGGTATTCTGTCATGGCCAGACTTGAGTTGAAGTAGGTAGGTACGATTTTTCAAAAAAAAAATATCAACTTAATTACAAAAGATCTAGTAGTCTATATTCTAATATGCCGAACAATCTTTATAATCAATTGATGATGTTCGCATTCTCCCGTGGTATGGTTTGAGAATGCTCCATCATCGGCCTCATCGTCACTTACCACCAGGTGAGATGGCGGTCAAATGCCTGGCTACTCTGATATAAAAAAAGAACGGATGGAAGATTCGATTAGCAACTTAGAAAAGTTGTCTCAAGAAAAAATTTGTTGTATTTAAGGTAGATTACCTTCTCAGACATGAGATCGGTGACCCTGTCGTGACGCTGCTGCGTGAAGAATATGGTGAATACGGCGTGCGACCGCGACGAGGTCTCGTTCATGTTGGTCGCCGCCACCGTCCTGCCAAAACGTTGCTCATTAAACTATAGTTCGTGAAAAATGGATTTACGATAGCGTTTCAAACTAAACTCGCGTTCTTTACACATATTATTATATTAGACAGGACTTGGACGCGACGTACCTTTATGAATGAACAAATCATAAAGGTACGTCGCGTCCAAGTCCCGTCTAATATAATAACATTACGATAGCGTGTCTTGATCTCTCCGTCAACTATTGGCATTATTTCATGTAAAATACACGAAACCTGTTATAAACTTTTCTATTTAGTTAAATTGTAACGAATACGACTATTTAAAGCGTTACAACTATCACTTTGACCGCTTACAAATTAGTTCTAACCGAGAGATCAATGTCCGCTATTGCCAATTCATTTGGCATGAACTATAGCTTCCATAGCTTTGATAATTTAAGTTTTCTGCGGGTTTCTTACCACTTACCTTGGTTTACTCGTAGCCCGATATTTCGCGGATTAGGAACCCGGAGTTTTAGATTTATAGCTTTGGTAATATATTATTCTCACACTTTCTCACTTGTTTCATCTACTTTCACTTCAACGCACCTTGTATGGTAGATAGACACTTCCAGCAGGAATTTTCTAACCCTCTAGTTTTTTGTGTTCACTGCGCGAAATTACAAGTTTCTTTGAAATTGTTATGCCACGAAAAATCCACGTGTTGTTGGAACGAGTCGAAAACGGTAATTAAATCGTGAAATCATCATCGTAACAGTCACTGTGAATTTGGGGATTCCCCTCAGGGTATCCGGCATTCCTTATATATTTTTTACTTATCTACAATAGCAAGCCATACGATAAGATCTATAGCAAGATTGGTAGCCAGGTTAATTAATCTAAATTATGTAATTGGTAGTTTTTTTTGTCAAGTGTTGCCAAGGTAAGGGTAAAATCTGCTCGAATTATTAGCTTGAATGAATAGCTTTACTGACATGGGCCTCTTGTGTACATATCCAAACATAGACTCAACAAAAACATATACGATATGACAATTCTTCAATTCACTGTGGGATTAAACTCAATATCACCTATTCCAAAGCCAAATATTACCCTTCCAATCAGCCAGCCAGTTTATTTTGATCTCTTACCTAGCCTTGTTCCCCTCATCGATGAGGTCATAGATATCCTGGTAAGAGGTGACGGCGAGCTTGCTCAGGTCCTCGACGTACGGGCCGAGCGCCGGATGCTCGCGGACTCGAAGGTTCCCCTTGTTCTTCGGGTTGACCAGGTCGCGGACTCGCTCGCAGTATATCTCCATGTAGGACACCTCCACCTGTGAATTTTGGAGATCAGTGAGTGGTAATAGGACAAGTTACACTACTCGCTGCACCGCTGCAGCTCCAGTTCAGTCACGATCTACAGCAGCGGTCGATGAAGAGCTACTGAGATTTGACACTCAGGCACGCCCGAGATCAAGCTAATGCTATCTTGAAACGTGTAAGTATTTTGGGGAAGTTGCGAAGAGCTGTGGTAGGTATATTGAAATGTCTTGAGATAGTTGGAGTAGCAAACGGAAAGATAGTGGTAAAGGGTGAGAGATACCACTATTTAGGCATTGGAAAAGCGATTACACAGTAAAAGTAGAATTCCACTGTAAGCTCCACTGTAATTAACTGGTCTGACAAATCCTGGATCATGGTCAAGGCGGACCCCGGGCCCTCATGCGCGAAGTCATGATTATATTACACAGTATAAGTAGAAGTGCAGTCATTCCTTTCTTTCAAACCACAAAAGCCGAGCCCGCACTCACCGAATACTTGAGATCGTCCGAGGTGGTCTGCCTGATGCGACGGAAGAGGTCCTTGCATATCTGCGGGATGATCCCCTCCTGGGAGTCCTCGCCGCGGCCCATCATGGTAAACGACTTCCCGGCACCAGTCTGGCCGTACGCGAATATGCATATGTTGTAGCCTGCAGAATTGGGGGAAGGGTTAGATTGTTACTGAAACTTATTAGAACTTTTATATAAGAACTAGTTAGGCATTTGACCGCCATCTCACTTGGTGGTAAGCGACGATGCCGCTGAAGACGAGGTGTGCTTATCATATGCCTAAGCCAGAGCCATAGCTGTCTTGATGCGATTGGTTTAAACTCAATTACATCAAATGGCGGCGTACTATCGGAGATAGGCGGTACCACTCCTAGGCGTGTAGTACCCTACAGAGTAGAATTTAGAACTAACCTATTCGACTCCTTCGAATTCTACAAGGCAACTAATTAATGACATAGGCATCGGCAAGCCAGCTAACACCTCCATAAACCAGAAGATGAGCAGCAGCGCTTTCTTTTGAGTATTTTCAAACTGTCCAACTCGAATGCCAAATGTGGAGATTGTGGTAATACTCTCCACTATCCTCCTAGATGAGGAGTTTTATGGGCTGTTGATGTTATTTTTATGTCTTATGACATACGGTAGGCAAACAGGCAAGCGAGCCACCCGATGGAAAGTGGTCACCGCTGGTCAGTAATGTGATGATGGCCAATACCAATCGATTGCTGGCAATACCCTTAACCAATGCTCGACAGTTTTGCTCAGATCATCAGTACATTACAACACATGGTACACCACGTTTGCAAAATAAGATTATCACACGTCTACCGCAAATGTGAAGCCCGTTTCCAGTTAAGATTAAAAATTCGCTGAGATTGGACAGTGTTGAAAATAGACAACAAAAACATATAAGTACCTACCTAACATTAACGTAACGTAATTCTAATGTGAATTATAAAAGCATTATGTCCGAGCCAGATCTGAACTACACGGAATTTCTAAGTTACATAAGTAAATGTGCATTTCGTGAACTCGAGTGCATTTTGAGAAAGTGTAGTCATCATGTAATAATGGTAATGATAAATGGCTGTTCAAAATAAAACAGAATAACACTGTATTGTACCTAATGCTAATGAGATTTATAAAAAAGATTTTACACATTCATTTTTCACAGAGAGAGTCACGTTATTTTTAACGTACGTATTATAATTATTATAGTAGTATTAGAGTGTAAGTGTGTATTTTGTATAGTTACCGTCAAAAGCATGTTGAAGCATCTCCTCCCCGATGTCCTTGTAGACCATTACTTGGGAGGAGAACTCTGGGTCACTCGGCTGTAAAAAAATAATAAAATAGTATTTTAATAATGACAAACTATGTTTTATATCTTTTACAAAAAGTCTTTTGTGGTAACGCTGAGGGTTTGCATCCAACGAATTAGGGTGAAACGTAAAACTGTACGGCGTCATGCCGTCAATCAATGCTAAATCTTTAATATAACGCTTAGATCAAGTCGGATCTACCTTTTGCACAGTTTTATCATTATGTTTAACTAGTGTCGTCAATTTCATACTTTAAACTGCCATGATTTCCTTTTCTTTAATTTTACTTTTTCTGCGCATCAGCGCAGATCTGATTAGGGGTAGCGATCGGTGGGGAAAAAAGTCACCATGGACGAAATCGGTCGGAGGATATTATTATAATAACTTTAACTATTTTCCAGCCGTGATTTAGGTATTCTTTACCGGCCATCCATAAGCCAGTGTCCAAACTAAAACGAATTATGGAGAGGCTTAATTACGGCCATCTGCGGATCGTGGATTAATTTAAAATATCATTCATAATTGAGTTTGTACAAACGCGGCGGCCAAGGCGAATAAATTTGCATTAAATCGAGAGAAAGACGCCGAATCCGTAGTTAAATATGCAAATCGGCCAGACCTCTGGTGGAAAATTAATTTGAAACATGCGATTTAAACCACTTTTACTCGGTACAATTTAGAGCTATACCTACACATACACTGCGCATACTTCAATTCCATGAGCTATTCCGTAATGCCAAGGTTTCATACCGTCCATAACGCTAATTGTGGAATTCTGTGACGATATTAAGGCACTTACTGTAATGGAACTTGAAAAATTGAAAGCGAACCTAGCTAAGTAACATGAGAGAGTCTAACGTGAACGTGTTTTTGAGTAACAACAATGCGATGTTAAATTTAAGCCCCGGCGCGAATTCGATCACGTACACCTACTTTACTCCTATCTACCCTTTTTATCTTGCTTATAAACCTTCTTGAATCACTCTATCCATTGTTGAAAACCGCATTAATATCCGTTGCGTAGTTTAAAAGATCTAAGCGTACATATGTGCGACGTAGATACAGACGTGCGACAGACGACGGGAAGCGACTTAGTTGCATACTATGCATAGATACGTAGCTCGAATCAATCTGCGCGTATACTGGATTCACGGAAATTCTCATCACGCTGGAGGCGACCGCAGAAACGTATTTCAGATTCGGTTCAATAATAATTGTCCGATATTGAAAACTGCGGTTTGCGATGTCAAGGGAACATCGCTCTCGTACGTATTTTGTGTCTCAATTAATTTATTGAACTGTCGAACTAACATAAGGCTTACATATAGATATTCTGTGATAAGGCTAAGGGTACAGAGATATAACACAGCGCGTCGTTTTGCATACAGCTCCTGTGCCTAATAAAGTCAAATTATATTGTTTGGGTTTTACAACACTTCGTTTTTTCGACCGTACTAGCAACAACTTGTATTTTAGTATCGATATCTTATTATCTTACTTGTAACTTATATATACGCAAGAGTCAGTACCAAGTACCAGTTAGCCAAGTGCTAAGCTGTCTAACAATTTCTTGCCATTTTCGCTTTGGCTCTTGAAATTTGGAGTATTCTCAATAAAACATATTTTATTTTTTTACATTTTGTCTTAATCTGAATATTAAAGTAACATGACCGAACGCAGAAAAGCTCTAAACAGTAATATTTAAAGTTCCTTTTTAATAATAACCTACGCATGGAATACGCAACGAAGCCATATCAACTGCGATTATGGTGTAAGCCTGTAATCGCGTTGTGGATAAATCCAATATGGTGGACGTCCAAAACATCCGGAACGACGGGCTATTGGCGCGAAATCTTATTACGATAGTGGTCTCCGTTAGGGTTGCGATCGATCTGTTACAAAATAGGTACCTACCTACATACTTAATGTGTATGAGTGAAATAAAAAAACATGATTTTTATTAAAGTAAGCCTACGATAAAGAAAAGTTGTTGGAAACTGCGTAATTATGTACCCCGTTGCGATGAAAGATGCTAAAAATAACTGCCATCTGAGGGGTCCTACGGTTCAGATGACATTCTCTCGTCTGAAACGAGCAGACGCGTGTAGGTACGTCGTTAATATTTTCACGACTTGAATCCATTTAATATAAAAACCATTACGTGTTACCATGCTCTAAGATAAAACGTTTTCCCAAACGTTATACCTACACAATTAAGTTATTGGAAAAAAAAAGGACCATGACGTTTTTTATAATTATATTGTTATACGACTTAAAATGTCATATGAATAAAAAAGAAAGTTATTTAGGTAATACGAGTATACAAACTCAAACATAGCCATTTTTGTATAACAACGACACGCCAAAACCCATTTTCAAACCGCCCGCGCCATCCGCTCCGTTGCAATAAACCAATCTGTCGAATCACCGCCTAATCTCATAAGCAACCGGATCCCGTTATTTGTCGGGCATACGCCAATATCTTCCTCCATTCGCCGCGTTCAACGTCCCCTGAGGTCCGCATTCCTCACAGATTGACACCCCCACCCACCCAACTATTTGTAGAAGAAATTCGAGCCATGGGGGGGAGAGGGGGGCAATCCCAACGCGTGCAATCGATTCCCCAACACATAAGTTGCGGACAAACACAAACACTCGATGAGGCGGTGTGCGATGCCTTTGTTTCGCGTTACACCTCAAAGGGTTTCAGTCTAGACAGGAGACAGGCAGGAGAGGTTCAATCGAAACCTAACCGACTGTTAAGAGTTGACATTGGTCTAGGTTTTTCTTTTTCATATCGATCCTTTTATTACACCTTTGTGTTTTAGTCTTTGATGTCTGAGTCGGTGCGCTTATTGCGAAATTCAATGAATATTTACTACGTCCAAATGGAAATGGTTTACTCACATTGTGGGACCAGTACGAGAAATCAAAGTTGAAGCTCTTCGGGGCCTCCTTGTGCCCTGGTGGAAGCTTTGGGTTCACGATCACTGTAACAAACGAGAATAATAAATTAGTATGCGAGAATGAAAATCTAATTTCATTATAAGACATTCACTGCACTGTCTAACGACACGGCCCGCCAGGGCCTAATTCGATTATACTCCATCCATGAAACTTTCGAGACAATGTTCAGAAAACAGGTTACGTTTCAAGGTCTTGGCATGATACTCCTAAAAGTTGCTCGGTGTACACGTTTCAGCCATAAGCGTTATGTGTCAGAAGTTGTGTTGTGTAGGTATAAGTTTTTTTTTTTTTTTTTTTATAACAAACAAGTCGGGCATTTGACCGCCATCTCACCTGTTGGTAAGTGACGATGCGGCCGAAGATGAAGCATGCCCGTCTTGGAACAGCCTATTCACTCTAGCCTTAAAGGCATCCAGATTATATTGATCAGGGAACACACCCGCAGGCAAAGCGTTCCATTCCTTAGCCGTACGCATTATAAAGGTCGAGCCAAAGCGGTTCGTGCGGATGGCTGGAAGATCCACGACATAAGGATGAAGCGCTCGCCCGGATCGCGTTTCCCGATGGCGGAAAGGGGCCGGCGGAATGAGGTCGTGCAGCTGCTTCGCACACTCTCCGAAATGTAATCTGTAGAAGACCGACAGACGCGCAACCCTACGCCGATGTTCGAGGCTCTGCAGCCTAGCCTTAATCAACCGCGGGTCACAAATTATCTTCTTTGCACGTTTTTCCACCGAATCCAAAGCCGCCAGTTGATATTTAGCTGATCCATCCCAAAGGTGGCAGCAGTACTCCATGCAGGACCGCACTTGTGCTTGATATAACTGAAGCAACTGCCTAGAAGTGAAGTACCGCCTAACCTTCGAGAGGATACCAAGTTTTTTTGCTGCAGTCTTTGCCTTGGATTCGATGTACTGACCGAAGTTGAGATTTGAAGATAACTCAACACCAAGAAGCTGTAGGTTGTCGGTAATTTCCACAGGAACATCCCGAAAAGTTGGAGTAAGATGGAATGGACTCCTTTTGGCGGAAAACAAACACGCCTGAGTTTTGGTTGCGTTGAACGCCACCAGATTGGCATCGCCCCAATCAGAAACTGCCTTGAGAGCTATGTCCAAACGATCAACCATGGCCTCTCGAGAAGACTGAATATCGTCCCTGCTGGCTTTTGCCTCTGACAGATATCTATCCGTTACCGCGCTGTCATCTGCATACCCAAAGGTACCTGGTACAAGCAGATTGTTAATATGCAGCAGGAATAAAGTCGCGGACAGTACAGATCCCTGAGGAACTCCCGCGTCGATAGCCTGGAGATTAGACGAGTAGCCATCGATAACTACACGGATTGAACGTTCACTCAAAAAATCTGATATCCAGGTGCAAAAGCCAGCAGGAATACCAAATGAAGGAAGCTTGCTTAGAAGGCAAGCATGCCAAACCCTGTCAAAGGCCTTAGAAATATCAAGAGACACAGCAAGGGCCTCGCCATGTCTCTCAATGGCCTCACTCCATAATTGTGTGGCATACACCAGAAGGTCCCCAGTAGACCGACCACGGCGGAATCCGTACTGGTGATCGCTGAGGAGATCGTTACCTTCAAGATGCGCAAGGAGTTTATTGTTTGTTTGTTGTAAGTTTGTTTATTATAGACACCTTGACCTAATTGCGAGAGCGTTTCAGACGCTGAGAATATGGACCATAAAATGTAAGACTACACTTTCACCACACATATTATCGGGTGGCTAACCGTGGTAACAACCCCGATAATATGTGTGGCAAAAGTTAATAACCACGAAAATCTTAAAACCTTAATGTAAGACTATCCGATCAGTAAGCAATTGCCCATCATTACAATGTCTGACGAAACATTCAGTACAACAGCCAGTACAGAAAAGCCCTTATCTGTCATAGCTCGCAACAGCTCACTAGTCACGCCTTTGAGCTACTTTAAGTGTAACTCTAAAGCAGTGCCTGTGACTGAGGTTCGAGTGGAGATCTCTTTGTGTAGCGCGGCGTGTGTCGCCGAGACGGCTGGTATCGACCGCCGTCGCCGCCACTCAGACGCCGGCGGCGAGCCGACGTGTACTATGACTCTATGACACTGATACAGCAGTTTTTTTGAGCGAGCTGCGAGTATAACAGATTTTGCGGTTTCGGTACGTTTTGTTAAATTTGATGCGGCACGGGTTGCATGCATTTAATAGTTTTGTAACGGCATAGGTTTTATACCCGATGATTGCCTACACTCTTAGCTAATTTTGTTCTAGAAAATGGTTTCAACAGTACAAAGTAAAAAGCAACGACTCTACATTGAGGTACCTACCTCATATTATATAAGCTTGCTTGTTTGCTTATAAGCTGTCACGGTGCTTACTCAACCATAGCAAGGAAAAGTTTGAAGACAATTTAAACTATGCAGAAATATCAATATTCGATTTCCAATACCATGTCTTTGCATCAACTTCTCGCAACACAATTTCCTGTAATTTCTAAACAAAGAACCGTCGATGCACTGTTCAAACAAATATCACCCCCTCTCACCCCCCATCACCCCCTGTCTGCCTGTAACAGCCACCGGGGATGTGAGTCATCACTGCGCCGCCAGTGCAACGGGATATTCCTTATGTATAGATAGGTAGAAATAGGTTACAAAATGAATTTTCGAATCCGTGTCTGACTCATCTCTCACATTTCTGCATCCCGAGGCAAGGGGTGGGGCCCATGAGAGTAACTTCGCACGCGAAATGTTTTAAATGAGGTTTGTTCGAAATAAGTTTTTCTCGTTTTGTCGAAATCAGTTCAGCAATTTGGAAGGTATTATATTATGTTTATACAGATTTAATCACAAAAACTCCATGACGACTTTGAGTGTGTGTGGTTTTCTAAATCTACTGTGTCTCAGAATCGCTGAAGTGGCAATGGGCTGGACATGTAGGTATCTACGGTATCGCAGAACTAATAGCGGATGGGTCGGAAAAGTTCTCGAGTGGCGAACGCGTACCAGTAATAGTAGCGTAAAGGTCACAGTGAGCTATTCAAGAGACACAAAGCCATTTATTGTGGAGGCCTGTGTCCAACAGTGGGCGTCTTGCAGCTGAGACTCCGTCATCTATCGATAGTTATCTTACAGGTTCGTTCAGAACTATTGTACCTACATCTCCAATGGAACGAAAACAGCATCTAACAGGACGCCTAAATCCAGCCCACACGTAAAAGTGCGTCACAAGTCCCAATCACTTGAAATCGTCCGACTATTTCTTTTTCGCTGTTCATTTTGTTTTATATGAAAATCGTAAGCTCCATTTTCCGCGCCCACGCGTGTCTACAGCCTGTGACGTCATGGCGGCCATCTTGGGTACGGATGTAACTGGATGCTACCGGTTTCCAGTGTTCACATAAAAGGCAATATCGGCTCGGGGTGTGTATGACATTGTTGTGGGTGCAAGGTCGCGTAGAGGCTAGGTGACAGTACAGGCCTTGTACGCACTGGAAACTAGTAAATTAAACGTGTAGAAGTACATTGCTTGGCTTGTATTGACAGTATTATAGTTCGTAGTTACATTATCAAAGTGTACTCGCTTGCTCGTTCTGCTTTAACTGCTAATAGTGCTAGGACGACAGCACAAAGGATGACAAAGGTGCCAAATAAAAAAGCTTCCGAGTACGTACTAATGACGAGTAGGTACTCATAAACATTACATATTTTCAAAATATACTAACTACCTCCTTCACCTACCTACGTTGAACATACTGTCTCGTACGCTTATACTTATACCAAAGCCCAGCTTATTAGCTGAACACTCATTTCAAGCTTTCCAGTCGGATTCGAGGAATTTTTAATTGGAGCGCAACTTTTTATGGATTCCACAAACCATACTACATTTCTAGCAACTAGAAATTATAAGTCATTTAGCAGCTAGTCTTCGTGTAGAAAACACATCAAAATATTTATAAAGGCACAGGGCCCAAAACTGGTCTACCAGTCTTCGGGTCCCCAACGGAAAACTGGTCAACAAAACGGTCACCCATCCAGTTCCAGGCCATTACAAGTATTGCTGAACTTTGATTATCGGTCTCGCAAGCACGCTGCAACTACATTAGAGCCGCTCAAATAAACTCATAAAAAATATGTACTTACACTTAAATAAAATGAATCTGATCTGTCTGAGAAAGTAGATACGATTGATACAGTGAAACGGTTTATTCTGAATCTGTATTTATTTATTTCAATTTAGTAGTAATATTCTCAAAAGTGGTGCGTTACAAATTGTACTTATGCTCCTCAATTTGGGTACAAACTCAAATATTAAAAGTAGGTTTCTACTCTAATTTAATTAAGCACATAAATCGTTGATTATCTCGCACAGTCCTCGCCCCAAGGTGACGGCTGACTTTTCCACTTAATGACAATGACCGGCGCCCCGCGAACGGCGAGCGAACCCGGGAGAGGTCACAGCACTGATCCCGAACAAAGGGGGCCCCAATTGTGGCGCGATGGGGCGGAAAACACCGGGGCCCCCGACGAGGGCCATTCGTTAAGCCCCATTTGGGCCACGTTTGACGGAGTGCATAAATCCTGATTTAGTACCGCTGCCGTGATTCGCGGGAAATATTGAGGCTGCTACGTAAACGATCACTTAAACAGGCTTCACGTAATGCTTACTTATTGGTGTCTTTTGAATAGATTTAAAAGTTATTGGAGCTTTTGTATATAGCAAAAACCCCGTCACGTCCGTATGCCTTTTTTTATTAGATTAGCCAGGCATTTGACCGCCATCTCACCTGGTGGTAAGTGACGATGCGGCCGAAGATGGAGCACGCCTGTCTAGGAACAGCCTATTCACTCTAGCCTTGAAGGCGTCCAGAATAAAATGATCAAGGAGTACACTCGCAGGCAACGTGTTCCATTTTCTGTGTTATGTTTTTCATTCAGGTTCCACATTTTCTCAACTAGTTGTTAAAGAGGAAAATTTCAGCAGGTTTCGATTTTTACCTGTGCTAAGAAGGGCTGGAGCGGTAATACTTGTAGCTATACTTATTTTTACCAAGTTAGGAAAAGAGTACACGATTTTTCCCTTAAAACCTTTCCTCCAATAACCCTAACTCCTTCATACGGCGATTAACCCAAAACTGCTCCCAATCGTAACACTTCTATGGGGCTTTTGCCGAAGTTGACCCACATTCGAGGGTTAACGCGTTTATCAGGCCCCGGCGAGAATAAACCGCCCCTGAATCGCAATAAAAACCTACTAACACCATCGTCATCGTGTTTAACTAACGATGAAATAAGTGCTTGTGTAAAAAAAATTATACGAAATACACGCTACTTATATTCAACTGTTATTACGATGTACCGACTCGAAAAGAGAGATTTTATAAGTTTAACGTGAATGCATGAGTGTATCTAATCTCGTGTATCAGTGTATCTAACTAATGAGCTGAACTAGGTGCTTGTGAAAAAAAAAGCTATACAAAATGCACGCCACTTATATTATGATGTACCGACTCGAAAAGAGAGGTGTTATAAGTATGACGTGTGTGTATGTGCATGAGTGTATCTTCTCCGTAACGGCTGGACTTTCGGCCAGCTTGAAATTGACATTGACAAAATTGGGGCTAAAAGACAAGTCTTTTGGGCATAAGGGGCAGCTAATTCTCCCTTCTTTTAGCAAATTTATTTTGGTTAAAGATGCACCAAATGCCGCGAATGTTGCTGTAGTTGCTGTAGCAAAGGAAAATTTTCTTGTACTGTACCTTCATGCGTCATAAATTCACATTGAATTGGTAAAATACGAGCTTTGCCACTTTAAAGCCCTACACGCCGAGGCCGGGCGTCTCACGTCGCGGCCGTTACCCGTATCGCAGCCGTAATGCGGCCTCTACGCGACCGCGGCCTTACTTTGTTAGCCTTACAGCAGCTTAAGGGTTAAGGCTTAAACTAGTGGAATTGAAAATAAACCGATCTGTAGCGCAACGATGTGTGCTTCGATTTAAGCGGTAAATATAGAGTACTCTACCTTACTCCATATTATCATATGGATTATCATAAGGTTGAAAGGTCAATGGGGTGTTTTGTGTTTGCCAACCTAACCTAGGTTAGGAGGTGGGGGACAGTGATGTCACTTCGTCTTATACCTCTACCCTAACCTCTCTAACCTAACCTAACCTAACCTAGGTTAGAAGATGGGAGACAGTGATGTCACTTCGTCTTATACCTCTACAATAACATTTCACAGCTGATCTTTAACCCTTCGTTTCATTATAATGACAGACAACACCGCACGATTTAATATTCCAATAAATTATAAAGTATTGACAAAAGACCGAAGAATATCAAATTTGTGGATCGCACTATATCGACATTGCGTGATCAGGGTTCTACAAAATCTACCCAGCACCCATTTGCGTAAATTATAAATACCTAATCATTATTTCCACTAGTAGTATCCCGATCCACCTTAACACTTCCATTACTAATTATATCTCTAAATTTCTCTAAAATTAGAGTCTAAATCCACGAACACCGCAATAAAGCTAACCGCCCACATAGCATTTTTCCGGAACCGCCAGTCCGCAGCCCTTAAGCAGCCGTCTAATCAAACTGAGTGAAGTGCGGGCATGGCCCATAGACCGCCATGGGAGATTTATGGGCACCGTCAGCGCCCCATGGACAAGGTTTACGGCGCATTATGGGGTTTATGGGCCGTTCGCGAGAGCTAGTAGGGCGAGTACAGGTGCTGTTGCGAAGTAGCTACGAGGAGGTACGGTCGGCCAACAAAATGGCTTATCACCTTAAGGTTGAAATTTGTGGTTGAAGTTCTGCTAAATCTCTGACAAAACCTTATTGACTGTGAGGACGCTGTAGGTAATCCTACGTCATCGAGTAGGACAAGAAGAAATTCATCGTGTAGGAAAAGAAAAAGTGGAATTTTTTTTGTACTTGATCATCATCGTCCTAGCGCTCATCCCGGCCTCTGCCAGGGTCCGTTTTGCTACTTAATCGTCTCCACTTTTATTTAATAGTTTATGCACAAAATAGTACAAAGGTGGACTTAAAGCTTTGCCCGGTCTTCAGCATCCTCTCGTCGTAAGCCGTTGGCTCTCGGGGCCTCTCGGGGGAATTTTTCTAGTACACGATGAAGTATGATAACCTACGCCATCACAGTCTATTATCGACGCATCTCCACAGTTGCAATTAACAACTGCCACGTTCTTTGTCAGCAAAACTAGCAGTTCATTAAGCAGACCATTAATGAACAGGATAAATGTATTAACGAGGGCGAGTCTACGATCGGAAATAAACTGCATACTAACGACGTCGCAGTGGCATAGCGTAGGCGTGTGACGTCACGACGACGTCACGTGCGCACCCCGTGCGTTCGGCTGACAATGAACTTGTGTGTGCAAGCATGTGGGTATTACAACCGTAAAGGGGGTTATCATCGTTTTATGGGGATATGTGCCGTGTACATTTTGGTTTACGGTCGGCAATGCGTTGGCTGCGTTCGATGCTTAATAAGAGACACGTGAGACGAATGTTAATGGCAAATAAGTAGTAAAATGTTCTTTAAAATCCTTTGTAACAGAGTCTAATCGAATGCGTTCGATTAAATGTTGATGAGAAGGAAAAGGGGTTTTCTACTTCTTCGAGAACTGCTACGGCGTAGCAGCGTTACTAAATATTTGCGAATCACAAAATACGCATACTAATTTTATACTATCTTGCAATTATCACACAGAATAAAAACAAACATTATTTATACGTCCAAATTTAAAAACCAAGTATTAGATTACACAGGTGTACATCTACACTAATATTATAAAGAGGTAGATTTAATTGTTTGTCGGTTAGTTTGTAATCTAGAAACTCAAAAACTAGTTAAACGATTATAAAAAAATTTAACCTATAGAAAGCTACATTGTCAGCGAGTAACATAAGCTATAATATACATATTTTTTAAATTAAGATCCCTAGGAAAATTGCAATAATATAACCCCTGGTATTTGTAAAAAAATTTTGCTTTTTTGCGCATTATTTCAGAATGTTTGAGTTCTGAATATCCAATTCGCGCCAGCCCCACTAGTTTCAGATTAACTAAACAAACCTACTTATTAAAACATAGTAGTCTAACTTTCTACTTTATGACTTTCATTCAGTGCAGTCAGTGTGTAGATAGGTATACTAAATCTAGTCTAGTCTACAATAAACTGAAGAATATATTTTTAAACAAATTAATTTTTAGTCTTTGCGATTTACAGTAAATAAAGACGTAGTTTGGGAGCATGGTAAAACAGCATGGAGGTGAAAATAGCCTTGGCTCGATAAGGCATTTGTAAGGTCTCCCCGATCGGGGGACTTCGGGCCCGCTCGGGTGGCGTCGTGAGCATCCAATGCGCAGTTAAGGCATGCTCAATTTTACATGGCTACCGGTACTCGAGTCACGCTATTTGCTCACACCGCGTATAAATAAAATATTAGGTTGTACAATTATGTATATGTGTTGTTGTCGAGAAGTTATGGCGTGAAGTTTTTGTTTAGGACTTGAATTTAGTTAAGTTTGGTACTAACAGAGATTAAACTACTGATCTGATTTTGAAAATTCTTTCTCTGATTCCCGACAGACACAGGCAGAACCCTTAAAAACATTATTGTTCCATTTTCATTGCTCCTCTTAGGGTTCTTTAGTTAACCCTACTTATATATATCTTTCAACCTAGAACACCAAGCATTTTTACTTGGAGGCGAAAGATAGATACAGTCTTAAGCCAACCCAGACTACCTGCAAAGATCAATGACGAAAGAAACTATTTACTCCGCAGGACGGGCCCTCTGGTTCAATTACTTGAGCGTGCCGATTGACGGCCGATTCGCCATATTATTTACTATGATGCTAGGGAATTATAGTTTTATGCTAGTTCTTTTAAGGCACCTCGGTCGGCCTATTTATACATCAAAAGGTATGTCACGCATTACACGCAGTATTTGACATGCCTTCTCCTCTTAAAAGGAGTTTTTTCCTCATCGGCAAAGATCTACAAATTTTAACCTATTACTGTCCAAAAATAAACAATGTTAACGACCGCCAGCCGAAGAAAGAAAGCCCTACCTAATTGTACAATTTATACGCACTTTCATTCAATTTAGTGGGCGTCGGAGGACTGCTGGGGCGCTGTTACTAGGGTTGCCAACTTTTTTAGACCAAATATAGTATTTACGGGTTTAGAAGGCACAAAAAAATATAAAGTAGATTTTTAAATAAAATGTACGTACCTATATTATTTCTTAAATGTATATTTTCTGCTACATTGAGCTTCATAGCTGTTTTGTTTTATTTGACTTGAGTTTGACGTCACGTCATACAAATGTCGAGACTCAAGATCGTTCTGAAATATTCGATTTGCATCAGGAATTTTTTTCTTAGGAGGATCTAATAGACGCGTTCCGTTTTGCGATAAATGGTAATGTTGTGTTAATTAAATATAGTAGTTTCACCTGCTATATTTTAAATTTTAAATTATTGTAGGTTGACTCCTAATATAGTAGGATACTATATTATATAGTAGGGTTGGCAACCCTAGCTGTTACCCGAATAAAGCCCACATAAACGTCACTCCTCATTATCTAAGGTCGGCGAGGCTGTTCAGCGCGAACAAGACTGGAGGTGACCTTCTTGTAATGATTTCTCTTGGTGAAATCTCAGGTGACTGGTAAAGATTGTAATGTAGAATCCGCGAATTTACTAAATTTCAAATTAGTAACTCTTTATGATCCGTCAAAACGGATCACTTCTATGAAGTTTGTATGAGACTTTGAACTGTGACGTCATTGTACAAATGCGTCACATATCCTCCTTTTTCATTTTAATTGACCATAACATTTAAAATATAACGATATCTTTCATTTTCTTATACTGAAGGCTGGTTCTCTTCAAGCTCTTAAATGAAAACCAGGTTTCATAATTTATATCGAATCTAATTAAGTCCCCATTACTCTCTGCCCGTCCCTATGGGATACGAGCGTAAGTGTGTTGTTGATATGTATGTATACTGTGTATGTACTTCTTAATTCAAGTCAGTGACGTCACAGTTATGAAATAAACTATGTTTTATGATTGTGTGTGTACGGAATAATAATTATATGTATTATAAGTACGTAGGTACGATTACTTGTACATTACTCTATATTTGACGACCTGAGTGGTTTAATGGTCAACATGCCGTCCCGGGTTCGATTCCCGGCCGGGCAGAAATTAAAATGATGAATTTAAATTTCTGTTACGGGTCTGGGTGTTCTATGTATAATAAGTATGTATTTAAAAGTAGTATATCAGTTATCTAGCACCTGTACAAGCTTTGCTTAGTTTGGGGCTAGATGGCGCTGTGTGAATTTGTCAACGAATATTTATTTATTTATTTTGAAACGTACTTTATTATTGTTGTTATGACGTGAATATACCTTTTAAAATTATTGTACACTGAAATGCGCAGTAAAAACATCAAATAAACATTATAGATCATTTAAATGCTTTAATAGGTGTAATAGTAACTAAACACTTTTCAGAGTACAAGATATAACGCGAAATTCAACGAAGTTGAATCCCGAGGTTTAATGGCCTTTGAACTATATTACACCACCGTTGAATTATATTACATTAATATAACTCAACGGTGAATAAAATAGTTTAAGAGGCAACATTAATTTTGTTTAATGGCCTTCTCTCTGTGTAGTTAAATGTTTATGCTGTAGGTACTATTGTAAATTCAATGTAAGTTCGGAATTAATTGTTGTATTTCAGCGTTTATTATAGAATTGAGCTCAGCCAATTCCATTTACAATCAATCCGTCTCCACTTCACTGAACAGTTTTATTATTGTGTGACCTTTAGACCTAATAACTGGCGCTCGAGAAAGTTGTTATAGACTGGGAGGGTGCCGTAGGTTATCGTACGTCATCGAGTACTATAAAAATTCCACTTTGTAGCGATAGAAGAGTTTAGGAGAGTATTTATATAATAAATATAATAAATACTTCTTCTATATACTACTATTCATCTTTATATTTATAAAGAAATATACTTTTATACTATTTGTATTGATAACTTAATCAGAATATCGCAGCTAAATAATACTCTTTTAAATAGTATTGTGTTTCTGCCGGTGAGTAAGGTTTCCAGTGCTCCATGAGGTGGGGATTTGGGGAACCGTGGCTTTGGCAGTGGAGTGGCATTTGCCTTTTTGCTGCCAGAGCAACGTGTTATAGAGGTGGGCAACGCATTGGCGATACTCTTGGTGTTGCTAATGTCTATACTATAGGCAGTGGTGATAACTTTTCATCAGGTGGCCCGCTTGCCTGTTTGCCTAACGTATGATATAAAAAAAATGGCCCTTTAACTCAAAAAAATTCCTAACCTGTTTTTTTTCTAAATCACAGATACAACAAGACAGTAATCGTAAACACTCTAAAATAGAAATCAAGCTACATTATTTCCATTGCCACATGTTCTACTATAGGTACTTCTTACGTCACAGGCTAACATGAGTCACACTCCAATGTGCATCGAGGAGAGGGCACAGTTATTACAAGTTTGAGTCATACATTGACTCATGCAAGGGTTCCGATTAAACAGATGATTCTTCATTGTACGGTTACTGCTTATTAAAGTCTATAGCAACAGCATTGAGCTCAATTACTGAGATAAATCAATCACGGCTCCATTACAGAGGAGGCGTCATGGCGTCGGAGGAGGCAACCTATACGAATCTATGCCTTAGCAATGTAACTTGGTCTATCGAGTCTCCTAGTTATAGTAGCCATGTTGGAAATTAGTTCTCGAACGAAAAATATTTTATCATAACAAGCTTTTATCGCGCGGTACTCATTAAGACCATTCTAAAGAGCCCAAACACGATGAGGTTATCTTATTGCGTTCAATAGTTCCTAAGGTCACCTTCCGTCATCATCATCAGACTTTGAATATCATCTAGGGGTATAGTACTGATTAAAACCATTCCAAAAAGCCCAAACACGATGGTGTTGCGAGCATTAGTTCCTATGACTACCTTCCGACTCCATGGCACCATATTAATGCATTGTCTGCCAACATCCACCACCACCATCACAGCCCATAACAATCCACTGCAGGACTTCGGGCCTCTCCCACGAAAGGGGAGGTCATTGCCATAATCTCCACGCTTGGCAAGCGGGTTGGAGATCGCAGTGCAGTTGATGTAAATCAACCTAGAAAGATGCTGCTGCCCATCTTTCGGATTAGTCCCTTAGTCGCCTCTTACGACACCCACGGGAAGAGATGGGGTGGTGCTATTCTTTGAGGTGGCGGCACCACACACTGCCAACATATCTATACCAAATTTCAGCTCAATTAAACCCCGGGAAATGGGTCAAATTAGATTGCAAGATTTGCCCCGAACATACATTAACATAACATTAACATTAACAGAGAATATCGAGTGCCATGATTACAACGATTGTAGATTTACCTTCAGAATACACTTGCCTTTTCCACATTCATACAACTTCTCACTTAGTCTTACACCAGTTTAACGGTATTCCTAGTTTATACATTGTTCTTGGGCCGCATCATATTCAGACGGAGGTGGGCGTGTTCCTTATCAAAGTCATTCACTGTTTAATAACTAATAGGTGTACATTTCATCTTGTCTATGGCCCGATAACCGCTTGACCTTGATAACGCACTGCGCTATGTCGATTTGTGTAGTGTAGAGATTGTGAAGACAAGTACAATGACGTTCTCGGATCAACTATCATTCAAAGAGCACTAAATAACTAATAAATGAAATCTACACTTTCACTACACATATTATCTGGTTTGTTACGATAGTTAGTATACTAATGACGGTTACAATACTAACCGTGGTAACAAACCCGATAGTATGTGTAGTAAAAGTGTAGTGAATGACCAAGAAAGTCTTAAAACCTATAAATGAAATATATATGTTCGCGGTCAACATATCTGGAGGAGCTCTCTCTTTGTCATTTGCTTCATTTTAGTTGTTTGGCGTTTAAATGTCATAATTTTAGAGCATATGGGTCACCTGATGAAATGTTATAACCGCCACCCATAGGAGTGTCTATGAAAGTGCGTTCCGGCAGGTCAAATAACTCTACTTAAATACTTCCTAAACTACTTAACCGATTGTAATGAAACAAAGCTTAGAGCCATCTTGATTAAGCTGGCTTCCAAATGAAAACAAAAAGCCCACCTAATAGGGTTAGTCCAGCCAGAGAGAGAGAGAGCCAGTTAGAGAGCTAATGTTTTTTTTTTATATACCACCAAGGTGGCAAACAAGCTAGTTAGTACAATGCCAAAGACAGATACATACACAACTTACGTCAAACTCACTCCCTCTTTTTGCATTGAAGGTTGAGCCTCTCTTTTATTCGGTAACTCATTCATGACTAAGGATCGTAGTCCGATGAATACATTTTAGAGCGTACAAATGCCTCCAACCGCTGCTAACCTTCGCCAATCTCACCGCGTCGCCGAATCCATTGGATGGCGCAACCTTAAACTGATCGCTCCATCTAGTCAGAGACCATATCTTCGCCTCGGAGCACAGAATATTAATCCTAACGTGACGGGGTCGGCAACGCTTGGTGATGCCCCTGGTATTGCAAACGTCCATAGGCTGCGGTGACTGCTTACCACCAGGCGCGCCGTAAGCTTGTTTGCCACCTTAGTGGTATAAAAAATTAAATAGTGTTGTAGCCACTCACCGGTAGTGTTGCCCGACATCTCGATGATGCATTTGCTGTCGCGGGCCACCTCCCTCGAGTTGAAGGGGCGCACCCTCACCGCCACCTTCACCGACGACATGGCTGCTGGGTTTGCAGGCTACAGCATCGGAACGGACGATGGGCGGTACCTGCGACAATTGAAACGTGAAACATTAATTTAATAAGCAACAATTTGCAGAAAAGAAAAAAAACTGATATGTTAATCAAACTAAGCTGAAGATAAATAAATTTCTTAGATCCCCAGAAAGTGGATTGATACCAGGAGGCTGATCGTGTTGCCCGCTAATCCGTGGACCCAAGTAAAGGTCACTCTTATGGTCATTAGAAGTCGACCAACTAGTACAGAAAATCTTAAAAAGCCGATGTATATTTTAAATGAAACAGCTTTGCTCTTAGAGAACAGCTCTATAAATAAAATGAGAGTATAGCTCAAAGACAGACAAAAGACAACAAATGCTCCTGAAATAGGAGTTCAAAAATCATAAGGGCTCGGGAACCAAAATGGCAGCAGAGGAAAATGAGCGGAATATTCCTTTAGAGCGGGTAGTTAGAGAAATAAAGGGCTTTAACGAGGTTGTCGCGTGGGCGAGAATGGTGGTTATTGCCTGGCAAACGCCGGAATTATGCGGCGATACTGTAGACGATAACAATTACAGAGTCTTGGAGAATTAGCGTGAATGTGACGTCAACGTCTGGGATGGGAGCTGAGGCTTATTCATTCAGAGCTGAAATGTTTTCTAGATTTCTTGTGTAGGACACAGATTGATATTAAAAGAGTAACGTCAGCCGTTGGATATGACGTAAAATTTTCGCTTCGCTTTGAAAATAACCATAGTTATGAAAGATAACTACATTTGGTAGAACCTAGTCTACTTTTAATTAGAGATCAACCTTTTGGAAACGCTCATCGAAACCAAAAAATCTGATGACGCATTAATAAAAATCTTATCGCAATATTTCTTATAAGATAAATATCATATTTATAGAGTTCGAACTACATGCGGGTGATAACCGCGGGTTACTACTTGTTGATTAAAATTTTAAAAGGTCTCTTCTTGAATCCCTCGGTCCCAGTTATATCTGGAGTCGGGTCTTCTTGTACAGCGGTGCCAGGACGTCATAGGTTGTCATAGAGGTAAGGTTCTTAGCTTTCATCTCCCTCTCGATGTTGGACCACAACGTAGCGGGGACTCTTCCTCTTCCCAGGTGTCTTGGAGAGATGTTCAAGACAGTTTTACTAAGAAACTTCAATTTTATAAGGTATTTTTTATAAAAGAACCTATTGGGCTGTAGGTATCAGGGCCGCAGCCGCAGTGGAGTACGTGCAACGTCTTGTGCGTAGATTGACCGTGTAATCAGCGCTTTCCCTGTGGAGACGAAGGAACAGGTCCCACCGCGGTCAAAACGTCTTTTTCTTACTACCCGAGCTTTTGCACGCCAGTTTCTCGTACATTACATTTTGTACATCTTTGGTAGTTTTGTAGATTACAATTTGCATTCTCCTACAACGTCGTGAGCTCTGTTAAAAGCGACTACACTCGTTCGATGCGATCAATGCACTGCCGAGTAATCACTAAACACAGTGCTTGCAGGTAAATTTAGTTCCCAATGCTTCTTTCTGCGTGTGATTACAGCGCCATGTACACCAGCAACATTTGTACAATAATGACTTCTATCCTCTAAATAATGGTATTAAAACAATTCCCGTAGGTGCTATACTTCCCTAGTTATAAGCGATTTTGTCATAACATATTTCGTTACATTTAGTTTTTGCAAGTGACTCCTTACTGACAGAAATAAATGACGTCTCAATATAGGTACTCATATACCTGGGTGTAAAGTAATAAGAACAAAAAACGCTTTGTTTTCTAAGTTAAAGTGCGTGTGCGCGTTCACGAAAGAACTGCATACACGAACTAAGGCAATGGGTCAAGCTCCGTGGCAATCGGCGCGCGCGCACGCGCTGGCCAGCTGATGCGCCGTTTACAAACAACCCGATATTGATTGATTTCATTCAATGAATACACATTATGCGCAATGTGATGCAATTGCACATTCTACGCGATTACGTCTGCGATGCGCGTATACGATAGGGTCAGGTGAAACGAACCACTGGCCAAAATACTAATAATTTTTTTACCTAAATTTTAAGCGGCGCACGATCCAAACCAGAATATTAACGCTGTAACCCACCACAACAAATTCTAGGTACGAATTGCCAACAAACACTTTCACAATACGATATATATTTCACACAACGATTCCGTTCGTATAACATGTCGAGTCACAGTGCCGCTTCGCTCGAAATTCTGTTTCGGCACAGCCAAATCCACAGTTACTGGCACAAGGTTTGTGTTTAAAATGGTGAATGTTTTCCTGAGAGCGCTCCTCGCGTGCCGTAATTGGCTACGGTCGGGCGCGCGCGCGGCGGAGAGCTGGCGGCAGCGGCGCGCCTCCGCTGCATGCACCGCTCACGCACTTACGTAACGCCACTGCAGTCGGAGTTCCCGGAGGCTAAGGGACCCGCGGCATCGAACGGGCGGCCATGAAACGTGTCGCCGCAGAGATGACTCACCGCGCACCTAGCGCCCCCTACCACGACCTCTCCTAGCCGATCCTCCGCCCTGGGACACTTCACTGCGTCGCAATCCTACGCCTCTACGGACTTACCCTATGGTGGGTGCGAATGTGGTGGGTTCACTCGCGCTTAACGTTCGTCCGGGGAGAGCTGGGCGCTCCGGTCAGGTCGCAGCGTGTGCGGACATGGCGCGTCGCGGACGGTGCGCGCAGCGACTGCGGGCCGGCGGCGACGGCGGCGGCGGCGGCGGGCCGCGCATGCCCGCACGCCCCCGCGCGGCTTCGATCAGCGCCGGCCTGCGCCGCGCCCGCCCGCCCCTGCCCGCCACCCCCGCACCGCAAATAACGCCATCCACCAACAAACCTGACACTTTACAACGACCACTCCGTCCTCCTCGATGGGACCTAATTACAGTAATTAGGTGCCTAAGCAATATTTAAACGTCACATATCCCGAGGGAAGTCGTCCCAGTGGGTTTGGGGTGGGGTTGGGACGTCAAACCAAATGTGTTAATTCTATTAGGATAAAGCCGCAAGTCTCCGTCGACCCCTACGGTCGCACGCGCCAGGCTGTTTACATAAATGCTTAGCGGCGATGAATTATGAAATCATTGGAAGGGTGGCGCTAATTCGGTAACGTACGTACCTAGCTATTGGAGCTAGGTGGATGTAGCGTGAGGTGCTTGGCAATGCAAACGCGGCTCGCTGCGGCCGGCGCGGCGCCCGAGCGGAGCCCGCGCGTGCATTCGGGGCACGTGCGCTTTGATTTCAGCGCCCTGCCTGATCAACTTGATGGGTGGCCCGTTTTGAATTTCAGACGAACACCGATCGGCGGCGGTCGGTTCGCTGCGGGTTAAGACATTTCGGCTTTTATAGCTTTATTCAGACGGTTCTAAGTATATGGAATCAGTGAGTATAGGTGAACTTAACAGGTTTAAAAAGTTGACGGAATTTGAAGCATGAATAAAATGATGACTTCGTCCGTAAAATACGGATAAATATACGCATATAATTGGCTACATGGAGCGTCACAAGCTACGATCCTGGTACATATTGCTGATGTTTCCATAAATTCCAATACCATCAAAAGCAAAAGGTGCCTCAGTACACCATTTCAAGGGCCGCCTGCCGAACTAGCGACATAATCTTCTTTGCCTGATGATTAGCCAGCCAAAAGTGGCCAAGGACCGATGGTTTGGGTCAAAGAACTTGGAACTACGCACTTGGCAAGGCCGTGACGCAGCGGCCGCGTATGTATCGATTGGTATCGCTGGAGACGGCACGAAGATCCCTATAGGTTTATAAGTCTTATCTAGAGAGCAAAGTCGGGCAGTAGATTTTAGTGGGTTTTAATTATACATTTTAAATGCTAACTGCTTCACTTTTCTCGGCAGTTTCGTTTGCCAAAATTTTAGATTTTTTCCGGAAATGCACAGGACAAGTTCCGATTTTACACAAACAGTTGCAAGTTATCATAATACCAATTACGAGTATGGTAGATTACTTTTGTAAGCAGTTTCGTTTGCTAAAGATGAGCATTTTTTCGGAACATGTGCATACAGCACAAGATTAGAATTTACAGAAACAGATGCAAGTAAAACAAAAACTCAGGATTATAATTAGAAAAATCCGTTAGCAACGCAATAAACACAATATCACTCGATCAAATCCACGACTTACAACACAAAGACATCAGTAATTCGAAGAGGCCGACCGAAGCCGATCCGCGCGAATGGTCAATTACTATGAGCGATGAAACCGACAGCGGTCCCGAGAGCGAATCCACAAAGCGACTAATGACCGCAATGGCACTGTTGTAGAAGACAACGAGAGAACCCGACAGACGAATAAACCCGATCGTCATCGATTGCCGGTGCTGCGTGGAGCCGAACGTAACTACCGCCATATTAGCCCAAGTACCGTTTCGGTTCGCATTACATATAACGTGCCAATAAAAGATGTTTATGGATGACCCACGTGCCCCCCACCGGGGTCACCTCCGACCCCTTTGGCTTGTTTAGAATATTATTTTTTCCCTTGCAATTTTGGAGCGCGAGTATCGTATGGGTGAAGAGCGTGAGGCATATGTAGTAGATGGGAGAGGAGGTACGCCAACTTTGTATTTAATTATTTCCTGGAGGTTTTGTCGACAAAAAAGTAGCGACATTTTATACATATTTTAGCGCCCACTAGCTGCTGGATTCTGGGGACGTGCTACATTTTCCCAAAATTGTGAATTATGAACTACTTCTATTGTTCTTGTCATTTTTGATGATGTAGGTAAATCCTAATCATCATCATTTTGGCATCAGTCCGGGTTGTACTATCGCGCGCGATGGCCCAGGGTCTAATATGCATCGTTAAGATATATTACGAATGAATAACCATTACTACTTGTATTATTTATACTCGATGTGTTTTACGAAGATAATAAAACAGAAATGTCTACTTCCACGCCCCGATAGCAGTCTATGACGCAACAAATCCGTTTTCAGTGTATTCAGTATTCACCCAAATAAGCCGGCTTACGTCACAGCTGTTTACTAATCTATACCAACTTAGCCTTCGTTCGACCTTTGCATATGCTCCTCCTACGCGTTTATCTACATGAGTACACACATCATACATGTCTAGTACATTGCGCGTCCAGTACTCATCCAGGCCAGGAACGTCGGTGGCGAAGAGTATTGTAGTAAACAATTTACAATCGTGTTGCTGACACCTTGTTGGAAATAAAGAAAATTATGTGCCTTTCAGGGATTGTTACGAGGACAAGAATCTTATAATAGCGGTATCTCTCAGAATAACCCGTATTGTTTGCAGAGGACCTTTGTCCAATAACTACGACATGAACAACACTTGAATTAATTATTATTGTTAAAGAATTTTTCTTCTCTCTGTGTGGATTACCTACCACTGATTCTATCAATAAAATAATTATATCTTATTCGTTTGGGGTCGTCACAGTATGTTTTCTGTCTCAATTCATTCCGATCCGCTGTCATCTCCACGCTCACTGATATCCCTCAACACAATCCATCCATCTTTTATATATTAAGTGTATTAGACGTAAATCCAAATCAGACATAAACCTAACCAATTTATCGTGGTAATATGGTCCACATAACTGAATAAGTTTCATATTTGATCACCTCACCTTATTAATGAAATATAACACCCTGGTTACCTCTGAAACAACCAGTGACATAACGGACCCTTTATTAGTGAAACAGAGTCCGTTACAACATCCAGGTACAACACAGAGGCAGGATGAGACAAAGCAATTCAATTACCGACCAAAATAGAACCGTATCCGAAGTTACCTAACGACACCGGCCGGCCAGAACCGAGTCGCGAATCGAAATAAGCTCTCTACGTCACACTAAGGCTCTGCACTATTTCACGCAGAATTCGCACTCGTATAAAAACACAGCGAGTCTATTTTCAAACCATTGCTGGATTAGTACGACAGTGGATTTAGACGGGTAGTCTGAAATGCCGGCAATGGATTAGGAACGTCGGTGTCAAACTACTTCGTTCAGTATGACGCAGTACAGGCCCTAATGGATTACAGCTAAGGAAACGGCAGCAATTCACTGAACAAAAATAAAAGTAAAACACCTTTACGGGCGTATAATGTTGCGACGAATAGAAACGGCAATTGGTCATTTTATTCTTTACGGCAGCGGTTCCATAGTAATGGGTTCGAGAAGCAAATCTTATGACATTCATTTTCTTCTACAAATTGCGACAAATGATACTACTCGGATTATGCGGATAATAAAAATGGCGAATGGCACGGTTAACAGTTTTGTTCTTAAGGCACCAATAAATATTTATCAAATAAAGATATTGTTACCGATTTTCACAAGTATTTTAAACTTACTTTTATAAACAGGAGTCATAAGTTTTGAATATGCAAAAAACTTTACAATGCTAAACTATAAAAGCAAGAACCACAAATGTTAAATTGACACAATACCACAATATCTTCAAAAAATGATCCAATCAACAAAGGTCTTCCAAAAAAACTTGCGCGACATCTAAACAAACTTCGACACCAATACAAAGAGGTTAACGTTACGCTAGTCCTCAACCCCGATACCTGAGACAACCTAACCTCTAACACCACACAAGCCCCACATTGCAGACCTAGTAAAGCCCGTCTCCTACGCAGCCTCATTCCTTCAGACAATAGGTTATTTATGACGACGGCGCCGCGATGCGACCAGACATTTAAGTATCACCTTGGAAAATACAGCTTTTTCTTAGTTATTTTTAGGGCGGCCTGTTTTTCTCTTGTGCAAAACACATTTAGTATTCCACATTGTTAGGACGCCCCTGGATACGTGAATCGTGACCTAATACAATGTATAACAAAGTGTAACTTTATTGAGTGAGATCAAAGGCTCAAACTATGAAGATAAAACTTGCGGATGCTTGGATCATTTTCTGTATTACTGAAAACCGCATAAAAATGAGATATTTCGAGATTATCGCATAAAGACACAACATTATAACTTATACCATTTATAGATTGATAATAAAAAGATACAATGATAACGTATTAGGATTGGACTGTCCAGCTAAAAAACCGATTTGTTGGCGGCAACAGAACGTGCTGGAGCTGTAAAATTAAAACCTTTGTCACTGAAAACACACATTATGAAACCTAAATCATATAATAATAATAATCATCTATTTCTAACTAAACTCGTATTGCTACGTGTTATCTGCGATTTTAAGTAAGGATTAGGAGTAAGAGTTAGAAGTCTAGTTGCGAGTTTTGGTCCTATGGGAAGGCGTTTACTGAACAAGTTAATGCAAGGCAGTCTCCGACAAAATTTACGTTCAGCACTAGCTAAAACTGACCCGCTGGGAAAGGAGAGCAGAAAGTTGTAACTAGTTCAAATGTTTTGTTTACTACAAATAATGTTTTGTCCTCTACAGAATGAACAACCTACCTAGAGGACAACCTTTTTGGTAGTTAAGAAGATAAAAGGAAGCTGCATAGAAATGTAACATTAGAAGAAACGTATTACGTACGAAGTGCCAGATAAGGGACTGAACCTGAATATTCCACGGATACGGAGTTAACATTCGTTCTACAACTTGCGCTTCATACATAAAGCATGCATAAAATGCGAGTGAAGTGTAATAAAACCAAGCTGTCGCTCTGAAGTAGAAGTACCTTTATTATTGCAGTCAAGTCAAGGCCCACCCCGTAATGACCTTAGGCGAGATAACGATCGAGGACGACTGCTACCGAAAGGCAACAGATATAACGGATCTGTGACTCTATCGAGGAGCTTTTGGTTGTTTTTCAGTGTCCGTTAGAAATTTTGAATACGACCTCTCCAGCTCAAGCTATGATATCTATGTTATCCAGACCGCCCAATCCTTTAGGGAAAATTCGTGCTACCTAATCTGAATCGATATCGAAAATCCCTTTTTTTATACCACTAAGATGGCAAACAGGCTTATGGCCTGCCTGATGGTAAGCAGTCACCGCAAATTATGGACGTTTGCAATACCAGGGGCATCACTCAATACTCAAATGTTTATTGCTTCATAAAAGTAATTTACAATTATGACCCTGACGGGCACTACAATATAAAAAACTTAAAAATACTAAGGTTATATTATTTTCAAATTTTAATAACAGTTTCGTTATATTATGTACCTACTATGGCTATTAACAAGGCAATCTTTAATAAGTTCACCCACGCGTTGCCTACCCCGTAAAAACCTTTTCACCTCTTTCATGAAGAACTCCATGTCGTACTCTTCAGGGAAAATCTATCTAGGTAGTTCATTCCACTACCTACATCTACAAAGGCAAAATAGTATCCATTGCCATAAACAGCTTACCACGCTGTAGAATTTAAATGTACCCAAGAATCGCTAACTCCCTCGTTCCGGGCCCAAAAGTAACAGGAACAATTTGTTGCAAAGTCTTAATTGCCGGGTGTCTCAATGAGCAAATAAAGGCCTAATTGTAAGCAAACGCGTTCGCCAAAGCAATTAGGGTGTAATTTGTACGACCTTGGTTGCCGGGGGACCGACGGAGATGTCTTCGCAATTGCTGTTACAGAGCCGCCTGGATAGACAAGTTTCGTTGGTGTGGGTACGTATGAACCAACCAACTCTTGCCAACAATTCTCTGATTTCAATGATTGAAATGGTTACTTTCGCGATTACGTATGATCGATTTAATAGTTTCAGTTTATTGCAATGGAACTTTGTTAGCAAATGAACCCATGGAATCGATGATACGGAATGGCAAAAGTAACAATTTCAATCATTGAAATCAGATAATTATTTCCAACAGCGTTACGTAATTAGCCTACAGATGCAAAGGGGACTTAAGGGATTGAGGAAGAAAGAGTAATTATATGAGAAGTGATAAATAACAGTCTATAAGGTTTTCGCCCGTCCCGCCGATCCACCCGCGTGGACTATAGTACCTATATCTTGCGAGCTTACGAGTAGAGGGGAATAAAAAGTAGCCTATGTCCATTCTCTGGTGCTTAACTATCTCCATACTGTATTTCATCGAAATCGGTGGAGTGGTTTAGCCATGTAAGCGTAACAGATAGACAGACAGAGTTTCTTTGGCATTATTTACTAGTAGGGACGTGTTGTTCTGGTTTTATTAAAATCACAGGAGGCACACGGTCTGGTCTACCTGAAAAGCGGCCATCGCCGCCCAAGATATCAGAAATCAAGGCCTTTGAGTCCCATTTATGGTGCAAAGGAAAGACTTTAGTAGACTCTCATCCTTTATTCAGTATTTTTGCGAACATCCATACCTCTCATCACATACTATTTATAATATTAGTAGGATATGAAGAAAACTTATGGCCCAGACTAGACGCTATAGGCTTTCTAGCCTATTTATGCAATCTCTGGCTGTCTCTTGAATATTTGAATATTAAACGCGCTGGCTCATGGCGTCGCCTGTATAAAAGCTCAATATAAAATCATCACAAATGCTCCGTATAAAAGGCTTCTTAGGTATCGGCACTTCATAATTATTAACATACATTTTTTTTTCTCTATAATAATTACCAACTGTGAATAATTAATTAGTCTGTTTTATGTTATTTTATCTTCTTCTTTTGTAGCACCGCCTTGTAATTTTTGGTAATTGTTCTCTGGTTGACTGGTAGAAAAAGCTACGTAGCTTTAAGTCCGCCATTGTACTGTAATGTGCATGGAGTTTTAAATAAATAAATAAATAATTAGGGTGCCATATCCACACGAAGACAAAGACAAAAACGAGTGATTGACAATGACAACATTAAATAATGACATATTCAAGATGAAGTGGTACTGAAGACGGCGTATCGACCTACACAATTCCAGTACAAAAGAAGCTAACATCACTATGCGTGTCTATAGAGACTGTTGGCGCCTGACAACAATGTCGGAGCAAAGCTACGCTCGACACGGGGGGCGGGAGGCGAGGGTTCAGTATTTATTTATTTTGTAGTCTAATGGATCTATACATCATAATCACAGCCCATGTCAGTCCACTGCAGAACTTAGAACCTCTCCCACGAAAGGGGAGGTTATTGCCATAATCTCCACGCTCGGCAGCCGGGTTTGAGATCGCTGTGTTATAAATATAACAACGGAAGACACTGCTGCCCATATCCAGTATTAAGAGACTAAATCTTTTGCCTAGAAAACATAAGTGGCCTTGTTACCCACGAATGTAAGGGGTCGGTGCTGTTCTAGTCTGCCGGACACCACACGGCTATACTGTATGGTATGGTCTACATACACAGGTGATTTATATACCTTACAAAATATGTGGTCACAGTTAATACAATACAATGTAAATGTTCCAGTAATGCCATAATAAATTAATTAATTCATGCGTAGAATATTAATTTGTAATGATTTATAATATTAAATTTAATTATACAATGTCATTGGTACCTAAATAATAATAAATTCGTTAACTTCCATATCAATTCGGTGGAATATAAATAATACAAATTAAGTAATCCAATGTCATCGGTAATTCTAATAGATTCATAATTTTCTTACGTAGCTTGACAATTTGATAAATGATTAATAATATAGACGCTCCGCGACAGGCGACGCGGCGCGACGCTGCACGCCGGGCAAGAGAACGAGCACTTCTCTTCAAGCCTTCGTCCGAAACCTTCGTACCTAGTGGATTCTGTAATCCTTACACCAGCATTGTACCAGTTTATACACTCCACTGGTTTTTTTTTTATACCAATTCGTTGGCAAACAAGCTTGCGGCCTGCCTGATGGTAAGCAGTCACCGCAGCCAATGGACGTTTGCAATACCAGGGGCATCACCCACGCGTTGCCGACCCCGTAAGAACCTTTTAACCCCTTTCTTGAAGAACTCCATCTTGTACTCTCCAGGGAAAACCTCTCAAGGTAGTCCATTCTACAATCTTAGTGTGCGTGGGAGAAAGTTCCTTTGGAACCGCACAGTTCGCGACCAATTCCAGTTTCCATTGATTAGTCCCGTCAGAGACGCTAACGAATCTTATACTGGTAATAAAAATTAACAATATTGAACACTGCAAGAGAACTCATTTTACGGTAAGGTTTATGAAGCACCATAAAAAGTAAGTACTTCTATTCAGGGGACGGCAAGGAGTAAATTAGTAGAATAATATAAAATTTACTTTTTTAAACATTACCTCTCAACATTTACGAGCGAAGGGTCGTTCGCGCAAAATTATTAGGTGCATTGTACTTTTACAAATAATGTTTTATGCTCTATAAACATTAAATGTTATGAGTTTGCAACTGATTTTAAGTAAAAAAGGTTTATTAATTAAATTATCTGTCTTAGGAAAAAAATTATAGTATAAAACAAAGTCGCTCCTGCCGTCTGTTCCTATGTATCTATGTACGCTTAGACCTTTTAAACTACGCGACGGATTTTGATGCGGTTTTCAACAATAGATGGAGTGTTTCAAGAGGAAGGTTTATAAGTATGAAAAAAAGGATAGGTAGGGGTAAAGTAAGTGCTAAATGTGGACATTACGTCACCATACTTTCCATTTTGGTACACTTTTTTTTTTCACATAAAATTCCTAAAAGACAGACAGCCTTCTCATCAACTACATACAAAGTTACACGCCCAAATGACACCTACTATCCAATTTCAATTCAATGGCCTACATAGATATCAATTATCTGTTTTCATACTAAAGTGCTTTCCAAATGCGCCGTCCGTAACGGTCGCCCCTTTCATTTAGGCTTAGCCACAAATGGGATTACACCGCGGCAATCTGAAAATGGCGAAGGTTCGCCCGAGGACGCGGGTAGCTATGGAAGAATATTTGCCTACCCTCGTTGGGATTATAGCTCAACGACCTGCGAAATCCTTTTAAAGGGATTTAACTATTAAATGGCTGAAGAAGGGACACTTTTGTAGGTACAATGAGGTACAACAAAGACCTATTTTGCCCGCTGTCTACACGATAAACCATATTTATAATGTCTAACGATCTTATTCATAAAAATACCTTATAGAAGGTTTAAAACGTTGATTTGCTTAAACACTCATGAGGCTTTTAAAACGTATTTTGAAAACAATCATAAACTTTCCATAAGCCTTCCATAACTTTTTATGAATAAGACCGTACTTCTTTTACTTCGTAGTAGAGTTCGTATTAATATATTTTGATCATAATCATCATCTGAGCGGTAAATGCCGGCTTCTGCCAAGGTCCGCTTTCCTGCTTTTCTTTCTTCACTTTAGCCGATCTTCGGCATCTTCACGTCGCGGTCCGGCTCTGCCTGGCATTGTCGAACACGGTCCGGTCGTGGTTGGCGTAGAGTGGGTTTGCTCCGGCCGTAGGGTGGTCAGCGTGTCACTGTGTGTTTCCTTCCTACTTTACCACCCCTCACCTTTTTGACGATTGAAAGAGATATTTAATGTCCTAATCAATAAAGAAATTTTGAATTTTGAATTTCGTAACCATCTCATCTATTTACAGACTTTAATAAAAAAAATTATCATCATGGCGTTAATGTGTCCGCAGGATTTGGCAAGTCAGGTAATTACAGTGGAGCGACTGCCAGGAGGTCAGATACCTTCGTGACCCTGCTACCAGGGGAACCTGACCAGGTTGGATCATGGTTACACATTCAGTCACCCGAGTATGCAGGTTTCATCACGATGTTTTCCCTCACCGTAAGAGCATCTGTTAGTATTCAACTAAGGTACATAACTCTGAAAAGAGTCATTGGTACATTGCGGCACTGGGACTCGAACTCGGTACCTCGGGATACGAGTCGGGCCCCTTAACCATTAGGCCACCGACGCTCCAAAGGGTCACATACTATGCCATATTTAAATATAGTCCAGTATTAATCTTATTAGAAACCGGGACGTCCTGCATACAGGACTGTTGACTTGCCTTGATGGGGTTGATGCAATATTCTACTCTGCTGTACCTACACTCTACTCCGCTGTACACCATTCGTCAATGTAACACACCACCAAGTTTATACAAGATTCACGTCGAACTTCCTTCTCCAACACAGTGCAATTCCAGAGCATTCGGCAAAATCTCTCGACGAGAGCGGGACACGACGCATATTGATTGCGCATTACTGGCGAACCTTTGACCTTTCGCGGCCGCACCGATCGGCGCTGCAAACTGCATCTGCTTACAGCTGGGAGCGCTGTCTGTTCGTAGGTACAGTCAAACAATCAAACAAATAGTATGTATCAGGGTTCGCAGTGATAATTATCGTTGATAATTATCTCGATAACATTTATGATAATTATTCTTTATGATAACCATGATAATTGAGGTGAAAACATTAAAATAGCACTTTACACGTATATTAACGCGATTTGCCTCCTCTCACAGTGCAATTCCAGAACATTCGGTAAAATCTCTCGACGAGCACCGGGACGCGACGCATATTGACTGCGCATTACGGGAGAACCTTTGGCCTTTCGCGGCCGCAGCGCTCGGCGCTGCAAGCTGCATCTCCGCCGGTATTACAGCTGGAGTAGGTACAGTCAAACAATAGTACGTATCAAGGTTCGAAGTGATAATTATCATTGATAATATTTATGATAATTGTCATGAAAACAATAAAAAGGCACATTACACTATATTAACGCAATTTGCATCCTCTCACACAGTGCAATTTCCACGCCGCGTCTGTTGTCTGTCGATTTGTTCGCGATATACTTAAAAACTACTGTTTTCACCAATAGACAATCGGCAAAACCTCTCGACGAGTACCGGGTCGCGACACATATTGATTGCGCATTACCCGCGAACCTTTGACCTTTCGCGGCCACAGCGATTGGCGCTGCAAGATGCATCTCCGCCAGTATTACAGTTGGGAGCGCAGTCTGTCCGTAGGTACAGTCAAACAATAGTACGTATCAGGGTTCGTAGTGATAATCATCGTTGATAATTATCTCGATAATATTTATTTTAATTATCTTTTATGATAACCTTGCTAATTGTCATGAAAACAATAAAAAGGCACTTTACACGAATATAGCCGTTTCTGAGTGTAAGTACTGTAAGTATATGCACTTTGAAAAAACGGTCACAAACTTTGTCTAAATGAAAATGCCGAAGATGTTTGAGCAGCACTTTGTGAGCAAGATGCCCGAAAGTGTAGAGATAATTATCAGATATTTATCAAAGAAAATAATGATATTGATAATATCGAACCCTGGTACTTGTACTATGGTACAATAACAACAAAACATTTCAAAGAAAGTTATTAAAATAGGTACTGCTGCTTTTGGCCGTGCATTTGATAAAGTGTAAGTAAGTCAAGGTTAAATCTGGATACAAATAAATAGGTCCAGACGTATTATTACACCACTAAGGTGGCAAACAAGTTTACGGTCTGCCTTAGGTTTGTCTGTTGAAGCATTGAATGTACATGACGTGTGTCAGAATCGTAATTGTGTGGGATGCTACCCCTGTGGGAGGACACACGTGCGAGGGTGTTTGATATGTATGTATGTAATCTCTTTATTCAACATAATAAGAGAACCATATTGATGGCTATAATATAACGTAATATAATGTTGTAACTTGTAACGCAACGTTGCAATTCAACACAATAACTTGTGTAAAATATTTTGTGCAATAAACTGTTAAATAAATAAATAAACAAAATTCTGAATCAATTAATCCTTCCGAGGAAGTTCAATTAAGCCAAACGAACGATTACAAGCCATAATTTCGACGGCAAATTCTAATAAATACGTAAAACGTCACTAAAATTTCCTTGCCACCAACAAAACTGGCCTACCAGGAGCACTTACCAAAATGTAATAGCTTTAATGGCCTGTTTTCAAACCCCTTCGTCGGACTACAGTAATGTATATTAATAGGCGTTGAATGCCGCCTGGGTAACGGGAGCACCTCCCAACGCTGTACCGCCGCCATTATTAAAAGAAAAGAAAAAATAGACGAGCAAAGTAATTATGTGCGCAGAAATAAATGTGTTTCTAAGAACTCGCAGGACAAACAAATTATTTGGGTATTATCTCTAGTTATTAATATTCTTAATGAGAACGATTAAGTCTTAAAAATATATGCTTTTATGTTTCGTGATAATTGAGTTTATTTGACGAGGATCTCTACAGGTCGCGACCCGTTGACGTGGCGTGCTTGGTTTATTAGTTCGTCAATATTGTCCCCATTGGCTGTTGGTACCCCATAAACGGGGACAAATCACCCTCTTTCATGCAGCTACGGATCAACGACTCGACATGATTGTTTGCAAAGACAACGCTTATCCGGTCGCACAGTACAGTCAACTGAGGTCTGTGTGGACGATGACGCAATTAAAACTCGTTTCGTATTTAAAAATAACATCAATCGAACTATACAAAAAGGAGAAGTGTTGTTCAAGGCTTCCTCGTAGCATTTACATATGTAGGTGCTACGAATCTGCGTAGCGCATCTACGCAACCGTAGACATTTTGGGCTACGATTTTATCGATATCTAAACATGAGAAAATGTCTCGAGCATATTTTTGTACCTTATTTATAATAATAATCTGAGAATAACAGCCACATTCTAAACATAATAATATTAATATATAGTTAATTTCAGGCAATAGGTACAGTAGCAGTATTTCAGGCAATAGCAACAGGCAAAGTATCTGTGGCATTTAGGTTAGCATAGCAACAAAAATATTCAACATCTCGTTGCGACGACGTTACAGAACTTCACCAGCCTGCATATCAATGAGGGAAACCTGTAAAGTTATCAATGCTCCGCGAAGGGCAAGGAGAAGTTATACCTGTTTCTCGAATGTTCGAGATCGTTCGAGAAGGCAGACTCGTCTAGCGGCCCGTGGGCGTGGAATGAACGCGTTTATTACGCCGCCCACACCCAGCGATGCCTTCTGAAACTTATAATTGACTCTCTGGGCCCGGTTCTGTGCGTCAGACCCCGTCTTGGATTTGCCGATTTAGGGGCCCGTGGGTAAATATTATAAGGTGATTTATTGGTAAATCTAATTGTATTTTTTTATAAAATAACGAAAAATTACTTTATGTTTTATATTATCACGGTAACTATTTGATATATTATTATGTATTTTTTACTTTTTTTATTTAGCACCTGCGTCGAAACATCGCGCTACTCGTACACCAGGATAAGAAATTTGAAACCCGCTATCCGACAGATGTCGAACAAGCCCCGACAAACCCTACATATATGTACTCAAACATTCCCCAAACTACTGAACCAATTTTAGTGAAAAAAGCTATAAGAACCATCTCGATTAAATTATAACATAAAGAAAGCCAAACCTAAATCGGGAGCTACGATGCCACAGACAGGACAAACATCAAAAGTCAAAAGCGGGGTGTTTATAAATATATAAACACCCCGCTTTTTCCATCGGAGGTTAAAAAATAAATGAAATTAGGTTATTCACAAACTGTATTATGGGTAGAGCTCGTCTAATCTAAAATGACGCGCCCCACTATCGCATTAACGCACACAAGCAAGTTTAAAATATGGACGCAATACATATATAAATGCCGTTGTAATTGGTCATTCAGTTGCCGGTGAGACACCAACGTAGGAGCAGATGAAGTGTTGTTATTAATATTTGCACTCACACATCGAAATCAACTAACTAAGTAGTGGGGCGCGTCATTTTAGACTAGACGAGCTCTACTAATTTATTTATTTATTTATTTAACAGTTTATTGTGCACAGGAAATACATAGTGAATAACAGGCAAAGTAATAAATGGCACAACAGGCGCTACTTATTTCTAAAAGAAATCTCTTCCAGCAGGCCTTCGGAAGCGTGATGTGATCATGAGACGCCGATAGGACGTGCACCTATCTCTAAAAAGGCATATATATAAGTAAATTCATTCTACTTACACACATAAATATCTACAAATATATACATATACATGCATACATATCGATACTATGTAATAGTAACCACTGCCCAATTATCAGATTATCTTGTGATAATATGATAATTGGGCAGTGATAATGGTACCTACATAGTAAATCGGCCGCGATAGAGCTTTATTGGTATATAATCTCTGTAGTGGCTACACGTTAAAGAGTGCGAAGGATGACCAGCGCGATAACATGTGTGATTGCCGTATCTGAGTTTGATTAAAAACTACGGTGTTGGTGAATACTGTCACAAGTATATCCAGCCACAAAAGCAGGGTTTAAAATGTATGAATAAGTAACAAAACAAATTCCATTAAAACTTGACGGTACAGTGCCCAAAACTTTCAGACAGCTTGTACCCTCAAATAAACTCAATTTTAAGTTAATGTGGCCGCATTAAAGTATCGTTAAATATACCGTAGACTTACTTAGGTATTGAAATTTTATAGTGGAAACTTCTCAAATGAATATAAATACTATATGTGAAATACTATATAGAAAATTGGCAATCCTTTGCACCTAATTTTTCTACCTATACATATTGTATTGTAGCTATAAGTTTTCCAAAATAAATAAATAAATGGACAAGACGTATCTATTTAGGCGATTTTTTTCACATTTCCAATGTGAAAAAATCAAAAGAAGGGGGCGTTAAAGTAAATTAACCTTGACCGCTATAAAAATTGTATGCACCCCATCCCCATGGGGTGTCGCATGCGATGAAGCCTTAAAGCCTTCCTGGCTATCGGCAACCCCAGATAGTGTTTAGTGGGTAAACACATAACCTTGCATTGTGAGTCCCACATCACCACTTATAGCATTCATTACCTCTCCACATCGTTGTCCTCCAGAAGGTGACCCTTATCTGTTGCGGTGGCCGCAAAACAAAAAATTGGTACGAATGAATGATGACTCGAATTCGCCATTAACCTTCGACCTTAGTCTTTATGCACGAGTGACATTAATCACAAAAACAGCTACTACACATACAGTATAGTCCGCCAATAATGCTAGCGCGTGGACAGAAGACGAATGGTTATTTTTGGCGTTAATGAATTATCTAGCGGTCTTACGCTTAATACTGGCACAATTGAATTTTACAGAAATCTATAAAAATAAAAGCGACAAAAATTTATATTGGGTTCACTTAATACTTAATTTCACACAAGTTTTCAAATGAAAAATATTTTTTCAGTCAGAGTACTTATTAAGACTAATCATAAGAGCCCAAAATCGATGGGGTAACCATGCGTAGTTTAGGAGTTCCTATGGCCAGCTTTCGACTCCATCATCAGATCAGCTCGATGGTATCATAACATTGCATTGTCACCGAACTTTGCATCTAAAATTTCAGCTCAATCGGAAACCGAGAAATGGGTCACATTTAACTTGCAAGATTTTATTACGAACAAAAACGGTGACATGTGAAAGTAAATAAAAGCTTGTAAAAAATCACAAAAGCGGAGGAAGCGCCGCTATCAGAACACTTGGAATGGTAACTTTAAAACATGGCGTTTTTTTTACAACTTACATTTACGTATACTTACAACTTACACTCTTGCATTTACCTATACCTATAGATCTTACATTGTAGCTACTTGCTACTTACGCAGCTACAATGCTACTTTATGTTTCATTGAACTCTCTCGAATCTCATAGACTCTAACAAAGGCACGTATTTAAATTCCCACCCAAACGCTGCCATTCAGGCGGTGATTCAGGCGATATTAAGAATAATGCATTTTCCACATTATGAGGTCGTACAGCGTAGGGAGCGGAGAGAGCGCGGGGCGAGGTAGAAAGCAGGGTAGAAGGTAATCGGTTTTTCGCATGGCATGCCAGTCGATTGATAACATCTCGAACCTTGTGACTTTTCTTGGTAACTGTCTACTTTTGGTTGAAGACGCACCAAATCTTATTTTCTTTTGTCTTCTGTTCCATTCAGATAAATCTTTACGAGACGAGAGTGGCTTTATGAACGTGGGAACAAGCCAGTTAGTGTCAATCTTTCTGTAAGCCAATACGTCCGACGTAATGCAGCGTATGTCTATGTCAATGTTCTAAAGCCCGTGTCAATTCTATCAACTCAGTGGTGGTGAACGTATCACGTAACTTGCTTTATCCGCGACAAATGATTTGTTTACAGTTTTATTTTGATTCCCATAACCACAGAATGTTAGAGTACTCACAACTCTCTAATTATAGATCAACAGCAACTTTGAGATCAGAAGAGTACCGTTTGAAATTAAAATTCTTACAGATTTGTACAAAATGGTCAACCCAACCAAGAGCACTCGGCATATATCTCGTCTATTGTAGTAACTCGTCTATTGTAGTAAGTCAAAATAGATATTGTTATGTTACATATCTCCACCATATATAGTCCGCCAATATACTTTCAAAAGTTTGGGCCACCTTAAGCTTACACCATGCCTCACTCTACTTCCCTTCCCCGATAGTCTTTTACGCAATATGATTGGTAAATTTTTGTACGTCTGTGCTCCGTCCAACTCAACACTGGTTCTATAAAACACAATCCAAAGGAGGTAACGACATCGGCATTTAGTTACTTTAATACACTGCTGACCATGTTTGTACCCTATCGATATTTATCACGACTTTCAAGGTCAAATACAGCTCTAAGCTTAGCTAGCAGTATTTTGGCCCTTAACACCACCAGCCACGGTCGCCCGATCCATCAATCCGGGTGATGCATCGCCTGCGCCTCTCGTTGCCTTATTGGGAGTTAAGAGCTATTAGGGCATAGAACATAGTGGAGACATAACCATGTTGTAGTGCAAGCACTTACGATATTGCCCAGCTGTTACATTGTACTCTTCTGGCGTATACTTAATACAGTACATAGTCTAGGGAGTATATCTTCTAGCGCGAAACTATTCCAGGAGCAAGTTTCGACATCGTTGAAGTAGGTACGCCACGTTATTTAATAGCAAAAATATATAGTACTTTTAGGAAATTTATGTAAAAATATGGTACGCATTTATTTATATTATTAGGTACTTATTAATTATTCCGTATATATTTTTGGTAGCTATTGGCTTTGACCAACAAATGGAACAATTTGGTTTCTTCCTACCCCTACAGGAACAAGGCTTGACGATGAATGTTTCCTTTTGAAACTTTCCGGGGGCTGTGTTCCTGTTACAATCAAAATATAGTACTTTTCGTACTATATTGTTTTTCTATAATCTATAGTACAACTGTCTAAAATATAGTACGTGTGAAAATATAATATGTGTTTATATGTAATATGTATGTAATTTTAGTATATGTTTATGTAAGCAACTGTGTTCCACCGTACTAAGTTTAAGTGTAGACTTTTAGTACCTGCATTTAAGTTAAACCTGTTCCTATGACTCCAAGGTTTGCTGGTAGAAAACTCAATGAGTTAAGCTCGCCTTTGTACATCTCTGTTACTGTACTGTATCATTATGTCATGTTTGTGTACAATAAAGAATAAGAATAGTACGATACTATACATTATAGTACGGGTGGCAACCCAAGGTTAGACTATCGTTTTGTGGGTCTCCTAACCCTCTACTATGGCTACAAAATTATTATTTTTTCTATACGATAACCTACGACGCCCTCACCGTCTATATGAAATTTTGAGCGAAGACGAAGGAAATGTTAGTAGTGGACCCGGTGCGACTTCGTTCGCGTAGCGTTCTAACCCAACCCTACACCACCCTACCCTACCCTACACCTACCTTACACCCTTGTATATTTGATTATAAAAAAAAATTATACAAAGTATCCTATGTCCGTCTCCTGGTTCTAAGCTACCTCCCCACCAATTTTCAGCCAAATCGGTTCAGCCGTTCTTGAGTTATAAAAAGTGTAACTAACACGACTTTCTTTTATATATCTATATCTAATATCTATATATAATATATAATATATATATATATATATATATATATAATATTATATATATACAGGGTGTCCCAGAAGTGACACGTCACAGTGACACCAGGGGTAGGTCAGCGTATGAGGCACCGACCCAGCCTAACATGACCTCAGTAAAAGTTGCACGGTTTTGGAGTTATAGCCAAAATAAAGATTTTACTGAATTTTCCCTTTTTTTAACAGTGCTACTGCCAGCATTCACTTAGAAAGCTCTCGAAGTTAGTTTTTTTTTATGTGTATGGAGCCATGAATAGTTAATTAAGATTTTTGCAATGTTATTTTGTCAATAAGTTGAGTAAAATGCTGAAAAATATGGGATTTATCTCGATTTAAATTTTCAGCTAAAATATTATTTCAAATTTGACCACCGGTCGCGAAAAAAAAATCCTAGAAACGAAACGAGCAAAAAACGTGGAAAAGTTGAGCATGTTATGCAGATTCAGAAATGGTACAATACACTGCAATAAGATAGGAATCCGTATCACTTTAACGTGCCCTATTGAACTAAATCAGAACTAGGAACCCCGCAAGCTGTCGCTGCTAGGTAAAAAATAATGCTATACACTACGATATTTCCTTTATTACCTGATCCTTTTATCATTAGCCAAATGTGCGAGACTGAAAGAGATGGAAATAATGTTTATCTACCTTTTGAAGGGTATTGTTGGCTGATGGCCGAATAAAAGTTCAGTTAACAATAAAAACATGTTTAACTTTCATTGGTTTATTTTAATAATTTAAATTTATTTACAATAAGTGTTTGAATTGTCTCCCTCGGACTCTTATGCACAAATTACATCGTCTGATAAAATTTCTGCTCAATTTTCTTAAACTTATATCCGATATGGTCCGAGCTGCGTCGAATACATGTTGCCGTAATTCTTCTTCAGATCGTATTGGTTTACAATAAACTTTATCTTTCAAACATCCCCAATAAAAAAAAAATAGTGGATTTAGATCCGGGGAACGCGGTGGCCATAAAATTGGTCCCAGTCGCCCGATCCATCTCTCGGGAAATGTGTTGCTGAGGTGCTCGCGGACTAGACGAGCGTAGTGTGCCGGGCAACCATCTTGCTGAAACCACATTCTTATTCTCAGTGCCAACGGCGTATCTTCCAATAAGACTGGGAGTTCGTTTTGCAAAAATTGAAGATAATTTGTACCCCGACGACTTATGAAGTTATTTTACGAGTCGTAAACGCTTATCGCGAGGGCATATTCCCAGGAACGAATAGGCGAGAAGGAAGACCTCGGACTGTAGACGACGACGTGGTTCTAGAAGAAGTACGAGTGGAGCCAGGAACTTCAGTGCGAATTATTGAACGCCGCACTGGCATCTCCAAATCATCGACACAACGAATTCTGAATCGTCACAGGTATCATCCCTACCATATCCAACGCGTCCAAACACTTCTTTCAACTGACTACGCAAATTACCTTCATATTTTGCAAAACGAACTCCCAGTCTTATTGGAAGATACGCCGTTGGCACTGAGAATAAGAATGTGGTTTCAGCAAGATGGTTGCCCGGCACACTACGCTCGTCTAGTCCGCGAGCACCTCAGCAACACATTTCCCGAGAGATGGATCGGGCGACTGGGACCAATTTTATGGCCACCGCGTTCCCCGGATCTAAATCCACTAGTTTTTTTTTATTGGGGATGTTTGAAAGATAAAGTTTATTGTAAACCAATACGATCTGAAGAAGAATTTCGGCAACGTGTATTCGACGCAGCTCGGACCATATCGGATATAAGTTTAAGAAAATTGAGCAGAAATTTTATCAGACGATGTAGTTTGTGCATAAGAGTCCGAGGGAGACAATTCGAACACTTATTGTAAATAAATTTAAATTATTAAAATAAACCAATGAAAGTTAAACATGTTTTTATTGTTAACTGAACTTTTATTCGGCCATCAGCCAACAATACCCTTCAAAAGGTAGATAAACATTATTTCCATCTCTTTCAGTCTCGCACATTTGGCTAATGATAAAAGGATCAGGTAATAAATGAAATATCGTAGTGTATAGCATTATTTTTTACCTAGCAGCGACAGCTTGCGGGGTTCCTAGTTCTGATTTAGTTCAATAGGGCACGTTAAAGTGATACGAATTCCTATCTTATTGCAGTGTATTGTACCATTTCTGAATCTGCATAACATGCTCAACTTTTCCACGTTATTTGCTCGTTTCGTATCTAGGATTTTTTTTTCACGACAGGTGGTCAAATTTGAAATAATATTTTAGCTGAAAATTTAAATCGAGATAAATCCCATATTTTTCAGCATTTTACTCAACTTATTGACAAAATAACATTTCAAAAATCTTAATTAACTATTCATGGCTCCATACACATAAAAAAACTAACTTCGAGAGCTTTCTAAGTGAATGCTGGCAGTAGCACTGTTAAAAAAAGGGAAAATTCAGTAAAATCTTTATTTTGGCTATAACTCCAAAACCGTGCCACTTTTACTGGGGTCATGTTAGGCTAGGTCGGTGCCTCATACGCTGACCTACCCCTGGTGTCACTGTGACGTGTCACTTCTGGGACACCCTGTATATATATATATATATATATATATATATATATATATATATATATATATATATATATATATATATATATATATATAATATAATATAATAATAAATATAGATATAGAAATAGAAATAGATTATTAATGAACTAGACGACAACAATACTCGTACCTATAATTTCAAGTGTGGGTTGGTCATGTTACGTCATTGAGTGGTATTCGAGACCGCGTCATCTATTGTAAAGCCGGTGGCGACATCCAAAGGAATACCAAGTGGCACCCGCTTGCCTTGACCCAATTGTAATATAGCTCACTCCCTCAACTGCAGCTGACTGTACCAGAATACAAAATATATGTCTACGAAGTGTCCGAGGGTCCGAGGGTGTAACATTTGGTGACTGCAAATCTAAAATTAAGTACCTTGAATAAAATAGCAGACTTTGTTATGGGATAAATTAACTACTTAGGAAAAAATATCACATTTTGGGAAACAAATATTATTGACTTTTTGTGCAGTCTTTTTGTGGGCATGACAAGAAATGCATGTGGAATATTTACTTCGAAACTACAATATGGCAAAAGATGGCGTATACGTGGGCTGCCTAACTTCAGCACATTTTCCTGTTTGAGTGCTATTTTTGAAACTGACCGCGGGCCGCCGTCCCTTAAAACCTTTTAAAAACCATTGAAACGTTATCCCAATCTCAACCCTTCTGCACGATAATGGGCGTTTTATAGAAAATATTTTTACAAGCTTTTGTATAACTTGCAATCTTTGTACGTAACTGTGTATGTTCCGGACAAATCTCGTTCGAATTGGAGCCGCCCGACTGGGAAAGTACCTCCACCTTACAGAATATCGAAAAGTATTGTGTTTCTGCCGGTGAGTAAGGTTTCCAGTGCTCTATGGGGCGGGGATTTGGGAAACCGTGGCTTTGGCAGTGGAGTGGCATTTGCCTTTTTGCTGCCAGAGCAACGTGTTATAGAGGTGGGCAACGCATTGGCGATACACTTGGTGTTGCTAATGTCTACAGGCAGTGGTGACCACTTTCCATCAGGTTTCCTTTCCGCCTGCCTGTTTGCCTACCGTATGACATAAAAAAAAAATCTTGACCCACTTCCCGGCGTTCAATTGAACTGAAATTTGGTATAGCTATGTAACTTGGATGACAATTCATTAATATGGTATCATGGAGCTGGTTCGATGATTAAATCGGATGGTCATAGGTACTAATGAACGCAAGGTTCATTAGTACCCAGTAGTAGGTCCCATCGTGTTTGGGTTTTTGTAATAGTCTAGATGAGTACTAAACCACTAGATTACATTCAAGGTCTGTGGATGATGACGGACGGTGGGCATAGAAACCACTAAATGCAAAAAGATAAACCCATAATGCTCTTTAGAATGGTCTTAATGAATACTATACCCCTATGATATGAAAAGCTGTACGATAAAAAATCATCTTTTGGCGTTAATGTCGCCGTTGTGCTCTCGAGCACGAGGGCCCGGGGTCCGCTTTGACTATAATCCAGGATTTGGCGATCAGGTAATTACAGTGGAGCGACTACCATCTGATTTCCGTGGCCCTGCTACTAGGGGAACCTGACCAGATTGGATCATGGTTACAAATTCAGTTGCCTGAATTTGCAGGTTTCATCGCGATGTTTTAACTCAACGTAAGAAAAGCTGCACGATAAAAGCTTGTTAGAAAAAAAAAATTTTCATTTGAGAACTATTTGTCTGGCTCTGCAAATTAGCAGAATTTTATAGTACGTTCTGAAAATATACACAGAAAACGGGGCTGCTAATTTTCTAGACTTCCTCTGCCTCTAGAACCTAGAGGCAGACTGGCTTAAGTCGGCCAAAGAACATTAGCGCCTCGTAACAGAGTCGGTCTCTTTATCTTACCTTTTCATCAAAATAACTAACCATTGAATTAATTTAATTGTCTGTATCCGTATTGTCCTTCCACACGAACTAACTAACACTCAAAAGACGCTAAAGTTAAATTCAAATTAGAAAATTGCACCAAATAATCACCGTTCACCGAACTCTCCAGACTTTATTCACATCATATGCTCCGACAAAATTACTCCTCATCCGTTGGAAGCTCATAATACCTCATGACAACACCGAGCGCCAGCGCTGACAGATGACGAGCTTTAATACATCAGAACTGTTCCGACTGCAGACACGTATTTAGGGAATACTTACTGGGGGGCTATGGACCCCTCCTCTATCGTATATACTACACTGGTATATCTTGCAGTTAGATTTGCGGTCTATTTAACAAATCCCCCAGTTAAATATAATAAAAGTGCAGTAAAGCTCTACAATGTCTAAAGCCCAATGAATATGGTCCTAGGACTCGACGGGACACTACTTATAATGAGCTGTTTTCAAGGCTCGCTTCCTACAAATTCCCATAGATGGCGCGCTCTAACGACTGAAGACATTATCATAATCTTTTGGCTGTATGGTATTGATATTTATCTTTATTTTGATGCCATTTATTTCAGATATATTAATTTAACGGTGTTTGAATGTCAGTGCTTCATGTCTTCTTAATAAATTTTATTATTTGGTTTCTGGTTAACTAGAAGATAAAGCTGTGCAACTTTATGCGTCTGCCATTGTACTTCATCGTCCATGAACTTTAAATAAATAAATACATTTTAGGTTACAATGGTAGCACTTTAGCGAATATTAAATAATAACCAGCGTTTTAACGCGGTTTAATTTGTTCTGAGGCAATGAATGGTGACAGTCGCACATGATTTGCCGTACAACTACAACAATAGACCTAAATAGTCAAAATATTATAATAACGTTTGAGTCCTTAGAGCGCACAATTTATGTGAATTTTTGAGATGCTATTCTTAAAAACAGCTCATTAGACAGCTGGACTGATACCCTAACATTACAACTAGTATACTAGTGTCGAGATTTTCATTGTATTGCTTACGAGCCTTTTTTATTGCGTAAAATTCTAGCTCTGTACGTGAATAATGAAAAAACATCAGTGGATAACGTTGAAAGATAACAGCTGTTAACCTTGTCGGCTCTCAGACAGTAATTTGAGCACTCGAAAGGTTAAATAAATCGCGAACACTTGATGTGGGCGTTACGCAAAAAAAAAGCCCTAAAGTTCAACAATCATATCATATTTACCTACTGGCGTGATATTGGATACGTATCTATGCTTTGACTAGCGGTGCCCGTGTTTTTATCCGCGTTAAAACTGAAACTGCCAACTTTCTTCAATGTCGTGGGATCTGGTTAGGTACTTTTTTGGGGCAATGAAGTACCTTATGGTGCTCGGGAAGATATACGTTCTTACCTTATCCTAATTTACTTACTTTGGGGCTAGATGACGCTGTGTGTATATGTCCAAGTATATTATATTATTACCGTGTAATTTTATGACAATCTGTCTACAAATCTTGTCTATCGTTGATTTGTAAGATCTGAAACCATCGAACCAAGAAAATAATAAATTACGAAAATATATAAAGTTCCCGTGGAAAGGAACGAAATCCACTCGGGTGAAAACCGAGATGAAACTGCTAGTAGTGCATTAAAAATGAAGCAGGCAAAGAGAGACACGTTACTTTTTACCCCTTTTCAGCTCACATTATCCAGCGGGACCCCCCGGCACTGACCTTACTCCAGTTCTGTGAAGGGCACAGTAAGCCCAGAATTATTTAAGTAGATTACATTAAGCCGCTTGCATTTGTAATAATGTTTCTATTACGACACAAAGAGGAATTTTAATAAGATTACCGGCGAATTCCCGGGAATTTTGGATTATGTTCACGTTACTAATGTAATAGGCTTTTCTTTGCGTAAAAAAATCGTATCTGAGGGTATTCTGTGTAGGCGAAAATTAAAATTCGTAGGTATTCGTCGACTCATATTCATTTACAGCTGTTATTAAACACTACACCCAAACACTTACATTATAAGCAAAGTCAGTAACAGGTACATTATCTAGACTGTGTAGTCGAGTAGTCATATACAGACAATCAAGGCTTTTTATTAAACATTTCTAACAGATAGATTAAATACGATATTTGTCTCCATTCTTTTTAGACGGTATTTATTTAGGATTCAAGACTTTCGTGGTTATTAACTACACTTTCATCACACAAATTATCGGGTTACCATGGTTGGAATTGTGTTTATCTCGATATTTCGACGCAGTTTATTAAATTAATATTAATTTATGAAATTTTCTGAGATGGCCGGAGCCAGGCCAATCCAGGCAAATCCAACTCCAGGCCAATCATGGATGGAGATGGAGTTAGATCCACTTTTGTGTTAGTATTAATATTCTGTGCTTTTGATGAAAATGTGAAATACGGATGAATGTTATTTTTTATGTTATCCGGCAGACAAACAGGCATGCGGGCCCACCTGAGGGAAAGTGGTCACCGCGTGGTTATTAAAGTTAAAATAATATATTTTTATTGAATAACCTACTTGATAACTATCAAATATTTTTTTATATTATCGTGCAAAGAAAAACAGAAAAGAAGAACAATGAAATAAACAAAGAAGAAAGAAACATTTATTACACAAAGACACCACACACGATAAATAAGATACAATACTAATACGAAAGGAACATAGGACTCTGAAACAAATAAAAATATATTATTAGTGCGCTCTCGACTCAATCAAATTTCAATTTGACGGTTAACACTCTTCTTTGAAAAACAAAAGAAAATCATACACTCAAATATTTGCTCAAAGCGTAAAAGGGTAAAAATGAAAATGTCTCGTTCGTTCCGATGCTGGTAACTTTCCGTAATAATGTCAAAGGTCGCTTCAATCCTAACTTCTGATGAAAATTGTTAAAGACGACCGGAGAACCCTCATCTTCCCATCTAGAATAGCTGAAAAGTTCGCCCAGTAACAGACCTTTTATCACCTTGTACCGAGGTTATATCCGCTTCCGTCACTTAAAAAGGTTCTGGTTCTCGATGGCATGAGTATATGTTTATCCCTCAAAGACGACCCTCTCTTATTATGCGATACATTACAATTCATGAGATAAAAATACATCCACAATGAAGCCGCATCAACGTTTCGTGACGTATTTTATTCGGGGTTCGGAATTAGATGCCTCTGAAGGAAGACAACAAAAACTGGATTAGGAATTGACTAAGGTTAAAAAAAGCTCGAGTCAAATCCTGGATCATGGTCACGACGGACCCTGGGCGAGATGCGAGAGCACAACAGGAACATTAACGCCAAGATTATTATGATTTAGGTGAAGCTAAAGTTAGCCAAAGTGCCCATCACTACATAGTATAAAACAAAGTCGCTTTCTCCGTCCCTATGTCCCTTTGTATGCTTAAATCTTTGAAACTACGCAACGGATTTTGATGCGGTTTTTTTTAATAGATAGAGTGATTCAAGAGGAAGGTAAAAAAAGGGTAGGTAAGGGTAAAATAGGTGTACGCGTACGAAGTCGCGCCGGGTCCACTAGTTTAATATAAGATACAAATGCTGTAAGCGTAGCCGAATACTGGGCGAACAAAGTTTAAAGGGAAGTTAAGTCCATCAACTCGATAAGAAGATAAGATATAAAGTTTCTTAATAAGACAACAGTTGTGAAGTCGAATAATTGTAGCCTTCCAATCTACTTGTTTGACACTGTGATTGTATAAAATTCCATCACAATTCTTTGAGGACATCGAGAATGTTTCTTGTGTTGATCGGTAATTCATTTTATATTAAGTGTTCTTGGTATCTTGTTGTTGTGCATTTACTTACGTAATTTGTCATCCACTTATTTGTTTACCTAATAGACGTTTCTCTTATCCATTTGTGATATTGTTGCGCAACATCTGGCTTAAAATCTCCCCATTTCTTTTCAGGTGCCTCCTATCGCGCCAACCTTCATGAAATTATGTACCTAATCGATCTCGTCACGCAATTTCCAACGCAGCCGATCTGGACTGACCTCGAATTCTTAAGATAACCAAAAATATTAAACCAAATTTTCTAGACAACATAACATGTTTACCGCAGTATTAATAATGAACAACGTACCAAACAAGTGTGATTATTTAGGACCGTAACCCACAGGTGTCGATTAAGTAACTAAACATTGTCTCAAGATACACGATCCGCCTATAACATCATAATCACGAACAGTGTAGGCATACACCGCGTGTACTCAATATGTCACCACCAGGGAAGCGGAGCAAACAACCCCATCCGACAAAACCCATTGACCGTGAAAACTCGATAAGCACCTCATGAGACAACAATGGCGGCCGTCAGTTCCCGATAGAACCGCAACGCCGGAACCGATCGCATCGATTCAAGTCGATGGCCGGACGCCATTGGTCAGCGGACGTGACGTCACGTGCGCTATCGACCCGCCGCCCACGGGCGCGCATGCGCCGCCCTGGAGCCGCCACGCGATTGGTCCGCGCAAATGTTGACGGACGTAATGAATTAAATGGCTCCATCGAATGAGTTCGCGTTTGGAAATATTAAAAGCGTCATTTCATTTCGCAAGCAATATTATAAAATTTAATAATGGTAACTATTAATGCGTTTTTCTTCTATAAATAGGATATAGATAGAATCTATTCTGGTGTCGGGACGTGATTGTTCGCAAGATCTAATAGAGATTCTGATCACGCATAGCCTGTCTGAACCCAGGAATTCCTATTACTCTAAGGTACGGCTGATCTATTCTGATATATTAGATCATAAAGAGGTTATCTGGAACCTGGGAATGAGGTTATCGGTGTAAAACCTCTTGGCATACTGAATTATGTATGTAAAAAGAGCCTATATAAAGTATTGGGAACACCCACATAGAAATAAAGGTTAAACACACTAATCACGGCAATCAATGGGACAGAAGTCAAGGATACCGGAATCCAATCCGACGCAAGGTCAGATCAAAGCAGATATCCCAAATTAAAGACCCGTGTTTCCGGGTTACAGAAGCCAAACGACTTAAGGGACATACGAATATTTCAAACGTTCTTCAACCATACGTGTTCGTAAGATCGCACAAATTGCCTAGTTACAAATTGAAGACCTTTACATTGACCTTGGGGATGCTTATTACTGTTAGGGGTTAGAAAAATCGAACCTAATGAGAAAGGGAATCCATTCATCTGGGATTACCAGGCCCAAGATCCATGCGATATAGTGAACAAAGAAGAGGTACTTACCGCCGACGGATCTTAAAGAGACGTTGATCGATCTAGCGAAGACGACGATGCGAATCTGTAATGGGAGAAAACTTTATAAGTTTACTAATAGCACTAGCAGTCCCCCGCGGTTTTCACCCACGCGTAGTTCAGTACGCTAACTACGTAACGCTGTTGACAACAATTATCTGATTTAGATGATTACGTAATTACGTAATAAGCCTACGGATCTCTGTAAGTATTCCACTATCCCGCGGGACCCTAATATTTTTTCGGGGTACAAAATTTTACAGTTGGTGATTATATCCTTTTTGATTCTATTTGGATCTAGGTGCAAGATTTATCAACTTTTCTAAACAGTAAACATTTAACCAATGTAAATCGGGCTTTATTTATACGTAAAATAGAGTTTATAATGGTCATTGGGATTGTAGACCTTCTTGTATTTTCTGTAAAATCTGTAAATCATATCACCCACATGGTGTTGGGTAATGAGGTATTATGGGTTTAGTTTTAAATGGACCGGTACTGTTAATTACACGCTTATAAATTGCGAATTTGAGGCACCACAATATATTACCAACCTTTGCGTCAATGAAGGAAGTGAGACACAATCACGAATTCATAATTTAGCTTGCTCTACAAGTCAATTAATACGGTCCAAAATGGCCTAGGGTAAAAGCAGATTAAGATAAGCAAACAAAGTAATATAAATTTTATAGATTAATTAAAACGAAAAAAGAAAAACCCGGTCAAGACGTGTCGGGCTACGTACTACTACGCACTATAGGGTTCCGTCGTTGTCTGACAACATAAAATAATAAAAATCAAAAATTATATTTATATATAACAGAGTAGCTTTCCACCGTCTGTCCCTATGTATCTATGTACGCTTAGATCTTTTAAACTACGCAACGGATTTTAATGCGATTTTCAACAATAGATAGAGTGATTAATGAGGAAGGTTTGATTAATGAGAAAAGCATAAAAAAAAGGGTAGGTAGGGGTAAAGTAGGTGAACACGAACGAAGTCGCGCCGGGTCCAATAGTAAATATATAAAGAGAGCTTTGGATACTAAAACATACACCTAGATCGAACATCTTTCTACACAATTTATATACATTTTATAATATTCAGTTTGCTGTGGCCTATGATATACTTGTGTGTATGTGACTATTGTTGTGAATGTCTCTAGTAGGTATAAGTAACCAAACACCAAAAGTCTCTAAGTTAAACTGTTGACGGCAGGCAGGCAGACTTGTCAGCACTATAAGGGTTCCTGTTCTACGGAACCCTATTACGAAATGGTGAGGCGCTCCAACCGCTAGCTTTCGCTCTGAAGGGCGGAATTCGATGGAATTCTAATAATGCAATAAATGCGATTCGCCGTGAAATTCCCAGTGATAGATGAACGGTCGATCGTAATCCATTGCTGATCCGTAATTAAAACTCTGCTCCGGTAGCTTTCCAATTAATTGTGACACTGCTCCAATCTATGTTCTCATTCCTTATCGTAATGACCTGAGGTTCAGAGGCCGGTCTACCACGCAAGAGGTCCCGGGTCCGATTCCAGGCCGAGCAGAAATTGAAATTACGAATTTTGAAATTGAGTCATAGCGTTGTGAGAGATTTACAGTGTATATTATCTATAAGTCGAGGCTTTTTCTTTGTGATTACCAAAAGACACTTTACAGACGCAGATTACGCTCGAACAAATTATAACACGCGCATGATTTCTTGGAGGAGACGGGAGTTTGGCGAACCCGTTTTACAGCTCAATTATGAGCGGAGATGAATGAGCCGCATGTAACACCCGCTCCGGTCTAGACTTGTTTACGGCCGTGCACGTACAATTACTTGTGGATTATTTACACGGGACGCACACTAACCGTGGGCTGCGTTCAAATGCTTACGCTCTGCAACTTTCCACTTAAGGATAAAAAAGAATCCATTGAGGGTTTTCACTCCTCGGGTAGACGGACCCCGGGCCCTCACGTGCCGCGCGGGATCTCAGCCGGGACATGACGCCGAGATGATGATGATGAAGATTGAGGGTTTTCACGATTCCAGATAGCGCTACAGCGACGTGAGGAATGATGTCAAAATAAAGCCATCGGCTAGAATTCATCCGTCATTTTAAAGCAGTTGTTTCTGTCTAATAGCACGACAGTATTTTGACAACAGACTTGTCAGCAGCGCCGTCAGAAACAAACGCTAAATGTTGATAGTTGGATTTTAGAGAATAATTATTGGTTGTAATTGTTTGAATCATAAACTAGCGGACCCGTCGCAACTTTGTTCGCGTGGTTTCCTATCCCTACCTACACCTACCCTATACCTACTTCACCCCTACCTACTTTTCTTCTTGCTATAAAATCACTCTACCTATTGATGAAAATCGCATTAAAATACTTTGTGTAGTCTAAAAGGTCTAAGCATATACATACACAGGTACTGACGGCGGGAAAAGACTTTATTTTATACTATGTATTTATGTATGTATATTATAGTATCTTGTGTACAATTCGATTTCACTTTTAGCTTTATTAAAACTCGTCTATCGAACCAGCAGTCAATGTAAACAATATTGAGTTTAGAACAACAGCGAACGTTGCATAGCTCGTAATAAGAGATCGTTGCATACCTCACTCACAATAAGTTTTGCTGATTGATTACGAGATTGTGAACGCACCCCATGCAAGTTTCAGACCGTCCGGCTACGATATCTGTACGACTGGACGAAGGTTCTTGAACCGAGGTGCCCCAGACAGCCTATGAACGCACACAAGGTGCTCTTACGGGGTTCAAACTGATTAATCGCTTAGTTAAAAGTTATTATTAGCATGGTTTGGTAAAGCTAGCTAACTCTATAAACATAAATGTATGACAGTAACGGAGCATCGTATCTTTACTGCCTTAACTCCTCAGCCTGAATAAAATATCGTTCAATATTTTATTTAACCTGTGCCTCTGGCGACTCGTGTTTCGTGAAATAATGGCCCCCATTTGTAGATGTCGTCTAGCAACATGAGAGCCGTACATTATATACGAAATCGATATGTTCAAGTTAGATCAAGTATCTATTTTAGAGAAATATACGAGGGCGAATTAATAAATAAATAAAATACGTCCTTTAGTTCCATTTCGTGGCTAGACGTAATGTAGTGTGGATGTAACAGGAAATTAAATCCTTCTGTAGCCGGCCACCAAATGGGAATTCTTTCTTGCGTTTGAAGTTTCATTTAATGGGACAGAAAATACCTCTTCCGTAACCGGCTACTCCGTAGGAAAACTTATAGAATTTAAATAAATAATATACTAAATACTATATAAATTCATTCTTAGTAAATTTAAATGAAACTACTAAAGACTACTAAGAATGAAAGCGCCGGCAACTAAGAGGGAATTTGAAGCTATTTCATTGTTTGTATATTTTACAGATTCTGACATTATATTATGCAGAATTACAGAAAGAAGTGGGTATTTGGTGTCACCTACGGAACGAGACTTTTCTTTCGCTTTTCCTAGCCGACTTTGAAATAACTATGAACTGTCAAAACATATTCCCATTCCCAAACTCTAAAATATTATAACATTTCCCATTTGGTATACAGAAGTGGAAAATATATTTAATTGCACGAAAGGAAAAGAGAATAAAACCATCGGGAACTCTCTCAAACGAGACCATGAATGAATGAATGATAGGCTTGTCAAGAAGTGGCTTTCGCAGCTCTGTTCATCGACCTTGGCAACATTAACACTATTATATTAATAGCCAATATTTGGTTAAGCTTGTCCCACAATCGTCCGGATCATCACATACCACCACATCAAGCAATAAGGTTTCTGTATACTATATATTGTGTGCAATAAATTGTTAAAAGGTGGTAATTATACCAAATGCTTCTAGCAAGCTACTCATCAACCAGATTGCGGAGTATGTTAACCGGTCCCGTGATATCATTGACAAAGAGAATATGAGGGGCAACGTGGTGGCAGGCGAGTCCCACAAAATAGTCTAGTTAGATAACCGTAAATTGATTGTCATCACGAAAAAAAACGGCAAGCAAAATAAAGAATAAAGCAAGTAGGTGCAACACCAAAAGGTGATATTTTTGCGCCAAATCGGCTATTAATATTGCTATATTAAGCACATGACTGTCTGACGAAAGTAATAGGGATAAAGTAGGCGTAAGAATACGTCGGATGGAGTCATCAATCACGCGCCGTAACGTAACAGATGGCGGCTCGTCACATCGACGCTACTACCCTCTTTCTTCGTATACTTTTAATGTGTTTCCCGGGTATCGTCTAAGGATCTTGTCGCCATCTAGGTATTTGGGCCTGCGGGAACACTATCTATTTAAATTGTAGGGGCTTTTCAGAGCTTTCAAGCTAGCATTAAGAGAGAAAATTGACACGGGAAAGGATGATATAAAAATGAAGGGAAAAACATGAAGACAGGTCCACAGTCGGACAGTCCATGTGCACGCTGGCGTGTGGGCTTCTCCATGAAATAACAAATTTCTGATAAGTGTTCATGAAAGCAGACAAAAACATGTTGATTTCAAAACAATCTGTCTACATTAGACGTTTAGGACGCCTAAAACCACTTGGTCCTGGACAAGAGAACCTTTCGAATATTGGAATGGCGTCGTTCGACCTACCGCTGCGCAGTCCAACAATAACCGCGAAGACGATATTACAAACGGGAATGGATTTAGCGGCTATTCCGGAAGAAACTTTACAAATCGCTGGAAATTTCCAGAGCTCCTAGTCCAACTTTGCTGTAGCCGAGAGTTTTATTTCACGACTTGCTAAGTCTCAAAGGAGGAACATTCGAATAACTACGGCGAGAAGCGGTTGTGAGTTTGGCGCAGCCCATATTTCGTGTGAGCTTTTGGAAATTGAAGAACTTATTTCTACGAACCTCATCTAAAGATAATAGGATTGTCTATCGTCTCGTGGATTCATATGTCGGTGTAGGTATTATGTCTACTGAGACATCACTAAAAGGCAAAATAATACCCTTAAGATACCTACAAGTGCCTGCTGTAAAGAAGGCCCGGCTAAACATATTTCTAATAATATATTTTATGTACACAATCGATATATGAGTAGGTACCGACTTAACTTTGTCTATTGAAAGCTGTAGGTATAAGAACATCGCATCGCACAAAACCGTACTTTCTAAATTCAATCGCGTCCACATCCACTTAAAAGCCTTACATTAACAGAATTAAACCATCCAAAACTGTGACCTCGAAACAGTACCTGCGCACACGCGCGTACGCAACGAAATATGCGATTAAAATATTCCCGGGGGCCCGTCCCTAGAGGCGAAATGTACGGGCGGAATTGTCGAAAGTGAGGGTGCGTGTGGCGAATAACTCGGGCTGGATGCGGGCGTTTCGTGCGATTTATCGGCGTTTTCGGCAAATTTGCGAGCGGCCGCCGGCGGCGTCTCTCGTGACCGCCGTGGCACCTGCGATCGCGGGCACGTGTATCGCCCGTGTATAGCGAGGAGCCTGTGTATGTGGGAGCTGTGTGTGTGTCAATGACGCAAGAAACTCTTTTTAAGAGGACAGAGCCTACTGGGGCGCACTGAAAACCAGCGCCACTGCGTCAGCTGAGGCATTATGCTGAGTGCGGCCCATTGCCCCATTGCGCTTCTACATGGCACGGCTATTATACAATTGGCGTATTTTTTGGTATTTTGTACTTTTGTGCCTTGGAATTAAGTGCAATAATATTTTTTTTCCTTTTTTTGTTTTTTATGTCATACGATAGGCAAACAGGCAAGCGGGCCACCTGATGGAAAGTGGTTCCAACACAAAATTAACTGTAATCCGTGTAAAATTCTTGGTATATAAAATGGCCGATGGATGTGCCCAAAAAGAACTAGTACTCGTACTAGAACTAAAATTCCGTAGCATGTGTACTATGATACTAGGGAATCGTAGTTATAAGGAGGTTATTATGACGAATCGTCATGCTCGCTCATGGCCTGTCATCACCAAATAAATTAAACCATAAAGTCTGTCCTCGCTTTGGAGTAAGAAGTTTCTTTCGTCATTGGTCTCGGTCGAATTAGGCTGTTTTGTTGGCGTTTGGTTGGTGTGGGTGGGTCGTGCATTAGTATGTGTACCTGTATAGGTGCTCACATAAGTGAAATAACTTTTATATTTCTAATTTTATTCCGATGTTTCTTTCACTTTTTAGGTATAAATATGTTATTTAATCTAAAATGTATGAATACACAAATAGAAGTCAATAGGAAATATCTATTCACGTTTGTCAACCTTCACCTGTTCAGAATTGTATCGTCGACAAAAAATTTGAATTGTTCGAAATACTGCAGTCTAATTCCTCTCTCAATCTCAAGGATTTCAACTCTGTCAGCGTCACTTGTACCAGTGAACAAATGCCGAGACAACTGCACCATACCAGAGGGCTGAGTGTCAGTTTTGTTTCAACTTTACTTGCCTGATATTACTAACTTCCTAGGCTTTATTATCAGACGAGCCATACACTATCTTCCCAGTGATAATTCACGTAATACTATAATAACCAAGCAATCATCCGACAAGTTACTGGCACAAATAAACCCCTACAGGGTAACGCAAAGGACTATAACCTTATAACAGTTCATTAAGAATGGAAGACGCAATACAGAGCTCACGACTAGGGCTTCCAATCTCGATTTTTTCTCGGATTTTTCAACCGACTCACTGCGGGATTAAAAACGCGGGATCCTACAGGATCTCTTCATCTAATGACGTATGTTTGTGTTTATCTAGACAATCTTTGAAATTTATGTTATTGGTATAAGTACATAGATCTGTCAAGTATCTACATATCAATAGGAAAAGACAAAAAAATTGAGTACGACAACGACTATACCAAATGTGACATAATAACCTAAAAGACTAGAAAACGTCGGATAACCCCCGAGCAAGGTATAGGTACATTATACTTCGATATTTTCTAAACTACTGAACCAATTTTAATGAAAGATAGCTAATAACCGTCTCGATTAATATGGCATCAAACAAAGAAAACCGCAACGAAATTGGTCCATACGTTCGGGAGCCACATATGCACCCCTCAAATTTACAACAGCCCTCTTTTTTCGTCGAGGATTATAAAGGAACTAAAATGCTGCCAATAGGGAAACTATACACTAAAAAAGACAATACTGACGCAACAACCCCTCATTACTATCGTTCTCGCGCAAAAATTCGTTGCAACTTTTTGCTATCGAAGCCTACAAGATCCCGTTCTACCGAGATCCCGCAGTCCGTTTGCCCACACTACTCGCGACTACGCAAGGCGATATTTCCCGCGGCTCCGCACAGCGCGGAGCCCCCGAGGCAATCAGCGCGGCGCCATTGCCTTCCCCGCACGCTAGCCCTGCGCTAAGAACCATTTCAAAACTATGTGGGCGGAAATAACGAGATGGATGGAACAAGGCGCGAATTTACAAGAATAAAATATCGGTACATTGTGTAGCTGTACATCTGACGCCCTGAGTGGTTCAGCTGGTCCACAGCTGCCACGCACATGTCCCAGGTTCGATTTAATTTCTGTTACGGGTCTGGGTGTTATGTATAATAAGTATGTATTTAAAAAATATGTAAGTGGTTTATCAGTATTCTGGCACTCATAACACATGCTTTGCTTACTTTGGGGCTAAATGGCGCTGTGTGAATTGTTCAAGCATTTTCACAGAATAATACTCGGCAACTCTCCTCTGAGTATTGGAATAAAATTAAATGCGATGGTTTTCAGAAGATACGTCTGAGACGCAATGGCTAACTTTGAATTGTCATTCAAGTAATGAAACAAAAATTTCAGACCCTAAAATAATAACGAACGAAGAAGTCAAACGAATCGACTTAAAAAGAGAAGTTGAATTATTAATGAGCATTATTCAACGTAACGTAGCAATGTATTCTTAAAATCAAACATCAGAAACAACTGTGTTGTAAGTAGATCCCGAAATGTATTTGAAATGCTAAAAAATTCTAAAGAAAACATATACTTACCTAAGCAATGTTACCCAACAGTGCACTCAGAAGAATTGAATTCTTGTTGAGCAGACAGCCCCTTCATCCTCTGAACTTGTTACTATCAGGGTTTATAAAAAGCTTTTCCAACAAAACTACTCCAAGTTTCAAAGCCTCCAAAAACGATGTCTCATTCGTGAATCAAAAGTTTGGGTTTAAGTAATCTTGCAAAATACGAGTACGTAAGAAGACTTTTAAGGATTAAAGACAAGGTTCGCATTACTCGTACTTTCAAATCTACGAGACCAATACATACATCAATATATACAGCGCCCGAGAAATTTAATAATCGAGCAACCTCACATTCTTCAACGCAAAGCCTGACATTTATTGCTTCACCTCCTCTGAAATACAATGAAACGAAAAGTAACCACGGCAACCAATAAACGTTCAACGAGAAAATACAATAACATCAGCTCCAACACTGCCGTACATCCTGTAAATTGCACGTGTGTATTGTTGGAATGGGTTGTACGATGTATCCTAGCAAGATATCGATTAAACAACGTACTAAACGGCCTGAGGCGAAATGCGGCCTATTTCAGTTGGACCGCGTAGAATATTTATGAAAGGAGCGCTAGACGAGCCTCGCGGATACTCCAGCCGGCGTGCCTGAATACATCACACAAGTTTACAACAAGGAATTGCCTACGTGCTCATGTGGGAGGGCAAAGAGGACATCTAGTTTTAGTCAGGGTGGCGCAAGGCTCGTGCGCTTCGTCAGCGCTTTTGGGACCGAGACTATACTAGGGCCAGACACGTTTCTCTCTTAAGAAAACGAAGGCGAAGGGAGGATTATATTAGTATTTTCGATGTTTATCGTAACTATAAATAATATAAATATTTGGAATACATGGACAGTGGTACCTGTCGTCCAAATTATTGACATTCAAGCAAAAGGCTCCTTTTTCATTAAATATCCTATAACTTGGACAAGGACATGATTTCCAAAACAGGCATGCTCCATCAACGGCCGCATAGTCACTTACCACTAGGTGAGATGACGGTCAAATGCCTGCCTAATCTAATTTTATAAAAACAAACATTTACAGTCCAAATCGCAATTCCGACCGAGTTTTTCCGGGCGGTACTCGAATCAAAGGGCCGGCACTGGAAGCCCTACTACGCCCTATTGCGCACTCGTGGCGTTCAAAATTTCAGCTCACGCGTCCGCGCGGCGAAATACCTTTGTTTATACAATAACCTTGTACTCGGTTCATTTCGGAAGTAACTGAACCAATGTAAGCAGGGGCCACCTTATATTGGTACACGTGTTGTTGAGAATAGCTTGGGTTGTGTTTTCTGATTCAATGTTTCGAAATGAGCGTGCGTTTCTCGAGAGCGTACATAGAGATCTGTCTTTGTAACTTCCCGGTGAAAAAAGAAGGGTTATTGTTATACGTTTGACGTGTGTATCTGGAGCTCTTTGTGTGTGTCTGTGGCATCGCAGCTCGCGAACGGATGGACCGATTTGGATGCGGTTACTCTATTTGAAATCCAGTTTAATCGAGGTGATTCTTCAATACTTTCAAAATGTTGTTTCATTAAAGTGAGTACTGTAGTTTTAAAAATATTTAAATTAAGAAAAAATTGTCGGAGGTTAATCGACTTTTTCTGTAGATTAGGTTATTCACATTTCAATAGGACAGTTAGGTAGAGCTCGTCTAATCTAAAATGACGCGCCCCACTATCGCATTAACGCACACAAGCAAGTTTAAAATATGGACGCAATACATATACAAATGCCGTTGTAATTGGTCATTCAGTTGGCGGTAAAATTCAAACGTAGGAGCACGCGTCGTTCATTGGCTCCTACACAGATGAAGTGTCGTTATCAATATTTGCACTCACACATCGAAAACAACTAACTAAGTAGTGGGGCGCGTCATTTTAGTTTAGACGAGCTCTACATGCCTATTAACAGACTTATTGAAGCAGAATATTTGTCGCTCCTTTTAGCGAAATAGTCATAAAGTACATTACGACTTCCATATAGATTGTAGTCATAAAATGTGATAACATTAACCTAATTTCTTTTTGTAATAAAGTAGATTCGTAGTTTGATTAGATATTTTTGGCACCCGCTCTTGTGCTACAAAGTTTAGTAAATAAGCCTCTTTTTGGGATTCGGGCGTAAATAGGCTTTATAATTAAGAATGATACAGAACTAGTGAATCCTTCTTTACCACTACCTATCAATAATAATAAAAACACGATATTCCCTTTGGACCAGGAACATTAAGTTCGGACCTGGAGAAGTATTTAAAATTTGACAAACCCTTATATTTAAGAGCAGTAGAATGACTAGCCCACTTCACGAATACGCTATCTCGATAAATAACAGAAGAGAAGTGACAAGGAGAAACCTACAACCGCAATAATTTAAACAAAATGAGATTATAATTATAATTTTACGTAGGCGGATAAAACATCGTAGATTACAACCGGAAGCTGCATCCAATTGCCAGCCCTAGCAACGGCGCCGCCGAGTCGTGGTCGGCAGCCAATGGGCACGTTCCGCACTGCCCCTGGGAAAGACGGCACGCGAACATGGTTTCGTAGAAAACTAGATAAATTGTAGCTCTAGCTACTGCAGGTATTCGCGCGGTTCTTCCTTGTAAAAGTAGGTGTTGCTTTGAATGCTATTTTCGATGTTTTTGTTTTTTTTTCTTTATAATTAGGTCTTGAAATTTGCCGGTTTGGAATAGGTTGGAAGGTTTCCAAGGCGCAATTGACGGAAACTTTTCAATTTCTAAGAAGTTGAAAATCCAATTACAATTAAGGTTATAAATCACACAATATTGAGCATATTTTTATGACGGCTTTGGTAAAAAATCATCGGAAGCAATAAAAAATTAGGTACCACAAAATTGAACTTTATGAAGTTGTATTTATGTCTCATAAAATAAAATAAGCAAGTAAACCTATGGACGAAATAACAACAATGTTATAGGTACAAACTGTAAACAATTTACTAGACCGTCGAAGGCCAAATCAGCCTTTCATTGCATTTTCTGGGTAGTTATTATTATGCTATACCTACGTGAGAGCATTACAAAGTACCTACATTTGACACCGCTGACGTCTTCATGTGTCATGAGACTAAACTTAAAACGCCCTAAACTTTTACAACTTTAGCTTCTGTTTTAACTTCCATTTAGGAACACAAGTAGACGAGGAAATTTCATTAAAGGGATGTTTTGCGCGTGACATTTTGCGAAAGGGAAAATTAGCTACCAAGAGAGATTTTGAGAAAGGGACATTATGCGACGAAGGGATGAAATTATGTTCTCACCGCCTACACTGGGCCCAGAATAATGTTTAACAGCAAACAATTAATTAGAAATCATTGAATGCTTCTACATCAAAATCAATAAAACCTGCTGGAAATTCTATAACGCTTCACGCTCGACCGATGGCCGTAAGTAAATTAGTCCCGGCGCGACCTCCAATATACTCGCAATTCCGTTACAGTTGCTTTTACATTGAAACATTTGGCCTGGGAGAACTGTGGCCCAAATGAAATTAAACGGTTATGTAATGCGAAATAAAGGGGATTTATGATCTCCGACGCCCGGGGCCGGCTTTTTTGGTTTAATTACGAAGTGGGAGTTAGGAATTCGCCAAACTGCTGACCGTCTGGGTGGACGGCAAAGGGCAGAGGGCCTTGAATATTTCAAGGTCAGAGCGGTCCGTTTTATAGTTAAAAATGACTAATTTACATAGGCGAGACGGACTGTATTTTACAATTAGACTGCAAGGGTGTCGCAGGTTGTCCTACATCATCGAAATCGAAAAAGTTGTGCACAAAGAAGAACAAAAAAATTTTTTTAGTCACCCAATCTTCTACTTTACGTAGCGATAGTACTCACATATCCTCTAGTTAGATAGGAAATCAAGAACATGGCCGAACACTATTATGGATGATTTGAAGTAAAACGATATATAATCTGTCCAAACTGACTTGTCTTATTTGGTTAGGGAAATTATGTATTTAAATGGATAATGTGCAGCAGTATTCGTTGGAATTCATATTCTTTGCGTTTCTTATGTAATTCACAATATACGTAGCATGATTGATACGCGCATCGCCCGCAAGGGCTTGGGGTCAGCCTTGACCATGAACCAGAATTTAGCAGATCAGATAGGTACTTGGAGCGACTGCCATCTGATCTCTATGACCCTGTACAGGGAAACCTGACCAGATTGGTTCATTGGAGAGGATGATTGGATCATGGTAACACATTCAGTCACCTGAATGTGCAGGTTACATCACGACGATTTCCCTCACCGTTGGTGAGGTTCAACTAGTGAAGACAACAGAGTCATTGTGGATAGTACACATTTAGAGAATTGGACATTTCAGGGTCGGAAATTGGACATTTCGTGTATTGGAAATTATGAAACCGTTGGACATTTTGGGAATTGGACATTCTGAACTTAAACGCATGGCCGTTTGGCATAGGGGTTCGAAATTCCAGCCCGGTACCTCTCGCTTCGGACGAGTCGGACTCCTCAACATTACGCCACCGACGCTCTGAGTCAGATACCAAATATGACATCTTTATTACCAAAATACGGAAATATATCTAACTATCTATCTCTACTCTCTACTACCCTCAAAAAAAGCTCAACACCCCAACTACACGACCCCATCCCATTAAGATTTCGTACTCGATATCCCATTAAGCCGGGCAAGCTGGCCCACGCTGCAGCGTCATCGCACGAGGCGCCGCCCAGACGCGACCGTGACGCCGCGAGACTCATAACATAACTCGCTCGGTGCGCAGACAAAGATTTAACGTTCAACTAAACCCGAAATGTACGTCTCTCTTTTCAGATGCTACGTCGTTGCTGCAATCTGAGTAAATAGGCAAATATGATTGGACAATTCATATCGCGCTCTAACCCCAAAGTAAGGAAAGCTGGTGTTATGGATGATCGACAACTGTTAAACTACTTAAATACTTAAAAACTATCCACATAACACCCAGACCCGTAACAGAAATTACAACTCATCGATTAAATTTCTGCTATATAATAAATATATAGCAGAACAATAAACTGTTAAATAAATAAATATATACACAATTCACACAGCGCCATCTAACCCCAAAGTAAGCAAAGCTTGTGTTATGGGTGCTCGACAACTACTTATATATTTATAAATACATACTTATTATACATACAACACCCAGACCTGTAACAGACATTAACATTTAAATTTCTGCACAGCCGGGAATCGAACCCGGGACTTGTCGCCCACTGATAACCACTGAACTACTCAGGTCGTCGAGTGAGCGTCTGTAGTGTATAGCTAGAGAGTACAACCAAAATAGCTGATTAGCTCGACTTTGATTGATTGTTGAATGTAACAGTGTTGTGTGTGCGTAAGTGTAGAATGTTGTATTTACGATACTATAAATTAGAATTCGTACACAAGTAGAAGAGTAATTTATAACCTAAAAAAAATTAAACTTTTATCCATTAAAGGCTGTGTCATGTTTGTTTTCGAAATACATTTTCCAAACAATGAGCGAATTTTGGCGCCCGACCAGGGACTACAAGGCGTGAACAAAATTATGAACATATTTTTTGTAGATGCCCTCTATTTCCACGTAGTGTGTATCCAAAACCTTATTTTAAAAGTCGCTGAAGTAACTTTTCATAATAAATCTTTCCAACGCTTACAGCCACAGGCCATTAAATAAGTTTTTATTATTTAGTATATATAGCTTTTACCTCTAAATAGCTGTAACCATAGAGAAAATATTTACTAACGTAATAGAGGAGACACCGCAAGTATTTTCTTTGAACCACGCTTTGCGGACCATGGACAACAGTGGCCGCAGTCAGTTCTGAGACATTGCGCGACGCGGACCAATCTGACAGTGGCTTGGATATTCAAAAAAACGCCATCTTGTGCATTAAAAACTGTACGAACCATTCGAGGGCCAAAAATAAAGAAAATGATAACATTTCATCGGTCATTCTATGACTTAGCAGCCTCCCCCCGCACCTCCCGCACGTGACAGGTTGGTACAATATTTTTGTTTGTGATGGCTGCTCTATTACGTTAGTAAATATTTTCTCTATGGCTGTAACGAACGATACCGAATAAAATCGCAAGTTAAGCTGTTTTTGGGCCAAGTAATAGATTTGTCATAGTACCTATTTGTATTTGACGCCACTACTCCAATGAGCAGTTTTCCAATAGGTATCTAAAGCATTCCTAACCACTCACTAGATGGCGCCCCGACAATTTTGGTAATAGATAATCGCTTGAAATAGGTTCTTAGCAAACAGGATATAATCACTGGGTACGTTGTATTGGATAATATTGTATTTGTCAAAAGTTTTCAACTATTTTAGAGGTTGTAATAATAATGGAACATAGTGCCAACTTCTATAAATATTTCTTTTTACATTTCGTTCAGCCTTTAACAGTTATGTTTTATATTCATAAACATTTTATTTTTAAGTTTAGTATTAGTTGGCTGCATGAAATCACTGCCACCATCATACAGATTTAAAAAAGATTACCAAAATTGTATGGGCGCCATCTATTGATGCTTTTTGAAACCAAATGACAATACCTACTGGAAAACTCCTCATTGTACCGATTGGCAACCCGTGACAGTAACAAAAGAGGATACGAAGATACAAGACTATCAATTATCCGAGAAATATCAAGAAAGGTACAAAGATACAAGAACATTAACTATCCGACAAATACCAGGAGAAACTGAGAATAGACATATTGTATATTTCCAATTACAAATACTTTAAAAAGCTTTCGCTATTAACAGAAAAATTCTTACAGCTAAAATAAGAAAAATACCTTGTACAGTTCAATGAAAACCAGACAACTCACCGCCTACATTTTTACCTAAAGTGTATTAAAATATAGCTTCGAAGAGGAACAAACCGCTTTACTGTGAACCTATAGAACTGTTAGTGCCGGTGCCATCGTACCGGTAATTCAGCCACCGCAAGTACCGGTCAGCGGCACTACCGGAAAGTTATTACCCGGGAGGCGCCGGGCGAACCGTAATGCAGGCGTAATAGGTACCTACCTACTAATAAAACAGGCGCCATTGTGAACAAACACAGGGAGATATTGAAACTAATAGGGACTACGGATTATAGGGAAGGATTTAATTTTATAAGTGATAGGAAATGCAATGTTTTAATGTATTGTTTTCATTTATTTTCTTGATATCTATTGAGGAAGGGTTGATGTTTAACTATAATACAAAATTTTAGTTTAATTTTAAAAAATGTTTAAAGGGCCTCTTTGCTTTTTTGGCAAGATGTAAAGGATGTTTTTTTGGAGGCGGAGAATTTTAAATTGAAATAAAACAAAGAAAAAAGTGTTTAGTATCAGTGAAATTTGATTTATAGGAAAGACAATTTTATGGCATTTATGTCACGGCACCCAAATTGCTTAATATATTCAAACATAAATGCCATAAAATTATCTTTCCAATAAAGCTAGTTACTGATAACTGATAATAAATACTTTTTTCTTTGTTTTATTTCAATTTAAATAACTCCGCCTCTAAAAAACACCATTTTCCTACACTTGTACACTTGCGACGAAATTTCGGAGTTAAAGCATGTAAAAGTCACACACGATATTATCATTATGACAAATCGGGCTTAAGTATAACCACTAGTTAACATCATAATGAACGAATAATACCGGTGCGGTACAAAGGTCTCGTAATTGGTACAATACAACCGGCAGCACAGGTGTTCACAGTGTCATCTTGTGACATAATAACGTAATAGGAAGCCAATTAGAGGTTGGCACCTGATGGATAGGCTCTACACTACGGGTTGTAAAAAAGGATAATTGTGTACCTCGCGATAATTTATAGTAATTTATCGCAGCAAGCGGGCTTTAAAATTTATTTATTAAGCTACGAGGTATCTTGCCTTCATAAAGTATTTTATTTTAAACAAACCAGTTAATGAATTAATTGTATTCAGGAGTTTTAGAGAGTTAATATATATTTAAAGTGATATCCAATTTAATTGTATACCTACTGAGTTTGCATTGTCTAGCCTTCATCTCAAATACAAACAACATGAGAAAAAGCTCGTCTTGAGTGTTTGATTGGTTTTTAGTTTTGATTTTCGGCATGAAAAATTTATTATTTTAATGCATGACGCCGATTTTCCTTATCTTCGAACGTATTATAGTATAATTTTAATAATATTGAAATTTTCATGCTGAAGACAAAACAAAAAAGAACCGTTCGACTAGAGGCGAGCGGTTCAAAAATAGCGCCCCAGGTCTCATAAATTTCATTTACCTGATACAAATATAAATACATAAAAGAAGCATGTAATTAAGGGTAGTAAAGTCTAAGTTGCCTTCAAAATTATTATGTTTTACCGAAAATATTTTCGATATTTTAGTATGGCTAGTTTCTCTGTGTTAGCATGTCGTTCGCATAGTGCGCGCAGCGAACTCTATTATGGCTCAGTCTGAAAACCAGCGCTTGTAATTGGCTGCTCATTATGCTGAGGCTGGTTGTTTGGTTCGATGGACGACGCATCGCCCTACTTCCTTATGGTGTACTTCTTCCGTTAGTTTTAAGTTTTTTGAATATGTTCTTGGACCAAATAAAGATACGTCTATGTGTATGTTTATACATAGTATGAAATAATATCGCTCTCAGCGTCTACCGGTCTGTAAATATTTCCGCTAACTCCTCCTAAACCACGCAACGGATTTTGATGCGGTTTTCACCATCGGTTAGAGAATTTAGTCCGGAAGGTTTATATTTATAATACATGTACGTAGAAAAAACCCATGCGAAACCGGGGCGGGTCATTAGTGTAATATAAGAAACAAGCTTTAGCTAATCACATAAATGTTCTAACGCTACATTCCCCCCATAGTAATGCCTACTCATAAATTAGAAGACTACATTCAGCTACATCAAATGTAAAAGTAAATTAATTTTATTGTAAAGCGTTTACAACACACACAACTTCAGCATCAGACTCTCAAAGTTTAATAAACTTCTTCTATAAATGTTCATAGGATATTCAACCTTACCTGCGGCATTATGCGTAGGTAGGTATTACTTCTTCTATAAATGTTGATAAGATATTGAACCTTAGGTACCTGTCAACTTTAATAAGGACTCTGCCAACTTTATACTTCGATTTTAGTGGGATTTTCGGGGCGCGCCTATCAGTCCACCTCCACGTGTGCGCAGCCGTTTGCAGTCCAGTTGGGAAATTCCCCGGAAATTCCTGCTGGAACGCAAGCGGCGCGCCGGTGCGCCCTGGGGGTCGACTAGTAACTATCCGGTGGCACGGTGCACTAATGCAACAGTATTAGTGTACTGTGCTGTGGGGTTCTTGCTAGTCGAGCGCGAGGAGACTGGTCCCAAGCCAAGGTGTAAAGCGAACCGTGCCGAGGGCTGCGTGGCCGGAGGGATGTCCGGCCTTTAACGGTGCTCCTTCGATACCTGGGCTCCTCGGAGGAAATTTGTGCCCTTACTCCGGCAAGCGGGGCTCTGCCGGAGGTGACCTTTAATTCCCTAGCTAATCGTGGGACTTGCATGAGTACATTAAATTTAAAAAACCAAAACAGTCCAGAAAGCTCCACCATGGAAGTGGTGGAGATTGACTCTGGTGCCGAAGGAGAGCTTTTGGCCTCCCCAACGCCCAGATTAGATGATGCAGCTGAGAAGGCGCAGCCTGACGTAGATGGAGGCAGTAATGTCACAGATACGGAAGGGACGTCGGCCTCCGACAGCATCATACCGGGGAGCCATCACAGGCTTTCTGGGGCAGCGCGGAAGCGTTTCCGAAGGCTGAGGGAGATGGATGTGGGTCTCAAAGAGGCTCTAGTCCTCTGCCGACAGCCTTGGAAAGAGATTCCTCGGTTACTCCCTGAGGCGAAGTCGTTAAAACGCACTCGATCAGAGGAGGAATCCCCGAAAGACCGACTGAAGAAAAACCCAAAAACCACGCTGGAGGGAAGAGCAAAGCCTACCTTCAGCGAGGTGGCTGGTTCAGTCAGGGTCGGGATTCGTGGGGAAAACCCACTAACCGAGGAGCAGACGGGACTTGTGCGCCGAGCCCTTGTTGACCTTATTTCTAAGGAAGGCAGGGGGGAGGGGCCCAGGTTCGTCTCATTTTCACAAAAACCAGGATGGATCCTGGTTGTTTGTGAAAATGAAGCCAGTAAGCACTGGCTTATGAGGGCGGTACCCAGCGTCAAACCCTGGCCAGAGGCGAAGCTGTCTGTTCTCTCAGAGAGCGAACTGCCAAAGCCAGCGGTAGTTACCGCCTTCATACCCAGCATAGACGCCACGTCAATAGACGAGGCGATAAAATTGCTGGGCACGCAGAACAGGGGCCTAAACACGCAGCTCTGGAAGGTTCTCCATAGTAGGGGGGAGGAAGGAGGCATTATTGCAACCTTCGCGGTGGATGATCCCTCTGTGGAGATCCTGAAAGGGAGTCAAGGCAAAGCCGCAATTGGTTTCAGAAGCATCGTCTTCAAAATCAAGGGCGACCAAGCCAAAGAGGCCCCTGTACAGCCAAGTACCTCTACCTCTGAGGCCACTCAGGCTCCTGCGACTGTCAACGCCGCTAAACCCAAGCAGCAAGGAGGTTCGATCCCTAAGGGAACACGACCCCCTCTTAATTTGGCTGCTAAGGGAAAGGTACAGACAAAGCAGGCTCCTGAGACGAACACCATGGCCTCAAACATCGGGCAGCAAGGAGGATCGATCCCCCAGGGAACGCGACCTTCTTTAAACCTTTCTGCTAGGGGAGGGGGAACAAACAGAGGTAGAGGAAACACAAGGGGGAGGGCTCAAGGCGGAACCCAATCCGGACGTGGATTTTTCAATCCGCAGAAGGGAAGGGGAAAAACCAAGCCCTCACACTCCTTCTCACAAAGGGGCAAGTAATGGCGACCCAGGGGCCGGTGAGGTGTTTGCAAGCCAACCTCCATCACGCTGCGGCAGCAAGTGCCGTGGTGGAAAAATGGCTTTGCGATGGTAGGGCTGACCTCGCCCTCATTCAAGAGCCCTGGGTATCCAGCTCGACTATTCTGGGACTCAACGCTGCCGGTAAGATGATATATAACAAAGGCGGAACAAGGCCCAGAGCCTGTATTGTTTATAAGGATAGCATTAATCTATTGACTGTTACAGAGTTGTGCTCCGACGAAGTTGTAGCAGCCATTTTGATCCCCAAGGGAGACGCGGCTAGAGCGTTAGTGTGTTCTGCCTATCTTCCGGGGGAAAAGGAAAACCCTGCTGAGGATCTGGAGCCTGCGGTCGAGTACGCCCGGCGTCACAGACTACAGCTGTTGGTGGGGTGTGACGCAAACGCCCACCACACTACATGGGGAAGTACCAACGTAAATAGGAGAGGTAACACGTTATATGACTATTTACTAACCAAGGGGCTGCATGTGGTGAATAAGGGATGTAAACCGACCTTTGTAACCCGTGTAAGACAAGAGGTGTTGGACATTACCATTGCAACAAATGATCTGGCGAGGCACATTAGTGACTGGCACGTTAGTGATGAACCGTCAATGTCTGACCATAACCACATTTGTTTTGACTTATTAGGATCATTATCAAGTCAGGAAGTTAGCTTTAGGAACCCTAGAGTCACTGATTGGGCGGCCTATAAGGACAACCTTAAACAGAACCTAGAAGAAGTACCTAAAACAATAAAGACAGTAGAAAGTCTGGATACTGCAGTGACTATAGTCTCAAACGGCATAAAAAAGGCTTATGAGGATAGCTGTCCTGTAAAAACAATGTCAACTAAAAGGGCAGTACCGTGGTGGGGCTCTAAGCTAGAAAAGCTTAGAAGTAAAACTCGGAAATTATTCAATAAGGCCAAAAGGACCCAAGATTGGGAATCCTATCGGGAAGCCTTAACAACTTATAATAAGGAAATTAGGAAGGCTAAGCGGGGAACTTGGAGAAGATTCTGCGAAGAAGTCGACAGCACGTCTCAGTGCGCAAGAGTTCACAAATTCCTCGCAAAAGACAAACCTAACCAAATTGGCTTGCTGAAATACCCTAATGGGACTTACACGGCCAACGAAAAAGAAACTCTAAATTTATTGGTATCGACCCATTTCCCTGGTGCTTGCGCAGTAGGTCCATCCTCTACGCAATCTTTTCGCCCAGGCAATGAAGAATGGAGAAGGGCCTCGCTTATAATAAGGCCATCCCAAATAAAATGGGCCGTCAAATCCTTTAAACCATACAAATCATGTGGAGCGGATGGCATTTTTCCAGCACTTTTACAACAAGGAATAGACATTTTAATCCCTCACATGATAAAAATCTTCAGAGCGAGCTACGCCTGGGGGCATATTCCAGAACAATGGACCGAAGTCAAGGTTCTATTTATTCCAAAGGCCGGAAAAAGAGACTACTCTCAACCGAGATCGCTCAGGCCTATTAGTCTAAGCTCCTTTATGCTGAAGACTATGGAAAAAGTTCTGGACATCTACATTAGGGAGACGATTAAAATCGACTATCCTATTCACTATTCTCAACATGCCTACAGCAAAGGAAAATCTACTGAAACCGCTCTTTTGAGTCTGGTGGACAAAATAGATAAGGCATTAGAGGATAAACAAATTGCACTTTGTGCATTCTTAGATATTGAGGGCGCATTTGACAACACCCCTATAAGGACACTAGTTCGAGGTCTTACTGAGAAAAAGATTGACCAAGCGACGGTGAAGTGGGTCAAAGCGATGCTTTCAAACCGAAAAGTGAAGGTAACCCTGCATGAAACCTCACTTGAAGTATTTACTACCAGGGGTTGTCCGCAAGGAGGAGTCTTATCTCCACTACTTTGGACCCTGGCAGTGGATCAGCTCTTGTATAAGATGGCGGAGCTTAGGATAGATACGCAGGGTTTTGCTGATGACCTAGTGGTAATCGTCCGAGGCTTCTGTCAAAGTATGCTCTCATACGTTATGCAACGAGCGTTGAATGTTGTTGATAAGTGGTGCAAAGACAATGAGCTGGCCATTAATGCGGAGAAAACTGTGGTTGTACCATTTACCAACAAAAGGCAACTTGACAATTTAGTCAAACCACGATTGAATGGCCAAACTATTGAGTTCTCCAAAGAGGTCAAACACCTAGGTGTAATACTAGACCAAAGACTTACTTGGAACAGCCATATAATCGGAATCATGAGCAAGGCCAAAATGGCCTTGGGAATATGCAGCAGACTGGCAGGACAAAAGTGGGGTTTAACTCCAAAAAATACCCTCTGGCTTTACAAAGCGGTCGTAAGGCCCATAATAACATATGCCTCAGTAGTATGGCACATGAAAGCCAACCAGGAAACTGCTATAATTACGCTAAGTGGCATGCAGAGAATTGCGTGTCTCTTGGTTACAGGAGCTATGTCAACCTCACCTGGTGAGGCCCTGAATGCAATGCTGGATATCCCGCCCCTACACCTGCATGTACAGATGGTGGCAACGAACAGCATGCACAGGCTAACCACCCAGGGAGAAGGAAACTGGCTCTCAAAGTCACTGAGATCGTTCAAGGAGACTGTTATGGGCAGCAACATACTGAGTATGTACACTGACTCAATGACAACACAGAGTAGATTCCAGAAACGATACTCTGTGGAACTTTTATCCAGAGATGACTGGCTTAAAAGCCAAGTGTACTGGAAAAATGGAAGCCTGATATGGTACACCGATGGGTCCAAATCAGGTGATCATGTAGGGTGTGGAATATACGGAGAGCGGCCTAAGGTCAAGAAATCTCTAAACCTGGGCAAATACACCTCCATATTCCAGGCCGAGGTGTACGCAATCTTAGAATGTGCGGACATAAACCTCAAAAAGAACTACAAGAATCATTGTATTTATATACACTCAGACAGTCAAGCAGCATTATTGGCCCTTTCATCAGACTCTGTGAGTTCAAGATTGGTGCTAAACTGCGTGAATGTCCTCAATTCCTTGGGTGAGAAAAACCAAGTGATTCTGCGCTGGGTCCCAGGGCATGAAGGGATCGAAGGCAATGAGATCGCGGACGAACTCGCGAAGGCTGGTAGCACAACTACAACTTATGGTCCAGAACCGTTCTGTGGCATACCAAAAAGCCTTGTAAAACTGACTCTTCATATTAACTGCAAAGAGCAATCATTAGAGCACTGGAATAATCAGCCGGGCCTAACCCATTCTAGGGCATTAGTCAAAGCCTATAATAGGCGGCATGCCAAAGATCTGTTACTACTTAGTAGGAATAAATTGCGTATCCTAACAAGGGCACTGACTGGTCACAGTGGGCTGAACAAGCACATGTATAACTTGAAGATCAGCAGAACAAAAGACTGTAGATTCTGCAAGGAGGAGGATGAAACGCCTCTCCACCTGATCTGTAAATGTGAGGCCCTGATGCGCAAACGAAGCACCCATCTGGGGAAACACCAACTAATACCCGATGAGGTGCACGATATCAGTATTAAGAAACTATTGCAGTTCATAGAAGCTATAGGGATTAGTACTGAACTTTAAGAAAGAGGCGATCACAATAGATCAGGAATGGTCGCAGTGATACTAGGACTGAGAAAGCCTTGGAGAGCCCACTTTTCTAATAAAAAAAAATAATAGTGGGCCCTGTATCACATGCTAATAAATGTGTGAGTATTAGCCGCAATACACGACAATGTTTCGGTAATACGATACTCTTGATATTAATAGACATACAACTTACGTTATGGCAGCTACGGCAGTACCAAATTAGGCTGGACACATCTGCAACAAACAATAATGCACTTTTAACTTCTGGTTGTGACTCGGATACCAAACTGTGTCGCATCAGGGTGGTTAAGTTCGCCGGTTAATTAAACGGCTCGCTTTCTAAGCAATTTGCCAATTTCATAAAGGACCCCGCAAAAGTTCTTAGGAAAATGTGGTTTCAGTTAATTTTGATGAAATTTTGATATGTTATAGAGTTAAGTGTCCTGATTAAAAGTCCCTTTGGGTGTAACCACTGTTTCCGAGATACGACCGGTTTTGTACAATCCATACCTACAGAACTCCCACAGATTCTAGTACCGTTCTCGATCAAATTGACGTTCGATTTGACGATTGTCTGTCATAACGAACATTAAAGACTTGTTTGACCTAAAATAATCACATACGTAAAAAAAAGCATGATATGTAACGTTTTCTAAATACGACTATTATTGCGGATCTTATAACTGGAGCGTCGGTGACCGAGCGGTTAAAGTATACGACTCGTAAGCCAGATTTCCCGGGTTCGAGTCCCGCTCCGGCCATGTACCAATGACTGTTCTTTGGTTATGTACATTAGTTGAATACTAACAGATGCTCTTACGGTAAGGGAAAACATCGTGATGAAACCTGCACATTCAGGCGACTGGATGTTTAACCATGATCCAATCTGGTCAGGTTCCCCTGGTAGCAGTCCCTGGGTCATGGAGGTCAGATGGCAGTCGCTCCACTGTAATTACCTGACCTGCCAAATCCTGGATCATGGTCAAGGCGGACCCCGGGCCCTCGTGTGCGAGAGCACAACCGGGACATTAACGAAAATATGATGACTGCGGATCTTATAACTTACTAAAACATGTACTAGTATTTTCATTGGTCATTTCTGGCATAATCTAGTATATAATGTAATAATACCCCAGAGAGAATGTAATAGAGTCCCAGGAGTGCATACTGTAGGTATGGATTGTACAAAACCGCTCGTATCTCAAAAACCGATTCGGAAACACTGGTTGCACCCAAAGGTACTTTTAATCAAGGCATTTAACTATATAACACATTTTCCTAAGAACTTTTGCGGGGTCTTTTGAAAGTTATGTTTAAAGAACGATAACAGATACCTACAAAAAGGATATTCGCATATTGAAGCAATAGTTAGAAGCAATACTACGTACTCGTTTAAACATTTGGCGAGTGACGCACGCACTATAGGATTCGGCTTAAAAACATCACTGTGGTTTCTCCATCTACAGCGTATGCTGAGCTGAGTTCTAATTTGGCATGGCAGTACAATACTCACCAAAAATATTAATTAAAAGTACCCTTGTTTTAACATGTTATGCATATAATTTTTGATGTTGTTACAACTTGTTTGATATACTTGTAGTAATTGCAAAATAAAATCTATGTCTATGTCTAAGAGTTACATTGAGTGCGTTTGTCCAACGCAACCGTAATCGGGACGTCACTGAGAATTTCCGCCAGAGTTCAAGATGACACTAATCCTTACACAGTATAATATAAAGTCGCTTTTTGGATGCGGGGGCGTGGTGGGACGTCCGACCAAGGTCGGCTCGCAAGTCTGCAAGTTTCTTCATATTAGGCGACGAATAAATAAATAAATGAATTGAACGAATAAATAAATGAATTGAATTGAATTGAATTGAATTGAAGGCTTCATACATTCAGTGTCGGGACACCTAGTAAGTACAGTAAGAGTTATGACAGACCGCCCCTAAGTCCACCCTAGTCAGTCGATCGAAGTTGTAAAATCCGTCCTAAAATCACCCACAATCTGAAATCAAACTCGTACCAGGCTACGTGCCCAGAGTCATCATAACATATTTACGGCAACAATATAAGGCCGAGCTTTAAAGCCGAAACGACAATAACATTCACTTATAAAAATCCAACGGCCTCCATAAGCCTGGGTTAAATAAATGTTGGCTGCGCGGTGTTTTACAGCTGCCGGAGGCCGGCTGTAAAGGCGGTGCTCAGGGCCCCTGCCGCCACTAATGCACGTGACAAACCTGAATAAGTAACGATACCACGACGCAAAAGTAATAGATGCTGGTGGTACACTGTCAGATGGTAAAGCGTTTTCATATTATAATGTATCTAGATATACATAGTATAAAACATAGTCGCTTCCTGCCGACTGTTCCGAGGCATACGGAACTGATTTTAATGCGGTTTTCGACAATAAAGTGATTTCAGATGAAAGTTTACGAAGAAGAAAAAAAGGGTAGATAAGGGTAAGGTACATGTATTTCAGGTCCACAAGTACATGTATATCAGTTTGTTGTGTAGGCTAGATATTATTCTCATTTATCACTGCTAATATTAGTGTACTTTTCATAAAACAGGCTGGGAATTATAAGGTGCACTGAATTGAAACTAAAAGATTTAGTGACATGTAATAGATTAGTTTATATTTTTTTACAATTTTCGATTATAACAACATCATCTATACGGTTATCACTACTATAGGCACTGTTACTCAAAAACTGCATATGTTACAATTTGCGCCATTCAATTCTTGACATTAATAATTATAATTTCACTCTAAGAAGCTTTCGACATATTGCAGTCAGACAACAGAAGCGTCACTTGGAGGTTGTTGTTCTTCCACTTCAACCAGAGCTGGTAGTAGTTCCTCCAAAACATATACGCCACCCTCACGTACATGCAGAAAGTGATGAGCAGGCCGAACTCGCACGCGAACTGGGTTAAAGGGAACGTGACTCCATACCTGCTGGTCTCCGCGATGATGAACTGGATGAAGGCGTTGCAGATTGCAAGGGCGCACGCAATGAGGGCGGTCATGCAGATGAAGTAGATGATGTGCGGGTCACAGAACCAGAACTCGAACGCGTCGAGGATGGAATACCTCGGGGTGCTTACGGCATTGAACTTGGCTTCGCACAACTCGCAGTAGTTCCTGCCGACCTGGTCCAGCCACCTCTGCAGGCAAACCCTGTGCACGTAAGCCAACGAGCCTCTGCAGTTGCAAGGCGATATCAACTTATCGACTCCACGGCACATACATATCCTACAAATGTTCCCATCGTCTTCTAGTTCACTGTTCTCAGGTGTGATCGCCAAGTCTGCACCATACGATGCACTTTCCACAACGTCGTTCGGCAGCTTGTCGTGATCTTCAATCGTCGCCGACATTACCTTTTAAGTATTCACATTTTAACGTCCAAATGCATTTATATTACTGTCGCTCCTGTTGTAGACGTAATAATTTATTTGCTTCTGCGATATAAAAGTATCTAAAAGTATTGACATTGTATAAATGTTATCTAAATGTCATCTTCAAAAAGTCGTCAACCATTGCGAGTCATCAACCATTAGTCGGCAGAGATTGCGTTTAAAAAGTATTTAAAGTTTGAGAATAAAAAGGCCTTACTTTAATATAAGTAGATTGAACTTTTTTTGAGCAAATACAGCGTTCAACATTTACTTCACTTCAATGGACTGTTGAATGTGGCGCACAAACGAACTAACATGCCGCTAAACTACTCAAAAAAATAAACTGATGCCCGGGCATCTCGGTCATTCTCGTTGTCGCCCTCTTCTATTGAAACACATTTTAAAAACCCACAATTAGTTCGGAATAAGTATATAACCGCAACTTACGTACTTACGAAACAGAATCATAAATATTCAAGTCTAACAAAACGTTTCTAGTACTTGTAAAACGGCCCGCTTCTCTCCGAATTGATCGCTGGCGGACGCATTGAAGCAGTTTCCAAAGATAGTCTGCCAATCTAGACGTCAACTCAGCTAGCCACGCCGCAGCCTCTCGGCGGGGGGAGGGGGGGGGGCCGGCGCCGCAGCCCCTCGTATATTCCAATAAAGAAGGACAAGACTCTAATAACGCGACCCGAGTAAGCTCCCAAAACGACACCTCAGACTTTCCGGCAACACCTGCCGCACAAAAACCTAGCTAAACCTAAAGCGACAGAGTTCACTTCAACTTGAACAGCGCTCGTGCAGTAATAAATACGAAAACAGAACCGCACGTCCGGTGAAGTTTTTAAGAGAAGAGGACGGAGGTCGAATATTAAGACGAGTTTCCACTGTGCACCCGAATAATGCACGATTTGTGAATTTTAAATTTCATACGAAACGAGAGCGCGGAGCAGGAGATACACCGGAAACACGTATTTGCAAAATATTACTCTTGTTATAAATATTATACGCAAGCATTTGTCCGCTACTGTCCATCATTTGTGACAGGTTATTACAATAGCTTAAAATAAAGAAATGTACTATATTCACTCTTGCCTTAAAGGGCCCAGATTATACCTATCGGAGAACCGATCCGTAGGCAGACTTCCACTTGTTGGCTATTCGCATTATAAATGTAGAAGTAACGAAAGCGTTTGGAGCAAATATATGGGATTTCGACAATTCGAATTTCAATTCCCAGTCTGCTTTTAGTACCTACCCCCAGATGGAAGGGGGAAGGAGGTACTCATTGATGAAGAGCACATGCACTCCCACCGAAACGTGAATTAACAACAATCCGTCGATATTCAAGACACGTCGATTGCAGCTTTACACATTGTGACCAGTCGACGTGTGTACGTTACGTTTCAGGGCCTATGTTACAGGACAAATCTTTTTAATTATTTTTAATCACCCTGAAATTTGCTATTTAAAAATCTGCAAAATGCTACGCTTATTCCAAAGTATTCAACCAGGAGCAATTAGAATCTGCACAGCAATCGCGATAACCAAAATTAAAACTGCGCAGACGACTAATCCGAGAGTAATGGAAAAACTACGCAAGCATAACCGTACAGGCGTATTACCTGAGAGACCGTAATTTGAGAATACAAGATATTATTATTAAACAGTCCGTCGGGTAGTTTGACAGCTCCCGTGTTTCCGATGCGGACTGCGTGACGTCATTACGCCTTGCCCGTTATTATGTTATGAGGGTAATTCTACACGTAGGCTTCAGAGTCCGAGAGAATTATGGTTATACCATACTTTGCTATAGCTATAGGTTAACTTAGAAGAAGTATAGATAAGTTATTGACAGTGCATTCTTTTAGAATTTTTATTAGGGTAGGTTCACGGTACAAAATGGTTCCAAAGTCTGTATATTACATAAATATAGGTCCCATCTGCTTACTGGCTATACGGGTTGGTACTGCCACCTTCTTTTTATCGTTTCAGTAGGGGTACTGCCATTATTACATAGAAGTATAAATATATCCTTATATCATCACTATCACTACATATTACAAAACAAAGACCCACGCCGCGTCTGTCTGTCGGTTCGCGATAAACTCAAAAACTACTGAACGGATTTTTTAGACAGAGTAACTCATGAGGAAGGTTTACGTTAAAAATTTGTTAAAATTACTACCCATGCGAAGCCGGGGCGTGTCGCTAGTGGATGTGAAGTCTTAATCATCACACCGAGAGCACAAAGACAAAGAGTGCCACGCCATAAAGCAAACAAGACACTCGCTCAATTCTCGGCACGGTAATTAAATTTGCATCAAGCGTCAAGATGACGTCATCGCCTCTTCAGAGTGAGTCAACGGCACCAAGTATCGTGGACCCACCACATACATATTACATACTTAGTACAAGGGCATATTAATATAAAATTAAAATTAATGTTATATCTGGAGAATTGCACTGTACGGGAGTGAAACGTGGACGCTAACTGCGGAAGATAAGAAGAGTATGAAAAGGATTAGCTGGACGAAGACAAACGAAGAAGTGTTAAATTCAGTAAAGGAGAAAATTTACTGAAAGTTATTGAGAAGACATGTCAACTTTTTAAGAGTGATAATAGAAGGCAAAGTTGAGGGAAAGAGAGGAAGAGGAAGGCCAAGATTTGAATAGATCTCTTCAGAGGCGGGCAACGCATTGGTGACTCCCCTGGTGTTGCCCGCATGCCTGTTTGTCTGCCGGATAACATAAAAAAAAAAAAAAAAAATATTGGAAGGATGTGAAGGAAAAAATAAGCGGCGGAGATTATAAGGAGATAAAGAGATCGCCAGACAGGAGAGAAGAGTGGCGATTGTTCCACCGACAAGAGTCATACTCCTAGATATACATATTTTATTTATCAATTTATTGCACACAATATAAAGTATACAGAAATTACAAAATTAAAGACGACACAACAGGCACTACTTATTTCTAAAAAGAAATCTCTTCCAGCAGGCCTATAGAAGAGAGACATTTAGATTATAGGGGATGAGACGTGATGAAACTATTGCAGTTTAATATATACATATTTAATAAACTACATAAATAATTATAAATAAGATACTAAATACACACAATAGTATATATATAAATACACATACATATATACATAATAAAATATATACAGGTATTGTAGAACATTCAGGCACATAAGGAAAGATAATGATCCTTTACACGCTTTTTAAAGATTGCTATAGATTGACAATCGCGCACTTCGTGCGGAAGAGAATTCCACAGTCTTGCGGCATGTACAGTGAAGGAGTAGGAGTAGAAGTCGGAATGGTGGATGGGGATGTCCAGCGACGATCTAACACTGGAACGACACGGTTTGTCTTGTGGACGAGAAAAGTGGAATCGGTCACGGAGGTATGAGGGAGCGGAAGGATTATGAAGGACGTTATAGAGGGTGGAAAGGATATGAGTATTCCTGCGCAAGTGAATTGGGAGCCACTTGAGTTGAGAACGATATTTTGAAATGTGGTCATATTTGCGCAGGCCAAAAATGAATCGGATACACAGGTTTTGTAAGCGCTCCAATTTATTTAAGAGTTCCTCAGTGGCATCCAAGTAGCAGGAGTCTGCATAGTCGAGCAGTGGAAGAAGAAGAGTTTGGACAAGTGAAATTTTTGTTTTTTGGGGTAAGAAACTTTGAAGGCATTTGATAGAATGGAACGAGAAGTGCATCTTTTTACTGACCGCATTGACGTGAGACAACCAAGATAAATTAGAATCAAGAATCAAGCCAACATATGATAGTGAGTACAAGCTCTGCCTACAGCTACATTCTATCATCGCACCGCTTGCCACCGACGGGAGTTCATCCTCACACATTGGAGCCAAATTGATCGCGAACTAAGCAATTCCAAAGGAACTTTCTTCCACACATACTAAGGTTGTGGAATGAACTACCTAGAGGTGTTTTCCCTACAGAGTAGTTCATGCAGTTCTTCAAAAAAAGGGGTGAAAAGATTTTTACGGGGTCGGCAACGCGTGGGTGATGCCCCTGGTATTGCAAACGGCCATAGGCTGCGGTGACTGCTTACCATCAGGCAGACCGTAAGCTTGTTTGGCACCTTAGTGGTATAAAAAAAAGCTCAGAGTAAAATAATATTACAAATAATATGTATCATCAATACTTTTTTGTTTACCGATACGAAAAATTCCGTTGGAAGCATCGGCTTACATGGGCTTATCCTTAGTTTAATTCTCGTATTTTTTCCAGCCAACTTTTCTGTAGGGAATATATCCATTTTCATTCTAGGAAAGTTGCCTGGGAGAAATCAATAATGGCTTAGCGATAAAACCGTCTACGAGTACCGTTTGTTATTGTATCGGTTCTTATGTGCTTTTTAGCCGTCCGGGTGATCTCAATCGAGGGGTTTTCACTGAACCATTGCATATTGTTGTGTTTCGATGATCAACTATCATAATGACATAATGATAATGACACCGCGACCGCGAGCAAAGTCTAGGAAACAAACAGTCATCTCCTATAGCTCCCACTAACCGGGTGTCCTACCTAAGTGTATCTATACTAATATTAGAAAGATTACTTTCCCAAATTGGATTAGCTGAAGACGCCTAAAATTTCAAATGTATCGCTATATTTGCAAACGCATAACAAAAGACAGATACAACTCTCGAGCATAGAGCTCCCAAAAGATTTCCAAAGAAAAATAAGAGCCCATCTGTTTTACAGATAAAACAAACTTTGTAAAGGAATTTATCATTCGCCTTTTATCTTTGCTTATTTGCGAATATTGAGACAACGAAACAAGCAATGGAATCCATTTCTTTAGATTAATACAATATTGTTACAATAAAGGTAATTTGGGTAACAATGGCTCGAGATTTGAACAATTACGGACTTAATAGTAGTTCTCTTTTTAGATTCAAGCTTAGATATTCATTTAATAAATTAGATACACAATTGGGTTTACTGCGAATGAATTTGCTTACAACGTATAAGATGATGTGTCTTTAGTAGAATGACAGTGGGGACTGATAGAGAAGGTAATAGGCGACTTTGTCATATGATCATTTTCGTTTCCATTTTAGGTCGATGTCACATGACAAATCAAAGTTACCATAATGCATAATACTGCTTATGTCATCGGTGAAAAGAACCCTCTAAGCCAAATCTAGGATATTTAGTTTAGATTATAGATTAGTGTTTTACTAATATACAAAACCCAAAAAAGTCATTGGTACATGGCGGCACTGGGAATCGAACTCAGTACCTTTCGCTCACGAGCCAAACCCGCTACCCATTAGCCCACCGACGCTCTCAGCTGCGAAGCAAGCAATATTCCCCGCCAAATAGGATTCAAACATTCACGCGATGCAAACTAATCGAGACACGCCCCGGAGAGCCGCTGGAATAATTCAAGGAACTGGGTGCAGGATGCAGGCCATTGCAGGTCTTTCAATTCTAGTTTATAGGTGCCCCCCGCCCCCGCCACCCCCGCCTGCAGTGCCGGGGCCATAAACTGCGCAGAACACATTTCACCCGCGTCTTTTGCACGTGCCCCGGTGTTGCCAGTTGCCTGTGCATTCGTAGGTGAGAAAGAATTATAATGTTATTGCGAGGCGGCTGTAAGCGTCGTAAATTTTAATTAACCTGGCTTTTGTCGTCGTAAATTTTAAATAAATTACGTAGTGCACACCAATAATTGCTAAAGTGAGGTGGCATAGCTTTACAGCGGAATGGTTTGTAAACTTTGGCGAAAAGTGGCGACCACGGACTGGCAAGCGCAGTGTAGGATGGCCGAGTATTCTATGAGATGGAGGGACGACTCGTGACAGCCGTAGGGAGCCAAGGGATGCATACCCATGAAATAAAATTTAATTTGCTTTTAATCATCAATTCAGTAAAATGGCGGGACCCGGCCCTGGTCTGGTGCAGCGTGCTTGCGAGACCTTTAGTTTTCTATTGAACGCTCTGTGTCGATGCTACTTTACTGAATCGAATTAGAAGGCGAATTTCAACTGAAAGCTGTCCCTCAGTATGGTGGTTAGCGATAGCTCCCGCTTGCGAACTGGACTTTCAGCGAATTGCACATATTGAGTACCTATTGGACATTTTGCGCCTCTAAAAGAAAGCAACACAGTAGAAACTTGGGCCGCCTTTCGCACTTTGTGGTAGCAACGTAGCAAAATTCTGCTGACGTGTATTGAAGTACTTACCTACAGAAGTCTTCGCTTGCTCGTGCCTATGCGAATTTCGGGTTCTAAACCCCACTCTGCGGGTAGGTATTCCCAAATATTAACATCCCAACAATCAGGGGAGACCACTAAAAATCTCCACATGGCACAGGTAACTCGATTGGAGTATCTTTTTTTCCGTTTATATCTCTGTTTTACTTTCTTTTTAACTCTTAAGTATATTTTTGAATGTTGTGCCGTGTGTCTGAGTGGAATAAAAGTGTTACTTTACAACAAACACCCTCCACCATATGCCTACATCACGATAGCAGAGCGGCGAAACTGGAACGATGAGGTGACATACAGAGGGGATTCCGAGACAGCAGCCCTATTCAATTCCAGAACAATGGAACCGCACCAAACAGTCAAGTAGACAAATAGAATACGTGTACGTGTGCCCACGTAAAATACAGAACACCGCCATTGTTCCCCGGCTTATGGCGTACAAGCGCAAATTTGCACCAAATATATGGGGGATTCGTGTTAAAATAGAATTAAATCCTATTTGAGTAAAAACAATAAATTACCGTAAAGTATTATAAAGAAAGTATTTGATTGGCGAAGGTTATCTTAAAGTTACATTAGATAACCTCACCCATTTTTAAGTGATTGCAGTCTCTGAGTGAGTGATAGGTACTAATAGGTATCATGCATATCTATACTGATATACATTATCACTGAGTAACGCTACTGTTTATCCCGGTAAACAAAAGATTCCTGCGGGAAAGTTGATTGTTTACAGTGATCCGAACTGCGCGCGGGTGGATGCCGCTGAGAACGGCTATTGGCATAACACACTCGTATGAATGGAAACTCAGATCAGATTTCGGAATCTGAGTCGTCAGAGCACATTGCCTACGTTTGTAGTTTAATTTATAATCAGAAAGACTATGGCTGTCTCAGTGGACAACAGAATTTGACATAAAAAAAATTTTACTCCTCTAATTTGGTAGACGCTATTGCCAGTGGCCAACGTAGATGACGTAGTGCAGAATTATCTAGTGTCAATTTCAGTTGCCAACTGAGTTAGCCAATAGCCCCGCAGATCGCTAGTGTTATTAGGAGTAGGAGGCTAGTAATAAGGCACAACCACGGCCTAGTTCCTACACTAGGGTCTAGACCCTTTTTTTACGTGGGGAAAATCCATTTACGGATATCTATTCGCCGTCCGAGAATGACGAGAAGATTATGTGAGACTCGACTATCATTGAAAATGATAGACCCTACCAGTGTTGGGCAAAATTTAATTGCAAGTTTCAATTAAAAATAACAATTGATTAATTGTTAATTGTGAAATATCAATTAACAATTGATTAATTGTTAACTGTGACGTTGCAATTAACAATTAATCAATTGTTAACTGTTCTTGTAATTAAACTTTAATTAAATTTAAATAATGTAAATAGTAATATTATAAGATTAAGGAGTGGCACAGGGTAGGGCTTTCACAAGCTTGACCTTAATGGCCATGCTAAATTGTTCTTCATGATAGCCACACAGAATATATATACTAGTACTTAAGAATAGAAAATTCTTTCCGCAAATAGCTTTCAACATAATAATGCGTTTACATATTATTTTGTCTCTCTCGCGTCCTACTCTTACCTCTCAGCCCTCGAGCGGCCCGATCGGGCCGCATAACAATATAAATCTGTGATTGTTAATTGTTAGTTTTAATTGTCTCTTGTAACAATTAAAAATATTATTTTAATTATTTTAATTGTCTCTTGCAATTAACGTGAGTTTATTTAAATAAATTAATTGCAATACGCAAATAACAGATTAATTGCAATTAAATCAATTGTGATTAAATTAATTGCAATTAATTTTTCAATCGATTAATATGATGATTAAAATATCAATTGTTCATGCCCAACACTGGACCCTACGTAGTCTAGGACACGATTAGTGCAAAGGACGCAAAAGTGCACGATTAACGAGTGACTCACAACTTACAACTACGATGTGACCACAAAATATAAATAGCCAGTAACCACTAATGCGTGAACCTAAAACTTCGCACCGCAAAGTCTCTTCGCCGCACATAAAACCGACAGAGTCGATTGCCGAAAGTGGCCACATAACGAGGATAGAGCAGAGCCTCCACACCGCGACATTACAGAGCGGTGCGGTGCGGGTATAGACTGCGAAATGTGTAAACTTGCCCCGTTGGCGTCGTCAAATCACGTGGCCGAATTGTTGCTAATACTCGACTAGTTAGGTTACTTTAAATGTGCGACTCGCCTTTTACGGTGGGTTTGTTTTTAACCCGCGACAAAAAACGAGGGGTGTATCTGGGGCTCTGTGTATCTGTAGCTTTGTGTAGTGTGTCTGTCTGTAGCATAGTAGCTTCCGAACGGATGGACCGATGTGTTTAACTTTAAGTTTTATCGAAATGATTCTTGGCTTTGTTTCGTTAAAATCTGTTCGGCAGTGTAGAAAACATTTGATTATCTTTTTCTGGCGGTTAGGTTATGTAGAAGTTAATTGCAGTTCCAGGACTTAAGCTGCCTCCAAATTGCCTCCAATTGTGGCTAACGCGTTTCATTTAGAATACTACATAAAACTCGGCGCTCTTGCCTGTTTTGTAGTTCATGAAAGTTCTAGCGTATACAACTTTACGACACCCGTATGCCCAGCACCTGCTGTGTGCTCACATTACGCATTAGCAGAACAAGAAGGAGCGTCGGGGTCCGAGTGGTAAAGGTATCCGAGTCGCAAGCGAGAGGTACCGGGTTCGAGTCCCACTGCGGCTATGTTGTCAACAACAGCTACGCCGTCACCGGTTCAGATAAGTTTGTGGCACAGTATTCTAACATTACAACGCAAAGTAATCTCGTCAAGAAGTAGAGGTTTGGTGAAATACACCAATTGGCTAAAGCCATTCCTAAAGATAAGACATTCTCGGACATCATGCTCCTTTAAAGAAAGTTTGAAGAGGCACTTCCTCAGTATTCAATAGAGCTTTATTTTATTTCATTTTAATTATTATATATTTATAGTATATTAGGTATATATTATAGTATTATATTATAGTTTAGTTTTTATGGTATAGTACTCGTATATTTATGTAGTATAGTATTCAACATTGTAGGTTACTTTTGCACATTACTCGATATTGCTGCCACCGCTCGTTAAATAGCTCATTTCGAACTATCCAAGGTAAGGTTAGCTGGAAGAAATTCCATTGTGGGATAAGCTCGCTTTTGCAATGTAAATTAATTTTCTTTTGTTATTGTTCTTTATGTAGGGTATACGCAATAAAGAGTTTACATACAAACATACATACATTCCTAGTTAGATAATGCTTAATTCGAGTTCAGTGAAAACGGGTGTATCTACCTCTGTCCTGTAGGTAACAGGTAACGCCAGACTTATATGATTGATCGCTCTATATATTCGGCAAGGAAACAAGCGTACCGGAAATGATCCGAGGAGTTCACAAGAGCGAAGGAAGGGATACAAATACGCCATTTCCTGGTTAACTCGATTTTAGGAGTTCGTTCGCCCCAGTCCTCGGAGGGGGCGACAACCCGAATTGGTAATACCATTATGTTTTTAAGCCACGTCTGGACGTTGATCTCTGAACGTAAACGCGGGAAATGTGTTAATCTTTGTCAATCGCATAGTTACTGTGTTCCTCCAGTTATCTAAATACAATACAATACAAAATCATTTAATTCTCTCAAAAAGGCATTAGGTTACATCACTACATAGTATAAAACAAAGTCGCTTTCTCTGTCCCTATGTCCCTTTGTATGCTTAAATCTTTGAAACTACGCAACGGATTTTGATGCGGGTTTCAACAGCAGATAGAGTGATTCAAGAGGAAGGTTTATAAGCAAGTAGAAAGAGGGTAGGTAGGAGTAAAGTAGGTGTACGCGAACGAAGTCGCGCCGGGTCCACTAGTTGTTATATAAATACTTTATACATTGTACATAAATTCAAATCCTTATTGAGAGCTGGAGTCTGTAGTAGGTTAATGAAAACCTGTGTTACAGATCTCCAGGCTCCCAAACTCCTGCATCCCTTACAATTAAATATTTTCGATAATGTAATCAGAGCAATGTTTAAGCAAACAATCTTATGATGATCGAGAAAATAAAACCACAGTAAAAAAATAAAAAAAAATAGATGAAAATGAAAACCCAGTGTGTGTGTGTATATGTATGTGTATGTGTGTGTGTATGTGTGTGTAAATCAACAGCTATAGCCTACTGTTTCGCGCCTACGAGGTCTACTTATCAAATAGCCCATTTCTCACTTTGACCACTTCTCTAGGTGACTATTTCGGTATCGGCCCACTCAGCAAACCGCCTATTTCGCATTCTTTCTAATGCTCAAACTACCTTCTTCGCAGACTATCTACTTGTCAATCAACGACTGAAGTACAATCAATCGAAAAACTGTTTATTCTCTCACCCGTATAGCAAGGGTTTTAGGTAGGCAGGTACTGAACACTAATTATTAATGAGTATGTAGATAATAATAAAAATATATTTATTATCGTACTATTCCTCACAAAATTTTCTTAACAGAGATTTGTTGACGTAGTTAGTCGGGTTGGCACATTCCAGCTAAGTACGAGTACTTATAATTATAGTAGAGCTCGTCTAGTCTAAGATGACGCGCCCCACTACTTAGTTAGTTGATTTCGGTGTGTGAGTGCAAATATTGATAACGACACTTCATCTGTGTGGGAGCCAATGAACGACGCGTGTTCCTACGTTTGAATCTCACCGGCAACTGAATGACCAATTACAACGGCATTTGTATATGTATTGCGTCCATATTTTAAACTTGCTTGTGTGCGGTAATGCGATAGTGGGGCGCGTCATTTTAGATTAGACGAGCTCTACTTCCCTATCTACTTTGAAAAATCCCATAAGTTATAGTATAATCATAATTATAGTCTTATTTAAATAGAATCAAAGCAAATAGCAATGACTAAGTAATACCTACTTTATGAGTCAGAAGCGGCATATTGATTCTTGAAATAGCTTACACAGGACATAGTAGATATGCAAGGAATGTATCATTTACTATTCTCAATGTAAATTACAAGTTAACGGATACAAACGCGACAATACAAACTTGGAGTGCACTTTTCCATTTCTTAATCTATATAGTACAAAATAAAATCGCTTTCCGCATCTATCTGTGTATCTGTATTTCCGCTAACTTTTAAACCACGCAACATATTGTGAGTTACAGAACCCGCCACCATCAGTTACAGAATTTCTTCTGGAAGGTTTAATGTACATGCATATTATAGTAAGGAATACCCGATAAAAGCCATGCGAAGCGGAAGCGGTCCGCTATAAATAACATAAAGGAAAAAGAATAATATTAAATGAAATTTCGTTTGACGTCAATCTGCCTTCATGGTAAACGACGCCAAAGATTATGATTTTGTGACGGCCATATTATACACTCATGTTATGATATTATAGAAGACATATTATCGAACTGGTAAATAATCGTCCGGGTCTACAATTTAACGCATGCCACACCCACCACCCCACCCCCACCCCATGAAAAGCTTGCCCTGACGTAAGCTCATCAAGTCGTCAAGCTTTCTTCGCATTGATGGTTTGGAACGCACGCACATCGGACGGCCAACAAACTATGTGATAGGTATTCAAGTTAGATAGTTGCATATAGATAGAAGGCATGTCTTACTTCAGGCCGGCACCGCATCTGCTTCCTTTAGGATGCAGATGTCCTCGACGATGGTGGCCGCTTTCCACCGAGTGGAATTAAAAAATCGCAATAAAAAAAAGTTTCTTGTTATTGGGATTTCGTTTGGTGACAATCCGGTTGCAGTTGGATAGGCAAATTCATTAGGTACAATACAACTTATACGTAGTTATACCTATATGTAATAGTACCTATACGCTTGTTGGCTATCCAATAATATTAACGTGAACTCCTCCCGACCTCAACTCCATAAACGTTCCGAAATAAACATATGATAGGTCGGCTAACTTTAATTAGATAGTTCTAATAAGCACCAATAATAGTTCACGAAGCAATCAACGGGTTGGCTTTACGGAAAGATATCTCCAAAATTGTGCAACACCTGATTGGACGAGCTTCGAAAGTTTACCTAATATGTACCTCACTTAGCATTGGATTATTTAGTTATAGAATTAGTTTGCGGGCACTTCATGTAGAAAAATAAATAAGCACCTAGTAACGTCACAGAATACTAATACTACGTAACGCACATGGTTAAGGCCCTTGTTTTCTTCACGAAACTTTCGAATGTAATGTAAAAACGTATTAAATTTTTTATATTTAGTAAAGTTGCGCAAGCTATACGACCCCTTGAACCTTATTTACTTCTGATAGTTCGTGCACTTCAGAAACACACTACTGCCAATATTAAGGCTGCAGACTTTAAACTAACTAACTAACTTAACTTCTAAACTTCGCCTAATAAATTTTCGGTAAACGAACCATCGCTAAGCAAAGCAGTCTAGTAATGTATACGGAATAAAATAGGTTATATACTCCTCAAAAGTATAATTTCTATTACTTAACTAAAGACTAATTTCATTCCACAACTTGATTTTTCAATCAACAAAAAAATCTCATTATTTTTCATTGTTTGTTTTGTTTGTTTGTGAAATTATTATTTTCTTTCAGTGAATTTGTGTATTTAGTCCTGTTTATAAGAAATAATCAGAACCTAGAAACTTTTAGTACGACTACAGAATATTAATACTAGAGCTAAACGTCGTAGGTAGCACCGCAAAGAGTAGGTCCCAGAGCAATGCGGATAAAACGCAGATAGGACAGTCCAGACCGCCGCGGCCTGGACTCAATAATGGATGGAGTGCATTCACCAGGGTAGCGTGCGGCGCCGCTTGCATGCGATGGTAATCGCACTTGTGAGGTGACCACGACGCCGGGGCTAGCTGGGACAATCGGGACGCTTGTTGCATTTAATAATGTCAGACTTTGAACTTCGACCAAGAAAAAAAAATATATACTTACCCAAAAATGGGAACTGGTGTTAAAATCATTCATTAAGAAATTTAAAGGAGGAAGTTTAAATTGTAAATGGTTGAAGAATTAATTGTATTTCCTTAATATATCCTTCAGGAAGAAATTCTAACCGATGGGAAAAACCAAATCCGTTGAATTAAAATCCGTTGCGTGGTTTTGGAGGAATTAGCGGAATTACATATAGACAGACAAATAGACTTACATAATGTATAGATGAATAAAAATATTGACAACTTCAGTCGCTTATTACTAAAGCGTTGATTACACCATCCTTAATGTGGAACCTAAGGCAAACAGCAAGATCAAAATGCAATATTGTGCTCACAGAATAAGATCCATTTTTGTATCACTCATATATGTTACGCGCCGTTCCACTTTCCAAAAAAGCATGATACAAAAAATGACCTTCATTGTATGAGCAATACATTCCACTTTGACCAGCTCTCTGAATGACTTAGGTTCCTACATTACAGATGATGTAAATAGACTATTATTCCAATTTATAGCTGAAACTTTTCTTTTTTCATTACTACTTTATGCTGGTCACCCTGCCACAAAACATAACCTATCTCCATACTTGGCATGGTTACTGCAGCATGCACCTCCCTGCAACCAATTACACCCATTTGCCACAATTTAACTATAGAGCTTGTTTATAAAACATGACCTATCTCTATACTATACTCTACTATTACTATATTATTTAGTAGCTTGTATTCTGCTGTTTATTTATATTTCTTTCAGTTATAGTTATTAATAATTGTATCTATTTTATTTTATTTCAAATGAATAATATCCTGGTAAATAAATGTATGCAATGTGTAGTTAAAAGTAAAATACATTGATGCCACACCATTGATGCTTATAGTAAAAATACTATAGTTCATTCATAACACTAGGTGTGTCGCAACAAAGACTAACTTTTACATATAGATACGGTAATATTACGTGTGGCAATAGACAATGTTAACCCACTATTAAATAATAGCACAGTTAGCTACAGTGTGAATGGACATAGCATACATTAAGAGCGCACCCTGTCCCTATGGGGTGTCGCATCTGATGAAACCTGAAGAGCCTTCCCGGCTACAGGTGCTCCCAGGGGGTGTTTAGCACGTATGCGCCTAGGTCCCTATTTGGCGAGTCGTGCATAACCAGTCCGGCCGGCCGGCTGGTACTCATGAGAGCTGGTACTCATGGGAGGGGGGGGTGGTCCGTGGCCGTGGCTGGTGCCTACCCCAGGATGGGGTGCTCACTAAATGTATATTGGCGATTGACTCGGCTTCATCAGCCACTTCAGGGCCCAGGCCCCCCCCCCCTAGAAAATAGCATTAGATACGCCAATGGGCTCAAAGTTCAGCAGTGAGTGGTTGGGCTGTTAAAGTGAGAAATTACACACTTGGAGTCAAAATAATTTCAGGACAAATAAATATTTTTAGTGTTTGGAGTGTGTTCTCAAATTAGTATTTCTCAAACAAAGTATTTAATATTAACAGTGTTTCATAAATATAAAACCAAAACATGTTTAACTTGTTTAACCCTAGATTACTAACCTTCCTCGAATTGACGACGCGGACTTTTAAAAATCGCGTAAAATCCTAAGCACATGAATACTTTGTCTAATCTCAGTCGACCAATTGCCCTTGCGCCTCATGAGAGTGGTTTAAGTGTAGGGGGCCTGTAAGCGCATTCTTATTTCTGTTGTAGACGTATTTTATTTTATTTCAACGCTATTTATTAGTCATTGTTTTAGACATGATTTGTCAGTTATTATTTTCATCATCACAGCCCGTAACAGTCCACTGCAGGACTTAGGGCCACTCCCACGAAATCGGAGGTTATTGCCATAATCTCCACGCTTGACAGGGGGGTTGGAGATCGCAGTGTTTAAATATGACAATGGAAAATGCTGCAGCCCATTTTCCAGTCTACGGAGATGCTAAGATCTTTTGCCTCGAAAACATAAGTCGCCTTGTACAACACCCATGAGTGTAAGGGGTTGGTGCTATTCTACTCTGCCGGACACCACACGGCCTCAGTCTCAGTCAGGCCTCAGTCAGTTGTCAGTTATTATTACAAGTACTTAATTATTTACCAGGGAGCGAGAAAGAAGACCACAATGTAGAGATAGAAAGAAAAACCTCAAAAATACAACAATGTAAAGACATTTTACATTATCTGCAGCAATGAAACTATCATTGAAATGATCATTTACCATCAAATAACTTTATTTGGCTTTACATTTTGTGGAAATCTCCATATTGCACCAAGTGCAACAAATTGTGCGTGAAACATAACTTCACATGTTTCACAAATGTCTTAGTTTTTAGATTTTAACACAAATATTAATGTAAGTAGATTATTACATTCATTCTTTTTTAAATTTAAAATATTTTTATCCTAATGAGGAGTTTTCCAATAGGTATCTAAAGCATTCCTAGCCACTCACTAGATGGCGCCCCGACAATTTTGGTAATTGATAATCGCTTAAAATAGGTTCTTAGCAAACACGATATAAACACTGGGTACGTTGTATTGGATAATATTGTATTTGTCAATAGTTTTCAACCATTTTAGAGGTTGTAATAATAATGGAGCATAGTGCCAACTTCTACAAATATTTCTTTTTACCTATCGTTCAACCTTTAACAGTTATGTTTATATTAATAAATATTTTATTTTTAAGTTACGTATTAATCGGCTGCATGAAAACACTGCCACCATCATAACGATTAAAAAAATATTACCAAAATTGTAGGAGCACCATCTATTGATGCTTTTTGAAACCAACTATCAATACCTACTGGAAAACTCCTCATTACGTTATAAATGATATTAGGTATAAACTTTAAAATCTTACAATTGTTAATTTGGCATGAAAACTATGATCTCATTCATTGAGCTATTTGATAAATAAATTGACATAATACTAGTAATGTAAATATAATCAATAACATAAATACTGTTCATTACTAATAAAAAGTATATTTTATATACATTTTGCTTAATAAAACCCTTCTTCTTCTTCTTCGTCGAGTCAATTTTCGAAAACCCTAGATCTGGCATGCCCAGTAGTTGGCCACGGCAACCCTTTATCCCCCTTTATTAAATACCGTAGTCAAAACGACGAGGGTTAGTATTAAGCGCCGAAAAATAAGGTTAGTGATCTAGGGTAAACCCAAAAATTCAATCAAAATTAAAAAATTTATGGAATATTGTAATTTATTCCATGGAAAGTAAGTGAAGAATATTAGGGAAACACATAATCTGTTTTACAAGACCACAAACATGTTCTATTATTAAATGGTTATTAGATAGATAGATAAACACTTTACTGCTCACAAAAAAAAATAACAGTATTAATCAGTTACAGTAACAAGGAACACATATGAGCAAAGGCGGCCTTATCGCTACAAGCGATCTCTTCCAGGCAACCTTTACAGAAATTGAGACAATAATATTACAGCAGGTAGTGTTGAGCCACAGGATACAAGAGAGTGAGTTATTAATTATAGTGAGACCCTTTATCCTTCCCAGAATAACTCAATATAAACCAAATTAAAGAATACTCAAGCAGGTGTATGAAAACGAAACAAAAATATCATTCGCACAAATGAAAGCCTAGATATGCAGAGAGCAGAACAGTGGTCGATTTCAAAACACTGAAATGTCGACCTTCGACAATAATGAAACCGTTATAACAAAACGACGATACATTTCATACCCAGATACTTTCTCAGACTTCTGATTTGTACTGACCTTGTAATAGAGAACCTCTATACAATTAAAACCGAGTTCTTTCAGGAAATACAAACGTAGTCTTGTGTAATGTACGTCGATTCAGTGGGCTGAAAAATCAATACACTCCTACTTGTTCGCAACTCAACTTAATTGAATAAAACTAGATTAGAAAAAAGAAAAAAAAACACTTACCACTTAGCAAACACGACGAACAGATTTTGCTAACACGCGAAACGAGTTTTTATTCACGAAACGAAAGAAAATCTAATTTTATTTATTTATTTTCTTTCAACAGTGAATCGCGACAAAGACGATACGACAATCACTTGGTGACAGTGACAGCCAGCTCTGCAGTCTGCTATTCGTCGTTTTTTGTGCTGTCAATCTGACATTGACAGTGCAGTGTGACCAGATATCGTAACGTGATTTCGACATATTACCCTTAAATTATTGTTAGGTGATTCTAATCATGCAACACAGTAAGCGACCTTGCCAGCGACCACTGCCTGCCTATTTTTCTATTGTTGTTTCAACTGCATTCTACTGTTGTGGCAAAGTGCGTCACTTTCCACTCAACGTCAAGTTTGCCGTAAGTGACGAAAAGACAATATTGTGGTTACATCAATAAAAATTGCCCGTTTAGAAGCCTGTTACATTTTTACAGGTAACAGCTTTATAATTTTAGTTGTCGTATAGACCACAACAACTATAAAACCGTGCATATTTAAAAACTTTATTACATCATGAAAGCATCCGATCGTAAGATGTGGATGATGGATAGGGAGGCCTTTTGCGTCTATTACTCATGCCTAAATTCAGAAACAAAAAGCGTGAGAGCAAATCAAGGTGAAATGTATTGACCATAAAATAAGGTAAATTTTTGTATCTCGAATTTTTGAAAAGCGGAGCTTTGCGTGACTTAATATAAGTGAGTCTCACGGTTTTTGTTTCTGAATTTAGGTACTGAATTTAGGCATGTGTAATAAGCGCATTAGCCCTGCAGTGGGACAGAAGTGGCTAAAATAAATAAATTACATCATGGATACACGGAAATGATGACCTGTGAAAATGGGCTTCTTAACTCTCGACCACTTGAATGCTGTTAGACTTTGTTTTAAGTAAATATAATTTTATTTTACCAATATTATTATTACAATTTTTTTAGCCATTTCTGTCCCACTGCAGGCCAATTACCAATATACGGAAATAAAAAAACTCAACAGAAGAAACTTTAAAAAATGTGTTGACACCCCTCTCCTCCACAACGCCAGTGCGCCCAGCGCCGGCGATCCCCAATAACATGATCCCATCCCTCTGGAATGACGTCACAGAATATTCATTTATTCGTAATAATAATCATACATCGTCATTTACAGTTTCATGAATACAATTACCAATAGTTAAAGGCTAAATTACAATTAATTAAAATAATCAACAATCTAAAATAGTAATCAATTATCATGATACTAAATCGTCAAGAATTAAATTAATATTATAATATCAAATAATAATTATGTCAAATGTTAAATTAAATCATTATAAGAAAATTACAAATGGTTCAAAGTTATCAAATATAAAATTAAATCATAATATGTTTGTCAGAAATGTAAAATACAATGTTCGAAAGCTATATGTCCAAATTAATTAATCGAAATGTCAAATATAATAAAGATTTATTACTCGTATGTTTTTTTTTTTTTTTTTTTTTTTAATAATAGGCTTGCATTTGACCTCAACTCACCTGATGGAAAGCGACGATGAGGTCGAGGATGTTTAAAATAAATTGAGATTTTCGAGGATGTCTCTTCGTTTATTAGGCTGAAATAGCAGAATTCAATAATTCTGGTCACTCAGAATAACATTCCCTTTCACGTAACGTTCCTTTGAATCGTGTGAAAAGAACAGCGAAAAGTTCCTACGCATGATCAAAAAAAAACAGTTAACCTACGACGAAAAAAGAGGAGTTAATACTTTGACATGTGTGTGTGTCTGTGTGTATCATATCTCTCTTTTTGTAGGCCTGCTGGAAGAGATTTCTTTTTAGAGATAAGTAGTGCCTGTTGTCTAATATCTAATTTGTACTATATCTTTAATTTTCTTGTGTACAATAAATTGTTAAATAAATAAATAAATAGTAGCTCCCTGTTTCATTAAAATCGATTCAGTAGTTTAGAAAATATTTGAATAGGATATCTAAACGTGGTCAGGTGTTATCCGACTTTTTCTTTAGGTTAGGTTAATATGTTCGCGCCGGCCGGGCCCCGGAAGTTTAAATGGCTAGAATACGATCTAAATTGAAAACTTTAGACCTTAGTACACGCGTACACTTAGTAACGCGTTCCCCGCGACAGCAAAAAGGCTGCAAGTACCTATGTCGATATAGTTTGAGCGAAACAGCTATTTCGCAGTTGCGATTCCGCGCGCAAACGCGCCAGTAGACTTAGGACTGGGGGATACGGGCCTAAAGAAACATGCGCATCATAGATCTCTATAATATGTAGAGATCGATGATATAACCTTAATACGCTGCTACGCGTGACGCAGCGCGGCAATGAGCAGTTTTCCAATAGGTATCTAAAGCATTCCTAACCACTCACTAGATGGCGCCCCGACAATTTTGGTAACTGATAATCGCTTGAAATAGGTTTTTAGCAAACAGGATATAAACACTGGGTACGTTGAATTGGATAATATTGTATTTGTCAATAGTTTTCAACCATTTTAGAGGTTGTAATAATAATTTAACATAGTGCCAACTTCTTTAAATATTTCTTTTTACACTTCGTTCAACCTTTAACAGTTATGTTTATATTAATAAACATTTTATTTTTGTTGTTAGTTGGTTGCATGAAATCACTGCCACCATCATACAGATTAAAAAAAGATTACCAAAATTGTAGGAGCGCCATCTATTGATGCTTTTTGAAACCAACTATCAATACCTACTGGAAAACTCCTCATTGTATGGAGTTGATGTGCCACGTCGCGTCGCTAAAGTATTAACCCCCTATTGTAGATAACGTGGCTAGTGCAGCTAAATGACGAAAGGAACTCCTTAATCCGTGAGTTTCTTCTCTCATTGGGTCTAGCTCTATTAAAAAATACTAGTAGCGCCGTGTCGCACAGCGCAGCGTAAATGGGCCCTTTGCGTTGACGCACCGGCGCGACGGAGTGGTGACGAATTGCTCTTCGTCGCAAAAGAAAGAAATGCAACCTTATTACTTATTGTGGTTAGTGGGAACGTTAGCGCCTTAACTGACCAGCCTTAATTTAATATTATACATACAGTAATGAAAGTCTCGCATTTATAACCAAGTTTAATAACTTAACATATCACAATTTATTGCACTGAATCAATGACTTTGAAAGCTTGATCCATCACTACATTGTGCACTACGTAATGCATCGGAAATGCTGACTGAGATTTTTACATTAACAAGCTAGTTGTTCATTGTTTAGTTGCATTATCATATCTTAATGAGATGTCTTGCCAGTTAGCTACGTCAAAGATGGCCTTTACATAATCCGCCCTCACATTTTTGTACTGTAGATAGTAAGCATGCTCCCAAACGTCGATACCGAACAGTGGAATGAGACCTAAAACATAAGAAATTATATTTTAGGACTCCATGTTTACCATGAGCTGTTATAGCAGGACCTAAACAGAACTGCACTGTACAGCTAGCACAAGTTGCTATCGCGCGGATAAGCGAGAAAAGGCGCGACATAGGTATTGTTATCTCTTTCATCTTAGTATTGAGACAAGGGAACAAAGGCTCTCTCGCGGCGCAAGCTGTGTCGCGGACACACGTGTGATAGCCGTGCTGCTTAGAACGAGACAAGCTTATGTGACACATATAGCGCTGTCTCGTTCTAAGCAGGGCAGTTCTGTTTAGGTCCTCATTCTCATGGTAAGTCCCCAGGCATCACAAAGGAAATATAAATGTGTGATTCTAAGTATACCAAGTACCTGTGGTAGCCTGCAATGGGTCCTGGTTCTGACAAGTGGCAATCTGTAACTTGTTCAATTGCTTGTTATAGCCGAGCCAGCCCCAACCTGAGCCCTGAACACCAATAGATGTTGTCGCCAACATATTCTTCATATTATCTATCCCACCAAAGTCCCTGAAATATATCAGAAAAAATATTGAGTTCAAAAACATTTATAATTATTGATTAACATCTGTTTTCTAAATTCATAAATGATCAATTATTAGCAGTGCAATAACTAAGTATAAAAATATTAAAAAGAAGAATAAATATTAAGTGAATCACAATCACAATTGCTATTGGTGCTTCTACTACAAAGAGTACCTATACTATCTATAAAATGAGAAACATGAAAAAGATGAAGATTTTTTTGCTAATAGGACAGCCTCACAAGAACACTCGAATAAAGTGCCGAGTGATAAAGAATGTCACTAGTATCAATAGTATATTTTTACGTCACATTTGTTATTGTCCTTACATGCCGCCGATTGGAAAACTACTGATGAAAAGACACTGAAGCCCCTTCATGGTCCTTTTTATCGTGTGTGCTATATGTTATACTACTGTGACATTATTTACCACCCATCTCTTATTCAGAGTGACGTTCCTGAGAGGCCATCCAATTAGCAAAAAAAAATGGGTAGTAAGTGTTATAATTAATAACATGCTACATGTTTAAAAAATATTGTATAGGACCAGTCACCTTAGAGCATAAACTTGCTAAATACATTTTTTATCTCCTATTGGCATTACATAATTAGCACCTTCCTAAAATAGTCCAAAATAGCTACTTCAATGTTTTTAGAGTTAGCAGGTTTCCACTATAAGGTGACAATGTTATCTTAGTAGATAAATTACTATATATTATCTGGAACATAAGTAAACATGCAACATTGAGACGAAATTAGCACATAATTAAGGTATATATAGAGTTAATGATTCATCAACAGTGTACCGTGTTATAATGTAACCTAAGCCATTAATTTCATACTTTAGACATGCGTGAACGGTTAATAAACCTGAACCAAAACACAGAGACTTTAAGCAAGGATTACAAATTATTGTGCTTTAATTTACAGGTATTATGTAAGAACAAATACATGCAGCATGCAATTTTTTTTAAATATATTACTTTTCAATCGCTTTGGCAAGCTGATCCGATGGTTTACCACCATCTGGTGAGAGATTCTGCCAGAAAATAGTGTGGTTGATGTGGCCACCCCCATTGAACCTCAATGCCGGTGCCAGGGTAATCACTTTCTCAATGTCACCTGTGAAACCACAAATTCAGAAACCAATGCACATATAAACCTGAATAACTTTATATCAAGACAATTTAAATTATATCACATTCAAAAGAATTTTATGTATTTTATGATTCAATCTCATGTCTGAACAACAAAAACTGAAGACTATATTTTGTTTTAATACTAAAGCAAGAGAGTTGTAGGTAAAGCATTAGGTACCTGTTAATGTACGTCCCAGTAAGAGTAAGTTGTTAGTAGGACATACATTAACATAGGTGTATAATAGTGTTTAATAGAATAAATAATAGTGTTTATGCCACCTAATTCATACTGATCTACATAACTAAAAATAATAATCTAAGTCAATACCGAAGAAAATAGAAAAAGAAAATAATACTGTTGGACTGCTTGCAAAAATTCACATGACGGTAGCGTCTGGCAAGGTGTGAGGTTCAACCAAAATATGGAATGATTAAGATGCCCTCCGCCATTAAACTTGAGAGAGCTGAGGAGTCGAATCATTGTACTGGTATCAGCTGCTGCCAATTGAATTAATTACCCATTTGAATGGATTTGACACATTACTACAGTTTCTCTATTAAGAAGTACCTACAATATTCAATCTTGTGAGATTACACTTTAGGTGAAACCAAAATCACCAAAATGTAGCTACATAGGGTATAATTATCTTGGAATTATTTATGCTTTCCCATGTTATACTTCAACTTTATGTGGACAGATGCAAATATGTAGGTATATTTAAAATAAGTAAATTATCTGGTTAATTAATACTAGAGTTGCACATATTAAGGATATATTTGAGCCTCTTCCTACCTTTAGTTTGAGCATCTTTTAACTGTGTCTCTGCAGCATTGAGATTGGCGATATATGTGGCATGATGTTTCCCGTGGTGCAGCATCATTATGTCGCGACTGATTACCGGTTCCAGCGCCGCATAATCGTAAGGTAGGTCCGGCAACGTATGCTTTTGCCTCACTGCGCCGCTAGCCCGACTAGAAAAATAGTTATGCAAGGAATAAAAAGTTATAGCACATCAAAACACATAAATCATATATTTTAGATATAATACACTTACATTAAATTCTTAAGGTTTCGTGAAGCAAACATGATTTAGTTTATTGAATAGGAATTCAATTTAAATAAGAAACCGGCCGGCAAAACAGTAAAACGCAATAAAATTATCTCAAAATTATCAATTCTGTAAGTACTAAAATTATGCAATTACAGATGTCACTTTTTTATGTTGCCATATGTAAAAAAAATGTTCTGAAGTATTTTGATAATGCTGCGGTCACACCTGGCGGTTGGTTTTGCAGAAACTGTAGCAGGTTTATCAGAGGTTAGTAAACCTATTTTAACTACGCAGTTTATGCGAGTATATTGCACACCTGTTAACATTAGCAACACTAACGAAATTAGTAAAGCCCAGGACATCTAGCCGACCTTTTTCGGACGTCCGACCACGTCCCCACATCCGAAAGCTACCTCATTTTATACTACGTAAGGATTCGTGCCGTGTGGTGTCCGGCAGAGTAGAAAAGTATCAGTGTATGGTTGCGGCATTAAATAAAAAATTCGCTTCGCTCAAAGGGTTGCGGTATTGTGTAAGGTAGGAGGTACTGCCCTAGCTGGGTGGCTCCCATTCGAACGTGATACCCCGTTATATCCGACAGCTCTTTGTGATAAATCAGCGCCTCAAAACAGGTAAACATACAGCGTTCTCTCTCAGCGTCTCAATTATCAAAAAGTACGAGTTGGTATTTTCTTTTTTAAAATGCACTCTTTTCTCCAGAGATAATTTACATCTACATTATTTTGGCGGGCCTAAGTAAATACACACGAAAGGCTCATTCGGTGTACCCATACGCACGCAGCTCAACTTACTCACACATTCACATTGCACGTAAATTCGTACGTGCAATACGTCACGTACGCGCGTTGCGAGCTGCGCGGAAAGGTAACCGGCGTGGCATTTATGGGAACTAACATTCTGGTTTTATTTTACAGGCTTATGAGTGGTAATTTAGCGTCCTCATGTATGAGGGTGGGTTCACTTGCTCTACATACTCTCAAACAAACACTTTTCATTTTGTACTAAGATTCTCAATAATAATTTTTAAAAACCTTGAAATAAATCAGACTCCTCCGGCCGCTCGCGCTATCGCAAGACACATTCTTTACATTTAATTTTATAAAATATTTTCCGGCAAATTTGTCAGAAATAAATCTTTTTAGCATATGGTAACATTATGAACTCCTGTCCTACTCGCACTGTGCTTGCATTGGTCAGAATTTGAAATGGCCACGCCTATTCCCCGCCTCCCGCACGTCCCACACCTCTCTTCTTGTCAATGTCATTTTTATTTTATTTGTGTGCCATGCGCGCCGCCGAAACGTGTCGCGATAGAAATTATATTTGTGTGTGTATTGTTGGTTACGACGTTGATCGAGTGTGGTGTTGTGTGAAGATTTTTGCCGAATATAAATGCGGAGAAAAGTGGCAACTTGTAATATTTTCGTCAAAATATAACAATAAATAAACTTTATTCAGTTCTTGTGATATAACGGATTACATTTGTTTGATAAAGTTTATTTGAACTCGTTGTACTGTAGAAACTCGTATGTGTGTGTATCGCTACAATAAGTGGTGCACTTGTTTATTTATAGACTATCGCAATTTGCAGTCATGTAATTATACCGGTGGCGCTAAGATGTCTCAAAGGGATACAGCGATTCACCTGGTGGCGGGAGGGTAAGTGGCTAGACCGGACGGAATTGTCACATAATAATTGTGTTATCTAAATCCATCATTATCCTCAAGGCATGCCGCCAACAGCTAGCTGTTTACGACAGCTTTTTGCAGTGTTTACGCGTGGCAGGAATAAATCATCGCCTGTATTTAGTATTCGTAATTTACATTATAAATATATGAAGGTGAAATCCATAAAAGTTATTTGAATTTCTGTTCATAGTCTCTCACAATGCACACAATAACAAACAGTTAAATGAAATGTATGCAATGTAGTAATAACCTTGTTCATGTACCCCCTTGAGCACATGTGCCGAAAATAACAACATATGAAGTTGTTGTTATCATTTATTTCAGTCTGAAGGTAGCTGTTGTATGGAAAAATATTGTTTTGGTTCCTGATTGTTAATTTACTTTTATAGTACTTATAGTAATCCAAAACTTGGTTAGAGACAGGCTACTGCCAATGAGAAAAAGATGAGTATTAATAAGTCCATTGCTACCTGGTCCTGACTCCCAGTTTGAAAGGGTTTATGATTATTTATCATTGGTAGAGAATTGACTGGAAAGTCCCTTATTATAAAATTGCCACTAAAAGAGAAAACTTAGAATTGATGTTGACAAAATTGCACAACAATTTCAAGTTGTAAAGCATGTCTACCATAGAATATAAATTAAGGTTTCCATGGTTTAACTGCATCTAGTTATCACAATCTGTAGGGCCGATGGCAGACATTTCTTCTTATTAGTAAGGAGAAATTTGTGCCTGTTGTGTCTTTTATAATTTGGTCATTTATATTTTCTACAATCTTGTGTACAATAAATGGTTAAATGATTAAAGAAAACAAGGTCTTGTGCAATCCTATTATAATTCTTCAGTTTATTGTTCTTTCAAGTCAACTTATTTAATGACCTACCTTGTTGTTTTCTTATATCTAATTGGAATCTTACTAGTTTGATTAAAGTTAGAATATAAAATAAATAACCTATAAAGTAAGCTTGAGTGACTATGAAGTATTACGTTTTCCTCTCTAGATTTAAACAATTCCTTTATAATCTTGTTATTTTTTTTTATTTTTTTTATTAACCACTCTTGCATCCACAAAGCCATTGTTTTTTTTATACCACTTAGGTGGCAAACAAGCTTAGGGCCTACCTGATGGTAAACAGTCACCGCAGCCTATGGATGTTTGTAATACCGTTTGTAAAATGTACAAACCCCTTTGTTGTTCTCATTACCTGATTGTAAGTCAGGTGAAACTGCTAATTTTGGAGGGTATTTACCCGTCCACTAAAAAAAATATTTTTTCACACTACCACTAGTATATTATATATTCTAAATATTATGAAATATATTTAACATATAATATTTACTTATTAGTTCATTTTACAGTTTTACAGCAATTAAATACATTTAAAATATAAGACAATGGTTAAAGGCCAATGACAAAACTGCATTTTAAAATAGCTTTGCAGATAGATACCTTATTGGCAAATAAAAAGAACAATAAAACAAGGTAACACATGTACAGTGGTATGTGCGCGTGTGTTTTCCTAAATGAAATAAAAACCCCGTCACTGCGATCGGAGATATCCCAGAATGTCCTTTGTAAATTGCACACGGCTCAAATTAAAAAGTTGAGAGTATTGGAGACGTGTCCTTTGTATAGGTCTATGGCCTTGTTAATATACTATATATAAAATATGTTGTCAACTGAAATACTGCGATTCCTTCTGAACATTGCCAATAAAATGAAAAATATCTTTTTCAGAGTTGCCGGCACTGCTGGTGCGGTCGTGACATGCCCTCTCGAGGTGGTCAAAACCCGGCTCCAGTCCTCCATGGGAGTCGGGATGCCGCCTTCACCGCCCCCATCAGACAGTGCCACCAGCACAAAGCGGGTCTGCTCAAAGATACCTAGGCATCAGGTAGCTTTTATTTTTGTTTTGCTGATTGCTTGTAGATGGCAAATAAGCTTCGCCTACATTTTGTTGTTTCCGATACCTGTAAGTTTCGTAAGGTATTCATAGATTAAAAACTAGAGTATTCGTAGATTTTTTTTATAGTAAAGAATAGGAAAAAAATTCTCTTTTAAATGTAAATTAGAACATCATACCTATCTGACCTTGCAATTTCCAAACCATCGCCTACCTATCGAATCTCATATCTAAGCTGTAGCATGCCCCCAATACATTTAGATTATCTAATCTTTAAAATGATATATAGTTACTTATCGGTCTTCGTAACTCCGTAATAATTAAGATAAAATATATAGATGGATGTATGTAGTAATGTAAGTATATGAATCTATCTAAACTGGTTGATTGATTAGTCTGATATTCGTCAGATAAAAGATAAAAATTTAAATAGTTTGTTTACGTTTCGTCTGACATAGGTACTTGCCTAAAACACGACGTCTTTCCGGAAAATAAGAGTTCGCTGCGCTCGTTCATTACCAACACCATAGGATCGTTCAAGAGGTATATGAGGTATATAAGGCCTCTTCAGAGGCGGGCAACGCATTGGTGACTCCCCTGGTGTTGCTGATGTCCATAGGCGGCGGTGACGACTTTCCATCAGGTGGCCCGCTAGCCTGTTTGTCTGCGGTATAACATAAAAAAAATACATAATTAAGGTATAAGATATCTAGGTACTTATTATGATAACACCCTTCAAGAGCCAAAATGCCGCTCGCTGCGCTCTCTCATTTATTGGTTTATGTTACTTGTATTAAGTACATCACCTCGTTAATGGCCTAGGTTTATTATATGCCGAAATGACAAGAATTCAGAGCCAGGGTCCTCTTTTCTACTTTTTCTTCTCCTCTTTTGTCGGAACTTCGACAATCTCACGTCGTAAGCCGTTAGCACTCGCGTTTTTTTTTATTCTACGCATTGACATATGAGCAGACAGCCCACTTGATGGTAAGCGATTACTGTTGCTAATACTGTTGCATCGATGACTCTGCGTTTAGGTTGCAGACACCGCAAATGCAGAACCGCAGGTGCGTTGTCACTGTGAGGGATGACTAAGATGAAATGCCTCATGCCTCATTGACTTTACATAATTTATTTTCAAAATGACAGATATTCCGACCTCCGTTACCTACCTTTATTACGGTTGCCCCCAGCTGTTAGGACAAAATGCTAAATATTTAGAGCTTTTGCGCTCATTCATCCATTGTTTGTGCTTACATTATGTAGTCTGTGTGCTTACGATATTATGGATGGATATTGTTAAATTTAGATTACATATATGTATCTACCTATGCATTTAAATTGTTAAATATTTATTGGAAATAATATCTAATGAACAACGAAGTCAACGACTATGGATCGTTCGTTAAAAATTAGAGATATAGGCAAATCTTTCACGGTAAACAAATTACATTTGAACTGGGACTTAAATACAAAATGACCTATATTATCTGAGAATCCCCTAGCTATTTATAAAACTATAATTGTATTATGCTTTCTCTGTGTTGTGATGAATGATGTAGGTATGCGATTTATTCGTGCCCCGCTGTGCCCGTAGGGTGAGCGGGTTGTGCTCACCTTTCTTTAATAGGCATAGACTATAAAAAATGGGTTTTGCGGGCTCTTATAGCAAAACCTAAACAGAACTGCCCCGCTTAGAACGAGACAGCGCTATACGTGTCACATTAGCTTGTCTCTTTCCCAACTAAACTGCGCGTTACTTGGACGGATTTATAAAATTCATGGTAAGGCCCTGTACTAATGACAGAAAGCTTTTTCTAAAATCACTCCACAATAATATAACCGTCAGACGTCGGTATACTCCCGGGAAGAAAGACATCTCGATTAAAATGGTTTAAAAAAAAAACTGCAACGAAATTAGTGCACCCGTTCTGGATCTACGAAACAATGTACTCATCTACAGATACATACATTAGTCAAACTTCTAACACCTGTCGAACAGCGTCTCCGCGTAGCCAGTAGGTAGCCAGAAAATGGTTAGTTTGTACGCGATATGTAGGGCCCTTATTGTAAAGGGCGGCAAATTTTTTTTTATTCCACCAGTGTGGCAAACAAGCTTACGGCCTGCCTGATGGTAAGCAGTCACCGCAGCCTATGGACGTTTGCAATACCAGGGGCATCACCCACGCGTTGCCGACCCCGGCAAATATTTGTTTAATATTAACTATTTCTTTCTTGCCTTATAACTTTAATATTAATCATTCACAAGAAACTGGGGCCTCAAAACATTGTGCTGCTAAAGGACAATGGGCGATAATGTATGGAACACGGATTGCATGTTAATGCTGTTAAATTTAATTAAAATACCATCATCATTAACTGCTGTAGGTACAAAATAGGAAAATTTGTAAAACATTTGCACATGATTGTTGTAGGAATTCCATCAAATTGACTTAAATCTGATATTTACTTCTAAACCTACGACTTACTATCTTACCAGTGAATATCATCTATAATAAATGAAGTTTACTCAATTTGCCGTCTTCTATAAAAATAGAATTTTATTATAAGATAAGAATATACCTACGGGTCTGTTTACATTGTAAACTAAAATACCAAGTGTTCTATTTTTAGATCATAATCATAAATACCTACCTAGTTATAGAAACACCGTAGCGAGCGTAATTTAATATTTATTACATAATATGTAGGTATATAATAATAATTATTATTTTCAAGTAAGGTAGCAGATAGGTAGACTAGACTTATAAACAAAATGCTACTTGGCAAATAACCAAATTGCCTTAGGCACGCAACCTACGCATCGATTTTACTTGCCTTTGCTTGTCATTTGAAACTGTTGACTTAATAAATACCTACTTTCTTGCCATGCCATAATGCCAACTTTATATTTATACGGTGGCGCCTTCAAAAATATTAAGTGTGTATTTTTTTATAAGTTTTTTGTTTATGATATTGTGGCACGTCTTATCTCGCATTAGAAGACGAATCTAATTACGTTTTAACGTCTTATTTATAAAAATACATCAAGGTGTTAGACTATAACACAACCTTATCCAAGAATATTTTGTAGTAATAATCGTTTTGGTAATAATAGGCATAATAGGCATTCAAATAAGGCATTTAATCTTGATGTACGTACTGCGATCACAAGTTTATTTTTCCATATCGCCAAACCGCGGAACTTATGGTACAATCTTCCACCGACGTGAAGAGACTGAAGTCCTGCATTGAATTATGGGCAGTTGGTATGAAATCATTCTGAATATATATAGACAGTTATTGAGTACTAGACATAGGAAGGATCCACTCCTGATGTCCATGACCAGCTAATATTATGTCATATACCGGCGAGATAAGCAATGACCTTACTCAATGTCATAACAGACTTGCGCAGTTCCAAGGCCGCGCTACGAACGGTGTTATATCAACCTGCTATACCTACCTATTCCTATTATATTTCAATTGAGTTGATAGCGCCGCCGCTGGTCTGACTAAATTGCGCACTTACGAACGTATAGCTACGTGCCTAGCTACAGAGTTGTTTGTTTCCTTCCACCATATTTAACTACGTACCTATGCCGTATAGAATACCAACTCAACACGGTCACAATATGTTATCTCGCGTAAAAATAGATGAACGTTTCGGGAGTTTAAAGTCCGCTACAGGAAAGTAAATAAATAAAATACTGCCTACACTTATTGATACAAATGTTCGCAGAACAGCAGTCGGTTTCGTCTACACTCGACTAGTGTTTAATTGAATTATGTACGTATCGAATCAATGTTATCTGAAACTGGCATATCCGTTATCATTATTTATCGGATACCAGTTTGGCCGCGAATTATTTCAATTTTAATCTTTATAGGTACTCGCCTAATTTAAGAGATATTTTCTAGAGAGAGAATTTGGAACAAACAGCATATGGCGCGCGATACACTACTTAAAATATGCTTACTTACTGCTAGGTATTTAATTTGTTTTGTTTACGAAGGCTAAACGTTTAAAATTATTTCGCAACGACGTGTTGTCGAGAATCGAATGTGCTTAAATGAAAAAGGAAACTGGTTGCGAATGTAAATATTATTCAAATATCAGATTTAGTTTTTAATGGTCATTTCCTACATCCATTGAGCTTGATGCTCGATGAAGCTGTGTCGAGCTTGACCTGTTAATTGTCATAATATGGGTAGATATCTATAATGTATTGTATATCGGGGTGAATGTACCATGTCATGGCCATAGTGAAGTGAGCTATGAGGAGTTTTCCAGTAGGTATAGTCAGTTTGTTTCAAAAAGCATCAATAGATAGCGCTCCTACAATTTTGGTAATTGTTTTTTAAATCTATATGATTGTGGCATTAATGTTATGCAGCCAACTAATACGAAACTTCAAAATTAAATGTTTATTAATATAAACATAACTTTTAAAGGTTGTACGAAATGTACAAAGAAATATTTATATAAGTAGGCACTCCATAGGCATTCCATTTAAATACAAACCTTTCATATATGTATTACATCCATTCTTGATCCTAGCGTCGATGAAACGAACCGACTCAGTCAAATTGATGTTTGTTTTGTTTGCAATAATTTATTACAACCTCTGAAATGGTTCAAAGGTATGATAAATACAATATTATCCAATACAGCGTACTCTGTTTAGGGCGCCATCTGGTGAATAGTAAGGAATGCTTTAGATACCTATTGGAAAACTGCTCATTATGTTTTAAGTACCTATTACCTCTAGACATCAAAAGGAGGAGAGGATTTTAGGTATTGTGTTTAGTTGAGTCCGAGTGCCACATAACTCCGTGCCATATTTTGGGTGACCTCGAGAAATTCTAAACTTCCTTATTCCCCTAATTAAAACTATTTTATCCTATACAATTATGTGCCGTATACTTAAAAACTAGGACCAAGAATAGGTAGATTTTCAACGTCTCGTTAGGGAGTACATAATATCTATATAGGGTTTCTTTCCTAGTAGAAGATGTCTATTCTGATCTCTAATTGATCAGTGTGTGTATGTACATTACGGACTTATGGTATACATTTGATATGTCTTTACATACATATTTAAGATATTAAAGGTACACACACGATAAATAACCGATTTATTCCGCACTGGAATTTTTCCTCTGTTTTGTAGCGTACAAACCAATGCCACTTTCGGCATCATTTTGTCAACACTGATTACAGTTTCTATTTTGGGTACCGTACCAATGCCATCTTAATTTAGGATATGATAGAACTTGTTCATCCCGTTCAATGTGTCTTTGCGGTTTTAGGTACTTCCCGTGATAAAATGATTTTATGGTCCGTGTCTTGGTCTAAACTAGCATCCGTTTGTAGCTGTCCGTCTAGCATATGTATGATTAGGCTTAACTTATTTCATTAGAGATACTGTTTTATTATATTTACAAAGAGATAAAGGCACGTTCAATCGCGCTCATAAAATTATGATTCCTGTGGAGACGTTAAAAGGTTTTTTTTTTTTATAAAATGTAGCATGCTGTTCGAAAGGGAATAAAGTGAAAAACAGTTTTTAAAATTATAATAATGTCAAAATCACTGTTAGTTTTCCTTTTAAAAGTTTCAAAGATTTTTTGATCTAAAAATAAAAGTTAATATCATTTGCAAATATTTTTTAGTTTTTTGTAAACATACAATATTACAAACTAAATTAAAAATACATTTTGAGGCTGTATTGTCTAAAAAAAAATTAATTTTAATTTATAAGACAAAGTATAGAAATTTATTAAAGAAATTTTCGTTTATTAATTTTCAAATAAAAGAACAGTACAGTTTAGAATTATTTATCGGTGTCTAAGGGACAGCTAATAATCCCTTCTTTTAGCCAATTCCATTTGTTTCACAATGCATCTAATATCCTGAAGCTAGCTATAAAATATTTTTTCTGTAAGTGGTAATGCAGTTATGTGCGTGACTGTACAATACATTTAAGCAATCAAGTCTAGGGGCATATGTTCTGCAACTGCAAGAGCGAAATTCTATTTGATGTACTTAATAGGAATAGCTGCAGAATTAACTGATCCCCTCCCCTAACGTAAATTTAAACTGCATCTGTCTGTACGTGTAACATAAGACGTCAACAAACATTAGTTACGTAATTTAAACGTTGTTTTCGTCTTGAAACGTTACACCCTAACTCGTAAAGGCCTTTACAACCTATTGTTTCCATTACTCACTGTATAAGTAGTAGCTAAGCTAGTATTGTCCATGTTATTAATGGAAGGACTAAGCACAACAACAGGAAGAAATAATTTATTTTTTAGCTTATTTGCTGCCAGAGTAACGTGTACGGGGTCGACGCGCTTAATACCCCTGGTTTTGTAATAGTTAATAGGATACAGTAAATGCTTCGTGCTTACCATCAAGCAGGCCGTACGTTGTTTGCTACTTAATTTGCAACTTACACATTTTGCGACTTGGACATTTTTTTACCAGTGGACATTTTGCAACTGGGACATTTTGAGACTAAACGTGCAAAATGCTTCCTATACCAGCCAGGCTTTACGTTGTTTGCCATTCTTTTGCAATTTGCGATACCGAGTCGTGTACGACATTCGTATGACATTCATAAGCGTTTTATAAAAACCCAAATTGAATAAATATATCTGAACTTGAACTTGAAAGCCACCTTAGTAGTACAAAAATAAAATAAGGCTACCAAATATATAACAACAAAAAACTCTGGAAAAGCAAATAAATAATACTTGAATATAAATATATAAGCAACCCACGCAATAGACGCACAGATATATCTGTATTTCGAACTACTCGAGATAAAATTCTCTATCGCTCTCGGAGTTGAAGCAACGTAAACGTGAAGTCTTATGGTTCTGTTGCTAACGGTTTCCGTTTTAGTTGCGTGATGAGTGACGGGAGTTTGACGTCTTGGAGTAGGGTAGTGATGCAATTCCGTGCAAATTCTTAGTTTTATTAGGTATCAGTATAGGAAAATGGGCAGCAGCTTTTTCCATTGTTTTTATATTAACACGGCGATCTCCAAACCCGGCTGCTAAGCGTGGAGATTTGTGATGGCAAAAATTTCCCTTTTCGTGGGGGAGGCCCTTTAGTCCTGCAGTAGACTTTTATGGGCTGTGATGATGATCAGTATAGGTCATGTAACTCGTATGAACTTGGGGTACTGAACTCTTTTCAATAGTGTTGGCTTTGCAACAAGCTTATGGTGTAGGCAGAGTAAAGATCCAACGTAAAACGAGATGCATGCACGAACAGTAGACCGTAGCTAGTTAAATCTGTAGTGTCATCTTGTTTGTGAATGTCCAATCAACTTAGACGTGGACGGCATTGCAGCCGCGGTCATGTACAAGATTTATTATCAACAGCTATTCCCAGTGAAGCCGTAGCTATCCACTCATTTGCTACTGGACGTTATATTTGGCATCTATTCAGTGAAGGCCAACGTCCAACGCTATCGGGCAAGACGCGCATAGTCTCGCCCCGACTGCCTGATGGCGACATGATCGATGTTGCCATGTCACACGGCTTAGTTTAGACGCAACTTTGTTTTCGCATTTTTAGCAACGGATCCTGATGGGATAATAAATCGTATTGAGCGTTACATGTACTGACCACCATCAATATTTTCTTTATATGGACGACTTGTTTCGCTGTAGGTACTCCAATTTATTAGCTCATCGGAAAAGTTCCAAGAATAATGTCCAATTGTATCTAGCAAACCGAAACAATAAAAGAGTCGTTCATATAAAGATGCTAACTAACTACGTACTAATAAAGATGCTATAGCTTCGCACTAGCGACGTTTGTAACATGTGGCGTCTAATGCAGGAGGCCAAATGGGGCTACAGACGCACGATGGGCGCGATGTTCGCCTACAGCAAGCAAGCCGATCGTATGCTGATGTCGTACAATTGCCAGGTGCAGCAGTACGCGCGCGCAGGCCACGCCCGGGTCGCCTCCAGGATGAACCTCATACAGTGCATTAGGTAAGCTAACTGTCCAGCCTTGGATAATAATGTCCTTAATATCACAGAAGTCCTTGTTGATTCAACTACATTTCAAGTAATTTTGATTAGATTAGATTCCTCGAAATGACCAGTCCATTTGACTAATATTATTCGTCCTTTGACCTAAATTGATTACCGTATTAAAGAATATTGGGCTTGCATAGATTAGATGTATTTTGAGGAACATGCAAAAGGGTCATGACAATTCGTAACGAAGCCGGGTAGTAAACCCGGCGAGCTAAAGATGTGTGGTGCGGTGCGCTACGAGCGAGGTGTTTACTGTCTTTTTGGCTGGCTGCCACCGAATGCTTGTACAACAAACGTGACTGCAAGCAGACCATTGTTTACCATTAATATCCCTAACAGTGCGGTCATGAAGAAAGTACTGTTCTTTTCTCCTTTATGAAACATAAGACACTTTTGCCCGATAATATTTGAAGGCGTGTCCCATACGCAATGGAAAAAAACTAGAAATATCTCACTTATCAATAATGCTACAAATCATTTGTAGAAGCGGAATGCCACTGGAATATAGAAGTTCGAACCGCTTACAGCTGACGTGGTTATCACGCACATGCTAATAGATAAGAACACATTATGTATGCGTCCACGGGTGGTCACGAGAAGCAGGCGTGCGCCGGATTTGCGCCGGCTCCGGGGCTGCGCCAAATACCTTCAGATTAGCAAGTTTAACCAATATTGGCTGATTGCTTATCAGTCCGTGTATTCGCGTATAGGGGACTATAGATAATATCTACGCCACCAGATCACTCATGTTGTGCATGAAAGTCTCGTAGACCTCTCGCGGCAACTTTATTGACGATAGTATGTATTTTTCGTTAATGTTTACTCTTTTTATCTTAAATACTGATACACAAAATATCCATTTACGTCAAACCGGTTGTTATCGAACTTTATTAAAGAGTGGGTGTCAGAGCAAAGGTCATGTTTACATTGAACTTACTTTTTCCAGGCATATTGTGCAAAATGAGGGACCCAAAGCGTTGTTCAAGGGCTTGGGGCCCAATATCGTGGGAGTGGCGCCGTCTAGGGCTATTTACTTCTGCACATACTCTCAAGCCAAAGCCATTCTAAACCAAAACATCCCACCGGACACGCCGATAGTGCACCTATCGGCTGCGAGTGCTGCAGGTGACCACATTCACTTATTGTATTGACATTACTCATGTAAGGCCGTGCCGGATCTAGAAGCGGCATCGAGTTGCCATGCCATATGCTACACTCGTGACACAAGATTATTAGATTACCGGCTGTTTACCCAACCTTCGTTTTCCGTGTTACGACTGTTCTGTTTCGATTTCAGGTTTCGTTTCGTGCACAATTACGAATCCGATTTGGTTTGTCAAAACACGATTGCAGCTCGATGGTCAGAATGTGACGGCTATGCAGTGTATAAAGAGGATATATCGTAAAACCGTGAGTATCAGACCTCAACACATGAGTCCCATGGTGAGCGCCAGAAATTATATGGGCGCCCAAATTGGGACACCACATCAATTAAACATGTCTAAATTTCAGGGTATAAAAGGTTTCTACAAGGGCATTACTGCTTCCTACATGGGCATAAGCGAGACCGTGGTCCACTTCGTGCTATACGAGGGTGTGAAGGCGAGGCTGATGGCGGCCAGGGCGCACGACGGCGTCGTGAGTGACCAGCGCTCGCCAAGGGACTTCGTGGAGTTCATGGGAGCCGGCGCCTTCTCCAAGACGGTCGCTTCGTGCATCGCCTACCCACATGGTGAGTTGCGCTATTATTGTGTTATCTACGGTTGTATTTTATCGTATCGCTGTTGTAGAGGCACTGATCCCGCAAATTTTGGTGTGAGAATATTGGGTCCAGGTGATTCTAGTGTAGATTCATTATTCTCACACGCATCCTAAAATTTCTTAAAATAGGTATGCGTAATTGCGTGAACAGGATAGTCTTCTATTATTTATAGATATAGCACTGTATTTCACAGTTTAAAAATAAATAAATATATAAACAATGTGGACGAATTCACAGCGCCATCTAGCCCCAAACTAAGCAAACCTTGTACTACGGGTGGTAGATAACTGAAACACTTTAAATACATACGTATACACATAGAACAACCAGACCAGTAACAACATTTAAAATTCATCATTTCAATGTCTCCGGGAATCGAACCCGGGACCTCTTGAGTGTCAGACATGTTCACCACTGAACCACTCAGGTCGCCAGAAACAGAAAGGAAAGGGAAAATTTTTACTCAAGTACTTTTTAAATTCGACATGTCCAATGATATTTCCATAGAAATCAGTTCAGTCAAAATAATTTACCTTAAGGCTAGATGGCGCTGTGTGAATTGTCCAAGTATGATTACATTTATTTTTATATATTTATATATTTAATTCGCCCTCGTACCCTCATAAGTAACAGAGCCGAAAATTTGTCTTAAAATTATGGAGATTAGGTAAAATGAGTACGAAAATTCATTGTCTGTTACCATATTTTGTTTGCTACTCTATACATAGTATATGTGTCCTTATGTATCTATGTGTGTATTTTAGATCTTTTAAACTACGCAACGGATTTTAATGCAGTTTTTATCAATAGATAGAGTGAGGTTTATAGCAAGAAAAAAAGGTAGGTAGGGGTAAGCAAGAAAAAAGGGTAAGTAGGTATAGGGTAGTGTAGGGTAGGGTATAGGGGCAGGACGCCATGCGAACGAAGTCGCCGGGCCCGCTAGTAATATCATAAGTAACAGAGCCGAAAATCAGTTTTAAAATGATTATTAAAAAAATCTTTATCAAGCAATTTTTTTAGAGTACGAAAACAAATTGTCTGTTGCCATATTTTGTCTGCTACAATAACCCTATCAGCATAGTTACAGAGAAATCGTCTATCAAAGATTACCTACTTCACTCAAAATGAACAACAAGATAGGCCGCCGCCGTGTAAAATGATATTACAATAATGTATATACTATTTTATTTGTTGACAACCATATTGCATCGTTATCTCCCTCAAATATTGCGGTTCTGCAATACATAAAAGTTACGGCTAAAGTTGTAAACAAGATATTGTCGTTCTTGGTATTTTTTATTTGCTGTAATCATCAAAATACTGTACCTACAAATATCAAAGAATACGAAAATTGCGAGGTAACACGCAAGTGAGTTTATACCTGAACTAGCCGTTCCCAGCGGCTCTCATCCGCGCGCAGTTCGGATCTCTAGAAACATTCAACTTTCACGGGACCCTATTATTTTGCCGGGATAAAAAGTAGCATATGTATTTTTTTTTGTCTTACAGTAGGCAAACAGGCAAGCGGGCCACCTGCTGGAAAATGGTCACCACTGCCTATAGACATTAGCAACACCAAGAGTATCGCCCATGCGTTGCCCACCTCTATAACACGTTGCTCTGGCAGCAAAAAGACAAACGCCCCTCCACTGCCAAAGCCACGGTTCCCCAAATCCCCACCCCATGGAGCACTGGAAACCTTACTCACCGGCAGAAACACAATACTATTTAAAAGAGTATTGTTTAGCTGCGGTATTCTGTAAGGAGGAGGTGCTTCCCCAGTCGGGCGGCTCCAATTCGAACGGGATACCCCGCTATGCCCTACCTCTCTTGAAGACTCCTGTATGTCACTCAGGAATAACATAGCTTCCTACTTGTGAAATATTTTTTGAAATTGGTCTATTAGTGTTTAGGTTTATTCGTTACAAACAAAAATACAAATCTTTTTTCTTTATAAAATTATTTATAGATATAAATATTAAATAATATTTTCTTGTAGTGCTTCAATAAAAAATTATAACTGTAATCATCAGATTGACTGCTGTAGGAAGCACAATAATTTAGTACATAATAAATGAAGGGGAACAGTTTGTTTTACAATGTTAAGTGAGTAAATATATTTCTAGTGTTGACAAAATGATATGACTGCGGTATATTTCTTAGTCGCTTCAATAGAGTATAACTTTCAGTTCAATTTTGTTCCAAGGGAATGATCACAAATTGGCTTGTTTTTTTTAGGTATTTATTTTCTCCCAAAAAAGTTTACAAAGACATTTAAAATTATCAAATAGTTGATTGGGAGGCAGGAGTCCAAACTATAACCTAGTTATGGATCTCCTGGCCCGCCCTCTTAGATAAGTGTACAAGTTAAAATAACAAAAAAATTAACAAAGTAATTATTTAAAAAATATATCAGTCACTTCTTAGTACTGCGATGTATGTGTGTGTGTTTGTGTGTGTGTGTGTTTATAGACTACTAGCTTTTACTCGCGACTTCTTCCGCTTAAAATTTGCCTTACTTTCTGGATTCGTTCCCGCGGGAACCACATGATTTTCGGCGTATGTGTTATTCTGAAATATAAGCTGCAAGACTGCAAAATCCGTTCAGTAGTTTTGCGTGATTTGAACAAACCTACAATAATAATAATACCAATTTCTATTTCACTATCGCCTTCCTTTTTGTTTAGCGTTAGTTTATCTTATTTATATGACCTAGATACATTTTTTAATCATCTATCAAAATATCGCCCGCATCTTACAAAACCGTGTCACTTAGTAACACAAAAATTAAACAAGTTCGTCGAGATAATGCTGTTATTTGCTGTACGAATTCTAATATTGAGCACAAATTATTGTTTACCACGTTTTTATCAACCCTCATTCTTGAGATAGCTCTATTTGGCTGATATTTCATTAAATCAGCTCGATACTGAAATATATTTTTGCCTACATAAGTACTTGATGGCATAATAGAAAAAGAAAAGGTAGGCATTACTTTTTGCGGTGTAGATACCAAATCCCATACATTTTTGCCCGTTCTCCTTTAACTTTCATCCTAGCTTTTATTGTTTTATACGAAATTATTTCTGTTTTAATCAGAAAGCGTAAATTGCAGAACGTCTATGAAGCAAAACGCCTGAAAACAATATATATCATTCTCGTTTCATAAATTTTTGACAAAGAATCTAAAAATGACGGTCAGAAGAAAGAATATATTTTCCGATAGAGCAAACGATTCCTAACATTTTTTCCTATGACGTCAAATGTTTACGTCCAGTGGTTAGGTTGATATAGATAGAATATTAGAATAACTAAGTATATTTAGTGCGCCCAGTGGTATGTACATAGTGGTAGTAGTGGGTGTACGTACGTACAGGTTTGGCGCCATAGTAATAATGTTAGGAATTTGAAAATTACAGTATCTTTTCTGGTTTACACTTTCAGCGTTGTGATCCAAAATGATTAATCCTTCAATGGCTACGGGAGCCTTTCCCCTGCAGTGGCACAGTCATCATCATCCGATCGGTCAATCCCGGCTTCTGCCTGGGTTCGCTTTCCTACTTTGTTTTTATTTTAATTTTAATTTGATTATTTATAAAATTGGAGTTGGGTTGGAGTTTTAACAATGCCACTGGGAATAGTTAGCTGTAGGTACATTTATTATTATTATTCTGTTTTTTTTTTATTCTCTAACTTCATTTTTTTTATTTTATGTACTTTAGTTACCTTGTTTTTTTTTGTACCTTATTGTCGTGTCGTGGTGTCTACGTGTAATAAATGTCTTCTTTCTTTCTCTCTTTCTTTCTTAATTGGTTTATGATAATTTTTTATACGTACTAGTTTCTACCTTGTATTCGATTATTAGTTTCTCTACTGTTGAATTAAGACACGAATAATTACTTCTGCTTGGTCACATTCCAATGGGCTGGGGGCCTGGTGATCTGTAAAACAGGTATTTATAACCTAGTGCAGACACCAGTCTCTCACGCAGGTTATGCTTATTGTGTAAAATTGTATTATAAGAGTTATTTTTGTATATTTTAGGAGCCTATGTGAAGAGAAAAAAACCTATTATTTATTATTTATCTCCACTACCCGATCTTCGGCATCCTCATGTCCTACTTACTACATGTAATCCTCGAGTCAATCCATCGTTTCTTGGGTCTCCCGCGGGACCTCTTTCCTGATACAGGCAGGTTTAGGTACCTATTTCCTGGAGACCTAAGTTACGGACGAAAGTCTAGTTTAGGCTCCAGTCTCACAATCTTGAACTGTGAACTGAGATTTGTAACCTATAACACTGTATGTGCGAAAACAGTTTTTTTTATTATTTATTATTATTTTATTTCTTACATACCCCTAGGATTTTCGCAATATATGACCAAACCAGCGCAGGCGTGGCACACCTGCAGTGCCACACCTGCGCACAGTAATTAATGGCTTTTAGTAATGACAATAACATCTTTGGGCCGGCGAAACTGCCGACCTGCTTAATCCTCTGGACTCCGTACAGAGACGCGCCGTACGAATTGTCGATGATCTGGCAAACCGAAGGGACTTTGGCTTCCTGTGTGTGACCTATTGGCTGTACAATGGGGAGTGTTCCGAGGAACTTTTCGATCTGGTTCCCACAGCACAATTCCGCCATTGCACCACCCGCCGTGGGCTGGGTACTCATCCCCACTACGTAGACCCTCTGTTGGTCACCACGCGAAAGTTCGAAAGAACGTTTCTCGCTCGTACGATTCGGATGTGGAATGAGCTCCCAGCCACAGTGTTTCCTTTGGACTATGACATGGGATCGTTCAAGAGGTATATTAGAGGTCTCTTCAGAGGCGGGCAACGCATTGGTGACTCCCTTGGGGTTGCTGATGTCTATAGGCGGCGGTGACCACTTTCCATCAGGTGGCCCGCTTGCCTGTTTGTCTGCCGTATAACATAAAGAAAAAAATTAACGTCCCATTTATTCTCGTCTCCGCAGAAGTGGCGCGGACGCGTCTCCGCGAGGAGGGCGACAAGTATCGCAAGTTCTGGCAGACGCTGCACACGGTGTGGATGGAGGAGGGCTACCGCGGAGTGTACAGGTCAGTCTCGTTCATCATCTAACTGGTTTAAATGTTCTTGGACAATTCACACAGCGCCATCTAGCCCCAAAGCAAAGCTTGTGTTATGGGTGCTAAAGATAACTGATAAACCTAAGTAGGTACATACTTTTAAATACATAGGTACTTATTATACATGAAACAAATAGATCCGTAACAGAAATTAAAATTTATCGTTTCAATTCCTGCTCGATCGGGAATCGAACCCAGGACCTCTGCGTGGCAGACCGGCTGTTAACCAACTGAACCACTCAAACGTCAAAGGGTGCCACTAAGGTGGCAAACAAGCTTACGGCCTGCCTGATGATAAGACGACTACTATAGACGCAAATACTTAAATGAGAAAGCAGAAAACAAAACAATCGAATGCAACAACGATATTATTATATTCGGTTATTTATATCTTCATTGTGACAGCAGAATTGAGACTTGGCTGGTTTTGACGTGCCCATGAGGGTTTGGCTATGCGTTGTCATCAGCGTACAATTTTATATAGGTTTAAAGATCAATATTGATACTTAAATTACTGTGTAAAAATGTTTGGATTAAATGTGTGACCATTCAGAGTGAGACATGCGAAGGATTTTCCTGCAGATTGAATAGATTAGATTGTGTTAGTCGCCACCAATAAGCAGTTCTCTTATGCGATAATTTTCCCATGAAGTGAAGCGTCCTTTGAATTATTACACGTAGTAGTTTTGTTGTGTAAGATTATACATACATAATGGTTTATCGTTCGATATTGAGACCGGTTGTGCTCTCGCGCGCCTATATGTGCAGGTTTCCTCACGATCTTTTCCGTCACCGTTTAACATAACACAGAAAAAGTCATTGTTACCCGTCGACTGACGTACTTGCACATGTTAATAGTGTTTAAATTCTGTCTTAATACGACACTATGCCATGAAACGTCAATATCAACGTCACATCTGTTCTGATTGCCAACCTAATACGGAACTACGTCCATGGACGTCGACGCTATGTAAAACTACCTATAAAACTCGTAATACGACAGTAAAATATACTAGAATGTTCACAAGATGACAGTGGATACTGCTGTTCCTAATACTTTTAAGCAAAATTGTCGTCGATTCACGTAGTGTCTGAACTCGTAAGAAAAAGTGCCCCGCCTTTCGGCGTACTGTCACAATACAATATTTAAATATCGCGCCTGTGGACGCACTGTCCGCGAACGTGTTACTGTTGAACCTTTTTTGGCTTATATTGACTGTTTAATATAGAAAGGTAATTTAAACGTTCTTCAACAAGTCTCTATTACTTGATCTAGAGATGTTAAGAAAAATTACTTTGCAATTTATTTGTCAAAAATAATAACAAAGATGTTTTTTATTGGCCGAAACCGAAACCTCAAGACACTAACAAAAAAACTGTTTCTTTTTAATTCAATATCCGTGTCCGATATACCTAAACTGATATGCCTGCAAGGAAAAGTTTTATAGACCGAAAATCGAAAAGATACCAAAATATTAATCAGGGAAAAACCCTCTATAATTATACCATGGTTTTTTGAATTATATTAAAATATAACTGTAGTATAAGCCGTATTTGGTGAAACCCCGAAAATACTGATAAGATTAGAACCTACAGAAACGTGTCACTTTATGACCTTTGTTAAAGAATGTTTACTGGCATTAACAGCCATCAATTTGTGTAAAAGTTATCCTTGGTAAGAAATCCTCAAACGCTTTCCCTTCCGTCAACAAAACTATATTAATCTTCTAACTTTCTCTGTCCACAGGGGCCTCGGTACGCAGCTGGTGCGTCAGATACCCAACACTGCCATCATGATGTCCACCTACGAGGCGGTAGTGTATCTGCTGACGACACATTTCAACAATTCCTTCTACGAGAATACATAGCTACGCAAAGTCGGGCCAACGACTCTAAACCGTAGTGTGGAAGGAAGCTAGTGCCTCAGTACATTTTGAAGTAGGTTTATTCGGTAGTTCGCTCGCATCCTGTTAAAACGGATCTTGGGGCACGATTTTCGTTGTCTTGATGTTTTGATATCGATATCTCTTACGCACCGTCCAAAGCGCAATGGCCATAATCACGATTCGTGGCGATGATAATGATGTAACACGACTTGCGGAGGTAATTTTGGTTCTATTTGAATAATAATGTGAAATTGTCGCTTTAGATAAAAATATAAAAAATCTGTTTTTAATCACAGTTCACTTTTCCACTGATTTGTCGTTTTTACCTTACCTTTACCTTAAATAGTTGTTAATTGTGAGACGTCAAGCAATCTGCTTAAATACAGAAATAAATTGAGAATCTCGATTTATTTCTGTGCCTTTATTCAACTCTTTCGACCTTAGAACCATTCAGGGAATAGGCAGACCATAATCTGAATGATAACATGTCCAAATATTTTTTGTTCAATGTAAAAATTCTCAGATTACACTTATTGTATAAGGGTATGGCATGGAGGTAAAGATTAAAAATATTAAAATAGTTAAGTTTTCAGTACATACAATACAATAATATTGTGGGTAGAAATTGTAGAGGTTGAAGATCACTATGGATTTTAACAACTTGAACAATTAAAAGTGATGGTTAAAAATGTTATACGAAATAGTGAGCATGTTAAATGTTAGAATAGGTGAAAAGTACTTATCAGAAATGGAACATGTTCCTTAACATTATAAATTTGACTGATTTTGAAAAGATTTATTCTAGAGAAATTCTTCCCGAGTACCTACAAAAGACGCATCCATATTTACAAATTTATAAAAGTTCATAGTCATAGTCTAGTCTTGATATGTATTCAACCATATAAATTAAACAATACCAATGTCGCACATTTTCACTGCAAATATTTTGTGCCAAAAATTATGCTAACATTTTTAAAATGTTTATTTTTTTCTATTTATTAAGAATTAGCCAAGAAATTAAAAAGGGAGTCGCACAGTAGCCGCTATAATATACACTAATATTACTATTTTATACAATAATTAAAAATAAATTTCATGGAGTAGATTATTTACCTACAACTAGTCAGTTCGAGTCCGACAGTAGAAGTTCTCTAAAATAAACAACTACATTAAATGTTTGTTCTTTACTGTACAAAATTACGAAATTGCTTTTCAATGTATATAAAAGATGAGAAAGCTTTGTGAATTGCCATATGTAATGTTTAGCATGCAGGAGTATACATTGGAAAAAACAACGACGCCCTATCTATATCCAGGCCTAAACCTAAATTGATGTCCAAAATATTATTGAATATGTCTCTGTATACTTAGTGCGAATGTAAGTTTTAAGCTGTGATATAGTGCTTGTAAATATTAGTTATTGATTAGTCTTTATCCTTTGTGCGAATAATCGTATGTACACAACTTTTACAGCTTTTTCTCATTCATTAGACTGATTTTACTGTAGAAAAAGTAAAAATGTGAGAAATCTTTAAAACCTTATAATAAATGGTTACTACATATAAGATTGTGCATGTCATTCAATTAAAATATATGCACAATTTTCTTATTGTTGTATAACTTTTAGTGATGCTTTTCCTTTATTTTCATTGTACACCTTCGGTGTGTGTATTGTACTGTACTATTATTGTTATTGCCATGTTTTTGAGTACTAGTTTATAGAATTAACTGTAGCAGTGTGGTGGCAACCACAATAAATACTTATGTGAACTGAATAATTTGGCATTATAATATGCACTGATACTAAAATTACAGAAGTCCTGCCTGACTACAAAACATGCAAAATGCAGTCTGTCCACCTGCTGCAGTTCCTCACTAATCTTTTGTTGGATCTAAAACTATTTTTCATTATAAGAATAAATTGATTATAAAACTAAGCATAATAAGGCTTATGGTAGAAAAATTCAATTGTTAAAAGTATTTTTTAGAGGACAAATTTGGACTTATGACGGACTGAGTATAAAATACTATTAATTTTGTTTAAAAATAAATAAATGATTACAAAATATACAGACAATTTTATTTTTTATTCACAACACTTTAAAACTAAATAATTAGGTAACATAGAAACCCTAGCTGAAAGTGAATCATCATACAAAGGGTTTGATAAGAGATCTGATGGAGATATTGGATATTAACACCCATACATGTGTTGATATAGCATTGGGCAAGTCGCTTGGGTATTGTAACATAGCAGTAAGGGGAAACAAATTTCCTTTTAATGTAACAATCGGCTCACGCCTAAACCATATCACTGATATTATTATTAGCAATGCAATAATCACTTGGAGTCCAATGTGTACAGATCCTTTTATAGCTAAACTTTTGCTTATACGGTTTTGTGAATCGTCTTTCAATTTAGTCTCAAGCTTGTAGATTTTTCGTTGCAGCTTTGAATATGATGCAAACTCTTCTTTCATAGATATCTTTTTCTGCTCAGCCTTGAGTTTTATCACCTCCGCCCACACAGTTCGCTCTTCATTAGACGGCTTTGAGAAACATGCTGCTATCTGTAATGTGATCAGATTTTTGAAAGGTAAGGTTATATTCATCATCATATTAACTCAACAAAAATAACAAAATAAGATAAACTTACAGGCTTCACTAAATGCGGCGCTAGAGCGCTAAGTGTACATAAAATAAGAAAATAAATCAGTAGACAACCGTTTACAACTTCCAACATCATGTCGTTATCTTAAACTTTAACAAGATTATCGAAATGTATTTAGTAACACAGTAAAATGAATTTAAACCCCTTAAAAACTATAAAAACGGAAATATTTTTTTGTTTTGTTGGTTAGATTAAAGTAAAGACCATAAACCAAGTATTCACTATTTGACATTTAAAATTTGACAACTTACACCGACAAGGAAACTTTATATTTTTTTTCCGACAAGAATTTATGTTGAAAGACATGTCTGTATGAGTTCTATATCCATCGCATAGTTTTACGTGTGGGTTTTAAAAGGTTATGTTGACATTGAGGCTGTATGGGTGTCAGACGCCTTTGCATCATTTGCATGTCGGTAAGAAAGAAGAGGTTATTTTACTAAAAATAAATAATTTTTAAATTCAAATATGAATAACACTGTCTATTTGGAAACATATTCTGGAGAAAAAGAATATAAAGAGTCCACGTGCCTACGACTACCGGTTGAATCCTTTATAACATTATGTATCTACAACTATTGCTCTCCAGAAAATATTAACTTGAAATTAGTTACTGTGACCGATTTTACCGAAGAAAATTCGTTGAATGTGCGGTACGACAACAGTTTCAGTTTCCACAGGACGTCGGAAGTGCCTTGGCAAGTAGCGTCTTGTGTTTATCCAGTAGTTTTATGTGAAGATACTGTTATCACGGGGTTATGTGCTGTTGCGAGACACATATGTAAATACAGGACCAGCCCGCTTTCTCCTGTAGAATACGAAGATGGATTACTTGGCTTCCGGAAAAGCTGTCTACAAGCACCCAATGAGGTGTCAATATGGACCAAATTCTGTGAAGTAGATCTCATAAGAACAATAAAAGAGGTTCTGTGTTCCGAGACTGTTAAAGAAATTCCCATAAACCTAGTGCGATTTGAAAATCATCTGAGCAAACCAGTTCGAATGCACAATGTATTTAAAATAGCTAGAGATATGAAAAGAGATGCAGCCAAAAATTCAAATGAATTAAATACTAAACCTGTAACCAAGGATTCATCAGAAAACACAAGGATACCCAAAACAAGGAAATGGAAATCAAATAGAAAAGAAGAGCTGAATGTAAACCAACCTACTAAAATCGAAGATCTAGATGTGGTCCACCAGTTTGCAGAAGGACCATTTCTCACACTTTCTGATACAATTATTCTTCCGATATATAATATTTTGATGAAAACTTTTAATGAAACCATTTTCCAGTCACTACTACCACTCACATACAAATGGTTTAAAAATGTGTGGCAGGTCCCTGAAATTGGAACCATAAGATTATTGTTGGAGGCAGTAGAAACAAAGCCACTTGAATTAAGTAACATTGCAGTTCCTACTACTGATGATGTCAGTTTATATAAATGTGATCCAAAGAGACACAATCCTAAGAAGAGACTTTTTACAAAGGAGGATGACATTGAGAATGCTCTAAGTGCACTCATTGAAGGAATGGAATTGAATGTTTGTGAGAATGAATTCCAATCTGGAATTGACTGGAGCCATATTCCAGATGGAGCTAACCCATCAGCTGGTCACTTGCCTGATGTAAGAATGAGTCGAAAGTCCCAGCAGTTAGAGAACCTCACACTAGCTGTGTTAAATATAGCAAAGGATAAGGACGTGATTGTAGATTTTTGCAGCGGAAGTGGACACCTTGGTATATTAATAGCACATTTATTACCAAAGTGTACAATCATTTTATTAGAAAATAAAGAACAGTCTTTATTAAGGGCAAGGAAGAGGGTCCATGACATGGGATTGAAAAATGTTTTATTTTTCCAATGTAACTTAGACTTTTTCATTGGAAAATTTGATATAGGAATAGGCTTACATGCATGTGGAGTAGCCAGTGATTTGGTTCTAGATAAATGCTTGAAAGTGAACGCAAAGTTTGTGTTGTGCCCGTGTTGTTATGGGTCTTTACATGCTACCGACCGGTTGGTGTATCCACGGAGTAGTAAATTCAGCAACATTACTATTGATCAATACTTATGCATTGGCCATGCAGCCGATCAGACCCATGAAGATCATCCTCTGACTGTCAGAGGGTCAAAATGTATGGGAGTAATAGACTCCGATAGAGCACGGTTAGCTGAAGAACATGGTTATACAGTAACTCTGTCAAAACTAAACCCACCAACATGTACACCCAAAAATAATTTACTTATAGGAGTACCCTCATAATGATTAATTTGAACCTGTAGGATAATAACTATTGTAATATATTGTAATAAAATAATGTATGACATAATAAACAGATCTACAAAACATTTATTTTGTGATATTTTAAAATACATTGTACTATAACCATTATAAGTCTTTCATGTTCCTTTCCTACCATAAGTTTTTCATATACCAATTTACTTATACTTCAATGTGATAAAATCAATAAGAAAACAATATCAAATAACAATATATTTTTCAGTAACTTTTGCAATAATAATGATTAATACTTAGAACTATTTACTTGGAAATGATAAACTTTTAACCTGTAAAAGTACTACAAAAATAATATTATGAACAAATTAAAATTCTTAAACTATTATCTTAATTATTATTGACGTGCATAAACTATGGCTGTACGGCAAGGGATGTAAATCTGAAAATAAAAATTGAGATTCATTATAGTATTAGATGTAAGTCAGAAATAACAGTTCAGGGCTGTAAAGTCTGTAAAGTATGTTTTAACAGTAATAGTGAAAACACAATAAGTTAGATAGAAGCAATAATACTGGATTTGGATAATTACTTTTTTGTTTTGTTTGCTATAATACAGGGGTGGTTAAAACGCAAAGAAAAAGGCTAGGTAGGGATAAAGTAGGTGTAAGGACCGACGGTAGTGGTAGGGTAGGGGTAGGACAATACGCGAACGAAGTCGCGCCGGGCCAACTAGTTGTTAATAAATAGGTATTGTTCTTAATAGGTACCTGTATAGAATCATTTCGGTTTCCCCATGGCATGCCCTGGGTCACGTGTGATTCGCCGTTCGTCTCCACGCGGCCGAAGCCGCCGTATTTCTTACTATCTGTGCAGAGCACCGCCTGAACAACAAAATACAAATACCATAATCAAAAAGTAACATAATCGTGTTTGTCCAGCACAGTGGCATAGCCAGCAATTTTAAAAAACCTTCGATTTTTTGCTGGCCGACTACTGTGTTGTTGACTAGTTCCTCCGTAGAACAGAAATAAGTATATTATATATATGTAGGGTATGATCTGTTTAAACTGACTTCTCTTATTTGGTGAACAAACAATGCCCAAAATCACGACTTGCCGTATCAATCACGCTACGTATATTGTGTATAGATGTCGAGAATTATGGCCTGAAGTTATGGCTCCACCATGTACAGGAGTTAGAAATGCCGGAGACCGCCGCCGATCTCAACTGATGGAAAAGATCGCCCTTCCTATGTCAGTAGAGTCACGATGTTCAGCATTAAGGGACCGATTGAGGTAGGAGGAACGTATTTTAAATATGGCAATCTCTAACCCGTTTGCCAACAGTGCCCGCCTGCTAAGCCTGGAGATTAGCTGTGGGGGAGGTTTAAGATTTTGGAGTGGACTAATAGTAGTCCACAGCTGGACATGGGCAACTCCCGATGTGCGCCCATAGGGTGTATTCTCGGCTTGCCGTTCCACCCAAACCCACTTGCCGTTCCACCCTCGTGCTTTCGCAAACCCTAACCATCTGGCCAGACTGGCCGCCATCTGGTCCTACACTACGCTTGCCGAATTACGGTCTTCAGCCCAACAATGGTAGTCAGTTCCTCGGCAAATATGGCAAGACAAGCTCCAAAGGTGGAATAAAATAGGGCTAGATCGTTTACCGTTACGATAATAGTCAGTTCCTCGGCAAATATGGCCAAAGAAGCTCCACAGGTGATGTTAAATGGGAAAACCAACTGACCTGGTAATTGCCGTTGACATTGACCCCGACCCGGTAGTCGGTGAAGCTCTGACAGTGATGGAAGTTAAACACGAACAACAGGCCGGCGCGCTCGAACGCTATCACCTTGTCGCCGTCGTGCTTACAGGATACGTAGGCCTGGGGACGTAGCGAATATAGATAATTAGAATAGGTAAGTAATATATTTTTTAAGAAATGATGCACGAGAAAAGTATTGTCGTGTGCTGGTAGATGGTTTCAAATTCTCGCAGGCGACAGGCGTGCGACCAAGGTAGTAAACGGACGTCGCCCGACCAATAGGAAACCTCAAAAGCGCACGTCGCACGACGATGGTGGACGTGTGATTATAGCTACCTATAGGTACCATTGGAATATGGAAGGATGTAACTACATATTGCAAAAGGTAAGTAGATTATGTAGGTGTACCTATAACTTATTCGGCCCGACACCTTTTCTAAGCATAATTTTTATTATAGTAAACAAAGTGGCTATTTTCGGTACCTATTACACATACCTAGCTGAACGAGTGAATTATTTCACCGTAAGCATAATAAGTTGTGTAAATTGCTGTTAGTTAGTCTCGCTAACACTAAAAACGACTCGACCATTTCAATATTCTTTTTTCAGTTTGTTCATTTTATAAAAGAAAAAAAGGTAGGATACCTAGGGGTAGGCTAGGGTAGGATAGCAGGTAGAGTAGGCTTTTTGTTCGCTTTATAACAGCACAAAAAAGTAGGGGGTAGGAGGACACGAACGAAGTCGCACCGGGCACCCAGTAGTGGTATAAAAAAGGTCCCTGAACACTCACAGGATCCGAGCACAGCCACTGGTACTTTTCGTCCAACTCGTTCATGTCCCGGTCGAACTGGTTGAGGTACTTGTACTTGAGCATTTGGTCGTCAACAAGGTGCCATTGCCGGCGCGCGTAGTGGTACGACGAGTTGTTACCAGCTCGGGGGAAGTCTAACCACTCTGGGTGGCCGAATTCGTTGCCTGTATAGAAAAAAAAAATAAAAGAAAAATATACAGTCGTGCAGTGATACCGGCGATCTGCGAAAGTAGGCCGCCATTTTGATGCAATTGAGTTTAAACCAATCGCAGCACGACAGCTCTGGCTCTAGCTCGCTGCGATTGGTCCATACTCAATCGCACCAAGATGTCGGCGTACCAGAGGTCGGCGGTACGGCTGCAGGGGTGCCAATCAGCTCGCGAGACTGCTCAACCAGTAGAAAAATAGGATGCATGAATATGAACTGTTTGTTCATTAGTACATGACGACAGCGTATGTCTTGATGGACATGATGGAAGCATAATATTAAGGTTTTGGAATACAGTTTTAGACTTGCTTGGTTGGGTTTTATATTGACTGCCGATGGATGGTAGGCTATGGACGTTTGCAATACCAGGGCTAGGGGTACTACCCACGTGCTCCAGACGTTGTAAAAACCTTTTCACCCCTTTCATGAAGAACGCCACATTGTCACATCTTTTTAGGGAACTCTTTCTACAAAGTTAGTGTGCGTAAGAGAAAGTTGCTTTGGAAGATGCTGACAATGTCAAACAGTCTCCCACAACAAACACCGTTATGTAAACACTCAAAGAGATTCGCCGCCTAAGTTGGCTTGTAGTGTCTCAATACCTTTTAATATTTTCTCTTCAAACACAGATCCTCAATGTCCAGCACCGCATCCGCCCCCCTTAGATTGCTGATGTCCTGGAGGACGATGGCTGCTTTCCAACAAGTGGACCGTATGACAGTGTGCCTCACTAGGCAATAAAAACTTACCAATGAAGTTGAGGTAGGCCTCCCCACCCAGTGCGTGCGTGATGAGCCGTATCATGCAGTGCAGCGCCAGCCCGCGCTCCACCACCGGGTTGGGATCGCTCATTATGCTCATATGAGTGTACATCGCCGCGTCCATCAGCCAGAATGCTATCGTCTTGTCTCCTACTAAAGCCTGAAGAGGGAGAGGGAGATAAAATAAAATAAATAGTTACACCGTCACGGGGCCAATCGGATTCCGAGGCTGTTCTACAACAAGGGTGGGGACCCTGAGTGGAAGACCTAGGTCAACCTCGCCAAGCCAAATGTGTTAAGGTTTTACGACTATTGTTTGTCACTCTTGTCCGATATGTATGTTAGACAGCTATGATATGATATATGCTTATGCTTATATGCTTGAACAAATTCACACAGCGCCATCTAGCCCCAAAGTAAGCAAAGCTTGTATTAGGAAACTGATACGCAACATATATATATTTTTAATACAAACTAACTAGTTACTACACCCAGACCCGTAACAGAAATTCTAATTTATCATATAAATTTCTACTTGGCCGGGAATCGAACCCGGGACCTCTGCGTGGCGACCGGCATGTCAACCAACTGAACCACTCAGGTCGTGATGACTCAGAATAACTATGCCGGTGGTGTATATAACCGCCACTGACCATTTATGTGGTCGTAATACGTTTGACTAACAGTCACCATAATACTCCAAACGTTTTGTCTGTTCTATTCTATGACTACACTAGCTGGCTGCACCATTAGAACCTACCTGATCGTGGCTCTCAGCATAAGCGACGGTGCCTTCCTTCCACCGCCTGTTGGTCAGGGTGTGAACGATGTGTCCCATCTTCCAGTTCTCGTCAGATTCTTCTTTTAGCATCTTTATCCACATGTCAGGGATGGCCATGCCGAGCCGGTAATCGAATCCGGAACCGCCTTCGCGCACCGGACGGCATGATGCGGGCATACCTGATACATCCTGAACAGAAAATAGGGCTTTGAGAATTTACAGAACTGGTGCCTTTTTATTTCCTAGGGAGGTAGTTGGTTAAACGGTTCATCTGATGCGAAGCTGCCACCGTCGTCCAGACATCGTCAACCTAAAGGGAGCGTATGCGCTGGATTTTAGTCTCAGCAGATTTGAAGAGTACAAGCTGCAGAGAGACCTGACCCTCCTACCATACATTTAATATATCCAGTGACCCTGTAGCTGACTGTACCTAGGTACTACAAAGGCCGGCACAGCATCCGATCCACTTAGATTACGGATGTCCTGGTCGACAGTGGCCGCTTTTCATCACATGGGCCATCTGACCGTGGGCCTCCAAAGACAATAAAAAAGGTAAGGTACGTAATCCTAATTTAGGTAGGTCGTTAATAGATTACGGCCCTTTCCTTACCACTCAAAGAATTTACTTCCTCACAGATTCTTATCATCTTGGCGTTAATGTCCCGGTTGTGCTCTCGAGAACGAGGGCCCGGGGTCCGCCTTGACCATGATCCAGGATTTGGCGAGCAGGTAATTACAGTAGAGCGTCCGCCGTCTGACCTCCGTGACCCTGCTACCATGGGAACCTGACCAGATTGGATCATGGTTACAAATTCAGTTGCCTGAATTTGTAGGTTGTAGGTTGCCTGAACGCAGGTTTCAGCACGATGTTTTCTCTCACCGTAAGAGCATCGGTTAGTATTTAACTAATGTACGTAACTCAGAAAAGAGTCGAACCCGGTACCTCTCGCTTACGAGTTGGATACTCAACCGCCCGGCTACCGACGCTCGTACTTCCCCACTGTCTTACCTCAGCAATAGTGATGGCTCTCCCGTCGATTTTGTGCACGAGCTCATTGGCGAGCATGAGGTAGACCAGCGCCTCCGTGTCCACGTTCAGGCCGTAGTACTCGTCGTAGTGGCCCGAGAAGCCTTCGCCGATGCCGCGGCTGTGGTACAGCATTGAGGTGACGCCGTCAAATCTAAAACAGTAGACAGTGTTTCATCTTTCATCATCAGTCCCGTGGTTATATGCAGAACTACAAACATTAGCTAAAAGACAACAGACAACTCAGACTTGCTTCATAGGTAGGTACTAAATGTTGAAACAGATGTTAGATTTGGACGTAGATTTATTTGGAGCCTTCTATATCTTCTTTACACAGTATAAAACGAAGTCGCGTCCAAGCGTCTGCAATGTATCTATGTACGCTTAGATATTTTAATCTACGCAACAGATTTCAAGCCGTTTTCAATAATAGATAGAGTGATTTAGAGGAAGGTTTGTAAGCAAGAAAAAAAGCGTAGGTAGGAGCAAAGTAGGTGTATGCGAACAAAGTCGCGCTAGATCCACTAGTATGAAATAAAGGTAAAAATAAAAAAATCTTTGGTTTTGAATTCTTCTACAGGTTGTCCAACTTCGTCTACATTCATCGTCTCCTGTCCATTTTTACAAGGTCGTCCGTTCAACTAGTGCGGTATCGTCCTACAGAGCGGTTCGTGGATATAATAATGAAGCTGCAGTTGCAGACCATGGTCTCACCTGAATCCGTCGAATTGGTACTCCTCTTGATACCACCTCAGGTTTGAGAGCAAGAATCTGAGGACTTCCGTTCTGTAAAAACAATCACAGTGATTTATCAAGTAAATCATAACAACTAACAGGACTTTATAAGTAGGTACTACTTAAACGAGACTTTGGTCCTTCGAGCCGTATGGTTTCGGCGCTGCCAACACTGAATTGAAACAAAAGAACTTTGACAGATTTCATTACTACGAAAGGAGGTCCGGACAACCCAGCCTATGTACCTATGACCAATACCGTTAGACCGAATTTTCCAGTACAAAATGAAGATTATTTTAATTGACCATAACTTTTTTCCCACAACGATTCGAGAGTTATCGCCATAGTAAAAGTTGCAGACAATTAAAAATCATTTCCAATGACATATCGCTCAACGGTCATTAGGCTGGGGTTCATACATTTCTGCCGGTCCTCCTTTAATAAGTAAGTACTTATAATTAATATTTGTTATACACAAAACTTACTCAGAGTAGTTGAAGAGTCGGCTGTCCCACAGAGAGTGTGTGCCGCGCGGCCCATCATGGAAGTAGCAGGACAAGGTTCCATCGAACTCGTTCAGACCATCCAGGGTGTTCTTGGAGGCGTGTGAGTGCACCACGTCTAGTAGAACGTATAGGCCCATACCGTGGGCGGCGTCGATCAGCTGTTTCAGTTCGCACGGTGTGCCGTAGCGGCTGTGGAAAAACGTGGTAACGTCAATGTTATCAGTGTTTTTAAACCCGGCGAAAAAATAAGGGTGTTATAAGTCTTTTTTTTGTATACCCCTAAGGTGGCAAACAAGCTTACGGCCTGCCTGATGATAAGCAGGCATCACAGCCAGTTTGACGTGTAGGTATGTCTGTATCGGTGGCTCTGTATGTCTGTCTGTGACATCGTAGCTCTCGAACGGATGGACCGATTTAGATGCGATTTTCTCTGTTTGCCAAATTAATCTAGATGGTTGTCAGCTTTGTTTCAAAAAAATCGGTTCAGTAGGTTAGAAAATATTTGAGCATATGTTAACTTGATCGGGTGTTATCCGATTTTTTCTGTCGGTTCGATTATAGATATTTTATGTGTACCTGCTTGCTGCAAAGAAGCTGGTCACCTGGTAGCCGAAGGACGCGTAGTACGCATGCTCCATTATGGCCATCAGCTGGATTGCGTTGTATCCTGAAAATTTTAGGCAATCAGACAATATGAAGGAGTTATATTTCAGTTTGTATCAATCTATTACGTTCTATTGCAATAACTAAACACTCTCAATAATCTATACTATACTCGCAATATATTATAATATTAACGTACTAATCTTTTTTAAGATTTTAAAATATTGAAGCAGTGTGTGTGAGAATAATTGCCGCCGTTGTAAGATGCAGAGACTTGCCTGCGTTGGTATTGTGACATGCTTCGTAAGTCCCTGGTATAGGTGGGAAAAAAGGTGCCTAAACCTGTCATGTCGGTAATATAATATTTATGGGTGATGCCCCTGGTATTGCAAATGTCCATAAGCTGCGGTGACTGCTTACCATCAGGCGGGCCGCAAGCTTGTTTGCCACCTTAGCGTTTTAAAAAATAACTTGATTTCAGGCAACAAGTAAACAAACAGTAACTTTCAGGCAGTAAGTAAGTAGTAATTATGATGATGGATGGAAAGCTAGAATAACCCTTTGTTTTCCGTAGTTTCTTTTTCCATTTGTTAAAAGATTATTTCAATAAATAATTTTTGAGTTTGCGTTTGAAATATAGATAAACACTTAAAAGTCAAGGTCATTACTTTCTTAAATAATGATCTAGCTCTATCTTTACCTTGTTTTTTAATCCTGGGCAGCACATTCTCTCTGAACTCATTGTAAGTGCCGACCCGGCCTTCGGCGGTCGCGATGCCCACGTGGCATTCGTAGATACGTAGTGATTTGGGTCTGTCCACTTTTTGGTTCTTGAACTGGTAGACCTGAAAATAAACATTCAGATTTTTATACGTGCCCATACGTGGCCGTGTGGTGTCCGGCAGGGTAGAAAAGCACCCTTACACTCCTCGGTGTTGTACAAGGCGACTAATGTTTTCGAGGCAAAGGATCTAGAGTCTCCGTAAGCGGGAAAATGGGCAGCAGCGTTTTCCATTGTTATATTTATAACACTGCGATCTCCAACCCGCCTGCCAAGCGTGGAGATTATGACAATAGCCTCCCCTACCGTGGGAGAGGCCCTAAGTCCTGCAGTGGACTGTTATGGGCTGTGATGATAACGATACGCATCAATAATAGGTACCTAACCTAAAATATACGTGCGTGACCATTTCGTTGAAAAAATAAAGCAATAATAATTGTTGTGTTACATTCATCGTCGCTCTGACGGTGAGGGAAAAGATCGTGATGAAATCTGCCCATTCAGTCGCCTGAATGTGTAACCATGATCCAATCTGGTCAGGTTCCCCTGGTAGGCAGGGTCACGGAGGACAGATGGTAGTATCATGGTCAAGCCGGACCTCGGGCCCTCGTGCGCGAGAGCATAACCGGGACATTAACGCCAACATTATTTCTTTTTATTCATTGTTGATTGTCCACAAAGTCTATAGCCCATCTGTTCCTCTCCAAATTCTCTAAATAACTTATCCCTCCAAAAAGTTACTTATTTGTCTAGGCAAAGAACGATTGAAATTATTTCAGTCGTCTACATTTATTGAATCAAAATAGATCCACCGGTTTCTAAGTATCTAGTGTGAGGAAGAGAGACTGAGTTTCCCTACATACCTACTAAAGATAGGTATTAACAAGTAGGTAAATATGCATCGCCGACGGATTGCATAACTCGTCGAGTCTAAAGTCGTAACATAGATAATTTAAGAAAGTTCTAAACATCAAGTTCAATAACTGTCATCAGACATTTTTATCACCGTAAAACATCGTAAATAAATGTTGTAGGCATTTTAGTTTATCTTCTTATCATTATAATCCACTTACTTGGTCTGGCTTATAAATGAATTGTTGGTAGGTGAATCCCTCGTGCGGTTTCACGTAGGATGCCCAGGGCGATATCCTGTAGAGATGTTCGTTTACTATGATCTGCACTCGACTGTCATGCTTGAATGCGCACGAGCCGTCAGCGTTCTGCGGAATGAAGAGCTCCCATTTGCCGTACTCGAGCTTTTTGAAAGCGTGGCTCCTGGAGTTCCAGCCGTCTGGAAGAGTATGGCTTGATTAGGTACTTCCGGGTGTCAAACTCCCTATGGACTGTGGAGTTCTTCAAGAAGAGTGTGACAGGTTTCCTGAGTTAAACCGCGGATAATAGGAACGTAGGCTATGGCATCTGACAGTTTACGCTTAGATAGGATATCTACTGATCGCGTCGATCTTTATAGCCGCTCGGAAATTAAGGCAAGCTCCTAAGTAAAATAAGATTTTATCGTACAATTTTGTCGGCGTCATTATTAATTGTAATAATCGTAACAAATTCTAATAGTACCCGAGTTAAACTCGCAGCTAACTTTCCAACCTAATGTCCAGCAGATAATGGATGTTTTGTGAATGATGATGAAGAAGTACCTACCTTTTTTTCATTTTCGTGGACAAAAACTGCGATCCAGATACCCAATCCCTCGGGGGAAGAGCTAGAGATATTATTTAGTCAGTATATAATAAATAAATAAATAAACATTCGTGGACAAATTCACACAGCGCCATCTAGCCCCAAACTAAGCAAAGCTTGTACTATGGGTGCTAGATAACTGATATGATTAAACTAACTAATTAAATACTTTTTTTTTTTTTTTTTAAATACATACTTATTATACATAGAACACCCAGACCCGTCACAGAAATTAAAATTCATCATTTCAATTTCTGCCCGGCTGGGAATCGAACCCGGGACCTCTTGCGTGGCAGACCGGCATGTTGACCATTGCACCACTCAGGTCGTCAAATAAACTTAAATAATAGCTTTTATTTTTAGACCAGTGTTGCAGTGCGATGTTACTACGCCAAATATCACTTACTGAACTCCCCCTGGAGATGCAGGGAGCGCGCTCCCGGCGCCCATTCGCGCCAGGTCACCGACCCATTCGGATGGAACTGCGGCCCGAAGTACTGGTAGCCCTTCGTGAAGCCTTCCACGCCGCCCTCCCAGGACTCGATGCGGTCCCACAGGTCTCTGAAGCAGCCATATCTGAGGGTACAAAGCAACCATATTTGAGGGTACAATACACATGAGAGTTCCCTTGGCATCAATGTTGGTATAAATGTATGATGGGTGCCTAGATTAGATTAATTGTGCAGATTGATTTGAGGTAAGAAGAGGGAGGATGAATGGGCGCCTAGGTAGGTATATATCTGACTACCTATGTTTCGTCGTGGATTATAATTTAATGAGGGTTTAACTCGCAATGTGTCAAATAAGACGCGTACAATAATAAAAGAAACTATAGCAACTAGCAACATCTACGACATTATTAAGTAACGTTATTGGCTACATATTTGCCACTAAATGGCGTTGTTCGTAACAACCGATCTATACTTAGTTTGGCCATAAATACTGTTACAATTAAAAATAAACAAAATAATACATTCGAATTTGGAATCTGTCATTTTTATATGATTTTTCATTCTTTTCTTATTTTGGCGCCAATACATTGTACAATATTTTGCGATATTAAAATAGAGTGGGGTGATAAAGAGAACCGAATCGTTGTGATTGCGTTACATAAAGTAGGTACCTATTGAGCCAATTTTTAAAACTCTCCATACGCTTGGTATTAGTCAAATGTTTGTGTACCGGGCTATTAATAGGTACAATGAGACCTCCTCTGTTTGTGACAGAAAAAGATCAGGCCGTCTACGTAGGTAGTGTTCGTACGAAAAAGGTGGTCAAAGCAGTCAGGGAAAGAATTCGAAGAAATCCTGTCCGGAAGCAAAATATTTTTTCTCGGGAGATGAAGATAGCACCTAGAACCATGTCGCGTATTTTAAAAGACGACTTAGGACTTGCAGCCTATAAGAGACGTACTGGGCATTTCTTAACTAATAATTAATAAAGAATAGGGTGGGAAAATCGAAAATACTACTGAAGCGGTATGCAAAGGGAAATCACAGAAAAATTTTGTTTACGGATGAGAAATTTTGAGCAACATTTTGACAAACAAAATGACCGTATTTATGCTCAAAGCTCTAAGAAAGCTTTCCAATTAGTCGACAGAGTGGGCATGGTATTGGGCACATGTGGGCAACGTGGGCATTATCCGACTTCAGTGATGGTTTGGTGGGGTGTTAGCTATGAAGGAGTGACTGAGCCATACTTTTGTGAAAAAGGTATCAAAACATCGGCACAAGTGTATCAAGATACCATTCTTGAGAAGGTAGTTAGAGCCCTTAACAACACCATGTTCAATAACCAAGAATGGTCCTTCCAGCAAGACTCGGCGCCGGGTTACAAAGCTCGGTCCACGCAGTCTTGGTTGGAATCAAACGTTTTTGACTTCATCAGAGCTGAAGACTGGCCGTCGTCTAGTTCCGATCTTTTTAATAATAATAATAACAACAATAATAATTTTTAATAATAAAATGACCGCAACAAACTAGGTGAATGATAAGAAAAGTATCTGAAAGTTATGAATGAGCGAGCGAACAAGCTCGAAATTTTTTACATTTTTGTTCTAAAAAGCTGGAGTGATTGATAAAATAAATAAAATAATTGAGCGACCGCTGGTACCGCTCTGACGCTACTGACGGCAAGCCTCAAACAGGGCAAATACTGTTGGAGGCAGCATACGACTTTGTGCCGTTCGCTACAGACAGAGACTGCGCGGGGGCCCGCGGTGCTCAAATCAGCATAAAAAAAGCTGTATCAGGAGTTGGGTCGTCGGTTGAGGCGTAGGGTCCCATGATCTGGACACTTTTTGGGTCAGCAAATATCACTTGCCGTCCATCGGGGGAACATTTGACTATATTATACACTGGCGGTGAACTGAAAAGTTTTCTCTTAAGTTTGTTACCCGACTTTCGGAAAAATAACTTTATCTATTCTATTAACTAAATCGTTCATTGTTATTTAATTTAATTGTAATGAAAGTGGTTGTCATTTTTTAGTGATAAGTGTCCTCCTTTCAGAATTCGATGTTATATTTTTAAAAATGCGATACACGCTGAAAAGAGCAAAAGAGAGGCAACCAAGCTAGAGTCGAGGTATTAGTCCACCACTATACAATATATACCTACCTACACTCCTTTGCTTAAATTAAAGTTTGAAGATTCCTCGGTTGTATTTCATTGTGTCCAGCCCAGAATTTCGTATCAGTGGGCACGGCCCACGTTTTGACGTTGGCATTGCGGTAAGCAACCATGTAGACCACTTTGTATCGCTGTTAGGTACCCATCCTTCTGCAAGTGCGTGCGTCTACTTGCATGGGTATTTACCTACATTTGTTTTATATCGAGATGACTTCAAGATAGCGATTGAAACCGCGATTGCGAGGTATCACCTATGATAGGCATCTTCGACATGTAATTACCCTAAGACTTAAGAGTTCCTACAGGACTAATGATGAATGAGACCAACGTAGGTATATCGATCTACGGTCACAGAATATCTATCTATAGGTACTACCGTACGTAACATACCTAACGTACTACGTTAATTAAGGTAGGTACCTACCTAATTATTAAGCAGAGTTAACTTTACTTCTGCGCCTAATTAAATAATTTTGGTTGCGGGTAGGTGGCTGTCATTGACCTTTTTATAAGTTCCAACCAAGATTCTACGAAAACGGGTAATTTTTATTTTATTTTCTCCTTTGTATCTTACATTTTCGTATAACTCAAATACGCAACGTAGTGTAGGAAACGTCCAAGTATAGTCAAATACGAGTGAGCTAAATTAGGTGGTAAACTTTATTTTGTTGTGACGGCATGAATGACCTTACATTTGACATTGAGACGTCGCATTACAAGACGCTTGCAGCGCCGAATGCGCTGTGTAAAGCAATAACTGTAATTAATATCCTAAGGTATAGTTAAGGGTACAAATTAACCACAATAGGATACTATTGGGGTAAAACATTATTTCACTCTACAATTAACTATTATGATCATAAAAATGAAAATTAGTTACAAAAGTCCTAAGGAAAATAACTTAACGGCGTCTAATGAAACATGCTCGATTGCAGCGCTGTGCAGCTGCATTGCCGCGCACCGTAAACACAAGTTAACCTAACACCGACTAAACTTTGTTTGATAAACGTTGTTTTAACACAAATATGAACTTTAACAAACGTTCATTTAACGTTAAATAATACGTAGACTCACCTGCGTCTTATTTCACGTTCATACGGTTTCAAATATCCGTCTCTCTCGAGTAATTTGTCCAAATCTGGCACGGGCACGTCCATCGGATCCATAGCGGAATAGTTACCACCCATATTTATTTATACGTGTGTGGGATTTCGAAGCCGGTTCGTTGTACGCATGCGCCAAGCAACCGCGCGAACTGATATCACTCGTTTGAATGCTGATAAAACACGCTTATGACTTTGTTGATTGGGAACTAGTAGAATAAAATTAAGATAAGCTGCGGGTCATCTGGCGACGCATGCCGTAGCCACAGCTTTATGCGCCTACTTACGACGTGTTCTTATCATGTTGGTAGGTGGAGAGTACCTTGCTGTTTACTCTCTACCCTTCAAGTTATGATTAATTAGTGGTTGCTAGGTTACGTAGTATTCTGAAGGTTGGCCTACGAATTCACTTATACCGCGTCTTCGTGCGTGCAGAGTGAAAGATACTTCTTTAGCGTTCCAATATGGTACTAGTCTTGATTAGACTAAGCTATTCCGAGTTTACCTTCAAATGATTAGTGGGTTAATTGATTTACGTAAAGCCCACATTTGGGTTTTATTGAACACAAAAAAAACTGATGTGATGGTAGAATTAGATAAATAAATGAGTGTCCCATAACCAAAACTTAAACTTTATAAAATTAAGAAAATGTAACAGAGACAAACTCTGTAAAGTACATACTTATTTGTGCATTACTTATTTCTCAATCAAATAATCAGTAAGGTTATTTATTTCTGATACATAAACAGTCAGTTTCTGTTAGATAATCGTTGCCTATCCCAATGAAATATGAATGTGTATGTATGTATAAACAGTCAGTTAGTTGAACAAGAATATGATAATTCTGTGCACTAAATTATTATATTCAGAGCCTCTCCAAACAAATGAAAATACTGAAGATTTTAAAATAATAAAAGACATTTTTAAATAATCAATTTCCTATTATGTGGAGGAGGTTCAAGTCCACATATTTTAAGTGCTGTTAATATTCACATTTCATAAACAAAAAGCTCAGGGATGTGACAATGGATTCAATACTTTTATCCCTCCAAACGACTATCAGTTCCCTAACTCATATTTTCTTAAACTAAAACTTTGTAAAATAAAAAAAAAGCCCAAGTAAATAATCAACATCATTTAATATCTACACTAAGACTATTTATAAGTAAGAAAACAAATATTTAAAATATATCAGAGCCTGTTCTCTTAGCTCGTGCTACAGCTTCTTCTGCTTGCAGCTTTTCTTCTTCCGACGGTTCTATTGGCTGTCCGTCAGCATCTAATTTGCCGGCTTTATAATCTAAAACTATCTTTTTACTGTAGACTGCATCGAATAACTGTTCAGCAGTAAATTCACTTTGTATGACATCCGCCGTTTTATAAGAAACGTATGGTTTCAGGTCACAACCCTTCAGGTCTGGTACTATCAATTCTGGTATCATTTCGGGAACTTGGACGAAGCGGCCGTCCAGATAATAGCCCGTATCTCTTACTCCTCTCTTGTCAATCTCCAGCTCTGGATTGCCACTAGCCTGTCGTTGTTTCTGAAGCCTTGTACCTCTTTTGTTCGGGATGATGAATTTCCTAAAATTCCTTTTGCCTTCACGAGGTAAGGTTGTTGAAATTGTTCGTTTGGATACCAAATTGAGCAAAGACGTAATCTTCGACATTTTCCTCTACTGAATTTTATTTCTATTCAAAACATATCATAACTTTTTTAGGTTATTTAAGTGTCAAAATCAAATCGAATATAATGACATTTCTGTGAGATGCACCGCGACCATAGAGTTTAGTGGAGTTTTCGATAATTTACCGGTTATTCTCTTCGAAAGCTGTGTACACACCGGCCCAACGAACGCCAACGTATGGGTTCGGTATCCGTCCATACTGTTTTGTCGTTTAGATTCTATCCCTTTAATATTATCGCCACGCTTCGGATCGCCAGCACACGCCAACGAACGATTATTGGCGTTAGCTAATACGTTAAACCGGACAAACGACGGTCAAAGAAACCCATTCGTTGGATCAGTATATGGCAGAACATTTTTGAGGGAATTTTGAAAGCTGCAGTGCACGCTGCACTATTTTATTTGTAAACTGTGATATTTATAGGTAAGATTCGGTACATAAAACATTTTAAACCCATAGTAAAAGCTTCGCGGCTACATTGCAAGTTTCCCGTATGTGTATGTTCTTCCTTGAGTTTTATTAGACACCTTGAGTTTTATTTGACCTAAATCGGTTTAGTTTAGCAGTTTTAACGCCGCATGGACATGGCATGGTGGTCATGGGGTGACTTTGCCCTCGGAGGCCACTTTAATTACCTGTCACCAACGTGCTGTTATCGCTTTTAAAATGTCGCTCTCCAACGAAGTGAACATACATACTCCACATTAAACGCCTTTTTAGTAGGGGTAGGCAGATACCACATTGTTCGTCTTACTACAACCCTGACCGACCTCTTTCGCTTCTTTCACATTCATGAAACAGGATACATATATTAATTGTCGGCTGAACCTACTGTAGTAGGACCCCAACATCAGAGCTCAACAGACAGTTACTTTAACGTAACAATATATTTTGTGGTTATAATGACTTCAGCAAAAGATTTAGGAGACTTGTGCATCGAAAATAGTGTCAGAAATTTTTCTCCTAAAACATAATAATGTCTCCTAAAAACATAAATAAGAAGCGTTGGGTAGGCTGAAAGTCAATGTTGTATATTTTCAAATAAAATATTACATATTACACATTTGAAATGTCTTAAATCCAATTGAAACATCAAAACTTTATATGTTGTACAAAACAGCTGCTATTGCGACATTGCTCATGTTGTGGTTGAGAATTATTAGTAGTATTTTAAATTCGTCTCTTAAAATTACCAAGTGGGAACCACCTACCATAACTTATTAAAACATTGGATAGCCTAAATTATGTACAATAATCAACCACAATAACTGATCGATCACAGTATGGGGCATATGCTTGTTTTATAAAAGCTGACAATAGGTATAATAAATTATTTCACAGTGCAAACAAATAACAATTATACATATAAGTACATATTTGTGCATACTATACTCTTTATCAATCCTTCAAAATTACGATTTTGAGTTCTCTGTACACACATACTTCTATTGTACAAAATTGGCACTGAACAGTTGCTGGTAGCACCTTAGCCCTAGTATAATAAACTGCTAATAATACAAAAATACATACCAAAAGAGCCTACATTTTACACACACACAAAAGCAAATTAAACAAAAAATAGATTTGATTGTGCTTAAAATGCACTGTCGAGAATGTATCTATCTACTCAATATTAAAAAAGAAAGAAGATTCGAACAAGTGGGAAGATCAATTTAACAAAAACTTTCACCAAAAATTAACATACTCAAACCCAAAAAGACATAACAAATTAGATGTTTATTGTCGACGGGAATGTTAATAATTCAAACGTAAAGTTATATCACAAAATTAACTCATTTTGCAGTAACAGTCTAATACAAATTCACACATTTATACACTAAAGGAAAATTTACGATTGGTCACATCATTGCACTAACAATCGCTAATGAGGAACAAATCCATAACATTTTCATTCTTTTCCATTAGGCAGCTCCACATGTGGACAATTCCGCGGGAACAGGAGAATATAGAGGGAGTATTCGCCTATATTCGTGTGTTTGCTATCTCCCGTTTATTTCATAGACAAAATAGAGATTATCATTCGATTATTTGTTGTGGTCTCGCCTTGTGCTGAATCATATAACTTTGGTTCTTTCTAGTCGAATATCGATGAATCGATATAATATCGACTCATTTTGACACCTATCCATCCCTAATAGACGAGAATGTAGATCGTAGATCGACCAAAGTTCCGGCAAGTTTTGCCGAAAGTTTCGGCGAACATGTGGAGTGTGCTTTAGTTGGAATCAAATGGTTCAACCATTCCTAAACAGTACAAAATATTTGAGTCGCGACTTTCTCCCAACAATGAAAGTTTAAATACATACAATTTTCATACAAAAATCGTTGCATTATATTGTGATTTGAACACATTCCACCAGACAGGCTGGTTTTAAACAATTTAATTACATATAAAAATTTAATTACAAAAATTTACATACACTTACATATCTCAATGCGCAATCGATACCATTGAGACAAGACAAATTCTACTCATATATTGTCAAGTGAAACATTACTCTGCTATACATATAAATATTTCATTCAATCAATAAATTCTATTTAAATGTAGGCACATTAGACCATACCGCGAGAAAAACAAACAGTTGCGAATTGCATTCACTTAATCTACTGTCACCCGGATGGCTGTATGCGTCACAACCGTGGACTGTCGCCTTGAGAGATGCCGCCCGAAAGGAGGGTAGGTCACGTGTCCGCCGGCCTACCCTCTTTTTCGTCGTGATGGTTGTTGTCGAGTTCCTCCAAAGTGTCGCTGGAGGAGTGCGTCATGTCGCTGAGCTCGTCCATCTGTTTCTGCTTCTTCCTGACGTTCCAATGCAGGCATTCCGCCAACGAGTCGAACCAATCGGATATTTGGTCCTGTGAGCATATCGACGGTACTGGGTACACCGATGTGGTGACGTACAGGCTGCGAATTGGGGAAACAATATGTTAATTTTATGTTTTCGATGCATGAAAGAGCAAAGCTGTTGCGAATGTTTCGAGCTTCGTGTTCAATGACAATTAACAGGAGTATAACGATGGAAATGTTTTCGTTGACGTTGATCAACTATGTTTAGTCAGCAGCAAAACGCATTAATTTGCTAATTGCTGACTGTGTCAATTTAGTCTATACATAAATGACACAATAACTACGCATATTAGATCGTGCCACGTTTTGACTTTAACCTAAAAAAACCTAGAAGGTATAATTCTTGACACGCCGTTGAACATTTCAACAAGCTTATTCTTGAGCCCAACTATTAAATCTGTGCAGTAATTTTCGAAAAGCTTTATCATTCTAGTTCGTAAAAATGCTCAATGTGTATTTCCATTCACAGCTCGTTCAATTGCTCTAGTGTTTTTTTACATTATACGGCAGATAGACAGGCAAGCAGGTGACCTGATGAAAAGTGGTCACCACCGCCTATGGACATCAGCAACACCAGTTGAGGTACCATGCGTTGCCTGTCTCTGTTGTTCATTTAATTAAATATTCGATTTAATAATGACTCCACCATTAGTTGTATCTGACTCACACATAAAATTGTGGAAAGAGCAGAAAGCTGAAGGCTACGTCACACATATGCCATCATCACACTACCCAATTTCAAGGTCCCTTACTACAATACAATGGGCCAGACTAGCTAGCCAGACTATTAGATGGACAAATTAGAGTTAGGTGCTGTCCTAACTGGCAACGTTCGTGCGCCCATGGTCATACGACGGGCGGTTTTGAGGTCTCCTATTAGTCGAGCGACGTCCGTCATACGACCGTGGTCGAACGACCGTTAGGACACCACTCTAGGGTCCCTTGATATAGCGTAGATGTGGTATAATAATGGTTATTGATTAATGACGTATTAACCACATTTCACCTCCCCTTATTATACACATGCACAATAATAAAGCAAAAGCGAGTTATCACACCAAAGCGTCTATGTTATTTTTAAGCTTACAGTGATGGTAATGATATAATACAATACATACATAAATCATAGACAAAAAAAAACACCGCCACCAAACAAAAACCTAAGCCTACTCCTGACACACAAAAATCTACCCAACATTGAAAAGATAAAACGTTCTACGACATCCCGAACCTTCAAACATAATCAGTATGGTCAGTCAATCGAGTCAAGTACAAATGCAATATGATTGAGAATTACAAAGTAGTCCCCAGTTGAGCTAATACCTATCTCCCGGGCTAAGATACATCTGCGAGCGGCCATCGAAGGAGATGTTGACCTCGTAGCGAGCCTCTATGCTTAGCATTATCTGAAACAAGCTCCCGAATAAGTTTTCAAGGCTTAATTTTTTTTTTAACGGTAGAAACAGGCAAGTGGGTCACGTGATGTGAAGTGATCACCGCTGTCTTTGGACATACTAGTTGGACTAATACTCTATGTTGTTAGGAAGTTCGCTGAATGAAGTCCATCGATATTAGGTACTTCTATTTTAAATTTTACATAAACAGTATATATTATACATACATTACACAAACTATTACAATAGGGTATATAATCTCAACGAATTACCATACGATCCACATCTACAGAATAGTTATATCATGCAGGAATACAATATTACTGGCAGGTTAGAATGGCATTGCGTTAGCTGGCAGTTTGTTCGAATGCCATTGCTTGGCAATTTGTTTTATACCTATCGCCGTGCTGTAGGGCTTGTCGGCTCCGACCGTCGAATGACACCCACATAGCGTTTCGCGCGTCGGGCGACAGAGCAATCTAGAATGTTCCACTGCATTGTATACTTAGGAATAAACAGATAAAAAGGCAGAGCGAATAGGCTGTTTGTCGGCCGCATCGTCGCTTCTCATCCTTGTAATCATGCTTGTAGTAAATAGTAAAAAAGGGAGATGACTCGAATCATACTTTCACTAGGTGGCGCTACTGGAGCGAGGTACTGTTTTCAAAATAGGTCGCGCTAATGATCAGAATCAAACACTAAACTTGACACACTTGACAGTTGAATTTTGACCTATAAGGCTGCGTTATTTTGATAGTTGACACTATATCTTACACGCCAGTGGCGCCATCTAGAGAGATAAATGCGCCAGCTCCCGTCAGGTAGAAAACAAGGCTGTATGAGTGTACGGCCTTTGTTCTTGCTAACGGTTTTCCTATAATGGTTCAGAAACTACGATGGTCGATAGTCGATTCTGGTTTGTATTGTTTCCTTGTTGTGTTGTACTATTGTAATCTTATTGTTACTGTTGAAATTACCAAATTCAACGTAAAGAAAATTTTAGGAAACTACGTCCGCTCACGTCAATAATAGAAATTGAAACTACAGCTGAAAATCCGTAGATCAATAGTTTAATTAAATTCGGACGTGTCAGTTGGCGTAAACAAAGAAATATCTAATGTCATCATCATTACCCGGTTGTGCTCCCTCGCTCGAGGGCCCGGGGTCCGCCTTCCTACTTTTCTTTATTTATTTTTATTGCCTAGGAAGGCACACGGCCGAACGGTCCACCTGATGGAAAGCGACCACATCGTCCAGAACATCTGCAACCTAACTTCTCATTCTCCCTTTCCGAAAAATCTATCTAAAATCTACGTCAAAAACCCCCATTACCTTCAATTCCACCCCAGCAGGCACCACAATGGGCCTAAACGAGAGCGAATGTGGGCAGATCGGTGTCACCATGATGGCTGGCACCGAGGGGTGGATCATGCTGGCGCCGGCAGCGACAGCGTACGCTGTGCTCCCCGTTGGTGTCGACACTATCAGGCCTGGAATCAAATCATATGGATAAAGCTGACGCTGAAAAACAGCGCTGTACGGAACCATACAACCCCGTGACAGCATAAGCTGAGCCAAGTCCATTTGCCTTAGCTATTTATGACGTAGTGTCGATACTCAGTTGACACAGAGTTATCGCCAAGCCAATAATAGCCTAGTATCTAGGGCTATTTTCCAGGGGGGGCTGGCTGGACCCTCAGGAGGCCGATGGACCTGAGTCAATCGCCAATGTACAGCTAGTGAGTACGAAATTATTCTCTTATGTTTGTTACCCGACTTTGGAAAAATAACTCAATCTTTCATTGTAATTTAATTTAATTGTAAATTTGACTTTTTGATTCAAAAACTGCGATACTGTTTTGTTTAAAGAATTGCGAAGTTTGCTGAAAACAGCAAAAGTCAGACAACCAACCTGCAGTCGAGGTTTTAGTCCATTCATCATTACAGCCCGTTACAGTCCACTGCAGGACTAAGGGCCTCTCCCACGAAAGGGGAGGTTATTGCCATAATCTCCACGCTTGGCAGACGGGTTGGAGAACGCAGTGTTTAAATATAACAATGGAAAGTGCTGCTGCTCATTTTCCAGACTACGGAGACTCATGATCTTTTGCCTCAAAAACATTAGTCGCCTTGTACGACACCTACGAGTGTAAGGGGTTGGTGCTATTCTACTCCGCCGGACACCACGCGGCCCATTACTTATTAGTCCATTACTATACAATATATAACTACACTCCTTTGCAAAAAAAAAGGTAAGTAAGTTTGTGGATTCCTCGGTTGTATTTAATTGAAATTATGTTTGTATGAAGATTTTTGTATGTCCAGCCCGGAATTTCGTATCGGTAGGTACATCCTGGGGTGGGCACCAGACTATTGGGCACGGCCCACCCGCCCCCCCCCCTTTTCCTATGCCTATGCTAGATTATTCAACGAAAAATATCGTGCGGAGTTCATTTTTTTTGTGGCCGTGCTTACTGGCTGTCTTGACTGATCGGTCTAGCATTTTAACATTATTATAGATTTTTATTTAATGTCACATATGTAGGTATGGACGTTCATAATTGTTTGCAAATCCTGAATTGAATAAACGTATTTTAATTTGAATATCCTACCATCGCCCTGCACCGAAGTGATATGTTTCCCGTCCAGAAACAGATCGATGTTGGACAGGTACGGCGAGGGCCCGCGGTCCACCACCACCTCGTTCAGCACCAGGATGGTGGTCGGCTTCTTCTTGTCGTTGGTCTCGTCGCTGCGCTTGCGCAGAACCACGCATTGTAGCCGCGAACGGAGAGTCAGTGCCGCGTGGCCTGCAGACAATAAGAGTAATATAGTTTCCAATATCTTATATTTTTAAGAGAGGTAGGGCATAGCGGGGTATCCCGTTTGAATTGGAGCCGCCCGACTGGGGAAGTACCTCCACCTTACCGAATACCGCAGCTAAACAATACTCTTTTAAATAGTATTGTGTTTCTGCCGGTGAGTAAGGTTTCCAGAGCTCCATAGGGTGGGAATTTGGGGAACCGTGGCTTTGGCAGTAGAGGGATATTTGCCTTTTTGCTGCTAGAGTAACGTGTTATAGAGGTGGGCAACGCATTGGCGATAGTCTCAGTGTTGCTAATGTCTGTAGGCAGTGGTGACCACTTTTCATCAGGTAACCCGCTTGCCTGTTTGCCTATAGTATGATATAAAAAAATAAAAATTTTTTTTTATTCCTCCATACTCAAACAAAAACGGCCAGAATTTTATTACATGACGGGAACTATACCTATATTGTCATCATCATCTTGGCGTTAATAATCCCGGTAATAATCTCGCGCACGAGGGCCTGGGGTCCAGCTTAACCATGATCCAGGATTTGGCGATCAGGTAATTACAGTGGAGCGACTACCATCTGACCTCCGTGACCCTGCTACCAGGGAAACCTGACCAGATTGGATCATGGTTACAAATTCAGTTGCCTGAATTTGCAGGTTTCATCACGATGTTTTCCCTCACCGTAAGAGCATCGGTTAGAATTCAACTAATGTATATAACTCAGAAAAGAGTCATTAGTAGCGGGATTCGAATCCGGTACCTCTCGCTAACGAGTCGAAAACTCAACCGCCCGACGACGCTCTCTATATTTTAACACTATATCAATACATTATATAAACAACTGCAAAAAGCTGTGATATTGAATACATGCAGAATAGTGTTTAAGTTCCTTCAAACAAACAATACATAACTAATTCAGTACTTATTTGATACTTGGCTTAGGCCCGTATAAAATATTTTTTCCTGTTGAGATAAATATTATTAATAATAATAAATCGTTTATACAGGCATTACAGATTACAAGCTAAAAACAATGTAATCAAGCCCATATTTTGTTAGTAATACTAATGTAACGAGGTAAAGACAAAAAGGGGTAATCATAAAGTGGATAAAGTTCGTAAGTTTGGATGTAGAAATTATTCATCGAATCTACCCATCAGATACATATTTTGTTGTACTGTAGGCAAACAGACAAGCGCGCGACCCAATAGTTTGAGGTCACCGCCTAAGGACATCAGCAACCCCAGGGGCGTCACCAAGACGTTACACACTTCTAATAAAACCACTAAATACCTCTTGAAGGATCTCATCTCTTAGTCCAAAGGAAACATTGTGGCTGGGAGATAATTCCACATTCAAATACGAAAACGAACTTACATAAAATTCATCACATCAATTTCTGTCCGTCAACAACAGAAATTTGGATGTTCGTGACAGACTCGTCCCACGTTTCAACGCTTACCTTCTAAAACATTCATGACTTGGTCCTGGAAGTTGTTGAACTCGAACGGCGTAAGGAATCCCAGCGAGCCCAGATGGAACGCCATCACCGGCGGGACGGATTGCTGGGAAACATAACGACAAAAACACATTACACACAGAGAGTCAGAGATTACAATATCAATAAAGAAATAAATGATTCGATCTAATTATGTGTTCTTTTCTTTTTACTGCATATTGATAGCTCGATTTGCAATCGATTTTAATTCAACTTCAGAATCGTCTTGAAGACAACTTTCATCTTCGGTACAAAATGAATATAGGAACTCATCATCGGTTCCCGTTCATCATGTCCCGGTTGCGCCCTTGCGCGGCACGTCAGGGCCCAAGGTCCTTTCTTGGTCTTCGGCATACTTGGTGGTGAGCTTATTGGCACGCATATCATCCTTCACGACGTCAAGCCATCGCTTCTTGGGCCGGCCCCTCCTTCCCGTACCCGATGGGGGCGGCATGGCCAGACACTTATGATTATAGGAACTAGGAACCTAACTAAAATAATTTAACCAACCCAACCAAACTAACCTGAAAGAGCGAGCTGGCATGCAGCAGGGTGCCGTCGCCACCAAGGCATATGATGAAGTCTATCTTGTCCGTCAGGTCATCGGTGCCAGCTTTGAAGGTCATCAGCCGTTCCCGCACGGAGGTATAGTCCGTGTATTCTTTGAGCAGCCTGTCGTCCAGTACTGCTGACTCCACGAACACCACCATGCTTTTTTCCTGTAAAGCGAAATGGAATTGTTTAGTCCACAATTTTTCTGGCGTGGTTTGAATAAAGTATATGGCTGTTTGTAAGACTAGGCGAGAACTTAGAAACTTATAAGCCTAGCTAGTCTTATTATAAAAAAAAGGAAAAAAAAGTATAGCGTTGCAAAAGGTGATAAACATACTTTGACTTATGCAGTTATGTTTTACGGGAGCATCTATTCAAAAAGAAGTTTGAGGCGATAAACAATTAGGGCTTCCACTCTCGTAACTATTTCAAAATCCTTAGATCGAGACGAGATTACATGCTGACTAGGACTTTCGTAACTTGGCGAATTTCTAGACTTTGTATTACGTATGATAATAACGTTACGTATACGTATGGTTGATGACGCGTTGCATCGTAAATATTAACTCGTACGCTGCGGCTAATGGATCGCGGTGAAATTTTATATATGCACAGGGGACATCAATATAAAATTGACACTTGTAAGTATCCTATAATATGTATAACTCCCTATCAACACGCGCAACTGTGTTAGTGTTTCAATTAGTCTATAAAATCCCGTGACTGGAAATTAAAAATCTCGAGACCAAACATCCTTCGGGACTCTCGGGAAATCGAGACTCGAGTCCCTATAAACAATGACAACTATAGGCAAGAAAGAAACGCCTTATTCTCACGATGGCAACGCACCTTCGATTCTTTAGTTTCGTGATATTTAAGTAATATTAGATGTTATTTGCAGTGATTATATCAAAATGGCAATATTATTGATATCGGTCTAACGTAGTGACTTCTATATATACCTACAATATTTGAGAACTTAATTACTAGGTGCAACGACATAACGCCAAGATGATGATGATGATGATTACCGAACCCAATAATATGTATATGACAGTGTAGTGAATAAACACGAAAGTCGTAAAACCTATTGGTTTAAGTAAATCGTGAAAACTGGTAAGCGAACCTAACCAAGTAATCACTAATCATTTGTTTACATAATGAATCAATGTCTTCGCTTTCAATGTGCAGCTCCATTCAATCACATCCGTTTCAGTGACATTGTAAACAAAACAATGGAAGGAGGTTCTGGTGAATTCCTTTATAAATAAACATTTTATCATTATTTATGTAGGTACCTATGCAGCTGATTAGAAAACCTTTAATCCACTACTAAGCTGAATTGTGCCTATGAATATGGCGTTACACGACTCGACCGAGTCCGGAACGAGTACATCAAAGAGTGGCAGTCTAGGCGTGAGAAACATTGCGGATAATTGAAGAGGTTCGCCTGCGCTGCGTAAGCGATTGACATCGCCGAGTCGAATGGGAGAGCTGACATCCTACGAAGCGAGGATGCTGAAGACTGGGCCAAGTGGAGGAAAAACAGTAGGAAAGCGGACCCTGTCAGATATGAGATGATGATTATGGTTTACCGCTACGGGACTATCCCGGAACGGGGTTTTATCAGTTTTATATAATACTAGTGGACCCGGCGCGACTTCGTTCGCGTAGCGTTCTAACCCTACACCTGCCCTACACCTACCCTACACCTTAGGTGTGAATCTAAACCATTCCCAGATCCCCTTGAACACACACAAAAAATTTCATCAAAATCGGTCCAGTCGTTTGAGAGAAGTTCAGTGACATACACACTCACAGAAGAATTATATATATAAAGATATTTTTAATAATTTTATCAGCCCTTCAAACCTGAGGCAAACCTCGTCTGTCATAGGTTATGAACAATATCCGCTTGTTTGGCCGTTGGTTGGTAAGTAAATACGAAAATATAATTGTTGACTGGGTTGATTAAACTATACTGGGGTTGTTGTTCCAGAAACCTAAACTGGGTCTGGCATGAATTGTGACTCGTGACACACCACGCTAGACTGACCGGGCGATTATCTTAGAGTTGAAAGAATTGTATTTTACTTTTTTACGAGTAAGAAAATTAGGCCGTAAGCTGTTTTATTTTTTGGTGGACTAATAAATTATGCGTAATTATTTTGTCACAATATATTTCTTCCTACATAAGTTAGTCACAATATATTTATTCCTTCATATAGAGCGTCGTGTATTTTCTATGGAAAGCTCAAAATGGCGTGACAGTAAAACTGCCGCCCGCTGACACTCCGGCGTGAATTGAAGTTTCTATCCGATGAAGCTGTCCCGACTGGGTTATTTTATTATTTTAACATTTATCAGGCCATATCATTCACTCGCCTAGCAGTTTATACGTTTATTTACTTATTTACATGTGCGTCACTGGCTCGCCTCGCGCAGGTCACGCCGTCCAAGTGTGAGTCGTGATGAATTATTCAAGTGAAATGGAACGACGTACATTCAAAAATTCATTCGCGCTTCGGCTGGAGCGGCGGTATGCGTAATGTTTGTATACCTGGTAAAAAATGTCCTGTTGCCTACCTGGGCGGTATTCAGGTATATAAACCAATATTATGTCATTCGATAGGAACCTATCAATGTCTAGATATATTATCTTGTTATCTTATACACTAAAAGCAAAAATGGAATGAATTTATTTTCTGATTATTAAAAGTGGTATGTTTTTTCCCATGAATCCGATTTTCATTTCAGAGTGTTTGTCCCTCATTATTTCAACAAAATAAAGCAGAAGAATTTCATAAGATAATAACATCGTAATAAAGACATTGAAAGGAAGGCTAACTAGCGCCACCTTACTGACAACTAATTAACGCTGTTAACTAACGTCGCTATCTAACGCCGGCTAACTAATGTTAGAGAAAGCAAGCACCCATATCATGGATAACTCCACATCCAGCAACATCATCAGCATCATTATCATCATCATATCAGCCGAAAGACGCCCACAGCTGGGCGTTGGCCTCCCCCAGAGATCTCCACAAAGGCCGGTCCTGTGCCTTCCGCATCCAGTAAATCAGTTTTATTGCATAATCAAGTGCATAATCCAGCTGGTACGTGCGATCTTTACCAGGTCGTCGGTCCTTGTGTCCCTAATACCAATTAACCTATGGGTTGTAGTTATCCGGAGTGGTTTTGAGACTTGATACTCACGTGCACCAGCCAATGCACCAGCTGCACGAACGACGCGAGGATGGTGGCGTCGTGCACCTTCTTGATGACAAGCACCGTCAGCGGCGGCTTGTACCAGGTCAGCCTCTGCGACGCCGGGTCCTGGATCTGCCTGGAATGGGGAGGGAGCGGGTCACTGTCTGCCTCCTTGTCTACTTGTGGGACTCGTGGAAGATCAGTGCCGCGGCTTCGGGCTGCGGTTTCATGATGAGTGAGGTCGTTTTGTTGCCAGAGTGCCACGGCACAAAATTTTGCGAATTATATTATGTATTTAGGTGTTCATTTTGTAATATTTTTTTATGAATAATTAATTAAAAAATAAATTAATGTGTATATTAAATACACAAGTTTGTGCCACGTTGTGCACGGGCTGACCAACCTTTTGTGGGGGTCTTAAATCTCTACTATCGCTACAAAGTGGATTTTTACTTGTGCTTGATGACGTAGGATAATCCAGCGCCCTCACAGTCTAAAAATAATGATGAAGTAAAACTACATTTCTATAATAACCTAACCGATAGAAAAATTCTGATAACCCACGTAAATATTATCGTAACTACAGAACCGATGTTAATGAAATAAAGCTAAGAACAAACTTGAAATAACTGGCTTTCACATGGAGGAAACCGCATCCAAATCGGTCCATCCGGTCCGGAGCTACGACTTCACAGACAGACACACAGATGGACAGGTGGACCTTTCCTCCATGCAAAATTTTGTTTACAAATTTCATTATCATTCCAATAAAGATAAAAATATATTTTTCTATATTACATTTCCATAAAAACCGAAGCTTTATAAAAACACCCTTTAGAAAGCTACAATATTTATGATTGACATAGGGTTGATTTGATCTATTAAAAATAAGGAGATCCCTACTGAAAACAACGGTTTGAATGTAAATACCTGGTCTATACACTTAGTGTGAGTTTATATTTAAATTTTTCATATTTAATACTTAATATATTTAATACATAATTAATACAAGAACGATAAAAGTAAACGTTGTTATCTTACCTTATTTATCCAATTATATTGAGTACAAATATTACATCTACCGCTAGTGTGAAATTCCGATTATAGAAGCAAATACAACATAAAATTGTACATAACAATGGAATGTATATTTTTACAAGTACACGTTTTCTTATATAATACGATCTAGCTTATGTGCGAATACCTACTTGAGATTTGACTTTGCCAAACTGTAAAAACCTCATCAAAATTGCTTTTTTGCGGTTTTTGCGTAGTGTGTGTGTGTAGACAGAGTAACAGAAAAAAAATTTAAATACTCCGACTACTTTTCTGAAATATCTTCGATACACACACACGGCCTTTTTTTACAGATTTTTAATAGTGAAATTATAATGGCGTCACTGCGACATCAGCGCCAATTATTTTCCGATTTACAGTATATTTTTGAACATACCATACATAATCGCATTTGCTTCTACATGTCTAAATCCCGAATCACCCCATAAAAGCGTAGTCCTCAAGAATCTACAGACTCTTCTAAATCGATTACGATTTAGAAGAGTCCATTAGGATACTGAAAAGATTTAGGCTTAGGGCAACATGAGAATACTCACATAACCATGGCTGAGTTTTTCATTATCCTTCCACATGGCCCGAACTGCTGTATGGGGCTGGGCGCGTTCAGGGAGCGTGTCCTCCTGCAACAACCATGAGGCATGGGTTAATCATCTATCTTCTATAGTAATATTACATATAACTGCAGAGGATCTTAAAATAATAGTGTAAAATATTTGATGAGGAGCACGAGAAAGACTTACTATATGTATAGTAATCTTAAAAAGCGGCAGTGTCAATGACCTCTGAATGAATGAATGAGAGGTCATTGACACTTCGGGAGTAACCAGCTGATGAACTTTTCATTCTAAAGGTTGTGCAGCCTTAAAAGTCACATGATTAGTAGGTTGATAATGTTTTTCATTCATTTAGAATGGATAGGTACATGCAAGATGTAATTAAGTATATTTTTTTACTGATTTTAGAATTTTATTTTGTCTCATTATATATTTAGAATTAAACACTAGTACTCGCAGTCGAGCTCCAGCGGAGTAGGCAAATAGAAGAAATGCTATATTATGCTAACGTCACATATTTATAACCTATACCTGCAGCAATCGTAAAAGCAAAAGCTATCTATAAAAATCAATTACTGTGCGTTAGTCTCGCTAAAACTCGTAAGCGGTTGGACCGATTTAAGTAATTCTGTTTTTGTTTTGTTACAGGGGCGGTAAGAAAAAAAAAAGTTTCTATAGAGGTAGGGTAGTGGTAGTATGCCACGCGAACGAAGTCGCGCCAGGTCCACTACTAAAAAATAAATGTCGACTTTATAAACTCAATTTGCATTTTTATTGCATATTATGTTAAGTTTATTACGTTTATTGGAATTATTATACTTAAAATAGCTACCCAACCATTACTTGTAGATATTATCAATCATTTTCATGGCGTCAAATATAGAAAATAAAATGGCAAAAGTAGGCCAGACAGTATCTATCTAGATAAGATAAACTGACGAAGACACAACACAAAAAAGCCGCTATAATAAAACTACGAATTATAAGGAATTTCACTGATTCATGTGCTTTCATCAGCAAATATTATTATAATTTGATTTCATATAAAAATATATGTATTCAAAATATGTCGATTTATTCGTCTCACGATAATTAAAAAATTCTGACCGGACAATTGCAAAATAATTGGATTTTACGCAAGTGAAGTGCTGATGAAGTTTTTGAAAAGTTAACGAATATAAAATCCTACAAAAATTTTCGGGAAATTAACCTTTTTAAGGTATAAAGTATTTATTTGCTTAGAACATACAGCGGGTACATCTTGGCCTTATAAACAATATTATATACATTACAGTTCAACACGTTCAGCCCGTATTAAAAGGCATGCAAAAACGGTCAATGTAGGTAAACCTTATTCTAGCTTACAATCTAAAAATAATTTTACGGAATAAAAACCATGCTTCATATACAATTTAAATGGCTCCCTTTTAAATTTATTAATTGGCTGCTCTTTTATTCGTTGTCGTATTTTATTAAATTACAACTACTTAGGTACAATAACAACACTAATTTTGTAGTTTCACACCATTTTCACTATGGAAAGTGAGGAAAGCCTGGACGGGAACAAACCATCTTACTTATATTTACTTAATACAAATTATTTTCTTAGCGTAAAACCGATAACAATATTTATTTATTATTCAATTACCTGAACGTTTAATCGTGGTACGAGTACATCGCGATACCGCCGCCACGGCACTGTGAGGTATTCAATAGTAATAATATTATGTCTTAAACATGCGCATTAATTTAATCACGGCGTGTTCTTTGTTTTATAGTTAACTACGCTTGCTCCTTTCTTCTATTAGTTTTTAAATGTTTTTTATATGGTTACTAATGGCCGTGTGGTGTCCGGCAGAGTGGAATAGCACCAACCCCTTACACTCGTTGGTGTCGTACAAGGCGACTAATGTTTTTAAGACCAAAGATCTAGAGTCTCTGTAGGCTGGAAAATGGGCAGCAGCGTTTTCCATTGTTATATTTACAACACTGCGATCTCCAACCCGCCTACCAAGCGTGGAGATTATGGCAATAATCTCCCCTTTCGTGGGAGAGGCTCTAAGTCCTGCAGTGGACTGTTGATGGGCTGTGATGATATGAATGGACCCGGCTCGACTTCGTTCGCGTGGCGTCCTATCTATATTTGCTCTAGACCTACTTTACCCCTTCCTACCCTTCTTTTCGTCTTTAATCACTCTATCTATTGTTGAATATCTAAACCGCATTAAAATCCGTTGCGTAATTTAAAAGTTCTCAAGTCCAACAGTGGACTGCAATTGCAGTCGGTTGTAGATGGCAGGATAAAGTCTGTGTAGGAAGCTGAAGTGCCTCTTTCTAACTGTGTCTTTGATCTTTATCGTGCTTCTGATTGCGTGCTAGAAAAACTTTCGCTAAGAGTTGAGCGGACTGCGGGGAACGTTAAATCATGAAGAAATTAAGACACATTAACCGAAGTATCTACCAACCAATCTGCTCACACAAACATTCTTCCGCCAGTAACAGGCGCACTCTTCCGTCTTCCAAAAATCTTACAAGAAGTACAACATGAACATTTAAAATTTTAAATGTCAAAATATGCACTTTACACTAACACTTTAGGTATTACCTACAAAACAAGATAGTTTATGTGTTGGTTCTTCATCATTATCATCATCATCTTGGCGTTATGAATGCGAGGACCCAGGGTCCGCCTTCCTACTTTTGGAGGAGTTGGTTATCTTTTCATAAAATTTAAGCATAAGATTTGAATAATTTTAACCCAAATTTCGGCAAAATAGCTATACGATGTACGTTTCAAATGAAAAGGTAGAAAACAATAAACAGTGCAGTTTCCATCACGCTGTATTTACCCATTTGTGAACAAAAGTTTTAAATTGACCTCTGTAGCTACGAACTCAGTCAAAATACAACTGCATAGTAAAATAACGTAGTCGATAGTGAGTGAAAAACAATGTTAAACTCCTGTGTTTTTTTAATTTTATTTATCAATAACCGGCGTAAATGCATGAAATGTATGCATGTATGAGTGTGGAAGAGTCGAGAGAGGTGTGTCAGGATCGTAGTTTGTGGTACTCGATAGTCGCTACCCATTGGGGCAGTATGGGTATACGGGCGTGAATGTGTAGTTTTATGTAAATTATGACAAAAAAAACATTCGAATCAAATTGGAAACATTCGTTTGTGTGGAGGTATCATAAACGGTCAATGTTCAGTCCCGGGTTCTGTTCCTGCTCTTTCTTCTCCACTTCGCCCGGTCTTCGGCATCCTCGTCCTGGCGTCCTCGTCGTATAAGCCATTGGCACTCGCCATTCTCGCATCCGCCGCCGCGATATGAATCCATCGCTTCTTGTGCCTTCCGCAGGACAATTTTTTTATGGAGTGGTCACCGCCGCTTATGGACATCAGCAACACCAGGGGTGCTATAACTGCGTTGGCCGCCTCTACAGAGAACTCTAATATACCTCTTGAACGATCCCATGACCTAGTCCAAAGGAAACACTGTGGCTGGGAGCTTATACTACATCCGAATCGTACGAGTGAGAAACGTTATTTCGAACCTTCGCGTGGACACCACTAGAGAGTCTACGTGGATTTAAGATATTATGTTTAATGTATTTAGAAAAATAATTTGAATTTTGTTGCTAAGATTGTTACAATATCTTCAGGTGTGTGCAACCCGTAATAAAGAAAGTATGTACCTAAATACACACCTCATCTATTCAAGAATGCTCGTAAACACCTAACACGAAGTGAATTTACGGGCACATTTATGTTCCGATTAATAATCTTGTAGGTAATCTAATTACGTGAACACCATTAGTAATTAAAACTGAGCATGGCAGTTACCTAAACAGCTGTTTAGTCACATAAACAGCTGTACCTCGTGGTTTTAATTTCCAAGTAGTAAATTGTTCCATGAATAAACTCTGAAACTACCGAAACGGTTTAGAAAATTCTCTCTCACTAATTGAACGAAAGAAAAAGTACTACGAGTATAAATAAATAAACGTTCAAGGAACGAAGTCGCGTGAAAGATCTTGCTAAACAGTAAAGAGATGCATATATACAGTAATGTACCTATATGTACGTAGTGGTATTCATAAAACATCATAGAAAATTACTATAATTTTATGAAACAAAAACGTTGTTTATGATTTTAGTTATTCCACTGGCCTTAACACCTTTGGTTCTCACTTCATTGTATTTTTTTTTCTTATTAGTAGGTATTGCAACGCTCGATGCATGTACCTACATGTGTAAACACGAAACGATTGTATGTTATTATACTCCATGAATGAAATCCATAAGAACTGAAGGGCGTTTTTTAAATTTGGTGTTTAATTAAAAATAACATGACAAAGAAAAATAAATTCAAAATAACCGACAAAAATGTCGGATAGCCCCCGACCAAGTTTACATAATAATAAATATTTTCTAAACTACTGCACGGATTTTTAAGAAACAAAGCTGTGAACCATCTCGGTTAAACTGGCTTTCAAATACAGAAAACCGCATCCAAATCGGTCCATCCGATGTACATTACAATGCGATGCCACAGACATATACTGAGACAAACACGAAACACACACAACACTTATAACACTCCACTTTTGTCGTTGGAGGTTAATTGGTGAAACTATCTTTATTGGAAAGATAATAAATTCCACTTATGTATAAATATGATTTCGGCCATGTGGCCGCCGCGTCTGGCATGTAGATGGCCCAATCTGTTTTTTTTATACCACTAAGGTGGCAAACAAGCTTGCGGTCAGCCTGATGGTAAGCAGTCACCGCAGCCTCTGGACGTTTGCAATACCAGGGGCATCACCCACGCGTTGCCGACCCCGTAAAAACCTTTTAACCCCTTTCTTGAAGAACTCCATGTTGTACTCCCCAGGGAAAACCTCTCCAGGTAGTTCATTCCACAACCCTAGTGTGCGTGGGAGAAAGTTCCTTTGGTTGTCCATGTTCACACACTTTTCGCAGCAAACAGCCGTATTTCGCTAATAACTCACCGAATATTGCGTTCCATTGTGTTTGGTTTATCGGCGTAGTCATATCCCCAAAGAAAATAATCTAATGGAGTTAGATTACACGATATCGATGGCCAACGTGAAATTATTCGTTGATGTTCATTTTTACCTCTACACAAAGATTTGTTTAGCGCTGAAGGAGCCCACTTTTGGTTGATTGATTTTGACGTTTGTTAAAATAAACACGCGAAGGCCACATGGCCGAAATCATATTAAAACATAAATGGCATTTCATTATCTCACCAATAAAGCTAGTTTCACTGATATTAAATACGTTTTTCTTTGTTATATTGAGAACCAATGCTTAAAAACACACCGTTTTACTGTTCATAAAATATGATGAGAATAAGAAGACGCTATTAGTGTACCAGAACGACCGAATACCCAATCCGTCGCTTTGAATGACACCAGTATTGAGCAGAAGAGGTTGGTGGTCTCTCTCGGCCGTATACCTTACGGCTTATAATGAAACTGAGTACTTATGCTACTTACTTGTACGTTATCGACAAACTGATAAGCGGCCATACAGCCGGACAGTAACGTCCCCACTCAACACGAGATTACCAATCTTTAGCCATCGATAAACTCCAATATTGACGTGCGTTATGTCATGTGTGCAGTTTGTTTTGTTTTGTGGGACACGATAACACAATTCCATTTCATATTGACAAAACCAACGAGTGCCGCAAATGGCCATTCTAGCAGTCCCATACCTACATGCAGTACCGGATTTGTATGAGCTACTCTGTAGCCGAGTCATCCGTCACGGTCAGTTACAACCCCGTCACAGTCAATTACGATCCTCTCAAGTCTAGTGCTTAAGTACGAAGATGGCTACTTCACAGTCGCCAACTTTATAATAATCATCTTAGCGTTGTTTTCGCGGTTGTGCTCTCGTGCGAGGGCCCGGGGTCCGCCTTGACCATGATCCAGGGTTTGGCAGATCAGGTAAACAGCCACGGGGCGCCAATCGGCTCCCGAGACTGTTTAACCAGTTTCAGGGTCCCCAGCGGAAGTCCTTAGTCTTCCGGTACTTGGAACGGTATTAGGAGGCACATCTAACGAGTGACGAGCTCTTTGCGGTGCTGAAGTTTCACGCATGGGTCACGCATCCATTTCTGGACAACGTTGAAGGATAATGTTGACACCCTTTAGTACCTATATAAAGGGCGTATACCGTAATAAGGTTTGGGTACAAAAGTTACCTTAAATAATAAGGAAGTATGTACAAATTGCTAGTCGAAGTCAATGGCTAAGCAATATTAACATCATCATTAAGTTTAATTTGTAATAAGCAGTAATGGACATTGTGACATTGTAGAAGACTGTAATAAATAATTTTATCTACACTCGTATCGTAATGTTCAAATTACATATTCGAAAACAGTCGTTTAACAAGACACTTTTTTCACGCCAGTCCATAATATTTTAAAAAATTACTTTTCGATGCAGCATTTCCCATACTAATTTCATTACAGCTGTATCGTAAAATAACTTTTTAATCATTATGCAACTCATATTTTTTAAATCCTTGTCGGGCGACCGGACACGGTCAAATGTAGGCTGAATACTTAGATGTCTTTAACAAATTCGAAATTTAAATTTTCCTGTTTATATTCTGTGTAATTATTTTCCCGCTAAACAGAATATTTTTTGTAATTGTTGTAATTTGTGTTTGTGAATGTTTTTTCCTTATTTTAAGTAAATAAATAGATAAATGTGAAAATAGTTAAGTGAATTTCCCGCCGCTTGAAATCCTTGAAGCGTAGATACAACAGAACTGACTCGCAGCTTACTTCTAGCAAAGTTGAGAAAATTATATGTACGAAATTTTAACATAAAAATATGAGTGTAGATAAAGTAGTGTATGCAACTGCATATAATTAGGTATTAAAACACTCGTGTCAAACTATTATCATACTCGGCTACGCCTCGTATGATAAACAGACACTCATGTTTTAATACCCCCTTTTATATGACAGTTGCATAAACTACTAATATTATATTGTCAACGCAATCCATAAACATTTTATATTCGGCTTGTTGGTAAACGCACCACTTGGATTTTTTTATTAATGTTCCTAATATCATAATAGACCGTTTAAGGGGAATATCGTATGAATTTTAATATAATCAGTTTTGAGCGAAATCAGTCCAGTAGTGAAAGTGAAAGCGCAACAGAATGGACGGACAGACATACATCCACATTTACTACCTATATCATCAGTTAGGAAAACGTAACGTACCTAGTCATTCTTTATAATTGCATTAGTTCTAGTCAACGAGCATTCAATGTAAGACACCTTTTTTTAACATTAATTAGAAACAAACCAACTCTAATTTCAGAAACAATTAACATTACTTTTCTAATCTAGAACGTTGTACATATTTAAACACACTTATAACGAGATAAAAAAATGTATAGGAAATATGTCATCGCCGGAGGGTTAACATAAAAAACAGAAAATATGTTTTCTATGAAGCCTGTTAAACTTGTTATGCAATTATTTTATTGAACGGAATTCCAAATTCCTAAACTTTAACGACTAACAAACGACATTGCCAAGTTCATCCATGGATTGTCACAACACTAACCTACTTAAAACATAATTAAAACCCAATTGCAAAGTATTATTATCGTTTGAAGTCGCTTAGGTTAGGGTAATGCATGGATTAGCTCCACAAACTCCAGGCATTGTCATTCGTTAGATATATATCCGTAGATCGTAGACAAATTGACACAGCACAATCTAGCTCCAAAGTAAGCAAAGCTAATACTATGTGTGCTAAATAACTGATATACTACTTATATTACTTTCAAAGTTCATGAATTTAGTAGATAGCTAGATTTGAAAAAGACCCAGAAGTAGGTTCCGATTGTGGTTCGAACTTAGGCTATTCGCCTAGAACTGTGTTCGGACAACACACCACGGCATTCACTTCTAAATATTTCAACAAGTTTAATTACTTTAACACCAAATATACAGTTTAAATTATTATTATTTGATAAAAACAAGGATTATATAGAAGGAAGTTGATAAATAAATAAATATGCTTGGACAAGTCACACAGCGTCATCAAGCCTCATAGTTTTCCTGTAGAAAAGGTTGTGTACAACCTATAGCAGGCGCCAGTCTTCACACAAAGTTTTGTGTTAAATAATCTAAATTTGTATTACTTAAAAATGTCTGTATAACACCCACTACATGACTACTCTGTGTGAAGAAAATAAATAAAGTTAAATAAATAAAGCTAGCAAAGCTTATTTATTAAATTAACAGCTCGTGATATGGGTGCCAGAGAACTGATAAAGTTTAAGATTTAAGTTAGTAAGAAATATATATTTTTTAATTTATATTGTAGAAATTGCCAAATAAACATTATGTCTATGTCTATATGCTACTTATATAGAATAAGGTTACTTTGCGGTAGATAAGGTTATTAATGCAAGTCAGACGTATGTGATTCGATGCAAGTGTTCAATCACTTTGTTATGTGCCTTATCAGTACTACGTATAGGCGCGTACTATGACGAGGTATAGTTTATTTATACATGTGCCCCGGTTCGCAATTCTTTTCATTGATCGAAAACTCTCCGACGTGACCGTTACGACCGTTCAACGGGTTACGAAATGATTTTGAAAAAAAAAAAAAAATAGTAATCATCCTCAGAAACTTATAAACTCAACGCGTGAAAACATTGTAAAGTGTAACACAGCTAGTTTGAGATTATTGAAAAAACAAGTAATCTTCAAGTGTCTCGCTCGAGCCCTCGAGTACAGACTCGAGTCTCGTTATAACAATGCTAGCCAATAATTAATCACATGGATATACTATAAGTAAATAAATATAAATATGCTTGGACAAATTCACACAGCGCCATCTAGTTTCAAAGTAAACACAGCTTGTTAGATAAATGATAAACTACTTGTATACTTATTTAAAAAAAATACACACTTAATATAAATACTACACCCAGACCAGTAACAGAAATTAACATTCATCATTTCAATTTCTGCTCGGCTGGGAATCTAACCCGGGACAGGTCGTCAAGTAAATAACTATTATTTACTATAAATATCACTTTGTAATCATACAATAATTTGACGAATCAGTTTTCGTTCCTAAAACGTTCACGCTTCGTTCACCGTTCATTTCATCGAGTACAAGGTTTCCGACATAGTAAACAAAACAAAAAATTCAAGAAGCCTCATAAAACAAGCCAGGCATTAGCTTAATTATTAATGCAACGTAATTAAGTGAAAAAAACATGTACCGTCTATCAAGATACTCCTCCCGAGCCCTGTTTAGGGCAGACTTGCCCGATTCGTGAGAAAACTGCCTCCGCAACATGACATCCAAACAATACTACCACCATTCACAATAATATCACAGATTCACGAAAACGTCTCGCGCGAATTCAAGCCCAGCATTGTGTATCGCGTATTTATTATCGGAAAATAATAATCATTCGAAGGCTGAAATTACCGGAAGAGCACTATGTACGGTGCGGTCTAATCACGAATGTATACTAAATTATAAAAATCCGAGTTTGTGGTCAAAGAGGCATCGGTGCGGTGGGGGCAGCGGTGGGGCGGTAAGGGAGATTGGACTCTATTGTGGTGGGGTAGAGGTTGTTCTCGCGCGGTAGGTAGTGGATGCGCGTGCGCCGCGCGGGCGACTGGCGCGGGTGCGCGAGGAAGCCTCCTCTAGGTGACAGTGGTGACCTTGGTTCGCTCGTCGCGATAATGATCGAAGCCGATCTGACGAAGTTGTGTTTTACACGCAGCTTGTACTGTTCTTGGATACTTGTTTGCAATCTTCAAAAATTGGCATACCTGCTTATTTGGCGTCTCAAAGGAAAATTAAAGAGCACGGAATTTTAACGTAGAATAAGGCCCCGTTCGTTACAGAACGTTCAAAAAGTTGTCCAGTGCTGCGTTATGTCATAACAATCAATATATAATTTCGTGGACGTTTGTTCTATTCTATCTTCTGCGCAGTAAATATTGTGGTGCGTTACCAATACCAATGTTACGCAAATTAATTGGCGTATTTGAATAAATGTTTAATAATTAAATTACCCCATGGCCATATGTGGGTACCTACTTGTGCCAGTCGATAGTAGAACATTATCAAATTAATGTTTCACCACCACAGAAACTACCACAACCTTATCAACTTATTCAACAATAATAAAACAGTCAATTGCCTGGTTTATTACCTAAATAGGTAAATTAATAACGTAATCTCCACCACCGAAAACCTCTCTCGGCCACCGTGGTGCGCGAACCAAACTCGGTCCGGTTTTGGAATTGCCTTACCGCGATCGGACGATTCATTCGGACATCGGTAATTTGAAACGAATGTTTGTTTACGTACGGTATGTAGCCAGTGTAATAACAGGCATGAGTTATGTCATTAGCCCTCACGACGTCTGATGATGCTGACTCAGCAATAACTCCAATTTTGCGTGCTCATATCACAAATAACTAACATATAGGCTGATTCAATTCGATTTATCTATTATAGCGTTGATATCAGTCGATAAATAATAAGAACAATACATTATCTACCACACACGTCCTTTTATGGGCAAAATAGGTACATCATAGCGGCATAGCATCAGGGTTTGGTTCTTTGAAAACTAGACCTATTTTTGAAACTGCTCGCATCCTCGCAAGCACTCGCGTGCACTACCTATCTTTTTCACACTCATGGTAAGTTGCTAGAGATAGAAAAGACAAGCACTAGAAGGCGAGCGCTCGCGCGGATGTCAGCGCTTTCAAAAATGGGACCCTATACGTAACCGTTTGCCTCAAGACGACTAACATTGGCAAGTTTAAAAGAGGTAGGGCATAGCGGGGTATCTCGTTCGAATTGGAGCCGCCCGACTGGGGAAGTACCTCCACCTTACAGAATATCGCAGCTAAATAATACTCTTTTAAATAGTATTGTGTTTCTGCCGGTGAGTAAGGTTTCCAGTGCTCCATGGGGTGGGGATTTGGGGAACCGTGGCTTTGGCAGTAGAGTGGCTTTTGCCTTTTTGATGCCAGAGCAACGTGTTATAGAGGTGGGCAACGCATTGGCGATACTTTTGGTGTTGCTAATGTCTATAGGCAGTGGTGACTACTTCCCATCAGGTGGCCCGCTTGTCTGTTTGCCTACCGTATGTCATAAATAAAAAAGACGGTAAACGTCTAAGTACTTAGATTCTTGTATGGTACTGGTATAATATAAAACTTTATACTGCAATACAATCAATTAGAAATAGGAAGGGGAATTATTTCCAAGCGGAGGCATACTACATGTAACAGGAGTCGCAACGCAACAAGCAACACAGGAGCCTGAATTTGAAGCGGATGAACATAGTTGTAGCAATTTCTACAATAAAAGGCTAGAGTGTTCAAATTTTATTTATGCATATCAATATGAATTTTACCATAATCATACATCATCAATAATTTCGATAAGGACCCTGATAAGATATTACAGAACATAATATACGAATTATTGTGTTATCTTTTTTCAAAATGGAAAACATCGTGTTATGTTGGCCAGTCCAATAAAAGTAACGATCATGCATGATGGATTTAAGTTAACCTAAGTTCCACGATCTCCAGATTTCTTTAAACAAACCACAAGTTATTGCCGTCTAAAATCAAGAGGTCGCAAATATCGCTTCCACAATAACAATACACACGCGCGGAAAGGTTGCTGGAATTCTCCTCTGCTAAAGAACATATCATTCCTTTTAATGAAGAAACAAAGAGAACTAATGTCGCCACAACCGACTTTATCCAAAATATATTTATTAGTCAATTAATTTATCAAAATAACGAGTAGGTATGTCAAATTTTGACGTCACTCAAACCAATCAACAAATTTTGGGTACAAACAAGTCGCTTGTGGAGCCATTAGCCCCATTGTCCCGAAGTGATCTTACTACTATAATGTTCCAATTTTTTGTAAATTTAATGACCAAATGGTCTCAAAACAATGGTAAGGTCATCATGCGCCTTTCAGCTGCATTGACCGATATAGTTAACGACCCGTGTAGGTAGATCTGACCGAGTATAATCTGACCCGAAGTGATTAAGAAAGAGAAATAAATAACCAATCAGGCCACTTGCCACTGAAAAAAGTAGTTAAATGTAGAAGTAGTATTTTATATAGTACTAGCGGACCCGACAGACGTTGTCCTGTCCACACGTCTTTAATTTGAAAATTTCAAACTTTTTTTACAAAATTGTGAATCTAAACCATTCCCAGATCCCCTTGAACACACACAAAAAATTTCATCAAAATCGGTCCAGTCGTTTGAGAGAAGTTCAGTGACATACACACTCACAGAAGAATTATATATATAAAGATAGTGCCGCGCGCATACATACAGCCCTTTTCCTCAAACTTAATGTTATCGCGCAACGTAATTCAGTAGGTCAGCTTAGCACTTAATTTTATGTTACTGATATTGTGAATTGAATATTCCGTTTGTTTACAAGTCTGCGTTTGCTTGGATCTTGTTTAAAGGGCGGCAACGAATCCTCAACTTTCCCGGTGTTGGGGGTGTCTATGTTGGGGTGGCATATACTCGTATCACAATTTTTTAAATTTAGATGGAGTCAAACGAGCAAGCAGGTCACCTGATGGCACTTGCAAGATGTGGATTGAGCTCTTCCCGAAGTATTTCCTTTGCATTATACGAATAACATGGGGTTCTTCAAAATCCATGTCTCCGGGTACCTCAAACGCATCTCTTAGGTTGGTTCATGTCCTGGGCGACGGTAGCCGCCATTCTATCAAGTGGTTCCTCCGTCCGTGTGCCTCCATAGGCTATAAAAAAAAGTGGTCACCGCCCACGAAACTCCGCAAAACCTCGGACACGCACCAGTCATTTTCCATCAGGTGGCCCTCTTTCTCTTTTGCCTCCATCTATTTATAAATAAAAATCTTTGAATCTAAACCCAGGTACAATGGCTACTGATCTCGAATGCTGAATTGTTGTTACATGGCATTAAACGACCGAGACATGAATCTGCACTTTCATATCACATGTTACTACTACAGGATAACGATAAAACATTTATCTAAGATAATTATAATCTTTTCCCATAAAAATCTACATTATTGCGCACCGTGGTGTAACTTTATTTATACGTACACTAGACATCTGAACCTCGAAAAGTTTTCATTCGTGATAAACGTAACTATTGCGTTTGCGTTAAGTTTCAATTCTGTATGAAAATTTGAACGGCGCCTCTAGCGGAAAGTGATGGTAACAAAATATGCGAGAATTGTCGGCAATTTAAGGAAAGTATGTGTGTGACCAAATAGCTAAAATATAGTAGATTAGGCTACTAACAGGTGTAGGTTGTCAGCAGTCCATAGTATCTTCCCAAAATATAGTAGGATACTAAATTATATCGTAGATTTGGCAACCCTAGTACCACCCCGTATCTACTTCTCTCGCCAAACAACCAAGATAACCAAATCAACGCTGTTAGTATTCTCAAAAAATTGAAAACAGCTAAAAATATCTCGACGCTATAGATAAAAATGATGTTAGAAATAATTAAAAACACTCCAGGAGAGCTATCCGTGCGTAGAACGGGTACCTATACATTATCTTCGCTGCAATTTGTTGCACGCGAACACGAGATATGCGATGCGATGCAGAAATGAGCCCATTTCCTGCGCGATCACTTTGACAAGACCCTCGCGCGGTTGACTTGAGACGCTGAAGAATTATGAGTTTGAAATGTATCGATAGATTTGCGTTGTTATTATTACGAGCTTGTATTTAACTTGCACTGTTCACAGGGGAACCTGGCAAGATTGATGAATGGTTTCACATTCAATCGTTTCATCACGATGTTTTCCTTCGCCGTAAGAAGTTTAAGTTAACATTAAACTAATGTACGTAACTCAGAAAATAATAATTGGTGCATCGCAATGAGATTCGAACCCGGTACCTCTCGCTTACGGTCGGATACCACTTACACGGAGTCATTGACAATAAAATAAAAAAGACAATACCACGGACTAATTCGTCAACCTGTCAAATTGAAACCGATGTCGATACATCGCCTTCATAGCCGATTAGGCCTCCGATGTAGTGTTTGTTTTAGCCAAAGTCAACACGCGCAGCATTGACCGACATACGCGCCTGAGGTCTGACGCACTTGCGTCACGAGCGGTGCGTCATATGGTCCTCAGACTGGACTTTATACAGGACTAGCGGATTTGTTCCGGAAGCTCCAAAAACCTACGCGAAAGCGTCAAACGGTGATTCATAACGGGGTAATCATTGTTAAAAAAACTCATTTATTATGACTAGAAACGTCACAACACAATATAAACACAAAAATAATAAGACACAATATCAACGCATAACATCACATACAAACGGATTCATAACACAAATTGATTTTACTATTATAGGTACGTACTCCTAGCCTTACTAATTGTGACGACTTGGCCTTAATCATCATCATTGGCCTATTATAGATGATTTAAACAGCGTCATTGTTAATGTTGCGGCACTTTTTCTGACTGTAGACGCCAACACGGGAAAGACAGATTCGGTCACACAATTAACAGACAAGATTCGCCCTGGAAGGTAAGGGATACAAGGGATTGGTACTAGCCATATTCTTGGTATATAACAAAATTCGCTTGCTTGATGTAAAATAAACGCACTATAATGTGTCCCACACACAGCCACAGCACATCCCAAACTTGTAAGCAAGCTGCGGCTACTAAATAACAAGACCGAATGATTTTATAAATCTATAGTATTTTTAATGATTTATATAAAGTGTCAGATAAACAAAGGTAATAAACAATGTGACATAACCAACACAAACACGCTACATAAGGTTAAACTGATAAATATTTATCGCTAGCAACCCGCCCCGGCTTCGCACGGGCAGCAACCTCAAAATTATGACGACCTGAGTGCCTCAGTGGTCTGCCACGCAAGAGGTTTAGGGTTTGATTCCCGGCCGGGCAGAATTGAAATGATGAATTTTAATTTCTGTTACGGGTATGGGTGTTCTTTGCATAATAAGTATGTATTCAAAAATAAAGTATTTAAGTAGTATATCAGTAATCTAGCACCCATAGCACAAGCTTTGCCTAATATGGGGCTAGATGGCGCTGTGTGAATTTGTCCACGATTATTTATTTATTATACAAGTAAATCTTCCTCATGAATCACTCTGGTCTATTGGTAACCCCATGATATTCCGTTTAGTTTTTAAATTTATCGCGAAAAGTCAGACAGACAGTCGCGGGGGACTTTGTTTTATAATATGTAGTGATAGTGATACACTTTGACATACAATCACACTCCGTATGACGCTGGACGAGGCCGAAAGGTTATCCGCCGATGTGATTGTTATGTATTAGTTGACACTGGGGGTTATTAAATGGGTCAATAAGTAGTTATGTGTTTCTTTTTCATAATTCAATAATAGAAAGTTCGATTATGTAATTTTATTGGTGTCGGATGGTTTTTGATGATGGCATAATGTGGACACAAGTTACCATATTACGACGCTTTCTATCAAGCCTATGTACCTAACCTACCCTGTGTTTAGGCTTCGGTTTAGGGGCATCCATTAAACACGTGAGCTCCCGGAGGAGGTTCAAAGAAAATCTGAGGTCACCTTTTAAATGTAGATAATAATAGTAGTTTATCAACTGTCATATAAAAGGCGGTATTAAAACATGAATGTCTGTTTATGATAATAGTTTGACACGAGTGTTTTAATACCTAATTATATGCAGTTGCATTCACTACTTTATCTACACTCATATTTTTATGTTAAAATATTGTAACTATAATTTTCTCAACTTTGCTGGAAGTAAGCTGCGAGTCAGTTGCGAGTCGAGGATATCAAGCGGCGGGAAATTCACTTCACTACTTTCACATTTATCTATTTATTTGCTTCAAACAAGAAAAAACATTCACAAACACAAATAACAACAATTATAAAAAATATTCTGTTTAGCGGGAAAATAATGACACACAAATATAAACAGGAAAATTTAAATTTTGAATTTGTCAAAGACATTTAGGTATTCAGCCTACATTTCGCCGTGTCCGCCGGGACAAAAAATTAAAAAATATAAGTGTTGCATAATGATTAAAAAGTTATTTTACGATACAGCTGTAATGAAAATAGTATGGGAAATGCGGTATCGAAAAGTAATTTTTAAAAATTATATAGACTGGCGTGAAAAAAGTGTATCCTTAAACAACTGTTTTCGAATATGAAATTGGAACATTACGCTATGAGTGTAGATAATAGTAGTTTATGCAACTGTCATATAAAACGGGGTATTAAAACATGAGTGTCTGTTTACACGACACGAGTGTTTTAATACCTAATTATATGCAGTTGCATACACTACTTTATCTACACTCATATTTTTTATGTTAAAATATCGTACCTATAATTTTCTCAACTTAGCTGGAAGTAAGCGAGTCAGTTCTGTTGTATCTGTCACGCGTCAAGGATATCAAGCGGCGGGAAATTCACTTAACTATTGTCACATTTCTCTATTTATTTGCTTAAAATAAGGAAAAACATTCACAAACACAAATTACAACAATTACAATAAATATTCTGTTTAGCGGGAAAATAATTACCCGGAATATAAACAGGAAAATTTAAATTTTAAATTTGAATTTGTTAAAGACATCTAAGTATTCCCGGCGCCCGACAAAAAATTTAAAAATAAAAGTGTTGCATAATGATTAAAAAGTTATTTTACGATACAGCTGTAATGAAAATAGTATGGGAAATGCTGTATCGAAAAGTAATTTTTTAAAATTTTATAGTCTTGCGTGAAAAAAGCATAGAAAAAATTTAACGCTAACGATAGTAATTTTAAAATGATATGAAGCAAAATACATGAACATTTTAATAAATGTAATTATTTAAAAGATATTGGGCAATGTCTCGCTTACGTGTACTCAGGGAAGGGAGGGTCCCACCACATCTCATCAAATCTCACCAAGGAGGAACACCAAATTTTGAAAAAAGGAAAACACCTCTCTTAATTAATGGACGGCCCATTTGTTCCATCCATCATATGATGCTAGCTCATTTTACCGTAGTGGAGGGTAGGTTCACGTGCTGCCTTCTCTACATTTGTCATTAAGTGTCTATAAATAAAAAGCTTCATCTTTCATTTCGTATCCTTTGGAAAGCTCATTGTTGTGGTCAAGAAACTTTCACATGTCGGTCAAAACGTCACAGAACATACATACTCTTGCGGTGCGGTACATATTACTTAAAGTACAGACGTGGTACAGAAATGTTTTACATAGGTATAGAAGTTGCAAATACTTTCATCAAGTCCATACCAGTCCACTGCCGAACTTGACATCCCCTCCACATTAGCGCAGGGCACTTCAATATCCACGCTTGGCAGGTTGGAGATCGCAGTTTTGAAAATGCTGAACAGAATTTGATTTGCTGCTGCTTATTTATTATTTTGCTAGTTTAGAGGTAGAGGCAGAGGCAGATTTATTCAGGTAGAAAGAGCTCAAAGAGCCCTTCTAAAGGTTATGTACTTCAAACCCAGGATATTCCCAACAAATGAATTACACAGAATTGCCGACAAACTTACTGTACGACAATTGTATATTCTGCACACGATACTGAAAAAGCACAAATCCACTAAATATGACCCTAATATTTTATTGAGACATAGGAATAATAGTGTGATTTGTTGTCCTCTGGTAAAAACCAACTTTGCAGCAATGCAGTACACTAGGATGTCGTCATTCATGTACAACAATTTAAATAGGAATCTTAACTTCTACCCTTTGACTAGACAGGAATGTAAAAAAAAGGTTACTATTTGTCTTAAAACAAAAAATTATGAAGAGACTGAATCTCTCTTAAAGATAATAACTTAGAGACTTGGGTAACGTATTTAATATATTTACATTATTTAACGCGTTTATTTATTTACACGTATCTACATTCAGTTACATGCAAGCAAACACACACAGGCACACACACACACGCACACACACTCACTCACTCACAAACACACACACACACACACACACAAACACATACACGTACACAATGTGCGCACATGCGCACATAACAATATGATTTGATTTTAAGTTTTGTATTTAATTTAAGCTTTGTTTTGGTCACGAATGTTATCTAGTGAAATTTAATTATGTAAAAGAGCGAGATTCTCCTGATACAAGTATTTATATACTTAATAGGAGATCTCCACCTAAATTAGATGTATAAACTTAAAATCGAAATAAATCATTTATTATTATTATATTATTATTTTAGAGGTAATACCTATTATGATCTTCCTCTATCTATCGCATTAGTCGCCTAACCGTCAATGGACGAAGTGGGCGCTCATTATTCTATTCTGCCGGTCACCACACAGAAATTTTATAATTTCATTAGGGGCTACAAACAAATGATTTGCAATTTGAGAAATTGTAAAACAATCATAAAAAGGAACACAAAAAATCATACCTACACCTAATAATTAGATTTTACACATTCCCACAGCAATATTACTAAATTGGTGACAACTCCTAAATTAGCGTTTAATGACGGGCGGGTCGTAAATTAATCAAGTGGAATCATTTGTGACCGCGCCTGTACTTCACTTTCACTGTCACATTAGCATTAGCTAGTCGATGACGCTCGGCCGGCGCGGGTGGGCCAAAATGCCAATAAGGTACAATAAGCGACATGGCAATTAAGTCGTTGCACGTTTTAATATCAATAAGACATTTCCACACCGTTAGGTGTCGTACAAGGCGTGTAAAGAGACCAGTACCGTCTTTAATTTTTTATGTACTTTATTTGAACACAAACCATTGATTTTTGCGTTGAGGGACAGCTGATGGCTGTACATTTAGGCGACTGAATATGTCACCATGATACAATCTGGTCAAGTGTCTTTGTTAATAGCGTCACGGAGATCAGGTAATTATAGCTGATCTGCCTAATCCTGGATCATGGTCAAGGCGGACCCCGGTCCCTCGCGCGCGAGATCACGATGGGAAATCAACGGCAAGATGACCACCACACAAAGTTATATCTCACGCGACAAAGCCCCAAATGCTAAGCAGCCAGCTAGGATCACAGTAGATCAGATAGAATCGATAGATGTTGGAAAAACCCAGGCAAACTCTCAAATCAAATCAAATCAAATCAATATTTCTTTATTGATTAGGACATTAAATATCTCTTTCAATCGTCAAAAAGGAGGGGGGTTGGAATGTAGGAAGGAAACACACAGTGACACGCTGACCGCTCTACATGTAGTACTCAAATATTTTTTAAACTACTGAACCTATGTTAATGAAGCAAAGCTGAGTACCGACTTCTTCTTCTTATCGACTCAATGGTTTAAACTCTTAAGACTTGTGAACCCAACAGAGGGTCTACGTAGTGAGGATGAGTACCAAGCCCACGGCGGGTGGTGTGATGGCGGAATTGTGCTGTGGGCACCAGATCGAAAAGTTCCTCGGAACACTCCCCATTGTACAGCCGATAGAACACACACAGGGAGCCAAAGTCCCTTGGGTTAGCCAGTGGTTCCAACTTGCGTGTTTGTATGGGATCATCGACAATTCGTACGGCGCGTCTCTGTACGGAGTCCAGAGGATAATGGAGCAAAGCTGAGTACCGACTTCTTCTTCTTATCGACTCAATGGCCTAAACTCTTAGACTTGTGAGCCCAGTATTCGGGGACCGGCGCAGCGTGGCGAGAACCGACTGGACCGACTACTTTTGTTGCCTGCAACCTAAACGCATGAACCGCAGATGTTATGGGTGACAGTTACCGCGTGCCATTTAGTGGGCTGTCTGCACGTTTGTCACTGCGTACTATTAATAAAAGACTGGATTAAACCAAATTAAACCAAGTCAATTAATTTTGAACTTCATCCATGACTCAAACGATAGTTACAAAGCAAGTTACCACGTCCTACGGCACTACCTAAGGCCATATCAAAGTATAGGACAGGCGATGAAGGCTACCAGTTGACACGATTGCTTCGCTATGGCAACGCAGGCCTAAACATAGGCGGTCAACACGGAATTACCTATTAAAAGTTACGTAGCAGAGAACCACATAGATGTACGTTGAAACCTACACATCAGTAGCCCAATGATTCGAAACCGTTTCCGAACGATTCGACACGAAATTCGTGAGGGGCGAATCCGTGTCGATCGATTCGAAAACTGTTATTCAGAATCCCGATAGATTTCACGAAAACTCTACTCTCTATAACATATGAAAATTTCATCAAAATTAACTGAAACCACATTTTCCTAAGAACTTTTGCAGGGTCCTTAGTCGATTCCGAATCCGAATCCGATTTCCGAGCCATTGTGAATACGGCTACTGCACTTACAGTACTTCCAAATTATACACGTGTATCGATCGTTCACGTACCTTCTTGTAATTATTGAGTCTTCACGGCTGTAATATAAAAATTTGTCTATAATATTTGTTATGTCTTGCTGCTCAGTTGATTAGTCATCCAACAAATCAGCTGTTAGGGTTGGTCCCAGACCGCCAAAACATAGCAAGGCTTATTACCTAACCAAGTTAGATGAGGGCTAACAAGTTTATACTGTAAACTGTACAAAATCCTAAGAGCAGATGTTTTAGAAGAGAAGATAGGAAATTACAGTCCATGTATTATGGATCAACTTTCTGTCAACTTCTATTTATCTACCAAAATTGCCACAGACAATTTATCCGTTCCCGAATGGAATCTCACCATGGCGACGATCTTCAGATATGAAGGACCGACCTGAGGGAGGGAGGATTACCTACGGATGACCAAACTACTCTATGACCAAACGCCCTACATAACCCGAATAATGGTGGAATAAAACCAGATTGTTTTTTAATTTACAAAGAGTTGACTTTTTCTTTTAGTTTATTTAAAGCCGCAACGGTCATCAACGACCATGGCAATTTATAGGTACATATATCATTTAAAAAATTAAACTGTTCACGTAGGTGCACCACAAATAGATATTGTGTTTCAATAACAAATAGTAAATTGCGACAAATTGCGTCAGCAATTGACAATAGCACGCATCCTAGAGGCTATACATTGACATACAATGACCACATCACGAATACGGAACGCTCATAAAACTTCATGTGAATCACGCATTTCATCCTATGACATTGTCACGAAGTGTGGAAAACCGTATTCGTAACAACATATCTATGTTTAAGTTAGGAATAAATTACCAAACGATTGGTAGTAGAACTCTGTTGAGCCTGAAGTAAGAGTCAACCTCGAGGTCGTGTAACACCGCAGCATTTCCATGTTTGCCACCAACTTATCTGTACTAGCTGGCCCGGTGCGACTTAGTTCGGTACCTTCCCTACCCTTTCCCTACCTATTTCACACAGTCCATCTATCTTTCCTCAGGTTGGCCTCTATAATATGACACCAAAATATATGAGTCTTTGGTTTTTCCATATTTTCGCGCTTTCCAACAATTAGCCTTATTCGTTGGTCTATAATCATACATATTAGTAAAGTGTCAAAAATAGCCAGGTGACAATATAGGTATGATTTAATTCTATACACCAAAACCACACCAAAACATTGAAAATGAGCACGGTTCGCGAGTTATGATCGGTGGCTTACGGTCGTAGGTACATCTCTGAAATCGAATGAACTACAATTGATTTTTATCAGCACCTTTATCGTGTGATATGTTATCAAAGCTGGGGTTACCAGCGACAGTGATCATAATGAATCGTATGCCATTAACAGTTAACTTCTATGAGAAAGTACCTATGTATATTGTTAATTCACAGTGTAAAGATTCCATAATCTTCCCAAGCTCTTTTAATATTATTTTTTATACATTAACTGGTTAGGAAATTGATAAGTGCGGGCAAAGTTAGATTTGTTAATATCATATAAGAAATTCATAAAATTTGTTGGGAACTGAACGTTTACGACAGTACTCGAACTAAGCACAAGACGATCTTCTGTTTTAATCCAAATCAGTACTAACAGGCAGAAACCTTCCAACACCAACATTAAGTACACATAGACAGCATCTACTATCATTTTATTTAATGATAAAGGAACTAAATTTGACAGAGAGCCAACAAGAACAACTCACAACATTAACAATGACAGGAACGCCATAACCTAAAAACAGACTTACCTACCAGTTGCTCTGAGTGTCGCATAAAAAGCTGCGTATTAGACACATTGTTGTGACAGTAACATTACTCGGCTGTCTTGTTACGCGGCTGTTATTCAACATTGGCAGGCGTCACTGTACACGCAACATCGCCATATGCTCATGCGCAGGCCATAAGCGGGCTCGTTTGAGGTATAACTCCAGCACTCTAGCTTCTGTTACTATCCGGCACGATATTATACTACGATCGCCCGCCTACGGTTCGAGTTACATCTCTCTATCGCGTATGTCAACTCGGCAGGTATGTTTATGGAAATTTAGTAAACAGCGGTGGTGTTATCTTTCTGTTACTAAGCGTAACCCGAGTTCGAATTTTAAATTATGTGACGGCGTATTAGGTAAACAGGACATTTTCCCCTGGAGATTGTAGCTTTGGGGAAAGAATGTTCGAAATTTATTCAGGAGTCCTCTAGAAACAATTTCGAGTCTGTAGAGTCTAGCTAGAGATACTAATCCCACACAGACCCATTCTTCTGTCTCTCAATGTAAGTATAGTAGTGTTGGCGATATCAGTGCCTTCCTACCAATAATGAGGCTTCTAAGCAGTGGTTGTAATAGACATAGGTAGACATATTCTTTACAATGATTGCAATGTAAACTAAGTAAGACATACAATCTAAAACGATAAATATTTAAAATGAGTTTAAAAAGTTATAACTATAAATACCTAAAAAAAAAAATCCTTATTTATTTTAACACTGTCAATAATGGCTTGCCTTACAATATAGCATATAGCTCGGTAATTTACAATTCGGTAATATTGTCTGTAATAGTTTGACTCGTATATGTGTCTTTTGGACATAGATAAACTTCGATTCGTTGATAAAGATGCTCGTCAACTTGACTTAGTTGAACTGTATTTTCGAGTGTTTGGTTATTACTTTCTTATCTATTTAGAGTGAAAAACATGTATCATATTTAATTATTATAACAGCTTGGCAGCCGTTTGTATAAAGTGTTGGTACCAGTGGGCCTGGCGCGACTTCGTTCGTGTAGCGTCCTACCCCTACCCTACACCTACTCTAGACCGACCTACATTTTTTTCTTGCATAAAAACAAACCTTGTCCTAAAAATTACAAACCCAACAAAAAATGAATTAGTTAAATTGCTGCAGTCGTTCTGAAATTATGCGCCAACATGCTTACATTATTGCAATTTTCTTAGGGATATCAATTTTTTTTAATGATAAAGTATAGACTATGTTACTCGCTGGTGATGTAGCTTTCTTTAGGTGAAAGAATTCTTAAAATCGGTTAAGTAGTTTTTAAGTTTATCCATTACAAACACATAAACAAACAAACCGATAAACAATCAAATCTTTTCTCTCTACAATATTAGTATAGATAAAGTGTCGTCACAATGACACAAGTATCCTGAATAGTGAATGTTATAATGTTGTGTCACATCGTGGACACTATTGTGTATTGTTTTGGCTACTGCGCGCGGTTGTATAATGTTGGCATAGTCAACAGCTGTTGAATACGCTGGTTACCATAGTCAACAGCTGTTTGTGTTATGAGTTCGTCGAACGACGAAATCGCCGATACCTATGTTCGTATGTGAATTGTCTATTTCAGGCCCTGGGTCTAGATTCTCTAAAGTATCTGCAATATAGGCTTTAAATTTAAATAAAAGCATATCGTAATCGGTACATCGTGTACGTCTATTTAATTAAAGAAACAACCTTTTCTTTTCAAAAGAAGATGAATCTACACAAAAATACCTCTTTTTTTGAGTCAGAATAGGTAGTCGTTTTAACATGGGTTGCGTCTTCCCGCAATTTAATAGAAAACATACTATCTATTACAAGACATACGTAAGAAACCGTGTGAAAACATTTGGACAAAATGGTATAACTGGATCAATTATTGGTCAAGTTACTCATTAATTATATCGTTCCTAATTATTAGGAAATGATATAATCACCGACGATAAGGAACTTGACTCAAATTACATAGAGACTTGTTCTCAAGCATTAATAACACGTATCAAGCTATTTTCTTATGTGCTACGGAACTAAACGTAGTCCTTCCTTACACACTAGGAAAGTATACCATATACGATAACAATTTAGTAGCGTTTATATGCAAAACGGTTAAATTAGTATTGAAGGCAATTTACCGAAGGAAACTTCCGTCTGTAATAAATACAAAGGTCCCATTGACAATACAAGAGAAGCAAACTGGGTTTGGAAGACTTATGTCTTTCATTGTACATTCCATTCTAGAATTTAATTGCATTTAAAAACTTTATTGCACAAAAGTAAACAATTGGCAGACGTCATCAGGCTTTATCGTTCTTGTTTTTTCTTTTTTGGTTAATTTCTTATTTATTACCAATTAGTATTCGTATTGCGTAACAAAACTAAGATACCTCAGGTATAAAAAGGTGTTTAAATGCTTGTTTTACTTCAAACAATTAAATAATCCTCGTTATTACTTCACATTCAGGCGACCGAATGAATGAAAATTCAGGTAACCATGATACAATCTAGTCAGGCTCCCTTGGTAGCAGGGTCACGGAGGTCAGATGGCAGTCACTCCACTGTAATTATCTGATCTGTAGCTAAATCCTGGATCATGGTTAAGGTGGACCCGGGCCGGGTACAACCGGGACATTAACGCTGAGATGATTACTTTTTATTACTTTATGTAAACTGAAAAAAAAACGGTAATTAAAGCCAATGAATACCAAATGAAGAAAACGCAGCGTGGGTGAGCCTCCCACAAGCTGGACAGACGACCTCCAAAGTTCGCAGGTACCAGCTGGATGCGGAAGGCACAGGACCGGCCTTTGTAGAGATATCTGAGGGAGGCTTATGCCCAGCAGTCGGCTGATATGATGATGATGAATTTGTAAAGTAAAAACATAAATTGTCGTTATACCCGTTGCGTATAACTTTTGGTGACTTCTAAAGAAAAGAAAGAAAGGATTTCTGATAATTCATATGGGAACCGGGGTATGAAACGGAGGTGCGATAGAAATATTGTTTGAAAAAAGAAAGAAAAAACAAAACATGTTCTCAAAAGCTTTTTATGACATTTTATGACATGCTTTTATCGCGCGTTCTCTATGATCAGTCGACCACTACTAATCAAACGACCCCGAACTCAATGGGTTTATCATGCGTAGTTGAGGAGTTTCTACGGCGACCTTCCGTCTCCATCATCAGATCAGCTCGACGGTATCATAACATTGCATTGTCACCGACCTTACATAAGTAGAAGACCTTAAAATTTAACTGGCAAGATTTTATTACGTACCTATACCCACAAACATGGAGACATGTGAAAGTAAATAGAAGCTTGTAAAAAGTAATTTACTGAGGTAGGTACAGCGGTGGCTAGCAATATCTTGATCTTGTAAAGTGTAGTTGCGTAGGAATTAGAAGCATGCGGCAATGCGGTAAGCAAACATTGGTTACCAGGTCAGACGTATGGCATAACAGAGAAAACATGGCGAAAACAAACGACCTAGGTGAGTTTTAATTATTCTCCTCGGTATTTATTGTATGTACAAATTAATAATGTATTCTTATAAAATAAAGTCGCTTTCGCGTCGAACTAACTAAAATAAAATAAATGTTTATTACATGCTTATTATAATAGAGATAAGACTACGCCCGTGAGAAGCCGGGGCGGGTGGCTAGTGTACATTCAAATGTCACAATTACGCAAAAAATACAATTAGAATTACATATATGGAAGTTGTCCTCTCCTATAAACTTCTAGCGGTAATTAGAAATTTTATATTTCCGCGAAGTCCGTATGAAAGAAATCGCAACTGGAAGTTCATTAACCATTCGTGAAACTAGAATATACATGAAATATTTCTATATAAATTATATGCAAGCAAGCAAGTTTAGCAAGTTATATGGAAATATTTAACCTTAAAACATAAAATATAAGAATAGCGAAGACCATTACTCATCGGCAATCTGTTCAGACTACGAAACCAATTCTCGTCGAAGCAATAACTCCGTCAGGACTCTATAATTCAAGATGGCCGCTCGAGAACCGTTATTGCAATCTGCGTTACTTATGAAATAGTAGTGAGCGCCACAGTTCAATCCTGCATAGCGATACTGTAAAGTTCATGCCTGATTTGAATTTGAGAGGTATTGTAACAGAACATAAACTTGCCTCGGGAGTCCGCTTGTACCTATTGGCATATTGACCAATCTGTCAAGCCAAGTCCGAGCTGGGGAGCTACCGCCTAGCCTATCACGAAAGCTTTTCCAAAAGTAATTGTTTACGACTTTTTTTCGCTTGTTCCTTTTAATGATTGGCATTGAGATTTAATATCCTGCTCAAGAAAGAAATTTTGATTTGATTCGCACAAAAGGGGTTTTGTGGTGCCTTTGCGAATCAATTAAACACACTAGGCAGTCAATTCTATCTGAGGCACTATTTTTGGACCGCTCGCTTCGAGTATATTTCTTTTTAATTTTCGCCACCAAAAATTCAATATTAGTTTAATAGGCAACACCTAAAGCCAACGCTTTTAAAATAAAGAAAATCAGCGTTATGCATCAAAATAAGTATTTAAAAATCGAGATGGAAAACCGTTCGGTTGGAGGCGATTGATTCAAAAATAAGGCCCTGGGTTGGCCCGCATCCATATTGCTACGAAAATGTATACTTATTGCACAGCGATAATAGTGTGCTATCTTGATAAACGACTGAAACGAGGCATGACTGACGAGGGCTATTCCTTCCATTCTCTTGCAAAAAAGATTATGCAACAGTTTTCCAAGCGCATCCTTGCAAAACTTTGCTGAAATTGAGATTATCAGTTAGCGATTAATAACCGAGTCAATGGGTGCTGGTTAGGCATGGCCATATCTCACGAAGGTTATAGCCTCGCCTCAACAGCCAACTGGGTCAGACCAACGAACCACGAACTTACGAAATTGGCTTGGATTTTCCGAATTTGACTAGTCCAAGTAACGTATAGCGAGCCTTTTTTCCGCGTATGTGCCAGATGTGGAATGAGCTCCCTCCCGAAGTGTTTCTTGAGTTCTTCAAAAATAATGTCTACAGGTACCTGCAAGGCCGACATCTGATCTGCTGCCTTTAGATTGTAGATGTCCTGGACGACGGTGGCCACATTTGATCAGGTGGACCGTGTGCCTCCCTAGGCAAAGTTCGAATCGACATCGAACAAGCCATTATCTTTGGCATCAAGTATCTAATTTGACAAGGCAAGGATTTAACGTGTGCCTGTGAACTCTTGTTGTGGAAGTAACACAGAGCCTTGTTCGAAATGGGCTAATCTACGTCCGAAGTCTTACAAGAACGGTCGCAAAAACCGCATCAAACAAGCCGGGTTTCTCACCGCCATATACGCAACCTGACTATATGTATAGCGCTCTACTATAACGACTTAGGTTATGGTAAACAAAAATGTTGGATAATTTTTAGATACGGTCATGCATAATTATTAAATCTGTATTGACATCGAACAAACACTTGATTCTGTTTCACTAGTTTTATTACTAAGTGTGCCGCACACGACTCCACAATTAAATACATAACCCAACCGACAGAAAAATTAGGATAACCCCGGACCAAGTTTAAATATACCCTAATATTTTCTAAACTATTAAACCGATTTTAATGAAACAAAGCTAATGAGCATCTCTATTACACTGGCTTTCAACAAAGAAAACCGCATCCAAATCGATCCATCCGTTCGGGAGCTACAGTCACTGATACATAGGCAAACACGTCAAACTCATAACACCCCTCTCTTTTTTGGGGGTTAAAAATGATTGTTGTCACCATTTCGCGAAGGGAGTTTTGATGATATAACTGTGAAGGTGATATGAACTGTTGAACATGAAATGTGCTGAACGAGGAACGTAAAGTTGAAGTAAACTGGACGATAATGGCAGTGCACAAATATTGCGTAGTTTGTGCGAAATTTTGAAAATTGTGCGGTGTAGACATTGATATCTCGCAACCGGGATTGGGGTTACGTTACGTACTTCATGGGCTTACGTAGCTTAGAGTCTGTTTGGTAAATCCCATACCACGTAGTCTCAAGTTTTAAGTTTCTTTCCATACAACACTATGGTCGACATGAATAGGTATATTACTCACACGATAGATAATATTGCATTGTTCCGTCCATGTTATATGCGTTCTGTGGTGTCCTTTGGTGTGTCATTTACAGTTATTATACCGTACCAGATTATGTTCTTGTCGTTCAGAATCCTAAATCCTTTAAACAGGTCATCTTAGTTTCTATAGAGAAAATAGATTGCCACGCCCAACTACATACAGGTCAACTTATAGTAGTTAGGTACGGTAGATTGTCCGTAAAGGGAAATAATTGGCCTTTACGCAGCAAAAGAGAAAGACCCGTCTTCACTGGTTGCGGGTGGTTGATTAGAATTAGTACTGGTCCATTGGAATATTGGAACGCGATTGAGAAACCCGCCTGGAATGGTGAAAATGCACTTTCAATGCGTCCCGCTTGATAACTTTATGATAATTGTACTTTAGACAAGGGTAGACACGGGAGAAACTGGATCCGCACGGTGAAAACGCACATTAAATGCATCCTGAATATGTGGTTTTGGAATAATTATTCCTGACATGCTATTGGAAAATATGTATGTCCATACAATACAACACGATAAATGCATTGCCTTTAAGAAAAAAGTTCTTTGCAGCTACAGTGACACAGGTAAAGGGTATTTGGTGCAAGTTAAATTGGCTAGATCGAGAGAATCTTTTAGACTTGGAGGCAAGAAGAGGCCAACCTTCTGGTCATTCACCAATTTTATTTAAAAAAAAAATTATAATTCCGTTTACGTTCTACTCGATATCAGAATCAGGAATGTAACGGAGTGGGTGTTTCATGTCACTCGAGAAGAATGTAGCTTGTTAATTTGTGAAAAGATTTTCGAAATCAGTTCAGTAGTTTTGGAGATTAGCGCGATCAAACAACATCAGTATAGTAGATACAGTCGAGTTCATAAATATGTGAGCATTACCAACGCTTCAAATATAAATGTACATGGAAGGGTACTTATATATCTGAGCAGATTCATCAATCAAACATATGTACATATAAGTACCCTTCCATGTACATATATATTTGAAGCCTTTGCAATGCTCACATATTAATGAACTCGACTGTACAATCAACATTAGTATAGTAGGTACTAATAGATAATCCGCAAAGAGAAAATGTATTAACAGTAGCAAAAAAACAAACATTATCATTACAATTAGCATAAATACAACAAAAACAAACGAGATGATATCGCTATGCTAACGAGAAATTAAGCATCGTTACACTGAACCAAATAATGGACGTTAAAAATTCAGGGTCACAGTCATTAATCTAGATTCAAGAAACAAAGCCTCATCAGACTGGTCTTGGATAAAGCACTAGAAACCTAGAAACGTGTCGCTCTCTAACGGCGTATCGGCTTTAATCATTGGCATATAACCACTATTTAACTGCAAACGCACTGATAAAAACTAGTATTAAGCATTTGAAACACGAATTGTGGCTTTCTAGTCTAGGCTATTAAAATGCTATATACGCTGCCTTTGATTGCTCCTGATAACTGGACTGGTTACTCAAATACAATGTATCAATGTGTAATTGTAGGTATCTGTAGATATGGCTTTAATTTACGCTAAAATACCGAACCGATATTGAGGTGGCACCGGTAAGTCAGTAGTTACAGTTGCGACATATCTTTTGCATTGTGTGATGTTAGAGGTCAGCATGTTACACCTAGATACATCGATAACGAACTGTCATTCCGTGTGTTCGAATGAGATAATCTCAAAAACGGTAGTACAGATTTTGATGCGATTTTCAGTCATGGACGCGAATGTTTTGATGTCACCCTTTAAAGTTTATGAAAAAGATTTTTTAATAAAACACAGAGCTCTGGTTTACTCTCCTAAATCATTTGCGAATTGCCAGTGGCCTCTAGTACCTATAACCCTATGATCCGCCAATGATTTTGTTGGTGGATATTTGGAATTTTGTTTTTGATTTTGTATTTTGTAGGTTTAATATTGACTATACTTTATACATATGCAAGCGAATGCGGGTAACAAAGCAACTAAGTACATTGTTTATGTAATAATTTCTTCAGTCACTGCAACGCATCATGATCGTGATAGTCTCAACGAGGTAGGTGCCTATTCGCTTATCGTCGTAGAGTAATTAATGCATTTATTTTGTTTCGCTATTTTAAGAAGTGGCCATGTTTGTTATCAAGCCCGATAATTAGGACGATTGCCCAGCGAACCGCCTTGAGCGAAATATTTAAACGGCGACCGTTTCGCAAGCACGCGGCGCCGCAGGAATTTCATATACGTTTAACATTCCTTTACCCTTTCTGGCGCATAGAGAGAAATGTGTATGCACCCTAGAGATTGCGACTTAAACTTATGACCATATCTATTCGAATATAACCATTGGCGAATTCTTGTGTCGGAGGCCAAGATCCACTTCGGGTCACTGAGCCAGCGAAGTAAGTAAGTAAGCATTCAAATATGTAATAACCGATTGAAAATGCATCTAAGTAAAAGTTAATTAGTTACTTAATGGAAAGGAAGCCATAACTGTGACCACCGCCCATAAAACGATAACCAAACTCAATTAAACTCACGGTAAACATGGTTATCTATTACCTACAATTGTAAGACTACGGATTATTTTACCATATTAAAGTATGACAGAGTACCTAGTATGAACAGAACATGTAGACAATGTTTAATTTAAACATAATGTACATCTGCAATGTGGTCCTCATATTGCAGATGTACATTATGTTATGCAATAATTGTTTTAATCTCCAACTTAAACCACTAAATGATGTTCTGTTGATTTATAACGGCTTTTTCAATATTAACTTGAAAGTAATCAATGCTAATAAATCGATCATATACGATGTACGTACTCAGGGACACAGGAGGATAGGGCGCAATGGCGCTCGCTCTTTACGGCAGGCTTGTACAGCGGCGGACAGGATGATGATAACGATACAGTCGATGCTACCATAATAACAATAAGTGAACTCGTGGACCACCACACTTACGGCCAAGTGCCGGAGCGGCGGCGGCGGTGCGCGCGCGGCTGCGACTCGGGCTGGTGAAGCAGCGCCAGAGGGATCAGGCTCTTGGAGGCCTTGCGGCGCCCCAGCCGGTACTCGGGGCGCTCCGGAGCACCCTTGCAAGCCCGCAGCGAAGACAGCTCCCCCTCCGACCCGCACCACAACGAATCCATTGACAGCATCGCGACAAACGAAGCGAGAAAACCGACACCGATCACTGCACCATAGCAATCCGACACACGCGCATCAAGCAATTAGAACGTCCTAAACCGATGTAAGTTTCACAATATCACCGTTTAGGTTAACCTTCTGTGCGCGTGCGGTTGCAAAATTTCGGACGCGCGCAGCTAGAGCGGCCTGCGGCGCAAGGCTGCGGGATCGCGAATACCTCGCGGAGCCGAGCGTGTGTAGCGGCCGAGGGGCGAATACGTGAGACGTGAATGCTCGCGTCGAGCCGGCGACCGACTGCCGCCCGCCGACCCGCGCCATACGATACGACGCGCCCAAATCGCGGACAAAAGCCTGGACGCCGTTGCCATGGGCGACGGGATAGCGGACTCCGACAACATTGAGGGTGAACCAACGAGCGCTACCTCCCAGTGGCCCAGATGAGCATCGAGGTCTCCGGGTCGCTGAGGCCTCGTTGCGGGCCAGATATCAGATCTCGCCGCCTCCGAAACGGCGAGTTCGTGAGGTCACCCGTCTGCGTTTTCCTTTCTTCGAGTAATTATTCGAGTTCAATGAGTCCGAGTGGGAGGCAATCGTGCGCATCGCATGGCGGACTCGCGTGCCCGCTGGGCCGATGCGTGTCCGTTCAATAGTGTTTACGAACGGTGAACATCGATAACCCGCAATGTGTCTATGGCACTTCATATTGTTTTATGCTCGAACCGACCATTATGGTCGCTTCGCTTTGTGGAACAAATACATCTTAAAACACGATCTAAAATGTTGAACAATTATTTGCTTACATACCTACTCTACATAAAGGGTAGCTTTATTGTGCAGTTTGTCCGTTGTCGGTCTCTAGTGCCAATGTCGTTATTGCTAACAATTACATGGCCCACGAATTACACACTTATTATATAATAATACATGACACACTTTGAAAGAATCCAAATTTGTTAGATATCCTACCTATACTTAATTAAAACACCATTCCACTAATGAAAGTAGTAGGCTAGGCACTCTTAATGGATTAACCAGACATAAAGTGAGGTACAGTACACGTGAGCTATATGCCTGGATATAAGTATGCGTATGAAATGGAATGGGTTTGTAGCATTAGCATTACAGATTAAATAAATTGTAGTTATTGTTCACACAAATTACTTCACTTAGTTACTTGCGTTGCGTTTGTAGCTAGCAAAAGTTATGCTAGCTACTCAGAAAAGAGTCATTGCTACATGGCCGTGGCAAGGATTTGAACCCGCTACCTCTCGCTTAGGAGTCGGATAGTATAACTGCTCGGCCACCGACGCTCCAACAACAAACGGCTTCTTACAATAATAATAACAATACTAAAACCTGCAACTACTGTTTAGATAGGATCTACCTACAGCGGTAACCCAACGTGACACTGAGTTTTGATACCGAGGTAGAGGGCAAGCTAATGTCAGTAAACACCTATCATATATCATATTAACAGATACATACAATAGAGCTTACTTAGTTTAATTACATTGTATATAAGAGTAATAACTTGCAGTTCGCGATTCGATTACGGTATGAAATTAACGACTCACGTGCACGACACGTGAATATCGATGGATTAATTTGTTTGTATAATACGATAACGTCGTAAGAGTTTCACATGTGTAATATAGTAAGCAACTGAGCATGCTTATTATTATACAGTTTAATCAATAATTCTTTCGAGGTTGTCAAATTTGAATCTGCAATAATTAAAAAAATGGAGTATTAATCATATTTTATGAATTCAAACTCGGTCGTGTGGTGTCCGGCAGACTAGAACGGCACCAACCCCTTACACTATGTTTTCGAGGCAAAAGATCTAGAGTCTCCGTGGGCTGGAAAATGGGCAGCAGCTTTTTCCATAGTTTTAATTATAACACTGCGATTTCCAACCTGCCTGTTAAGCGTGGAAATTATGACAATAACCTCCCCTTTCGTGGGAGACGTGCAGTGGACTATTATGGGCTGTGATGATTAGGTATTCAAAAACTTTCACGAAATCGGGAACTCACTATTACATGCACCTATTTGGCTTATTTGAATCATCATCGTCATCATAATATAATAATACATAATTAGTCCGTTTGTTTATTCTTTTTCGACCTGAGTGGTTCAATGGTCAACATGCCGTCAACATGCCTTTGCCACGCAAGAGGTCCCGGGTTCGATTCCCGGCCGGGCAGAAATTGAAATGATGAATTTTAATTTCTGTTACGGGTCTGGGTGTTCTATGTATAATAAGTATGTATTTAAAAGTATTTAAGTAGTATATCAGTTATCTAGCACCCATAGCACAAGCTTTGCTTAGTTTGGGGCTAGATGGCGCTGTGTGAATTTGTCCACGAATATTTATTTATTTATTATTTATTTATTTATTTTAGTTGTGTTTGTAATTGTCAAGACAATGTTATATCAGTCAGGTATAATCGGTAAGGTACTCTCGTAGATGTAAAGTTCAAATACATTCGCACCGGGCAACTAGTACCTATAAAATAAAACGCCGATCAATACAGTCTTTGACTTGGGCTACGACCTGATGACCTATATGTGCTCGTACATTACAACAACGCGATACAACTAATGGGTCAGGTCAACAGTCGGGCGCCTAAAAGCTGAATTCCTGAGAGGTCACTGGTCAACGTGGGCAACAAATCGACTCGGGCGCAGGTTTGTGGAACTGTGTCACAGGAGCGCGCGTGGGCTGCGAGAAGCATGCGTCGCGTCGTAGGCGGGAGGGTCACTCGCAAGCAATACTGAGACACAATTACTCTATGAAACTATGCGCTTCTCAAGAAACTTATTTCTGTCGTGGAATAAGCTCCTTGGAGAGTACATCGTGGATGTCTTCCAGAGGTTTTTACAGGGTCGGCAGCACGTGATACCCCTAGTATTGCAGACGTTCATAGGCTGCGGTAACTGCTTACCGTCAGGCAGGCCATAAGCTGTTTGCCACCTAGTATTAATAAATATGATAAATTTTTAACGGGCTAGCCCATTCATTCTCACTGCTGCATTTCTGTTGAGCCAGGACTGGCCAGGATCTATGGCGTTGAAGCGACCCAAAGACTTGCTGTGTTTTGATACCCAGGCACGCTGATATTGCATGGAAATACATGGTTTAAATCGCAAATTCGGTTAATATCTATGCTTATCCCTGTCGAATGCAGGCATGTATATACATAAACTGAGCTGACGCGACAGTCGGTGTAATTTTTTACAGTTTGCAAATTTGCGTGTTAGACGTCAAAATTAGGAATTACATCCCTGTGTTATTTAAATAATAATTAAAATAATGACGGTCAATAGTCTCTGCCTACCTCACCTGTGTAACAGAGGCGTATGTTAAAATAATGAAAATATATTGGGAATCGCACATATTTTACGGACCATAAAAGGCTGAATTTCATAAATACCTTTCGCCTCGTCTCGCCTAATCTACATATACTATACATCAAGTGTGATGGCAGCCAAAGCCATGACCATAAAATACAAAAATCTGAAAGTACGTAAACTTGAATTTTTTTATCGTACTACTTTTAGTCAAAATGTCGGTCAAGATGACATTTTCCCCACGAGTGCCTTACCCAAGCAGCAAATTTGCGCTACGGAATAACCCAACGGCATTGTGGAGGCGACAAAGCGCCGCCGGGGACAAGACAACCCGTGGAATCTGAAATATTTCAAGGCGTGTCCATTCTTTAAAGCCTCGGCGGTAGCCAGGTCACGAAACGTCTGATTTTGGAATTTTTATGATGGTCTCTATACCAAAAAAACTTTTTTTTTATCTAGAGAATCTGCGTTACGTTTCCTAACAACAATGAATGTAATTATTACATCTATTTATTCTATAGGTAGGTACATTATTGTTTCTTCGAAATATTGCCAAATACCTCGAATTGTAACTTAGTTTTCGGAGCAGTCGATATTTTGATCCATATATGTATTACGGAGGTTAGCCATAGTACAAAACCTGATCTGATATTGTTCATCGATATCTACTGCTGGATTGGAAGCCTTTCACAGACAGGAGAATAATGTTTATCAATCTGATGTTTGATAAGTATCTCCATTCTTCAGGTCCACATAGCACGACTATAAAGATATATATATAACACTTTATCGCAATCACGAAAGGATGAAACAAGGGTTTAGAAATTCATTCAATTACTGAGACAGCACATGCTTACAAAATGCCAACTATATGGTTAGAATATTGTTACCTAAATATTATTATTGTAACGTATTTCTGCAACCTATGGGATGCAATAAATATATTGAGTATTGAGTCTTTGATCCCAACTGGTTTCGTACAAGGTAGGATTTAAGTCTTCGATCATACGCGACCGAAGTCATAAGTTTCGTGTTCTTAGTACAAATCAGGAAAGATATTATCAACGCAGCTCCTCTCACGTGGACTTTTGTACTTATATCTTGCAAGGCCGTGTGGTGTCCGGCAGAGTAGAATAGCACCAACCCCTTACACTCATGGGTGTCGTACGAGCCGACTAATGTTTTCGAGGCAAAAGATAAAGTCTCCGTAATCTTGAAAATGGGCAGCAGCATTTTCCATTGTTATATTTAAACACTGCGGTCTCCAACCCACCTGCCAAGCGTGGAGATTATGGCAATAACCTCCCCTTTCGTGGGAGAGGCCCTAAGTCCTGCAGTGGACTGTTACGGGCTGTGATGATGAACTTGCAAGTTTGTTGTGGAGGGGAATAAAAAGTAGCCTATGTCCATCTTCAGGTGGTAATCAAAGATTTTATTTGTAAGAGATGCAGTGGGTTTAGCCGTACAATTTCGGAGCAGTGGTTTAAACGTGAAAGCGTAACAAACATCTGTATCTGACAATAGACAGTTAATTTCGTGTTAAAAGGCAGTAGGGACTATTGTTAGCTATTGCTAGCAAAGGTTACAAGCTGGGAATTTGCTATGATAATTTCAACAGGCACTTGCTAACTGAATTCACCTAAGATTATATTTAAATTTATTTGAGTCATTTTAGATGAAATATTGTATTGTTAGAATTGTTAAAGACATTTGCGTAGTATTTTCTTCTGATCCTACAAAACAACTTTCCTCTTTTCTTCTTTCAAGAAGAATGATATCAATGTATTACAGGTAAAATTATTCCAGTCCAAAACTGGGTGACGTGGACAGCTTTGTTTGAGGCTTTAAACAGTCCCCGAGTGAGGGGGTAGGCAGCTTTTGCAGATGAGCATATGCGCCATGGTCTGCGTTAAGGCTTCACATTCTAGACTGCCAGAGAATGTTTCCTTTTAGTCTGTCAACCTGGGCATGCATCCTGTTGAGTATCTTCTCGATCAGCCAGGGTAATTTATGAGAACTTTGAACGCATTATTTTGAATACTTTTTAATCAAAATATAAGTAGGTATAGTGAAACACTTGGCAATCCCTTATATGACTAGTGTTTAAAAAGGTGTTGATTTTTCATGAGATGTCCTTACTTTGAATTCATTCTTCTAATCTACCAATTTTTACAGTGTAGTCTTACTATGTAATCTAAATGTATCCGTATCAAAAACATTCTGAAAGTAGCCATATCAAAGGCAAGTGAAGCAAATATGCCAGGTGCTATTTATTCTAAATAGAAAGTGATGGCATTCATTCTCTGCTATGCATAGGAGGAAACCCATTTATTAGTTTTGATCTCATGCAGACTGAGAAAAATTTTAAGTGAGTTTGAGCAACAAAGACAGTCGACAAAATTCTTTAATATTTTACTGTTTGATAACACTGCTATTGATGATTAAATAAAACAACAATAGGTAGTTTTAGGGTGTTATGGATACTATTACATAATTTTAAATATAATTTTGTTTTGCCAGTTTTCACTGTAAACATTGGGTTGGATCATCTTAAGTTGTAAGGTTACTCTGTGCGATGTATTTACAGATTGATGCCAGGATTTAACCACGTATCTAAATGTATTTTAATTCAAAAACTATTTACTTACTTATCATCGTCTTCTGTGATATCCGTAGAACTGGTATGCGGTTGTTTGCACTTTGTTTTGTTATCCATCTTCATAACAATCATTTACCAATATCCGACACACTATTGTCATACTTCGTGTAGAACACGTTTACACAGTACTATTAGATTATTTCTCTCAATAAAAAGGACAAATAACTGCAGAAATTGTGCAAAGAAATATAAATTAGAATATTTATGGCTGTTTTATAGGTTATCTAAGTGCGAATGAAACGTCAACGTCAAACGCAAGAAAACAAGCAAGGGTGACGTTTTGGTGGCGATAATGACAGTAAAAGATAAAAGGCTAACTAAAGGAACATAATATTATACGGCCATTTCTTTATGGAGCCGTTTCGCACATAATCATCTTAGCGTTAATGTCCCGGTTGTGCTCTCGAGGACGAGGGCCTGGGGTCCGCGTTGACCATGATTCAGGATTTGGCAATCAGGTAATTACAGTGGAGCGACTACCATCTGACCTCCGTGATCCTGCTACCAGGGGTAAATGACCAGATTACATCATGGTTACAAATTCAGTTGCCAGAGGGCTCGATCTAAACAAGGCATTTCTGTTTAGGTCCTGCTATAAGAGCTCATGGTAAGCCCTCTGAATTTGCAGGTTTCAAACCGATGTTTTCCCTCACCGTAAGAGCATCGGTTAGAATTCAACTAACGTACATAACTCAGAAAAGAGTCATTGGTACATGGCCGCAGCGGGATTCGAACCCGGTACCTCTCGCTTACGAGTCGGATACTTAACCACCCGGCCACCACACCGTGACAGTATATTTTTATAGTAGATAACAAGGTTTGCACCAGGCCCAAATAAATTAGACATGCCAAAGATATTTGTGCCTCAATATTGGCGTCGAAATACCTAGTGAATAGTGATGCATACATTTACTACGACCGTCTGTCCACTCCACTGCACGCCCGCCCGTCCCCGAGTACCGTAGATACGCGTTCGCAATTATTGCGGCCCGCGGTACGACAATTGAAACGAATTTATGGTCCGTATTTATGAAAAAATATTGAAAATGGCTACTTTATACCGAAAAATAACGGGTAGGAACTGTAACTCACCGAGGTAGCGACACATAAGTATATTTACTATGGCCACCTGCTGTAGGTGTATAAATACGTTTCAGTTATGGTACCGAGTAGGTATGCTTGGTATGCTTGGACAAGTCACACAGCGTCATCTAGCCCCAAAGTAAGCAAATTGATTTGACAATCAGATTGTGTCGTGTAAACCCTCTTACCACCTAGCCGTAAACATAAATAGAACAAGAAATAAACAAAAATCATACCGAAAGGTGTTCAGTTTGTCCAGAACTTTGCTCAGGGGGGTTTTCCGCAGCGGGCCCGGGGATCCGCTGGGGGAATGCTCGCGCGACTCTGCTGCCAGCGCGCGTGCTACCACCAAGTCCTGCTCGTTCATGCTGGTAAACAATTAAGAATGGGGTTAATTTTGGTTTTATAACATAAATCTTTAGGGACTGACTAGCATATTGTACTCCATCACACATCTCATATAAATAGCCCGCAACAGTAGTTCACTGGCGGACTTCTGTATGGTTTTGCCATAATCTCTATATTTGGCAGGAGGATTGGGATTGCCATTGGTAATGTTGGAAATATACAAGGCTGCGGTCCATTTTTTGATCGGAAGTACAGCTGTAGGCTAATTACGTAACCCTGTTGCCAACAATTATCTGATTTCAATGATTGAAATTGTTACTTTTGCGATTCCGTATAATTGATTTCATGGGTTCAGTTGCTAACTTTTGCAGTTCCATTGCAATAACTGAAACTATTAAATCGATAAACGTAATCGTAAAAGTAGCTAACAATTTCAATAATTGAAATCAGAGAATTGTTGGCAACAGAGTTACGTAATTAGCCTACAGATCTGCCTTTAATTGAAATACTTTGCATTAAACCCGAGAGTGAGTGTATGGGTAGGCACTATGGTTTCTGAAAATGGGATAATAAGTGGATGCGATTTGTAGCATTCACTTATTAGTTATTATACCAAATTTATACGGTCCCTCATATCGTCTACGATTTATATTTATTACCTTTACTTACCTACCTAATTAGATTTCTTAATATGAACCGTGCTAAATAGCAGTTTATGTCCTGGGTTTGGATATATCTGCAGTTGGACACGTAGGTATTTGTGTGTAACGCTGATTCGCTATTATGTAAATTCCGTAATTATGAATAGTTAAGTAGGTAAGTACTACTACTGAGACTATTAATAGGTCCGAAACTTTTTATAGATAAGCCGGTATTCAAAGTAAAGATGAAAACCAGTTGTTTTTATGGTTTAAAGATTTTTGTTGCGCACAGAACAAAGGATATCTACCTACTGATAGTACTTACTCGATATCGTGCCTAATAAAAATATACGTATAATACAAAGTCGCTTCCCGTAGTCTGTCCCTATGTACCTATGTACGCTTATATCTTTTAAACTGTGCAACGGATTTTAATGCGGGTTTCAACGATCGATAGAGCGATTTAAGAGGAAGGTTTATAAGTAAGAAAATATTGGTAAAGTAGGTGTACGCGGCCGTGTGGTGTCCGGCAGAGTGGAATAGCACCAACCCCTTACACTCGTGGGTGTCGTACAAGGCGACTAATGTTTTCGAGGCAAAAGATTTAAGCATTTTCAATTGTTATATTATAACACTGCGATCTCCAATCCGCCTGCCAAGCGTGGAGATTATGGCAATAACTTTCCTTTTTGTGGGAGAGGTCCTAAGTCCTGCAGTGGACAGATAACAATCTGCTGTGATGATGAGGTGTACGCGAATGAAGCCGCGCTGGATCCACTAGTAGGTACGTTATAAACAACCTATACCTAAGTAGGTATGCTATGTCTGGTTCACATTAACGCATTGTCGTCACATCAATAATAGTCCATTAGCAGTCGACTGCAGGACTTGAGCCACCTTCAAATCGGTGATGGGTATTGCGTGATGCCCCAGTGATACTATATATGCTAGTTTTCGGCATGATTATAAGCGGTTTTTTCATTCAAATTTCATTCAAAACATTCACCCAGAGTCGTGCAATAAAACCCTAAGAAACCGAGAGATTTGAGAGACTTTGAGAAGGAGAGACTTTGTAAATAAGCGTTTGTATTTTTTTAAAGATTTTTTGTAATGTATTAGTGTACAATAAAGAGTTTGATAATATCAATAACAATTAATATTATTGAATGAAACCGCTAATAATGAAAACTAGCATGTGTAATAACTGAGGTTTAAAAATAAAATACATGAAAAAATGTTATTGGCGATCAGCCTCTATATAATGCTACATACATTGTACTATATCTACATTGTAATGTAATAGCTATAAGCCTTCCGTAAATAAATAAATATCAATAACATTAGTTGCCTTTGCCTTGTGTGTCATCCTAAGTCGAAGGGGTACTTTACACTTTTTCATTTGTGGAAAATCCATTTATTAACAAAGATCATTAATAATATACACATATATTGGTCAGGTTCCCCTGGTAGCAGTCGCTCTACTGTAATTGTCAGATCTGCCAAATCCTAGATCATGGTCAACTCGGACCCGGGCCCTCGTGCGCGAGAGTGCAACCGGGACATTAACGCCAAGATGTTTATGTTATTATTATTTTATAAACACAAAATATCATATAGATAATTCAACGATCAATTTTGTAAGTAAGACATTAGTTGGCATGGTCTCGTTGTAACTTTCGTCGAGACCAAGGCAAACTTCTCAATACCATATCGAGAGTAGAGTAGAGCCCAATTACCAGATGCCATCAAGTTCATTTCGATAATATTTTACTCTACAGACTTCTATTGGCTTTTATTCTACCCGTTACAGGTAGGTACGTGTGTGCACAACACAGGGGCTTGGTGCCTAGTAGTAGGTCTGTCATTTAAATACTTACCAAGTTATACTACAACATTGTACTTGGATTACCGTACCGGTTACCACAAACGCTGACTGCCAAAGTGAAAAAAGTTTTATGTAAATAGGTTCTTGAACTACAATTTGTGGACAGATATAAACTAAACAATAAACGTTATATTAGATTTTCCTAGCGATTTCAAAATAAAAAGTGGGATCTGTCCTACCTGCACGGTTTCAGCGTGAAAGTGTGAAAATTTCATATTTCAATTCTTTACATTTCTATGGATAGGTACTTTGGTCGAGTAACTAGTAAATCATACATGTCCGTATCTGCTACGTTTGTATTTACTTATTGACGGTCACTGTAGAAACGGCAAACACAGGGAACATATGGATGATGTGAAATTAAAAGCGAAACTCAAGAGCGACCGGGATGGCGGCGCACTATGCGTCTAGAGGACATTGGACTTTAAGTCAAGCAAGTAGATAAGTCAAGTATTTACTACAAGAAAAGCGTCCATTTAATTTCTCGTATAGTAATGTTCTCAGGCGAAGTGGAGAAGAATGAGTAGAAAAGCGGACGCTGGTAGAAGCCGGGTTAAGCGCTAGGATGATGTTGATGTCTTTAATTAAGTGTATAGTAATGAATTACTTTCTCGAACATTATTACCTATTTATTTATTACTGACTCTTATTTTGATTTATGTATCTAGATAGTTACCTACAATTAAGTTTAAGGCTCGGACTAAAAGGATCTAGGACGAGACGGAACGGAAAATACGTCCCCGGGTTCAATCCGTAGCTCAAGCATAGGTAACATAGATAACTCATGAATAATTCAAAGAGTAATGCAAATAGACAACCGGCAAATACTCGTAAGGTTTCCGTATTTGAAAGTAAACAATACTTACATGCACACGTGCTGTTTTTATTATCCCCAGATAGCACGTACTGGCCACTAACACTTTTGTCACTGGTCGAACATTTCACAGCAAAATAAGAAAAGTTTGTAAAAATGAAATCGAATGTTTTTCCTTCCTTTTAAAAATAGAACACCGGCGGCGTGGCGTGCGCTCGTAATCGCGATTTGTATGACAATGGTCGGGTCGGGTCAGATGCAGGATTCAAGTAAGCCACGGCCACAGCCTCTCACTCATGCCGTACTGATCAATGGGACTCGCATATGTGCTATTTAATACCTTACGCTAGGTGGTGACGTAACATGCTCCATCGGCCAGTGTCAATGTTAATCACGTTAGTCTGTTTGATTTATACCCTCTAACTTTGTAGCCGTCGTAATTGTCGATGCAAGCGATTTGGTTTTGATGGAAGTATGTCATATTCGATTCGTGTCATAATTGGACGAAATTGTGGATAACATCTGACTGAACTACAGGCACAAGTTGCCTAAATGGGGGTAGGTAGGTAATCATAAACTGTTGATGAATGAAGCAATATTGTTGTAATAAACATTTTAATAATTTGTAAAGCATTCTCGCATATTTAAATGGGTGAGTGGATTAGTAACACGATTGTATGTTTATAACAGTCTGACAATAGTTTAAATCGTGGACAATTTCACACTGCGCCATCTAGCCCCAAACCCGAATCCGGGACCCCTTGCGTGGACCACTGAACCGTCGAACTCAGGTCGTCAAACACGATATGACACGAATGTTTTAATAACTAATTATATGCAGTTATCTCAGACGAGGAGGGCGGTACTGGTGCTCGCGAGACTGATAACCAAGGTTAACTAATAGGTGGCACTAGGCAGAAGTGTTCACTGCGATGGGCAGATGAGCTACTTATTCATTTGCATGGCATTTCATTTTAGCTAGGCTGTATTAGAAAAGGATGAGTGCGAATTCTCCTAATAAACAAAGGTAGTACAGAAACTAAATAAACCTGAAAGCAAATAATTCTTATAAGTGTACTTAAAAGTTTAATATATTTTTGAAAACACACTTTATTTTGATACCCCTCGATTGGTTTTAGGGAAAAAAAGATTTACGGCAGTCACAATCCTAATATCCCATTTTAATGTGCCCAGTGTCACTCGCGTGAGCCGTTAGAGCTGTAGCCCGTAATAAAGAAAAAAAAGAAATACATACGTCCGCTCGAAAAACATAACCCTCCTTCTGCCGCAGTCGGGTAAGAACTGGTTGGAAGCGACAAGTGGAATTTTGGCTGGAGGTGACCAACAGTCAGTTGCAGTTGATTATGATCGTTACGTAGTATAAAATAAAATCGTTTTTGGGTGCGAGGGACGTAGTCGTACTTCCGACCAAGGTCGGCTCGCCCTCGCATCTGAAGTAATCTAAAAGCGACTTTATTTTGTACACTGTAAAGATTACTATCGACTGCAACTGGCGGTTCAACTCCAGCCAAATCGGAGCGTCTGTTACTCGTTATACAACTGCAAGAATTATCGGGTCAGAGTAGCCGAAGGCGGTTCGCCATTCATAAAACGCAACCAGTTGCCGCTTGGCAAAAGTCATCGATGGCACGATTGCATTTACGAGTAAGTCAGCCTTGGTTTGTGGACGAGTTTTCTACCTCACTCACCTCAGAAATGAAATTGTGCTATATTTAAGAATGTGATAGACCTATTATCTACATTCTTAATTATTGCTTTTAATAAATCTAAAATTGAGACGGTACCGAAATGTTGTTAAAGTAGACAACGCTGTATATGTACGCTGGAGATATGAGAAATAAATATTAAGAAATTGGTGGTATGAAGACGGGAATAATAGGAGGTAATCGCTTTCATCAATTTGGTTCCTCTCGCCCTTATTCTCGATTTACTCAATTGGTAGTACCTAATAAGTAACTATAAAAAGCGACGACTTCGTATTTATCGTGACTATTTGGTCACTAGTCACTAAGTTCCGGTGTATTTTATCAGTTCGTGTGAAACTCTTTTATAAATAATGTTTTTTCAAAACTTTGGTTTTCAAATCAATCGAAATACAACTAAGAAAAATATTTGTAATATCAAGGAAGGCAAGGTAATGAAATGCCATTTATGTTTGAATATGATTTCCGCCGGCTAGTTTCATTTATTTATTATTTATTTAATAGTTTATTGCACACAAAAATGGTAACAAAGATATGGCAAATATATACATGACACAAAAGGCACTACTTATTTCTAAAAAGAAATTTTTTCCAGCAGGCCTACAGCAAAGAGAACGTGATGACTGGAAGTAGTTTAAGACGTGCACAATACATAAATATTTAATTATTAAAAATAGACTATACTATCGATAAATTTCTACATATTTACCATATACCTAACAAATTATATAAAATATAGGTATTCAATTAGGTATATAATTTTTTTTGTTATATTTTATCTTGAAACCAAGGGGTTTAAAAATATACCTATACAACGTTTTTTATACGGCGGTCAACAGGAAGCTCGTTGATGTCTTTTATACGGCGGTTTATGAGGTGCTCGTTGTTGTCTTTATTATGCCGGTTTTTTATTACATGTCAGCTAAGTTTAAATAATACTTCTACGCGGTAGGTATATAATATAAATTAGATATAGTACCTACTCAATCAAATTCCCTCTATTACAGTTAGGAAAAAAGTTTGCTGTTGTTTGTTGCTTTGCATTTAGTATTACGTAGATTTACTGCGTTTAAGAATACTGCGCACTAAAATACTATGTGGTACCACAGGGGAGATACGGTCGGCGGCGGATGAAAGGCTCACCTATTGTCACGTCGCCGTCGTAATGTTCGTGGATCTCCATGGGGAAAAGGGTAATAAATAATTGACTGACAAAAGGAGTCGCGGTGACAAAGTCACTCTTGCGCACCAGTCCCCAAGGAACACAGACTTATATACAGGGTGTCCCAGTAGTGACACGTCACAGTGACACCAGGGGTAGGTCAGCGTATGAGGCACCGAACCAGCCTAACAAGACCCCAGTAAAAGTTGCACGGTTTTCGAGTTATTGCCAAAATAAAGATTTTACTGAATTTTCCCTTTTTTTAACAGTGCTACTGCCAGCATTCACTTAGAAAGCTCTCGAAGTTAGTTTTTTTTATGTGTATGGAACCATGAATAGTTAATTAAGATTTTTGAAATGTTATTTTGTCAATAAGTTGAGTAAAATGCTGAAAAATACGGGATTTATCTCGATTTCAATTTTCAGCAAAAAAATAATTTCAACTTTGACCACCTGTCGTGAAAAAAAAATCCTAGAAACGAAACGAGCAAATAACGTGTAATAGTTGAGCATATTATGCAGATTCAGAAATGGTACAATACACTGCAATAAGATAGGAATTCGTATCACTTTAACGTGCCCTATTGAACTAAATCAGAACTAGGAACCCCGCAAGCTGTCGCTGCTAGGTAAAAAATAATGCTATACACTACGATATCTTATTTATTACCTGATCCTTTCATAATGATGAGCCAAATGTGCGAGAGTGAAAGAGATGGAAGTAATGTTTATCTACCTTTTGAAGGGTATTGTTGGCTGATGGCCGAATAAAAGTTCAGTGAACAATAAAAACATGTTTAACTTTCATTGGTTTATTTTAATAATTTAAATTTATTTACAATAAGTGTTCGAATTGTCTCCCTCGGACTCTTATGCACAAATTACATCGTCTGATAAAATTTCCTCTCAATTTTCTTAAACTTATATCCGATATGGTCCGAGCTGCGTCGAATACACGTTGCCGTAATTCTTCTTCAGATCGTATTGGTTTACAATAAACTTTATCTTTCAAACATCCCCAATAAAAAAGATCTAGTGGATTTAGATCCGGGGAACGCGGTGGCCATAAAATTGGTCCCAGTCGCCCGATCCATCTCTCGGGAAATGTGTTGCTGAGGTGCTCGCGGACTAGACGAGCGTAGTGTGCCGGGCAACCATCTTGCTGAAACCACATTCTTATTCTCAGTGCCAATGGCGTATCTTCCAATAAGACTGGGAGTTCGTTTTGCAAAAATTGAAGATAATTTGTACCATTCGGCCAAATAATAGGACCGGTCGAATTGCCGGCTATTCTAGTATAGTGTATAGCATTATTTTTTACCTAGCAGCGACAGCTTGCGGGGTTCCTAGTTCTGATTTAGTTCAATAGGGCACGTTAAAGTGATACGAATTCCTATCTTATTGCAGTGTATTGTACCATTTCTGAATCTGCATAATATGCTCAACTATTACACGTTATTTGCTCGTTTCGTTTCTAGGATTTTTTTTTCACGACAGGTGGTCAAAGTTGAAATAATTTTTTTGCTGAAAATTTAAATAGAGATAAATCCCGTATTTTTCAGCATTTTACTCAACTTATTGACAAAATAACATTTCAAAAATCTTAATTAACTATTCATGGTTCCATACACATAAAAAAAACTAACTTCGAGAGCTTTCTAAGTGAATGCTGGCAGTAGCACTGTTAAAAAAGGGAAAATTCAGTAAAATCTTTATTTTGGCAATAACTCGAAAACCGTGCAACTTTTACTGGGGTCATGTTAGGCTGGTTCGGTGCCTCATACGCTGACCTACCCCTGGTGTCACTGTGACGTGTCACTACTGGGACACCCTGTATATGCTTGCTTGGACAAATTCACACAGCGCCATCTAACCCCAAAGTAAGCACAGTTTGTGTTATAGGTGTTAGATAACTGATAAACTGCTTATATACTTTTTTTAAATACATACTACACCCAGACCCGTAACGTAACAGAAATTAAAATTCATCATTTCAATTTATGCTCGGCCGGGAATCGAACCTGGGACCTCTGCGTGGCGACCGGCATGTTAACCAACTGAACCACTCAGGCAGGAGGCTATGACTCAGGTCGTCTTTATAGAGATTTTAAATGAATAATCATGTTATAATGTATTTTTTTTAATCTGTCACGTCTCTGTAGATTTAAAATACAAATACAATACTGGCCACAATAATTGCCGCAAAGGTCCAAAGAGATGTTAATCGAGTCACGAAGTCGACCTTCGGTTGATCGATGGTCGCGTTGCCAGACAACTGACCCCGTGGACTGGTTTGTCATTGTCTGTGCTTTATCAGGAGTGGTGGTCTGCAACCATTTGGAACTTTCTCTAAATTAGTTTAGGTATGTTCGTCTGGAATGACTTCCAGTTACTTATTTCCTTTACGTTTGATAAAATAAGTGTAGGTACTTACTACACTTATACTTAGGTAATTCTTTTTTATACCACTAAGGTGGCAAACAAGCTTACGGCCTGCCTGATGGTTAGCAGTAAATACTGTGAGGTTGACGCACGTTATCCTCCGTCATCAAGTACGAGAAAAAAATCCTTTGTAGTGATAGTAGACCCACAAAACGGTAGTCAGCCCGTGCACAACCACCTAGCACAACAATATTTTATTTTCGAACGGTCATGGGATAAATGTTTAAGTATATAACTATTTATTTTTAGTTATCATAATTCATCGATTATCCACTTGGACTACTATCCCAAAAATTAAAGACTACCGCGGCGATAACTCGTGTTGAATTACAAGGACCGATTTTGAATAACAAGGAGATTATGGCAATAACCTCCCCTCTCACGGTAGAGGCCCTAAGTCATGCAGTGGACTGTTATGAGCTGTGATGATGATGAGGTATTTGAAGTGCGATAATTAACACGCCTTTTTCCCGTAGGCGTAGGCAGAAACCACATTGACTATAGGCGTGTAGGATTATTACATCGATATTTTCACTTATTTTAGTGACTAGGCAGGCACACGGACGGACCATCCACCTAATGGAAAGTGGCCACCGCCACAACCGAGCGGATGCAGTGACAATCATCATCATCATCTTGGTGTTAATGTCCCGGTTGTGCTCTCGCGCACGAGGGCCCGGGGTCCTCCTTGACCATGATCCAGGATTCGGCAGGTAATTACAGTTAACACGTACTGCTGTTAATTTTAAGTACCCATTGTATTCTTTTGATTGTGCAATAAAGCATTATTCATTCATTCATTCATACAGTGGAGCGACTGCCATCTGACCTCCATGACCCTGCTACCAGGGGAACCTGACCAGATTGGATCATGGTTACACTTCCAGTCGCCTGTGTCATCACGATATGTCGAACTCAGAAAACAGTCATTAGTACATGACCGGAGCGGGATTCGAACCCGGGACCTCTGGCTTACGAGTTGCATACGCTAACCGCTCGGTCACCGACGCTCTTATGATCGGACTCGGATGCAGTGACAATGTCAGTAATAAATCAGGGTGTGGCATGACTCAGGCTGAATTTGGAATACACCAAAAATAAATTGATCAAAACTAGTTTAATACGGATTAGCAGTCTCTCTTGAAAAGTGTTAACGCTATTTTTTGACAGAGCCAAAATGAGACAGCCATGAATTGCTCCATGTGTCAGGCTGAGCTGAGCCCATGGAGCAAGTTAAGCCTGGCAGGAGCCTCGTAATCATGCACGGTCTCAAGAAGCGCTCCACTGAGCAGAGATCTTGGGCCCATTTGAAAACACTCACATCCACGCGAGCGGTCGTGTGCGCAACCGATGTCTTTCACAGTCGTGGTAAGATGCTAGAGATAGAAAAACAAGTATGAAAAGGTAAGCGCTCGAGCGGATTCGAGTGGTTTTAAAAATAGGGCCCTGGGGAGCTACCACGTAATTACTTCATCATAGGCGCCGCCAAAGGAAGTCATAAGCGATTGCTGTTGTGAAAGCTTTTAGGTTATGTGGCAGCTCCCCTGGTTGTGGCTATCAAAATAAGTCGCAGTTTAGTCGGTAGCAATGTCAAAGTTCGGTTAGGTTAGGTTAGAGCGTCGGTGGGCGAGTGGTTAGAATATCCGACTCGTAAGCCAGAGGTCCCAGGTTCGAATCTCGCTAAGGCCATGTACCAATGACTGTTTTCTGAGTTATCTACATTAGTTGAATACTAACCGATGCTCTTACGGTGAGGGAAAACATCGTGATGAAACCTGCACATTCAGGCGACTGGATGTGTAACCATGATCCAATCTGGTCAGGTTCCCCTGGTAGCAGGGTCATGGAGGTCAGATAGCAGTCGCTCCACTGTAACTATCTAACCTGCCAAATCCTGGATCATGGTCAAGGCGGACCCCGGGCCCTGGTGCGCGAAAGCACAAGCGGGACATTAACGCCAAGATGATGATGAATGTCAAAGCTCGGTTAAATTCTTTTGACCAGCCAGGCTGCATACTCGTTCTAAAAATGAACCCCCCCAGTATTGCATACGTCCAGGCTGCGGTGACTGCTTACCATCAGGCTGTAAGCTTGTTTGCCAACTTAGTAGTATAAAAAAATTAAACAATTACAATATTCACTACAATTATAATGTTTATTATAAAAAGGATACGAAGATATAATTGAATCTACTTTTCTACATATTCCATTTTGCACAATGATGGGTGCCTTCCTATAATTCTATATTTTAGTAGTCATGGAATGAATTAAGTAGGTAAATAGGTCGTATAAAATAGTAGATATCTATTTAATGACCAACAAAACACGTGACAAAGCTGTTTTTTGAGATACCTACTTAATTTCATTGCAGACAATTTACAGGCTATGGCATACGTTTTAAAAAATATAGTCTTATTAAGTAAGTACGCAAAAATTCATTAATTACTTAAAATATAGATACTTACTGGTGAAAATTACGTTACAATGCAAACTTATTATAATATTCGCCGAGAAAAAAAGTACATTTTAAGTCGGTACCAATAGAATAAGCAAAGTTCAACACGATACGATAGTCTATTTTATAATTATTTTCTATTGTTATTTAATAGACGAAAAATATAGAACTATTGATAATTTCGATAATAATTCCTTAATTTATATCAAATAAGTAATGAATAAAAGTAACTACGCAACATTACAATCTATAATTATAATCAATAATTTTTTTTCTCTAAGAATAATAATAATCAAATTAACCGTCTCAAAACTAAAACAATCGCATTACAATTAAATGAATCAGATGATTAATGAGATTTCATCGCATTGAATTTATCAATTCTTAACTTAGGACTTAATATAACATATTTTCAACCATTCAAAAAATGATTACTTATGAACATAAGTACCTATATGAAAAGCTAAAAAATATAATCGTAATTAATTTGTTATGAACTTAAATGTACTTATTTAAAATAATAATTTTGTATATGCAATTCTACCCTCATATCAAATGTACGGGGTTAATCCTAAGTTTTAAAAATACGTGCTTTTATTAGCAATTCTTATATAATTTGTAAAAAAACAAAATTGGAAAGTGACTATCGACGTACCTACTTACGAAAGAAAGAACACAAACTTATTATGATTTAAAACGATTCATTGATTTCATATAGCATTCCTCTCAGTCTTATTCAGTGAATAATGGAAGATTTCATTCACACCTTTTCGAATTGTACGATTATAATTGAGCTTATTTTATTGTCCGGAGATCTCATTATCAGTTGCCAAACTGTGAAGTATAACTATAACATTGATATGACCCCTTAAAAGGGCTCATTAAAATGCTCCAGGCAAGCCATTGGTTGCATTTATACTAGAAATGGCAGCTTTGTAGTGGTCGTTGGACACTGAACACTAAGATTACGTTAAGTCTTGGACTGTCGTCTGCACACTCCACAACACGAGGTGTGAGAACACACCAAAGTCTGTCACGATCGCTGGTGGCCGCTCGGCGTGGTTGCTCTCCATCCAGGGTCTTTCACCACCGTGGACTGGCCCGTACTCCGTGCGGGGACAAGCCATGGTGCTCATACCCGGGTAATGCTGGTACGGTATATCTTGGCGCCACAGACCTCGAGGGTCCGGACCCGCAGCCCTAAAGTTGTGCTTCCGAGGAGTTCTGCCACAGGTTGGATGGGAGGGTGTCGTAGTGCGATGGCACGGTGAGCAGCGCGTCCGCTGTGGTGCGGGTTATGGAGCAGTTCTGGAAGGAAATGGAACGATTTAGTTCGAATACTCGCATTTTCTAGGTATGATCTGTTTAAACTGACTTGTCTTATTTGGTGAACAAACAATGCCCAAAATCACGACTTGCCGTATCAATCACGCTACTATACTGTGTATAGATGTCGATAATTATATAAAAAACACATAGAATGTGAATTTCAACGAATACTGCTGCAAATTATCCATTTAAATACAAAATTTCCTTAACTAAATAAGACAAGTCAGTTTGGACAGATTATAGATAGGTACTAGGTTTTGTTTGGTCGCGCGGTGCCCAGCTCCTGAGAACCAAACTATCGCCTAATGAGCTATTATTATGAAGATCGTTACGACTTCCGTAGACAAGAATGTGGGCAGTAATGTGTTGGCAGCTGTGTACCTAATTCGGTATGCTAAGAGTCACCCCTTGCTGGAAATTCTTTGTTTTTTTTTGGAGAAGTATATGTTCAGCAGCTGTTATGGGGGTTTATATCAGCTGTAGCTCATTAAAATCATGAGTATCTCGGTATAAAAATCCAATAATGAAAAATAGTAATTATGGGAAAAGTCGAAGAAACTAAGAGAGCCTTCAAGGTTTTCTCTCAAATACGTTTTTGGAAATACGCCAGCCAGACAATTATCACGTTTTCGACCGTGTCATTCACAACTTTCTTTGGCAGAGCTAGTGAGTATTTGTTGTCAATGAAGAAATAATTTATTACGCCAGACAAGAAATTGCTACTGAAAATCAGTTACTGATATGAAATATCAGTTAATAATATGTACTTAGTTTAAAAGTAAATTCTAATTAGAAATATTATTTCCATAAAACCCCGCAGACTAGACTATACTGGCCGCAGACTTTTTACTTGGCTTGGTTTGCGTACTAGCAGTCAATAGTTCAGTCGGTTTGGGCTGCCTGCTAGTGCGCACACCGAGCTTACTAAACAGTTGGGTTGATGATGACTGCTCAAAACGAAAGTGTTGCCAGATAGGGTTTCGACTGATGCTTTTAGTACAAATAAGTGAGAAAGAAATTTTTGTCATGAAATTGGATGCTGCGGCGCGTAGTTCCGCTTTCGCGTAGCGTGTTCTCTAACATATATATAGTATATATAGTTAGGTAGAATAAACTGTGCTGCACCTTTAAGAGCCTACCACACGCACAAGCTTCACCACAGTTTTGCCAGCACAGGCCGGTTTGTACATGGAACACAGAGCGTGTAGTTGGTAAAAACGCTCGGTAGGGCTCTTAAAATAGTATTGTGTTTCCGCCGGTGAGTCCATGGGGTGGGAATTTGGGGAACCGTGGCTTTGGCAGTGGAGGTATATTTGCCCTTTTGCTGCCAGAGTAACGTGTTATAGAGGTGGGCAACGCATTGGCGATAGTCTCAGTGTTGTTAATGTCTATAGGCAGTGGTGACCACTTTCCATCAGGTGGCCCGCTTGCCTGTTTGCCTACCATATGACATAAAAAAATAAAAAAAGGTGGGACGGTTGGTAGGTCCTTAACGGGAATGAGGCTTGAAGTGATATTCACCATCGGCTGTTTGCGGTGTGTGTCGACGCAGTCCACCGGCAGCTTGATCATCTCCACCTTGTACTTGTAGCCGTAGGAGGTGAGCTTCACGATAGTATGCAGCGGCACGGTCATGTACGGCAACTCGTCTGGAAAGGGAGAGGCGTGTGTGATAAGGCATGTTTACGTTTGTATGTATGGAAAAGTAGAAGTAAATTTTAATAATAAACTTCGTTGTGTGATCGATCGGACAAGCTGGTAGGATCAGGTGGCCTAAGCCAACATTACACAGTACAAGGCGCTATCTTGTAAGTATACCGTCCTTCGTCCAGGTAGGAGGTATTTGCGTAGCTTTTACGTTTTAGTTGAGACTTAGTCTCATGTTTTTATTTGTTAATCTAGGGATCTCCGTTTGTGTGGCATCGTTGCTTGGAAGAACCGACTTTAATTAAACATACGAGTGCTTATCTAGACTTGTGTAGAACATCGAAAAATTCAAAAGACATCTTAATCGAGCTGGCTCTAAGGCTGAATCCACCAAAGCGGAGACTTGCCTCTCAGAAAAGGAGATGTATTTTTAACAACCCTAAGATTCCATTATTTACACATCTCGTCTCTGCTTAGCTTCAGTGGATATCCACTGAACTATATGGTTGAGCAGAGGAGAGGATATATCGCATATTTGTACGGCGCGAACAAAGTAGCCATGTGGGTGGGTGTAGGCCGAGCAACACCGCTAGTTGTACTGACAATGTACTGAAATATTTTTTTCGATACACCCACTAATATCAGTCAAACTGGCTGATAACGTTACGAAAGTCGTTTCTTTGCCGTAAATCAAATAGCGGGTAACATACGCCAACTGTATGCAAACAAGGTGTTATCGAATATGCAAATGAGCGAGGTTCTTTGTTTGTTCAACTTGTAAATACAGAGAAGCCTGAAGGCCCTGGCATATAAACCTTATCTATAACGTTAATAACGCAACATTAGACACAGAAGATAAACTTTTACTACATTATGATACTTTTTATGCTAAGCCTTTAGCAAACGATTTCTGTTTAACCAGCATTTTCACAATTCAGATAACATATAGGTGGGTACTTAAAACTGGAATTTATAACGAGTATTAATGAGCATTACATAAATATTAAATACTAAACCAAAAAAGTATATTTAGTTTATTTTACTTATTATTCTGTAAACATCGCGCGTTTCAACAATAGTTCCGGTAAACAATGGTATATTTGTAATATGTGCTAATATTGCAACCACGAAATGGTAATGAGCAAACCAACCATAACTTATTGTTAAACGTGAATGGTGTGCCAAGTACACCTATTTTAATTTCATGGATAGTTAAATTATTGAATATAGGTTTTAAGACTTTCGTTGTTATTCGCTGCACATAAATCATCACATTTAACGGATTTGTTATATAGTTTTGATAATTATTATGAAAAGTTATTGTTATTAACTGTCCGTACAGACGTATACGGTTTCTGGTGACGAACCCGTTAAATATGACGATGAATTCCTTGTATGTTGGATTGGAAGACAAAAGTCATTGCATATATCTTCATGTACAAGTAAAATTTGTCTGCCGAGGCTACCACATCGCTCGGTTTGAGCCGATCCATTGCTTTCCTACCCACGTCTCCTATCTTTCACCCGTGTCATAGATTTTGTAGATCCGTCTTGTCCAACGCTGCTAATAATATTACCTACACAAACTTTGTAATAAACACGCGGTTATTTTGTGCCGCATTCTCTACGTATCGCATTTCACACATTGTGTCGAACGTTGGTCGATTCGCATAATCTTGAACACCCGAACTATCGATCAAATAAATATCCAACCACAACCTAGCTTCCAAAACCACATCTCGATAGATCTACATCAAACCAGCTTACCTAGTTTGGCATCCAGGAAGTATCCAAGCATGCACCTCAGCACCGCCTGGTGGCCGACCACGACAACGTTGTGGTCGTCCTCCAGCGCGGACAGCACCGGCCGCAGCCTGGTCATGATGTCGATGTAGGACTCCCCCCAGGGATACCGGTAGCGCAGCTTGTCCTGGTCGCGCCATGCGAACTCCTGAGGGAAGCGCTCCTGCATCTCCTCGTATGTGAGGCCTTCGCAGATGCCCTGTGGACGAACGAGAGAGGGTGAGTTAGGGAAGAAAATTCCGCATCAAAGGACAGTAATAATAATAATAAATAACAGTGCTAGAAGGGAGTACTGGGAATAACTATTTTTATTAGATTCATCTGATGGAAAGCGGTCAACATCACACCCACACCTAATGGAGCTGATGCGGTGCGCCATTTGAGTATGAAGTCTTCACATTATATCATTATGAATTCTTAGTGTAAAAACAGATCGAAGAAATGTAATTCTCCACCCGATTTGTACATAATCATCTATTACGACACAAACTTAACGGCGTAGAAATTTGATTAGTCTACTTTTGTATTCATCATAATTATGTTCGTGTACTTTAATACGCATTATAGTAAAGAAATAATTACATATTAAGTACTACTAAAGCAACAATGAGTTCAATATCAACATTGCTTGCTAATTTACTGCATTGGAAAACATTATTTTTATTGGTGCAACATAGTGGCCTGCTATGAGCTGTTGATTATGAATTTTATTTATAAACAGGTTGTTAAATTTAACTACTTTAAGTGCAATAGTAATTACAATAGTAGGTACTATAAGCTTGTCATCTTTATCACCAGAGCGTAATTATATTTAGGCATCACTTCATTAGGTATAGGACGGACACCTTCAACAAAACTGGAGGGGTTTACCGAACGAACAGTAGGCTTGTTGAAGACCGCATAAGGGTTCGAAGTCGAACAAGGTTCAATGCGAAAGGTTTGACACGATAACACAATCTCAACGTCAGATAATCAGAGCACCAGAGTGAATCACTTTTTCACTGCGACAAAAATAGAACTCGAGTGTCGTTTGATAATACGCTACAATGTACCATTTCGCCGAGTGCTTTTCCTAGTGTAAATATAGGAAATTTCCCACGGTAGCATGTTATTCTATGAACTGTACCGTGCTGTAGGTCGGAGATTGCAATCGACACGCATAAATCAATCAAAACGACTCGTTTGCCAATATAGGTGACCGATAGAGCTGTTTATAGCCCATTCTTGGCTCGGACAATGAGACGTGTCTAAGTTTTGTGAAACACTGAGGTCATTGGTGCGCAACATTTTAGTCTAAACTCAAGTGTTATGTTAACAATTGGCTTGCCGACCAAGTAGCAAATAGCAGGTAACTTCGGGCCAAGTTACCTGCCGAAATTTTGTTGCAAATTCCCCTATTAAATTTTTAGGGAAAACCAGTTTGGAACCCACTTGACTGAACCATGTGAAGTTTATGTAACTTGTTTTCCCTATTTCCTATAGGCACTTTATATAAGGTTTTATCACGGCTCTCTAAAAGTGCTGATAAAGCATGTAAGGTACTCCACATCGTACGTTGTTTTGTCTATTGGCTTATCGGCGTTATCGGTGTTAAAAGCCAATGATTATGAATGATTATGATTAAGTTTAGAGATAGCCCATCAATCGAGTCAATATTATCATTCACCAATATGGGATTTTTATCTGCAAAATCTAAATAGGTTAACCTAACCTTTGAACGGTTATTTTATCACGTACACTCTGCTTTTGTTTATTAGAATTTACCTCATTTCGGTATTTTCGATGTATGCACTTAATACGTTATTACATCATAACCTTCAAATACGTTTTCATATTTTGCTTGGCATGTGTCAATAACGAATAGTAACCTAGATCTCTTTCCGTTCTTCGAGTTTATAAATATTTTGTGGCGCAATTTCTAGTGTTTATACTTCGTGACTGATGTGTTTAAGTTTAAAGTATCTAACTATCTAGCTAATCTATTCCTGATTTCTCGATGTCCACGTTTACGCTATTACTTTACAGATGTTTTCTTAGTATTAACTACATTTTACAGATAAAGTTGCCACCAAAACAGATCAATTAATGTTGTTTTCATTACGAAAACACATTTTTTCAATTTTCTTTTCTTATCAATAAATATATATCGGCTCTGATTGACTTAAAGGTGTGGTAATGATAACGGTTACTATTTATGATCGCGATTGCAATTATTTTTGTCAGGAAATTTTAGCGCAATGCTTATTAAATAAAATTTAAAGAGAAAAATAGTGCGCAGTAAATTTTATCAGACATTGACATAATACAGTGTAATTTGATTAAGCATTATAAATTGACAACTATATCGTATACCGTGTGATAAAGTAGTTCTTTGTAGGTGGCAAACAAGTTTACGGCCCGCCTGTGGTATGCAGTTTAAACTCAATGTAAATAGTTCATTATAAAGACATGAACGGGCTCCACGCAAGCCGCCGTATAAAAGACATCAACGGGCTCCTTGCAAACCACCGTATAAGTGACATCAACGGGCTCCCCGCAAACCGCTGTATAAAAGGCAATATAATTATTTATTTAATTAATGACTAATCACTTCTTGAGGAATTATTATTATTTATATTTAATTATTGATGGATTGCTATAATTATTTTTATGACATTTGTCAATATTGGATTAGATGCGATCACGATTGTTAATTTGAAGCAATTAATTTAAATGACCTGTAAATTATTTTACCAATAAATCAATGTCTAATGTCATCAACGGGCTTCCCGCAAGCCGCCGTATAAAAGACATCCACGAGCTCCCCTCAGCCGCCGTATAAAAGATAACTCAAGTAGTACGAGAAACGTTAACAAATTCCATTTGATGGCATACACAGCAAGCTCCCGTAGCCTGACCACAGTAAAATTATTTTTTATTAGACTACTTAGGCATTTGATGCCTAAGTAGATAATAGACGATGAAGCCGAAGATGGAGCATGCCTGCCTAGGAACAGCCTATTAACTTTTTTTTATATACCACCAAGGTGTCAAACAAGCTTACGACCTGCCTGATGGTAAACAGTCAGCGCAGCAGGACGTTTGCAATTACCAGAGGCATCACCCACGCGTTGCCGACCCCGTAAAAACCTTTTAACCCCTTTCTTGAAGAACTCCATGTTGTACTCTCCAGGGAAAACCTCTCCAGGTAGTAACTCTAGTCTTGAATGCATAAAGATTATAATTATCAGGGAACACACTGCGACAGCGAGTTCCCTTTGCTTGATTGAGTGACAACACTTACAGCATCCAACTCGTTCAACGCCCGCAAGGCGCGCTTCGGGGCGGCTATGTCAGCGGCGGTCTGCTTGGTGCGCCTGAGTTCCGAAGTCCACACCGACATGGGCTCCTGGCCCGCGGTGGCGTTCATGTGGACGGCCAACGCATGCGCGTAGAGTTGCCCGCGTTCGGAGAGGTCAGCGTCGCCGCCTATGCGGCCAAGGACGTTGTACTCGCTTTCGCCGTGCTGTTGAGATTTTTTTTGTTGGATTAAGGTATTTTAAAAACATATAAAAATGGTACGAAGAAATCGTGAAATTAGAAAGTAGAAGGGTAATTAAAATTAGTGCCTCTTACAATTTAAATCTACGTAAAAAGATATGAAAAACATTGTTTTGTTCCCTTCTTCCCGTTCCTAACTGAAGATACTCTGAACTCTCCCTTTCTCTCCGTTTTCAGGAATAAAATGTAATCAAAGATTTTGACAATCATAAAATAATTCATTTATAATTTTATATACACCAAGATCTCGTCATTACTGCAGTAGAGGTACTACAATATTCATTTTTCGTCATTCAGGGGAGGACTGATTGCCAAAGTTTTTCCAAAACCTATATTACTTTGTCCTTTGATAGAACACTCGATCACAATAACGTCGGCAAGCTGTGGTGTAACTGTTATAATAACAGTAAAATACGGCGTTGTTTACCCCATTAACGCAGTTGGCAATCTCCCACCTTTTGTGTTGTTAGATTTTATGTGCACCTAAACATAACATTAAATTGAGATTCGTACAGGATTATATACGACAAAGTTTCTATTTTTAATTTGTATTTTTCCTATCGCGGCATTTTCTTGGAATTTTACATGGTGTACTGTGCAACATTGAAAAGCGTATCATTCTATAGGAATGTGTTTTCTCAGTGTGTTGTTCTCGGCGAGCTGAGTAATGTTAATGGATTTAAACTTCAACCCGTATCGGATTTATTTCTGTGAAAAACAACATTTATCGCCAGCTAATAAGCGATAAACCTATCTTGCTAGTTCGCGCCATTCTCTTTATAAATTAAATAAGTACCTACTTATCTAGACAGGTTCCGATTATGATCTGCTATTGGATTTAATTAATATGCTTTGCCATTAGGAGTCAAATATTTAATGTTTCTTCTTATCTTACTTTTTACAGTACATGTACCTACTTATCTATCCGAAGTCCTTAGTACCTTGAATCCGCACATACGGCTGTCATAATAATATACATACATACTTTCGATAATTATCACTTATCACTAAGATCGCTGACGGACAAGATGATTGCCTATCTAACTACTAATCTAAGAAAACATTTGGTTGTTTACAATTGATAAGTTCTAAAATTTCCCACGACATGAAAGTGAAACGAACATTTTAACAGCAATCAAGTCGCAAAGAACGATATTGAACAGTAACAGAGTAAAAATAACTCACCCGAGTGAACCATATGGTCTGCGGCAGGGCCCTCATCCCGGACAGGTACCCGAGGATCCCCGACTCCTTCTGGCCAGCAACCTTATGCGCCGTCACAGTCTCCCCCATATTCTCCACTCGGACGAAGCTAATGCTCTCCAAGCTCGCGTCAATTGGCTCATACTGCCGCATGTAATGCTCCAGCTTCTTCCTCAGGTCATCTATGGCTTCCACCTCACTCATCGACTTGTAGTCAGCAGAGTAGTGGAGGATCTCTATGATATTCCTCTCAAGAAGCTCCTGGTCTTCGCAGACGCATTCGATGAAGAGGATCCTGAAGCCCATGTCCGTCAGGCAGTATTCGCTCAGCTCGCGACGCTGCTCCCGTGTTATGTTGGTTCCGTCGAAGATCTGGAACAAACCGGTAAATTACAGACAAAGCCAAACTCATTCGTGCCACTGCAACTTCTGTTTAGTCAAATTCTACTAGAGATACTGAGTTTTTGCTACGTAGGTTAGGTTGTAGGTGTTTTAGAACTTTTAGGAACATTGGTTCCGACTTCAAAGTGGATCGTTTAGCGAAGTAAGAGTATCTTTGCTGAGACATGTTTACCGTCATCCCGGAATGAGCATAGGTCACATCAAAGAATGCATCACTAATCTGAGTTTCTACGTCTAATTATGTCTACATCTGTTTTCAGACGGCGCGTAAACAGGATTTGTCTGCGCTATCATTGAATCTTGTCAACAAAATACGTCAATAGATGGCCAATATTATCTAATGTCACAAGTGAACCGGAAAATACAAGAAAATATATTACGGCGTGGCCAGATATGTACATCCACAGATATTCATTTTGCCTATTTATCAGCCGTTCATTCATTTCGGCGACCCTGTTTAGGGATAATACCGTGATGACAAGGCCTACTTTTTAATTAAACTATGACATGTTAAAAACATGACGTGGACATAACAAGGCTAATTGATAAAATATCATATTTATCTTGTCAGGTACAACGTGTGATGGATGACGATGATACACTCCGCCCCAAAGGAAGTTACTCAATTCTAAATTGAAAGTCATCATTGATTTAAAGCCCTTACGATAAACTAGTATTAAATGTAGATGATAAAGAAACATGACAAATTTTTATCAGTCAAAATATGAACTCTGAGTCATTGAAAATTCGCTGATGAAATAACGACTTCTTCAAGATAAGGCCACACGCATACAGTTCTAAGCGGATGACAGTCTGATCCGTAATTATACCGTAACCATACCACCACATTGTGTAGTGTAGAATATCAAATAGACAGACAATCAGACCTTGGAGTGGCGGGTATCGTTGAAAGACGACTAAGGCGTTGCCCTAATTGGCAACGGTCGTGTGACCACGGTCGTGCGACGGAAGTAGCTCGGCCCGTAGACCTTAAAACCGCCCGTCGCCTGTCAATTAGGACATAGAGAACGCAGACAATAATCCATTACCTGCGTAACCCAGAAAACGCATACTTCGCATTTATTCCACCTTTCTCAACCACACGACACAAAAAGATAGCAAGTGACACTCACAGCAACCCCGTTCCCCTCCTTCATCCAGAGCATGGCGTCCTGGACCGCCTCCCGGGCGCTCTGCCTCCGGATAGCGGAGCCCTGCTGGTGGTCCGCGCGGAAGATGTCGTGGCTGCAGTACAGAGCCATGTGCTTGCGCCGGTACTCGCTGCAGTTGAACACTGGAAAGGGAATTGGGATTGAGGACATGTTTTCATAGGTATCTTTTAGGCAAGCATGCTGCATCTTCATTTCAGTCATATCTCAGGCATATGTTTCCATCTCTAGCTTGATCGGTGTATTCATTAGGTACTAAAGTCACCTGATACTATCACGTTATTTTTTACCGTAAGAAATCGTAAGGATGTGAAAGGTAAAAATGGACAGGCCAGAATTGGACTACAGAGAGCAAAGCTTCATCTTTTGAATGGAAATAATAGGAACAGGGGGACGTACCTTGATTTGGGATAGGCTTTTTAAGATTAGGTAGATTGATTCAAACGAGTTAGTATTCGTCCAGAATAAAGTTATTGGCTCTCTAGGGCAATTGAAACGTACTTTTTAATAATCAAATGCCACCCCTATACTGAGCACAAAAAAATAAAATTTTCCAGTCTATGAATGAAGCTAACTTTCCAATATTTTGCTCAACTAAAATTGTGCTTATAGGCAATTGGTTTATGTAAATCACAGTACAGTTTCATTAGTATTATCCCGTAACAGTCTGGAATTTATATACTAAAATAAACAAAAGTCCACTATTGGACTAGTGTCGTAATCAACAGCAATGTAAAAACTGATAACCACGGAAGGTCATTGGCGATCTGTCGTATCATGACCAAACCTAACTATACACCAACAAACTAAAGAATCATCATCATACGAATATTCAAATTATTACAGCGTGCTGTACCTATATCTGCAACAATGTCTATAGTTTATCTTTAATGAACACGTAACTTCGTTATTCAGCAAGTTTATCAAACAATTGCGCAACTAGCGATCAGACATAGCAAAAATACCTTGAGTCCGCCATAATCGATGTTAGTTAAGCTCCTAATCTATGCGCTTATTTCATGCGCGATTAAACGAAAATTAATCTTGACTCACTCAATTGCAAATTGAAAAACGTAACGGCCATATTGCAGGTTGCAGAAATCATTACATAAAAATAAACAACCACAAAGGAGTTGTAATATCACCTCTTGTTTTTCTTTTGCATGTAAGTATGTCAAGGCATTTCTATAATAGCTCATGGGCCATGATGTTATTAAATTTACGACATACTGATACTGTTATGATTCAAATACTAATGCCTAAGGTTTGTTTTATAAACCACTTATGAGTCTATTATGTCTAGGATCGGACTAAAGTTTAGTTTTGACTATTTAAAACTTGTTACTGTGTTAATTATGTGGAGAATTAATTCCTTTGTCAAGCCTCAATAATTATGATCGAGAATATTACATCAAATACATACACAGCACTTATTGGTTTAGTACCAATATTCGGTCCCCGATATGAATATTGATTCAGCTTTCATAAAGTTATTGCGTAATAGGTTTGTGTTTTCATTCACAATTTTCGCTATAGCCATTTTTGTGACAGTGGCGTGATGTTTGTTTACGGTAAATAACCTAGATTTCGCGATAACTAGCCAGTAAGGTGTCGGATTGCGTTAGATCTGGCACGGTGTAGTAATGTGACATGTAAACAAGCCCTGTACAATGTCCTAGCCAGTACGAGGTGAAACGTTATTTGTATAGTGGCTAAACAGAATACAGGGGGATTATGGCAATGTAAATAAGATTTATAAACCATCAATATAAAAGGACGAAAACGAAAACCGATAAAATTAATTTTTATAAACTTACAATATGATACAAAGTGGTATTCTTGTTAAGTTCCTAAATGAAACCAAAACAAAAACCAAAACAAACACATAAATAATAAACCGCAATCAATCAAGATGGCTATCTTGATTCGCCCCCTGCAGTCTTGCTTTTATTCTACGGAAGGTATGTAATGAACTAGATACCTACTTAATATCAACACTTTAGATTTCTTATAATTTGCAGATTTCATAGAAACTAATCTAGAAAGATAAAGTTTGCCACAATGACAACACAGCTTCCAAGAGAAGATGACTGATTATGATCTACATAGGCACCTGGTTTTAAGGACTTTCATATAAATATTGACGAAAACGGTTGATTGATGAATGAATCATCTGATTATATAATATATTTTCTAGAACTTTCATCAGAAATTCAAGGACATAAGTACTCCAAAAGCTACCTATAATGATAATAAGATCATCGATACTAAATTTTGAAGTGATGTGAATTAATGTATGATACTGGCTCTACAGATAACTATAAAAAAAAAACTTGGCGTTAATGTCCCGGTTGTGCTCTCGCGCACGAGGGCCTGGGGTCCGTCTTGACCATGATCCAGGATTTGGCAGGTCAGGTAATTACAGTGGAGCGACTGACATCTGACCTCTGTGACCCAGCTACCAGGGGAGCCTGACCATATTGGATCATTATTATTATCACTGCACCACTACAAAACCTCTGAAAAGTCCCTCTTAATTTCAACATTTTTAAATGTTTTGTTCACGTACTGACAGACAGCCAGCGGAGGGTTAGTCAAAAGGTTTCTTTTTTACGCAACCCTAAAAATTGCGAATTGTTTAATAAGGTATCTTTAAATTTACGAAACTGCTCTAACTGATCCATTTCCTGTTGTCCGCAGGTACGACGGCGTACGACACCGTGCGCCATCCGTGTTATACATCCAGTCGCCTGAATGTGCAGGTTTCATCACGATGTTTTCCCTCACCGTAAGAGCATCGGTTAGTTTTCAACTAATGTACATAACTCAGAAAAGAGTCCTTGGTACATGGCCGGAGCGGGATTCGAACCCGGGACCTCTGGCTTACGAGTCAGATACTCTAACCGCTCGGCCACCAACGCTCTCAACAGATAACTATAGATTGGATTTAATACTTGAACAGTTGCTGTGCTAGATATGGTCTGAACACTAGATTTGAAACTTTAGAAATTTACATAATTAAAGTTTACTTTATTCACGTTTAGTTGTACCTAATGGGTAAAAAAAATCCCAAGCTGTCGCACCACGTCCATGTTCGGCCAAGCCGTCACCAATCATTTGCCCATCACGATTTATTTACCTACCTTTAGCGCTCTCTCCATTCCAGTTGAGGTGTCTAGCGAGGCGGTGCGCCAGCTGACTCTTGCCTCTCGCCGGAAGTCCCACCAGCGCGATCAGCAACGGCGCGAACTGGCTGACGCGGCGCGGGCGCAACGACCCTGCAACAACGGATGCACAGTTGAAATTTCAACTTTATTCCGATACAGTTAAGACGAATATTGGATTTGGAATTTGTCACACATGCGCTGAAATCGAATGCAACGATATATACACAGTTGATTTTTAACTCTATTCCAATACGATATGGATACAGATTGAATGTCTTTAGCATTCACTCGTCAGGAACGCCTGGCGATATTCAACTTTATTACAATACTGCTTGTGCTGAAATGCTCTTTATGAAGTCGCAAAATAAATAAAACCGCTACAATCACAACGCAAGGACGTACAGATTCAGCTTCAAACTCCTTGAAATAAGTAAGATAAATGTGAGGAAATTTACCTACTCATTAACAGTCTCTAAAGAAACCTAGATAGCTGACCTAGAATAGATAGAGACAGAGACGAACTCATCTGTGGTGACCTGATTACTCAGTTTGTGGGACACTGAACAGTAAATACACTCGAGGACAGAGTCCTTATAACTGATACGGTCGTCAAAACTGGTTCACCTACATACATGCTTAAAAAAGATGCTGTGGCATGGTACGAAGCAAAATCATTAAGTTCCTCTATACTTTTAAAAGGAATACGGAATACACGGGGAATTTTTAGCTGGTTTATTTTGTTAGAAACTATCGCTACTGAGCAACCCGAAAGCCTGGCTTCTTCCGTGTATAATTCGGTTACTATTACTACGTACCAGGGCCCTATTTTTGAAAGCACTCTCTTTTACACTCGTCGGAAGTTACTAGAGATAGAAAAGACAAGAATTAGAAGGCTAGCGTGAATGCGAGCGGTTTCAACAATAGAGACCCCGAACCGGGAACCGTTAGTATAGACTATTAATTAGTCTATATTTAATTTTTATAAGTAATCATAGTCCAAGTCTACAGCTGAGGTTCCTCTAAGGCCACGGTATTGAGATAAAATAAAGAAACTTGGCACGCTTCTTCCGATAACCTCACTGACTTTTCAATTAATGAGTCCCGTTGGGAAATCTTTAAAAATGTTTTAGACTATCATAATTATGTTGTAAGTTGTTTTTTGTCTCTTATAATAATGTTGATACATACAATCTGAGTACTTCATTACTTCTTAATTAAGAGGGTATTTATAGCTCTAACTAAACTAAATATAATCAATTCCTACGTATTGGGCATCGATTATATATTATAGATCCATTAAATTAAAGTCTGATCATATTTTATTATTATCTCATACACTGATTACAGTAATTGGAGTTGTCAAGAATATGATTCTCAGAATTATCAACTTGACCTTTAATTTAAAGTCATGTAGATTTGGTTCGTAGAGTACTTGATATTCAGTTATTTTCTGTAATAAGTAGAAAAACATGTTGCATTTATTATTCTATTATACACTACACTATCGATCAATTGACAGCTGTGTTCAGTGCCTAGTAGGTACATTATCACGATGGTTGGTAAAATGAAAACTGCAATAATCTATTTACAAAAAAAATCATCATACACTTCTTACTACAGAAAACGCTGTTTTACGAAATGAATTTTATTTTCTAAAAAAATGCTTTTTGGTCGATTATTAAACATCCGCGAAAACCAGCGTATTACTTAATGTTAGTTACAGATAGATTATAATTTCCTATAGAAGAAGGGGAAGACTAAGATGTACACGTCACTATCATACATAGGTAGTATGTATGAAAAGATTTATGAATGTGGAAGACTCACGAGAGGTTTGTCAGAACCCTTGCAATTAGCTATCGGTGCTATTTAGTTTACCAGACTCTGAAGCACAATAAATTTAACCTAACTCTCAAACCCTATAATAAAACCGTTTGTTATTCCGATTAATTTGTCCTATACATTAAACGCAACCATCAAAGTTAATGTTAGTTAAACATCCAAGTCCGTAACAACCTCACATACCGGACTAATTAATCTAGAAACCGAAACAATAGAAATCGCGACCAATGAAACGCCTCCATTCGCCAAGCCTATTTACGTCATCCGATGTTGATCGGCAATTTTATGGCGTGGCTAAGTAACCGATTTTGTTTTTATTATTTATGTTGTACGTGACGATAGTGATAAATTTATGAACTCATAAGTTGTTTTTGTCGTCATTTACACCAATAAGCGTTTAAGTTACACATCCGTCGTACTAAGCATTTGTAACCATATTTATTATTACGACTGACGTATTTATTCACTTGTAATATTTCTAGCGAACTCTCTACCAGTTTTCTGGAAACAGAAAACAGACTCCCACCCAACACTCATTTATCCAGCAAACGGAATGAAAAATAAACTTTTATTCGCCTCATTTTACAGTCATGTGGACGAAGCACGCATTGCCAACGCTACGCAAATGGACTTTGGACTCTACCAACACGTTCAAGGAAACACGTCGTAATCTCTACGACTGGTCTCTACTAGGCAATATCTATACAAAGTATATAGTATACCTTATAAGTACAGAGTAATCGCGTGATTTTATCAGAGTTCAGTCACTTTTATAATAATTGATGATATGATAGTAAAGAATAGGTCACAGAGACACAAAAAAATTTACCTATACCTACCGTTCCTATTTAAGTAAATATTTGTTGTAATTCTACAAACATATCATGTTCACGGCGGTTATGGCGGGTTATCAATGTTTGTTTTATGAATTTGTAACTTTATAAGATAGTTTAGTCATATAAAATTAACAATGCTTACACTCAACACTCATAATCCACGTTTCAATTTTCATTCCAATAAGACGCTTAATAAGTAGATAAGAGATCATCCATAAAGTGCAAATCCATTAGATAAGTCACCTTGTAGCACATTCGTTAGTGGAAGTCGTCGAGTGTGCTAGACTGGAATAGTCTAGTCAACCAGACATCTCACTTACATACCGACAGGTGTACCTTCCACCGACGTTTTATTCGAGACGCTGTCTTGTTATTCGAGACGAGTCGTTTACGCTGTTATTTGACAAAACCAGTCTAAAGTTGTCTGACCTTTCTGGGATTCCGGCAACCACGCCCACGAGACACACCTCTCTGATTGGCGTAGCAGTCGTCAGACAACTTTCGAACGATTCTTTGTTAAAATTCCAGTAATATTACAAAGAAACAGCTTATTTTACTCTACATACATGATACAGCATAATATAGAGTCATTTAAAATATTGTTCGAGGTGTTTCGTTATCTCACAATACAATGAGAGATATCACTATCCGTATGGCAATGTGTTAATTACAATTTAGATATAAATAGCAATATTCTGAATACTGATAATAAAAATACTCGGTTTTCAGTTCCTTTCCTTAACAGTTTCTCCAACCCTTTCTCATAATTTGGATGCCTTCGTCGTGAGCCTATCCAGGTGGCATCCATGTGGATATAATTGGAACGCGTGACAGCGCAGTGGGACGTTGGAACGGGCGGCTGTCGCTGTATTTTTAGCAGCGTGATGTCAGATGGAGACAGCGACGCGGGAACGCCTCGGTCACTCCACCATGTCCCGTATATTCCTACTGAATATTTTGTGCAACGTTTTCCTTGTTTACAACTTTATATGTTAATTAAATATGAAAAAGCAATTGTTGAGTCTGATGCCGAATTTGGTATTAAAATACCGCTGTATCGCTGCAAAGGTTAGGGGATGACAGATGATAAGTAATTAATTTATCTAAACCGTACCTTAGGCATTTACATAACATTTTGCTGTTATTCTTAAGCGGTAAGCATGTGCACTTATCAAGGTTTTAGATTCCGAGGTGACCCTTTGCATTTGTTGGATGTTTGCGGTCGCACGTCGCCCGTATAATGCTGATTTATGGTTGCCATTGCCGTTGTTCCATTGCATGACGTCAGGCTATATGCGATTTTGCCGTGAATCGTACTATTTGCCACTTTTGACCCGTTATGTCTGAGATATGAGCTCAACAAAGACAAAACATTCACCGCTCATTCACTTACGTAAATAAGGACGTGTGTTGTTGTGTACCTACGGGGTAAAACAAAGCCGGGATCTCACTTTTCTTGAGAAAGTGTACAACAAAGCTTGCGGTGTGACTGGAATGCGAGGGTTTGGTGACAAGCCAACCCTGATTTAACAGGACCATGATCTCATCAAGAGTTTTCAAAGCGAAACAACGAAGAAGAGAACAAGCAGATCACCTGATGGTAAGTGATCACCGCCGCACATGGACGTTCGCCATTCGAATGGTGAACACGAACGCTGAGAGTGTAGGTACAATGGACTCCAATAATTGTGGTAAGTAAAAGGTAATATACGGGCACGTCATGGTGGGAACATAAAATCAAGAGTTATATTAATATCGCGGCCAGTAATTTAAATTTACAGTCATTATTGTGTCGGTATCTAAAAAGGATGACAAAAGCAATAAGTATAACTAATTTAATGGCGCCATATTTAACGATAGTCTACTATCAGCGCACCCGGCGACGTAAATCAAGCCAACGCCCACTTCTGGAGGACGTTTCATCATTTTGTCAATACCTTTAAGATAACGTGGTTTATACACCCTCAAAACAGTATTATCGTGTTTGTTCTACGATTGTAAGCCATTCGAGCCCAATTTAGCCACAGTTACAATTCTCAACATTCCTATACTTGTATACTTATTAAGTTCATTGACAGTTATCGTTCGGCCATATTGGTAATTAGCAAGTTTAATAAAAACATAAAACAGGTTTGGTAGGTTAAACAACATGAGTTGCAAAATTTTGGCTGGTGCAAAACACTTTTTATCATCACTAGCCCAACTAACATAACATATAGGTAAATGTCCTAGCGAATACATGTTATGTTTGCCATTTGATATTCAACTTGGCAACTGACAACTGATAAGTTCGTTGGGGGCTGATAATGGTGAAAAACAACCACAATCACAGTGTTTGTATCAAATTCGTACCTAATCACTTCATCGGATTCAGTTTCTTTCCATTGTGTTTTCTTTTCAGAATACTCTTGTCCTGGTATTGAGGTATAAATATGGTTGAAGTTATAATTTTTATCGTTGAGTAAATTGTCGTTATCGTTAGTTATATAATTATCGTTATTAGTTTTAGCTCTCCATTCGGCTGCTTGCGTGGCGCGGCGGAGGCGTGGCGCTACGTCATTTAAGCCTGGAGTAGTTTTTATGATTTTGTTTTGCCCGTTTTAAATGAAGCTAAAATGGCGGCGCCAACTGGTCTTGTTGCTAACTGCTTAGGTACGGCTCGTATGTCACAATTAATACAGCTAATTATCACCGTTTTCCTTGTATTGACGCTGATCTTTTGTCAGTAAATCATGAGTTGTCGTTTGGCTTTTCGGTAGATATGTAGGTACATCTCAGAATTGTGAAGTGTTCTACCCGACAAAAATACTTTAAGAAAAGATATCGAGAATTTAGGTACGGGAAGGAGGCGCGGTGGGTTGGACATTATTTGATTAAGATACGAATTATATAACTACCAAGTTAATTTCATGCCATCATCACAAAATAGGTATTGTAGAGATACCAACGTTCATTGGAAATCTCTATAAGGCCAACGCTTTGTGGGGTCGTGTCGATACGTAACATTGTTTTGACATTTCGTCACGCCAAGATACAGCGTGATCTTTAGCTTGACCATTATCATTATGCCTACCCGTGCTGGGGAAAAACACTATCCTATGAGGCTACTGAACATGGTTTATGAATTTCTCACGTCAACAACATCAACTCCTTTATCTGTCCAATTATTTTTCCTATTAGAATCTAATCGTAGACCGTGACGTTCTTATTATCTCTTCATGACCACGCCTAATCGTCAAATTTAATGGCAAGCATCTTTCCATTGTCTGCCATGATGTGACATCGCAGATGAGCTGCAAGAGTGCCGTCTGCGATGGTAGGGCCATGCACGTCTCGCGCAGACTGGTAAATTGTAGGGAACAAATTTATGGCCAAGCCACCTCCATCTCTAATCTTATAATTCAATTTATGATTATCTTATGACCGACGAGCATGTTTGAAAACGTTCATCCATATGGAAGAAGCGAAAGATGTTCAGAGCTCAATCGCTAGCTTTGAGTCGAACGCTTTTCAATTTTGATTTCCCGCATTAAAATTTCTAAATTTGATGTTTTTAAATTACATTGGTAAAACCGAAAGAGTATGGTTAGAAACGGGGATAATCAGCATTATGCATAGAAATATCGATTTTTTCATGACGAAGATCAAATTTGAAAACCGTTCTCATCGATGCGAGCGATTCCAAAATAAGGCCCTTGGACAGTAGCAAGTACAATATCTTTGTCTACTCCCACTGGGAAACGGCGAGACATGACGTTATGTAAGTTAAAGTATATATAAAAAATACATGACGTCTTTATTCACTGATTTATCTCAGGCCGTTCGAGATTGACTCAATAACGTACCGAATAAGGCGTCTCGTGAAGACACAATTTAATTGAGCCGCATGTGACGCTGGTGCGGCTATTTTAGTATACGTTAAGCAGTACAAAGTCCACGCATTACGTACAATGAACATGCTCAACGTTCAATGGCTGTCCTTCTCTTACTCAATAAAAGTGATCGGCTATCGGATGGACGATGGCTTAGAAGTTTAAGGTGCTACTTATCTTGTTGTTACATTCCCATTGATTCATTGTTATCAAGGGCGATAATATTTACATTATTAAGCTTTAAATTATCAGTATCGCGCGATTATGGAAGAGTTAGCAAATGTACTATTTCAACCCGAATCACGTTTTTTGGTCGTGTTCCCCTCGTGAAAAGTGACGTTTTCAGGCCAAATTTCGCGATGCGCGAGCGCCAACGACTCGGTTGGCTTTGTGCCACCCGGTGCATGTGACGACACTTAGGTGCTGACTTGGAGATGCCCGGCCGCCCCCGAAACTCGTAGCCTCAACTTTGATGCCAAACTAACGGCAATGAAAATGAATACAATAAACGGAACCAAGGTAATGATGATGACATTGATGACCTAAGCGACAGACTGAGCTCTTTGTTGAGAACTTCCGCAGATACAGATCCATTTATAAATGTTTGAAAGAGACTTCAAGGAAACCTTTGGACGGCGAAATAATTTGGCGTGACAATAATAGTATTCCATAACCGATTATCTTGGGTTAATGCCAGGAAATGGTTTCAAACAATTATATTTCAAAACGACCTTTGTACTACAAGAAAGTAAATATATTCACTATGGTGTTTTACTAAAGTTTTAAGCGTGATATTATCATAAAGGCTTTCAATTTCATTTCCTAAGTACCTAATACTAACATTTTATAAAAATGTGCTGTGCTCAAGTCTTTGTACGGCAATTCACAATCTATTAATAGTATTAGTGACAAACAAATAGGCTTTCAATTCGTTAAGTCCACTGGTGGAAATGTACGACCTTAAACGAACAAGATTAACCAGGAAGTTAACAACTGGTGTACGGAAGAGAAGGGGGCACTCGATCTTCTAAGTTATTGATGGAATCACTGGTGGAAATTTTTTGACAATTTCCAGTTGTCAAAAAATATTTGACAACTGGAAATTGAATTAGGTTGTTCTATGGGTAGGTGTAACGACCATGCTAATTCCTATGACGCTTATGTAACGGTTAGTTAAAGACATCAAACAATGATTGAGATGGAAAACAAACGTGTTATTGATTTGATAGCATATCGAGCCGGCAAGCGACCGTAAAGTTCTTAAAACACAGCCAAGTAAACTCTTTTTGCCATTCAATTTATAATTCAGTCAGAACCTTCTCTTTGAACACAACCAAAACTATTCAGTGGAGCCGAAACTTAACACATGTAAGTACCTAAAACTATTTGTATTAACTATTGACTCTCGAAAGTTAAAAATGAAGATAGCTTCTCGAACTGTCATTGTATTACTTTCTTTTACTTTAACAAACATTCAAACATTATAATGCTTACTAAAACCAAAAGTAACAGTCCATTGTATGAAGGTTCAACAACGTAATCAGCTTTCTTAACAATGTAGTAAAAACCTTGAGTGCGTTACTGGTTTCGCGGAATGCTAAAATCATTCCAAACAATACTTTTACGATATGGTTCGACGCTAAAGCCTATATTTTGTAAGAACCACCATTTTATTTTGTGATGAATGTGCCTATTTTAAATTACTATTAATACGTTCAATGATTGAAACCTTATTATCTTACCAAATTGGGAAATATACCGAATTGTAAGAACACGAACTTGACCTTCATCCCAAACAGCCTGTAGACATAAACAAACCAAAACGCGACCTTTATAAAGGAACCGCCAAAAATCGCACTCACCGTTAGCCAGGGCGGGATGCAATGCTTTCTCCTTGTCCTCCATCATGGTGTGCACAGTATTCGCTCCGGGCGCCATCACAATCCTTCTCAGGGAGGGTCTCCTAGCCAAAGCCACTACGTGCTTGTAATTATTGCGGTGCTGCTGCTTCCTGCGACGCGCGCGCACTCTGTGAAGGCCCGACGGCGACTGTGCCACTCCAGCGGTTATCACACGGGTCTTATCACCTCCGCCACGGCAGTGGTTGCCGACCAGCCATATAATCGCCGAGTAGATTTTGCAGTAGATCAGCCACAAGTATATGTGCCAGTCGCCTTGGATGTGGAGGCTGAGCAGCGCCATCAGCGATCTGGAACAATGAGGGGTTGTTGAAACGGTTGCTTAGAAGGCGAGGGATCACTCGCTCTCTGTTGAAATTGGAAGTCCACTTCTGTGGTTTTCGATATACATTTTAATTATGTAGATTGTATAACGTTACGCCACGTCAGCGATTATGTAGGTACATTGTATCTTCAAAGACTTCTTACTACGTATGGTATGGGGGATGAAAAGTATTTATTTCCTCGGGAAGCGTATTTGAAATACCGCGTATAACTGTATAAGTATATTTTTATACAGAGGTATGGCAGTGTGGTGTGTGTAATTTTAGTCGCGCAATCTATTTTAATATCAAATGAGCAACTGATTTTACATTGCGTCTAAAAGTTTCTGAAATTTACGCTGCATTCGATTTACAATATAAAACAATGGATCCAATTTGCTTTGTAAATCGAACGCAGCGCAAATTACGCGACAGAAATTACGCTAATGTGGCGTTAGCTGTGACACCAAGCCAACTTACTCGTTACGAATGTCGTGAAAAGCGACGTCTTGAGGCAGGCCATCGACAACTTACTTACTGCGCTGGCTCAGCGACCCAAAGTGGATCTTGGCCTCCGACACCAGAGATCGCCCACTCTCCCTATCCTGCGCCATCTCCTGCCAATCGAGGATCGACAACACAACAGGTATATCGCCCGCGGTGATGAGAGTGTGAAGTTTCAGGAATAAATGCGGGGCTTAGGGCAGGAAGCATTTTGTTCAAGTCATCAAGTATCATTTCGCGGGAAAACACTTGAGCTCCCTCCACTTTCAGCCTCGAAACAACCCTAAAATGTTCCCCTCCCACCTATATGATATACTGTCGACCTATAGCTAGGTTGTATTTGTCCTGTGATCCCGTGCAGATAATGGCAAATAGACTTCTTCGTCTTCTTATCGAGTCGATGGACTAAACTCTGACCATCGATAGACTTATTAATGGCAATTTTAAAAAACAATCAAGTGCTGGCCGATCCATGTTAGACCGACAATATTTGCTTAAACATGGTGTTACATAATATATGTATGAAGCCGTGAACTGGATGGAGTTCTAAACGTATTAAAACGATAGGTACAGTTATTTCTGTCGTGTGTGGCACTGATCGAAGGGCAGAGAAGGACATTCTATTGTTTCCCTACCTTCCTACGACTAGAGCAAACGTTGGCTAAACCAATGTTTTTGCAGACGTGAAGGAGGGGCAAACAAAAACACATAGGATCAAGTAGGTACTTTAGTAATAATAATACGGTTAGTTTGAAGAGACTCACATGCGTTGCTTTGGTCACGTATTTGATTCATGAGAAACAAGTTAGCAGGAAAGAGATTCAGACATGAGCCGTATGGCGTGAGGATCCTAAAAAAGGCGAAGTGGAGAAAGAAAGAAGACCCTGGCAGAAGCCGAGATTGACACCTAGGATGATGATGAATACGCTTAATTTGAGTTAATAATTATAAACATATGCGCTAATGCTGAAGACTCTTATTGATTTTCTTAGAAAGTTAGGTTATTGTCTTTCTTCAACGTAGCAAAGCAAGTCGAAGTATCCCTAATATCTATAAAAAACAAAGTCGCTTCCCGCCGTCTGTCCCTCTGAATGTATGATGTCCCTCTGAAAATAATAATCCCTCTGATAATGAAGTATGTAGGTACGCTTAAATATTTTAAACTACGCAACGGGTTTTAATGTGGTTTTCAATAGATAATGATTCAAGAGGAATGTTTATAGGGAACGACAATGACGTCGCAGTGACGTATACAAGTAACGGTGGACATTTCCAAATGCTAACCTGCCTACCAACTAATTTACCTACTGTAAGCGCTACTTTATTGAAAACAATGTATTCAATTGCGCTTTGTAATGAATGTGACGTCATACATTTTAAATTGGTATGAGTCCTCCATATTGCACAAGCGAAGACAACGTGGCTATTGTTGAAAAACACCACAAACACCTACCTACATAGCTGCTTCCTTCCTGTTGTTCAATATTTTTAATAAAGCATTTTAAAATTTTAAAAGATGTACTTAAATAAATATATAATAAAATAAAGATAAAGTCAGCGGCAGAAAGAGGTAGCTGCGCCCGGCAGTACCTACTACTAAGCAACATAGGGGTTACTTTTCTCTGTCTCTAGTTGACAGTAACTACTAGCCAAGCATTTGTCAGCCATTTTATCAGAACCCCCAAACGGACGAAGGTGTAGTATTAAACTACTTAGAAATACTGAACTATATTATGACTTTCAGTTTTGACAAAAAAATTGTATCACAATTTTGTTGTCGTACGGTAAAAAAACAGCATTAAGCGGACGCGTATAGTGAGATTGGTCCACTGCAGGACTTCGGCCTCTCCCATGAAAGGGGTGGTTACCACACTTGGCTGGCGGGTTGAAAATCCCAGTGTTATAACAGTGGAAAACGCTGCTGCCAATTTTCCAGCCTACGGAGACTATGGATCTTTTGTCTCGAAAACATTAGTCACCTTGTGCGACACCCACGAGTGTAAGGGGTTGGTGCTATTCTACTCTGCCGGACACCACACGGCAAATATTTAGGTATAGTACCTAGGTACTTAGAGATTTCACTAACAGCATCTAATTATAGTAACATTGGTTCTGCTAAGCTAATACTAACAAGTTATGGATCAATGGTCTGAAATAAATATATTTTAATTTTAATTTAATTTAATTTAAGCCGGATAGGCCAATTAACATAACGTACGTTGCTACTTCACAGAGGTCATCGAAGAGCATTTTAATTAAATGAGTATTTTACAAAACTTTTTTTACCTTGCAAACCAGTTTAAACGAGATGGTTTCATCAAAATCGGTTCAGTAGTTTACAAAACATTTTAGTAGATATATGTAGACTTGGTCGGGTTTATCCGAATTTTTCTGTCGGTTAGGTTAATTTACATAATATCACTATCAAATCGATGATATTTTATAGATAGTTCAGGCCAAGGTCGCCTAAACCGACGTTCACGTATCAAAAGGTTAATGAATGTGGAAAAAGCGAGAAGCAAGTGGAACGATATGATCTCTGCCAATCCCTACCAGAAAAAGGCGTGACGTTAGGTAGGATTTTTTAATTTGGCACCTACCTAATTATAATGAAGATCTCTCAACAAAATGTAAATTAAGTATCTATAGTGCTATCTCAACATTCCATAGAATCCTAGAAGAAGCTTTGACGACGGATGACGTATGAGACATGATAAAGACACAAAAAGGCATTGTTACCTTATCTTAACGACATGTCTGTAAAAATTCTTAGTTCGTTGTTCAATTTGAACTATACTCTGTCCTAGAGACCGATAACAGTAGAAGTAAGTAGTTCAATTTTCGAAAAGGAGGACAAATTTTACCTAAATAGTATGTAGCTTGTATTGTAGCTATAATTTATTTCCTAACTTGCGCAACGCTTTAGTCTATAACTGCAATGTTAAAAAAAACATGCTTGAACTAATTTACTCAGCGCCATCTAGCCCCGAAGTTAGCAAAGCTTGTGTTATGGGTGTCTTTAATTTTTTATGTGACAAACCACCACAAATACCTTTTTAACCAGCGTTGTCGAAAAGTAGAATCTGTAGTAAACAAGTTAGTTAGTAAGTATATATTTTATTTATTTAGATATCAAATTTCTATTTGTGTTTCTACACGTTTTTATTCATAAGACAGACAAAATAAAGGATGTTTACAATGAAAGAAAAAGAGGACAAAAACATCAGCACAATACATACGCATTAAAAATTTAAAATGTCGTACACACAGAAGTCTTAAACACATAGAAGTCTTAAGGCGAGTCTTAAGTATTTGTCACGTCTGTTCCAAAAATCTATTTCACAGGAAAATGGAAACATTAAGGCGCTGTCGTAATTGGCAACAGTACGACCATGGTCGTGCGGTGTTGAGGTCTCCTATTAGTCGTACGACTGCTGCCAAATAGGACAGAGCCTTAATGTTTTTATTTTCCTGTGAAATATATTTTTGGATCACTCATGTCTTTCTTACGCAACATCCAATATTCATTTCCAGGACGTCTGGAGGAGAATTTGCGTAAAAAGTGTAGAAATGTGCCAAATTTTTTGTTCTAAGAATATTCGCAGTTAAGTCTATTTTGGAATGCGCCTGATGTGTTTGATGATCTATTCGAGTTCGCTCACCCGATATTCGCTTCGCTTTAAATCACAATATTTTTTTAAATGTAAATCCAAGTATCTATAGAAAAATCCTATTACTTAACATCGCGTCTTTTGCCGTGCTTATAGGCATAGACCACATAGTTACAGTTGCTACTTTCTTTGTGTCGCTGAAAGGTTTCCCTGAAAATTAAAGAGCTAGAGCTTGTCATATCTCTACGTCTCTACGACCTTAATTACGGTGCGTCCAAATCGTAGTGTGCGTTCGTGAAATTTGGACGTACTTACACTAGAGACGACTAAATATGTTGTATAAAAACTAATTTTGTTTAATTTTCTATTTTTATATCTTTATTTTTTTAAAATTTACACTAGATTAGCCAGGCATTTGACCGCCATCTCACCTGGACGATGCGGCCGAAGATGGAGCATGCCAAGAGGAACAGCCTATTCACTATAGCCTTGAAGGCGTCCAGATTCTAATGATCAGGGAAAACACGTGCACTAAGAATTACTGAGAATAAGATCATATGGGACGTGCTCCGAATTATGAGCAAACCCTGGTGCATTATGGAGCTCTGCTTTAGATTAAAATTAAATTGTATGCCATTTGCTGTCTGCTGTAGGAACCTACATAAGTATTATTAGGTGCAAAGTAGGTGGACTTTGATTCTTTTATTAATCTTTTGTTGCTGGTAAGGTCGCGTCGTTGACTGCAGAGGCGTCACCATTAAAAGCAGGTTAAATGTATATTACATATGGCCTGCACGACGGTCACCACGTGACCACGTGCAACGAGCGAACACGAGCAATAAAATGCTGACAAACAGAAAGCAGGTATGTTATGTGTAAATACACCTATTTCTCGCGGTTTACCGATTTCAGTGCCAAAAACAAGAAACAATATCGCGTAGTTCCTTTCATTTAGGTTAATACTTACTTGTGTTTTAAAATACTTGCTCCCTTTTAATTATACGTACTAAGTAGGTTGAGGTTCCAAAATTAAGCTCGTGTGGCGGCGGCCGTGGGTGTTCTAGCAATCATTCAGGACACGCGTTACACCGTAAAATGGGGTTACTTTACTTTGCTTTACTATTTTTCGGGTTACTACATTGATCATTAACTTTGCTCTGAAAAGTGCTAAGGGTTTTATTTTTTTTATGTCATACAGTAGGCAAATAGGCAAGCGGGCCACCTGCTGGAAAGTGGTCACCACTGCCTATAGACATTAGCAACACCAAGAGTATCGCCAATGCGTTGCCCACCTCTATAACACGTTGCTTTGGCAGCAAAAAGACAAAAGCAAAAAGGCTTTGGCAGTGGAGTGGTCCACTGCCAAAGCCTCGATTCCCCAAATCTCCACCCCATGAAGCACTGGAAACTTTACTCACCGGCAGAAACACAACACTATTTAAAAGAGTATTGTTTTGCTGCGGTATTCTGTAAGTAAATATGATTCATTTATAGTATTGCCACTTATCCGAGTTGTCACAAGTATCGCGTGCTTTGTTTACATGAAAATAACATTTGATTAATAGAGAAAAGCGAATGTTCAATGAAGCCTCAGGACATTAAAGTAACCGGGAATAGAAGAATAGGCCGTGATAGATTTCAACCAGCACGTGAAAATCATGCCCTCAGATCAAAACGGTCCTCGTGTTTTCAAACATGGTTTGACCGAATGAAAAAGTGTTTAAAATGTATTGGAGAATTCTTCGAAAAGCAGTAAATATATTACTTTACATGTAAATTGTTTTATCTACACTCATATCGTAATGTTCCAATTACATATTCGAAAACAGTCGTTTAAGTATACACTTTTTTCACGCCAGTCTATAAAATTTTAAAAAATTACTTTATCTACACTCATAGCATAATGTTCCAATTACATATTCGAAAACAGTCGTTTAAGGGTAGACTTTTTTCACGCGAGACTATAAAATTTTAAATAATTACTTTTCGATACAGCATTTCCCATACTATTTTCATTACAGCTGTATCGTAAAATAACTTTTTAATCATTATGCAACACTTTTGTTATTTAATTTTTTGTCGGGCGCCGGGACACGGCGTCATGTAGGCTGAATACTTAGATGTCTTTAACAAATTCAAATTCAAAATTTAAATTTTCCTGTTTATATTCTGTGTAATTATTTTCCCGCTAAACAGTAAATTTATTGTAATTGTTGTAATTTGTGTTTGTGAATGTTTTTCCTTATTTTAAGCAAATAAATAGATAAATGTGACAATAGTTAAGTGAATTTCCCGCCGCTTGATATCCTTGACGCGTAGATACAACAGAACTGACTCGCTTACTTCCAGCTAAGTTGAGAAAATTATAGGTACGATATTTTAACATAAAAATATGAGTGTAGATAAAGTAGTGTATGCAACTGCATATAATTAGGTATTAAAACACTCGTGTCAAACTATTATCATACTCGGCTACGCCTCGTATGATAAACAGACACTCATGTTTTAATACCCCCTTTTATATGACAGTTGCATAAACTACTATTATGATACAGCATTTCCCATACTATTTTCATTACAGCTGTAACGTAAAATAACTTTTTAATCATTATGCAACTCTTATATTTTTTAAATTCTTGTCGGGCGCGCGGACACGGCTGAATACCTAAAATGTATACGGCCAAATGTAGGCTGAATACCGAAGATGTCTTTAACAAATTCAAATTCAAAATTTAAATTTTCCTGTTTATATTTCTGTGTAATTATTTTCCCGCTAAACAGAATTTTTATTCTAATAGTTGTAATTTGTGTTTGTGAATGTTTTTCCTTATTTGAAGTAAATAAATAGAAAAATGTGAAAGTAGTAAAGTGAATTTCGCGCCGCTTTATGTGAATGTCCTCGACGCGTAGATACAACAGAACTGACTCGCAGCTTACTTCAAGCAAAGTTGAGAATATTATTGGTACGATATTTTAACATAAAGATATGAGTGTAGATAAAGTAGTGTATGCAACTGCATATAATTAGGTATTAAAACACTCGTGTCAAACTATTATCATACTCGGCTACGCCACGTATGCTAACTCATGTTTTAATACCCCCTTTTATATGACAGTTGCATAAACTACTATTATTAATGAGTTACGCAAAACTTGGCCGTGTGGTGTCCGGCAGAGTAGAATAGCACCAACCCCTTACACTCATGGGTGTCGTACAAGGCGACTAATGGTTTCGAGGCAAAATAACCAGAGTCTCCGTAGTCTGGAAAATGGGCAGCAGCATTTTCCATTGTTATATTTAAACACTGCGATCTCCAACCCGCCCGCCAAGCGTGAAGATTATGGCAATAACCTCCTCTTACGTGGGAGAGGCCCTAAGTCCTGTAGTGGACTGTTACGGGCTGTGATGATGACGCAAAACTTTCAGTACCCCACGTACAGTTTCGCTGGACCATTATGTCAAGAGTTTCCACAGTCAACCACAGTTTTCAAAGTTGTTATGTATCTTTCCAAGGTTACTTTAATATGTTCAATAAGTATCTGGATAGTTATTTATTTATTCAAAAGCTCGAGTTGTCCTTATAAGATTTTTCCACTCGCCTCGGTCGAGACTGTCTGGGCTCTGGATCTGGATCGACGACTCTCTGACCGAGTCTGACCCCGTGTTGAAATGCATTCTTTGTCAACTTGATAAAGCGTTCATAATAAAATGTCGGCTTATCTGAAGTTTATCAGCGTGATATGATGTCTTTTATTAACTATAGACTACTTAATAATGGAGCGACTACTTTAATATAAGACCAGTTAAAATATTGTATTGCGGTTCTAGATAAATTTATATTAAAAATGATTTATTCCAAATTTATCGTATATAACGTTATAAACTAAATTAAATATTTTATTTATCTAAGCTAATATACAATGATGTAACATAATAAATAATATCTACAATAAAAAGAAAAAGAAATTAACTTAAAATATGTAAAAATTTTGGGCCGTGTGGAAGCGTACCCAAGATGCTGGCAGCATTACCTCTCTGAATAGCAATGCTTATTCTTTGTGCGAGGTAGCTGCCAGCTCTTCGGTCACCTGTGGTGTCGACCAATTTCTTCGTAATTTCTCTGTATAAAGAGAGCGCTCCGGGGCCCCACGGACCCAGGGTCTCGACACCAAATGCAACAAAATTGTATTGGGTGCCGATACCCCGGTATTTCATAATTTTTTGCCTTTCAGCTGTCTCAGCCGCAGCAGCAACCTTTTTAGAAGTAAATGGCAGATGGGAGGGTGCCAGAGTGTCAACACACGTTGCATCCCACACTAAGGCCCGACCCATCTTCCAAGGGATGAGCGACATTCCGTCCGGTCTCTTACCATCGTCACGTGCGATACCGTTCGGCTCTAGAATAGCCGGCACGTTGACGGTAGCAAGAGAGCAGCGCAAAATGTCGTCCAGGGCTGCGTGGCGTGAAAAGCGTCCTGCGCTTTTTTGGCAGGATAAACCATGGTGTCCCAGGTGGTCGACGTCCACTCCACACGGGCATTTATGTGGGGTACAGACCTCAGCACCGAGGCGGAGAGCCACGGCCAGACGAAAAGTGGAGTTATCCAAAAAAGTGACGGTATTGGCCGATGGGTAGGCCTGGAGCCACTGGCCAGACTCCCACCTGGACACAGCTTCCAACCTGGCACGGGTAGAGTCGGTGCAGTTACCAAACAGGGTCGAACGTATAAATGTAGATTGAATATCATCCCAGCTCTTTTGACTTTTAGGGCATAATGGTGAACATGGACTCGGGACAGCTGTAAGCCAAACGTTTGTAGCCTCGCCCAGATACGCCACCTCAAAGTTTGGGACGGAAGGATTTAGAATTCTTTCTATGAGGTTGGACGTGCTGTGGATTGAAGATAAAAAAGCAGGTAAAGATACGTTTGAAATTTTGCGGATACCCAAACCCCCAAAACGGATAGGCAGAGAGGCTTGAGTCCAGGACTGCTCGGAAAGGTTGACATTTAAAATAGATTCTAATGGACACTTTACCAGATTGTCAATAGAATCTGTTAAATTTTAGACCAGTTTAGTTTTTGGGATTGCCTGCAAATTTCATTATAATTAGAGAGACTCGACATAGTGAAACTCGACATTAAGGGTCCAATTCAGTATAACTTAAATGTACTTATTCGTGACGATAAATAAATAATCATTCGTGGACAAATTCACACAGCGCCATCTAGCCCCAAACTAAGCAAAGCTTGTACTATGGGTGCTAGATAACTGATATACTACTCAAATACTGTTTTTTTTAATACAAACACTCCTATCACTCCACATCTGGTGAAAACCAGATAATTCTCAGTTCTCGACTGAACTCAAGATAAGTATGTTATTGTAACGGTTCTTCTGAATTAATGATTTGTGTCGTCGAACATCCAGTACCGAAATATTTAATGATTCTTAAATGGTTTTTGGTTTGAATCAGCACCATGAAGACATCAATGCTTGAGCAGCTCTGAACCTGTAAAATGTTGCCATTGCATAGGTACTACAAATATGTCAAACAGTTGGAATATTTATTCTTGGTAATTCAGCTTCACAAATAGATAGGCCCGTAGGCAGGTTCAATCCCTAACAAAACTTTGTTAAATTCTCGAAATGGAATTCAGCTCATCCCAATGCGTTCCTTTAAATTGAGATAAACATGTTCAATCCCCTTAAATGTATTTTGGAAAAGGACGACACGTTTTTATTAAGTATTTCTTGTTGCATTATAGTTATAGCTGTTTTAAACAGGTTTCTTTGTTGAAAGAGGTTGGTAATACGATGCCGTAAGAGACCAGACGCCAACGGCATTTGCAACGTATGTTGACAATGTAGGTATGAATAACGTATAATAAATAAACATCAGAGTGGAATGGATAAATGTACGATTGCAAAATTTTTGCATTCATTAGACGTACTTCGAATGCGGCTTTGGACGTGGGTTATTTTGTTTTTGTTGACACATCAAAGTACGTGTCACGGGAATTCGGACCTTAATGTGAGGCGGCATTTGCTGTTGTTAATGAGTCGTTACATGGTTAGTATTTCCCGTGAGAATTTGTCAACTTACCTGCCACAAAAACTAAATCTTCCCTTCGCAGTAGTGGTCAGAGGATGTGTGTCGTATGAAATGTACCAAGTCGTGGCGCATAGCAGTGCGCCCGTGGATAGCAATAAACGTTTCAATACACATTCGCAATAAGTCCCGGTTAACGTCCTGTGCTAAATTATCAACCGAAGCTCTCCCCGAACATCTCACTGAGTTTATCACACTGAATTTGAACAGTTTTGCAGTCCTTGCTTGCTTCACGATTGAGAAAAACTTCTATGTGCTGCTGATTTTACTTCACACCGGACCGTAATTCGTTCATTTTCACGTTTCTACTAGATATTTTGGTTGTATTTTGTGGTGTGTTTACGCAATGCGGCGGCGCGGCGTCCGTATGGTATCGTCTGTGACCGACAAAGTGGTTGTCGCTTGGAGTTGGAGCGAAAGCGGCGATATTGGTCGGTGGGAGCGTGCGACTGACAACACTGACTTCGGCTGACATCGATTTGCGCTCGGGCACCTTCGGGTGACGCCGGTGTAGTGGGGATATGTTTGGAGCGCGGGGAGCGCAACGCGGCACGGCCAAAATATACGCACGAAGTTGAATTTATTGTGCGCAGCGTTCATTGCGCGTAGTACCACGTAGCACACAAAGGGTTAAATACCATAATAATTTTAGACAGGTTACGAAAATTTAGGTAGGTGCCTACTACGAACTGTTACAGGATTAAAAGTTATAAGAAACCATTCGTACTTACATAATCACAATAAAAACACCATCACGTGTCTGCGGAAAATAAATTTACGCCGGTTAAGGTGCTCCATGCTCTTGAACTCTTTTTGGAGGTCATCCTATTTTATCATTTTACATTTTCCTAGACCGGTTCAAGGTGTAAGGATGAACTTCCTGATGATGGCGAGCGGTGTAATAATAGAATGTAGCTGTAGGCATAATGTCAGCAGTTCTTTAGAACAAACACCGTTGTGCAAGCGGTAGAATACACAGAGAGGTGAAATGCCTCCTCTGACTCAGCAGCTCAATACCACTCGTGAGCATGGTATCATCGACATCGTCCCCTTTTGGATCGAGTCACAAGGACCTAGCTGATATGCCTGCTGCTGACTGCGAAACTGGACGTTATTGGAGATGTTGATACATAGGATACGTATGCTCTTAGAGATGGTAAGCGATGTATCCTGGAACTATGGAGTTACAACGAATGGAGCTTTCTTGGCGGTGAACGCGCATTTGTGTCTTAGTGGGGTTAAATTAGACTAAATTGTCATTTCCAATCAGAGATTCTAGATAGAGTACCTACTCTCGATTTTAGACACCAGTAGTTCGCGACTTTCCTCCGCTGTTATATTGACACGACCCATATAAAAGGCGTCTCCAGTACTGTCTTCCGCATAGCATCAATAGTATAGCATTGTGATAATGGACTGCATATCATTGATATGAAAGAAGAACAGAGTTGAAGACAGCACCGAGCCTTGCGGGACACCAGCGTTAATGTCCAAGCTATCGGATCAACAGCCGTCAACTACAGCTTTGATTCACAAGCTGGATACCATTTGCACAATCCCTTGGGAAGCCATTATGATGGTAACTTCGATACAAGACTCGATCGAACGCCATCGCTATATTTAGGCCAACAATCAGTGCCCCATCTTGACTCTCAACAAGCTAAAGCCCGGGCCGGGTTTATGTATAAGCAGCACAGCAGGTACTATCCCAGTAGAGTATGAGGTCGCAAATAAGTGCGTTAGTGGACACAATCCGGGAGCACACACTTTAAGCACCACCGCCGGAATACCATCACGCCCACTCGACTTTCGAAAATTTAGAGAGAATAGCGCCCGCCGTACCTTCCGCTGAGAGATAGATATTTCCGGCATAGATTTGTCGCACCATAAGATAGTAGGTGGGTTGATCGGCGCCTCCGTCATTCACTGTCAACTTTGAGGCAAAGATAGCACCCAATAAATTAGCTTTCTTTATTGCACTGTGAGCTCGTTGAGATGGTTTTGGCGACTGTGGTGGCACAGGTATCAGAATCATCCGATGCAAAGCAGAACTGCCTCCACGGGTACGATGGGTAAAATTCACGTAATCCATCCCAGTCTGCTGTCATATAGTGCCAAACGCGATGCCATCCAGTTTGTGCACAAGGCAGCCAAGAGGCTCATCCATGGAGTACCCACTGGGGCGCGTAGTCAGCAGAAGGACCAACAAGGAGCACACAAGCTCCACTCAACATCTGGATACTAGTTGGAGAGTGTATTAATTTTGAGAGACCTCCCCGCATAGTTATTAAACCGAGAACCGAGCCACTCCATATGGAGGGCATTAAAATCTTCTAATACCATTAAAATCTCGAAGGCCACCTAAAAGTCGGCAACAGATATCCTCCCGAATGAACATACACAACCCGGCACGACGCACAAAAATATGCTCAAGCTTGTACCAAGGATAAATTAGGTATTGTGTATCAGCCGGGCAGGATCAGAAAAAGAAGGGCCGGTTGTGGCAGACTCTAGATGATGATGGACTGCGTTGATATTGCTATGAACGAACACCCCGAATATTGCAAAAGACTACCTAAGATTCAAAGATTAAAAATATTTATTTGTAAATAGGTATTACAGATGTTTTCATTATCTTCAATAGTTTCTCCATCCTTTGCCCGCATGCTAAGGCGTACAAATCTTTGAATATAATTGTTTCATTTTCCATTTGGTAAATAATTAAATCTTCCATAAACAATAAATTCCAAAAAATTCAATTTCAATAATTAAGTTAAAAATAAATTAAACCATGTCATTAAAAATGTCAATAATTACTTACAATTTTCATTAAATAGTAATGTAATCAATAATTAAACAATGTCATACAATTTAAATGTCATTAAAATATTCCGTTAATTCATAATATGTCTTATCTACTAAGAAAGAATGTAATTTATTTTTAAATGTCATAAAAGGTATATTATTATAAATCTTTGGGGCTAGTATGTAGAAACTTTTCTGATAAAGAGTAGTTTTGCATCCATTTTGCATCAACATTACGCCTTAAACTATTTACTCTAGAGAACAAATTCGGATTTCGACGAATGAAAAGTGCCGTTTCGTAACTACTCTGCCGGACACCACACTGCCACGGCCAAAACAGCTTTACGGTTTACTATTTTATTTAGGTTGTAAAGCGCATATGAATAGCTACTTAATTTATTACATACGAACTTTAAATGTGTTTGCCATCGCATATCATTGTCAATATATAGTCCAAGAAATTTTGTTGTGGTTGTTTCTCCTAACTGTATATTATTATATGTTCCACTGCTCCCAATTGAGCACTGGAAATATTACTGCCAGAGAACTGTAGCTAGTCAATTAAAAAAGTGTTATTTGGCTGCTGTATTCTGTAAGGTAGAGGTACTTCCCCAGCCGGGCACCTCTGATTCAAGCAAGATATCCTGCTATGCCCTACCTTTCTTAAACCTTAAGAAAAAGACTTGATCGTCGCAACCAATTCCTATTCTAAATCCCGCTTGCACATCCTATATTTTGCCTTCAGTGTCACTCATCACTCTTCGCATCAAAATCGATCATAACGCTAAGAAGATTAATTCCTGGTAAGTAGTTCTTGCATTCTTGCTGTGAACCATTGCCCTTGTAGTGAGACGTTCACTGTAACTGCTTGTTACCCGTCCTCGCCAGGCCCTTTTCTACAAAAAAGAAGCCACAACAATAATACTGTAACTAACACCTTTACCATTTCTCTGTATTTCGACAGCCACCTTACTTATATACCCTCATATCTATCTACCCAATTTTACCCATTTTATCGCAGTCATTAATTTATATTCCGCAATTTGAATTGATTGAATTGTTTGAATTGTCTATTTGAATATTATTTGAATTTGAATTATTTGAATTATTTGAATTTGTCTATAGAACTATTTGAATTGTCTGGTAAGTAAGCCGTGTCTTCAGCGGCTATACATAGAGCTCATACATGTTATATTTTTTATCATAAGAAACTCAATAATTGATTTTTAAAAATTCGGCGGGAAATCGTGTGTTAATTGTTTTTGACCTGAGTGGTTCAGTGGTCAACATCTCATCATCAACGTCTGCCACGCAAGAGGTCCCGGGTTCGATTCCCGGCGGGGCAGAAATTGAAATGATGAATTTTAATTTCTGTTACGGGTCTGGGTGTTCTATGTATAATAAGTATGTTTTTAAAAAGTATATAAGTAGTTTATCAGTTATTTAGCACCCATAACACAAGTTTTGCTTACTTTGGGGCTAGATGGCGCTGTGTGAATTTATCCACGATTATTTATTTATTTATTATTTTTATCATTAGTTGAAGTTTGTCGTTCGTAGCAACAATGGATTTCTTTTTTTGTACCACTAAAGTGGCAAACAAGCTTACGGCCTGTCTGATGGTAAGCAGGAATTTACGCGAAAATATTTTTATTAAAGTACGATAATGGACGTTCAAATGTTGTGTATGACATTGTGATAGGCTTCTGTATGGATGTTCGAAAGCGTCCGCAAACTAACAAAACTGAAGCAGGCATGAAGCGTGGGCAAAAAAATTTTTACGTTTTATTTCTCCCGGACAGTTTTTGTCTGCACGATCCCACATAAAAGAAAATAAACAGTTAATGCTGAGTGGTACACCACCATTAGCTTGCTCAGTGTCTTTAAAAAAGTGAAGGAAAACCTACCAAGAAGTCGAGGTAGAGAGAAGTGACCAATCCCGCACATACTTCAGACATGTCACCAATTCGGCACCATGCGATACTTTATTTTCCAAAAACATTGTATCTGTCATCCACATCATATCAATACCCGTATTGACGCGGGTATCGTGTCAGACGACTATTATAAAAGCGTAGCGGTCCAATTCTTTGTTAATAAACGAAATATTGCATCCGTAAAAAAAATTATAACTGGTGCACATCCACAAGCAGAAAAAGGGTAGCAGCGTTTTCTGTTGATGTTTTTCTATACTACTACGATCCAACCCAACCCGCGTGCTAAGCGTAGAGATTACGGCAATACTAGAAGTATCTTCTACCAATGTAGAAGAGGGTCAAGTGCAGCAATTAACTGATAAAGGCTGTTGATGTGATGTGAGTGGGAATACCTACTAGTGCGATTTGAACCAACCACTTACACGGTGACTATTCCAACAACAGAATATGAATGTTTCTGAAAACAGTAACTGTTATGTTATTAAATCGTTGAGTATCTAATTAAAACATCGTTGAACGTCATAGTAGCAACGAGGTCTAGGAATAACAAGCTTAATTAATATTAAACGTGAAAGTATACGTTTGTTCATTTGTCACGCTCCATGGCTTAAATGTTGCTGTTTTTATAGGGTAGACGTTTAATGGGGTTTTTCCGGTCACCAAGAATTTTTTATTGCCTGGGAAGGCATACGGTTAGACGCTCTACCTTATGTAGTGTGGTATTAACTGTGAAGAAGCCTCTGAAGAAAGTAGGAATTGTGATGGAAGATTTATGAAGAGGCCTGTAACACAACAGCGGCATGGCATTTTCCGGTCACAAAGAATTTTTTATTGCCTGGGAAGGTATACGGTTAGACGCTCTACCTTATGTAGAGTGGTCACTGTGAAGAAGCCTCTGAAGAAAGTAGGAATTGTGATGGAAGGTTTATGAAGAGGCCTGTAACACAACAGCGGCATGGTGATGGGATAAAGATAACTTGGACCTGTAGCTGAGCCTAAGTAAGAACCATAAATAAATTACGGTAAGAACATGTTAATTATCTGAATACATTTTATTGGACTACATTTATACGGACGCGATTGCGGGCAGAAACCGTAAATTAATACATCCAGTACTTACCTATTTCTTTAAGCCAGCTTCATCTTGTCATGTCCAAATTTCTACAGGAGGTCCTTGACTTCAACTCTCAAGAGACAAGGCGTACGTAATTTCTACCTTGTGCTGGTAAACCGAGCAGTGCAGCTGTTTGTAACTCCTGTCCCCAGGTTGCAACTCAGTCCACGTCAGCACATCCTCTTCTTAACCCTCAGTCCGAACCGTCCCCAATCTCAAAAGCTCCTATTGTCCGAGGCTTGGGTATGCTAAACGCTTCTAGCATCAGTACCCGAGTGTCATATATTTGTCTGGAGTTGGGTCGATGTGTGGAATGCCTGAAGTTCTGCGAGATGATGAATGCGTGAGACTAGGCATAATTTTAAATTGTAATATGAATTAATGTAATTAAAAAAATAAGTGCGATATATTGCTTTTAAAGTGGTAATCTGTAATGCTATAAACTACTTTTTTATAATAAATAAATGTCACAGCACCGTGTCGTGTGGAATACCAGCAATTATTCAAGCTATCGGAACAACTGATTGGGTGGATAGCCATTGGCACCATGATTTGAAAGTCCGGAAGAGACTTTCACAGCCTTTCATACCTAATGCCAGTCTCCTCCTCCACCCACAAATCGAGTTGTCCATAAGCACTCTTCCTATAACACACTCTCTACTATCCCGTCGGCCGGCTCCCATCCTCCTTCCCTTCCCTCGCTACTCTACCTTGTTCCTATTTCTCCTCCATTCTTCTCACACGATACCATTCGTACGCAAATTCTATTAGCCTCGCGAATTCGCAGATCGGACGAATTCAGAAGGAAAAAGCTAGTTTATCCACATTTTCTAGCTGTTTGGACTTTAAGTAGGTAGGTACCTACCTACTTATAAATAGGTACCAGATAAGTAGGTAAAGTCTTAGCTTTAACGTAAAGTTAAAATCATCATTAAGCACCCCCTACCTGTTCGCTAATGAACTAGAACTGGTCAGAGATTCGGAGGAAACACAACAAAAAAGTCAAGGTTAATGTTATTGTAGAAACAAGTAGGTACATGCGGGGTAAAGCACCTAAACAAATTTCACAAAAAATCGTACTATAAGCGTTGATTTCCTTTCACTGATGTTTAGTGTAGATTCCGATTTGGAACAAAGCAAGCAAATCATATCGACTCATGTTACAAACATAGGCAGATCTTTGCACTCATAGCTGGACTGAGATCCGCAGTATGAATACTAAGTTCATTTTAACTTACGCGCGTGGCCAGTGCACTAATGTGGCGTTAGATTAAACAAAGACCGTGTACCTACAGTTATAACGGATTTTTCAATTCAGTCGACTCTTCATGTGGCTCAAGTGAATTGTTTGGCCACGAAAAAAACATGTATTCTACGTTATTGTTTGCCGTTCTAGGTAAGTATGTTTTAATTTTTTTTCTACATTATTTATTATAGTTTACTAAAATATATTTGTGTACGTAAAGTAGGTAAGTAGTTAAATAGGTACTTGTCCTGTTCCTAGTCAGTTAAAAAGGTAGGTACCTGCGATATGACTGAGAAATGTCTATCAAACAGGTTATTTATATATCACTGACACAAACTAATACAAGCTGAGTAGGTATAATAAAGATCACGTAACTTTGTTACTGCTATCTTGGTAGATACTAGAACATATCTCGTCCTTTGGTAGTTTCGATTATTTAGGTCAGAGAACTTGGTAGTGCCCAGCCAGTCACTGTAAACAAGTTTGGCTACTTACCTAAAGAACGTGGGTCAAGACCGTCTCGAGATTGATTATACATTGAAATAGAAGTAAAATTAAATCCTTAATCCAACCCAAAAACAAAGATTTTTAAAATTATAATGTACCTACAAAAAGAACCGCGAATTTTTAAAGTGAATTTTTCAATATTAGCATAAACTAAACGCAAATTATTGCTACATGTTGCTAGAATCTTGTCTTTAAAGCACAAATAAAACGTTATTGTGACATTGACAGACAATGCCAATGAATGACAGTTGACATAAGTGTAACCCGACTTTTTAGAGAAGGCTTTGAAACTTCTCATAACAACACGATTTTAAGGCTGTTTTCAGTAAACCGTTTATTCATTTTGAATACAAAATTCAAAGTTGCAATGTTGATCTTTTGTACCAAAATTACGAGACTTTTTGACAGAAAATAATATTTAAATAATGTTTTTGACCTTCACATTTATGGTAAGCAACATTCTAAAGGGCCGCCAGAAATTGGAAACAATCCAAGGCCCTCAAAACCCATCGAAAATGATGACGTGATTTAGCGCAGTCTGCCACAAGTTGGCCCCAAATCGTGAACGTTGTCCGTCTTTGTGCAGGTACCAGTTATTACAAGTTGAACAGGAAAATTTTGCTACACAAAATATACGTTAAGTGGGGATTTCAATGAGCTCTTGTTAGTTCAGAGTTTGATAAGCTTGCTACTGTCTGTCACAGTTGTATTGCAAAAGTGTGATAAGTGTAGTGTTTTAGAGTTTAAAATATTTTGCAGCGTTAATTATGACTGAAGATGGAGTTGCCCAGAGGCAAAGCCTTGAGTTTTGGATGCGAGACCTACCTGCACCTTTGAAGGACATGCCAATTGTCTATCTGTCCATACCAGGTACATGTTTATGCATAACTAGTTTTAATTTTTATGCTATGTATGCGTCAACATTAATTAAAGGTGTTTTCCTAGTTATTATGCCATATAAGTACTGTTTTCAACAAATGAAACAAAGACAGTGTTATGGCATTACTGCTACTTGTTTGTGAAGTAACATTCCTGAACTTCCTTTCACATTATAAGGAATAGGATAGGCATATTTTTACACAGCTTTAAAGTATATTATTTGTCATCTAAAGTAATTGATATAGCATATCTGCATTCAATATATTTGTTTTGTCTACTTTTATCACATTGAACTGTGTGTTATTTTAATTTAGTTTTTAAGTTGGTTGTAGAAAGGAACTCGTCCATCTCCTCTGACTTCACTTCTCTTCTGTATTGGTTGCACTTCATTGGGGAGCTATAGTTTACCAGTGGCTACATTTTAAAAAGAAGAACAGTATAGTATTTTTTGGTTAACTAATAAATGGCTTTAATTGTTTTTAATTTGATAATTATCTGCTGAATCATGTTATGCCAATGCCATAAAGATAAAATGAATAAATATTACCTATAGTGTAGTGTACTCAAGTCAATCTTAAGAAATTCAATTAAGTTGGTGTATTAGTATTTTTTGTTGAGGTTTTTTCAGGGTTCAAAAATGTTGCAACTAGTGTCAAATAAAAAGAGACTTGGCGGGTCATGTGGTTCGACTTGCGCTGTATACAATTACCTGAGCCCCTCCCCTCCACTGCCGTTTGACAAGTCTCTTCTTTCATGACGCGGGTTATACCCTATTACTAAGCCTCTGCTATCTTGTATCTTTAGAACTATAACCAGATATCTGTAATTTTCAAAGAACGCACAATAGAAATCCACTTATACAACAAATAAAAAATTAAGGGTCAAACATGCTTGTTTCTCGGCAATTTTAGGAGAGATTTAATAATATTCTCAGGCAGTCATGACTCTATGACATACAGCATCAACCGGAACAGCACATTGGCTCCCGATGCGGAGCCCGTGCTTCACAAGCTATATCCACTGTTCCGTGGCACAATTCTACGTTGGACCATTACACAATCACTCGATCCTATTCAACAGCTAATGATTGGAATCAGGTATTTTCGTTGTACTGTATGTTTATAATAAATCATTAAATTATGTGATCTTCACTTTTTGGGAAATTTACAAAAAAATGATATGCCAGATGACTACATTTATTGAATTTATGTCCCAAATTTGGGAATTAGACCTAGGAAGCTTTTTTATTGTTCACAACTTCAAAAAGTAGGTAATTGTGGCCAATGACCTTTGTATGGGAAGTGCTACAAATCTCCAACATACTTAATCCATAAAATCCATGTTGTGGGGAAGGCACAGGACCTACCTTTTTGGAGATCTCTGGGGGAGGCCTATGCCTCTTTGCGTCTTTCGGCTCCTATAATGATGATGATGATGATTTCTTTTGGCGCACCCGTAGGCAGAAGCGAATTGTCTTTTATATGATTGATAAAATTCCAGAGCAGCATTCCTTTTCAAATTCTTTCAGATATTTCGACCTGCGTGTCGCGACCAAGGTCAATTCAGAAGACTTTTTCTTCACTCACGGTGTTTACGCCGACGAGATCACTAAAGGTCTGAATATGATAAAGGAGTTCGTCAAAACCCATCCAGAAGAGGTACAGTACCTACAAGGCGGTAAATAATACACATGGGCTGGTTTGGGCTTTGTATTTTTTTATTGCCTTGGGAGCCGGGGATCTAAGGGGAGCAGATGCGGTGCCGGCCTTTAAGGTACATGTAGACGTGCCTTTTGAAGAACCCCATTGTTTGTATTGTTTTTTTTAACACATACGTAGAGCTCGTCTAGTCTAAAATGACGCGCCCCACTACTTAGTTAGTTGATTTCGATGAGTGATAACGACACTTCATCTGTGTGGGAGCCAATGAACGACGCGTATTCCTACGTTTGAATCTCACCGGCAACTGAATGACCAATTACAACGGCATTTGTATATGTATTGCGTCCATATTTTAAACTTGCTTGTGTGCGTTAATGCAATAGTGGGGCGCGTCATTTTAGACTAGACGAGCTTCTACGACCGAGACTACAAAGTCGATCTAGCCGATGTGCATTTTGCACCACCGGCATCTATAACGTCATGTGTATTAATATCATACCTGAACACTCCTAGAACTGATTAACCTACGCATAGAACTCTTAATTAGCACTAATTACTAGAGTAACTTTACACAGTGAAAACCATGCTAGACTGGCATCAACGCAAATTAAATTCTGTTCGTTACGGAAACGTAACGGCTGTGCCAGATTGCCTATTCGATATTGGTTATAGTTATAAGATTTATAATTAACACTATTTTTTTACGTATTTTTGAAGTAATAAATTCTATTTCTATTATTTTATTCTCTTTATTAGGTAATATATAATACTTAAATAGTTATTTTATCGCAAAATATAAGTTGCCTAAAAATGGAAGCAAAACGAGTCGTTTGTTACTCGTTATTTTTTACTACTTACTATTTGAAACTCGCTAGTCATTACCTTAAAAAAGACTGATTATTTTGCTGATAACCTAAGCTAAAACTGCTGCCAACCGACATTGGAACTACGGGACGGAGTTTACTACCCAAGAGCCCCGTAGGTCTTGATACGTTAGTGGACAATATTGTTCTTTCGAAATCTTGCTTTCTCCCTTTAGTTTAGCAGAATTTGGGCAATTAGGCACGACAGACGACCACGGACGGCCATAAACTTATCTGAACTGGTGGCCAAAACTAGAACTAAGTGTCGCCATTTGGAAATGTCACTGTCAAAAACGGCTACGCCGTCACCGGTTCAGTTAAGTTTGTGACATGTCTGTAGAGCTTGTCTAAGCTGAAATGACGCGCCCCACTACTTAATTAGTTGATTTCGATGTGTGAGTGCAAATATTAATAACGACACTTCATCTGTGTGGGAGCGTCGACTTCTCCAATCGAACGACGCGTGCTCCTACGTTTTTTTTTTTTTTTTATGTTACTTAGCAGACAAACAGGCAAGCGGGCCACCTGATGGAAAGTGGTCACCGCCGCCTATGGACATCAGCGTTTGGACGTTTGAGTCTCACCGGCAACTTAATGACATGTCCATATTTTAAATTTGCTTGTGTGCGTTAATGTGATATTGGGGCGCGTCATTATAGCTTTGACGAGCTCTACTACCACGGACACCCCTTCCACCCTTTCCACGGTGCCTCGGTACGGGCTGGTCTCCCCGGAGGGTACCCCGCCTTAACAATAGTGAGTTTAATGTACACTGACCAACCGAAAACCAGTATAAGATGAGCTAGCATCTCTATGTTATCTCCATACTGGTTTTAGATAGGTGGATGTGCTGCCTTCCGTAGATACAATCTTTGATGCAGATACTTGTTTCCCAGGTTGTAATTCTGGACTTCCAACATTTCTACGGATTCACGAAGGACCACCATCAGAAACTGATGAGAAAGCTCATCCCCATGTTCGGCGCTATGCTGGTGAAAAGGCAGAGAGATCTGCACTTGGTCACGATCAACTCTTGTAGCAGACAGAGAGAACAGGTGAGTGGGATATTATGTGGGCATAGCGGGATATCCCGTTTGAACTGGAGCCGCCCGACTGGGGAAGCACCTCCATGTTACAGAATCCCGCAATCATAGATTCAGATTCAGATTCATTTATTGCCCAAAGTAAACACAAGTACATTTATATATCTAGCAGTAAATACAGACAAAAATGTGCATTCATTTAGGGTTCGTCAATAATAATTAGCGATACAATATAATTATTTGATACATAATAATAATATTATTAATCTGTACAAAAGTACCTACAGAAATCAAAATGACAAAGTAAATAATCAAAGTAACAAATCAATAGATTGAAAAATAAATTTAAGAATTTCATAATAAAATGATGGAAATGTCAAAATTCAAATGTCACAATAAATACTACAATAATAAAAATGTCGAAATAATAACCAAATGTTATATAATAAATATAATAATATTAATACAATACTAATTTAAATAGTATTGTGTTCCTGCCGGTGAATAATGTCTCCAGTGCTGCATGGGGTGGGAATGTGAGGAACAGAGGCTTTGGTAGTGGAGGGGCATTTACATTTTTGCTGCCAGAGCAAAGTGTAAGGTGGGAAACCCTGGTGTTGCTAATGTGATATAAAGGCAGCGGTGACCACTTTCCATCAGGTGGCCCGCTTGTCTGTCCCCTACCGTACAACATATCGAAAACTAACCTAACCGACAGAAAAATCATATAACCTCCGATCAAGTTTATATGTACTCACTCAAATATTTATTGAGCTACTGAACAGATTTTAATGAAACAAGGCTAAGAACCGTCTCTATTAAATAGGCTTTCATATAGAGAAAACCGCATCCAAATCAGTCCATCTGTTCGTGAGACAGACACATAGATACACAAAGCCACAGATACACACGTCAAACTTGTAACACCTGTTATTTTAGTCGGGATTTAAAAGTAAATAATAAATAATAATAAATAAATATTCGTGGACCAATTCACACGGCGCCATCTAGCCCCAAACTAAGCAAAGCTTGTATTATGGGTGCTAGATAAGTGATATACTACTTAAATACTTTTTTTTAAATACATACTTATTATACATAGAACACCCATACCCGTAACACAATTAAAATTTCATCATTTCAATTTCTGCCCGGCCGGGAATCGAACCACTCAGGTTGTCAAGTGACTAAAGAAGCTCTTTACTCCGAAAGGAGGACAGGCCCGATACTTCAATTTCTATGGCGATGGCAGGTCATGAGCGCGCCGATTCGCCTATGATTTGCGATATTGTGTCTATGATGCTAGGTAACTCAAGTTCTTATGTTAGTTTTACGTACATCCGTCGGCCATTTTATACATTGTATATCAAAAGGTCTTATTAGTAAGACTGTATGTCGTGTCCTCTTAAAAGGAATTTCTTTCATCGTTGGACGTCAACTTCTGGCAGACGATTATCTGTCTACTCCTACATAATATTATGGACACCTACTTTAAACTGTTTCTACATATAGTTGTTACATACCATTACGTGTAGGTAAATGTTGTGGGTTTTCCAGCTGATTAAATTTTTCCTTGTTTTTTACAGAGTTAGGAAATTAGTTGATACGTTTTAATTAAACGTAGCATATTCAGCCACCTACGTAATTTAGTAGTCATTATTAATTAAACAATTGTTTTCCATTGTTATATTTATAACACTGCAATCTCCAGCCCGCCTGCCAAGCGTGGAGATAATGACAATAACCTCCCCTTTCGTGGGAAAGGGGAGGTTATTGTCATTATCTCCACGCTTAATTTAGTCTGTAATTCTATCAAACCATAAGCACCATAAGGGAAAGTAACTAAAAATTAACTTAACCAATGTGCGGCCTAGAACCGGGGCTAATATTAAAAATACCAGAGAGACTCTCTAGAGTATTCGTATTTTTTCTGAAAAGATTCTAGTTAACGAATACCCACGCATTACACGCAATAAGAATTTTAAGTTACGATTCGTAATCAGTGATGATTGCAAAACGATATTATCGCTAACATTGTCAATGTCGTGGTACAGGGCATAAGATGCCAGCCGTCACGTCATGTCAACGAGTCGTTCCGAGTAGCTCCGAATAAGTACGATACAGAATGAACTCGATTGAGTTGAGCGGAACTATTGTTTTGTTTGCATTACATTGAATTTACGATTAAGTTTGTTAGAAAAAAACAAAAAGTTAAATTTTGATTTTAATTAGCTGGGATCATGATGATTTAATTACTGGTGATCTATAGAGTCTCCGTTTTAAATATTTGCCCCGGTTCCAAGTCCCACACTGTATAACAGCTTGATACCTTTGAGAGCACATTTTTATACCACAAAAGGACGGAGTGACCTTGCAAAAGGTCGTAAGGTCGTTAGGGGCCGATCGATGCAAATGGCATAGAGCGGACCACCTTGGTAGGCTTGGGGGAGGCCTGTTTTGCACTGACTAGGCCTACAACCGAGATTTATGATGTGTAATAATGAAATAGGGCAGCGTAACGTGGCGTATCATATGGTTTGTTGGGCCAAAAATTAACATCTCGCTATGAAGGATAAGATAGGCAGCGAAATTACACGCGTGAGGCATTTCATCTTAATTCTCACAGTGACAACGCACCTGCGGTTATGCATTTTTGTTACCTACAACCTAAATGTAAGAATCGTAGATGTTATGGGCGACAGTTACCGCTTACCAGGCGGGCTATCAGGTGGGCTATCGGCTCGCTTGTCACTGAGTAGCTTAAAATAACTGTATTAGCCCCGCAGCTATACGACTACAATAATATGTTTGCTTTTTAAATAGACTAATTAGAGTGGCTACCTACCGGAACATAATTAGGTAGTTACGACGCTGTGGTAGGCACATCTACTGTATAGCGTTGACCAAAAACATGAACAACTTAAAAATGTAAAATAAAAAATTCCGTTGCATCGGTAACAAAATTGATTAAATTCTAGAATGCATAAATAATCGTATTTACATAAGAAATCTCGCCGTATCCGTAATTACAATAACACCTCGGAACACAGAAAAAAATATAGTCTTTAGTACTTTTACTCCTTACACTGCGTTACAGAGTTATGAAGCCTTCAGAGAAGTAATCTAACTTCTATGCCTCCCTGCCTCATCTACTTGTATATGTATATAGATAGAAATATAGGAATCGAAGTCGGCCTCACCTTTTCCCCTCAGGAGTAGTTTGCCTTTAGATTCTCATTTTACCATTCAACTAACCAGATTTTGTACCATTAAAGAGGAAATGCTTATCACTATAATATAGGGCTTATACACAAGAGTATAATTAGACATGTGATGCTCTATGGCTGCGAGACATGGCCAGCGCTGACGAAACACGTTCGCGACCTTCACGCCAACGAAATGAAAATGCTGCGCTGATGTGCGGAGTTACACGACTCGATCGAATATGTAATGAATACATCCGTGGCAGTCTTGGGTTGAGGGATATCGCGGACAAGATCGAGGAGGCTCGCCTGCGCTGGTTTGGTCACGTATTGCGTAAGCCTCAGGGATACGTGGGAAATAGGTGCCTAAACCTGCTGGTATCAGGAAAGAGGCCCCGTGGGCGACCCAAGAAGCGATGGATTGACATTGCTGAGTCGGATGCGAGAGCCAACGGCTTACGACGCGAGGATGCCGAAGACCGGGCGAAGTGGAGAAGAATTTGTAGGAAAGCGGAGCCTGGCAGAGGCCGGGATAAGCGCTAGGACGATGATGACGCTTATCACTATAATAAACAACAATATGCACATTTGCGTATTTTCCAGAGAACCTCGTTTCACCAACGATATTAAGCAAACCTAACGAGTTTATTTGCGTTAAATTTGATTCATACATTACAGGTCGTATAGTATAAATAACATTGAATCACATATTTAGTCATATAGGAAGCGACATGAAAATATATTGTATGTTAATTATATAAAATAAATTTAGGTATACTTATAAAATAAACTCTAAGCTGGACTCTTATGTTCAAAAAATTCTTTATCTTCTCATCATCAACCAGTTATTCAAAGCTCTTTTAAATTTATGTATCGCTACTTCTCTTATATCGCTAGGTATTTTATAATAAATTTTTATAATAGATTTTTTTTAAAGAATAGTGTTGAATGCGGTAACATATACATTACAAGCCTTTGCGCATGCCTGGTACTCCTAGGATATATTTCTTTTGCGGTTGTGAATAGCTTTTTGTTACATTTCACGAAATAGCACGTTTCTAATATATATAAGCATGCTAGCGGTAGTATATTAGACTTTTTAAATAAGGGTTTACAGGATTCGTATGGTGCCATATTGTATATAGCGCGCACACATTTCTTTTGTGCTACGAAAACCTTTTCGACATCCGTCGGTACTGTTGCCCCAGATAATAATCCCATATCACAAAATTGAGTGAACATACCCATAATAAGCCGATTTGCAAGTTGCTATACCAAATACCCGTTGTAGTTTGTATATAGGATAAGCAAATTTATGAATTTTTGCACATAGTACGAGACGGTCACTCACACAGTGCCCGGACTCTACGTACGTTGCTTAACTTGGTAATCGATTTCGCAAGCACGCTGGCACTAGATAGATAGGCTAATTATGTAACTCTGTTGCCAACAATTCTCTGATTTCGATGATTGAATTTGTAACTTTTGCGATTTCTTATCATCGATTTCATGGGTTCAGTTGCTAACAAAGTTCCGTTGCAATAAACTGAAACAATTAAATCGATCATAAGTAATCACAAAACTAACAATTCCAATCATTGAAATTAGAGAATTGTTGGCAACAAAATTACGTAATTAGCCTACAGTGGCCGTATTCACAATGATTCGAAACCGTTTCCAACGATTCGACACGAAATTCGTGAGCGGCGAATCCGTGTCGATCGATTCGAAAACTGTTATTCAGAATCCCGATAGATTCCACGGAAACTCTACTCTCTATAACATATGAAAAATTTCATCAAAATTAACTGAATCACATTTTCCTGAGAACTTTTGCGGGGTCCTTTGTCGATTCCGTATCCGAATCCGATTTCTGAGCCATTGTGAATACGGCTACAGGTCCGCTTTTAGGGTTTAACTGCACAAGCATCTATCTCAATACAAATTCTACGATTTCCAGATCATAATAGTCTACCGGCATCAGTCGGTGTACATGACAGAAGAGTTCTGGCAACCCCAGATGATGCCGTCGCCCTGGCCCCAGCGGGACACCACCAGCGGGCTGTTTGACTACTTGCAGCACCTCAGGAGGCACCCCGGGATGGGCTTCGTGCACCAAGCCGTCCTGACACCGACGCCTACCTTCATTTTGTTGAGGTAAGTTTGTCCAAACGAGCAGACATATCTAGACATGTCACGTTGTGGATAGCTATAACTATTGCCCATAGGAATCTTCATGTTTTATCATGGTACAAAAATGAAGAACCGCATTTGCGCGAATGAGGAGTTTTCCAGTAGGTATTGAGTTGGTTTCAAAAAGCATCAATAGGTTTCGCTCCTACAATTTTGGTAATCTTTTTTTAATCTGTATGATGGTGGCAGTGATTTCATGCAGCAAACTTATACTAAATTTAAAAATAAAATGTTTATTAATATAAACATAACTGTTAAAGGCCGAACGAAATGTAAAAATAAATATTTATAGAAGTTTGCACTATGTTCCATTATTATTACAACATCTAAAATGGTTGAAAACTATTGACAAATACAATATTATTCAATACAACGTACCCAGTGTTTATATCATGTTTGCTAAGAACCTATTTCAAGCGATTATCAATTACCAAAATTGTCGGGACGCCATCTAGTGAGTGGTTAGGAATGCTTTAGATACTTACCTATTGTAAAACTGCTCATTGACACTTGCGCGAAAATATTTAGGTATATTTAAAACCGGTACAGACAATATTTAGGTATATTTAAAACCGGTACAGACAGGTACTTGAAATTTTCATAGAATTACCCATATCACGGAGGGGCAATAAATAGCCCGTATAATTAGACCCCGGTTGATACAGCCCCTAAAGCCCATATGTGTCCATCCTCTCAAATGTCCATTCGAAATGGCTTTCGCGCATATTTCCATTCGCGCTAAATTCGCGCAAGTGTACCAGATCCGCAGGTGTGTAGTCATTTTTATGTGTAGGTAACTAAAATTATGAATCATAGATGTGCTGTCACTGTGGTCACTGAATCCTCATGCCAGTAATCATACAGGCGACCTTATCCTCCAAGCAAGCACAGAACAATGTATGCATTGTTGGTAAATGAGTCAAGATTTCGTACAAGACTGTATACAATACACTGGATAAAGAACTCGTGTTCGTGATCATCCACTTCCTTCGACCCTGTGTTTCAGGTTAATGATAGTTCAAAGTATGCCAAGTTTGCAACATTGAACTTACGTTGAGTATTTATTTTCTAAGCTGGTAGTTGGTACATAATTCAGTAATGTATCCATTTTCTACTGCTATTTTCCCGCGGTATCGAGTGAGCGGAATGCCGTAGATCAGAAGAAGTTGTCTATAGTAGTTAAATCCATCATCATCACAGCCCGTAACAGTCCACTGCAGGACTTAGGGCCTCTCCCACGAAAGGGGAGGTTATTGCCATAATCTCCACGCTTGGCAGACTGGTTGGAGATCGCAGTGTTTAAATATAACAATGGAAAATGCTGCTGCCCATTTTCCATACTACGGAGACTATGGAGACTCTTGATCTTTTGCCTCGAAAACATTAGTCGCCTTGTACGACACCCATGAGTGTAAGGGGTTGGTGCTATTCTGCTCTGCCGGACACTACACGGCCATCATAGTAGTTAAATACATTTGTCGGAATTTTTAAACAATTAACACAATACATTACCTAACTTAAGAACTCCTAGATCTCCTGCGAACATAAAAATAAGTTGACCTCGACATTAGTGTAACAGTATAATAATCTAGTTTGAACAAATAGTTGCGAGAATAATTACTGAGGTATATTGAACTGAATAATGAATAATATATCCAGTAACGAACGATAACGAGTTTCTAGGTAAATCAAGAAGTCATACCCACACGAAGGTACGCAATGTGGGAATAACAATTCATATTTTATTTTATTAATATGAACACACATTTCTTTTAACATTTATGAATCTACTCTGTTTTTTTAGTTGGCCCAGCCATCTCTTTTTCTTTATTTTACTTTGAGGCCCATAAGGTAAAAATCGAGTAATAAAAACATGATTTGGACTATATGATGCATAGTCACATCCTGTAATAATTCTGTTGTATGAATTCGCGCTAGATCACTGCCGGGATTGACGCCAGGATAATGACGATAGATGATGATGAATTTTAGCGGAAAATATATATCGTTAATGCGCTTAGTAGATTCGGCTGAATTCAGTCGTCTAAATTCAGTAGCAATAGTATAAGGTCAATTTTTTTATCACTTATTTATGTTTCGCGTCGCTCTGCTTTCCTAAAGGTGTAATACGAAAATTGACCTTATTTTGTGATACCTACTTGGTTTTGTTCTCACGCTTTTTGCTTCTAAATTTAGCCAAATGTAATTAGCACATGGCTCGTACCATGCCTCAGATAATTAAGATGGTCCCTGCTCCGCGTTTCAGGTGGGTGTCGAATCTGCGCGACAAGTGCGCAGTGCCTGTGATGAAGGAGGTTCTGCCCAAACTGTCGGAGTTCTCCCCCGGCCCGCCCGCGCCCATGTCGCAGACGCAACTCCAGTCGCCTCTCAACGTAGTCATCGCAGACTTCGTGGAAATGAACGACGCTGTCTTTCCAAGAACAATCATACAACTAAACCACAAGTTACTCAAAAACACAGACTTCGCCCAGCACGGGTAGGATCCGTACAATACAATAGAAGTAAGTAAGCTAGTGTAACATGATTATCTGTCGATTCTTTTGGTACAAATTTTTTCTGTGCTTCCTTCGTTCTTAAAGAACGCTTTCCAATAAGAAGTACATATCGCATAGCGTTAGTTGCGTAACAGTGAATCTCAGATATAGCTTTTTTACCCTATTATTTTATAATCATTTTATACAAGAGACCAAGATGTGCAATTGATTTGTGATATAGTTTTTTTTATAATTACCGCCTAAGAAATAATAATATCATTGAGATTGTAGAATAAATCATTTTTTAATTGTCCCCGCAAAAGCATAATACTAATAATGTACGGTATGTAAGTACCTACATAAAAAGTGCCTTTCTATTGCCTATTCTACATAATTAAATACATTATTTTTATCCACTTGGTTTAATTTTTCTCAAAATACAATAAATAGTGCGGTACACAAACAAGAACTATTTTACAACATTATTTTTTACCAAATACTTTGTTACAGAATTCGTCCAATTTTATCTTTTCACATAGATCTCTGAAGGACCATTTTCTTTCACCAGCACTGGATATAACGTCATCCAAGTTTTCTAGAGAAGCAAACAATTTGTCAGACAGTTCATCAGAAATTTCGATTATCCTACAAATTTTATCTAGACGTGCTAGATCGTCCAGAGAATTGGTCAGGTCACTGATATTGATGACTTGTGACTTTCTCTTGTCAATTTGAAAGGAGCTTTCTGAGTTGCTTCCGCTCAAACTGGACAGTTTGTCGTAGATGTCTTGCTTAAATCGGTACACATCCTGGCTTAGAACTGTGCTCGGAGAAATGGCGGTGGAATATTCAGATGCCTTGTCCCACATGGATAAATGGGTGTCGGGGCAATCCTCGAATTCATCCTTTTCTGTCTGCGCCGAGTCGAGCTGGTTTTGATCATGATTGACAAAGTCTTGACGTTCAACTTTGCTTTCAATCTTGTTATTAATGGACTGCACATTTCCAGCATCAACCTTATCATCGTCATCATTATCTTCAAGTTCGTCACATATATTATTCTGCGATGTCTTAAGTTCCAAAATAACGGAGTCATTTTCTAAATCTTGCTGCAGTGTTTTATTAGAGGCTTCGTCATTTTCTTTTTCGATTGCACAGATTATTGGTTCAAGCAAAAGAGGATTAACAGAATATTCCAATAGTGAATCTATGGGACTTCGGACACTGGAACGGTCGTCTCGGAAGTTTTCTGAAGGCATTACTTCACTCGATGTTATTTCTGTCAATGCTGCTTCACTTACTTCTTTGGGTGTTAAATACGCCTCAAACTCATTATTGTCCTCAAGCTGAACATGGTCATCTTTATGCATTGGTTCATTTGTAATTTTATCATCAGATTTTATTTTTATCACGTCATGAAGGGGTTCATCTGTCGTGCGGACTCCGCCTCGGGGGATAAGGGCAGTGTGATGATCATGATGATGATGGAAGGCTTCATCTCTTTGATCTGGTTTATTGTTACTCAATACAAGATTATGTACTTGCAAGGACTCATTAATAATATTAAAAGTATTCATATGCTGCTTTAAATTATCAATTTCTCTGGTCACATTATGTCTTATAAATCGGTCTTTATTTTTTGTATAATTCTGAATAGCCCGCAATTTACTAATCTTTTGGGATATATCATGAGACGATGTGGGAACTTTACAGTCACTTATATTAATTTCCATCCTCTCGTCTTTTATATCGTCGGTACTTGCTAACTTTTTTAATCCATCCATAATGTCATGCATAGTCTTAGTCAATTGTTCTTTAATAATTTGAATATTCGTTTGTTGTTTTGCTATAATATCAGAGACATTGGTTTTAAGAGTGGGTGTTTGGTTAGTGATAAATAAACATTTTTGATGTATAATTTTACGTGATTCGTTAACATTTGAGAGCTTGTCAGTAATATTAGCATTGCTTTCGTCAAGGTCATTAAAATCCACACTGTATGTGGACGCCATGTCACGTTCTCTATTGCATGTCGATGCTATTTCAGTTTCGTTAAATTTAACAGAAACTGTACCTTGGCTCACGTCGACAGGTTTAGTGTCACGTAAGCTCGTATATAATGGGTGTTTTTTACATTTCAAAGTATAAGTTGTGTTTAAAGGTTTCTGTTGTTCTGCTACCCTTTCATCTGCAGTGATATCAGATATCTCAAGAGCCAGTTCCATGTTAGCGGATTCCGTTGCGGTACCACACAACTGCATCCTTTTACTGTGCGTTTTTTTGAGCAAATCCTCTGTGATGTTAACCATTTTCGAAAATTCCTTTTTCACTTTCTCCAAACGCTCCTGAGCTTTCAAGCCGTTAGTATTATGTTTGGTACTGTTCGAGTTGTCTACGAAATTACTTTGGAAAATGCTCGTTTTCAGTTGCGTCACCGGTTTGGGAGCTGGTGTGCTGTCACCCCATGCTTTTAATACTTCCTTTTTGTTTGTTTGCATTATATTGCTTTGATTCCCCACTGAGCTCTGAGTCGTTTTCTTTCGCATTGGCGTGTAAAGCGACAGTTTTTGTTTGAAGTTGAAATTGTGATTGGTAGATGTCACTCTGGGCATGAAGTCTATTGTGGATGGATCTAAGCAGATATCTCTTAAGAAAGCAGTTTGCTGTGCGGGGTCCGGTTTCTTCGTTATTCTAGACCGTATGCAAACCATTTTCGGCTTAGGTTCCGGCAACAATTCGTGAGTCTCGAAGAAAAATATCAAATCCAGGACCCTGCATGCGTAAGAATATTCGTTCTCGTACCAACAAATCAATTTGTAGTAGTTAGGATTGAGTTCCATACTAGAGTCTACGTCTATAATGCAAGAATGGCAATTTCCGATAAAGTCGGAGGATACCGCTTGGTCTTTCGACACGTTAATGATTTTATACTCCGATGTTTTGTTTAGACTCTCCACTGCACGGACGATTTCTCGCAAGGATGTTGTGTTCTTTAATCTGCAATAGAGCTCTATAATTAATAATTAAATTGTACGAACCTATGTGGACCTCCATGATTTTTTGGCAAACGAGCAAGCGGGTCTAAAAAAGCATGTTAGGGTTTCACGTGATCCATATTAATTTGTTACAAACTTATCTACAGCGTCGCTGTTGTTGATATTGACATGACAATTCAAAATGTCGTCACTTAGTTCCAGTTTTGGCCACCGGATCAGATAAGTTTGTGGCACTCTAATATGTATCATAATATGAAACACTAATGTGGCCTTTTGGACCCCCTGATGGTAAGCGATCACTGTCGCTCATAGACACGTGGGATTGTGATTTCATGGCCCGTCTTTGAGATAGGTGTGGGCTCGTTTAGTCTATGTGAATAACAAAGTTAATCCCTAATGACATATTATTGATTCATCATCACAGCTTATAACAGTCCACTGCAAGACTTAAGGCCTCTCCCACGAAAGGGAAGGTTATTGCCATAATATCCACGGTTGGTTGGAGATCGCAGTGTTGTAAATATAACAATGGAAAACGCTGCTGCCCATTTTCCAGCCTACGGAGACTCTAAGATCTTTTGCCTCGAAAACATTAGTCGCCTTGTACGACACCCACGAGTGTAAGGGGCTGGTGCTATTCTACTCTGCCGGACACCACTCGGCCACTATTATTGATTATACACTATAAATTATTTCAGATGCCATAATATAAATGTAGGTCCTAACTGGCAGCTAAAGCGCCACATCTGAGAATACGCTCTCGAAACTTCTAAAAATCTATATAAATAAGTTATTATTATGGAGCTGCTCAGCAGAGTAGGAAAGCGGCCGCTATAATGATGGCCACATAGGATAAAACTGTTCAAATCTTACCAAGCAGTCTCTAAAACCTTGTAGCAAGACCCTGAATCTCACCGTATATTGAGGTCCAGTATCGACACATTCGCAATTGGCACCCGAAACGCCAACCCAGCCAGCTTATCTTTCACCGAGGGTATGATCTTCCCGAGGGCTTTGCAGGCGCCCGTCCTAGCCGGGATGATGTTCTGATGGATGCTCCTGTGGTCCCGCCAATGCTGCTGAGAACAACGAGGGTCAACTGTGGAGCTTATTAGTTGCTGGTTTAGCTAGATTTCGCGGATCAACAAGCCGACTTGTTGATTTTTGTCGCAACTTCATACAGCTTAAGAGAAGCAAGCAAGAAAGTGGCACAGCAGAGCGGACTTTTTTGAGGCGGAAGGCACGGCCAAGAAAAGAAAGATGACCGATATAGATATAGCCCTAAGAGTTGCAAAGCTGTTAAAGCTGGCCCTTAACAGGCCATATCTCGTGAACCCGATAGCTGGTATGACAGAAGGTTCTCGAGTGGCAACCACATATGAACTGGCAAGCGCTACGTTAGGGCCCCTCATAAGGACAGACGACCTTATAAAGATCGTTGGGAGTCAATGGGGATGCCGGTGGCATAAAGTTGGTCGGTGTCGTAGTCTCTGAGGAGGCCCAAGTCCAGCTGTATTCTGCGGCTGAAATGATGATAAATTTTTTTTTATAAAAATAATCATCTTGAATATTTTTTCATAGAAACTAGCAGGCATTTGACCGCCATCTCACCTGATGGTAAATGACGATGCGGCGAAGATGGAGCATGCCTGTCTGGAACAACCTTTCTGCTCTAGCCTTGAAGATGTCCAGATTATAATGATCTCTCAGGCAACGTATTTCATTCTGTATGGGTTTCTTGCTACCACACACTTTATGGATGCTTTGATTATAAATGATAAGGCTAATATCCGAAGACTTGGTTTATTGCTTAATAAGGAGTACCACGTGGCTAGGCGTCCGTGTAAGTACTGATACAAAAATGGCGCTCTGTTAATTATAATAAAATGTTATGTTGTGTTATTGCTGCGTGCGCAGAATACATGCTGTACTTTGTACACATTCCTTAGCCGTACGCATTAGAACCAAAGCGGCTCGTGCGGATAGTAGGAGGCGCTGTCCTAACTGGCAACAGTCGTACGACTATGGTCTTTCGACAGATGTCGCTCGACCAATAGACCTCAAAACCACCCGTCGCATGACCGTTGCCAATCAGGACAGCGCCGGAAGATCCACGACATAAGAATAAAACGGAATAAAGACTAGGTACCTTTCCTCTAAGGCACAGTCCATCGAGCGGTTTGAGCGACGGCGTCATCGCATGGATACTCGTCACGAACCCGTCCTCTACGCCGAACTTGTCCTCCAACAGTTTCACGATCGGCGCCAGGCAGTACAGTGTGCTCGACCCACATGACACCACCCTCCAGTCTGAGTGACAATAATTAAACGCCAGAAGCGACCGATAACTAAAGTGAAGCCATACACGCATAGTCCGGGGACTGGATTGGTGACCGTTTCGTAATTTGACGCTAATAACTTCGCTACGCAACGAGCTCACCACTCGTCAGGTGTGCCTCCTAATATAATATGTGTCATCATTAGATCTTTTAAACTGCGCAACGGATTTTAATGCGGTTTTTAACAATAGATACAGTGATCCAAGAAGAAGGTTTAAAAGGTAGACAGGGGTAAAGTAGGTGTAGCGGTAGGGTAATGTAAGGATAGCGAACGGAGTCCTTGCGCTGGGTCCTCTAGTCATCATCATCATCACAGCCCATAACAGTCCACTGCAGGACGTAAGGCCTCTCCCACGAAAAGGAAGGTTATTGCCATAATCTCCACGCTTGGCAGGCGGGTTGGAGATCGCAGTGTTGTAAATATAACAATGGAAAACGCTGCTGCCCATTTTCCAGTCTACGGAGACTCTAAGATCTTTTGCCTCGAAAACATTAGTCGCCTTGTACGACACCCACGAGTGTAAGGGGTTGGTGCTATCCTACTCTGCCGGGCACCACTCGGCTAGTATTTATATAATATGTAAGTTATTATGTACAAACTTGTCTGTACGGTTTACAAACGCACTAATGTACTTACTGTCTTTGTATGTACAATAAAGAGTTATAAATAAATAAATAAATAATGTACTTCGTAGTTGAACACTTTCGAGCCGTCGTTTGTCGACATTTCGTATTTCAAAATTCAGTAGATACAATACAACACACGTATCTGTTACCTACCTGTGCTCATCTTGCTCTGGTTGACACCCAGGATGACCATCGGCACGTCCATACTGGGCGCAGTCAGGATCACACGCTTCACCGTGGAGCTTGCCAGGTGACCCTGTTATTGGAACACGAGATTATGACTTCCTTCAATGTGTCTTGTATCACCACTGCCTCATCGGCACCGCCCTTACTAGTACGGCAATAGTCTACTGTCGGACTTGTCACCTCCACGTAATCTTCACGTTTTTGTTTGTTATACTACTAAGTTGGCAAACAATTTCACGCTATGCCTGATGGTACGCAGTCACCGCAGCCCATGGACGTTTGCAATACCAGGGGCATCACCCACGCGTTACCGACCCTTCCACCCCTTTCTTGAAGAACTCCATGTTGTACTCTCCAGGGAAAACTTCTCCACGTAGTTCATTACACAACCTTAGTGTGCGTGGGAGAAAGTTCCTTTGGAACCGCACAGTTCGCGACCAATTTGGCTCCAAGTCGTGAGGATGAACACCCCTGTCGGTGGCGCATGGCACATGGCAGTGGCCTATAGAACTAGATTATTTTATTCCCGTGGAAATGAACAGATAGCAGTATGTGATGGATTGCTAGCTTCTACGATTCAAATGGTTTATTCAGACAGATACACATTCACACATACCTAATTAGGTAGGCCCCTAAACGTTTTAGATTGTGAGGGCGCCGTAGCTTATCGTACCTCATCCAGTAGAAGAAAAATTCCACTTTGTTGCGAGACCCGCAAATCGTTGGGCAGCCCGTGCACAACCTGGCCCAAAAAAGTTTAATTTTTCGTTTAACCATACTTCGACTTTTCGTACTTACATATCCTCTTGTTTGGGTTCTGGAAGTAAAACCCTCTCGTCAGTTTCGCTTTTCAGACACATTATATTTATTTTATTATTTATTATCCCAACTCCCAAGAGGCTTTTGGAACGTTTTGTGGGTCGCCTAAACGTTTACTCTACAAAGTGTAATTTTTCTTGCACTCGATGACGTAGGATAACCTACGGCGCCCTCACAGTCTATACATATAGTACAAGTAGTGTAGACTTTGCCAACAGCCAAAACCGTAACAAATTCCACGGTCCCGCAAACAATTTTATCACGAAACCTCGAGCGATAGGTAGGTACTCCTCGATTGACCTTCGTTGATCTTCGTTGTCTCATATTTAGACTGTCGACGCGTGGACGCGATAGTTTTACAATAATGATGACACCGGATCAACAAAATAATTGCCTATCATTCGCAACATATTTCACGCTTGAAGTATAGGTACCTACATTAATGATAGTGTTTGGTACTCCTTATCTAATGGGACATAGTTCAAACTACGTATGATGTAGCTATATAAAAATACGCCGTTTCGTACTTATCTGTGGGGGAAAGAAACGGCAAGAAACTCACAGTGCCTACGTTAATTCTTTTTTTTTACATTTATCATCATCCCCCTGGCCTTATCCCACTATAAGAGTGGTCGGCACAATATGACACTCGAAGCCATGCTGTAAAATGTTTTTTCTTAATGTTTTATGACAGTTTTTATTTTCACTTTTGAACCCCCGACGATAAAAGAGGGGTATAAGTTTTAGGCTTTGTGTGTCTGGCTGTGGACCGATTTGGATATGGCTTTTTCTATTTACACACCACACCACATCTACATGCAACGGCTCTGTTCTTAATTTTTCTTTTATTCGTGTATGATTCTCTAGTTGTTTCATAATTTCATGTTGTTTGTTTTTATTGGTATTGTTTGTGCATTTTTATGTATTTTATTTTGTTTCATGGCTCTGGAATCGAGCCACTGAATAATATACAAATGATTGTTGGAGGTCAGTGGTTCGAACCCTTTCTAAGCCAATATGTAATGTGTTTGTGGTATTATTGTGTAAATAAATGTTTTCTATTTCTATTTAGAAGCCAGTTGAATCGAGATGAAAATATTGGAGTTTAAGTAAACTCGGAGGATATCCGTCTTTTTCTGGCGGTTAGGTTATACGAAATAAAGAAAATAAAACTAGTACAGTAAAAAACTTCCTGCCGCGTACGACGAATCTATGCAATGATCTTCCTGCAGCAGCATTACCGGGCCAGTACGACACTGGAGCCTTCAAGAATCAAGCGTTCACCTTTCTCAAAAGCTGACAACACAAACCCCCCTGATGTTGCTGATATCTATGGGCGGCGGTGATCACTTACCATGAGGTGACCCAGCTTAGTCGCTTGCCTCCCTCCGGGCATCTTGGCGTTAATATCTCGGTTGTGCTCTCGCACGTGAGGGCCCGGGGTCCGCATTGACCATAACCTTTGTACTATTTTATGCATAAAGTATTAAATAAATAAAAAAATATGATTTGGGAGAGCAGGTAATTGTAGTGGAGCGACTGCCATCTGACCTCCGTGACCCGGGAAAACTGTCCAGATTGAATCATGGTTTCACATTCAGTCACCTAAATGTGCAGGCTTCATGTTTTCACTCATTGTAAGAGCATCGGTTAGTGTTCAACTAATGTACATAACTTAGAAAAGAGTCATTGGTACATGGCGGCGCTGGGGTTCGAACCCGGTACTGGTACGAGTCGGACCTTTAACCATGAGGCACCCAACGCTCTATGCCAGCCTCTAGTATAAAAAAGTGCCCAGAAATTATTATGAAAGTATCCCGTATCACATTAAAATAAGATGTGAACATTTACCGAAGCCTTTTCGTTGCTTGTAAACATCCCGGAGGACTCCACCACGTACTGCACCCCGGCGATTTGCCATGGTATAGTGCTTGGAGTCTTTTGATGGAATATTTTGAGTGTTTTAGTACCTGTAAGCATTGGGGCGGAAACAAGGATGTTACTTATCCGACTTTCATAATTAGCGTGACATAACGGGACATTTTGTACGAATTGCAACCGCCGAACTGTGGAAGGAGCCTCCACATGTTACAGAATATCACAGCCAAACAACGCTAAGTAATGAGCGCGCGCGAGTGCATGTCCATCGGGCCCGAGCGTTTAACTAGAACGGATTATACATTGCCATCTTACTAGCTCAAACGGCAACCAAGTGAGATGACGATGATGATGCCAATGTATTGAGCCTTCATTAATTGCTGCTCGAATTATTTAAGTGGTCGTGGCCGATGGACATGAACTCGCGCGCGCACAGTATAATATAAAGTGTTGTGTTCCTGCCGATGAGTTAAGTTTCCAGTTATCCATGGGAGCCGTGGGTTTGGCAGTGGAGGTGCCTCTATCCGGATAGCCGGATATTCTTTATAACCGACTTCATAAAAGGAGGACGTTCTTAATTCGTCGGAATCTTTTATTATTACATTTAAAACCTTGCATCCGACTTTAAAGCGGCTATTAGGCGCTTACAAGTATGCTGCATACGCCTAAGCTGCAGTACCTACATGCAGTAAGTATGAGAGCGATACGGGAAGAGGTGCGGTCTTGCGATGACGTCAAGTACCCATTATCTCTCGCACCGCTCCGAAGAATATACACACCTACTAATTAAACATACCGAGCGTGCGGTACATCGATATACAATTTAGCGTGCGGTACACCTAATGAGTAAGTCAGTTATAATAATGCATCATATCACAATAACAACCTTGAGCAGTTCTTTGCTAGACTTGAGCCTCTTCCACATCAGTGGAATGTTTGCCCTTATCTCAAAGCTTGGCAAGCGGGTTGTAGATTGCAGTACGAAAATGCTGCTGCCCATTTTTTTGTACAGAGGTCCCCTACTATGTTAGCCTCTTATTAGTCGCTAATTTTTGTCGCACGTTTACGCCATCCAATATAAGCCGACCCCCCCTCGCTACGCCTATGATACACAGGATCTACTGGCGTTCCAGACGATGACCCTACCTAAGGTAAGTAAATATGCTATTTTACTCAGCGATTATGTGTGGTCCTCTAATAAATTAAAAGTTTTTACCGTTTAATGTGATTTCGTTTCCAATGTACGTAACTTCACCTTTGAATTTTCCGTGGCTGGAGTCGAATTTGATCAGATAACAAATGTACTCAACATCGACCGCTGGGTCGTTGATAGCCGATATCTACCAAGAGAGGATAATTGTAAACAGATAGTCGCGGTGGAACCACATTTCATCATCGAAAAATAACAATTATTATTAGTCATAAAACACGATAATAACATAGATCCGGAAACTTTTATTCAAAATATTAATTGTAGGTTTAGGTTACCTCCAAGTCAGGCCGTTCGAGACATGTACGAAATACTATTCTCCCAACGCGGCCGAAACCGTTGATTCCCACTTTTATTACCATCATCAACCATTCATTTGTTGCGAATAATTTATAATATTTAGATTTCAAATGTTAGGTCCCAAAAATGACATTTTAAAATTCGCGCGACGCGCGATTGTAACGAAACGTCAAATTCACTCTGTCTATTTTGTCTAAAGAAACTACGGTAGCGCGAATAATCCTTGCTAAAAATATTTACATTTGGTGCAGACAGAGAGCTTTGATATTTTTAAATAAGATTATGAAAATAAAAATATAATCATTATTCCAGCATAAGCAGTATGGTTTTATAGTTAAAAACCGGTATTACCGGTTTAATCGAAACAAGACATACACTATGCCATGGATAAGATAGAGAATAAACATATCAAAGATTAGTTGCTCAAAAGTGTTACTAAACATTGAACTAAATTATACCTACAATACGTAGTAGGACGGGAATATTCGGACAATCCAGTAATTCCAATTTAATAACTTTTGATTCGTGGACAATTGATTATTATATCCTACTGAAAGGAATTACGTTCACGGGTTTTTTACTGGAATCGGTCAGTGGGTCATTTAAGAAGGAAAATCTGCGGAGTGTAAATTAGAGGGTGCAAATTGGAGATAGGGTTAAAAAATTACCTCTCTCTGTTTCTATATCTCGCAATCGAAGATATGTTCGATATACCGACTTTATCCGAAAGTTTTTGTAGAGATTGAAATTTTCCATCCAAGCAGCATATTTACAAATGACACATTTTTACTTTTATGACATTAAATTTTTTTTATGAATAAAAAGCCAAAATTTCGACTGTTTTTTTAGTATGGCCTATAACTTTTTTGAGCAGGAAGGTAGAGCTAGGCATTGTTTTATAGATAAATGAGTTATAGATAAATAAATGATAAATAATATAGATAAATAAATGAATAAATGATTTATAGATAAATGAGTGTACACCTACCGGTATACAACATTTTATATATCTATTGTTGTTATAATATTCATGGAATTTTAAACCACTTATTCCCAATCGATTAAGCAGAAATTTTGAAGACAGTGCATGGTTCGCTAAATGACGTCGTTCTAAATTTAATAGGTATTGCCCTAAAGAAGGCGGACCGGATATTTTTTAACCATGCCCTAAATAACCTGAAACCCTTCGAATATTAAAATTGAGTAACATAGTAAAAGCTTTCTTAAAATATTTCTTTCGTATGTTTATTGCCCCTATCCTGTCTTCAATTTCTACTTTGTAATTTACTTTCTTACTGTAATTTAATTTCTTACAATAAAAATTAACGTGAACATATTATTTCAGTTCCTTTCTTTTAAAACAAAGAAAAATGTAGTAAAATAATTTTAAATCAGAACATCACTAATTGTTCTCAACTGCTATAATTTATTATGTTGCTGTTAAATAAATGGATACACCATTAAAACCGTCAATAAACCATAAAATATCTTGAAATTAAAGAAAATAAATAATGGTTAGCAAAATACCTATGTCCACAAAAGTACCACATCTGTTTATTATTACTCTGATGTGAATCGATCGTCGTTGTTGCTGGCGGATTCTGTCTGATATTGTCGGTTGTCCTTCACCTGACATTTCATTACTCCATCTTGTGGGGAGTGTACGTGTGCAGTGTTATATTTCATTGAAATAAATCTATACCGGTAAGTGTCGTTTTCATTTATTATTGCAATGACATGCTCAATGTTAACTTCTAAATGTTATTTGCCACACTTTGTAATGTATTTTTGAGTTATAACATTGATTGCCATCATACTTCCTTACATCGTAACAATATGCTACCATACAATTAAAGTTGAATTAATCAATGTTTGAAGGTCTTCTTTTGAGAAAATTAGTATATATTCATTTGAATGAAGTTAATATTTAGTATATTATTGTATTTTTGTTCGAGTAACCGCTAAACTTGCCATGACCTCTACCTGACCTCCACGCGCCGGCAGACTTCTAGTTTAACTCAATCTGTGCTACAAATAGTCACGTATTATTCAATTTCTATTACAATGATGAAATAATAATAATTTGAAAGGAAATTAATTTGTAGTAGTTCTGAAATACGTACATAGCAACTTTTACGAAAAGGTAATGCTCAAGCAGATAGGTACTTCCTCATTCGTGCCCTTTAAAATAGAGAATATGCGGAAGTGATAATAGTAGGTAGAATTTATTTTTTTACTATTATGGAACTTTTTTATATTACACCATTGTGTGAAAGAAAACATACTTTCTTTTCAATTTCAAATTTCAGTGGGTATGATTAAATTAATTTATAAGAACGAAATGCTTTCGTTACTCTGCGATACTCAGTCTCAAACATTCTAAACAAAAACTACATTTGAGTTAATTTTTTTTTTATAAAAAACCGCGATTGATCCGGGGGCACTTCAATCGTAAGGCGTCTTCGATCGACTAATTCCTAAGATTATCTACTATGTAGATAAAAACCTACATTTATACTTATTGCAATTAACCTCCTGTAAGTTATTTAATTTACGTGTTTGTTAAAATTTAGGAATACGTTTTGTTAATAATACCAGTTTCTATACCAGCCTCTCTATAACGGTATAGGATTACACTCTTTAGTCGATTTTCACACTAATATTTTTTATTTGATTGCTTAAGAATTTTACGTAAATATTCACTTACCTACTTTACTATTCATTTTTGCAAAATACGCCATACCACTTCAAATAAGAACCTCATAATCAACGATTTACAGCCATTTTTAACATCGGACATGTAAATACAAACGACTAATTTTTAAATAATTTTGTTTCAGTAACCATGTCCAAGATCGGAATTAACGGATTCGGCCGCATCGGGCGCCTGGTGCTCCGCGCTTCCATTGAGAAGGGAGCCCAGGTGGTCGCCATCAATGATCCCTTCATCGGTCTGGACTACATGGTGTACCTTTTCAAATACGACTCCACCCACGGTCGTTTCAAGGGCACCGTAGAAATTCAGGGCACTGACCTTATCGTCAACGGCAACAAAATCGCCGTGTTCTCCGAGAGGGACCCCAAGGCCATCCCATGGGGCAAGGCCGGCGCTGAATACGTCGTCGAATCAACTGGTGTCTTCACCACCATCGAGAAGGCTTCGGCCCATTTGGAAGGTGGCGCCAAGAAGGTCATCATCTCTGCCCCCAGTGCCGACGCGCCCATGTACGTCGTTGGTGTCAACCTTGACTCCTACGACCCCTCTGCCAAGGTCATCTCCAACGCTTCCTGCACCACAAACTGCCTCGCTCCCCTCGCGAAGGTCATCCACGATAACTTTGAAATTATTGAGGGTCTAATGACCACTGTCCACGCCACTACCGCTACCCAGAAGACTGTGGATGGACCTTCCGGAAAGCTGTGGCGTGACGGCCGTGGCGCCCAGCAGAACATCATTCCTGCCTCAACTGGAGCAGCCAAGGCTGTCGGCAAAGTCATCCCAGCTCTGAATGGAAAATTGACAGGCATGGCCTTCCGTGTCCCCGTTGCCAACGTGTCCGTCGTCGACCTCACTGTCCGCCTCGGCAAGCCGGCCAGCTATGAGGCCATCAAGCAAAAGGTCAAGGAAGCGGCTGAAGGTCCTCTCAAGGGCATTCTCGGATACACTGAAGACCAGGTTGTATCGTCTGACTTCATTGGTGACACGCATTCTTCCATCTTCGACGCTGCTGCTGGTATTTCCCTAAACGACAACTTCGTCAAGCTCATCAGCTGGTACGACAATGAATTCGGTTACTCCAGCCGAGTCATCGATCTCATTAAGTACATCCAGACCAAGGATTAAATACTTGGACCTTAGCGATAACGGTTATAATTTGTCGAGATTATCGACGCTTATTAATTTTTAAGTTTTAAGTATAGCTGTGTAATAATATCGAACTAAATTATTGTACTACTTTGACAGTAGTTGTTATGCATGTGTTGTTGTTCATAAGTATGTGAAATTATAAAATCTACACACTATTAATGCAAACTGCAATTAATCCTCATGTATAAATACTTTTGAAATAAATGATAAAATGTGTAGTTATGTATTTTGTTGCGGTTTATTATTCACATCCTACAAATAATATTATTTATCATATGTATAGCTACAGGTCCCGTCCTGTCAGTGGAAGGAGATTTGTCTTAAATGACCTTCATTCCACCAGTCTTGTCTATACTATAATACATTACCTAATTAAACTCGTAACCGTGACGAAAGCGTATCGAGCCTCGGTGGCCTAATGGTTAAGGCATCCGACTCGTAAGAGGTACTGGGTTCGAACCCCAGTGCTGCCATGTACCCATGAAACTTCATCATTAAATGTAGATGCGATGCTCTTACGGTGAGGGAAAACGTACTGATGAAACATGCACATTCACGCGACTGAATGTGTTAGCATGATTTAATCTGGTCCCTGTTGACAGGTCACTTGACAGTAACTACAGTTACCATAGCCTCCTTCAGTAAGATGAAGGACCCATCTGCGATCCTCCGTATCCTGGATCATGGTCAAGGTGAAACGATGATTATTTTTTATGACGTAACGTAATCGTATCCCTCCAGAACGGCTACGCTTATTTAACTAATTTTTTATTGAGTTGTCAGTTTGTATGAAAGGAAATGTATAGAGTAGTACGCGGAATTTTACTTTTGAATCGATGGTAAGCTTCGTAACTTTTAACTTTGGGGCGCAAAGTGGCTCTTTTTTAATAAATTAAATAATCTTTAAATTAAGTGCGCTTTGATCTAGTTTTAGGCATCTGAACTAAGCAAAATTTACGTTGATAGTCAGTTTCCTAACTTTTTAACTTCGAGTTCGGTAGGTACTCCAAAAAGCACAATATAGTCAAGTTCATGACCGGTTTCTAACGGGCACGGGGTACCTACTGTGGTGCCCAATTTAATACGTGAAAGCATAATTCCAATGTTACGCCCACAATAGAAACCTAAATTATTTTTAATTGAATTTAGAGGGCTTGTACAGCTTTTAGTGAAATTGCAAATTATCTGGACGCACATGTTTTATATTCACCAACCAAACGGTTATGAACAGCGTGTTTTGAAAACGGTAGAATAGTAAGTTTAGTGATTATATTTATTTGAAAAAGCATATCAGCAAGGCCTTTTACTTATGTCAGTACCTATCTAATTCTTAATCAATTTAAAATGAAAATGTAAGCAATGAGCATCAATTTAAAATGTTCAAAACAACTACTTATTTAAGTAGTGATTCAGCAAATGCAATATATAAAGTAATATGAATGAATACTTACCTTTTATTTGCTGTCTGATCGCAAATACCACAATAGATATACATATTAATTAACTATATAAAACCACTTTGATTTGGAAATGAAACTTTCCACAACGAACGGCTAACTTTTGAATGAGTTTATGAAAGGTAGTAAGAAAGCCGTTTTAGCGCCGTCTAGGAAAGGCCGTGGTTATTTTGACCTGGAAAAGGATGGCAAAACGAAATAATCGTATATTTTACGGATTTAAGTAGAAAGAATGTTCATCATAGTAGACACCGCAGTGGCGTCCACTGTGTCGATAAAAAAGCTTATGATTTGCAAACCAAATCTTTGTTTCGATAACTTGCGGTTATAGGGTTATTCAGTCAGAATCTGTATACAAAAATGTAATGAGAAAAACAGAATACGAGCGAAGTAGCGGGGGAACTTTATATCAAATGTAACATATTAACTGTATATTCGATCGATTACGATAAATACCGGTTTTTTAAATAGCTACATCACTAATATGGCTGTTCAAGTCGAGAATCACAATCGAGCAGCTGTCAAGTAGTGTGATTCGTTTGCTTCGTGTAAATTTTGTGATGTACAAGTTTCAAATCCGTCTATTTATCAATGAATATGGTTTATATTAACAGATAATGGTTATTTATGTGACTTATTTTATTAAAAACATTTTGAACTGTGTTTAGGACAATAAGTTGCGATTATTTGGTTATAATGGAGGATCTCAATTTGACAGAGACCGAAATGAGATATTTCGGCGATTTGTTTTTATGTTGCGACGAGGAATCGAACGGGAAAATACCTATTTTAAAAGCTACAGAATTGTTTAGATCATCTAATATACCCAACGATGTCCTGAAACAGGTAATATTCGCATTATTTTGAGCCCCTTGGTTAATAATAAGTTTCGTTCGCAAGTGACTGATTTAGGGCACTAATTATATGTTACAGATTATGGACATTAGCGTGGCTCCCAATACCTGCGCATCCCTGAACCATATGAATAGGAAACAATTTTATTCTGCGCTAAAATTGATAGCTGCACATCAGACAAACATGTCACTGAAACCTGAGCTTTTATCTACACCTCTGGACCTCCCACTGCCGAGGTTCACATGGACACTCAACTCGGAAGCTAGTGCCGACCTAATACAATTATCTAATTCACCAAAAGAACATCACATCTCAAAAAGAGATAGGAATTTCGCAAGCAATGTTGGTGCCTATGAACCAATACGGTTGTCATCAAACCTGTCAGACAGTGATGTTCCACAAACACTGTCTCTTGATGCCACAGAGGCATTAAGTACCGATGATTCCGAAATGGAGTCTGAAACTTTGTCACAGAGATCTGGCTCGCTTGGTGTAAGTATTTTGGTTTTTTACTGTGAAATTGTGAAAATTTTTGCAACTGGTTAGAAACTAGAGTTGAACAACATGATTAAATTCATTTTTGGTTTAAAATGGAACTTCTTAATTAAAGTTTTGCATCTTAATTAAGTCATATAATTACAACAGTAATAGTTATCTTTCCTTACTGATTGCTACTGACTCACTTTGTTATCAGTTTGTCATACAAGCCTCCATTCAAGTCATTGGCATGTTAAGTAGATTCCTGACCTTGTTACATGCAATGAAGATATTCAACTTGATTTACATTTGAATTGAATATTTAAAACATTTTGTTTTACACCAATTCAAAATAAATGTATCACAAACCAAAATAGAAAAATATTTTGGAAATAAAAGCTAATTGATACTCGATTCAAACTTGAATTAATTATTTTTGTTGAAAAATTTAGTGTTTTGTCCAATTCATGGCTTAATTATAATAATCCATGTCTTGTATTCAACATAATGTGCCAGCAACAATTTATATGTTCATAGTAGACAAAATCAGAGCTATAGAATAGATACCTTATATAGTGAATGTGTGGTAGTAAATATCTGTGCATTAATTTAAATGTGTTGTGATTAAAGAATATTAGAAATAAAAAGCACCTGTGTGGGCTTTTGGGCTGCCCTTGGGGCAGCTCCACTTAACTTACAATATCATTATTTCTGTGATATTGTGGGAACCTTGTATAATTAGAAGAAAAAGTTCACTATTGGGCAATGACCTCCCAAATGGTTCTGTGCTGGATCAAACTTCACATTGATCAGCCTTTTGAATCCAGTGGCTCAATTTATTGACACAACCATTCAATTGGTGATTGTGCCCTTTCATCATTTATTTCATGGCTTACCACAGGAGCATACAAATATCATAATGTAGATCAAGGACATTATCGAGATCAAGGAAGGAAACCGATGGTTGAGTATCAGGAGTGTCCATCTTGACCCTGTATCACGGCTTCTTGTAATACATATCATATTATCTGTCTCCGTGCTTCAGAGGCTAAATTAAATTAGATTATATATATTTATTGATCAGATCATTATAGAATCCAAAAAACATCTTAGTAACATAATATTATATTACACCACTATGTTAGTAATACAATTACTAAGCTATTGGTCCCAGGTGTTCTCAATTTATAGTGGTTGCCATAATGCGCGTTTCTTGCCAGCTTGGTAGCACAGTGGCGTTCAAATAAAGGGATAGTCGGCGAGTGATAGCGATGGAGTATCACAGAGTGAAATAAATAGGAAAGAAAAGCTTTGGACACGCGCTGTTCTGCCCTCGTTAAACCAGCATAAGCTACAATGGAGGCTCTTTCAGTGACTCCCATTAATAAACCATAAAAATACTGTGACAGCCTTGCCCTCTATCACATTTGAGGCTAACTGGCTAACTGGATAAATATGCAAAATGTAGATGTATTTGTGTCTGGCCAACTCGTTTAGGGATAGTGTTGATATACCAAATTATTATGATGACTGTACAATATACATTCTGATTGACATGCTCCCGCTTAGGGTATGACTGAAATTGGGGTAGAAACATGCGTGTCAATTTCATTTTGCCATATCAATTTTGAATTTAGTCATATGCAGAAGCAAATGAAGTTGCTTTTCCGTTGTTATTAAATGAATCTCTTTCTTCATCGCCAAGTCCGTCGGCGCTGAATCGTACTTTTTGCGCGAGATCTCGGATCTCTCGACAAGACATGGAGTCCTCCAAAGTGACTGCCGACTAAGTACATCATCATCAGCCTATACTAGTCCACTGCTGGACATAGGCCTCCCAAAACCAGCGCCAATGCACCTTGTTCTCGGCTTGACCTCGCAAATGGGCATTCCATCTGGCCGGAGGGCGTTCCAAGCTTACTGAATCGCGGTCTACACTCCAGAACTAGTTAACCCCTCGTTTTACCCTATCATGTTTACCGCTAAGTAATTCACAACCTGTCTGCAGAGGCGCGGCAAGAACGGTTCCCCATGGAGTGCGAGCGAGAGCCCGACGCCCACCAATAGCGTGGCGGAGCGCGCGCATCCCGTTTGGGAGCACAGCGCCACCGGCCGCGGCGTCTGGCCTGCCAACACCGCTGAGGAGCACACCAGGCTGCTTGGTGAGGATTTTTTATTTGACTGACGTTTGTTTTTCACCCCTGACGCAAGAGGGCTGTTATTAGGACGTGTGTAGAGCTGTTATAAGTTTGACGGGTGTTTCCCTGTCTGTCTGTAGTATCATCCCTAACGGCTGGACTGAATTCGATGAGGTTTCTGTCATTTGGAAACCAGTTTAATCGGGGTGGTTCTTAGATTTGTTTCGTTAAAATTGGTCGGTTAGGTTATACGACAAACTTATTCTTTCAGTACTGACGACGTGAGGTTTGACAGACACGAACGCTCGAATTGTCTGGCTAGGTACTTGTATTAGCGTAATACTATTGTCCTTTACTGCCCTCCACTCTTCGGGTTGACGCCTGGCAGCTTTCATGGAGAGTGGCAGTGTTGGTGTTTGCGATTTCGGTCAGTTATGGAGTTTATAAAATCGGATTGCTTCATTATTGTGTGAAAAGCAGACTACTCATCTCACGGATAGCGGAAAATGTCGCCCATAAAATCTTTGATTCATACGAGTACACGTAGGTAATTTAACCGCAAATACGTTGTCATTGTGAGAACTAAGTTGACGAGCAATTGGTACCTTATCCTTGAAGCTTGAATACTGCAATTATTGGTGGTTAAGGGCAAAAATGAAATGTGAAAAAATTATACATTTGGCCGGACTTCTCTGGCTTGCCAGCGCCCTACCACCTGCTTGCCTAGATTAGATTAGGCATACACGAGCATTCTCCGGAACTAAACAAATTTAAGGCCTATTTTACGTGGGGGTGCAAACCCCTGCCAACGTGCACGACTAGCACACGTGTATTGCGACATAGATATTGCTATATCTTTCACCTTAGTTTTGAGAGAAGTAAACAAACGCACTCTCGTGGCGCGAGATGTGTCGCGGGCACACATGTGCTAACCGTGCTGCTTGTCTATAAAGAAACTATATAAAACTAATAAACTTTAGTCCAGTTGTTATGTTTTTATTATCATGATTTTGATTTGGCGAAATGTTGAACCTTAATAATATTGCAATTAAAATCTACTTATACAACCAATTGAAACTAAAAATCAATTAAAAACTAGTTCCAATACTTTACAGGTGTTTCTTAAAGTTAAAAATGTCTCATACGACTGTTTTCTAAAAGTAATCTTGTTATAAGAATGAAAGAATAATATATGCGTGAGTGTGTATTTGTCGCAAGTCGTTAATTTTATTGAATTAAAAACAAAATGGCGTTTTCATTCTTAAAAGTCGAGTTACATATCATCTTGTAGCATACATCCTAAGTTCAACTGTGAAATTGTTAGCGATTCGCATATCCCACTTTGAGAAACACTACAATATAGTTTACCTAAACGCTCAATTTGTGCGTAACACATTTGCAAGTAGACAAAATGAAGCATAAACTAAACATATTAATTATTCTCGAGTCATTGTGTTTTAGTATAGTTTTATAGTTTTTGTGTAGGTACACTGAAGATAACACAATACCTTTATGCGATCATAGCTATGTGAATCATCAGTCACTATTCAAACAGGCGCCATGAATTGTGCTAATTGTTGTTTTTGCATCTCTTTAGCGATTCAACCTTGCTCGGCGTGGAGTATTTTTTATTCCATCTTGTTTAAAAGGACATGCCCTAATTATTTGATTAGCTAGTCGTATAATTAAGGAGAGTTATGGAATTAATTGACTGATTGTTTATAATAAGATTGCTTTTTGTTAATGTTTACGTCCATTGTTTTGAAACTGCCTTTTCAACGGAGGCGCAAAATAAGTAACCAACTTTTAGGGTCTGCCAAAATCTACACTGGGTCTACAGGTACTTAAAATTACCTTTGGACCAGTAATAGCGTCGACCTTGATTACGCGTATAATGAATTACCTCACCGAGATCACGGCTAAAAGCAGCTTTTGCCAGCAACTTTGTTCGCTAATAATTCGGTATACTTTGTCATGTTCCAATCTAATAATAAATATCATTAAGTGTTACGAACTTTAGATGCAATAATAACTCATCGTCCTAGCGCTTATCCCGGCCTCTGTCAGGGTCCGCTTTCCTACCCATTTTTCTCCACTTAGCCTGGTCTTCAGCATCCTCGCGTCGTAAGCCGATCGCTCTCGCATCCGACTCAGCGATGTCAATCCATCGCTTCTGGAATGGAATATGGAATTAAAAGTATTTTTCCTTTTTCTTGCTAAATTATTATTATTATTTATTTATTAGGTTCACCAACAGTTTATACACTACATAAAAATCTTATAGTATGTAAAGTAACAGCATTTTTCTAAATAGTTGAATAACTTAGTAATTTTTCTCACATGAAATTACACGCTCTTTCCAATCCATATACTTACTTACCCTACCGTGCTATTACAGGCACGGAAGAGGAGTCCTCGGACCGGCACTCCTCGGAGGAGGAGGGCTCGGGCGGGACGGCCACCGACGGCGACCAGTGGGCCATGAGCGGCGCGCAGGCGAGGCACTACGCCGCCCAGTTCGCGCACCTAAGGCCCGACCGCGGAATGCTGCCCGGGCCTGCGGCGAGGTATGTTTAAAACTTTATATATTTTTTTAGTTTATTTATTTACTATATGACGAACTTTTCTGTTAACTGACTTTTCGCCACCGTCGCATTCAAACGTACAAAGACCGTAGTCTTCAATTTCGCCATTCCACATATAAGTCGGTCGCACTGTACATAGGCTGTAGTGCAGACGGAATGATACAGTGTACATAAATGCTACTCTCTTAATTTCAGACTGTTCTTCGAAAAGTCCCGCCTCCCCGTCGCCGACTTGCGCAAGATCTGGCAGCTGGCGGACATCACGAAAGACGGCATGCTGACCCTGGAGGAGTTCAGCATCGCGATGCACCTGATCGTGGTCCGGCGCGCGGGCGGCGCCCTGCCCGCCGCCCTGCCGCCCGCGCTGCGGCCCGCCGCCGCGCCCGCCACCGACCTCGTCGACCTCGGCGCCGACATGTTCGGCTCCGGCACCTCCGCCGACTTCAACTTCCCCAGGCCGGAGCCCTCGCCGCGCGCCGACGACCGCCCGCCCTCGCCCTCGCCGCCGAAGCCCGAGGCGAAGACCGAGTGGACCAAGTTCGTCGACTCGCCCACCTCGAGCGTCTCCAGCCCGGGCCCGAAGCCGGTCAACTTCGACTTCCAGAAGGCGGCCGTGGAGCGCGACCCGAAGATCTTCCACCCGGTGGCGCTGCGGGTGACGCCCGACGCGGCCGCGGAGCCCGAGCGGCGCGCGTCGGCGTCGCCGCGGCGGGACGACCTCGCGCTCGCCTTCGACCCGGCCAGCCCGAAGCGGGTGCCCTCGCAGCCGCCGCAGCCGCAGCCGCCGCAGCCACTGCCGCCGCCGGGCGGGGAGCCGGCCAACGGGACCCCGGAGATCAAGTCGATCCAGCGGCCGCAGCCGCGGAAGCCGGTGAAGAGCGCGGGCGTGCTGCCGCCGCCGCCGGCGCCCGCGCGCGACGCTCCCGCTCCCGCCGCCGCCGCCGCCGACGAGCCGGCGCCGCCGCGGAAGGAGCCGCCGCCGCCGCCGCCGCCGCGCCCACTCCGAAACCATGCGCGCTCCAGCTCACTCGACCTGACGAGGCTGAAGCCGGCTGCGGCTCCGGCAGCGCCTGCGCCGCCGCCGCGAGCCTCGCCCCCCACCGCGCCCGCGCCCGCGTCCGCTCCGGTGGAGGCGCCGGTGATGCACGGCGCGTTCGAGGTGTACCGGCGGGCGCGGTCCCCGGCGGGCGCGGGCGCGGGGGCGATAGCGGGCGCAGGTGAGTCGGTGCGCGCCCTCCGCGAGCGCAACGTGGCATTACACCGCGCCTGCCGCGCCCTCTGCGGGGAACTAGCGGACGCGCAGACGGAGCGCGCCCTGTTGCAGGCGAGACTGCAGCGCCCCGAGCCCTAGTCGGCCCCCCCTCGCGCCCGGTAATCTCCGCTTTCGCGTCGCAAAACGCCGGACTCGCCGCCTTGCATCTAGATCTACGACTGAGAGATGAATTAGTATTTTTGAAATGGACTTTTACAATCTCGAACTGAATCAGTAGAACTCGACCCGAACGTTTCCGTAGAGAACGCTTTTTAGCTCGACACTTCTCCGAGGAACTATGACCCTGTTTATATTTACTTTGTTTGGGGAAATATATTAATTACTTTAATGAAGATTAAAAATACAAAATATGTGAATTACATAAAAAACGTCATGTGGCTCACTGGCCCGTTTGTCTCCCCCTAATATAGACAGACAGACTGCATACCGTGTACGTCAATATAAACATCAGCATCAGTACTGCTAAACTCACAGAAACTAGCTAGATCGCTAATATTGAAATGATTACGTCGTAGTTATGAAAGATATCGAATATTTTTAAACCATTACGAAAATACGTTACCTGAAATAAATACAAAAGTACTTACTAAATTTACTTTTGTAATCGTCCCGGGTGTACACTGGCGATCTATAAAGGCTTCAAGGAGTGCCTTTTTTAAAAGGAAATCCAAAATGACTGCCATCTCAATAGACCAGTAAAATTGTCAACCCTTGTGCCTAGTTATATGGTCACTACAAAAGACAGCTGACGTGAAGATTATATTGTAAATATGTAATAATTTACCGCTGCAGGTAGTTACAACTACCCGCAGTTTACTCGTTTAAAAATAACTCACTACAGTGCCATCTAGCCCCAAACTATTTAGTTATAGGTAGATTATAGGTGCTAGATAATGTCTACATTTCCACCCAAGCGCAGTTTGGATCTCTGTTAACTATCCCGAGAGATCCAATTTTTTTTATTTTGATCAAAGGTACTGCTATGTATAATATGTCAAAATTTTTAAATACGACACTCGGGAACAAGTGTAACTTCCTGTTAGTGTTCGGATTTTGTTCAGTAGTTTCGGTAAATCATCCCCAAATTTTGCCGTTTACCGCCCCCAATATCTAAACACACAAACTGTTTATTTCTACTATGTAGAACTGCCGATGGAGGATTTATTAATTCCCGAATTTTAAATCACTACAGTACAACGGTAGGTACGGTACGATACAGTAGTAGAGCTCGTTTCTGACACGCCTCACTATCGCATTAACGCACACAAGCAAATTTAAAATATTGACGCATGCCGTTGTAATTGGTCGTTCAGTTGCTGGTGAGACTCAACGTAGGAGCACGCGTCGTTCGATTGAAGCAGTCGACGCTCCCACACAGATGAAGTGTCGTTATTAATATTTGCACTCACACATCGAAATCAACTAATCAAGTAGTGGGGCGCGTCATTTCAGCTTAGACAAGCTCTACTACGGTAGTTCTACATGGTAGAAATAAACAGTTTGTTTCCCTATCATAAAATATTTGATATCTTTTATTTACTCACACACACTGTCGTAATCCGTTTTGGTAATAATTTATTAGGTTTTGTCCAGTCTAGTCTGACTATAATTAGGGGGAATTATTTCGAAAATTTGTTGACGCAGTCTATGCAATAATTAATTAATATATTAGCAGAGCCGTATAAAAGCCCCTATAGAATTATATGACGATTTCCCCCAAAAATTGAATTGAGAAATAGATCTAAATTTTTTATGGATGCAATTATAAAAGTTTCGGAGTCATAGTGTTTTGTAAGATTCACCAATATTCTGCTTTGGTATGAAGGGAAAGGCAAGTAGGTACAGCTAACAGCAATACATATACAACAGCAATATTAGTAGAGCTCGTCTAATTTAAAATGACGCGCCCCACTATCGCATTAACGCACACAAGCAAGTGTAAAATATGGACGCAATACATATACAAATGCCGTTGTAATTGGTCATTCAGTTGCCGGTAAGATTCAAACGTCGGAGCACGCGCCGTTCATTGGCTCCCACACAGATGAAGTGTCGTTATTAATATTTGAACTCAAACATCGAAATCAACTAACTAAGTAGTGGGGCGCGTCATCTTAGACTAGACGAGCTCTACATATATCTAGATATGATCAAATAGATATGTACTAGTACCACAGTTATAAAATAGTACATATCTATCAGTTTGTATACGAATCGGTAATATTTGTTTACGCAGAAATGTAATGGACGTTCGCATCGCAATACAGACCTTATTGCTTTACATTAAAATCAGGGTCCCCAGGTTGTGCATGTAAATATTCCCCAGGTTTTAATTTACCCCAAAAATCAATCATTTACATTAATTAACTCCCATAGTTCTTGAAAAATGTGTTTCAAACGTCTTCAAAATACTTTTTGATCCTGAATGAGGAACATTCAGATTAAATTTCACCAATCCTTCCACAAAATTTTCCTCTAAAATTCGGAAAAAACCCTCCTGTCTGAAGACTCTAGTTAAGATTTGAATTGCGAAGACGCTGTGACGGAGCAGACTGCGAAAATGGCGCGTACGCAACAACCAATCGCGGGCGAGATATTTTCGCGCCATTCAAAATTATGGCTTCTGTGCAGAAGGGAGGGTATACCTAGAAATATACAATGTAGGGAGGGTAGGCCAAGAAAGTGCAAAATCAATTATGACAAAATCTCCCGTGTCACGCAAATGTCGCTGGGTTGGCACCAGTATTTAATTGCAAAGGAAAATAGACATTGTTTTATTATGACGTGCAACAAAATTTCATACTGCATAGTTGACACAGTGGTTGAGACGACAGCACCTCAACCTACCCTGTTTCTGTCTTCGGTGTGTACAAAAGACAGCATACAGACCCAGCATATACCCTAAACCAGAATAAACAGCTAACATTGCTATGCGGGTCTATAGAGACGCTAGCTCATCTTATACTGGTTTTGGGTAGGGCGATACTAGCTTATTTTATACCTACTGGTGGGTGGTGGATAGGTTGACTCTGTACTACTGTATATTCTTTGAATGTCTTGTTGTTATTATTGCTGCTGACTAAAGTTACTAAGTTACTTCATGTGCTTGTACCCTGTACCTATTAACCGAAAGAAATAAAAGGGCGAATATCTTGCAAATATGTATTTTTGACAAATTCCATCGATGCACTTATGAGGCTACTATGAGCGTGCAGTATTTAAGACCTACACATTTCCATTACTTACACTTTCATCATAAAAAAAAACTAGTCACAAAATCGTTTACATGTTGCGAGAGTGACTTTGGCAAGTATTTAGGTACATTTTATAATTATCTTACTCAATAAACTCTTAATAAGATTTTTTAAAGATTCTATATTTTTCTCAATAAATTCGGTAACAGTATGGCCAAATCGTCGTCAATTGACTTTAACAGCTTTGAATATTCACTAAATTATGTTTTAGGTTTTACAGTGAAGTCTACCTCAAAATTTTAAAATATCAAAGACGCGTAGAATTTTTTGTTGAGTATTGAATGGTTGTGCTATTGAAATGAATGAAGTGTAAAGATGTCGAAGAAATGTCATAGTTTTTTCACAATATTATAGAATATATGTAATTTGTTATCGATAGTCGGGTTTTGAAGTAAGACTTTTAAAATATCGCTGACTTGAATAAATGCATGAAGAGGTACAATTTATTTGTGAAATAACAAAAAAAAGGACTTAATATTAATCTGGATTACTATTAATTTTGACTTGTATAGGTAATATCAATGTGTACCTACATGAGTGATTTCCGCGTTGCTTGAATTGCATTCCCTAACTAAGTTATTGTAATATTTGCTTTGAATTTTAAATATAATAAATAATGTACCATCGGTGAAGCTTGTTGTTGAACATTTGTGAATGTTGTATAAATAAAATTATTTCGTTATAAATGTATAAATGCCATGTTAATGACTATAATGACACGAGAGAATGACGAATAAAAGATTGTTATTGTAAGTAAATAGGTAATTAAATGTCCCCGAGGATCACCTGTCGTCCTTCGATGTGGTCAGGCACGCAAAATGTTATAAACAAATAAAATATATGAATTATAATATAGATTATAAATGGAAAAGTGTGAAAAACAATTGTATTATATAAGATCATTGTAAAAGTATTTATCTTTTATTTAACCGTACTATTGTAAGAATATTTTGTCCCTGTCGGGCAGCCTCTGCAGTGTAAATATTTTGTTTTTAATCCTGACGCGTGTTCTAAATGTATCTGCGACGCTTGGTAACCCCACTCCATTAAACTACATTTCGGTCCAATTTTGTACTACATATTAATATTACACCCCCCTATTTATCTATTTATGTTTCTTAAGAGATACAGTAATGCTTATTACTATTGTAGTAAACTATGTACAATAAATTTATATCAAAACGTATCATATGTATTTCTATTCGACGTCTCCCCTCGATCGGCGCGGCAGTGGTGGCAGCCTCGCGTCTCCGCAATCGCGCGCGACACTATCGCTATCGGAAAATCGATATCGGATTAACAGGAGCGCGGCCGCGCGCGAGCCGCTGCGATCCGTGATAACGAGCGATAACTACCCACTCCGGGGACAGCTCCTAACGAGGCTGGACGCGGCATTTCTCTCCCTTTCCCTCCGAGAGCGTATTCCGCATACCTGTGGCGGCGGCCGGCCTTTTTTTGTTTGGAGCCCCCCGCCGTGGCCCGGCGCCCGCCACTCCGCGCCCGGACGCGACGCGCGACGCACGCGGCGGCTGCCTCGACCGACCGCGACCGCGACCGCGATCAACCGCGACTGACCGCGACCGCGACCGTCATGCAGCACCCCCTCGCGATCCTGCTGGCCGCCGCCGGCCTGGTCGTCGGCGCCGGCGCCGAGGCCTCGGTGCGGACTTGTGAACCGATCAAAGTGGCAATGTGCAAGAACATCGGATACAACCAGACCGGCATGCCGAACCTGGCGCGGCACACGCTGCAGGGCGACGCCGACATCACGCTGCAGACCTACTCGCCGCTGGTGCAGTACGGCTGCTCGTCGCAGCTGCACCTCTTCCTGTGCTCGGTGTACGTGCCGATGTGCACGGACAAGGTGGCGCTGCCGATCGGGCCGTGCCGCGGGCTCTGCGAGAGCGTGTACGCGCGCTGCTACCCGGTGCTGAGCGGGTTCGGGTTCACCTGGCCCGCGGAGCTGGACTGCTCGCTGTTCCCCGCGGAGAACAACCACGAGCACATGTGCATGGAGGGCCCGGGCGAGCGGCTGGCGGGCCCGGAGGCGGGGCCGGCGGGCCCGGCGGGCGGCGGGCGCGGCGCGTGCCGGCGGCTGGCGCGGCCCGCCAGCTGGCTGTGGGTGCGCGGCTCGGGCCGCTGCGCGCAGTACTGCGACGCGGAGGTGCTGTGGGAGGCGGCGCAGCGGCGCGCGGCCGAGGTGTGGCTGGCGACGTGGGCCGCGCTCAGCTTCGCGTGCACGGTGGCGGCGGTGGGCGCGCAGCTGGCGTGCGGCGAGCGCGGCGCGGGCGGGCCCGGCGGGGCGGGGGCGCGCGCGCTGGTGCTGGTGGCGCTGTGCCGGTGCGCGGCGGCCGCGGGCTGGGGCGTGCGCGCCGCCGCGGGCCGCGCCGCCGCCGGCTGCGCCAAGGACTCCACCTCGCCCGCGCGGCTGCTGCTCGCGCACGACGGACTCGCCAACCCCAACTGCGCCGTCGTCTTCCTCCTCCTCTACTATTTCGGACTCGCCGCCTCTGTCTGGTGAGTCGCTATCTCTTAGTCACTTTTTGTTTATTTACTTTGTTTACTTTTAGTTCCTATACGACAATCTTTTAGGAAAAGATCTAGCATCAATTTTACTATCTAAACATACACGTAGACTATACAATACTTACACAAAACTCAATTTCATGTTAAAATTTCCGTTACCAGTTCTACCTACCTGATTGTTACAAAGGGACTCCATCCTTGCAACCAAACAACCTTACGATGCAAAAAAACTGCAGCGTGACAATGATTGACGTCGTGCAAAATATACAAATGTGTTCTATAGCAGGCTTACGATACCTGCGTCTTTGTGAGGCGCGTCCCTGACTCCGCTTTATTGCCAATCAATTATGTTTTGTCACCTAGCAGTACAATGCAGGTTTCTAATTTGTCCTTCGCGTGTACGAGCCATTTGTCAAGTCCCGTGCAGAGCGCGCTGACAATAAAACTGCCTCACCATCGACGTACCTGCCATCAATTGTTATGAAGAAAGACGCGTCGAAATAAATACGTATTTCTATGCTGGTGTAGTGGAGTACAAATTGCTTAGTCGTCGCATAATCAGAGCGGGATCATTGTCCAGGGCCGCTCCGAGAGCTCTGAAACAATACTATATTTTGAAAGTGAATAGAATAACTTAACTGGAATTCCTCCGGCTATATTTGTACGGTAGCCGCCCGCTAGCCCTTTGTTTGCTCGACAATAAGTCATGCTTTGAAACCGTTTGAAACTGGTTCCTACTCCTTTTCCTTACAAAAGACTTCACAGGAAAGGACCAGAAACTATGGCCATAGGAAATTGTAGGCGACATAAACTCATAAAATAGCTCTCCTTATCGTAAACTGGCTACCTCTTTAACTAAAATTTCTCAAGCTACTCTACAAATTGAGTGGTACTTACTATTTAGTGTAAGAATGGTAAGGAAGTGTTAATGGTTTTTAGATTGATATCTACCAACAATGCAGCAATTCACAAATTCCCCGCAAGCTTTATCTAGGTACGTTTACCGATGTTAGTGCGGTAGATAATAGATAGTATTCCATGGTAATAAGGTCGTAATTTCTATCACCATATATGTATACCTACGAACACATAATATACCTATACCTTACCTACAAAAACGTATTCAAATCAACCTCATCACGATCAGTCGCGTCTTGGAAAAACGACTTAAAAGCATTCCTTCCGCAATGGCAGTCACAAAATAAGATAGGTGTGTAAATCAAGCGCATTCCACGAACGTATAATACCGTTCCTAAAAGAAGACTAGAGAACTCGGCCCATAAAGAAAAACGAATTAGGAAATAAAACGAACGAGCCACATAAATCACTGGGCAGACGGTGCCGGCCCATGCGCCGCCGCGGACGCAACCTCTACTCAAAAACTTCAAACTTATAACCTCTTGAGTGCCAAGCCAACAACTAACCTTATTAAATAGCATGTGTGTAAACTAAACTGAGGTACTAACCAAAACTTTAAGTTTTATCATCGCGCTCCATCCGAACTCAAGTACCTACAGATGAATTAGCTCAACAGTGGTGGAAATGATTTTATCTCCCGACTTATATTAAAATGGTTGTCATTGTCCAGGTAGGGATTTGTTAATATAGTTTCTTAGGTCTTTTTAAATTCGAATTTATTTTTATTTATTTATTAGGTTCACCAACAGTTTATACACTACATAAAAATCTTATAGTATGTAAAGTAACAGCATTTATCTAGTTTTAGAATTATGCATAGACACAAATTAGGTCTACAGCTGTACCAGTACCATAGCCAAATATGGTCTCAAATATCCTTTAACCAGTCAATATAATAATAACTTGTGTAATACAAAACCGTATCTCGCAATACGCAAAGTGAGCCTGGATTAGAATTAGAGCTATGTTGTAACAACAATGACATTTTACGACAACATTTACGATTCAGAAAGTGTTTTTATGAGCTGCGTTAGACGACTTGTTATGTTACTGGAATAAAATGTTATTGTTCATCAACAACCGTTACATTATTTTTTGTGATAAGGCTGGATTCGCGTTTCCGACCTACTCTACATTCAAGGGATATGGTTAGACTCTTTACAGTTAGTCAAATAGGTACTCTTAGTGACTCAGGAGCTCGAAGACCTAATAGGTAATCCAATCACTCTACTATCTGATCCAACCAATTAGAGTTAGACGTACTTGGATTAATTTGATGGTAGATACAACAAAAACAAATTAACACAGCAGTTGTAGCAAGGGTCGGTCGCGAAAGAAAATTTGTTATAAACTATGGATTATTGGGCCATACAGTTCATTCAGTCTTTGATTGGATAACCACTTTTGTCCGCTTGTGGCTCCATTTACATTGCCCTAGAGTTAGCTAGACCATCTAGACCTAGACAGGGCTTAGAGCCTAGACGCGATTATACGAGATCAGATATATGAATCCTTTTTATATAAGATGTATGTATAATTCAAACTGAATGTAATAACGACAGAAATACATGAGTAAGTCGCTTAGCTATCATACTCATTCAATAAATACTGGTAAAAAGTAGCCCCAGTACTTTGATGTACTGAAGCTACATTGTCTCTATTAATTTTTTCTCTATTAATCAAGTGTTATTTTCACGCAAACAAAGCTTGCCATATATGTGACAACACTGACAAGGGGCAATACTGTACATCAGCCTTCTTTCCCTTAGCACTTATCAAAGAAAAGTGAGCGATCAATGTAGCCCCGTTTTACGGTACCAATATTCATATAAACACTAAAACTAATACACAACGTAGTCATTTTATGAAGTTCCAACAGCACTGGATACAATAAATGTCTCTTTCTCTCTTATCTACTCGCTCGACCACACTAGTAACTAGTGAATTAGCATAAATTACAAACGTTCCCAGCAGGAAAGATATCATTAATTATGTCATAGCGTCAGGCACGCTCGTTTTACTACGCAAGAAATGAGAAACGACCATCTCCCACACGTGAACAGAAATTAATACGCAACAGCTGCGCTCGCGGGAACGAAACTAAATACTTGGTTAGGGAAAAAAGTCACAAACCAGCGTCTTAATTTTAAAATTTTGAACGTGGAGACTTCCCGGGTGTTGCCACAAAAAATATGTAGCCGCAAAGAATAACGCTAGTGATTTATATGGAAGGAAAAGGTGATTAACTTTTATGTTTTGTAACAGCCTTTACTGTTTACCATTAATGTGCTGACACCATACCTTTACTTAGCGTAAGTGCATAGCACAATCATCATTCCATTATCATAGTTAGTACGTACGTACTTACTTGTACTTGATACGTTTCATACCTATCCAGTAAAACGATTATAAAGCTATTTATAAGTACACCGGTATCTGTCGTGATGATCTCTTACCCAGTGGCAAGGCATCACTCTGTGATTTCCGATCATTTTGTTTGTTCTTTGGACGTGATTACTTCGTCCTTAAATCGCTTTACTTAACCCTCCTCCACAATAATGGAGGGTATGGCCATAATCTTCACGCTTGGCAGGCGGGTTGGACATATCAGTGTTGTAAACATACAAAAGAAAACATTGTTGAACATTCACTAATCTGTAGCGATCCTAGCTGAATTGTTTATAAGACACTAGCGACCTGCCCCGGCTTCGCACATGTTTATGTACATACATAGAAACCTTCCGGAAGAAATTCTCTAACTGATGGTGAGAAGCGCATCAAAATCGGTTGTGTAGTTTAGGAGGAATTAGCGAAAATACATACAGACGCTTAATGTAATTTTATTTACCCATAGGTACTATGTATAGATTACCTAGTCGCTAAACGGCATCCGCGAACAGTAGACTAATAACATAACTCTGTTGCTAACATGGTCTGATTTCAATTATTGAAATTGTTACTTTTGCGGTTACGTATCATCGATTTAATAGGTTCAGTTGCTAACAACGTTTCATTGCAATTTAATAATAATAAACTTTAACTATTAAATCGAAAAAGTAACAATGACAATAATAGAATTCAGAGAATTGGTAGCAGCAGAGTTACGTAATTAGCTTATAGAAAAGGTTGGTTCTATGGTCTGCTTTGCCGACGCCACGCGATTTCTTGGTCCTATAATACCCACTACAAAATTCTTCGGGATTTCAGCTAAACCTATGGGCTTCTGAACACTTGATAACGCATAAAAACGTAAGTACATACCTACTTATAAAGCATTCTCAGTATGCATTTACTCCAAAAAGACTATAACGCAGTTACAAATTGTAAAGGTTAAAAACTTCCGATGCATTTAAATTTTTATTATGCTTTTAAGCAAATTAAAATAACCCGAAAGCAGCTTCTCGTATTGAATTTTTTATCAGAAATTACGTGAAGTAATCAAAGCAATAATAATTTGCAAATTAATTGCTTATAATTAGCGTTAAAAATAAAAATTTTGTGAGGTAGGTACCTAACTGCACTTGTGCATTTAAATTTGATGTTATCGTATTCAACCTTTTTTTGCGTTTTCAGCATTAATATCAGAAAATATAGTAGGAATAATTATCGAAATAACTTTTAGTCTCTAACTAAGCATATGTATATTTGGATAAAATATGTTATTGTTTTGAAATTAGAAAAAGAAACGCTTGCTTCCATTTAAGTAAGTACTTTAGGGATCAATGCTGTCCGCGTCCGTAGGCGAAGCCCTCTTTTTGTGGCTTCATGACTCTAGTTACCCTACACGTGATCCCTGGGTAGTGCAAAATGGACAGCACTCTCTCCGGTGGTAGGCTTCGGCCGTGGCTGGTAACCACCCTCCAGGAGAACGCGCCGTCAAGCGGCCTGGCCGTGTTTCGGTGTGATGCCTGGAGTAGCCCTATAGGAGGATGGGTCTGGACAGTTGTGGTCGCTCTGCGTAACCGTGTTTTCTACTGCTCACCACTCCCGTACCGGGTGCCTGGCTTCGGAGGGCAGCGGGATCCGAAGCACGGTGCCGCCGCTGGCCGACCGTAGATAGTTGGGGGCCCAAGTAGCTGGTTAGCCACCAGTGAAAGGCTGCCCCGCCATCTCACGAAAAATCCCAGATTGCTCTACCCTGCCGGTTGGCGACCGGATGGGAGGGCCAGGTAGCCAATCTGGGGGGGTTCGGGCGTCCCCGCGGTCTCCGCGTCAGGCACCTTCCCGTGCGGCAATGGTGAGCATGGTAGCTGGTCGGCGGAGCGCTACCTCGTCCAACTTCCGTCCTCCTGTAACAACCTATCACTCAAATAAATATAATATGAAGCGAAAAACAAGGATAAACGATAAACAGCGGCTGCACTCCCTCCCACTCAAAGTGCACCTCACTAACATCCGAGGCCTGCACTCAAATCTCAATGCAGTCCACCACCACCTCGAGACTGAAAAACCGCAGCTGCTGTTCCTCACTGAGACGCAGATCAGAAGTCCGGCTGACGCGGCGTACCTCAGCTACCCAGGGTATACTCTCGAGCACAGGTTCGTTCCTCGTGCCGGAGTCTGTGTGTACGCTCGCGACGACATCTGCATTCGGCGTCTCAGATGCTTTGAGGGGTCTGGTTTGTCCATTTTGTGGCTTCTGGTGGATACCGGTCAAGTGCAAATCTTGTTTGCCTGCGTTTATCGATCCCACAGCGGGGTCCAGGAGACGACTCGTTTATGTGACCATCTCATTGAAGCGGCGGATGAAGCGAGGGAACGTTATCCCGCGGCGCAGATGGTCATTCTGGGGGATTTCAATGCCCACCACCAAGAGTGGCTTTTCCCATACCAGGTGACCAATCATGCTGGGAGAGAGGTGCGTAAACTAGCTCTGTCGCTAGATCTCACCCAGCTAGTAAACTGCGCCACGAGGGTACCGGATGTCGACTCCCATTCCGCCAATTGCTTAGACCTTCTGCTGACAACTGATCCGGACAGGCACTCAGTATCGGTTTCCGCACCACTGGGTACATCCGACCACTGTCTGGTGAAATCTGTATACGTCTATTCCCCACCCGAGCAAAGCCCATGCAACCCCCGACGGGTGTGGCGATACAAATCAGCAGATTGGGATGAGATGCGTCACTTTTTTTCGACCTATCCTTGGCGGGAGGCATGCTTCTCTTCGGGCGATCCGTCGAGTTGTGCTGAAGCCGTTACCGCAGTTATACGGCAGGGAATGGAATACTTCATTCCATATTCTGACGTAGCGATGAATGGCAAGTCTCGTCCATGGTTTAGTGCTGACTGCAGTCGCGCTGAAGCGCTGAAGCAAGCGGCATACTCTGCCTGGGCTGAGGCTCGAGCGCATATGTCTCCGGATACTCGCAAACTGAAGAAAGCCTTTAACCTCGCCGCCAAGTCTTGCAAAAGGACGCTACGCAGGGCTCGTTTCGACCACATAGGTCGGATTGGCACCAAACTGGCCTCTTACCCTCCTGGGAGTAAGGCGTTTTGGTCTTTGGCAAAAGCGGTCGAATCGAACTTTAGTCAATCTTCGTTACCACCATTGCTGAAACCGGATGGGACACTGGCGCATGCTGCGGAAGAGAAAGCAAATTTACTTGCTTCTCAATTCGCGGCGAATTCACGTTTGGATACTGCAGGTAAAACTCCACCTATCTCACCCCGCGCTGACTGCACTATGGCAGAGGTGCGTATACATCAGAAAGAGATTTTAAAAATCCTGCGGAGTCTAGACGTGAACAAGGCTAGTGGACCAGATGGTATACCAGCAATAGTCCTGCGTAGTTGTGCCCCCGAGTTGTCTCCTATTCTCACGCGCCTGTATCGCCTCTCACTGGAGATTGGAATTGTACCGCAGACATGGAAGCTTGCCAATGTGCAGCCCGTGCCCAAGAAGGGCAGCCGCGCAGACCCTGCCAACTACCGCCCTATTTCGGTTACCTCCATTCTCTGTAAGATTATGGAGCGTGCACTGAACAAGAAACTCCTCGTGCATCTTGAAGGTAACGATCTCCTCAGCGATCACCAGTACGGATTCCGCTGTGGTCGGTCAACTGGAGACCTTCTGGTGTATGCTACTCATATGTGGAGTGAGGCCATTGAGAGGCATGGCGAGGCCCTTGCTGTGTCTCTCGATATCTCCAAGGCCTTTGACAGGGTTTGGCACGCAGCCCTTTTAAGCAAGCTTCCCTCATATGGTATTCCTGCTGGCTTTTGCACCTGGATATCGGATTTTCTGAGTGAACGATCAATCCGTGTAGTTCTAGACGGTTACACGTCTGAACTTAAGGCTATCGACGCGGGAGTTCCTCAGGGGTCGGTTCTGTCCGCGACTCTTTTCCTGCTGCATATTAATAATCTGCTTGGACCCGGTATCTTTGGGTACGCAGACGACAGCACAGTAACGGATAGATATCTGTCATATGCAAAAGCTAGTAGGGGCGATATTCAGTCTTGTCGAGAGGCCATGGTTGGTCGCTTGAACGAGGCTCTCAATGCAGTGTCCGATTGGGGCGAAGCCAATCTAGTGTCGTTCAACGCCACCAAAACACAGGCGTGTTTGTTTTCCGCTAAACGGAGTCCATTCCATCTGGCTCCGACTTTCCGGGGTGTGTCTGTGGAAATTTCCGGCAACCTACAGCTCCTGGGTGTTGAGCTATCAACCAATCTCAACTTTGGACAGTACATCGAATCAAAAGCCAAGACTGCTGCAAAAAAACTTGGAATCCTCTCGAAGGTCAAGCGGTACTTCACTTCAAGGCAGTTGCTTCAATTATATCAAGCACAAGTCCGATCTTGCATGGAATACTGCTGCCACCTCTGGGATGGATCAGCCAAATACCAACTGGCTGCTTTGGATTCGGTGGAAAAACGGGCAAAGAGACTAATTTGTGATCCGCAGTTAATTGAGGCTAAGCTGCAGAGCCTCGAGCATCGGCGTAGGGTTGCGCGTTTGTCGGTTTTCTACAGGTTGCACTTCGGAGAGTGTGCGAAGCAGTTGCACGACCTCATTCCGCCGGCCCCTTTCCGCCATCGGGAGACGCGATCCGGGCGAGCGCTTCATCCTTATGTCGTGGATCTTCCAACTATCCGCACGAGCCGCTTTGGCTCGACTTTTATAATGCGTACGGCTAAGGAGTGGAATGCGTTGCCTGCGAGTGTGTTCCCTGATCAATATAATCTGGATGCCTTCAAGGCTAGAGTGAATAGGCTGTTCCTAGACAGGCATGCTCCATCATAGACCGCATCGTCACTTACCACCAGGTGAGGTGGCGGTCAAATGCCTGGCTAGTAGAGTAATAAAAAAAAAAAAAAAAAAAAAAAAATAAGTACTCGGTTCTGAAAGCGAGACCCATTTCCCGCATTTCTGGCTAATTATAACCACTCAATTCTTTTAATACCAAACCGGTTTTAAAATTGCTCACTATTTAATGTCCTTATTAGGAACTTAACTTTTAAGTGCCCAAAATTGTTTAAAAACATAGGTTTATCGATATCGGTTACGAAGCAACTTAATCGGTACGTTTAAATAAATTATTTACCTATTTATTAGGACGTCAAGTTACATAAGGTACCTATTCGTATTTAGAGATAACCCCATGCCCAAAAATTATTTATATTTTCCTTATTTCCTGTCATAACTTTTCTAATACCATGTACCTATAACCAAATTTAATTTGCGGACTTTATGTGCATTCTTATTTCCAAGCAGAACGACTCAAGCGACTATGGGAGTGGAATAAGTTGGGGCTAGGTACTTGATGATTTCAGAGCGGCCGATTGACGTTTTTCTGAATGGAAGGTAGTAATTAATAGGTCCAATTATAGCAGTGATTGAGTGCACTTAGGGTCACCAATAAGTACCACTGTACTTATGAATAGGTTCCTGTTATTTGCCGCATTTTATCGTAAACATACAATGTCGGTAAATAATGTAATTAAGCTCTTCATAGCATTAGCAATTTATCGTTCTGTTTGAGTTTCTTGTTCATTTCAACAACATTTTAAAATACCTACTATGTGAGTGACTTATTAAAATTAACCTCGTGTGTTTGTTCTTCGGAGCGCAATTCATTACTTATGCACGGACCAGTAGAATCCTCATATTGAATTTATTAAAAAAAAGAGTCAACCGGCCAGCGTTGCATGCTAACATTCAAATTATATTTTTGTCTCGAAACCTCGAAAACCGCAAGATTTTACGGCACGGTGATTAAACTTTTAATCACCTGTCTTACGGACAGTCCTTTATTAAATTTATCAACGAGCTTCTCGGACAACACCCAATTAATTTCGTTAAAAATATATATATATGGAACAAGGCAAACATAAAAAGAGCAGGATATACGACTACGTGTAAGTATACTGGTGTAGGCGACTCCGCTTGTAAACCAAGTTTTATGGCACGCATCAGAGATTTCTTAGAAAGCAACAAATTTAGTTTCAAAAGCGACTCGTTATGATAATTTTGGTGAGATTTATGTTTAGTCGGAACTCTTTGATGGGAGTAGGAATAGCTGCGCCCGAAGGCACAGATATTATGACTACTGATAATATTAATGCCACGTTTTATCTGCTAATCTGTGATACGCGGTTTTGGTAACCGACGCCGACGTCTCATTAATCTTAAGTCCCAAGTATCATAATCCTACATCTATTATTAAACATTGCCGCTACATTCTTTTGTGTTGGTAGCAATTAATTAACCGAGAGACAATTATTGATTGTTATTCATTGCTTATCATCATTGCAGATAAACCGCCCTTTAATTTTGACGAATTATAATCCGTAAGTATAACCCATACCCATTTCGCTGTGTTGTACTCATTTCATACGTTAACGCATCTCCGAAGCTTATTTTGCATAAAATGATAAGTTGGCGTCATATCGAGTGGCCATTAATCACGTTAATCCGGCTCGAAGGACCATCAATTATGGCCAGTGAACGAGCTATCGTTAATTACGATGCGCCCGCGAGTGGCGGGGGACAATGCGCGGGCGCAGTCTTCGTTATAGCTCCGTGCGGCATCAATTACTGGCAATTATCGCGTCGTATTGACACGTGGAACTGGTTCTGATTGTTTGCGGGGCTGGCGCTCGACCCGGGACCGGCGGCGGTAGCGCCTTTTGTCCACACCCGGCCGAAATGCATAATGGTTTGAAATTACGTGCTAGATGCAGTGGCTAGTTGGTGAGTGCAAGTACCTACGATGGGGGTATTTGGAGGAAGGAAATTGTGCGTAGATAGATCGCATAATGAAGTAGTGTATGGCATTGGATATTTCATATGCAATCAGATTTTTACATTTGTATAAAGACGCTGAATAGCAGGACTATACTTGTACCTAATACACAACTCTACCAAACAAGTAGTGCAACAACGGTTAGGTACGTGGCGGCAGAAATAAAGTAACCCTGTAACAAATAAAATAATCTCTAAAAATTTCTAAGCGTAAATCACAATGAAACAGAGAAAGCTATGAGTGAGCTTTGAAAGGCTCGGTCTCAACGTTCCGTTCTACGTTTAAACTAGCACCATTAACATAATAACAGATCGGCGCGGGCGCACGGAACTAGTTAGCCGGGCGCATATTGTGGTCGCTGCGTAATGAGAAACGTCAAATTGGTTTTGTGTTCTTGCGCTTGCTATGTGGTGCGGCTTGAGTTTCGAGCTCTGTGCAGACGGGCGGCTGTGTACGACTTCACGTTTCATATTGTTAAGAGCTGGGGCTGGGGACGAAGAAGAAAAGAAGATGGCTGCGGTGATTGCTTACCATCAGACAGACCGTAAACTTGTGTTTGCCACCTTAGTGTTACAAAAAATTGATGCTGGTTGATGATGGGTGGATGTGTCAGGATATGTGAGTATTCCCTCAAACTTGTTCTCGGCTTGCCTCATCCAGCCTCTACCTCCTTTCGCGAATCGTCACTCCACCGGACCGGAGGGCCTCCACTTCTCTTGCCGAGTTGCAGTCGCCACACAAAGACTTGTTTAGAAACCCAGCGATTGTCGGTAGACCTCCGTATACCAGATACTGGGCAACACCGTCTCATTCTGTGTATTTTCTACACTACGATATGTGTGCGCATGAGTCAAGGGATCTCAGCCAATCGAAGAATTTTCCGATGTGTTTCTTCCTTTAAACTGGTCAACCGCTGGTCTGTATAGAACTTCATTTGCCGCTATGCTGTAGGTTAGGAATAGGTACATACACACATTACATGGACGTTGACAATCCTATTAAATGTTGAAGAATAATTCTATCCATTGACTGTGTTCCCATTAATGGGGACTTAACATTTTATACTTGCATACAAAGCAAATGCAATGCCTTCAGAAATATAATCTCTCTTTATTAATACAGTAGCTTGTTAGGTACGTACTAGTTTAGTATAGGTAATTATCGATAGTTTCTTAACCATACGAATAGGTACATCCTAGTATATATATACTCGTACGATGAACACAGCTTTAGGTAGGATAATTTCTGTTTAGTTATTCCGTGTGCCCATTCTAATCGTAAATAACAGTAATTTCATTTTCACTTGAAGCTACGATCAATGGCTGCGGCAGTAAAACTGAACTAGAATCGCTCACAAATTTATACGCAGACTAAATAACAGGCGCATTTCATTGCATTGTTGTAGAGAGGTTATGGCTCCTAAAGAATGGTTGCCTTGTAATACTAAATGTTGCAGCATACCAATGTGACAGCAGTAATTTGTAGCGACATTCATAGGATCGGAACCTGTCTATTTATGCCATGCATCGTACGTAGCTCATAATTTAGCTGCCCTTATCCCATTCATTTGGGGTCGGCACAGTAAGTTTTTTTTCTCCATTCATCTCGATCCGCTGTCACCTTCAAGAAAGGGGTTAAAAGGTTTTTACGGGGTCGGCAACGCGTGCGAGATGCCCCTGGTATTGCAAACGTCCATAGGCTGCGGTGACTGCTTACCATCAGGCAGGCCGCAAGCTTGTTTGCCACATTAGTGGTATAAAAAAAAACTCTCCACGATCACCTCTCGCTCACTGATATCCCTCATCAAACAATACATCCATCTTCCCTTTGGTCTTTCTCTTCCTGTGTATCCATCCACATTCATATTCAATGCCCTTTTTATGAATTGATTTTCTTCTCTCCGCATACTATGGCCAAACCATGATAAGCGGCTATTTTGAATTTTGTCAACAATTGGGGCCACTTCCAAGCTTCCTCATAAGAGGAACATAAGTACTCGTTCTTTACTCTGTCACACCTTGTCACATCACACATCCATCTTAACATCGTCTTTTACCTGCTACCTTAGTAGGGCAACACTCCGATCCATACATGACAACAGGTCGCGTACGTAGTAGATGCATAGCTACCTAAAAAAAGACTTTTTGTAATATCGTTTTTAAGACTAAGTTATATTTTTGTCACAAGAAAAAGCAGGAAAGAAAAATGGCATCAACACGATAGTTACCACTTACATGGCAGGCGTTGATAGGTAACTGCTTACCATCAGGCGGGCCATACACTTATTTGCCACCTTACTAAGGTAGGTACCACAGTTATAAAAACTAAACTTTACAGGAGTTAAGTACACAAACTACAAAATCAACTATTCTAAGCTCATACTTTAATTGTACCTATAGGTAGATTGGCTTTGTTATTTATTACGAGCAAGCGGAGCAAGTAGAAACACATAAAGTGCGTTCCCTGATCATTACAATCTAGACGCCTTCAAGGCTAGAGTGAAAAGGCTGTTCCTAGACAAGCATGCTCCATCATCGGCCGCATCGTCACTTACCGCCAGGTGAGCAGGAGATCAAATGCCTGGCTAGCCTAAAAAACTTAAAAAAGTTAGAACACATTATTAAAGCAGAAGATATTGAAGCGAAAGTACTCCAAACTGGTAAATGCAAAAACTTATCGCAAATTAACTGGTTATCTTACGCAAAAGAAGCTGCAAGGAGAGCTAGTGTAGGTGCTTAAGAATATCCAATTCCCTCTATCCCTTGCTTGGATCATAAAAGTGACCACTGCAAAGGCAAATTGTACGTAGGTAAGTGCTGTAACCCCAGCGGGCTGGTAATGCCATGATCTCCGCTAGTTGTCTGGCTAGCTGTTGTCGAGCCATATAATCTCGGGGTCGACTCATAATTTGTTGTTTATTTAAAATTTCCCCGCGTTGCCGCCGATGCGATCTCGCCCCGCCTTGACGGCCATTCTTGTTATTAGGGTTGCCGCGTGCGGTCAAGCGGCTATCGTGATGTCGAGTTTCATGAAGATTTTGTATAATTTCTGTAAGCCTATATACACAGGAACCTTTTCGCGTTGTATTGTGGTATTCTAACATTTATATGACCGGCGTAGCGAACCGCCCCAGCTTGCACTAAATGATAGTGAAAACCGCATCTGAATCGTGGTTTATTTTGTACTATATATATACTATATTTGATAAGGAAAAGGATAGAAATGATATTCCAGAAAGTTTTAAAACTTTATGCAAGCAGTTGCCACTTTAAATTAATTAAACCAACCGAACCGACTTATTGTAACAAAAATAAAAATCTTAAGAAGGCTAAAGGAATTCATAAAACGAAGAGCCCAGCGACACGAAATTAACGAATACAATCTTAATGAGTTCGAATTATTGTTTTACAATATCGATAACCACGGCGCAGCTCTAACCGGGGTTCCGATCCTGCGCCCGCGCTGTAATTGGGATGCTAATCAGATGCTGAGGTCTGTGCGTCTCGGTCGCACCCCCGGGCGTTTAGCGTGCCGTCCCTCTCTCGGGTCAGGCCGACGTCGGAGGCGGCGGGTCTTCAATCACCCGGCAATAAGCGAGCGCGACCGCGGCCCCGGGCCTCCTCTCAGCCCGATATGTAATCACCGTAGTTCGCGCTGGCAGAATAATTTTCATTTTTAACAACCTACCCGGTACCCACCTACAGCATTACTCGCCGAGATGCGGCCTCGCTTCTCTTTTTGCGAGTAATCACTTTGGGCATCGATTGCGCCGCCTGCCGCGCAGGATGCGTGGTGCAAATAATACTTATTTGCCGGCTGATTGCAGGTGGCGAGAGACGCGGAAACATGTGCGATATAACATAATTATTATTGTTGCTAAGTTTATTAACTGACGTCCACATTGTGTACCGTAAGAGCTATAGGCGCATTATCTCCATTTTTAATGGAGCTGGCTCACACCGGCCAAGATGAGCGTGCCAAGATATTTTTAATTAAAAAGTTTTCAACAACAAACTGCGCAATGTTCAGGCGCAACAAGGGTCCAACAATGCTGTGTTTACCGTGGAGAGAGCACAAAGGAGCCGAGAGCCGAAGGAGTCTGCATATCTCGCGCACCGATCGCGGCGCGCGCGCACAGCTCGATCGTATCGGCCCATGCTCATTATTGGAACATGCTTTGTTGGCCACAAATAGTACTCCGTTTGTGAGAGCTATCCAGCGAGAAAAAAGCCGCCGCAACTAGTTGTTACGGCTGAACTTGGAGGTAGGAGTGGATGATAAATTGGTTCCACTTATTTCACACTCCATTGGACTTTAGGAAAAGAGCAACTAGCAAGCTACAATGTTAACCGTTTTATTGCTTTGTCTGTGGAGAAATGCCGAGGCTAAATGCTTCACTTAAGTTTTGAATCGTGATAGATAACTACTTGGGAAATAATAAATTATTTTTAAACGTACCTAGACGTAGTAAACATTAAAGAGCTAAACAATTATGGCCGAGCTTCTACAAACCTAGCACCCAGGCAGTGTGACGCCAAAGGCTGAAGTGCTATGTTGTCTCGCGGCAACAATGCCAACTCGGCGATACAATCGGCGCAGGCGCTGCCGGCGGTATCTGCGACGTGCATCTCCGCTAACAAGCCTTTGTGGATGACCGAAGGAGATAGGGAAAGTATTCGGGGTGGATAAAATGTTTTATGTTTTCAGAATGGGTAAACATCTCATCTCAACTCAATGTGGTTATAGCAAGTTTCGCTTTGCGTTTGGAAACATTGTTAGTCTATAATTTAGGCAATTATTTCCGAGTATCGTTTGATGAAACTAAAATACAGTCCGCCTTTCAAAGCTAGCATTTAAAAAGCCAATCAACTTAGCCAAACGATGTTATAGCACTCCATAATAAGCCGATAAATTAGTCTTTACTGGACCGTCGAAAACCAATAAAATTTTATAGCAAATAATTGATTCAATTATCGTAAAAAACAACACTAGGTGCACGTACTTCGCGCGGCAATCATCGCTGTAATGAAGGTGCTTATTAATGGTTTATTATCATAGCGGAGTGCTTCGGAATCGGCTACAATTTTGAAGTTCTCGTTGATAGTTGCCCGACGTGCATTGTATCCTTGGGGGTGGAGATAATCGTCCTTAATTACACGGTTATCCATCATCGAAAACCAACAAGCGGAGTTGGGAAAACGGCCACCCATCAGGCGAGCCAGGCAAAATTGGCTGTCAGTCTCACCGCTCGACCTCTGCCTCTCGGAGTCACGAGCGGCGGAATGCCAGCTTATTACGCCGTTGGCTTAGCTTCATTCCAAAATAAGAGAAAGGACCAATTACTATGTATCTGATTAAGTATTTCGAAACTTCTTCGAGGAATCCACTAAGATTGCTTGCACTTCTCTTCATATTGTTATCGATCGATACGATTACAATGTAAATACAAAACAATATAAATTGACAGGAGATAGGTAATCAATCTGATTATTACGAGACTATTTTAGTACGAAATATACTAATTGGTACCTAAGATGTAGGTAAGTGCAGTAGTGCTGTGTCCCATATCATGAAACTGTAGGTAGCTGATCAAACAATGTCGCTGAGGAACAGTGGGACAGGTCGGTGACTCGTCTGTTGGAGCACAGTTCACTTGCTTGCTCAGTCTAATGAATATTGTAGGGTGGCCATTCGTAATATAATCCGTTTGGAAACTAACCAAAGAATATTGTGTGCGGTGGCACGGAAAAATGAAAGAAAAAACTTTATGCTAGCTAAAAATACTGAGGCAAATGTGGTTGTTTATTTCTTTTTATGTCCTCGACCACCTCGGCGTCTCTTAAGTAATTTGTTTATTTTGTCGTGTTTAAAGTACTTATCTCCACTATTCCTACGACTATGGTCCATACACGGACCTGCTGTGGGTCCATATCTCCACAAATCTCTCCCAAGCCCAGTATTCCCTCGCTCATGGCCACAGTACTGCGGATGCGTACGCGGCGCTCGTTTAGCGCCTGCTCACACAAACGAGACGCCTGCCCTCTTGTCTAAAAGCTTTCACGCTTAATTTTCACGTCTTGAACGGAACACGGCTCCGGTTGGAACGCGCAGTTGTTTATACGAGTGTTCAAATTGATTTCCAAGATTCTGATGGCCTCACGCGATGTTTCTTGAATGGATGGGTGTAGGTAACTTGCGTACCTATATCTGCGAATAGAGTTGAGTAGATAATAATGTAAAATGGTATATTTTTAAAGTACCCTAGATGTGTAACAAAACATCGTTAAGTAGCAGATGGAATCCACAGAGCCCGAGACAAAAAAGTTTTGAACAATGTGTATGTCATTCTAGATTCTGAATTCGAAATTAATTTATTCGAGCTTGCGAGCGGGTTTCTTCCAGCTTGTATTTTCAGTCCGAAGGTCGGTTTCTTTCCCAGAAAATGCAGTAATTCTTTGTGTTGTTCATGTTTGTTCCTTTTTTCTGTATTCGGGAACTTGAAATGTTACGACGCGACGACGGTGCCCCAAATATATGGTAGGGTCCCATTGTTCAGCTTGGCGGTGCAGGTAGACTTTTTTGTCGACTCTCCTTGGCTTGGCTGGCTGTTTTTATAGTTCGAAACAGTAGTTTTTGGCATAACGAGGAGTTGGCATACAGTTCGAGAATTTTAATTTTCTTTTATTTTTCGGCGCATGTTGAGGGATGGGCCGATTATAGTAGATTGATTTTAATTAACTTTAAAAACATTGAGCTGTAAAAGCATTTCGTAGCGTAAACGGTCTCCTACAACATATTTAGATGCTTGTATCTTAAAGTATTTTCCAGCAAACTAATGTCTACGTCGAACGTTTTGTCGATAGCCATAGCGGTTTTCAACAGTAAAATTATGGAAAACGTGTGGAATCCAGCCTTCCGTATAATAACAGGCTATGGAACGCGGCACATACGACGCGGTCCTAAACAAACAGCGATTTCCATTAATGTCCGATGCCCGGACGGCCAGGATAGCTGTATATATTTATTGATTTATTGATCGTAAGGAGAAATCCCGACGGCAGTAATTTAAACACAGAAAACGAATGCCGGGATTTTGGGGCGCGCCGCACAGCGGAATGTTTAGACAGGTACACGGTTGAAATGTTATTGATTTATTGATTGCTTTGAAGATTATTAATTATATCCAGCTTCATAATGAATGTTAGTTATCGCTATAGTTGAATATTAAATGTTACGACTCATCATCATCATCCGATCGGTCAGTCCCGGCTTCTGCCAGGGTCCGCTTTCCGACTTATTTTCCTCCATTTCGTTCGCCCTTCAATATTAGGTAGTAGTACGTACAATGTGTTAATAAAAATCAACGTAAAGCAAGAAAATCTTCATCGATCCCTTAGCGTTTTTCGATCGCTTTTTCTACACCTTACCACAGTCACTAATTTTATTTTTAACTTCCCTCTCATAACCGATGTCACTCCTAACGACCACTCCACACATTTCTTGCTCCATTCTCTTCCTTAAGCAGATGCACATGTCTGCGCACCGGGATACCTGCATCCTCCCACTATCTATCCTTTCCCCGTCCTTTTCACCCATCACCACACCCACATAGGACAGAGAGGGACACGGGACCAGTTCTACAAATTACTTTATTGCCTCGGATTGTTTCTTATTTATAGTACGGTGTTAGGGGTGTTGGTACTGGCTGAGATTAGTGAGATTAGAGCAGCTTGTATATTGCTAAGGATTGAATGTGTCAAGTTGCCAGTGTTTGAGGCTCGCCTTTGTTAATTCCTGAGGGATCCCGGCTTAAGCAGGCTTAGGCGAGATTTTAAAGGTTCTCTTAATACGTGTTGATCCGCGTGTAGGGTATATAGGCGTGTAGGCAGGTACATTCAGTATGTAAATTGTAGAGGCTTGGTTTTGTCGCCCAGATTATGAAACTTTATGTAGGTAGGTGCTCTATGTAATTGACTATTGGCACATGGCAAATGTTTTGTTGGACGGTCCATTAGAAATATGATTCATAGACACTACCGCAGATAGGTATGATATACTGCACTAGCGAAATAAACGGTCTGAACGTAGAGAGCGTGAATCAGAAAACATAAAGAAAAGGACCAAGTTACTTCAAATGTTTTACAACAACGCGGTATTCGACGAAACTCGACGTCGCCACCATAACCATAAGAACTGGACGACTCATGATGGTCGTCGCCACTGGACGTCTGCTAGCTTTAGGGACTATCGATCATCCACCAATAAACTGACTAAACTAACATTTAGGTACACCACTGACTCAATTCTGAACCACCAGCAGCTGAGTTCTAAATGTAAATCTGAACACCAAGCTAGACACGACGAGTGGCGAACACGCATCTAAGTATAAATCGGAAATACGACAATAACTCGTGTTGAGTTATTACGTATATCTAACCGGGATCCATCGTTATTTACGTGTATACCGCTACAGCAACATATCGTTCATAGCAACGGTGTGAGGGCAGTAATCATGCCACGATGGCTGAGTTATTACTGTCCCACCTTTATCGCCGTTTCAACAGAGACAGGTTTAAAAACCTAGAATAATTTGTCCGCAGCCATTTATTTTGACAAATGATAGCAGAGAGTAATACTTTGTGATCGTTAGTTATCTACGAGTAGAAAATTATCGTGATCACAGAACAAGAAAAATTACGTGGTCTATTAATAATATGTGTTAATAGAACTCGTAATTTTTCGTGATTTTTCATGGGGTACTTTTGTCATTCCTGTACTTATGTATTAAGCAATAAAGAGTTTACATACACACATACATGTATCCCAGCTTGTGCCGTTCTTCGACCGTCAGTGTGGGACAGCCTTTTTATTTTCATTTTAGAATTTTACTTATTTAAAAAACCTCTGCGCCTTTCTGGTATCCAGCTACATTACATTTTGTTTGTTACTATTTAAAGTAATCCCACAATCGTCAAGTTTAACCGGACGAGTGGTTCCGAAACACGTTCAGTGTCCAACTCTACCTATCCCACATAGGCTATAATGATGGACTTGACAGCCAATTATTTGTAACTATGCAGTACTGCAGTAACAACTCAATTGTATGTAAAACGGGGTTTCATAAACTGGACCTAACGAGATTATGCGTACAGCTGCGCGCAGGCAGGTCCCGCCTCCGCACCATTACGATTTCACAGCATTTCGCCTTGTTTCCCATTAACTTACACGATCGATGTACGCTTCTCATGTGAATTGGCTTTTAAAGTGTTTTACACTCGTCAGTATAACTATCTAGCTGATTTTGTCATCATTGGGTGGCCATATCACTTTTTATAATATATACGTATGGGTAAGCTTTATAACCATATGCCACGGTAACTGTTTGGCCGTACGCTTGTTTACCACCTTAGTGGTAAAAATATGACTTGACTGTTATCAAGTATAATTTAAGTAATTAAGCACTTTTGTATAGTGTTTCAGGCAACAATAACCAAACATTATAGTTGCCTTGCCTTGTGCCTTGATATGTTTAATGGCTTAAATATTGTAATATAAATAATGCCCACCTAAATAGTTGTAATACCTTTCACTAATAGTGATAGTCTTTGAATTAAGTATGTTTTACTAACAAAATTTGGAATGGATTTCATTTTTAATGGTCTGATCAATAAAGAAATTTATCTATATTGATTTATTAGCGCGTGCGTAGCGTTGTTGCGTAACTTTGAAACAAAAATAAACTTTAACTTTTCAAGTCATAACTGAAAATGTTACACCAAAAACCCGACCTACGTACGACCGCGCGCCCACAGACGCGGCGGACGGACCGATCGTAGATCTTTGATCTCCGATACAAACTCCGACTCAATAACACTGGTGGAGCACGTTTAGCGATAATCTCTTGATTGACAGTAGGTTGGCGCAAATCGAGTGAAGAGAACGCGTAAAATCAGATAGCCGTGGCGGATCCACGACCGGACTCGCCACTACCGGCGCAAGAACACCGCAACGATTATACGCGGGCAATTTAAAACGCTTTTCGTATCAATATCAAGTCGGAACGTTGTTTTATGTCTACTTGTAGATGTGTGGCTTAGTTTTGATTGTCTCTGTAATACTACAGCAATACTTCTTTAAACCCGACGTACTCGACTCAACGGCAGCGTTGGAGTTGAGCTTTAGCAGTAGGTACTCCGTGGCTTTGGCAGTGTACGGGTCTAACGTTTGCTGCCTGAGCAACATGTCAGGTAGCTAGCCCGCATGCTTGTTTATAGTTGCGTGTATCGTGCTTGTTCTGGTGGAAATCGGAGATACGATGCCATAGACAGACAAACCTCCACATATACACAACATCCCTCGAGGGTTAAAAACTCGAAGACTTTCAAGCGAGCCCATAACGTAAAAAACACCAAGTGTAAACCCATCAACCAACTTACCAAACCATATAAGCCACTATCTTGTTGTAATAATTGCTCTGGCCATAAAAATCAAACAGCATTAACGCGAATCGTAATTCGTGCCAAGTACCTACACCGGAAAAGTGATATAACATGTAATTATCAGATCACTTGTGTAGTCGGGCGGCTGTTTTGATGTCTATTTTGCATTCGATGAGGCGGTGCCATCAAAGCGGTAATGATATGGCTTGGCCTAGCCATGAAACCACGCACCAGTAACAGGGCAGTGTTAAGATGTTGCTCCCAAGAGACCTCCATGAGGCGAGTGTGGAAATTGTCACTCCGATCTTCAAACATAAGATTGGAAGAACTGAATAAATTAACAGTGTCACCGTGAGAATAAAATTAAGATGCGAATGGATCTGTGTATTGAACGGTTTTGTGAAAAGTGTCCATGATAATTTAGACGGGTCATAATTAATAGTTTACTTGTTTGTTACTACAGTCGCATGAAAAAGGTATTGACTCATTTTATTTAGGTCTCTGATTAGCTAATTGTATTCGTAATGAGTGCATGTTTCAAATACTTCATTTTTATTTTTTACAATAATCAGTAAATAAAATAAATATTCTTGGACAATTCACACAGCGCCATCTAGCTCCAAAGTAAGCAAAAGCTTGTGGGTGCTAGGTAACTGATAAACTACTTAGATACTTTTAAATACATACTTATTATACATACAACACGCAGTCCCCTAACAGAAATTAAAATTCATCATTTGAATTTCTGCTCGGCCGGAAATCGAACCAGGGACCTCTGCGTGGCAGACCGGCATGTTGTTCAACTGAACCACTCAGTTCGTCTCAAACAAAACAATCTCAGTCAAAGCGTTGAGCAATATACTGATATACAGACAACTTGCCCGTCAGGTCAGACTTCATTTCGTTACATCATAGATATTATCCGCCCGGTACTTTTTGTACAATATTTAAGTAGGTAGTATTATTTAACAAGGCATATTCCAATCAGGCTTGACGTGATTGACAGAGCAGCGTGTCAGCGCCGACGGCCGCGGTAAACACAACCGTTATAAAAACTAACTGGGCCCATAACCAAAAACTTATACCACAACGAATTAAAATACCGTCTAACTAGTGCAACTTTAGATAAGTATACCACATTTAGTGTTAAAAAATAACAAGGCGAAATCGATGGATTTCATTTGACTATAAATGCATATTTATATGGTCATTGCATAATGACAAATAAAATTAAAATACTTAACGTACCAGCAGGAAGACGTCGATAAACCCCCGACCAAGTATTCAAATATTTCCTTAACTACTGAACCGATTTTAATATAACAAAGTTAAGAACTATCTCGATTACAAATCGGCCCGGGCGGCGGCGCGGCGGTATGGTCGGGAGTAGGACTATCTATGCCCAGATACACAGATATACACGTCATACTTATAAAACCTTTCTATTTTCATCAACGGTTAAAAATTTGTAATTTTACGCATTTCAAGATTAAATACTTTAACAACAGCATTTACGAATAAATTTTTTTATCACATTACATGTGTCAATAAACAAGTTTTTTTTTTGTATAAATTATATTTTATGTGTACCTTAATTTAATATACAATTTTTATGTTAAAAAAGAAAGAAATAAACTAAATAATATACGTATCTAATAGTGGCCATGTGACTTTTTAATTCTCTAATTGGAAACCGTTATGCTTTTCTCCCTCGTTTACTGACAACATGCAACAAACTTAAATGCAGTTGCTTTATAATTACAGCCCCATTACCAATAAATCATTATTTAAATTGCCTTCATATTTTTAATTTTATAGTATTTTGCCCCGAATCCTTAAAACTGTTGGTTTAATGGCTCGATTATTGAATCCGATAAAGTTTTTTAGACACGGTGCTCTGCCTATAAAACAAACAGCAGGATGCCATTAGCAATTATCCCTCATAAATAAATTGTGAATTACCTAATAGATAAAAGTTGGAGACAGTCTTATTGATGTTTGGGGATCACTTCTTTGTTTGTCTCTTTCTTTAAATGACTCTGGATTCGATGTCATAAAAATTCGGGCTGAATAACTAGGTACCGACGCCGCCGTCGTTTAGAACGACTAAAATCTATTTAGATTTGGAGTGTAGGAGAAGTGTCAGTGGTCGATGCTAGAGCCTTGGACTTACGATTACGACACGAGGATGCCGAAGACCGTGCGAAGAAAGAGCAGAAATCCGGACCCTGGGAGGAGACGGGATTAACCGCTCAGATGATGAGTTCGCGAGAAATCTAATGATCACATTGTAGCAGCTTGCAAATTAATAATAATAAATATGCTTGGACAATTCCCACAGCGCCATCTAGTCGTAAAGTAAGCAAAGCTTGTGTTATGGGTGCCAGAGAACTGATAAATTATAAATATAGTTTTTAATTATGTACATACACCAGACACGTAACAGAAATGAAAATGATGAATTTTAATTTCTGCTCTGCCGGGAATCGAACCCGGGACCTCTGCGTGGCAGACCGTCATGTTGCCCAACTCAAACACTCAGGTCAAATTACTACAGCTTTAAAATTTATTCTGTCCAAAACAGTATCTACTTTGATATTACTTAATGTTTTTAACATTTGTATTGACCATCGCATATTTTCACGGTTACCGGTTTTTATTGGCCCTACTTAAGGATCGTTTGTTATAAATTAAACTGCACGTAAATATTATCCGAAGTTAACTATCGGATAATTGGAAAGATAAACGTGAGTACGAGTAATTATGTTCGTAAAAATAGCAGTGGGACCGTTGATGTCTTTTGTATGAACAACATGCTGCGCCTACAAAAGACATCAACGAAATCGTTTTAGAATTTGAGATAAAAAGTGTGTGTAAAATTCATTTCATCTCGATGTAAAAATGTTTTGACGATATCTTTTCTTATTATTAAAGGTTAATAACCGGATTACAAACTGGTAGTCGTAACAAATGTAATTTTTATACCATAAAAATGAGTATACACGGCGCGACGTTATGGTACTGCTTTCCTCTCCATATAATTCACACAAATTACATAATGACGTCCATGTCTTATAATACTTTACGACCACAATAGGCGATCATATCACGATAGTATCGTAAAAATGCTCGTGTAACATTCTTTATAGCTCACCTTTGAGGCCGACCGCGGCGAAAAACCAATTTAAATAAATTTCATAAAGGCATTTACGAGAAAACTTGATAGAAACAACCGATTTTGAACCTTCGAGCCCTAGTAAAAGCGCCTAAAACGCGCTCCTAACATAAACCATGCGCCTGAGTCATTCTCGTTATCCATATAACCGTGACAGCTGCTGTCAAATAACTACCGATATTTATTTATAGCAAATTACACTCTAACCAAATAAAATAGGTTGCATAATTTAAAAAATAATTGTGGCGTTTAATACATTTCTCTTTTGGTAACCCGATCTTGTTAGTAAGCTTATTGTTGCTCGCGTGATCTTGCGTCCTTGTCTGGCGCAGGGTGGTTTGTTCAGTGGATATTTGTTGTCTCATTCCGGTCGTTACGGCAAGGTCGGCTCGTTAAAAGCTCTTAACGAGAGCCGAAGGAAAAGCACGAGCCTTCGAGCGGCTGTCAAACTTTCCGGCGCACAATGGGAGCTGCCAGTTTGGGAGTGCTTGCTTTTAAAGTTCACTCTTTTGTTTACATTTGATAGGTTTATTGTTTATAATACTTGGATATACTGAATACAGTGTATCCACTTATCAATTTGTATTTTTGTTATTTAGAACAGTTTACGTTTTATGGCGTTTAAAAAACTCGGCATATGTTGCCATACAGATATTTTTTTAAAGCGATTCCAACTTATCGTGGTCTTATTCTATAAAAGAACTAAACAGTCTCTGGAACCGATTGGCATCCCGTGACAGTTTGTTATCCTACCAATATACCTACCTACGTACCTATTATTACTTTATATGGCAATTTTATTAATATATTTTTAGTTTTTAGCTTTTCAACAGATTCTAGGTATTTAGAAATGAGATTTTCTACTTCATGGTCGCCAAGCTAGAGCCTCTGCGTAGCTTTATGTTGACTGTACCACCTACCTTATTTTGCACTTTTTAAGTTGTTTACAAACTCTTCAGGAAGATCTCGAAGCACGACCACCAGCCAACAGTTTGGGAGCCATGGAGGCTCGCACGGCATGCTGCGCGCGTGTCTCGTTCACACCTGTAACCGGCCAATCGCTCCCTCTCATTCCACACTATACCTCTCTCCCTCGAGTACTGACACCATATTATTTGTATTGTGAAATGTTATTCTCATTATTAGTTGACAAGGGGATTTAAGTCTGGTGTCAAAAATTTTGCAGTAAAAGCTGAATTTGGATACAGCAGACATACACGAATTTGTTAGTCATTTTTATTCCAACCCGAAGCATTTTTATACTTTGTCATTGCTGAAATGAAGAGGTTAACGAAAGTTAGAAATCAACAATACGGAACCACTCATCATCTTTGAGGTCACTTCCGCCTTCAGCCAGGGACCGCTGTCGCTCAGTCTTCAGTATCGCTTTTATGTCATTTCATCACTTTTTGGGGGTCCCACGGACCTCTTCCCCGGTACCGGCGGATATGCGCCAAGACCACAACCACTATAGTTACTTCCAAAAAAGAAATACCCCAGTTTCCTCGCACTGCTCGCATTTTGAACCTCCTAAACTTATTGTCTCGTAAACGGATGATAATCCAATTTGTTCATCACACAAATGTAATCTCGTAAATTCATTGATCATGGCCACCGCTTCTTTCATAAAGAGGCAAAGGCAATGCTCCCGCGCCGGTCGCGCACAAAAATAAGCCCCGCGAGAGAAAAAAGTGGTATTTCTGTGGAAAAACGGGCGGCTCGATCGACGATCGATATTCTCTGCGGCGACTGGGTTCGCAACGCACTGGATGGGAAGGACAACAATTATTTTTGCCAGCGAGACAAGGAATATAAAGATGTTCTCGAATTATTCGAAATAAGTAGTTGCTACACTAAATTATTAAAACGCCATAAGACGGGATGAAGTCAATTTACATCTGAAATGTGAAATCCTTTAAAACACATTTCGTGTAAAATTTGTTGGCTAAACTGAGAAAAGATATCGCATTTTATCACAAGCCAACAGCCAAGCTCCTAACTCTACAAAGCCTAACTCTACAAAACCCTTCCTTTTGGACAGAAAGTATAGTTTAGCCGTTTCATAGAACTATTTTCATGACACATAGGCTGGACGTACTCGACCGGCGCGACGGTTAGGGGCTTAGGGCTGATGTCGTCGGTCGGACTAAGACCACCTTCGTAGTTCGAACCCAACCCAGTGGGTGGAGTGGGGTGAATACGAAAACGGTGGAAGTGGAACTGGGAAAAAAATTCCCACTCGTACTTGTGCGTTCCGCTACGTAATTTTTTCTCTAAATCGTATCACCGGCCAATTTTCATAGTAGAAATACCGACCGTTGACGCGAGTTTAATCTGACCACTCAACTCTATTGAAGTAAAATCGGGCATCAGTACATTATTTGATCAACAACAAAGATGTACCAATGTTTAATACATGTACCATTAATTAATCGAAACATGAATCTATATGTTCGCATCGCCGCATGAAGAATCGGTAAGCTGTCAGGCCTGATGAGGTTCCTATTGAGGCGTGGAAATCGATGGACTCTCTTGGTGTGAGCATCCGTACCGACCTTTATTACCGCATCCTCGTCATTGGGAAGGTACCCAACCAATAGAGGCTATGTATCATTACTCTAGAAATTAGATACATGGTCTTTATTTGTAATCTTGTAGTTCTCGACATTCTCTTGTGGCCGTGTGGTGTCCTGCAGAGTAGAATAGCACCAACCAACACTTAAAGGACTAATTGCCAATAAAACGTAGCACTACATTATTTTAAACAAGTTGTAATGTAGGTAACAACGTGTAGTTTGTTTTAGCTAGCAGTCACGTTAACAAGGTTGTCGGTCGCAGTATATTTATGAAAAAATAATGTAGGAAATAATGATGTGGGTATAGTACCTACATTTGTTTACAAGTAGGTAGTTGCGTAGGTACTCCTACCTACATACCACAATTATCGACGACACGTCGAATAAATCGCCCATTTTGTAATACAAAGCGATCTGACGCTCGATAATTATTTATGTCGATGAGGAATGTTTGTTGTGACGGCGTCCGCGCCGGCCTCAGCGGCCATTATAACAATTTGGTAGATTACGGCGGCACTCGAGCGCACGTCCATCCGTCAAACTGTTAATCATCGGACCGATTCGGAAACGTAGGCTGGGAAGACACACGCCGTCTTCGCCTTATTTTAAAGTTAACAGGTTTAAATAAATAAGTTAAAAAAATGATGAAGCAATCGAGGTGTTTTAGAGTTGGACATGAGCTATTTCATGTGGAAGATATTACAAAGTCTCAGTTTATAAATATAAACACTAGCCGTGCATCGCGCTAAGGGATCTCTGTAAACATTCAACTATCCTGCAGGTTCCTATTACTTTTCCGGGAGGAAAAGTATAAATAATAAATAAATAAAAATTATTATTATTTATTTATTTATTTAGTAGGTAGTCTAGAAGATTAATAATTGAAGAATTTGTAATGAGATACATTGATACAAAACAAAACACAAAGGAGTGAACTGAACGATATCACTCTTCAACTGTAATGATCGTTTGTAATCTGAGACTATAATGGACACATACATGGTAATTTTAACATTAAAGCAGTGAAACATGTATAATCTCTGCACACTGACGAAAAAAATTTTTAAACACTAACAATATGAACGAGGCGCGGGCGCAGCTTTCGAAAAGCACTTTGAAATTACGTTAAGTTCAAAGCTCCAAAGCTGCGCAGTCATCATTCGATCGAGAGAATTGAATGTCATTCAAAGGCGGCTTTCTGAAAGCATCTCGTTAAGCCAGCCGTGCTCCGCGCATGTCGGCTCAGCCGGGAGTTGTCACTCTGTTTTGAAATGTTTGTTTTGATGTGGCTCTCGAGATGTGTCCATCTCGGTTGTAGTCAATCACAATTAAAGCCTACAACTCGTTTCGAGTTTTACTACGGGCAGTTTGATGAGTGGAACTTACTACTAGTTACTGTTTTGTCATTATAGCGAGCGTTTGACATGTAAGTACTTAGTTAGTGGCTCTCCAGACGTTTTATTGTAAACTGTAAGTTTAGAAGCAATTCAATAATAAATAAATAAATAATAATAATTATGATAAAGTTCGATAGTTAATACTTTACGTCACTTCATTACCCTTTTACCTATTACAGGTAATTCTGTGGCAAATTTTCCGCTCATTTATTATTGGCAGTCTAACTACCAACCAAAATGTATTGTGAAGAATTAAATTCACAATTTATTTTAAATAAATTTACTTACAATACCAAGGTATCAATCAAGTCTCTAGATTTTACTTCACTGTCAGTTTGGTAAGATCCAGAGAACCGAGTTGTAATATGTGTAAGCTCAAATATGGAGATCGGAAAAATAAATTTATCTTAAAAGGAATAAGGAGAGGGTAGAATGGAAAATGTAAAATGGATGGTTAGTATGCGATGGACGACCTGCGCCGATCATGGTGGCCTATTATGTAAATAGTGGGTAGTTACGGAGCGAGCACACAAAAAGCTGCGTTACAAGTATATCAACGACGAGATGGCGGTGAAATGCTGTCTAGTTTAATGTAAAAACTTGGTCCTCCCATCTCACTTCGCATAAATCGGCATTTCTTTGATATTTTTCCTCTCCCGCTCTTTCGATCTGACGAAGGTAGAAATCAGTTGCTTTTATTAAAATAACACGCGAGTTTTATTACCCACTACATGCATAAACTCTTCCAAGAATTGAAACAGCCTGCAGTCCTGTGTTACGGTATTAGTACCTACCTGTTGATGCTGGGCGACCAATCTCGTAATTTGAGGATATTCCCGTTTTCGATTATTATGAACCGATGATTGGATCCATTTTTTTAAATTCCAATGATATCCGATATTCTGAGGACGATCTGAATGGTTTAGTTGGTTAAAATGCCGGTCTGCCACGCAGAGGTCCAGGGTTCGATTCCCGGCCGGGCAGAAATTGAAATGATGAATTTTAATTTCTGTAACAGGTCTGCGTGTTGTATGTATAATAAGTATGTATTTGGAAAATATATCAATAGTTTATCAGTTTTTTAGCACCCACAACACAAGTTTTGCTTACTTTGGGGCTAGATGGCGCTTTGTGAGTTGTCCAAGCATATTTATTTATTCAATTTTTGCATTCTTAATTCTTAATCTTCCATCACGCACTGAAACTTGCCTCTTATTAAAATCCTGGAGATAAACATTTCAACACATCACTCAGCGGCAACCAGAAATTATCGTGTTCATACAAGGCGGTTGTAATTTGCCATCGTAAAATAAACTGAATCAAGCTGGCACCTCGCCGCCAGGACTCCGTAACGAGACTAACCGGCAATGTAACCGGTACTGTACAGAGGTGTACTTGGTAATTTAAATATTTCTTTTAATAAGGTGCGTTCTTGGTGAAATGATTACTGACTGGTTAGGAGCGTACCTACTTGTGTGAATGATAGGTAATATAAAAGACAGTTGTTCGTGTTGTTCAATGTTGTTATTTGCAGTAGGTATTTAAAATATGTTATTGGTGTTTTAAATATGTTTACAGCACAACAAGTGTAGGCACCCATATTAAGATAATGTTACTTCTATTTTTTCTTAGTTTAAATATGTACTAAAGACTTAAATATGTTGGACACCACTTCTTTTTTGTCTCTTTCCCTTCAAAATACGAAGTTTTTAGCGTAGTTAGGTAGGTATACTCTGTACCTACGGGTACAATACTGGTAAAAGTTAATAGGCAGTGTTTAAAAAACCCTTATTACAGACCTGTCTCGCCCAACCCTCTATTCCCGGGATAATAAGTATCAATATTTATTAGTTCTATGTAACCTGCATAAAGGCGTACTATTTAGATCAAACTAAATAAGGCAACTCGTCTGGTTAGAAATCGATAAAAATCTCCGGTAAATATCGCTACCTGTTTACGCGGGAACTTTTTATAACGTAGGTTAGAACCTACATTTAGAACAAACAAAATGTTACGGGGATCGGATGTCATAAATTCTTCCCATCGTTTCGAAACTTCCGACACAATAATTTCAAAACTACGTCGCGGATTGGGCGTGGAGTTCCAATTAAGACTGTTCGAATTTAGAATGACGTTAGAAAAGTTAGAATCTTATTCAAGCGTAACGTATTCCAACCAAGATAAAGAACATTTTACGAAATCAATACATATAATTATATTCGTGTACGCAACTCATTTATTTGGTTTCCAAAATGCATCAATCATACATCTCGACAACGTTGATCGAACGTGTATCCTCAACATGTGCATAACCAGGCCAATGAATATTGAGCCCTAATATTACCACTATACAACCATTGAGATTTGTTCTCGCTGCCTAAAGCAGGACTGTGGAGGATCTATACATTCTGGTCGATGTTACTCGAAGCTTGTTCAAGTTAAGTGCATCCATATTTAGCCACCTGCCGTGCGCTCGTTCTCTTTATGGTGATGTTTCGGTTCAAAGGTTCTTTAACTGTCTGTGGCTAAACACGTTAGACACCCCCCGAGTCACGACTGTTCCCTATGTGAGCTGATTGAACGACTTGTATACCTATCTACCAGACTTTGGTCGAAAGTGTACACCAAGTGTTGCATTAGATAAAGTATGAAACGCACCAAAAGATAGCATCGTTGTATTACTCACAAGTCTCATCTATTATATTTCTCTCTCTCTCTCTAATATCTCATAAATATCTGTCTTTAATGTTCAACTCGTTGCCCAACTAGACTCGTAATATATAGCATCATAAATAAACTCTGTGCCTATTTAATTTAGTCCACTGCGTTAAATATCGTGCACATATCTCTGTCAATGCGCAGCAGAAATAGTGCATCCTGTTTCGGTGCGCCTGCGCTGTGTAGCAGTCGCCGACACATCCTGTAGACCAATCAGGGAAGACCTCTATCCCCCTGCCCCATACTACTACCTGTTGAGCGTCCGAGGGAATGTCGGCTCGCACACGCGGTTCTTGTAAAGCTGGCTTGGCGAGGGAATCGGGCGGATAATCGATTTTATGAGCTCCCGAAATAACCCTGGTCCCTCCTCTGGAACATGCATCATCAGCGGGCGTTCTGTAGTCTTTTATTCCTACTTGTGTTCATTATGACTTAGGTATGTATAATGGCACAAACAAACATCAGTGCCTATATTAGTTTGTTTATAAATAGATGTTTAAGAAAATAGATACCTTCAAAGATCTAAGACTAAAAGTAGTTTCGCTGTAGGTACACTATGCCCCTATGTCGATAAAAAATATCTGCATTCTGCATACTGTGTCTGCATAACTTTTGTCCTAATTTGAAAACCAGAGCCGAACAGCGCCTACACCTTGACTCACTTGAATTACTACCGACAAAGCGAACCTTTTATTAACGTAAACTAAAACTAGAAATTACAGTATCTGTTGTAGACGGCACAGACGTAAATGGGTCCGTTCACCTAAATAGTGTTGTGGGTGTCGAGTTTTATTGTTACGATGGGCTTAACGAGTCGACTTTACGTATCTGATTTGTACCTTTTCTATTCGCCTTTGCAGTGTTGTGAAAGCAAAACTAAAGCTTTCATGTTCCCCTGTTCTAGTCGACGGACTAAAATAGACGGTGAATTAAAATTACATCAATAGAGTTGATAATGGTGATAGTACTGCCCACCTGCTTTCCTGGTAGCATGATTCGCTAAGTATTTTACTTAGCTTTAGGTTACACAACAAAATAAAAAAAGGAATATATTTTGAGAACTTCCTTTCCTCACAAACTTACTATCTTTTAGTAACCAAAGATAGTTACCTACGTTTAGGTAACGTTTAGGTTTTGACAAATAACATGCAAGACGGAGTCCTCTGGCGATCACCGGGAACATTCGATTTGACTGATAATATGTGGTGCGTACCTATAGGTACCTATGTGATATGAGCAAACCACAAATCAAGTTATCATAGTAAGCGTACGAATCGTAGTACTCGTATAAAATGATAATTGGCGTGCAGCTTGTAAATTATCTCCATACAGCTGCAACGTCAATTTCACGAGGTGAAAGGCTGACAGGCTACAGGCGGACGAACAGACGTTTATGTCAGTTTGACGTTTACGATGGCCGATGTATTTGAAATAAGAACACGACTGTGACCGCACCGTGTGTGGCCCCGATCCTAAACTGAGTCATTCTTGTAAAAAATTGAAGACGTCCATCGCGGATCAGTAAGAATCTTATGTCCAAGGAGAATATGTTCACTTCACACAACACATATCTTCTTGTCATACTAATTGCCTTCTCAACAAATTACGTTCGTATATATCTCTGTACCTAAGTACTGGAAAACTGCATAACATTTAGGTACGCATTTATGTCTCCATATCTCTGCTGTACAGGTTTACTAGACTCTAGAGCTTGTAAAGCAGCTCCTATAAAACCATTAGAGAGCACTACACAGTTCGCGTTCGAGAAAATAAATTCTTGCACTCTTTATTAGCCAGAGCGGCAACCTCCATCTTGTTTCCCGATTTGTCGCCAGTCCAGTTCCGATAACGAGGCTGGTTCGTACACAACATTACAATTCCCGGCCATAATTTTATAGCGTGAAACCAATCGTTCCCCGCGAGATAGCGTTATCGTTTAATGGCCACTTTGGGCTCGACACGACGCCGTATAAAAGAATAAAAAGTAAAACCTCTCACCACTTAAAGAGGTTTGTCTGTTCGCGCCTGCCCGTAATAACATTTGCATTTCCTCAAGATTGCATTACATATCGACTTGTTGGGTTAATAGTCCCCTTTATGGCCTGTAAAGTGGACACACGGGTACTTAGACGTAATGCCAAGTGGGCGCGGTTCAGGGATCGCGCCTGGGGACGTGGATTTTAACGCTGAAATTGCAGGAAATCGCAAACAGCAATTGTTTATTTCGTCTTCGACGCTATCGAGTAATTCCTCCCACATCGCCGATTAGATTGATTCAATCAATAACGTAGGTCAAACGTGTAGGTTCAAAGTTCTAGGCGACAGGTTTCACACGGAGCACAGTGTGACACAGGTATAGGTAGAGACACTCGGAGATTAACACTCAGGTACGAGTGGCCGGTACGCCCACGACGAGAGGCAGTTCTTCGTTCATAAATAATCTCGCCCATTCCCGAGAACGAGCAGCTAATTATCACAATGCAAATCGTACAAACAGTGAAATGTTAGCCAACATGTGTTGGCGGGGCCCGGATCAAACAGGCTGTCCCGACCAAACAGAGCTGTTTGTACTATCGCCACTTTCGGTTCTCTTCAAACAAGCCCTGTTGTTTAAACAAGTGCTGGGAACACGCCACCGCTGCGTCTTCGCACCAGCTCCCTTAGACCTCTGAGTTTTCCGTCGAGCACTACATCGAATCACTATCTCGTAGGCCAATATAATTTGGTGGTCGTTCGAAAGAAGGCGACACTTTTCTTGTACGATGGATTTACCTGTCAGAGGTTGTAACAGGCTAAGTAAAGGTACACAACACAGGCTATAATTTACTCCGAGTTAAGATCAACAGGGTTAACGAGGGGCAATTTTTTAAACTTAAGTCAGTATCCGAAAAGAAGTAACGGTATTTGTCGGCTGTGAAGAAATGTAAAATGAACAATTTACGGAATTCATTCACGATAAGTTCACATAAAATTTAAAAGTTGTTTTACTCATACTTACTCGCTATTTTCTTAACAATTTTAAGTTCAGCGCTATGCTTTAACGGATACCCCTAACTATGTAGCAAACTCATTTTTCTTCACCTTTCGATTTCTTGTAAGTATTGTAATTTACAAGGCATGTACTCGTATAGCAGACAGAGCCCTCCACAACATTACTTCAATGATGTAGGTTATTACTATATTTGTTCTCAAAAAGGCGGCCGCAATTATATAAAAAGCTAAAAATCCCATAGCAATAATCGAGACGGATGACGGTTGTAAGTTGGTATCTTGTTATTTACCCAAAGTGGCATTTACTATTGCCATTTCGTACGTCCGAGTCTATAATTCAGTGATCACCTGCCCCCGTACAACAGCTGACGGCGACGCAACCTATCTCGTTAATAGTCTGTCTAATTACCACAATTAGTCAGCGACCTATATCCTTGGCGGGTTTTTATACAAATCTAGAAATAAGCCATCGCAATTTGTAATGGGCTTGCAATGCAGTACACATCGCCGACCTACAAAAAGTGATCTGGAATAAACAATTAGGACGCACTAATTAATAAGAGGTATTCTTGAAAGAGAACCCTCATGGCGTACGGAGCTGTAGGAACAATATAAAAGGCCATTGTCCACCCGTCTAAACTAATAATTGTGCTTCGAAACTTAAACCGCCTTATCATTACCCTGGCCGATATTAATTTTTAATTACGACTGCTTTGACCTGTGATGTGACGTGACATCGTAAATTAAATTAATTCGCCGATAATGTCTTTGCCGTTGCCTTGGGGCGTCCGATTTTTACTTTGTGCCGTTGCTTAAGTATATCATTATCGTGTCACATTTCACAGAGCAGATGGTTGAACGGTGGGTACCATGAAGACCTGGGTCTCATCGTCTGTACACACGAATGTACGTACGTACTATAATGTCATTAATCACGTAGGTATTTCGTTTGTCCCTGAGATTGTTTGCGAAAATCATAATAATGTCCTTACAAAAAATTCATGGTGTTCGGATTTTTTGCTTTGTTTGTGCTTTGGAAATGAATATTCTCAAATTTATAATGAAAAATCGCTCCCTTATTTGCGAATTGTGGCTTAGTAAATAGATAGATAGAGGCAGATATAATGCTCTTCGAAGCTGAAACTATTAGCTGAAGTGCATTACTTACCGCCGATGCATTTAGACCTTCTCATTGACGACCGTTTTCGATACATTTACCTCTCTACTCTACAATAGTAGATACCTGTTCTGTGTCCAAGCATCGATAGGTAAAGAAAACTTTCCCATTTTTGTTTAGAATTAGATAATCACTGCATAATTAAGACTCCACCTATGAAGAAGCATGTTGAGGCTTGCGTTTTATTCAGAAAATCGTCCACATAAATATCCATACATATAATAAAAATAATATACCTACCCCCGCTTGAGTTGAGTGACAGGTGAGGAGGCGTACTCTACCTTCAAAGCTAATTAATTGAGTAAATTCATTCAAATAATTGTGCGCTGTTTTGAAGTTACATTTCGGTAATAATAGAGTTATGTACCTATGATAATGAGGTGTTGATGGGAATGGGCGTCCTCTGTTGAATCTCTTAAGACCAGAAATTTAATGGAATAAACTCTTGAACTCAATCTATCACTCGAAATCTTGACGAACGCTAGATCGGGTCCACCCCAGACACAGAACAAGCTATTACTTATATCCTTCTACTTATTTTCCCTGGCTATTGTCACAATTTATACTCCTTCGCCACACCGTGCGGTTATGGGTTGTCTCTTCATGTTAGTACTTAACAAGTAATTATGGATTGTCTGCCTCCAGGTCTTTGGTGGTCGTTTGCAACCTCTTTTTCCATCCTCGATTTTCAGGACTTTGTCACATAGGCATAATCTCGCCTCATCACATGTCAGTATTAGCGCAGACCATTCTCTCTTCCTATTACCGTAGATACTCACAAACATATCTTTAAGAACCTGTAAGCCAACCTTTGTTACAAATAAACAACTTTGACTTTGTTCATACGCCTTATACTGAGCCTCCTTCCTCCTTCCAGGTGGGTCGTGGTGGCAGGCGCCTGGCGAGCCAGCGTGCTGCGCCCGCCGTCAGCCCCGACGCGCAACGACCGGCACTCCTCGCTGCTGCAGCTGGCCGCGTGGGGCGTCCCGGCGGCGCTGACTGCTGCTGTGCTGGTGACAAGGGACGTGGATGCTGATGAGCTCACTGGTAAGGGGTACTTTTTTATTTTTCTACGCAGTGACAAATGCGTAGACAGCCTATCTGATGGTAAGGTAACTGTCGTCCGTAATATCTACGATTCATGCGTTAAGGTTGGAGGCAACAAAATGCTGAATCGTAGGTGCGTTGTCACTGTGAGGGCTAAGATGAAATACTTCATGTGTGCCTGTAATTGCGCTGGGTTGCTTATCCTTCAATCCGGAACCCAACATTTTCATCAGGTGGGCAGTGTCCTCCTTTGTCACTGAATACTATAAAAAGCTAGTTTTTCCGCAACTTCGTCCAAGACTTCTGTAATCAGTAGCTGAAATTATCGTAACAGTGAATGTGTTTATGTTTTGGAAAGGTATTCCAGGTTTTTCTATAAACTTTTTATTAGGTACTTAATGTGCATTATTTACAGCCGACGATTGTACTTGAGGTACCTAATGATCAATTTCATAAATATGTAGTCATAATGTAAATCAATCACATATAAAATACCTACCTAATGACTTCAAAGACCACACCGACGCTAAATTGCTCTTTTTAAAATTGTAATCAAGCGTCGGCGCTGTGTAATCAACCGTACGCACGTTGTACCCAGAACTCAATCGATCAAGTATTCTAGTTTTTGCAACACCCCGGTTCTCATTACCAGCCATATCTCCGCCATCGGTACACCCTGCCCATATTAAATACACCACTATTATAAAAAGCTTTCATAGAACATGGACCACCTCTATTTAGTAATGTTACCTGAGACTTGTTAAGAAGCCTGCTGGCTCCGTTATAGGAAAACCAGTCCCATAAAGGAGCGAGAACATAATTTAACGAGTTTCATAAATATGTATTTAACCAGGGTGTTGAAATATCACCTTATTTGAAGACTTGTGGAACAATAAAAACTGGCATCCGACAGTTTCGTGTTAATGAAAGTTGATACGGGTTCTTATAAGTAGAAGGTAATGGATGCCGTTTAAAGTTTGCAAGAAAATTTTAATTTATAATTTTGTCATTCCTTACCTAATTGTTAATGTAAGTTTTTAACACCATCACAAGTACGCTCATTAAGTATTTGTATCAAGCAAGTATTTTGTGTTTTTATCCGTATGCTTGTTTCACTCATACTTGGTACAAATTTTTTATTTAAAATTATGTCATTATTTACAACTTTTTAACACTGTACGTACGCTCATTATTTATCATTCTGTATTTTTATCTGTATAACATACTCAGGCACTAAAATCAATCTGCGACTGCGGGTAAAATTATTATCCATGGCTGGTGGAACTTGTACCTAAGTATCCTATCATTTTAGAACACAAATCATCTACCTAGTAAAATAAAATCCACTTGAAGCAGATCTAAGACGTCGTCCGTTTCAATCTTTCAATCGCAAATCGTTTGGCATTCATACTCCTTGCTCGCGGTCTCGGTAATCGCACATGCGCACGAGAGCTCGCGTTCGCGGCCCAACAAAGCTGTTCTCAACAAAACACTCAATGCCAATGTATGAATGCCCCTGCGCAACCCGCCGGGATTTAATCGCTTTGAAGCACGCCGCCGATCAAATAAACGAGCAAGTATACTCGATTTTAAAAGAAAAGGAATCGAATCGACACAATCGTTATGGATATGTATTAGGATCGCGGCGCGTGAATGCCGTGAAACAATGGCGCGGGGTTCTGTTCCGTTGAAAAGGAAAAAGCTTACGGAAAGGAGATTATTATGAACGCACATGGTTCTTATAAGTACTTATACATACTCGTAATGCTTCCAGAAACTCACATCGCACGTACAGTTTATACGTGGTCTTATAATTTTTTTGGCAAGTTCATAAATATGTATAACCTAAAAGTAAGTGAAACTACATATATACCGTCACGCCCTTTTCCCGTAGGGGTAGGCAGAGACCACATCGCTCCACTTGCTACGGTCCTGACAAATCTCTCCCGCTTCTTCCACATTCGACATTTTCATACATACTCGTCGGTGGAAAATTTTGACCTGACCTTTTTTAAACATCTCCGATTTTATCGTACTATGTACGGTCTCGGTCTTCCCCTTCCAACGCTTCCATTCACTCCTGCCACATATATCTTTTCCGTTAATCTTCGCTCATTCATCCTTTCGACATGACCAAACCAACTCAGCATTCCCTTTTCTATCCTAGTCAGTCACTACATCTTCTTTCACTCCAGCACGCCTTAATACACTATTCCGTATTTATTTTATCTTTAATTGACACTCCTTCCATACTTCGTAACGCTCTTATTTCTTCTATATCTCATTCATTATCTCATTTTCATGCTCCTCCTGCCATACCCATCTTTCGCTTCCAATACATTAATGTTGAATCGAACACCCCTTTATAATCCCCTATATGTTAAACCGTCTTTGATAACATATTGTACGCAGTCAAAAACTCACGACCAATACTTACATGGTATTTAAATAAAACTTTTTTATGTTAGCACATAGATATGAAGCGGCATTAAAAATTTAATGCCGTTTACTATCTAATTAGTAAAGACAAATTGCGGTTACTAAAAAGGCAAAGGAGAAGCACAAACTTGTTCAAAAACTTACACCGACAGTAGCTTGTGTGATTTGTTAATGCATAAAACCAACATGGCGGTAAAACAACATAGTTAATTTAAAAAAGGAACTTGTTATCACACTGGCCGTTGGTACCTTCTTAAAATAACACCGCACTGATAATTATAAGACTACAATTATAAATTAATGCGTATCTAGTAATCGTAGGAATGATAAACTAAGACTTTGGGATACAAACTTTTACTTCAAAGGCAATAGATAATTTTTGGGAAAAAACGCCGACAGAAGCGGCCAGATAAGATGAGGCGGGACTTCAGAAGTGTTTTGTAAAGTTCTTTGTATTTCACCTACAAAGGATCTTTATTCGTCTTAGAATTAGGGAAAGTACCAGTCGTGAAGTATAGTGTCAAGCCCTTCCGTTTATGGGTGTTTTAGAAGGCGACTAAATCAGAGACAGAGCTGCTAATAAGTAGGTACTAGGCAGCTTCCGTAAAAAGCGTTTTCTGAGAACTTTGAAAACTAACGATCTCCAATCCGCCTGTTAGGCGCGGAAATTACGGCAATAGCCTCCACTAATATGGAGGAAGCTCAAGTCTCAAGTGGACTGTAATATCTACCTATGACGTGGTCAGAGACATAATTTTTAAAATATTGCGGGTTGTCTTATCTGTACTTTGAGTCTCCGGAACTGCGATTAAGCATCCAACAGGTACAGGTCCATAAATTCATAAAATATGTATCCAAATCAACAAGAATCGATAATTATAATAGTAAACATTAGTGGATTGAATGAATCAAAAGAGCTCGCCGAATTACAAACGCGGCAGAACTACGATTACGCGTCAAGTCGAGACCTTTAGGAGAGTTCAGTACTTCGCCGGTCATCGCCTCTAAGTATTTTTATTTTTATCGCAATCACAAGAAGTGCGAGCGGAGTGGCGCTGCCCGATTCTCAGGCATATTGCAGTTTCAATCATGCCACGAGTATTGTGGTTTGTTTCTTTTCTTATTTTCTCCTGCCATTATGGCGGCCGAAAGAAATGCTCGACCATTATTTGAGCCGTTAAATACGACACCTTTCCTCCTCGCGCGGTCGTATTTCAATTTTAAATCGGCCCCTTTAACCGGTGCCTTATTAATGCAAGCCTTCTTTAGTGTGTTTGTGTAGGTGTTCGCATTCACGGCGGCAATCGGAATGTTATTCAGCTCGATAAAGGGAGCTTCGGAGAAAGGATCCGTATCCGTCTTGTAGTTAACGTCGCCTACACTATTTTGCGTCAGGTTAATTTTGTGGTGGTTCGTTCCAGGGACGTGCTACGTGGGCAACCAGTCGAGCAAGTCGCTGCTGGCGCTGGTGATAATCCCGGAGGCGATCTGCCTGGCGCTGGGCTGCGTGTTCCTGCTGTCGGGGCTGCGCGGCGCGCTGCGGCGGCCGGCGCCCGCGCCCGCGCCCGCCGCGCTGCTGGCCGGCCCGCCGCAGCCGCTCGCCGACCAGAGCGTGCTGCGGCTGGGCGCCTTCGCCGCGCTCTACGCCGTGCCCGCCGCCTGCATCCTCGCCACCTGGGTGTACGAGTACGCCTGGCGCGACGAGTGGCTCGCCGCGCCGGCGCCCTCCGCCGAGCCCTCCACGCACCCGCAGCCCGCCTTCTGGGTGTTCCTCTTCCGGATCTTCGCGACGCAGATCCTCGGAGTGATGGTCGCCGTGTGGATCGCGACGCCGCGGCTCAAGGCGCTGTGGCGGCGGCTCGCGGGCCCGCGGAAGCCGGCGCCGGCCAAGCCCGCCGGCCCGCCGCCCACCCCGCTGACCCTGCATTGCTACGCCGCCCACCCGCACACGATAGCGCACAGCACTCTGACGAGGCATTCCCATAAATACGCCACCTACAGGCCGCCCCAGCAACACTCGTACAGAAAGCCGAGACACTACCATTATTCTGCGGGCGAAACTATACTCTGACCTGGCGGGGACACATTGCATTTGCGCCTGGCGAGACTCAACGAGGTTACGGACCTCCGACAATATGTTTTATTGTTGTTTGGTACCGAATCGAATAAGATGACAGATTCAGCTTGGTTGGATCTATTATGGATAAGTGTTTTGTGTTGTAGAAGCATGGGTGCCATGGTATCATTATGAAACGTTTAGGTTAAACTTACCTTTTCTCTACTTCTTTTTGAAGTCTGAAATTGTGTTAAACTTTTGTTTCTATCCCATAACATCCACTCCTATCGAGTGTTATATCAGTTATCAGTCTATACATACAGTTATCGCTTTCCATTTAATATAGTGGTACAACTCGTTTGAAAGTGGTGAACTGTAGGGTAGTACATGATATTTTGCATTTAAATCTATCACATTAGATAGATTAGTGGGATGAAGACACCTTTTAGTTAGTAAGTAGTTGGTACACATCGACTGAAACGATTTTGTAAATAGAAATAAAATTATATTGTACATAGATTGTAGGTAAGTATATTATGACGTGGAAATAAGAATTAAATGTTTGTAAATAAATAATTATTTTATTGGGAAAGTGTTACACTTGAGTATACGTTATTTGTAAAAGATTCGATTTACGTAAATGTAAATAATAGAAGTTAGTCATTGGTTTAATTAATAAACTAAATTAAATTATGTTATATCCGATTCTAAAGAAGTAAATCCAAAAGTTATGAGAATATTTAATCTACATAACTTGCTTCTAAATAGGACAATTTTGTAATCCCTCGCTTAAAAAAGTATTATAGTTGATGATATCATGATATAGGTGCGTACTTAACAAAAAGCTATACCTACCCAGTTTCTTATATAATTACCTATATAATAATAATAATTAAGCTTATGTAGAGCTTCGGTCTCCATGGAATCCCAAACGTAGGTAATAACTGGACATCGGATTATATGCATTCGCATATTTGCATATAACTTGGTATTTATGGCGTTATTGCATAATTTAGCAATAAATGCTACTTATTATATATAAAAATCCTGGTGTTATTTATAAAAAAATTATGCATAAGTATATCCATCAATGGCACAAGTACCTAACCTTATAAAATTAAAGGTCATTTTCAACCTACAAATTAATATTTGAAGAAGAGTGTGTATTGTGACTAAATATATAATATGTACCTAACTAAATAGAACTTAGATATATGATATAGGGATTTTGATAGTACATATTCTGTGCATATCTGACACTTTTTCGTGCATATTTGCACGCACATTGTAGCACTTTGTTAGTGCATATAATCCGATGTCTGTGAATGACCATGGAAAACTGTGAGAAGCCCACCTCCATATTGCCAAAATAGTATTCAACTGTAAATAAATATTATGTAAATATAGTTTTAATTCTTAATGAAATAAGTGGTTCAATTAATAAATTTCTAATTGATTAAAATGTGTTTATTTGGTTGCCACCGATACAGAATAAATACATACCTGACGTTCGTAGCCTACCGTATATATGAATTAGAGGTCAACTAATATGGCCGTAATGTATTAGGCCGTGTGGTGTCCGGTAGAGTAGAATAGCACCAACGCCTTACACTTATGGGTGTCCTACAAGGCGACTAATGTTTTTGAGACAAAAGATCAAGAGTCTCCGTAGTCTGGAAAATTGGGAGCAGCATTTTCCATTGTTACATTTAAACACTGCGATCTCCAACCCGCCTGCCAAGCGTGGAGATTATGGTAATAACCTCCCCTTTCGCCGTAAGTTCTGCAGTGTGACGGGCTGTGTTGATAATATGTATAAGTATTGATTCACTTTGGAATATTATGAGAGACGCTACTTTTGTCTAGATTCTAGGCAAGAGGCGAAGGAGATACGAGTACCCTAGGAGCTATCCTAATCAGCAAGTCGTGCGACGGGTATTAATTGGTCGGCCGACGTCCCTCGTGCGACCATGGTCGTACATCCTAACCTAAAACCTCAAAACCAAAGTTATAGTTTCCTTACCTTACCTACTATTGAAGAACAGCCTTGCCTTAGTTGAGATAGATATCCTAGGCAAGAGACGAGAGAGATACGAGTACCATAGGTGCTGTCCTTATTGGCAACGGATGTCAACGGTCGTGCGAGGGGGGGGGGGGGGGTGAGGTCTCCTATTGGTCGGCCGACGTCCGTCGTACGACCATGGTCGCCCAACCGTTGCCACTTAGGACAGCGCCTTACACTAGTCGGCGGAAAATAACACATAGGCTATTATAATTCAGCCTAGGTAATCTCGGCGTTACTTTCGCTGTGCTCTCGCGCGCGCGATTATTCGATTCGCCCCTCACGAATTTCGTGTCGAATCGTTCGGAAACGGTTTCGAATCATTGTGAATACGGCTACTGACCAGATTGTATCATGGGTACATTCAGTCGCCTGAGAGCACAAGTTTCATCGCAGATGTTTTCCGTCACCGTTAGCTCTGTTACTGTTGTACTCTTATGCATCGGTTAGTGTTCAACTCATAGAGTCATTGGTACATTCCGGTACTGAAGTTTGAACCCCGTACCACGAGGCACAAGTCGGACCCCTTAACCGTAGGGTAGAATTAATAGGGTAGAGTAGGGATCGAGGCGATGTATGCAAGAACCGCAGAGCCGATCGGTGTGGAAGACGGGAAGACATTTTTTTTCAGCGAGTTCAAAGTTTAGTGATGTACGTACCTACGTTGTTCGTTACCGAAAATTATTAGTCTACTTACGGTGTTGATCTTTTCTCATTATGGACGTTATCATTATTGATAAAAAATATTCCATTTTTACTATTTTTATTTTTTTTAATAAATATTCGTGGACAAATTCAGACAGCGCCATCTAGCCCCAAACTAATCAAAGCTTGTGCTATGGGTGCTAGATAACTGATAAACTACTTAAATACTTTTAAATACATACTTATTATACATAGAACACCCAGACCCGTAACAGAAATTAAAATTCTACATTTCAATTTCTGCCCGGCCGGGAATCGAACCCAGGACCTCTTGCGTGGCAGACCGGCGGCATTTTGACCACTGAACCACTCAGGTCGTCAAATAAGGACACGGTTCCTCAGGAAGGACAAGACTGCATTTTGTTTGCCACCCCAGAATTCTTCACCAATAATGAAGCACTTTTTTTAAATTAAGTTTAATAAAATGTCATCAAATCAAAAGTGACAGCTGTCAACTGTCATAAGATGTTTAGTGCTCTCGTAGTTTATATTCAGTTTTGTGAACTAAAGTGACTTGTGTATCCTAAAAACGTTTGAAAAGTGTTGATAAACACTTGAAGATTATGTGAAAGTGTTATCTTCACTAACAATAACGTATATAGTGCAAAAAAACGTGATATAATTTATCCCATAGAACTATCCTCCTTACCTACCCTCAAAAATTAATTTTTCGTATTAAATCTTAATTCAGCTATAGAACAACATTTTGAGGACTCCTGATAAAAGTAAACTCCCGGAGGTGGCTGCCCAGGCCTCCGGGACAGTGAATGCTACTGGTAACAAGCCAAATGTAGAACCCAATTTTGGCTTGTCAAACCAAATTTCCAATAAGGATATACCTCCAACTACAAACAATGACACAGAAAAAGTCAACTTAGATCCTGACAATCAACCAATGGATGTGGAAAATGAGTGGCAAAGTATGCCAATACTACGCCTAAACAAAAATCGTTATAAAAAAAGGAGATTAAATAACACCTCGTCTCCAGAACCAGAATCTCTACCACTACAAAATCGGTATTCAAATCTCCAGTTGGATGAAGGTGAACATGATAACATAGGCACCGAAAAGACAACCAAACCTCCACCTATTATGTTGTATGCCATTAAGGACATCTCAAAACTGAACGAGCTTATTAAAGGTGTGTTAGATGAATCACAGTATGCCTACAAAATTGTTACCAAGAACCAGCTGCGGGTCACATGTGTAAATACAGAATCATATAAAAAGTTAATGTCCCTGGTACGTGAGAGGGGTTTAGTTGGGCATACATTCACTCAAAAGGATGAACGACCATATCGGATTGTCATAAGAAACTTACATCCATCAACACCTATTGAAGCTATCAAGGAAGCAGTTGAAAGTACGGGCAATAAAGTAAGGGGTGAAATAATCAATGCACGGCACGGTCCAACAAAAACACCTTTATACACATGGTTCATTAACCTTGAGCCCAACCAAAATAATGAAACTGTGAAATCACTTAGGTATATTTACCATACAAGTGTTACAATTGAAGATCCCATCCGCAAAAAGGTAATTCCACAATGCAAAAGATGCCAACAATATGGGCATACAAGAAACAACTGTATGAGACCATATAGATGTGTCAAATGTGCAAAGAACCACAATACAACAGATTGTCCAAAACAAGACAAAACAACCCCTGCTACTTGCGCACTATGTCTAGAAGCACACCCCGCAAACTATAAAGGATGCAAGGTATATCTAGAAATCTTGAAGCGGAAAAGCACCCCAAGAGTACAAGGCTACAAACAAAATGCACCATCCCTAAATGAAAATAAGTCTAAAATCAGTGAAAATGGAACCACATTGTCAAATAAAAAATCACCTGAAACTACAGAACCAAGAACCTCTGGAACTACAGAACCAACCAAAACATATGCACAAATAGTAGCGAACACAGACAACACTCCGTCAAAGTTAGAAACAATACTCACAAAACAAGCAGAAAAGCTGGATCGCCTCATTGAACAAATGGGTACTCTCATGAGTCTCCTAACAACAATAGTTAACAAATTAGTTCCATAAATGGCTTTACGTGTTGTTCTATGGAATTCAAATGGTCTACTGGACAAGAAACAGGATATTGAAACCTTGCTTAAGTTGCAAAATGTGGATGTTCTATTGATTTCTGAAGCTCACCTTACACCTCAAGCATCATTTACCCTGAAAGGGTATAGCACATATGTAACATGTCACCCGGATAATACTGCCCATGCTGGCACTGCTATACTAATAAAGCAAAATATCAAACACCAGCCGCTACCAGAGTATAGAACCACAAAAATTCAAGCAACATCAATAATAGTATACGACAAACAAAGTCCCATTACGCTTTCATCAGTTTATTGCCCACTAAAAAAGAGACAATACTCTGAAATCAACAACGAAGAGTTCAACCGTTTCTTCAAAACTTTGGGAAATCGATTTATTGCAGGCGGTGACTGGAATGCGAAAAATACGCAATGGGGCTCACGACTCACCACAACGAGAGGGCGCAGTTTAAAGAGAAGCCTAGAGAGCAACCAACTACATACTATAACCACCTGTAAACCAACATACTGGCCAACAGATGCAAACAGACTGCCAGATCTATTGGACTTCTTTTTATATAAAGGAATCAATGCACACTTCCTAAACATCGAAGATTGTTGTGACTCCTCCTCAGACCACACTCCAGTTATACTCACAATGAGCACGACCATCATAAGTAAACTGAAAAGACCATATTTATGCAACAAGCATACTGATTGGGATTACTTTCAAGAATACCTTACACAAAATCTAAATCTCAATATTCCACTGAAGACTGAGGATGATATAGAGAATGCTACGATAGCATTGACTAATTGCATACATGCTGCGGCCAGAGCTAGTACACCAAGTGACGACAAACCTAGGCAAGGTATCCAAAACCTACCGTTGGAAGTGAAGAAAAGGGTACTGGAAAAACGACGCCTGCGTAGAGTGTGGCACTGCACCCGGCTTCCAGCTGATAAAACAGCCTTCAATAAAGCAGCAGCTGAACTCAAAAAATTTCTAGTTGAGGTTGAAAATGAGACCCTACAATTATATTTGCAGAACTTGACACCTACTAACCCTGCAAGAAAGGAGTATTCGTTGTGGAAAGCAGTCAAATCTCGAGACAAACCACTACAAGCAGTACATCCACTTAAAGGACCGGATGGAACATGGGCAAGGACAGATGAAGAGAGAGCAGAAGCATATGGTCAATACCTCGAGGATGTCTTCACTCCTAATAATGACTTGGGCACAAAGGAAATAGATCAGGAGGTGGACGACTTTCTTGCAAGTGACTTGCAACTTAGTCCCCCACTGCGGTGTACTACGCCTGGAGAGATTCGACGCTTAATTCACGGCTTAAAGAAGAAAAAGGCCCCTGGCTATGATTTGGTGACTGCTGAGATATTGCAAAAGTTACCAAGAAAAGCAATAATTTACATTACGACCTTGTTCAATGCAATACTTAGGACCTCTTACTTCCCCAGCATCTGGAAAGTGTCCCAGGTCACAATGGTTCTCAAACCCGGTAAACCACCCCACCTTGCTTCCTCATACAGACCAATAAGTCTGCTCCCAGTATTGTCGAAGGTTCTCGAAAAAGTAATCGTCAGTCGCATGAACACACACACCAACGAAAACGCTAGCATCCCCGAGCACCAATTTGGCTTTCGCAAGTTTCATGGGACCGTTGAGCAGGTCCATAGAGTATGTGAGTACATAAGAAATGCCCTGGAAAATAAGAAATACTGCTCTGGAGTGTTCTTGGATGTCCAACAGGCATTTGACAAGGTCTGGCATGACGGGCTACTATACAAATTGAAAAAGGTGTTGCCTCACAATATGTACCTGATCCTGAGGTCCTATCTGGGTTGTCGAATGTTCTATGTCAGAGCTAATGATGCTACCTCCAGATTCTTTGATATAAAAGCTGGTGTGCCCCAGGGCTCGGTGCTAGGACCTGCATTGTACCTGCTCTATACGGCCGATGTGCCTGAATCAGAGAATGTATTGACGGCCACCTTCGCTGACGACACTGCAGTTTTAACCTCTGATGAGAACCCAGTTGAGGCATCCAGAATATTACAACAACATATAGATAAGGTTCATACCTGGATGAAGAACTGGCGGATCAAAGCAAGTGCATTAAAATCCAAGCATATTACCTTCACTCTTCGAAAACGAGACTGTGACGCAGTCAAGCTGGGTGAAGAAGTATTGCCACACAACAATGAAGTGAAATATTTAGGGTTCCATCTTGACCGTAAACAAAATTGGAAATGTCACATACAAAAGAAACGAGAAGAGTTAAACCACAGATTTAAATCCCTGTCATGGCTGCTCGGTAGGAGATCTCGTCTGTCAGTGGAGAACAAGGTCACAATATATAACTCAATATTAAAGCCAGTCTGGACTTATGGCATCCAGTTGTGGGGAACTGCAAAAACATCAAATACTGGAATACTACAGAGGTTTCAGAATTGTGTGCTGAAGGAGATTGTGAACGCCCCTTGGTTTACCAGAATGGAAGACGTACACGAGTATTTAGGTGTACCCACAGTCCGTGAGGAAATAAATAATCTGACAAGGAGCTACTGGGAGAGGATCAGATCTCACCAAAACAAACTTGCCCAAATGTTGAAAGAACCACCTAAAATAAGGCGCCTGAAGAGGCTGCACTTATGGGATAACATATGACCTGTCTTATGTAGCTAATAAAGGCAACCCAACACTGGAAGGGATAGCCTAACATGCCATGCCATCGTTGATAACAACTGCTTATAGTCTAAGGACTGATCGCATGTTCGCAAAAAGAATATATAAAAAAAAAAAAAAAAAGTTTAATAAAATTAGATTAGAAACGTTTTTGGGTTTATGCTATTAGGGTTTAACTCGGTTAAAGCCAGTAAAAGTGTTACAGTGTGTTATGTTGGGTCTGATGGGAGTCAAAAGTTTGTATGGGGAGCTTGCTTGGTCTCCCCCATCGCGTTTTAACACGCTGACAGTCCAGTCAAAGTTAGTACGTAGGCTCACGTGACGTCCACTGGTTTTTTTACCTTAAAATCTGGCTTGGGCGTTCTTTTGATTAATCATTAATGAGTTAGGGACACTCCAATATTTCTCAGCCGGTACAAGTCATTTATTCTAGATAGGTTTGTTAGTTCTTCAGGTATGACTTTCTGCAATAGTGATTCGGAGAGAGCGTTTGATTTTCTTTTGGTACTTACAGTAGTCCATAACACACAATTTTAGAGAAGTTTCAGTAATGAGTCCGACCGACGAACCGTACGTATTGAACCTGTAAAGCATCTGAAAGCTTTACATATTTTGCAGACCGTGCCAAAATGAAGAAACTAGAGAAGAGATAAAAACTACGAAGAAACCATGAAGAAACATAACACTCACTACGTTTTGAATACCATGAAGAAAGAAAAGCAGTTCTATTTCTATTTAATTTTGAATCTTATCCTTTGAAAAACCGTAATTTCGTCGAAAGGAAACAATGCTTCTACGGTTTTTATATTCTGTAGGCATTTTGAAAACAATAGTGTTGTGATTATTCGATTGACGAACCGTGGTAATCGAGGCTAGAAACAAATTTGGCGGCGGGCAACACTGATTTTAACGGACGAACTGTCACTGTGCCTGTCAAAGTTACTCAAATTATTGACTTGACAAGTCAAACTTGACATTTTCTACTGCGAGGGAGAATGCTTGTGCGATTTTCTAAATTTTCCATGATTTACTGAGAAATACTTACTATTATAATGTCTACATTTACCCAATTGTATCGTTTGAGTAACTATGTGATAGGGAGCTACAGATCTGTTTTACATGGACGGTAAGTTTAAGAGGTTTTAGGTTATGACGCTAGTAGGTAGTCTTTGTTTACTAATGTAATTTTTTACTTTCTATGGCTTTTTTATATCATGTTGTTACATCTGGTAATCTCATTGTATGTTTTTTACTTTTAAACAAGTAACATTACGTAAAAACAATCATTTTGTCAATGACAAACATAAACAATGTCTTTTCAGAACAAATTGGTTAGCTCCTATTCAAACATGCTCCTATACGAAAAAAAGTGCGGAGGACCGTCTCGGTATAGAAAAGCCGAAGCGCCCTCTAACACCATTTTTCAAGTTTATGTCTCAAATGCGCCCCGCCCTGCTGGCTAAGAACCCTGGTATCACGTCGAAAGAGGCTATAGCATGGAGTTCTAAGCATTGGCAACAGTTAGATACTGAGGTAAATATGTTGATGAAATAAGGTTGTATCACACTTACTAAAAACTCATTGACAAATTTACTAATTCAGATGTGAGATACCTATTTTGTGTTTAATGTGCTTATTTTCTTATTAATAGACAAAAACACAAATGGTGAAAGAATATGAGAAGGATGTAGAAGACTACAAAAAGATCAAAGCTATGTACGAGGCTTCACTTACCGACCAACAGAAGGAAGACATCAAAAGAGTAAAAGAAGAAATGGCCGAGGCCAAAGAAAAAAGAAAAGTTAAGGCAGTAAGTTGAATTTTATAAAACAGTGCCCTGTACAAGATATTTGTTTTGATAATAGATAACACAAACATAAAAAAATAAATTATATTTAAAAAATGATTGCAATTTTGTTTCCAGGAATACAAAGAGCTGGGCCGACCAAAAAAGCCAATGTCATCATATTTCTTATTTGCCCAATCACTAAAAGGTTCCTTCAAAGGAAAACAACTTAAAGAATACCAAGCGAAAGTAAAAGAGGGTTGGTTTAAATTATCAGAGGCCGAACGGGCAAAGTATGACAAACAAGCACAGGATCTGATGACTAAATATAAGTAAGTTTTCATAAATTGCTAATTTAATTTTGAGTAATGTGAAAAAATTTAAGTGTTACTTGGAAAAGTTAACTTATTTAATTTATATTTTAGGAAAGATTTAGAAGCCTGGGAATTAAAAATGGTATCACTTGGCCGCTCTGACTTGGTGCGAACAAAGCCGATGCGAGAAAAGAAAACAAAGGTTGAGAAGAAAGTGCAATAGGAACTCGGGTGCTCTGATGAATCAGCTGACAATATTAGTGTAAAGAAAAGCGAGTCTGAAGTACAAAATGTTAAGAATAATATTTCCACTAGTCAAGAAATGCCACTAAGATCAAATATTCCACAAATTAAGGAAGTTAAAGATAAAAATCCATTTCCACATTCAGTACTTAACACACTGCCAGATGAGTCTCAGAGCACGGGTGAACAGAAATCAGTCGATGAGACAAAGACTGACCCACAAGAACCTCACAGTGATGCTAAAAAAGAGAAAAGTAAGACGATTATAAGTAGTATTAAAAGTTTCTTTAAATTCTAGTTTTATGTCCTTTGTGTTGACAAATTCTTCAGTTTGTTTGTTGTGACATTTTGTTAAGTTCTAAGTATTCTCCTGATGCATTACGAATATTTTGTTATTAGATTTACTATTTGTAGTTACAGTACTATTTTGATGTGTAGAATATATTTTACTTATAAGAGCACCTGTATTTTTTTTTCTAGCTTATATTATATTTTGCTTATTCCTTCCATCAACATACCCATCACATCTGTTACATATTTCTATAGATAATACTAATATTTACCATGATTTACAGGTTATAATTATACACCTGTTAAGTATGAAAATGCTACAGATCTCAAGATTCAATATGTAACGGTTTGTTTCGTTTATTATGTATTAAGAATAATAGTAGTACAAGTACATTACGAAAAACGCAACTTCTGCTACGAGGTAGCGCCGATAGGGAAATGCAACTTAATTTGCTTCTGCATAAGACTGAAACTGAAATTGCGAAATAGTCGTGGCTCCTCCCAGTGTGTTTTTGGCCAAAAGTGAGCTAGCCATAAAGATAAAGGTGACATCTGAATTATTCTGGACGGATTCATCGCAGTGGCCGGGCGCATTGCATCAAATTGCTTTTATTTCGTATTAAGCACCAGCTTCAAAGCTGCAGCGTCCACTGCGGTCGCACAATAATATTATAAAAATTGAGAATATTAAAAAAAAAATTACCCTAACCACAGTTGTTAAGAGCTGTGGCTGGTTCTGGTCAGTTTATTGTTTGTGCTCCAGATTACCAGCTTACATCTATAGTACTAAAATGTAAGACGATAGAAATATCTGTTTTAACAAACAATAACAAGCTCGTAAAGTGGTATGTTTGTCTGTGTGAGTGAGATTTTGTGTGTTTATGTATGTGCGTGCCTATTTGTGTTTGAATTAACTGCGGTTAAAGTGTCTAGGAGTTAGGCTACAGGTTTTAGCAGTTCTTCAGTGTCCATATATGAGAGATTACACAGGTATTGTTCAAGTAAGATTTTCTCAGAGAATGTATGCGGATTGATCGATGAAGGCAACTAGATGATTTCGTCTGGTGGAGCTTGATTCTGGATCGTTTGGTGTAAGGGAATGATGAAGAATGATGGTTTGTAGAATAAGTAATAGACGAACGGTAAGGACTTGACAATATACATACAGACAGAGATTTGGTAAGAATAGGAAGGGTTTGAAATTCGCAACTGTATTATGCGTATGACGTACTTAGGTATTGTAGTGACGTTATCAGCTGCGACTTGGTGAAATCACGGCTGCGGATAGGTATTGCGGCTTGAATAGAATAGGTAATAGCATAAAACTTTAACAAATAATTCAAATGCTGTGAGCGGTGCGTGCAGCGTGGCTAGAACATCATTCTCCTCTGTTCGTGGTAAACTGAACTATGTTAGTTCAGTAGATATTCTGTGCCTGGACTCTTAGCCGCGCCACACGTACCGCATTTAAATCTTTCAGCAGCTATCTACCCGGAGCCGACGACTTTCCCAAACCTTGCGGATGACATCCCGCATTATGATGCGCCCGCAGCGGATGCTGAGTCTCTCTTTCGTTCGCGGGGCAGCCGCTTAGGTTAAGGGTTCTCATTCTCCGCAATTAGACTGAAAGTCCTTTAAGCTTGATTAACACCCTCAGCGCCATGTGTATCATTATTGCACACACTGTCTCAACACTTGTGTATCATTTTAGATACACAGCCCTCTAGTTAGTTTTGACTTGTGTATCGCTCATGCTCACACTTTCTATACAAATAAAATTTTGTAGTGTATCTTTTTTGATACACACGGCCTGGGAAAAAGGTTTTTGTTTAAAAATATTTCCTGGGCCACATGTATCAATTAAGAAACACGTAATTTTTTTTTTCTAAATTTGGTGGGACAGTCACTATGGCTTTGGCGCTTGGGACAGTCACTATGGCCTTGGCGCTTAAGGTGTTAAAAGAGACCCGGCTAAAGTAGCTAGCTAGCCCAGCTCCTTCTAGAAGTTTTCGCTTAGAACGTTCTCAGGCTTCTCAAAGGGACCCTGTTATGGCTACGGGTCTGCGTCGCGGCGCTATTTTTAATGTTTCTGTCGTATCGAAAATTAAAATATAAAATGCTATTCAACACAATGAATAATCTGCCAAATAAAAGCTATTTAACCGTGTCCTGATTGATCGACCAGCCAACACGACATAAGTATGTCTTAGGATATTAGTAGGCGCGGTAATCAAGCGAATGAGAACCTGACTAACCGAGCATTTGTCGCCTTGCGAGGTTAAATATACGTCGCTGACTACTGACTTTCAAATTGATGTCCAAGGCAATGTCTACGATATTAGCGCCATCTGTCGTTAAACACGGCTTCTTATTGATCATCTTCATGTGCCCACCTGTCGTTATTACATTACAGTCCCGCATCCGCATCTCAGGACGTAGGTACTTAGGGTATATTTAATTTCCAATGTTTAATTAAATCAAGGACTGTACCGAGTTACCGACGATGTGCTGCGCGGCCGGGCGAGCTATTCACCGCTCTATAATCAGATGTAATTTTTTTAAACGGGTCCGCCCACACGGCCGTGTCTACATAGTTTCGGATAAACGTTTGCGATCAAAATCTAGACGTCATCTCAGCCGGTGGAATCCACTAGGATGTGCGCCTCTTGCATCCATCGCCTCCCAACGACCTTCACGATTTACCTATTTACTCACCGAAATTCCTGGTCTGGTGGTAGGACAGTTGTTATGATCAAATATATTAAAATCCCACATTCTGTTTCAGAACTGCAGCATCCCGCTTCATTGATCTTTAATTATCAAGAAGTTAAGTTTGCAGTGTTTATGAGAACAGTTTTATTTATAAAGTTTGTATTGCAAGAAAAACGTTATAAATCTTAAGCCTTATATTTATCTGCCTTTGATTTGTTAGCGTTTACCCCTGGCTGTGCCTCCTTGGCATTTTACGCTTTTAAAAACAGATCAAACTAAAATTATTCTGATTATGCCAATAATCTCCACTCGGAGCCCATAGGAGATGGGCAAATATACTAACCATTCATAATAATAAAAAGGAAAAGTAGTTTGACCACTTGTTATTTGTTGCACTGGCTGTTACAACTATACTGTATATGGAAAACCACAAACTGCCTAGTTTAAACCAACTTCTTTAATAAATAAATACATATATAATGGAAAGTAAATGTTTAAGAAAATAGATAAAAGAGGTAACCATGTGTTATAATCACTTATGTATTTAGAAAAATATACATCACTGAATACATAGAACAGATTTTCAAGTGAAATGCTAAGTTTCGGACCCACTTTGTTTCTACCAAAATACATGTTTTATGATTGCATCTGATAAAATTTTATACAAGAAAATAGTTACAATTAATTTGGCTTTGTAGTTATGGTTATACATAAGTAAATTGTTGTTTTTTTTTAATATTCTAAAACCAAAGAAAACAAAATATATTATCATAAATGCATGGTTAGAAATGTTAGGCCTTTAAAATAATATTTAAATTGAATATTTCTTTAGTAATGTTTTAACACTTATTGAAAATGCAAAAACGTAAGCCATTAATAGAACATGAATTATTCAGAAAGTCATTGATTGAGCAACATAATTTCAACTACAAAATAATTATAATAATCCCACTAAAACTTCCCTTGGTTATTATGTACAATCTATTACAACTAAAATGGCAATATGTGACTAAAACGCACATTTGTCAATACTCTCACTCATGAAAGGCACAAGCAATAAAAATTATGGAACTTTACTCAAACTAGCTGGCTATTATTTAGTACAAAAACTGTAATGAACTTTACTGTTAGGTATAAAAAGTAAAAAATCAACAGTTACTATGTTATCAACATATCCATTGCTAGCTGCAAAAGAGACTGTACACATATTGTCACAAATAGATATACACATATGTCTTGGGAGATACCACCGATCAATTGAGTAGCACTCATTATACCACTAACTTTGTTTGCAGATATACCATTCATAAGTAAAAAGACATTAGCAATATTAGATTTGGTATTCCTTGGGAACCATATTAATTTGGTGACACTGTATACTATCAAAGATAGAAAGAAATATGCATTATCAAACGACACCAATGACAAACTGTACAATAACTGAGTTATAAGAGAGACCAGGACCACATCATATTTATAAGAGATGACCTGCTCCCAGAAAGTCTGTGGTTGTGGTTGTGTAGATTGTGGCGGACTAGATAATAAACCTGCCAAGTCATTGGCTAACCCGTTGTCACCCGCAGCTTCTAATTCCCGCGCGGGTGGCTCCCGGGCCAAAGGTTCAGTTACAACCACTCCATTGTTCAGTATTGATGATGAAGGCGAAAATAAGCAGGAACTGCTTATCTCAGGCGGACTATATAAATCAGTGTTTAGGTCCGAAACGGGAAATCGGGTGGTTGATTCTGAAAACAACATTGATATCCATGAGTAACCTTATACGAAACATAAAAAAAAAATTACCGGATAAAGTAACCAACCAGTTTGAAAGTTTTCGGCACTTTTTCCAGATATAAGCTGAAGCCTGTTGTGGGAATTTTCCAATATTCTTCGCCTTCGGGCTTCACGACGGGCAGCTGCATCATCAGCCATTTTGACAGTTCTATGAATGATATGACATGTGACAGCTGATACGCAAAAAAGATAAACATCAAAAACCGGTAAAAAGAAAATCGGTGAATATGTATAATCGATCGTTTACATAACAATTATTTTTGAAATGGCAACATTAATTTAACCATTTCCTATTTTCAGTTTAGAAACTTTTTATGATAAATGTAACTTATTTTAACTATTACTGTAAATGTTACACTGCTTATTAATAACATAAAATAAATAATAATAATTCATATAAATGTAATTATAAATAACGAAATATCTTTGCCAATATTATTAGATATCAAGTAAAAAGTATGTCATACCATTAGTTTTGACAAAACCGGAAGTTGGTGTTCTGGCTGTCCGAGAACGCTAGCCAAGTATTGTTGTTTGGCGCCTTTACCAGGGCCGGTCGTATTTTGTTGTAAATTCATCTATTCCTTTGTTGAATAAAAGTAATCTTGTGATTCGAGAATGGGTGACAAAGGAGACGGAGGTACTTTCTTGTAGTTTTAACTTAGATTACATGGTATTTTGTTTTGGTACAATGGCTTTCTGTTGGTTGACAGCTTGCTCTCGGCTTTTTGGTTATTCCAAGGTGTACCTCAATTGTTTTATTATGTTTAGAAACCTTTGACGATGCGGTCGAAGAAAGGGTTATAAATGAAGAATACAAAATATGGAAGAAAAATACTCCGTTCCTTTACGACCTGGTTATGACACATGCCCTGGAGTGGCCGTCGTTAACCGCTCAGTGGCTACCCGATGTGACTAGGCCTGAAGGAAAAGATTATTCGGTGCACAGGTGAGCATCTGTTCGTGTTTTTCCCTTCAAGCAAATTATTTGGAACATGATTACTCTTTATTGTACATCCTTTCATGATGATATCAAAGCTGTAATATTCAGTGAATAAAAGCAATATAATATTACCCACAGGTTAATCCTAGGCACTCACACATCAGATGAACAAAATCACCTGTTAATTGCTAGTGTGCAGCTCCCTAATGAAGATGCACAGTTTGATGCAAGCCACTATGACAATGACAAGGGTGGTAAGTGTGTTGTCTACTTATTTTTTATTGCCTAAGGAGGCACACTGACGGACAGTCCCCCTAAGTATGTGGTAGGCGGCCACCATTGTCCAGAACATCTTCAACCTGAAGAGAACCTAAGCATTGCTGACCTTTGAGGTGGCATGCCTTATGAACACTTTTCTTTCTTCCTGGTTGGTTCCCGAAATTTATTAAATTGACTGTCTAACACAAATTCCTCCATATTTATATATCCAATTTTGTCAGTAAATTGTCAGTGAAAAATTAAATTCTTTAATTTTTTTTTATTATTTTTAGTAACATTATTATGTACAACATTTGTGTAGGCCTATTATTCTAGTCACTTCCTCTCCCTAATGAGAAATGGGTGTGTGTGTTGTGTACTGCTTAGGGGTCGCAAACCGGGATCCCGGATAAAAAATACACCTTTAAAAGGCATCCAGTAAAAATAAAATTTTTGTATATTACTTTTGTAGTATTAGAATCAATTTTATATTCTTATTAGAATTAAAGATGATTAGTAATATTGTATTTAAGATTTTTATACTAGTCAAAACTGGCTGGCTTATGACATTTCTTATGGACACATCTGAATGGTTCTGGATTTGGACCGACGTGGTAGCATTTTCGTATAGAAGCCTATACAAAGTGCTGAATTCGAGTTATTTTGGCACCTCTCTGGTCAGAAGAAACAAGGCCCAGGTCTCTTTTGATCTTTTGTACAATTTTTTGTATGACTTCAGACTTATAGTTTCAATCACAGTGTAAGTATGTGGTCTGTAATCAAAATCGGTCAGCATATCATTGTTTTAGCTGTGTTTTAAAGGTTGAAAGATATATTATGCCCTATTCTATAAAGAAATTTTGCCTTTAGACTTTGTTTTACTTTTAAAAACACAAGGCTTTGTAACTTGACTTTGAAGACGTAAAACTAATAATAGTTTGCTTCAACAGGATTTTCTCTAATTACCTAGATACCTATTATGCCAAAAGGAAAGACTTATCGATGGGTGATTTTAATGGGGTGTACATAAAATTAGTTATTATAACCTTTAGTAAGATATGCTAGCCATTGTAAGTCCAATTTAAGCCTGTCTATGCAATAAAGAACATATAAATAAAACGTTATAGTAAATTACTAGAAATTTTTCCAAATCCCGAAAATATTATAAAAATATAGTATTGCGACCCCTAGTACTGCTGCTGAATATCGAGTTAATGTGATCTAGAGCACAGTCAAGGTGTTAAATTGAAACACTTTGTTTTCAGAATTTGGTGGCTTCGGCTCTGTGTCAGGCAAGATAGATATAGAAATAAAAATTAACCATGAGGGTGAAGTAAATAGAGCACGTTACATGCCTCAAAACCCATGCGTCATTGCCACAAAGACACCGTCATCAGATGTGTTGGTGTTTGATTACACTAAGCATCCTTCCAAGCCAGAGCCATCAGGAGAATGCCATCCAGATCTTAGGTGAGAATTAGTACATTATATGTATCACATCCTAATTTAATAATGTTGTTCTTTATTTGGATGTTTCTCTGTTAACTATACAAAACAATGAATTTTCTTTTTTCAGATTGAGAGGGCATCAGAAAGAAGGTTATGGTTTATCTTGGAACCCTAACCTGAATGGATACCTATTATCGGCGAGGTAAAACTAGACATATTACTTTTAAACATATATTAATCGTTCCCTACCGCATACTTTAGTTTAGCTTTGTTTTATAATCTAAATAATATATTTTCGTGTGTGTTTCTATCCAAAAATGTCCATTTGATGATAGATGTTTTTAAAAACTCAATAAATATTCATCCTAATGTAATGGAACTGTAATCTAATGTACATATGTAATGTGTGTATATGGGTAGTCTAATTATATTGTAGTTCACAGCAAATTACTGTTGTTAATAAATTTTAAAAGACTTTAAATAGTTGATAGAAAGCAATGTGATCTCCCATCAAACTAAAACTAAAATGGACCATAACACCCTGAGAGGGAATACCATATGCTTTTTAGGCAACATAAAAAGAGTGGATAGCATGGTTTTTCCTTGATAGATGTGCTAGGGAACTATCTGACAAGAAGGGTCAAAGCTAAGCAATGAAACTATGGGACTGTTATCACCATTGCAAAGTGGTATAGTGGATGTTTCTAAGCTGTGAATATAAATTATCAAATAATTCTAATTGATGTATATCATATGTAGGTACACTCCTTTGCTATGCAAGTCTGCACATCTCTGGTAGAAAAGTAAGCGTCCACTTTTTCCACAAGTACAGCACTACTTGCTTGCTCATACAATAATTTACACAATTTTGCGCAGCGACGACCACACCATCTGTTTATGGGACATAAACGCCACGCCGAAGGAAGGCCGCGTCATCGAAGCAAAGTCTGTGTTCACGGGCCACACGGCTGTAGTGGAGGATGTTGCGTGGCACTTGCTCCATGAGTCTCTCTTCGGATCGGTGGCCGACGACCAGAAACTCATGATATGGGATACCAGGTGAGAGCTTTGGCAACTCTTTTTTTCTATACAGCAAGATGATGTCCACTGTTGAACTAAGTAAGACATGGGGGACGTCTATGTCGATAATTATTGACCTGCTGTGCTCTTCCTATGATGTCTTTATTTTATAAATGCTAAAGTTGTACTACCTTTTCATGTGGAATTGGATGATTAAGACAGATAGTTCAAAGAAATTGATTTACCCTTTATCGAGACACTAGCTCACTTTATTTACTGATCAGATCAGTAATGTTCTCAAAAAATACTAAGGTCTGAAGTAGCAATAGTACAAGGAGATGTATGAAAAGAGTTGTGGATATATGCGAGGGAGCGGTGTCAGGACAGAGCAAAGTGGCGGTCTATATTCTCTGCCTACCCGCGATACAGAGGCGTGAGATTTATATATGTATTAGCTCACATTGTATAGATTATACTACAAAAACTAACATGTAATCTACAATTTCCCAGATGTAACAACACGTCGAAGCCCTCGCACACGGTGGACGCGCACACGGCCGAGGTGAACTGCCTGAGCTTCAACCCGTACTCCGAGTTCATTCTCGCCACCGGCAGCGCCGACAAGACTGTGAGTAACCTTTCTTCGTTTAAATCCCGACGCAAAACGAAAAAGGCTATGCAAATCGGATTGGCTTGACTTGGAATAGGCTTAGAGTGCAGCAGCAGCGTGCTGTTTATTGGTGACAGACTCTATCAAGCCTTCTGCTCTGCAAGCCACGATTCTGCTTGGATGTGTACCATCCTTATGCCTTATGCCTGGGTGTTGCGTCTTATCTGTTTCTGCCGTCAAGAAACAATGTTTCTATTGTTGTATTCCGGTTTGAAGGATAAGGTATCCTGCGCAATTACAGGCATGAGGCATTTTATCTGAATCCTCATTTATTACCTGCAACCTAAATGCACGAATCGTAGATGTTATGGGCGACATCTACGATTCGTGCATTTAGGTAATGGGTAACAAAAATGCCAGTAGGACAGTAACCTCCCAATATGTCTGTAGAGTCGCAAAATAGTGTATTGTATTGCTGATAATATTATTGTCTGTCCCAGGTGGCGCTGTGGGACCTGCGCAACCTGAAGCTGAAACTGCACTCGTTCGAGTCGCACAAGGACGAGATCTTCCAGGTGCAGTGGTCTCCGCACAACGAGACCATACTCGCCAGCAGCGGCACCGACCGGAGGTATGCGAGAATTGACCTGTAAGGGTAATTCTCTAATGTCATTATGTCATCCGTCATCAACATCCTGGCGTTAAATCCCGGTTTGGATCTCGAAGGCTTGCGCGGACCACCAGGGTCCAACTTCTACTCCTCTTTGTTAATTTTTCGGTCTTCGGCATCCTTGGTGGTAAGTTTTTTGGCACGTATGTCGTTCCAAACGACGTCGAGTCATCGCTTCTGAGGCCAGCCTCTCTTTTCCGTGTGTAGCTGGGGTGGCTTGGCTAGACATTTGTTAGGGAATTACGTAGGGACGTAATTTGCCAGTCTGCGCAAGACGTGGTCATACCATCGAAGGCGGCACACTTGCAGCTTATGTGCGAGGTACAAGACGCCAAAGCTACCCCGAATGTAGGCGTTTCGTACGCGATCTTTTCGGCAAACTCCACACGTATTATTCTTTAATGTAACAGCAGCTAATTCAGCGCTGCAGCAACGGCGAATAAAATAACGAATAAGGCTACATGGCTGCTGATTCAGCAATTTCGTTGCTGTTGCTTATAGAATACGATCACTGGTCAGCACATTGCCGTTCACTGCTGAACATAGACCTCGCCCAAAGAGCGCCATTCTTTCCGGTCAGGTGATATTTCTTTATGCGCAAAACATATTATCAGAAAGTATATTTTTATGTTTATACCACTTTCACTGCTAACCTGAATTTCAAAGAATCAGGCGCGGTGTTAACAAACGCGGCTAGATTATTCGTGCGCACAGCTGTATAAGGCCGTCGAAAAATACCATACGCGTGTGCGGGTGCCCGGCCAGCTAATAATAGGTACGTTCCACTTAACGCCCGCAACGCCATCGACCACGACCGCTAAAATTGCCGTTCCACTAACGTAAAAAGGCCGCGGGCGTTGTAGGCGAATGTTATAGGTGGAACGCACATCTTGAGCGCTGTGTGCTCGCAATATGGCGGCATATTGCGAGCTCAATATGGCGGCAATTTTCAATCAAGAGCCCAGGCTCTTGATTGGAAAATCGTGTCCATTTTCTACAAAGGAAGCATATGATTTAATGCAAGAAAGAAAATAAGTTTAGAAAACAAATATAAAAACATATAGATTTTATTAAAAATAAAATCTTCATAAAACAGCCATGTTCGCCTGTCATTGCCACTTTTATTGTTATGGTCTTTGTTTGACACTTTTGTACGTTTTTTTAAACTCCTCATCTTGGCTGCACACTGAGGTCCAGTGATCAGTGGGATTTTGTTCTCATAGCTTCCGCAATGTCTTCCCAAATATTTTTTTGCGAAAACTTTCCGCTGGAGAATTTCTCCTCTCTCTCTACATAAGTATCGAGGAGGAAGAGCACCATCTCCGTAGTCCAACGATATAATCCTAGAATGCGAATAGAAGAAGAAATTATTGTTTGCATTTATCAATCTGGATTATATGCTCTAGATAACACGGATAGATTTACGTACCACTCTCTTCGCTGGTAACGGCATCACCCTGCTGCGCTGATTGCGAGTGACCCTCTATATTTGCTAAATCAAAAATAAAGAGAATGTAATTATCATTTCATTTTAGACTCTTATAGGCACGCCATAAAAACTTTTACAGATTTTTTATGAGTTTAAACCATTTGTATATAAGCATATTCAAATTGTTTAATAGAAAATAGAGCTTGCATACCACTATCAGTATTGTCAGCATCTCCCTGCTGCGATTCCACAGTTGTTGCAGCCCTTTATTTTAGTGCACTATTCATTAGTGCCGTTGCAAATTGTAAATCTGGATAAAACTCAGTTCGTTAGAAAATGTATTAGAAACGCTGAAAATACATGAACGTTCATGAACACAACTATCGCAAGAAACAATTGGAATTGAATGGAACAAAATCTTAAATAATTATTTAGAAAATATGATGAGTTGTTCCATTTTTTTCAATAAATATTAGGATCTAGGTCTTCAAAAAGACCTCACGCACACAACAAAAAGTTTATTTTGAGGTTAGGTTAAGAAAAATATAATTTTTTCCGCAACCAAAGCTATTCGATTGAATATGTTATTTATTCTATAAAATTAAAGGACCGCTTACTATTTTCGGCACGTCTAGCATCCTCCTCTGACAATATCACTTCCACTGCAATGTCAGTTTCAGGATTGTATAAAGTTATTTGTTTCGTCGCCATTGTTGTTTTTTTGAATTCCCGCTACGTTTTGGTGAAAGCCCACTCAGACCCATCAATATTTTGTGGGCGAAGTGGGCGCGATGTGGTCGCGAACAGTGACGTCATCTATGACGTCGAGCGATCGCTCGCGACGACCACGGGCCTTAGGTGGAACGATACAGAGGGTGTTACAATCGTTGCGGGCGTTAAGTGGAACGTAGCCAATAATAAATAATTTATTCAATAAAATGCAGGAATGCTCATATCCTATCCACCCTTTATAAAGTCCTGTATATCTCTCCCGCTCCCTCATACCTCTGTGAACGGTTTCACTTTGCCCGTCCACAAGATAAGCCTTGTCGTTCTAGCGTAAGATCGTTGCTAACAATTCCTGCTCACCATTCCGACTTCCTTTCCTATTCCTTCACTGTTCATGCAGTAAGACTGTGGAATTCTCTTCCGCACGAAGTGCGTGACAGCCAATCTATCCATATATTTAAAAAGCGTGTAAAGGATCACTATCTATCTCAGTGTGCCTAGACGTATTACAATGCCTTAATACATATTATGTATTAATATAGTATATGTTTATTTTATTCATATATACCTAATAGTATGTATAGAATATTATGTATGTATTTATTTATAGTATATAATTATTGTGCACGTATATTTATCATATCTCTCTTTTTGTAGGCCTGCTGGAAAAGATTTCTTTTTAGAGATAAGTAGTGCCTGTTGTCTAATATCTAATTTGTACTATATCTTTAATTTTCTTGTGTACAATAAATTGTTAAATAAATAAATAAACTTAAGTCTAAAATTACATCGTTAAATTTAAAAGTATCTATTACCTGAGTAGTACCCGAGTCCATATTGGCGAGTGCACAGGCCATAGCCAATTGAGTCCATATATTTTCGCTTTATTTTGTATGGACCGACCAGATAAGTCCGTGCGCACCCTCTTAACGCCGATTAAGACTCAATTGTTGATTCGGCCACAGCGATCAAGCCAAACTAAAAAACGAGTTCCTCTTTATCCCCAGACTGCACGTATGGGATCTGTCGAAGATTGGCGAGGAGCAGACGGCGGAGGATGCGGAGGACGGCCCGCCGGAGCTGCTGTTCATCCACGGCGGACACACCGCCAAGATCTCCGACTTCTCCTGGAACCCCAACGAGCCCTGGGTCATCTGCTCCGTGTCCGAGGACAATATCATGCAGGTTGGTGTACTGGTCACAGGTTATACTGTACTCGTTTGTGCTGATATCAGGCAGATTAAATGTTTCCTATGAATTTGACCCTGGAAGGTAAAGTATTGCACTCCGCACAAACTAATGTTCATTTTCACCAACCAACCCTAAGCAGGCCCTTTATTAAGAACAGAGAAAGGTGTCCTTAAATCATGCCCTAACTTAGTCTGGCAAGAAAGTCGAAAAAAATTTGAGATGCCACTTGACAGCAGAAGTACTCTGACAGAAATTTATTGTTGCAAGTGCAATAGTCGTAGTCGTGAAAAGGCCTTGCCAGGCTGTACTTTCGTTTTCAAGTCAAAGTTTCAAGACAGTCGCGCTAAAGCACATCAGTTCTTACTTATTTTTATTTTATTTTTTTATGACATACGTTAGACAAACAGGCAAGCGGGCCACCTAATGGGAAGTAGTCACCACTGCCATTAAACATTAGTAACACCAAGAGTATCGCCAATGCGTTGCCCACCTCTATAACACGTTGATCTGGCAGCAAATGCCCCTCCACTGCCAAAGCCACGGTTCCCCAAATCCCCACCCCATGGAGCACTGGAGACTTACTGACCGGCAGAAACACAATACTATTTAAAAGAGTATTGTTTAGCTGCGGTATTCTGTAAGGTGGAGGTACTTCCCCAGTCGGGCGGCTCCAGAACGCGATACCCTGCTATACCTCTCTTAACATTTACAAACAAATAGTTAAAAAACCTTGGAGATTATGGCAATAACCGCCCCTTTCGTGGGAGAGCCCTAAGTCCTGCAGTGGACTGTTATGGGCTGTGATGATGAGTTAAAAAATATATGACTGTACCAAATTGAATTCGATTAAACAAAGAGATGCTCTCACGTCTCGATTCTCGCAACATTTGTGTTCATCACCATCAGACTATACTAGTCTACTACTGGACATGGCCTCCCCCTACTCACGCCAATGCACCCTGTCCTCGGCTTGCCGCATCCAACATCCACCTACAGCCGCCCTCAAATCGTCACTTTGTATTATGTGATTATAAATGTAACAATGTGCCCCGCAGGTCTGGCAAATGGCTGAGAACATATACAACGACGAGGAGCCGGAGACGCCCGCGTCCGAGCTGGAGTCCGGTGTCAACGTGAACCACGGTTAGAGCCCCAAACGGCCTGACGCGCCCCACAACGCCCCGGGTGTTTCACTATCAATACGTATCCACTGAGAAGCTAGAAGCAATATACTAACTACAGGTTTAGGCTATATAGAGTGACTTAAAATTTTCTTGATAACAATTTAAGTTGGTTTTTCAAGGAATTTAAGGTTTCGGGCGACCGGAGACTCGCGGCCAGAATTCACATTTTGCTAACTTAAGTTAGCGATCGACAATGTCGCCCATTTAGCGTACTGTTAAAGCGATTACTATCCTTGTGCTCGTATCGCTACCTAGCGAGGCTGCGGACTGAAATATGTCTTCGATTGTCGATTCGATCATTTCGATTAAGCGTCGATTTGACCCGGCTGGTGGCACTCGTGACAGACGCTGGTAGTCTTCGGACCGCAACCTCAGTAATGCAAAATCACACCCACTCAAAATAATGATAGTGCAATACCCGTGTGACACGAACGAAATATCTGTCCATCCTACTCTCTTGATTGATTGATACCTACACCTCACAGCTGCATGCTATTTCTATTTTTGACAGATGCACAGATATTTGGTTTGGATATTATAGCCACCGACAATGAAGGCGACAGCATATGCGTATGGTATATGCTACTGGTATCCTATATGCAATTGCCTCAGCAATCTGCCGTACCCCCCGAAGGAACATGTGTTGTCATCTTATGCCATAAAGTTTTGCTTCATATCAAACAAGTGGTAGTCGTTAATACGTTCCGGAAAAAAATAATTTCCTGTAGCGAATACCCATTGTCGAGTCAAATCGACTATGGGTATTCGATAACTTGTTCCAGCTTGAAATACGACCTTACCTGGCAAAAATCAAATGAAAACACTTGTAACGTAATAAGTCATTATAAAATGAACACACCTAAACTTGATCATCCTGTTTGGCAGATTGACTGCTCATGTGTTCGCCAGTAAATCAAATTTAAATAAAAAATATTTATTTCTTTTTAATTTTTTCCTCAAAACTATTGTGATTGGAGTCAGTCCAATTTATCGAAGTGGATAAACGCTTTATAAGATGTTTTCTCGAGAGTTTGATCTTACGCAATAAACTATTTGATTTTATACATTTTATCCTTTTGGAAAGGGAGTAAACAGGTTAAAAAACTAAATGATAGCCTGCCAACATTGCATTCTCAAAGTAATAATGAGGCAACATTGCGCGGAACTAATTCAGCGATAAGGACATTACTCTTATAGTAAATGTAAATTTATGTTAATTGGATGTTTTTATCAAATTACGTCCATATAAAATATGATTGTTCAAAAACTTTTGTACATTAAGAATTGGGTATTGTCTGACGCTGGTTAACCTTTTGAGATGTGATATTTGTTTTCCAAGTCTTCAATATTCAAATTTCACATTATATATGTGTTCTCATGTTAACTTATGGACCTCTATTTTGATCTCTTGCCCAATATGATATCATTAAAGATATTTACAGGAAGCTCTATAAATGTTGCCCTTTTTAACAGGAAGTTCACAAGTATTATTTCAAAATGACATGAAAACTGAACATGTTTCTCAGTTCTTAAGAAATTAAGTGTTCTGCGAATGTTGAAATATATAATAAGTGTAAATTATTAGGTTGTATGTAAATTGCGTAATGAAAGGTTTCAATCAATGAAAGTATTTCTCGTTTGAGGGTCCAAGCCAAGGCCGAGTCTATAAGTTTCGTATATGCGACAGAAAGTGATATGGTCACAACAGAAAGCTCTTTTCAGTTCACTACTTATACATACTTAGTTTACATATATTTAAACTTTGTGGCTAAAATAACCGACGTGCTAAACACACTCTTCAAATGTAATTGTATAAATTCTTAATACATAATTTTGTGGTGTAATTATTTTTTATGTTGAAGACAAACTTATAAATTGGTATCGTTTTATATAAATTTTATACCTAATGCATATATATAAAATTCCAGTAAAGTCATGCCGAGCGCCTCCAAGGGCTATTGTAAATTCTCCACGATGACCTTTTTTACGGTATTAATTCCATTATTATCTAATTTATTTTTGTAAGTCTCATGGAGTAAGTTTCTGATAGATAATGAGCCAGCACGATGAAGTGACTGACTGAATAGTACCTATTTTGTAATGGAATATAATTTAAGTTCCGCTAATTATTATGATTAAACTTTATTGTAATAAAAATATGTATTTTTTTTCTACACATACCTGGCTATAAGAAGGTTCCTATCATAATATAGATCCAGACAGTATGGAGTGTTTAGTGTTGTAGTATGTCGTAGATACAGCCCCGTTAGTTTTGTTTACCTCGTTTGGTGGATATCAAAAATTACTTTATAACCTGGTTTACGGCCTTGGAATGATCGCCGACAAGTTTCTTAAATGTCACGGACCGGATGCCATTTCATCCATTGTTTGGTTGACCGAGTTAAATTAAACTACGGGGCCTACGGCTTGACATAGGACGGGTGTGTAATTTGTCTATACGAAGAAGTTACCGCCCATGTGGATCAGCAGTTTGTCATAAATAAAGTTTATCAAACACGTACACAATACTTTATTTAGTTGGACATTCACAATTTATCATGTTTGAAAATTGTAGAAAATGTCTTATCCTTAATAAAAAGCTATAGTTCCACCCAGTCCAGACATATAAATGTATCTGTTTATAAAATATGCTATCCTTCGTTTACGGACAGATCGTTCATGTTAGGGAAAACATCGTAACGAAACCTGCACATTCAGAAGCGACTCAATGGGTAACTGGTCTAATCTAGTTAGGTTCCCCTGTTAACAGGGTCAGGGAGGTCAGATGGTAGTCGTAATTACCTGATCTGCCAAATCCTAGATCATGGTCAAGGCGGACTCTGGGCCGTCGTGCGCGAGAGCCCAACCGGGATATTTACGCCAAGATTATTGTTATTCTTCTTAATTTAAAGGAAACAACAACAAAACAGTCAATACAATCCAGACATTCAAATTTATCGGTATAGAAAATATGCTGTCTTTCGAGTTCTACGATAACATAAGGAAAAACAGGCAACAAAATATGAGTAAGTTATCTTTTTAATATTTTGTCTACGTGATAGAAAAGGTTTTTTTGTTTGCGAGGCCAGCCTTATGCTAATGGTACTCCACTGCAAGTGGTCTATACTTTAGGTTTACATGAGCCGTAGGACGTCCACTGCTGAACACGCTTTCCACATTAATCGACTTTTTACGAGGTCGTCCGTCCATCTCGTTTGTCCGTAAGTCGTGAGAACCTTTTCGCCCCATCAGCTTTGGTTCTGCGAGCTCCGTGACCTGCCCATTGCCACTTCAGTTTTGCAACTCTTGAATCTATGTCGGTGCCTTAAGTTCTGTTTAGGATATCTTCTTTTCCACTGACTTGAAAGTACCAGAAGTTAATTTCTGATTCTATCACGTAGAGTTTACGAGCATATCTCCATCACACGCTGCGTGACCCTAAGCCAAAAACTTCGTCACGGGCAAAAATTAAGGTAAAAATCGATTATCTTTGTTGTCAAATTTTATCCAAATATGTTCAGCGGACGTAACAGGCAGCTAATTTCGCATTTATAATATTAGGGTAAATAGGGGTTCGGGGTCCCTATATGTATAGAGCATCTAGAAACACGTGCTACTTATTCTAGACTAGTGGACTAGTGGAGGTGGTGCGACTTTGTTAGCAACACCTCTACCCTTTTTTTCTTGCTTATAAACCTTCCTCTTGAATCACTCTATCAATGGTTGAAAACCGCATTAAAATCCGTTGCGTAGTTTAAAAGATCTAAGCGACAGACGGCGGAAAGCGACTTTGTATAGATATACAATCTGTCTACGTTTTAGGATTCAATAAAATCAAAACATACAACCTGTAGGCATACCATTGGCACACCTAGCTTGTTTGCGTGTGACACGTTTAATGGCTCACGGTCACACCCAATACTTATGGAATTGTCCCCTGACGTCATACTGGGTTGGTCCGGCTTACTACAGCGTGGGGCGCGGGAGGCAGAAAACATCCCTCTGGCTGTGTTGACGTGTTTATAAAGTCGGATAAATTGTGCTCAATTCAAATTATGCGTATTTTTTGCTAAGTGCAAAGCGAAATAGGTATTTACCTAGTTCACTGTGTGTACTTAAATGTTAAAAAGTTACGAACGACCCGTTGGTAATGTGTATTTGACTGTGCAACTTGAAAATATTTGTCTCCAAAATAAAAGTTGAAAATATGTTCGGTCGTGTGATTTGCGTTGTTTTTGTTTTTGTTCTACCTGCGCTGGCGGGGCGAACCGGAGGCACCCATCACTCGCATGCAGGTTCTTACGGCCACCAAAGTCACACTTACCCATCATCGCCCGGACTGTCTGGGACTCGTAACGACCACGTTATGTCTGGATCTGGTAACAACCACGTCTATCAAAACACGCACTCCTCGTACCACAAGACGGAGGTGCACCACCACTACAACGCGCCGGCACAGGTGACGTACGGGTCGCACTCGTACCCGGTGTTCCACGGCGCGCCGCCGACCTACGTGACGGTGTACCGGGATTCGGGCAGCCGATACGACACGCTGCTGGCCGGACTGGCGCTCTACAACTTGGGAAAGATGTCGTCCTACCACTCGCACCGGGACGAGTACCGGCCGCGCACCGGCGAGTACTGCCGTCTGCGGATCGAGAGCGGCAACGGGAATATTGAAGAAACACGTATAGACTGTCGACTGATGTCGACCTTCATCTGGGAGGGGGAGTCGGCGACGCAGACGGAGCAGCGCACTGTCGAAACCAAGGTTGTTACGAATACCAAGTCGGAGAACGGGACAGTGACGACTACGACGGTGAAGGAGGCGTTGCAGGTGAAGGGCCCGTCGTTGCAGGTGTCGCCGGGGATGCGCTGCTCCGTTGAGCGCGTGGGGGGCGATGGCTCGCGGCTGCGGCGGCACGTGGACTGTGGCCTATTGCAGGAGTACGCGCGAACGTCCTTCAGCAAGGCCTCGGGGCCCGCGCCGTCCGCGCTCGCGGTGTTGTTCGCGCTGGCCGCCTGTTGCACGCTGCGCCGTTAACGTTATGTTGTCAATACTTCCTCCACATTTTCATTAAGCACCTTTAAATTGTTGTTTTATCATTGAAGCATTGTGATATCTAAGTATGATACATGCTAAAATGTTCTTGTCGACAACGATGTCTTAATCATACTTAAATAACGTTAATATTTCGATTACTATACTGATGTAATTATTCTTAATTAAATTACCTACTTTCGTTATATTTAAAAGAATTAGGTGGTCGCATTAACAAGTACTTAGGAAGGTACCTATTAAAAAACTTTTATCAATCGTTATTCAAATAAATAAATATTTAGATGATTGTGAAACTATTAAATAATATTAAAAAAAATATTAACTATTGTTTAAGAGTAAGTATCTACTAATATTTGTATACTAGTTACTTACTCCTATACTTAGATGTCTTTGTAAACATAAGGAATTAAATTGTAACTTTCTCCGTAAACCTTTCGTGTACATTAAATAATTTAATATAAGTATGTACGTACTTACTCAAACGAACCGACGACAGCCCTCCTGGTAGAAAGTGGTAACTATCATTCAACATATTTCTAAGTACACATATCACAACATACAATCTAATATCTGCACTCTACCACAAAGTAAAATACGGCCCGCCCTATCCCATATACCTACTGTGACTTTAAAGTTGAAGATAAGCCGAGCGAAAGCTACTTACTAACTACAGCAGTTTGTTTAGTGCAGTTGCTTGTAACTGAGTTTCATTCTCCCACAAACTTCTAATAAGGTACTGGCACTCTGTAATCTTCAGATGCACCTTGACTTTGTTCAATGACGAAAAAAAACCAGGTAAGGACTTTCTTTCGTCATTGACCTTGCCACATCTTCTTCGTTTATTTCCAAAAAGTGTTTAAAAAGAAAAATCAAAATCGGTTTGACATTTGATGGAAAACATAATAAAAATTCTTACAAAAAAAGTTTTTTCAATAAATTTTTTTCAATAAAACTGAAAATCTTATTTATCGTCTTTTCTTATTTTTACGTTATTACAATTTATTTCCAATAAAGGGGCGTGCGGCATGCCTATTTACTTATATATTATTTAATTATGTAGGTCCTAAATGCTAATCATCTATTATTTAAAACGCGACAAAAATTATGCTCGATCCAAATTTTGGTGCACCGTGGTTATGTGAGTCTTTAATATAAATAAGGAATCAAGATTTGTTCGGTCGCGGACCCTATAAACACCGCAATTTCGATCGCCCCGAAACGCCATGGCCGTGGCCGGTCATCTGATTTACTTCGTTTTCATTTTCGCACTGCCATTCGCGGCAGGGGGAGTTCCTTTTCGACTTGGGTTTTTTGCTCCTGAGGAGCATAGCACCTACGACCCGCCTCCAACATTCAAGTACGGCGAGCACTCGTACCCGCTGTTCTACGGCGACGTACCAGACTACATCCACCGGTACCGATACTCGGGCAGCCGTTACGACATGCTGCTGGCCGGGCTGGCGATCTACAACCTCGGCAAGAAGTCGGTTGACCGCTCACACCCCGAAGAGTATCCACTACTCCCCGGCGAGTATTGTAAACTGGTGATCATCGGCGTCTCCATCCTAGAGGACCACCGCGTCGACTGCTATCTGATATCCAGCTTCCTTTGGGAACCAGCGCCGTGGATTGTGTCCACGTCAGCCAGGAGGTCCGCGGAGGTGTACGCGGTTGCGGTGCGGGGTCCTTCGCTACGCATTTCTGAAGACATACGGTGCTTCGTGGCGCACGTGTCGGTGGAGGGCGAGAGGCGCATGTGGCCGGTGGCGTGCGGGATGCTGCAGAAATACGCACAGTTGTCGTTCAGCGATTCCGTAGCGGTCGCACCCGCGAACGCTCTCCTCATATTACTTGTATTCTATGTTCTCGTCATTGATCAATCCTTTTAGTTAGCTAAATATATAAAGTAGCGTAATATTATATAAAGTATTTCCTTGGTTCGCTCAATCTAGCCAAAGTTCTAGTTACAGGCTAGATACAGCATGTTGTATTTTAACGTTTGTGGTCCTTTATGTGTGGTTTGCAAAAAGACTGCAAATTGACCCCGAAGCTGTCGCTAAAGAATACGCCACTTCTTCAACATGAGTGAGAACATCGGAACAAAAACATCGTTAGAACTGCGTAGATCGTGTTCTTAAGTCATCCAACATTTTAAAGTTTGGGTAAATAAGAGGGAAACGCCCATAATTAATTTAGGTATTTCCCCATTTCTCAAAACTTATATTATTAAAAAAAAATTTAGGTGCCTAAGTACATCTAATTTAAATTATTCTGAATACATTTTTAGAGTGGATACTGCTTAGTATGGGTAGGTTGAACCTTTTTGGGCGGAGCTATAATCTATAAATATATGTGTGTATGGTCTAAACTGCATTAACATATTTTTTAATATGCTTAAACAAATTCACACAGCGCCATCTAACCCCAAAGTAAGCAAAGCTTGTGTTAAGGGTAAATATATTGGAATGCTAGCGACCTTCTTGCCAGTCTATAACCATGAAGGTCGCTAACATTCCAATCTCTTTGGTTAAGGGTGTTAGATAACTGATAAAAAACTTGTATTCCTTTTTTTTTAATACAAACTTATTATACATACACCCAGACCCGTAACAGAAATTAAATGTAGGTATCATTTAATTTCTGCTCGACCGGGAATCGAACCGGGATCTCTGCGAGGCAGACCGACATGTTAACCGACTGAACCAGGTCGACAAATACCAAAACAAAAACAAATGCCAACTTGTTTCCAAAACTTGTATTTTTTCACTTTATCCTCATAGAATAGTATAGGATAACACATTTTGCATGTGACCCAGGTCGTAAATATGAATGATCAATGCTGGAATAAAATGTGCTCAATCTGGTTTGTGCGTTGATGTTAGCAATAATTGTTTTTAAACAGCAAGATACGATTGAACTAAAAATGTTTATCAGTCGCGAGCCACCCGCCGCCGCAGCGCCAGCCATGATCGTTCGGCCGGTTTATTTCGTTTTCATTTTCGCATTGACGGATCTGGCCGATTCAGCTGTAGGCCGAACCAGCAGTGGCAAAATCCGGTCTTCAGCCGACAAATCTGGTATCGGTAATACGGTGCTCCACGGCACGTCGCGCACACGCAGCACGGAGTCTAAGCAATCGGACGGCAACTTATTCGGGAAAATGCTGCTCGGACTGTCGTCCCTTTTCGGCAAGTCATCAGGTCACTCGCAGAAAAGCCAGTATCCCGTGCATCCCGGGGAGTACTGCAAGCTGGTGGTCTCCAGCCCCACTGGCTACCTGGAGGAGAGGCGTATCGACTGCCAGCTGATATCCAGCTTCTTTCCGCAGGCAGCGCCGCGGTTGCCCACGACCGCCATTAACTCGTCCGTGTCGGGTGCGGGTCTAGGGCTGCACATTACTGCGGACATGCGATGCTTAGTAGAGCATGTATCGGTGGATACTTCGCGGCAGCAGTGGCCTGTGGATTGCGGATTGCTGGAGAGGAACGGACAGGCCTCTTCCCATGGGACACAAGGAGTACGGGCGCCCACGGCGACCCTCCTCATCTTGCTTGTGTTCGCCGTCTGCCATCGCGCTAGTGACTCTTATTACAATATTCTTAGGCGCTGTCCTTATTGGAATAGAATAGAATAGAAATATTTTATTGTATGACACTGACAATAATTTCTTATTCAGTACAGTGTTGTCCATTTCGGACGGATTTCATATAGGTAGTTATCATTTCCATAATTATAGAATACAGATAGACTGTAGACTGTCATTGTAACAGCCAATCTTTAAGCTTTGTTTTAAATTTGATACCATCCATCTTTTTAAATTCATAAGTTAATTATTAAATATTTTAATACCAATCACATATGTGCTTTTAAGGAATAAATTATTATTAGATTGGGGTTTAATTATATTATATTCATAGTTCGGTCTAAGTATTCTGCTGGGATTTCTATAGAATGTGTTGTGGTTTGACTTTACAAAGGCACTTATTTCTAGGATATAAATACCAGTTACAGTGAGTACATTATTTCTTTAAATTTGTTATGCAATAAATAATTTTATTTTTATTATTAAGTCTTTGTAAAATACATTTTAATGTAACATCTAAAACAAGTAAAAGGTAAGTAATAATAAACAATTTCCCTGAACTAGGATATCCTGTGTTTCAGGTGAGAAATTATAAAACTTAATTTAACAATAGGAAGAACACTTATATATACATCTAAAAATAATTACAAACCAAATAATTCCTAAGCTGCACCTAGAACTGAGTGCCTGAAGAGTCAGCGGTCTTGGGACAATATTGGGGCGAAGAGGGTGCTGGAGGAGCTGGAGTGTGTGGCTATGGGTGTAGACCTCGCAAGGCTTAAGCCAGTATCGCAGCCAGTCTCAGGTGCGTGGTTGCACGCTTTGCCATCGCCACATCTAGGCACGCTCTTAGATAGTGAGTCATTGCGGCTGCGATGCCTGCGAACCTCATCAATGCATCTGCGGTTCCAGGGTTGAAGCCAATGGCCACCACGCTTTGAAATGCACGCGCTGTCGATGCGCGGGAAAATTTCTACGTCACCACGCCCTCAATTATATTGTCCGGAGAGCGCTGGATTCGTCCAACATACCTTGTGCCTTGGAGCCTCCCGAGTAGCTCTCCTGAGTAGGTCCGACGGCGAGAGACCTGACGGTGTGACTGGTGCCGAGGCACAAGGGCAAAGGTCTTTTGTGGGACGCCACATGTGTCAGTAGCTTTGCGGCTTCGCATCTCGGTCGCACTATTAGAGCGTCAGGGGCAGCGGCGGAGTCTGCGGCCCTTAGAAAAAGGGACAAATACTCCGCGCTGCAAACCAATTATTTGTTTGACCCTCTCGCAGCGGAAACGACCGGGTGTTGGTGTGAGGAAGCGAGGGTGTTTTTCAAAGACGTTGGCCGTCGAATGAGGGAGAGGGGTGGTGCCCCCGCTCTGGGTCATTCCTGTTGCAGAGGCTGTCAATCGCCATTCAGCGCAACGCTGGCACATGGCACATGGCAACGCTGCTAGTGTTGTACCTTTGCACCGGGAATGGCAAAGAGTGGATTAAACATCTAGTTTAAGTTTTATGACGAAGTTGTACGGATATTTAGTTTTAAGTTTTTATTTTGACTTTATAAATTATGTTGACAATAAAATAATTATTATTACAGAATATAAAAAAAATTATTGCTAACCTACCTACATGGATATTTTAAATTTAAATTATCTTAGAAAGTCAGAAGTATCTCAGCAGAACCAAACACTTGTTAAGAAGACAAAAAAATTGCTTATATCGTATTCAACTTTATTACTATTAAATTTGAGATCCTTCTACGATGTCCGTTAAAAATGGTTGTCTGGAAGAGATCGCTTTTAGCGATAAGACCGCATTCGTACTCTAACACTACTCTTACTGTAACAATGTTCTACTGTCCTTGTATGTACAATAAAGATTTATAAGTAAATAAATAATTTGTCGAATGTTTGCTTAGACATGTAATGTTCCATTTGACTCATTTTAAATATATTCCTTAAACATATTTTTGAGCAACAACAATTGATTAAATATTTACTGAGTTCCCCAGAAAATGAAGCTGTAACTTAGATGAGTATAAACGTAACCATAATAGGCATTTAAAACAATCGATTCAGATGTTATTACCTACCGAAAGTATCAAGAGAGCATAACAGCTAGTTGCAGCGCAGAATTTTTCCTTGTTTTTTATATCCTCCCAAACTTGTTTTAAAAATTTGAAGATTGCGGACGTTGTGTTTTACCCTTTAGAATCCGTATTGATGACTATTTAAGATATTATTCTTTTCTAGGAATGAAATCAATTTATGCGTATGACTTTTTCGCATAGTTTTAAGAAATTAAGGTCTATAATTGTTCATGTCAGTTTTTTACCTTTTTTATACAATGGATTGATTATAGCCTTTTTAAGTAATTTGGAAAGCAAGCGGTTTCTATTGTCAAATTTATTATGTGTGTCAGAGCCTACAATATACTTTATGGATAATTTGATTAGTTCTATATGTATATGATCGTGGCCAGTACTTTCTTTATTTTTAAGCGGCTTAATTATATTTGTTAATTTGAGTTAATTAATAGGCGTCATTAACATGCTTTTACAGGTTTTACTAAATTATGGTTCATATTTTAAGGGATGTTGCTGATTATTTTGGTTTTCATTTATGTAAAATCACGGTGTTGTCACTGTGTTTACACCTTCAGTTAGATATTCTACTGTAGTTTTTATGTTATTTCCGGATGTATTATGTTTTATGATGCCCCATGTTGCTTTACTTATGATCGTACTCTTATTTATGTAATTTATATTCGCTTTTCTTTTGGAACATTTAATCACTTTCTGTAATATACTACTATAAGTACCTATGTTTTGTATTTAATTGAAGTTTTACGGCAATTTACACTGAGGCATGTATAGATGCTGTGTGGTGCCGCTTTACACTCGTGGGTGCCGTACAAGGCGACTAATGTTCTCAAGGTTAAAATATCTTGTCTCCGTAAAATGGGCAGTAGCGTTTTCCATTGTTTTATTTATAACACTGCGAACTCCAACCCGCCTGCCAAGCATGGAGATTATGGCAATAATCTCTCCTTTCGTGGGAGAGGCTCTCAGTTCTGCACTGTACTCTTATGGGCTGTGATGATGTAAGGATGCTGACACCAATCTAGGTTGTCGTTAGGTACAGGGTTATCCATTAATTACGACACACAGACCATGCCAAATAACAATTTATTCGTGAATAACAGTTTTTATTAACAATATTTTCAGTATATAGATAGGTACCTAGTTATAGCAACCTCCACACTGATAGCTTCACATGATAGCGGGGGTTCTTGGCCAACGACCACCCTAAACAAAGATAACACTGCGAAAACTTCCACACACAGAGAGACAACATTTGTTTTAAGCGCTACTGTAACTAGGAAACTACCTATTAAACATCAAAAATGTAAAGTATTTAATTTGTGTACAGTCGATTGCAGAAAAATTGGGCTTCCAGAGCATTACGTGGTACCAAAGAGGGGCCCATTATATATGTGGAAATGAATGCACAAATGCGAAAATACTTTTAAAGTACACGGTCCTTTAGATGTCAATCTTGTCAGAGAACAATTTGGGGAGGTTTTGCCAACATTCGTAGTACTTCGCATCTAGCTTCTGGCATGTCTTCGCTCCCCACTTCGTGATGGCCATACTCAGGGAGGACTCGAACATGAAAGCCTGAAAAATATAGTTTGGATTGAAGATACAAGTATGAGTGGAACCTCCGTCCGTCACGGGGTGCCGGAGGATTGCGGTGACCTGATTGGATAAAGGTTACATCTTCAGTCGCCTGTAGGTTTCATCACGATGTTTTCTCTCACCGTAAGAGCATCGGTTAGTGTTCAACTAATGTACATACATAACTCAGAAAAGAGGTCCGAACCCGGTACCTGTCGCTTACGAGTCGGATACCATAACCACTAGACCACGAGTCACAACATAAAGTTCATTTTATATTAGAATACGCGCAACCGCGCCACTGCGAACATAAATGAATGTCGTGGACGCAAGGAAATGATGACAGCCGTCAAATGTGATATATTAAATTGGTTTTACTTTGCCGGGGTCGGCAACGCGTGGGTGATGCCCCTGGTATTGCAAACGTCCATAGGCTGCGGTGACTGCTTACCATCAGGCAGGCCGCAAGGTTGTTTGCCACCTTAGTGGCATTAAAAGAGCCTCATATCGCTATCTGGATACATACCTGAGTACCAACTGCGATCTTCTGAGGCTCCAGGGTTCCATACGAGCCGCCGTTGAAACACTTCGCGTCGGGTCCGTGGGGGGTCATCATGGAGTGCAGGGAGGCTCCTCCCGGGAAGAAGCCCCCCTCCTTCGCCTCGTAAGCTCCCAGGATCAGCCCCATGAACTCGCTCATGCAGTTTCCTGGTTAGAATTATAAATTGTCGTCAATGTGGTGATCAGCAGAGTACAATGTTTTTATGAGGCATGTATGTATGTAAACTCTTTATTGCAATTAAAAATAAATAATGTAATGAGAAAAATCTCATTTTAAAAAGCAAATGCGGGCTTATCCCACAATGGTATTTCTTCCAGCCAACCTTAGACCCTCTGAAAGGAGATCTAAAGAGCGGTGGAGGCAATATTGAGCACTTATAATTAAATTACGCCATCGTTGTCCCACTGCAGCGCCAAGGCATCTCTTCCATTTGTTCACATTAAATAAAAAATTTGACGGTTAACGGACTGAGGGTTAAGGACGAGGTTCATGGGCATAAGGGACAGCTAATGCCTCCATCTTGTTTTGGCTAAAGAAGCACCAAATATCCTGTATGTTATGGAATATGAAACCGGGCGTCACCGATGACTGAGCTAAATAAACCTCATAATAAATAAACAACGAGAAAATGCTTATGTTTCGGGATAGAGCATCTTTTACGTAACAAACTAATTTGTTTTTTGAAAATCCTAGGTCTCATATACATACATATACATATATATATAAATCCTATAATAAATAATATATATAATGTAATGTAAATCCTGGGTCTCGTTAAAGTCAAACCGTTTTCTAGGCGAAAGTCCACAGAGGAGAAAGTCCCTCTTTCAAATTCATATGCTCCAGTTTTAAAGGAGGTATCTACCACTCAAATTGTAGACCATCGATTCATTGATGATCAAAACCACTTACTATGGTAGTAGGGCGGTCTGAAGGTGTTCTCCTGCACTGACCACCTCGGCGGGAAGATGACGAAGTCCGCGATGGCCACCCCGGGCTTCGTCGACGGACACGTCAGCACCGTGAAGATGGACGGGTCCTGGAGTCAACGTCATAGATAGGGTAAGGCGTTGATACAAAACAACTGGCTATGGGGTCACCGCAGGGTGCCGTAAAAGGCTACAATGTCATAGAGGCAAACAATCTATCTTTTGTACGCTGGACTTAAATGGTGATACTACGTAGCCCCTTGCAAGATTACTGCCAAATTTAATGCAAATATAATGTGAAACACAGTATATTCTACCTATTTCGTTTTGTGTTGGAGACGGTCAGCAGAACCGCGGTTGGTGCGCCACCTGGTTACGCTTTACCTTCGTATATCAGGAAGTGGGCAGCAGCGTTTGAGTATTTTCAACACTGCGACCCTTAACGTTTCTGAATATGCCTGTCAAATTATGGAAGAAACACCTATGGAGGAGGCTCAAGTTCAACAGTCAACCGTTGAATTAATGTCATGCTTTGTGATGTAGTTTCAACAACGTTTCAAAGTGGACCTTTCCAGAACTAACAAGGAACGAGAAAAAGCGTTCCAATGCCCGTTATTGGCTTTGTTTCACTGGCGGGTTTACTCACACAATGGTCGAAAGACACTGAATTGATGACCATGAACTTGCTCAGATCATATTTGTAAGGCACGTAGTTCCCGTGCCAGGCGACCACGTCGAACGGGGAATGGCCCTGCTCCGCTGCGAACAGTGCGCCCTGGTACTTATTGATGATCTTGAATCCTGCAACCGGAAATAAATTAGAAAATAAAATCTCACAAGGTATCGTATACCAAGTAAGAATCTGGTCAACAGATCTTCTGTGAATGATCGGGATGTTCTTCAGTACCATCATTCAGATCTGGTTAAAGTCAGTATCTTCCTGCGTTATTATGTATGGGAAATGAGTGTCGAGGGGCGCGATACGTACGTACGTAAGTGCTGATACGTCCGCAGATTTCACTCCTGACCGTGCCGTTATATACCGTACGTACGTACCGTATATAACTATTGCGTTGTAGTGCTCCGGACGACTTCGTCATTTTTAACCAACTTCAAAAAATAAGAGGGTTCTCAATTCGTCAGTATCTTTTATTTTTATCTTACAGCGTTGTGTGCGTCCAGTTTCAAGATATTTATTTTGTTAGGGTCATTTTTTATGGAATTTGAATCTAAAAGGTTTTTTTTTTTTTATCTTTTATAGTGTGCTGGTCTAACTGACGATCCAAAAGTCAACTAACACTCTCGGTTTAATAGGATTCTACAGTAGCAGAGCGGATGCACGCTACTTCATGAAGCGCTATAGATAGACCTCTAGAATAGATTATATGAATCAATCGAAAGCCTGCCATTACCAGGTATATCCTCGTCGTGGTACCGCGCCACGGGCGTGAGGAAGTCCCTCGGGTTGGCGAGCCCGTTGGCGCCGATCGGGCCCAGGTCCGGCAGCTTGAAATGCCCGTCGAACACTTCCAGGATGTATCCTCTAGGAAAATAAGAATAATAATGTCCAACTGTCACGGAGTACCAATTAGCTTCCGAAACTGTACAACCAGTCTCAGGGTCCTCAGCGGAAGATATGTCAACGTCGCTTCGCCAACGGTATCCCGGGCAAGAAAATCGGTAATAGGCTAGTACATCATCATCATATCAGCCGAAAGACACCCACTGCTGGGCATAGGCCTCCCCTCAAAACCGATCCTGTGCCTTCCGCATTCAGCTGGTACCTGCGATCTTTGACCAATGATTAGAAGCTAATACCCGATTGCACTAAACTTTAGGCGACGCCTAAGTTGATTTCAGATATTCCTAACAAGAAAAGCCATTACACCAACCTCGACTTTAAGCGAAAACTAAACTCGGTAAGTCACTCTTAACTTTATGACACCGATTTTGTGACGCCGAAATGCTTAGGAATATCTTAACGCGTCTAGTTAAGTTTAGTGCAATCAGGCATAAGTTTATAAAGTTTAAGATATCCCGATCGAATTAGAACCGTCCCACTGGAGAAGTAGGTTTCATCTTGATGTAGGTATTATAGTCAGAATCCGGATGTCTCCCATGAAGGTATTAGGTACAGTTAAATATGTTAAATATGTGGGAACACGAAATATTATATCTCCATCTCGTCATGATCTATGGTCGCGGCTCGGTTATTGATTTAATATCTTGTCTTGTATTGTTGTTTTTACCTACCTAGGTAACCTAGGTATAAGTCTTACTAACTCAAATGAGTCTTTGTTTCTTGCCTTAACAAATCAATTTGATAGTCGTACCTTGTGGGGCCGGAGACCGCGACCGCGAACCGCATGCCCTGCTGCACGACAGCGATCTCGTTGGGCGCCACTTCCATGATGCCGAACTCCGTGGTGATCCTCAGCGCGCCTTGTTGTGGTACTGGACACCAAGGTTAGGCTTATAAGGCTAAATACATACACATATATACATTAAGCTCACGCCTGTGTCACATAGGTGGGGTAGGCAGAGACTATGGACCGCCACTTCGCGCTTTTTAGACTAAAACAATTATAACTTTTAGCTCAGTGTCCTTAATGCTAATTTGATAGTAGACTGGGCACAAGATGACTTTGCGTGCGACTGAATATGAAACTAAACTTGATAGCTACCAACAAATGCAAATCCCAATGAAACCATATATTAGAATGTAAAAACAATTATTAGTAAGGACGCCATACGGAAGTGCAGACTTATCTTGCGCACACTATTTTTTTTCACGATTGAATTCTACAATTTGATTTTGTACTGTTATTGAGTTTTACTTGGAAGAAATCAATTATCTAGGTAGGTACGTACCCTAAAACTCAATGTCACTTTGCAGTGTCAGAAGCTGCAGGCAAGCTTTAACCTTTTATCGAAGGTCATCATGGCACAGTCAGCTGCAGAGTGAACGACACCTGCAGGTGCTACGAGTTGTGTCATCATCATCATATTAGTCGAAAGATGCCCACTACAGGGCATATTAGGCCTGTCCCGGAGAACTCCACAAATCACTAAGTCGTCGGTCCACCTTACGTGCATCTTTCGATAATATTATCGCATGACCAACAAACCTCTGATAGTCCTCTCAAAAATCATAGTCTGACCAACAAACCTATAAGGAAGTCTCCATCGCTGCTGTAGAAGGCGCTCCTATCCATACTCGCGTTGCAGAGGTAGACGTGTATGGCAATGCCGTGGCGCGAGCGAGCGTCTCCCGCGCCGCACACCGTGTGCAAGCCCGACACGAAGTCCACTGGCCCGGACGCGGGTATGTCGAAGGGCAGCCAACGAGACTGCAGGGAGCATTCATTTCATTTTTAAATATTAGACTACCCAGGCATTTGACCGCCATCTCACCAGGTGGAAATGCGGCCGAAGATGGAGCATGCCTGTCTAGGAAAAGCCTATTCCTTAGCCTAGCCTTGGCTTAGTTTGTACTATAAACGGTTTATACCAGTGGTAGGACTATGTCAAGCTTGAGGAGTACCTACGCCTAGATTGAAGGGTCAATATTTTTCCTGACAAGCTGCAATGTTTGCATGGCTGTGTTGCGGTTCAGCATGATTTAGTACTTACAATGAAACCCATCTGCGGTTCTCCATTTCGGTTAGATGAAATCGTAGATGTTATGGGCGACAGTTATTACAAGCAGATGGGCTCCCTGCTCGTTTGTCATTAAATTAATATCAAACTGATACTACTGTGTCAATCCCTGTAATTGAACTGAAATTACTAGAGAAAATGCGCCCGCTCCAAAAAAATCCTCTTTACGCCCCATGCCAGATTCAGCTGCGATTATAAATGTGTGCTGCTATAGAGTCGAAAATTTTGTGCATGTTTTCACGCGATCTATGCAAATTGTCTTCTTTTTTCTTTTTTATAATCTAACTAAATATTTTTGAGACAATATTCTTCCAACCGGTTTTGGCCTTTTATTCTTACCTATCTAGCATAAGTATCTTAGAAGAAAAAATCAACATCTCTATACAGTCGCGAAACTTGGTACTGGCAGATATCGGTGGAACCGCATACCAACTGGATAAACAGTAGGTTACAGGTAGGAATACAAAATCGACTTATGATAATGTCTCTTGCCTGGTTTGGATCTGGTTCTTGCTCGTCCCAGTTATGGGTGAGGTACTTAGCGGCGTCATATCTCTTGAAGGGCTTGTGAACTACCGACGGACGGATTCTGAAATATAAATAGGTCTTTAGTTGAACACATGCCAATGCAGATCTGCCCTACTACCTACCAGTGATCGAGGACCTAAAATAATAGTAACTCTTTATCCACAACACGATATAAACACGAAATTTTTAAGATTTTCAATTTTGATCCCCTATAAAATTCAATTATATTTGAAGATCAATAATATGGTAGGTAATAATTTCAAGTTGCCGCCTTATGTGAAATCCGAAAGAATCAGCTACTTTCGCGTTTATAATAATACTTACTTTAAATAGAGATTCTTTTACAGTGTTAAGGATAAGGTACCTTGAATTTAAAGTTTGAACGACAAATAATACCTACCACTATAAATACTTACCACTGTATTAATGTTAAGAACTGTATTTTCCTTATACCGAGTTGTGATAAACCTACGTATATGTTTCGATTCGACTCTGTCATAGTCCTATCATGTCGCCCAGTTAAGTCGGAAAGTTTTCGCTGCGATTTCTCAAAATATGGAATAATCTGCTTCCCATCATGACGAAGGTCGAGCTTGCGCAATCACTTCTTCTACCCATTCTAGATTATGCCGATGTTTGCTTCCTCGATCTCAACGAGATCTCCTCAATAAACTCGAGCGCCTACAAAACATCTGCATCCGGTTTGTGTATGGGTTGCGCAAGTTCGACCACGTCTCTGAATTTCGCGCTAAACTGAAGTGGCTTCTTATAACGTTGCGTCGAACCGAATAGTTAGTTGTGCTGTATTACAAGGTTTTGTACGACCCCTTTACTATCTACCTCAGGGACAGTTTCAAATTTCAGAGGGTGGACCAGGTTCGGGACTTGCGCTCTACTTTTGACAATACGTTGAGGGCACTTTTTACACGCTCTAAGTACTTTTGGGACTCGTTTACAGTGAGGGCTGTTCATTTGCGGAACCAGTTGCCAAAGGATATTTACCACGCAAAGTCACTTGCAACTTTTAAAACCAATTTGCATGCCCATCTTCTCTCCGCTTGCATTTAGTTGACATTGTCCTCTGCCGACCATTTTATCATAAAATATGTAGGTACGTATATTGTGGCCCGTAAAGTGGCCCGCACCAATTACAGATCGATTATCTGCTATCCCAGTGCATGATCATCCAGGGGGAATGCCTCACTCCACAGCACCGAGTCCTTGTTATGGATGTCCGAGTAAATAGTAGACGGCCTACTGCAAAACGTTGCAAGCCGTCTATTAAGTGGTGGACTCTAAAAAGCAAGGGACAGGAGTTCATGGAGGCAGCCGAAGTAATGAGCTGTGGTGTCATTTGCAAAAGTCCATCCTCAAACTCGGACGAACGGTACTCGGTACGTCGAAAGTTGGCCGAAGAATTGACAAGGGCATGGGAAGGTGGAATAGTGAGGTGCAGGAAGCAATTAGGGACAAAAAGGCATGTTTCAAGAAATGGCAGCACAGTAACTCACCCTCGGATAAGGCCTCGGTGTACTTAGGGGCTAAGCGACGAGCTAAAACGATGGTGGCAAAAGCACGGTCGGCTCAGTTGGCTTCGCTCTACGATAAGCTGGATTCTGTGGAGGGGCAAAAGCTCGTCTACAAGCTGGCAAAGTCACGGAGTCGAGCCAGTTTAGATGTGACAAAGTGTGTTGCCAAAAAAGGTGTAGACGGCGTGTTGCTTACAAGTGCAAACTCTATTAAAGAACTGTCTAACGAGGCCAATAACGTGCCTCTACCACCGCAGCTTCCTGCAAACGTTGGCTTGATCAGTCCGATTACCCCTGACGAGGTTGAGAGGTCTCTGGCCCATATGAAGACCGGGACGGCCATGACGGAATACCTAAGGTAGCAAACAATGAAGCTACTCGAATGTATTATGGACCAGAATGTTCCTTGTCGGAATGCTAATACGGCTTCAGGCCGGGCTGCAGCACCATTGATCCAATCTTTGCCCTCAGAGTCCTCCAGGAGTCCCATTGCAGTAGGAATTAACCTCTGCATTACGCATTTCTCAACCTGTAGATGACTTTCGACAGTGTCCCTCGGGAGATAATCTGGTGGGCTCTGAGATCAAAGTCTGTGCCCGAAGCGTACATTAGTATTATACAGGATATGTATGCCAATACTGGAGCCGTCGTCAAAACCATCGTAGGCCATACTAATCCCTCCCAGATTACTGTAGGACTTCACCAGGTTTCAATACTGAGCCCTTACTTGTTTTGCGTTGTGTTCAATGCCCTCTCAGCGGCAATTCAGGACATGGCTCCTTGGCTTATGAAGTACGCTGACAACATTGTACTGGTGAGCAAGCTTAGGCAGGATCTTTAGATCAGAGTAAACACGTGAAAGGATGTGCTAGAAAACGATGGTTTGAAGTTGAATGTCGCCAAAAGGAGTATATGGCCAGTTGCAACGCAAATCCCGAAACCATCCTTGTAGGTAACGAAGCTGTCAACAGCACAGATAAATCCAAATACCTCGGATCCGTGATGCACGAGTCCGGCGATGTCAAGTCCCGAATATCTGCAGCTTGGGTTAAATGGCGGTACAACCTAATTATAGTGAATTTGTAGTAATATTATTCTTGGAATCGGTTCAGTAATAGATATTATATCAACGTACATCCTTATTATAACATATTGCGTAAAAGATATTCCCTATTATAATTGAAAGCAGTGACATAATATACCCTATAATTTTTAACCGACTTCATAAAAGGAGAAGGTTCTCATTTCGTCGCAATACTTGGGGTATCACCCACGCGCTGCCGATCCCGTAAAAACGCGGTCAATATCCCGGTTGTGTTTTTGCGGTCCGCCTTAACCATGATCTATATTTGGCAGATCAGGTAATTACAGTAGAGCGACTGCTTATTGACCTCCGTGATCCTGTTAACAGGGGAACCTGATCTGATGGGACACATTCGGTCGCTTGAATATGTAGGTTTCATCGCGAGATTTTCCCTCACGAGCATCGGTTAGTGTTCTACTAACCCTACTTCCACAACACAGAAAAAGGTCTATGGTACAAGGCAGAACTGGGGATCGAACTCGGTAGTTCTTGCTTACGACTCGGTCCCGCTAGCGATAATGGCCACCAACGATTATATTCCCTATGAATCAGATAATAAAGGACCCCCAGACACAAAAAACACCAAAACAACGGATGGAAATCTGCCGCAAGATAAAATAATAAACCGGCCAAGTTCCGTAGTTGCCTGTCATAATATACGTACAAAAGAGAGCTTTTTGATACTAAAAACACATAACAAAGTTACAAATATAGCTAGTTCAATACTTTTTCATACAATTTGTACGAAATGTTTGTTAATCCAACTACATTTCATTAGTTGGTCGACTATTACTCGTCAACTAGTAAGAGTGCACTAGGCTGTGTTATTTTTTATTTTAACTTCATTGTATATACCAAATATTACGGTTAAGCCGTTAAAGGGGGCCGGACACGAGTTTCTAACAAAAATTCTACTTGAAGTTAATATATCGAAAACTGAAAACTTTATCCAAAAACGTTCTTCAGATACCCTAAATGACTAAAAAGACCTATCCAAAGACATCCACGCTATGCACTATACGCGAAAAAAAATTTCATCCACTGATTACATCCCTACATGTAGTAGGGAAAAAAAGATTTTTAAAATATTTTATTTTTAAACGTTTATAACCACCAATTGTTTTTGAGATTAACCGCAGACAGACAGACATGGCGAAATTATAAGGATTCCTTGGTTTACTACGGAACCCTGAAAACAAGTAGGTACTATTCTGTGGCGCAGACAAATTTTGCAGTATAAACTATAAGGACTTCTAAGTTATATATCGTGACAGAATAATGTTAACATCGTTACTGTTTTAATTCTACCTTTAATAAAATATATTAACTATGAAGGGGTTAAAGAAAATGACATGGTTATCCCGGTACAAATTATTTTTATTACAAATGTTTGTTAGTAATAATATAAATCTTTGTCCTAGATTTACGTAATATGCATATTACGACACCTTACAACCTAGTTAAATACTGGACTTAAATAATAGATCACAAGCGTAATTTGAGCATCCCTGTAAGGGTCTCGGTGTAGGTTATCATAAATTAATACTCACTCGGCGATTAGAAGCACTTCCTGTGCACGATGGAGGGACCGGACTCGTCGTACTCCTGCTTCGAGATCCACATCTGCTGGAAGGTCGAGAGGGAGGCGAGGATGGACCCTCCGATCCATACGGAGTACTTCCTCTCTGGGGGTGCGACGATCTTGATCTTCATTGTAGAAGGAGCCAGAGCTGTGATTTCCTTCTGCATGCGGTCGGCGATTCCAGGGTACATGGTGGAACCACCGGACAATACTGTGTTGGCGTACAGGTCCTTACGGATGTCGACGTCGCACTTCATGATAGAGTTGTATGTGGTCTGATGGATGCCGTCGGCTTCCATACCCAAGAACGAGGGCTGGAAAAGAGCCTCGGGGCAACGGAACCTCTCGTTTCCGATGGTGATGACCTGTCCGTCGGGCAGCTCGTAGGACTTCTCGAGCGAGCTGCTGGAGGCGGCGGTGGCCATCTCCTGCTCAAAGTCGAGAGCTACGTAGCAAAGCTTCTCCTTGACGTCGCGCACGATTTCACGCTCGGCGGTTGTGGTGAATGAGTAGCCACGCTCCGTGAGGATCTTCATGAGGTAGTCTGTGAGGTCACGGCCGGCCAGATCCAGACGCAGGATGGCGTGCGGCAGCGCGTAGCCCTCGTAGATGGGCACCGTGTGCGACACACCATCACCGGAGTCAAGCACGATACCGGTGGTACGACCGGACGCGTACAGAGAGAGCACGGCCTGAATGGCCACGTACATGGCGGGTGTGTTGAACGTCTCGAACATAATCTGCGTCATCTTCTCCCTGAAAAAACAAGAGAGGCGGGTGAGTGACTGTGAGTCCGCGGGCGCGGGGCGCTAGGGCCGGGCGTGAGTGACGTCACACGACACCTACCTGTTGACCTTGGGGTTGAGCGGGGCCTCGGTGAGCAGCACGGGGTGCTCCTCGGGCGCCACACGCAGCTCATTGTAGAAGGTGTGGTGCCAGATCTTCTCCATATCGTCCCAGTTGGTGACGATACCGTGCTCGATGGGGTACTTGAGGGTGAGGATGCCTCTCTTGCTCTGGGCCTCGTCGCCTACGTACGAGTCCTTCTGGCCCATGCCCACCATAACGCCCTGGTGGCGCGGCCGGCCCACGATGGACGGGAACACGGCGCGCGGCGCGTCGTCGCCGGCGAACCCGGCTTTGCACATGCCGGAGCCATTGTCCACCACCAACGCAGCAACTTCCTCGTCACACATTTTCAATTAGTCTGAAAAAAATGGGGATTCATTTCACTTGCTTACGTAACCGTCATTATGTAATGCTTTCATTTGTCGTTGTTTGTTTTCTGTTTTTCACTATTGTAAACACTTTAACAATGGCAATAACACACCCACAAACACAATAATGATTACTATAACAAATTAAAACTTACTGTTTTATATAATATGAGGAAACACTAGGTGCAACTCCGCTGCCGCCTTGGTTAAGCACACACCACAAAATGAAGACCGGCACTTGAGGATACTTTATATAAAACACTCCTTTCCTTATCAAGAGTTCGCGTATGTGCGTTACTATCGGCAAGAAGTTATTGTGCGCCAATCACGAGCCGTTTCAATTTTTGTTACCATATATGGTAACGTTTCGTCAGTCAGATTTATTTTATTTAAAATATTATTTTGACATTATCATACAATTAAATCTACTATATTATAAATTGTTTGAATAAAATTGACGTATTGCACTTAATTATTTTAACATGGCACCATCAAAAACAAAATCAAGCACGAAAGATGACAACGATAAAAGCTTGGAGGACGTTATTTTAATTAATACAATGTAGATTAATAAATTACTTCGATAAATATAACATGATATCTGAGAGCCAGAATGGTTTTAGGAAGGGTCTATCAACAAAGGATGTTGTCACAGCGAATTTTAGAGATATTGGCCCTTGGCTTGGCTCTATTCAAACCGTGCATGATTATTAAAAATGACTTATTTTATTGAATGAGCGGACGTAGCGAGCTCGAAATTATTGTAATTTATTCTTTAAAACCATACGCGATTATATAAAAATAACGTAATATCAGTAAATGGACGATAGCGCCGGGCCATCTCGAAATTTTTGACATTCTGGTGTTGACAACATTGTATAATAAAATGAACAACAAACAATTCATGAGCGAGCGGAGCGAGCTCGAAATTTCTGGAATTTTGTCTATGAAAACATTCCATGATTAACTTGAAAACAGACCAATTTGAAGATGAGGGTTATTTTATTATGAACCATGTCCATGTGACACACGGAGGGTCACGGTGCGGATGACTCATCGTAGACACCATAACTAATAGATACCTGCAAAGGAAGGTAAGTCTTGTCCACCATTCTTATAACTTCATATCGTATTAAATAAAGTTTAACGTGAGGAATTTTATACTTGTAGAGTACCTATGTTGTTTAAGCTAATGGACAAGAATAGGCAAGATATTTTTAACTTAAATATTTCCTCTCTGAGTAATTTTATTTTATTAATACATTATGTATCAGTAATAGCAGCACAATGAACTAGGTATGTCAGTCTTTGTTGTCCTCATCCAGTAGTTCAATTCCCATAGAGAAAAACCATGTGTGGTTTTCCTACTTAATAATATAAATGCGAAAGTTTGTGTGTATGTTTGTTACATCTTGATGCCTAAACGGAAGAACAGATTTGAAAAAAATATGGTAGGTAGCTAGATTAGGGTTCTGGAGTAAGACATAGGCTACTCCATAATTAATATAGTAATTATTATTGAAAGCAAATCATTATTAAGTATAAACAATAAATCTAAAGTTTAAATATATTTTTTCCACAAGGGGATTTGCTCTTTAAGATAAATTACCTAAACTATGAGTCATACCATCATTGGAATCGTACAGTAGGTAGGTACTTATGACCACAGAAATTAAACAAAAACAGAATCCCTGTCTCCTAAATCATGAATGACGTATGCAAATGGCCGCCATTTTATATGTGTGCGTGATTTTAGGGTTGTCATATTAATAATCCATTTTGCCCTCTTTACTAATATGTATTAGGTTAGCAACACAACTTTACAGTAATAAATAAATAAAAATTATTTATTTCAGACGCTTAATTTATGAATTATAATTAGCAAGTGGAACGATGTGGTCTCTGCCTATCCCTAAGGGAAAAAGTTTATAGTAATTCTTGGTTTTAATATTCTTAAGTAATGAATGTTGTAGTTTCACGTGATAATAGTTTAGTACTCTCATATGTTCATGTTAAATTTTTGCCACTATAATTTTCACAACTTTGCTGGAAGTAAGCTGCGAGACATGCAATTATCACTTAAGTCCGAAACACGAAAGAGCGACACAACGGCATTTGTTGCCGCGTCGAGGATATCAAGCGACGTGAAATTCACTTCACTACTTTTAATTTTCTTCAAACAAGAAAAATCATTTACAAACACAAATTACAATAATCTTAATCTTAATCTTAATATATATATAAAATGCTTGTGTGGGTACGTGTGTGACCGGTTTTCTTTATCACCACCAATTCCAATCAACACCCCATTGGGGTGGTAGACACCCCTTGGGTCCTAGAAGGAAGTAAGGGAGTTCGGGCGCGGTGGGTAGAAGTGGGTGGTTGTGGGAGGCAAAAATGTAATATAAGATATATATCTGTCCTTTTCTAACTCATTAGAACTTCGGGAAAGTTCTGAAAATTTCTAGAATGATCTAGAAAGTACTGAAATTAATAATCTGTCCTTTTTTAACTCATTAGAACTTCGGGAAAGTTCTGAAAATTTCTAGAATGATCTAGAAAGTACTGACATTAATAATCTGTCCATTTCTAACTCATTAGAACTTCGGGAAAGTTCTGAAAATTTCTAGAATGATCTAGAAAGTACTGAAATTAATAATATCGGTTATTATCATTCTGGAACGTTCCAGAAAGTTCGGTGTATATTTTAACCCGTGCAACGCCGGGTTTCGCAGCTAGTTAGATAAAATATTGTGTATAGCGGGAAAATAATTCCTGACATCGCAGCTCCTTGACCATACGGATAATGGTTCGGAATTCAGCCAATTAAACGCGCCTAGCCAGAAATTAAAAAATAAAAGTGTTGTATAATGATTTAAATGTTATTTATATACAGCTTATTAAGATATAAGTATAGCAATAATGAAAATAGTATGGAAAACGCTGTATCATAATAGTAGTTTATGCAACTTTCATATAAAAGGGGGTATTAAAACATGAGTGTCTGTTGATAATTGTTTGACACGAGTGTTTTAATACCTAATTATATGCAGTTGCATACACTACTTTATCTACACTCATATTTTTATGTTAAAATATCGTACATATAATTTTCTCAACTTAGCTGGAAGTAAACTGCGAGTCAGTTTTGTTGTATCTATGCGTCATTTATTTATAATAAATAAATTTATTTATAAAAAATATACTATTTTTACATTTATCTATTTATTTGCTTAAAATAAGGAAAAGCATTCACAAACACAAATTACAACAATTACAAAATTATTCTGTTTAGCCGGAAAATAATTACACAGAATATAAACAGGAAAATTTAAAATTTGAATTTGTTTAAGACATCTAAGTATTCAGCCTACATGACGCCGTGTCCCGGCGCCCGACAAAAAATAAAAAAATAAAAGTGTTGCATAATGATTATAAAGTTATTTTACGATACAGCTGTAATGAAAATAGTATGGGAAATGCTGTATCGAAAAGTAATTTTTTAAAATTTCATTGTCTGGCGTGAAAAAAGTGTACCCTTAAACGACTTTTTGCGAATATGTAATTGGAACATTATGCTATGAGTGTAAATAAAATACTTTTATTTTATTTTATAAATTGGCGTAATAAAAGTTCATCCTTAGACGACTGTTTTCGTGTAGGTATGTATTGGGACATTAAGCCATGAGTGTAGACAAATTTAACTAAAGGCGAAGACTCCCGGAAATCTAAATCCCTTTTGCACCGATAGAACAATGACCGATGGATCAGATGTTTGGGTGATGATAAGGGCTATTTTTGTAATGCGGTGCCTTTTGGAATACCTACGGTGCAATATGTAATGCCTGGCACTCTCCTTCATGCCTCTTGACAAGTGGCATGACAATAATATGCTTGACCCCGCTAATTTTAGACTTTATCACGCCCATTGACAGTACCTACTCCATCCAAACTCCCCATACTGAAAGCCGTTAATGCAAATATTGATTTTGATAGTTATTCAACATTTATTCGGTACAAATAATGTTTTTAAAAAATCTCAAAATGATTCCGATGCGGATTCGGTTATTTTGACAACCTTTGAGCAAAGTCATGCTTCCTTCCTACTCTGAATGCCACCACCATTACTTTTTTTATTTTTCTGATTCGGATTTCGGATTCGGACTCGGAGTCCGGAATCGGATACTGGATTCCGAATTCGGATTCCGGATTTGGAGCCCGGAATCGGATTCTGAATTCCGAATTCGGATTCCGGATTTCGGTTTCCGGATTTGGGTTGAGGATTTAGATTCCTGCTCGGGTTATGGATTCAGATACCGGTTCACATTCCAGATTGATTAACATCATAGCAATTGTTCTTGCATCTAGAATCCACAGTATGAATGTCATATTTCTAGAATAAAGAAAATCCAGAAACGCTTTATGTTTTTCCTTACTGTGCACCAAGAGCATTTATCTAGGCTTACCTCATACAAGGACCGACTGTGGCATCATAATACATATGTTTACTCTCAGAGATCGTCGGTGGATAGCGGATCCAACGTTTATTTTTAAAATTGTTGGTGGGTTGAAAAAATACTCTAATAAAGCACTATAGGTAGGTCCAAAAGAGTCTTACACGTAAACTATTGTCCAGCAGAATCACTTAATTCACTTTGATAAAATTCCATTAATAGATACAGCCTTTGTGCATTTTGTGCAAGTGCACCGATTTCATTAATTTTGCATGGATAACAGTAACTTCTGGTGGCGATCTAGGTCCACCCTTTTGTTCGAGGGCTGATTTAGTAAAAATAAAAATCGTGAAAAACCTCCACTTTTTTCACCTCCAAACTTCAGACCCCCGACATCCGTCCGCCTTTTTTTCTTTCTCTCAAGCAGCCAATCAATTTCATATTTATCACAGCCAGTCTTTTTCGTGTAAATAGAAATAAAGTCTTCGCCATCATGGCATCGATCTGTGGTACGTCACTGCTTGACAACTTCACAACAATTTGTCAACATTATTTATACCAAGATTAATGTTGAATAATATTATAATAGAAACTACGTACTCAAAGCCAAAAAGGAAATAAATTAACAGAACAAACAAGTACGTCTAGAAATACATAATTCGTAGATCATTTAAAATAATGATCGCATCCAAATAAACATAGTACTTATCCTCTCTTTTTCAGAACATAATATTATGAATTGGAGAGCCAATAAAGCCTGAAAGGCCAAATTGAAAGTAATTTAATTACCCATTTAACCAACGACATATAACCCATTTTTTACAAAATAAAAATAAAAGTGTCGACGTGCTAATCTAACGGTAAAAACAGGAGTCCTCATAATCGTAAGTAATAAAATAAGACTATAGAGATCCTACATATTACCCCAAAAACCCGAAAAAAAAATTTTAAAACTATAAAAATTTGTTTTTCACGAAAACAAAATTAAAGAAATAAGTATTTGGAAAGGGAATTGGCGGTACCTAACACGGGATGATAGAGTCACCAACCGCTCTAAGAGGTGCAGCTAAGGGCTTATTTTGTGTTGCAAACCGCACCCGGTGTAGGCTTTTTATACCGGACGGCCCTACCCATAACCCAGGAAAAATAAACAAAAAATATAATTAAGATAAGAATCGATAAGTTTTAGGTGTTTAAATCTTAATGCCATCTAGCACGAGATCCATTAGGATCTTTCAAAACATAACCAAAGAGGAGAGCTTCTGAATTACCTTACATATAATAAAGCGCGGGGCAAACTTTTTAGAAAAGTACGAACCAGCATCACTAATCACATAGTTCTTACGCCATATAAAATCACCGGCGTTGAATTCTTCAAAAGATCGTCTAGTATTATAATGAGACGCATTCTTTATATGAGAGCACTCTGTCAAAAAGATGTGCTAAAGTACCAATATTTTCAGCATAAGTGTCTCTAGGTTAAAAAATCAGCTCATCTATGTATATTGCTTATTTGAGCGTATAGAGAACCACAAGTAATGATCTCACGACCAAGCACAAGAAAAGATGGGGAATATCCAGTAACAGAATTAACTGAATTGTTCATGGCCGATTGGACAACCGGAAGAAAAGTATCCCAGCTGCGATGATCGTTACCGACCAGAGAAGCTAAGGCGGTAATAATAGTTTTGTTATATCTTTCAGTAGGATTCACTTGCGGGCAATCGTTAGGAGTGAAAGAAGCGAACGGAATTTTATATTTTCCGATCAGATCTTGGAACTGACGTGATTGAAACTGAGAACCATTATCCATAATAATAGTCTGCGGGACACCATGTGTCAGAAATACAAGTTCCTCTAAGATTTTAATGATAGCAGCCGCTGTGGCCTTTTTAAGAGGGAAAAGAAGAGAACATTTTGTGAAACAGCAATTTACTACAAGAATATGCTGACTTCTTAAACGGGTCATTGGCAAAGGCCCAATTAAATCGAGGGAAATGCATTGAAATGGCCTGGAACAGATCCTAGGCTTACCTACAATCGTTTTCATTTTTATTCGAAATTTACAAAAAAGTAAATAAAACACAATTGTGATAAATTAGCACGAATCATCATTACTTATGCGTCGTAGGTAGGGAATGCAATACCGGGATACCGGGATCCCGAAATACCGGCATCCCCCATAAATTTTGCGGGACTAAACCGGGTCGAAAATTTTGCGGGATCTCGCTGGACTGGCGGGATTACAAGAAGCGTGGTTTAATAACACGTATTCATTGTCTTATTGGCTATTCAACCGCGAAAACCTTATTAAAATTTATTAAGTATTTATGAAGCCAAAGACTGATTTGTAACGCCAGAAATGTATAAGGAAAAATATGGAGTGGTTTGATAGTTAGCATGCAACTTGCAAGTGTATTTCCAAAATAATGTTTAATTTGCTTACGATGTTCTTTGTGGTGTGTACGTAATAATTTATGTCTAAAAATAGTAAATAACCATTTTAAATGTACCAAAATGCTTGTGTAATTTGGGTCAAAAATAAAATCATGAAAACGAGGTCTATAAGGTCTTTATTACGATTTATTTCTGGGGTAAAAGACTAAAAGTCCACCCGGCTGGATCCCGCAAATACCTGGATCCAGTGGGACTAAGATGGTTCAGTCCCGCATTTACCGTATTTACCTGGATTGAAATTATCTTGCGGGATTGTATTCCCTACCTGTGACCCTAAAATACCTTTAAAGCTCAAAGGGCTTATGTACAAAAGTATAATTAGACCGGTGATGCTCTATGGATGCGAGACTTTTCCAACGCTGACGAAACACGTTCTCGAACCCACGCCAACGAAATGAAAATGCTGCGGTGGATATGTGCAGTTACGCGACTCGATCGAGTACGTAAGGAGTACATCCGTGGCAGCCTTGGCGTGAGGGATATCGCAGATAAGATCGAGGAGGCTCGTCTGCGCTGGTTTGGTCACGTGTTGCGTAAGCCTAAGGGATACGTGGGAAATAGGTGCCTGAATCAGCCGGTTTCAGGAAAGAGGCCCCGTGGGCGACCCAAGAAGCGATGTGTTGACATCGCTGCGTCGAATGCGAGAGCCAACGGCTTACGACACGAGGATGTCGAAGACCGGGCAAATAGGTGTACAATTTTTAGCTTATAATATAGTATTTTACCTAGATGATTAATGCTATTTGTGTTGCTTGTCTGACTCATGTTTATCTTTTTTGTCTTTCTAGACAAGGGTTGCCTCGAAGAGATCGCTTGTAGCGATAGGGCCGCCTTTGTCCACAATGTTTGAAAATACCTGTAAATTTTCTTTATTTGTAATGTTGTAATATAGAGTCTTTTTATCTATCTATCTACTTAGGTTTATAGATTAAATACATTTATTATTTGTGTAGTATTATGTTAAGTTGCACATTTAGAGCGGTAGGTAATTCGGGCTTACCATCTGACTTAGTTAAGTAAGCTTCTTTGCCACCTTAGTGCCACTAATAAAAAACTTAAAGGACTTGAAGGTTACCTGTAAAACCAGGAGCGTTTGTTATCGTGTCTGGGCGCAGTGAACGCGGTGCCGGACAGCTGTTCCGCATACAGGCCGTATGGGCAGCGCTGGGGACTGTTCTGCCCCGGAGGCAGAGCGCCCGGCCTCCGCGGGTCTTCTGACGAGAACTCCGAGCCAAAGCCAGATAGGTACTGGAATGTGGTAAAGTCTTTAATATTGATTCGTGGATGTATTTTTTGGAGTATTTCTCAATACTTAAATAGAAAAAAGATTTTTAGACTGCCCATCCACTCTTAACAGGTCGGTTGTTTAGTCCGGTACCGAACTATTGCGAGTCTTCGATAAACGAGTCATCACCTTTCTCATAACCCGGCAACACATTCGCGGTACCCCTGGTGTTGCGGATGTCCATGGGCGGCGGTGACCACTTACCATCAGGTAACCGGCCTGCTCGTTTGCCTCTCTTGTAGACAAGGCTGAAGTAGTCTAACATGTTTCGGTCTACCGAAATAAATGATGTAGAAATGCCGGTTTCGCGTTTGTAGTGATAGCCTCACACAGGGACGAAGACGACTGGCACTTGCGTCGTAATGTCGTTTTTAAGTGATTATCAAAACAAGAATCTCATGAGAACGATCAACATACGGAATAGCGTATAAGTACTCCGGACTTTAGTATCGAATTCCGTGCGGGTGTGTAGCACACGTGAATCTAGCGGACACGGGAAAATAGCTAAGTATTTTACATAAAAAATTATAAGAGATAATAAAAATCGACATACCTTTAATTCCGACATGTTCAGCAGCAAAAAGATGTGGACACTACCATCAGTTTTGAGTACGCCGCTCGGTGTGTCGTGTTTACCGCATCCAGCGAGATACCAGTATGCTAATACATCTGGTTTGTTTATTATTAAGTTTACCAGATAACGATGCTTGTACTATTAAAAAGAATGTCTTAAGATTTGCCACTGCAGTAGGCATCTTACGATAATTGCAACAAACAGTTGAATTCGCGTATATCGTCCGTCATCATCGTGGCGAACAGATGGTCGTGGTAACAACAATAGCATGAGTTACGTATTTTAACAGTCTTATTTATAAAATAAACTATTTGGACTATGACATGGGATCGTTCAAGAGGTATATTAGAGGTCTCTTCAGAGGCGGGTAACGCATTGGAGACGCAGGCGGCGGTGACATAACATAAAAAAATTTTTGGTGATTATGTCACGAGTGTAATGCGAGTCAGATGCGAGACCCAACGGCTTAAGATGTGGGATGTTGCGCGAAGTTAAGAGAAAAGAGCAGCAGGGCGGACCGTGGCAGGGATCCGGGCTTAATCGTTCAGATCACATCACAGGTTCAGATACTGATGTCGCAAACATTTTAACATCATATACAAGCGCAGTAGTCTAAATATGGAGCATTCCAAATCCCCATTGACCAATTCCCACCAGCAAGGATTGTCACATTTTTTCGAGACATCGCTCAAAACACAACAAATGGGAAACAAAGTTCTGATTTCCGATATCATCTAGGAGTACGTGAGGAAAAATAGCATGATTTGTAGAATTTGTAAGTAGGACAACTCCAATATTCAACTATAAGCATTGGACTAGTTATCAGGTGTGAGGTGCTGCTAGTATGGAAATAAGTAACCGGTTTCCGACCGGAATTTTCTAGGTATTAACGTGGAATTTTGTTATTCTGTACATGTTACGATTTGTGGCGCAAGAGGACTAATAACTATTAGCAAAATATTATAATATATTTTATATATAAAATCGAATTTCAATTTCGAATCGAACTTTAATCCAACTACGAGGTGGGTCTGTAAATCAGTTTTCTAGGCTACGGTATTAGCTTAGCTCTAAGATATTGTTATAACGGTTAATTCATCAACACAGTGTACTAGCAATCCCCCGCAGTTTTCACCGACGCGGCGTTCAATCGAAACTGCTAATATTCGATGATTCTGCGGGATCCCGTTCCGCTTTAGATATGTAACAAGGTTTTGCCAGCTAATGTATTCCCTGAACTCCTTTAAGGAAGGCCATTTCTAGGCAGGCATGTTCCATATTGGGCCGCATCGTCGCTTACCATGAGCTTGCTTGCTTATTAAATATAAAAAATAAATGCCTACCACGCCATACATACACACCCACGGCCGTTCCCATAGGGGCAGGCAGAGACTATCGAGCGCCACAAGCTACGATCTTGACACCCCTCTCTCGCCTCTTCCACATTCATATATCTTTTCATGCATCTTTTCATACACCTTTTCATGCATGCTTACCACACCAGCTTGGAATAAAACAGCAAATTCTTCCGTAGAGATTTATTAAAGTATCGTTTGTGAACAATGATGACAAGCCACTATAATATTAACCTATGTTTGAGAACTGCGAATGAGTATTCTACAATGCCGTTTTGAGAATTGAGTGCCGCGCTTTCCATTGTAAAATAAATAAGTGAAACAAAACAAATAATCGTACTGAATATAGTTATTGGTAAACATAGGTAACACTCGGGAGAATAAAAAAATCTGTTCACTTTTTCTGAATAAATGGATTATTATTTACTACGATCTTATCATAATAAGCTGACACTCAACCTATATTAGAAGTGGAGGGACTCTAACGATTTAATGATGTTTACAGTCGATGACAAATGACAATAGTTCGAAAATTAGCGACTACATTACAGCTTCATTAAACATTAAAAGTTACATTTTATTGTTCGTAATAATACTTTATTCACATTAGCGTTACATGAAACGGAAGATATTGTCAGATTACAGATTAAAATTACATGATTCGTCACTTCCGTGTCACCGAAAAATTTCATATTTGTCCACGGATGTGGCGATTTGTTCTAGCTAGAGATTACCAACGGAGTAATATTTAATATTATAGCCGATAAATATGTAATAATATTTGACAAGATAAAGCAAATAATGTAGAGAGTATATTAACACTTGCTGTGTTGGAGGATGAAGGCAAGATACAACGAAACATTGTGTATGGATTACGTATGATCTTTATGAAACATTAGATTCATAAAGAATATTAAATTCATCGACTTTAGTTTTAAACAGTTTGCGTTCGCACAATACAGAAAATGTATACCTTATACAGGCAATACAAGCAGCACATACAATTGAAACAATAAGTCATTGTATCTTACGAAAAGCTTCCAACACGAGTGCTCATTCAGAGATCACAAGTAATCATGACTGTTATGTACCTACGCTAAATACAAAATAACTTCTACGGCTTATGAAAATAACGTCTACGGCTTATCTAGCTCCCTGTCGCGAAAATGTCCATCTAAGTAAACCTGAATCATAGTCTGCGATCAATTACACAGTAATTACACAACGTAAAATCGAGACACATTTCAAAGAAAAAGGTTTACAACGACTTGCAGGCAAAAAATAATGTCGGCGAATGACTCTTTTCTGGATAGGAATTGTAACTTTTTAACCATGTAATAAGACATAAATTAGACTTGGTAAGGACTTATCAGACGTTGCTAAATGTATCCGGAGTCGGCAAGGTATAGGACCCCATGGTGGTATTAGCAATTTCTAATTATAGAATAAATAACGCTCGTTTTATAGTGGATTTAGAATTTAGATTGTAGGAGCATTAGGAACGTCTGCGGTGGTCTTCAATCGCGCATCGTGATCAAGATACACCATACAAAACAACCGTGTTTTTATTACATTAAAGCTAAAACAGTATCTTATTATGCGCAACAATAAACTTAATGGTAAACAACACAAATCACAGATTACAATAACCGTAAGCGCGTGGATACCGATACAGCAAGCGCCCGCTTAGTATAATAATAATAATTATTATTAATCAATAAATCTAAAAATACATTTTTCATAAATTATATTCGATTCGATAAAATGAACACCCTGTTAACAAAAAATAATTCTAAAAAAAATTACAATTAAAAAACATCACATGTAAAAAATCTTGGCTGCTTATAAAAAAAATTACACTGGGGTACAGTTTACGACTTTTTATTTATTTTAATATTGATGAAATTGTTTAAATGTAGAATTTACTAAGTATTACATTTCTTAGCATAGTCTAATTTTCTAATCTATAATATACATTAATATCACACGACCCATACAATGGTCTTATACGCATACATACATACATGATATATTTTGATATATTTGGTGAACAATAATCTCCAATATTAGCCAATTAATTTCAATTTAATTTCTGATTGTTTTAACTAATACTTACTATTTGAATGTATATTTTAATGATGATAGGAAATGATGAGTTTGTAGATTGGCGTTACATAAATACTATGAATTCCACCAAATAATTTAGAGACTCTAGGGCTCTAGGTTTTTTATTTAATAAACGAATAGCATTGAAAAACATGAACATATTTAATAAAACAATATCAATAAACGTTGTAAATTTGAGACATGATCAATATTAACATTAATCAACATTAATTTCATAGAGACAAAATAAAAATAAGAACTACCCGTAAATAAAATTACAAATAATCCAAACACTTTTTCTAAAACAAAACAATAAACGTTTCGATTTGATCTAAACAAGTAAAAAAATAAACGAAACCATTAAAATTAGCTTCAAATAAATCAAAGCTACATAAGGTTCCTAATATTTTTCACATACGAAATTCATAAAAAATTTGTTACCACACTGAAGCACATTATTCAATGAAACTTGATATATTTTTATTTGCTCTTGTTCTCCCAAAAAGGGCTTTCATAGTTGTCTAGCATCCATACCACAAGCTTTGCGTAGTATAGTGTTAGATGGCGCTGTGTAAATTTGTGCAAGATGATTATTACATCAACTAGATGGCGCTACTAAGGCTTGAGGACAGCTGTCATTATAAAGCTGTCCCTGTCAAATGAACGTTAGTTCAGTCCAATCCAGACACTATGCATAAGTATCACGTGGTTTCCAATTTTGAAAAATTTCTCACTCTTTAATTATTTTCTTTACTAGTGTTGTTTATATCATCGTACCCACCACACCTGCGGACATTTTTTGCAACTGCCGACTAATGTGTGCGATGTCTCGGTCTCGCTCTAACCAACAAATAGCTGCGCGACAGGGATGGAGATAAATGCGATTTCACGCATCCAGCCAGATATGGCTTGGGCCATACAATATGGTTCAAATTATCAACCCGGTCAAAAAATCGTCAAAAAAGATATTAAAATAGCGGGAGAACCGAGAGCATTTCATTTTGTTTTTTCTAATTTAAATCAAGTTCCAGAATAGGATCCTCTTACATTTGGCAATTCTTAGAAACAAAATGTCTAATATCATATGAATGATTGTTATTATAAATCCTGATTAGTAGGCAATTAAGGCAATACAACGGAGATCAAAATATTTATTCATTAATAGCTGTAAATGTCATAAATATATTTGGAATGATTAGTTCGATAGTTGCCATTTTTTGGATATTTAGCATTAACTTACGTTTATATGTATTTAAGCGATATGAAATGAATATAAATATTTATTAAAATGTTATGAATAGCTACTCAAAAATACAACATATTGTCTTAGCTATTAGTATCACTATAAACGACAAGAATATATATGTTTGTTAAATTTTAATTACAGTTAGGAAGCTTTACTCCTATTCTAATTATTATAATTAGTTACAGAATTAACTAAATTGTGCAAACCGCTTTTTATTTGTCGATTTCATAGAGAAATTTTAAAAGTTCAGACACAATACTGATTATTATGCTATTACTTTTGAGTACTTTACTCAATACTGGTGTCAAACAGACAGATACATTTTCATTTAAAAATTACGTTCTGTATCATGCGAATTAGCGCAATTGATATAATAGGATACAGTGTCCATAACAAAATCTATAAACGAAACAAATCTCCTCTTCATGAAAAAGCAAAACATTTCACATTTTATCCGATATTCATGACACTACTAATAAAATGTATTATCCAATAATAAGCATCTGGATTAAAACATTAGAAGAGACCTCAACAAAACTTCAAATGAATAAAATCCTCCGTATTCGAAACCAACTTGAACATCAGGGACATCTATCGAACAACAGTACGTAACAAACAATATTATTGTAATACACTTTAACCGTTAACGCCTTACTATACGATTCGTTATATAAATTAGAGTGTAACAATGATTACTACGTGTTATCGCGAGTTACCTACCGTCGATTACCATCCGTGTTGACGTCGGGACGTGGATTACTGTTGTGGCAACATATGGCCCCAGGAGGTCACATATTTGGAGTGCGCGGTGTTGCAAGCGGACTTGGAGGCTTCCACCACGGCCAGCGGGAAAGGCTCGCACTGTGATCAAGCACATTGAGTTTTTATAGTTCATCATCCTATATTTAAGGTAGCGCGGGAGCGCAACCGGGATTTAACGCCAAGTTGATGATGATGATGATGATGATCATCATATATTTAAGGACTTGTATTTACAAACGCAATAAACGAATTGCATTGAATAACCATCAAGCCCTTCAAGTTCGTCTGTAGGATGAGCCACCTTTGAACTATTTGCGGTAAAACTTTTGTGGCTTTTAGAAGGGAACTAAGAAAGCCACTTACTTTGAATTTGTTCGAAATTAGATAAGGAATTTACACAAAACACAAACAATAATCAAATATCAATAATCAATTGTATGCCACAACGATAAAATTGATTTTAAGGAGGGTGTCAGTCGTCTTTTTTTCAGCATATTCCTTGATGGCGGTGGCGCTACTGAGACGTGAGGTCTGTTGTCAAATTAAAGACTTATCATTGGCTGGAATAGATTCGAAAATTTACAGCAGATCATAACTGTCCAATAGCATAGCAGTATTTTGACACTAGACCTCACTTCTCAGTGGCACCATCTGTTAGATTTTGAAATCGCGCATCCGAATTTTCTCGCTTACTAAAATCCACGAGATGGCGTTACTGCGACGTGAGGTCTGCTGTCAAAATAAAGACCTGTCATTGGCTGGAATAGATCCGTCATTTTACAGCAGTCATTTCTGTCCAATAGCACGACAGAATTTTTACACCGGATCTCACTTCTCGCTGGCGCCATCTGTTGGATTTTGAAATCGCTCAAACCAATCAGGGTTTTCACAATTTCTAGTTTCTAGTTTCTAGTCAAGTAAGCTAGCTAGCTATATGACTATAGCTAGCTCACTATATGACTCATCATAAGGTCTGTAGTTAAATTACAGTCATGCTATTGGGCAGAAACGACTGCTGTAAAATGACGAATATATTCCAGCTATTTACAGGGCTTTATTTTGACAGCACACCTTACATCGTAATAGCGACATCTCGTAGATTTTGACATCGTGAAAACAGATCGCAACGTTGACGTGTGTTACTCACGGAGACGGCGGCGTGTGCGGCCTCCACGGCTGACAACAAGCGTTCCAGTTCAAGTCCCGAGGCCAGTACCAGCGACAGCCCGGCGCCGCGCTCGCGGGCCTCGCACACACTCCATTCCTGGATCACGGGGCAGATAATACAGTGTATGGTGAGCCTGGTTTACGTATGCTATAATTCTATTTATAAACCCGGGCACGGGCACACGGGCAATTTTCATACAATCGAGACAATTTGGAGTATAAGAATTTTCGGGTGACGCACAATCTGATTGCGCACATCTACAGCATGGATGGAGGTCTCGAGTTCCTAAGGTACCTAACCGATTAAACAGACCACAGCGGGAGAAGCAGAAAGTTTGCGTCGGAATTTCGATTCAATACAGCCGGTGTATGAAATAAATTCGGACACTTTCCCGCTGTGGAGTAAACGGCCTCTTGGATCAGTTAGGTACAGTCGAGTTCATTAATATGTGAGCATTGCCAAGGCTTCAAATATAAATGTACATGGACGGGTACTTATATATCTGAGCAGATGTACATATGTTTGATTGATCAATCTGCTCAGATATATAAGTACCCTTCCATGTACATTTATATTTGAAGCCTTGGTACTGCTCACATATTAATGAACTCGACTGTACCATGCTCTAGATATGCTAAATCAAATTGCACTCAAATGTTGCCAGGGAGAGATCCAATCCAAGGTGTTAATATTGTATCGATTGTATAATAAATTAATAAAATAAAATATTTAAATTAGTATGCTTGGATAAATTTACACAGCGCCATCTAGTCCCAAAGTAAGCAAAGCTTGTGTTGTGAGAGTTAGATAACTGATAAAGTACTTATATACTTTTTTAATTACATACTTATTATACATACTTCACCCAGACCCGTAACAGAAATTAAAATTCTTCATTTCAATTTCTGCTCGGCCGGGAATCGAACCCGGGACCTCTGCGTGTCAGACCAACGTTAACCAACTGAACCACTTCGTCGTCAAAATCGGTCGTCTACTTAGCCATCTTTTTGGGGACCCTGATGGTTGCTGAATAGTTTTGGGAGTAGATACACCGTTTTAGCATGCTTAAAATAAAGAGTTACTCTTGGGTATCATAATTTACGACCGGACAGACCGGATAATTTAAGCAGAGAAAGAGTGGAAAGTCGGACCCTGTCAGATTGAAAGCTAGAAAAACAATAAAATTAGTAATACATACCAAACAACACCAGTTCTCGTCAGTATCGGGTATCTTGAAGGCTATTAAGTTCTTGATCGAGCCGCACGATAGTATCTCAACGTCCGTTCGCATTTCTTCAATGTATTCTGTGGCCGAATGATTTAGAAATTAGACTTCAGGTCTCCGGATTTTAGGACTTCCTACCAAATTACCATCGTCACATTGACAGCCCATAACTGCTGCTTCTCCATATTACTGGAAGGCGTAGTGCAGGGCAGTGTCATAATATCCATACTTGGCAAGGTTGGAGATCGCGGTATTGACAATACCCAATAAAAATGCTGCTGCCATTTTCTGATTTACGGGGGTATTAGATATTCGCCTTTTACCACGCCCGTTGATAGATAAGGTTAGAAATAAACTTTCAATCATTACGCCTCATCTCTGTTGGATATAGGCCTTCCCTCACGGTTTTCAAACCAATCAACTTTAAGGATCTTGCGTCCATTGACTCCCTAACCAACAATGTTGTCCCTCCATCTCGTGGGGAGCCGTCGAACGATGCGATGTCGGTACGCAGTTATCGCATCCATTGTAGGTAATTAAGACGCTCTAGATATAATGGTAATATACGGGTGCTGCTTCTGTTTTATATTGATATACCGTTTAATGGTGTTGGTCTCACAATTTTTATCATGTTCTCATGAAATAGGACACTTTAGGTATATTTAATTATCTAGTGCAATGTACTATTTGGGTAAACGACTGTTTGTTTCTAAATAAAGAAAAAAATATGTTGCTGTATGCCACGGAATATCCATTAAACCCGGTAATATACTTCTGATATGCAAGTCCAAAAAAAAATAATACACATACCTTTCAGCAATGCCTCGGACCCCCTATCCTTCAGATAGGCAGCGGCCCCCGCCACGAAAGCAGCATCCAGGGTCTCCCTCAGGCTGATGACCTCGTGGGGGGTCACGACCACCGTGCACGCGGCCGGGGGGCCCCCGCGCTCCGCACGCCCGCGGGGGGCACCGTCCTTCTCTTCTAGAGCCTGGGGGGGTTAGGTTAGGTTAGGTTAGGCTCGCCAATACGGGAGTGATACCTCTGGGTTCTGTTATTCCAAACGTCCATATGCTGCGATTAACTACTTACCATCAGGCAGGTTGCCTAATGATAAAAAGTTACCGCGGGGTAGCTTGTTTGCCAAATACAGTAAATTGTCACTGGCTAAAATCCAACTGTTAACTTCAAGTGTTACATTTTCTTACAACAGGTCCCAGTAATGTCACCTCGCGTAATTTCGATAGTTAATCAGTCATCAGTGATAATGATACTATAAGTAATCAAAATCTGGAAAAAAATACGCTTTTGACTTGCGTCGTCTGTTCTAATTCAAATGGGGACATAACAAATTCCATTCAGGCTGGTTGGCAAACAATGATTGATTGTTGTTGAGCAGTCATCCACGTTTTACATTGTAACGGCGATTTAAGTTTACACCACTACCTGCGCTGCCTGTAACAGTAGCTACTCCGGATTCCAGAGGTAATGTGACGGTAGGACACAGTAGGACTACACCACCGTACCTGCGCAGCGTGCAGCAGGAGCGATTGCAGCCACGACGAGGCGGTGTGGTCGTCCGGCGCTGCCAACAGTAGCCGGCTGCCATCGCTGAGGGCCACTTCGAAGCAGTGAGGCCTTGTGGCGTCGGCGCGGCGGCGGACCCCCACTGCGCTGCGAAGAGCCACGCTGTGTGGTAGGGGGGACCCGTCGGGGGTGTGGGGGCCCCATTGTAGGACGCCCGCTCTGGGGGGTAAGGGTCGTTGTTGAATGTGTGGCTGAATATTTTTTTTAAATAGGGTTTTCACGGTTTAGATGGCGCAAGTGAGGCGTAAGGTCTGTTGTCAAAATACTGTCAATCAACTGATGTAAAATAATGAATGACAGTGTTTGTGAGATGGATGCAAAGCCTGAAGGAGATGATATCTTAGACCATTTAGAACATGTTAAGCTAAACTTGTCTTAGACGAAGTCTGTTCCTTTTTTTTTGTTGTAACTCGAAGGTTTTTAACAAAAAAACAATTTTTTTTTTCAATTAACTGCTAACAGTGTCCAGTAAAAGTTGTTGTTACTATTTCTATTTATTTTTCATTAATGTAATGTGTGATTACTCAAACAAAATAATTTCGAAGCATCTGTGTACTCCAATAAACATTATACGCATACTCAAGTTTAAAAAACTTTAAAAAAAATTAAGAAATCGTTTTGTCGTGTCATTGGTTTGGCAAGCACGCTGCCACTAGACCAGTGTTGAAGCCTCCTAAAGGTAGCTGTTGTCGCTATGATGGCACATACCTGAGCAAAAAGTAGCACGGCTCGAATCTCCGTCCGCGGTCCGTCCGGCACATGAGGTAGCCCTCGAGCGGGGGAGCGAACGCGCCCGGCGCCGACAGCAGCCGGTCGCCCGCGTCGCCGGAACACGCGCGCCCGTAGTACAGGATTTGCGGTAGCTGTAGAGGCGATATTGAAGAGGCGCTTCTAGTAGGCTGATTACACATTTGTTTAGTTTCAATGATTGATATGGTTACATTTGCGATTCCGTATCATTGATTTCATGGGTTCAGTTGCTAATAAAGTTCCATTGCAATAAACTGAAACTATTAAAATCGACGATACATACTCGCAAAAGTAACCATATACAAGTAACAATCAAAGAAATCCGAGAATTGGTGCCAATAGAGTTGCGTAATTAGCCCACAGATGTTGATAGTTTTTGAACACATTTTTAGAGCCAGATATCCTTCAGACATATCAAAGGAGGGTTTAAGTGATCACGGCTCGGTAGCTGGGTTGAATATGGGCGGTTATTAAAGTTGATGATCTTTTTTGTTTAATAATGTTGGTTACATGGTCAGGTTCCCTTGTTAACAGGGTCACGGAGGTCAGATAGCAGTGGCTCCACTGTAAGTACCTGATCTGACAAATCCGTCCATATGTATATGCTTTAATAATGCCCTGGTATATGCTTTAATTAAGTAAAAAAAGAAACAGTTACAAAGTACGCTTACTGCGTCTTCAGTGCAGTCAGTCTACTTTGTCTATTAACACTAACATCTCTAACAGGCCTATCAAGCGTAGATATTACCGCAAAACTCTCTATCAGTATGCATGTTCCTTTTGTAATAAATACGCAACTCCGGCCGCCGCTCTGCAGCGGCACCGCCGACCTCCAATCGCATGATCCCACCCCTCTGGAATGACGTCACAACATGCATTTCGGATATTCTGTGACGTCATTCCAGAGGGGTGAGATCATATGGTAAAAGTATGATCATAGTAGAGATTACAAGCGACAGTTACCGTTTTCCATCAGGTGCGCTGTCTGCGTACTTGCCACTGTGGTTGTGTAACAACTAGGTCATGTAGTGTAAGTTAATAGTTAACATGTTTAGTTAGACTAAGTCATAGCAAAGGGAGGAATATAAAAACTAAACCATTGAAATAATCTTAGCAAATATATAATATTATGGTTTATCCTTGCCACTTGTGATAATCTTATAAACATATCTACCTAATATGAGTGTAGGTTCAATTTGATACATCAAACCATTGTTCTGAACCTACCTTAAGCCACCAATAATACTGATATATCAATACAACAAAGTTAGGACATGTTTGACTATATTTGTGAAAAGAGGCACAAGAGCGCAGTTTTGTTTTGTTTACGTTTTAAATCCAGCTCCAGTCAGCATACAATTTTAATGTGCGACTGGATTTGGATTAATATTTTGAATGAAAAGGAAAAGGAAACATAATGTATATAAGTAATTAGTTTAAACACAATGATGATGGTTTTTATCGTTTTTGTAACATTGTGTCATCGAATTTAATTAAGTAAATATTCGCCCGTTGTACAAGTCACTCTACAATAAAGCTACTACGATAAAGCCTACGATATTTAATCTAAATAACCTTGAAAGTACGCATGTACAAAACACACTTAAATTGTTGATGAAACATTACACTCACCTTTTTCTCATGCCGTTGTCGAGCCACCGCCGAGGCCAGTTGCTTGGTGGAAAGAGGCAGCATGGCCGGTGGCCGTTGGATCTTCAGTGGGGAAGTGCGAGCGCTCCACTCTAGCGAGGACGCCAGTCGAGCGCCCAACGACGCCTCAGCGGACACCACGGAGCATGCAACGTTGCCAGCTATGTCCACTATTTGGATGTAGTGGTTGTTTGGACCGACCTAGTGACGGAAGGAGATAAAATTTAATGTCTACTAGTTTTTAGGTGACAAAATATCAAATACGAGATTTTCACCCGCGCGCAGTTTAAATAGGGAACATTGAACTATCCGGGACCATTACATGTACTATATAACGAAAGTGTTTTAATTGTTAACTAGATGTCTCCCGCGCAGTTTTCACAAGCTTAAAATTAGGAAATAACGTGGTACAGTAGGGTCGCCACGCGAACGAATTCGAGCCAGGGGATGCAGTCTCGACATACATAGCGATCGCAATCTTATCGATTTCGGTCGTTATGTCATGTCAGGGGCTGTTTTTATCAATATAGATAACTCCCAGTTTATCTAAGGAAATTGAAAATTATATATTTACAATACTTTGTTTGTTTACTTGTCAATTGACAATTGACATTTTGGCAACGTCAAAGTCGTACACCGTGACGTGTTTGCTAACGATTTATCGTTAACTTTGCGGGCTATCAAATTTGTTCGCTATATCTAACGTAGAATCGTTATATTGATAGCTGAATTCGCTAAGTTACCTATCTTTATCGAAAGCTTCGAATCTACAGACTCCAAAATATTGATAAAATCTAATCACATGCAACTTTTAAAACCAAGTTGCATGCCCCTCTTCTCTCCGTTTGCAATTAGTTGACATTGTCCTCTGCCAACCAATTTATATTATTTAATTTCATATTAATATGTACGTATATAATCTATATATATTGTAGCTTATAGTGTATGTATGTAGGTGTAAAATTATTAGCTTATAATATAGTAGTTTACCTAAATGATTAATGCTATTTTTGTTGCTTGTCTGACTCATGTTTATCTTTTTCTCTTTCTAGATTGCCTGAGGTTGCCTGGAAGAGATCGCTTGTAGCGATAAGGCCGCCTTTTGCCACAATATTTGAGACCTGATAAATTGTCTTTTTTATAATTTTGTGTGCAATAAAGAGTATATTATCTATCTATCTAATTGTTATGACAACGACTGAAATCGATAAGTTTGCGATCGTGATGTATAATAATAATAATCGTCAATGGGAATACAGAACAGGAATACACCATCTAGTGTATGTGCGTCTATTGACTTATATTATGAAAACATATTTATCCATTCTCACAAGCTTTTGTATTTATTATTTTAGTAAGTAGGACGCAAAGAATAAGAGATAAAAACAAGCTGCTCAGTGCGACTCAATGGGCTCTTAAACAATAAACATAATTGGGAATGTGAGGCTCAATGGCTGCGAGAATTGGCTGGTGCTAACGAAGCACGTGAACGAAAGAAAATACTGCGCTGAGGTGGATGTGCGGCGTCACTCCACTAGACATGGTACGTAACGAGCACATCTATGAGTCTTTGCATGAGACATCGCGGATAGCAACGAGTTGCGTAAGAGGTCCAACAGGAGGCCTAAAAAGCAATGAATTAACTCTGCGCTGGATCGGACGCCAGAGCTTACAAAGTGGAGGAGATACGAGTAATAAAGCAAACTGGTAGAAGCCAGGATTAACTGCTTGGATGATGATTTAGAATACAACCAATACTACAAGTAATGTACAAATATTGTGTGAATAAAGAACTATTATTATGAATACAACTTAAATTTAGCCATGCCATTTTAAACTTGAATGAGTATGGAGATGAAGTATTGAAGTTGGGAGTTATAAATAGTCAATTTTACATCACATTAAAAGCCATAATAATGATATAATTTCAATGTAACTGAATAACAACAAACATGATAAGAGACATTAATGAACTCTGTATCTGTTAAATAACAGTTTGTCCTAGACTAGACAACATAGTGTTGACCTAAATGAGTTCAATAGCTCGTCTGGCACTATCATCTTAATGATTATAAGTTAATAAGTGTACACTAATCAGTAGTTTATTGTATTGTTTTGACCAATAAATGACATTAACTTAAAGTAAACAAAGTTGTTATAATAACTTATCTAGTTTAAGTAACTTACGGCAATAGCATCCAGCTCATTATGGGGTAAACGGCACACTATCTCGTACTCTGTGGCTCCAGGATTAACACTGGCCACATACAGGGCATAGTCAGTGATGAAAACCAGCAAAGGTGTCCAGGATCCATCCTCCATATTATATGGGGATTGCACTCTCATCATCTGAAATATTTAGGTTTATTAATTTACAGCAGATAATGAAAACATCTGTAATACCTATCTCTTACAAATAAATATTTTGAATCTTTGCAAAATTTTTGCATTATAGTAAATAGTATAAACCTTACCCTATTCAAAGTTTCATTAGGGTAGGTGAATATCTTCAATCTCAGTTTCTCATTGCATTCAATAGCAACATTGTCCTCGAAACTATCAAAGTATGAAGGTTCTTCAGCTGTCAACAGTCTCACAGAAAGCCTTTTGTTCTCTATAACTTCTTTGTCTATTAGCCTCGACATTCTCTCAGCGGAAACATAAAATGTGTTTGAGACTTGTCTCATTGGATATATGATACTAGGAAAATGCTTTTCCATATGCAGCTTGAACTGAAAGAACTTGTTATTTTTAATTTTCATTTCGAGGTCTTTTCTTTGATATACATTTTTCAAATATCTATTCAACATTGTTGATTTATTAGACTGCAGTTTTTGATTGGTGGGACTGTCGAAAAATTCGTCAATAAAGTCATCTAATCCCTTCACTGTGGAGTTGTCAGTATTGGAGCAATTGTCACTATTTGCTTGTCCAATGTCATCATTAAACTTTAGTATAGTAGATGTTATTGATGGCAATTTTCTACTATATCTATTCACATTTTGCTTTTTGGGAGATGATAAATGTTTAGGAATGCCGTTTTTCTGGTCAGTTTCATCCTGAAGGTTTCTGAATTGTCTTTTAGGTGTTGAGGTTTTACTAGAAGTATCCATATCTGATATCTTTGAGCTTAATTCAGATTTGCTTGTACTTGTAATTAGTTCTTTAATGGGAGTACTTTCAGGTATAGGGACAAATGTTTCCTTTGGTGCATCAAATGCTGTCTGAAATGTATCATGAACATAACTATAAGATACACCTTTGTGTTCATATACAGTGCTTTCACAATTGACAACATATTTGTTGATAAGTGGCAATGATTCCATTTTATTAAAAGATTTTTGGTCTAGTTGGGGCTTCATGTTAAGAGTTAGTTTATGCCTAGGGGACCCTTCTTTGGGTGTTCTTTCACCAGTAACAGAAGCTTTTGAAGGTTCATTGGGTTTGTTTGTCTCTAAGGGTTGCCCATTTAAGTTGATTTCTACAAAATCATCCTCATCTTCAATTTGGAAACCTGAATCTAAACTCTTAGACAAATTCTTATTCTGGTTTACGTCACAGGGTAAAGCTTCTACTACAGTATTTAAATCAATACTATTTTCAGGTAATCCTTTTTCTGGAGCCAAATTAAAGTTAAAGTTTTTATAAAAGTTTTTAAGTGAACCTATGATGTTATTGGTGTCCAGCAAATTTAAGACCTTGTTATTACGATTTCTTTCCTCAACAATATTTGTAGTTATGTATCTATTCTTTTTAAGTACTGATTTTACAGTGTTGGGACTTTGTGAGACTTCTAAGGGCATTTTGGTCCGGTCATGCGATTGATCTATATCTGCTTCAGAAAAGTATGTTTTTCTCATAAATGCAACATGCCCACTTTCAAAACCATCACAAGAATACGACTTCTGGGCCTTATCACATTTCCTTTGCAAAGGCAACGTTTCTGTTTTATTCGAATTTGAAGATGATGAGTCACTGGATGAAGTTTCAGAATCACAGCTAAAATTGGAGTCTGAACTGTTTGATTCACATCCATAAAGTTTCCCATTTGGCCTTGGATCATTGTTATTGTCTTGATCCTTGTCACTATTATCTTGATTTTCTTGATCATAATCTTGGCTATACTCAAACACTCCACTGCGGTCATTTTTTGAATTACCATATGTAAGAATATCTGACATGGTTTGCTTTGCTACATCTGCTGCATATCGGGGCTTATCTCCTGAGGCACACCAGGAAAATCTATCAGTTGTTATGTTATTTTTCTGTCTAAATCTATCACAGTAAGAACTATCTGGTCCATATGAAACAAATCCTCTTTCTATGTGGATATTGTCAGTTCTGGTATTATTGAGAATGTCTTCATGAAAAGAGACCCTTTTCTTTTGGGAGCCTGGCCCACTTTGTGACTTTATTCGACATCTTCTTCTGTAAACAATGTCTTCTGATAATGATTTCTTTGGCTCATTAGTTCGTAGTGCAGGCTTTTTAACTTCTTCTTTCTCTGTTTCCAATGCCTTCAAAACTACATCAGGAAGGTTCTCATACAAAGGCTTTTTGTGTGTTGCAACAATTAATTCCGGAATAATATCATCACCTGCTCCTAGGTTTTGGTTGTCTATATCACTGCGCGTCATCACACTGCTAGTTGAGCTTTTAATCATGTCTGTGGAACATGAAGGAGGAGCATCATAAAGGCTATCACAGGTCAACTCTTCTGCACCTATCAAACTGTGTGACATTAAAGCTTGACTAGTCACTTCAGAAGCTTCACTATCAAGACACAAAACACCAGAGTCACCAGGAGTATCAGCTAAGCTACTGGTTGTACTTGAAACCAAATGGGAGTTGCCTTGTAAACACAAGTCTGTGGGCTTCCCAACAGATTCGTCGACATTCTCCATCCTCGAGTATTGCGATGGCTCTTCGACACCGCTCATTACCACTGTCGCAATAATAGTGTCGTCAGTTTTATGACGACGTTTGCTTTTATCGATCTCATTGCTTTTATACTCGGCTGCCTTTTCTACAGACATAGTGGTAAGTAATGGCCTACCAGGCCAAGCTTGCATGCATATGTCGTCGAAGATAAAAACTTCTATAATGATTGTAATTCAATTACAAATGGTTTGCATTCCAATTCACAATGGTAAAATTCACATAAAATACAAAACATGACGAACACAAAGCAGCCATTTTTACATTTTGACATTATTATTTTTTTCATTTTCTGTGAAACATTTCGAATTTTTTATGGCCTGGAAACTAGAATCGGTCAAATATTTTATTTTAAGGTACGCGTCCACTACGGCGACTTCAAATTGTACTTCCATACTAGTAGATGCAAACGTAAAACTATACTCTGGCAACACTGTTTGCAACTGTCAAATTTTGAAATGTGTGCGGGTTAGTTTTGAGGTTAATAACATTTCATAAAATTATATTTATTTTCGTTTTATCTTATGTGTTTGTATAACTGGACATTATGGAGAACTCATTGAGAGCCATTGCTCTTATATCAGTGCTTTGTTTGTTTATAAATAAATGTGAAAGTGCTAAAATTAATACTCCAAGGGTGCTTCTTCCATGGTTTGAGAATTTGTATGTGAATTTTACATTTGAAATCATTGAAGGGGGTTGTTATAGCTGGTAAGTAATGGTAGATTAATAAACTTCCATTTTTAATGAGAAAACACGTATAATGGTTGTTGCGCAATGTGTTTTTCAGGAGTTTGTCTCGCGATGACATCATAGACCTAGAGCCACTGTATGAAGATGTGTGGGGTCATTGTTCAAGAGCCGCACGTGTTTCCGTCGCTAAATCTTGTAATCCGCCCGGCTCTGTGATCATTCTTGCTGAAGAAGTAAATACCGGCGAGGTAAATTACCCATTTGCTATAAATGGCGGGAAACTTGTATTTGTTTATTTATAAACAACCCATTGGAAAAATGCTCAGCTAATGTGTCTATAATGGCTTAACCTGAACAGTATAACATTTAATGAATTTTTACACAATGATGTTGTGACAAATACATTTTTGGATGTTTTTTTAGATATTACGAGGAGATGTGGACATTGATAAAATAAAATCCCTGAAAGTTATGAGTACAACTTGGAAGCTTTATCTTGAAGAGGCCCCAGAAGCTTTTGAAGTGGTAGCTTATGATGACCAAGGTAAATATTAGTTAAAACCATACAAAAATATACTCTCCCATTTTGAGGTAATATTAATAAGATCATCAATCGATTTAGATTTCATCAAACATCTAGTTTTAAAAACATGAATATATTGTATACTTTCTAGAGGCAATTAGGTAAGTATGTAGTAACTTTATCCTGCAATAGAATAGAGTACCACATCCTACGGTGAGACATGACAGGCAGAGTTACTTTCACATTTATATTATTATCTTTGTACTGACTTTTATTACTGTACAAACAATAAAGAGGTGCATTGACTATACTATCTTGTTAACAGGGAACAAATTCTCAACCTTGGAGGGAGTAAGTTTCGAATGGACTATAGAGAATCTTGGAAATGCTGTTGGTGAAGATCTTTTAGTTAAGTGAGTGTAAATTTATTAAATATCTTACTGATTTAAAGTTGAACAAATCTTCATTTGAGTAGTCAATCATGGCTTCTGCCAGGGTCCACTTTAATGCTCTTTTTTCACCATTTTGCCCGGTCCCCAAAAATCAAGTCAAATCATCTTGGTGTAAATTTTCTGGTTGTGCTCACAAGCGCGAGGGCCCGGGAATCTTGACCATGATCCAGGATTTGGCAGATCAGTGGCATAATTGGCTATGAACACGATGCTTACTATCGAAATCTGCTCTAATTTGACAGATTGATGAATTAGTCTGCGGTATTGTCTATGTTTTCCATACCTAGAGCGTCGGTGGCCGGGCGGCTGAGTGTTCGACTCGTAAGCGAGAGGTACCGGGTTCGAATCCCGCTGCGGCCATGTACCAATGACTTTTCTGAGTTATGTACATTAGTTGAATTCTAACCGATGCTCTTACGGTGAGGGAAAATATCGTGAGAAACCTGCAAATTCAGGCAATTGTATTTGTAACCATGATCCAATCTGGTCAGGTTCCCCTCGTAGCAGGGTCACGGAGGTCAGATGGTAGTCGCTCTATTGTAATTACCTGATCGCCAAATCATGGATCATGGTAAAGGCGGACCCCGGGCCCTCGTCCTCGAGAGCACAACCGGGACATTAACGCTAAGATGATTATTATTTTTTATTATTGTCGGTGTTTTCCATACAATCGAGAAATAAAAAGATAATGAAACAAATTTCTCCAGTTTCATACAAAGCCATTTCCTTTTTAGTATTATCTCTAACTTAGGCTTGGAATTGATGTTTCTGTGAGAAATGAGCTTTATATGAAGTTCATCTTTCAGAAACTTGGAAGATAATGCCTATACGTAATTATGTTACTCAAAACAATGTTTGTCTGTATAAACTTCTTTCACATAGTAAAGAAATAAAATAGGACAGATTGGTATCTCTCGTGCGGCTTGCGAGCGAGACTGAGACTATACTGAGACTATTTTTTCGCTGTCAATTCGACGCAGGCACAACTTACATGCGACGATTCGTAAAGAGGATTCCCTAACACGCTTTCGCGGTTCCGAAATACAACGCGAATTTCGCCAAATTGCGGTAACGATATAACGGTATTGCAAGCTCTAGGGTATGGGGTAAATAAAATTATTATTAAAGTAAGCAAAACTTATATACCACATACGAGTAGATCATTGGAATTATATGAATGAATGAAAAATATTAATTGCTTATACACAAATATTTTAAGAATAATGGCTACTCAAGAATTTAATAACATTTGACGTGTGAATTTATGTTTATCAAAATAAATGAATTGAATTACAAAAACAAAGGTAAAAGTAAAAGCAACCGGCGGCGCTTAACATGCTTTTTTCCGGACAGCCTTTAATTACTCGTACTAGTAAACAAAATATAGTCTAGGATATAACTCTAATAACGTACTTTAAACTAGCCGTTTCCTGTGCGCTTTTTCTCGCGTAATTCAAATCTCTGTGAACATTAATCTATCCCGCAGAACCTTATTATTTTTCCGAGATGAAATGTAGCCTATGTCACTCGGGAATAATGTAGTATTGAAATATCTTTTTAAATCGGTTCAGTACTTTAAAGCTTACCCCCAACAATCAAACTCACATACTTTTCCTCTTTGTAGTTTTAGTATAGAAAATTATTGTGTGTATTTTCCGTGGCTTATATAAGTTCTAAGTGTTTGTGCTAATGAACTCGCGGGCGCTGTTAAACAATTACATATGTGCGGTATAATTAGCAGGCATGCTGGCAGAGACGGGTGCCCCGCGCTTGCTGTTTGTAGTGATGGTACGTTTACATTGAACTAGCGGCAGAGCGAGCGATTTGCATGGTGCGGTCACAAAATCGCCTAATTAGCCTAATAAAACGCGTGTAGCCGCGCCCGCGTCTCACGATATACACCCGAGCGCGGAGTGTTGGGCCACCTGCCGTCATTATGTAATTAAGCGGTGTTTATGTATATTGGGGGATCCTGCAATTTCGCACGCGTTAGTAAAAAATGCCTATAGCATTCGGGAAGAATGTACTATACACGCGCGAGTTCATGTCCATTGGGCACGTGTCACGGCCGTTTTAATAATTCGAGTAGCGTTAGCATTCAATGAGGAGTTTTCCAGTAGGTATTGTCAGTTGGTTTCAAAAAGCATCAATAGATGGCGCTCCTACAATTTTGGTTATTATTTTTAAAATCTGTATGATTGTAGCAGTGATGTTATGTAGCCAACTAATACCAAACTTAAAAATGAAATATTTGTTTATTTAAACATAACTTTTCAAATTTGAACGAAATGTACAAAGAAATATTTATGAAGGAAGGCACTATATTCCATTTTAATACAAACCTTTCATATTTGTATTACGTCCATTCTTGATCCTAGCGTCTATGAAACGAACTGACTCAGTCAAATTGATGTTTGTTTTGTTTGCAATAATTTATTACAACCCCTAAAATGGTTAAAAGCTATTGATAAATACAATATTATCCAATACAACGTCATCATCATCATATCAGCCAGAAGACGCCCACTGCTGGGCATAGGCCTCCCCCAGAGATCTCCACAAAGACCGGTCCTGTGCTTTCCGCATCCAGCTGGTACCTGCGATCCTTACCAGGTCGTCGGTCCACCTTGTAGGAGGCCTACCCACGCTGCGTCTACCGGTACGTGGTCGCCACTCGAGAACTTTACTGCCCCATCGGCCATCTGTTCTTCGAGCTATGTGCCCTGCCCACTGCCACTTCAGTCTGGCAATCCTTAGAGCTATGTCGGTGACCTTGGTTCGCTTGCGGATCTCCTCATTTCTGACTCGATCGCGCAAAGAAACTCCGGGCATAGCTCTTTCCATTGCTCTTTGGGTAACAGTGAGCTTTCTTATAAGGCCCACAGTGAGTGGCCACGTTTCAGCTCCGTAAGTCATCACTGGCAACACACATTGGTCAAAGACCTTCGTCTTGAGACACTGCGGTAATTGGGACGAAAATATGTGGCGTAGCTTCCCGAACGCTGCCCAACCGAGTTGGATTCGTCGATTGACCTCTTTCTCGAAATTGGACCTACCTAGCCGGACTATTTGTCCTAGGTATGTATAGTCGTCAACAACTTCAAGTGGAGTGCCTCCAACTGTCACTGGAGTAGGCACAACATGGACATTCAACATAATTTTCGTCTTGTCCATGTTCATTTTAAGACCTACTTGTTGAGAGGCACCACAGAGGTCATCGAGCATTTTGCCCAAGTCTTCCAGGGTTTCAGCCATGACTACGATATCGTCAGCAAATCTGAGGTGCGTGAGGTACTCGCCGTTAATATTGATGCCAAGTCCGTCCCAGTCCAGAAGCCTAAAGATATCCTCCAGTGCAGCGGTAAACAACTTCGGAGATATGACATCACCTTGTCTAACACCTCGCTGCAGCTGAATAGGTTCTATGGTCTTGTCCTGGAGACGAACTGACATAGTGGCGTTTTTGTACAAACACTTCAATGCTTCGATATATCGATAGTCAATTTGGCACCGCTGTAGAGACTGGAGCACCGCCCAAGTTTCGATCAAATCGAAGGCTTTCTCATAGTTCACAAACGCCAAGCATAATGGCCGGTTATACTCTTCAGTCTTCTGTACAACCTGCCGCAGCGTATGTATGTGGTCTATGGTACTAAAACCTTTTCGGAATCCGGCCCGTGCGAGACGATTCGTAATGACTCTCGAAAACAGCTTATAGACATGGGTCAGTAGCGATATTGGTCTGAAGTTCTTCAAGAGAGCCAATACAACGTACCCAGTCTTTATATCCCCTTTGCTAAGAACCTATTTCAAGCGATTATAAATTACCAAAATTACCTCGATACATCGCCATGTCACTCGGTTGCGGTTTAAGCGAGTGAGATGGCAATGTATAATTCGTCTGATTTACATGGTCGGGCCCGATGGTCATGAACTCGCGCGCGCACAGTAGCTTCCTGTTAGTGAACATTTTTCGATATCAGTTCAGCAGTTTCGGAGATTATCGCGTTTACGCAAAAAAAATAATCTCTCAGCGTTTAGATTTACACAAGTCTAAATCTTATTAGATGGGTATAACAGTTTCTTGTATATAATTTAGGTTTGCAGTTTGCAATGAACATGCCCTTATAAAATGAAACTTTGCAGTCTTATAAGATGGCGCGAAACAGACTACGAGGCTCCACGCGGCGTGACGGAGTTGGAATCTCAAGGGGCGCATTCCCATTCGGTACTGCTGTATGGGCAGTCGATGGGTGACTCCAAAGTGACAGTGTGCTTAGGAGAGATCTGCACCGACTTCAAGCTGCAAGTTGTGGCCAGTGTCGTGCTGACACCGGCTGTGGCCACCATCGCGCCGGGTGACACTTTGCGATACAGGTAAAAGAAAAAGGATAATTTTTCTTCAAATGCCATCTATGATGGTATTTCTACCTACGATGGAATAGCAGCATAATATTGAGTTCTGTATTGTTCGACATCCGTAAGTCTCGATTCACTCTTGGGTCAACCCTTGACTTGCAATATTCTACTCTGCCAGACACCACGCGGCGAATTGTTATCTTTTATTTAGTTTTGTTTGCTTATTGCCAGTTTGATTAAACTGCAGGATGCCTTGAAGCTTGCGAATTTCGCCTGAACTACCAGCACGACTGGCACAACTGTTCTCGCGATTGGTGTTTGTTTCCTTCTCTCAATACTAAGATGAAAGAGATAGCAGTATCTAGGGTCGCGCCTTTTCTCGCTTATCGCGCGCGAGAGCGTACTTATACAAGCCGTGCTGTACATAATGAAATCTTGCAAGTTAAATTTGACCCATTTCTCGGTTTCCGATTGAGCTGAAATTTTACAGCTCGCAGAGAAATTACCTAAAATTTACTATTTTCAGGGTCGTCAGCGCACGCGCAGGCCGCCTTACTGTGCAAAACGTAGCTGATACGCTCTACACAATGCGGTTACCGGACACGTCCATAGCCTACCTAGAAGATACCATCAGCTTAGTGAAAGGCACCCAACTCGGCACCACCTCCGTCCATCTCATGTCCGGAGTGACTGAGGTTGCTTCCGGCACGTTGACAGTCGCAGAACCTCATGCTATCAAAGTGACTTTGCGACCATCGAGCCTAGTCATCTGTGGTGAAGAGTTCCTGGTCCACTGTGTGTTATTGGACAAGGATGGCCACGCTCTATTGGCTGGTGACGAGACGTTGATACGGCTAACAGTTGACGGTGAGGCGAATGTGGATTTGCTGAGGTCTACGGAGAATGGGACGCTGACTGACGCTGTAGCCGCAAACGCTGGCTCTTTCACAATTACGGCCAGATTGCATTCCATTGCTGGGAAGACACTGACACGTAAGGTGAGTGATTCGGGTGTGCTTCTTTACTAGAAAGTATTACTAGTAAGGTTTCTCCTAAACTAGCAGTAATTTAATAATCATTCAATAATCTTTGTACGTAAACACTCGCACATATCTTTAATTAACTTGTAACAATCACTGTCCTTTTTAATTTATCATCATCTTCGTTAATGTCCCGGTTGTGCTCTCGTGCACGAGGGCCCGGCGTCCGCCTTGACCATTTCCAGGATTTGGCAGATCAGATAATCACAGTAAAGCGACTGCCATCTGACATCCATGACCCTGCTACCAGGGGACAATTACCAGATTAGATCATGGTACCACATTCCGTCGCCTGAATCTGCAGGTTTCATCACAATGCCACACCGTAACCACTCAGCCACCGACGCCCACACTGTCATTTTTAATTAATTTCTCTTAACTACATCACACGTTACAGTTACGGCATACACGTCTTTTTTATTTCCCGTCTGTGATTGAAAAATAGTTTAGTTATTGCATAATTATTAAAGGGTTGAGTATTATGTCTTATTCTAGGTGGAAGGACAAGTTACAGCTGTAGCAATAGAACCACTGGAGGTTGTGCCACCTGAATTATTTGTGGCGTGGACTGATACTGTACAGTGAGTATTTATTTGTATCTTTCGTTATTATACTGTAAAGTTATCACTATAGAAATCAAATGTTAAATCAAACGAGTTTCGTATATTTCATATTTAAATACACGCAATGAAAACCCTATAAAGAATAACATTACTAAGGTTGTCTGGAAGAGATCACATTAGTGATAAGGCCGCTGTTTGCACTACTTACCATATTTTTTGTATCTGTACTTGTGTTCTCTGGTATGCAATAAAGAGTTTTGTTTTGTATTTGTATTGTATTGCCCTTGACGAAAAAAGAGGAATGTTATAAGTTTGACATATTATGTATCTATGTGCCTGTCTGTGGGAACGCAGCTCCCGAAAGCATGGACCGATTTGAATTCGGTTTTCCGGTTTTTATGTTTTTGTAAAAAACACAAAAATCGAGAAGTTCTTAGTTTTGTTTCATTATAATCAGTAAATGTAGACTTTGGGTTGGTTACTTTACTTTTGTGCCTGTATTTAAACATAAATAATTGACTGTACTTCCAACAGATAACCTGTCACGTATTTATTTTACAGGGAAGCGTCCCTGAAACACCAAGGAGGCGGCGCCGAACTGGTCACGTGGTCCATTGTGGAGACAGATTCGCATAGTGCTATCTCTGTCTCACCTGCGGGCGTCGTTACAGTGCGGGGCACAGGTGACACAGCTGTGCAAGTTCACCTGACGAAGTACCCGCATGTTAAAGCTTTTGGCAGGTATGTATATTGACTCTATTGATGTGATTGACCTAGTTTTTGATTTAGTTAGATTGATGTTACCGAAAGGCTATCGTTTTAATTTATTTATTTATACCGTTTTGTTTCATAATGGTCGCCGATAGGTATATCAGTCTCCATATAATAAGGTTCAATGGCCTGTCTATACGGGTGAATATTTATTGCCCTCTAAAACTGCCTTTTGCCAGGCAATATTTATTACCAAATTCAATACTTGAGAATCCTGTCTAAGCAGTGAGGCACGCTGAACTACACTTTTTACTTTTTAAAGTAGCTATCTGAAAATTTCCTATAGCTCATGTAGTTTCAGGTTCTGTATTAATAACAGAAAGCTCATTTCAGACTGGCCCGCCCCTACATAGTACTGTAGAGTACTACGAGAGTATTATACAATTTAGAGCTCTATTCTAATGACAGAAAGTTCATTTCAGAGTGTGGTCCGCCCCATTGGAGTTCGTGCAAGTGTCGAGTTCCGGCAACGCGCGCGTGGGCCGCCCACACCACTTGCACGTGGCGCTCACCGCAGCCAGACCAGACACTGGGGAGCTGTATAATTTCCACAAGTGAGTTATTGCTACAATATTTCTTCGTTATTTATATTATGTCGGGAGGTAAACGAGCAAGTAAGTTACCTGATGGTAAGTGGTCACCGTCGCTCATGGACGACCAAGATGCCTTTCCTTTGCACTATAACATGGGGTTCTTCAAAAGTCATGTCTGCAGATACCTCAAAGGCCGGCACCGCATCCGCTCCGGTTAGGTTGCAGATGTCCTGGACGACAGTGGCCACTTTTCATCAGGTGGATCGTCCGTCCGTGTGCCTCTCTAATAATTAAAAATAACGAAATAGTCGCCTTTTGAGACCGTCTCGTTTCTTGAATGCCCGTCCTAATTCACGACAGAGGAGTTAAACAGTTGGTGTTCGGCAGTTCTCACTTTACCTTATTAACTATAAGTGCCACCGTAAAACAAAGCCCTTCATTGCATTTTTAACAATTCTTACAACAAACCAATTTCAACTTTATATCGATAACGATAGATAACCATAATATGTTAGCATTTTACAACGTCTAAATAATATATTTTCTCACAGATGTAACTGCGGATCATTCGCGTTGTCTCTACTAGAAGGTCCGGAGCCCCAGAACGTGACGTCCGCAACCTGGGTCACGCCCATGGGTAAGCATGATGATGACATGATTACTGCTTCTTTTAATACTATTCTGTGACAAAACAAGCAGACAGCCACCCGATGGGCAAGTAGGTACATTCATTTAATTTACTTTACCATAAATAATAGATATCGCCTCAGACAAAACACAGCGTCGGTAGCCGGTCGGTCGATTATCCAACTCGTAAGCGAGAGGTACCGGGTTCGAATCCCGCTGTGGCCATGTACCAATGACTCTTTTCTGAGTTATGTACATTAGTTAAATACTAACCGATGCTCTTACGGTGAGGGAAAACATCGTGATGAAACCTGCAAATTCAGGAATTTGTAGGCATGATCCAATCTGGTCAGGTTCCCTTGGTAGCAGGGTCACGGAGGTCAGATGGTAGTCGCTCCACTGTAATTACCTGATCGCCAAATCCTGGGTCATGGTCAAGGCGGACCCCGGGCCCTCGTTCTCGAGGGCACAACCGGGACATTAACGCCAAGATGATTAATAATAGATATAATAGCATTGTCAAATAATTCAATTCAATACTTATGCCAATTAATCAAATACAATAATGTCAAATAATTCCATAAATTCATCCCAACCATGTCTCTATACACAATCCAATAAATTAGCAAATCAAGTCAAAGTAACTATAAAAACAATGTCAAAATGCATTAAAAAACAATGTTAATTACATACAATAATAACAATAAATATTCATGAACACTTTCACTACACATATTATTGTTTCCACAGTTAGTATTGTAACCCGATAATATGTGAAGTGAAAGTGTAGTAAATAACCACGAAAGTCTTAAAACCTATCATCATCACAGCCCATTTCAGTCCACTGCAGGACTAAGGGTCTCTCCCACGAAAGGGGAGGTCATTGCCATAATTTCCACGCATAGCTGGCGGGCTGGAGATCGCACTGCTATAAATATAACAATGGAAAACGCTGCTGCCCATTTTGTAGCCTACGGAGACTCTAGATGTTTTGCCCCGAATACATTAGTCGCCTTGTACGACACCCAGAAGTGTAAGGGGTTGGTGCTATTCTGCTCTGCCGGATACCACACGGCCACCCTATATATTCATGAAATAAATGTCCCCATTCCCCCCAGAGGGCGCCTGCTGCGTGCTGGAATGCGCGTGGGCCACCCGCGGGGTGTCGGCGGTGCGGGTGTCCCGCGGCCGCGCGGGGGACTCGGCGCGGGTCGCCGTTCGCGCCGCGCCGCGACTGCTGTGGCCACCACACGCCGCTGTGTTGGTGGGGGAGGAATTGCCGGTATAGTACCATTATATTTATTCTGTAATACGCGAGATGGCTCAATGGTCTGTCTAAACGGATAGACGCTGTGGCCCCCAAACACAGTTGTGTTGGTGGGGCAGGAACTGCCGGTACCGTACCACTATATTCGTTCGCACAATAATCGGGGAGGTGGTGATGTCGAATAAGCGACTCTTTATTGTTTGTCAAAACGGATCTAAGAAGTTTGTGATATTGAACTGCAACGTCATTGTACGAGGGAGGGGGTTGAATGAATTTCTTTTTAATTTGATGTAGTTATTCCGATTTCTTCAATTTTCTTGTATTTAAGATGGCTTTGTGACCTGATTTCTTAATTCAAAACTAGGCAACTCCCCACTAAGTATTTTAGTGGGGAGTTACCTGAGGAAAGATTAGATAGCGTCCTGCTATTTAATGTTTCCTCTTTATAATATTAGGATACATATAATTCCAAGTTGTTCCCATTCTTAGGTATTAGCGGACGGCGAATCGCTAACAGCGGTGTCGAGCGAGACCCGTGTAGCGGCGGTGTCTACTCGCGCGGCCGAGTCGCCCGCGAAGTATCCCGATGCTCATCTCTTCACGCTTGGCTGCCAGCGGGTGAGTAACAAAGGTTTGAGGTTGATAATACGAGTGATACTTTTGGTATGGCAACCTGGTGGTCCAAGAGGTGACTGACCTATAATTCTACTATAAATTTTTAAATTTATTAAAAGTAGATATTATAGTCCATTTGCGTTAAGAAAATAGTAACTCACCGTTGTCCGCCGCCCTACATTTTTTTTTGAATTTTCACTCCTCTGAAAATACCAATTTGCACTGATGACTCAATATTTGCTTAATGCGAATGGATCATAATATCGATTACCGGTAATAAATACGAAAATTCGTCTTTTTGTATTTAATCACACTTTAACGGATATTGGATAATTACGGATAAACACATACTGAAATTTCACGTGTCTGAATCCTAAAATCTAGCTCAGAATCTGTTTTTGAAAACTACATAACATCCAGAGCAGCCTAAGCTGCACCCCGTTATGTGTAACTTATTCTCTAATAAAATCCAGAAACTCGACTCCTGGATAGAAATAGTCTCTGTGTCTACTTATATTTCCTAATGTAATTCCAGAAAGGTGACTCCAAGATAGAAATAGTCTCCGTGTCGGGTGGCGAGCGCGAGGCGGCCGTGCTCGAGACGGCTTGCGCGGCGACTGTCTCCCGCATCAGGCTCGAGCCCGTGGACCCTAAGCTGGCCTGCGATGCTGGGCCCAAGTACGTAACCATTAGCCTATATGTTGATCTAAGCCAGCAAGAAAGGAGAGAGGAGTGCAGCTCTCCTCTGCTCTCACCTCACCTCCTTTTTCTAACCTTGGCTAACCTCTGTGCTGGCCATGTCTGATGTCGAGTGTTACCGGTTCCATGATCTCGTCGAGACAGAGAATGTAAGAGCTTTGTGGGTAGAACTGTAATTTTATTTGTATTCGCAACCTCTGGGCGGCGAGTCATCATCATCCTCCTGGCATCCGCTTTCCTACGCCTCTTGGTCCACATCGCTCGGTCTTGGCATCCTTGGTGGTGAGTTTGTTGGCACGCATATCATTCTTAACGACGTCTAGTCATCGCTTCTTAGGCTGGCCTCTCCTTTCCGTGCAAGGGTGTGGGCATGGTGCCCGGGAGTCGAGTACGTTGAGAAAGGCGACTCACGACACTATAGGGTACACAATACTGTTTTTAATAAATTCATATATGTTTTCGTTAAATCAGGAGCGTACCGGATTCGAATCCCACTGCGGCCATTACCAATCATTCTTTTGCGAGTTATTTTAGTTAAATACTAACCGATGCAGTTACTGTGACGGAAAATATCGTGATAAAACCTGCACATTCAGGCGACAGAATGTGTAACCATGGTCCAATCTGATCAGGTTCCCCTGTTAACAGGTTCACGGAGGTCAGACGGCAGTCGCTCCACTGTAATTACCTGATCTGCCAAATCCTGGTCAAGGCGCACCCCGGGCCCTCGTTCACGAGAGCACAACCTTGACATTAACGCCAAGATGATGATGATGACTGATTATTATTTGAAACAATTAAAATCTTCATTTTAGAGATAGGTAATATTGTGCACGTCCTATCGGCGTCTCATGATCACAGCACGTTTCCGAAGCCCTGCTGGAAGATATTTCTTTTAGAAATAAGTAGCGCCTGTTGTGTCATTTATTACTTTGCCTGTTATTTACTATGTATTTTCTGTGCACAATAAACTGTTAAATAATAAATAAATAAAATCCCCGCTTTCTCCCCCACAGAATCTGGCTCCGACCATACCAGGAGGTCTTGGTCCGAGTGACGCTACTGGATGCCCTTGGCCGTGAGTTACTCTCCGAGCGAGGACCGGCATTGACCTGGGAGACCTCCCCACCCCACGCTGCTATCGCCTACGCATCGCCGGAAAGGCTACTGGTGGAGACCCACCCTGAGTACGACCCTGTGCCGGTGCCGTGGAGGTATTACCAGGTACGGATCGAGAGGGCTGTTTAGTTTGTTTGAGCTGTTGGGTTAAGAGAGGTAGGCCATAGCGGGTATCACGCCGCTTTGACAGAAAAAGACAAATGCCCCTCCACTCCAGCCACGGTTCCCCAAACCCCTATCATATGGAAACCTTACTTATCGGCAGGAACATAGTACTATTTAAAATAGTATTGTTTGGCTGCGGAATTCTGTAAGGTGGAGGTACTTCCACCAGACCTTCTCCAGTCGGATGGCTCTAATGGCTCCATAATAGCGCGACCAAAATTCCACTAGCTAGCGCCCCTGGCGAGTAAGGTCCATTTTCAAAATAACGTCGTTCTATTGGCCGAAATACATCTGTCAACTTTGAGCGTTTGATTCTGACCAATCATGTTCAAGGCAGACCCCGGGTCCTCTTGCAAGAGCACAACCAGAACATAATTCCAAGATGATTATTTATATCATCATCATCATATCAGCCAGAAGACGCCCACTGCTGGGCATAGGCCTCCCCCAGAGATCTCCACAAAGGCCGCTCCTGTGCTTTCCGCATCCAGCTGGTACCTGCGATCCTTACCTTATTTATATATTGTTTTATTGTTATAACAGATAGTAACAGCAGAGGAGCACGCGATCGGATGGTCGGGGTCCATCCGCGCCAGCACCCCGGACGCCACGGCCGCCATCGCTGCCAAGGTGGCCGCGCCCTTGACTGTGGACCCGGTTAAAGTGAGTGATATATTGTATATTATAGGTTCTTTATTGATATTTAGAATAAAAATTAACAAATCCATAAGATAGTTAAGCATTAAATACACGTCACGTTAAATTAAAGTCGATAAATGTTAAAATCATTAAATAATAATACAACGGTCAACTCAGTCACAATAATGCTTCGTCCAAAATGTGGTTAGTCAATGAGGGTAGTACATAATTTAACGTTAAAAAATGTAAAAAGAAAAACCAGCAATAAAACTAAAATAATCTGCTTAAGTCACCAGATATCGTCAAATAACCTATTGTATATTGTGTGATATGTGTTTACAATACGCATAAACTTGGATTTACTAGGAGAGACAAACTTTAGAAGCTTTAACTCTTTTGTGTTTTAAACCGATTTAAATGGGAGAGCTTTTTCTACAGTTCTCCCTTGGTACCCTACATGGTAGGGTAGCGCCACCTATTTTTGAACTAAAAATTAAAAATATAAGACAGTATCCAATTACATTTTTAATTTTTGTTATCTAGTATAATTGCTATATTTTTTTTTTATAAATACATAATAGTATGTCATATTTTATAGTAGTACACTGCTACCAGCTTATCCGTCTGCATAGCTATCTGTATAGACAACGGCATTGGTGTGGCAAGTGAAATCACTCTATGTACAGTTAAATAGTATCTGTTCATTCTTATCAACATCACTTCCACATTGTATGTTTTGTTGTATGCATGTGTTATATTATATGGTATTATAGTCTATTTTTTAAGTTTGGTTTCTAAATATTTAATGTATCTTAAAACTATTTTAAATAATTATAAGATACATTAAATATTTAGAAACCAAACTTTTAGTTAATTAGTACTGAATGTACTCAAAGATTAAACATCGTTCAGGAATTTCGTACATTTGTTCTGAAATGACTATAATTTTATTTGGCAATATTATTTATTATTAATTACCATAGTTTTACTTTTAAATAACAATTAAAAATAGACTATAGTACCATATAATATAACACCTGTATATATCAAACAAAATAATAAACCTCCCTTTCTTTCTTCCCCACAGGTATACCTAGCCTGGGAGGGCGAAACACCATCCCGGATTGCCTCAATCACCGGTGGTAGCGGACGATACGCGGTAGAAGCCACGTCGGGCGCAGTGGGGTCAGTGGAAGTGGTAGGACCGGTGGTAGAAGCTGACTACTTCCTTAGTCTCTCGGCTTCGGCGCCGGGGTCGTATGATATCGTGGTGGTGGACCAGTGCATCGGAGATCGGGTTACTGTTGAGGTGAGTACGAGTGTGGGGTTTTGTGGTAATAGGATTTTTTATGCTATTCTGTGACAGAGCAGACAGCCCACCTGGTGGTAAGTGGTAACTGTCGCCCATAACATCTACAATTCATACATGTAGGTTGAATATAACAAAATGCAGAACCGCAGGTTGTCACTGTGAGGACGATGAAATGCCTCATGCCTGTAATTTCGCTGGCTACCTTATCCTTCAAACCGGAACACAACAATGCAAGCGTTGTTGCTTGGCGGCAGAAATAGATGAGGCGGTGGTAATCACCCAGGCAGACACCTCAAGCTTGACAGAGTCCTACCACCTGATCAACATCTCATCTCATCTCGCGTAACAGCTTCTTAAAATCCAAATCAAATCTGGAGATAAATTTCAGCTGTTAGAGTAATAATTCTAATAGTATTCTGTGACTAAATAAACTGATTAAAAAATTAATTTATTGATGATGATGATAATGTGAGGGCGCCGTAGGTTATCCTACGTCATCGAGTACAAGAAAAATACCACTTTGTAGTGATAGTAGACGTTTCGTTTCGTTTTCGATCACAAAACGTTGGTCTGCCCGTGCACAACCTTGCCCAAAAAAAAAACGAAAAGTCGAAGCTAACAAAATAAAATGGCCCAGGTGATAATCGAAGAAGTACACAGCGTGGAGGTCTCCACGTCGCCCGCTATCTGCGTGGGCAGCTGCATTCCCTTAGCCTCTCTCGTGAAGGGCGTGTCCCACCGCTGGGCCACCAAAACGGAATTATCGTGTTTTTACTTAGGAAACTAGTCTATCGCAGGAACACTGTCGTGCTGACCCATCAGTAGAAATATAAAATATGTTTAACATAAAAAAAATCTTCACACCCCCAGGTGATAATCGAAGAAGTACACAGCGTAGAAGTATCCACGTCGCGCGCTATCTGCGTTGGCAGCTGCATCCCCCTAGCCGCTCTCGTGAAGGGCGTGTCCCACCGCTGGGTCACCGCGTCGCGACCGCCGGAGTACCGCGTGGCCGGCGACGTGGCGGTGCGCGAGGGGAGGCTGTGCGGGGTGCGGCAGGGCGCGGGGAGGGTGAGAGCGGCCTTGGCTGGGGTTTGGAGTGCTGATGTTGAGGTGAGAATTGGTGATGATAGTTTTTGTATAGTGTGGCGAACGTGTTTAAAGTAAATATTTTCTTACTTGCCATAAATAGTAAACAAATACGGCGTATCGATAAAGTTTGACATATCAACAGGTTGGGAATCATTATGTGAATGCGTGAACTCATTCAGCGAATGAATGAAATGAGCAATGCAATATCTGTCAAAATCTAAAAGCTCCAATCGTTTGCTATATTGATGTCCGTGAAAAATAGCCAAAAGGTCGCCAGTCCAGGAGAATAACACAGTCCAGGACCCGCCTGATGGTCTGCAGTTACCGTAGTCTATGGACGAACACATCGTGAGGCAACCTGCTGGCGACTGAATGTGTAACTGTGTCGCTCCACTGTGATAACCTGATTATCCAAAGCCTGGATCATGGTCAAGGCGGACCCCGGGGCCTCGCGCGAGAGGTTATAACCGGGATATTAACGCGAAGAAGATATTAACAAACCTTTAATTAAACTTTCACTGTTCGTGTATGTAAGTTGTCCGTCAAAATTGCAAACCATTTTTCGACCATTTGTTGTTATCCGATTGCGCTGAAATTTGGTATACATGGTAATGACATTTTGGATGATCAATGCATTTATATTGTACCATGGAGCTGGTCTGATGGTGTCGGAAGGTAGTCATGAAGCTAATGACCGCAATAAGGTAACCCCATCGTGTTTGGGCTCTTTGGAACGGTCATGATAAGTACTGTAGCGCGCGATAAAAGCTTGTTATGAAGAAATATTTTCCATTTGATAACTTATTTCAATTGACCACTTTTAGGTGACGGTATTCCCGCCACTTCAAATCGTGCCGAGCTCGGCGCGACTGCCGCCAGGTGCTCGGCTAAGGTTAGCCCACCGCGGTGGACCCCCACCACATTTGGCTACGCTACATTATAAAGCTGTCGCCGGACATGGACATATCGAGGTAAGACAAATGAATGAAATGAAATACATTTATTGTCTCAGGACACCACATCACAAGTTCACAATACACATATAATTACAGACAGTAAACAATACACAATACACATAGCATCGGAACTGCAAAAGACTTGGATAGCTCCAGCATCCCATGGATGGGTCCCTCTTGACGAGGGAATGATGAATAGATTATAAGAAATACAAATAAAATACCTACGAGAAACATAAAAGTTGTGTGCGCTGTACTGATTGCGCCCATAGGGCTCTATAACCTTGATTTACTAATTATTTTTTAGTAATAAAATAAGAAAAGTAATAGTAGCACAATTCTTAACAATTTTGTTACTTAATCCCTATGTGATGAGGGTGTCGCAATATCAAATTCCGCTACTGAGACATAAATAAGGTCTGTTGTCATAACACGGTCGTGCTGTCGCACAAAAAACAACTACGAATCTATGCCAGCCAATGACAGGGCTTTATTTCAGATCTCACTTCGCAATTTTGGAATCGAGAAAGCCCTCATTAAGCCAAACGCACTAATTTCTTATTACGTAATACGACACTAAATGAAAACCTAGCCGTGTGGTGTTCGGCAGAGTAGAATAGCACTAATGTTTTCGAGGCAAAAGATCTAGAGTCTCCATAGGTTAGAAAATGGGCAGCATTTTCCATTTTTATATCTACAACACCGCGATCTCCAACCTGCCAAGCGTGGAGATTATGGCAATAACCTCCCCTCTAGCGGTAGAGGCCCTAAGTCCTGCAGTGGACTGTTATGGGCTGTGATGATAAAATAGAAAAGAATATTTATTCGCCCAAAACATGGTCACAGTGATAGGTGTTAAAATAATCATCACACAGTGGCTCACACATGTTCAGCCAGTATTAACAGGCATGCAAATGTGTTCTGTGTTAATCTTATGCTACTTGAAATGAAATCTTATAAAAAGAAAATACCTGAAATCTTGTGCTGATGAAATAAAAACTAACGTATACGTATACCATCGATCCCCCCAGGTATCCAGCTCAGGCGCGTTGCACGGCGTCTCCGTGGGCGTGTCCCGGGTGAAGCTCGCGGCTGTCGACGCGTCTAACGCAGAAATGGCCAGCGCCGAGGCTGAAGTTGAGGTGAGGTTTTTTTTTATATTTGGACTAGCTAGGCCTTTGACCGCCACCTCACATGGTGGTAAGTGACGATGCGGCCGATGATGGAACATGCCTGTCTAAGCCTTGAAGGCGTCTAGATTATAATGATCAGGAAACACCCTCGCAGGTAACGCGTTCCATTCTTTGGCCGTACGCATTATAAAAGTTGAACCAAAACTGCTCGTGTGGAAAGCTACAAGATCCACAACATAAGGATTCGGCGTCCCCGATGACGAAAAGGGATCGGCGAAATGAGGTCGTTCAATTACTTCGTACACCCCCCGGAGTTGCGAGACACGGACGCTAGATGGCGCTGTAAGGGGTTTAGATCGCGCTAGAGGGGTATGGGGATGATCGTCTGTAAATCAATCATCTAAGAATCATCTATCTAGTTTCCAAATAAAAGAAATTCCCATTAAAATCGATCCATATGTTCGGGAGCTACAATGCCAGACTTCCAACGTAATTAAATTGTATTGAACGTATTCCTGGCTGATTGTTCTAATATAATGGTAAGTGCTCAACTCTATCTGCTGTTCGATTTCTCTTCTACATTTCGGTGAAGGTTGCCTGGAAGAGATCGCATGTAGCGATAAGGTCGCCTTTGCTTAACTCATCATCATCATTTGCCTACCCTTATCCCATTCATTTGGGGTCGGCACAGTGTTTTCTTTCTTCATTTTCTTTGCTCAACTGTCTCACTGATTATAAATGTATTTTTTTTATGTTATACGGCTGACAAACAGGCAAGCGGGCCACCTGATGGAAAGTGGTCACCGCCGCTTGTGGACATTAGGAACACCAGAGGAGTCACCAATGCGTTGCCTGCCTCTGAAGAGACCTCTAATATACCTCTTTGACTATATGTTTTATAGAGTGTTTATCAATCTATCTTCCTTCCAGGTGATCCCCATATCAGGGATCCGGGTCCGGGCTGCCACCCAGACCCTGCTCGTGGGATCACCGGCCGGAGTGTGGGTGGAAGCGGCCGGGCTGGACGCAGCAGCCCTGGCAGCCCTGCTGCCCCCTCCGAAGGTCACCTTCACGGTCAGAGACGCGACCGCCGCAAGACTGTATACTACACATGATGACGGTGAGAAAAAGACATCATTCAAAAGTCAGAGATAACTCTAGATAGCTGTTTCGATTTGATTTGAAATTAGCGGGAGAAAAAGGTATCAAAAATGTCAGTGATTTTTTATCTAATACACTATTTTCTTTCCCAGACATGCTTGAAAGATCTGTAGCTGAAGGCTTAGCCGTGAGGGTAGTGCCTTTGAAACCAGGCCTCATTACTATCGACGTCAGAGTGCGCAATATGGGACAGGTAATTTTTATTTTTTGTTATCGGCACCATTATTAATATAGCTATTATATTGTGTTTATTTAAATTAAAACTTACTGATATACTAATTTACATTGTGCTTGAACCGTGGAAATCGTAACTGGATAACATTCTTACGGGCCTCTGCGATACAAAATTGTCTTAGTGCAGGGCCCAAAGTTAATTTAGGTATACCTAACACCATTCTTGATTTTGTTACCTACTAACATGTATGTAACTTTTGATAGGTTAAATAAATTATTCTTATTTTTATCTCTCTTTTGGCTTCTATTTATACATAGACAAATAAAAATTGGAATTTTTTGTTCATTTCGCAAACCAGGTGGCAGAGACACGTTCCTGGGACAGCACCATCGAGATCCTAGCCGTGGCCGACATCCGCGCATCCGTTGACGGTCTACCGACAGACTTGGCATCCGGAGACCGCTTGGCCATCGCCGTAGCCACCACAGTCAGACTCAGGTCCCTGCCAAGGTGTGAATGGAAGGCCTACACCGATGGCTCTTTCGATATCACGCCCGGTGGTGAGATCAAAACGGTGAAGCCTGGCCATGGAGTGGTGATCGGCCACCATAAGGATGAGAGGAACAACGTTTATAGGGAGACTGTGAGTTGTTTAAATTGTTTGTCTACTTGTTATATATAATGTAGGGGTAGTCTGTGAAAGTATTATCTCATATCGTGACATTAATATCCCGGTAATGCTCTCGCAAGCGAGGGCCTGGGGCCCGCGTACTAATCTCTTAAAGTACTAGGCCGACTTTGGAAGTTCTAAAATCGGAAATTCTCTCGCTAATATAAAGCTAATGAAAGTATATACACGTACTCACTCACGAATCAAATCAAAGTACGAAATTTCAAATTGGTGCGAAGCTAGGACGAGTCGCTAGTTTTTAAAAAGCGGTTGCCTTGCGATTCATGTCGATGAAAAAGCCACGCAACCAATGTCATGTCATGCTCGACATATCATGACTTGACATGTCGAGCGTCACCAACGCGCGCGACTTTGTCATAGTTGAACGATGTTGCCAGAGTGTCGGTCGTCGTTGGGCGACTTAAGCGACTGCCTACCTTCGCCAGGTATATCTAGCGACACGTGTTGAATAATAATCATCTTGGCGTTAATGCCCCGGTTGTGCTCTCGCGCATGAGGGTCCGGTTTCCGCCCTGATCATGATTCAGGATTTGGCCGATCGGGTATTTACAGTGGAGCGAATGCCATCCGACCTCCACGACCTTGCTACTAGGGGAACCTGACCAGATTGGATCATGGTTACACATACAGTCGTCTGAATGTGCAGGTTTTATCTCGATGTTTTCCCTCACCGTAAGAGCTATACCGTATAGACTTACGACTATTTCCTCTAGATAAAATTGTAAGTACGCACGTACAAAACACACCTAAATTGTTGATGGAACATTACACTCACCGTCTTTTCATGCCACTGCCGAGTCACCGCCGAGGCCAGTTGTTTAGTCGAAAGAGGCAGCATGGCCGGTGTTGAATACATGGCTTAACTGTTGACCACTAAGCGATCTAACTTACATTTTTCCCCAGGCGATCCACGTAGAAGTATCTCTGCCGCACTACTGCACAGTCCACCCGGCGGGCAGCGAAGGCGAGGCCGCCTTACGGGTGGTCTTACGCAGTGTTCTCGGCAGGGAGCTGTTGGCGCCCGACGCCAACGTGTCGCTGGCCTCGCATTTGGTTGCCACCACTAGGCGGCCCACGCATAGGTATGAGTCTATCTGACTACTGACACTACTAGATAGAGACAGAAAAAGAAAAAGAAACTTATTTATTATCACTAGAAACGCCACAACACAACATAAACAAAATAATATAAAGATACACATATACATGACGATGTACTGGACATGGTCAACATGTTCGGGTTCAACGGGTTCGATTCCCGGCCGGGCAGATATTGAAATGATGAATTTTAGGTCTGGGTGTTCTATGTATAATAAGTATGTATTTAAAAAGAATTTAAGTAGTTTATCAGTTATTTAGCACCCATAGCACAAGCTTTGCTTAGTTTGGGGCTAGATGGCGCTGTGTGAATTTGTCCATGAATATTTATTTATTTATTATTTATCAACACATAACATCACATAAAAACTGGCACATTTTACAAATTGATTTTACTATTACTAGGTACCTACCCTTAGCCTTACTGCTTGTGTCGACTTGGTATTGGCGTGCTGTGGCCCTCCCAGTCGATAAAAGGATTCTGCGAGAGCCGTGGCCAAAACCGCGGCGCCTATCGTTACTAGAAACTAACATGTCCGTCCCTATAGTTAAATCAGAAAGATGACGTCTCGGAAAAAGACCTAGCAGAGGGCGCGATTATGAATTATGACTAATTTCAAAAGGTGTACAATAACCAAATCAACTTATTATGGTTATAGACTACTCAATAGCGTCGAATTACATTTTCTCTATACAGTTTATCATTGCCAGTAAAATAAGTTTAGCATAGGCATTTTTTCCGCAATCTGACAAAGTAATCTAAGCTTGGCCTACATTTACGGCTATATATTACCTCCTATCGCAGTTTGTCGACCTACTAAGAATGCCCGGGTATATGACTTTACCTATCCCACAGCGCTTTAGGCCCCGAGCTAGTGGTATCGGGGTTGGAGCCAGCCGGCGCGTTGTTGTCGGTGCGCGCGGCGGCCGCCGCCGTCACTCTCCACGACCACGTCTGGGTCACCGGCGTGGACGCCAGCGCCGATCGGATTGTCGGTATGTGGTTTTTTTTTCTCTTTTTTATGTTATACGGCTCCTGAAGGAATATTGGAAGGACGTGAAGGATAGAGTGGGCGCCGGGGATTATAAGGCTGCCTGTCCACCGGAGCGGAGCGAGGCAGCGGAACGGAGAAATATTAACTAATAGGATTGCGCAACTCCCTGTCCACTAAAGAGGATTGGAGATTTTGTGCAATCCTATTGTTTAATATTTCTCCTTTTCTCCGCACCCCCGCTGCCTCGCTCCGCTCCGGTGGACAAGCAGCCTAAGAGAGGTATTCGAATTGGAGCCGCCCGACTGAGGAAGTACCTCCACCTTACAGAATACCGCAGCTAAACAATACTCTTTTAAATAGTATTGTGTTTCTGCCAGTGAGTAAGGTCTCCAGTGCTCCATGTGGTGGGGATTTGGGGAACCGTGGCTTTGGCAGTGGAGTGGCATTTGCCTTTTTGCTGCCAGAGCAACGTGTTGTAGAGGTGGGCAACGCATTGGCGATACTCTCGGTGTTGCTAATGTCTAAAGGCAGTGGTGACCACTTCCCATAAGGTGGGCCCGCTTGCCTGCTTGCAAAGCGTAAGTCATAAAAAAGAAAAATCGTTGGTGGTGACTGGTGGTGGTTTATTGACACTTGATGCAAAACGACACCTGTTTTGTGTACGTTGGTCCGCTTGAACGAGGGTAACGTTTCTAATTTAAAACTTTGGTTTGTACCCCAGTGACGGGCGCATGGGCAGTCTGCTTAGAAGGCATCGGATGGCGCGGACCGGCAGCCTTGTCCCTGTACCCCGGCTCGGGCGTGACTCTAGCGCTGGCCGCTCGTGACGTCACCGCCACCACCCGCCACCAGCTCAAGCGGGACCGCTCAGTGGCTGCGGCTACGGTGCACCAGCTACCGTTGGAGAAGGTCAGTTTATACTGGAAGGTGGATTGTCTGGGTGTTGTGTCCGGTGGCAGAAACCGGGTAGACCAGAAAATAATATTCTGTTTTTCCATTTAGCAGGTCGATATTCCAAGACAAAATCCTTGACCGTAACGATGCCATGTGACAGATCGTTGCTATAGCAACGCGCAAATTTCTATTGAAATAACAATTCACATGCGACAGCCACATTGCATTGTTGCGATTAAGAATGTTGAGAAAGTCACATCCATCTTTGCTTAGGTCAGCCTCTACTGAAGTACCCACCCACATTCATAATATTCATTACCTACCTAGTACGCTAATAGTAGGGGAGCCCACGATGCTAAATGGGGATTTACTCGAGCGTCGTAGAGACCTATTGAGTTGCGAAGCTTATATAATAAAAAGAAAAAAATGTTATATAATGTATACCTTTTCATCGGTGGGGGGAGCGGCTATAGATTTTCAAAAATGTAAAAAAAAAACTATTGCATGGACATACTCGAGCGCGTCAGATATTGATAGCATCCATGTCCTACGTATTTTTAATAATGTACGTATGTTAATCTGATCGTTTGCATGATGGGGGTGGTCATACGTAGGGGTTGAAAATGAAAAAAAAAAATTTTTATCGAGCGCGTCAGATTTTCTAAGGGGATGTTAAGTGAACCTAAAAAAATGCTCTCATCTAATAATCTGACGATTTGGATGTGACGCAAACTCGCGGCCATTATTAGAATGTGCCAAAAAAATTCGCCATTTTGAAATACTCAAGCGTGTCAGATTAAGATATATATGGTTCATCTTTATGTCCTAGACGTGTTGTCTCATAATCTGACGATTATCTGTAGGGATTCGCATAATCTGATAATTTAAAAAAAATATATATATATTTTTTAGTGTCGCGGACAAAGAATAAAATCTTTGGCCACGGAGTCTTATCTTTGTTTTCTTTTTTATATGGCCCTACATACTAGCCAAGAAACCGTTGTCCGCTCGATGGTGCCGTGGTGCCTAGCATTCATTTTATATTATAATTATAATTATGACGTTCATAAGTGTTTGTGAAAACCTAAACTGAATAAACGTATTTGAGTTTGAGTTTGAACAAAATAAGCCAAAACGTTAGAAATACGTTGTAAATAATATCATGCCACGAACAAGCTGTTTGATCAGCTGTGATGATGTCATGGCAACAGAAAACAGAGTGGGGACGGAGTTAGAGAGTAATAGATAGAGAAAATGTGAAAGAGAATAGAAACGCGGGGTGGGGAATATAGGCATCACGTAGCTGCACGTATTAAACTTTATCGACGAATTTTTGTAACTTCGGCTTGTGGAAATCGTCAGATTATATATTTTACGTGATCCTTGAATTATTTCCTTCAAAATAAAAAAAAATTCACCCACGCTGAAGAATGTCGAGATGACGTTTTTTTTTTGCAACTTTGCAGCCCTCCCCTTTCTTTACGTCACTTGCAAATTGTCAGATTAGTGGAATATTCACTTTTTAGCATGTAATTAACTCACCCTACCTTAATCTGACGCGCTCGAGAATTTCTGATGATCAATTTTTTTTTACTAATCTGATCCTTTATCCTTGACGGGCGGCCATATATATGAGGCTCATATTTGGTGGAGGTACTTAACCGGGTACAAGGTATCCCCCTGTATATTAATCTGCCGCGCTTCAGTAAATCCCGAAATCCCCGCTTGGGCTCCCCTACTATAACTTATTGCCACCATCATCCACCTTTACCTTATCTTACCGCTGTGTACGTTGTAGTTCGAGTTCCTGCCGGGCGAGTGGCCGGCGGCGCTGGTTCCCTTATCTCTGGGGGCGGCGGGCTCGACCGGCGGTCCTGTGCTATGCTCGGAGGACCAAAAGTATGCAGTGGAAGGCTTGGAGATGGAACTGCCTTTCATTTGCCGCACTAAGGCACCGCATGGCGCTGAGGCGGTCTTGGACTTGCATAAAGGTGAGGTTTTTTATTTGTAAATATATATACTGTATATGTATATGTGGTGACTGTTTACCATCTGGCAGGCCGTAACATTGTTTGCCACCTTAGTGGTATAAAAAAGAAAAAAAAAATTAAGTGGCTACACTATTTTTTATATTTTTGTACAAGTGACCCGACCGTCTAACCCAATTTAAATATAATGCTATCGGATGAATGAGTGTGTTTCAATCAATTTATATTCATGTTATTTTTAAGTTTTGTACCTAAGTACACTTACAAGGTTTTAATTTTTTATATTGGTTTGTACGTATGTCAATATTTTTATACTGATATTAAATAAATAAATCGCAATCTCACTCTCTCATTTTGCCAGAATTTGCGTTCAATTTGAGTTAGGCGGTTGGGCCCGAGGAACCACACAGATGCCTTGTAAATAGAAAAACGATTGTCCAGACTGCGGTGGTTACGATAACCTCACAATTTTTTTAAATGTACCAAAACCCATACCAACCTCTCATATTGCTCTCGCCAGGTCAAATCGGCTGCTCTGTGATCCCGGCCATACTAGTCACTGAAGCGTTCGAAGTTGAACTATGCGCCGAATGGAACACCTACCGCACTTGCACTAAAGTGCTCCTACTGCCGCCTATCACCGTATCCCAGTCGAAGATATCACTATTGGACCCCCCAGCTACCTTCACAGTCAGCGGACATCCCCACGCCCTGAAGTTGATGAAGATAATTCCTTCCCCTGGACTCAAGACTGAGGTTCTAGTGAAGGATGGGGACGCAGTGGTGATAGTCAAAGGAGAGTCGGATGTATGTGGGCTGGGCTTCGTCAATATCGTGTCAAGACTCACTTCGCAAGAGTTCAGAGTGGAGGTGGAGAGGGAGTGTGACTTCGCATACGGCACGTTGCTGGGTGCGATATTCTCGCTGATAAAGCCGTACCTGTCTACGTTGGTGACTATAGTGGCGGTCGCCGCGGGATTGCTGTTCTGTAAGTGTTTTGTTTTTTATTTTTGACTGTTAGGTACATTTGCAGTTTTTATCAAATTCGAGTTTCATCTAGTTTTATTTTTTATAGAATTTGTAGCAAAAATAGAGTCGAGTATACTAAAGATGATCTCAATTATTATCTGTTTAGGCAGCGCGGTTCCACTGCCCAAATTTTATTTTAGCATCTGACATTTACTATCTTACCTACTTGTAGATAGGATTGTCTTTTAGATTAACTGTGACGCTAAAATACTCAAAATGTCTTTGAACTTATGGTGACTATTACAGTCGAACAGAACTTTATTTGAACTGCAATTTTCGACCCACATTTTCGAAACACAAACTACAGTAGAATGTGGTAAATAATGCATATCGGATAGGTTCGACTTCGTATTTACCCTACAAAGCCGAATTTGCCAATGCCATTTATTTACCGCCATCTATAAACTATTTGACGACCCCTATCTAACTCCACCCCCTTCCCTTACAGTGCAAGCCCGCCTCCAACAGAAGTCCCAGCTGGGGCTCCGTGCTGACCCCCACCAAACGGTCCTACCAGAGTCTCCCACCACCCCACCACGGAACCGTACGTGGGCTCGAAGCCCGTACGCAACCGCGGGTCCCACCATGCCAGTCTACGGCGACGCGAGCGTCCTACCAGACAGCAGTTTCTCACCGAACTCTACGAGGATGCACTCAAGGTTTCTGTAGTTCCAGAGTTGAGTTGGGGAAGAGAGGGCGGTGAAGTGGGACTATGTGTGTGAGAGTGGGGCGTGTGATAATCTGGTGGGCACATGCGCTTATTACTTTTGACCAAATTCAGTACCTTAAATTTAGAAGCAAAAGCGTGAGAGCAAATCAAAGTGGAATGTATTTCTCATAGAATAAGGACCATTTTTGTATCACTTATATTATGTTACACGTCGCTCCGCTTTTCAAAAGCCTTGATACAAAAATTTACCTTATTTTAGTAGCAGTACATTCTACTTTGATTTGCTCTCACGCTTTTTGCTTCTGAATTGAGGCGACTGTTTTTTGTCATGTAATGAGCGCATAAGGCAGAAACGCTCCTGTTTTAACACACGGATCCAGGTTGTTGTGAAAGTACCATGAGATTCGGCAGTCTGCCGTAAAGCCAAAAGGAAATGTGCACAGGTGTGGCTTCTCGTGATGTACAAGTGTTGTGTATATTTGTTTCTCGTTTGGGGGTGGTCATGTGTATGATGCTAGGATGATGAAAGACAGAAATGTGGGGGGCTTATGTGTGTTACAGTTGTATTTGTAAAGCTTACGGAATTGCGTCCACTACCTCGTAATATGGATGTCAGTAGGAAATACTCGTGCCACCAGAAGCAGTTAGGTGGTTATTTTTAATAATGCTACCGATTGTCAAACACAAATAGTCAGGTCCATCCTCGTAAATCTTGCGAGTATATATTGGACGGATAGTACACTAAGACAGTTTGAAACCAGCGTTGTGGTACGCGTGAAGCGGCCACAACATTATGCTGAGGCGGATCCACTTACGCTGGATGCTTACGTACAATGCAACTGATAATATTGTTAACTTGTTATTCGCGTACCTGTTATTTGTCTCAGCATGTATCCATTTAAATATATTTTGATGTTATTGTATTGTAAAATTATTGTGTTGTGCCGTCCAAGTGTAATAAATGTTTCCTTTCTTTCTTACTATATGATATGACAAGTTGCACTGGATTCACTGTGACATTAGTAGACCTAATTACAACCTTTTGAATTTATTATTTACTTTCACTTGTCCCTATGTCCGTACGTAAGTTAAATTTGACCCAGTTACGGTTTCCGATGTAGCTGAAATTTTGCATACTTATGTTAGATCGGTGACATTGCAATGTTACTATACCATCGAGCTGATCTGATAATGGAAACTGGAAAGTGATCATTGGAACTCCTAAACCCCATCGAGTTTGGGCCCGTTTGATTAGTCCTGAAAAGTACTTTGATTGATCATAGAAAATGCGCGATAAACGCTTGCTAGGTAAAAACTATTTTTCATTTGAGAACTTGTTTTAGATGAAGCTTCAAATCCAGTAGGCTTAGAATCCCCTATCTTTTGACTTAAACTCAGGACGTCATGAACAAAAACGATTTTTATTTTTTATACTACTGTATACAATTGACATTTTACCATGCAATTTACGTAACAACACTCTGATTTATAATTCGAGTCAAAAAAACATTACCATTCAAACTGTCGGTTATGAGATATTGCATTTTTTTTAATAAGGTTAAATTAAGGTATCTTTGAGTCCGAGTAATTTATATTATGGCATTTTCATAAAACACAAATTGTTAATTTCAGCTCACCAGGCGGTGCTGTTAACAGATAATGATCGTATAATTCTCGTTCGATAGCTTTTTATTTAATAAGGTCAAAAAATAAAATTGTAAAATATAGGTTTAAATAGTCCCAAAGAAAAACCAATTTCTTAACTGTTTATTCTATGGTTTTTGTTGCGTTTACTCTCTTTATTTTAAAGCCTTCACAATAAGGGCAACGGTATGATGTTCACCAGTTGCCGACACCGGCGAATAAGGTCTTGCCACTGTCAACTTTGAGCGTTTGGTTCTGACCAAAGAAATTGGACATGGAGGCAAAGAAGGAGCCTCACGCACAGCTGAAGTCACAATCTATATTTTGTTTCTTTTTTAATGGTGCATTTAACGTGTCATAACAAAGGAACGATTATAAGTTGTCAAATACTCTTACGTAAGCACTGCGATAGTCAAATTTGGTGGCCTTGGTCATCCTAATGTACTAGCTTTTTGTATGACTTTGTGTCATTTGTATGGAGTTGGGACAGATTGTCAGTGTACATTCTCTATAATATGTCGAGGCTCCATTTATGCTCCATGTCAAATATGTATGATTCTGACCAACGCGACATATTTTGGCAAAAGACCTTACTCGCCAGTGGTGCCATCTAGTGGAGTTTCGATCTCGCGTTAGCCCTCACGTATTGATTTGTATAATCATGATTTTTAAAGAAAACATCCTTTGATACTACTGACTGACTTTAGTACGTATACGTGTGACGTTTTAGTTGATTTTGGTTGGTTCGGTGGATCCGATGTAGGTGTTAAGTTTCAACTGTGTGTATTAAAATAGTCAAGGGTCGAATTTCCAACTGGTTTTTTATAGATAAATAAAGTTAATCGAGAACAAAATGTGATATAGTTTTAATAATTATTTATAAGACTCACGTGAGGTTGCGAATTCGATCCTGCAAGTCTAGTGTAAGGTAGTTACGATAAGTGGCATTAATTTCTAAGTGAATTTGAAAAAAATAATGTTGGTGTTGGAAAATTGTTCATTTATTCATACTTTAATGTTGTTGTAGTCGTACATACATTCACTTAAAGTAATGTAAATTAACAAAACCGTACAATGTGCGACAAGGATCATATCGTGAGAGGAGGCGTGTCTTTTCTTCAGCAGTTTCCGGTTTCTTTTTACGCCACGTTCCTTGTCGCACTCTTGTTAAATTCATAATGGCTATTTGTTGTAAATTATGGAAAATTACGTAAGTTTCCTAGATAGTATTTAATAGAATCAAAGAAATTCCGAAGCAGAAATAAAATTAAAATGCGCGAAAATGCATAAACTTCCATAGTTTACACATTATTTCGCTCAGTATTTTTAATTCGGTGCAAAGTTAATTATTTTATATCATTTTTCAAGTTATAAGATCTCTTTTCTAATCAAAAGCTCAAACAGTCTTATGGCGTTTTTGCACTAAGTTAAATACGATCATTAGCATTTATTTTCATGTCTTCAGATTTCTTTTTGTAAACCATGTATTTATAATAAAAGTAGATACAGTCTTCGCAGTTATTGAAGCACTAGTAGTAAGCAATGTATTTGGAGTACCTTGTGTTTAGATTATTTTCGAAGTAAGTATAAAGTAATTCATTTTCATATCATTGTTTTATTGTTAGCTAATAAGCAGTAGTCAGATTCACTTAGCTTCAGAACTACTTAAGCACCCAGGCCAGCAACTGAACGTAAAATATAAAGGCTTGTCTTTCTGTTCAGAAAAATGGACTATATGGCGTGGAAATTAAGTTTAAATTGCCTTGCTTGTTGAGATCAACTTGATTGTTATTTCGCCTAGGTACTTTTGATACAGACTGTACTAAGATCCGTGAACATATTGCGTCGCCTCAGTGCTAATTTGACCAAATTTTCTTATCACAAAATTAACTTTTAATCTAGTATTGTTAAGGCTTAAATTTCAATCCTGTTCAATGGGAGATAGGCTAAATAAGCACTGAGGCGACGACTGTAAAATCGATCATCAATAATGTGGTCTTTGTCTTCCTCTACGACTCTACGTGAAAGAGTTGTGAACTTGAAGTTGTGCGTGTTGTCACTTAAAAGTATTATATATCTATAGGACTTCTAAAGACAGAATTGCTTCGTGTTTGTACTGTACTCTGTGAAATCATATAATTGATGGGTTTTCCGGGCTGGATATTGTTATCTTCTATATTTTATTTTTCAAATACCTACAATTTAATTTACTTATTAAGTGACCGTGTAACCTCCTAAATAAAAATTTGATTTCACATTATTCTACAGTAACTTTGGTAATTTAGTCACTGTAAACACAAAAAATGTAAGTGAAATAAGGCAAATCTAAAAGCTGTATTATTGAGCTGGACATGCTTCGGTTGCTATTTGGCGCCATTGCCGAGTTAAGTCTTGCCACTGTCCAAAAACGCCTTTTTATGGTCTGAAATCCAACTGTTCTTTGAGCGTTTGATTCTGACCAATAGCACGACTTATTGTGACGAAAGACCTTACTCGCCAGTGGCGCCATCTAGTGGAGTTTCGAACTCGCGTTGTCCCTCACATATTGATTTGTACATCAGGGCCTCATGCTCCAGTAACGCCATCTTGTGGAATTTTGATACCACTAGGGGGCGCCTGTTAGCCCGCATTCCCGCGTTTCATCCCCCATTCATCTCCTTAGTGACAAGTCCTTTTCCTTCCAGATTTCCGAGGTCATACCAATCCCTTATAGACATGAGCCGGCTGTCGTTGCTCAGTACACCCAGTGCGGTCTCGCGGAGGATAACCAACTATATCAGAGAGGATGATAGAGACTTCTTATAGCATTTATGAGAAATTGTGTACTACAAAGTAGTATGTCAAAGTTGTCACGAAAATGTAAAACTAATTCGTGATATTGTTTTTGCTACTATGTGAAGTGAATAGATCAGAAACTGTTTAGAGGTGTACAAAAGGTGTTAGCGTATCTAAATATTCAAGGTATTTTTTCGCTATACCATAATCCATAAATAAAGCGTTGTATTATTTAAGTACTTATTTTTGTATAAACAAACGTCCAAACTTGTATGTATGTAAATATATCATTTTTGTCCCCATTCTCTGTATTCATGGCAAGAGCGATCGAAATACACCTCAATATGCACCGCATAAGGTTGAGATTGGCATAGCGAAATAAAATATATGATTTTATGCTGTTAAGCCAATTTCATCTGTATACGGAGCAAGTTAGTTGCAATTGGATCGCTCTCGCCCGCAATTGAGACTCTGGGAATACACGATAGAGGTGAATCACATATATTCTCACGCTAGGTAAGTTACCTACGTATTCAGTATACATATACCGGTTCTATTAGCTACAATCGGTTCATCACCTGGATTTTATCCTGCTCCCTAGAGACTAGCTGAAATACAAGGTGCGCGACAGATACCAACATGCTGTTAGATGTGGTGCATCCCATAAGAAAATACATGTATTGTATATACTTATGTACTTACATATAATATTTTTTGTGAAATAACGTACCTATTTACTGAGTGAAATAAAGTATTTTATAAAACTAAATCTTAATTGTTTTCTTACACTGACCTTCAAAGTATTACGATATTTACTGGCACACCATACTTGATGGTATACTATAGGTAATGGAAGAGAAGTTCTGTGAAGGCGAGAGTTCGTGATATTGACGAGAATTATCATACAAAAGTGAGATAAATAGAAGTTAAAGCAAGTAGGTATGTAGAGACCAACACTTGCCGAAGAACTTGGGCTTAGGTACGTTCCGGGGGCTTCCCATGAGCTCTTAAAGCAGGACCTAACTAAACAGAACTGCTCTGCTTATAACGAGACAGCGTTATACGTGTCACATAAGCTTGTCTCTTTCCTAACTGAAGTGCGCGGAACTTGGACGTTTTATAAAGTTCATGGTAAGGAAGGCCACCGTATACGAGTAAAATGTAAAATCCTTGCATACTTGCTTACGTGTTTGTCTCTACCCTTAGTATTCTGTAGTTCCTGTAGATTATGTTGGATGTGGTTTTTGTTGTCTGTCTATAAAATTTAGTTCCATTTTCAACCGCAAGTAAAGTACGTTTTTTGCGCGTACGCACTTTGCTATAAGTTTATGGGATTCCCAACGTCAAGTATGCCATGTTTTGTTAAAATACCTACTAAAATAGTAGGATTTTAAGAAGGTTAGGTTTATAATTTTATGTGGTGGTAGTTTCATAAGGCAGGTTTTTACTTACATGATCAAATAAGTACTATTTCTGTATGTAACCTAAATGAAACAATTTAATTATCTGCTACTAGCATATCTAAAAGATCTTCTTGAGCTGATTTTGGAATGTTGTGATGATACGTTAAATCTTGGTTCTCATGTTTTATACTGGTATCAATAGATTCAAATTGAGTATCGGCAGTAATCTGAAGTGTCTTCTTTTTGGATGACTCGTTTCCAAATTCGATTGGAAGTTGTAATTCAATCAGATGGGGTTTAGTTGACGTTTGTTCGATAGTTCCTAAAAGGCAGCTTATTTCATTGGTATTGGTGCAGCGACTCTCATATTCATCGACTGGGTTTCTCTTGTTATCATATTTATAAATATTTTCTCCCAAGTTATATAAATATTTTGGGTTTACATTTGCTGGTAAATTGAAAGTGCCGTCTTTTCTTTGCAAACCAAGTCTTAATAAAACAGATATTTTTATATGATATTCCGAGAACCATAAAATCAACGTGTTAGACAGACATTTATAGTCATCATCCGTAAATCGTTGCGCTAAGGTTTCAAATCGCCGCATTGCGTGTTCAATAATTAATTTTGGAAAGTGTTGAGGCATTATTGTGGCAACATTTTTCAAATGTCGGCGGCTAATGTCAAAAATGTATTGATTTGTTGCTACAGAAAGTTGCCATTTGAAGATCATGGTCATCAAATCCCATAATTTACTCATGGAATAGTCGTCCAACTTCATGAGTGAAGTTGCTGATATATCCTGAAGAAGTTGCTTTATGATGGCGTGCGTAGCCACCGGCTGAGGTATAAATAGCTCATCCAGGAGTTTCGGGTGGAGTAGCACGGTAACTATATCCGTGAGTACTGTAAATTATGAAATACCAGTTGCTATTTATATTTTCTAGTTTTTACTAAGTGGTTATGACATTATGTAATTTATGTTTCAGGCACTTATCGCAATAAAATTAACTAACCTCTTTCGGATTTATCCAGTGTAATATTCTGCGCCTTCAACCTTTGTTCAACGACATATACCATTTCACATCCTAAATTTATGACGATAAAAGGAGTAGCGAAGTGAGACATCTTGAACAACACAGAAGTGGAATCAATAATATCAAGATGAGTATTGATTCTTGTTACCTCACTGCAATACAGAAATTAACAAAAGACCACAAAATTGTAGCAATATCACAAAAACTCTTATCACTAACAAGCAACTCAGAACGAGTTTTATATGTTTATGAAATAATTGACAGTCTAGGAGCTTTTCCTGAACTCATTGATGTCCAGAAGTCTGTTAATGTTTCCACGTTCTACCGTAACCAAGGAAACCAATCTTTTCAAAACAAAGACGACTACAGGGCATGGCAGTACTACAACTTATCTCTTTTGCATTCACCGCTCAACTCTGAGAATTATGTTTTAGCTTTAGCTAATCGTTCAGCAGTGTTCTTTTCACTTAATAAATTTATTGAATGTGTTAATGATATTGAAAAAGTATTTTCATGCAAATATCCTGAGAAAATAAAAGATAAATTAAACAAAAGGTTGAATATGTGCCAAGATAACTTAACAAAACAAAATGAAAACAATGATGATGAAATCATTAATGGCACTAACATTCTGACATTCAAAGGGCAAAAACAAATAACATTTCCATGTGCCAGTACAAAACTGGAAGTTGTTTTCAGTGAAGAGATGGGGCGTCATGTTATTGCAAAAGAAGATATAAATGTTGGGGAGATATTGGTTGAAGAGGATCCATATCTAACATTATTACTAAAAGATCAACATTTATTTAGTTGCAGTTACTGTCTTTCAAGGAATCTTAACTTGTTACCTTGCCAGCATTGCTGTTTTTCCCTTTACTGTAGTCCAAACTGTGAAGAAAAAGCGTGGCAGGACTATCATTCGGTAGAATGCAATCTGATGGCTGCTTTAATGGATCTGAAGTTTACAAAACTTGAACTCTTAGCACTAAGAACTACAATAAAAGCAAGACTGGAACAATTAGACTGGAATAGTGTTTTTCAAGTTATCCAAGAAGCGGAATCAAACCTTAACAATAACAATCGGGGGCAAGTAAAGATAGAAAATAAATGGGTATACGACTCCAAATATTACACATCAATACACACATTGGCTTCTAATATAGAAAAAAGGAATGTCTCTGATATATTTCAAAAATCTGTAACTGCAGCTGTATTTCTCTATCTACTGAAGAAAAAAACGAGTTTTCTGAATAGTGAATCGGAAGAACAAAAGAAAGATATTATAAGTTGTGTTGCTGGATTATTGCTTCTTCATGAATTTACTGCTCCTACTAACATGCATGGGTTGACTACAAACATAGAGACAGCAGATGGTAATTTTGTAGAAGAAGTCAGTTTAGCAAGTGCCCCTTATGCATTTCACAGTCTACTGAACCACTCATGTGCCCCCAATGTATTTAGATTTGAGAAAGTTGGAACTGGGAGAATGATATCATTTGCTTTGAGACCTATAAAAAAAGGAATGCAGCTCTATGATAATTATGGGTAAGTCTTATATCTTATAAGTTATCAATTAATTTTAATTTTTATGTTATATGGTAGACTAACCGGCAATCAGGCTACCTGATGGAAAGTGGTCAACGCCGCCTATAGCTATTAGCAATACCAGGGCCGCTACTAATGTGTTGCCCGCCTCTGAAGAGACCTCTAAGAAATAAATAAATGCACAAAATTGGATGGACAATTCACACAGTGCAATCTAGCCTCAAAGTTAGCAAAGCTTGTGTTATGAGTGCTAGAAAACAGATAAACTACTTATATATTTTTAAGTTCATACTTATTATACATACAATACCCAGGCATACCTGCATGTTAATCAACTGAACCACTTAGGTCATGTCAGGTCGAAAATTATGAAAGTATTACCTTTGAATGGTATTACCTAACGTTGATTCAGCTTTATGTAATTGTGTGATATTTATCTATTACAGATCTCATCATGCTTTGGAAAATCGCCAGTCGCGACATGAAAATCTGAAATTTCAATATAAATTTACTTGCCTCTGTGAAGCTTGTGTCAATGATTGGCCAACATACCTACGATTGCAACAGGCCATAAATCTTCCCTTAGAAGTTTCAAGAAAGAAGAATGACCTACTTGACTCTGATACCTTAGAAAAGTTGCAAAAAGGAGACAGAGGTAGGGCTTTAGAATTATTTGAACCTTTGTGTGATTTAGCTGAAATGTTGGAGCCGTATGCACCATGCTTGGAGCTGGCGGACTGCCAAGAGGCTTTAAAACAGTGCTTGATTATATTCCAAGGTTTGGTGCCTTATGGTTATAGTAAGTTAGTGGAATGGAATGCCCGTCCACCATGTTAGGATTTTATATTATTATCATAGTTGTTTAATCCAACATATTCTCGAAAGCTTAGCTAGAATGAGAGAAAGTTAAATTATCCTTAAAGACAACAATGATTAAAAAAAAATATCCTTAATATTGGGAGAAAAATATTCCAAAGGTCTTCTCTTATGTCTTACTTATCTCAGTCAGATAATCTAATGCCAATGCATGATATTGGCGCCCCTTTTTCTACTTCTTTGTTACATTGACATAGTTGATTAAGTTTATTCCAACCGGCGAGGTATTTTTTTATGGTTTTCTGCCGTCAACTGATCACTGTAAACTTAGCTTTCTAATTTAGTTGCGACCCGATTGGTCGTGGGGTGGGCCTAGGCCGACCCCACGACCAATAGTCTAGGTAAACGATGAGGCATTATTTTCTTATAGCTCATTTTATACTGGTTTCTGGTAGGTTGATATGCTGTTGACTGTACTTATGTAGCCATATTAATAATACCTAGGTTATAATTAGCGACTCGGCTATTAATGCCATACGAATAAATAAATAAATAAATGTGACCATACTATGAAATCATTTCTCACCATCAAACTATGGTGTTGAGTTGACTATATTTGAGGGTATATATAGTACCTAGTATCGTAGTTCAGTAAGCTCATTACTTTTTAAATGACGTAAATTATTAATATTGTATATTATAATCATTACCTATAGATATTATACTCTGTTTGTATACGCTTTTGCGATTGTATTGTATATTCTATACTCGAGAAACTCGAAAGTGGTTGAATTGACTTAAAGTCAATTATGTGATTGTGTATGAACTGGAATGAACCATTGGATGAAGTGGCCAGGAGCCCTATGGTTAAAACCGCCCGCATCCACGCGAGCCCTTGCCTTCTTCTTCTTTTATCTCTAGCAATTTGTGTGAAAGAGATAGGCAGCACACGTAAGCGCTCGCGTGAATGGCAGCGGTTTTGAAAGTAGTGCTCCAGGGACCCGGCTCGAATTGAACGATGCCTAATTTGATTGACGATGCATCGCCATCTCACTCGCTCAAACCTGAATTCGAGTTAGGAAGTCGGGCCGCAGAGCAGCTAAAATAAGTTTAAGTATAATAAGACAAAACAATTGAGTGCGCCAACGGTAATATTGAATGTGGCGTATAAAGGAACTAAAATGCCGCCGACGCTCGTCGGCATCGGCCAAAGATATTGGACTAAGAGCATGGAGCCTCGACTTATAGCGAATGCACTAACATTGTCACTCTGTATCACAACTCATACATATGACTTAACGTTATACAAGGAGCTAGAACATTAAGGCGACCAAGGCCACCAAATTTGACAAGAGCAGTGGTTATGGAGGGGGGACAACTTATAGCCGTCCTATTTAGAAAGGAAACAAAATATGCCTATGCCTCTAACTCCAATTTCTTTGGCATCGGCACCCTGAGATTAATACCATCGTCACGCTCAATTATTTATTTGCGACACTTGCCGCAGGGCCGATCTAGGAGGCAGCTAGACAGTTGATACTAATCCTTACGTAGTATAAAATAAAGCCCTGCTATAGTGTCGCATAGAGGCGGGTTTTCTGTTGAAACATGGTTCTTGCAATATGCTACTGGCATGGGAGGTGGTGCGGTGACATCCACCACCACTACAGCCCGTAACAGTCCACTGCAGGACTTAGGACCTCTCCCATGAAAGGGGAGGTTATTGCCATTATCTCCACGCTTGGCAGGCGGGTTGGAGATCGCAGTGTTTAAATATAACAATGGAAAATGCTGCTGCCCATTTTCCAAACTATGGAGACTCTTGATCTTTTGCCTCGAAAACATTAGTCGCTTTGAACGACACCCATGAGTGTAAGGGGTTGGTGCTATTTTACTCTGCCGGACACCACGCGGCTTCTTCCCGCCCGTACTTGCAATTTATAAAGTTAATTTTATGTACATGTCTTCCATAAAGAGTACGTCTTTATGTATAGATTTTTATTTATTTACTAGGTATTCAGTCTATTTAATGGATATGTTATTACTGCCTAAGTATTAAAGATCTAATCTAAATATTATATTATAAGAATCTGTTATTCAACACAACCATACAATTTGTATTAAAATAAAATTGATAATATGTCTTCTTGCATTTTACTTCTCACAAAACGCAAAATTAAGAATCCCATTGGGATATTAGTCAGTCCCAGAGTCGATAGTAGCATAAAATGTAGATAATTATCTAGACTTGCAACAAATAGTCGGTGGTACTTATACCTACACGTTACACGCCGAATATTCGTTCCAAGCAAATTATTTAATAATTTGACATTTATATATTTTTGAAGTTTGACATTGTTATTATGGATGGTTTTACTATGACATTTTAATCTGTAAACTGACACAACTTATACATTTTTGAATGCTCTTATGCTTTTTTATTCTCTTTTGACATTTAATTACTTTACATAAATTTATTTTATTGACATGTTTAATCTTGTATTGACATTAACTTTTCATGGACATGTTTTACATGATGTAATCATTTTATTAATTACATATTTTCTGATAATTTGTATATTCCATTATATTTGACGATCTCTTTTCACAAAAAAGTATTTGAATGTATCTTAAATGTAAAATGTAATCTTCTGTAAGAGTAATAAATAAAATCTATGACCATAAACATTCCTTCCTAGCATTCATATTTTACCTATTAACGTATATACATGTATTTTTTAACGGCCAATTGCACAAACATGTATTCATCACCATCGTCCTAGCGTTCAATCCGGCTTCTGCCAGGGTCCGCTATCCTACTTACTCTTCTCCACTTCGCTCGATCTTCGGCATTCTTGCGTCGTAAGCCGTTTGCTCTCGCATCCGACTCGGCGATGTCAATCCATCGCGTCTTGGGCCGTCCACGGGCTCTCTCCCGATACCGGCAGGTTCAGGCACCTATATTCACTACATATCTACATATCACTGGGGCTTACGCAACACGTGACCATACCAGCGCAAGCCTCCTCGACCTTATCTGCGATATCCCTCACGCGAAGGCTGGATGTAGTCGATATGTACTTGGTCGAGCTGCGTAACTCCGCACATCTAGCGCACCATTTTAGGCGTGGAGTTCGCGGAAGTGTTTCGTCAGCCTTGGCCGTCTCGCAGCCACAGACAGAGCATCACAGGTATAATTGTACAAGAGTATCTATAATTATACCCCTAGATAGATAAGCCTCTTGAGATTGACAGGGATTTTAGTGTCAGAGATGACCACCGTGGGCTCCCGCTTATTGGCCCTAGCTGCAGAGATTCGGGACCGATATCATCGTACTCGTGCATCACTGATCAAGGTATCTGATTATTTCTGCTCTAATGATAGCTTCATTCCCTATACGGATGGTTTCAAGATTCGCGATGCAGCTAGCCATATACTATGTTCGTTTCAAACCCCCGTTTTTTAGCACTTCCTACCACGTGTTTACCCCGGTCTCAAGATCCTGCCTTAGGTTCATCACCAGTCACCAGTGCGATGTCATCAGCGTATTTCATGAGCCAAAGGGGCGCGTCTAGAATTTCCGCTGAGAGGACACCGAGCACAATGCAAAACAAGTAAGGGCTCTGAAACCCGGTGAACACCTTCAGTAACCGAGAAGGGCTTACTATGGCCTACCATGGCTTAGCTTCTTGTCTATGTGGTTGCATGATCGATTTTTTTTTAATACTAGAGAGGAAGGTAATCGATGAAGCCGGCCGTTTGATTGTAAGAGATCACCGCCACACATAAACATCCGCAACAGCCGGGTGTCGGTAATACGTTGCCTGCTTCTTCTATATCTGATAGACATAAATCAAGTCTCCGCGTCCATCTGTCTGCCTGTATGTATTTCGCATTTTGATGCGGCTTCTACCATCAGTGAGAGATTTCTTCCTGAATTATAGAAAATAAGTTTCTATAATTAAGTAGGGCTAAGTAATTTGGAGCATTCAGTTAATGTCTAAACGCGAGTCAGATTGTCTCATTCCAATCTCCCGTAAAGCGCATGCATGGCGAGCCTGTCAGAGCCACTAGCAAATATATGGATGGGGTTTATAAAATATTTGACGACCTGAGTGGTTCAATGGTCAACATGCACGCAAGAGGTCCCGGGTTCGATTCCCGGCCGGGCAGAAATTGAAATGATGAATTTTAATTTCTGTTACGGGTCTGGGTGTTCGATGTATAATAAGTATGTATTTAAAAAGTATTTAAGTAGTATATCAGTTATGTAGCACCTATAGTACAAGCTTTGCTTAGTTTGGGGCTAGATGGCGCTGTGTGAATTTGTCCACCAATATTTATTTATTTATAAAAGGACGTGGCAGAGCTCATCCGCTTAACCAAGAAGTACCTCGTGAGGGTCCACCTCTTGGAGTCAAGCCATGAACGTACGTTCAACTCGTTCGTGGCGTTGGTTCCCACCGCAGATTTGGATTTCTTCATGAGGCGAGATTATTTGCTGAAGGGTGTAGTGTACCGGTGATTCCGTGGGCGATCCAGATTTTCAGATGCCGTCGAAATGACATGAAGTGCCAGTTGTATCTCACAGAAATACAACTGATGAGTGAAGTGTAGATTTTTAAGATATCAATAAATTATAATTATATATATTAATTAACGCCTTATAATAATTTGTATGTAGGTATAGGTTTTATCTTTGTTTTTGTATCATTTAATTTTGTAATTATGTTGTTTGTGTATTTATAAATATGGGCCACAATTGCCTGAAATAAATGAATAAATAAAGCCGTACGTGACGGATAACGGATAAAATAAGCAGATTGTTAGGGAAATACTCTATAAAAACTGTTTTTACCTTCAGTAAAATAAAAAATCTGGTCCGTTCTCCCAAAGACCACCTACCTCTCAATCTCCTGGGGCCGTACCGCCGATCTCCGATAGTACGTCTCCATCTTGATCTATAATGAGAACTTTTTTGGTTGTCCTTAATTTCTAACATATACAACTAAAATTTTTATTTTTAATGTTATCCGGCAGACAAACAGACACCTGATGGAAAATGGTCACCGCCGCCATCAGCAACACCAGGGGAGTCACCAATGCGTTGCCCGCCTCTGAAGAGACCTCTAATATACCTCTTGAACGATCCCATATCATAGTCCAAAGGAAATACTGTGGCTGGGAGCTCATTCCACATCCGAATCGTCGAGCGAGAAACGTTCTTTCAAACCTTCGCGTGGTGAACAACAGAGGGTCTACGTAGTGGGAATGAGTACCCAGCCCACGGCGGGTGGTGCGATGGCGGAATTGTGCTGTGGGCACCAGATCGAAAAGTTCCTCGGAACACTCCCCATTGTACAGCCGATAGAACACACACAGGGAGCCAAAGTCCCTTCGGTTAGCCAGTGGTTCTAACTTGCTTGTTTGTATGGGATCGTCGACAATTCGTACGGCGCGTCTCTGTACGGAGTCCAGAGGATTAAGTAGGTCGGCAGTTTCGCCGGCCCAAAGATGCTTAACCGGTCCAAGCGATACTTCACCCCAGGGCAGCGCCTGCTGCTGTACAAGGCACAGGTGCGGCCTCATATGGAGAGGCCGCACCTGTGCCTTGTACAGCAGCAGGCGCTGCCCTGGGGTGAAGTATCGCTTGGACCGGTTAAGCACTCCAAGCTTTTTTGAAGCCAGTTTGGCCTTACCTTCTAGGTGACTCCGGAATCGCACGCTATCCGATATGTCGACACCAAGGATCCCGATACTATTTGAGATGGAGAGGGGTGTTCCTTGGAACTGCGGCACCATGACAAAAGGATCCTTTTTGGCGGATAATGCGCAGACCTGTCTTTGAGGGGTTAAATTCCACTAGGTTCAGCCTGCCTCAGTGAGCAACTTGCTCCAAGGAGTGTTCAATCTCTGACACAAGTCTTATTCGGCTTTCTGACATTACAGAACGAGGGATATTCGCACGGCCAGTCTAACGAGCATCTCCAGTACTGTCATCTGCATAGCAATGAATACTGGGGATATTCAGCATATCATTGATATGCAGAAGAAACAGCGTGGGAGATAGCACTGAACCTTGGGGTACTCCAGCATTAATAGTCTTGGTATCGGAGTCGACAACGACTTGGATGTTTCGTCCAGACAGAAAGCTGGATACCCAATTGCAGAGCCCCTCGGGGATACCGTACTTCGGGAGTTTTGTTAGCAGTGCCCTGTGCCAGACCCGATCAAATGCCTTGGCTGTATCAAGACTGACAGCCACAGCCTCCCCCTTGCTCTCGACGGCCTCAGCCCACCGGTGTGTTAGGCACACAAGAAGGTCACAAGCGGAGCGACCATGACGGAAGCCATATTGACAGTCACTGATCAGCTGGCGATCCTCGAGGTATCCAAGGAGCTGGATATTGATGACCCGCTCCATCACTTAAGAGAGCAAGGAGGTTACCGCTATAGGCCTGTAATTTGATGGGTCTGAATTGTCACCTTTCTTGGGTATCGTATGCACATGGGCTAGCTTCCATGAAGACGGCACCGTTCCAGAGGTGTAGGAAAGCTTGAATAGGCGCATTAACACGGGAGACAACTCGGGAGTACACTTTTTGAGAACGATAGCCGAAATGCCATCAGGTCCACTGGACTTCCGGATGTCTAGGGAGAGAAGCACACGTCTTATGATTTTTTGGGTGAAACGAACCTCGGGCATGATGCCCTCACACCGTGAGATGGTAGGCGGTGCAGCTCCCCCACCATCCAGAGTTGAGTTTTGAGCAAAGATTTTTGTTATCCAATGCGTTGAAAATGAAGAAATTTAGACCAGGTGTAGTTCAATGTCTTGCTGCTTGTATCTCCTACAGATGGTCGATACTAGACTGATTTATTTATTTAACAATTTATTGCACACAATATATAGTATACATAAATCATAAAATTAAAGACGACACAACAGGCACTACTTATTTCTAAGTAGAAATCTCTTCCAGCAAGCCTATAAAAGAGAGACATTATAGATTATAGGGGATGAGGGAGATGAGATTTCTTTTGCTTATTTGTTCCGAGTTCAAAGGGCGTCGCGGGCCGCGGCTGGTTGCCGGGGGTCCGTGCGTGCTGTGATCGTGTAGCTCTAGTGCGCTCACGAGCCGATCGAATGCGGGGTAGGTTCTACACGCGTCAGGCGCTCTCCTAATTAACAACGGTAGTGCGACCATGGTCGACCGACGGACGTCGCCTGACCAATAGGAGACCTCAAAATAGTCGTCGGGCTACGTTAAAAAAACCGCAAATCGATGAACAGGATAGCCGTTTCGTACACGCGTTTGGTATCAAATAAAAGGGCTTCACGATTCAACACAGATAATACCATAAAACACAATAATAGTACAGTACACTACAGTTCGATAAGTTACAAATAATGAATCTGAAACTTTTTAACAAAAACTAAATAAAAAAGTAGTAAATGTTAATATTTTTAAAATCGCCTTTTTTATGTTAGATATGAGCATATTAAGAGACGTTAGGCGTTTGTTTTACAAAAAATTACTAAGCCGCGGGTCTTGAACATATTTCTTAAATTTTTAGAAAACAGTTCACTGAAATGTATTGGTGTAGATATTGTGTTATTGGTATAGGTTGAGAACCGGCTCATGAAGATCTTTCATTTGATACCAAACGGCTGTTACATCGATTTGCGTTTTTTTTAGGTAGGTATTTAGAATTCCATACTGCTTTAGTATAGTTTCCATAATGTTTTCCTCATACAAGTTTCTACTGTAGCATTCTTCTAATTCTTGAATATAATTCCATTGGCTAACCGAAGGGACGTTGGCTCCCTGTGTGTTCTATCGGCTGTACAATGGGGAGTGTTCTAATGAACTTTTGGATCTGGCGCCCACAGCACAATGCCGCCATCGCACCACTCGCAGTAGGCTGGGTACTCATTCCCACTACGTACCCTCTGTTGGTATGATTCGGATGTGGAATTCCAGTCACAGTGTTTCCCTTAGACTATGACATGGGATCGTTCAATATGTATATAGGTCGCTTCAGAGGCGGGCAACGCTTTGGTAACTCCCCCAGTGTTATTGAGGTCCATAGGCGGCGGAGACCACCTTCCATCAGGTGGCCCGCTTGCTTGTTTGTCTGCCGTATAACATAAAAATAATATTAATAATGTAAACCGGTCTTACTAAAGTTTTGATGATTAGTTAGGAGTAAAAATGAAACCGGAATATTTCGTCTGATAGGTACCGATGCTTTATTGAATTAATTTACTTGTAAACATAATTCGGCCATCAGTGCGATCACTTAGAGGACTATGTCGTGATATATAGTATAGAGCGCAGTTAAATTCATTAAAAGGTAAGACTTTATAGGACAGATTTGAAAATGTAGTATCAGTATCGCTTAGAAAGTATACTAATTTCCTGGATAATATCACGTTGTAGGAACTATCCAAGTTAAAATCATTATGTAATGGGTTGTCACCAACATCTAAATATACTCTAGTGTCATTTAAACCCTTGTGTAGATTATATACAACTCTTACACCAGAAACTTGAAGGAATCTTAAACTACCATTATTACTTTCATAACTGGATAGAGAAACCTCAAATATTTTGAAAAGGAGGGCACCAGATATATTTAGTGTTACTAAATTACCAGTGTGAGACATACTGTTTAGGAGATCATTGACTGTTATATTCATGATTTTTCTATTTTGCAATTTGTTTGGAATGGACGACTTAATAGACTTGGCATCGATTAAAGCTATTGGTGTACGAATAAGATATCCAAATTTTCTTACAACATAAGCAACAATTGAGTCTGTAATTATATTTCCTATTGCACATTCTCGTAGTCTACAAGGCATATGGTCCAGTTGCACGGAGGTATTGCCAATTACTCGCCTGCAAACTTTTTGAAATCGTTGTTTATAATTATTTATTTTCTTTAAAGTGTATGGATCCTCGGGTACTTTATTGTCGAGCATTATGGGTTTAGCTAAAAAATTAATATTCACGTTCAAATATCTTTTTCTTACTCGTTCTATCTTTATCCTTAAATGTACTATGCCCATATCTTTAGTTAGCCCGTGAGTGTGAAATATGGGTACAATTTCACCCGACGATTGAGTCACTTGAATCGGATCTAGGGTGCTATTTGCATGCAATTTCCTAAAAGTTTCTCCTCCTGCAATAATGCAGTCTATTCCTTTAACTTCTTCAGCAATTTTTACATGATTTCTTAAAGTAGCACTACCCATCGCAATAACTATATTGCATCCATGATCTCTTCTGAGGCTATATACTTTGTGATTGAGAGATTGAACCACATCCGTAACTCTTATTTCATCTTTAAAACCATACGTTTTGACATCCATGTCTAGGTAACCCATTACACCCACTAAAATAGGACCAGCCTTAAAGAGTACAGTTTTGGCTAAATTCAGTTGCCCTGCTAATTCAGAGGCTTCACTTAAATCTAAATTGGCTGCTAATACTGAGCTTGCCAACTCTTTAACGAATGGGACGAAGCCATCAATGTCTTGATCAAACTCGTGACTTCCCAAACACTGTAACAAAGAATTTGGTAAACATATTGAATTTTTTAAACGTTTTTGTCTTATATATAGTTTATTATTATCTACAATAGAGAGTTTTATTGGCTATGCACCTGACAGTGTATACTTATCAACGTTTTCCGGGAATATTTTTCTACTAATACTCTAATTACTTTCTAATTAATATAATAAATAATACTCTAATTAATTTCTGGTCTATATCGCTAAACGATGGTATGGCCACGTCTTGCGCAGACCGGCAAAATACGTGGGGATCAAATGTCTGGCCATGCCACCCCCTCCAGGCCCGGGAAGGAGAGGTCGAACCAAGAAACGATGGCTTGACGTCGTCAAGAATGACATGCGTGCCAACAAGCTTACCACCGAGGATGCCGAAGACCGAGCGAAGTGGGCCAAGAAGAGTAGGAAGGCGGACCCTGCGCGGGACCTCGCTTTCCGCGCGAAAGTGCAACAGGGACATACAGGGACCCTCTTTCTGGATCTCGTTCTGAAGGCTGGAAGTCATCGAACCTATGCACAAGAAAATTCGAGATGTCTATTGAGAAGTAAGATTTTAGATGTGGCTTGACAGCGAGATAGAAGTTGTAAGAATAACTGTAAGAATTGACCTGAAAGATAATCCTGTGATCCTCCATGATTCTACGCAATGTCCAATGCTTGCTTCAAGGCAGAGCCATACATAGACAAAATTGTCAAATAAATGTTAAACGGTAATACATTCATCCAATCACGAATGGCTGTAGTCTGTGTTTACCACTTTTAAGGTGGCTCGCTTGTCTGTTTGTCCACCGCTTCGAATGCGGTTATTCACCTTATCCTTCAAATCGGGCAACTTGCTGGTGTTTGGAAATATTTCTATTTAATATATATGACGGTGGTAATAGCAATTTCATGTTTTCTGGATATTGTTATTGTGCTGATGCGCAATAACAATCTCACATGAATAAGCATTCTCCAGTGTCCTAGATCCAGGATCCTACAATATGTGATTGAAAATATCTCAGAAGGCAAAGCCTTAAAATAAGAAACAAATTCCGAGGCCCGGGTATCCGCGTGCTTGCCACCCATAAATACATATACATAGACGGTATCTTTATTTGGCCAATAAAACATTAAAAATCTTAAAACTAACATAATAAGTACATAGAAGGAAGGAAGGAAGGAATCAGGCCGATGCATCATCGGACCAAATTGGACCAGCCTCAGCTTAATGCTTTGAATGGCAGCAGCCAAACACAGCGCTGGTTTTCAGACTGATCCATAATAAAGCTCGATGCGCGCTTTACGCGAACGGCGTGCTAATACAGAAATTATTAATACTAATATATACAATATAATACTTAATAACAGAAAAGAAATACATATTTATAGATGTAGAACCTGGAAATACAGGACATCCTAGTGTGGGACAGAGTAAAGTTTTGACAATATTGTTATGCCAACCGGTAATTCGATGGGTTTTAGTATCGTTAATTCAAAAATAATATTCGGTTGTTGTATATTATGTTTTATTTGAGAGCCAAAGAAAGGATCCATTCGGTTAGTTAATATTCTTTATTTTACATATTCAGACGCATGTTTCTTTTTAAATCATTTCAATTTTGCATCGAATATTATTATGGTACTAAGCTTCGTAAACGATTTAACAAAAATTTGAAACTTATAAAAGAATTAAAAGATAAAGAAGTTGTACTATAAACAAGCGGTTTATCTGGTGTAACGTAATTTTTTAAAACGATATTATATACAGACATATTTTTTATCAAGTTATCCTACGTAGTATATTGTTAACTGTGAGCTTTTACAAACATTAGAAATATAACGAAACGCTGACATATTGAAATAATAATAATTAAAGAGCATTCTTCCTCATTTACATTTACTCTAGCTTACTTAAATTAACTTATTTGCCTTGTAATAAATATTTAAATAAGAAAGTAAATAATACTGTCAATAATGGTTAACTTCTACGCATAGGTTGTACGTACCTACAAGTCCTACAACAAAATAAAAATCTGCAGCTAGCGAGCTTAGCTTATCGACATGTTTAGGAATCACCGAACCATATTTAGTCTTGTACGAATTCACTTCACCTAAGTATGTCATAATAAAAACAATATTATTAATTTTATAATAAATGAGTATTACTTAATAGAATAATATTGATCCCCATAATTCCTTTTTACTCATGTAGTTTTTTCTTTTTCTTTCTTTTTCTGCACCGTCTACTTCTTCAGGCCTAGATTATCCCGATCGACTGATAGATAAGGCTATTTTAGCTTTAAGTCCGCCACAGTACTTTTTGTGCATAAAGTATTAATAAATAAATAAATAAATAATAATACTAACTGCAGATAATGCCGTTAATTTGTTAGATGAATTTGTTTCTACAGATTTTTTATGAAATGTAATTCTTCCCTCTATCGAGGGAAAGATAAAATGATTGTGTGCAATGTAATGTTGCGTGGCTGCAAGTTCATTGTAAGGTAAAATTTTAGCTCCTTGATATTTTAACATTTCAAAGCCGTCTCCACCATTAGCTACAAAATCTGGCATTATTACTTTGTATAGTTGACTATTTTCTATATTTTGTAATTTGGGTATATCGCAGTCGGCACATCTTGCTTTTACTTCGAGGACTCTATGCCCAGTTATATTATTTAAATCGTAAAGGACTTTCAATCCAGACACTTGCAAAAATTCCCCCATTTTACCTTGCTCATATCTGGCTACTGAATGTTCTAACATCTGTTTTAGAACAGTGCCGTTCATAGTTACAACTACAAGACTTCCTTTAAATGGTAGAACTGTTAGTAGATCTTCTTTAGTAACTTGTGCGGGTAGAACGTCGTGTGCAATAGACGAACGTATGCCTCCGGCTTGTAATATGCCAATCGGAGCATCAGTCCAATATTCTCCATGGTGCTGAATAGCATAATAATAGACCATTGAGTCGGTTATTAAATTTCCTAGATTACATTCTTGTTGATCACAGGTTCTGCCGTCCAGTACGACAGAGGTATTTCCAATGACTTGATGTGCAATATTTTCAACTTCCCCTCGGTAATGGTTTAATAATTCTAACATTGAAGGGTCTTCCGGCACTGTTTCATCCAGGAGTTTTGGCTTACCATGTAAGGTAATAAGATCTCCATTGGAATTGAAAACCAGATGTAGTTGTCCCATATACTTTGTAAAAGCATACGCTTGGACAATCGGTATTTGTTTTCCAGAAGCTTGGGTCACATATGTCGGGTAATCGCCTTCGGAGGCTTCCGAATCAGGTTCAGATCCATTGTAAAGAAAACTGTGGCTATGACCACCTATTATTAGATCTATTCCGTCGACTTCTTTGGCTATTACTTTATCTCTCTCATAACCAGAGTGTCCTAAAGCAATGATTATGTTTATTCCTTGTTTACGTAAGTTATTGACTTCAATTTTTAGAGCTACAATTTCATCCATATATTCAACATCGTTTTTCACTGCTAATGTTTTAGTTTCAGGCGTAAGGTAACCAATTATGCCTATTTCTACACCAGTAATATTAAATATAATAGATTTTCTCAAATTTGTTTGTTTTGCTAATTCAGGAACATTAGTTAGATCGAGGTTGGCAGCTAATACTGGACATGTGACGTGCTTTATGAATGGAATCAATCCTCCGACGCCGCTGTCGAATTCGTGGTTTCCGAGACACTGAAACAAATAACCCTTATTAAATAAAATGGGAAACATCACACAGTTGAGTAAATATTTATAATTAATGATAATACTTAATGAAAAGTAGATTAAAAAAGGAAATTTATGTGGAGTTAATATTAAATAGTTACGATAGATATTATACAAAATAGTACAGATATTACCAAGGTTATCTATACAGATAATAAAACGGTAAAAAGGTGTTATTTTATTGTATAATATATTTACAATAAAATATATTAGGGCGATAAAGAAATAGTAAGAGAAAAACAAAGTTTTTTTGTCTATCTATTTGTTTTTCTGTGTACACGCTTATCTCCAGAACTACTGGACGGTTTTGAATGAAACTTTTTGTTGTGTAGCTATTAACCCTGGGCAACAACGTATATGGCACAATTTATTTTGGAAACTGGAACACCTGATGCAGTATCATAATAGACCAGCAAAACTATAAGAAATATGTTAATGGCGCCGAATGGATTTTGATGCGGTCTTTACAGTTTGTTAGGTTAGGGTTTAACCTAAAATATATGCCATGTTTCATACTTCAGAGATACAGCTTGACCTTTCCGTAGTACTAGCTTTCATACATTAGGGAGGTCATTTAAAATGGTGGCTCGGGGAAAATATCATCATCATCATCATCACAGCCCGTAACACAATGGAAGCAGGAAGCGCGGTAAAAACCAAGTACGATCGCGCTTATTGCACGATCTGACAACCTTGCGTTTTTGAGATACTAATGGTGGCTAACTGTGTACTACTGGTTCACTGTTCGACATCTCACCCTACTTAATGAAAAGTAGGTTAAAAAAGTAAAATTTATGCGGTCCTAATATTAAATAGTTACGATATATATTATTTATTTATCAAAACTTTATTTAAAAAATAGCATAGATATTATCAAGGTTATGGTATAATAAGTATGTACAAGTTTGAAATTAATAAAATTGTATTACAAAACTATATTCTTTAAATCAGACAAAGTAGTTAGGAGTAGATATGTAATACATATGATATTTTAATTAATTACAAAAATTGCACATTATTTAGTAGTATATTATTAAAAACGATATATAAATATTTATTATGCAATTGGTGTCAATTTTTCTTTCCATTACCTACCGATTTTATGATTTTTATTTAGGTACTGTGTCTTTTTTCATCGTCCTGTAAGACTCAAATTTGAAAAAATGCAAAACGTCGAGTAGTTTGGGTTGTCATTATAACTGGTGGATGACCTCCAGGTATAGTAATACTAAAAGTATCCAACGGAGAACGCGAGCTTTGGGTGGAGGGGGCCCGAAAGATCCGATTTTTTATGTAAATCTACACTTTCACACACACTACATGTGATATATGGTCCAATTATTATATTTCAAGAGTAGCACGAGAACGTGATAAAGATTTTATAAAACTAGTCTAAAAATGCGGTAGTGTCACTTGGGAGTAATTAGCTGATGAACTTAGCTTCTTTTAACGTTGTGTATACTTAGAATCAAGGAAGTTGTAGGTAAAGCTGGAAGCCATACTTCGAACATATAATTGAAGATAATATTCATGACTCCGAGTACCTAACTTTTGAAAGTTTTAGTTTCCTATCCGTCACTTTCTAACTCTCCTCGTAAGTATTAATAGTGTACCAACGTTATAAAGCTCTTTGGAACCAATGTGAAAAACCAAACCCCAATTAGTTAGAAAGACACTTAGGAATAATTAGAAATTACACGGTCGTATTTAATTTTCTTTTCTTCAGTTTTTAATTCACAGTGTGGCTTACAGCTTTACCTACAACTTTGTTGCTTAGGAGTCACGTGATTAATAAGATATAACGTTTTTCATTCATTAGGAATGGATGGGTGCATGCAAGATTATGTTATTTATATAGATAACAAAAAAATTACCTACGCTTACTCTGTTAAACGTCAGTAACTCGAAAATAACCCAAAAACACTTTAAATTATTGTCTCATTGCTAATTTGCCATGTCTCACCGTTCTTCTAACGTCCCTATTACTAACCTAACTAACCTATTCGTCGTCGTCTCCAACTTCGTAAGCAAAATAGCGCGTCGAATTATGGAAAAATGGAAATGGAAATATAGCTTTTAAGACTCGTGGTTATTCACTACACTTTCACAGCAAATATTATCGGGTTAGTTACCACGGTTACAATAAAACCAATCCAACCGGTCGGTCGAAATATCAGGGTAAAAATAATACTAACCGTGGTAACAAACCCGATAATATTTGCAGTGAAAGTGGAAATGGAAATGGTGAAATTTAGGTAAGTCTACTATTCTGAAAATTTCGGTTCAGTATATAAAAACTATTGATGGGTAGGTACCTATTGTTATAGAATAAAAGCGTTTGAAATTGTTTATGTATGGCAAATTTGTAAAAACCATTAAACCAGTCACGACCAGAGTGGTTCAGTTAGTTAACATGCCGGTCGCAGCAGTCCCGGGTTCGATTACCGGCCAAGCAGAAATTGAAATGATGAATTTTAATTTCTGTTACGGGTCTGGGTGTTATATGTATTTAAGGTTTGTATTTAAAAGTATATTAGTAGTTTATAGGTTATCTAGCATCCAACACAAGCTTTGCTTACTTTGGGGCTAGATGGCGCTGTGTGAAGTATCCAACATAATGATATAAAAAAAAAAATTATGTCGCGTTTTGGTGCACATTTTCTATGATATTATGATTCGATGCAAGAACAGGACAAGTTTGATTATAATATTATGGTACTTACATTAAAATAAATAAATAAAATATTTATAGATACTGCAATAAATAAAGTTGACTATTGGAGTGAAAGGCTTTCAAATAGGGTATAAAAATAAGCTTTAGATGAATCCATTGTCTATTTACTATAAATCAACATATATCACGAACATGACTTTTTAGAATAGACTTGTTATATATATTTAATTACTTATAAATATAATTATTATTTAGAAAATATCCTTTGGGGCTGATTTTTCAATCCTCAGATAAAACTTAAATGCCTGATCCAGTAATATGCCACCAAATTAACACAAACTATAATTTCACTTGTTAAAGAAGTAACGATATCTACTATTTCATTTTAGTCACCTAGTAACTTAACAGACTGATACGTTTCTGAGGATTGAAAAATCGACCCTTAAACAATTAAACTGCTCTCAGGAATATTTATCAAACAGTTACAGTCATTATTTAGAAAATACACTGAAAAAATAAATTGAACTAGGTATATTGAACAAAAATATTTTCGAAAAGTAAAATGTTATACACATAATGATCCTAATAGTCAAGATTTGACTTACAATTATTGTCTTTATAGGAAAGAAAATTTTGTTACATTTATGGTAAATTGGTTTTAAAGCAAGTTACCGTGCGTACGTATACCTACTGCCTTTTCAGACATAAATATGATGCGCGATGACGTGAATAACGTAGTCTTAAACAGAAAACAATCCAGTCATGGTCAAACAATATAGCTCAGGCATCTTAAGATGAAGCTAGGCTGCCTCAGGGCTAAAATTAAACGCACAAAGCCGTTGTTTAAAAAATTGTCTTTCCAATAAAATCAAATAACACGGCCATAACAGTGTTTTTTTTATTAATTATAATTATTAATTATTTGCAATTATACTATTATACCACTTTTAATGTAGTCGATACAGTATTTTTACTTGGCGTGACATTACTTAGGTAGGTATCAGTTATACCTCTGTATGTATCAGTTATACAATATTGTACTTAAAAATATCACTAACGTCTGTCTACTCCCACTGGGCGATGCCTGTACAACACAATACATGTAATTATGACCAATCCTACCTATCTTCCTACCTATCCTACTACTTAAATATCTCATTATAAATCAAAAGATATTAAAATATCTTGTGTTCTTGTACGTAGTCCATTAGAGGTAGCTATGTTACACGTAATATGACACTTGCATTGACTTTTCTATGTACTTAAGTACTTATTTAATTGATTTAATTCGTGAGTTTTATAAAATTAAACTACATAATAAGAACAACAGAGACAAAAAGCAAGACGACTGAACTTTTATCACACTTGAAGATAAAACTCTCCCAACTCTGGTCTTATTTTTAACGTTCGCCATCATAGTTTCCAATGAAACTTTATTTTCGTTTAATATCGTACTTCTGCCCGTCAAAGATGGATTTACAGGGCTGTGTTTATTTAAATAAGCAAGAATACATGTCAATTCATTATAAGTAACAGTATCTTTTGGCAGGCCTTCGAACATGCTGTAGCCATCACCAGTTTCAGCGAGGAACGTTGACATAACGAGTTTATATTCATATTTATCTTCTATGTTACTTAGTGTCGGTTCAGGACAATTAGAACAGATCGCTTGAGCTTTCACCACTCGGGAGCCAGGTGGCTTTGCTAAATCGTAAATTACTTTCATGCCCGAGAACTGCAAGAATTGACCTGGCGTGTCTATAGTCCTCCATGAATCTACTGAATGTTCCAGTGTTTGTCTCAAGACAGTGCCATTCATGGTCAAAATAGACAAGTTGTCGGAAAATGGCAATACTGTTATCCAATCTCCTCGAGTTAAATTAAAGGGCACGTGTTCCTTATTTTCTATTGACGCCCTTATTCGACCTCCTTGCGTCAAAGCGATATTTACATTAGAATATAAGTCAGCATGATAAAATTTTGTATAATACAAAAGAGCGTCTGTTATCAAGTTTCCTATATTACATTCTCTTAATCGACATTCTTTTGCGTTCAAGAATACCATTGAGGTACCGATTACTTCATTGCTTATCCTATTAACATTGGCACGATATTTTTCGACTACTTTCATAAGTTCAGGGTCTCTAGGTACTTGTTGATTTAGTAATATTGGATTGCCATCATACCTCACTATTTCGTTATTGGAATCGAAAACCAAATGTAACTTTCCCATGTATTTTGTATAAGCATAAGCTTGCACTACTGGGACCATTCGTCCTGATGACTGTCTTACTATTTCAGGATAGGGTCCTTCTATTTCTTCAGTTTCCATACTTTTGTTATTCCACAAGAATGTATTCGAATGTCCACCAATAACCAAATCTATACCTTCAACATCTTTAGCTATTATTAAATCTTCAATAAATCCGGAATGACCAAGAGCAATCAGGATATTTACACCCTGTTCTTTCAGTTTACGCACTTCCCTTCTTATGGCAATTACTTCGTCTTCGTATTCCACTTTATTCTTTGGGGCTAAAAATTTTGTGTCTGGAGTCAAGTATCCTATTATTCCAATTTTGAAATTGCCCCTACTTAACACTATCGATGGTTTTAGATTGGGTTCTTCTTGTAACTCTGGAACGTCGTCTAATATAAGATTAGCTGCCAGCACTGGCGATGTTAGGTTCCTGATGAATGGTAGCACGCCTTCCACTGCATCGTCGAATTCGTGATTGCCCAGAGACTGAAAAGAGGTTTAAAATATGTTGTCATTGTTGTAAGTACCACATATTATGCTATAGTAAATATTGTGAAATATTTAATAAAAATGGTGTTCGTATATCTACAAGTGAAGATAAAAATTATAAGGTTTATAAATAAAATATGAAGTCAACATCTACTTGTCTCGTAGAAAGTAACATCGTTGAATCATATTTTTGGCTGCACCACACTGCTAAATCTGTAGAATGCGAACATGCCTTGAAGTCTAACCTAGATATAACCTAACATTAGATTTGACCAACTCCAAGCTCGCTAAATAATCAAAATATAGGTATATTAGCAAGGACTGCGTCTCACCAACTTTACTCGAAATAAGTGCTGCATGAGTGATAAATAACGTCACTAGTATCGGGTACCTTTTTTCATTATTGTCCTAACACTGCGCCGATTGGGAAACTCTTGATGAAAAGATACCGACGCCTCCTAACGGTTCTTATTATCGTGTGCCCTATATGTTATGACGTGATTGGGTAACATAGTTCTTTCGTGAAAAGTCACAGTGATACTAAAAAGTCACCATGACGTTATTTAGCACCCATTTTTAGCACTTATTTTAGAAAAATAATTTGCTTGTACCACGAATGATTCGGGAGGCAATTGGAATTTAATAAAACATCTCAATTGTAATATCGTAGATGGTTAGAAAATTCCAACTTTAGTTATGTTGGAACCACCTTTAGTTATATGTAACTGGACCTTAAGGGTCAACCAAATGAACGGTGGTGTAGGTACTTTCAACACAATATTCTTTGTTTCTCACACAAATATCACTAGTGACCATGACTAAAAAGTAATCGAAACATCGTGATAAAATAAAATTATGAAGCCGATATGAATCCGTTATAGGTTGCTTAATATGTAAGAATTTTTATAATAGTAGTAAATATCAATCTACATGTATCTATATACGCTTAGGTCTTTTGAACTACGCAACGGAATTTAATTTAGTTTTCAAAAGAAAGGTTTATAAGCAAGATAAAAAGGGTAAGTAGGTGTAAAGTAGGTCTACGCGAACGAGGTCGCGCCGGGTCTACTAGTTAATAATATACGCGAGTGAGTAGTTAATTACATGTGTGCCTTATGAGAATTTTGTGCAGTATTATTTTTTCAACACTGCGATTTTCAAGCAGCCCACAACGCTGCCTATCCTCCACTAATGTGGACAAGATTCCAGTGCAGCAGTGGATTTTCACAGGCTGTAGATGATGTTAAATACTTACACTCGCGTCCTTAAATTAAATATCAGTAAAACGTCATTAAAACTACCATAATAAGTACTACGTAAAGTTGTTATGTGCGCAGCGTTAAGAAATGTTAACTACCTGTGTGTAATATTCTGTTAGTTAATACGCATGTTACTCGACCTCTATGAGTATTCTATGCCAGCCAACACATATGTACTATATTTCATTATATATCCATCACGCATAATTTGTAATAAAGTAGGTAATTTCATCCTTTCCCCGGAGAGCCGAACAACATTGATTTCTTCAGGTAAAAGTGAAAATGTAGAGTAACAACAATAACAAGCGAGGGGAAAACTATTCCCTTTGATGCAGATGTCCGTAATTTACTATCAGGCGTCTGTTGAGTAAGTACAAGTTGGCTGGAGCGCCAAACGCTTGTAAAATCAATTTGAAACGTCAAGAAGAATTAAGGAAGGGTTTGATCCATAGCCTCCTTCGATGAAGGAGGCTATGGTTTGTTTGTATCAATGAAGAAACTTGTTAAATATTTAAAGTAATATTAAAAAGAGGGAGATTTAGATGTTTGTAACCAAATTGAGAATCATGATCTCCTTTGATGAAGCTCCTAGTAAGATGAAAAATATGTTTTTAATGTTGGGTACCACAACAAGAGCTGGTAGGTACCTACTACCGCGGACCGGAAAATAATACGGACGGACATTCTCTAAAATCATGAAGCATAAAAATGGCCGCCCATTTATGTGTGTGCGTGCTTTGACACTGTCACTGGCTTGACGGCGCGGTACAAAATCAATCACAGAGGCGGATTGCCAGACGTAAGTATCTATGTGAATGTGTAGGTTATGTACAACAAAATAAATTGTTAAGAAATTGCCATACCTTGCATGCTTCATTTCTCTCTAGTGTAGAATGGTGTCCGTATTTTTTTCAGGTCCGTGCCTACTACCTATATAAATGTAATTTAAAACCTGTGGGTGAGAAGTCAAACCAAAATCCTTGGAGATTCAATGTTTTTGACGTAATGGGGCGCACGATATGCCTCTGGCGGGCGAGGCACGTCCTTTCTTAGCTAGCATTTGCCGCCTTCCGAAACCGCTCAGTTACGGCTACTTTTATTAAAAAAACTGATAGGTACATAATTCCAGTTATATTACCTATAATTGTAAGAATAGATATTTATAATTTCTTATGAAACTTATCTTGCATTTGATTTGATATCAACCTAGGTGTTATGGCATATATAGTCTTTTTATATTTTAGGTTTTTTATAGAAATTAAATTACTACATGTTTATAATTTTACTATGAATACATTTATATTTCTTTGACTTAAATATTATTTATAACTAATAAATAATTCACCCAAAATCCAGATCACTTCTCATAAATTATTTTGCAATCATTGTGAATGACTATTAATATTCACTCGCACAAATATACCTACTCGATTCAAAATAATACTTTCTTTAGTCTTTTAATCAATTATTTTAATTCTACCTTCAACTTGTGGGAAAACGAACCTATGGTGTTTAATATAGCGTTCTAGACAATTAATATCACGATACGGTAGTTTTTCGTAGGGTAAGTCTGTTAACATTTTATAATTATCTCCACCATGTTTTAAGAAGTCAGGCATAAGTACTGGATATATTTCTTCATTGTCTACTATGAAATATTTAGGTATGTCACATTGCCAGCAACGCGCTTTCAAACTTACGACTCTATCACCTGGGGCTTTTTTAGGTTTGTATACTATCTGTAAACCAGCTACTTGAAGAAATTCTCTACCGATTTTATCATCGTCGTAGTTAGATATTGAATGTTCCAGCATCCTTTTAAGTATTGTTCCATTCATCTGTACTCTTACTAAGTAGGACAAAAAAGGAAGTGTCATTAGCAAGTCTTCCTTCGTAATCGGTGATGGCATTTCCGAATGATATATGGAAGTCTTGATAGCGCCTGCTTGAATAATCGCTATTGGAGCGTTTGTCCAATGTTCCCCTTTATAGTTTTGTGCATAATAGTATACCATAGAATCCGTTATGAGATTTCCGAGATTACATTCCCTTCTGCCACAATTTCGTGCATCTAGTATCACAGACGTATTACCAACTACTTCGCTTAATGTGTGTTTTGTTTTTTTATGATATTTTTCTACTATATTTTTAATAACTGGATCTTCAGGTATATTCTTGTCTAAAAGTATTGAGCTGCCTTTTGCATAGACAAGTTCAGCGTTGCTGTTGAAAGTCATTAATATTTTACCTATATATTTCGTGTAGCCGTATGTATGTAATACTGGTACTGTTTTGCCAGACGGCTGTTTTATGTACGTAGGATATGGTCCTTGTATTTCTTCTATATCAGGAGTTCTAGCATTACTCCAAAGCAAGGTATGATCGTGACCGCCGACTACTAAGTGCAGATCTGCTACATTTTCGGCGATATCTTTTTCCATTTTATAACCAGAATGACCTAATGCAATAAATATACGAACACCTTCTTGTTTAAGTTTTTCAATTTCATTTGTAATGGCAGTTATTTCATCTGTAAATTGTACGTTATTTTTTTTAACAAGAAGTTTCGTCTTTGGTGTTACATATCCTATTATGCCTACGTCCACGCCAGTAATATTGAATATAGCTGAATTCATACGGTTTTTCTGATTTGCCAATCTAGGAGCATGCGAAAGGTCGAGATTGGCAGCTAAGACAGGGCATGTCACTGCTTCTATGAACGGCGTTAGTCCTTCGACGCCTTCGTCGAACTCGTGATTTCCGAGAGACTGAAACAAAGAGTTGCTCCTATAGATTTCTAATGGTGCGTTCAGACGCTTGCGTTCAAGGTCACACACAACCAGCAGAAGCACGTGCACAAGCATGTAAAGAGGCTGTTTGTGCATGCGCTCGCGTCCGTGATCACGCATGCCGCCGATCGGATTGGCCCGCTTAGTGCACGAACTGTGTGCCCGGCTGCATGTCGGCCTGCTTGCCAGGCTGCACGACGTACGTCTGAACGCACCACAAGAAACAAATATCTACGACTGTAATAAATGGTTTCCAATTGAAAATGTTTCACATGGAATTACGGTCATCATAGATTATTATTATTTTACGCCATTTTTACTAATTATTTCGTACCTATTTCCGTGCGGCGTAACGTGAAATTGGCCGCACCATGTATTTTTATCATAAGTCGAAAAAAATTGTAAAAAGTTAAAATGACGGTTTTTAAATATTCAAGAGGCATTTCTATTTTGGCTCTAAAAACTAAAAAACCTAAGTGATACTAGAAAAATCAATGCGCAGCGTAGCGAGGTTGAAATTTTTTAAATAGTCTATTTTTAGCAGTTGGAACGAACACAACCTACATCGGATCTATAATTATATTCTCGATAGTAAACATAACCTAAAAATTTTTGTAATTTATAATTCCCGCAGCGACTTGAGACTGACCCCGTAGTAAGATATTACCGTCCTAAAAATAAAACCGATTGAGAACAAGGGAGAGGCCATCCGCCATCGCACCACCCACCGTGGGCGGGTACTCATCCCCACTACGTAGATCCTCTGTTGGTCACCACGCGAAGGTTTGAAAGAACGATTCTCGCTCGTACGATTCGGATGTGGAATGAGCTCCCAGCCACAGTGTTTCCTTTGGACTATGACATGGGATCGTTCAAGAAGTATATTAGAGGTCAGGCGACTCCCCTGGTGTTGCTGATGTTCATAGGCGGCGGTGATCACTTTCCATCAGGTGGCCCGCTTGCCTGTTTGTCTGCGGTATAACATAAAAAAAAGAGGCGTTAGCGGTCAACTAGGACTTGGCGAAAGCCTACGATTGATACGAGCCTTCTATTGAAATTTCCTTCCTATAGACTCCCTGAGAAATTATGTACACGGGGCTCCAGCTTTCTTACGAATCTTGGCATCATGGTCGTTGCCGTCGGTTCCTACTCTGACTCTAAGCTCTTGAACGCTGGGGTCCCGCAGGCTGCGTTTCGTCACCAACGCTGTTTCTGCATATCAACGATAGGAAAATGTTGTGTTGCAATTTAGTGACATTCCGCAGATTGGTATCTATACGGCATAGCGGTGTATCCCGTTCGATCTCGAGCCGCCTAACTGGGGAAGTACTTTCATCTTACAGAACACCGCAGCCAAACAATACCTACTACAAAGTTTGTCATTGTGTTCCCGACAATAAGTTTACGCATTTACCGCTAAGAAGTGCTCCTTTGTCGTATCGCCCACGTTTATGGGCATTTCCCTAGAAACCGAGCTTAATATCGAGAATCACGGCGTCGACATTTCTAGTGACGTCTTTAGAATTTCTTATTGAGGATAAGTTCCAGTTGCCCTGGGCTACCGGCTATATCATGGCAAGTGCTCTGAGAAATTGTCCGGACTAATAAAATTTCACCAACAATAACTATTTTATACGAAAATGTTCAACTTTAAAGCGAAAATAGACTGATAAATGGCAAAATCGAGGTCTTTAAAAACATAAAATAATTTGTTAGGGACAAAGGAAATAGAGGTGGGTATCGTATCATAACAGAATTCAGAATTCATAAATGAAACAAACCAGATATATTTTATTCGTTTTGGGACAAACTACTGTTGCATAGTAGCTATCAACCAGAAAAAATAAGTTCAGAAATAGTATACAGTCCTGAATCAGCAAGTTTCCTAACGACGTTTCTTTACCAGTAGGGCATCGCTTAGTGTACTTACATAACTCAGAAAAAGTCATAGGTACACGGTGGCACTGGGGTCGAACTCGGTACTTCTCGCATACGAGGCCGCCCGCTAGCCATTACGGCACCGACGCTCTGGCCTACTGCATATAATACTAATTGTACCTAGATTACTCGTACAATAATAGTACCTACAAACGAAATAGTCAAATAAGATACCGTCCTCAACTCTCTACCTGTCTTGACGTTAATGTCCCTGTTATGCTCTCGCGCACCAGGGCCCGGGCTTCGCCTTGACCATGATCCAGAACTTGGCAGATCAGATAATTACAGTGAAGCGACTGCCATCTGACACCCGTGACCCTGTTACCAGGGGAACCTGACCAGCTTTAATCATGGTTACATATTCAGTCGCCTGAATGTACAGGGATCATCACGATGTTTCCCTCACCGTAAGAGCACCGGTTAGCATTCAACTAATGTAAATAACTCAAACAAGAGTCATTGGTACATTGTCGCAGTGGGATTCGAACCCGGTACCTCTCGCTGACGAGTCAGATACCTTAACCACTAGGCCACCGACGCTCCGACAGCTGCGCACATTTGCAGAATAAAATGTAGTACCAACCCGTTAACCGTTATTATATTTTCTGTTGTGTCAACACTGCGACCTCCCTGAAAACCATCTGCCGAGGGTGGAGATTATGACAACATCTCCACTAATTGAAGGAGGATAAAATCTAAACTCTACCTTCCACGATGATAACTGTTATCGGATTCAGTTTTGAGGAACCCAGAATCGGGTTTAGTCTTGCAGAGCGACATAGTTCACAAAGATAGCAGCAGTCAGCCCGTAACAGGAGGTATGGAAGGTCCCCCTTTTGAGATTTACTGCAATATGAAACGAGATACGTAAAGGCATTGTGATGGAATTGTTTTTTCCGGCAGATGTTCTTTATTCTTTTAGATAGTGGTCGATTACCTAACTCGGAACTTAGATTTCCTTAGTCATCATTCTCTTTCCTTAACTTGGAGATGGTATTTCTCTGGATCTGCACGTGTGTGAATACATTGTAAAATTTTCGTTTATACCTACAGTGCCCCTGACGTATTTAAATTTTAAAAATCGAAAGCATGAACTAGAACAATATTTTTTACAATAAAATTGAATGTGGTACTGAACAAGAAAAAAAATCATATTTTTCATTACTATAACTATAAAGTTATTCCATAAAGTTAGTGCAAGGTATCATACCTAATATCTTTATATAAATAATAGGTAATAAATATCAATCAATTGTACTATGTTATTAATGTTATTAAAATATAATCACAACCAATTTACATGAACTTACTTTAAACAAAATCTGTATCTAAGTAAAGGTAAAAAGAAATACTAACACATAAAAATGTAACAATGTTTTATGAAACAAAATTAAAAAACATTTTTATGAACTACACAGGTACATTATTTTGTAAAAGTAATTATTAATAATATTATTAGGTACAACATTGATTTGATTACAAACGAAATAGGGCATTATGAAGGTTGCTACAACTTACAATTATATGTAGGCAGACACCTACACATAATATGAAACAGAATTTAGATTCTCAATTCAGTCGAAAGTTAAAAATAATGAGACTAATGTTAACACTACGAACAAAGAAAGTGTTGGTAATTGTACAAAGGCGGAGTTTATTAGCTTATCTGCGTTATGTATCACGATACGGCGTTCTATGGCTGGCATTATGGGGCTGTGTTCCTTGACGTATTCAATTGTACTGTTCAATTCATCGTAATCAAGAGACAGTAATGGCAAGCCGTCTAACATGTAAAAGCCATCACCCCCCATGGATAAAAAGGAAGGCATCAATATGTTGTATGTTTTACTTATATTTAACAGTTCATACTGCGGCACATCACACCATCCGCATCTCGCGAATACTTTAACAACTCTTTTCCCAGGGCTTTTCATAAAATCGTATTCAACGAACAGTCCTGACACTTGTAGGAACTGTCCAACTGCACGGATGGTTGTATACTTTGCAACTGAATGTTCTAGCATACTTAATATGGACATTGCGCTTATTTGTACTTTAGCCATGCTACCATCAAAAGGCATAACCGTCAAAAGATCCCCAACAGTTACCAGAGAAGGAAGTGTGAAATGAGACACTGAAGCTCTTATACCTCCTCCTTGGATGACAGCTATAGGCGCATCAGTCCAGCCTTGTCCAGTATAGTCTTTTGCATATTTATGAACCATGGCATCTGTGATCAGGTTACCCATATTACACTCCATTAAACGGCAGGTCTGTCCGTTCAAAGTCACGGCTGTTGTACCCACAACTACTTCTGATACTTTCATGACATCGTCACGATAGCGATGAACGATATCCAAAACCTCGACATCTTGAGCGATATAACTGTTTAACAAAATAGGGTTCCCATCTACTTCTACTATTTCTCCATTATTGTCAAACGATACATGAAGTTTTCCTAAATATTTTGTATAAGCGTACGCTTGGACAGCAGGAACAATTTTGCCTGATTCTTGAGGTACCATTTGCGGGTATGGACCTTCAGGTACTTCAACGTCTGGGCTTGTGCCATTCCACAGAAATGTATTTGTATGACCGCCTATTACTAGATCAATATCGTTTACTTCCTGAGCAATTTGTAAGTCTTTTGTAAACCCAGAGTGTCCTAGCGCTATGAGTATATTTACACCTTTTTCTTTTAATCTTCGTGCTTCATTTGTTATGGCTTCTACTTCTTCTATATATTCAACATCATTGCGGATCGCAAGAACCTTTGTATCCGGAGTTAAATATCCAATAACTCCTACTAAATTACCAGTAATATTAAAAACTACGGATTTCATTAGATTCGTTTCAGCCTGTAACAAGGGTTCCTTGTTAAGGTTGAGATTTGCTGCAAGTACAGGGCAAGTCAAATTTTCGATGAAGGGCGTAAGTCCTGAAACACCATTGTCAAATTCGTGGTTGCCCAGGGACTGAAACAAATAAATAAAGTAAACATTCAAACATGCAGCATGCGTTAAATTCGAAAATTGTATAATTAATAATAAATAACTTACGTATTAGTCAATGTTAGTGAAGTTAGTAGCTCGTGTTAATAGCATAATTTATCAATTCACATCACATGCAACGATCACTTAAAAGGTACTAAATCTTGCAATAAAACTTTGTTATTGGTAAGTAAACGAGCATTATAGCAACAAAGCCTTTAAAATGTCTTCGTAAATATTTTTGGGAGATATTAAATACATATATATATAAAAAAATATAAAAGCGAAAGTCTCTATATATTGTTCATACGTGCTACAAAAATTAAGTTCATACGTGCTACAAAAATTAAAGTAATTAAGTGTAGTGTGAGATGAAATTAAAAATATGAAACATCGCAATAAATATAATACCTATGCAACTAAAATAGAAAACCCTGCCTGCTGGAAGTCTGTGGAAGTGGAAGTGGATGTTTTGTGTCATGTATATATTTGCCATATCTTTGTTACCATTTTTGTGTGCAATAAACTATTAAATAAATAAAATAGATATACCATCAAAAGCCATTTTAATTATTGGTATATCTGTCAATATTTGTACATTAACTATGTTTATTAACTTATATATGCCAATGGTACCTATATTGAAGCTTGTACGGAGGAGGGTTTTTTATACTGTACTGTACAAGTAGGTACGTACAAAATCCGGCAGGTATAAATTACCAACTTAGTTAAACTGTTACGAACAAAAAAAGGATAGGTGATGACAATTTAAATGAGGTATTCTTGAACATATTGTAGCATTTTCTACCATAGAGAGCCCATAGGCTCCATCGGAACCATAGTTTCGAAACAAATTCAAAGAGTTTCTAACTACAAGTATTGAAAACCGCCATTATAGAAATATATGTGCATCTTAGTTAGTGTAAAATAGTGTAATTTTCGTTATTATTTTCCATAAACAAAAAAAAGTATTTTATTATAAATTATATTAATAAATATTATAAATGTTTAAAATTTGCTTGACTATGGAATAAATTTATCCGATTATTTATTATTATTATTACATAATAAATAAGACCTAGATTGACAGATAAAAAAGGTATCTTCATTTAATTTGTCCAATGGTCATAAAGTTTACACAATGTACCATGATATTAATGCCACAACGGGTATTAATATTGTAGAACTTATAGCGTGGGCTGAACCATCACCTTCGCCGCTGTCTTCTTCGGTGGTATCTAGGTCTTCTTCGGTGGTACCTTGGTCTTCCTCGGTGGTACCTTGGTCTTCTTCGGTACTTTGGCTTTCTTCTGTGGTATCTTGGTCTTCTTCGGTGGTATCTTGGTCTTCTTCTGAATCATTCACATTCAATAAATCTACACGTCCACCTACTTCCGGATAAACAGGGCTTCGAAGACCAATGAACTCCGCTGTGCACGTCACTTCATCATAGTCAAGTTCTTCCCTCGGTAAAGAAGTAAGCATGCTGTATCCGTATTCGCCATTAGCCATAGCAACAGGCATTAACAGTTTGTAATCTCTACCATCGATTTCATAGTATTCTGGAACATAGCACGACCAACAGCGTGCTATAGCAGTAACGATTCGTGATCCTGGCTCCTTTTCTAAGTCGTAAACGACTCGTATACCGGACAATTGTAAGAATTCCCCTGTAGGGTTTGAAACACTGTATGAAGCTACAGAATGCTCCAGCAATTGTAGCAATACTTCTCCGGGTATTGTCACTGCTACGATGTGACTCTCAATGGGTAAAGCTGTCAATAAATCGCCTGTAGTGATAATGGCTGGGCGATTTGGTGGTGCTATAGAAGAGCCTATAGCTCCTCCGGGTATCACAGCTATCGCAGCATCTGTCCAACGCTCTCCTTCAAATCGTATAGCATAGTAGTACATCATGGCATCGGTAATTAGATTACCCATGTTGCATTCTTCTGTCCTGCAAGAGTTTCCGTCAAGAACAACAGCAGTTTCACCAACGATGTCGTCGGACCTTGTGCTTAATTCACTTGTGATCTCTTCGACCATATGGGCAATTTCTGTATCCTGTGTTATCGATGTATCAAGTAATATGTTTTCAGATGTATACGTCTTAATATTGCCATCACTATCAAATTCGACTTTTACATTGCCAAGATATTTATTGTAAGCCTGAGATTGAATAACTAACACTTGTTTTCCAGATTGCTGTTTTACTATAATAGGTTCATTAGCAGCATCGCTGGCCGAGGTGCCATTCCAATAGAAAATATTCTTTTGTCCTCCTATAAGTATATCAATTCCTTCGACTTCTTTCGCTATTTCCATATCCTTTTCGGGGCTCGAATGGCCTAAGGCGATTATGACGTTGACGTTGTTTTGCTTTAACTTTGCTACCTCATCTTTAAGGGCGATTACTTCTTCAATATACTCTACATTACCGGTACTATCTAAAACATTGTCTGCTTTAAGATATCCGACTAATCCAACTTTTATCCCTTCTACATTAAAAATAATTGATTGCTGTAATTTGTTACTACCAGCCGTTAGTACATTCGTTGAAACAATTGATGTTTTGAGTTCGTGTAGAAGTGGCGATAGTTCGCTGGATTCAATGTCGTCATTATTGAGAGACTGAAAGAGAGATTATAATATAGCGGTTAGTAGTGTTAGTTTATTAGTGCAGTCTGATGAAAATAAATAATGACAAATAAAATATGTAAGTACTTATTAGTATTATTGGAAAGTGAAATTATGATTACAAGATATTGTAACGTCCACAGCCATACCAACACCTGATTTGTTTGTGTTTCTTGAAGTTTTGTTAATTATTTATTCAAATAATAGGTTAGTAATGAGAACTATAATCGGGTTATATTAAACCAGAACCGGGTTATATATGGATTAGTCTGAAGATTAACTAGTAGTTTGATTATATTTGCTGGAAAACTAAAACTTTAAAGTATTTTATTGGTTAATCAATGAAATGTAATATTAGCTATGGATTTTTGGATATTTGGGTTATTATAAAGGTTATTTACTGATTATATACAAACAACTCACTTTATGGTATCAGCTTCATATTCTTTCTCCTCAATTTTTTATGTAAGCCCCTAATTATGACTATTTTATATCTACTTACTTAAGATTTTTCTTCTTCTTTATCTTGCGGAATTCGAAACATTATGTGTTTTTTATGTTATAATTACATATTGAGTTGTAGCTAACACTCAGCTTTCTATAAATATAATAATTTTCTACTCTTATTATGTATGTCACTTTAGTCTGCCTAGAGTACAGCAAAATCAGTTTTTGTGTAAGTAATGTAATGTAGTCGTGTAGAAATGTATATATTAAGTACTTACTACCTACTTATATATTATAACAATTCGAAAAACAAACAAAGCCAAAACCTTTACAGCAAATATAAAGCGGTAATACAAGAAGCAACGACAATATAAATTCAGGTACCTACCATTCCACAGACACGGTGACGCTCACAAAACATTCACAAATAAGTTGACGAAGAAATGCGCACAGTAATTATGTATTCAGTCATACCGTAAAACCGCCACCATCGTTTGAACAACACGTCACATCGATGACAATACAGCGTTTACAATGTTCAATGATCTGCACTGCCGGGCAAATTTTAATAAGAGAATCTGTAGCCTTTTAATAATGTGTACATTATGAAGTTTGTACTCGTAATAGTTATTTCGGGTTCGCATTATTAAAAAATAACTGGCAAGGAGTAAATGTAATGTTACTCAAGTCGCGAAAGTCGTTAATAATTACTTAGTTACCAAGCGTATCTATACCTATTATGAATCAAATTTTCACATAAGTATTCCATCAATTGAACGGGTGATGGATGATGCTACGGAAGAAGACAAGCATATGTATGCTTTTAAACGAACAGACAGCTCACCTGATAGGAAATGGTAGCCACTTAGGTTTATCGTAACAAAAATGCAGATCCGGATTGGATTGACCCTGAGCGGACTGAGCTGGACGTCAATAGGTACGTGTTAGATCTGTTCTGACATCATTTTCCCCTGTTTCATAAATATTAAATAATCTTCGAGCAAGTAGCTGTTCCAATTAATTTAGTTATGTATGACAAAAACAGACATAATTACGACTTAAATTAAAAATGACGCAATGTTTACACACAAACTGTGTAACATACAAACGGTGCACCAAAACACATTTTCATAGAGACGTCACTAAAGCAAAAGCAGCGAAAACATGTGGTTATTGGTACTTATAACTTAGTATTTTACGTTGGTACCCTGCCTGACCACAATAGCGGAAAAAAGTCTGATATTTTCCTTCATAAATCACAACTATATCTATAACAGATATTGTTTTGGTGATTAATGCATTGAAAATACTTGATGGCTAGCAATTAGAGCGTAAAAAACTTACAATAGTCTATTATTTTTGTTAAAAGATCAGTAATTGATAAAAAAATCTTTATCGGTATGTTACTGAGAAGCGACTGACCTCTTCTCTTGTTTTATGTATGGATTTATTAACTAAATTTTTCTTTGTGAATGAATAATATATTTTGAAACGTATATAACTGAACTTCTTCCTGGTATTGTAAATTTCTTACAAGTTGCTAATTAGTTAACCTACTTTTCGCTACTAGCTATTGTTACAGATAAGTATGTTGGCAAATTAGAACCAAACAAATGTGGTCGTTGAACGTTGATTATGTTTGAGCAATCTAGGATTATGTTTGTTAAAGTAGGTAGACGCAAACCTATAATTTAAGTTATGGTTTGTCTAATGAACTGAAAATTGTCTTACAATAATGAATCGTCGTAACTAATTTGCCAACATTAGAATCTGACATATTTATCGGAAACCGATGGGTGCAGAAGTGGTTTTAAAACTTGATGAACTACCTGCCGAGTGCACCGTTCAAATATCGAATTATGTCTATGTGACTACACCAACATATGCACCCATCGGCCGCGAACTAATGCACTAAGTTCGCTGCCAACGGTCTCCTTCAGTGATGCGACTGTCATTGTTTCAGATATGTATTCGAAATCGCGTTATTGACGCCAGGATCGCATCTGTGGCAATAATTAGGACGACCACGACTTAATGTTATAATAAGCAGGTTGGCATGACTTTAGGGATGTGTCAATCTCATACCCTTTAATCGTTTGCTTGACACACGCCATGCCCACGCGTCAATCATGTAGTTACCTATAGGTCAGTACATGGCGCTATTAAACTAGGCAGCTTATTTGCTGTGACTGTTGCCGTAAGAAGTAAGGAAACCAATGACAGTAGCCCACCGAACCTAACCACCTTCGAGTATTACTTCCAACTTTAAGGTACATACCACGGCATCAGGTTGCAGTGCGTTGATGAACTCCGCAGCGATCTTCCATTTGTAGATAGTGAACCAGGCGGTACCGGTATATGTGTCGCCTGCATTCAAGTACAGCACTGGCGGCCCCCTGCCCTCTGCCGCGGCCTTGCGAGCCTCTTTTACGCTGGAATTGTGGAAAAAGAACGGCTAAAGACTTTGTTACATATTGTAAAGATGGGAATCTTGTGGTTATTACAACGTGGAAACAGAAGATTGTAAAACTACGAAATTGAAACAACTTTATCGCCGCTCTAAATGATGAAAGTTTCTGAAGTGATATCTTGCAGTTTAGGCTAGTAATATGTTTTTAAATAAAATACCACCGCGATTTTATAACTTTGTCACCACCAAATTTCGCTGTCTCTTAGACAAACTGCGGATAATCCACGTGATGGCCTTGGCGAAGGTATAGGTAAGGGTTCCTTGTTTTACTACGGAATCAAAGTAAACGAGCCGATTTGTATGTGACTGCGTATTTAACGGTTGCCCGTTGGTCGTGATTTTACAGGGAAAAGTTTACAAGGAATTAAGTAAGAATATGTAAATTTTTATAGTTATGAGCTGCAGCGAATCCGACAGGTTACATGATTTTGTACTTTGTAAAGTAAGGGCCACAAACTCACGTTTCCGTGGTTTCCGATATGTACCATCAGTTCAGATTCTATAGGCACAGAAAGATTGTGCCATATCATTATTAACTAAAGGTAAAATAAAAGTTGTATATGACTAAGTATTAACGCAAATCTCTTTAACCGTCAACTAATGCAAACGTGTTTTATCAAGTTCACAATCGTAAATATGCTATTTTAGTTGTTGTATACCTATAGTTGTTGTTTATGTTAGGAGAGTCGGTGGCCTAATTGTTAAGGAATCCGACTCGTAAGCGAAAGTTACCAGATTTGAATCCCACTGCCGCCATGTACCAATGACTCTTTTCTGAATTCTGTACATTAGTTGAATGCTAACCGATGCTCTTACGCCGAGGAAAAATATCGTGATCAAATCTGCACATTCAGGCGACTAAATGAACCCATGATACATTATTAAACAAGATGATCATTATGATACTTTTATGCTGCAGCAGGTACCTTAACATCAACAAAACTCATATTGCTCGATTTACGCAATTTCGGAATTCGTTAATCGAATAACAAACAGGAATTCGGAATGCACACCGAATAAAATGTAAATCAAAGGGATGCATTTATTCGATGTTTCCACAGCGTGCCTGTAGCTCGTCAATTTACCTACTGTATGAAACACGATGCTTTTTCGTTTCCAAATTATGATGGACAAATAATGAAATTGTTGGTTGACGTTTGGTTGGTAAATATATTATCGAATCATGCTCTACTTTACGTAGAGCAAAGGTAATAGAGGTTTATTTTGTTTACATTAGACTAGACAGACATTTGCCCTCCATTTCACCTGTTGGTAAGTCACGATGCGATCGAAGATGGAGCATGCTCCTCTTGGAACAGCCTATTCACTCTAGCCTTGAAGGCATCTAGATTATATTGATCACGGAACACACTCGAAGGCAACAGAGGTACCTATGTTGTAAATGCGAGGGGTTGGCGAGGATAGATATTTGAATTGATGTGTTCTTTCTCTCGGGACAGCTTTCACGGAATGACTGGACGGTTTGAAACATTAATTCGCTTTTAATGACCAAAGACCACGAACATAATTCCCTACCTATTTGACTATTGATTGTTAATTTTCTAAATGAAATATTATTATTGTCGCTACAATTGGGGATTCCTCAAGTCAAGGAAGCCACGTCCTCAAGTTTATGTACTGCCATGATGAGCCTATCCGCCAATCCCGGTTTCTGCCAGAATTTGTGTAATGTATGTAGGTCCCTTGTATGATTTAACACAAATAAGAGAGGTAGGGCATAGCGGGGTATCCCGTTCGAATTGGAGCCGCCCGACTAGGGAAGTACCTCCACCTTACAGAATACCGCAGCTAAACAATACTCTTTTAAATAGTATTGTGTTTCTGCCGGTGAGTAAGGTTTCCAGAGCTCCATGGGGTGGGAATTTGGGGAACCGTGGCTTTGGCAGTGGAGGGATATTTGCCTTTTTGCTGCCAGAGTAACGGTTATAGAGGAGGGCAACGCATTGGCGATAGTCTCGGTGTTGTTAATGTCTATAGGCAGTGGTGACCACTTTCCATCAGGTGGCCCGCTTGCCAATCGTATAAAAAAAAAAGAAAAAAAAAGAATGTAAATAGTGGAGTTGGTGAGGGCAATAATGGCTCGACAACAAAGAAGGTTGAATCATCATCAAGGCTGTGAAGTTAACTACTATTCACGCATGATCCTCAAAAATGAGTGGCCAATGTTAAGAAGGAATCATCATTTTCATTTGTTGCTCCAATTACAGAACAGTTACTGTCCTCAAGTCAGACTCTGGAGAGATTTGAGAAAATTAAATATTTATTGTCAACGCACCTGCGGTTATGCAAAACGAATCGTAGATGTTATGGGTGACAGTTACGTCAAGTGGGCTGGCTGCTCGTTTGTCACTGACTAGGTAGCATAATAAATACCTTATTTTTTTGCTAAGAATAGCAGTTATTAGCCGCTACTTCAAACGCGTACAAGTCCTTGCAAAATCTTGCCCAAATCTATTTAGCGGTTTAGACGTAAAAAGTAACTAACAAGAGTTACTTTTGCATTTAAAATATAAATTTGGATAAAATATTGTATGTCATTGCCTAAAAAAGGTGATAAGGCAACAATACAACAAAAATAATTTTCAAAAGGCCGAAAATTTAGAAATGCAACACGACACGCAAAAGTTAGGTGTGCTTTTCACAGAGCAGAAAAACTCCAGTCATGAAGATAGCTAACTTTCCAATCTTTTTGGTGTTTTTACTCTCCTTTAGATTCATATGGGCCACTATATCGAAACATCCACTGTATCAGAATGTCCACTCTACTAATAAATGGAGGAATATACGAGAGCACGCACGTTTTTATCGGATTTGTGTTGTAAATCCTTGCGCCGTGCTCTCACCATGATGAATTCCGGCTGGCAGCAGTGGATTTTGTATACAGTTTGTAAATGGAATTTCGCTCCGGCGAGTAGACGCGTAGCTAGCTGAGTGCAGTTGCATAACTAATTGATTACTTTACAAAAAAATCAAAATCTTTAGAAGTAAATACATGGTGGTAAAGGAGCGGTCAGCACAACTGGTTCTGTAGATGCAGTGGAGGGGGAATAGCTCATCTACAAACTGGCAATGGATATTACGGTGTGAAATATTTTATTTTATAAAAGGTAGAGTAACAGGTAGAAAGGGAGCAGGTATAGAGCATTATAAGTAGAGCGACAATTTGGCTAGTTAGGTAACCTTTAAAACCCCCATTAAAATCACCTTTAATAGCCTTTGTCCAAAAAGACATCGCTCCATGGCATAACGTACACCTGTCCGTCAGGTAGCCAGCGAAATGACAGGCACGAGGCATTTCATCTTAGTCCTCACAGTGACAACGGACCAGCGTTTTTGCATTTTTGTTACTTACAACCTAAATGTATGAATAGTAGATGATATGGGGAACAGCTACCACTTACTATCAGGTGTGCTGTCTGCTCGTTTGCAACTGACTAGCATAGAAAAAAGATTGTCTATCTGTATACTCAACAGCTTAGAACGCAATATGACTCTATTGAATTTCGTATACATCTCAGTTTGATCACTTCCATTTGGTTTACTTGAAGACTGTAGACGCAACAAGTCGGAATTTGTCTTGCAAAATTTAAAACGGGTTATTCAGCTCAGACACAATTCTGCAGTTTGAATTAAATACACCAGTTGTTGCTAAATATAGATTTACATAAATAACTACGCCAAGGATTTCATGTTCGTTGTTTTTTACCTAATCCTTATCTAATGCAGTCATGAATTGCATTGACCGATGGGGTAAAAATAAGTAAAATATGAGTCACTGCAATTCAAAGGGCCATTATGGACGATCCACTGTTACTCAAGGTATCTCTAATTTTGTTTATTGCCTCGGGATTGCAATTAACAAAATTTGAGATCGGATCAACTGTCCATCGCATTAAAGAGGCCACAGTCCTCCAGGACATTGACTTTGAGGTACCCGTTTACACGTTTTTTGTAGAATCCTAATTGTTTTAATTTTTATGAACCTACACCTAAGTTATTAATAATTATTAAGATGAATACCTTTTATTCTTATTCTAATTAATTGATTTTACCGAAATACCGCATAGAGCCTTTGTTGGTACAAATTCAAATACCGACAAGTACTCTTGCGCCTCAAACTACGCGAAGCTTGTGTTGTGGTTGCTGGTGATAATTACGTTGGTATCAATGTTCTATGGTGATGGATATGTCTATTATATTCCTAGCTACCTACAGTTGTGTAAGGTAGAATTCTATGTAGAGTCCATGGCGGTAAATAATGCAGTTGCGTCTTCGTATTTAGCCAGATGCGTGCCATAGAGACGACGATCTACGGAGCCGAATAGACTAATGTCCATATTTTCTGCCGATATCTGTAACATATACCTATACTAAATTGAACGCGCACCTTTCAGCATAATTAGAATGCGCTGCAAATTTGGAGTCCACGCGCCTCAAACACAGCCAGACGACACTCATTCCAAAGAAAACACCTTTATTATTGCATTAATCGTAGTTTTACATTTAAATAATTACGCTCCCGGGTTATCATGTTCGCGGGAAGGAAGGCGATACTGTGTTTTTAAGTAGAACAAAGAAATATTGTGTTAATCCGACAGTGTAATTTGCCGAATTAGGGGTTTCGTTGCACGCAGAATACATTGGTGGTATATTTAGGTACGTGTAATGATATGGTGGCATGATAGTGCGTTTTGTGGTATGATGTTTCATTTAGAATACTAACCGTCTTTATAATGAAAAAAGTACTGATCAACAAGCGTTAAACGCCTTAGTTACACAGTCGTTAATGACGGCGTCGCTGTTGGTGTTTTTTTTAGTATTACGTACCGTCAAATTATATTTTAATTTGCGACACTTAATTCCAGTTTCTCGTGGTGACGTGTGTAGAACTTGATAGAAGCCGACTATCGGTGCCGTACTCTCCGAGATATAACTCCACAAACTATCTGACCCGGTGGCCACAAGCTGAAACAGTGTCGCCATTTTGAAATGTCAAATCAATTCCAACAACAGTGACGTTTTCTTATGCTGCTCAGTGACAAACGAGCAGACAGCCTATCTGATGGTAAGTGGTAACTGTCGCCCATAACATCTACAATTCATACATGTATAGTCCCTTCCCTTAGCTTCAAATATGGCCCGGATAGTTCACTTCCGGAAACACCATCTTTTAGTATCTTGTTAAGTATGTTATTCTGAATAAAAAACAGCCGGGAGATAATCTCTAAAGCGCTTGGTTCTCCAGCTGTGACGTATTGAAGATGGCCGCCGTCGCGTTTTGAAATTGGCTTTAAAACAGACTGTATTGCACTTAGAAGTATGTGTGTGGAATCAAATGAAGCAGAACAAATGTGCTACAATATTGTTCATACATTTAACTATGTTAAAAATATGGTTTCAGAGATATTCAAGTTAATATGAAAATTTAGCAAAAAATAAATCAATTAGTAATTTTTAACAACTTTTCAAGTAACTTTAGAACCGAATAATGTACTAAGATAATAAAGGCACATTATTAAGCTATACAAAACAATTTTTATAATTGCAATCAGATAATAAACATGTGAGATATTTAAATTTTTCTCCGTCACATCATAAATACTTACCCAGAATAGTAGCGACTTAGCGCGTAATACACGTTGATTTAGTGAATGGTAACATTAGATATGGTTTTTGATTGCTACTGTAGGTACCAATTTTTTTCGACTATTTTAATAAGCCGATAACTGTCTAGCAAAGATAAATATGTACGCATTAGCTATTAGGCTTTACTTACAGAAACAATTTAAAAGGGAGCTTTATGATGGTATGCTGGTACCTATAGTTGTACACAGCAGCCAGCGCGCATGCCCGAGTGGCCGCGCTGACCGATGACCCGCGACCCGCGATCGCGAGAGACAATACAGCAGGAGCCCCCGAGGTGGTTATTTCAAATTCTGTACCTCTGCCTGTTTTTTGACACCGGCGCAAATACTGCATTTGTGACACCAATTCTGAACTTTTTCCAGATAATGAAGCCAGTGTACCTTTCTCTTACTTTGGTCAGTGTAGTTTTTACCCTTAGAAGTCCACCTGGTACACCATTATGTATCTCCTGGCGAACGCCTTGCACCTGAACCCGTGGAACAACTACCTAAAGGTGGTACTCTCTGCTGTTAGGATTTTCCCATTTCCGGTAAAGTATACCGTTCTGCAGGATACAGCTGTCCCATTGAACCTAATACGCTTTAATGATAGCGCTTGTAGGTGCCACTTCAGCTCATCTTGGTTTCTCCGCACCACGCTCCTTCCATGTGGTGATTAGTCAGATATCTTCATTATCATCTTATTCTTCCAGGGTCGTGAAGGGCTTGAACTTGTAAGCCTAACTGGAAATTCTTTCAATTCCTGTTTAACATAGTGCTTACATTGCTCCGAGCTAGTCCTCCTTGATAGAGCATCATCATTTCCATGAGCCTTCCCGCTGCGGTGTTCAGTGACATAATCAAACTCCTGCAGTTGCTCGATCCGTCGGGCAACCTGTTCTTCTAGGTTTTTAAATTGTAACGGCCACTTCAAGGCAGCGTGATCATTACGGAGTATGAACTACCTGCCGATAATATACTTTTTCAAATGTTTTTGTGTCTTTACCACAGCCAAGAGTTCTCTTCTAGTTACACAGTGGTTCCTCTCTAGTCTTGGCAACGACCCTGTTTCTGTGTCAACACTCCTCCGATCACCGTGTTGCTTGCATCTATGTTTACGATAAACATGCCGCTGGGTTGTGGGTATCTTATCTTAATAATAGAGTTTCGCAAAGACATTTTATCAGTCTTTGAAAGGAATCTTTGCAGAGCTCATCCCAGCTCAGTCAGACGATGTAGTGGCTTTACAAGAAAATCCATTAACATCCCTTTAAAATTGCCCGAACTTCCGTTTTGTCCTTGGGTGTAGGCCACTTCTGTAGTGCTTAAACTTTTCTGGACCTGTTTGGATACCCTCATTGATTACCAATCACATGACCGAGGTAGTTACTCAGTTGAGTGTGCTCCTAAATACATGGCATTTCTTTGGGTTTACCGTCTTAAGACTTGTTCCAAGTTGTGCAAATGATCCTCAAAATCGCGATCAATCACTGACACGCCTATAAATATCGTGTCTGACATCTCCCCTAGGACGAGTAAAGCTGGCGGGTAATGTCCGTGATGCGTCCTGTTACAGCGTTCACCAAGTCCCGCTTGACTATTGTCCTGACCTAAAGGCTTCTTTACCAATCGTCATCTTGCAGTCTGCTTTTAGTTTTGCTTGCATACTCTTGTGGGATGAAACCTTGTCAAACTAGTCACGAATTAATTGAAGAATTTGTGGTTTACAAGTGCATAATAATGTGCCAACATTATTATGCTCTAAAGGTTAAGTTGTTTAAAAAATAAAAACGGATTTATTTTTTGCTAAATTTTCACATTAACTTGAATATCTCTCAAACTATAATTTTCGCATAGTTGAATGTATAACAATATTGTAGCACATTTTATTCTGCTTCATTTGATGCCCCACACATACTTCTAAGTGCAATACAGTTTGTTTAAAAGACTAATTTCAAAACGCGGCTGCGGCCATTTTGGTGACGTCACAGCTGGAGAACCAAGCACTTTAGAGATTGTCTCCCGGCTGTTTTTTATTCAGAATAACATAGTTAACAACATACTAAAAGATGGTGTTGGTTTCCGAAAGTGAACCTTTTTTCAGTTAAGGAAAGGGACTAGTATGAATTGCAGGTTACACAAATGCAGAACCGCAGGGTTATTACCGGGTCAGATAAGTTTGTTACACATGCCAAAATTATTCATGAACGTTCAAAGCTTCATCAACGCCTGAACAATTTTTATTAGTAAGAAGATGATACTCACACATGAGCCACTCTGGCGAAGCCGCCGTAGCACTTCCCAGCGTCGCGATCAGCGTCAGTGCAGGCACCGCTGAGCTGCGAAGTCTGTTCGAAGCGCGCATGCATGTCGTTGTTGTGTAGTATCAGCAGCTCGAAGTTGCCAACGCTGTCTGGCGACTTGACGACGTTGGCGACGCTGACAGCAGCCATCGCCAGCACGGCTGCCAGTTGCAGCAGCGAGTTCTGAAACGGTGAGCGATGAAGGTTAAGCTTTATACAAGGTACTTATCGGTCTATCGCCCACATGTGTTTCGGATATCGGACTCTTAATTATGAGGATGGTGATCCGTGAAAATTTAAAGATCACTCCCGTGAAAAAGTGTGATACGTGACATCAAACACGACATCGTGACGTGTCGTCAAAAGTGCACCACTGTTAATCACATTACATTGAATGCACGCTACGTCGAAACACATAATCACAGCCCGTGACATTCCACTGAACGAAAGGGGAGGTTATGGCCATAATCTCCAGGCTTGGCAGACGGGTTGGAGATCGCAGTGTTATAAATATAACAATGGAAAACGCTGCTGCCTAGTTTCCAGCCTACGGAGACTCTTGATATTTTTTTCTCGAAAACATTAGTTGCCTTGTTCGACACCCACGAGTGTAAGTGGTTGGTGCTATTCTGCTCTGCCGGACACCAAGCGGCCAATACGTTACACCGAAATAATGTATGATCTCGAAAGGAGGACTACTGTCTTTATCCAAGCTTTTAATTAACTTTTGTGTTTTTATTAACACACATACATACTAAAACATTAGCAAACATTGAGCCTCGACGTTTGAGACTCTTGTTAATAATATTTGGGCACCGTATGTCAATACTGTACAAGTAACGTGGCAATATAATATACGTGTAAAAAAGGTTTTCCAATAGGTTTTCCAGGGGTTATCGATATCGATATCGAACGTGCGTCTATCTATATCTTTAACCTGTCTGTTTTTTAAATGCCCAAGATAGGATAGGATAAGATATTTATCAGCCCTTATAAAATCGATTTTTGGTATACAATGTAGCCTAATACGCACGCGTAATGTAAGTGTACAAATCTTACTTTAATCTACCAAAACTTGTTTCTTAACATTCAGGTAAGTACGTCTCCTGACCTAATCCAGATCCAGCTGTTTTGTCTGCCTTAAGAATTGTTAGTGTGCTAGTCAGTTGCTACTTTTAAGCAGGTAGGTATAGAATATAGATTTATTAGCATTGACAAAAGAGCAATCGAATACAACATCGAATTAATGCATCTAAATTAGAATCGATTACGTAGTTAGTCCCACGCTACTGGGAATTGAATAAACGATATTTCTGGTGGTGTCGCTATTTTATAGATACGCAGAAGTAAACTTTTATTTATTAGATACAATGCAACCGTTAGGTACCTTTACGGATCGCTTCCAAGTATAAAATGCACCAAAAGGGAAAAAAATATGGCACCATACCCAAATGCAAATGTTAGTGTTTACAAAAAAACCGGCCAAGACGTGTCGTGCCACGTGATGTGTAGGGTTCCGTAGTTGTTCATACTATAAACACATTACATTGTTACAAAAATGCAGCTAGCTCAAATTTTATTCCATACAATTTCTGTGAACTGTGTGCTAATTTAACTGCATTTCATATGTTAGTCGACTATTACTCGATAACTTGAAGAGTCCGCTAGACTGTGATAGTTTTCCTTTCAATTTCATCATATGAATTATTATGTTAAACCGCTAGACTGTGATAGTTTTCCTTTCAATTTCATCATATGAATTATTATGTTGAACTCTTTACACGTGTTCAAATACTACGGATTAGCTGTTAGAGGGTAGGGCGGACACGTGTTTGTAACAAAAAACTAAATATATCGGAGAGGGAAAACTTAAGCTAAAAACGTTCTTTAGATACCCGAAATGATTTCAAAAGACCTATCTAACGACACCATGGGAAACACGCGAAATAAATTATTTCCCGCCGCCGCTTTACGTGTAGGGGAGGTAATAGAATATATATTACAATTCCAACTTTGTCGATGTGAATAATATGTATCTAACCGTACCTTATTTCAGCTCTTTAATACCAATCATTATCGAGATAAAACACGGACAGACAGACGAACATGACGAATCTATAAAGGCCCCTTAAATTACTACCGTACCCTAAAAAGGAGATTGCACTCAATCGTCCATTGACATTGTGCACACAGACGGATCCTTTGATGTTGTCTGCAGCATCAAATTGTTTGTCGGATGCGAGGTCTGGACCCTCCAGTTTGTCCACTTGCAATTCATATTCTCGTGCTCTTTTCAATGCGCCCTAGGGAACGAATGAGTTCACTAATCCGTTTTATTGGGAGCTCTTTGGATATTTGAATGGACGATATCCCCATTATTGTTTGTTTACAACCCTTTCAAGCGCGATTCTAGTAGATATTATTAGTTTTTCCCCTGTCCCTAGATTAATATAAAGCCTGGGTATTACCTGTGGGATGATTTACCTACATACAGATAATCAACTACTCTTTAAAACCCATAACAATGAAAATTTTACTCATAAGGCCCGCGAGCGAAGTTGCTTGTAATAGCTAGTGTGACACTCTCCAATTTGATAAGTCCCTACCGTACCGTCTCTACGTGACGTTAACGATGACGCTGTTTAAATCACTTACAGTTGATGTTTAAGGTAAATGAAGATGATGATGGGTGAACACATCTATTTTAATTTAACATAAGTTTTTAATGTTTCGTCCGTCCGGGTGTAAACCCGGACCCCTTATCATACCTAATGACTTAATTAAGTTTTCGATTATATTTAATAAAAGCTATGTGATATAGGTATTTTTTATTTAAATATATGTTAAGAAATAACCAACATCGTGTCTCGGGTATGTATAATGTAATTTTTATGGATAGGTAAATAAAAAAAACTAATCTAATTTAATCATTGCTTATCTAAAACTTCGAATTATTGTATCGTGGGTCGTTCGATTGATTGAATGCAATCAATCATTTGCGATATATTGTTTTGTTTGTCAAGTAATACAATAAATACCGTCAGGTACTTATAGGTCTGGGCACCCCAGGCAAACTGATGCACACGAGCTCTTCTATCGATGAGAGAGTAAAACATTTTATTTATGACAAAAGGTAAGTAACGATACTTGCTGGACTTATAAGAAACCCTAGTGGACCCTTTTTTCTTGCTTATAAACCTTCCTCTTGAATCACACTGTTGTTAAAAACGGCATTAAAATCTGTTGCGTAGTTTAAAAGATCTAAGCGTGCATAGATACAGAAGGCGGGAAGCGACTTTGTTTTACTAAAATGTATACTATGTATAGACACTCAGTCAATCGATGTTATTTGTAAGTAGATATTAAGCACTTTACTTAATGTATTACAAAGATATTCATAAACAGCCCGTAGCAATTTTTTGTTGACTTTGAGGGTAGCGATATCTCTGCTTTGGCTTGGTGATTGAAGCGGAACAGTGGACAGTGTTGAAAATGAACAGTCATAGACAATAATGCTACTTCACTTTTTCTGGCCTACGGACGCTCTAACGATACAACACTATAACTATATCGTTGTTCCCGCTGTTATTGTAGTTTATAATTATTTCCTTTTCTTTATATAAATGTACCCTATATGCCATGTGATTTACGGCCGATTTTTCAATCCTCAGATAAAACATATCAGCCTGTTATGTTACTAGGTGGCTAAAATGAAAGCATATCGTTACTCTTTAAACAAGTGAAATTATAGTTGGTTTTTATTTGGTAGTAATAACTTAGTAGGTAGGTAGGTAGTAGTAAAGTAATAACTTTATCGGGCAGTTAAGTTTTATCTGATGATTGAAAAATCAGCCCTTAGTGAAATAATGCTTTTTATTTATTTATTTATAAATAGTATACACAATCCCCTAACCAAAAACGCCATTTCAAATTCCTAATCTAAAAATAAAACCGGCGCGCCATTTATCCCGCCAAAAAACAGACGCCGTTCAATGACCGACCAATTGGAAGGATCATTGCTAGGGATGCCTTCACACGGGCCCTGTCTGCCTTCTCAGAAACTTATTAACTCAGGAACGCTATAAAAAGATGCCTTTGAGTTCAGCTCCGCTTTCAAAGGCTGGACCAATTATGAGAGTTGAATTGGAGCGGCGACAGAGCCGATAAAGCGCGCGGAGGCTTTTTTTCCAAACGGCATAAGCGGACTGATGTCGACTGCCAGTTTTTGTGGTTGTAAAACTAACAAAACCTATAGAAAATGGTTCGTCCATTTTGGAATAGGTACCCAGAAGAACATCATAAACATCAATTTGCCGCTAATGTCTGTCACCTTGCTGTTTAATCTGAACCTTAAAATAAATGTAACTCGCCATCCCTTTATGGTATCATTTACAAAATATCTTTCTGTTAGGTTTTGCAACCTATGCTATGTTTTGTTTTTAAACTGCTTTTTAAAAAGGCTGTATACCTGCAGATGGTTCGTACATACATACCATGAAAATAACTAAATGTTCAACATGGTATTACGTGCCCTGTGCATTTGTATTTTGGTACTTTTTAATATAGAAGAAAAATTGTGTAGTACCTTTATGTGTATCTACCTTAGTAATATAATAAAATAATCATCTAGGCGTTAATGTCACGGTTGTCTTCTCGCGCACGCCTGACACTCGCCTTGACCATGATTCAGGATTTGGCAGATCAGGTGGAGTCATTGGATCATTACAGTAGAGTGAGTGCCTTTTGATCTCCGTGACTCTGCTACCAGGAGAACCTGACCAGATTGGATAATGGTTACACATTCAGTCACCCGAATGTGCTGGTTTGATCACGATGTTTTCCATCACTGTAAGAGCATCGGTTAGTATTCAACTAGTACAGTCTCTACCTTTTTTATCGAAACCAGCTAATAACGGTTGAACATTACTATAGTAAAGTAGGTTTTGGTAAAAAACATAGCCTTGGCAGACAGATGCTGGAGGTTTTTTTTAAATACCGTGTGTACAAACCAATATCACTGGCTGGCAATATCTAAACCTCCTCATAGAACATTACTTATGAAGTACAATGATATGTTGACGAAAGGCTCGGAAGAGGCAGCAAAATGATTATGCTAATATGAAATTCAGTTGAAAATTTGTAGTACTTATTTATTTTTATATTCGTAGGTATTAATCGCTTGTAGGTTAGGTATCTAATAAATAACTATATATTTCACTGGTTACATAACAGTTGGTGATTCTTCTGAGTTCTTTTTACTTGCAGTTTTTATATAGAATTGAATAGAGTGTCATCGATCTGCTATTCAGAGGGTCCGATTTGATTCCCGGCCGGGCGAATATAAAGTAATGAATATTAATTTTTACCTGGGTCTTGTTTTTGTGCCTACCACGGCGCCCACGGCACACGGAATGTCGGTCCTAGGTGTGCAGAGAGTAGATAGATAGATAGATACACTATTTATTGTACACAAAATTGCAAAAAAAGTAAATATTGCAGAGTAAATTCTTTTATATCGATACCACGAATTCAGGTTACTCTGACACATTGCGAAAAACGAGTACACTAAATAAATTAAATTAAATAGAGGAATATATCCGACGCTATTGACGCAACCTTAATAAACCGCCTTACCGCCGCCTTGTACACCGTTTAAAATTATTTGGTTTATACTGTCTAACTTAGGTGTCAACGTCTACTACTACATTTGACAAGAATCATAATTCCATGAAGGAGGGCGCTAGGTCTTTTTTTGAAACGTCATTATTCTAATTTTACAATAGGGCCATGTTAGTTTCTTTTTTTGTCACGTTCCTTATTATCCATGTCGCATTGTTGGTGGCTTTTGAAGTCTGTCATAAAATACAACAGGTTTCCGGTGTTGCTAAATAAAACGCAGAACTAGCGCCACCATTGACAGGTCACCTCTGTGGCCGGTTAAGCTTGAAGTAAAAAATTCTGAGACATAGGTAAATGACAATCTTACTCCTATTAACAAGTAGACACTGAACGGATTTTTATGAAATTTCGCAGAATATGAGCCGCGTAGGTATATGCGTAGTTTGGTCTGCGGTTTGGTCGCAACTTGACATAAACGCAACGCAGAAAATGGGCAGTAGTGTTTTCTGTTATTTATTTTAAACAATGCTAGTTCGGCCTCTAGTTCGATAATTTACTAATGGCTCGATTGAATTGTAATTCAATCGCAATCGCAGCTCAAAGACAATTTGACACCTTTTTGGTATTCTTCTTCCATCCAAGTACAAGTCTATCGAGCCAAGTACATTGTCGGACTCGAGGCCCTGCAGCGGTACCGCCGATCTCTGATAGTACGCCGCCATTTCGATCCTACCATGTGGAATGACGTCACAAACATGCATTTCGGATAGGCTTTACTCTCAATAGCGTCTACCCTGTAATACGGACTGAAATGTATAAGTTTGAACGGCATGAAATTGGTTATACTATTTCTGTTCGGCTTCGTAGAGCATCGCCGTCGTCTCTGTCGCACGCGTGTGAGTAAATACGAGTCAGAAACTAGCCGATGGGCATTATTTACCGGCTTATACTGTTCATAATTGATTTGTTGAAACAAAACACTGGATTAATAGGTAGTACCACTTATCAGCACGGTGGTGCTAATCGATATATTAATATCATAATTATTACTGATAAGAATTATTGGCGTATTAAGATAAATGCCACCGTTTATCAGGGAGAACGAGAATTGTTTCTGGATGTTGCAAGCGTTGAGTTTAAAGCAAGATGGTATTGACAATAATAATACAATCATCTTGACGACAATATCCCGCTTGTGCTCTCGCTCGTAAGGGCTAGGGGCTCGACTTGCCTACGTACGTATGATCCAGGTTTTGTAGAGCGACCATCTGCTCTTTCATTTCGTTAACAAAGCAACGTCAATGGTCGCCTGAATACGCAGGTTTCCTTACCATGCCTTCCCGCACCGTAAGAGCATCCAGTTAGTGTTCAGATGTACAGAAAAAGAATACATCCAGTTAGTGTTCAGATGTACAGAAAAAGAATACTACGTACAAGTAATTGCAAACGTCCAAAGGCTGCGGTGACTGCTTACCATCAGGCAGGCCGCAAGCTTGTTTGCCACGTTAGTGGTATAAAAAAAAAGTTCAAGTAACATACATAAACCCGGTACCTCTCGCTTACGAGTCCGACCCGCTACTTCAGCCATTATAGGTCATCGGGACGCTTCCAATTTAAAGATTAAAAAAGAAAAGAAATAATTTGTTTGTTTATACGTCTCTACGTTAGGTATGTAAAGAATTTAGGTATACTTACGAGAAGAAGTACCTATCTTTAGTAAGTATATTTGTTGTATGTAGTTATACATACTTGGCATTTATTTATGTAAAGTATCCCCTCCCCACCTTATCTTATAGTTTCTTCTACCTACCTTATAGTCTACCTTTTTCGATCACATTTTTTCACGGTTGACTGGTAGATAATGCTACTTTAACTTTAAGTCCGCCAATATACCTTTAGTGCATAATTTTTAATAAACAAATAGGTAAGTAATAAAAGAGGAATGTGTGTTCCAGTACCTAACTCTTAAACATATACCGATAAAATAAACCAAAATCTTCAACGGCCGATAAAAAGGTTACTCGAAAAATGAGCTCATTTTATAGAGCTACGTGATGTCATAAAATTACAAATCCAATGTTCTTCAACTATCGAATAGTAAGTATATAATTTATGGCAGGATTTACGGCAGATGATGGTGGCTAGAGATAAGCAAAAGGTCGCACTTAGGAAGGATGTAATCTTATTGTCGTGATACGGATAGGCACACCTATTCGGAAGATCCAATTTTGGTCCTCTCATCTAGCATGAATTAATAATGAGATTAATGAGTCACCGGTCGTGACTTGGGATCGTAAATTGAGTACTGAAAAAGTTTTCCATAATCAGCAAACTGTGTTACCAAGGCACTGAGTGACACATTCAGTACGCAAGACACCTGCATTGACCTAAGAGAAGGTGCCTTGTTTGCTACGGGAATCAAATGACGCTCCAATTTTGATGGCGTTATGGAAACATATCCGATACATATCCGATAGTTAATGAATAACATAAGTAATAGTCTTACATAATCCTATTTTGTAATAGGACCTATTGTCTAAACGGTATTATGCTTGTGTAAACGAATTAGTTCTTGTAAGCAATGTAACCTTATGAAATGCAATGCAAAAAGGTTAATGGATTACCTATTGTAACAAACAAATACAACGTGAACCCTATTCTCTCTGAACGCAGACGCAGGAAACTCGTAAGGAGGTGAAGGAAGTTTGTGACAAAGGCTTTTGATTTTATAACAAGCTTTCATTTAACTTGCGCTGTTCGTATTGTCTGTCAAAATTTGCAAATAATTTTTCGACCATTTGTTAGTATCCGATTGAGCTGAAATTTGGTATACCTATGTAACTTGGATGACAATGCATTAATATGGTACCATGGAGCTGGTCTGATGATGGGGTCGGAAGGTGGTCATAGGAACTAATGAACGCAATAAGATAACCCCACAGTGTTTGGGCTCTTTGGAATGGCCTTGATGAGTAGGTACTGTACGGCGCGATAAAAGCTTGATATGAAAAAATATTTTTCATATGAGAACTTATAAATTTAGTGGAATAGACGATACGATATCCCCGACTGTGTAGGCATTACTATGTCTAGAATAAAAACGTCAATAGAAATCAAGTCATGAAAATAATAATAGTTCATCTTCACCAAGCAGGTGGTTGGTCTTTGGCTGGCAGAGCTACTGAACCGTGCAGACTGTTCATTGCCAAAATATTATAATAAGTAGCTGGTGATATAAATACCAGTGAACCAGCACTGAATAAATTAGCCTGGGTTCCAAGTCCTCACGTAGATTGTTTACAACGTCCCAGTTAGCAAGAGCTGATTACGCTGGGCAAGTTTACGGATAGTGAATTCTCTGGCAAGAGTAGCGTGAGGATTTTAGTTAAGGCTTACAAATCATGTCCTATTTGTTAATGCAGGTAAAAATCCTGAAATGACGAGTTTTGGAACTTCGCTAGTGTTAATGTTAATGGTAACAAAATTGCCGCCAGGTGGCCGGCTGTGCATTGAAAAAAGGTAAATTTAAAAAATTACACGCTATATACTTCACAAAGCATTGATGTATTGTTGCGGAGGGCGGTAATAATGCGCCCACTCTAGGGTTAGACATACACTTTAGTTGTATAGGGCTGTATAGGTACTTTACCATAGACAAAAGTAGCGATAAGAATAATACTGAAGGCGTAATACTACTGTGGCGTAATAAAGAACTAATAAGACGCCGAAAGCGAACCACTTGAGTGTTTCAGTGGTCAACATGCCAGTCAGCCATGCAAGAGGTCCCGGGTTCAATTTCCGGCCGGGCAGAAATTTTAATGAGAAATTTTAATTTCTGTTGCGGGTGTTCTATGTATAATAAGTATGCATTTAAAAGTATATCAGTAGTATACAAGCTTTGCTTAGTTTGGGGCTAGATGGCGCTGTGTGAATTTGTCCACGATTATTTATTTATTTAAACTACTGATTATGAAAGAGTCTCGGTCATTCTTTATTGTACACGCTATCATGATACGATAAGGTAATGGAGCGGTACAAAGGCCAGCTTAACTTAACAATTGAGTTTTCTACCAGCAAACCTTGAAGTCATAGGAATAACTTAAAGGCAGGTACTAAAAAAGTACACCAAACTTACTACACAGCTACTTATATACACATAATAGTGGACCCGTCGCGACTTTATTTGCGTACACGTACTTTACCCTTACCTACCTTCTTTCCTGTTTAATAACCATCCTCTTGATTCACTATCTATTGTTGAACACCGCATTAAACTCCATTGCGTACTTTAAAAGATATAAGCGTACATTGATTCGTCATAGATACATAGGGACGTTGGGAAGCGACTTTGTACTATGTATAGACACTAAAAATACATACCATACGTATTACATATATATATATGGTAATCAGGTATCGTTGTCGCCCACAATTGTTTAGTTTTTTTTTCTATAAAAGCAAACTCTAGGTAAACTGAGCACTAATCAGCTTAGTCAGAATCAACAACTAGCATTATAAGTGTAATCTCATGCTAAATGAGGTACATTAAATAACGATAAAGCTGATAAAAGCCATATTAAACGACAGGGCAATAAGGCTAATTATGATGCGTAACTTTTGAGCTGCGTGGGTGATTTACTGATGAAATATACTTAGTTAAATAACAATCATATAACGCTTATAGTGCGATATGTCGGTCTTAATTAACATGTTATCAGGATTGTTTAATATAGTATAATTAATATTTTTGTCTACAAATAAAACGATTTTATTCTAGTGGAAAATCTAAAGCAAATATAGAAAAGTATCGTCGAGGTGAAAATGCTGAAAGTTGTTGCCACAAAACGAGATTAATATAGTCTGTGATAGAGTCTATAATTGTTTAACGGTACCACGTTGTGGTGTGTGGTGCCGCCACTTCAAAGAATAGCATCACCCCATCTCTTCTTGTGGCTGTCGTAAGAGGCGAATAAGGGACAAATCCGGAAGATGGGCAGCAGCATCCTTTTGGGCAGCTAAGCGTCTACTGCAATCGCCAACTCGGCAAGCGTGGCGATTATGGCTATCCCCCAACATTATCGATCTCTGGGGGAGGCCTATGCCCAGCTGTGGGCGTCTTACGGCTAATATGATATCGATGATGACTACGGTATACAATTTTCCACGTTCCCCAGTTCGTTTTGTTACTGAACCTAGTACTATACCTTCTCTAGTATTGTACCATACATGGTATGGTTATATATCTAGGTAGTCTTGCTGTAATTCACTCGTGTTCTGTGAATTCACTAGCTGCCGGTGCCAGACATTGGCATCCGAAATTAAACGTCCATTTGCCACAAAATAAGTTAACGATCACCCATTACATTAACTATGCTCACGGTTGAATTTAAACGCAGTACATACATGCAAAATACCAAAATCGTTGTTAAACAACCATAATTACATGTCATTGGGTGAGGCAGCAGACCAAATTACTGGCGGTTAATTGGAATTGTGAAAATCAAAAATTATGGAGTTTACCCTTTTTCGCGCCTGGCTGTTTATCGTTTTACATAGCAATGTAGTTTGTTGAGTAAATTTATTATGTTTTTAGGGAGTAAGTACAATATTAATAAAAGTGGTCTCGTCTACGGGGTAGGAATGTATGTTTGCTTTTAAATAACATACTTTCACTACTCTTTTCCTTACTTAGGTACTTAACTTAACGGTTTTATGCTCGATTGCACTAAACTTAGGCGACTCTTAAGTTGACGCCGTAGGATATTGCTAAGCATTTAAGAGACGCATGCCCGCAATTGCACATAGGCGACGAGTTGATTTAATATATTCCTAACAAGATACATCATTGTGCCAACACTAAGTAAAAACTTAACTCGCTAAGTCACTCTTGGCCCGGCTTGCACCAAATTCTAAAACACGTTTAACGTTTCTTTGTATGATATTTTTTGTTTAAGTATCAGTTAAAATGCGTTTAAGAATTAAACGTAATTGGTGCGAGCCGCCTTTTATCTTTACAGCCCGGGGTCCGCCTTGACCATGATCCAGGATTCGGCAGTTCAGGTAATTACAGTGGAGCGACTGCCATCTGACCTCCATGACCCTGCTATCAGGGGAACCTGACCAGATTGGATCATATCATGGTTTTCCCTCACCGTAAGAGCATCGGTTAGTATTCAACTAATATACATAACTCAGAAAACAGTCATTGATACACGGCCGGCGCGGGATTCGAACCCGGGACCTCTGGCTTACGAGTTGCATACTCTAACCGCTAGGCCACCGACGCTCTTGTCTTTTATCTTTATGACACCGATTTTGTGATTCCTAAATGCTTATTGATACTGGAATATGAGAGTCGACTATGTTTTGTGCAATCGAGCAACATAATCAAATTCGACGTCATAAAGTTAGGAGTGACTAAGCGAGTTTAGTGTTCACATAAAGTTTGTGTTGGTGCAATGCTTTTTCTTGTTAGGAAAATTTTAAATCAATGTATGCGTCGCTTAAATTTTCGTGCAATCCAGCATTAGTCCCGTGGTCCTAGTTTCCGCTAAACGCATATTTTGCATAATATTTTTTTGACCGCTTTCTTGTCGCTTTCATTCAGATCTCGTAAATACCGTGATAGTTTTACTAAATAAAATACAAAGGACACGTTTCAACAAAGAGGCCAGGCCGGCCATCCGTGTATTTTAGTTTTATTATTTATTTACGATTACGAAAAGCGTTATTAAACATTTAATGTTTTTGTTAGTATAAGATTTGATTGACAATAGGGTAAAGCAAAGGTAGTTACAATGTACAGCCAAAGTTTGTATACAAATATGTATTTAAATTAAAAATGAAATTATTAATATAAGTTGATAGTTTTACTCTTAATAGCCGATAGGTGATCGAATATTGATATTACACAAAGTAGCAGGTAGGTCTACTCTCCTTGGTTCAGTCAGACGACAACTTCTCAGAGCACTTTTTGCGCAAGTTCGTTCAACTATGTTAGTTGGAAGAGTTTTCGTAAGTATAGGTACAGTCGTAGCGTCGTAGGATGGAGTATCGAGTTGCAATTTGTAACTTTTTACTTCGGTCTTAGTTATTCCAGCGATGCTCGTGTTTGCATTACGTGGTCTGGTGAAGAGCCAGTTATGTAACCCTTCAAGGCCACAAGACAATATGTCGTATATTCATTTGGTCGCTCATTGTTTTTAGTTTCTAGTGAGTATGGAGGGTGTGAGTTAGTATGTTACGTTGTGGGCTGTCGAGCCCGAGATTACCTACAGAAAGTGTAAAATTAATTTTATGTTCTATTGAATAATTGATGGCCACGAACCATCTTTTTGTGTCTGCCGTAGATATTTAAATTGTACAGCTGTTTAATTGTAATTTAAAAAAATATCGGGTGCAATTCCATAGTATGCTTCTCGTTAGGCAAAAACAGATGTTGTAATTTTTTTTCGTTTCGTGTCTATTCATCAGTGGACACTGCCGCGCCTAACGAGTTTGTTGCGTTTCTTTACAGGTATACATACAGATTTTTGTGTATCTTTCCATGTCCTTCACACAGAAATAGGAACAAAGCTACGTAAACTAGGTATTCGTTTCTATACTTACCTACTTATGCTACTGCTAAAGAACACAACTTCGGATTTTTATGAAATTTTCACGAATGCGTAGAGGGATTTTTTAGATGATTTGTGAAAAGCACGTCAGTCCTATATTTGGTCACAGGTATTTTTTTTACATAAATGTCAACATTTGTAATTGATTTCGAAAATAGAGTATGTCGAAAAGCTATTATGTGATAAAAATAAAATGCTGAATGAATGAACACAGATTGAAAATACCTAAGTAACTCATAGCCTACGTACACGAACATACCTCCACATTATTAATTTGAGTATATCAATTAGATCGATACTCGATAGTCAGAATTAGAACGACGTTCGTGCCATGCAAAGCAATAAGGTTGATATTCTAATGCAGACGGTCCGTAACAGGAACCTAGCGACATGCTGTGAGGGGAAGTATGTGGGACAGGAATCGCTTGCCGTGAGACATATGGATCCATAGATTTGTATCTGTGTTCTGCTTACGTGCAGTTGATACGTATTTTATAGCAAGTGCACCTTCGCAATAGGTTTTACCATATTTTGAAGAGCAATAGCTTACTTAAGTTTCTTTACAGCTCAGAATAGAAACTATGCTAACCTCCGCAGTACCTATACCTACATATGTAGATAAGTTCGTTAATTGATGTTATTAGTTTTGTTATGTCATTAATTTTAAGACTGTGCATGTCTGTGTCGATAAAGAAATAAATATAAAAATTGAGTTTCGAATATATTATAATTGAATATAGCAGCCTGCTATAGCAGCCATTCCTTACTGACACGGGGTCATATTATCGGTAGCTATCTAAGACGATTGGCGACCGACGGAGCAGAATAGCACCAACCATTTATGCTCATGTTTTTGAGGTTTAGGTCAAAAGATCTAGAGGTTGCGTAGGCAGGAAAATGGGCAGCAGCGTTTTCCATTATTATATTTATAACACTGCGATTTCTAACCCGCCTTGTAAAGCGTGGAGATTATGGCAATTAGCTTCCCTCTCGTGGGAGAGGCCTAAATCCTGAAGTGGAATGTTATGGGTTGTGATGATGATGAAGACGATTAGAGGCAGGACCAGCGACGACCTCCGAAGGTCAGAATGTAAGCAGCTGTGTCATTTCTTGTGTTTTTATCACCGGTATTGTGTAGGCTAGTGTTAAATTGTTATACCTACTAAGTAAGATCAGAAGTCTCCTTACTGACGCGATTGATTATTAATTTTAAATGTAATTTTGATTGGTATTCCCGCGTGTGATAATGATATAACACATTAGGTACGATGCTAACGAGAAACTGTAAGTAAAGAAAAGTATGCAATCTGCAACTTTTAACCTCTAACACCCATAATCAGGTCTGTATATAAAATGAATCCACTTACTACAAAAAGTTATGAAATATAATGAAAAACATTTCATTACTTCATATAGTAAAATTGATTGGCCAAGCCTCGTAAGCGCTTAACAGATTCACTGAAAAAAAGTTATCAGATCTCATGAACAGCCAAGATCCTGACTCTACAAAGCCAACATTTTGGTCGTAAAGTATGGCTTTGCCGTTTCATTGAAGGATGGGTGTTTATTAATCTTTACTTCTCTTTACTTTCTTTATCTTTTGTGGCTACTTATATCCCAGAATAACAGGTATTAGTACGGACACGAAGACGCTTGCATGAACAAGCAAAAACTCTGTACCACAAGCATAATGTCACAGTATGGACTATTCGTAACTGTGGTATAGGCAACCTTAACCGTTAAATGAGAATATCACAGCACCAGAGCAGTGACCATAGTTAAGGGGTCAGACTCGTACCTCGAGGTTTCGGGTTCGTCATGTGCCATTGACTCTTTTCTGCGTTATGTACATTAATTGAACACTGATCGATGCTTTTATGGTGAGGGAAAAATCGAGATGAATCCTACACATTCAGCCGACTAATTGTGTAACTATGATCAATTCTATTCTGGTTCACCTGGGTCACGGAGATTAGAGGGCAGTTGATCCGCTGTAATTACATTATGTGTCAAATCCAAGATCATGGTCAAGGCGGATCCCGGGCCCTCGCCACCAAGATGACCATCATGCCAAACATTGTTGCGTCTCTGATGCCTAAGGTACTAGTTATAACCAGTGCCCTGACGCCCAATATTTTTGTTGAACTAATAAGCCCTCGACGTGTTCTTCTATTGTATTTGTTAAATCAATTATCAGTGTACAACCTCCTTGGACCAGCCATATAGGATAGCGCGCTAAGCGAGCCCTTGGACGTCAGCGCCAGCGCTCGATGCAGGTATTTGTTTCACAGAAATTCATATAATTTTAAAGAGCGCCCGATACTCATCGCGCATTCGTGCGCCTTGGGCACTTGTTTTAACTAGTCCCTTAGTTAATCGTGTTGCTTAAATAGATAAGGCGGAGGTGATAAAGCTCCTTGGGCTTCACAGAATCCTACCGACGGTAAACATTGATATAAGTACACAGTGTAGAAAAACCTGTCAGATCCGAAAGGGGAATATAGCCTGGGCACCTACCCCAATCACAAATTTAGAAAAAAAATACTTAATAATAGGTAACTATAGGTATATTAATGCAATGTATATTTTGTCTGATAATTATTACAGGTAAGTGATCCAAAAAAAATTTAAACTGTGAGAACACCATCAAACAAGAAAGCGCTCATCGCCGCTTTTATATTTCTCACTTAGCACGTCAACTAGTTAACTTACAGTTCACTGCAGGAATTGAGCCTCCTTCACATTTGTTGAGGTTTTATTTTATCAACTTAAAATAAAAGTAGGTATTTTGCTTCTTATTTTAAAGGAAAACAGAGTATAATAATATAAAAAGATTCTCATATCTAACAATAACTACACTGATCTAACAGGGTTTTTTACGCATACTGTAAACAGCGTTTCATCTAAAGTCCCGTGGTTATCAGCAGAATTACAAACATTAGAAAAGTATATAGCTAGGCTAGAGACAACAGCGCCACTCTTTATAGGTGCTACCCAATTTTTTATTGCTAATAGGACGATTTCTAACAAACTTCACTTAGAATAAGTGCCAGAGATGGGCGATAAATAACGTCATGGTAGCATTACTGTGACAAAGGAACTATATTACGTTACGTCAAAACTTAGAGGACACACGATAATAAGAACAGTGAGAACCGTTAGTCCTTTTTTCAGTAGTTTCCCTATCCTAGGTACCTAGTTAGATACTACTTGACGACCTGAGTGGTTCAGTGGTCAACATCTGCCACGCAAGAGGTCCCGGGCACGATTCCCGGCCGGGCAGAAATTGAAATGATAAAATTTTAATTTCTGTTACGGGTCTGGGTGTTCTATGTATAATAAGTATGTATTTAAAGGTATTTAAGTAGTTTATCAGTTATCTAGCACCCATAGCACAAGCTTTGCTTAGTTTGGGGCTAGATGGCGCTGTGTGAATTTATCCACGAATATTTATTTTATTTATTTACTAGACGTTATTAATCACCAATCTCTAGTACTTATTCGAAGTGAAATCATTAAAGCAAAAAGCTAGGGTAGTACTAAATGTTGAAACAGTTTAGTAATGTAAACCTAGTATGCGGCTAGCTATTAAGTCACTGATGTTACGCCTAGATACTCCTATGAAAACGTTATATTCCAGATGTCTGTTGCACAGGTAATTCCAAAACATGGGCAAGCAAAGCTGTTTGAGTAGGTAGCGTCACACAATCTTGATGTAACAAAATATTTGATTAATTTAATCAAATATGGTAACAAAACTGTGTTGATAAGCGTCGTAAATAATGGCGGTTATCAACAATTTGCGAGGAGGCGTGTTTGTAGCGTGTAAAGTTATATTATACATCCAAGGAAATGTGTGATTATGGAGATTAGCATCAGAAAATTGTTCTTGATAACGACCTATATTAATAGTCAAATGTCACCGTGTTTCGTTCATAGGTAGGTACTTCATCACATTCTTTACATGAGATCTTTTTAAGCTTTGTTTCCGGTCCAAATAAACCCACAGAAAAAGTCTGATAACGCCCGACCAAGTTTACATGAATTCGAATATTTTGTAAACTACTGAACCAATTTTAATGGAACAAAGTTAAAAACCATCTCGATTAAAGTGGCTTTCCAATAGAAAAATCGGACCAAAATCGGTTCACCCGTTCCGAAGATACGATGCCACAGACACATACACACACATACGTACGTACCTACACATACACACATACGGTACACATATGTACCTACGTCCAACTAATAACACCTCTCTTTTTGCGCCGGGGGTTAAAATTTTGCAATTTCCACATGTGTTAGTTTAACACATGCGTGTGGTAGCGTGTGTGTGGTGGTTTAACGTTGGGATTCCTAGTCCCTACGTCCACTTTGACATTGATAATTGGCTTTACATTCGTCCCTTTGTAGTCAGTGCCGCCATGTTATGTACACTAGTTAAACAGAAATCAATGCTCTCACGGTGAGGGGAAACGAGTGACATTTGCGCATTCAGACGACTGAATGTGTGACCATGGTCATGTTCCCCTTGTAGCAGGGTCATGGAGTCCAGATGGCAATTCATCATATCAGCCAGAAGACGCCCACTGCTGGGCATAGGCCTCCCCCAGAGATCTCCACAAAGACCGGTCCTGTGCTTTCCGCATCCAGCTGGTACCTGCGATCCTTACCAGGTCGTCGGTCCACCTTGTAGGAGGCCTACCCACGCTGCGTCTACCGGTACGTGGTCGCCATTCGAGAACTTTACTGCCCCATCGGCCATCTGTTCTTCGAGCTATGTGCCCTGCCCACTGCCACTTCAGTCTGGCAATCCTGATCAGATGGCAATTGCTAAACTGTAATTCCCTGATCTGCCAAATCCTGGATCATGGTCAAGACGGACCCACAACCGGGACATTAACGCCAAGATGACCTTCGTAGTCAGTCGTAATCACTAAGCGCACGTAATCATCACTGGTTGCTTTGGTTCGTTTAGACTTTGCCTCATTCATTAAGATGCCGTTACGATGGCGATTAGCTACGCTATAGGTTAATCTATAAAGGTTAATATTAGAGATGGTCGACTGCTCTTGAAATGTGTTTTGTCAAAAATGTTTAGAAAATTTCGTAAAGTTTAACTTTTATTAATTTCCAAATATATTAATATTAATTAATATTAATATTGTATGTGTGAACGCGAATGCGAAGTTGTCATTGAGGGTAACCTCAAAGAGGTTTACCAATGTGTTCGGTAATAAATTATAATGCTTTTGTGAATAAATAAATGTATAAAATGAAATAAATAAAAAAACAACGACCTTCACTAAAGAACAATTGCATCACTAACTAGATTTCCTCGAATGAGTTGCAAAGTATAATGAATTAGCAAAATTACCTACATTTATTATCTTCATTTTTTGATCGAGTTTGATTAGAAGTTAATCAAGTTAGATACAGCAGAACTCACACAAGAATTACATTAAAAGTTCCGAAAGGGCAAAGGCGGGCTTATCGCACAAAGTGTTTTTTGTATCTAGTTGTTTGTTTAAATTCGTTTATGAATTTGGTGCAAGCATGACTGTGCAAAAGGTCACTAGAATTCATGGCTGTTTGAAAGAAGGACAAACAGAATGTGTTTATATCAAGTAAAGAAGGTGATACCTACATCGCTATAAAGATAAGTAAACATATAATTTTAAAATCTATCAAGTACTTCACACAAATGCAAAATTAATTTCCAAAAAAAAAAACGTGGTGGCAGCCCTTAATTGCTATCAAAAAGTAATACTGATAGCGGCGTCTTTAATTTGTTAACGTGGATTGTAATCGGTACTTATACAATAGGTAATAACATTAGTTTATGGTAAAGAGAACTTCCAGGCGAATCCAATTCATAATTAAATATTTGAAATACTTCTATGACTTTATTAGTTTTTGCTTTCCCGAAAATGTACCACAAGTTAAACATTTTAAAATGTTCAAAAAACGAAGCTAACGTGGTTTGACGTAATGCATTTGTTACAAGTCAACGACAGTATAATTTAAACACATCTCATGTTAAATATTTGTCTTTAAGAAAAGGTGAAAAGTACTTTTAACATCGTCTATTATTAAATGATAATAACTTTTCACACTAGATTTTAAATATAATATATGAATAAGAAATTGCAAGCTAATAGAGTATCGTTATTGAGAGTTATTTTACATAATAGTGCACACACCGCGATACACCTGTACATACAGAACGGAAATTATCAAACTACTGATGAGTAGGTAGATAATACCTACCATATACTTTGAGTAATCACCAATAATCAACTTTAACGAATTTGACATCCGTTTTCGAATGCGATTACGACCTCGTATCGGAAACCTGTAGAGCAAAAAATATGCTTTCTTTTTGCGCAACGTCAACTCTACATTCAACAAGCAATTTACATTTTGTTTTTATTGGCTATAATATCGATTTTTTCCACACAATGACTTTGTGAGTGCGAATATTGTTAAGTAGGTAAATGTATTGTTTCTGTTACGCTTGACACCGTCTTGCATTCCAAGAGTTTCTATTGCTGATAATTACCTTTGCTGCTGCTAATTATTTATGAATACTGATTTATATGTTGATGCTTCCGCACTTAGGACTATATAAAAAGAAAGTTCTTAGCGTCACTAATGGTATTATTATTAGTATTGAGGAGAACGAAATGTTTGCTTAAATATCGTGTTAGTGATACTAAAGTAGCATGATATCGCATTTCAGCTGGCAGCAATAAACTTGGTTCACGATTCATTTGGTTTTACTGTTCTACTTGGCTAGAGTCAAATCACAGTTCAAGTTCAGTACTTTTTTGCATCGTTCCGTCTCGATTACATTTCGTTTTTTATCCGTTTCCAATTACTCTTGAAATGTGGATGGCTCGATAAATAGTTGAACATTTCCTTTTTTGTTGCCTCGGATGAAAGACGTTCAGAATAATTTTCTATTAGTTCCGTCGTGTAAGTTTAATATAAAGCACGTTCAGATAACTAAAACTAGTCGAGTGGAGATTTTTTTATAATAAAATGTGATGATATGTCACGTCATGCGGGGAATAAATCACAAAATAATCACTGTTCACTCACCATGTTTTATGGTGTAACACGCGATACCACGATGTTTTTTTGCGGAGCGCACTACACGTCCACTGGCCCCGGCGGTTAAGGCGAGACTGCGCTGTCCCGGAGTCATTTTCGCGCGCTCGTGTGCGCCCGCGCATCGGGCTGATTGATCCTGATAATGGGCCCTAGTGATAACGATTTTCACGGCATTCCCTCGCTAACAACTTACAGAGGTGGCATACAATTTTGTGATAGCGCCATTTACGCAGTTGGCGAATATATTAATGCATTGACTGTGCTAATTTGGTTGATAAGGTTCTTTTCATAGAATTAACATTCATTTATATTCATTTATGTTTCTCAGAAGCGCTGCGTGTGCGTGTTGGAGAAGATCGCGAGATTGATTGCTTTACATTTATTCAACGCAAATTTGATTATTTTTCTCCTGTTGCCTTGTGATACCTATTTGGAGTATAAATTCAAAACTGGTTGCAGCATGATAACCTTTCGAACTAAGTACTGATTTTTGTCGTTCCGCATCGGGTCTGCGTCGGTCGTGTACGGTGCAGTTGGTAGTTGGTAGACACGATCGAATCGTACCTACGTGTTGCGAGTGTCGTTCCTGTTACCAAGATTTCCAGTCAATTTTACAGTACCTCTCCAAATTCCTTGCTTCCAAAGCAGCTAATCCATTCAATGACTTGTTACTAATACCCTGTGCGGGTGCCGTAGGTTATCCTACGTCATCGAGTATAAGAAAAATTCCACTTTGTAGTGATAGTAGACGTTTAGGAGATCCACAAAACGTTGGTCTGCCCGTGCGCAGCCTGGCACAGAAAATAGACATCAAACCTACGGCGCCGTCACACCACAGTCTATTAATGGTTGTTAGCTAATCTCTCTTTCGTTTTCTCGACATTTTCTATTTTTCACTTGTGTTAACTAAATGTTTGTTAACGTTTCATACGATAGATAGCTTAATGAAAAACTAATAATGTCCGGAGAAGGTCGATAAAGGTATTTTGGTAATTTGTCTTACTTTCAAAAGTTACAAAGCTACTAAGCAACAAAGTCCTAATTATAAAGGTAGGTAAACACAAAATTCCTAGTAGGTACCTTCTTAACGGAGGTAGTTCAGGTGTCAGGACCTAATTTGAATGACGCAGTAATATAGATTTCTCAAATAACCAGGGCCCGCTTAGCCAGGTTATACTTTATCTATTACTAGTGGACCCGGCGCGAATTCGTTCGCGTTACGTCTTACCCTTACATACCTACTATATAGAGCAGGGGTAGGTCGGGATTTACCCTTTTTTTCTTACTTACAAACCTTCCTCATAAATCACTCTATCTATTGTTGAAAACTGCATTAAAATACTGTAAAAAAGTTTAAAAGATCTAAGCATACATAGACGGCGGGAAGAGACTTTGTTTTATACAATGTTTATATAGAGTATAGATGTGTAAGCGTATGCCAACATTACCTTCAATAAATTATAATTATGATGGATCACCTTATATACACGTTAACTGTACCTTAAAGTTAACAATATTAGCAATAAAAGTTTACTACTAACACTCTCTCGACGTCTTCAATATTTTCTGCCCTTGAACGGTAAGTTGACGACGGTATAAATTTTATTCACAACATCTAGGTGCGTGAAATCCAATCTAAGCGAATTTAAGATGAGTGCCCTCCCGAATATTTTCTATACACTGGGGGTTGTTCAAAAAGGGAACCTCAAAAGCACTGCATCTGCTGATCTTCTGGACGCTCTGGTGATCACATTCCATCAGGTGGCCCGTTTGATCGTGTGCCTCAAATGATTGTCATGTCATGTCATGTCAAACTCCAATTCTTTCCATAATAAATCTATTCAGGTATAATCATGCCAGCTCCTGTTGTTTTTTTTTGTACCTTTTTTTGTTTTTAACCTACCAAGGATACAATCCATATTTAGATTACGTAAATAAGATTATATTTCTTTTTTTTTTTGCTCAACTCAAGTGGCTTCCAATTCGCTTATATTCTTTATGTTCTTTGTTACCCTCTCGTAACGTGTCTCCCGTTCCCAAGACCTGCTTTGTCGTTCTAACTTGCAATGCACACCGTCTGCTTCTCTGATTTTATAATAATAGATACATATTGTATTTCAGGCATTAGGTACAACCACAGAGAAAAAATATAGGTACAAAGTACAAACGATAGAACCCATAACAACATAACAAACACATATTTAAAAAATATTAATATGAAAATTATATGTTAGTAACTTACTGTATAACTTATTAATGTTACTCTTTTTAGGTCCCAGTAATAAACTTCATCTGGATCACGATAGAGGGTAAGAAGGTAAGGACTTTCTTACCCTCTTTCGTGAGTCTGCTGTAAAATATTTCTTAAGAAATAAGCCGCACCCTTTGGGTTGTTTTCCTTTATTCCGGTTGGTAAGTATTGTGTGTTTGTTAGAGTGCACAATAAACCGTTAAAATAAATTATGTCTAACACGTAGTAAAAATTTGTTGGGTACTAGGAGTCTATAGTTTTATGTAGGGCAATGCTTTTAGACAATAGTTATTAACTTGTTATACACTACCTGCAAGTACAACTAAACTTGTCGTCTACCATTTGGGTCACCAGAGGTCACCGCTAAAGATCCCCAAAATGGAATCGCTGCATTGCGACTGCATACCAATTCATTCTAAAAAAATATTCCATTCCAAGCCATAATAGCCCGTAATACAGCAAGAGCTTCGAAATAATAGAAAAATTTTAATGAGAATGTCTTGTGTAAGTAAATATAAATTAATTTGAAGAACACAAATAGGTTTGTCAATGAATTTCTAACCTAAAACGGGCCATTTGTGATTTACACAAAGCGCAGGTAAAATGCTAATTTTGTTACAATAGCATGTCACGAAAACTGACACGTGCATTCAAGTGCATTCCTTTTTATACATACATGAAATTTTAATAACATTTTCAAAACCCGGCGCTGTGAATATTATTCCAAACATCAGGCAGACAACATATTTTAGAGCCTATTCTGTTTTCCTAGTGGAAGCGTGAAGTTGCGAAGTCGAAGCCGAAGACACACACTCCACATCCTCACACTTTAGAGCCAAATTGGTCGCGAACTGTGCGATTCCAAAGGGACTTTCTCCAACGCACACTAAGGTTGTGAAATGAACTACCTGGAGAGGTTTTTCCTGGAGAGTACACCATGAAGTTCTTCAAGAAAGGGGTGAAAAGGATTTACGGGGTCGATAACGCGTGGGTGATGCTCCTGGTATTGCAAACGTCCATAGGCTGCGGCGACTGCTTACTGCAGGCCGTAAGCTTGTTTGCCACCTTTGTGGTATATAAAAATAGTCGCAACTGCTGAATGAACGCCTCCCCTAAACTGAGCTATAATAGGTATGGCATATCTAGATGAATACAGGAGTCAGATCGGTTTCGAAGATGCGGGTTAGGTCTTATGTTCAATAATGGAGCTCCTATCCCTGAGATGATGATTATAAGATATTTTATACTACCACCCAGTGTTATTTTATTTGGATGACATCGCACTCGTCTGATAATGTAACATAAAATTATATCATTCAGACATTACCAACTTACTTACCAAAGACCATTTAACTACTAAGTACAGGCAGAAACAAAAACTGGTCACGATGGTTGGGCTCGATGATTGTGATTGTTCTGTTTGTTGTCACGTCATTACGCGCATTTGTAGAGTCCTTTTCATAACAACTGTGTCTTCTAGGCTAGTCTATCTATATCTATACTATAACAGAATTATAAAAAGGAAAGATTTGTTTGTTTGTAATGGATGGAAACTCAAAAACTACATTACCGATTTTAAAAGTTCTTTCACATGTAGAAAGCTACATTATCAGCGAGTAACATAGGCTGTTATATTTTATGTTCAAAAAATTAGAGTTCAATAGGAAAATTAACATCCCAATCAGGACTTGACATTGGCCTAGATAAAGTCGCGGTTCATAATCTCGGCCTACCCTACCAGTGGGATAGAGGTGTGAGATCTATTTATGTATGTATGAATGTATATAAGTTATTTTTTGTTTGCCCATGGTAATTTTTGTCGTTCACCTTTGTTAACGCGACCACTATGTGAATACTACCTACTTAGCCTTTTCCGCTCCATTTCGAATGATACGAGACAGTTAGTCCCCAAGCTAACGCCAGTAAAGAGTAGCGCCTGTTATCTGTGTCGTTGAGGAAATTAAAATTGGAAATGTATTACGGGTGGGAGTTTGTAAGATAGATGAGAGCAGTCTTTATTTTGGTTTAAAAATGACTAGTAAAATTTTGAATTTTATGAAATACGGAGTATTTGATTATAACGATTGCGTTGGTATTAAGTGATAATACACGTATGATATACGTGACCACAACTTTAGTTTAATATGCATAAATACGACGTCCATAAACAAAATATTTTCCTTATATTCATGATAAAAATGTCGTTTTGTCCAATGCCGTTGTTGCTGTTGTTCACTTGTCTCTAACATACAAATACAGGTTTTCTCTCAGAGCTTCGGTTGGTATTCAACCTTTTTATTAATTTTGATATTAGGTGAAATTGATATCGCAATCCAAACACACTAAAAGAGTAAGATCTGTTTGCACCTGCAACGGATTGCGCGATCTGTTTCTACTTACAGCTCCTGTCGATAACTCAGAAAATTCCAAAGACTTTTAGGGAAAATTTATCATTTTATGAATGAGCGAAAAGCAATAATGCTTGCTTTAAAGTGTTACTGTGCGAGGGACAAGGCAGTCAGTGTCATTACAGACACGAACCGTGTCATCTTAGTCCTCATGATGACAACTCAGCTGCTGTTTATTTATTTATTTATTTGTTGGAGTACCAACAGCTTAGCGGCTGACAGCTGGCGATTGTCTCGGTGTTGCTAATGTCTATAGGCAGTGGTGACCACTTTCCATCAGGTGGCCCGCTTGCCTGTTTGCCTATCGTATGACATAAAAAAAATAAAAAATATAAAAGAAGCTTATAAAATAAATTAAATACTATGAATAAACACAGTCAAGCTAATTATAAGTACTCGCTGATAACCACACTGATAACTGATAACTATTTTGCAGTTATGTAGGTACATAACTCGCTGGTATATACATACTTACAGAATTCGTCTAGGTCAGCTCCGTAGAGGTTGAACGCGCGGACCGCTAGTAAAACAATAATAACCTAACTGAAAGAAAAACAACTCGAATATTTTTTAAACTACTACACCGATTTTAACGAAACAAAGCTAAGATCCATCTAGATTAAACTGCGTTTGAAGTAGAATACATCGAAATCAGTCTACTTGTTCGGGAGCTACGATGCCACAGACAGACACGCACTTCCTCACATACACAGAGCCACAGATTTACACGTTAGAACGACACATCCAGCTGTTACACGCGATTTTTACCAGGTCATCTGTTCACCTAGTGGGAGGCCTACTACTGGGTAGGCCTGGGTACTTCCGGTAGGTGGTCGCCGCTCGAGAACTTTACTGCCCTACCAGTCATAGGTCATGTTCGGCGAGCTATATGCGTCCTGCGCACAGCCACTTAAGTTTGGCAATCCTTCGGGCTATGTCGGAAACCTTATTTATTTATTTATTTAACAGTTTATTGTGCACAATAACATTTATACAATATTGACATAAGGAAAACAACACAACAGGTACAGCTTATTTTATAAGAAATATCTTACAGCAGACCTACGGAAGAGACAGGGCATAATCAGAAAGGCAGACGGCCTTACGGAGGAACCTTAGTTCGCTTGCAGATCTCCTCATTCCTGATTCGATCTCGTAATGAGACTGTGAGCATAGTCCTGTCCAGCGCCCTTTGGATAACAGCTTACTTGTATGGCCCACAGTGAGCGGCCACGTCTCTGTTCCATAGGTCATCACTGGCAATACACACTGGTCAGAGACCTTACACACTAAGAAAATATATGGCGCTGTTGCCAACCGAGTTGAATTCGTCGATTGACCTCTTTCTCGAAATTTGACCTACCTAGCTGAACTATTTGTCCTACCTGGGTATGTATGGTTGTCAACAACTTCAAGTTGGGTGCCTCCAACTGCCACTGGAGTATGCACAACATGGACATTTAACATAATTTACTTTTTTTTTAGTACTGGTCATAGAATCAACAGCTCATAAAACTTTTACATCAGATATTCGTAAATATCAGTTAGCCAATAACAGATTCTTACTCTATAGAATCTTACTTCTTCTACATTCTCGTTTCGTATCGTCAGAGATTTTGTTGGTTCTGTTTCTACGTCGGGTATTGAAAAACTTTAACCCAACCGTGTAAACAGTTTCCACGAACCTGTTGTTATAGTCGTCCACGTTGACACACTCTCCTAGGCATTCGAAGCGGTTTTGTAATTCGAGTTGAAAGCACTCGGGAATTTCGTTTTGGATGAGTGCAGGAGCGTAGACTTACTTCATCAATTTCACTCTTTCCAGCTTTTTAAATTAAACGTGCCTCTTAACCAAGCGGTGTTTACTGACAATTTTTATGCTGTTCATAACCGAGACATCATTAAATATAATATGCTGTTTCGTAGATAGAATGAAGTCAATCTAATTTTTTGTGACACCATCGGGACTAATCCACGTCTATTTTAAATATGAAATTACCATTTGTATGGACAAAATGATCAAAATTGTACTTTTCATTTAAACAAATTGTTCAATTTCTTGAAAACGGTTAAATCGATTTACATGAAACTTCGTTGGTATAATCAGACAACATTAAGCTAACATATCATAAAATAAAATCTGGTTAAAGAGGCAAAACCGACAACAAATGAATAGGGGTATTTTAATAAAAGACGTTTACAAACCTTGGTAACATTTTTTTTAATTTAAATGTCTTGGAAGCATTTTCGCATGATTGTTTTAACATAATATGCAACTGAAAAAAATGTGAGCAAATATATATGGGTAAAATATTTATATAAAAGAAACGGCAACTTCATTCTTAAGTAAACACCTCTATTATTTTAACCACTGCGATATCCAACTTGTCATGCGTGAAGTTCATGCAAAAAATGTTGCCAGGGGTTGTAAAGGGCTCTTGATGATGATGACGACGATGATGATGAGAAGAAGAAATTACAAACAATACGACATTAAGTATTAATCATACAGCACCACAGCATTGCGACAGTAAGCGGAAACACTATAGAGTACCTATAGGTAATGTACCGGGGTAATGACCACTGCATGTCGATCCGCACCTACACTATAATTATCTGAATTCACATGCCTGGTTATAATTAGTTGGCTTGTCTATTTATAGTATTCACCTTAGAAGTAGGTAAGTACACGGTAGTGTCTATATTAGTACCTGGTTACTGTGTTAGTAAGTATAGGCGAAAACTGGCACGTCAAATTAAAGTATAGTATGACTACATTTTGACGACCTTCAGGTAGACGAACTGAGTGGTTCAGTTGGTTAACATGCCGGTCTGCCACGCAGAGGTCTCTGGAACAATTTTCGGCCGGACAGAAATTTAAATGATGACTTTTAATTAGTAATCATCATCACAGCCCGTAACAGTCCACTGCAGGACTTAGGGCCTCTCTCACAAAAGAGGAGGTTATTGCCATAATCTCCACGCTTGGCAGGCGGGTTGGGGATCGCAGTATTTAAATATAACAATGGAAAATGCTGCTGCCCATTTTCCAGACTACGGAGACTCTTGATCTTTTGCCTCGAAAACATTAGTCGCCTTGTACGACACCCATGAGTGTTAGGGGTTGGTGCTATTCTACTCTGCCGGACTCCACACGGCCAAGTGTTAGGGATATAATTAGTAATAAAATAGTATAATAAGAATGTATTTAAGAGTGTATGTAGTTTATCAGTTTGCAATGCCGACCCCGTAAAAACCTTTTTACCTCTTTCTTGAAGAACTCCATGTTATACTCTCCAAGGAAACCCTCTCTAGGTAGTTCATTCTATAACCTTAGTGTGCGTGGCCGCACAGTTCGCGACCAATTTGGCTTCTAAAGTTTCATCAAAATCCATTAAGTATCTAGCTAATTTTGGCGAGAAAGAGAAACAATCACCTAACCTAACCTAAACATCCATCGTCATAAGCTTACGTGTTTATAATATTAGTAGGTAGGTGATAATGTAATGAATGAAATGTCTATGTCCGCAAGATAACTTTACATACGTATAGCCTACAAGAACAACTCCAAAAAATTCTTAACAACTCCCAACTAAATCAATTTCCCAGTCGTATTCATATTACGTCCATGCAGGGACGCCATCACCATAACCACACTTATCTTGCATCTCTAGCTAGGTAGATAGAGCACTGCATTAAACATTTGCAAAACTATATCAGTTCAAAGTTGGGCGGACAATTATGTTACCAGCAGTTCATTCAACTCTCTGCTAGATAGGCATACTAATTCTTCCTCGACACAAAACTGTAAGTATGAAAAGACGTGAAACGTGACTATTGATAAAAGTATACTTATTTTTAACCTGTCAATCTTCGACACGACGGGTGAACGTTCGGACAGATCGCAAAAAAGCCAACAAGTCTTGGTCACATGCCATCGGGTCGCCTGCCTACAGTATGTAATTATGGTGCGCTTATTGGGCGGAACACATTGATTTGAACACGCACGTTGTTTGACTGGAACATGAGCATCAAGTCTGCTTCCCCATTTGATATGCCCGATTTGGCCAATCTGGGGTAAACCTGAATGCCACGCTGCTCAATTAATCATCATCATCATCGTCCTAGCGCTTATCCCGGCCACTGCAGAGGTCCGCTTCCCGCTTCACTCTGCTGAAACATCCGAAGTAAAGAACCTATCATCATCCATCATCATACATACCTCCATATAGGCCTCTTTCCACGTCCTCCACACCGACTGGCTTTGTAGTATGGTCAATAATTTTCAGAAGTCGCGAGCAATGTGGTAATGTGTTTGGACTGGAGCACCGTTATCCTCTACAGATGTGCAGTTTTTCCCTTTTGACAGCGATGTTGAATATTGGGCGCCCCGTATCTGGACGCCGAAATTCAAACCGTTCAATCATCCATCTGCCACCGCAGATATGTTGTTTCACTGTGCACTGTCTAGGTTGGTACTCACGTATATCGCGATGAGCGTTTATATTTCATGTTTCAACATTGTAATCTCCAGTCCAGCCCGTTTGCAAAGTGTGGGGATTATGGCAGAACCTTTTAACTGGGGACTTAAAGTGGATTATTATTTTGATGGCAATGGTCTTTTTTAATTCTGTATTGAATACTTAGATACTTATGCGGTAGAAATGTGCTTACTACGGAGTATGTGTGCGGTCATCATAGGGTATAAAATGAGAAATATCAGACCGATAAAATGATAAGAGTCCGTTGTAAGCCTTATATAATACTTCATAATAGTGACAGTCTGCGTGAGAGATGTCGCGGTTACAAGAGTTTCACCTACGCTGTTTTGCGAAACATAGCAAAAAACTATATCATATTTTCTTAAATAAAAAAGCTGCCAGTTAACAGAATCCAGAAAGTGAAGGATTCATCGCTGAATCGGATGCGAGCGCCAACAATACGAGAATGCTCACAAAATATCAACAGCCCATAACATGCACTACTAGACTTAAGCCTCTTCCACTATGGTTTTGCCATAATCTCTACCCTTAGCAGGCGGGTTGGATATTGCAGTATGTAGGTACTGAAAATACCAAATAGAAAATGTTGCTGCCCATTGCCTGGGTTTCACCAACCGGAGTAAGTAGGTGTGGGTATTAGGGTTGAGTTAGAAGATGATAAACAGTACCATTAAATCAACATTCAACGGTTATTAATTGGTTCCGAAAATTAATCTCAATAACTTTGATGGGGATTTCAAAATGAGTGTGGATATTTCACTTTTTTCAGTCTTAGACTTAGGTTGGAACCTTGGGTCAACCTCGCTTTGCCAACAGTATTATTAGGCACACCTTACAAGTGCTGAGCTCGTTGCGGTGTTAAAGCTCGTTTAGTATCTAAGTAAGTTAGTTCGACCGTCTAGTCATCAAAGAAAAAACTGTATCTTTTTCCCGGACTTGGACGCCTGACCTAATCAGAATCTGACGTAGTCTGACACTGACTAAATAAGAAACTGACTACTGCAGAACCTATCGTCCAGCGAATCCGAGTCTAGCCGAGTGCTTCTATTTCATACTAACTACCCGTATTCAGAAACAAACGTGGAGCGTCGGTCGCCTAGTGGTAAAGGTATTCGACTCGCAAGCCAGAGGTTCCCACACACAGTGCGCGCGACCGCACAGGGTTCCAATTCCAAATACTTGAGTGGCGATCGGTTCTATGCTTCCGTCAGAATTAACGAAATTGACCAATCATAGAGCCATACTGAACGCAGTGCGCGTACACTTATACTTACATATACACAGACGAGCACAAGAGAGAACTTCTTCTTTACAACAAGTACATACGTACTGTTAGTGAAATTCCTACCTAAACCTACCGTAAGGTAGGTTTAGGTAGGAATCATCAATAATCATTAGATCAGTTAGTTTAGTTAAATTATAATTCTAACATGCTGCCTATTCAAATTTCAAAATGTTATCATTTAATATATTAATTATAGTACCTACGGGTTTAATAGGTTTCAGTAATCCAAGCGCCTGATAAATAATGTGCAGCAATATCGGCCGTTAATTTCGCTGTAAAATAAGTGTATTACAAAACTAGCAGGCGCTTGCTTCCATACTTCGCTCTTCAATCAACCAGCAATTATCGGCTGAATTCGAAATATCTGCGTAATAATTCAGAAACATTTTCCCGATAAAATTATGAAACATGGCTCAATATTATTATTAAAGCAGGGTTAGAGTTGTTGCATTTGTTTTATAGCAAACAAATTTATAGCCTACTAGTGGACCTAGTGCGACTTCGTTCGCGTGGCATACTACTCCTACCCTACTCTACCCATACCCTTACCCCTACCATACACCTACCCTATATCTATTCTATAACTATCATACACCCATATACTTTCCCCTAGGTATCCTGTTTTTCTTGCTTATAAATATTCCTCTTGAATCACTCCATCTATTGTTCAAATACGCATTAAAATCCTTTCCGTTTAGATCTAAAGATCTAAGCCTTACATATATAGATAGATACCTACATAGGGACAGACGGCTGGCAGGGACTTTGTTTTATGATATGTACCTACATATATTGATGCTCTTACAGTGAGGGAAAACGACGTGATGAAACCTGCACATTCAAGCTACTGAAGGTGTAACCATGATCCCATTTGGTTAGCTTCCCTTGTTAACATGGTTACTGAGGACAGATGGCAGTCACTCTACTGTAATTATTTGATCTGCCAAATCCTGGATTATGGTCAAGGCGAACTCCGGGGCCTCGCGCGCGAAAGCACAATCGAGACATTAATGCCAAGATCACAGTCAGTTATAAATAATGGATGATTTAGAAGCAAACCAAAAATAAAGTAAATACAGACTTATGTAAATAAGACAAAAATAAATACGGAAACAGCATGTCTAAAGTCTTTAGATAAAGAGTATATAGCAAACAACTTATTTATTTTCCATGACAACACTAGAATTAGCAAAACCAAATATAAGGATGTTGACTACAAAATACCTGCATTGCACTATAAAAATTACCTGTGCTACATACCTACTGCGTAAAAACGAATTATCTTCACGTCTTAGTAAAATAAATATTAGATTACTTTCGAGCTTTTGCTCGCGTTAATTTTCCGGAAGGCCAGATAAATACAATCAGTTCACCAACCTTGCCAGGATCCCAGCTTTTGACACTGGAGGCTCTGCATTGCCTATTGCCTAGGTTCATAATATCTTGGTACAAGTTGGGGCATTGTCTCGTATGCATTTTTTTCCGAGGAACGCCATCAAGTGACATTTCGCGGAAGAAAATGCTCACTGCCCACATGCCAACCCCGTTCATTCACAAAAAGTCACCCTCCCCACCCTACCTCACTTACTGCTGCCGATATACCAGTTAAGTTGTCTACCTTTAGGCGTGATGATACAAACACCCAAACACGAATCAAATATTTAAAGACCTCATTTCAATATTTGTTTCGAGAGGCTTAATTCGCGGCGTTGACAACTAGCGAACGAGCTACTTATTGTATAGGTTATATTGAAGTGCCAGACACAAATAATGGTCATCACATCACTTAGGTACAAATGTCATCAAACAGAGGATGGAAAATGTTTAGCCAATTAAGCGATAATAGACAAACCAGTGTATAGTTATTGATTTGGGAATTAGTTACTATCTACATCATACTATTTAAATAATTAAACACTGACAACGATCAAATACCTAATTTTCAATAATATATTCCAATAATACATTTTTAAGCCCCACTGCGTACTAATGTTTTGTCTAGCGGGCGAAGGAAAAGCAGTTTCTTCTAAGTACTGTTTACAAACTCGACTTTCACGGGAAAGTAAGTCGTCTAACGGACGAATCCTTGTTTTCTAGGAATAAAACTCTTCGCCCTGAGGAGGATGAAGCCCTTATGCAATTTGGAATTACATTGCGCGCAGATCAAAAACTCCACAGCACTTTGTTTGACCTACATTTGATGGGTGGCTGGGACTAAAACCGCCGGATATAGCTCGAAAATGTCCGCGCTGTTGAAAACCTTCGTAAATGACAGCGTGACGCCATACGATTACGGCCAGTATGTTACCAGAATAGTAACATACTGGCCGACCGATCGATACATGGAAATGCACCGAAAAGTTTTTGCAGCATTTTCAACTGAGAGCTGACGAATGACGTTAAAATCAATAGGTGCACGCTTGTGTCTGCAAATATTTATTGTGTACGAATCTAGGTATAGGTCTCTTTCCGTGCTGTAAAGCCGTAGTTTTAATGAGAGTTTTAAAGCTATCTAAAAGCCGCGGCTTTTATCCGCATCTTTATAATATAGAAAGTGAAATGAAAAGCATCGGTGGCCGAGTGGTTAAGGTATCAGACTCGTAAGCGAGAGATACCTACGAGATACGTAGTCTGCCTGGGCGAGTACCACCGCCTTATCTATTTCTGCCGACAAGCAATATGCTTGCATTGTTGTGTTCCGGTTTGATGGATAAGGTAGGCTGAGCAATTACAGGCATGAGGCATTTCATGTTAGTCCTTACAGTGACAATGCACCTGTGATTGCATCGTAAATGCATCGTATATGTTATGGGCGACAGTTACCGCTTGATATCAAGTGGGCTGACGGCTCGTTTGTATTAACAATTTTTTTTTGTGCTACGCCAATGCGAAAAACCGATGCGATATACAGTACAAAATACAGATTATCGTTATACACAATACCAGTATGAAAGGAGCTAACATAGCTGTGGACGTCTATAGAGACGCAAGCTCATATTATACTGGTTTTATTACTTACCTACTATCCAAATTAGTTCGTTTCCTTTCTACGACAAGTTTCTTAGGTATACTAGACAGACAAAATTTTTTTTCTTCACATTTCCAATAGTGGTTAAGCCAAAGTAAGTTACTTTGACGAATGATTCATTTGAATTGCACCGTGTTCGCTGCATATACCCAATTAAATTTGGAACAGGCCGGTATAAAACACAACGCTGTGACCCAAAAACAAAGCAGTTATTAATCGATGATTTTAATTAACCTTTTCAACGCTACAGTCGCAAACATCGACAGACCAGCGGGGCGACCGCACTAAATTGGAACAAAAAACGTGACGTTTTTCGTATCGCGGTAATCTTTTTAACGGATTAGCTTTTTTTTGGAAAGTAACGAACTGTCAAAGTTTTCATTTTATTTATTGCGTATCACAGTTTTCAAAAGATTTCACAATATTATATAGTACTTACTTTTACGTACGTACTTAGTTTTGGTAGCGCATTGAACGTGTGGGGGGCGTCCGTTCTTCCGCGCGTACCTCTTACCACAATTGCCACGTCGACTTGTCGTTAACAGTACAGTGAATCCTCGGAAGTACATGCATATACTTACTCCAGCGATAGTCCTGTCCCTTTATACAGACGCAATACCCTGTAAATATTTGTTCCTGACTATCTACCGCTTTTCCCGGAATTATATTTGCCTTGCTGTTTGATTGCATTTCCACGGAAATGAAACTCGTTAACATTTCGGGTGAAATTATTCTATCGAAAATTCGTTCGTTCATTCTGTAATCTTTGCAAGTAATTAAAATTTTCACTGATAATTCAAAGCGGCTGTAGTATAACGTTGTATTGACATGTTATGAAATACATTTTTAATTACTGTTTTAACGACCATTTAACACCATCACATGAAATTCAGTTGTGTGATGACAATTTTTGGTCGTCTCGTATCTCGATCGTCACCCAAGCTGTTATTTTGTGCCCAAGCTGACTTGACCACGTTCAGACTACCAGCTACCCCAAACTTGCCGTGGTAAATGATTGTGCAGAAGCCCTGTAAACAGCGTAGATACAATTCCACTATACTTATATGAAAGCATTTCCCGAGGGCGTTTCGTAGAAACGTAGTTTAATCATATGTTCAATATAACGCTATCAAAGTCAATAAAATGTTGTAGACGACGTGCTTCAGAAACCAATATAAATTCTTGTAGTTTGTCAGATTTTCGTTTACATATATCGTTTCTAAGTTACACGGGTTATAAAAGTTCTATGGAATTTCCATTTATTCCGTGTAAAAAGCTTCTTAAAAGCGCGCTCAGGAAACACTCCTCTAATGAGGGGAGTACTAGGTTAGGAGTAGTGCAGAAGTACCTAATCGAGTATCTAACAATGAACGCATGCTGGAATACGATGAATGCTAGAAGAACAACATCGAACAATAATGGAAAAATATTGAAACAGTTAGTACAATAAGTATACAAACAAGAGCATAAGCCACTTCACTACATAGTATAAAACAAAGTCGCTTTCTCTGTCCCTATGTCCCTTTGTATGCTTAAATCTTTGAAACTACGCAACGGATTTTGATGCGGTTTTTTTTAATAGATAGAGTGATTCAAGAGGAAGGTTTTTAAGTAAGAAAAAAAGGGTAGGTAAGGGTAAAATAGGTGTACGCGTACGAAGTCGCGCCGGGTCCACTAGTATAGAATAAAACCCTCTTACAGGGAATTTGGTGCAATGTTAGACTAATTGAATTGGTTGAAAGAAGGAGCCATTGCTTTGGGCTTTACTCACAAAATCATTATTACTTTTATATAGAAAACTGTACAATTACATTGTGCTCTTCGCGACTTGATCGCGATGAAAAAGCGATTGCGTCTTCATTTTATTTTAAAAAGTACGCCTACTTACTCCCTTTCTAAGCATGTAAGTACATATAAGTACCTATTAATCCCAGCACAGGAGCATCAGTGGCACAAAGGGACATAGGGACAGAGAAAGCGACTTTGTTTTATACTATGTAGTGAAGTATAAAACAAAGTCGCTTTCTCTGTCCCTATGTCCCTTTGTATGCTTAAATCTTTGAAACTACGCAACGGATTTTGATGCGGTTTTTTTTAATAGATAGAGTGATTCAAGAGGAAGGTTTTTAAGTAAGAAAAAAAGGGTAGGTAAGGGTAAAATAGGTGTACGCGTACGAAGTCGCGCCGGGTCCACTAGTATAGAATAAAACCCTCTTACAGGGAATTTGGTGCAATGTTAGACTAATTGAATTGGTTGAAAGAAGGAGCCATTGCTTTGGGCTTTACTCACAAAATCATTATTACTTTTATATAGAAAACTGTACAATTACATTGTGCTCTTCGCGACTTGATCGCGATGAAAAAGCGATTGCGTCTTCATTTTATTTTAAAAAGTACGCCTACTTACTCCCTTTCTAAGCATGTAAGTACATATAAGTACCTATTAATCCCAGCACAGGAGCATCAGTGGCGTAATTTGTTGCGGCTTGGCTTCGTAATTGAGAGGAACCGAATTCGATACCTAGTACCGCCATGTCATGACTTTTCCGACTTAAATGTGATTACTGGTGGACCTACCCCTACATACACCTACTTACCCCTACCTACCCCTTTTTTTATGCTGATAAAAAAGGGGCTTCTTGAATCACTTTATCTATTGTTAAAAACCGCTTAAAATCAGTTGCAGAGCTTAAAAGATCTAAGCAAACATAGCTACATAGGGACAGACGGCAGGTGTTTTATATGTATAGATAGAAGTTGTTACACTAACCGATGTTTTTACGGTAGGGGAAAACATCATGAGGAAACCTCTCGCCTGAATATTATAACCCATGATGATCAAGAGACAGGTTCCCTTGTGAACAGGGTCACTTGGCAGTCACTGCACTGTAATTACCTAATCTGCCAAATTCTAGATCATGGTTCAGGCGGAGCCCAGCCCCTCTACGTGCACAACTGAGATATTGACGCAAATATGATGTTATACACAATAACAAACTGTCTGTTAGTAACAAAACCTCTCGACACATCCGTGAAGGTCTTGTTAGGCATCGATATGGAAATCTATATTGTAAGGAACCCCTTCATTGGCTACCACCTACCCTACTCGCCTTATAAATAACGAGCAGATCAAGCAGGCAACACCCCGTCCCTACGGCGCACCCCGTCCCTACGGGGTGTCACCCCGTCCCTACGGGGTGTCACCCCGTCCCTACGGGGTGTAGCATCCGATGAAACCTGAAAGGCCCTTATGGCTACAGGTGCTTCCAGGGGGTGTTTAGTACGTATGCGCCTAGGTTCTTTTGGCGAGTCGTGCATAACCAGTCCGGCCGGCCGGCTGGGATACTCATGAGAGTTCACCTCCTCCCTCCCAACCGCAATACCGGAGGGTGCCCATTTCCTTTGCGTTGGGCAAAAAAAAAAAAAAAAAAAAACAAGCAGGCAAGCTCTTTTTGGTACTTGGCTCTCGGAACGGACGGACGTGCTACAGAATCGCCGTTGGTTATTAAGGTCACATGAGCTATTTTCCTGGTTATTTTCATTGTTGTTTTCTACCTGTTTTCGGTTTAACTGATCTGGGCAAGTGTGTAATCGCTATGTGTTGAAATCTAGTGCAAATAATGGTTAATTCTGTTTTTTTTCTAAGAGTTTTTTAAATTGATAATTTTGTTATAAAATATAAGAAGGTTTTTCGTTAAGTCTTGTTTTTTTTAATAAATTTTGTCGTAGTTCCTAAAAATATATTTACGAACGTAATTCTGTCTCCAACAAGTTTTCCATCGATATGAACTAACACTGTTTCAATTCAATATAAACCATATCTGTTACTTTTTATTGACGGATTGACGAGGTATGTACAAGTGGTTTGTATGTTTGGAAAATTGGTTTGAGACAAAGTGTATGACCTTATAAGTTATTACACATTCAATAAATAAAACAATCAACTTTGCGCTAATATCCCGGCTGTGCTCTCGTACACGAGGGCTTGGGGTCCGCCTTGACCATGATCCAGGGTTTGGCAGATCAGATAATTACAGTGGAGCGACTGTGCCTTCTGACCTCCATGACCCGGCTACCAGGGAATCCTGAAGAGATTAGATCATGGTTACACATTCAGGGGCCTGAATGTGCAGTTTCCGTAAGAAACATCGGTTAGTGTTCAACTAATGTACATAACTCAGAAAAGAGTCATTGGTACATGGCCGGAGCGGGATTCGAACCCGGTATCTCTCGCTTACGAGTCGGATACCCTAACCGCTCGCCCACCGACGCTCATCAGTTAAGTAATTACACATGCAATTCGTTATACAATAAAGAAAATTAGGTAAATAAGTGAGAAAGTACAAGTGGTACCTAGTGCTTACACTTCCTTTCTTCCTCCTGGTTTTTTTACGTACGTACAGTTTGTTACTATGTATATGTCGCAGCCGGATGGTTAAATTAGCCAGTTAATTAAACGGCTAGCTATTTAAGCAGTTATTTAATTGAAAATTGGCCAAATACATGAACTTTGAAAGTAAAGTCAAATGAACGATATTGCCTCGAGTTTACGGAGCTCTTCCATTCATTGTCATAATGCTAACCTAAACTAACTGAATAGAAACCTTATGCAAACTATTATTATACTTTGAAGTTATTGTGGGTAGGTTAGCATTGGAACAATGTGTGGAAGAGCTGCGTAAACTCGAGGCAATATCGTTCTTTCAACATCACTTTAAAATCTTATGAAACTAGCAAATTTTCAACTAAATAATTGCTCAAAAAGCTAGCCGTTTAGTTAACCGGCTAATTTAACCATCCGGCTGCGACATATATAAATACATATAAACCCAGTCACAAGCAACACAATAGCAAATAATGACGTGTAATAGACAGAGGTACACTACAAAGCGGAACAGAGATACGTGTATAACTACTAGATACTAAATACATCATCATATTGTATGCAATGCATGTATGTACAGAATACTGATGTATCGATTGGTTTCAAACAGCCTTTGTTGTCTAAGGTAGGTTTAGCCCTTGCCAGTCTGTTTGAGACGGCAAACTGGGATCTCAGATTATTGTACGTTTATGCAACTAGCTGCTTCCCTCGACGCAATATCTAATAGCTGTATCGATGTGTGTGGGACAAATATTGTGACAGTGGAGGTAAATGAAGATGTACCTACCTAATGGACGCGGCCCCTAATTAGGTATTATAACTACTTGTTGTCCGAAAATGATTGCCGAGCCATAGCATTGGTTGCCATAGGTACCGGTCTGTTATGTGAAGGGACATGGAATCGATACAGCATCCATAGTGAAAATAATCTTAGGTTTATTTTCATTAAGACGCATACATTATTTTTATTTGTCTTATTAAAGCTGTAATAAAAGTATTTAAATGTGCGTTGAATGAGTAAACGCAGTTTATTAAAATAAATTTAAAAAATTAACAGGAGCAGGCACTTAAAAATGTTGACAATTTCGTTAACTGCGTGATTGTGTTTAAAAATATTGAAATTAATAGTTTGAATATGTAGCGAGTTCGCTACATATTCAAACTGGTTATTCCGGTATTCATTTTGAAATATCTTTGAACATACTCCGTATTATCCGGAGGAGATTGAAGCAACATCTCCTAGACATACAAAAATGAGGTCCTTCGTCTGAGTCCAGATATAGAATAGATTGTTATTTATTGTATAATTAAGTTATTTATTATGTTTTGTTTATGTTATTGGAAATGTATCTAAGTAGTTTCTATAGTTTATGTTGGTATTGTATTTTGTACATTGCCTAAAATGTTAATATTCTTTTATAAGTTTATGTGTAAATGGTTGCCTGGAAGAGATCACTCTCAGCGATAAGGCCGCCCTCGTACCTATATTGTTTTAAACTGTACAATAAAGTGTTAAAAAAAAGTTGACTTGGGCACGTTGCAATTTACCCCGTTTAATGTCTAGGGAGGGCCACGTTAACTATAACTGTACAAATATAGAAATAGTGGCAGTATAAGCTAGTGGTTCTCTACGCTGGCTAGATCATTGTCTGGTAACAAGCGCTGCTCAGAATTTAATTACAAGTGTATCGGTTTCTTACGGGGTTTACCAGTCGGACCACTATCCTGTTTTATTTAAATGTAATATATCTAAGATAAAACAGAAACTGTCTGTAAGTAATTTTACAAGTAACAAAGTACGTTGGGGCGAGAGAAATAGTGATCAAATTAAAGACTACCAAGAATTGTGTAATGGAAAATTAAAATTGCTAGACATACCACTACAGTGCATAACTTTAATAAAATGTGCAACAGTGTCGACCATTTATTACAAATTGATAAGTTGTATTCTGACATAATACTGACTCTAAAAGAGAGTGCCCAGTCTACCTATGTCGGCAGTGATCGCATTAAAAGGCGAATGTATGTCACAGGCTGGAATAAATATGTGAGCAGCGCTCATAGGGAGGCTCGGTTACATTATCAAAACTGGATACTGCATGGTGCACCTTCTCACGGTTTGGTGTACGAGGCAATGCGTGACTCGAGAAAAAAGTTTAAAGCAAAAGTAAAACATGTTCAACAAAATCAAAAACAAATTAAATTAGATATTTTTGCAAAACATCATTGTAACAAACAATTTGGAAATTTTTGGAAAGCTACGAACAAGCTAAATACGAAGCCGAGCCTCCCTGTGAGTGTGGCTGGTTTAGGAGATCCAAAAGATATAGGCAACCAATTTGTAAGGCACTTTAAGGTTGAGTCTCCTTTAGGAACTGTGCAGCGGCCGGTCGATGTACAGGGTAAGGCGGATGAGCTGGCTGTAGTGTTTACAGACAAAACAGATAGCCACTGTTATTATTAAAATGACAAGGGGAAAATCACCAGGTCACGACGACCTCAGTGTTGAACACCTTAAGCATGCTGGGCCACATGTGCACCGAGTTCTGGCGTTATTTTATAATCTATGCCTTGGTCACTGCAATTTGCCACGGGACCTCATGTACACGATGGTAGTCCCGATCATAAAGGATAGGACAGGGGATGCCTCTGACGTGTCCAACTACAGGCCTATCTCGTTGGCTACGATAGTCGCCAAGGTATTGGACAGTCTGCTTGATCAACACCTGGCTAAGCATGTAGAACTCCACGATGCCCAATTTGGTTTCAAACCTGGCCTGTCTACGGAGAGTGCTATTCTCTGCCTCAAGCAGACTGTGCAATATTATACAGCTAGAAAAACGCCTGTATTTGCCTGTTTTCTGGACTTGTCAAAGGCATTCGACTTGGTGTCATATGGGGTACTATGGGATAAACTGCAGACCGAAACGACGCTCCTGAACGAAATTACATCTTTGTTCCGATATTGGTACGGCAACCAGGAAAACAGTGTAAGGTGGGCTGGGGCTATGTCTGATGTGTATAGGATGGAGTGCGGGGTGAGGCAGGGGGGGCTTAGCTCGCCCCGTCTCTTCAACCTGTACGTAAACCAGCTGATCGGTGAGCTCAGCAGCGCTCGTGTCGGATGTCACATTGATGGAGTGTGCATGAACAATGTGAGCTACGCTGATGATATGGCGCTGCTGAGTACATCGGTCGGGGGTCTTAGAAAGCTCGTAGCCATTTGTGAGTCGTATGCAGCGTCCCACGGACTTCGATACAATGGTGGGAAGAGCAAGCTTCTTATGTTTAAAGCTGGAAATCGAAACTACTCTAATGTCCCTGGATTATCGCTTTGTGGTTCTCCCTTGGGCTGGGTTAGGTCATTTAAGTACTTAGGTCATTGGGTCACTGATGATCTTAAGGACAACTTGGATGTGGAGAGGGAGCGTAGGTCGCTGGCTGTCCGATGCAACATGCTGGTCCGGAGGTTTGCACGTTGTACGAATCCAGTTAAAATAACTCTTTTCAGAGCGTTCTGCCAGTCATTCTACACGTGCAGCCTTTGGACCTGCTTTACTAAGCGGACGTACAGCGACCTACGCGTTCAATATAATAATGCGTTTAGGGTACTGTTGAGGCTGGAGTGGCGATGCAGTGCGTCCGGGATGTTCGCGGAGGCGCATATGGATGACTTTTATCCTATAATCCGAAAGCGATCAGCTTCTATGCTCACTCGGCTCCGCTTCAGCACCAACAGTCTCCTAAATGTGTTCAAAGACAGGTGGGATTCCCCTCTGCTGCGTCACTGGGTGAAGCTCCACACCGAACACTAATTTACGTCATATATAATAACTACTAACACTAGTATATAAGAGAAATTGTTACTAACACTATGGATGTATCTGTCTGAAATAAAATTTTTCAATTTCAATTTCAATTTCAAATTTCAATAACTAGTGTCATGTAAGAAGAGACTTGGCGGGTCACGTGGTTCGACTTGCTTAGTAGGCGATTACCTGCGTGAAATCCCCTCTACTGCCATTTGACAAGTCTCTTCTTTCATGACACGGATTTTACAGGTGTACAGTGTAGCGACTGCCATCTGACCTCCGCGACCCTGTTAATATACGCCTATGTTCCCGGCCTGGTAATCGTCAACACCGCATATAAGGCTCTGGAACGTTCAGTTTAAAGTATTTATTTATAACGCAAACCGGAGGGCGAAGCTAGTAGTCTCTTTCTGTCAAAAAAGTGTTTTAAACCTTGGTGTGGACAGCTCTTGTTAAAAACGCGACGCATGAATTCTCATATTTCTTTACTTTTTCATATTTTATCATTGTTTACCACAATCAAAAATATGATGTGGCGCCATGGGTGACTTCACTGATTCTCAAGATACAGGTAGTATCTTGGGAATCAGTGAAATCACCTAGTTTGGGAAGCAGGGCAACAATTTTTTTTATGTTCTTATCACACCTGCCATTTATCATGTACCTTACCTACTGTATTTGATATAAATAAAATATTGAAACAGTCACTAAAGGTGAATATTTACGTCAATTGCAATCGACAATAGCTTCAAACGTAAACGTTGATGATCAATTATCGCATCAGTTGACGTAAATATTGACAATTGCAATTGATTGACCCATGCTGTGCAAAAGCCACTTACTTTTTACAGTTTTTACCGTGCCAGTAAAAAGCGTATTGTGTAACAGCAACTAACCTGAATTCACCATATCCCCTTAAGTGTTAGGGGACCCCTAAAGCACTTTAAGTGGCAGATTTTCATGAAGAATAGGTACTTGTACGTATGGTGAAATTAGACACAATATCACTAAACCCACATTGCCAATGCCGCGCGTGACTGTCGCGTAGCTCTGTAGTGAACTACTCCTGTTGGTTTAGATACAGAACATTTCACATTTCATTGCGGGCCGGCGTGCAAATGGGCAGTGCATTCGCGAACTAGATTACCTTGGAAACGGATTAATGGAGTAAGAGGGTCCGTTATATCTGAGGGAGTGAATTAACTTAGAGGTGGGGTGAAATAGCTCGCCCGAGGTGGAAGAGACGTCAGGACCCGGGCCAGCGACGGCTTGCCGGAAATTGAATTTTCTCGAAGCGAAGTCCACATTCACCTTTGAATTCTGTGAATCTTCGTAGGTGAGGCATCTGCCAAATAATTTTATTCAAGTTGGGTTTTACATAAAACACTTTGAATGTCAACAAAAAAAATGCTTTGCACCATGATATTCGAGCCGACAACGGTTTGTTTGACCCGTTGATATTGAGGTCAATGCGGTCCGGAAGCAAAGTTGGTTAAGTTGTCCTAACGGCGGGAATGTATAAAACAGTAATGTTTATGATGATGTGTGCGTGAATGGCCAAACAGTGTCCGGTAGAGTGGATTAGCAGGGTGTAAAAATCCCTATCCGAACTCAAAGGGCAAACTAGATGGCGCCACATTTAATTCACCGTCATTTCACAAAGTCGGACGCTTGTCACGATACGTCATTTGCTAATATGGACCTAGTAGTTGGTTTTGAGCGATGATCGAACATACATATACAGACATACTTTTACTTATAGACTGTTAACTTGATTACCCCTTCTTGGTTTCGCCGTAGTCGGATAAAATAACTTTCTCGCTTTGGGTCACTGTATAAATGGATTATGGTAACTGAAGATCTTCGAGTAAGTGAGTGCAAAGTTCATAGGGGCAATGGAAAGGGCCGTGCTCGGAGTCAGAGAATCAGAAACGAAAAGATTCGCAAGCGAATCAAGGTATCCTACATAGCCTGAAGGATTGCCACGTTTAGGAAAGTGGCAGTGAGCAGGGAACATAGTTTGCAGAACAGATGTCCGATGGGGCAGTAAAGTTCTCGAGTGGCGACCACGTACCGGAAGACGCAGCATGGATTGGCCTCCCACAAGGTGGATCGTCGATCCTGTAAAGTTCGCAGGTACCAGCTGGATGCGGAAGGCACAAGACCGGCCTTTATGGAGACCGCTGGGGGAGGCTTATGTTTAGCAGTCTTTCAGCTTATATGATGAGTAACTAAATCACTGTATTCAGAGAAATTTACGTAAATCCTATCAGTGTAACATGGTTAAAAACATTAGTGTTTACTATTAAACGCAGGTGGAAATTCAATATTTGCCTTCCGTCATCTTACCACAAATTAAACATCCGGCCGAAACAGCAGCTAGTTGTCTCATATTGGTTTTGACTACTATCGTAGTGCCTACACGAATATTCAGGTGTTTCGGTCCGTCCTGGTTTAGGCCCGCGGGCTGAAACGACTGATGCATTAAAATTAATATATTTCTTTAGGCGTTTGGGCCCGCAGTTAAAAATGTCCTTAAATTAACTGCAGGCCCAAACGTCTGAGGAAAAATAATAATTTTAATTAATCAGGCGTTAAAAAGCTAGACCGAACCGAAACGCCTGAACGGCTTTAGCCAATTACCGTCAGGTGTCCGCATGCTCATTTGCCTCCCCCTTATTTAAATACAAATATACCGCTTCGTCCTTCTAATTAAATTACTTTAAAGTGCCTGAGAGTACCTTATAGTATTGAAATTCTTCTATAATATAATAAAATAAAGACGGCCAAGTGCGAGTTGGACTCGCGCATCGAGGGTTCCGTACAAACTTGTAGGTATGATCCTTCGTTCGTTCGAAATAGTTCATTCATCACGGGTTGGGAAATAAACGGTCGTATCTTTTGATTGCGTTTACTTAGAAGTTTAATTTTTTTACTGCTCCAAGGGATTATAGACCTGAGTATTTGATATAAATTTCAGCTTGATACCTCCACGCATTCCTGAAAAAAAGGGACTTGACAGACGAACAGATGGACACCAAATTCTTTTCGTGTCCATCTGTAACGTTATTTTCTTTGAGGTAGGAACCGTGACTCCAAATGCGTTGTCATTGTGAGAATTATATGTAGGTAATTGACGTGTCTAATACCTGTAATTAGCTTACTGTACCTACAGTTACAGGCATTACGTCTAAGTTAACCTTGTCACCGTACAGTAACGCAGCCGCAACGTCAACTTTGTTGGCAGAAATCTACACCGTCCATTTCATTTTCTACTTTTGTTACTAACATACCTACCGAGTGATTCTTCTCGGTATCTCTACGTCGGCGTCGTGTGGTAGACCAGAAATTGGAAGGCATCGTTTTTTTGGGTGTTTCCAACACTGCGATCTGCTAAGTGTAGAGATTTAGGACACTCTCCTAACCTGGAGGAGGGTTAAGTCCAGCAATTCAATTACAGTCAATTATGAGCTGCTGTTTTTTTTAAAAGCACTTTCACATTTAGGCGTCTTAGTAGCGCGACTGCAGCGCTGCTAAGTCGCGTTGCTGCGTATCCATACATACGAGTATATATGACAGCCGCGGGACTGTAGCGCGACTGAGTCGCGAATGTTTATTTTTAATCCCCGCTGAAAAAAGAGGGCTGTTATAAGTTTCAGATATGTATTTGTCGATCTGTGTGTCTGCCTGTGGCATTGTAGGTCTTGAACGAATTTACCGATTTGGATGTCGTTTTCTTTATTTGTAAGCCAGTTTAATAGCGATGGTTCAAAGCTTGTTGTTTCATTAAAATCAGATCAGTAGTTTTTAAAATATTTGAGTATATGTAAACTTGGCTGGGGGTTGTTGAACTTTTTCTGTCGGTTAGGTTATTTTTCCTCTTTGGCAGTCGTAACTAAGCCACGCTGCAGCCGCTGTAATGTGAAGCGCTCTGCTGCTGCAGCCTGCAGCGCGACTGCAATGCCTATGTGTAAGCGCCCTAAAACATCATACAATCTTACAGCTTACTTGATGGTGAGCAGTTACTGCAGCCTTCAAACGTCACCAGAGGTATAAATCACGTATTGTCGAATATCCTGTAAAACCTTTGATATACTTACATTTTTAATAACAACATTTTGTCTTAATATAGGTGTCAGAAATCTCTTTAAAGGCATTTCATGCCTGTATTAGTAGACTCCACTCTTTCTTAATTAAGTATACGTAATATTTTTATTGTATGGTTCTACTGAACTTAAGCTTAAGCTTACTTAAGCTTTAATGATATTAACACAAGATGTGATTCACCTTTTGGTAAACTATCCGGTATTACTCACTTTATTGGCATAGCTTATACTTATTCACTATGATAACTTACCTCATAACGAGCAACAGATATCCACCGTCTAATCTCTTTCTAGAGCGTAGGTAGCTGAGCGGTTGGGTATCCAACTCGTAAGCGCTGCGGCCATGTATCAATCACTGTTTTATGAGTTATGTACATTAGATGAATTCTAACCGACGCTCTTACGGTGAGGGAAAACATTATGAAACCTGCGAATTCAGGCAACTGAATTAGTATCCATAATCCAATTTGGTCAGGTTACCCTGGTAGCAGGGTCACGGTCAGATGATAATCGCTCCACTGTAATTATCTGTTCGCCAAAGCCTGGACCATGGTAAAGGTGGACCCCCCACGTTCTCAAGAGCACAACCGGGACATTAACGCCGAGATGATTATTATGATTATTAATCTCTATCACGTGAAGCACATTATAACGTCAATCGACTCTTGAATGATTAGTCGTATCTCTTTATTCGCCCTGTGTTCGGCGACGCATACAGCATAAGTGTCAGTCACGAGTTTAGTCATAGCCTCCTTCATCTTAGAAGCCATGCTGTAGCGCGGAACGGCAACGTCGCTGTGAACCGATTTACTCATTGTTTACATGTCAATGTGCGGGAAAATTATGAATTTTATGATGAAAATTTAAAATATATTGATAAAACTGCAAATTAACGCGTTTGTATGGACCATCTACGAAGTTAAATAAAAGTAAATATATTTATAATTGTGCTAAAATTTTATAAATACGATTTTTGAAAAACAATCCTTGACCATTTTTGTTGTTAGTTTTTTACTTATTTCATAAATCAAATTCTGTTTTATATTCGTAATCTTTATCTAACAGATGCAAAGGCCTTGTTGCATTTGAAAAATGCAAGTAAAATTATGATTAAACCATAAAAATGGTAAAGAAGCTGTACCGATGTTTTGCTTTCCAAAAGATGTGATTCTATTAAATAAATGGACTTCTGCTATTCCCCAAGTCCCCATGCTGGAGTCCCACCGAAGGATCTTTTGTATGCAGCAAACATTTTTGCATTGTGAAAGTTATCACAACTACTTTAAACCACGATGATGTAAGCGTTGAAAAAGTAGATAGGTGCAATAAGTAAGTAAGTAGTTAGTTTTTATATACTTTGTACTTAAATAAAATGTATTTTACCTAATATTTAATAAATTGGGCAATATTTTGGCTGGCATAGATTATTTTATTTCATAATAGCTTTTGGTCGCAACTGCGTCCGCATAAAATTCGGCTATAACGTTCCCGCGGGAATCACATTAAATATCGGGATAATTCAATTCAATTCCTTTATTTGCATATAAATATGGTACATACAAGGTCTTAATTCTATGAAGTCTCACATATTTAGTCAATTTACATGACATGCAAAAACTTATATTATATATTTATTTGTCATATATTTAACATTAAATTCTAAAAACTCCTTTATTGTGTAAAATACATACTGCATAAGCCATTCATGCAAAGCCCTTTTAAATTTATGTGGGACTACCTTTTTTATTTCGTTTGGGATTTTATTAAATATCGTTATGCACATATTGTAGCAATTTTTTTGATATAGCGTCGTCTTTGGTTGCGTGTTTATACAAAGTCGATGTGCGTGTCTCGTACTTCTTGGATATATGTCTTTTTCCGTTTTAAATAGTCCTCTATTACACTTAACAAAATAACATGCCTCCAAAATATACAAGCATGCCAATGGGAGAATGTTAGCTTGTTTAAATAACGGTCTACATGATACATATGGTGCTACATTATAAATGGCTCGTATGCACTTCTTTTGCGCTAAAAATGCCTTTTGAACATCTGTGCTATTTCCCCAGATAATTAATCCGTACCGCAAGATTGATTCTACATAACCGTAGTATGCGGCTTTGCATGTATCTATACTAGAAATTCCTTTCAATTTGTAAATTGGATAGGCAAATCTATGAATCCTCTTCTGCACATTCTCAACGTGATTTTTCCATTTCAAATCTTTATCAATATTTATACCTAAAAATGTCACATTCTCCGCTTCCTTAAGGGATTGTCCATTATAATTTATATTCCATTTGTCATTTTTAAAACTATCGTAATTATTAAAATTAATGAAATATGTCTTATTGAGATTAATTATTAATTTATTTTGATTTATCCAATTTATTATTAATGTCAATGTATTATTTATGTCACTTTCATGGGCTTCTCTATTATTTACTTTTGTTGTTACTGTTAAAGCGATGTCGTCAGCGTATAGAATGCATTTATGGTGCGTAACATTTGGAAGGTCATTAATATATATTAAAAAGAGTAGGGGTCCTAGTACACTTCCTTGTGGCACACCTGCAATATTAGTCTTGAAATCAGACCTGTTAGTTCTACTTAATTTATCAGGACCTAGCCTGTCAATTTCTACGTTTTCTGTTCGTGAGATACGATTTCATCCATTTCAAGACTGCTCCTCTAATGCCATAATTTTCTAGTTTGTTTAAAAGAATGTCATGTCGCACCATATCAAATGCCTTTGTTAGGTCAAGAAATATTGTTGTAGTATAGTCCCCTTTATTTCTGCTCTGAAGTATATAATCCACTAACTCAAATGTGGTTTGTGTTGTTGATTTCCGTTTTCGAAATCCGAATTGTTCATCTTTAAGCACCTTATGTTTTTCTAAAAATCCCATTATTCTTGCATGCATCATTTTTTCAAAGATTTTTGAGAAAATAGGAATCAAAGTAACAGGCCTGTAATTTCCCATATCCCTTTTATTCCCTTTTTTATATAATGGTTTTATTACCGATATTTTTAGTTTTTTCCGGAAAGCAGCCTGTTTCTAGTGAAAGGTTTAGAAGGTGAATTAAGATGCCACTGATTTCATTCAAACAAGCCTTAACTACTTTAGTACTTATTCTGTCGTATCCTTCAGAATTGGTATTACTAAGCGACATTACCATCAATTATAGCATATGTGTTATTCGGGACTATATGCTATATAACTGCCCAATTTAATTAAAATACGATCAGTAGTTTTTGCGTTAAGGTGTAACAAACATCCATTACGTACAAAACCAAACAGATTATATTTCGCATTTTTAATATTAGGATAATACAATTGCAAGTAGGTAGATAGGTAAATAGTACAAGAATCTATCCAATTTCATATTATCTAACTAATGTATATACTAATTAATATACTTTATCACTTAAATAACTAATAACATTAAACGACGACGACCGCAACGATAGTTTTATAGAAGTTTTCAGGTTCACTAAAATTAAAAAATGCGACGTTGTCAAACTTCTGCGCATGGCTTGTAAGATGAAGGAGGCTTTGGTTTAGTCCATTTACTCGATAAGAAAAAGAAGTCATGTCACTAATGTCACAATATGATGTCACTGTACATCTTTCTCTGAACCGGTCTAGTGGTCTATGAATGTTCAGAAATTGTAGAATTGTGACTTGCATATTTGCATAGAAAACATAAAAGAGGTGTTTGTTATTTACAAGGTTTTATTTACACGATTTCTTTTATTTTCACCCTTCCAGGTATGTGGGCTCAAACTCGATGGGTATGTACAGTTTATGAGGTTGTATAGCCAACTTCCGCCTCCATAATTGCATTGAAACCAAACTCTATGCGTTTGCTAGGGGGAGATAAATACAGGACACTACTGTATCTAGGGTTGCCAACCCTACTATAAAATATAGTATCCTACCCTCCTCCCTCCCAACCGCTTTACCGGAGGGTGCCCATTTCCTTTGCGTTGGGCGCAAAAAAAAAATGTAGTAGGTGTCCACCTACTATTATTTTAAACATTTAATATAGTAGACGAAACTACTACATTTTATGAGCTACTCAACAAAATGCGTCCTGAATTTTAATTTTAACAACTTATATTCAGAATAACTGAATCAACGCAATTCTGGACCAGCTAAATATTATATTAAATCTTGCAGTTGATGAATGGCATCAAGTATTCGTCTACAGCAATGACTGCAGTGAGTCCGATGGTAACTCCAGTGAATTAAGATTTTCTAATATTCTTAAAGATTTTACAAGTTTTACAGTAGCCCATATTATCTGTGATGAACAGAAAAGAAGTTATGGTGGTTTATAAATTAGAATTAGAGTGTAAGAATAATTATAAAGTATTTCCTCAAAATTACTCATCGCCTAATAATATATGTAATTTATAAAAAAATACTATATATTTTTATTATAGTATTTTTTACTGAATCCGAAAATACTATATTTGGTCTTAAAAAAGTTGGCAACCCTAACTGTATCAGTTATAACCCGCGTCAAGAAAGAAGAGACTTGTCAAATGGCAGTGGAGGGGATTTCGCGCAGGTAATCGTATGCAGCGCAAGTCGAACCACGTGACCCGCCAACGTCTCTTCTTATTTGACACTAGCTATACATGAGGTGTTTTTATTTAATGTAGCTAGTTTTCATTGTTTCAGATTGTGGCTATAGTTGCGTAGCCTAGAGAGAAAACTATGCTCGATGTTTCTCTACCTAAGTAAGCCCTCGTACGCGCTGATCGGTCTGCATGCGTCGCCCCCTACCTGGATGAGCTCGCTTAACTTCCCTTTGTTTTCCTTTAGATTTTTACTTTTGAAAAGAGATTAATTAACGTAATCCTAATTCAATAAATACTTTTTCATTTTCATTAAGGAGCATGATTCGGAATGAAGTACAATATGAAAGAACCAAATCATAGTCAACAACTTATTTCATAACATTAAAATGATTCACGCATTTCTTATCGCTTAGAAAATAAACTAAGCGTACACAACACAGTTTTATAAAAACCAACTTATACGTAAAGAAAAATTCATGTTTGTTTAACAACGAAATGTGTGTTTTACTTAGCGTGAAATATGTTTTTTCTTAAAGGCTTATTTCTATTTCGAAATGAGGAAAGACAATGCAAATAATATTATTAATGTGCGATGCTAGATCGTTTATTTCTCTTGACTGTTTGAAAGGCTTTTTTTATTTTTTTTATAACAAACAAGGCAGGCATTTGACCGCCATCTCACCTGTTGGTAAGTGACGATGCGGCCGAAGATTAAGCAGCCCGTCTTGGAGCAGCCTATGCCAGCCTCCGAAATGTAATCTGTAGAAGACCGACAGTCGCGCAACCCTACGCCGATGTTCGAGGCTCTGCAGCCTAGCCTTAATCAACCGCGGGTCACAAATTATCTTCTTTGCACGTTTTTCCACCGAATCCAAAGCCGCCAGTTGATATTTAGCTGATCCATCCCAGAGGTGGCAGCAGTACTCCATGCAGGACTGCACTTGTGCTTGATATAACTGAAGCAACTGTTTAGAAGTGAAGTACCGCCTAACCTTCGAGAGGATATCAAGTTTTTTTGCTGCAGTCTTTGCCTTGGATTCGATGTACTGACCGAAGTTGAGATTTGAAGATAACTCAACACCAAGAAGCTGTAGGTTGTTGGTAATTTCCACAGGAACATCCCGAAAAGTTGGAGTAAGATGGAATGGACTCCTTTTGGCGGAAAACAAACACGCCTAAGTTTTGGTTGCGTTGAACGCCACCAGATTGGCTTCACCCCAAAAAAAAAAGAAAGTTTACAAAAAATCAAGTTCATAGTTTTTAATCATTACAGCGATAACGATACATTCTATAATATTTGTGTTGGATAAAATATATATTACAAACTAAACTAGCTAGTTTAGTTTGTAATAATTATGAGGATATAAAAGTTAATTAATATATTTAAGTTAATATTTAATTGAAAATCAAGAATAATAATAAAATAATTGGTGACAAACATTACGATTATGACATTGTCCTATTTAATAGAACCTGTTGTACCTACTGTCTAAAAAAATTATGAATTAGTAAGTAATACATTTTTTTTTCATTTACGTGTGAGGTGTAGTATGTGCACTCCCCTCACCCCCCTTTTAGTATATATAAGGTGCAACCTTATTGTAATAATAGCAAATATACGAGTACACCACATCCGTGGCATACCATTTGAAATTTCCCATTGCAACTGTTTAGTAAAATGCGAATACCGAAAACCTACATGATATTGATTTAACGCGCACCAGACAGGTCCAGACAGGTACTTAATAGAGGGTATACCATTCGAATTGGAGCCGCCCGACTGGGAAAGTAACTCCACTTTACAGAATATCGCAGCCAAATAATTATATTTTAAATAGGTAGTATTGTGTTCCTGCCGGTGAGTAAGGCTTCAAGTGCTCCATGGGGTGGGGATTTGGGGAACCGTGGCTTTGGCTGTGGAGGGGCATTTGCCTTTTTTTTATGCTACGTATTGAGAAACGGGCACGCAGTCCACCTGATGAAATGCCTCATACTTGTAATTGCGGTTTTTGCTGCCAGAGCAACGTGTTATAGAGGTGAGCAACGCATTGGCAATTCCTTTGGTGTTGCTAATGTCTGTAGACAGTAGCCTTTCTATCAGGTGGCCCGCTTGCCGGCTCGCCTACCGTACGACATAAAGGAGTTTTGTAAAAAAGAATGTGGTAAATTGCAAATGGGTTGGTGAATCTTACACTTCACAAACTTAGCACTGTTGTATTTTAGTAGGTATGTCATCGATGGCATACCTATTCATTATACTCGTAGTATAGCGAAAATTAATAAGCGTCGGTGGCCGACTAAAATATCTAGTGAGAGGTACCTACCGGGTTCGAATCCCACTGCGGCAACGTACCAATTACTCTTTTCTGAATTATGTACTTTAGTTGAATACTAACCGATGCTCTTACGGTGATGGACCGCACATTCAGGCGACAGAATGTGTAACCATGGTCCAATCTGGCCTAGTTCCTTTGGTAGCAGGGTCACGCAGATCAGATGGCAGTTGCTCCACTGTAATTAACTGATCAGCCAAATCCAAATCCTGGATCATGGTCAAGGCGAACCCCGGGCCTTCGAGAACATAACCGGGACATGAATGCCAAGATGATTCACAGAGCAAGCGGATCAGCAGATGGAAAGTGATCACCGCCACCTATGCCTTGAGACAGAAGCCTTGTGTAACTCCACAAACTTATTTGGCACAATTGTATTTCAATTGGCGACACTTAGTTCTAGTTTTTGTCACATAAGCGTATCTATTTACACGACCTGTACACAGCTACTAACTTATCTGGCCTAATAACAGCGTCGCTGTTGTTGAATTTAGCATTGCCGCCAAATGATATTTCAATTAGCGACACTTAGTTCCAGTTTTGGTCACCTGCGGGGCCTATTGTCTAACTCAGTTGGCAGCTGAATTTCATATTAGATAATTCTATACTACATCATCTACGTTCACCACTAGCTAAAGCGTCTACCAAATTAAGGTAGTATACGATTATTAGGTATACGTCAAATTCAGTTGTCCACTGAGATCGCCAATATCCCCGTTGGTCGAATATGCTTTTGGTGACGTGTGTGTAACTTGACGTAAGCCTGGTATAACTTCACAACGTATGTGACCCGGTGGCCAAAGCTGGAACTAAGTGTTGCCGCTTTGAAAAGTCATGTCAATTCGAACAATAGCGACGCTGTCACCGGATCAGATAATATTGTGAAGGTACACAAGGCTTTTATGTCAAAAATATTTATAGGTCCACGCGTTCAGCGGATGATCAACATATGAACAATTTTCATTAGTAAGACGATAAGGGTTTTCACGATGTTTACGATGATAGATGCACCTATTGATTTTATCTTTTCTTAGGATGCATGCATAGGTACAATGCAACAGCAAAGGTGCATGACCACCTTAAGAATCATATTCCTTTGCACCACTGTGCAGTTGTTAAAAGGTTTTTATAGCATACATGAATTTAATTTTTATTTACTAAATTAAAAATGCCCTGCACGTAAAAGACAAGTCTTTTGAGCATAACGAGCAGCTTATTCTCCCTTCTTTTTTTAGCTAAAGATGCACCAAATGCCATGAATGTTGCTAGCGGCAAAGGAAAAGTTTCTTGAAGTTTTAATGCATTTATGCTCTTGGACTACGAGTATAACGATAGCAAAGGTCATATGGGTTGCATTACTGCAATTTACTCAATGCAAGGCTCGCTTGCAGTGCAATCTGGAAAGTTTAAATAGAATGCGGGGTTGCGGAAATTACATGGTTGAAGCGCAAAAAATACACATACATGTATCCGGGCCGTTTCCGCAGTCAGACGAACCCGCGCCTGTTATTGTTCCTGCCATCCTAACTCTTCTAGGAAACGTAGCAACCCTTTCAGTTTTACAAACGTCTCAGGAAGAGTTCGTGCTTATCCAAGATGCTCAGCCTGTATGATTCTACTCCCTCGCATGTTTGCAGGAAAAAAATACAACAATGCAAATATTTAGTAGAAAGGACGTAGGGGGTAATATAGGTACATTGTTTCAACTTAGCAAAATTATATTAATTTTAAGACAAAATGGCGCGCAAGTGGTCATATACTGCTTTTCTTCCTAATCTTTACAAAAATATTTGATTTGTTTTGGCAAGCAACAAACAAAGTAATGACTTTGTTTGTTGCTTACCATCAAATGCGTCTTTTCCTTTATTTATCTTTCTGTAACATTAAAATAATTTTCATAAAATCATTTTATACCTTTATGCTGTAAACATATCAATCGAACTAAATACCTGTCATCATTAAATTTAAAATAAATTATATATAAAACTAAATAGGTTATTATAAATAGACATAATCACCACTTGTGCCATTCACGCCTTTTTGGCACAAATGTTGATATAAATTTATAAATAACAGGTATTATTCTCAGTTACGGCCTCTTGTGCTAAGTTTCATCAAATGCGTTTTTGTAACTTCTGAACACCTTATTTCAAATCACCAATTGTGTCTTTATTCCCTATGGATTTTGCTGATTTACGAACGTTAATTTATCGAAATAAGTAAAATTCAGCAGGAGCACCTATTGTTTGAAAGTCTAGAAGTATTCAAATCGCATTTTTGTGATGACTGTTAATTGCGCCCTTTCTTATTATGACGGCAGTGTATGGGCTAAATAGGTGTAACTACGAGAGGCTAATATCCGCAGTCTTTCAAAATCACCTCAATTAGCAGGCACTACAGTATAACCACAGAATACTAATTGGTACATTACATATAGTATACCGTCATGGCACTAAGCCGTAAACGTGATGGCCAGAGATGTGGCCTACATTGTGGTCATTCTTGCGAGACGGAATATAATCGAAGGCTCAGTACAGTGACCTCAAGACGTACTTATTTACTTATAAATAACACAAAGAAATAACCTTTATCGCATTGACAATTATCATATACTATGCGACAAGGCAATCGGGATCTTGGTGACCAAAATATTAGTAAGGTTTTACATCTTTATTAAAACATTTCGTAATGAAGGTCATTCAGAATGTAGAAAGAAAAAAGATTCTTATTAGTGTTGTGATATAAGATAAGAAAAGAAAAATAAGATTGTTATTTATAAGTTTATAGTATATAGGTGTGGTGTCCGGCAGAGTAGAGTAGTACCAACCCCTTACACTCGTGGGTGTTGTACAAGGCGACTAATGTTTTCGAGACAAAATATCTAGTCTCCATAAGTCTGTAAAATGGGCAGCAGCTTTTTCCATTGCTACATTTATAACACTGCGATCTTCAACCCACCTGCGAAGCGTGGAGATTATCGCAATTAGCTCCCCTTTCGTAAGTCCCCCCGTGGACTGTTATTGGCTGTGATTATGGTGATTCATACCAACTTAGACACATACACAACGCCATACACCTGACGTCGGCGTGGCGTCACGTTTGTTTCTAGAATTTGCTATATGCACAAGTATGCCGAAAGTGTAGGTCCGGTCCGTATACTGTACGTGGGTACCAGTATAATCCGGTTTACAAAATGGAAGAAAATGCAGAGGCAAATATCGCAAAGGCTATCCAAACATTGACCTGGGGGCCAACCACTGCAGTCGGCTTCCAAGGATCATTTCCGCTTCGCTTGTTCCCAACACTGTATCTCGTAGGCTACTGTATGACTGACAACTCAATACATGTGAAATACAAGAAACTGTAGTACCTACAACAGTCGTAGCATAAATTATAACTTAAGGCCATGACGTCCATGTTTATTGCCCAGTTACTTACCTACTTTAAATTCTCAACTACGACGTTATCATCATAATGTGCCAAGTCTAGTCTAGTCATGAGTCGATTCATGTAAATACTAAACCTTGAAGAGAAATATAACCTTGGCCTTTTCAAGGTAACATTGAAGGCAGTATGTAAGCATTCTCCAACACCGCCGCATCATCACCCACGTAAGATATAAATACATACATAATCTTGCTTTCGTGCTAAAAAGATTTCAGCGACTAATGTAGAGCTATCTAATTAATTAATTTTCTGTCGTTGGTCCATTTCGGTCATACGTAATTTTCAATGATTATTATTCACTGTACTCATCTTAGAACCGAATAAAGTGCTATCTATGTCTATGTCTAAATGCCAATGTTGTGGGCGTCAGACATTTACTCCTCACTTGTAAGGTTAGCGAATTTTTAGACATGTCACTATGTTTTTTTTTCAATCCTTAAATAAAATTTATGTGCCCGATAAAGTAATAAGCTATCAAATTAAAACAAACTATAATTCCACTTGTTTAAGGAGTAACGATACGGCTTATTTTATTCACCTAGTAACTTAACAGACTAATAAGTTGTATAAGTGTTTTGAAAAATTGGCCCTTAATAAAATACCTTATAATTCGTGGATTAATTATTCTGGTGGAACAGTCTCAGGCAGTGATTGGCGCCCCTTGACGGGCAGGGGCGCCATGAAACAGGGGTTCATGAGTGTTTTTCAAAACATATTAAACTGACAACGAGGCTTGACATTCACGATTGCATGAAGTTCACATTAATCACAATTTTAGCAGTTTTATTAATGAAAAGCTAGTGAAATATATTGGATGTTTGTAAATGGATACTTCGTGTCCGTGAATCTCCGAGACATTATGAGATTTATTATTAAAATTTAGTACTAATAGTCTGGGCTAAAAGCAAGAACTTGAAAAATAAAACTGTATTAAGTATAAAGTCACTACTTTATTTTATTAAAATGTTACTTAGGCGAGAGTTTACATTTGAGCTGCATATTGTCTTTTCAACCAAACAATACGCTCTAATTTCTACAAAATTAATAATCTCACGGTCTTAGAAATAATAGTTACTTAGTCAACTAATAACAAAAACAATTTTCATTAAATACATCACATATCACAGATCGTCGTACTGACACAAGGGTCATATTGCCGCGTCGATGTACCTTAATACACGAGACGTCGTCATAAGTTTACCCGACAGAGTTTGCCTTTCCACTAGGATGTTATAGGACAAATCAATGCCAGCTAGCTCTCAGCCAACGTCCCTGTGAGTTTGTTCGACGACGTTACCGTACTGTACAAATGGAAGAAGAGGTAGAGTAACAGCCCTACGCATATGATGAAGAATACTATGCAGAAACACACGACGCATTCCGAAAGATATATCTTGATGCGGTCGGCACGGCTCACACGGTTCCCCGGTATCTCCACGCTGGAGTATGTCCACATTTGTGAGGATCTGGAAATGGGAAAAACGGAATTTTAGTGAATCTCGTCTTAATCCTATATTAAGTTATACTTAATACTTAATACAGCACGCCCTCGCGTGCCGTCCGGGGGCGCAACCGGGACAAAACGCCAAGATTATGGTGATGATGATTATAAGTAGAATAAGTATAAGTAGAATATTTATACTAGGCCGTTTTTTACTTTGTATTTATACTTGAAGTAGGTACCTACATTTGAACAAAATAAAATTGAGCGTGACGTGTTCGTTCCTAACTAAAAAGTAACTAACAAGCCGCCAATTGGGAAAGTATACTAAAGATAATCGACAATAAAACGTCGGAAAACCCCGGACCAAGTTTACATATACTCAAACATATTCTAAACTACTACACCGATTTTAATGAAATAAAGTTAATATCCATCGCGATTAAACTGCCTTTCAACATAAAGAAAACTATATTATAAATTATATCTTGTAAATGTGCGACTGATCATCCCTTTATTACACTTTAACATTATTCCCGGGTAACACTTGCACACCTAAAAAGTATTTCCTCAATTTTCATCTAAATATGTAGCTACATAAAGCTCAACATTTCAGTATCTATAAAAACCTTCACAGGCGACATTAATGACACGCCCACAGCCAGGAAGCCAGACTATTTCCGAATAAAATTGGCTTTTGATTCCCGGAAAATCAATAAATCCGTCGGCAATATCCAATGTTCATTCGGCACCAATTCCATGAACTTCGGTCAAACGTTTATTCGGGAAAATCTGTATCGGCCTATCGAGTCTTTTTACAAGCCTACAATTTGCTAAAGAGGGATCTTTTTTATCCTGTCTGATTCTTTTACAGCAAGATTACAATACCTAGGTTGAACAAAAAGCGTTGTCTTTGTTCAGGCTTCTCTTTTACATTGCAGGCTATGTTTACAATATAGCTACAGAGCGCGCTAGTTCATGTCCATCGGGCCCGACTGTCTAAGGCGCTGTCCTAATTGGCAACCACGGTCGCACGACCGTTGCCAAGTAGGACTACATCTTATTCGAACGGATTATACATCACCATCTCACTTTCGCAACCGCAGCCGAGTGAAATTGCGATGTATCGAACCTTCAATAATTGCTACTCGAATTATTTGAGCGTCGTGCCCGTTGGACATGAACACGCGCGCACACAGTATGTGTAAAGAGAAAAAATACACAAACAAAAATCTCACAGAGTTAACTTCTAAAGGGGTGTTTAACGATTTGTAGGATGATTAAGGAAAAGGACATGACTTATGTATAATGAGTAATTTTCTTTCATAAATCAACATTATTTCTGTGTTAGGAGAGATCGTTCCTGCATAGCAATAATCTTACGTTACTAATACGTGATTTAGTATGTACTCGTATGTAAATGTTAGATTCTGTCTAAAAAGTAAGCAGACTTGGGTAATTATAAGATTGATTGAAATCAACAAGTAAGTAGATTTTGAATAATGAAGTTGCCAGTCTTTTGACGTTTTCATTATTCAAAATCAGGTTAATTGTTGATTTCAAACAATTTTACAAAGTCCTAGGTCGCTTTATTCTATAGACAGAGTAATATGTTGAACAGTCTTGAAAACCGATTGGCTTGTGACGAAGTATTATTACATTTTTATTATATGATAATATTTTTTAGTCTATCGACTCGATAAGAAGAATTATATGATAGTTTCGTTTGATTAAGTAGGTATATCAACAAGACTGTGGTACTATTAGATGTATTTTTAAATACATATGAGGATGGCTTCGGCTCTTGCCACGCAAGAGGTCCTGGGTTCGATTCCCGGCCGGGCAGAAATTGAAATGATGAATTTTAATTTCTGTTACGGGTCTGGGTGTTCTATGTATAATAAGTATGTATTTAAAAAGTATTTAAGTAGTTTATCAGTAATCTGGCACCCATAGCACAAGCTTTGCTTAGTTTGGGGCTAGATGGCGCTGTGTGAATTTGTCCACGAACATTTATTATTATTTATTATTACTTCATGTGTCTCGCTCCCTTTGATCAATTCGTCGTATTTCTTTGAATGTTGTTATTCAAAGAAAAAAAAATTACTTTATGTACAGTAAGAAATAGAGCTATTAATAAAAGAATTTTAAAAAATCATCTTGGCAATAATATCCCGGTTGTGATCTCGCCCACGAGGGGGGTTCGCCTTGACCATGATCTAAGATTTGGCATCTAAAGAATAATTCATACCTACATATTTGTAATGATTAAATATTTGTGATTTTAAAAAGTAAATGAACGATAAGGATTGAAATACCTTACCCCAGTTCCACTGAATATTACCTAACTGATTTAAAATGTACTTAAGTAGAGGTTATTTGCATTAGGAAGTAGGTACCTACAACTAGTGTACGAATAAGGTTATAAACAGTTTGTAACGTTAGTGTGAACGAAATATTGGTTCTTGTACGATAAACGTTTTTAAATAAGTAAATAGTAGTCTTCACGTCACACACTTCCCTAGTTTTATAAAGAGATGAATAAGTAGTTCACGTCCAATAATATTCTTTGGTTACACTTTGAATTGTCAATTCGCAAATATTAGTCAGTTCTGATTAGGTCACGTTTTGTTTACAAAACATTTATCACGTTGGTCCAATTTGAATACATGATATCTTATATTTGTTTCAAACTAAACTCGCGTTCTTTACACATATTATTATATTAGACGGGTCTTGCACGCGACAGACGAGACGACTCGTGACCACGGTGGGTGTAACCCTACCGAAACGTCGGGAAAACAAATCGAAATGGTATGTCGCGTGCAAGACCCGTCTAATATCCATGATATCATATAATACATGATATCTTCTCTAAGATTTGGGTAGGCGCGTGTATGGTAAGTAGATAATAGGTAATCGACGTGTTTTTTCATTAAAATAAGTAACAGTCATGTAAAGTATCATCATCATTATCTACCTGCCCTTATATGGCCATCTCTCTTGGACACGTTATATGCGTCATTAACAAAAAATCCAGTCGAGAATATTGGAGAACGTTTATAAATTAATGGTAATTAATTAATTTTATGAATGTTCATCGATATTTCCATCTGACTAAGTTTTGCTTAGGCAACCATAAATTGTTGGATAGGGGAAAGAAATTATGAGGGTAAATTGTATCCATGGTAACCCCATAGACGAACCAGGGTGAAAGTAGGCTACCCATAATTTTATTTCTTAAATGAGTAATATTCTAGTAGTAGTAGTAGTGCCTGTTGTGTCGTCTTTAATTTTGTAATTTCTGTATACTATATATTGTGTGCAATAAATGGTTAAATAAATAAATAATTCTTTCATATAATGCACGATCTTTTTGAATAACAGATAAGGGAATATATTACTAAGGCCAGATCTCCTACTATTAGTCCTCACGGAGACAATGCACCTGCGGTTCTGCACTTTTGTTACATGAGACCTAAGTGCATTATCGTGGACGTAATCGGCGACAGTTAGATATCGCTTCCCGTGGGCGGGCTGTCGGCTTGTTTGTTGCTCACTGAGTTACCATCATCATTAATTTAGGAGTCAAACTCTTATGGTGGAGCAATCGCCACTTTTCTCTGGTCTGTCGTCAATTGCGTTCATTTATCTTGTCATTGAGTATGAGGCCGAGAGGCCGCAGCCCTACTAGATGGTCCGATCAAATTCGCTCAACGCTCAACATAAAGCTGCATGATACACTTCATGATGCAAAATATAGACAGGTGTAGAGACATCGTAAAGCAGAAATTGACTGTTCATCGGGGGATTCACGACCCTCAGTAATGAGGAACACGACGCGAAGAGGAGGGAGTACTATAAAAATACACCAAAAAGGATAAAGGCCTCCGCTAGAAGATCGCACTTATTGAATAGTCTACATTATCGAAGGTCACGAAGATCAGCCTCTAATATATATTTTCAGCGAAACCTCTGATTATACATCGGACGCCTCCTAAGATCATCTTTGGTTCGTTGAGCCACCGGAGTCAGTCAAATTAACCAATTCAGTCATACTAATTAATAGGTTTATAGCACAAGTGTCTCGAGAAAACGTAACCACCGGCACCTTATGGTATCCGTAACACAAATTGTACAAAACAAGCAATCCATTGTACTTACACGCACATAAAATCTCCGTACAATCTTCACCGGTGAGGCATAGTTTGTTTCCACTTTAACACCTCAGTTCAAGTTGAGGAGCAAATTGAATTAGCTGGTTTTAGTTGTTACGGTTGTCAAGAAATTTCCGGTAAAATAGCTATGGGCGTTATAGTTTTCGCGAGCTCATATGCGCGTGCGCTCGCCCCGCCGGCGCGTGACGTACAAACCAACGCGAACTCCTTACAAAGGCGCAGCCAAGTAACTGACTGATAAGCGTATTGTTTTCAATATAAATTGCTCTCAATGTATGTATTTTTTACTTGACAAAAGTCGCGATTAGATTCCTTGAGCAAATTACTCTCGCATTTCGTACGTTTGTTCAAATGTTTGTTTTGTTCGCAAGTGCTTGTGTTAATATCGGTTGAGGGTTTCTTTTGTGTTGTCGTAATTGTGATTCATTGCGAACCTCAAAACGGGGTCTGTGTTTGCGCGCCGTATCTGGGCGCCTTGTAACTAGGTATACAATGAATAGAGGTACTTTAAGGAGTAATTACTTATGATTTGATATTTATTACCTAGTAATAAAAGTCAACATTTCGGAGGAGGTCACATGGTAGTCGCTCCACTGTAATTACCTGATCACCAAATCCTGGATCATGGTCAAGGCGGACCCCGGGCCCTTGTTCTCGAGAGCACAACCGGGACATTAACGCCAAGTAGATTTTTTTTATTAAGGAAAGTCAACATTTACTTATTAATATTGCAGGAAGACTATATTTCCTACTCTAGCTTGTTACTTTTCATTTGTTGCGGGTTCCAAGACAGTATTTGTCCTCGGGCGCGCCTGAGTGTCAAACCTCAGGATATGCGTGTGGTCGGCGCTGTAGATTCTGGCTACCCAGGAGTTGCAGCGGTGGGAATAAGTGACGGGGCAAAGCTCGCAATATTACTTTAAAAATTTTCAGTTTTCGGCTATCGCATTCGCACCCGTGGCCTTACACCCCTCCTCCCTTATGTCCCTGTCTTGTCACAATTGAAAACCTGGCCAGAATGAACCGTAGACACTTCAATAAAAAACACCTAATTTATTAATTAATCTTAGGCTTCGCTAGATTAGACAACAAGAAGTGCAAGAATGAATAGTAACATATGGTTGGCCACCTAACCGTGAGCTCGAGATACTTAACCATTGGAAAGCTATTGATGACATAATGATGACAGATGGCAGAATGACAGGATGACAGAATACCAGCGGGTGTGGGTTCTACCTGCACCCAAACGCTGAGTCATGGACCATTTTGTCTATTAGAAGCTTTTATTTTAAAAACATATTGATACAAACCTGTTAATTTATAGACAAATAAATATTTCTATTTCTATTGTTAACAATCAACATTATTGACTTCAGTTGTTTAACACATATATCTGAGATTTATAGGATACTCCTTGGCCTCATAATTACGAGTATATTCCTTTACCATACAATGTCATGACATTTATACCTACCCATGGATAGATATAAAGAAGAGCAAGTTTGTGAGGATGGGTGTTTGTTACCGCTTCACGCAGAAACTTCTGAACAGATTTTGAGAAAACGTTACAGTTTTATAGCTGAGGAAGCAGTATACATAGTAATATCCCAAAAATCGAAATGACGGGATCACTCTCCATACCACCTCTGGATAATCGATTTTTCGCGGACGTAACCGCGGCCAGAACATAGTTTGTCATAATAATATCTAATAAATTGTAGTATGTATTTGTTTACCATGTAGGTATCATTTGTTTGACAACCTTAATCATACATACAGTCTGTTATATCTTATCATGTGACTCCATCTGTGTATCATGTGAATCAGATGATTTAAACTCCGAGTTAGCAGGAGAACCTGATCAGATTGGATCACGGTTACACATACAGTCGCCTAAAGTGAGGTTCCCTCACAATGTTCCAGCTCTGCCCGGCTCTGTCTAGTATTGTCGGGCACAGTCCGGCCGTGGCCGGCGTGGGGCAAGTGTGATCCAGCCCTGGGGCGGCCAACGTGACACAGTGTGTTTCCATCCTACTTTCCTACCGCCCCCCCCTCCATTTTGACGATTGGATTTATTGTCCTAATCAATAAATAAGTTTTGAGTTTGAGTTTGTTTTTCTACATGGTAAGAGCTTAAAAGGAGAAAAGGAAAGAAGTAAGAAGAAAAAAAGAAGATGAATGAAAATAGTAGCGATATATAGCGAGGCTATTGAGATGTGTCAGGACAGAGCCAAGTGGCGGCCCATAGTCTTTGCCTACCACACCTGTGGGACAGATGCTGAGTTTTATGTGTGAATGTATGTAAGAGCATCGGTAGTGTTCATCTAATGTACATAATAAGTCATTGATACATGGCGGCACAGGGGATCAAACTCGGTACCTCTCAGTTACGAGGCGAACCCTCTAGCCACTAAGCCAGGAGGATAAACTAATTGCAGGTAATTTGGAATGCTCTTAGTAATTGGAATAACTGTAATATCTGCGTTCCTAATAGCTACCTTACTACTGTCTACTTATAATTACCAACAGCCAAGGCACTTAAGACTAATATGAAACTACTTACCTCAATAGCCATCCAACGGGGGAATGCAGCCAGCTTTATGCACACCATCCCTTTCAGTGGCTATGATTTAGGAGACATTTGTAGATATAGATTTTTAGATTAGAATTTTTGGTTATTTAGTTATAGTTAGTTAAGTTTTCGCCATTTGTAACACGCTTTTTATTAGTTTCACTTGTATGTTTGTGGGTTTGTAACTCTCTTTTGCGCGCCTGCTGCTCTCCTTGGCCCTGGTGGCTCATTTTGCTTCCTTTTATCGGCGATAACCCTAATTCCCCGTTACGCGTTACTACTATGGTCGGTAAGAAAACTACCATCAATAATATTTTTTTTTTATTATTAATAATATAGAGGGCAGCACCAATTTAAGCGGGAAATCGGAGCAATGTAACTAATAAATATAGTTTAAAAAAATTAAAAAAAAAACACTTTTAAACTTAGCGTGGTCTTGTTATAGTTTCAAACAAACATTATCTATATTTCTAGTTATTTTGATTGCCCTGTCTTACGTAGAGAAGATAATGTTTGGTTTGTAACAAGAGATATTATGACGAACACGTCAGTAGATATGAAATGACTTATGAATACGGTCTTAAATATGTAATCCATTAATAAGTAAATCTCGGAATTATTATCAAACATGTAATGTGAAATTATTGGCTTTAGATTAAGTAGGTACTCCACGGGGAATAACAGCTAATGGATTAGATGCAGCTACGTTATGTTCCTTCAAATTTAAATGTTTTGCCAATTGTTGAGTAGGCCAGTTGGTAGGTAGTATTTTTATTTTTGTATCGATATTTTTTAAGCAACTCGGTGACAACCTTCCAAATAGCAATATTAAAGGCAAATACATACTTCGTTTTAAAAATTGTTCCACTAAACGCAAAGCTGAATATCGTTTGTTCCGTTGTGCTAACCCCATATTAATAAACGTAGTATAACTTTACACCTATAGCAATAGAAACTTATATAGCTATTTCTAACTGTCAAGTTATGCCATGTTGAAATAGAGACGCTAGAGTCTACCGTACAGTTTAATTAATAGGTAGATACAATAGATTAGGCACTTCCTCAAGTATCTATCCAACCACATTAGGTACCTAATTTATTATCTAATATTAGCTCAATAATATGTACTGTTAAGTGATATATAATCCGCGCGTTTTCAACCACTGATTATGCGCGGATTATAGATAAGTAACAGCTTCGCGGACAGTACGTCCACAGGCGAGAAATTAAAATGATGCATTGTGACAGTACGTCGAAGGACGGCCCAAGTAACACAGGAAGCATTTTAATAAATGAATTACAAGCTTATATAGAACTTAAGGTCCGTATAAACTAATATAAAAGTTCACCGAGAATCTTGATGCTTTATATTGAAATTTAGAAAACATTATTATGCTTTACACTGTAAAACGGTTGGATAGCGGCATATAAAAAAACTTTTGTAAAGCTTTTAGTTTTAGTGCAGCAAATCACAATGCAGCTGTACAGTTTTTAGCTGTTTTTAGTGCATTTGGATCTACAATAGCATTTTTAGGTCGCAAACAAATGCTTAACGCTGTCTAACAGCATAAACATTTACCATTATAATGTTACGTAAATCGGCTATGCAGCTTTCAGCTGTTTTAGTGCATTTACACCTACAATAGCATTTTAAAGTAAGTAGTAACATATTGCGTAATTCTATCCTATAGCATAAACTTGTGTCATTCTAATGCAAAGTTAATCCGTTATAGACCTTTGAGCTGTTTTTAAGGCTCTTTGCTGTGTAAAAGCACTTTTGAGTGGAAAGTCATAGCCTAATATTGTTGAAAAGCCTACACGTGAACCAATGTAATGCTTGCATTTTTAAAGGTCCACTGAGTTCTGTTGTACAGCTAACAGCACTTTAATCAATTACACGTGAGTCATTGTAATGCGTAAAGCTCTATATACATTCATTTTACTGCTTATTCGTAAAATTATTTTGTCAGCCATATTGTAGAAAACTGGAAAGGCACATTATATATTACTAATTAAACTGTGTTTGTTACCTAACCGTGTATATAGGTACTCGTAATACTATTTTGCTAACCAAATTAAGTTGTGATTTCATTATAAGTACGTGTAATATAACGTATTTATAGGTAAAAAAAACTGCAGCATTTTGTTTAGCAAAATGTTGAAAAAATCGTTTAAAGTAAGACGCAGAACCGGTGGAATCAGGCGAAAAATAGCCAAAGAACATGCAAGAATTATGATGTCTTTAAATCCACTCGAGGCACAACAAAATGATTCGTGCGAAGTGAGTTGTAATGATCATAAAGAAGGAGGTTCCGTAGGTCACAAAAATCAAGTCAATATTGAAAATAAACACGAATCAGAATTGTCGTGTTTTGAAAATTCTTTTATTGCAAATAATGAGAGTGTTCACCAAAGTCGTGTTTTTTCCTGCCCGCTTGATGCTGAAAATAAAAGAACTGAGAGCTCCGAAGAAAGTGACGAGGACAGTGATATTGAGAAATATGTAAAATGGTCTGCGTTTCGTGAAAAAATTAGAAGATGGGCTATTGAAAGGAATATAAATCAAATAGCGCTAAAAGATCTTGCAAAAATTATGAATGGATTAATTCCGAATATATTACCTATGGATCCAAGGACCATTCTAAAAACACCGAGACTTGTCAATATAAAAAAAATTGAAGGGGGTGAATATTGGCATAACGGAATTACTAATAATTTAACTTTGCTATTGCAAAATTGGATAGATGTTCCAGAAAATATATCTTTAAATTTCAATTTTGACGGTTTACCAATTTTCAAAAGTTCAAAGAAAGAATTTTGGCCAATACTCTGTAACATTTCTGAAAATCCTAATATTAAACCTTTAGTGATTGGAATTTATTATGGAATTGGTAAACCTAAAAATTTAACAGCTTATTTGGAAGATTTTGTCACCGATGTTAGTCATTTATTAGAAGAAGGAATTACACTATTGCAAAATTCTCAGAAGAAAGTTACAGTAAATATCAGATGTTTTATTTGTGACTCACCTGCTAGAGCTTTCATGAAAGGTAATCATGTCCTTAGTCCGTGTGTAGTTGAATTCATTTCTGATGGTCCAAATCAAAACGGCGCTAATGTTGCACTGATTCACTTCTGTACCTATTCAATCAACGGAAATAAAGGCATAAGGGCCTTATCTATCACACTGGCAATTTCAAAGCGATTTGAAAGCGAGGCGATTGCGCTGTGCACACCCCGCGATGACGTTACTTTAACGCGGCGACCACGCGGCGTGGTCGTCATTTTGTTGGAGCGGAAGCATCATCAAATAATGGCGTCGTCTGGATATAACTTTAAAATCGAGTTATTTGCTTTCTCCTAGTCTCCTCCCTAATCATCGTTATATCTGCTTTCACTTTCGTTTCCTGTGGCCCTAGCACAAGTGTGTCCGCGACGAAGCTCGCGCCGCGAGCGAGCGTTTGTCTCTTTCTCTAAATACTAAGACGAAAGAGATAGCAATACCTTTGTCGCGCTTTTTCTCGCTTATCGCGCGCGATAGCAACTTGTGCTAGGCCTACTGCGTCTTCAAAGTTACAACAGGTAGGTCTTCCTCGTCAGAATCCATTTTGCTACTGAGTGTCCGAAACGCGGAAGGTACGTCGCGAGCTCGCAATGAAGGTGCAGCGCCGTCGTGGCGTGCACGCTGCGCAATCGCGGCGTCATCGTCATCGCAGCGTTTGCGCTACGCAGTCGCGTTGCTTTCAAATCGCTTGCTAATCGTCCGTGTGATAAGGCCATAAGGTGCTGGCAACCATAACTGTTGATTTGGACTATCACATTTAAAGGTTGTTTAGGTAAACAGTACTAATAGATAAGTTCGTTTCTTTATCACTCGTATTACAAGTAGATAAGTATTTCATTTTCTTTTTATTTATTTTTGACAATAACATGTGTTTTTATATTTTAGGTGTTTGTAACTTTAACGGTAAGCACGGTTGCATGAAATGTGTTACTGTTGGTGAATATTCTCACAATTCACACACAGTTACTTTTCCTGATATAAATTGTTCCGAAAGAACAAATGATGGTTTCCGAAATAAACTTTATGGAGCGCACCATAAGAATGATTCTCCTTTGCTTAATCTTCCAATAGATATGGTAAAGGATTTTCCAGTTGGTGATTCATTACATTTATTTGACCTGGGAATTATGAAAAGGCTACTAGTTGGATGGCGTGATGGTAATTTCGGTAAATTTATAACGAAATGGCGTGCTAAAGATATTGAAGAAGTAACAAATTTCTTGAACAAGTGCAAGCTACCATCTGAAATTCATCGAGCAGTGCGAGGTCTGGAGTTTCTGGCATTTTGGAAAGGAACTGAATATAGAACTTTCTTGTTCTATCTTAGTATTGTTATACTGCCAGATGTGCACACAAGCGCCGTCTTTTCACATTTTCTGAAGTTGTACTGTGGAATTACAATTTGTTCGGCTGAATGCCACCTGCATTTGCTACCATTGGCTAAAGAACTTTTTAAAGATTTTGTGAAAAACTACAAAAACTTTTATGGAGCGGACTACGTTACTAGTAACGTGCACAATTTAATCCACGTAACTGCTGAGGTTGAACGATTTGGGCCTTTACACTCTTTCAGTGCTTATCCTTTTGAGAATGAGTTATATCGTATCAAACGATTACTAAGAGATGGACAGAATCCACTATCGCAAATAGCAAACAGAATAGCTGAATCCACGCCAGAGTTTAACGTTAAAAATCCTGAGTTATGTGATAAGCCCGACTATCCGTTCCTAACGGCAAGTAGGAATAATTGTAGAGTACTTCATTTACAACAATTTAAAGTGTCCTCAAAAATAAAAGACAGATATGTTTTGACAACAGTCAACGACATAGTTGAAATCAATAATATAGTTGAAGAACTCAATAGAATTCGTATTAACGGCTTAAAAATGGGTAACAAAGAAGATGTGTTTAAGTATCCCATAAAATCTTCACATTTAGACATTTACAAAGTACAAAACGATGCTAGTAGCAATTGTGATATTGTCCTTGATCCTAGTGATATTCAATGTAAATTAGTATGTTTGCATCATCATGAATACCTTTATTTCATACCACTATTGCACACATACCAATAAAAAACGTTTTTTTAAGTACTTAATTTTTTATTTATGTAGTTTAACTATTTCTTTTGCATGTTATAATTTTTTTATGAAAATTATTAACCTTCACCAATCAACATTTTAAAATAAGTTGGTTTTGACAATTATCGTCATATACTTGTTTTCTTATCATTGCTTTATTAAAAATAGATGCATTTTACAAATCTAAATCAGACTTACTTAGCCATGTACATTGATGATTTTGGTATGTCTGACCATATTCTTGGTGCTTATGTAGATCATTTTACTACATATTTTACTCTGGGACCAACCACGGAAACGCGAAAAAAAGTTACGAAATGTATATAACAACTTAACTGGTTTTTTTTGCGTTTCTGTGGTTGGTCTGACGGTAAAGTCGTTCAGTGCCTACATTTCACTACTCAGAGTATAATCAGATAACAAAATCACCCTGCATGTTTGGAACATTATTGTTACCTAATTTCTAAAAAAAACATACTGAAACAAACAACATTCAATATTTTAAACATTTTTCAATAACGTACTTTAAAAACAAGAAATATACTTCGTAAAACTATTAATTATACAGGGTGTTACATAATATATGTATAAAGCCGTGAACTGGATGGAGTGTTAAACATAATAAAACGATAGGTACAATTATTTCTGTCGTACGTGAATTTTTTTTATATAACATATGTATGAAGCCGTGAACCGTATAGAGTGCTAAATGTATGAAAACGATAGGTACAAAAATTCCACGTACAACAGAAATAATTGTACCTATCGTTTTATTATGTTTAACACTCTAACCAGTTCACGGCTTTATACATATATTATGTAACACCCTGTATATAAACATTTGTTCACATTGTTCACATTATCTCTACTGTAGATACTTACAACATCATCAATTCTCGGAGTTTTATTTTTACCATTAGTAGGAACATTACTTTTACCTAAATAAAAAAAATTATACATAACAAACAATATTAATTCTTTTTATCATTGATCAATAACGTAATTTAATAATAAGAAAAATACTTCCTAACCATTTCGCTCAGCACTACGACAGAACTGTCGTACCTGCCATTGTTCTTTCATTGTTTTAAATTAATTGCGAGCGAAATGATTAAAACAATTATTATAGACTTTTTGACATCTTTACTGTGAGTCCTTACAACATCTACAGTTCTCGGACTGGAGTGCACTTGGCAATAACTATTCGTATAGTAATGACAGATTCACAATTTTACGGTTTAGAATTGGCCACAGGTTAACACAAAGAACCTTCAATATCATCGTAACTCGTATTATCAGTATATTTTTTCTGTTTTTCTTGTTCTTGAATGTGCACGCTTTTTCCGTCAGTTATTTCTTTGGACTTATCAATTGGTGCATTTTCTTCAATTTGCATGTTTTCTCCTTCTGTTCCTTTGGACTCCTCGCTTGCTGCAGATTCTTGAATACGACTGCTGTCTCTTTCAGTTTCTTGTTTGTCTAAATTATTCTTATTCTTTCGACGTCTTTTCGAAGACATCCTCAAGTTTTTCATGGATTTGCGTTGCTTCGAATTTCTCGTTATAATCTTGAAAAACTTTTCATTGTCTTGTACAGTATATGTCGGATCCCAAGTCAGAATCATACCATGAAAGAATTTTAAAACGTTTTTGTAATCTTTAAGGGCAATTTTCGACTTACTATCTCCTCTACTTCCACCTGACCATGAACAGTTGCAAAGGAATTCTCTAGTGAATAAAACATCTTGTAATTTATAAGCACAAGTTTTTCCATCGCCGCTTTTCGACGCTGAGCATAAGAACGACAATTGTTTTTTAAATTTATTTTTTTCTGCTCTATCTGCCAGTAATTGGTCAAGTGATATAAGATCTTTCTGATTTTCAATAGGTTTTATTGTAAAACTTTCAGTGTCTGCAGGGTTTGCATCTCTTAACAAAGTGACGCTGGGACCCTCTTTTACCTCTGCAAGTTGTAAAGATATTTCCTCTAACTGCACAGATTGTGTGGCCAATTTTTGAACAATTTTCTGCTGGTTTTCGAGAGTGATCGCTTGATATTGGAGCATTTTGTCTATTTTTTCAGATAGCATTGTTTGGTTTTGTAAAATTAGGTCGAAATTCAAAGTTTCTGTGTTAATTATCTGAACTATGTTTTCATCATTAGTAGTGTTTTCAGAAGCTGTAACGTTACTATAATCCGTGCACTGGTTTCCTATATTTTCTTGGTCGAATCTCTGAAAATAATATAATTATTGTATTATATGTAAAAAAATTGAAAATCTCAATTATCACTTCTATTTGAACGACATTTATCGCGTCGTCGCTTAGCAATAAGCTGTTAAAATAAATTAAATTTTATTCAGATTACAAAAACAAGTCTGTTTTACCACGTAACTAATTACTATTACAATAAAATGTATCCCATCAATAACAAAACTTGTAAAAGAAACAAGTCTCGCATTGTCTTTTCACTTGAAAGTCACTCTCATTAAATATGATTTCAATAAATTTGTATTCTCGATCAAGTCAAGGAGCCCAATTCTAACTTACATTTTGATATCAAAATCATGTCTATTATTACGTATATGTAGGTTGCGCGTGTGTCTGACTCGTATTTGTCCGTACATGTGTTGGCGCGAGCGAGACGCACGGGGTAATTATAAGAAATTGGCATTATTCTAACATCAAAATGTTAGTTCGAATTGGCCTCCCTTATAAAACATGAAATAGGATATGTTTTTAATTTGCTTTGATTCTAAATTATATAAAAAAATAACTTACCAAGTTGTTGGCCATAACTTCGAACCTTACTTCTTGATTTTGATTTTCGGTCGTATGGGGTGCAACCATGTATGTGTCATTTACATCTGTGTCTGAATTTTCTTCCATGATTAATAATTCAGCTTCGGCAAGCTGATATGTCCGAATATTGTTTCTTTTTAAAACGCAGTCCATTAGTGTCCATTCTTTTTTATCTGGCCTTGATTGCTCGTCTTTGGTTAATCTGTACTCTATCTTTTTAGGTGGCCACCACAATTTACCATTTTTTTCCCACGATGTAGGTACGACAGCTAATTTTGTTTTCCCTCTTTCTCGCGTCTGTACTATTTTGTACGGCATTTTACGTTTGGTAACTGAAAGTAAGAAAACAATAAGTATTATTAAAAAACATCACCTTTATCTGTCAAATATTAGTCGCTATCCGCAGCCGGATCTTTTGTTTTAACCATTGTTCTAAAAATTTCAATGCCTGACTAAATAAATATATTAGTGCATTTTCTGGAGTTTTTAAACATCCTAAATTCCACAGATGTATTTGATGGCTACTGTACCTGACTAAACCACACTGAAAATGAAGTAAGTACCTAATGGTTCTTTTTAACTAATTGCGGAAATACACCTTAATTTAGAATGACACGCACGAGCACAACCCATGTTAGAATCTCACAACTGAACTGACGTCTAACAAGACAAAACCTGTTTCTGCTGCGGTGTGCAAAGCGCGCGCAGGATATCGTTCTATACATGCACAGCGCTGTCTCGCTCACACTACGGAAAGAGTCCGTAATTGAATCGGTGTAATGTCCACTTCACGGTGCGGCGGCATTGAAATATGATCATGATAAGATTTGGATCATCGCCAAATATGATGTGGCTTTGTTACTTAAGTGATTTTAAGTACTATCTACTTTTTTTGTTGACAGCACTATTATCATCATTAAGCTACGCAAGCTTTTTTATGAACTCTTGGCAAACGTGAGATGGGCTTTATTGTTTTGATCAAGGATCTCTAACATTGCTTTCAAGGAATGGCATTATTTTAGTCTACATCAAGATTTCTGGTGTACCGGTAAACCCTTAAATAACTACTAAATAGAGAATAGCACTACGGTGGTTCATTAAATAACTTCTCTCTGGCTTCCGGCTTAATAATTATTCACGTGTAAATATTTATGCTGCTGGCGGCATAATCTAGGTTTTTTAAAGGCACGCCGGGCTGCTTTAGACCGCCACCATTTTGTTAATATTTTATAACAAAAAAATATTAAATTCGAACCTATTTTTATAAGCCAGACCTATATATACCTCAGTTTGATACTGCCCAACCAATACTATTATGTTAATTATGCAAAATATGTTGTATACTAGGAATGCACGATTGTTTTAGTTATTTCACACATATCTTTACACTTATCTTTGTAACATTTTATACCAAAACTACAAAATATTGTAGGCGCGTGAAAATTTTCAATGAAACTTATATATATATTATCAGTAAACTGCAGAGCGCAGTAATATTTGAAGAAATTAAATAACAAAAGAGTCAAAAACTTACCCAGTATTAAAACTTTTATTTTGATGCGAACAATATAATGTCATCCATCACTCACTCAGTTTTGACTGTTATCCTTCATAATATTATATTGCGAGGCGAAGCAGATAATTATAACGTTAGATATATTCTCTTAATACCGTGGCTTTAGAGATGTTTTTGTAATGATGCAGGATTTATTTAAAGTCTAACTCTGTGCACTTAAAAAGCTCTAATCATTCTTTTACTACATTCTAATGTTAGTCTCATGCTTTTTTAATGCAATTAACATCATCTTTATCAATAATATTGCTAGTATAATGCTCCTGTAATGCGATTGGGAACTTCAATGATCGTAATAATGGTTCTTTGATGCTACTGGCAATTTTATTGACCATAATAATGCTTCTTTAATGCGATTGACACCTATTTTGACTACAATCATGCTAATATAATGCACCTGTAATGCAATTAACTAACAAATGTGAACCTATTTAGGATCTTAAGCCGTTAAATTTGTGCCCAATTAAGCATTACAGTAACCGTATAAACTTTTATAATGCAAATGTAGTGCTAACTCAAAATGCGAAAACTGCACAGAAATGCTGTAAATCGGCCGTTATACTGCTTTGGTGTGTTACTTGGGGGGGTACTCTTTTTACGAATTTGGACGCTACGTTGACCGACGATACTTTTGCATAAATTTATTAGGAAGATGTGGATACTCCACTGTCATTTTGTGAGCACTTTCGCATTTATTACTATCGTATTACAAGTTTTTTAGCATTAGACGTCTCTGGACGTATTAGGTTGGTAATTAGAGCAAATATGACTTTGATGTTGACGTCCCAGGGCGCAGTGTCTTAATAACACAGAATTTAAATACGTCAGTCGATGGGTATCATTTAGTATGGAAAATTCTACTGCCGCATTTTGGTGACAGAGAAAGTACTTATTGTCAGCGAACGAGTTAAGGAAATGTAGATAGAGCAGTACAACGTTTCGTATAAATATAATAATTTAGAAAAATATGTATAATATTTAGCAATAAATTAAAACAAAGTAATAAGTCGTCGTCAACGTTAACCATTCAAATTGAACTAGTTACTTAAAAATTCACACAGCAACGGTTTTAATGACATTGAAACGAAGCCATTATGGGGCGTTCCGAATATACGAGCAAGGGTTTATGCAAATGAACCATGGTCCGTTCCGAAGAGCGATCGATAAGCATGCCCCACGCGTGCGCCTGCGACGCTCGTGTGCTCGTGACGTCACGCGCTGCGCGTTCCACTTTGCACCGTTTGGTTTGCGGCATGGGATTATATTTTTTTCTATAAAAATATTATTTTAGAATAGTAATCAAACATAATTTATGCACAAATGATACGTACTCGTATGTACGAATAAATGGTAAATATCGCATCAAAGGCGGCTGTGTAGTTTAGAAGGAATTACCGGAAATACATAAATACAGACAGACAGATAGACGCGACAGATGTAAAATGTTTACATAATATCAACACCCGCCGCTTGTGATAAGCCGGTCATTAAACTGTATTTTAACATCAATCGCAATAGATAATACACATTTAATCTGTACTGTAATAAGTTCTGTTATCTGCTGCGAGATAATTTCTGCTTCCTGAACTAGAACAAAGAGCATCGCCCTGTTATTGATTTACGTAAGAATAGGTACTGTTTTGTTTTCCAATGGAGCGTTATTATTTACCTCGTGGGCCCTGGCGAGATTCGTTCGCATGGCGTCTTAGTCCAACATCCACCTACTTTACAAGGGTAAAAAAGGTAGGTATCTAATCAACCTTCCTCTTGAATCACTCTATCTATTGTTGAAAACATCATTAAAATCCGTTGCGTAGTTTAAAAGATGTACGCGTATATAGATACATAGGCACAGACGGCGGGAAGCGACTTTGTTTTATACTATGTGCCTATAGGGTTATTTACAAATTAATTTAATTACATTATTGTTCTAATTATCAAGAAATATTGTTTTAAAAAGTAGTACAACTAATAATCTAGTCCTACAGTAAGTATTCCTGCCAAATAGAAGCTATATCCCAGAGCTATCCTAAAAGTTAAATTCAACATGTCAAGTTAATGTACAAAGGAAAACTGGTGTCGTAATTTTATTGTCATAATAATAGTTGTAACAAGTGCACCACTTATACACTAAGTACCTATGTAAGAAACTAATAAAATATTATGACCGCGGCGTCACATTAAAACATTTATTACCATCATGCCAAACGATATGATAACAAATTATACCTACAACTAAGGAATTATTAAAATTGTAGTTATTTATTTATTTTATACTAGCGACTTGACCCGGCTTCGCACCTACGCGCTTCGCTTTATTTTATGCCAGATCATAAGGTATTTAAAATAAATAAAGCAATCATTAAAGTATTTATCTTTCTATCTTCCTACACACATTGTAAGTTTAAAGTGAAACGACTTCCATAAAACCTTGATAAATATTTAAGAATTCATTATCCCTATCCCATCCGTCATCCCACCAATCCCTTACGTGGGAGTCGTACAAGGCGACTAATGTTTTCGAGGCAAAAGATCTAGTCTAGAAAATGGGCAGCAGAGTTTTCCATTGTTTTATTTATAACACTGCGATCTGCAACCCGCCTGCCATGCGTGGAGATTATGGCAATAACCTCCCTTTTCGTGGGGGAGGCCCTAAGATCTGCAATGAACTGTTATGAGCTGTGATGATGAATCGTTACCATCGTCAACAATGCGTCACTAAACTATGCAGAATTAAAACTTACGACATGTTGGTCTAATTATACATTTTAATATAAAGTATCTATAATAATATATACTTCCTATTTGATTAATAAGCCTGAATCTACAAAGTACCGGAACCGGCATAATAATAATATGTCGTTTATACTCGATCGGACCAAAGTGGACGAAACCACCACCACATGTTGGGGTAAATCACACAAATAGGGACACAACATGCACCCCTATATTGCTTAACGTGTTCCAAAAACGACCATAGAGCTTTATCCCTAAGGCGCAGTTTGGCTTAGAGGGTTGGAGTTGAAAAAACTGGTGAATGACTGCCGTTACGTCGGTTCTCTGGTATTTCGTCGACAGATCCCGTGCAATCCAAAACTCGGGAGTGTTGTGAAGTTTTTTGTTTGGTTTCTGATTCAAGGTGTTTTAGTTCGCAAGTCTTCGAGGGGCGTCGTCACCTGACGTCATAAGGTACGTTTAACTGTAAAGTGTTTGTTTTTATTGCTATTTTTAGACGTGAGCCCCTGTCGGTCAAGTCTCAAGATCAAGTCACAATGTGTGAGGTCTGTTTAGGATTTTGCTGTTATTACTCTTTTGTGACAAGAACTACCTGATGGATAGACTGTATTGTCAGAAAGTTAAAGATCAGCCACTTAGGTTTAAAAGTTCAAATAAATACTTAGGTGTCAATTAAAGTTACGTCCTTTTAAGAGAATTTCTGCTGACTATTGTTTATTAGGAGAGATTGTTTGTATTGTATTTGTTCTTAGTATTAAGGAACCTACGACTTAAAATTTAAAAGTAAAATATTTTGTAACATATTAAGTAATTTATCACACTAAACTCTGTGTGAGTGTATTTGCATTGCATGTTTACGGATTTGACGTTAGTAGAGATCCCCTAACTTTGACGATTGAAAGAGATATTTAATGTCCTAATCAATAAAAAATATTGAGTATTGAACTCTTATTGTTGAGTTGTAGAGATACTCCACGTATTCACTTATTGAAACCACGAAACCGTGTTCAGAGATAACCGCTACACATGCAATGTCAATATAACTTACCTACCTTAACAAATAAACTTGTGACGCTAAAATCCTTTACCTAACTTGTTCCAGAATGATTCCTGACGCACCAACAGTGGTTGTCAAAGGGGAAATGCCAAGGCCTTTGAAGATGTCTGCCTACGATTTACACAGGATACTCACGGACATTCTCAGCAAAGGTAATTACGTTCGCAACGACACATCGGCGGAGCAATTCCACAAGCTCGTAGTGGAATATGCCTACCGAGGAAGCAATATTAGGTATAGCACACCTAGTACATAGATGGAGGTACTAGGAGGTATGAGTCGAGGTAGGATGGGAGACGATGTTAATATTTTTAGCACAAACTAACCTTTAAGCCAAAGTATCTAGTCTAGATTTATATTTTTAGTAATTTAGTTTATATTCAATATTTACATTGTACTGATATAAGAAACTCAATACTCATTGAACAATGTCTGAATCTCGTATTTAGCAAAGTATCTAGTAATCAAATTGCAATTTATTTTTGTTTCGAATGGATGAATTAGATATCTATTTATAATAAGCACATAATAAACTATGTTTACAAATGACTAATGTTTTTAATTTACTTTGTTATTATTATTATTATTCGCAGTGGCAACAATAAGTGTTGTCTAAATAAATTAATAAAAGCATTCATGAGTTTCATTGTGTAATTTTTCCTGCGCTCTACTATAATGAAATACCTACCGTAAGTCTGGAAATGTGGAATTGATCGGGATTGGGACAAAGGGTAAAGTTAAATAACTGAACATAGGTACATTTAATACGATTTTAATAAGTTTGAGCAAAGTTTACATTAATAAAAGTCACAAACAATACATTCACTGTTACCGGATAGATAACATCGAGCAATATTTCAATTCGAATAACAACAATACATATTTTTGGACGTTTCATTAAATTTCATTCATCAATATAGATTTTTGGCTTAACACATATTTATCCTTAACCTTGACTAGACAGTGACTAGAATCCCTTGAAGGGCCACTCGTTGCTGGTGCACTCACTTTACGACAAAGTCCACAAGAAAAAGACCGGAGCCCTTGAAATTCGGAAGAGAGAGTTCGAACACAAAAGATAAACACTCATTACACAAGGGACGAAGAGAGTTCACGGCGGGGGTTGACATCAATGGGAGCGGGGTGGGGGCGGGGGGGCTCCAGGCCGAGCCGAGCTCAGGCCGCCCCCATCTCGCCGATGCCCTGCAACAGGCGCGAGCGCAGCCGCGTGAATATCGGGTGGTGCGGCGGCAGCCCGCGGCCGCGCAGGAACCGCAGCGTCTCCTGCGCGCACACCAGGAACCCCAGCTGCTCGGGGTCCATGTCTACGGGCACGGCCTCCAGCAGCGGGTCCTCGTTCTCTTCGTTGCCGTCGTCATCGAAGTCGTGACTCTCCAGCTCCACGGAGCACAGCCGCCCGAACAGCCGCTTCAGCGCTTGCCGCTTCTCCGCGCTGTCCGAGTCGTGCATCAGCGGCGCGCTGCTCGAGCGCTTGCGGCGTCGCGGCCGACTGCGGCGCTGCTCCAACTCCTCTTGCTTGCGCTTCAGATTCGTCATTGTTCACTCGCCGGTGGCGGAGCGCTGACTGCGCTCGCACGGGGAGTCTGAGGGCCGCTGCGGTCGCCCGGCGGCGCCCGTCCCGTTCGCACGGTCGCGGCGTGCGCCTGTCGGAGCGAGACGCCGCTGCCGGCTGCACCGGGAACAGCTGGGCGAGCAGATGCAGGGTGCGGGGCGCACACGCTTTGTTTGATAAAGTTTATTCGGGGAAATAAAATTGTTAGCCGCGATTGCGCGGGCCGGCGGGTCGAGGGCGGCGGGCGGCGGGGAGACGGGGCGGCGGGGCGCGCGGCGGAGGACCGGCCGGGCCGGCAGCTGCGGCGCATCTGTCGGGCTCAGGTGGATCCATCTCAAGGTGCCGGCACCGAGCAATTAGAGCGAGGCGCCCGCCGCGACGCTGCGCCGCCGACGCGCCCTCCAGACAAAGCCCTCTCGGCCGTCCGGCCCGGCGTAATCTCGGCTCACGTCGGCACACAAACGTATCCGTTCAGAGTGCACCGATGGGATTTCAATAGCGGCTAGCGATTAAATAGCAAAATTTTCACTTCATTTTCCGAGCTCCGTGCCCGGGCTTCATGTAACGGACAGCTATGTTACAAATAGCAAAAAATCAATACACGGGTTATGTCCGGGTAACAAGTTGAATGCTGTAGATACGTAGGTAGACATACGAGTACGTGCATTTATATTTGCAACTGTAACTGTAACTGGCGGTCTGTAAACCCACGCATAATACTTATTGAGAGACTAGACTCGAATATTGGAACAAACACCAAATTGTAAACACGGTATTTTGAGATCGATCTTGTGCCTAAGTAGGTATCTAATCTCTATTTACGTACTACCTATACCTACTTTATATTATAATTTGAATATTAGTTAATACTTACCCATATAAAGAAACCAAAACTGTCAGTTTTGTTGTCATTTTACTGATTAAAAAAATACAACAAAGTTATTTACATTGCGAAAGGCACAGGACCGGCCTTTGTGGAGATATCTGGGGGAAGCCTATGCCCAGCAGTGGGCGTCTTTCGGCTGATATGATGATGATGATTTACATCGCCCTTAGTTAGGTTGGGTTATTTTAACATTTCACTCAACGTACCTGCTTATTTATTCATCAGGTCTGCTAAGCCTTTTTTATTTAATTGGGCCAATTAACTTAACTAATTCACTTGAATCCTTAATCCTTAGCGACTAGATTCTTTATTTATTTTTAATGATCGTTTTTAGACTATGGTAGGTATCTATCGATAACGATTTTCTATTAATAACATCTAAAGCGGATGAATCAATTTCTGTAAAGAGGTGGTTTGTTCTATAGATACAATTTTTCAGTGGGAAGGCTTTATGAAAATTTTGCTTTGATCTGACTAATCTTTAGCTGTTTGGGGAGGCGTTCTTACCACAGAATACATGAAACTAAGTAGATACTTTCATGTCTCGCTGTGGTTCTTACTGTTTTGTTTGTAAAATATCACCTCACACCAGGCACCAACCAATTCTACCCACAGAAGGTGACTTACAAAACGACTTATAAAGTCTCAAAAGCTTAGATACCTATGTCTTGGATTCCTGGATTTTCGTAGACCACAACATGCAGTGAAACGATCCAATGGCCTTAACTGAACTAAATTATTTAATTCAACTTGAATTCAACATAGCGATTTCGTCTCCGGTTTAGATTACGTGACGTAATGTGAAGATAGTGACAAAACTCTAAAAAAGTTCAGTTCAGTGGAGTTATGGACTATGCTTTGCATTTTAATTGTAATCTTTTCAAAGGTTAGTCACCTGGTTACTTTTGGCCAATGGTCGATGCCGGATCGATTGTCAATTCACGGCTGGAACTTGAACTTGATACTTATAAAAAAATCATCTTTTCCTGTGAACCTGCACATTCACTCGTCTGAAGGTGCAGGGTACCTCTGGGTATCCAACTCTGTACCTACCTTACGTACCTATACGAGTCTCGCTAGCCACTCGCGTCGGCAAAGTTAAATAAATCTGTTGGAACTGGAAGTTCCGAACTCCTTTACATCGATCTACTATGGCAATTATTCGAGGCGTTGGGCATGCTGCATGCTGATGCTGGGCACGCCGGCGGGCTGGCTGGGGCCGGGCGCGCGCCGCATATGATTCGCCTAGGCGGTTATGTGCGTGGCGCGTATCGGTGCCCGGTGTCTCGCCGGAGTAAGCCCTCGCGCGCGCTGATCGGTCTGCATGCGTCGCCCCCTACCTGGATGAGCTCGCTTAACTTCCCTTTGTTTTCCGTTAGATTTTTGACTTTTGAAAAGAGATTAATTAACGTAATCCTAATTCAATAAATACTTTTTCATTTTCATTTTCATTTTCATTTTGCAATGATGAGTCCCGGTACTAGAAAATCCATTTGTACCGGGGTTAGACAGCGAGATGTTATGATTACCTTCATAATTTTTAACTGTTAACCGCATTGATAGACGTTTTTAATACCCGATTGCACTGAACTTATGCGATGCTTGACGCCTAATTTAAAAATATTCCTAACAACAACTTTTGTTGTTGCAACAACAAATTGGAACTTTGTGATACCGATTTTGTGACGCCTAAATGCTTGGGAATATCTTCGTTTAAGCATGGCATAATTTTATTTTAATTAGCAATCGGGCATAAGACGGAATTAGGAAATAACGGAATAGGACGAGAATCAGTTAATACGGCAAGCACTTTTCACACATTCCTTTTCCCACGGCATCGACGATAGGGCAGAATGTCTGCAGGACCTTCAATGCTGCAGAGCCTACGCTGGTCAAGATGATTTTTTTTCAAGATGAAGATTCTTATACCCGTTTTCACTTAACTCGAATTAAGCATTACCCAAGGAAACTATTATGGCCTTAGTCATTTGGTCTATTTCATCAAACTTTTACCTCTATGCGAAATTTATACAAACTCGTTTGAACCGGTGACGGCATCGATTTATTGACAACAAAGTGACATTTCAAAATGGCGACACTGATTTCGCCACCAGGTCAAATAAGTTTGCTGTAGGAAACAGAACGCAACTGTTATTTTAGGCGATGCCTAGGGATTAAGCACTGCGCAATCCACTTCCTCACTTTAAGCACAAAATAAAAAACGGCCCGCGCCAAGTAAAAGGTCCGCTGGAAACAATGCGCCATTTCCGTCACGCACACATTGACGTTACGTTTACAGGCATTCTCACGCAGTTTCAAGCAGTGCTCGGTCGCGATTGTTAATGCGAGAATTCGTTGTAGTGTCGACTTAAATTGAATATTATTTTATTAAACGATATTTTTATTGATAAAATAAAAGTACTTGTACGTAACTAAGGTTACTTAATAACATACAAGCAACGCACGCTGAGTCCAAGAACTGATGGGTGACCATTTCAGACTTTGAAGCTAGCCGAACTTCAGCACCGCCACTTGTTCTAATGCCGATGGTGAAGTGAGTTTGACCAAGGTCTTCCGCTAGAGACCCTAGGAATAGTTGAACAGTTTCTGGCACCACGTGACAGTTTTTAACAGAATAAGAAACCGTAATGGCCACCTTAATGGTTTCTAGTCTGAAATGCCTGTCTAGTCTAATATTCAAAAAAGTCGCTGACGACCTTCCTTCTCCATCATCAGATCAACTGACTAATAACATAATATTGCATTTTCATAAATTTATATTTGTATGAATTATCTGAAAGTGTGTCAGATCCCAGGTCAGGGAAAGGTTATTCTCAGGGTCTGATGATATAATCAGGTGGCGATGAATTAAAAAAAAGTAAATAAACAGTGTATTATTATTACGCCTACTATTATTATTTGGCATAATGTCTGATGCTGGTATGGAAAATCTAATACATTTGAACACAATCTGAACAGCTTGGAAAGCAATTATGATCACATTATGGCAAGGATTAGATATTGGTCCTTTGCAAGGGACATGTTATTGTGAACGATCTTTAAAATTCTATTCGATCTTTTAAATACCCTTTTCAAAATTCAGAAAAAATACAGGAGCAACGCTAGTGAGTCGGCAAGTTTAGGTAATAATTTCCGATGACGACGGGAGTGGACCTTCTGTTAGTTGTCTATTTTGTGCTTTAAGCGTTACCTAACCGCGGGTACAACGTATTTTCAGAACGTACTAAGGGTGTAACGTTACGTCTTAAGCAATTCCTAAGTATTTGTGAATCGGAATTAAGTTATATCCTATGTTGAATGAAAAAGGGCCTCAATCACATTAAGTTATTTCAAAATCCTTAACCCTGAGAAAAACACGTACATGTAACTCGCTATTAAACGACATATTTACGATCTTTAAAAAGTCGTCAAACATTATGCTTCGCACCTGTGATCAGTTTTTATTAACTGTGCAGTTTTTTACTCGTGTCTCAGGCACGAAAGAAAAAAACAGTTTTTTTCTCATAGTCTCAGGTTTATCTGATATAGTGCGCGCAAGATAACCCCCGACCAAGTTAACTAAACTCAAATATTTTATTGAAATCGGTCCATCCGTATTGAAATCGGTCCATCCGTTAGGGAGTTACGATGCGACAGTTAGAGCACATACACAAAGCCTCAGATACACACATCAAATTTAACACCCCCCTATTTGCGTCGAGGGCTTATTAACGGTAAACCTAATGAGGAGTTTTCCAGTAGGTATTGATAGTTGGTTTCAAAAAGCATCAATAGATGGCGCTCCTATAATTTTGGTAATCTTTTTTTAATCTGTATGATGGTGGCAGTGATTTCATGCAGCCAACTAATACTTAACCTTAAATTAAAATGTTTATTAATATAAACATAACTGTTAAAGGTTAAATGAAATGTAAAAATAAATATTTATAGAAGTTGGCACTATGTTCCATAATTATTATAACCTCTAAAATGGTTGAAAACTATTGACAAATACAATATTATCCAATACAACGTACCCAGTGTTTATATCCTGTTTGCTAAGAACCTATTTCAAGCGATTATCAATTACCAAAATTATCGGGGTCGGGCCATCTAGTGAGTGGTTAGGAATGCTTTAGATGCCTATTGGAAAACTGCTCATTGCAGACTTATCTTGCGCTCAATCTAGCTGTTGTACCTAACAACAGTCATTGGTGCATACTTGCATTCGTCATAATGTTTTAAATACAGTGCTCATGAGGTCACTGATATTAGTGCAATTATTTAATTCTATGGTTGCCGAAAGTGGTTTCGGTCTACTATAGTTGGATTTTTAATTTAATAGACTGAAATGACATAAGCTCAAAAGCCTCTCGTACACAGGTAGACAAAATAGTAGAGTCTACCGGTTTTGGTAGAGTAACTGTCTACACGTAATTTAAAAATTTGTTTAGAGTAAGTTTAAATAGAGTAATGTCTATAGTTGTCATTTTGTGCAGAGAACGCCATGTTTTAATTCAGTAACTCCAAAGTTTCCTTTCCCATTTCACGAATTATATATGCAGTTTATGCCACAAAGCTTTTGTTCTTGTCGTTATAATGTCAATGGCTTAAGAGAGGTAGGGCATAGCGGGGTATCCCGTTCGAATTGGAGCCGCCCGACTGGGGAAGTACCACCTTACAGAATACCGCAGTGAAACAATACTCTTTTAAAAAGTATTGTGTGTCTGCCGGTGAGTAAGGTCTCCAGTGCTCCATGGGGTGGGGATTTGGGGAACCGTGGCATTGGCAGTGGAGGGTTATTTGCCTTTTCGCTGTCAGAGTAACGTGTTATAGAGGTAGGCAACGCATTGGCGATACTCTCGGTGTTGCTAATGTCTATAGGCAGTGGTGACCACTTTCCATCAGGTGGCCCGCTTGCCTGTTTGCCTACCATATGATATAAAAATAATATATATATACTATATAGGTATTCGGGAACACCCCGTAAAGCTCCACTAGTTTTATAGTTTATGATTCAGACCACTTCATTTTATTGATTTCCATAAATCACGACTAATATAGAACAGTAAACTATGATACGTCTTGTTAGTCGGCTCTACTGAGCGTTTACACGGAGCGTCTAGGCGGTAAAGGCTACGGTAGAGTACTAGACTGGTCCAAAAGTTTTTAGCCAACGGCTTGTTATACACTCTATTGTTTTAATTTTGGTATCGTCTTAAGGGAAATTTTGTCACAAATTCCTAGACCAAAGATCCGAAAAATGTTAGTTATTTTTTTATCGATTATTAAAAATAACATGTCTGCTATATATCAACCCCTACGACGGAGGTAACGCAGGAAGCATTTTGTTGTAAGAAAATGCTTCCCGTATTATAATTATAAATATGGGTTAACGTTTATAGAATCACATGAAAATTTTATGAGGCCCTTTGTTGAATTGTCCCTTGACTATGCTATTGTCGTTTGTTGATTTTATAACTTTACACGAGGTCAGAGCGACCAGAAACATGAACCTAGACCGGGGCAGCCGCTAAAGTCAGTCACTCCAGAAAACGTCATCAGGGTATAGTCGCTGATAAAAGAATGTCACAATATTACTAGCTGTGAGATTCAGTATTAAATATAGTTTCAAACCCATGTAGTTTCCATTATTTTTACGGACCATAGAAATTATGCATCATGAATTGGCACAAGTAACTTTCTGCTCTTCCCTGAGAAAGTGGGCTATTATTATACAACCTTCCTAACCTTAAGAAGTTCATGTAAAGTGGTGGAAACTTCCTGGGATCTAATCCTCATTTCATCCTGAATCTCGTGCTTGTTAATGTTGTGACCTTTCCCTAATAACGACTTAACTCTGATGATGATTTCTGAAGTGACGGCAGTTAGCGGTTGCCTTAGTCTAGGTTCATTTGAGGTCGCGCTGACCACGTTTAAACTTATAAAATCAATAAATGACAATAGCATGTGATATAGACCATTCAAATGCGCTGATTAAATTTTCAAGTTATTTTTTATGCGTTAACCCTAATAATATAATCATAATACATCTGCCACGAAATGCTTCCCATATTACCAAAATAGTATGGAATTGTATGGACAGACGTGTTTTTTTTTATATTCAATAAAATAGTAGGTAATGATCGCCAGCTATTGATTTTTATCTAAGGAGTTTGTAATGAAATTTGCCTTTAAACGATACAAAAATTAAAACAATAGGATGTAAAACAAGCCGTTGGCTAAAAACTTTTGGACCAGCCAACGTAGAGTGTACGGGGTGAGGGAAGGATAGTGGTAGAGTAGGTTACCCGCGGTGCTTGCTACTCTATAAACCTGGGCTTCGATTATGGTACGGAAATCGTCTCAGTTGCAGTAACATTACAATTGCATCGCATTTCAAGCGTGTGATTGTTATTCATATGACTGATGTTGAGTTGCAACTTTCATGAGTTCGAACTTTTCCACAATTCGTTTTCTGGTACTTTAGTTGCATTATGGTTTTATGTGGCTGTTGGTACTCCAATAAATAAATAAATTACTAAGTAGCATTTTTCTTAGTTGTTAAACTGCCATCAATTCTGTCAACGAAAACATGTCAAAGGTCGAACAATGATTTAACTGCAATTTAACTGGGATGATGCTGGGACTGACTCGATACCTCGACGTAGTTATAGTAACATCACAGTTACATTGCAACAATAACAACTGCATTGCACACCAGAATCGGTACCCTGACCAGATTGGATCATGGTTACAGATTTCATCACGATCTTTTCCCTCACTGTAAGAGCATTTCTATTTATTTATTTAACAATTTATTGCACACAATATATAGTATATAGAAATTACAAAATTAAAGACGACACAACAGCATCGGATAGTATTCAACTAACTACTAGTGTACATAACTCAGAAAAGATTAATTGGTACATGGCGGCAGTAGGAACCCGGTGCCTCTCGCTTACAAGTCGGATACTTTAACCACTAGGCCACCGATGCTCCATGATCCAGGATTTGGCAGGTAATTACGATATGGTTGATAAACTTGCCCATTTCTAAATTTTCGTATTCTACCAATGCTCTCTAGATTCTTAAATTATACGTGTTATCTATTCTCAGAAGTTGACCTTGGGTTACTAGGATTTTATAGTCAGTCAGTGATAAATACATTAAAAGGACTACATATACATTTCATTCCATTACTTCCCGTTCTTATTATTACGTTTCGGCCTATATATATATAACTTCCTTTTTCGACTTCGCGAATTTGTGACAAATGATCTGGGCACCCAGGAAGGGAAGATAGCACAAGATGAATGAGGGGCCCTCAAGGGAAAGTTGATTGGTCCAAACTTCCGTCTCGCAGGATCGGTCGTTATTATGGGGCCTTAAGGCTTATGAAGTTGAGGAAAAAATAAAAGTAGAGGTATAAATTCTTCACAGGCTTAATTAATAGCTCCAATTTGTTGTTATCTTCGTTTCAATGGAAAAATACAGAAATCTAAATAAATTGACTTTTTTAAATAAATATAAATGCTATGACAATTTGACAAGTGCCATCTAGCGCCAAAGTAAGCAAAGCTTGTGTTATCATCAGCACAGCCCGTAACAGTCCACTGCAGGACTTAGGGCCTCTCCCACGAAAGGGGAGGTTATTGCCATAATCTCCACGCTTGGGAGGCGGGTTGGAGATCGCAGTGTTTAAATATAACAATGGAAAATGCTGCTGCCCATTTTCCAGACTACGGAGACTCTTGATCTTTTGCCTCGAAAATATTAGTCGCCTTGTACGACACCCATGAGTGTAAGGGGTTGGTGCTATTCTACTCTGCCGGACACCACACGGCCAAGCTTGTGTTATGGATGCCAGAAAACTGATAAACTACTTTTTATTTAATATATTTTAAATACATTCTTATTATTCACACTAAACCCGTGACATAATTTTATATTTTAATTTTGTAGGATATCCAACAGCACAATTTAGATTTATTACAACAGTTCATGTCTATCTTAAATAAGCCAATAACAGGATATCACAACTAGTTTAAACAAATATAAAACTACAATAAATATAGCAGAAATTACAAAAACAAAAAACAAAATGGTGCTAATGTGTAGGTTTAATAGTTAATATAGGTATTAAGTATATCGCATATAATACATAATATTAATACACAAATAATCGGATAATTGAATAGATACAAAATACACAATAACACAGGTACATACTTACATGTCGAGTGTGAACTGTATTCTTTTAGTAGATCTAACCTATATTTTAGAATCTCCATGATATTCTTTCTAAAATTCATCATTTTAACTTCAGCCCGGCTGGGAATCGAGCCCAATACCTCTGCGTGGCAGAACAGCATGTTAACCAACTGAACCGCTCAGGAATTAATAATGTGTTAATTACTGTAAATACTTACCGTTGTCGTTCTTTACTTTTGTTTTTTTCTATTGAAACTTTGAAGGTTCAGAGTCGGGGTTCAAGCCATATTTTGAAGTTACATTTATTATAATTTAATTTAATACTACTTGATTCATGGCCTGCATCCTATACCTATACATTCAGGAAATGTATATGTGTACATACTACACAATCGTCGGTAATCTATGTTCCGTTTAAACTGACTTGTCTTATTTGGTTAAGGAAATTATGTATCTAAAATTTATAATGTGCAGTATTTGTTGAAATTCACATTCTATGTGTTTCTTGTATAATTCTCGACATTTTTACACAATATACGTAGCGTGATTGATACGGCAAGTCGTGATTTTGGGCATTGTTTGTTCACCAAATAAGACAAGTCAGTTTAAACGGATCGTAATGGTTAAGGGGTTCGACTCGTATCCGGAGGTACCGGTTTTGAATTCGAACCCCAGTCCCTACATGTCCCAATGACAATAGATTTTGTATAGGTAGTAAAGTGAAAGTAGTCTACTAAAGATTTTGTTTTATATATTACTAGTGCACCTACCCTTTTTTATTGCTGATAAACCTTCCTCTGAAATCACTGTATCTATTGTTGAAAACTGCATTAAAATCCGTTTCGTAGTTTTTAAAAAGATCTAAGCGTACATAGATGTATAGGAACAGATGGCGGGAAGCGATTTTTTTATACTAAGTATATAAGTAGGTTTAGATCCATTCCAGGTCCAATTATGTTGAGAAGTATATACTTACTAAACTTAAATATTCTGTGCTTAAACTAAAACTGGTTACCTATATAATTGCATTACGTTGTTAGTAGATCGATACACCAGTAGCCTATTTATTAATAGGTGCCCAGTTTCAGAGTAACCGAGATTGCTGAGATATTACAGGAAATATGGTCATGATATTACGGTAACAAAACTTCGCAATTTCATCGCGGGTACGGTAATGAAATTGGGGAAACTTTATAAATGTTGCGCGAGAAATGTGTCCTTCATACCTCGGTAGAGCCGATATTAGGTTCGTGTTGTGGTAGGGAATGTACAGTCATCTGCAGAGAATATAGTATGCTCGGGAGTATCGTTCACTTTCCAGTTGACTGACTGTACCAGCGACTGTTCTAGCTACGTTCGAATCTTTCCTTTCTATACTATTCAGTGACAAAAGAGCAGACTGCCTACCTTATGGTAAGCGACATCAGTCGCCGATAACATCTACGATTCGTGCGTTTAGGTTTCAGGCATTGTTTTCTTGATTTGAAAGAAATTGATCTTGACTTTGTTTCTTATTAATTTATTTAACTGTTTGTTGTACACAATAATGATATACAGAGAAATATAACAGAATTAAAGACACAACAGGCTCTGCTTATTTCTAAAAAGACATTCTTCCAGCAGGCCTACAAAAGAGAGACGCTAGACTAAAGTAACGCAGTACGACGTGCATATTAATTGAATATATATGACGGATCGCGGTCAATAGTATGGAATCATGTGGTCAATAGTACGGACTCATGACGATGAAAACGGAAGTGGGAGTGCGCCCTCTGGTGGGGCGTGCTGACAGAGTCTCGACGGCACGACTCGGGCCGAGTGGCGGCCATTCTTGGCGCGACCGCCGCCGAGGAGTGACGCGTCTTGAAACTGTCTCCACATTTCGTTTATTCAAAGTGTTATTTACGTTTGATAATAAAGTAATTTTAAAATCACTTCTGAAATAAGAGAGTTAATTACCTCAACTGCCTACATTGTGATACTGCTCTGATTTCAAGTGAAATTATAAGTGATGTGCAAAAATGAAATGGAATAAATACAGTGAAGTAAATGTGAACCTTTTCTTTAATTTATCTGGACGAATACGATCTAATACTGATATCACCACCCTGATGACAATGATCCTGATACACCCTTTCCTTCACGCGACGACATCAGAAGCGGTGATGACGAACGCAACGCCCAAGAGATGGTATGATGAGAAGCGACAAAGAAAATACAGATAACGCTTTGTGGAAGCGTAATAATAAAAGGAAAGTGATTACTCGATCCAGTTAAATTGCCTACATTAAAATATAAAATGATTAAACACGTTAAAAGCGCAGCCAAGAGTCCAAACACCCCCAGATATAAGACAAAGACTTCGTCAGACAGATTGGGGGATTTATAAAGTAAACAACAAATCATCTGTACCAAATGGGTCATGGTCAAGGCAGACCCCGAGCTTTCGAGAGCACCACTGGAATATTGACACTATTATTAAAAATCGAGTGAAACTTACTATGGACATCACTTTGGTATGTAATCTTTGTTTTTGCGAAACTTAATTTAGATTACTCATGCAAAATATTTTCCTCTTTAAAAAAAAAAGAAATAGTGTTAGTTGAATAATTTGCGTAGTTCTAAATTAGCCAGCTAAAGTTTATTCAATGAAGTTAAAGTAAATGCTTAGATTTAGATTTATTTAGCAGTGTGGTTTGACACCACAATTAAATTAATTGCTTACATTTCTGCAGATAAATAAAACGATTAAAAACGGTGTATTAGTTTTTTATTTTTTAAGTTTTACTAATACAATTATTTTCTTCTATTGCATAACAATGGTGTACAACGGTTCGCTTCACCTACGAGAACAACATTGCAATGCAACGCTGGACTGGTAGCCTCAACGTGATTGTTTCAACATGGGACGATGGTAGACAATCTGCGAGTGTTGCGTACATGCCTAAGAAATTATGTGATATTAACAGTTCCTCTTTATCTGGTGAGTCCTATACATAATTATTATTTGGTAAAAACCTGTGCTGAAAAGAGGCTCCCTAGCGGATTTTAGGAGTTATTTACTTTGATAATTCAGAAAATTATTCTGACAGAAACACTATTGATACCCTTAGTAGAGAGAAGGGCAGGTTTATTTGTATCTTTAGTGAAACTACAAATAGAAAGAATGTAAACAAAACAAAAAGAACGTCATTTATGGTCAGTGTTACAATTTGTTGGTATAGATGTCAAAAACTACTGCCGAGTTTAATAAATGTTAGCTTTTGCGGGTACCTATGTCAATTAATGTGGGCTGTCTGATAGAATGTTACTGAGAAAAAAAATCACTCCACAAAAATAGTAAGAATTATGTTAAGTCCCTCCCAATGTTACAATACATAGTGTTTAAAGTAAAAAAGTGACATTGAATCTAATATTATTTTACCATCTTGAAACTATGATTTTACGCTATGATTTTACGTATTACCAACATCACGTCAGGTATCGGAAAACAAGAATAAGAAATACTTGAAAGCACAGTCCTATTATTTTTATAAATTGAGTACGTAAGCATCGTTATGGTGGTGCTGCTGCTGATTGACTTCTTATTCTTGATTGTAGCCTCATTGGTGAGGATCGTGACATCTTCGGAGTTTGTCAACTGCATGTCTCCATCGGTTTCGATCAGTCGCCTGATGTAATACGACGTTGACGGATGTATCATTATGATATTTGGTCCACCCATCTCTTCGGAATTCGGCCTCTGGGTCTCTTGCCCTCGACTTTTCCCGTCACCATAAGTCGTTCCAGATTGCTGATTAAGTAAATATTTGATAATAACAGTGTGGCAGGGATTCCGTAGCAGTGAGTTTGTGGAACAATTAGCTGGTGTACTTTAGGATGTTGTGTCTTAGAGATAGGATAGGCTTCGAATGTGCAAAATTTCAATAATGATCCAGTACAGATCTCTGCGATTTCTATGCGAGCAGGACTACATGCCAACATGTATCGAAAAAATAAAAGAGAAAAATTTATAGCGTGTTTGTTTACATTTTACCGGAGACATTCGAACGAAATTTTCCAGTATAATGTTTGTTATTGTGGTCTTAGTTTTCCAATGTTATAGAAGATATCCGCGGCAACAATGGGATCACCCATATACGTTTCAGAAAATTAAAAAAAATAAGGGTAGTTTGGTTAGTAATTTAATTTTATGTTGGTATCAAGTTGTTAATCGAAACAAAAAGTAAATACGAGTAAGTGAACTGATTGACGGTAGATAATTTCGAATTATGTTTGTTTTGAGTAACTAAAGATAAACCTGTGACTTAGTTCGACCGAAAACCATTTGTACTATGTTAATGTGATTTAGTTTGACCTGGATAAAGACTTTGTTAGACGGATTTATGAAATATGTGTAATATGTGTCGGAATATGTGACGACTATCGAGCCGAGGTTTTCATAAGATATGTGTGATAGTTTTGTTTTCTCAAAATTTGTTGCATCATCGGATGGAGGTGATGGTGTTTTATCAATGATGGTGGTCTGATGGAGCCTATGGGAGAGTTTTATGGTTGCTTACCGGCCTGATGGAGGCTATGTGAGCGTGGCTCATAGAAGGTAGTTGTTTCAAGCTTTGTGAGAAAATGTTGAAAATCCAGATATTTTGGTGATTGTTGAATAGTCGGTTTTGTAAATTTACTTAAGCTTTGAGTACTGAAATTTCCTTGATTACCGATATTAAGAAACTTTTTTGAGTTCTGTTGTTGTACCAGTAAGATGAGGCAGTGTAAGCAATGGTGAGATTTTATATCCTTCTGCCAGTACAAGTTTAGTAGTACCTGAACTGTTATTGAGGTCAAACATCCTGATTTATTTGGCTGACTTGGAGTGGCCTGGGAGGTATGTGTGTGACTTATTGGGCTGGGAGCCCCGAAAGTCTCGATGTTGTGGATGTAGATGGCAAATTGAATGTTGTAATTTTTTAGAAGGCGGCTGGATATGGGACACCTTCATTACTACAAACATTGTTAAATCGTTTCAAAATGGGAGTTTAAACGTAACGTATAGTCTAGATAGAGTATACTAGTTCGAACAGTTAAAATCGATGACGATGATTATTACTTGTTTAGTTTTGGTGTGGTAACAGATGGACTGCTGTAACCCTTGACTGGCGTATCAGATAGACGTGAGAGCTTCTTATTATTAAACTTTTGATTTAGTTTTGATATTGAGTTTTTGTATCACCGTGAACAGTTGTTCGGGCCTGTGACGATTATTTGTTGAGTAACTCGTAGACCGTTATTACGTGTTATGATAGCAGATAGACTGTATAGATAACACTGCAAAGGTCACTGACTTAGTAGGATTGACCACGAGCTGAGAGTCTATAGACCTATAAGTACCTACTGGTTTAAAAAATGTGACGAATGAACAACACTGAGCTGATATGTTGGCAATGTTTATTAACTTCTATATATTGTCCCGCCTGTGTGGCTGCCGCCTGTGTGGCTCCCGCCTGTGTGGCTCCCGCCTGTGTGGCTCCCGCCTGTGTGGCTTCCGCCTGTGTGGCTCCTGCCTGTGTGGCTTCCGCCTCTGTGGCATTCCGCCTGTGTGGCATCTCGCCTGTGTGGCATCTCGCCTGTGTGGCATCCCGCCTGTGTGGCATCCCGCCTGTGTGGCATCCCGCCTGTTTGGCATTTCGCCTGTTTAGCATAAAGTCTGTGTGACATTTAGTCTGTGTGACATTTAGTCTGTGTGGCATTTAGCCTGTGAGGCATTCCGCCTGTATGGCATTTTGCCGGTGTGGTATTTTGCTGTGTGGCATTTCGCCTCTGTGCCATTTACCCTTGTGTGACATCTTACTTGTATCGTACTATGGCAGACGTGACACAAGCTATATGTTGAATAGACTCATAGTTTGACGATTAGAGTGGCACTGATCAGAGTGACACCCAGCCTGTGTGGCACCTAGTCTGTGTGGTATTTCGCTTGTATGCAGGTCCAGTTGCGGCCCGCCTGATGGCGTTCGTCAGTGTGGTGGTTTGCCTGTGTGTCATTTCTCCTGTATGGTAACATTACTCATATTTTTTTAATTAGGATGGCGCTGACGGATGACCATTAATCATATGGCATTTAATGAAGGAGTGTTTCGATCTCACTCGAAGTAACATTGGGTCTATTGCTGAGTACTGAAAATTTTAAGTAGGTATGTCACATATTTGTAGTGAATCTAAGTACCGACAGTAATGGACGTCGGGGACAATACGCGAGCTCTGTGATTGTGGCTTGTTTCCCACTCAACAAGAGCATCAAGGGGAAAACACTGGTGACGATGATTAATCTTCCTAATTGGTGGTAATTGTGATACGGTTCATAGTCTGGTGTTATATCTTGTCACGCCTCTCTAATAAAGTGAAGCCGTAGCTGAATTTATGTCGGCAACTTATAAAGAATAATTTGTGTACGAGATGATGTTGTTATCTCTCAATCTACAGAAGTTTAATATGATAAATGATAATGTACGTATGTTTTATGTGAAGAATTGGTGGGTTAATGCAGTCGTGATAGATCCAATCACATGATTCATAAGACTTACTTGGGTGACGTGTTGTGGTCAGAAGTGACCGAGCGAATATGGTACTGTGCTATGGTTTTCATGTTTCAGATAACACACGAGGTCGTGTGTACAGCAGGACGGCCGTGACGGATCGCGGTCAATAGTATGGAATCATGTGGTCAATAGTACGGACTCATGACGATGAAAACGGAAGTGGGAGTGCGCCCTCTGGTGGGGCGTGCTGACAGAGTCTCGACGGCACGACTCGGGCCGAGTGGCGGCCATTCTTGGCGCGACCGCCGCCGAGGAGTGACGCGTCTTGAAACTGTCTCCACATTTCGTTTATTCAAAGTGTTATTTACGTTTGATAATAAAGTAATTTTAAAATCACTTCTGAAATAAGAGAGTTAATTACCTCAACTGCCTACATTGTGATACTGCTCTGATTTCAAGTGAAATTATAAGTGATGTGCAAAAATGAAATGGAATAAATACAGTGAAGTAAATGTGAACCTTTTCTTTAATTTATCTGGACGAATACGATCTAATACTGATATCACCACCCTGATGACAATGATCCTGATACACCCTTTCCTTCACGCGACGACATATATATTTTTAGGAACTACGGCCAAATTTATTAAAAAAACAAGACTTAACGAAAAACCTTCTTATATTTTATAACAAAAATATCAATTTACAAAACTCTTAGAAAATAATCACAATAAACCATTATCTGCACTAGATTTCAACACATAGCGATTACACACTTGCCCCTATCAGTTAAACCGAAAACAGGTGGAAAATAACAATGAAAATAACCAGGAAAATAGTTCATGTGACCTTAATAACCAACGGCGATTCTGTAGCACGTCCGTCCGTTCCGAGAGCCAAGTACCAAAAAGAGCTTGCCATCTATCTGCTCGTTATTTATAAGGCGTGTAGGGTAGGTGGTAGCCAAGGAAGGGGTTACTTACAATATACATAAATATAGTTTAGAAAATATTTGAGAATACGTAAGCTTGGTCGGGGGTTTTCCGACGTTCTTTACCTGCGAAAAAAGAGGAGTGCTCGTGGATGCCAAGTCAGAAATTATGGCACAGACCTGTCAAAATTCTGGTACTTTAGAAAATATTATGGTACGCAGTGTTACCAGCAGTATTCTCCCTAAAATATTACGAAAATGGCTACAAAGGTACGCTTATTTTCTATTTAGGGGGGGGGGGGGGGTTGTCTGGGGGTGCCAGTGACTATAAATACGTAAAAATCAACCCTTTCTTCAAGTCGAGAAAGTTCTCCTTGTCTATTTTGCGTTGTCATAAGTCGCCGTGAACGGAGCGGACGAGATAAAGTCATATAGCTGGATTTATGTAAATTTATGGTACTTTTGCGTACCATAATGGAAGTACGATGGTACATGGTACGAACACCTGGAAAATGGTACGTGTACCATAATTATGATACGTATAACATCTCTGCTCGTGTGTATCTGTGTATATGTGGAAATGTGTGTCTCTCTGCGGCATCGTGGCTCCCGACCGATGAACGGATTTCGAAAAACCTTTTGCGCGCATCGCAAAGGAAATAGTCACCCTCCGGTAGCGGTTGGGAGGGAGGAGGTGAACTCTCATGAGTACCAGCCGGCCTGGTTATGGACGACTCGCCAAAAAGGGATCTAGGCGCACACGTGCTAAACACCCCCTGGGAGCACCCGTAGCCGGGAAGGCTTTTCCTTTCGGATGCGACACCCCGTAGGGACGGAGTGCGCACAGCGTCACTCCTTACAGAGCATACGCTGGAGAAATTATGCGATTTTCAATATCATTACAACTTGTTCTTGTTCTATGTATTATAAAACTATGTCGCTATATAAATAAACGCTATGTCTATGTCTATATGAAAGCCAGTTTCATCGAAATGACACTTGGCTTCTATTAAATTCGGTTCAGTAGTTTAGGAAATATTTAATATGTGTACTTAGTCGGGTTTTATCCGACGCCTTTCCGTCGGTTAAGTTAGTTATCTTTTGATTAGTTTTATTGAAACGGAGTTTGGGATATCGGCCTCCTTTCTTGTCTGGCCCGTCTGGCGTCTATAGTTTACTTATTAGAAACTGAATATCTAGACGTATATTGGGTTATATCCTTTATGTATAAGTACGTCATGTTACGTACGACTATGTTACAAGTTCAATGACTTCAAAATTAATATCACAAATTATCTCTTCTTAGATAAGTATTTACCTATGTTTGCAATATGATAAATGTTCACCTTATTTATCATGGGTACCTGTTATATTAATATACAGTTGTCTGAGTAATACGCAAGGCTAGTACAAGTGTGCCCGCGACAGAGATCATCATAACAGACCATAACAGTCCACTGCAGGACTTAGGGCCTCTCCCACAAATGGGGATAGGCTAGGGGGGAGGCTATTGCCATAATCTCCGCGCTTGGCAGGCGGGTTGGAGATCGCAGTAATATGAATATAACAATGAAAAACGCTGCTGCCCATTTTTCAGCCTCCGGAGACCCAAGATTCCTTTCGAACTGCAATACTGTTTACTATGGTGTTCCCCAAGGAAGTATATTGGGCCCATTATTATTTATTATCTATATTAATGACATTGTAAATGCAATTAATGATTATATTACTATATTTGCTGATGACTGCACGGTGCTTTGTAATAATATAACTGACATAAATAATATTTTGACTAAAATAATTGACTGGTTGGAAAATAACAACCTACAAATCAATCTCAATAAAACTAAAATTATTAATTTTAAGCAACGATACAAGGACACTCAACAAACCAACATTACTCATAACGGTCAAATAATTGAAAATACGAATGTCACAAAATTTTTAGGCCTACACCTGGATCGGAATATGAGTTGGAATACGCACATCGATTATGTTTGTAATAAGATAAATCAATCCTCGTAGGCAATTTACAAACTAAATAGGGTAGTAAATCGAAATACTGTGCTAATAGCCTATAACGGTCTTGTAGTTTCAGTGCTGCGGTATGGGATTATTTTCTGGACAGCAACAGGGAAGGAAGCTGTATTCGGGGCGCAAAAAAGATGCTTAAGAGCCATCTGTAACCTGAAACGTACGGATACTAGTATACCATTTTTTAAAAGGTTAAAATTATTAACGATGCCATCCCTCTATGTCTACGAAATTGTAATATTTGTGCGAACAAATCTGGATCTTTTCCCGCATGTTGAGAGCGCACGACGTCGAGACCAGCTCCATGTCCATCCATGCAAGACCGCTTTATTTCATAAAAGTGTTTTTGCGATGGCCCCTAAATTGTACAACGCGATCCCAAAACCTATAGGCCAAGCAGAAAATCTTAACAAGTTTAAGAAACAACTGTACAGTTTTCTTGTTGAAGGGGTGTTTTACACAATTGACGAGATTCTTTTGGCGTGCAAGGAGTATAAATAAACAGTAAGAATGTGACTTTGGATATGTTATGACATTTTATACTATTATTTAATTATTTTGACATATGCATATTAATAATGATTTTTTTCAATCAATCAAATCAATCAATCAAATACATTTATTGTGACACACAGGTTATACATTAAATGCAGGTCTTATATAAATAGAGATGAGAGCGCTGTGGTCTACCTTTAGGCATACAATATAAAATTAGAGTAGGTACACTTATTTAATTATCACAAATAAATCATTAAAATAAAATAGAACAAAAAAGAAATGTCAGAAATTATCATTAATTAAATACTTAACATGTCAATAAAATTCAATTAAAACGAAGTGAGTCATTAAAAAATTCTCCTAAGCTGTATTAATTTTTATCAATTAAGTAGTCAAAAAGCTTAGTTTTAAACATTTTTATATCCTTGTTATGTGCCCTAATACTGGCAGGCAATTTATTATATATTTTAGGTGCCATAGTAAGAACACTCTTCATACATAGCGTGGTTCTTTGCGGCTCCAGACACAACTGATCACAGCGTCGTGCTCGCTGAACAAATGAGAAACGATTAAAGTGCCGTATTACAAAAACTGCGGATTCAAAAATGTATAGCGATGGTAGAGTCAGAAGTTTGAGTTGCTTGAAATAAGGTCTGCAGCTTTCCATTCTTTTTATGCCCGTTATTGCTCTTACGCATCTTTTTTGTAAGATAAACACCTGTTCGATATTTGTGGCATTACCCCAAAAGATAATGCCATACCTTAACCTCGACACAACATAGCCATGATATGCAGTGAGAACAGACTCTTGGTTAACAATCATTGCCAAATTGCGGAGGGCAAACGAGAATTGACTAATTTTTTTAGATATTGACTCTATATGTGTTTGCCATTTTAGGTTAGAATCAATACTCATGCCTAAGAACTTAGTGGAGACTGCATCCTGTATCTCTATGTTATCAAAGATTATTTTTGTATGAAATTGTCTTGGCATTCGTTGTTTGAAACTCATTATTTTAGTTTTTTCTAGGTTTACAACTAGATTATTGGCCTGTAGCCAGGCAACTATCGATTTAAGATTATAAATTAATTCATTTTCATCATAACAAACAACGGTGCAGTCGTCTGCAAACAGTATCATAGAACTGTTTGTGCAATTAACTATATCGTTTATGTATATGATGAATAATAATGGGCCAAGGACACTTCCTTGTGGCACTCCATATTTTACTAGTTTAGGCGTAGAATCATACAGTTTTTCAGTTTTTGTCTCAGAACATATTCTCTCTATCATAGTGATCTGTACTCTGTTACTAAGGTATGATTCTACAAGTTTCAAAGTATTTCCTCGTATACCATATGACTCTAGCTTGCGGAGCAATAACTCATGGTTAACAAAATCAAAGGCCTTTGTCATATCCATATATAAGGCGTAAACTGGTTGCCGTTTATCAACTCTACTATAGATTTTGTTTAAAAAGTCATATATAGCTATGTTTATTGTTTTATTTTTCCGAAAGCCTTTTTGTTCTTCTATGAATATATTATTCTTTTCAAAATAGTTGTAGAGCCTACTATATATGATTTTCTCGAAAATTTCCGAGAATACCGGAATTAGAGCTATGGGCCTGTAGTTTTTAATTTCATATTTACTTTTACCTTTATGGAGGGGCTTTATTATTGTTGTTTTCAGTTCCGAAGGGAATACGCCCTCTTCGAAACAGAGGTTAATTATATGACTCATTATTGGGGAGATTAAGTGACAGACATATTTAATAACTTTAGTAGAGATGTCGTCATATCCAGTACTCTTGGTGTTTTTTAAATTTAATATCACGGTACACACCTCTTTAGGGTCCGTTGGATTAAGGAAGAATGACTTTTGTGAGTTGAATTTGAGTGTATTACCCTTTACTGAAATGGCATGTGATTGCACCTGATTTATGTAGAACTCATTCATCTCTTGTGCTATTTGTTTAGGATTTTTTATTGTTTTACCATGGACGATTACTTGCTCTATACTTTCTTATTTTGACATTGTTGTCATTGTGAATATTGTTAGTTATTTGAGGTTTATAAATTTTTAAATTACTTTGACATATTTTATTAACACTATCTTCTATTGACATTTTAATTAATAATGACATTGAACAGTGATATTTTATAATGATTATTTAAGACTAATTTTATATTGTTAAATGTTAAATGTATATGAAATTATTTAAATTCTAATTTGTAATTACCCACTCCAAATTTGTATGCTGATGGCAGGTCACAGAGGACCCATCTACTAAAATTATAACAACTGCATAACCTGTGTACCACGAATAAATAAATGAATTGAATTGAAGATATTTTGCCTCGAAAATATAAGTCGAATCGTACGACACCCATGAGTGTAAGGGGTTGATGCTATTCTACTCTGCCGGACACCACAAGGCTGTCACTCTATCTATTGTTGAAAACCGTATCAAAATCCGTTGTGTAGTTTAATAGATCTAAGAGTACATAAAACATACATAGATACACAGGGGCAGACGGAACGTTTTTTGTTGTTTTATACTATGTATATAGATAAAAAGACACAAACATTAACATTAATAACATTTGAAGACACAAACTTCAAATGTTATTAAGTATATTAAGTTTTACCACTCTATCTTTACCATTGGCCCATACTATAGCAGTGTGATAGGTAGATATGTTGCAACTGAGCAAGATGCACTGTCCAAATGTAGAACTGTAGAGGAATATCTAAGACAAAGCGACGTATTTACCGATGCAGCGTTTGTATGTGTTTGTACTGATTGTAGCAGCTATCCTCTTGTTGACAGGGACATATTAGGTTATTCTAGAAGCAAGAGACTGTATAGTAGTTGTTATATATATGACTGATAGATGGGGAATACATCATCCGGCCACAACCGCAACTGAGTTTCACGAGGGAAGGTACTTACTAATATCTACCTAAGTAACTATTATTGATTACTTGTGGAGTTGGCGCGACTTCGTTCGCGTGGCCTCCTACTACAACCCTACTCTATCCTACACCTACCCGCACTCTACACCTACCCTACACCTACCCTATATCTACTCTACAATTACGATGCACCTACCTACCTTTTTTTCTTGCTCGTAAACCTTCTTTTAGAATCACTATATCTATTGTTGAAAACCGTATTAAAATCCGTTGCGTAGTTTAAAAGATCTAAGCGTACATAGATACATAGGAACAGACGGCGGGAAGCGACATATTATTTAATTAACTTTATCTTATTTAAGTCCCTAAATTAAGTGCTCCCAAGTATTTTATTAGGTAAGGTAACATCTAAAAAGAAGATGAAAGTATATTATATTCTTGTTTGTTTTCAGGTTATTTAGTGCTATATAGTTTAGTTAGGGTATACGACTCGTAAGCGAGAGGTACCGGGTTCGAATCCCGCTACGACCATATACCACTGATTCCTTTCTGAGTTTCGTACTTTAGTTGAATTCTAACCGATAGTCTTACGGTGAGGGAAAACATCATGATGAAACCTGCACATTTAGGCCACAGAATGTGTAACCATGATCCAATCTGATCAGGTTCCCCTGGTAACAGGGTCACGGAGGTCAGATGGCAGTCGCTCCATTGTAATTACGGTATCTTCTAGGCGCGCATGCTACATCTTCGACCTCATCGTCGCTTTCCATCAGGCGAGTTGAGGTCAAATGCAAGACTATTGACAATTAAAAAAAAATACCTGGTCTGCCAGATCCTGGATCATGGTCAATGCGGATCCCGGGCCCCTGTGCGCGTGATCACAACCGATTATTATTACAGATATCTATTTAATTCAGATAAAGATACCTATTATACAATATTTGTCTCTGCGCAGAATTCTATGTTATGTACACAGCTGACTGTCCGTATGCTGTAATAATTCTACTTACATAGGTAGTGGTAGGTATAAAATATGTCTTCTATTTCGATGAGATCTATCACCAGCGTCTATCCTTCAGTCCCATACATTGCTCCCAGAGGGTTTGACACGAAGATTACCTAGTTCATTTCGTTCTCTAGGAATAAAGTCTTGCAAAGTTGAAATACGAGAGAAATCGTTCCATGCGGTCATGTATGACGTGTCAAGAATCGAGATGAAGGAATGGGTTGTTTAACTTAAGTTATGTTCAACGAAGCGTTTGCTTAAAACATTTTGTGTGAGTTTTGCTCACGAGTAGACATGGAGCGTGCCACGTTCCGAAATATCGTGGTAAAATAATCGACACCTTGGTGACAAACCCGATTTTAGTGAAAGTGTTTGTACAGTATTTTCATAATGTTTACTTTGCTTGCGTGTCGCTAACCTCACTTATTACCCTATCCTAATATGATTTTTATATTCCCATTATCTCTGGTTACAAGTATTCTAGAAAATAACTTAATAAGGGAAACAATATCATTTTCATATTGGTAAACAAAGAGTGTGCGTTTATAAAGGTGTTTTTCATACATTGCCTCGCCAGTGATATCTAGTGGGAAAGCCTAATATTAACATACGGTAGCTGTACCTCGCCCCGAGTAAGGTGCAGTGTGCGATGGCGCCGTGGCCGTGTTTCGCTTTTTGTTGGTAGATGGCGGCACATGTGGACAGATGGATAAGGAGCGTTTATTTAAATATTGCAACTCTGTGACAAGCATTTTAAAACAGACTTTTATTGTTAAGCCCTTCCTACATCGTGTTAGGTATATTTACTGGTGTTATAACTACCTGTTCGGTTTAAATTTAACACCTGACAATATAGAGGTGTGTTAGAAGTTTGACGTGTGTATCTGTCTGTGATATCGTAGCCGCAAACGGATGGACCGATTTGGATGCGGTTCTCTCCATTTGAAAGCCAATTTGAAAGGAACTTTTTCCCACGCACACTAAGTTTGTGGAATAAACAACCTGGAGAGATTTTCCCTGGAGAGTACAACATGGAGTTCTTCAAGAAAAGGGTAAAAAGGTTTTTACGGGGTCGGCAACGCGTAGGTGATGCCCCTGGTATTGCAAACGTCCATAGGCTGCGATGACTGCTTACCATCAGGCAGGCCGTAGGCTTGTTTACCACCTTAGTGGTATAAAAAAAACTAGAGCTTTGTTTCATTAAAATCGTTTCTGTAGAATATTTCAGATATATAAATATTTTAGATTAAGTAAACTTTTTCTGTCGGTTAGGTTATTAAACAGCAATGCTGTAATAAAGGCTATGTACCCTGACTATTGTATGATTTATTTTGTTAATAATATATTCAATAATACATTAACAAGAAAACTGTTAATAAAGAGATTTACTACAAAGTTACGTTATTTTAGGCTTTTTCTTCGTTGTTGACATAATACTTGCCATCATACGTCACATTTTCATTAAATTACTTAATAATCTTACCCTCCTATGGGAAACAGTAAGTACAGTAGGTAAATAACATGGTTTCTAACAAGAATATAAATATTCTGAGAAACAACAGACACCTTCAGGTATATTCCATAAAATACCTGCTTTCGACGTAGTCGTATGACGAGCAGGTAGCGAACTGTACAAATTCAAAAGAAACAACTTTTGTACGCCCAGACTCTTTGGTGGAATGATAAATTATTAAGGCGGCACTCCTGCTGTCTGCCGTTTCCCAACGAACTGAATTCCCTTTTTCATTACAGTTAACATTCCTGGCTGTCAAATAATAAAAAGAAAATTTTATGGATATGAGTGAACGTGATGTGAATTAGACGCGGACGCGTTGCTTGCAAACGTTCACTTGAATTGAATTATTAAAATCAAGGGAAACGTAAAGTAAAATGCAAAGTTTTTTTTTATGTTATACGGCAGACAACCAGACACCTGATGCGACGATGTCACCGCCGCCTATGGACATCAGCAACACGAGGGGAATTACCAATGCGCTGCCCGCCTCAAAAGAGACCTCTAATATACCTCATGAACGATCTCATGTCATAGTGCAAAGGAAATACTGTGGCTCGGAGCTCATTCCAGATCGGAATCGTACGAGCGAGAAACATTCTTTCGAATCTTCGCGTGGTGACCAACACAGGGTCTAAGTAGTGCGGATGAGTACCCAGCCCACAGCGGGTTGTACGATGGCAGAATTGTGCTGTGGGTACTAGATCGAAAACTTCCTCAGGACACTTCACATTGTACAGCTTTCAGGGATTGCAGATTTTACATACCTACAGGTTCCAACCTAATGCTTTTTCAACGACTTTCTAGTTTACGAAACTTATAGTAAAGGTTTTAGGCTATTTATCTACATTTACACTAATATCAGGTTACACTAACAGAAAACGGCTTTACAGCCGGTTTCTAAATTGAGAAATCTAGTGAGAAATAATCAGGTGAGAAATGCTCACATATCTGATTAGAATCTATTTTAAGTGTTTCCCCTCTTTTCTGAGTATTTCTTAAACGGCACCTGTACGACAAACTTATCTAAACTAGTGCCCACCATAAAATGGTCTGGTACCCACCCCAGGATATATCGATACGAAATTCTGGGCTGGACACATAAAAAACTTCACACAAACATGATTTCTACCGAGGAATCCAGGTATATATTGTATAGTGGTGGACTAAGATCTCGACTCTAGGTTGGTTGCCTGACTTTTGGTCTTTTCAGCTTGTACCACATTAAAAAAAAAAGTCGAATACTGAAAGGCGACCACTTAGCTCTTTCAATAGACAACCACAATTCATTACAAATAAATTAAATTACAATGAAAGCTATCTAGATTGAGTTATTTTTCCAAAGGTCGGGTAATAAAACCCAAGAGAAAATTTTTCAGTCCATCAGTGTATAATATAGTCAAATGTTGCCCCGATGGACAGCGAGCGATATTTGCTGACCCAAAATGTGTTCAGGTCGTGGGACAAGACTCTACGCCTCAACCGACGCCCCAACTCCTGATAGTTTTGTTATGCTCATTCGAGCACCGCGGGCCCGCCCACAGTCTCTGCAGCGAACAGCACAAAGTCGTATACTGTCTCCAACAGTATTTGCCCTGATTGAGGCTCGCCGCCAGTAGCGTAACTAGAGCTGTACCAGCGATGCCCAGGCACAGGGTGCAGATCCTGTACAGGCGCAGAAATGACCGAATCAGGACCAAGTTTTGGATAATGCATGGTACTCAGTAGCAAACAACACAATATTTTTATCGATTGTACGAGTATAGTAAAGACGCGCGGTGTAGTTAGGCGCGGATCCAGAGAGAGGCCGACTCTGACTCACGATTTTATGAGCCAAAAGGCCAAAAATTCCGAGCTCACTCAATTATTTTATTGATTTTATCAACCACTCAAGCTTTAATTTATTGTCTACTATTACGATCAGTATCGTACATCCTCACAGCACCTAAACCAAAATGTCTAAAATGTCGAGCTCGCTCCGTTCGCTCTTTCATTCATTAGTTACCCAGCTTTTAAAACCTAAAATATCAGGTTTTCGATATCGAGCTCGCTTCGCTTGCTCATTCATAGGTTACAATTACTTTTCAATGAGCTCGTTGCGGTCGCTCATTCATTATATTTCCTAAGTTACTTTTATAAAGACCATCCCATTTTATTAAGACACAAAATGTCAAGAATTTCGAGCCCACTCTGCTCGCTTATGCATTCATTGATCACACCAACGTTTTCGACCCAAGATGGCAAAAATTTCGAGCTCGCGTCGCTCGCTCATTCATGAATTTTACATACTTTTCTTATCATTAACCTAGCTCGTTGCTTTCACTTATTCATTGATTTCCCTTAAATTACTATTGTAAGGATCACCCACTGCTGTTAAGACAAAAAATGACCAAAATTGCGAACTCGCTCCGCTCGCTAATTCATCCAATGATCAATCAGCTTTTAAACCCAAAATGTCATAAATTTCGAGATCGCTTCCAATCCAATAAAATCCAAATCATTTTGATGTCGCTTAATTTTTTAAATCGTACGCCCCTCATCATACATTGTGAGCTCGTTCTTTCAATGTTCAAACAATTTTTAAAACATACATCGCCCATACCGCCCAATTCAGATTACAGATCTCGACTATGTAAAACTAACGCCTGTGGCTTGGCTTGTATGGTGGCTTTAATTGTGATGATTCGTGCTCACTGATTGTTGATCGACTTGGCTTCAGGGGCCAGGCCCTGGAAAATAGCCGTAGATACGCCAATGGCAATGTCTCCTAGGAGACTAAAAAAAAGTTTTCTGGCTGTAAAATACAATCGAACCCAAATGGAACTCTAATGTCATCGAATTATCAATTTTGTATTGAAGATACTCGATGATCCGAATTTTCCGCCTCTAAGTTATCGGACACACAATGGCAAATTTTTAACGCTTTTCAATTTGATGTGCATTTCGTTTGAGTCTCTCGTAGACGATTTCGTGAGAGTTTAGGTAGCCAAATTCGGATGCATAACTTGACGAGAGTAGTTTGAGCGCTGTCATATGAGTTTTGAAACCTAGTTAGAAACGCTTTCGAGTTTAGGTTTAAGTTAGGGGCTTCCATTTTCCGCATTTGGACTCAAAGTCGGTCCTTTACGCGTGTTGCCTGTCAACGGCTGTATGGTATTAAATTTTATCTTTATTTCGATCTACTTTATAGGCGTAGGAAGGGGGGGAGCCGGGTGGGCCGCGCCCACCCCAGAATGGTCTGGTGCCCACCCCAGGATGGGGTGCTCACTGGCTGTACATTGGCGATTGACTCGGTTTCATCGGCCACCATAGGGGCCAGGCCCCCTCTGGAAAATAGCCCTAGATACGCTAATGTCTACTTGAGATTTACTAATTCAACGGTTTCTGGATATTAGTGCTCCTCGGGGCTCAACCACGGGCTCATCTTTAGATTGGTATGGTAACACTTTAGCAAATAATAACTGGCGTTATAATGGCTTTCATTTGTTTTAAGGCAATTTATGATGACAGTCACATATATGATTTGCCCTGCCCTCCCTATAGTCAAGAGACTAAAATAATGCTTTGGTCGTTAGACAGAATTGTATTTAATTGTAAGGAAGCTAGTTTTGAAAACGGCTCATTGAAAATGTGCACGCAGCTCGCGCGTGAGCCTTGCACCTTCCAAGCGCATTCGTGAAATTTGGCGTACCCTAAAAATGAAGGTCACAAATTATAGAATTAGATCTTTATTTTCTACCCAATGAGGCATGAATAAATCCACAAGTTTATTAGATCCATATAATATTGTTTTATTATAGGTATCCTTAAATTATCGGTCAAGGTGGCGTTCCCGCGGCATCGCATATGTAGCAGAAGTGGCTTATTCTAATACGCACAAGTAACAAGGAAATTGATGGATCACCAAACACCACGATCGATCTTCGCACTTCACCGCCGCTCATGAATATGCACGCGTATCAAATTATGATTCCTGATCCGTATCGGACCCTGCCTTAGGCCGACTTTAACCCTTAATATAGTTGCTACCGACCTCAGGTTGGGTCAGCCCAGTAATTTAACTCAATTTGCAGAGGATTACCATTTTGGTTTGCAAATGTGTCCCGAATAAATTTGGTGAGCATTTGGTTTGAAAGCTAAAGTGCTTCTGCTCTGTTGTTCTTTACGGGATATTAGCTCATTGATTGAGGGGTCTTGTGTAGTGTCTACTGTCTCACTAGCAAAGAGATTTTCGTCTCTTTTCAGTTCTAATGCTCGTACTTTTCCCACTTTCTTCGCATTTTTTGGCTGTCGTCTATGCAATTTTCTTTCCAACATTTTAATGAACTTGGCTTAAATATGTTATTTGTTCTTTTCTGAAGTTTGAGAGTAACGAGGGGGACGTCGAAGAATATCAAATGTGCAAAACTTTGTTCCACTTTTTCAGCTTGTATTTGGGTAAATGTCAATACCACAAAATGTCAGGCGCTGGAATTTTATCATGCACGGAATTATAATACTGTTTATATACTGTTTACTGTTCCAATTACGTACTCGAAAACAGTCGTTTAGGGGTGTTTATTTTTCAAACAAATTTTATGTAATCTTTTATGTACCTTCTTGCACATAAATGGGGGGTTGTACATAAAAGATTACATATGTTTTGTGCAATTGACCGTTAGTAAATGTATCAAAGTAACCACGATTTGGATTTCTAGCACTACCACTTAAAAATTACTAAATCGGTTCAACCCTGAAGTGATGCTCTGCCAACGAACAGCAATAGATAATTTTTTTTCAGGTAGGTATCGAATAACCCCTGCACCTACCGCATAGGATACACCGTTACGTACGAATACATCGACGTATCTTAATCATATTCAGTGAACTGGTCTCTTCAGAGCCGCGCAACGCATTAGTATCATCCCTGGTGTTGCCGATGTCCATAGGCGGCGGTAATCACTTTCCATCAGATGGCCCGCTTGCCTGTTTGTCCGCCGTATAATATAAAAAAAACTTTACGCCGCTTATTTAAGAGAAATCAACATGACGTGTACATCATATCTTTAAATAATCAGAAAGATAATAATATCTTCGTCCCTCGAGCACGTCCATAATTTCAGAGTAAACAGTGCCATAAAAATGTTTCAGTATCGCCGTGGATATAGTAATAAACAAACGTGTAACCGAATGTAATCCCGTTCGAGTCAACTTTCGTTGCCGGTCCCTGGACGATATGCGTCGAATGGAATGCTCAGTCAGCTATGATAATCGGTTTCCTTGGGATCTCTTATTTATTTTGCCCGTGGTACTTGAGTGCAGCCCACGGCTGGCTAGAATAGGCGGTATTGGTCACTGAAACCGGATTGGCAGTGTTGCCTCTCTACCAGCATATTCATAAAAATGTTCTTGGACAAATTCAGACAATGCCAAGCCACAAACTCAGCAAAAATTCTTCTCTGGGTACCTATTACAGAACTATCTGTACTTGTAAATATGTAGATTTCTAAATAAAAATTTACCACATCAATTTCTACCCGGTCCGGAATCGAAACGGTATGCAATGTACGTAACCACTGAGGTGTTCAGCCCGTGGTGGTTGTAAATGGTAGGACCCTGCCAAGCCACTGTGAGCCTGGCCTGCCTGATAGAGCCATATACAAGCAGTATATGGCTCTATCAGCATAATCTACGGCGGTTGAATCTGAGTAGGTACTGCCGCTTCTTTATTGCTACCGCCAAGCAACTGCTCTTTGTTGCCCTGGTTGCCTTCTTGGTATTTTGTATAAGTGCGTATAACTGGGTGAGCATCTGTTTCGTACGTTGATGCTACTCGAACTTCAGGGCCGCAACGAGCTCGCTACTCGTTAGGTGTGCCTCCAAACACCAATGGCGGTGCTAGGTTGACCACGATCTTCCGTTGTGGCTTCCGCTCCGCTTTGTCAAAGGTTGGCAGCGCCTTCAGTACCATCAGGTGACATACTGACACGTTTGCCTCCCTCAGAAGGCGTGTGGCGAAATGGCTATGGTGTTCGCCAAACAAAAAAATTTAAATTTATTATCATTCGATTTTTAGTAATTCCATTGTATCGCAGAATCAGGTACATTCTTCCTAGGTCCATTGCAATTTTCAAGGAAACTTCATAAAAATAAATGAAAAAGATAGTTACACTATTACATAGATTTTCTTTTGCATTTGCATTAGCAATCCATTAAGATTTTTCAATTTATTGAACAATATTGCTTCGGACCTGGTCGCATAAAACCGACGTTACTTGGCCGTTCTACTCGGTTCGCTTCGGGTAAATATCAGGAACTGTTTGCAAAAACTCTGGAGCAGCAACATTAGCAAGGGCCGGAATAAGGAGCGGTTGTGAAGTGAAGATGGGTTTTACTGAGTTTAGTTTAAATAAATAAATGTGCTTGGACAAATTCACTCAGCGCTGTCCAGCCCCAAAGTAAGCAAAGCTTGTGTTATGTTAAAAATATATAATGTGATAAAATGATAAACTACTTATAATGTGTAGGTATTTCGAATTTTGGTTTACGTTAGTTATATTTTAGTGAAAATTTATTGTGATTGTATAATGCAATAAAAAGCAAGGGACTGAACTTTTTGGGTGCTCCAAGAAGTCGTAATATAACCTGCAATATCATTAGATACTATCTTGATATCTGGCAGTCAAACCGTATAGCTTTGCCTGAATTTATTATTTGTAGTAAAAATCACTTGAAATTTGCTAAAAAACGCTGTGGCGTTAACACAAAAGCGTTAAAAAAAATACGAAAAAGAAATACAAATTATGTAAAAACATGATTGAGTCTTTATAGAATAAGTTTATTTATTCTTGATTATTTCTTGTGAGCATCCATGGCATAGTGGCTAGCGGACCGGGCTCGTAAGAGAGAGGTACCGAGTTCGATATCCAATGAAACAGCCCACAAGACTTTTCGGAATTCTGTACATAATTAAGTTGTACAAAAACCGATTTCTTGTCAGGTTCCCCTGTTGTCAGGGTCACGGATGTCAGATGGCCGTCGCTATTGGCAGATCCTGGATCATGGCCAAGCGTGCCTCAAACTTAATACTGCAAAAAAGGCTAACAAGAAGATTCTCGTTTATTTCTTGTAAAACCAGGGATCCACTAAACTAGTGGAATAGTCAAATTTCAGTAACTAAGATGAATCCCTGCGTGGCTATTGGCTAACTCAGTTGACAACTGTATTTGACACTAGATAATTCTACACCACGTCATCTACGTTGAAAACGGGCAAAAGCGTCTACCAAATTAGAGTAGTGTCAGATTTTTTTATGTCAAATTCAGTTGTCCACTGAGATAGCCGATAGGCCCTCTAGTCTTATAGCCACGCCATACCTGAATACGTCTCTGAGTCAGGATTAGACGTCACATCATTACACTCCGTCAACACGTGAAGACGCTGTAATAGGATCCCTAAACGGGAATACACCTACTATAAACATTTACATATTAATCCAAATATTTACAGACACAATGAAAAACATTTTCAGTACATATAAAAAAAACTATTAAAAATTTAAAAGTAATATAAAATATTAAAAATTAAAACGTCGTCTAAACCTCATCCTCCGACGTCCATTCAACTTCCTCTTCGTTTCAAATTATGGCTTCCATCGTGACTGGACAATGATTTCGCTAATGTATATTGCGTCGTTTAAAAAATGATATTTTCGCTTTGTCTCACCAGGCAACGGCTCACCTCACCACACCACTACCATCGCCACTAGTGCCACCGTGTGTGAACTTCGAGACGTGTTTCGCTCCTCCATGGAGATCCTCAGGACACCATTGACCGTATGACTGTAGATAAAATAAAGCCTATTTAAAAATAGACTCTGACTCTGAGATAGATAAATTTATACTCTGTGTAAAAAGTAAAGCGACCTGGGAATGTTAAAACTCTTTAGGACCTGAGGGCCTATCGGCTATCTCAGTGGACAACTGAATTTGACATAAATAAATCTGACACTACTCTAATTTGGTAGACGCTATTGCCAGTTTTCAACGTAGATGACGTGGTGTAGAATTATCTAGTGTCAAATACAGTTGTCAACTGAGTTAGCCAATAGACCCGCAAGAGGGCCTATCGGCTATCTCAGTGGACAACTGAATTTGACATAAATAAATCTGACACTACTCTAATTTGGTAGACGCTATTGCCAGTTTTCAACGTAGATGACGTGGTGTAGAATTATCTAGTGTCAAATACAGTTGTCAACTGAGTTAGCCAATAGCCCCGCAAGAGGGCCTATCGGCTATCTCAGTGGACAACTGAATTTGACATAAATAAATCTGACACTACTCTAATTTGGTAGACGCTATTGCCAGTTTTCAACGTAGATGACGTGGTGTAGAATTATCTAGTGTCAAATACAGTTGTCAACTGAGTTAGCCAATAGCCCCGCTGGTTGTGTAGGGTTTCAATAAGCTATATTTATCACACTATCACTATCACAGCACTATCTATATTTATATTTGATGTATGTCAATACTTTTGTTTGATAGATACTGCTTGTCAATATAGTACAGGAACAATAGACATTAAACATTAAAATAAAAAACCTTGATTTTTGGCACAAATGGTGTCCCAGGAATTCCCCACCCCTCCCCTGACCGCTCCCCCCACCACCTTCGCAAATGAATCCTTGTTCGTAATTTTTTTTAATTAAAAAAAAACATAATAGTTGCGAAAAAAACGGTTAGTGACAAAAATAAACATGATTAAATTATCTACGAAATGGCTTTTAGTTCATTTCGATAGGACTGATAGTTTTCGAGTCGTACTGCTTAAATCTATTTATCCCGCATATACATTTGCCTTTTTACCGAAATTATACAAAAACTACTATAGTTAATATGAAGTGGTGTAGAAGAGAATTGATGGACATATATTTACAAACAAAATAAGACCCATCTTATTGTTGTACTAGCTTTTTCTCGCGACTTCGTTTGCATTAAAATATATATTTTATGAAGAGCCTTTCGCTAGCTGGCTATGTACCTAGGGGAAGTGGACTATGTTCAAATAACAAAATCGGTATAGTATTTACATTTAGCACCCTCAAATACATCCTTGTAGAGATCACAGAGGCATCAAAATCTGACCTGCAGTTCTAAAAAAACAGATATTTACTTAGCACATACAAGTCAAGTCAAGTGAAATAATATTTATTCAATTTAGGTTTACAAAACTTTTATAAACGTCATAAAATACAAAATCATGTTTTATAGAGGAGGGGTACCACGACTTCAGGTTACTTTGACACATTGCGAAAAAACGAGTACACTAAATTTATATTACTGGCAAAAATAAACTATATAAAGGAAATATAACTCGACACTATTGAGTATTCTATAACCTTAATAAGCCGGCTTCATTATTGTACACCATTTAACGTTAGTTGGTTTATACTGTCTAACTTAAGTGTCAACGCCTTCTACGTCAAATGTTGACACATTTGACAAGAATCGTAATTCCATGAAGGAGGGCGCTTGGCTTTTTCCGAAACGTCACTATTCTGATTTTCCCATCGGGACATGTTAGTTTCTTTTTCCGTCACGTTCCTTCTTATCCATGTTTCGTTGTTGGCGACATTCGAATTCAGTCACAGAATACTACATCCTTCCGGTGTTGCTACATAAAACGCAGAACGCCACTATTGACAGGTCACCTCTGTCGCAGGTCAAGCTTTACAAAATACATTTAGAAAAATGGGGCTGCGGGCCGTGACAACATTGAGCCGGTGTGCTTTCCAGACATTATTGGTCCTAAGATCGCACTGACTGACTGTCACTTTGACAGTTTGACTCACGGCCCGAATCAATGTAGCACGGTGCCGCGCCGTGTGCTTTCCTTTCGCACACAAACAAACAAATATTACACGAACACGAAAAATTATATCAAAGGTGATAGCTGTGATAATAATTAATGGATACATCACAACCATACGTATTTTCCGGTAGGTACATACTGCATACCTGTGAATATGCAACAATGTTACATTTTATTAATGTAAACCACTGGCGTAGCGTGCCTTGCCGGGGCCCCGTATCAAAACTTATTGAGGGGCCCCTATGTAGGGTAAGGTAGATTTTATATAAATTAAAAAAAGCTCATTGAATTAAAATAACGATATAATATTATAAAGTTATTAAGTACTTACAATAAATGGTCTAATCTAATAAATCTTAAATATACACTTTCCTTGCCTTTTTTGCGGCAAATGTAGTTACTAAGTTATCTATAATTGAAGATGATTTCAGTTTTTCTAGTGTTTCTGCCTCTATTGACAATACTGACAGGTCTGAGAGTCATTATTGGCTCATTAAAGTCCTAAGATAGTTTTTTATCAATTTAAGTTTCGAAAAACTTCGTTCAGCTGTGGCAGATGTAACCGGAAGGGTCAAAAATAGACAGCATGCTGTTATTACCTCCGGAAAACTGGACGCAAGGCCATTAAATTTTATCAATAATAATTCCGTTAGTTCCTTAATGGAATGAATTTTCTCAATTTCATATTTTAAGCATGCCTTTAAACCAATTAGTTGTTAATAAAGTTGAACTGATATGTCGTTGCTGTATTTGGTAGACAGTTTTAGGGCATACTCTTTTATTATTTCATTTGAAGTACATAAGAGTTTCGCTGGTTGTAACACTTCGAACGTATTACTCAGATCACAGAGGATTTGAAATCTTTGTTTAGTTTGAGAAATTAATATATCTAAACAGCAATAGTATACATTAACTTTGAAGAATATTTCGGGGTCTAAAATCCTCTCATCTTCACATAATTCATCAAAAAAAAAACCTTCGTTATTTTTCGTCTCTTATTTTCAAAAACGTCTGGTACACCCCACTCTTTTGCTAGATCTTTGGACTCTTTACGCAAATCAAGAAATGCAGTTAGGTTTCGTTTTTCGCTTAGTCTTTTCACAAATTTGCTTAGTAAAATACTAGCCTTTTGTAGGTCATTCAACGAAGAAAAAATGACGACAAGCAGTATAAATTCGTAATTCTCTAAAATATTAATGATATTTTTACATTCATCGCGCTCGTCTTTTTTAGTAGAAATTAAATTTATTTGATATAAAGTTTTAATTGTTAATGTATTTTACCTTATGGCTGACAAAGCATCATTTCTAGAAGACCATCGGATGGGACAAACCTTTTTAAGAGTGATTTTATATTTTACTGAGGAATCGTTACTCACAATTGACCAGCGTTTTATACTGTTGGCAAAAAAGGTGTATATTTTTTCCAGATTATCGAAAAATGTTGACACTTCAGGAACACGTTTCGCAGCATCATTTAAAATTAAATTTAGTGCGTGTGCCGCGCAATGAACATAATCGGCATTTGGGGCATGTTCTTTAATAAGGGCTTGGAGTCCTCCATACGCTCCCGACATTACATTTGCTCCATCATATCCCTGCCCTTTACATTTGCACAAATCAATACCATATTCTTTTATGGTTTTTAAAATTTCAGACTTAAGTCCTTCTGCAGTACCATCGGCTACAGATATAAACCCCAAAAAGGACTCGTAAATTTTAATTTGTGAAATGTATCGAAAAACTACATAAAGTTGGTCAATTTTTGACAGGTCTTGTGTTGTATCCAAAATGATCGCCAGAAATGGAGCTTGTTTAATTTCTAAAACAATATTTTAACTAATTTGTAATTTGACTATTGATTTCACTTTGCAATAAAATATCCGCATATATTGCATTCGCTTTATATATGGACTACGTAAATACGACCACGTTTCCACCTTTCGTGCTAAGCTTAAATAGCTTCCGATTAGACATCGCCACAATTTGCGAGTTCTTTGTCTTTTTTTTCGGTACTCAACGACCCAGCTGTTCCTGATTATTTGAAATGCAATTTTTAGTATCTCAGCGACACTCATGAGCGCAACCTTCGCTGATACTCTGATACACGCTGCTTAAATCTACCAATTCACCGTTTTATTTCTTTTTCTTTTGATATTTTCTGTTACTACACAGTCTTGGTTTGTGAATATTATATGTCAAATTTGCTTAAATATAAGTACTTAGTTTTAGGGTGTTCACCAATATTTGTGTCAATCATGTTGCACCGCCCTGTAATTTCTCATACTATCAACTCTCCGGTTGACTGGTAGAGAAAGCTATGAAGCTTTAAGTCCGCCTTTGTACGTAACAGTGCATAAAGTTTTAAATAAATAAATATCCATAGTCTTTCCGTGTAACCAATTATTGTACGATAGAGCTGCATTAATATGCTGCTGCGCCTTTTCGTGGTCAGTTACACATTGCGTACCTATAATTACTTCTTAAGGGAACACCGTTAACCAATGCGGAGGAGTACAATTTGCTTTGACGATCTGCTAACAACCAACAGAAGTGGCAATATGACTGGTTTAAAATATTAGAGTAACATAACCAGGGCCTTGAAATTTTTATACCAGCCTTATTTAAATATGTATAACTTACTTAAGTATGGGTTACTTAAGTATGGAGAATAGGCGTAAGTTGAAATTTGCGTCTCTTGTGCATTCTCTTGCTGGGGGTGAAGGACCGGATTATCTGAAAAGCAAACTGACACATAAAATGCCGAACCGATTGAGGGACAGAGGCCCTCAACTGGTACCGCCTAGCTTGCATTTGACCCGCGCCAGGGCCTGTTTCCGGTTCGCAGCAGCAAAGATCTGGAATGATCTACCACCTCCACTACGTAATCTCCTCGGGAGATCCACGGATACTTTTAAAAAACATTGCATGCGGTGGCTGCTCGAGAAACAGGTTCTGGAAGCGGAGATTATTTTTGGCGGATAGTCTGGTCCCCATCCTTCCCACTTCCAATTAATAAAGTTAAAAGTAAAGATTTTTAGATACTTGGTCATGATCTATAGTGAAATCTATTAAATTTATTTATTTATAGTGTCTGTGTCTATAACAAATTTTATTCTGTGTAATTTTGTAGGCCAAGGCAGAATAGCAGGCCCGTAGGCACCTTCGCGTATCTGCGGAACTGAGCTTTGGCCTCTTTAGCGTTTAGTGTTTATATAATTTTTTATTTATTTTCCTTATTATTTTTTTTTTCTCTGGTTTAATTTATTTTAATTTTATGTAATTTTTTTTTTTTATATGTCAGCTAAATGCTAAATAAATACCTTTTTTTTTTTTTTTTTTTTTTATAATAATAGGTCGAGAAACAGCGCTTCGTTTCTGGATCCTTTGGGAATGGTCCTTGTGGTTGAAATGGACCCAATTTAAAAATTATGTTGCGTTCGTATTCAGTAAGGCTGTTATCAAAATTTGCTCTATCTGACGAAGAATACATATTACCAAATTCTTCTGACGGGTGAATATCTAATGAGCACCGTGCTTTAGAAGAAGAAGGCATTTCATGAAATTCTGCAGACTGTTTGGGGTCATCGTTATTGGTTTGTTCTATTTTCGGGTGGACTTCTAATGGACAATGTTCTCCAGGAGAATCTAAAAATACAATTGAATAAAATTCATAGATAAGTACCACGCAAGCGAGCGATGCTCCTCAACTCTAAGCCAAACATGTTAACAGTATTCATAATTATGTACCTATCAAATATAAGTTGTGTATTTCCGCGACGAAGTAAAACGTGTACCTATGTAGACATAGGTTGCCGTAGACGGCGTAGCCAATCTGCCTATTGTAAACAGGGGCTGGCCCGTGCATTCGTGCGCTAATATACCAGCTTTGGAACAATTTAAATGCAGTTTTTTCTATTTGAAAGCCAGTTTAATCAAGACTGTTTTTGTTTATTTCATTAGAATCAGTTCAGGGGTTTTTTTCCTGGAAACCCCGAACCGCGAAAACGTACACAGAAAACTTCTACTTACGTTATTATAATTAATAGGTCTTGGCACTTGTCAGAAGCTACAGAAATGATAATTAAAGTTGTCCTTCATTAAGTAATATCACTATCTTTTCATAACAGTCATGAAACGTGACAGCATTTATTAGCTGAAAATATTGTTTCTGCAACTAACTAGCGGTTAGTGAGGTAGGAGCGTTTACTACCATCCATGTCTATTACACACCAGCCGCTATTGCGTACTCATAACATTTGAAATAGGTGAGAATTGTTTTCTGTGTAGATGTTGTGTAGATAGATAGGTATTTAACACTTGCCATTGCAATCTAACACCCGGTTTCTGAAACGCTTGTCAAATCACTAATTAGCTAACAGACTGTCACATTTAACAAGCTGTTAAATCACCGTGGGTTTCTGAAAGGCCAATCAATCTATTGTTAGCTAATCGACCATTAACAAGAGATCAATTTTTTCGTCTGGCTACCCCTGCTAAAATCAGTCACATTCATTCACTCATATATGTTTTGTTTCTGTCTAACGCATTGATTTGTCTCTGTCTCTAGCGGCCTTTTGATAGCGGCGGGATATTCAACTTTTAGATGAAACTGATAGCGATTGTATAGTTTTCGTGTAAAATCGAATATTATCAAAAAAAAAATTCAGAGCGAGAAAAGAGAAATTATAACAATATTTATGTTATAGGGGTTCCAGTGGATCAGTAATCCCATCATCATCATCTTTAGGCAGTTAGGTGAGTCCCGGTCCACTGCTGAATACAGTCCTTCCACGGCTTCGGACCAGGTCCTGGTTCAGGTCTAGGTACTGGCCCCGGACCAGGTACTGGTTCAGGTCCAGGTCCTGAAACCGGACCACTTCGTGGTTCAGGTCCAGGTCCTGGCTTCGGACCAGGTCCTGGCGTCGCACCAGGTCCTGGTTCAGATTCAGGCCCTGGCCCCGGACCAGCTCCTAGTTCAGGTCCAGGTCCTGGACCCTGACAATGCCGTGGTTCAGGTCCATGTCCTGGCCCAGAACCAGGTCCTGGTCCCGCTAATATTTATGGTCTATGTGCTGGCACTGGTCTAGGTCCTGGTTCTGGTTCAAGCTCAAATTGTGATAAAGGTTGCAGTTTTGGTCATGATCCTGGACCAGTACCTGGACCCTAGACCTGGACTTTGCCTTGGACCAAAACTAGGACCTGTACCAGGGCCAGGACCAAGACCTAGACCAAGAAAATCGGATATAATTTATTTTGACAATCGGTTAATTGGTCGATTTTCGCTAATTAAAATAACAAGGCGATAACATACAGTTAACATGAGAAAAAGCTTTCCGGAAACCCAAAATTACATTAATCAGCCGTTAATTGGAGATTTGACAATCCGTTGACAAGCTGTTAACAAGCCGTCAATTGGCCTTTTCAGAAACCCAAACTGCATTTAATCAGAGTTTAACAAGCTGTTACGTGATTTTTGCGTTGACAAGCGTTTCAGAAACCGGGTGTCAGTCACTCACAGAATCTAATTGTTGAAAAAATAAAGAAATTTTGGGAAATTTCTTTATAACTTCCTCCTTTTTCTGTTTACTTTTTCTTTTCATAGCTCTACTATGATAATCTCTTTTCCTTTCATACATTTTTATTAACAAATTTAATTCTTTTACGAAAAAATTTTTCGATAATCGCGCGCGTATCAAACGGATTGATTTTTATTAGTTCATCCTCAATAGTATAGGCAATAGAAGTCAACTATACAGCCTTGTCATGTTCTGGTGTTTTTCGCGTTTTAGTTCACCTCAAGCAAGAGGGAAAGGATTCATTCAACCATACAGCCTTGTCATATTTTGATGTTTGGTGAAGCATGAGTTTTAACATGAGTTTTAAGAAAGCAAATATTGGAAAACAAGTCTTTTATGATATACGATATTGATATGATAGAATTTTTTTTGGGTAGCAGTATAACGGAGATAGTAGATAACTTAAAAAAAGTCTTACAAGCGTTTGGGGGCCCCCGGGGCCCGAGGGCCCCATATAATTGATACGGCAGATACGGCGGTAGCTACGCCCCTGATGTAAACATAACCTAATAAACAGTGCATACTAATAAAAATTTTGAATGGGAAGTGCTTTATATTATGAACAAATGGTGGAACGCTTGCAGTATATGGGTTGAACACCTTCCACTATATTCTTATGCTGCATGACATGAAGAAAAAAGCAATATTTTGTCACACTTGTATGACACTTGTTTGAACCAGCAGCGACATGGTAGTATAGGTTTAGGACCTACAGCTATGTTCTTATGCCGCAAGATATCAAAATCGGTCCCGACAGTTTCGGGAAAATTGCATGTCTATCGCACATTTGTATGACAAGTGCCGTATCCTTTGAATCAGCAGCAACATGGTTGCGAAGTCAGTGGTTACGGTAATCACCGTAATGCTGCTGGTTCATAGACCACTTTTGCCCAGTCTCCTTTAAGGGGCTCATTCTATATTTCTGTAATATGCCAAGTTCCCATTCCTTATAAAGTTTTCATTAAACCAAAATCAGCATCAGGTATATACTTACCCTTACAGCAATCTACTTGTTTATTACTTTTCAGTTTTTAGTAGCAGTCGGGGGTTTTTAGTTTTTTACAACTTTTTTATTTTTCTCTTTTTAGTTTATTGATCGGTATCATTCGTTCGACCTACTACGAACGAATTTAATTAGCAGTAGGAACTTAAAAGCCATATACTTAAATAAATAAATACGACAATTTTTATAATTTGTTTGTAGTTGAATCTACTCTTATAAATATGAATTTTATTTATTTCGTATTTTTTGTTGTAGAAGTCGTGCTGGCCGTGCGGTGTTCGGCAGAGTAGAATAGCACCAACCCCTTACACTCATGGGTGCCGTACAAGGCGACTAATGTTTTCGAGGCAAAAGATCAAGAGTCTCCGTAGTCTGGAAAATGGGCCGCAGCATTTTCCATTGTTATATTTAAACACTGCGATCTCCAACCCGCCTGCCAAGCGTGGAGATTATGGCAATATCCTCCCCTTTCGTGGGATAGGCCCTAAGTCCTGCAGTGGACTGTTACGGGCTGTGATGATGATGTTGTAGAAGTGAAAATAAATATAAAATAAATCTAGAGTTAAAGTCCCGGTTGTGTTCTCGCGCACGAGGGCCCGGGGTCCGCGTTGACCATGATCCCGAATTTGGATGATCCGAGTTGTAGTGGAGCGACTGCCATCTAGCATCCAATTGCCTGAAAGGGCAGGTTCCATCACGATGTTTCCCTTCGCCATAAGAACGTCGGTTTGTGTTCAGATAATGTACATAAATCAGAAAATTCCATGGCGGTACTGTGGATCGAACTCGCTTACGAGTCGGACTCTTAAACATTAGCCCACCGATACTCTAATTCTTTCTTTCAATACTAAACACACCGAAATGTGTTTCAAGGAAAACACTATTCAATTTATAAGTCAATTACTAAACGAAAATACACGGTAAAACTTTTAGAAACCTGAATTTTACATTTCATTCATAAGTTTTTTCAAATCGATGTAACATTTAACTACATGGGTATGCTTTTAATATTTTATACAGCTATAATATACTCGTTGTAAAACAGGAAAAACAATTATTTCGCAGTTGTTAGAGCAACAGTGAGGTTCTCTCATACACATTATTATAGTTATAATGATATTCTTGAAATTATATTTAATATTATTTCTTATGTGCTCAACGTTCAGTGTGACCCTCTATTCCAAAGTCTCGGAAGAAGTAAAATACCCAAATGATATACACAACTTCACAAAATGTATACTTAAGGTCTTCCAAATAGACTTTGGTTTTAAATCAACAATTATAAAATTCAAGTACTCTTATAACTACTCCGAAGAGAGATTTTTGAACCACGTTTTGGAGATTCTCAACCGGCAAAATGTGCCAGTGATTACAATGGATGAAATTAACAATATTGGCGAAAATAACAATACGCTTGACAATATTCAAGGTGGAATGCTCGTGGCTCTAATTTATTTTGAAGCATGCCAGTCTCTTGGTAATTTCAATGTCACACTTATCGATGAAAATGTAAAGTATTTAGTGATCATTCCTGATAATTGTGATGCTCAATTAAAAGTTACTGGAAATGAAATAGACCTTTACGATGCAACCTTCATGACACATTCATCCAATAACATATACAAATTTATAACGTTCCTACCAGAAAAAAACGAGGATACGTGTGAATTTGTCGATACGTTGGAGCCAACAATATTAAACAAATGCGTAAATGGTTATATGCCCTCTAAAAGTATATTCCCTAAAAAGAGTCTACGAAATATGAAAGGCTGCATCTACAAACTTGGTGTGGCTTCTTTAAGTCCCTATATTCTGATTAAAAATGAGAAAAGTTTAAACGTTCATGATAAAATTACACAAATCGAAGGAGCTGAATACGAATTGATCAAGATTGTGGCGGAATATCTTAATATGAGTTTAGATTTTTTCTACATCGGCAGCAGAGTAAACCAATTACCAATAAATGTCATTTCATTCATAATTAATGGAAGTCTTGACGCGGCTATTGGAGGATTTCGCAATTGGGATGCGAGTAATCTCGCTTTAGTCTCTTACTCGGGAATATTTTCCAAACAAGACATAACGTGGATCTACAAAGTTCACCGACATGGTAGGAGTTGGAAGTATTTTGGTCCCAACATCTGTAATGTATTCTATTTTTTCATTGTAACATGTTTATACACAATCATTTGGAAGTTAACGAACGTAGTGGACAACCATACAGTGTCATTCAAAGACTTACTCCTGTATAGTTTTGGAACCTTGCTTGGAGCCGCTTCATTACGTAAGCCAAATTCAGTTAAGCAGAAAATGCTAAATGGAATTTATTTAATAATGTGCATTTACTTCGCTTGCTACATCAATGTCCAGTTTTGCTTGTTTATGACAATACTACCACCATCGCAGTTGCTGAAAACAAATGCAGATATCATGTCAGCTAACAGGCAGCCATATCTTAACCACAATCTCATGCGCATTATCAATGAAACCAAGTACAATAATTTCATTATAAACGCAATTCATTGTCCCAACACAACAGCTTGCAAATATTTAGCGTTGGCTGAAGATGGGGTGACAGTGTCGTTTACAAATGTTTTTATACAATTTCAAGTGAGTACTGCTATTGACCACAAGGCTATAATGTTAAAGTCCAGTGATACACTCCGTACAGTTTACCACGAAATGGTTTTGAGACCAAACTTCAGCATTGTTCCTAGTTTTCGGAGAGTGGTCGAAAGAATATACGAAGCAGGAATTTTTGAAAAATTGTTCTTGGATAGTGTAGGTATACTGGTCGCAGCAAAGTCAGAGAGTTACACAAAAAGCGCTACGGAGGTTCGTTACACTTGCGGGAATGGTTGTGAAATAACTCTTGACCAAATTGCGGGTGCATTTTATTTTTGGATGGTCGGATGTATTCTAGCACTAATTGTGTTTCTAAAAGAGATATCTTGTAAATTTTAAGTTATGAGTATCATGTTCTTGTAAATAAATGTCTTTGGGCGTGAAATTACCTGTTAGTTTTATTTATTTGGAACTGACTAACCAATACTATTGTAGTTTGAATAAAAAAACATATTGTCAAAGATTAACTAAAGGTCCACACGCATTTACGCTGCGCTGCGGAACGCGGCGAGGCAAATATTTCTGGTTATGTAGGAAACGAGACAAGAAATGCGTACGGCCTTTAAAGGGCGTTCCTAAACTTAAATTGTGAAAATTAAGTACAATATTGGCCTTATCACCATGTCTTTTAATAGATTTGCCATTTTGAAGCGATGCATGTGCCAATAATGTGATAAACCCCTGGCTCCTCAGGGATCCTAGAAGTGGAGTTAGAATAAAACGTCACGTTATCACTTATCCTACTGTTATTCCATTTGCTATTTACTATATTCATATTCGAACTCTTCTTATTGTTGTGTTTTATCGCCTCTATCAACACCCGTGAGAGACGCACCGTGATATTTTCGTCCCTGCTGGGATCATCGTCGCCCTGAACCGGAGTATCCATGTTGACTACGGTAACTGGGACTACTGGCTTTGCGTCCGAATTGATCCATCCAATCGACCCTCAGCCTCCACCACATACCTACCTACCCTCGCTCTTAGTCACCGTCCCCTTTTCTACCGTGTGCATAAGTGGATATATTACTCCTCATTGAAGTGTATTTCCTGAACTCTTTTCACAACCACGAAATATGAAAGCATGCATATACAAAGTTGGTGTAGCTACTTAGTTTCCGTACGCAGACATAAACAATGATTAAACTTTAAAGCTTTATGATAAAATGTATGAAGTCAAGAGAGTTGACAATGACTTGATCTAGATTTTGGCGGAATGTCTTAATACTTTAGATTTTTATTTTATTGGCAGACGGGACGAATTTCCGTATATACCAACTAATTTTACGCTACTTATAATAAATGGAAGTCTTGACGCAGCCATCGGAGGATTTCGTCAAATATATGGGAACGACGTTGCTTATTCGGGAGTGTATCCGAAACTTGATGTGAAGTGGATCTACAGAGTACACCGACATGGTGACTGGTGACATGGCGACTACTTTTTGGGGAGTTGGAGGGTAAAAATCAAAGATTTTTGAAGTGTTCTGTGTGCGAATTCTAGTCTGCATACAAAATGTACCTCAATACCTATTTACAATGTCCCTCAGGTAGATCGCTTCTTTTGTTATTAGTACACTGCTAGTCGGGGCATAAAAATAGAATCCCTTTTCTATTGTTTTCATGGGATTTTTTCAAAGTTTTTAATAGTTTTTTTATGGTGTTTGTTGTACGTTTGTGTTGTAAAGGGCAGGACAGGCAGGAGTACCCTAAACTGGCGTAATATGCAATTACGCCGGTTGGGGGTACTCCTACCTGATGTATGAATGTGGAAGAGGCGAAAGAGGGTTGATGAAATTTTGGGTCCAAAATGAATTTAGAAGAGTTGAAGAGAAACTTTCGAAGAGGCACTTGCAAAGCTTACAATAAAGTAAGGTAATTACCGACGATAACACTAGTTTTTAGTAAGGTGATCTTTTTATCTTTTCATGAATATGGCACTTACCTTACCACATACATTACGAAGTAAATACAGGGTGTAAAAAGACCGCTAGCATTTATTGAAACCCCATTTTCTACCCATGTAACTGAACAAATTTCTCCAAGAAACATACCCAGCCAGGTAAGCCAGGGCTCGGTACTGGGTCCGCTTTTATTTAACATAATGATCAATAACCTGACATCTGTTCTTAGCTCCGCTAAAGGTCTGCTCTATGCGGATGACCTAAAACTCGTTCATGTCGTGGATACAGTGTTAGATTGTAATTCCTTGCAGAATGATATCGACGCGGTACTGGAATTTAGCGTTGAAAACAAACTTCTCTTCAATCCTGATAAGTGCTGTGTGCTTTCATTCAGCAGATCTAAAACCCCAATAATTGCTCAGTACAAGCTTGGCCATAAAATAATTAGGCGCGTCACGACGGTCAAGGATTTGGGCGTCACATTCGACTCAGCCTTGAACTTCCACGGACACATTAGCGACCTTGCAGTGGGGTGTTATAAAAGGTTAGGTATTGTAATCAGGAACGCCAAAGAATTTCACGATCCCGCATCAATCAAGCATGTTTATACTGCCTTGGTTAGATCAAAGCTGGAATCGTCATCGATAGTGTGGAACCCTTACCAATGTACTTACGCCTTGCTTCTGGAGAAGATTCAAAAGGCATTCCTTCGTTTTCTCTACAAAAAAATTTATGGGTATTACCTTTCTTGTACCTGACTAAATTTCTACAGGGGTTCCTAGGCTTTAATTCTCTAGAGGTAAGGCGTAATTACTACCTTTTGGTAGTGGTTTGTCGTATTTTGCGTGGTGAGTCAGACTGTCTTGACCTGGTGTCTAGAGCGGTACGACTATTTGTACCTCCAGTTCCCAGGGTTCAACTCAGACCACGCCAGCCCAGTTTACTAGCTACTCCCGCTGCCCGAACCGTTTCGCACGCCAATTCACCCATTATTCGAGCCTTGGGTATGCTCAACGCGCTCCTGGCATCGGCACCCGAGTGTGACTTATTTGCCTGGCGATGGATAGATGTGTGCAAGGAATGCTTGAAGTACTGCGAGAGGATTAATGAATGATATTGTTTTGTAATAAATACTGATATATCTTTAGCTTTCAGTGAATTGGTGAATACTGTTATACTGTAAAGTTGTTTTAAATAAATAAATAATACCCGCGGAAAATACTTCATATTTTTTTATTTTAAAACTTAGTTTTTTTTACACTTAAAAAAAATACGTTAATCACACCAATACCAGTATGAGGGAGATTATAGTTAATTGAATCCATAGAGTTGATCCTGCTCACGTCTCCTGAATCACCCTGTATAGGTAGATACATGGTAAAACTTTTAGGAAGTTCCATTTAATATTCGATTTATGATAAAATGTTACATTCGACCTGTGTGACGTTTAAATACATGGGTAAGCTTTTAATATTTTTAAACAGATATCGTAATATTTCATATTTTCCAAATTAGCGGACAACATTTTATTCACTATTATGGAGTTAGTTGAAAGGTTCTATTCTAGTTTTAGACTTACAACAATGGCTGTATTTTTGTTACAATTGGTTTTATATTTCCATTGGATTTGTTTAATATTCGGTGATAGTATTATTTCTAAAGTCAAAGAAGAAGTGAAATACGCATATGATATGGACAATTTCAGCAAATGTATACTTAATATATTCCAAATAGACTTCAGTTTTAAACCAACAATACTTAAAACAAAATATCCTTATAACTCCAACGAAGAGCGATTTTTGAATGACCTTTTGCAAATTTTGAACCAGCAAAATCTTCCAGTGATACTAATGGATGACATTAACAACATTGGTGAAACTAATAAATCGTTTGCCGATATACAAATTGGAAAGATTCTAGGTTTAATTTATTTCGAAAACTGCCTGTCTCTTGTTAATATTGGTGCACACTTGGATGAAAGTGTGAAGTATTTAGTGATTATTCCTGATAAATGTGATTTTGAATTGGAAGTGACTGGAAACGAAGTGGACCTCTACGATGTAACCTTCATGACACATTCATCAAACAACAAATACAAATTCATCACTTTCTTACCAGAAAAAGACGGTGTCACGTGTGACTTTGTCGATACATTGAAACCGACAGTAATAAACAATTGCACAAATGGATATATGCCTAATATTAGTGTATTTCCTAAAAAGAGTCTACGGAATATGAAAGGATGCTTGTACAAAGTTGGTGTGGCTGCTACATTTCCGTACACTTTCGTAAACAACAACAAAAGTTTAAAGCTTTACGATAAAATTTATGAACTCAAGGGAGTTGACATTGACATGATCAAGATTGTTGCGAAATATCTTAATATTACCTTAGAGTTTTATTTTATAGGCAGACGAGATCAAATTCCGTATATACCAAACAATTTCACGTTGCTTATTATAAATGGAAGTCTCGACGCGGCCATCGGAGGATTCCGCCAAATATTTGGGAACGAGGTTGCTTATTCAGGAACGTACTCGAAACTAGACGTGAAGTGGATCTACAGAGTTAACCGGCATGGTAGAAGCTGGAAATATTTTGGGACCAGAATTAGTAACTTGTACTATTTTATCGTCATAAATTTTTTTTACTCAGTCATCTGGAAGTTAACAACCGTAACGGATAACCACAGAATGCTTCTCAAAGACTTACTTCTGTACAGTTTTGGCACTTTGCTTGGGGCAGCGTCATTGTGCAAGCCAACTTCAGATAAACAGAGAATTCTGAATGGATTTTATTTGATCATGTGCATTTACTTTACGTGTTATATCAATGTCCAGCTATGCTCATTTTTAACAATCATATCGCCACCACAGTTACTAAAAACGTTTGAAGATATTTTGTCATCAAATAGGCAGCCGTACCTTAACCGCGAAGCAATGCGCTTTATGAATGACACAAAATACGACAGGTTTATTAACAACGCCATTGATTGTAAAAGTTACATAGCCTGTCAAAATAAATCGTTGCTTAAAAATGGGGTGACGCTTGCGAATACTGGGACATTTTTACTATTTCAAGTGAGTACAGCTATTGACCACGAGGCTACAATGTTGAGGACCACCGAAATTAGTCTACAAGTTTTCACCGAAATGATTTTGAGGAACAACTTTACTATTGTTCGAAGTTTTCGGAGCGTGGTCCAAAGATTACACGAAGCAGGTATTGTCGAAAAATTTTATATGGATCATGTAGGTATAGTGAACGTGGCAAAGTCGGTGAGTTACAGTAAAAGTGCTACGGAGATTCGATACAGTTGTGGAAGTGGTTGCAAAATAACTCTTGACCAATTTGCAGGTGTATTTTACCTTTGGATGATCGGATGTGTTCTGTCAGTAATTGTATTTCTAAAAGAATTATTTAATAAACCTTAAGTCATTAGGTATAAGCTGCAGTAACTTCAATAATATAAGGCATATGATTCTAAAATAAAAACAATTGAATTCAAGAATTTGAAACTTTTTGTCCCGGCATCAAACTTAGAATAGGACCGCGATAAGTCTGCATTGACTGACAGAGGTAAAAATTATAAAGTGTGGATATGGCAATATCGATTGGATAATCTGTCCTTGTCAGTTTTGTACTCACAAAGGGAAATACATTTTGATACTTTATATATGAGTTACTAATGAATTTGTTTGTAGGTAAGTTCGTACCTAAAAAAATAAAATAAACTAGCTGGAATGTCACTATAAAAAAAATCTCTATTTAAGTACCTAGTGCATGGTTAGTGTAGGAATCAATAACCACAAATCTTTACATAAAAAGTCCACTGCTGATCTGAGTTTCTTCTAGATTAGTGGCAGGTATCGCCATACTCTTTACTTAATAAATCCCCATCAAACTCTCTATCAACTTATATACAAGAGCATATTAAGACCTGTGATGCTTTATGGCTGCGAGACCTGGTCAGCGCTGACGAAGCACGTCAGTGAAATTCATGCCAATGAAATGAAAATGCTGCGGTGGATTTGTGGCGTAACACGACTCTACCGAGTACGTAACGAAAACATTCAAGGCAGCGTTAGAGACATCGCGGATAAGACTGAAGAGGTGCGCCTGCGCTGGATTAATCACGTGCTGCGTAAGTCCTAAGGAAACATGGGAAACAGGTCTCTAAACCTGCCGGTATCAGGAAAGAGATCCCGCGGGAGGCTCAGGAAGTGATGGATTGACATCGCCGAGTCGGATGCGAGAGCCAATGGCTTACGAAGGGAAGACACTGATGACCAGGCGAAGTAGAGGGGGATGATGATGATGATGATAGCCATAATCTATGCTCTTTGCAGGCCGATTGACGCTAGCAGTTATGGAAATAAGTACTCAATGGTATTAGTTACCTTTTACCTAGAATGCTAGGATGAAGATGATGATGCTAATAACTTTTACGAAATAGAGATAGGCAATAAATACCCGTTTGTTGTACACATAATTAAATAAATCAAATTTTTCATGATAACTTTACTTTTATTACATTTAAGTATTATTAAACTGAAAGGTAGTTAAAAAAATAATTTAATGACCTAACATAACGTTTAAAAAGTTGGTATAAGTTTCCAACGGCAACTTTGATTTACAAGGATTTTTTATTGATGGAGCTCGATTCTATGGAGCTGTTCAGATAGGCGCGGTCTTGACAGCGGTCAGCATTAGACAGCAAGCGGTCGCCCGACCATATATCGTGACCGTTCAAGGACCAAGAATGAGTCATCTCTCTTGTCTGTGGATACCAATGAGACTACCTACCTACCTAAACAGATAAAAATCCTAGTAGCTCAAAGATTTTGGACATAGAGCAATGTAGCTAAACAGGATAGCGAACAATTTTATGTGATGTGGCCAAAATCTTATCAGCGAAGATATCGATAACTAATTAGGTATTTATTTAAATGTAATATAAAAATACACCAGACATACCTCTTTGCCTCTTCCACATTCATACATCTTCCTGAGGTAGAGGTTACTCGTAACGTATTCCAATATTATGTTTAACAGCTGTCACTCGAAATGTAGAGATTTTAACGACCATTATCTTTTCTCTTTAGGAACTAGTGTTCGACGTCCAATAATTTCCGAGTTATTATGGTTTTAAGTTTGACAGCTGTCATCCGAAATAGAGATCTCGGCAAGTACTATCATTTATCTATAGGAACTAGAGATCAACGTACAATAATTTCCGAGTTATTACGGTTTTGATTTTCGCAGCTGTCATATAGCTAACCTAGAATCAACAGCGCCACTCTTTAAAGGTACTAAATGTAGAAACATATTATATGATTTTAGTCTAATTTCTTTGATTACCCCCAGTTTTTTTTTTATGTTGCTCAGCAGACAAACAGGCAAGCGGGCCACCTGTTCTACGTTCCACGTTCTATCGAACCTTCGCGTGGTGACCAACAGAGAGCCAAAGTCCCTTCGGTTAGCCAGTGGTTCTAACTTGCTTGTTTGTATGGGATCGTCGACAATTCGTACGGCGCGTCTCTGTACGGAGTCCAAAGGATTAAGCATGTCGGCAGTTTCGCCGGCCCAAAGATGGGAACAATACTCTATATGAGGCCGCACTTGTGCCTTGTACAGCAGCAGGCGCTGCCCTGGGGTGAAGTATCGCCTGGACCGGTTAAGCACGCCAAGCTTTTTCGAAGCCAGCCTTCTAGGTGACTCCGGAATCGCACGACGACTCGATCGACTCATCTATAAGTATTGTATGGACAATGTACAGGATATCGCTAATAATTTTTCTCCTGCTCCTCATCTTCCGACGATTTCTACAGCGCCGATTAAGACAGGTGCTTACTCTCTCGGTCAAAGAGATTGGAATGCTAGCGACCTTCATGGTTATAGAAGAGTGGCCCTGAAGGGTAAACTGCATGCAACCATAGCCTCCTTCATTTTACAAGCCATGCGCAGAAGTTTGACAACGTCGCATTTTATAATTTTAGTGAACTTGAAAATTACTGTAAAACTATCGTCGCGTTCGTCGTCGTTTCATGTTATTAGTTATTTAAGTGATAAAGTATATAAATAGGTATATACATTAGTTAGATAATATGAAATTGGATAGATTCCTGTACTATTTACCTATCTACTTACTTGCAATTGTATTATCCTAATATTTTAAATGCGAAATATAATGTGTATTTCTTCTTGTACGTAATGGATGTTTGTTACTCCTTCACGCAAAAACATCTGAACGGATTTAAATGAAATTTGGCAGTTACATAGCACATCGCCCCGAATAACACATATGCCATAATTTATCCCGATATTTAATGTGATTCCCGCGGGAACGGGTCCGGAACGTTGTAGCCGAATTTTATGCAGACGCAGTCGCGGCCAAAAGCTATTATGAAATAAAATAATCTATGCCAGCCAAAATATTGCCCAATTTATTAAATATGAGGTATAATACATTTTAAACAGTTTTATTTAAGTACCTAAGTATATAAAAACTAACTACTTACTAACTTATTGTACCTACCTACTTTTTCAACGCTTCCATCATCGTGGATAATCAAAGATCGTGGTTTAAAGTAGTTGTGATAACTTTTACAGTGCGAAAATGTTTGCTATATACAAAAGAACCTTCGGTGGGACTCCAGTATGCTTGGGGAATAGCAAAAGTCCATTTGTTTAATAGAATTATATCTTTTGGAAAGCAAAACATCGGCACAGCTTCTTTTCCATTTTTAAGGTTTAATCATAATTTTACTTGCATTTTTTAAATGCACTAATGCCTTTGCATCTGTTAGAGAAAGATTACGATTATAAAACAGAATTTCATTTATGAAATAAGTAAAAAACTAACAACAGAAATGGTCAAAGGATGATTTTCAAAAATCGTATTTATCCAATTTTAGCACGATTATAAATATATTTACTTTTATTTACCTTCGTAGATGGTCCATACAAACGCGTTAATTTACAGTTTTATCAATATATTTTTAATTTATCGTCATAAAATTCATAATTTTCCCGCACATTGACATGTAAACAATGAGTACATCGGTTCACAGCGACGTTGCCGTTACGTGCTACAGCATGGCTTGTAAGATGGAGGAGTCAGTTTGACAATCATTTTACTTGTCAGACGCAATTGTAAACAAACAATTTTAATTTATTTATTGGTAAAATAATTTTATATTTTGTGTTATAGGCTTTGTTATTTTATTAAATTAGTGAAGTGCTTTGGACCACTACCATTTATGTATATTAAACTCGTTGATTATCGATTGTAGAATGTGTGTAGTATGTTAAATAAATGCGTGTTAAAGATTCTTGTTTTATGAGCTTTTTCGAAATATCTCAAAGTATTAGTAATTTTCTGACTGAATTAATATGCCGAGCTCAGTAATATGTACTGTAGAAACAATGATAATTCATCATTACCTACTTAATCCTTAAACATATATAAAGTTATTGCTTGTTCGAACGTGTGATAGTGATGTATTTGCTGCTTTTTCCATTGGGGATCGACATTGGTCGATGTAAACAAAAAATACCCATTGATCACGAGAAGTGGAAAAATTGGGAAAGTCTTTTGCTCAACAGTGGAATAATGTAGAGTAATATGAATACTTGAGCTTTAAAATTCGTAAGTTCACTTAATTTTTATGATTTTAGATTATTTATAATTGTTTGTGAACGCAGAAAAATTACGAAGTGTGCAATATTATTATGCCCAAACAACAGTATCGCAGCGAATAAACACAACTGCGGTGTTTCTTACCACCATGGGCAATATAATTATAATCATGACCATCATTGTAGGTACTTCCTAATACTTCAGACCATATGAATTATACTGTTGATGCTATTCCACCAAAACGCAGAAAGGTTTCTCCGGTATTATTCTTCTCATTTTTAGCACTATAGTATTTACAGTGTTCAATAATAGTCCAGCGGGTCCAGCGAGTATATAATACAAAATTGTAAGCAATTCAAAGTTGTATGCAGCCGGTCATCGCTATTGGTATTTTTGACATAGGATTCTGTCTTTGCCAACGTTCGAGGACAAAACGCTAGCAAAATGAGGACACAGGATCGGCCTCTATGAAGATCTCAGGGGCTTAGTCCAGCAGTAGGCGTCTTTTGATATAATGTCCATTTATTGTATACGAGTAATATCGTCGTGGTCGCACTCGGCATAATGCCGCCGTGACGCTGGTTTTCGTTGTGAAATGACATACGTTCCTCCCTAATGTTTTTAATACATTACATAAACATTTTATTTTTGCATTACAACATAATGTAATGTAAAAAAGCGGTGCTATAATGGCTACATAAGCTGATGATATCTTAGGAATATTTTTGTTAAGTATATCGATATCGATAATATTGCTTAATATAACAAATCGAAAGAATATATCGACAAAGTGAACATCACTTTTTATTTGATGCTGACAAAAACTTAAGGAGATTTAATTATTTTTTGTCTCTGACTTTGCACGCATTTTTTGTATGAAAAAGCTGTCACAGCCCCCTCTATAGACTGGCAAGTAGGTCGCTAGCATTCCAATCTCTTTGCTCTCGGTGCATGAACAGTTGAAGGCTACCTCCAAATATCCTAATAATTTTAATGAAGTTCATATAGCATGCACAGAGCGTCCTTATATCAGAGTCCTTTCTCAAACCTTCTTTTCCTTCTCCCCGATTCCCACTGCCAGGTTTTACTCTCATTCGCAATAACCGAACGGGCAAGGGAGGCGGTGGCGTCGCTATCTATCTCCTAGAGGATATCACACACACAGTAGTCAATGATTCTCCAAGCGCATATTCAAGTACTGCTGAACATCTCTTTATTGAAATCTCTTTTCACCACAAGAAAATGCTGCTTGCTGTATTTTATTCTCCTTCTCTGCGCATTGATTACTCCAATTATCTCGAGAACCTACTGTGCAATATGTGCCCTAGTTATGAGCATGTTCTCATAATTGGCGACTTTCACACCTGCTTACTTAAAAAAGATGTACGCACTCAGAAGTTACAGTCTCTCTTGTCCATGGTCAACCTGCGTATTCTCCCGCTAGCGGCCACGCATCATTCCCCTAATTGCAATTCCTCTCTTCTGGATCTCATGATCACTTCTTCTTTAGATAAAGTTTTTATCCATGGTCAACTTCCCGCCCCTTTTCCGACCATAATTTAGTTTATATTTCCTATAAAACCCCTGCCCCCAAAACCTAAATCTAGATTTAAGTTCCTGCGTAATTTTAGAGACATTGACCTGGAGGCTTTGAGGCGTGATTCAGCCAATATCGATTTTAGTGACGTCTTCGATGCTGGCCACGTTGACGACAAGATTCAGGAGTTTCAGTCACGCTTCTTTTAACTATATGACACTCATGCCCCTGTGAAAAAAGTTGAACTGAAACATGCTCCAGCTCCCTGGATCACACAGGAGATCAGGGATATGATGACGAAACGTGACAGCGCTAAACGTTACAATAAATCTCCTTCAGATCAAATATTGGACAGGTATAAATACTACAGAAATCTTTGCAGCCGTCTCTGTAGAGATGCCAGGAGGCGTCATATCCATAGTTACGTCATCGGGTCATCCCCTGCGAAAACCTGGTCGTTTCTAAGAACACTTGGCATAGGCAAATCTGTAGAGCCGCGCAATACCTCTTTCGACCTGAACGCCCTCAATACTCACTTCTCCATGCCGCCGGTGATATTGGAAGCCGACGTTAAGGCATGCACTATTGCGCAACTGGACGGCCAGCCATGCCGTCTTTGCTCTTCTTTCCACTTCACCGCTGTCGCAGAGGAGGACGTTAAAAAGCATTATTTTTCCATTATTTGTACAGCTGTGATCTCCCTCCTACTCCTAATACAAATCTTGCCCATACTCAGTCACATATTTAATTATTCCTTAGTTACGGGTTGTTTCCCTTCGGCCTAGAAGAGTGCTGAGGTTATACCTCTTCCTAAAACTTCCAATCCCATCTCCTTATCTAAATTTCGACCCATATCTCCACTTCCTTACCTTTCCAAAATCCTCGAACACATCGTCCACAGCCAACTCTCCACCTATCTTACTTACTGTCACTGCGCTGCTAAAGGTCAAGCAATGGAGGACAAGTCACTGACAATTTTAACACTACTTGACTTTAGCAGCGCTATTAACTCTGTAGACATCGACGTTCTTCTCGCTACTCTTCCCTCACTTAATGTTTCTCCTTCTGACTTACTGTGGATTGACTCCTATCTGCGAGGTCGATCTCAGCGGGTCCGCTCTGATGTGGCCTCTTCTGACTGGCGACCTCGTTGCGGGCGTTCCTCAGGGCGGTGTCCTATCTCCTCTACTATTCTCCGTATTTATTAACACTGTCACCTCTGTTATCTCTTCTAACTTTCACCTATATGCCGATGATCTGCAAGTTTACCGGCATTGCAAAATTTCTGATGTTGCTGTAGAGTTTTATCTTATTAATGCCGATTTAGAACGAATTTCTGTTTGGGCCAAGTCATTTGGTTTACTGGTTAATCCCGGGAAATCGCAAGCATTACTCATCGGGGGCCTTCATATTTACAGGCGACTTGGCTCTGACATAATAATACCTCCGTTATTTTACGCTGATATCCCAATCTCAATCAAGCGTACGTCTCCAATCTAAACTCCAATCTTAGGTCTCACACGCCAACGAGGTCAGTAAGAAATTACATTTCTCACTTCACTCGCTCAAATGCTTCCAAAGCCTTTTACCTATCTTTTATTTTACAAACTAAGATCTCCCTTGTCCAAACCCTCTTTCACCCTATCCTAGATTACGCTGACTCTTGCTATTTGGATGCCACAGAAGAGCTACTAAACAAACTTGAACGTTCGCGTTTTGGTCTACAAAAGTATGATCATATCTCTCTTTATCGATCGCAGCTCAAGTGGCTACCGATTCGTTACCGCAGGGACGCTCATGTCCCTTCTATGCTCTACAATATCCTCAACAATCCCTCTGCTCCCTCATATCTCCGCAACTCCTTCCACTTCTCCCGGGCCCAAGACAAGCCCTGCGGGTCCAATGTAAAATCATAGTTATCCATCCCTATCCATCATTCCGAGTTCTTCTCCTACTCCTTCACTGTCCATGCAGCGAGACTATGGAACTCACTGCCACATAATGTGCGTGACAGTCAGTCACTGTCTATATTTAAAAAGAGAGTCAAGAAATATTATCTTTCCCTGTCCAGTCCATAACTTATATATTTATGTATTTTATATCGCTTGTCACTTAATTTATATTAGCTTTATAAACCTTTATATTATAATATAATATATTTATGTATTTATATATTAAATAATTGTGCACGTCGTATTTGCGTTACTTTAGTCTGCTGGAAGAAATTCCTTTTTAGAAATATGCATCGCACGTTGTGTATTTTATTCTGTTATATTTCTCTGTATATCATTATTGTGTACAATAAACAGTTAAATAAATATGTTATTATCTTTAACTAACTTTTTGAGAAAATTTTTGAGATCACTGCTGTAGTAAATTTTTTTCATGATTCGAACCGTCATGATGAATCCGGATTTTAAGAGCCAGAATACCATAAACTTCAAGTCCGTTCATTAGTTTATTCTATTATTTATTTCTATCAATGCGGAATTTAATATCTGAATTTTGTTTCTTTTCCTATGTTTTCTCTGGCTCTTTGAACCAGAATTTGGAAAAGAGACGATGGTAAGTTGAATACAGTAGGCACGCAGTAGGTATTTGGGTGAGTATAAACTTTCAATTTTAAATTCCCTGCTAATAGTTTTCAAATTGTTAATTTATTTCTTTAACGTTATTGTTGTTGTCCCTTCGTACCCCATTAATATATATACTTAGGAACACTTGAAACTCCTTATTTTTAATAGTTTTATTAAGGATTTTTTTATCTTTCTTATCCTACAGATACATATCATACCGGGCTACAGGGCATATCTTTATATAATTCAATAAATGTTCACATCACCCACGTGTAGCAAAAAATGAGCGAACGTAGCGGGCACAAAATTTTTCGATTTCTTGGTAAAAAAGCTGGGGCGAACTTATAAAAAGTGTAAAAGAAAGAGAGTTGAGCTGTTTCGCTGAGCTGCCTGAGGGGACAGGGAAGCCGAGCTGAGCCAAGCCGAACTACGTTGAGCTGTGCCAAGTTGATATGGGCTGAGCTGATAGAAATGCTGAACTGTGCTGTTTAAATGCTATGCTGAATTAATTGATTGCTGAGCTGAGCTGTGCCGTGCCATAAAACAGATCATTAATTTGTCACATGTAAATCACGCGCGAATTATTAGTTTGGTTGGAATATTAGATAAAGAAGTATTATGTTGATTTATTTGAGGGTAGACCTGGTGGGTTTCAAAACTTAGAGTTACTATCATTACAATTTGCAAGTTAAAAGCTTGTAAAAATTTTAGGTAACATGCAGACGATAAGATATATACTATAATAAGACCACGCCAAGTCCGAATCGATAATTTAAAAAAAAACTCTGTATGGTAAGTTTTTAAACGTCATAGAACGTCATTCATAAAAGACATAACAAACAATTTCATTTCTGTACGATTGTTCATATTCGTGAGTTTTTTTTTTTTTTTTTTTTTTTTATGTCATACGGTAGTTAAACAGGCAAGCGGGCCACCTGATGGAAAGTGGTCACCACTGCCTATAGACATTAGCAACACCAAGAGTATCGCTAATGCGTTGCCCACCTCTATAACACGTTGCTCTGGCAGCAAAAAGCAAATGCCACTCCACTGTCAAAGCCACGGTTCCCCAAATCCCCACCCCATGGATCACTGGAAACCTTACTCACCGGCAGAAACACAATACTATTTATAAGAGTATTATTTAGCTGCGATATTCTGTAAGGTGGAGGTACTTCCCCAGTCGGGCGGCTCCAATTCGAACGAGATACCCCGCTATGCCCTACCTCTCCATGAAAAATATGATTAAATAATGGGCAAAACAGTGCGGGAGATAATTTTAGCATGATTAATAATTTAGACAAACTAAAAGTACAAGTTCAAGCTAATAGTGAACAAATAACCGAATGATTACAAGAAGGACTGACAAAGACAGATTATCCCCAGATTATTATCATATCCACAATTTATAATTTTTACTACTGTTAGTCCATACGGACTTATCGTGGCCCTATTATATAACCCAGGACTCTAATCCAACCCCTATGTAGGTGCACTAATGTTAACGAAACTTTTTTATGACTTATGTCATTTACAACATACATTACGAAGTAGTTATACGGGTAAATTACATGGTAAAACTTTTAGGGTATTCGATTAATAATTGTTATTTTCAAACCTGCGGGACATTTAACTACATAGGTTAGCTTTTAATATTTTCAAATGGACACGAAAATTTTTCCTAAGATTATTGAGAATATTTAGTCAACTAAATATGGTTTGAAAGGCAGTAAGGTCCTATCACAGTTTGGAAATTTAACAATGGTTAAGTTTTTTAAATTATTTTTGACGTTTTGCTGTATTTGTTTAACGTTCGGCGAGACCCTCTATTCCAAACTCACAGAAGAAGTGAAATATGCAAACGATTTTCATAATTTTACCAAATGTATAATTAGTGTTGTCAACAATGACTTCGGATTTAAACCAACAATACTAATAAAATATTTATACCCTCATAACAAAAAAGAAGAGAGATTTTTGAACTACCTTTTGGAGATTTTTAACCAGCACAATCTGCCAGTGGTTACAATGGATGAAACTAACAACATTAGCAAAACTAACAAGTCGCTTGCCGATATTCATAGTAGGAAGACCGTGGCTTTAATTTATTTCGAAGACTGTCAATCTTTTGTTAATTTCAATGACTCACACATGGATGAAAGTATAAAGTACTTAATAATTATTCCTGGTAATTGCGATGCTCAATTGGAAGTAATTGGAAATGAACTAGATCTCTACGATGCAACGTTTATGACATATTCGTCCAACAACATATACAACTTCATTACATTCTTGCCAGAAAAAGACGATGCCACGTGTGACTTTATCGATACGTTGCAGCCAACAATAATAAGCATATGCGGGAATGGCTATATACCTTCTAAAAATGTATTTCCGGTAAAGAGTCCGCGAAATATGAAAGGTTGCGTATACAAAGTTGGTGTGGTTTCTGCAGCCCCATACGTTTTCGTGAAAAATATGAAACGTTTAAAGGCTTTTGATAAAATACATGAACTTGAGGGAGCTGAATACGAAATGATCAAAGTTGTGGCGGAACATCTTAATATGAATTTAGATTTTTTTTATATCGGAGGTAAAGATGAGAAATTACATATAGAATCAAACGTCATTTCATTAATAATGAATGGAAGTCTCGACGCAGCTATAGGAGGTTTTATGAATGTACATGGGAATAAAGTTGCTTACTCAGGAGCGTTTTCGAAAGAAGACGCGACGTGGATCTACAAAGTAAACCGGTATAGTAGAAGCTGGAAACATTTTGGAGCTAGAATACTGAACTTGTACCATTTTCTTATCATACATTTCTTTTATTCAGTCATCTGGAAGTTAACGAGCGTAGTGGACAACCACAGAGTGTCATTCAAAGACTTACTTCTGTATAGTTTTGGAACTTTGCTCGGAGCAGCGACATTGAGGAAGCCAATATCAGTTAAGCAGAGGATGCTGAATGGATTTTATTTGATTATGTGCATTTACTTCACTTGTTACATAAATGTCCAGCTTTGCTCGTTTTTGACAATACTATCTCCATTGCAGTTGCTGAAAACAAATGCGGATATTATATCATCCAACAGACAGCTGTACCTTAACCATAAAGTTATGCACAATTTAAACGAAACAAAATACGACAAGTTCATTAGCAATGCAATCCACTGTGACAACATTTCGATATGTCAAAATATAGCACTGGCCGAAAATGGTGTGACCTTTGCGGTTTCTGGGACTTTTATACCATTTCAAGTAAGAACAGCTGTTGACCACGAGGCAACAATGTTGAGGTGCACCGACACTATACAGTCATTTTACCACGAAATTATTCTGAGGCACAACTTCACCATAGTTCGGAGTTTCCGGGGATTGGTCCAAAGACTATACGAAGCAGGAATTTTTAATAAATTGTACATGGACTACATAGGTATACTGAACGTGGGAAAGTCGCAAAGTTACAGTAAAAGCGCTACGCAGATTCGTTACAGTTGTGGAAGTGGTTGCGAAATAACTCTTGACCAAATTGCAGGTGCATTTTACGTATGGATCATCGGATGTGTCCTGTCAATAATTGTGTTTCTCAATGAGCTACTCATATATAAAAAATCTTAATTTAATTAGTACAGGATTAATTAATTTAGTTTTAGTTAGTTCAGTTTAAGTATTTTTGATGTTTTGTTGTTGTTTAAATAAAGCATTCATTTTTAAGTTAATTATGTACTTTATTTATATATCTGTTATTATGTGCGAAGTGACTGACCGAACAGCTTTTGTCAAGCATTGCATGACAAAACAAATGAGCGTTAAGCGAATGCGGTGCAGGTCTTTGAGGTAGCTGTAGACATGCATGTTGAACATGCCCAAGTTGCAATGCAAAGGTAAGAGTTTGTAATCAGCAATCGGACGATATATTTACAAGCATAAATTAATAATGCTATTCCAGCATTTAATTACATGACAGCACGATTATAAATTAATCGTACTATAAATTATGTACCTCATATTATAAAATGTCATATAAAGAAAACAAAGTAATGTATGAACTGGTTTCGAAACGATATTATTTTATTTAAAGCCGTTTCAATTGCAAACAGTTTTTTCGAGATTATTCTTAGCTGTGTTTTATTTGTGCTAGGCGGCTTGGCAAAAACAATGACTGAGGTTATAGACATAACGAGATTGAAGAAAATGGTTGAGGCGGAAAGACCTACAAAGAAAGAATAGCGCCATAGGAAATAAGAAGTAAGCCCTCGCTTTGTTTCATTACAATTAGTTCCACTGCCTACCTAGTTTGGGAAATATATCTATGAGTATTATGTTGAATTTGTCGAGGATTCTCCGAGAGCTGTCGTTTATACGTCGATTTGCGACATAAATATTCCATGGAAAATAAAATCCCAAATAAATCATGAAAACAAAAACAAATGTCCAATCTGGATTTAGGATCTGATAATCCCTCAAGGGTATTTAATTGAAAAGTGTCTCATCAATAACGCGTGTGTAGTATTTTGTAAATCCGAAACATGTAGAATTCTGATCGGTCGGTTTATGCGGTAAAATTAGGTTTTTTGGCTTTTTATTTTTTGTAGGTATGTGATAAGAGTTTTTAGTCTGAATGAAACTATCTAAACAAAGCTTCACAATTACATATCTCATCAACAGATCATAACAGCCTACTGCTGGAGTTAAGCCTCCTTCACATTAGTGGAGATTGCCATAATCTCCTCGCTTGGCAACCGAGTTGGAGATCGCAATGAAAGTACGTAAGTAAAAACGATCTACGTAGTTTATACAGTCAGCTGCAGAGTGACTGGACCCTGGCATATTTTAAATGTATGGTAGGGGGTCGATCTCCAAACCGCCTGCCGAGCATGGAGATAATGGCAACCTCCTCTTTCGTGGGAGAGGCCCTTAGTCCTGCAGAGGATGTTATGGGCTGTGATGATGAAGGGGTCAGGTCTCTCTGTAGCTGATTGTATGTACCGTCAAACAAATAGAAAGGTATTCGGGGACTACGGGCCCAGGATAACTGTGCCTTAAGAGCGTGGCAGTGTATTTTTTTTTAAGTCACGTCTCTCACTAATTTTAAATGTGTAATTCATATTTAGTACCCTTTGATTCGCTATCTTACGGCACCTGAGTATCTTTCTATATTTCATTATTGCCCACACATTTTCAATTGGATATCCATTGAATTCAATGTGGGCTATAATTAAAGCAAGACTTGGCATTTATTGCACCAAAAAACAAAGTTGTTGAGGCATTCAGATAGGGTTTAGAGACACGAAAATATTAGAAAATTGTAAAAAAATCTTGTTGATTCTATGCCAAACCGTGTGCCAGAAGTTATAAAAGTTAGGGACGACACATTTCACACAAAAAAAATTAATAGTATTGTTTCTTGGTTTTTTTCGTCATTAAAGAATATTTATTATTATTTCAAATTATAACAGTAATTCGCACAATACTGTAGATCCAGCAGATATCCTGATATAATAATAATAAAATTATATTTCGGAAACGACATAGAACAATTATACAATCCAACATTTAAAAACAGCGAAAAACAAAGATTTTATTGCGATATCCTTGTACCATAAAACTCTTTAGCGAAGAATGTTTAACGCAAGTGTTTGAAGGAAATGTCTACCACGTTTCAGTCTAACTTTTTAATGATATTCTTAGCGCTTCTGCTAACAAGCGAGTCGAATAATTAAGTGCTTAGTGCAACTAAAGGCTCGCTTAACGGCCCCGCCAAGAGCTTTTAATATTGTCAGCTACCGGCGAGATTAAAGAAAGTAGGTCTTTACATATTTTTCTTTTGTTAAGAGGGGGATCTTCGAAAGATACCACGTCATCCGGGGGAACACGTGGACATGTGGGATTGGCCGAAAATGGACCCAAAGTACGTCTTTACCTAAGATCTCATATAAAAAGGAGCTGTAATTTAATATTAAAAATAGGCAAATATTGAGGGAATTAATTAGAAATGAGTGAGAAATATTTCCATGTTAAGAATTTCTGATATTAAGTGCGAAATAGTATGGTGAAATACCTTTCTCCAAGCATAGCCTTCGTCTTGGAACACCCAAATATTCCATAATGTTTGCGCCGTCGTATTTAGATGTTCTAAATTTCTAAGAAATATAATTTTAATTATTTGTATTTGTGTGCTTATTATATTCTTTGTACGAAATTTTTATTTGCTGCCTGAAATTTGCTAAAGTTTGCGAAAATTGCTACCCTAGAAGAATTAAAAACCCGCTGTATTCAGTTATACTTAACTAGTAATTCGCCGCGACGTGGTTCTTTTTACTAACTTAGTTGTAATTCATTAACGCGTGGTCCGATTTCATTCATACTTTTTTATTAAAGGAGACACGTTAATAATTGTCTCGTAAATATTTCTAGGTCATCGATGTTGTAGTTCAGAAATTACACCCCATTATTAGGTCCAAATAACTCGAAACCGGCAAAGTACAGGAACCTTGGAACGTACGGCTCATCTTAAGCTGGCGTGTGCATTTTTTTGTTAAAGAAAACACAATATACGGACATCAGGAAAGGTAATACGAATATCTTTCATGAGGCCAACCCTGAAAGAAAATCAGATTAGAATCAGAAAATCATTCTAAGAATTCATTGCCGCGCCGTGAATGTATGAAACGTAATGAGAGAACAGATTTTCTAATAGATAACTCCTTATTGACATTTTGTTGCAATCTTACTCAATATTATTTTTTATTATGTCAACCGCAGATCAAGCGTTACACTTTGACATTTGGGCCGTCTTTATGCTGACGTCATAGAGACTGTTTTTGCAGTGCAAGTGCAACTGCATGTGCCTTACTGTTGACTGTTCCTATTGTATATTTATAGTTTTAATTTAAGGGCATCGACGAAAAAAACTTTAAACTATTTGAGTACTTTGAGATTTATATATAATAAAACCAGCTAGAGACCAGGATTCAACTGAGAGACAACGAGGCAAGACGTTCAAAGGGGTAGCTTGCCCTGTAAAGACAACAATTTAAATCTAAAACCTGAGACATCTCCGCAATCAGTCTGTGTCTCTTTGTCACTATCAGTTTTTACCGGATACATTTCGGAGACTGCAATGGTACTGTTTTTACCACACACACAATTTACACAATTTAGTACCCCATCTTCGTTCCACCACCAAACGAGGAGAGATTCGGTGAAATGCCACTGTATTACTGTCAAAATTACAAAGAATATTCGCAGAAACCACTTGGTTTCAACATTTATTGTGCGAACCGGGACGGAACACTCTACCTGACTTATTGTCTTTTGAAAAATACAACCTGGGAGTTTACAAATACAAGTAAAAATCTCCTTTTTTGATAAGAGTGCTCTCCGCAGACCACAGCGTTACTTAATATGAGACATACCAAATATCCTATAGTCGACACGAATGAAGTCGCGGGCACAGCTAGTAATAAACAAATAAATAAAAAGTCACATGGTCCAGTGAACACTATAAAACGTCCCGGTTGTGCTCTCCACTATGATCCAGGATTTGGCTGATCAGGTAATTACAGTGGAGCGACTGCCATCTGACTTCCTTGATTAGTCCTGGTCCTGTCCAGGGGAACTTGACCAGATCGGATCATGGTTACACATTTAGCCGCCTGAATGTGCAAGTTTCATCACGATGTTTTCCATAATCAATATGTTTTTAATAATGAGCCTGTAATCGCCATTCTCTCTAATGATATACTCCCTTCTCGCAAATTATAATCCGCACTATCAGAATGGGGCGGAACATTGTGGAAGTAAATCCAAGTGAAGGTTGATTTACTTCAACAAGGTTCCACCCCATTCTGATTGCGTGTGGTTATACTTACCAGTAAGCGATTACAGTTTATTATAGTACGTGCCAAATGGATTGCCAATAGCGTACCTTGACAACAAACAACTACAGACATTATATCACGAAATATACATAAAATTGTCATACTGTAATAAAATAAAATAGCAAAGTTTATAACTATTAAACTATTATAAAGATTCTATTTCATTAAATTGTAACGAATACACTAATTACGCTATCGCTTTGACCGCTTACAAATTTGTTCTGGCCGAAAGATCAATGTCCCCTAATGCCAATCCATTTGTAACTGAGGCTTGCGACTTCATTCGCGTAATTCTTGCGGCAACTACAATTCACGATAAATTGGATTGGAGGCGAGGCCATAAAATTAATGGCACCGTTTTCTATCGTGTATTTTAAATTTTATCTTCTATCTGCCTGACATATGGACATTATTATATGGCTTCTACCAATGTGAAAGAGATTCAAGTTCCATAGTGGCATGTTGATTTTATTTAATAGACCAGCCAGGACCGCCATCTAACCTGGTGGTAAGTGACAATGCGGCCGAAGATAGAGCACGCATGTTTAGGCAACTAGGTACCTACCTAAAAAATAGGTACCTAACAAAGGTACCTTTGAAAACCAGAAAATGGGTAGTCAATCAACCCTCAAGTTGATCCCGCCTCAAGCGTTGAAATTGTACTATCCACTAAAATGCAAGAGGTTCCGGAAACAAGTCCAGCAGTGGTCTGTGGGCTATCATATGTTTAATAACCTCGTTGTGTTGTTATGAAACACTACGTAAATCCAGTCGGAACTTTGTGAATTTCGGGGTGTTTGAACTTCTTACACATTAATGTCGTGTTTTACTCGATCTCCATACCTCTTACGTAGGTTACAGTTTGTAAAATATAATACTGAACAGATATAGGTAATCATATAGCCCATAATAATTATACATATAGCTACTAATACTAATATAGCTCGATATAACTCATAATATAGCTACCTACCTATAACTTTATGAATGTAATAGGAATATTGAAACTTCAATAAGATTAACTGCCGATTTTTCAATCCTCGAAAAAACATATCAGTCTGATAAGTTATTATGCGACTAAAATAAAATTTTATCATTACTTCATAATTGTAAAGGATTGTAGTTTGTTTTAATTTGGCAGTGTATTATTTTATTTGGCAAATAAACTTTATCTGAGGATTGAAAAATCGGCCCTAACTGGAGCTAAATCTGCTTCCATTCAAAATTTTCTAATAAAACCATTCACTTTCGCAGTTATTCACTACACTTAAATCGTCATTTAATATATCCTGGTTTGTCTTTGAAATACAAGTGAACCCAGATTTTCCTGCAAGCAGAAAACTCGTACATAATTTAATGCAAATGTTTCACACTCGAGTCGGTAAATCCATTTAGCATTCCTAGTCTCGTCGTGTACATGGTCCTTTTATTGTCCCATTGCGAAATAGTTTATAGTGTACGAGAGAGATACATGATATACCTATGAGATATGTATGGTACAAACGAATTTAAAATTTTCCATACCCTATTTTCTTATTTCCGTAAAATGGAGAATTGATTTATTACGTTATCGTGGCCACGGGAAAGTCCTTACACCCATTCTTGACCTTTTCGAAACCCTTTGCCGTTCAATACTTGAATATCCACTCTAATGGGGGCTGCTGTATTGAAATAGGATTCCTTGTTTGATTTTGCTTATTTTATTTGATGAGATAAAAATAGAAACGAAATAGATCCATGACGATTTATCGGCTTAAGACGTAGTCCTTCAAAATCTTTACTAAGTAAGAAGAACTTTGCACGTGCTAAAGGTGTCTATTTGTTTGTTTGTAAGTATTCGCAGTTCATTCTCTTGTCGGATATTTTTAGATGTTATGGATCTTTGAAAGAGATTTGACTTTGAATTCGTGCAAAGTAAGTACTAAGCTATTTTTATAGGCCTTTACGTAATTATTACAGTCAGGCGATCACTTACAAAATATCGGCGTAACCGGCACATGAATAAATAGTCCGTAATTATTCGTGTGCTACCGGTGAGGTTGGTCTCCAGCGCTACTGTGGGTGGCTTTGGCAGCGGAGGTGACTTGCATTAGTATTTTATAAACGTTAGAGGAGGCAAGCCTTTGACTATCATCTCACCAAATGGGTACACCAATTCAAGAAATCACTTAGTCCATTTTTACGGTTTTGAGTTAGCAACACCAGCTTGTTCGAATTTTCATTCTCTTTCGAATGAAAATTTGAACAAGCTGGTCGTTTTTACGGAAAAATCTCTAAGTGTAATTATTAAAAACAAAAAGAATTATGTGCTTTCAGTTCATTAAACCTCTAAGTCCAAAGAATATTTTGTAATTTAATGATAAGTTACGATGCCGCCGAGGCCTTGTCTAACCCATAGATAAGTTTTGATGACATTTGGCGTAGCCATTGCTTTAATAATAGGATAGGACAAAGTTAGATTTCGATATCGAAATCGTGCAGTCAGATTACAATTCATTAAAAAATATTACTCAGTTTTAGAAAACCTTTAAATTGTAAGCCATATAAAGAATAGGAGGACTACGTAAGGATTATTTTGTTAACTAGAAAAGCATGGTATACTTTGTAGCAGGTATAGTATAGTACAGATTGAAGACGGTTTTCAATTTTGTTAAAATTTATCTTTAACAATTTGATTTTTCTGGCAACATTTCAGCTGACTTCGAGAGTCTTATTTCAGTAGGATTCCCAAGCTTTATCACGGTCTGTTGGCAAGTAAATGAGAGCTTTATGTAGAATGTGCACACGCGGAAGTAAATACCTCAAAAATATTGGAAAGTTCTGGTTTGCAAATCTTTGTCCAATCTACTTGAATCTATTCTACAAGATTAGCACTGAAACTGACTGGCTATCGTCGCTCTCTAGGCATTGGACTAGTGGCAGCGTGCTTACGAGACCGATGTTCGGGATAGTTGACGTTTAGGTTGGGGTTTATTTAGGTTACGGACCGGGTCACTAGTAACGTATAAAACTAAAATTATTTTGCTACACAATTCAATTAAAAATATATATGTCATACAGCGAGTATTCAAGGTAAGAACAGCTAAAAATATGCTCCATAGAACCTTCGTCTAAACTACACTCACAAAGCGGGCTGTCCCAAATGCGAAGTTAACATAAAAATACAGGGAAGCAAGCTTGACCAATACGACGTGAAAAGTGAAATAAAAACGAGATTTGTTTGTAACAAGTAACTTTGAGAACTGTTATTGTTGTTCCCACTCCGTAAACGTATCCGGCAAGGCTGGAGCAGACAAATCATGAGGAAAACGTCTTTGACATATTCGTGTGTGGTAGAGGTAGATTGAATGTTCTGAGACATAATGTTTAAATATTTGGCTGAGAAACATGTACTGTAAAACATAATACGCGTAGACTTTAAGTCAACGAGATTTCTTAAAAACTAATACTTACATACTGTGAAATAAATGGTTATCTTATCTTAGTGTTTAATCAAATCATATACTTGGGTTCTTGCCCATGGTCTCTTGACCTACTTATATAAGTTACTATTGTATTTGTGTAATATATGTATTATAAAAATATTTATTATAATTATTTATTTATTTAACACTTTATTGTACATTAACAGTATAATTATCACAGATTCTGTAAGATTTTAACAAGTACAAGGGCGGTCTTAATGCAGTGATATATGAGGAAAAACTTACTTATTGGAACAGCTATTGTCAAAGATTAGGTTTCTCGTCTTGGGATATTATACTTAATCTTGGGACAAGTTCGGGCATAATCTCGTGTGCATTCTTTTTCCGAGGAAAATCATCAACTGACGTTCCGCGGAAGAAAATGCTCACTGCCCCGCGCCCCCGCGTTCATCAATGAAAAATCACCCTCCCACCTACCTCACCTACCGCAGGCGATATACCAGTTAGGTTGTCAACCTATAGTAAGTAAAAGTATATGTAATAAAATGTATATATTTTTAACAACAACTGCACTTTATTTTAGCTACACAGAAAACGCGCCATCTTAATTATCCCAGTTTTTTAAGTAGGCATTGTCATCTAGGTCTAGCAGCCAAAAACGAAACAACACAGTTTTTAATAATGTCCCTGCTTCAGGGAATCGGCTGAAACATAACGGACAATGACGTTTATTTTTAGGCCGTAGCCATGTCTTCACTCGCCAATGATAGCACGATAGTAAGATATTGCAGGTTCTAATGCAACTTGTTGGAGTAAATCTCAGTTCCCGAAAGCTCAGTTTCGTGATTTTTATTGCATTTCTTTATGACTAAATACTATTTAATACACAGTAATTTGCTATTTATATTATCACTATATGAATCAAAACCCGAATATACCCGAAAATTATTAAATAGGAACCAACATTCAAATAGTTTGATAATTATCCCAAGCGTCCCCTAGGGTCTATGAATGAATTTTTTTTATTGCTTATACATAAAATAAAACAAAAACAGAAGAAAAAAATATCTATTGTCATTTTACTAGGTTTAGTTTAGTGAAACGACATATCACTGAAATATATTAGCATTTTGTCATATCACTAAACATTTTGAGTAAAAAGACGTAATAAACAAGAATATTCGACATCTACCGTGATTTCGTGGTATCCTTAGAGATTTCGTGAAATCCCTGGTATCCTTGTTTCTCTGTGACATATATAAATATCGTCTAACGTCAAATCTGTTATAGTGTTGCACCACGTCATTGGTTTCCTATATAACACCTACTTATATCTATTCAGTGCCGAAAAATATTTTCTAGGTGGGCTTATCCAAAACCATTGCGAAAGGCCGATAAGTAGACATTGGGTGATTTTGGTAACAATGTCTCTTAATGCCATTCATTCCGGAAAGAACCTTTATCGTTTTCGGCGGAACTCCACCACGGTAGAGGGTTGAGCGGACAATGTTTATTAATGCGAATATGTTCATCCTACTTTTGCAACTGGTTAAGCCTGGTTTTTAATAGGATAATACCGGTGATTAGTTGAAATGAGACACGTATTTAATATAAGTACACAAAAGATATGAAGTGCTTCATTTATTGTAAGCTTTATTTTTAAACTGACAGTTTGTTATAATACTATTCAACTATTAGTAAACTATTCGTAACATAATCGGCAATCGCCACAACCTTCGGCCGAGGCTAGCCGAATGGTAAAAAGTTGTAATTTTTGTTAACGATTGGCTACAAGCTGCAATTAATAATATAAATGATTTTAAAACATTAATATTGTACATTTTAAGGGTATGTTCCGGGTTTCCTACCGCGTAACTTTGTTGACATTATATTAAAACATTATATTAATATTGTAGATTTCTAACTGTACAATATAAAAAGGTAAGTAAATTCATCTCTAGATCAACTTGATCTAGAAGATGAGATAAATAAAAATTACCAAGCAATTTAATTGTCAAAAAATGTATTTTTGGCCTAAGGCGGCCGACGCCGAAACCCAAGCGGTCGGACGCTACACTTGAATAAAGACCGAAACATACAAAAACCCGTGCAAAACATATCTATTGAAAAAAAGAGACGAAGAAAGGTTTCGTTTGGCATTTGGCGACCCTAGAAAAGGGAGCAAAAGATTAGGGTTGGCTCTCAAATGCGGTGGCGGGACAATCGTTTTCCCGTCGATTCCGCGCCAATGGTTATTACACAATAAGAAAAATCCTCATCAAAAGAGAAGTGATACAAAAATGCGCGGAAAATATCTTTCACGGACGCGGACAAAGACCTCTTTACATTGAGTTGTCTATCTACCGTCAAGACGTAAATTGAGACGTTCGAACGCTACCTCCGAAGAAAGAATAGTGTCACATGACTTTGCTCGCTTATATTTCGTCTGGAAAGATATTGAGTCAAAGCATAGTTCAAGGTCGGTGTGAAAATATTCCTGTGTTTAAAGACATGTAACATTAATATCAAAAGGAATATGTGATTTACTGACTAGCTAATTGATTATTGCGAAAAGTGAAAAATGAAACAAACTGGACGGATCGAGGTTCAACGGCCAAGATGATAAAATGAATAAATATGCTTGGACAATTTATTCACTCAGCGACAACTAGCCCCAAAGTAAGCAAAGCTTGTGCTTAATATATACGTTTAGGAACCAGAAGTGATGAATAAATAAAAAAGGACACTTTGAAACAAATATAATTCGAAATAACATAAATTTTATAAATTAATCACTAAATCGACACAATATTCAAAATTATAAGTGAACAAGCAAACAACCGTTAATTTTCAAACACACACACACACACAGTATAGAAAACAGTTGGTAAAACAAAACAATGAGACGAGCTTACAGTGTCGATGCCAACCACTTTACCCACCGACGACCGAGCAGCGAAAGAAGGCTGCATGCGGCTTTTATAGGCGGTGGTGGGGATCGATACTGCCCTTAGTAGTTTTTGGCTAATAATACTTTTTTAAATACATACTCATTATAAATATCATACCCAGACCCGTAACAGAAATTAAAATACACCATTTCAATTTCTGCTCAGCTGGGAATCGAACCAGGGACCTGTACGTGGCCGACGACGGCATGTTAACCAACTGAAGGTCAGGTCGTCAGGTGATAAATCTACGCCTATGCTTACACCATACTATCCATTCTCGAAAATTACATCAAAACTCAAGCATTAGGTGTTGCCTTTAAAGATTATGATTCTATAACCTTAGTGTTGCAACTTTCTTTTTCAGAACTTTCTGCTTCATCTGACCATTTCTCATGTACTTCCAATTGTTGTGCGACTACACAATGGGTAGTTGGAAACACTGACATTGCGCTGCTACATTACGTTGTAAGGACAGGTTATAAATCCATGGTTGTAACTCATATGTAATTCTATTATGGAGTCGTCTCATTGATTTTCAATAGAGACTGGTCAACTGAAACTGGCTTTCCAATATTTTTCCCGATACATCTAGCCTAGCACAAGTGTGCGCGCGACACAGCTCTTGAGCGATATAACGCTGGTTACCTTCTTTCAATATTAAGACGAAAGAGATAGAATAGAATAGAATACATTTATTGCACAGAAAAACAACACCACAAAATAAAATATACAAAGTAAAGAGTAAAAAAGAAATTAACAATAAAAAGAATATACCATTAGAAAAACACAGTTCTTTTTTAAATATTATTGCTACACAGTGACGTTGCATATGCATGGGTGTGTTGTGGTGTGGTGATGTGTGCAAAAGGGACCCCACTCAGCATAAAGCTCCGGCGAAACCGAAGCGCTGGTTTTCAGTGAGCCCTGCCGAGTGAGGTACGGACGAAGAAGCTATATTAAATTAAATATAATATAATAATTGTGTGTGTAGTGTTCTAACGAGTGCAGTGCATACAAATTATAGCAGATAGCAGTATCTATGTCGCTCCTTTTCTCGCTTATCGCGCGCGTATCCGTTCTATAAAACTATCAGTAGTTTTTTTTTCTTTTGTCGAGGCAGGCATTTACATTTTGAAACAATTTCAAGGGATGACATGTTCTGAGTTAGACTAAAGGCTAATACGTAATTTGCTAGAAATGAGTGGCAACACGCTAGTGATATAATACCCTAATTGAATATTCATAGGCTACAGTAAGTTCTTACCATCAGTGTATGCTTAGTTGCCACCTTACTATTATTTTTCCTCTGTCTGATCGATCCAGTATACTATAAAATAGCATCCAAGATGTCACGTCAATTTTACGACGAACAAAATTACTCTGAATAGATTCCAGCGTGATTTTGGACTACCAAAAATAATAAGTTCTTGTAATTTTTTTATGCGGATCGACACTGTTTCGTGTAAGGAATGAGAACAAAAAAATCTGGAATGCAGAAGTTATTCAAGTTTTGGTCTTTACTTATAATTTGTATGCATACAAATTGTGTGGATAAAAAATATTTGAATATCACTCCTCTAAAACAACAGCGCTCAGGTGCCACAATTTGATTAAGGTAGTACAGAAACATGCTAGAAAGTTCCTTTACCAGCTTACGGTTTAAAATTACGTTAGACTATCTCTCCGTCTACAGTCTAATACAAGTACACATTAAACTAAGTAAAGTAACATAAAAGGATCATTCGTTTTACTCTTCCTACTATGTTTGTATTACTTTAAAGCCAGTGTAACGAGATTTCGAGAGACGAGATCCACCAACTACCGGGTTATACGTACATTTATAAGTGTTTCCTCGTGGTTATATCCTTGGCGATTGCGTTTGATACAGGTTCAAGATGAGATAAAATTCTAAGGATATCTCGCTAATGCTAACATTTGTTATTTATGTGATATGCGGAATAACACCACCTTTCGGTTATATTTTAGAAGATGTGCCGGCTGATGTTCCATTATTTGGTTTTTAATTTATCTCATAGATTTATTTATTTTATTACCTCCAACTAATACACTCATGGGCACACTTATCGATGTGAATATCAACTGCGAAAATATAATAATATAATTATTATTAGTCAATAAGACAATTACCTCTGTATTTAGTTATTTTTTGCAATACGATAGCTTTTTTATTTAGCAATATTTTCAAAGGTTGTTCTGATTGCAGCTGTTTTAGTATGAAAACATCCTTTAAATTTTACTGATTTATACCCCTTTAAAAATCCATCTACTGAAAAAAGCTATCGTATTGAAGAAATAGCCGTGTGGTGCCCGGCATACATCACTCGTGGGTGTCGTACAAGGTGACTAATGTTTTTGAGACAAAAGATCTAAAGTCTATCACACAGCGATAACTGATCATTTTTGACCCATTTTACATGAATATTAAAATTGATTGATTATTTATGAAGTAAAAGACTGATTTGTAACACCAGAAATGTATACGCGTATATGGAAAAATATGGGGAGAGCTGATAACTGTGCCCGTGAGTGTATGATGAAGCGGAATATTAGCCTGGATTGCGTATCTGTTTGTCATACCATAAACAGAAGTAAGGTTACTAGAATATTATTTCTGTGATGGTTCGAGCTCACAAACCTATATAGTTAGGTACTTATATTACTTCACTTTATTTCAAGGCATAGAGATACTACTTGCGTTCTACGTAAGAAAATATTGATCTTGATTGAAGCTTGATCATTATCCTAGCGATCAACTTTGCTAATAGCAAGAGTGACAAGATGACTTTTTTGTGGTTATCAACGTCCCAAGCTGTTGAGGTTTTGTGATCAGATCATGGGTACCTCAAGCATAGACCGTTTATTTTTGTACGAACTATTATTGAAGATAAATAACCGAGCCATGTTTTACTTTAGTTCTTTTTTATTCCTTCACTTCCGATTGAATATATACCCCCCTACCCCTTAGCTCTCCGAACTTTTATTTCTCTCATTTAGCCTGAGCCCACGCCGCTCTCCCACCACGTAACGTTACAATTTCGTTACAACCATATTCTTATATTTATAAAAAATATTCTAAAATGATATTGTTCATTATTCTCTCTCACTCTCACTCTCTGTTTCCAGAAAGCCATGTTTATTATAGTTTGAATAAAAGTTTGAATGCCTTGATGTGTCTATCTAAGGTTTTCATTTGAGTAGTGAAACTTATTTTGGAACCCATCAATTGAATGAAATAATAATTTGCATCTTCGGCTCTGATTTTAGTGTATTTGATTACAAATAATAATAATAAAATAAAATGTTCATTTTCTTTTTACAAATTTCCTTAAAACTATATATTGTGATTGAGATATTCTTTTAAGCTTATTAGCCTGTGTTAGAAGATCCCGCTCTTCCTTAGCTAAAATTATATTTTCGTAGATGTAGCAATGTAGGTATAACACAAAATTGATGATTATGATAAAAATAAACCAAAATAGAAAATTCTACATTGTATTTTACATGAGATGCAATGGATAATACATTAATAAAAAGATGCCATTTTATAAAAATCTCGGTACAGGCGTACCTAGGTACCTTTCTTAGAACGAGAAGAAAACGAATGCTTCCTCGAAATATACGAGATACGGAGCACTTGTTCAAATATTTTTAACCGTAATACCTAGAAAAGATGGAGAGAGATTCAAGGGAGATTCTTTATTGTGATACTTTTGAAACTCATTTTAAATTAAATAAAACAGTTGAATCATCAATATTCTGTGGTTGTACTATAACATTCTAAAATAAATCTCTACTATTAATATTAGAACATCGGTGGCGGACGGGTTTAGATAAATATCAATCCCGTCACGGGGCCCTAAACTGTTCAATCAGTCTCCGAGTCCCAAGAGGAAGACCCTAGTCAAAGGGTTTAAATACAACTTATACAATATAATAAATATTACTTAGTCACCTTATCTGTAACATAATTCGGTTCAGTGAATAATACTGTGTTTAACCCACGAACGACGATGAAAGGTGTTATAAGTTTGAAGTGCGTTTAAGCGTGTCCCCTATATAGTAAAGTAGCACCCGAATAGGTGGACCGATTTCTTTCAATATTTTATTTAGGTCTTTGAAAGTCAATACTGGTAGTTAGTGGTAGTTTGTTAGTCGAAACTGTCAATACAACAGATAAATCCAAATACCTCGGATCCGTGATGCACGAGTCTGGCGCTATCGGCCCCGATGTCAAGTCCCGAATCTCTGCAGCCTGGGCCAAATGGCGGGAACTCACGGCAGTCACCTGTGACTCTGAAATCCCTGTCAAGCTCGAAGGGCTTATATATGTCGCAGCCATCTGATAAAATCAGCCATTTAATGAGAAGACTAGTCCGTTAATGAAACGCCGGCATTCAATTGAATGACTAGGCCGATCGCGGATTTTAATAGCTTCACTCAACGTTTAACTAGTTGGCTTATTAAAGGCAGCCCTTCGGAGACGGCTGAAGTAAAACCAGGCAGGTGATTTAAATTTAATTCAAATTTTATCTACTGCTGCGCTGGTAGTCACCAAAACAAATCTGGCGTCAGACAGCTCGCACAGCAAGCTCGTCGTTTTAACTAAATTTAAAATGTGGTACATGTTTTTAAGTAAGAATTGAGGTAACTTTAAGTATTCTTACTGTTACGGGTCTGGGTGTTCTATGTATAATAAGTATGTATTTAAAAAGTATATTAGTAGTTTATCAGTTACCTAGCACCCATAACACGTAAGTAAGCTTTGCTTACTTTGGGGCTAGATGGCGCTGTGTGAATTTGTCAACGATTATTTATTTATTATTTATCTTAATTCTTTACGATAACTGAATATGTTCATTTTCTTTTTATACTTACCTTTAATTAGAAACAAATGCCAAACTTTCGTGTCATTTTATATTTAATATTATAAAATAGGACTATAGTGCACTGTTGCTATTGTTCCTACTACATAGTTACAAGTAGTAAATAAGTTATAAATTTAAAGTTTCATTAAATATTTTTACTTAGTTAAATACGGTTATAGGTACCTACTCGCAATACAATTAATTGTATACCTACTTATTGAATATCTTGCGACTAATAATGTTTTATTATATAAAAGTGATCTTTATTAATTCATTATTTCTTATCTTAAATAAAGTTTATCATTTAAGTTGCGAACTTATGGTCACTCTAACCAACCATCAGTATACCTTTTAACAAAACGGCTAAATAACGTTCAGCCAAGTAGTTAAACGTTACATTCAACAACTTGGCTGGCAATCATTTAGTCATTTAATTAAATACCGGCGTATGATTAACGGACTAGCCTTCTAATTAAATTGCTGATTTAACCAGTTGGCTGCGACATATACAAGAGTATACTCGTAATTAGACCTGTGATGCTCTATGGCTGCGAGACATGGCCAGCGCTGACGAAACACGTTCGCGAACTTCACGCCAACGAAATGAAAATGCTGCGCTGGATGTGCGGAGTTACACGGCTCGATCGAGTACGAAATGAATACATCCGTGGCAGTCTTGGCGTGAGGGATATCGCGGATAAGATCGAGGAGGCTCGCCTGCGCTGGTTTGGTCACGTGTTGCGGAAGCCTTAGGGATACGTGGGAAATAGGTGCCTGAATCTGCCGGTATCAGGAAAGAGGCCCCATGGGCGACCCAGGAAGCGATGGATTGACATCGCTGAGTCGGATGCGAGAGCCAACGGCTTACGACGCGGAGATGCCGAAGACCGGGCGAAGTGGAGAAGATTGAGTAGGAAAACGGACCCTAGCAGAGGCCGGGATGAGCGCTAGGACGATGATGATGATTTAGGTATTTGAAAGTTACTTTAATTGACATTGTTCTTAGATTTAAATAATAAATAAATATACTAGGACAAATGCACACAACGCCATTTAGACCCAAAGTAAGCAAAGCTTGTGTTATGTATTATTTAACTGATAAACTACTTTTAATTCATACTTATAATACATACCACACCCAGATATTAAAATTCATGATAGATACTTAGATTATCTTATCTTACTTAGTTTGAAATAATGTTTCGATGTTTGTGACATCTTCACGAAAAAACTACTGAATTGATTTTGATAAAATTTGACAGTAATGTAGCCCTTAGCCCTGAAAAGGCTATAATTTATACCGAAGATAAATGTGGTTCCCGCGGGAAGCGGGTCTGGAACGTAAAAACCGAATTTTACACGTACGAAGTCAAAAGCTACTTAGTTATATAAATTCGTGAGGGATTTTCTACGTCCGTCGGTTAGCTTATTATAACATAAATCAAGACGATAGTTTGTCTATGTCACTGCCCATAACATCACATAACATCCCACGTTAGTACATGCGTATATAGTTGGAGGAAAGTGTCCGAGAAAATCTGTTACCTCTTGAGAGTGAAAGGCGAATGAAGTCTCCTTAGACCATAAAAATATCTAAATTAAATATATTCGGGTTCAAAATTAATGAATCTCAAGCAGTTCTACTTTTCTGTATAATAATATAAGAAGCTTTGCTGGGTAAATATGCATCCAGTTCTACTGACGACGTATGTTTTGATTCTGAACACTGTGTTTTGCGAAACATTTTTCCTGTTCAAAGGTAAGCTTGTTTCATTTACATTTTCTTTTTGTGTTGTGCGAGAACGGCTTAATTATAATGCACTTTATTTAATGGATAGGTTAATTATGATTGTTATTATGTTTCTATTTCTATTATCATCATCATTATTAACCCGTATTGGAGAAGAGCCTTCAACTTAGGAGAGGGTTACTCTTCTCATTAATTAATTAAGTAACTCTTTGTAAAATTAATAATTATTATTTTATATTTATCTCTGAAACTGCCTACCCAATTCTGAACAATCTTCGGCGTTTAGAAATTGACAGATTGCCTACCAAAACTTAATGCCTGAAATATTGTTTATTTAAACTCTGTAGTTACAGACAGGCTAAGGTAGTTGCTTTCCACAAGGTTCGTCCACACATCAAGTGATAATCTTGATAAATATACCTAATAATTATCTTGTTAATAATAAAATGTCGCTTTACGCGTAAGCACACGCTATTTGCCAATTCGGAGCCAACGATAAGTGTCAACTTTAAAAAAATTGTCCCAATATTTTGTCTACAAGAAAAGACAAAAAATTACGATCATGTTTAGACCGAGTTTGAGTGAATTGCATCAAAAAAAGCAGTTTATGACCGATGAGAATCATGACATGTCAAAGAAGAAAATAATTATCTTGATCATTGCCAACCCTGTCTTACCATCAGGAGTAATGTAAGCTTGGTTACTGCATAAAAAAGAAGTATTTTAGTACGGTAACGGATCATTTTAATAAAAATAGGTACGCCATAGATTCCCATACTTTGAATTCCACACGGCTAAAAACGCAGGATACAAGTATTGGATAAATTGAAGATTCCGCTAGCATCCACCGACATAACTTCACACGATCCTATCCACACAACATGAATAAATCTTTGGTACATCAAATTCTATGTTGACGATCCACACCTGCTGATATCAAAGAACGTTCAAACAACAAATACCAACGATATTCCGTATTCGGTACCCTTTCTTGGAAATAAACAGTGGCGGGATACAGGAAGAAATAAGGTGTATCCATTCCTTTTCTATGTTCCGACTCAGTGTTATGAAATCGCTGCACGTCTGCTTTTTTATTTTCTTCATTTGAATATTATACCTATACACCTAGGTATCAGTCCAAAGATTGAGAAAATTGAAGTAAATTTTTCTGTCTAATTATTCTTACTGATTGTAAAAAAGCGTATAAGTCATAAACATCGTACTAGAGTGCTTGTTCTGGCTTCTGCCAGGGTCCGCTTTCCTACTCATTTTACTCCACTTTGCCCGGTCTTCGGAAACCTCGTGTCGTAAGCCGTTTAATTAACGAGTTTATCAGGTGTACTTATATTTCAAGAGATACTAGAAAGATATACAATTTATACGTACCGACTCTAATAATACTTTTAAACATCTTGGCGTTTATGTCCCACCTGTGACCTCACGCGCAAAAGCTCAGTGTCAAGATTTAGCAGATAGCCATCTTTGACAGCTCCGCTTGCGTGATGAGTGTATGGTAGAAAATTGACAGCTCGAAGTTCGACTATTTCTACCATGATCTATATTGACTCTGATTGTGTAGGATCATCCGCCAATCCGCCTCCTTTGTACACCGAAAGTACGTGAATTGTCTATGGACCAAGAATTTCTACCACAAACAGCTTATGTCAGATAACGTTAGCTTATGTCAAATCCCATTCATTTTTTCTACCACTAACGATTGTAGATTAACGCAACCTCTTGGCTAAGGCCACTGATAATTACATTGGAGCGATTACCATCTGACCTCCGCCTTCGTGACTCTGTTAACAGGGGAACCCGAGCAGATTAGATCATGATTACACATTCAGTCGCTTGAATGTGCAGGTTTCATTAGGTATACGATGTTTTCCCTCACAGTAAGAGCATCGGATAGTGTTCAACTAATGTATGTACATAACTAAAAAAGTCATTGCTTCATGGCGGCTATGGGGATCGAACTCGCTACCTCTCGCTTACGAGTCTGACCCCTTAACCATTCCGACGCCGACGCTCTAAATTTTCACGTACTCTAATTTACGTAATTTATCCCCCAGAACAGTAACGGAGCGACGCAGCGCATTTAAATAAATGCCCCAGTCGTATCACGAGTAATTTGTAATTTGAGACGGTCTCATTCAACTTTTACACCCACGCCCAAATTGTAACGGAGCCGAGACATTTCGTGATTAACATTAACGAGATTAATTTCAGAGAAAACTGAGCCCATATTGTTTTGCATCAAGGTGTGCCCCCTGTACTGCTCTCCTAGGACGAGACGTGATGCGGGTACGTATTTGAAAACTAACAACTTGTTACTCACGGAGGTTGAACAAAACTCCGCGGAGGTACCCACTTTGCGTCGTCATAACAATAATGGCAAAGTGACTGTTCTAATTATAATTGTGAAAGGAAATTCGCAGTGTGCACCACTAAGCAAAGCTTGTACTGTGGGTGTTACCTAGCACCTATATGGGTGCTAGGTAACATCCACAGCTTGTAATATTACAAGCTTGAGAAATTATTTCGTATACCTTCATAAATCACCAGTGTGAGAGTAGGTAGTAAAACCTTTTTTGACAAATACAAAAATCGCCCTACAATATGAAGACGTATCTAATTTTTCGACTTCGGACATCAGTTTGGGGAGATTGGAAGTCTCCGACAGTTGCTAAAAAGTTGTCCCGAAAATTGGAAACACAACAGGAAAAAAACTCTTTGCAATTGTTGCAAAAGTATCTGAGAACCAGATCTTACTCCAATTTCTGCCCAGCCGGGAATCAAACCCGGTACCTTTACGTGGCAGATCAGCATGTTGACTATTGAACCTGAACACACTGATCTGAAATTTGTATGTTATATCTGGTGTACCTATTTACAAGTATAAGGCCTATCTGTTTACTCGAATCGAACGAAGTCTGTCTTAACGTTTGAAAACCTTGTTTATAAATCGGCTCTCGAGACTGTTTTAGCAAGTGTTCAGGGAAGCGGAAGTTCTTGGTCAACCTCGCTTCGCCAACGTATTAAGAGGCACACCCAAGGAGTGGTGAGCTTTTTGGGGTGCAAGTTCAACTAGCCTCAAAGTACGAAACGGTCACCCATCCAGTTCCCGGATTCTGCGAGTGTAGCTTAACCATGGTTAACGGTCTCTCAAGCATGCTGCCGTTTGACCAGTGTCGCAGTGAACCTTTATTAAGATCTGTATGCTATTTGCGTAACTCTGTTGCCAACAATTCTCTAATTTCAATGATTGAAATTGTTACTTATGATCGATTTGATAGTTACAGTTTATTGTAATGGAGCTTTGTTAGCAACTGAACTCATGAAATCGATGATACGGAATTGCAAAAGTAACAATTTCAATAATTGAAATCAACGAGTTGGTAACAGAGTTACGTTTTTAGCCTACTGTGCAAATGAAATACCTATAAGTACAGGTAATTCTCTAATTTCAATAATTGAAATTGTTACTTATGATCCATTTGATAGTTACAGTTTATTGTAATGGAGCTTTGTTAGCAACTGAACTCATGAAATCGATGATACGGAATTGCAAAAGTAACAATTTCAATAATTGAAATCAACGAGTTGGTAACAGAGTTACGTAATTAGCCTACTGTGCAAATGAAATACCTATAGGTACAGGTACTGTCTCTGTTTCCAGATAATCCCCCTACGGATTACCCACCATCAGCGTACATGGACGAGCCCGATTGGAAAGACTGGCCTGACGAGGAGTACAATCCATACTTCGTGAGCCACTACAACTACTGCCAACCACCTCCTCCACCTCCACCTACAACCACTACACAAAAACCAAGTACTACCACCGAGGAACCCAGTTACATATGTCAACTTTGCAAAGTGAAGTGCAATTATCCGCCACGAAAGTAATTTATTTCATATGTATGTGAGATTGTGGAAACTGTCGAACTGCAGCAAAATTTACCAAACTTTTTTTAAATTTCACGAGTTATTTGTCTTGGTATAAATTCGGTAAGATAATAAAAATAAAAATAAATAATTTATTGTCTCCAAAAGAAAGCTACAATAGCTTTACACATACATAAGTCTTCTCAATTAACTTAGGTAAGGTTTGTGTTGTGATAAAGTTAGTGTCCTTTTACACGTCGCCGGTTACAAACCGGACAGAACACGCGTACGCGTCGTGCCCGCATTGTCACCGCGTAGCAACCGGACAGCAATGTGAATGCTATTTGTGACACGATGACTGTGCGGTGACTATGCGTGCGCTGATCGTTAGTTTACAGTTAATAAAAAAGTTTTCTCTTCAACATTTGGGACAATCGTGTACACGTCTGTATGGAGGAGCGCCGCGGTGAAGGTTTGGTAAGGGTTGTATCAGTTCGCCAATTTTTGATACTTTATAAACTGACTAATGTAAGTTCTATTAAACACTAACGGTTTTCACAATCTTTCGATGCAGTCATGTTTAGGTAATTTATATTTGTGAAATAAATAAGCATATTCTCCTTTTAAATTGAATTTTTGAATTATGATACTGATACATAAGTTTGTAAAAATAAATAATTAAATATTCGTGGACAAATTTACACAGCACCCCAAACTAAGCAAACCTTGTACTATGGGTGTTAGATCACTGATATACTACTTTATCACAGCCCGTAACAATCCACTGCAGGACTTCGGGCCTCTCTCACGAAAGGGGAGGCCATTGCCATAATCTCCACGCTTGTAAGCGGGTTGGAGATCGCAGTGTTTAAATATAACAATGGAAAATGCTGCCGCCCATTTTCCAGACTACGGAGACTCTTGATATTTTACCTCGAAAACATTAGTCGCCTTGTACGACACCCACGAGTGTAAGGGGTTGGTGCTATTCTACTCTGCCGGACACCACACGGCCGGCCGGACACCACACGGCCGCCATATACTACTTAAATACTTTTAAATACATACTTATTATACATAGAACACCCAGACCCGTAACAGAAATTAAAATTCATCATTTCCATTTCTGCCCAGCCGGGAATCGAACCCGGGACCTCTTGCGTGGCAGACCGGCCTGTTGACCATTGAACCACTCAGTTCGTCGGAGAATGGTACAAGTTTTATTGACTGAGATCGTATCTATACCAAGCAGGATAGAACGGTAGTCCCATAACAAGGATAACCAAATACCTATTGTTTTTTGTACACATCAACAGCCTACAATAGTCTACTGCTAGCCTCGAGCCCCCGTCTACATAACTGAAGAGCATTGCTATAATCTTCACGTTTGGCAGGCGAAATGGATAAAGCAGTGTTGAAAATAAGCTAAGTAAAATGCTCCTGCCATTTTCTGGTTTGCGGAGGTAGTCGATGGTCTGCCTCTGAGTATTACCTACATTAATAGCCTTTTACAAGACCCGTCAATGGATGGGAACTCTGCCAGTCATCACACGGTCTTTGTTTGTACTTTGGATATAACGGTGTATTACCTAAAGGGTATTCTGGTATGGCCCGTTTATACGCCGTCGCTTACAAATCGCGTAAGTGTCGCCTATGCGTTGCGTCCGCCTATTCACCGCGTTGGAATCGCGCCTAAATTGCGCAGCCTACCATATTGCAGCGGTGACTGTTCGGGCGCGACGCGACGAGTGCGCGGTGACTTTTTGCTTTCTGTCATTAGCATAAAAACCAAAATTGCATAAACATTTGGAACAAAAGCAGAAATCGCGTACGAAATCGTATAGGCTCTTAGAACTAAACTAAACTTTCGTGAAAATAAACCAGCAATTTAAAATGCACGATTACTATATCTACCCAAATGTATTTTCACACTTCGTTTTCTCTAATATTTTACTCGTACCCAACTTGGCTTGCTACCAAAGTTGGAAGGCCCAACTATTGAAACATTGCCAGCGGTTACAATGAGTAGATTTGTGGTCCATTGTCACACTTTCCACACAGCTTTCCGTATGTAAACTTTGAGTTATGCTATGAATGTTATGTAAATTCCTCAATTATCTTAGTCAACGTAATGAATGTTGAGGGAAAACTTGTACGTATGCATAAATGTAGGTACATAATAATATGATGCAATATATGATAGGAAAATGTAGATAGAGGACTGAATGTAATGGTGTAAGTCTTTAGACCCCGTATTAATAAACGTAGCGTAACTTTATATCCAGGATAAGCAATAGAAACTTGTTTTAGCTATTCCTACCTATAAAGTTATGCCTTGTTTGGATAACACGCATGAATTCTGAAACGAAAGCAGGCTACAGATTTACTCATATGGGCAGAATAAAACTATTGATGTCGCATATCATCATCATTGACCTTAGACATCTGTTATAGATGATTTAAACAGCGTCATTGTTAATGGTACGGCACTTTTTTGGTTGTAAAGACCACACAGGAAAGAGAGATTCGGTCACACTGAACAGATAAGATCATTCGTCCTGGATGGTAAGGGATGGTCAGCGCTTTGGTGTCGTTTCGCGAGTTTGTCGGCTAGATCTTTAACCAGGCATATAATAACATATTTCAGTAAGACATTGGGGTATGAGTTGATTGAGTAACAAACAAAGATACCAACTTTCACATGTATAATTTTAGTAGGATGTAGGTAAAGGCGCATTAAACAAGTAGACTAACTAGTTTAAGACCAGTGTAAGTGGCACCAGTTTGAAGAAATTACCATGTAAGTAAGCAGGTAGGTACCTAAATAGGTATATGACGGTATATGACATAAGTGGATAATGTAGTATCCTAGAAATAAATTTTAATCGAAGTGAAAGTTTTTATAACGACACCGACAAAAAAGTCGGATAACCCCCGACTAAGTTCACATATACTCAAATATTTTCTAAGCTAAGAACCATTTTGATTAAACTGGCTTGTAAATAGAGAAAATCGCATCTAAATCGGTCCATCCGTTCGGGAGTTATGATGCCACAGACACATTTTTCCCAAAGCCACACATACATATACATACCATACATGTAATACATATACATACCACGTATACAGATACACATGTCAAGCTTATTACCTCTTTCTTCGTCGGAATTTAAAAAGTCCTTTATTCACATAGAGGACACGCGTCATATTTCTTTGCAGTATTTTTTCGGCCGATGCGAATATCCCGTTGTCCTCAGTATGTCCTCGAGTCGGCGTACAATTTGGAGACAGTCTGGGGAGAGAGCAATTATTGGATTTGCTTCTACATTTTGAACTAGCCGTTCTCAGCGGTTTCATGCGCGTCAACTTTCCGGCGGAAACCTATTATTATCCCGGGATAAAAAGTAGCGTATGGTACTCAGTGATAATTAGTGAATAAATTTTTTAAATTGGTCCAGTAGCTTTTGTGTTTATTCATTATAAACAAAAATACGAATATTTTCTGTTTATAATATTTGTATAAATATGAAACATGTTACCACTTTCCAACAGGTGGGTTCTTTGCCCGTTCGTCACAGAGTTGTATAAAAAAGTCATCTAAATATAAAATAATTGCATACAAACAACTGCGCAAAAACTAATAAGTATTTACTATATACCGTCACGGGTATTTCGAACTTGACCAATGGAAACTTCCTTGGGGAATAGTCCCCTACTTCTGCCAATCGGGCTCCAGCAAAAACTAATTGGTGACGTAATTGACGGCATGTGACGTCACTAGCGCTGAATCTTTGTTATTTCACTGGTTAAGAGTCAGCTGTAGACGGTAATGGTAGACGAAGTGGACGGAGTGAATAATTATTTTGATGTGATGTTTCCAATTATATTTAAAATCCTGGACGTCTTACTCAGTTCTTTGGCCCTATTTTTGAAACGTGCGCGTGCGCTACCTGTCTCTTTCACATTAATGGTAAGTTGTCTGAGTTAAAAAAGACAAGCATAAGAAGGGAAGTGCTCTCATGGATAAGAGCAATTTCAAAAATTAGGCTCCAGGGTGATCTTTGATAGTTGAAATTGGTTATTTTAAGGTATTATTTAAGTTATTTAAATCCAATCTAGTCAGGTTCCCGTGGTAGCAGGGTCACTGAGGTCAGATGGCAGTCGCTCCACTGTAATTATCTGATCGGTCAAATCCTGGATCATGGTTAAGGCGGACCCCGGGCCTTCGTGCGCGAGAGCAAAATTTATTTTTTATTTAAGGCATTTAAAGTTATTTTTATTATTACAATTCTGAGGTACTTGTACACTTTATAAAAAACTGTGATCAACTGATTAGTTTGAAAAGATCTAAAAGTAAAATAAACAGCGTCAAGTGAACTTAAAATCGAGACTTAGGTACGTATTTAAATACAAAGTAAAAGCAATCACGAGTAAGATCCTACCATTTTGCGGCCAAAAATAAAGATTGCCTGAGATGATGATATAAAAATTTCCCCGAGCGAGATATTTCGCCAGTGGCATCGTCTTGAGAATTTTGGCCGTATCGCCCCTCCAACCTTGGAATTCCACGGTGCCTAGTAATGAAAATAGGCGAGCCTTTATAACAAACAAAATTTCTGAAGAAACTACAAAATATTACGTTTGGTATGGAATTCGTGGATTGATTAAGTACTTCTGATTTGTGGTTCGGTCACCATGCCGGTCTGTCACGCAGACCTAGGTCAGGACCTAGGTCCTAGGTTCGATTCCCGGCCAAGCAGAAAATGAAATGATGAATTTTAATTTCTGTTACGGATCTGGGTGTTATAATATGTACAATACGTATGTATTTAAAAGTATATAAGTGAGATTACTTGTAGCGATAAGGCCGCCTTTGCCTACCATGTTTGACCTGCTAAATTTTCTTTTTTTGTAATTTTGTGTTCAATATTTGTAATATCTATCTATCTATCTAGTTTATGAGTTGTCTAGCTTTGCTTACTTTGGGGCTAGATGGCGCTGTGTAAATTGTCCAAGCATTTTTTTGAGAAAAACTCCTGAAATTATTTTCCGATAAGTGTACATAACTTTTTATGTCTCGGAATCAGAGGTACAAAGACATATTTGATTATAAGGTATATAATTAAAAGTACCTAAGACGTTTCCTTTTTGGCGCCTGCTTCTATGAAGTGAGCCACAATAAAGTGAAGCTGTTATTAACATTTTCAGAACGATAAGTTACAAAAGTCAATTGCTACGCATTCTAGAAGGTATAATAACAAAAATCCACTGTAAAAGTAATCATGTAAAAACACGGGGCTCTAACTGCTGACGAGATTAAATATGGCGGCGGCACGGCATATGAACGCCGTTGCCATGGCAACGCAATAAACTCTAGATCCCGCCAAAATTACGCCCTACGTGGGATTACATCCACATAAAGCCAAATGCCATAGGCAATATGGCAGTGATAACATGCGATGGCAAATGTAACATTTAACCTACGAGTTCATGAATTAATGAATTACGTAGCCCGTTTTCGCAGTATTTTTAGAGGTGTTTTACTCAGAAATATTAGACGTAGCGTATGAAACGAAGATTGGCAGACAGTGAGAGTTACGATTTAATATAACCTAAAATAATTAATAGACTGGATACTTACAAGTTACAGGTAGGGTTTTATGGCTGTTGCCAAGGATGAAGAGAGCCCAAGGTGAAGATATATTATAGTGGTTACCTCTAAGTATTAAATTGGCGTTTTTATTTGTGTTTGCTGTACTTATATTTTTTGTTATAATTACTTATACATGGGCTAGTATAAGTTTTTAGTTAACGACTAGTTATCTACCTAAGCATTGGTTGTTAAAAAATGAATATTGAGAATTACCGTGGTGATTATGTTTCACGGATGTCTAGAGCAACAAATCAGGTTATGCTTTGCTTTTTTTATTTCAAATGTATTTCTATGAACATTCATAAATTAATTTTCATTATATTTCCGTATTCACCGATATTTCCGTTCTGACCAAGTTTTGCCTAAGCAACCATTTTATTATATTGTTGTAAAGGGGAAAGAAATACCTTTCATTTGACATATGACTTGAATGAATAACAGATGAAGCAAGCAATAAATTGTCTCCATGGCAACCCCATAGAAGGACCAGAGAACTCATATATTTAAATAATATTCTTTCATATAACGAACGTTTTGTTTAATAACAGTTGAGGGAACATATTAGTATGGCCAGATCTGCTACTATACTGATATGCGTCTGAAATTGCGTTGGCAACCTTAATCTTGAAGCCGGAACACATCAATGCAAACATTGTTGCAGTGGACTTTCAGTTGTTATGGGCTGTGAATGAAATCTTTATCGTCACGTCGTATATATTAATGCCGCTTTTCGCGCCTGTCTGTACATCCGCTAAGATCTAAACCACGCAAGGGGTTTCCATATTTTCACCATAGATATAAATTAGATAATTTCTAAATTATATCTATAGTGAACATTATATCACACACAATTATATCTAAATTATATCATTCACAATATAATTTAGATAATTTATTCTGGATGATTAGAGAAAATCCGAGAAACCTAGGTTATAGTACTTATTACAGGCACAAAGTTTCGGCCCGGCCTGGATTTGGCCCGCGCCCCAAAATTACTAATGCATTAAAATTAATATTTTTCTTATGCGTTTGGGTCCGCGGTTAAAAATGTCCTTAATTGGTTGTAAGACAGTCGGGGACAAACATTTTTGTAATATAATTTCTAACTGCGGGCCTAGGTAACGTCTCAGGAAAAATAATAATTTTAATTAATTTGGCTTTTGGACGAAACCAGGGTCACCGACATAGCTCTAAGGATTTCCAGGCTAAAGTGGCAGTGGGCAGGGCACATAGCTCGAAGAACAGATGGCCGATGGGGAGTAAAGTTCTCAAATGGCGACCACGTAGGTACCGAAAGACGCAGCCCTCCCACAAGGTGGACCGACGACCCGGTAAAGATCGCAACCAGCTGGATGCGGAAGGCACAGGACCGGCCTTTGTGGTGATCTCTGGGGGACGCCTATGCCCAGCAGTGGACGTCTATCGGCTGATATGATAATCGGCCGGAACGTCTGAACACTCAAAGAACACGTAAAGCAGCGACGACCCGCTATTCTGTATTTTATGCTGTAGTGTAGTGTAGTGGGTGAACTCAGTGTTGCTGTTTGCACACGTGCGCTAATCCTGTTTGCAAATCGTTACTAGAGCTCGATACGCCTGTCATAATAAGAGGGCAATGTAAACATGTCACATAAGCGAATAATTGTCACCCGGCAAATAATAGGCAAATAAGCATGTATTTGATCGTATAGGTAGACGTGAGTGAAGTGGTCGAGGCTCTATGGTAACGAAATATTTCAAATTGTTGAATATATTTCTTATAGATAAGTGCTAGGTGATGTTTTTTAGGGATTGTTTATTTATTTATTTATTTATTTCACAGTCTTACAGCAATATACATTTGTTTACAATCAGATACAGATAAAAGTGGTACTGCCAATTACAAAACTGCAATTTACAAATGGGATTAATGAAGCTAAGAATACCAAACAGCAAAGTACCCATAGATTTGTTCAGTGATGATACGGATAAAATAATAATAACAATGATAAAAGAATAATGATAAATGAACATAGTAATAACGTTTGCGTATGTGTGTGTGTGCGTGTGTATGTGTGTGTGTGTGTGTGTGAATGTTCATTTGTATGCCTATACCTATCCTAGTGATCACTGATAATAGTGATATCACGTCACTATCATCGTCCTTTACCGAGACTGTAGAAACTTAAGAACCCCGCTCAAAAAGGGTGTGCGGTCAAGATGGAAAATATCAATAGTTTTGGACAAATGTTTTTCATATCCATCTATAGCCCTATTGAGCGGTGATCCCAACGCATAATTACTGCGCGCGCGACGATGGTCGAGTAGACGTGGCCAGCGGCCACCGCGTCGTGCGCGCGGGTCACCCGCGCTCAGTAACACCCGTGACAACAGCCGTGGACTGTCCACCCCGGAGTGAATAATGTCATATAGAAGCCTAGCATCAGTCAGGAAACGCCTATCCTCCAATGTGAGTATCCCGTGAGCCTTCAGACTAGCAGAGTAATCTCCGGGAGCCATGCAAGTCAAGTAATTTAGTCTGTTGATAAATGATTTTTGCACAGACTCCAATCTATTACGGCCGACGTCGTAGACTGGGGACCAGATAGGTGAAGCATACTCAAGAACGGTTCTGACATAGGCGTAATACAAGATTTTGAAAGCTGACGCTGAGTTAAGGGGCTTAACTGTTCTGTAAATGAAACCCAACATTTTGGTTGGTTGGTTGTTAGTTGTATGTGGATCTCAGAAACTCGTATGTCCTGGTAGGTAAGTACCCACCAGTAGAATGGGATGGAACCATGTCGAAGTAAATCGATAGACAGCGCACGGGCGAATTTAGAGCAATGAAGTTTTCGCTGAACGTTCAATTCCCCCAAGAATTGTCATTTCAAGGTTCCATCCAATTCTGATGTCGCGCGGATAATAGCTACCTGTTGTAAAAAGAAAACAATTATTTTGTGAGTCAGATAAGTTCTCTGAAGTACTTATCCAGTATTATTACTAGCAGCAATTCGGTAAGTAATGTTAAAAATACAAAACTATTTCTTATCATGATAATTTTCCTGTAACATCCGGTGTTAGGTGTATAAAAGGAGTCTATAGGAAGCATTAGTATCCAGTCTTGCAGAATATTGCAAAATGAAACCTGTGCTTGTAATTTTAGTCGTGGGGCTTCTGGCATTGTCCATCGAAAGCAGTCCAGGTAAGATTTTCGACACTAATCACTTTTCAAAAAGAAAATATTTCTACATATGTATATCGATGTCCGTGTTTCCGGTTTATTATAATTATACGACTATGTTTAAGTTACCTACGTTTTTTAAGTAAATATTATGTAAGTATATTTTATTTCTATTCTTTCAACAAATTTCATATACGTTTATTTCCAATCTTTCAAGGGTTTAACGTTTTTAATGTATCTATGTTTGTGGAATTGATCGGTAGAAAATGTATCCAATTGAGCGTGAAATGGATTACCACAAATTAAAAAATAAAACAAAGCAAAGAAAAATAAAACTAATAAAATCACAAAACAACGCCATCTAGCGGGGATTTTTTTTTACATATATCTGCTTTATTGTATATCATAATGATATAGCTATAGAAAGCCATTTGACGATCCATTGAAAACATTTGCTAAGAGTACCTAACCTATAAACCATAATACAACTACTAAACACTCAAACAAATGAAAGAATGGAAAAACAAATTTAGTATGACTGCCGACCAACTTCATGTAAGACTAAGTTTAGTCGACGTATAAGGGGCTCTGCTCCCCGTCTTAACGCAATGAATTGTGCTCAACCTTCAGCGGTTTCTGCTAAAATGTAGTCAGTGTAATAATTACAATCGTGTATATCACATCTCATAGTGCCGCGCCCGCGATTAGGCATTTTTGTGTGTATTGTATTAATTTGGGGGTGGTCTATGACTAGCAATGAACTAGTAAATACTGATGATAATGGTGATGATTGATTTAAATATCGACACATCTTAGATGGGTGACAAAGCATTTGGCTTTTCGCCCTATAAAGAGTCAGATAGATATTGCACACAAAATTACAAAAAGGAAAATAGAACATGTCTTTTCAAACATTGTGGGCAAAGGCTTATTGATAAGTAACACATTTAGATATATTAGGTATCACTCTCTATACAATGTTAGTATAATAATATTATACGTAGGTATAGTTAACTTATATCTATATTTCTCTCTTACCTGAGTTCACGCTCCCCTCCTACTTACTTTGAATATTCAAAAGTTTAAAAGACGTTTTGACGCTGACACTCGAGCGCGCACTGCAATGTCATCAGGTATGAACTAAGGAGTCCAGTAGTCTATCTTTTCATTTATTTTTCGCATTGCCTGTTTGACAATGTCCATTTATGTATAATTAAATGTCACCGCCCATACTAAATTTCTCTCGTCATTCTTTCATTCGTTTGAATGTTTATTATATTATGATTTATACTCTTAGTAAATGTATTCAATAGTGCGCCAAATTTATTTCTATAGGTTCATTCATCACAGCCCGTAACAGTCCACTGCAGGACTTAGGCCCTCTCCCAAGAAAGGGGAGGTTATTGCCATAATCTCCACGCTTGGCAGGCGGGTTGGAGATCGCAGTGTTTGAATATAACAATGGAAAATGCTGCTGCCCATTTTTCAGATTACGGAGACTTTTGATCTTTTATAGGTTAATTATTTATAATAAAGCAGATAAATCGAAAAAGCACAAGTCGCCGCTAGATGGCGTTGTTTTGTGATTTCATTATTATTATTATTATTTTGCTTTGTTTTATATTATTAACATGTAGAAATCTATTTCGCGCACATTGGACACATTTACCGTTTACACAAACTTACATTAAAAACATCATACCCTTGAAGAAATGTCGATCAAATGTTACATAAAGTTTGAACGCAAATCGTATCGCCTTAACGCATGGCCTTACGGGTAACACCCGCAAGGAAATAATATTGTAGGCAACTTCCCAAAGGAATAAAGTGATTTGAATATGGAATGTTAAAATTCGTATGAAAACTCTTAGCATATGGGCTTTGTAAAGAGACTTCATTCGAAAAACAGACCATTTTTTTTACCTTAAAGAAATTGAAAAAGTCTCGATAGCAAAAACTGTGACTAAAGACTAGGCAGCGTGGTTGCAACTTCATACTTGTGTAAGTTTATGGAAAGTACTTATATATATATGTTTAAGTACACATGAAAATTGCTTGAAATAGGCCTGAAAATGTTGCACCTATAATTTTTAGCTTCAAAATTTCTTAGTATTTAATAATAATCATCGAAATCAGAATATCAGCCCGCTTTTCTCGGCTTGACCCTATTATTTTTTTGGGAAAAGTACCCTATTAATTCAAGAATAGTGTAGCTTTCTGTTATCTCTGCGCTAGCAGCAAAAATAATAGTCCGGCCCTGTTAGTGTAGTTATGAGAGCAAAGTTCCAGGCTCTAGCGAACGGCGACAGACTTCTCTCAGCATGCAGTCTCTGTTTCAAGCTGAATTTAACATAGTTGCTTGTAAGTTCGTAGGAATTTTTGCAGTGTTACCACCTGTGACCACGAGTCTGCATTCGTGTATATCTATACTATGATTACGTCCTCACCTATGAAATTGGCGTTTTGTGTGGCGAAAATGACTCACTGGAATTTTCATACAGGCAAATTTTTCAATTTTTAAAAATGACCAATCCGTTTGCAGTAAAATTTTGTAGGTATAATCAGACAACATTAAGCCAACTGGTGCATACCATTTTGATAACCTGTTTAACTTTTTTATAACAATACATCTAGTCAAAGAGGCAAAACTGGCGACAAATGCAAAGGGGTATTTTCGGACCCTTATAAAAACTAAAATTAAATGCCGCTTTTATTAAAGTTTAGAGACTTATTTGTTCCAAACAAATAAATTGTTTTTGAAATCAAGTGTTATTTTTGATATGTTAAGTACTCGTATACCTATATAAAAATATTAGAGCAAATGTGTAATTGCGAAACAAACACAAATTTCATAGAAAGTACCCAATTTATAAAGAGGAGACATGTAAGTATTTTTGTTTATAATGGATAAACTCAAAAACTACTGGACCGATTTAAAAATTCTTACACTTGTAGAATTCTACATTATCACAGAATAACATAGCTTACTTTAAATCCTGAAAAAATAACAGGTTCCTGCGGGAAAGTTGATTGTTTACAGAGAAATTGAAAACCGCTGAGATCGGCTAGTCATCAACGTTTTCTTTGTTGTGATCCGATTTTAAGGATAAGATAGCCAGCACAATTGCAGGCATAAGATCATCTTAATCAAATAAAATGTTATGAGCGACAGATACCACTTACCATCAGGTGGGCTGTTTGCTTGTTTGTGGCATAAAAAGAATAAAAATATCCTCACTGACGGTATGCGGATCTACGTATTTGTTACATGAAAATAGCATGAATTGTAGACGTTATGGATGAGGGACAGTTACAAGTATCCATCAGGCGAGCTACGTGCTCGAGTAAAAAAGAAAGTTAAAACCTTTTAATTTGTTCGCAATAAATTAGAAAGCGAAATAAGCCGTGTGGTATCTGGCAAAGTAGAATAGCACCAAACCCTTACACTCGGGTGTCGTACAAGGCGGCTAATGTTTTCGAGGCAAAAGATCTAGAGTCTCCGTAGGCTGGAAAATAGCTAATGGAAAAAGCAGCGTTTTCCATTGTTATATTTATAACACTGCCATCTCCAACCCGTCTGCTAAGCGGCCTCGGTTATATAACCTCCTTAATAGCCTTATTATATAACCTCCTCTTTTGTGGGAGAGGCCCAAAGTCTAAGTGGATTGTTACGGACCATGTGGATGGAAACTACAAAGAACCGAGGTTTCTCTTGGTGACTACTTCGCTATCGATACACTTAGCAAACAGCCTATTTCGCATTCTGCCTAATTTGCAGCCTGCCTACTTGTCAAACAATGACTGAAGTACAATCAAGAAACTGTTTATTCTCTCTCTCCCAGTACAGCATGGATTTTAGGTAGGTAGATACTGAACTCTAATTACTAATGAGTATGTAGATAGCACAATCACTTGTAAAACACAATATGTGTCTATATAGGACTCTAGGTATAGTTCCGATTTGAATAGATAACTGCGATCTCACTGCTGCCTTTAGGAATAATCTAGAATTAGATATTTTTATTGTATAGCTTTTATACCTCTAATTTACTTACTTAAACTTGTCACTGATTCATTATCATTACAATATAATTATCGGGGGCCCGGGGTCCATTTTGACCATGATCCAGGATTATCCAGTTCAGATAATTACAGTGGAGCGACTGGAGATTTAAAATGAGCTATGATAATGTATCGACAAGCAATCCTTCAAATCAGTTCAGTAAGAGCAGCGGTGAGCGTTCTAATGTACATAACTTAGAAAAGAGTCAGTCATACATGGCCGTAGCGGGATTCGAACCCGGTACCTCTCGCTAACGAGTCGGATATCTTAATCACTCGGCCACCGACGCTCTGCTGCCATGACTGCCAACAAATGCCACTTCATAATGCCTGCCCTTACCTTTCTTATTCATATTTACAATCTTACCTATCGTGAACCCGATTAGACACGAAGACACTATGTCCACGTCAATGTGACTTATAATATCACCTTATGGGAGAACGAGTTTTATACAAATTTTATGTAACCTTATTTATCCGTTCTTACAAGGGTTTGACGTTTTTGTTTCTGCACTTGACCATTAATAAATGTATCCAAGCGAAATGTACTTGAAAAATGGAGACAAAGCTATGAAAAATGTTTTTATTAAATCACGAAACAACGCCATCTAGCGGCGATTTGTGGTTTTTTCGAATTAACTGTTATATTATACCTAAATCAATTAACCTACAGCAACCCATTTTGTGCCCCATTGCATACATAAAAGTATAAACCACAATTCAATTACTAAACACTCAAACGAATGGTGGGATGGAAAAATAAATTTAGTATGCAAATCGAACCCCCTTAAGGACAAGATTTGCCTTTCAAAACTGGGGTCGAACGCCGATCGAACCAAATAATGTACTTGACAACGGCTGTGTGTGACATGGATTAACCTGCGGTCTCACCAACATCACCAAGACTCACTTAAACCGATGTGTTTAGTAAATTGACTAGAACACGAATAACGAGATCCAGTCTCCTAAGAACGCTGTTTTGAATCCCTAGCGCGTTTCGAATGAAACTTGTAATTTGTAGCAGCTGACGCTCAGCTCCTAGTTTGACTATTTGTTACATCAAGGCCATGTTGAAAATTAAACTTTTCGCCTTCAATAAAGTACCTACGCTTATTGTAAGTGGACGGAAACTTTCGAAAATCGAATTTATATTCATAATCAAAGCCCAACAGTCTGCTGCAGGACTTAGGGCCTCTTCTACGAAAGGGGAGGTTATTGCCATAATCCGCAGGCGGGTTGGAGATCGCAGTGTGATAAATATAACAATGGACAACGCTGTTGCCCATTTTCCACCCTACGGATATTCTAGTTTTTTTGCCTCGAAAACACTAGTCGCCTTATACGACACCCAGGAGTGTAAAAGGTTGGTGCTATTCTACTCTGCCGGACACCACACGGCTTATTTCAGCCACCACACGGGGATTTATATAATCTATAATTGATTGAAGGTATTGGCCTTATCTTTAGGCAAAATCTAAAGGTTCCTAAATGGTGTTTATTATTATCTACCTCTTGCTGCATACATTTCTTTTCTCACAGCAAACCACAAGAAACATGCCAAGGCCAGCAAGGCAGGGGAAGAGCCTACCGATATAGGGTCGCAGGAGCCCGAGTGGCCTACTCCCCCGTCAGTGAACGACTTCCAAGTGCCAGACGGTTTTGGCAGCGATGCGTTGGGCGACGGCGAAGATGGCAGCGGCAATGATGATGTAAGTTTTAGTTAGGGTTTCGTTAAATGATTTTCTTTTTATAAATATTTTAATCGGTATAGACACACTGGTAAGCAGGCCGCAAGGAGCACTGGGGACTCACCGGCAGGAACACTGATGTAGACATTTCAGGGACTAACCGTTTCATTTATCTTAATTAGACGACTTCAAAAAAGGAGGAGTTTGTCAATTCGTCAGAATCTTCTTTTTATAACGCCCGACGGAAAAAGACGAGTATTATAAGTTTGACGTGTGTATCTGTGGCTTTGTGTATCTGTCTGTGATATCGCAGCTCCCAAACGAATGGTCAGATTAGAATTTAACCATTTGAAAGCCAATTCAATCGGTTTAGTAGATATTTGAGTTTAATATAATAACTAATTTTGTAGTCTTGGTCGGTGGTTATCCGACTTTTTTAATCGGTTAGGTTATTTTGAGGTACGGATTAGAAAAAAACATTTTTGAAAATGTACACACTTAATCTCTGTCACCGTAGGTAAAACACATCACTTTAAACATAGTTCACTACATATAAACTTTCAATGGAGTGTTTGTTTATTTGTTTCCAGCCTTCATCAGGGAAACACCATGGGAAGTCTCACAAACACCACAGGAATTAGAAATCAGGGAACACACAGCCCTGGCTCCACGTCCTATGCAAATTATAGGCTATTAATTATAATTTGTAAGCTTAATTAGAGTATTAAAGTAAACAGTGTCTTTTCAAAATAACGACGTTTTATTGTACTACAGATTTAGATGGCAAAGCCTTCCTTATGAAGTACACAATAAAGTCGCTATCCGCTTCTGTCTATAATAATCATCTTGGCGTTAATGTTCCGGTTATGCTCTCGCGCACAAGGGCCCGGTTCTGCCTTGACTATTATCCAGGATTTGGCAGATCAGGTAATTACAGTGAAGTGACTGCCATATGACCTCCGTGACCCTGCTACCAAGAGAAACTGACCAGACTTGATCATTGCCACACACTCAGTCGCTTGAATGTGCAGGTTTCATCACGATATTTTCTGATAAAGATGCCGTGTTGGAAAAAATGTGTCTTTATATCGTTAGTTCCTCATCCTGATTCAGCGGATGAGAAGAAATCCCGGCTAATCGGGCAGTGGTAAATCTGCGGCCAGTCCACTCTTGTACTAAAAATATCCTTAATTAAGTGTTCAACCTAGGGTTGCTACCCGTACTATAATATATAGTATCGTACTATATTTGAGTGATTTGTACTATATATTATATTAAAATAATATAGTACGAAAAATACTATATTTTCATCGATAATACAATTGCGGACGATTTTTATTTTATTTTGTAACAGGAACGCATGCCCATTGCCCAGCGCAGCATGGATATTTAAATATGAAAAAAATTAAATTATTAAATATTAATCAAATATTGTTTTCTGTACATATTGGATAAATTAACTGATGGACTAAATAGAACTATCGTTTTGTATACACATAAAACTAGGTTATTGTATAGAAGTATACAGAATTTTTGATTTTCAGATGCACAAGTTTCCTTGCTCGTAATTTCTTTTCTTCTCTCCATTCCTGCAACTTCCTACAAACTACAACATTTATGGGAAGTATTTTTTCTGTAATAAATATAAAATCAAGAGAAGAGAGACTTTTTTATTAGCAAAATTTTCCAATAGTACTATATTTTTTGCTATTAGATAAGAAAAATACTATATTTGTCCAAAAAAAAGGTGGCAACCCTAGTTCAACCCGTTAGGTAAGGTAGGTTAGCTCTTTATCCCCATCCATCTAGCCCCAAAGTAAGCAAAGCTTGTGTTATGGGTGTTAGATAACTGATAAACTACTTATCTACTGTTTTTTATTAATGCTTATTTGATAACTGTGTGACTCTATGGCTCTCTGAGGACTTAAAAATTAGGGTAAGTTAGTTAGTGAGAAACTCTTTCAATTCTCCTGTAACAACTAATGGAAAGCTTTTATTTTCTTTAAATTTACCTTCTTCTTAGTGCTTAAAGAATAAGTTGGTGCAGCGCGGGTTAATTCCTAAGTAAAGTAAAACTATTAAAATAAATGGGTGTCGTTCATGTTACTCAAGAGAGTTCCTTGTGGATGGTCACTTGGAGACCAAAACCAAAAACAGAAAACATATTAAATAAGTTTAACGATAAGTTGGCATCATCTTCCCGTCAATAAATGTCCCGGTTGTGCACTCGCGCACGAGGGCCCGGGGTCCGCCTTGACCATGATCCAGGATTTGGCAGGTCAGGTAATTACAGTGCAGCGACTGCTATCTGACCTCCATGACCCTGCTAACAGGGGAATCTGACCAGATTGGATTTTGGCATCTACGAGTATATCATATTCTCAGACCAAATTTATACCAACACCACCCAATTTCATTCGAATTTCAAAAAACGATAAACACAATAGTGTTTTATACCACAAAGGGCCCATTAGTGATATTAACTAATTAATTATAAACATTAATAAAAGATTAAATACATAAAAATTGTGTAAAATTGTGGGATGATGCTGGGACTGACTCGATACCTTGACGTAGTTATAGTAACATCACAGTTACATTGCAACATAATAACAACTGCATTGCACACCACAACAACTGCATACTATAACTACGTCGAGGTATCGAGTCAGTCCCAGCATCATCCCAGTTAAATTGCAGTTAAATCATTGTTCGACCTTTGACACGTTTTCGTTGACAGAATTGAAGGCAGTTTGACAACTAAGAAAGATGCAACTTAGTAATTTATTTATTGGAGTACCAACAGCCATATAAAAACATAATGCAACTAAAGTACCAGAAAACGAATTGTGGAAAAGTTCAAAACTCATAAAAGTTGCAACTCAACATCTGTAATTTGAATAACAATCACACGTTTGACATGCGATGCAATTGTAATGTTACTGCAACTGAGACGATTTCCGTACCAGAATCGAAGCCCAGCAGCCCGATTATGTAACGGCAATGAAACATGTTGCAACCGATGTTTTGTTGCGGACTACGAGAAATTTCTATCGATGATTTGCGATTACGTAAAGCCTGCAACATCTCCTTCAACCAGCTTGCAACCGATATCAATCGATAAAACACTGACATGAAGTTGCCGCGAGTAATGGCGAATAATCGATAACCCAACTTATTTAAAAAGTCAGTGTTGTGGTGCAAGCGTTATGTATTACGGAACGTTTTCATTTACCAGTATTATACTACTTGTTGATATTTTGAAACTTTAGTTGTCAAACCACAAAGTTTTCACCGTTTTCTTTGTTTCGTGTTTTCAATAAAAATACAGTGAAAGTAAGTGTGTTTTGTATATTTGTGCGTTTTATCAACTCGTCCAATTCACGTCACGAAGAATTCACGTATATTAAGTTAATTTGTGTTGTAGAAATGGCTCCAAATCGCAAAGTTGCTCACCGGCAACTCGACCTGCTGGTGGAGTTCGCCGAAAGCCACAGAGACCTAGTGCTTGGCAACCTAGGAAAGGGGCCTCTTGGCCAGCAAGAGGCTCACAAGACTTGGGAGGAGCTGGCCCGCCGACTCAACTCCATTGGTGGGGGCCTCATAAAAACTCACGCAAATTGGAAACGAGTAAGTCTGCTTATTTATTGTAACTGCTCGGTAATGTTATGTGTGTGTATGAGTATCTAGGGTTTCTCACATATATCTAATCTAACACAGTTTTTCCTCTTCAAATTTTGTTTCACTTCCCATTATACATTAACTTAAAAGGGTTTTCTTCTAACACATTTTTCACTTTTTTGTTAACACTTTTGTTTCTAAAATATGTCTTATGTGATTCAATAAACTGAATGTATACAAATATTGAACTGCATAGGTACTTATATTGATGTTACTGCATGTATTTTAAATTTTTATATCAATAAGTACTGGCACCTGCTAAAATGTCGCACCAAGGGCAAGGCGGCAGACATCAGAAGAAGCCATGGAGGCACAGGTGGTAGACCCAATCAAATAATACCTCTCTCTGACTTAGAAGAGAGGATTATTATACCATTATTGGGAAGGTGGCTGTGCAGGGAATTCCTGGAGTCCAGATTCCTTTTAATTTTGATGTTAGTACCGACCTATGCTTTTGCATGTTTTTTAAGTTTGGCCGATTGCATACTGTAATATACCTAATTTCCAATATCTATCTTACCTAACCCAATATCTTAATATTTGCACTCATATTTACCATTTGTAGGCAATGTCTACACCGCACAAATGTTTTAACTGTTAGATAACATGGTAGATGGTTATTTAAAACCTATGTAAAAATGCTAAGAATATGGTGTATGATACTAGGTATTATATTAATTAACTTTACTGTCAATAATAAGCAAAATTATACTGTTAAGTAATTTATGGCAATCTTTACAATTTAGTTTTTCAAATAATCTATGAAAACTAGTTATTACAATATTTCTATGAATAATTATTTCAATCTTAGGCTGAGCTAAAGAATTAAAAATTTCAAAATGAATTACAGCTAACTGCGGAAACCCAGCCCAATGGCAGCCACAGTGCAACCAATGACAGCCCCAGCGAAACCCAGCCCAGTGGCAGCTCCAGTTATATGGCTCCAGCTTCAGGTAAGCTTCAAACTTGTTTTCATTGCATGCTGTTTTGATGTTTATGTGTAATGAATTCCATTAATTTGGGGTTGGCACAGTAGGTTCTCTTTCTCTCACTCAATGATATCTATTATCACACAATCCGTCCATCTTTATTTTTGGTGTTTATTAAATATGTGTACATGATGTATTTATAATTATCTCTCTTTTAAATAGCATTCGAGATGGGACTAAACACGAATTTGGACATGGAGTTCTCAATAACTGAATGTCAGGAGGTGGAGCTGGAGATTTGTAAGTGTTTTAAGGGTTTTCACTAATTAAACTAACTTTCACTTTTTTATTTTAAGTTTAAAATACAATATACCTATATTCTCCTTAATCCATCACAAGGTAGGCAGAAAGTATATAGCGTATAACACAAGCATGTGAACTAAGCATCTAATTTGGTCATGGTTGATTTGGTATGTATTCAGCTCTGTCTGAGCAGCCGAGGAATGATTCAGCTCTGTCTGAGCACCCGAGGGATGATTTAGCTCTGTCTGAAAAGCCGAGGGATGAGCCAGCGGATCCCGCTGCCGAGTTGGCATACTCCGCTGCGCCAGGTACAGACTACTAGCACAACTCATTACCCACGGGCCACGATATAAAGCAACCGAAATTTCAAAAGTGTTATTTTTACAGAGCTACGCGAACCCGTCGCTGCCGCTAGTGGGTCGCGTGCTTCCTGGAGGAGCTCGAGGCCGAGGCGAGCCGCGCCAAGGCGGGACGAGGGCTTGCCTGGCTGGGCGCACGCGCTGGAGGAGCGCTGCCTCACGGTGAAGGAGCGCACCGGCGCCGAGCTCGGCAGGCTAAACCTGCACTGCGTCTTTCATATACGCCGTCATATAAACCGTCTCCTTGAATCACTCTAACTATTGTTTAAAACCGCATTAAAATCCGTTACGTTGTTTAAAAGATCTAATCGTATATAGATACACACATAGATGCATAAAGACAGACGGCGGGAAGCGACTTTGATTTATACTATGTATAGATTCGTATTATTCAAAAACAGGGAAGAAAATAGCTCTTAAGTAATCCATAAGGGCTAAAAGTGATTTTATTTTGAATATGGATATTATTAGTAAAAGTTCCAATCATATGTGTTTATATCTTATGAAATATGATTGGAATGAATATTACATGTACATACAAGTAACAGGCTGTGATAATGATAAAGTAAACGACAGTGAGATAGTACTTTCTAATAATATTTTAATTTATAAAACAATTTATATAAGTCGCATGTGCTGCAGTGGACCTTTGTATAATACTCCTCTGGAGAATTCTCTGCAGCTCTCAATATCGGGGTCATCATATAAGCTCTTTGAGCGAATCCAGAATCACCTAAAACAAACAAAATAAGTCACATGGTGCTGTCAAGCTATCACCTTGGTCTTCATTAATGTCAATTATTTACTTACCCAAGAGCCAGCATCTCTCTCTATTCAAGTTCAGCTGCTCCATGAAAGTTTTAACCTCCCCTTGACCCCAAATAAAACTGTCATGGGCTGCTCCTCCATATGACGCATCCACGTGCAATACATTTAGGTATCAATCACATATCTGAAACAAGTATACTATTTTATTGTTGATGTTACCAAATAGGGGAATATCATTGTTATTAGGGATAAGCTCGCATTTGTATATTTTATTATTGTATTTTCGATAGTTGTACAATAAAGAGTATAATAATATTAAATGTTTTGGTATTTTTTCTCAATCTTAAATTTATCTGTAATTAAATTACATTGTAAAAAACTTACAACTATCACATTGAGGGAGTGGTAACCCTTTCTATTATAGTACGCCGCTTCGTGCACGTCTGGCCGTATAATAGCGATGTGGCTGCCATCGATACACCCAATCGTTCCCGGCATTCCAGTCATGTTCATGAAACTAGAAGGAATAGAATAAAAAAATTACAATAAAATTTTAAACACGTTTAACGTCTAATGTCTTTGGAGCTGTTAGCACCCCGTGACGATATATCACATATATCAATTACGGTCAGAACCTGTTTAAATTTACTTATAATAATTCATTTTTTAAAATTTATTCCAGTTTTTACTTCCAATTTTACCTACCCCTATTAGTTATAAACATGTAAGAAATCAACGTGCTAAACTATTTCCATGCCAAATTTCATCAAAATAGGTGTAGTGGTTATAGGTGTAGCCGTGAGAGCGTAGTAGGTAACAGACAGACAGACGAAAGTTACTTTCTCATTTATAATATATCAACTTTCCGCCCGCGTTGACTGTTGTACCTATATGGTGCGAGCTAGCGAGTGGAAGGGATTAAAAATTAGCCTAAGTCCATCCTCAGGTGCTAAACTATCTCCAAAGTCGGTTCATTGATTTGGCCGTGCAAGCGTAACAGACAGACAAGAGTTACTTCCACATTTATAATATTAATTAGTAGTTCATAGTAAAAATACAGATACTATATACGTAGACACTTACTCGGTAATAATCCGCTCCCTTCTTTTCCTCTATGTACTCGTAGGAAACTGGATCTACTTCGACAGTATTAAGCCGGAATTTAATACGTTCGTGACTTTTTCCAATGCATTACACAGAGGTGACTGCGACATATTATGCATGAAAGAAGTCGCGATGCTGCGTTGGTATGAACCTCGCGCAAAGAAGCTCAAGGCTGCAAGAACCTATACAAACATGAAAAAATATATTTATATCAAGTACATAATATGTGTCAGTATTATACCAAGTTATACCTATGTAGTTGGGTACATATAGACGACTAGGAACTTACCTTGAGTTCTTGGCGAATTTGTATTCCGTTTAGGAGCTTGCATGAGTGGCACTATTTCGCGGCATAACCCATGGAAGGCTTCCTTGGTAAAGCGGAACTGCGCCACAAACTCTCTCTCGGGCAGCGCGAAATTGCTGGCGTCCCTCATGGCACGCCGACTGACCTTTAAGGCCTTCTTTCGACGTTGCTCCTCCGCAAAATGCCAAAGAATTGCGCCTGCCATTATTGCACTGAAATTGTAAAGTAGCATTTAAAAGTAACTTCTAGTCTATTCTGAATATACAGAACACAGAAAATATATACAAAACACAGAGAATATTTAATTCCGATACTTACATATCCAAGGTAGAAAAAATGAAGATTTATCTCACTTACACATATAACAATGCAAAAAATTTAACAACTAATTTAACAAATAACACAAATAACAAATTTAACGAAGATAAACAAGGTTTTTGTAGTTAAACTATGTTTTCGGCGCTGTTGAAACAGCCCACGGAAACAGCTTTTTAGTTGTTGCAATTGCAACGGGACCGGTTGCGGATTCGAGCTGCCACTTTCATTGCAAGAAAGATACGTAATCGCATTTCCATACGAATAAATTTTATCGATATGTCAAATTCCGGTTGCTATTGCAATGGAGCTTTGTTTGCGACTGAATCCGTCAAATGGAAGATACGTGATCGCAAAAATGAGAATTTCAACCATTTTGCTTGCAACAGCGCGAGACTAGTCGGCAACAGAGTTACGTAATCAGCCTGCGGAGTAGATTCGATCGATGTGTCAACAATGGCAGCCCAACGGATGAGACGAAGATGAATATAATATGCGTAGATATAGGCGTTGACCAGCAAAATTATAGATTACTAGCGGCCCGCCCCGGCTTCGCACGGGTACCACTATGGGTACACGGGTTACACACGACCACTGCGTAGGAAGCCGACCGCGCGAGTGTGCCGCGCGGCAATTTATTACTTGACATTGACTCCCCTCCCGTACCCCGTGCTCCCTGGATAGCCGAGCGGTCTGAGCGGCGAACACGCGACTTTTTTCTAATATTCACATTTTTAAACTCGTGATATCTTTCGAATGGAATGTCTGAATTGAATAATTTAAAAAGTTATATAAAGGTATTGAAGCAGTCGTGAATATGAAGTAATTGATTTTGATAAGGATTAATACCAAGGTACAAATAAAGGGCGTTATTAGCGGCGGCATTTTAATTAAATATTGAAAATAAAAAACACTTATTGTGACATAACTATAATAGTTAGACATATACTGTCGCGACACTTTTTGTAGATAATGATGTGTTCTGCAAAGTCGTAGTACATTACTTTGTTCTATCATCAATAGTTTTAGCAGCGCACGCGATGTAAGGAATTTTTTGGGTATTTTTTTACACCTTGGGTTACATTATTGGAGTTTAATTAATGATCCGTAATTTTTTAGAAAATATAATATAGCCTATATCACCCGCGGATAGTGTAGCTTCCCAACGGTGAAAGAATTTTTGAAATCGGTCCAGAAGTTTCGAAGCCTATTCAATACAAACATACAAACATACAAAAATAATATAATATTAGTGTAGATGTGTAAATCGCGCCATCCCCGTATAAAGCAGGCAAATTAATCTCAAAACTAAAATTATTTAACAACTAAAAACGTAAAACCAAAACCGAACATTAGTCGTGACCCTAGTATACCGTTTCAATAAAAATAACGTGGAGAACTGTAGAGAAACATTTTTACTGCTCGCCAGGGCAAGCGCACAGGAGCAGGGTTCGCATGAGCTGTTTAAAAAAAAAACAAGCGTTTTATTAAGTATTTAACACTTTGTGTTGTCACTTCATGATGGAACTCCATTATTATGAATTAAATCACTTTCTGCCTGAAGATGAGTAATTAGAAACCGGTTGCAATAATAAAGTGGAACTAGTGTACAAAAAGTGATTTAATTCATTTTTATTAAGTGTTTAAAAACATCTTTCAAAATAAATTGTAATCGAATGAAAACGATTAAGCTTAATTTAATTATATCAAACTCTAACAAATAACAATTTAAAACATCCTGTGTCTGTCGCCCGTATAAGGAGATAAATTCCATGTGGTAATTCCCCGGAATCGGGTATTTACGGGTCATTACTGGTATGTCCATAATTGAAAACAAAACTTTTAGGTTGTATGTTATGAATAGGGTTTGCACTACCTAGAATGTGTATAATGTTATGTGTGAAACATATATTCTTTATTATTTCAATTATAATTAGTACAATTTTTAATGTTGTTTCAGGTGAGTTTCAAAATAGTCTAGAAGTTAATAATATGATTTTTAAGTTAAAGACAGCTTGCTAGAAAGAAAAACAAAACATAAATATCAAAAGAACACTTGCTTAAAGCATTTTGAACTGTTTGTTGTATGAAATTTAAATAAATCTGTTTATTTTTGCAACAGGAGAGTCTGTACACAAACATTTCATATGATTTTTTCTCAGGTAAACCGTTATAAATACTATTATTATTATGAGTACCTGTTGAGTACAAGACTTATCCTTGTGATTGTATTTTGTATGTAGAGCAATATTTTGAGACATTATTTAAAAATTTGTATGTACGGAGGATAGGAGGCCGGACCGTTAAAGAGAGCCCGGAAATTTTTCGGATGCCCAAACCTCAAAACTTGATGGGTAGGGCGCGTTATGGGCGGTTGCGTTGAGTGAAGAAAGAAGACCTATTAAAGAATGAAGAGGCTTTTTTCACATGGGACTGCACGAGTGCAGGCTTTCGCAGCGAATAGCGAAAAGTGGATTATTGTGTATGGGTATTAGGTATGTAGAACTGTGTGGGATATTGTCTGTCAGAACGCTTTCGATTAAATGAAAGCTGAGATCCATTCACAGCTCGGGAGCGCCCATACAGGAAATTGTTTGTTTAGAATTTCGATGTTTGAATCCATGGAGTTAATATTGAAAATTATTTGCTTTCACTCCTCTTCCAGATTACAGCTCATACTTACTAAATAATAGCTCTAAACCAATTGTAGATACTAAAATTTAGCGATGTGGGAACACGGGACGCCCAAGACTGCTATGTAGGTACAACAATGTTATTACTATAGGTCCTCTGTTAGTAACTTATGAAATTCACTACTTAAACTCTAATTCACTAGACGGACTTATTAAATTAAAAATCGGGATACGTACAATATAAAATTAAATGTATACCTTCCTCTTTCAAAAGCTGTAATTACCTATCATTTGGTACAATATTGTTTCACATCACAGTTTAATTTGTAATTTCGACAGAGTTATTAACCGATTGTATTGCTGATCAGTGATTTGAATATCAAATTACGGTGTGCAGTTTGTTTATGCATTGGTTATAACGGTCAGATCTCCGTCCGCAATTTAGCTAAGTACCTTTTTTATACCAAAGATTGAGCGTCGGTGACCGGGCGGTTGAGTAGCCAACGCAAGCGAGATCCAACGTTCGAATCCCGCTGCGGCCATGTACTACTGACTGTTTTCTGAGTTATGTACATTACTTGAATTCTAACCAATGCTCTTACGGTGAGGGAAAACATCGTGATGAAACCTGCAAATTCAGGCAACTGAATTTGTGACCATGATCTGTCAGGTTCCCCTGGTAGCAGGGTAACGGAGGTCATATGGCAGTCGCTCCACTGTAATTACCTGATCGTCAAATACTGAGCGGAGCGCTTTTGGATCGAGTCACAAGTATCACACTTACGGAGGTCAATTTTGATGTTAAACATAGACAGGGGTAAGCGTACCATCGACAAGTAAACTGCCGCTACAGTGAGTCGTCGATGCATCGTTTTCGATACAAGGACCGTCATGTAGTGATTTGACCGATTTCGTAATCTAGACCCCTGTCAAATCTGGGTGTTCACTTGGTTGTGTCCCAGTTTAAAGGATAAGCCAGGAAATAGGAAAACCTATAGGGGTTTATAGTACCAACGCACTTGCGGATCAGTTTTTTTATTATACAAATCTGCAAGAATCGTAGAAGTTATGGGCAACAGTTTTTACAACAATGTGATTTAATATATATATAAATATCACATTGTTTTATAATTTTGGAATCATACTTAGTACAACATATTTTAGTGTTGAAAATAATTTGATATGAAAAATCGCATTTGGTTCCAATTTTTAAACTAATTGAGTAACGAAACAATAATTCAATATAATTTTATATTGAAATTAATTAAATTAATTGGGGAAAAGTTAAAATTGTATTAAGCAATTTCCCTTTGGTTTTGAAGGGGCTATTTAATATTGATACTAGCTCAATACTTTGAACAACTACACAATACGCACGTCAACAAGTCACATCATAGCCATTACATGTGCACACGTAAATGACAGCCTTTGTGACTGCATAATAATGCTGATTATCCCAACAGCTTTACATAAATAATAATTTAATACCTACGCGTCTAGTTTATATTTTTCGGGGAACAATGACGCAGGCAGAGTCCCAAGTAGATGCGAATCGCTGAGTACGAGAGCGTGGGACGTCACACGGACACCTTAAATGTGTCCTTAGGTGCTATACTAACGCAGTGTGCTTACGTCGCTCGTGTAAGGCCGCTGTTGGCTTAAAAGCAGTCCGAGAACCTTAGAAAATGGGTAATAGCGTTTTATGAACTGTAACTTCAACAATACGTTCTCGCAGATTATGGCAGAATCTCCTGGCAATGGGAGTGCTCGTGGACGGTTACGTGCGGTTGAAAACTTCTGTTACTGAAAAGACGGTTGGAACGATATCCGTCGAATTCATTGAAAGGAAGCCTAAAATAGTTCCTATTCTAAACCTCTAGTTCACGCTCTATACATCCGAGTTCTGTCCGAGCTCTATAGTCCGTTAAGTTCAAATTGTATCTTTATGAGTACGAACCAAATTTGATAGTACTGTAGGCACCTTTTTTTACTCAACGCGGAGACAAACGCGCAGACAGACAACCTGGTAAGCGGTAACTGTCGCCCATAACATTAACGATTCATGCTATTAGTATTCAGACGAAGTTTTTCGCAGAGGCGCCATTCTTAGAACGACATCTTGAACTAGGACGACTAATAGGTCTCTATTTTCTCGGATCCCGAACGTAAGCTATGCTGAAACATTCTAATTCGAAACTGAGAATCTAAGATCAAACAGTAAAAAATCGACAGTCAATATGGGTGTATCCATTCATCCATAGAATCAAATCGAATAATAGGTTTAAGTACAGCCCCTTATTGTATACCCATAAAACTCAGTCAGGCTTGATAGAGTCGAAATACGAAAACAACGCATCGCCAACTCGCCAGAATGGTGCCGACCAATCGATCAGGAGACTGGGAGGACCGATTAATTAATCTCCATTCCATACTGACAATGCCTTTCGGCCTAGAAGCGTGTAAATCCAGAGTGGTGTCACTGGCAAATGCCAATCATGCCAGCGTTATCTGCGCTGGCGATTCAATATTTTGCTAAGGTAAAGAGACTGGGATTTCTACGAGCTTTTCTACAAAAGTATTTTAATATTCATAGGTATTATAAAATTGTAAAAAAGACGCGTATATTTCAAAAAAATAGGGCAAACTTTTTATTTTAATTTATTTGTCTGTTTGTCTGTTCGTGCATCACGCAAAAACTACTGACCGGTTTTGATAGTTTGGTAGTTTGAAGTTCAGGGTACAATCTAACCCATGTTACATCTAGTTCGGGTAGGAAGAACTAAAGATACAACTTGACCTCCCCGTAGTACAAGTTTTCATACAAAACGGAGGTCAACCTTTTAAGGGTTTGATATTTTTTCGAAAATAAACTGACTTCCTTTAGGTAATGTGTCTTTAATGAGACCACATTCAAAATAAAAAACCAAAACTTCAAGCAGTTCAATATAAGTACCTGAAATCACGGTGGTATTAATTTTACCTTTGCCCGTTTTAGAGTTTGCAGTTACACTGCCAGAAAATTTCTAGAGGCCTAAGCTAAATAAACACAGAGTTTGGAAATGTGCCAATTATATTCTAGGCGTTTATGATGTTTGAATAGAAATAACCTATGAATTCTATGTTAAATATTATGTTAAATAAAATTAATAAAAATATTTTATCAGGAATATTGCAAAATATTAAGATGGTAACTCTTTGGCCATCTTCTTAATAAGGGTTAAAATGGTAACACGGGCACAAGCCAAACTGTCATAAAAACTATTTCAACGCGGACGAAGTCTCAGGTAAAAGCTAGTCTGTATTCATATACATATAAATAAATAAATAAATAAATCATTTATTATCAACTGGTCGCCACAACACAACATTTAAACAAAGAATTACATACATATTTCAACACACACTTACAATCATACAACAAAAAATATAATCAAAAATCAAAAATTAAATTACATAATTCTTACAATAAACAACTTGGCATTGCCGTGCTGTGGCCCTCCCGGTCGATAAAAGGACCTCACCCAGCATGAGCCGTGGCCAAAGCCGCGGCGGTGGTCTTCCGCGGGTCCCGCGGAGTTAGGTCCGGACCGCTACCCTTACTACGTGCGTTTTTCCTTGTGTAACAGTAGATTTTTAAAGATAAAATAGTAATAAATGATAATATAACATAATAGATAAATTGTTGAAAATGTGGTGTGTAGTGAAATTATTAAACGATATAAACTTCCGTGTCTGCCAGTCACTTGTTCGCTACTCGCCATTCAGTTACGTCCGCCAACATAAAGAAGTCGATCCGAGTGTTGTAAAAAAATAAAATTATATTATAAATAGATGTAATGTCCAAGTAAATAATATGTGTTGTGCAATTTTACCCTAGTATGTCACAATAACATAAATAATATAATGTCCAATAGATCAATATTTTGAAATTAAGAATTAATTTACAAATTAATATAGTTGTGGGTATGTCAAATTAAATTAAAAATAAATAGTTTCATGTAATGTCCAACATAGTAAACTTATAATAAATATACCTAATTTGAAATGTGGGCATGTCTCCATATCTCCAGTGAACCAAGCTTCAGGATAACCATACCTACATTTATGTGTTGTATTTGAATATGTACCTAATCGATATTTTCATTTCATTTTCTTTCCTTTTTGTAATATTTCTGATACAATATTTTTATGCAATACAATGCGTATGTGTTTGTTTTACATATTTTTAAAGTATCATAAGCTATTTTCAATATAAACATCATAAACGCCTTGAATAGATTTGGCACATTTCAAAACTCTGTCGCTACCAAAGACTTCTATATTATAAATAAATGGTCGCCACTCACACAAACGAAAACAATTCTTGTTATTATACGTTTAATAAAAATTGTTTTAAAAGTATATCTTAGTAGGTATCTATAGGTACCTATCTATTTATACTAGGAGTAATTTTCACAATTTTATTTTATACAATATTAAAACTTGAAACACACTAGTATTAGACAAGTTAATTTACTCTTACATAATAACTACTTAGAAATCGCCTATTTATTTATATATTAAGTATTATTTTCAATGTGAATATTTTTTTATTGGTCGTAGAAAGCCTGGTCTTAGTAAGTATTCTATTAACCGCGTACCATATATTGAATACATGATTAGAATTTTCGACTTAGATACAGAGCGTCGTCGGTGAGATAGTTGAATATTAGACGATTTTTTTTATTCTATCCTTTTTTTATCCTGACGATACAGTCGTGGTGGTGATTGTGGTTTTGCTGGAGGTAGTGCTGGCTGCAGTTGTACTGGCTGCAGTTGTGCTGGAGGTGGTCGTAGTGGTAGTCGAACCATTGCAAAGTGACAAAATCTTGCAAAGCAAGCATTGGAACTGTAAGAAGAAATAGTGTTATATGTGATTTCTTTCATTATTTGTTGTATTGTCCGGCTGTTTTAAGTGGTGAAGAACGTCCAACCAAGAATAAAACTGTCTTAAAAGTAGATCTTTACTTATGTAAAGATTGCAAACGTCTATAAGCTGCGATGACTGCTTACCATCAGGCAGGCCGTAAACTTATTTTCCAACTTAGTGGTATGTGTATTATTTTCCTGTAAATACAATTTTCCTGTAACAAAGCTAGGCCAATCTAAATAGGTATACTTACACTTCGTACACTTAATTGAACATTGTTATAGAGTTACAAATACTTTGATTTTGATAACCAGTGTTTTGTGCGTCGTTGGTGTGCATACGAACATTAATACATACACTCTCAACTATCAAGTACCAAACCTCACCTCACCTCACCTCTTTTGCCTCTTCCACATTCACACATCTTTTCATACATCGTTTGACAGTAGACCTTCCACTACACATATTTTCGGGTTCGTTGCCTACATTTCATAATAGAGTCTATGACGCATGCATCAGCGTCGAAATATCGGGGTAAAAACAATACTAACCGTCGTATCAACCCGATAATATATGTATTGAAAGTGTAGTGAATAACCACGAGGGTAGGACCTGCCCTTTTTGGAGAGCCTTTCCTATTATTTATTTAACAATTTATTGCACACAATATATAGTATACAGAAATTACAAAATTAAAGACGACACAACAGGCACTACTTATTGTAGCGACATCTATCGCTCCACTAGGGAAACTCAACGATACTCACATTACGAGTACACGAACACAAGGTTGGCAAGCATCCGCACATAGATGGCGCTAACAATCCTACATCGCGCTAGAGAAATGTGCCAACTTCCACGGCATATATACAACTTCCGACGATCAACTGTCGGGCCCTTGGTCCCCTGGTCACAACACCCGGCCAGGTGGGTAATTACCCTTTTCTACGTTCTCGCCATCTTCGCTTGCCAACATTGGCGGCTATCATACCCTTCACCGCCAAACTTATTTCTAAGAAGAAATCTCTACCAGCAGGCCTTAGAAGAGATACATTATAGATTATAGGGGATGAGACGTGCGCAATAGTCGTAGTAGTTTCGTCGGTGGGATAACCAAATATTTCTATATATCGTTTTTACCTCACTGTTTTAGGGTGTTGTTGTTTATGTTGTGGGTGTGGGGGTGGTGGTGGTACTGCTGGAGGTGCTGGCTTTGGTAGTGGCTGCAGTTGTACTGGAAGTGGTCGTGGTGGTCGTGGTGTTGTCTGAACCATCGCAGTGTGAGGTAAACTTGCACAGTAAGCATTTAAACTGGAAGAGAAAATTGTGTTATGTAGTTTCCTTGAATTTCTAACATGCTTGAAAAACTACTCTGTAAAAGGAGATTTATGTACGTGTATTTCATAATAATTATTATAAAATGTAGGTGTTGAGGCCTACTTTTTCCGGTCGTAGACTTCAGGCTAAGCTGGTTAAATTGATGAAGAGTGGACTGTAGTTTTAAATTTGTTTAATGCCTTGAGCTAAGAACTCCTCCAAGGTCCTCGTGAAAGGAAGCTGAATAATGAATTTTGAATATGATGTACAATTGTCTTAAGCAAAGGTAGTTACAATGTACAGCCAAAGTTTGTATACAAAAATATATATAAAAGGAGGTCCGGACAACCCAGCCTGTATGACCAATAACTTTGAGCTATATGTCATAAGAAAGAATTTTTCAATTTCTATAACTTTTGCTAAGGCGACAACTCTCGAGTCGCTGTGGGAAAAAAGTTATGGTAATTTTAAGTAAACTTCGATTTGTACTGGAAAATTCGGACTCTATGATCAATAACGTTGAGCGATACTATACGAGAGTTGTCGCCATAGAAATAATTGTAAACAATTAAAAATCCTATCCAATGACATATCGCTTAACGTTATTGGTCATATAGGCCGAATTTTATAGTACAAAATAAAGTTAACTTTTATTGACCATAACTTTTTTCTCAAAACGATTCTAGAGTTGTCGCCATAGTAAAAGATGTAGAAAATGAAAAATGCTTTCCAATGACGTATAGCTCAACGTTATTAGTCATAGGCTTGGGTCCATACATTTCTGCCGCTTCGCCTTATTGAATTGAAATGAAATTATTAATATAAATTAATAGTTTTACTAAGATCTGAACAGTAGATACTTCCAGCGGCTTCTATAAGCGGAGAATGGGAAGCCTGGACTAACTGCTAGGATGATGATGATGATGATTTCATAATAGTAATATACCGTCACGGCATAGTATTACTATGATCGCGGGGTAGTAAAAGAGACTATTCAACTAGTCTGTAGGTCCCCAGCGGAAGTCCTTTCTCAACCTCGCTTCGCCCACGATAACACGATAAGGAGGCACACCTATATAGTAGTAACTTCGTGTATCAATGAATAAAAAAAATTAATGTTGTCAATAAAATAAAGTTAAACTTGAGCCTCCGCCACATTAGTGGACGGCGTTGCCATTATCTCCATGCTTGGCAGGCGGGTTGGTAGTTTCAGTGCTAAAAAGATTCAGAACAAAAATATGGTGCCCATGTTCTGGTTTTCAGAGATAGTAATTGTCTTACATATTCAAAACTGTTACATACCTATATACTTACATGATTTAAGATACCAGTTCCTATGTTACAATTCTTTTGGATAATAAAAAGTTTTGGGCCGTTTTTGACAAGACCATTGTCTGAAACAAAGGTTTAATATAAAGTATACAATATTAAAAATTGAAACACACAAGTATTAGGCAAGTTAATTTCCTCGGACGTAATAACTTGTTTGACATTACCTATGTATGTAACTACCTGTGCGTATCTATAAAGTGTTTGCGATATTTTACACTAGCCGTTCTTTGCGGCTAACATCCGCGGGGCGTAAGATTCCTTTTGTAGAAAATAATAAATAATAAATATTCGTGGACAAATTCACACAGCGCCATCTAGCCCCAAACTAAGCAAAGCTTAGACTATGGGTGGTAGATAACTGATATACTACTTAAATACTTTTAAATACATACTTATTATACAAACAACACCCTGACCCGTAACAGAAATTAAAATTCATCATTTCAATTTCTGCCCGGCCGGGAATCGAACCCGGGACCTCTTGCGCGGCAGATCACTATTGAACCACTCAGGTCGTCCAAATAGTCAGGTATTATACTGCCATTTCACCTGATGTTAAGTGTAGATGCAGTCTACGGTGGCGCATACCTGTCTCTTAAATGCCTGTTCACTCTAGTGTTAAAGAAATCCAACAACATGGAGGTCTTCAAGAAAGGGGTTAAAAGGTTTTTACGGGGTCGGCAATGCGCGGGTGATGCCCCTGGTATTGCAAACGTCCATAGGCTGCGGTGACTGCTTACCATCAGGCAGGCCGCAAGCTTGTTTGCCACCTTAGTGGTATAAAAAATAAAATCCAAATTGTTATGCTCAGGGAAAACATGTACCCAATCAAATTTCACGCGAGAATCTCTTATTTCCCCAGGATAAAAAGTAGCCTATTTTAAAACCTTTAAAAGAGCCTATCTTAAAAATAACTTTTAGAATCTGTATGTTTGTGTGTTTTTGAGTTCATTCATTACAAACAAAAGTACAAATCTTTTCTCACTACAATGTTAGTATAAATAAGTGAGAGAACTTAAAATCCCTCGGACTACGAACGTTAAAGAACCACCGATTTTCTAACAGGTGAAGTAAATGAAAAGCTTCTAAAACGTGAATTAGCAGCGGTCTGGTTTATTGACGCGCAGAGTAAACCAGTCAAAAGGCTTTTGGCATGAAAATTGCTTTATATTCCCAAGGAATTTATTAAAGGCTTCCTCGGGCTTTGGAAGATGAATTGCAGGTGGATTCTCTACGTGTGGGCGCGACTAACGAAGATGCGGGCGGGTGATGTATGGGGTCATTATAAGGCGGGTTTTCTTATGGATCAGGCCTTATAGGGCCTCACGGGGCCACAAGATGGACAACATAGCGCTTTCCGAGGGTTCTCTTGGGTGCGATGGAAATGAATTCTTTAATAGTTAATAGCCCACCTAAGGAATAGTAGTTACCTTTTTTGGCCTCAACTTCTACGATAGCTACATATTCAGTTTTCTTAATGTTTAGGTAGGTATTTAAAAATGCAAGATTGTAGGTGTGTTATCAATGTCACAGTTAGGAGTAAGATGAGAACGTACATTTCCTAGGAATTCTATATAATCACGGATTACATACATTTCCGGAAACATATAATATCATATTCAACGAAGAGCAATAACTAGCCGGCGCTAACTAAGCACGTCTGCGAACTTCATGAAGCGATGGATTGACATCGCCGTTTCCGATGCGGGAACCAATGGCTTACAACGGGATGATGCTGACAACCGGGCGAAGTGGAGTAGGAATAATCGGAAAGCGGACATTGGCATCAGCCGGGATAAACGCTAGGCTGACGATAATGATATATTATATCACACCCAAATCACGAATTATTTTCCGAATTGTTATGGAATACCATAAAAACAGTAAAATAAAAAAAAACTTACCGTTCTCACCAGCCCAGAACCTAATATTACTATGCGTTTTTGTAATAAGAAGAGTAACACAGAGCACAAAAAGTAGCTCCTGCCGATTCATGGTAACCCAAAACGACTATCAATGAACCGAGTTGCGGCAAGAATATGTCATATACCTCACATACTAGGTCTTATACTAGATGTTGTTAACAACGACGGTGGCATGTAAAGTATGGATATGTCTTTAGAGAATTACTACGACACCAATAAACTTTAACAATCCAAAGAGGTATGGCAACTGATTTGGTAAAGTTTTTTGAACACACTTGTTGAGCTACTTATATTTATTAATCAGGCGTGTGAAATTTCATTATAAGTGTTTTTACGTTTCTATAGACGAAATTCTTCTAGGTGGAGCACTCGACACTCCTGACTCCTGTCCGCCAACCTCTTCATCTCTTTATATTGTTCTCTCTTTTACTTATACAATTATTAAGTATCGCAAAAGAAAATTCTCTGAGAAATACAGAACTGGCAGTCACACTCACTAATAACTACTATAAAATAATACTTTTATTTGAGTGTGTCATGTCGCAGTTTTGTATGTATTTATTTTGGATAGGTATTAGGCACTTGAACCGTAACCGTCTCATGTAATATTCGCAAAGAGTTTGCAAAGTTAGCTTCCATTTGGAGCGTGTATTTTCCTTGCTCTTAGAATATTCCTATCTGCTATATTAAACATTACTGCGCGTTCCTTTTGGCTCGCGAGATTTTCACACACCTTATTTTACTCGTACACAGTCCTGTCTCCGTTTATTGTGTATTAAATTTATATTGTAGTATTATTGTTTATTATATATTTCTTACTTTCTCAAGGTATTTTTAATTTTTTTTTTGTCTAAATAAATAAATGAATTACTCTAAAAAAATATTGTAATCTCATACTAGTTGCTTAAAGCATATCCACATAAACCTCCGCGTAGCAAACGTCGCGGCCCAAGCTCAGGACTTTCCTTTAAAACTCGTTATCTGTTCGGTATTTCGCTTTAACAGCGCGCTGTAAATCTGATAGGTATAACCAGTCCACTATCTTTAGACCCCCGACGTTGAAAATAACGCGTCTTGATTGACGGTGATCTCTCACACAGGGTGGGTCTCGGCAAATTGGCCGTGATTTAAGGGGTAATGGGTTCAACGCCTATTGCGTCACAGTTGTCACGCACTTGGGCGATTATCAGTAATTCTGTGAGTTTATGGGACAAAATGCGTTATTGCCCACGTTGTCTTTTAAGGTTTATCGCCGAAGTATTGTGTTCGCATAATCCGCACATTATATTGGCAGCGACATATTTGTTCGCGACAGATTCTGTTACTTTGAAACATAACTGAACTGAATAGCTTAAATTGTATTTGATGTAAGTATTGTATATTTAGAGGAATAATTTCTAGGTTTTATGTTGTACTAGCTTTCCGTCCTTGTGGACTACACGTTATATCGCGCAGGTAGGGGAATAGAATGAATAAAAATAAAATAGTTATTTATTTCCATAATTGTTGCTTACATTTTATACACTGCTTCCCGATCTAGGTACATACCTGTGTTACGAGAAACAATTGCATTTTCCCTTAAATTGCTATTATAATCTGGATATAGATATAACCTATGTTTGTCCTACTTACCAAATTTCAACCAAATCCATTCATACGCTTAGGCTTGAAGAGGTAACAAACATACACACATACTAATTCATAATATTAATGAGCTTTTTGTTGTCGTTGGAACTAAATTACTGGAAAATTAGAAAGACACAATTTTATTTGTAAAACTCTTTAGGGCTTGCACCATTTAAGCTCCAACATATTTTTAAAATGGGGCTTCCGCTAAACTACAGCGATTATGATAAACACAAAATTACATACAAAATGACGTTAAACGAGAATTTGGTGGAAGCCGAGCTAAAAGTATAGACAGCGTTATTTACATAAATTCATTACTTAGTAGCAATATACAGATTGTGAGCTATTGTGCTGTAGAATATAAATAAATTTTATGGGTATAGGGACGTATTAAACCCATTTAATTTAGCGAACCGCGTGATGCCCGGCAGGGTAAAATATTGCACTAATTCCTTCGACTGTCGTAAAAGGCTATCAATCAATCAATCATAATTCAATCGATTTACCGGGGCGTGCCTTGTGCAGAGGCTGAATGTGTTCCCCTGGTAGCAAGGTCACGGAGGTCAGATGGCAGTCGCTTCACTGTAATTATCTGATCAGCTTAATCCTGGATCATGGTCAAGGTGGACCCTAGGCCCTCGTTATCGAGAGCACAATCGGGACATTAACACCAAGATGATTTTTTATTAGGTACTTTGTGCAGAAGCTAACCTTGGCGATACAACGTGGCAATGTGGCTTCGATAATGGGTACGGTTGAACGCGGTACTAATTGGGGAGGGGTAATTCAATAATTATTTAATTATTTGACAGTGCCTGAATCACGTTGCTGATCTTTTTATCCTCTTCTTTGATGTAGGTTGGAATATCTACCTTCTTTTTGGAAGAAGCTTTTTGTGAATTAATTGGTGTTGACTGTAACTGAAGTGGTTATGAGATTAAAATAAATTCGGTATTAACTCCCTATTAATCAATATTTGTCTACTGACTTAAGTTGTTCATAAAGGTGATTTGACCTTCTCTACATCCATTACAGTAAAAATATGTTTTGTCTTTGATTGAATTAGAAAGAAAGTGACAAACCATATTATAGGTAAATCCTATTATGAAACGTCATTGTACGTCACTAGATATGGAGCGTCGATGGCCTAGTGGTTACGAGGTCCGACCAGAGGTCCCGGGATCGAATCCCACTACGGCCATGTAACAATGACTCTTTCCTGAGTTAAATACATCTAGCCGATGCTTTTACGGTGAGGGAACACAACATGATAAAACCTGCACATTCAGGCAACTGAACGTGTAACCATGATCCAATCTGGTCAGGTTCCCCTGGTAGCAGGGTCACGGAGGTCAGATTTCAGTCGCCCCACTGTAATTATCTGAACTGCCAAATCCTGGATCATGGTAAAAGCGGACCACGGGCCATCGTGCGCGAGGGCACAACCCGGACATTTACGTCAAGATGTTTTTGTAGGTTTATAAACGTCAAATAACTTTTATGAATATGGCATTAAGAGGGTCACCAGCTGGCGAAGAACCTCCGTCGACCAGAGTGGAGATTGTGACAAAACCCTTTACCGGTGTGGATTAGGCTCAATCCCAGAATTAAACTATTACAGAACCAATTAATCAAAAGTAATCTCTAGATTTTGTATAAATATTAGGCAACTCTACATTTATATGTAGGTATCTGCATTGATACGCTAACAACGCTAATGAAAGTAATAATAGCTAACGCCAAATGAAATTAAATATGTATCAAAATATTGCAACTGTTTTGTATTAGACTATAAAAACACCTCACGCCCGAATGCTGGGATGGTTCTTAACTTTAAGGGCTCCTTAAAATTATGCAGTCACTTTCAAATCTTTGACATTCAAAAGGGATTACACTTCGACTTTCGAGTTTTCGGGCTTCAGACTCCTAAGATCTAAAAATAAATACTTTGTACGTAAATGTAAGATCCATCTCGGTTTTGGTTGTAGCTTTAGTATTGTACATAATTCGTCCAAACATTTTGTTTCCAATCCGAGGGCTTTGTCATCCCTTTTTGGCACAATACTCCGTCACCCAAGAGACCTGCCTATGGGAAATCTACAATATGATCCGGATGAGGTGGAACGTGCTTGCAATGTGTTAGGGGCTCAGGAATTTTTATGAGCTGAGTAAATGGATGGAAATACGGTTGAAGTTCGGCTTTTAAGGTGAGGATGATGTATGTTGCGTTGTTTGTTTGAGAGATGATAACTAGAATACATTAATTTACAAGAATGGTAAATATACCTACTTAAATAAACCGTGGGTCCTGCTGGGCCCAGTAAGCTCACTTTAAAAAAAATCAACGATAAAAATTTCATTTTTTTTAACTACGGACAATTATAAATTTTCAGGCTAGATAAGACTTTTGCTAATTATACTAAACATGTTCTGATATTAAATCGTGTTATACATATTAGAAAATTTAAACCAAAGATTCCATCATATGAACAAATATTGTGGTGAAGACGGCTTTTTCAAAATCGTGCAGTGAACAATGTATTTTGTAAAATGTGATCCCATAATGTAGAATATTTCTATACATTTTTGCAATAAAAACAACAATGTTAGATAACAATGTACCACAACACAACAAAATACCTCCAAAAAAGCGAATTTCTTTTCAATGACATTAAATTTAATTTAGATTTATTTATTATCTTATTTTATAGCCCATATTAATTATCAATATCATAGTAATTTATATAAATCTATAAAAGAGAACGTCAATTTTTGTTATAAAAGGTTTAAAATATATATACATTCGAAACAAGCGTACATTTACTTTCATCTTGGAAAGTAAACTAAATAATTAATAATATTATTAACAATAATAATGTCATGAGATTATAATAAAATACATTACAAAATTACACAGTGGTAGGTATTTTGTCTAAACGATTTAATCAATTCCTTCCATGTCTTCCACAGGAAAATAAAATGTAACATTGTACGGCGCTAAAATAAGATGTCAAAAACAGTTTGATCAAATATTTAATCCTAACTCATATTTAAAAGACTTATTGTATATTGTTTGTATACTAAAAGGACGTTTTCGACGATCAAAGTTGTATTATATAGTCCTGGATTATAAAATCGTTAGGTCCATTAATAACTACGTTGTTATTTTTGCCATTTTAATAAAGTCTAAAAATATTACGAGTACCTATAAAACAACATTAAACATAGTAGGCATAAAACAAACTCGCTACCGTCGTCTGTATCAGCGTACGCTGAGATCTTTTAATCTGCGCAACGGATTTTAATGCAGTTTTAAAAAAATTATAGAGTGTTTCAAGGCGAAGATTTATAAGCAAGAAAAAAACGTAGGTTGAGGTATACGTACTATGTAATACGTACGCGAACGAAGTCGCGCCGAGTCCACTAGTTAAATCTAAAACCAAGCAACGCCATTGTACGCCAACAACACTGGCCTATTAATCAAATATGTTCTACCTACTTTCATGATGATATACTTGCAACATTATACGCAACAGGTAGCGAAGGGAGGCACTCCGTCTTTTTATATCAAGTCAGAAAGTGGTATAAAAGTAATTGCAAAGTTTCGATGGCTACGAAATGATAGGCAGTAAATTTCGACTTTGTTGTGAAGAAATTCACCCAATTTTTATCATAAAGTAAAGTGCTTTGCAACTTCCAACCTTATTTCATGTAATTTTTAATACGTGTGTTATTTAGAATTACAAGATTATGGTACCGTATAATAAAGACGCGAGAAAATGCTTTAATAATGTGCGTGGAAGGGTGAAAAGGTATTTGGGTGGATAATGGTTTGCATTAAGACACATTAAGGTGGAATATGGAAAATGAGCAAATTCGTTATGACAAGGGGTTACGCAGCTGTGAAAATGTCGTTAGGACGCTTAAAATGTGTTGACAATTTCGAAAGCAAGATAATGAACAATTACTTATCCTAATTTTAGCGGGACAGTGCAAAATGAGCATAGGTAAGAAGGGTAAAAACCGGATAGTCGCCCCAGTTATTAAAACAGCTCTATTATTAAATATATACTTACTAGGAATTTTGCAAAATATTAGTCTTTTTTTGTAAACATAATTGTTATTGGTTTTGGGAAAATTTAGTTTTATTTCACCTCTCAAAAAGGGGATAGTTACGTACTGTTGCTGATAGTCGCCTAACGGTGAAAATGCCTTAAGGGATAGTTGCCTCGTGCGGGCATAGATGCTTCACTATGATTATGTTGGATAGTATCAATGTTTATTATACTGAGTTATGTACATTAGTTGCATACTAACCGATGCTCTTACGGTGAGGGAAAACATCGTAATAAAACCTGCACATTCAGGCGACTGGATGTGTAACCATGATCCAATCTGGTCGGGTTCCCCTGGTAGAAGGGTCATGGAGGTGCCAAATCCTGGATCATGGTCAAGGCGGACCCCGGGCCCTCGAGCGCGAGAGCACAACCAGGACATTAACGCCAAGATGAATATTTAGTATCAATGTTTATTATTTACTGAGATCCTTAAATATCATTATTCAGCACTAATAAAAACTTACTTTGATATACTTCATTGAGATAATGAGGTTTTCACCTTATAAATTATTATAATTACAGATTATTTGAATAATGAATGAGATACTGAATATACTTTATTTCAGGTTTCAGCCCGTAAAATCTTATTTTTATAAAAGAAGAGATCGACCGCCATAATTGGATATGTAGATAGGATGTTTCTGTAAATATGTTTGTTTTATTTATATTTCTAAATATTAGGCTATGATTGTTTTTAAGGGTCTGTTTCTGGTTTCCTACCGCGTATCTTTGTTGACGAACTGTGTCGAAAAATCGGGCTACTCGTCAACAAAGGTACGCGGTAGGAAACCCGGAACATACCCTTAAAATGTGTGATAATAACCGCGATAGTTTAAAACATTATGTTTTGTTGTTTGATTACCCAACAACACACAAACAAAACAAAGGTAAAAATAAAAACTTAAGTAACTAGATTTAAATAAACCTAAAGTAAATAAACGTAGAATAAAGATATCTATTTACTTTTATAATTCTTAGCCCGAGCTTATTCTGGTTATCTACATCCATATAATACCCTGTACGCGTCATTCGGCACAAAGTTTGAAGGTAATATTAAAATTTGAGGATTATACCTAAAAAGGGGATTATACCCCTTGTTACTCGTTACTCAAGTAATTCAAACTCGGAATAATTATTTTCGTAGATATGTCTATATTTATTTGGATTTTAATGATTACAAATTGTTCATAACAACGTAAGAAGCTGTATTTTAGGTTGATATTATCTAAAACTTTAGGACTAGTAGATATATACCACAAATAGGATAAATTGAGTTAGTAATGACCAGAAGGCTGGCCTCTACCTAGTCTTACTTCTTTTTATAGATATTGCTGGTAAATTAAAATAGGAGATAAATAATTTTCTTCTCTCACAATCTAATAATTCGTCCCATCATGACGAGGCTTGAATTCAAGCACGACAATTCCTTAGTACAGTTTTACCTAGAATTACGTAGACAAATAAAACTTTTACGAGGTGAGCTACGAATGTCCCCGAACTGAAATTTGGGGTAGCAAATAATTCATGATTAGTAGCTTAACAACTCAGCGAGTCTTCGCCAGGGAAAGGTAATTTTTCACTTTTATTACTTAGTTTTATTTCACCCTTTGAAAAGAAAAGAGTAAGGACTTAGTTCATGTTGTGGTTTTTCTGCTGAAGCGGCGAGGTTTGCATATCACGACTGAACATGGATTATTGTGCGGCGTTGGCTATAAATATTCATTTTAATTATTGTTGGCTAGATTTAAGTATAGTTGGTGTAATTGTAGTTGGGTAGAACATGGAGAGTTTGTTTTATTTAACTTAGGTATTGGAGGGATTATATTTTACATATTAGTTTTTTATCCTTCTGTACTCGTGAATGTTATGGTCGACAGCTACCACTTACCATCTCGTGGGCTGTTTGTCACTGCGTAATATAAAAAAAGTGTGATGTTAGTAAATCGCTTACGAGATGGCTCTACAAGTCACTAGACCACCGACTCTCTTACTTGCGCATGTATAATAATGATGATGTATCTACACTCATAGCGTAATGTTCCAATTTCATATTCGAAAGCAGTTGTTTAAGGATACACTTTTTTTACGCCAGTTGATAAATTCTAAATTCAAATTTTCCTGTTAATATTTGTGTGTAATTATTTTTCCGCTAAATAGAATATTTTTGTCTAATTGTTGTAATTTGTGTTTGTGAATGTTTTTACTTGTTTGAAGCAAAAAAAATTGATAAATGTGAAAGTAGCGAAGTGAATTTCCCGCCGCTTGATATCCTCGACGCGTAGATACAACAGAACTGACTCGTAACTTGCTTCCAGCAAAGTTGAGAAAATTATAGGTACGAAATTTTAACATGAAAATATGAGTGTAGATAAAGTAGTGTATCAAACTATTATCATAAACAGACACTCATGTTTTAATACCCCCTTTTATATGACAGTTGCATAATCTACTATTATGCTAATGTATTACTACAGATTATTATAATATGTTATACTAGAGATGAAACAGAAAGCCATTCACAGGATGATTTTCCCGAAACACTCTAAAATGGCAATGGTGTTTACGGACCATTTCTCGCTGGGGCTAGCCAGCGTTCCATATTGGGAGATTTATTAGCACTACAAGCAACCGCTGATCGTAAGCTGGCTAGCTAGATTTATGATCTGGTTGAGAACACGTGTCTTGTTGGGTTATAATAAAATCGGTGAATTTTCTAAATGCTATACAAATTCTCAAATCTATCAGTTATACACCTTAATCCAAGGGTATCGCACTAGACAACATATTTATGTTGATAAACTGTAGCAGTTTCATAGTCACCACCAGATCATTACGGTCTTACACTTAGGTATCATATTAGGTATCTATAGTCCAAGAGTAAGAAATTAGAAGTTCTGCCAAGCGTTGTTCCTTATCTGTAAAATTTATTAGGTTTAGCCGGTGGTAGGACTCTGTCATGCTTGTGGAATCCAACGCCTTAGCTATTTTTGCTGCAAAGCAACAATGCTTGCAATGTTGCGTTCCTGTTAATAAAGGATAAGGTAGGCAGCGCAATTACAGCATGAGGCATCTTAGTCCTCACAGTGACAACGCACCTGCAACCTAAATACTTGAATCGTAAATGTTATGTGGTATAACCGTTTATTAAGCTTTTTGTCATTGGCATAGAACCCTGAATCACTCAGGGACAAGGATTCCAGCGGAAACCGGGAAACGCGTACAACCGTTCTATGATACGATTTTATGCGTTTTGCGGTTTCTGCATCGCATCGAATGATATATCCTTAAAAAATTATAACTGTGATAGGTATACTACATCAACCAGCCGATCAAATCACGCCGATACAAGCAATAAGCTGACTGTAGTGGCCTCCACTTGAATATGCACTAGCGGCGAGGGCTGTCGACTGATTGAGAGCCTGTGTGGGTTATTAATGCACAGCCTAATGTTTTCATGCTTTCGAGGGTAGCACTAGTGTAGCTGAGTGTTTATTGCAACCAAAAATATTGAAAAGTTAGCTACCTAAAGTAGGGTAGAGTGGTTCTATTGGGTAAAATGCGTGCCACACGTCAGCTTGACGATAAATTTGTTAGAAAAAGTAGTTCTTTGTTTCTTTGTCTCATTAAATAAGGAGCTATTTTACGATATTGCACTTCTATACAAGGTTTCATTATTTGTCCAGAGGCTAAGGTCACCCGGTCTGTTAGCACAAGTAATTGATGGCGCCCTAACGTTTAACGTATTCCTAACGTAACGTAACATGTGAATTCCCCACAATCGATAACAGTAAGAGAAAAACCAGAAATATCTGTTTAGTCGATTGGCATAAAACTAAATTTGCTTCGCGTCACTATTATATAATTAATTGGATTCTTTACAATAAAATGAACAAAATCCTTAATATAAATACCCTAACCAAGTATGAAATTAAAAATAAGATCCAGCCCTGGCTGCAAGCGTTAACTTACACGGAAACTGAACAGTTATTGAAGAGTTGATCATTCAACATTCAACTTATACCTTATACGTTTGCTATATATCATTCCAGATAAACCTTACTCTCTTCTATTCTGTTTTTAAATATGTATAGTATTATGGTAGGTATATAAATTTATCTATAGTTTTATTAGTATTAATTAAAATTACACCACTATGTGTTTTTGTTGAACGGGCTTACTCTCAGCTTATTTCCTTATCTTGCACTACTGTTAACTACCCAAAAAGGTTGCCTGGAAGAAATCCCTTTCAGCGATAAGGCCACCTGTTGCTTCTCCTGCTGTTAATTTTAAGTAGATAGATACGGTAGATAGAAGCGTTGATTAGATACGATTCTCAACAAAATGAGACCGTTGGATATAATATATTAATTGAAAATATTTTTTTTAGGAAACCTGCTCAAACGGATATTATATAAAAAGTTTGCAAATGACGGACAACTTACATACGAACAGTGCAAGTTAAATAATATAATAAGCTTTTAAAAAATGCTATTTCCATGCCTAATGACATTGAGAACTGCATACTAAAGCGGCTTCGTTGTTGTGAAAAGAAAACCTTAAGGGAAATGGTCAGTTTTGGTATGTATTGATGAAGTAGTGACATGCCCAAATCCCCACACTGTAAAAAGGTGGTTTGACGGCTCTTAGCGGTTGCGTCTTCGAGAAACAGCGCTTGAAAGAGGGTTACAAAGTTACAAATTTAGCTACACCAATTTATTTCCATACAATTTGTATGAAATGTTTGCCAATCCAACTACATTTCATTGACTAAATTACCTACTCGTTAACTTGAAAAGTCCGTAGGCTGCTGCTCATTTTCCAGCCTACGGAAAATGGGCAGCAGCCTACGTTTTTCATTTCTATATTTACAATACTGGGATCTCCAACCCGCCTGCCAAGCGGGGAGATTATGGCAATAACCTCTCTCATGCGAGAGGCCCTAAATCCTGCAGTGGTCTGTTATGAGCTGATGATATATACTATTACGTTGAATACTTTAGACGTATTCAAATATTACGGTTTAACGTTAAAGAGAGGACACAAGTTTCTTACAAAAAATTCACTTTTAAGCTAAATATATAAAGAAAACTTAATCCCAGAACGTACTTTGGAGACCCTAAATGATTTCAAAAGACCTATCCAATGACAGCTCATACCCAAAAATTCATCCCCCGTTTTATCAGTAGGGGACGTACCTACCCAAATAGGGCTTTTTTTAAATATTTTATTTTGTAACTTTGTCTGAACACTAACCGATGCTCTTACGATGAGAGGAGAGAAAACATCGTGATGAATCCTGCACATTCATGCTACTGTAGGTATACGTAACCATGATCCATCCAATCTGGTCAAGTTCTCTCTCAAGGTACAAAGAGAAGAATCAGTTTCCATTCGAGGCAAAATGTCACATATCTCTCTAACACACCTACTAATGCAAATGCAAGGGACGAAAAAAGGCAACCCATCTGCAGATAAGTTATTATTTACTCGTAACAAACACAAACAAATACGACTAGTGGGCGTATTTATATTGTCATTATAATAAAAGTGCAATGAAGGATCCGACCTGCAGCTGTATTCACAATCATTCGAAACCGTTTCCGAACCAATCGTCACGAAATTCGTGAACGACGAATTGATTCGTTAACTCTTATTCACAAACAGTTTTCAATCTATTCGGCCAGGGAAACTCTATAGTTTCGGAAATGTCTGTGGTTCTCCCGAGCGTTTACGAAGACACTTTTGTTGATTGATAAATGGATTATTGGCGATTGATAACACGAATTTGTAAAAAAATGCTGTTAATAAGTTATATTTCGTGCTATATATAAATTTTTATATAATATTTGATAAATATTGTCAAACTAAAGTTTTTCAGAAGGATTCCCCGTTTTTCTTCGAGCGATTTAGTTCAGTGATTAAATTAATTTTTACCCTTTCGTATCTAATCTAATCGAAGAAACCATGTCAACAGTAAGTACCTGACTAATTATTTATAGTACCTATTCACTTGAATCAAGTACATACTCGGTGGTTCAATTTTGGATAATTAGCTAATTAAACTGCCTGTTTCTTGCGATTCCAGCCATAACGTACATCATACGGCCAACGAGTAGCGATGTTTGAATACATGCGAGCCCATCCCGCACTCGCAACGGCTTGACTGTATTACCCAGACGCTACAAGGGAAAAGAAAAATTGTTAGCGGACCTCGCCGGGAAATTGAACGCTATCGACGATGGTTCAACTAAAACTGCAGACAAATGGATGAAGGTCAAAGAAGAAGTTAATATTGATTAAATTTGAATATAACATAGGTACATATTTATTAAATTGGTATTTATTATCAAACTTGACAGGACTGGAAGTCAAATATAAAAAAATAAAGCCCGTTAAATTCGGGTATTTAAATCTGGCACTGGTGGTGGACCTTCTCTGGTGGGCGTGACCCAATGCTTAATGCCCTTCAACGCCAAGCTGAAACAGCCGAAGTGCATGCTGCAGCGGTGAATAAAGTGTCAAAGGGCATAATTAGACAGGCTGTTGCGATGGAAAATCTTGTAGAGTCGAATCGCCACTGCCATAGAAAATCTAACTAAGTGATTACCTAAATTTGATTACCTACCACTCACTTAATTTCAACTTTATTTATTTATTTATTATAGTTTAATGTGATCATTTCATTTTTACTGAGTCTGATTTAAATTAGTAACAGAATTGTGAATTAAATGTTTTAATTAACAAAATAGGTGGATTATTAAAGAAATTTCATAATTGAGATATGCTTCAATTTGTATCACTTACCAAGTAACACTTTGAAAATACAAAAAGCATTAAGGCACCATTTTTTCTGTGATTTAAATTAGTAACTGAATTGTGATTTTAAAAGTATAATTAGTATAGTATTTTGCACAACTGTATATTTTTTTTTAATATACGTACCTATATCAGAAAGGGCTTATAAGAAAGCTAAAGGGCAATGGAAAGAGCTATGCTCGGAGTTTCTTTGCGCGATCGAATCAGAAATGAAGAAATCCGCAAGCGAACCAAGGTCACCGACATAGCTCTAAGGATTGCCAGACTGAAGTGGCAGTGGGCAGGACACATAGCTCGAAGAACAGATGGCCGACGGGGCAGTAAAGTTCTCGAGTGGCGACCATGGGTAGGCCTCCTACAAGGTAGACCGACGACCTGGTAAGGATCGCAGGTACCAGCTGAATGCGGAAAACACAGGATCGGCCTTTGTGGAGATCTCTGGGGGAGGCCTATGCCCAGCCATGGGCGCCTTCTGGCTGATATGATGATGATGATGAGAAAGGGTGTAACAAGTCCACAAAAGGAATGTTCTACTCATTTAATTAAACTTACTATACAAATGTGATCAGCTGATCGGTACTTTTGTAAGTAAAACAAACAGTTTTAATTTCTAAGAAGGGTTGTTATAATTAGAGAAAGAGAATAAACGAATTTTATAAATATTAATTTTATTTGTGACTTTATTTAAACAGAACAGAAATAATAGAAAATATATAAAAAATTGACATATAGTGCATATAGGAAAAATAAAAATAAACATTTCAATGTTCACAAAACAAAGAAGACAGGCGGTTGTCTGCCCTATGGACGTTTGCAATTTCCATGTTGCCGACAATATAAAAACCTTTAAACCACTTTCTTGAAGACCTCCATGTTTCTTTGTGACCAAGATGTGAAGACGAACTATGTCAATGGCGAGCGGTGCGTTGATAGAAAGTAGTTGTAGCCATCAAGTCAAATATTTCTTCAGAACAACCACCACAAGTTTCACAGCACGTTATTTAATAGAGTCACAAGGGCCGAGGGGATATTTTTGCAACCAGGTAATTATAGAGAGTCAATAAACCATAATCAATGGCAGAGCCTCTGTACTAACTGCCTTCTCACCCTCAGTGCCTCTGTATATAACCTTCTCTTGAAATTCAGTGGCAGATGCAAATGAATCACTATCCACAGTTTCCATTTCGTCTGGTGGGTTTATGCGCACATAGACACTGAAAATAATACAGAAATTTTCAATAATTTTATATTGTTGTTATTGTAACAATTTTTAGGTTATTTTTTAGTATTTAGCACAATGTTTGTCATACTTACTTTCAGTTCCACTGGAATCCAGCAAGCATATGAGGTCCTAGGATAATAGGGCTTTATGTCTTCTATAATGTGGATCGCAGTCTCCGCAGAGAAGCGATAAACCCTACTAAAGTTGGGCATGGTAAATGGGTTCGACAAATCGTATCTGCTCTTTGCTTCGCCCTTTTCCTATTACGATGTTGTATCGGCAGTACAAACTGCATTTTCCAAGAAAAACTTAATAAATCACAATTTACAATTACTTTCCGAGAGCTAAATAGCATTCGTGTAATTTTCCGTTTTTTTTTTTTATGTTATACTGCAGACAAACAGGCAAGCGGGCCACCTGACAGAGTCTTCCGATTTGAACTGTCAAATTTGTCACATCGGATTCAATACCGATGCTTCTGAATACTGTTTTCCGAATCAGATTTCCGAGCCATTGTGAATACGGCTACTGATCATTATCACCGTCGGCGTCAGCCTATACACGTCTAAACTACTGCGGTATTAGATCTGCCCCACTCATTGAGAGAGAACGAGCAAAAGTTTACCACTCAGGTCCAATGTAGATTGGCAGACTTCACAATTCGAATTAATCTCTGACATGCAAATTTCTTTACGATATGTTTCTTCACTAAAAAGTCATGAACAAAAAAATGTATGAAAAGAATAGGTACATAAATATATCTTACATGCAGCATATTTTTTTATTTTCAGTAAAAATTAATATAATGATGGTAGGTACTGACACCAGGACAGAGGGACTTCAAAAACAAATAAATGAAAAAAAAAAGGCAATTCGCTATTAATCCGTTAAAGTTGTTTTATCTACACTCATAGCGTAATGTTCCAATTTCATATTCGAAAACAGTTGTTTAAGGATACACTTTTTTCACGGCAGTCTATAAAATTAAAAAAAATTACTTTTCGATAAAGCATTTCCCATACTAATTTCATTACAGCTGTAACGTAAAATAACTTTTTAATCATTATGCAACACTTTTATTTTTAAAATTTTTGTCGGGCGCCGAGACACGGCGAAATGTACGCTGAATACCTAAATGTCTTTGACAAATTCAAAGTTCAAATTTTCCTGTTTATATTTGTGTGTAATTATTTTCCCGCTAAACAGAATTTTTTTTCTAATTGTTGTAATTTATGTTTGTAAATGTGTTTTCTTGTTTGAAGCAAATAAATAGATAAATATGAAGGTAGAGAAGTGAATTTTCCGCCGCTTGATATTCTCGAGTTGCATAAACTACTATTATAAAATGTCTGAAAATTATAAAATATAATCTAGGTAAATTTTTGGTACGAAACCCTAATATACAGGATGTCCCTACGCTCTAGACAAATCCGAATACTACTAGTTCAGTAGGGTATTTAAAACAAAACTGCAAAGTATCAATATAAAAATCAACGATTTAAAATTTATCACTCATTTATTAGCAACCTGTATGAAGGTTGGACCCCGGGCACCCGCGTCCGCCTGATCTCGCCCCTGATCATGATGATGATGTGCTTTTGCACCTGCATAATGAAAAACCTCTATGAAGCCACTAAAAATGCAGTGCGCTTGGCCAAATGTTGTGCCTCTAAAATATAATATGTACTTACTACTGGGCCCGGAGCGTCTTCGTTCGCGTACATTACCCCTACTTATCCTTTCTTTTTCTTACAGACGGCGGGAAGCGACTTTGATTTACACTATATCGCCATCGAGTCGCAAAGAAAAAGAAGAAGTTAACTGTCATATTAGGCGTGCTTAAAAGAGGGCTTTTTGATAATTGAGATTACAACAACAACGTTGAAAATCAAGGTTATTCGATCTATGTATTTGATATATATCAATATAATTTCGGTTATCCTTAGTGGTTTGATGGAGTTATCGTTAGCTAACTCTCAGAGGGACCGGCATAATTACCTACAGGCCGATGAACCGATAGCCTTTGGTAAACGAGCTTTTGAGTGGCGGGCTTTTGACCGGGACTTGGCATGAGTACCTATAGGACACCTTGCTGTCGATGGAGTGACGGTCTGTGCGACGTTGCAGGCTGCGGCTGGATGCAATATATCGATACTCAAGGCTCTTATTAGAAGAGCTGGTATTATGTCATACATACTATAGGGTAAGTTTAAATAGAAAAATAAATTATGTGCGACGACGATAATGGGTACAGAATGTGGGGTAGAAAGGAACTAACATACCGAAAATAGGGAAACTATATTGAAGGAATCAACAAACACTCATACAGGATTTCTCACCTAAGAGAGAACAATATTATTTAATAGAGTACTTAATTACAGTATAACTATGTTTTGCTTATTTTAGAAGTCTATTTGTCGCCATAAATATCACATTTACAGCCCATAACAGTACACTGCTTAATTTGTAGAGGGCGTTGCCACGCCACATCTTCACTCTTGGCGGGTTGGAGATCGCAGTATTGGAAGTAATAAAATAATAATATTGGCAATATTTCGGTTGTTCCCTCGTGCGCGAGAGCCCAGTGTCCGTCTTGACCATGGTCAAGGATTTGGCGGGTAATTACAGTTATAGAAATCCGAAAACAATAGCAGTAGAGCGACAACCGTCTGAGCTCTGTGAGCCCTGTTACCAGGGGAATCTGAACAGATTGGATCACAGTTACACACAGTTACGGCACTGGTGATCGAACTTGGTCCCTCTCGCTTACGAGTCGGATCCGTTAGCCATTTTTCCACCGACACAGTGGAATTACTCAGCATAAAATTCTGCCTCTCAACCTCTGTATTACGAAGGCCTTGTACGATACCCATCAAAGGATAGGATGAAGAAGTGGTCATTTCGAGAAGGTATCTTCTAAAGAAATTATCGTACACTGCCGAAAAGCCATATTATATTCTGCCGGTCACCACAAGGCCAATAACACATTGATCTCAAAAGCATATTTATTTGCAAGTCAATATGGATGGAGGGTCATTCAGGATTGCTAATCAGCAATTTGTAGTCGAGTGTTACAGTGTCTGCTAACGACATAATATTGTCGCAGTGATGTCGTTAAGACGACATCATATAGAACATTTTATCGTGCATAATGATTATTTAGCAGTCTTAATCTGAAATACACCTACAGATAGGTAAATTACAAACAAACATATAGGTATTCTTTTAATGCTATAAATATAGACATAGACATTCTTTATTTAGACATCACAATACTCGTAATACTTACATTGAACAAGTTACAATTCTAAATCTAATTCTACTTAGATATATATATTTAAAACCTACTTATATAGCGATATGAATATGGGAAAGATATGATATTAGCCTCGTCAATTACCTAGCTCCATACGTACCTACCATCCCTTCACAGTTTTAGTAAAATATAGCAGTGCTTGAAAATGTACATACATTTTAAATTCTTCCGCTCACTGGGTTTTCGCTCAAGATTTTGTAGTCTAATGACAATTATGACTCTCCTATGTAATTAATTTCCGGCCCTTTCTCTGCGAAACGGACTTTTGTATGGATGTATGTATTTTGTCTACCTATAGCCGGTTAGGAACGTAAAGTGCCAGTACTGAAACGTAATGGAAGCGTCCGTATTTGTGCAGATTATTCCGTTTTCAATTAATAAACAGTTGGTCGTGGAAAAATACCCTTTACCAACGATTCAGGAGCTGTTCACTAAATTACAGGGCGGTGAACAATTTTCGAAACTAGACCTGTCTAGGCATACAATCAGTTTTAAATTGATTAGTCCTCGCAAAACCTGACGTGCATTAATACACACCGAGGGTTGTTTAATTAATGTTTGGCCTGTCTAGCGCCCCGGCTATTTACCGGCAACAGAATCAGTCATTGGTAATGACATGGGGCCTAATTTTCGCACTGTAAAATTTCGAATTCAACATTTTTTCTAGCCCCCTATCTCCATTAAAAATTTAACATATCCATGTGTCCATTGCAGTCAAAATATATTTTCTCAACTATCTTCGATAGTCGTATATGGTCAAAGAACAATTTCAGTGACGTTTTAATACAGTTTTAGGCTAGAGATAATGTCAAATTTAAGATGTCATAACGCGAGAATCGCCTCCATGGCATAGTTTTTATCTCGATTATATTTTGATTAGGGGTAAAAACAAAGAAGAGCACTTACTTACTTAGAAAGGTATTATGTGGTTTCCAGAAGGCTGGGTTAGTGTTAAACTAGCAGTTGGCGTTTCCACTTGTTCCCAAGTTCCCAAGGCCCGTAGTACCTAATTATTATGTACTTTTTTGTCATTTTTAAGTAAATACTAGCCTCTAAAATAAGCATCTTATTAACTGTACCTTTCTTACTTTGTAACTTTAAATATTTTAAATTTTAAGTCTAAGAAATAAAATCCTTTTTATAACTGTCCGAAACTGGGTAGGCGAGGTATGGGATATTTACAGGTGTGCTACAGCTACTCTTAAGACACAGTCTTGTGTTGAGGGGAATTTAGTGGGTCCAATATTTTACAAATCATGATTTTTAAGAGGTCAAAATATCAAAATTTACATTTACATAATTTAGGCGCCCTTCGCCGACCTCTTTCAACGTAAGTGCTGTTTTTTATATTTTCAGACGCGAATCTACTTTGTCAATATTCATGAACAACTAAGTATATGCTGCAATAGCTAAAGTATCCCGGAAAGGTCCTAAAATTCCGTGTCTGTATTTGATTTTCACTAAAGAAATTTCGGAAATGAGATTTTCCGAGAGACGATTGAAAAGAAAATATTGTTCAAATAATTGCAATGGATGGCGTTGATTAGATACGATTCTCAACAAAACGAGACCGTTGGATATATAAAAATGTAGACATTTTGCGCTTTCTTCTCAAAAACGGTACTAAAACTAAGTATATTTCACGAAACACCTTTCCGATTAACTTTGATTACTAAAATCCAATACTTGAGAATCTTGTCTAGACTGTATACTTTTTAAAGTTGCTGTCTTAAAATCCCCCATTGGTATTGTACAGCTCGGTTGACGCGAATTTCGCAGATTGGCCCCGTCGGCTCCATTTCCTGTTCAGAATTTTTTCTCCCTTTTTTTGAATTGGCGTGAAGGTAAGTTATAAAAGACAGTACCCATAGGTACTATGTACCTGGTGGTTATGCATTCATCTCCGCCGACGGACGTCCGCCATTTTTGAGATATAAAAATTACCCAGGTATATCTCCCGCGCCTTCCACACCGATTTGCTCTTCGCCGATGTGCATTAGTGATTCTGGAATCTATACATATATATAATAAGAACCGCTCTCCGCGTATGTCTGCCCGTATGTATCCGCTTACTCCTCCTAAACCAGTCGGATTCGTTGGGGGATATTTACCACCGCTTCGAGAGTTTCTTCCGGAAGGTTTATATGTATAATACATGCATATTATAGTAAAGAAAAGCCGAAGAAACCCGTACACAGCCGGGGCGGGTCGCTAGTTAAAAAATGAAGTTCTGATTAATTGATAAGAAAAAATCATAGATATTTTTAATTAAGCTAGTAAGTAGTTTGTGTTCGTACAGTACTTATCTTACCTCGTTCAAATGTAGTAGGATAATTGCTAATGGCAGGAGTGTCAGCTATTTGTTATAACCATTTGTAAGTGTACATGACATAGCGAATTGAGCGATACGGTAATTTCATCGAGTTTTAAAGTGCTTTTATACTAAAATTTATTCATCATTTAAATAACAAAGATTTAGACGTTCTTACGGTGAGGCGAAACATCGTGATGAAACGTGCACGAATGTGAATGTGTGTGTGTGTGTGTGTGTGTATCGCCTGAATAGGCGACTGAATGTGATACCATGATCCAATCTGGTCAGGCTCCCCTGTTAGCAACCCTGCTACGGAGGTCTGATGGTAGTCGCTCCACTGTAATCACCTGTTCGCCAATTTGTGGATTATGGTCTAGGCGGATCCCGGGCCCTCGTGTGCGAGAGATAAACGGGATTATTTTATTTATTTAAATAACTAAAATTTTCTACATAACTTTTCTCGTAGGTACGGAAGGTCTGACATTATCCTCGTGTATTACGTACGTCAGTTAGCTTAACCGCAGCTATTTATGAAAACTTGCGTTATCTAAATCAATGTAAGATTATCCACCCACTAACGCTGTTGATAACAATTTGCCTTGTTACACTTTGTAAAGATACTGTTGGTGAATATTGTAGAGTACGTAACTACTGTGTTTTTTTATGCTATACGGCAGACAAACAGGCAATCGGGCCACCTGATGCAAAGTGGTCACCGCCGCCTATGGACATCAGCAACACCAGGGGAGTCACCAACGCGTTGCCCGCCTCTGAAGAGACCTCTGATATACCTCTTGAACGATCTAATCTTAAACGAACGTTGTAGTCCAAAGGAAACACTGTGGCTGGGAGCTCATTCTACATCCGAATCGTATTCATTAGTACTGCAATGTTTAACTAATATAAGTAATTAAGGAGCTGGCGAACAAAACGGTATATAAACAAGAAATATTTTACAGGAGCAGTAGAAAACTGAAATGGTTTCGATAAAAAACGGTAAAATTACATAGTAATTATACCGTTAATATCAAAACCACGAATTTTAGCACAGTTTTAGGCCGTTTCAATTTTAAATGAGTTGAGGTTCATATTCAGCGGGCCTAAAATCTCCGGATTAACAAAAAGTGTTTTGACCAGAAGCGTAATTAAACCGCTTTGTACCCCAGCTCCTCAATTGAACTCGTACCTCTAATTTATTTTTATGCTATTCAGTGAAAAACAAGCAGATTATTTGTCTGATGGAAAATGGTTATTGTCGCTCATCAACATTACGATTAAAACACTTTTTTTTCTCACAGCCCATAACAGTCCACTGCAGAACTAAGGGCCTCTCCCACGAAAAGGGCACTTGATTTCAACACAAACACTTAGATTTCTTGTAATGTAACAAAAATGTAGAACCGCAGGTGGCGTGCGCCTTTGTGACTGTGATGATATGCATCTTCCTTATAATCGTTTTGGCAATAACATCTTTGTTATTGTGGAGTCTCCTTTCTTAGAAAAAAGTTCCTTAACGGGTCTTAGTATTATTTTTTTAGCTATCAACAGTGGTAGGACATAATATAGAACTTTAGCATTTAGTCTTACCTGACGATACGCGTGTAATCCAACAATATCTTATTTGGTCATGAGCACATTCTGACGAATAGATATTTTGTCAAGTATTATTTTGACACGTATTACGACTACCCGCGACGTGCGTGTTTTGTGGCTCATTACACATGTGACATGTTGACATTTCGTACCCGGAGTTTAAAAAAAAATAAAAAAAAGGTAAGTATTTATTTAGCATTTAGCTCAGACATATAACACTAAAAATAATGACATAAAATTAAAATAAATTAAACAAGAGATAAAAATGGTCAGAGAAAAAAAATATTGTTATATATTTTTATTTATGTATCCTATACTACACGTTCTTAAGCATTATTATACAAACATTGCAACTACCTTTGACAGCTATGCTGAAACGTTAATTCAGGGCCGTAAAATATTTCAACAGCACCTATTAACACAATACGTGAGACTTTTACATAAATTACAGCTTTATTGATCAGATAAAAGCGCGTTCCTTGGTTGAGACCTTCATACGGTAGCGACAATTATTTTCACGTCCACGCAAAGCTTGGATGCATAACCTTAAAGGGAAAACTTTACAGGCCTAATGGCTCAATATTCAGCGCGTCATACAGCGATACAGCAAAGAAAAGTAACAATGTTATCGAAAAAACGTAATTCAGAAGTTTGTATGAGTCATGATGGAGTATTAAGCGGCGGTTATTAATATATGGATCCCACATTATAAACCCATTTTCGAGGCTTTACCTGAAATGCAAAGAGGTTATTTTATACTGTGCCTTACACCTGAAAGCCTAACGTAGTGTTAGGTAGGTAGTACTTTAAATAGGCTTGCCTTTTCTACTCTTAAATAGGCGTCCCTCGCCACCTCTTAAAGGCTTTTCACCTTTACCGCAGCTAATAAAAGCGCTCAAGGCTCTCAACGCCGATGTCGTCAGTATTATGGCAATGGACGCTAAGAACGCTAATCAGCCACGATTCCCATTACTAAGGCACTGGCACAATAGAAAAGATGCATTCGCACTGAAAGCCTTTCTTCGGGACGGATTATCTGTACCATGCGCACTTTACTCCCGTTTGGTCCCGAGAGCGTACCCAGTCCATTCTGTGAGACCATCCGACGCGGCCGCCTCCGCGGGACAAAATATGGTATCAACTTCGGACGGTGTCGGCAACTTTTCGCACGAATTCGAATACTGTCTCCTTGCTCAATCGGTCTCGTCTATTTAAAAACGAATAGGTGATGGGAGAAATTTGAATTTTAGAACGATGACAATGTTTTAGAAAAAAGATTACTTAAGTAAAATAAAAAAGTTTGTTCTGTGTGCCAGCCAGTGTTTTGCGTTTTGAACTTTTTGGAGTTTTAGATGCAAATTGGAAATGTTTGTACAGTTTTTGGTCAAGTGTTGATTTAATTTAGGATGTGCGTTGTGTTTGTGGACTTCCGACGATTTATGGCGTGGACACAGATGTGTGGAAAGGTCTAATTATAACTTCATCTGTTTGAAGCATATCCCGGTGAGTGCCTACTTAAATACACAAAACTGCATTCTGACCCAATTTAAATTACTTATGTTTCTTATTTTAGCCCTTGATTTCGTCACTAGAACCGTGTAAAATGAAAAATGCCCGATACATTAACAAGCTACGAAAGTTAGAAATTAACTTTAACTATTAAACTTGATTCACACAGATATGCTTTTATCTTATATATGGTTTTATCTTAAAAACCACTTAACCATACTTTTTACAATAGGTATGCAAAACTATGTGATGCAGACATGTGTTTTTACAAAATATGTCACTTTATGTCGATTTGTAGACAAACATTATTTACATAGGTAGGTAAGCTGTGTAATTATTTTAATTATTAACCACGAGTAAAAATATATGTGTAACATATATGAGATGTTTTTAGGACAATACCAAATCCTTTCGTTGTTATACGATGAGTAGAAAACTCGCTACAAAATATATAGAAAGTGTTGACGCCGACGGGATCGGCGTCGTAAAATATCTGTTTCCCTATATATTTTTCCGCAAAAAATCTTCTATTTCATTTACACGGGCACTTTTAAATAACATCTCTTGAGCTTATTTCCTTAACGATTTGCTTTTAACATATAATTTAATGGAAGCTCTCCGATTTATAGACAATTTGATTCGGTAATTACATCCTATATCCATCCCCGAGTGTCATTCCACTTTAACACTCGATACAGAGACAAAGAGGGGTATTATGACGTCACTTGCAATTTATTTGTGGCTCGCATCAGGTAAACGGATTTTGTATCGGCATTTTATGTCTATATTGAAAGTATAGTTTAATATTCATCAATATTTTAAGTACTTTGGATCACTAGTGACCCGGACTTCTTACTATTATGTAAAGTCCGATTATGGTCAAGTTTGAACCATAAGTTTGGATAGTGATAGTAGATACTTACATACTTACTTACTACCAACTACGTAAAGGCTTTACGAATTAAGCCGCGGACATGAGCTTGCTATAGCGACTTAGTTCACCTTCGTGCGTAAACGAACCTAAACATTCCCACCTTAACTCTCTCAAATGAGTAAAACCGAACAAATATCTAATCCGTAGAAAAGGAAAACTAGACATAGTACCTACTACCGGAGAGTCGTTACCGCCTAAAACCACAATACACACAATATTTCTGAAAAAGAAGGAGTCATCAATTGTTTATCACACTCTCATCTCACTCTGTCACTGTCATAATCTCCGCGCTTGGCAGGCGGGTTGGAGATCGCATTATTTAAAATACCTACATACCAAAAATTGCTGCATTCCATCTATGTACACTCATACGGTGTTGGTGCAATTTTCTAATCTGCCGGTGGACACAATATCTAAAAAAAGAGCTAAGATAAAATGAAATCAATTGGTAATATCACTTAAGAAATGAACTGAAGAACAACGGAGAAAATATTGTAAAATTATATAATAAGGCATGTAGAAATATTGTATGTAGGTATCTATTTATCTGTGAATCTCTTTTTCACAAAAAATCCTGTAGACACTTTCATTACAACTACATCGCCATTTTCTAGGCAAAAAAAGGATCTTAAGAAAAATTGAAAATTCCTCGAATTCCAAAGACAAATAATGTGAAAAGGCAAAATGTAAGCAACAAAAAGATAGAAGAAAAAGCCATTGCGATGCTGAAAAACCGATACTTAGTCACTTTCAAGACATTCTCTAATGTTTTAATTTACAACTTTAGGGAAGAATTAAAAATTACACGTCCTAACTAAACATTCAGATACAAGTTCGAACCAAATGGTTTAAAAACTTTCGGTAGGTACCAAATTCTACAAAGGAAACTAGAATTGACCGAAAATGGGGGAAATCGAAAATAGAATTAGCCGAAATGGATTTTTTTGTTTTACATGGATATCTCGATAACATCCTACGCAACGATGTCCATGCATAACTAAATTACAGTCTAGAAAATTCTCTAAAAATGTTGCTTCAAAGCCTTTTCGAATTCAGAACCGTTCACGAGCAAAACACTCTCGATTGTGGCTGTAGGCAAAATATCCTTGTCTCAGAGAATTGTATGAAAAATATAATTTCAAGCGGCGGCTTATTTTGCTTACCGCCACAACCGAGTGTTGCTCGCAATTGGTTGGAAATCCGAAAAGGCGTATGAAGCAAAACTAGTAGAGAATTTTATAGGTAATAGATAAGATAATTTTGTAATTTAGTCATGGACCATATTCCCGTAGGAAGCTCTGTTTGCAAAGGTACAGGTGTATACTTTTAGTATGTTGATTAGAAGCGACCTACCATTTGCCGTAATAATCGTTTCTGTTGAAATTAGTTCCACCTCTAAAACGATTTCTCCTCCTCGTATAAGCAGGTATTAATAGGCCATTTGCTAGCAACAAATCACTATCAGTTTCCGACTACAAATCTTAATCATTTCACTTCGCACTCCAATGCGTTCCAGCCCTCAGCCTTTATTTGTAGCTCCGAGAAAAGTATCTGCAGTTAATGGCTAAATAAACAGTTGGGTTCTATTTTAATGTCCTGGATACCTAAGTTTGTAATGGACGACTTCTCTCAAATCCTGTGATTTGTTAACATCCGTATCTCATTTTAAATCGATTCAGTATAATAAAATTAGTACAACTCGTTTACTTCAGATTTGCGTGTGGTATGAAAACGAACTATTTTGTACTACTAGGTGTGACAATAAAGCTCTTGGCTAAAAAAACCAACTAACGCACTGCCATCATAGATTGAAAATGTTATTACAAAGTATTAAAAAGTGTTTTTAAGTACCCTACTTATATACCTATTTTCTTTTTAAATTTGAATATAAGTATTATCATTTAATAAAGTGATAGTGGTAAAATAAAAGTCAAGAAAAATCAATGTAGATACGATTCTCATAAATCATAAAGTATAATAACTTCTATATTACATGGATTAAGAAGCTGATTTTTTACAAACATAATGAGGGTACTATAGTGAACCCATTTTTATTCATTTCGTTGCTGGCGATTCTGGGTTTTTTGTCTATGACTTTTAAGCCAAGCCCTTTACGACAGAAGGTGCGCCGCTATTGAAGGTTTATAGCCTTTACAACATTAAGCTAACTGGTGCATTCCATTTCATTCTGTAACTACCCTTTTCATAAAAAAAAATTTGGTGATAGTGGCACATGTGACGACAAATAAGTTTTCCTTTGTCGTCACATGCATTATATATTATATAGGTATTTCAAACCCTTATAAAAACTTGAAATAACATTTTTTATTAAATTTTGTACCTATATGTTTATGTGATGTATAATAAAATTTTTTGAGAAAATGTTTAATTTCGGATAAAAATGCGCCAATTTCATAGGTAAGGAAGGAGAAGGTATGAATTTCATAGCTAGTCTTCGAGAAATTTACTACCATTTTACAATAGGTATACCATCTTTAAACCGCGTCTCCTGGAAGTTTCTGGAAATCCTTCAGCAAATACCTTGGAAATCTACACCCCTGTACAGTTTCCCCAAACAGCTAAAACCGTCTAGCGGATTATGCTTTGCTTTTGATAGATCAGTTTGTAGCTATATTTAGTTCTATAAACATAGATAAATATTATGTTGTAAGTTTGAGATACGATTTAAAAACGTCATATACGATTTGCTACGTCAGTTTACAGCCCACCAACTATCTCTTTGCGGAAATTTACATCGCTCAGTTGCTCTTTGATAAAAAAAAAATTAGCGTTGATGTCTCGGTTGTGCTCTCGCACACGAGGACCCAGGGTCCGCCTTGACCATGATCCAGGATTTGGCAGATCAGATAATAAGAGGAGCGACTGCCATATGACCTCTTTAACCCTGCTACCAGGGGAACCTGATCAGATTGGATCACGGTTACTCATTCAGTCGTCTAAATGTGCAGGTTTCATCTCGATTTTTTTTCCTCACCGTAAGAACTTAGGTTAACATTCAACTAATGTACATAACTCAGTTATTGGTACATAGCCGCAGTGGGATTGGAACCCAGTATCTCTCGATTACGAGTCGGAGACCTTAACCACGTTACGAACACAAGAAGAAACCAACAAAACATACTTCCATATTTAAACTATTAGCAGCATTTCGAAGCTAAATACCAAAGCAGTGAAAAATAATGTTCATCGGTTACAGTTTACAAATTACGGGTACGAGATATAAACAGATATTACGGGATATAAACGGGCTTTAAGATTCGAATGGAAATATTAAATACCGTGCAACTTTGTAACTATATAATTTAACGAAAATCTGACAAACCACAGACAGCCATATTGGTTTCTAAATCGCGTTTACATAATTTCATTGACTTTGATTGATTAATATGGAAATTATGATCAAACTTCGGTTATATGCAGCCTTCCTTCTTTCCGCCTTCGATCTATATTTATATACCTATATCTACATAAATTTATCAATGTACAACAAAGAAAAGATACTAATGATTCCGATGAAGAATCAAGGTCGGAGGTTTTTTTCAGCTACGACATCCATTTAATTCCTTAACAATATCAACCCATTACTCAGGAGTTGAAACTCAATGAATAGGTAGAACCACCATAATAATTTACGTAACAAAATAGTCGGCTGTCTTGTGCTAATTAGACATCGGCGTTTGGATGATGTGCTAAATAAACTCAAAAACTGCTTAACCAATTTTTAAAAAGAAACGATACTAAAAGGTAATTTACATAAGATTCTTGCTGGCAGCAGCCACTTTCAGTTCGGTTGACTAATAAGTTCTCAAATGAAAAATATTTTTTCGTAACAAGCTTTTACGCGCGGTATTGTCATCAAGACCATTCCAAAGAGCTGAAACACGAGGAGGTTATCTTATTGCGTTCATTAGTTCCTATGACCATCTTCCGATTCCATCATCAGACCAGCTTAATGGTAACATATTCATATATTGTCATCCAAGTAGGTAGGTATACCAAATTTTAGGTCAATCGGATACCAACAAATGGCCGAAAAATTATTTGCAAATTTTGCCAGAAAAGTTAAAGGAATACATACGAGTACAAACATAACAGTGCAAGTAACATAAAAGCTTGTAATGATTGAGTTTGAATTTCCTAGAGCCTGGATGGAAGTTTTCTATCCAGGCTTCCGATATTTCCTGCTTGCAATTTTCCCTAACTTCTGTCAGGTGAGTAGAGCTTATGAATATCAAAAGCGTCTCAATATCAATTTGTTCTCAAATAAAACAGCATCATTTTGAATTGGGGAGTCAAATGTTACCTTTGATTCGGTATTTCCAGTCGCTAGTTCCAATAATATACTACTGGGACTGTTTTGTCCCAGTAGTTCCATTTATATGAAGTTTTTCTTGTGTATTTCACAAGTGAAAACTAGTAGGTACACGATTTATTGATCTGAGTCAGTAGGTACCTAACAAGTTTGACATCGCTACAATTGCAATACAATGTTTTTACCCGACTGCCAAGGAAGGGTTATGTTTTTCGCGACTATCAATGTATGTATGTTTATAAATTTCTTTATAAACTGGTTCTTTCAAACTGCGGGATGGATTTCGACAGTTAAAGTATCGTTAGAGTCGTCTAAACAAAAATAAAAATTGGCGGATTTTGGGCGCCATAGGTATTGTGAAGTACAAAACATTTTTTTTCTCTTGCCTATTAAATGCTGTATCAAAATAAAGGGATTACAGAGCTGATCCCAAAAATAGTTGTAACTTATATACTTGAAAGTAGTTTGTAAAGGCAAATGGCATCAAAAGTAAAGTTTTTACAAATGTTGTATTATGCCGAACAAATCATTAAACTAAAAAGAGGAAAATAAAAAAGATATTCAAAATCTAATTCCCCGACTCGACTGAACAGCCGAATGTCGGAAGTAAACTAGTGTAAATAGTGCAAATGTTAGTTTAATTAAATCATGAAAGTAGGCGAGGACCCATTCTTTTCTATAAATATTAATTAAGCATATGAAAATAGGGCCCACTGCTTTTAAGTTAAAATTAAACTACCATTGCACTATAAACACCCATTTAATTCCAACATTCAGTTTGTTTTGAACATTTCAGTTTTTAGCAGTCGGGGTTTTGAATTTTTGAGCAACAATTTCTTCAGATGTTTTCATAGAAAGCGACAAAAAATCTTAAAAGTACGTGAAAGCCTTCGCTGTTCGGAAGGACCCATAATTTCTCTCTACATTGGTGGTTTGTGGATTAAAGTAGATCTTCTGGGGACCGTAATTCTACAGGGTAGGCACCATGGCACTTAGAGCTTAATCTCCACAGAAACTATATGCGCACGACAATGAACGTATAATATGGATAATTTGTCTGCGGGAAGCTATTTTGTACGCTGTTAGTACAGCATCAGTGTCGATCATTTACCTAACACATCAAATGAAAGTACAAAAGGGGAAATAAATTATTATAACTCACTTTTTTAACAAAAAAGAAAGTCTAAGAAGAAAGAAGTCGCCTCCAAGGTTAGAGTGAACAGGCTGTTCCTAGACAGGCATGCTCCATCATCGGCCACATCGTCACTTATCACCAGGTGAGATGGCGGTCAAATGCCTGACTAGTCTTATTTAAAAAGAAAAAAGAAAGAAAAACGGTAGGAAGCCCGGCCGATCAATTTACCAATAGGTCCTACGCCAATTGAAAGAAAAGAACTTAGATTTATCGCCTGAACTAGGTGCAATAAGATTAATTGAATGTTTCAAAGGTTCTACTTCTGCCTTTGTGCGGCGCAATTTCTAGTTTCTTTCAGCATGAATGCTTTTTGCAAATTTAACGAAATACTATTTTGGACTTTTATACATAGTATAGAACAAAGTTGCTTCCCGCCGTATGTATCTATGTACGCTTAGATCTTTCAAACTACGCAACGGATTTTAATGCTGTTTTCTGAAAAGATTTTAGGGAAGGAAAGCTATATCCAAGAATCAGCTAGTGACAGAAGATTACATAAGAGCCAACTGATTTAAATTGGCTCGAGATAGCATGAAAGCACGTGATTCAATTTAATTATTTGTTTGCCAAATTTGAAAATAATAACAAATACAGCTAGGTACTATTTCAGGTCCTACATTGTAAGCTAATCGCTTATCGTCCTAGCTCAAATTAATTCCATTTCAGGTCATTTCAGGTCACTTTAAATCCTAGGCCATTAATCACTAAAACACTCACTGGTACATTTGTGCGAAATACTTGGATCATCGCTTTTGCGAAACGCGGGAAAAGCCAAAGCCTTTTAGAAGAGGGCATCAGTGTAGTGTACCAGAAAAGTTCGTGATTATTTTTTTATGAATAATCTAGATTGTATACCAAAATGAGAAAGTAAAATATCTCTTGACAGGAGGAATATTTAGACGCAGAAAAGTTCATGATTATTTATTATGAATAATCTAGTTTTTATACGAATACCGACATGAGAAAGTCGGTATCTTTTAACAGGAGGAATATTTAGACACGGAAGTAAAAAAGTGTATACTTATTAGTAAGATACTTTGTGGCTTATTGTTAATTAATATAAGTAGGCAATTAACTTAAAACAACCTTTAACTTTATAATTTTTGTAGTTTCAAAGAAAATTAACTCAATATACCAATAATAAATATAATTGCAAATGTGATGGCATAGGCATGATGTTCAAATCCGCATAGCTATCATTAGCTTAGTTTCAGGAAAAGCTATTACAGTTTTGCTTACAATGAAAATGAATCGTAGATGTTATGGACGATAGTCACCATTTCCATTAGAGAGCTAACTTCTAGTGTGTCACTGTTATACAAAAACAATGTTGTACTTTTATAATACCCCTTGTAATACAAAGTTACTTTGTCAGCCAGCGAATTACATACCAATTCTGTGCTGTTATAATCTCAATTATGTTTACTATGGGCACTTAGATTAAACGACAAGTAATTGGGAACAGTGCCCTAAAGGCAATTGAAACCGCGTCACATTTTGTCAACGCCGCGTGGTATAATATTATGTATTCTTGAAAACTCCCAAGGAGCTTTACTCTCTATGTACATTCCACAAGTTAAGTGTATATAGGAGACAGTTCCTATAGAATCGATGACAACATCTTGGCACTTTGGTGGTGGTTGGATACATTTTCAAATAATGGCGAGCGCTGCGACGAGACAAACTAACCGTGAAGAGTATTTCCTGCTCATTTCTAATAAAAAGTGCCCCGAATAGAAATGTATGAATTCAGAATCGATATTTTACGTCACAATTTTATTATCATTAAAGCGACATTTTTGCTAGCAACATCAAACTTCACAGTCATTAGCGTGACTTGTGTGTGGTAAAAGTAATAAAACTTGGCATCGGTTTGGACCACGAATCTTTTATGGGTTGACCCCATAAGTCGCTCGTTCGCGCGAACTTGGCTCGCCTCATCTACGTTTTTGTCGATGTTAGGCGTCATAAGTATCTTTTTGTCCGTTTTGCGACAAATTCCGTGAGATGTGAGCTGTAATGGCACCCTATTTATTTGCCACCTTTCATGTCATAGAGAAGGGTGAAGTGATTAATTACCCTGTGGTTTCCTTCGTTATGTTAAAATGTACAGAATTAGAATGGAGTAGGCACAACATTAAAGCCTTTCATTTTGATGTCAAAAACCCATAGGTTTCCAGTATCCACGAAATATATTATTATTATGTTTCCGTATTTACAGAAAGCTTATCTTTACATATAATTAAACAAAGCCGCTTCTCGCGTACTGTCCCTATATATATATGTATGTACGCTTAGATCTTTTAAGCTACGCAACGGATTGTAATGCGGTTTTCAATAAAAGATAGAGTGATTCAAGAGGAAGGTTTATAAGTAAGAAAAAATAGTAGAGGTAAATAGGTGTACGCGAACGAAGTCGCGTCGGTCCTGAAGAAAGAGCAGGGCCCGCATAGTCATCGCACAATAATCGTGTCGCACTCGCACAGTCACCGCGTTGTAGCAGCGCCAATGGGGTAGTCTGTGTCCAATATGTTTTCTGGCCGGTTTCTACGCGGTGACGTATAGGTAAACGAGGCGGCTACGATGATGACGAAGTTTAGTAAGATTCTAATTTCATTTATGTATTTATTTGTACACCTAGTAAATGTATCTACGCAATACCTTTACCTGTACCTAAAAATAAAATATCATCTTGGCGTTAACGTTCTGGTTGTGCTCTCGTGCTCGAGGACATGGCACCGGGGTTCGCGATGCCCATGGTCCAGGATTTGGCAGATCAGATATTTAACACTGGTAACAGAGTAACGGTGGTCAGATAGCAGTAGCTCCATTGTAATTACGTGAACTGCCAAATCATGGTCAAGGCGGACCGCAAACCCTCGTGCACGACAGCACAATTTGGACATTAACGCCAAGATTATGAAATAAGTATACTTAACTAATGCATATTACGTTACGTTAGCCCCAAACCTATTAAATAAGACATAATCAAAACAACTTTTGATTTCTAGCTTCATCGTAACTAGTTTATTAGTGTTTTAAATCAATTTTATTTACATCCTGATATATTTACGAGCTCTGTATAGTGTATATGTCTGCGCAATGTCTTCTTTGATGTAAGTAGGTACAGTGAAATGCATCAGGAGCGCCGGTGACCGCGTGGTTGTGGTATCCGACTGGCAAACGAGGGATACCGGGTTCGAATTCCACTGAGGCCATGAACTAATAACTCTTTTCTGAGTTATGTACATTAGTTGAATGCTAACTGATAAAACCTGCACATTCAGGCGATTGGTTAGGTTCCCCTGGTAGCAAAGTCACGGAGGTCAGATGGCAGTCGTTCCACTGTAATTATATTATCTGCGAAATCCTGGATCATGGTCACGGTGGACCCCAGGCCCTCGTGCGCGAAAACACAACCGGAACATTTACGCCAAGATGATTTTTTTAGATAACTTAAGTGTATGAATGCATGAATCGCAGATGTATGAGATTCAATAACCAATCAAGTGCACTAATCAACTAGTCAGTCCTAATAACCAGACAGACAACATTCCGCCGATCCCTTCATTTCACCTTTACCCGGAGGTAAACACTCACGAAACAGCATTCATTCCCTTTATTGCCAATAACAAATCATTATTAAGCACCGGAATACGGGTAATGTCGCCCCAGTATTGTTTTTAGCTCACGTAACGACACCGGAGGCATTGATTGTGACACACGTGACTAGATTCCGAATCACTCATTCCATTAGGGATGTACAGGCACGCAGAAATTGCGATTGTCCCATTGTAACAATTACGGAATTTTGTTACATGTCCACGGCATTGTAACACATATTTTGTTAGTAAGTAACAGTTAGTAGTTTACACTGAGTATAAGTAACTAACAGATTTTCTTATATCTACATTTTGAAACGCGTCGATGAACTCGTAGGTAGGTAACTACAATGACAGTTCTAAACATTTTTATTTCATTAAATATCAATTGTGTAAATTGTAGAAGTATACGTAACGAAAGAAAGGAGTGAGATAAGACCGGGGATTTATGTTGGAAATGTCACAGAAAATGGCAATGTCCGTGACAAGTATTACAATTTTCTTTAATTTCAGTGACGATTCCGTTTGGGCCTTGATAAATATTTAGCTTTTTTCTATTTGCCAATGGCTTTTCACGCTATACCACTACCACTACCACTCGAATGGCTCGAATTAGATACACTTTCAATGAATGCCGTGCAGAACTGTAACTGAAATTCTTACTACGTCTCAGTGCTCAAAACCTCAACCAGACCATTTATTATTGCAAATTTTATTACCAACATTACCGCAGCTGAGTTCTGAATATTAAAAAAAATCGTTATATTATTTTTGGCACGGCAATACCCACGGTAGGCAACAACTAGCGCTCAAATGCAAAACTATAAATGAATGATAAAAATAGAACTAGCAAAGGTCAGACGAATAAGAGTAAATACATTGCGTATCGCTAACAACTGAGCCAGTGATTTATTAGTAGGTAATACATAAGTAGCTGAACAAACATTGTTAAACAAAATATGTTACGCGATATAAATCGTGGAGGTAGTGAGAGATCGTATTTTAGTAGAAAAACAATTATACTCAGCTTCGTCCTCGAGATTAGCATAATACATGTAGTACCACGTACGGATCGCCACTGTCACACTATTTTGAGGGTAGAATCCCGTTTCCTTTTTCTATTTATTTTAAATTTCGAGGGTAGGTTGGAACTTACTCGCCGACCCGACACCTCGAGCAGCCATTTTGTGTCATTCGCGTTTTAGTGTTCGCCACTTCGCACGTGTTCTGTAATTAAAAAAAAAAAAAAAAATTTTTTTCGACAAAATGCCTAAAAGGAAAATTAATGAAGATTTTAAATATTTAAAACAAAAATTGGAAGAATTGGAACGAAAAATGAATAATCCGCGTAGGAAGAGAGTGCGTGTTTTGCGTAGTTCGTCGTCATCCTCATCGGAACCTTCGCCGCATCGTCATGCGCGTCGGTCAAAATCAGGAGGTCAGTACAATGGTTTATTTATAGTACTTATTGTGATTCTTTTTTATCGGTTTCGTGGGCAGTTCCAGAGACTGCTTCTATAACCGCATACAAGTCAAGTTGTAGACATATACATACTTGAACATTTAACAGGGTTACGTAAACAGTTCTAGAGGTTGTTTCTAACTTTTGTTAAATTGTATTCTAATCGACATGTGGATAGTTTTAAAGGCTATCTCGTTGTTAAGTATCCGTTTATCAACGGCGTTATTACGGAAACGTCATGCAAAATATGTTGAGTTAGTGGGTAGTTCTAGAGACTACTTCGAATCAACAATTATTAACTGGATCAAGTGGATAGTTCCTTGAGGCTATTTCGATATCCAAATAGTTTGCGCCCGGTACGGGTATTTATCTACCCACCACAATGGTCAATTTTATTTTTTAGACCGACAACATGAAGTCCCGGCCGCGCCGACTGTATCAGGGTGTGACCCTGATCGCAGCGATGATCTGGTGCAGGTTCTTTATGGGCCTCCATCAACGTACGACCTGCGCAGCCTGCCGCCGCCGCCTGCCGATGGGGCAGCGACTGTTGTTTCTCCGCTCGCCGTGGCTGCGACAGCGCCCACCGCGCCCGCGACAACGCACGCTGCGCCGATGTTATCTATTAGGTCCAACACTGTCGGGCCGCCTGTCAATACAGTTGCAAACGAGGCTCCTATGGAGCTTACCCAACCTGATGCTGAAAACGCATTAGATGATGACTTGATGGAAATTCTTGGCCTAGACCCATCAAACACTGACACCTTTGGGCCAGACATACACAAGGAGGTAGCTATACGCTTTGAGCATTATGCGACGTCAGGCTTGACTACTGAAGCTCGTAAAGAATTGATGGACGCCCATCGTATTCCAACCAATTGTAAATTGGTAAATGCTCCGACGCTTAATCCCGAAATGAAGGCCGCGTTATCTGCTCCTATAGCTAACAGGGACAAAGCCATAGAAGGGCAACAAAAGATTCTTGCATCTGCAATATCTTCTCTGGGTGCTGCAATTACACTATTGCTTTCATATGATGAAAAACAACCTGAATTATTGCGTCTGCTAATAAATACGGGTCGTTTGCTGTGTGATAGGCAGCATAAGGACTCCGAGACGAGACGTCGTTATGTTCTTTCTTCACTAAAAGCTGACTTCAAAGAACAAATGAAGACCACCCAAATTGATAATTTACTATTTGGGCAAAACTTCCAAGAAACATTGAAGACCGCCAAGACGATCAGCAAGTCGGGAGCTGACTTGAAGCAATCTAGTTCCTTCGCTAGACCGAAGACTAACCCAAAACCTACACCCAGTACTTCAAAAAACTGGAAGAGCTCCAATCAGAGCCGCAAGCAGGCAGCAGCTCCGAGGAGCAGAGGCACGACGCAAACGACTCCGCCTGCGACGACGAGGACTCAGCGCGCCAGCTCATCGCGAGGCTCGCAGCGTCCACGCGCCAGCCGCCGTTAGAGCCGGTAAGACCATCTGGTCGGCTTGCCGACTTTTACCAGCAGTGGGCACTCGTCACTGACGACCCTTTAATACTATCCTACATCAGAGGGTATAAAATACCCTTCAGTCGGAACGTGTACCAAACTAATGTCCCCCCACCACGAAAACCGAGCGACCCAGACTATGCGGACTTCCGCGAGTCCATAGAGGAATTACTGTCGTTAGGTGCTATATCTAAATGTAGCCCATGCGAAAATCAGTTTATCTCTGGTATATTTCTGGTGCCGAAACCAAATGGCAAGAAAAGATTTATTCTTAATCTGAAGCCATTAAATAAATTTTTAAATACCTGTCATTTCAAAATTGAAGATTTGCGCACTGCGCTCAAGTTGGTCACTGTAAACTGTTACATGGCAAAGTTGGATCTAAAGGATGCCTATTTTTCAATTAAAATTCATAAAGACTACAAAAAGTATTTACGGTTCCAATGTGGTCCAGACTTATACGAGTTTAATGTTTTACCATTTGGTCTCAGCACCGCGCCTTATGTCTTCACTAAAGTAATGAGACCGGTCTCTCGGCTTCTACGTTCCGCTGGTTATACTTCTACTGTATATTTAGACGATTGGCTGCTAATAGCACAATCCTATGATGAATGTGTAAATAATGTTACACAGACAAGGTCTTTGCTTAGTTCATTAGGTTTCCTGATAAATGAGGAAAAAAGTTGCCCAAATCCAAGGAGATCCTGTGTATTCCTAGGCTATGTCTTAGATTCGAGATACTTCCAGGTCAGCCTACCGATGGATAAAGTAGATCGCATTAAAGCAGAAATTGCCATTATGTTTAACACAAACAGGTGTAAAATAAGGGATTTCGCGCGGTTCGTAGGTCTTTTGACGTCAGCTTGTCCAGCAATAGAATACGGCTGGCTTTATACCAAGTATTTCGAACGATTAAAATACCTAAGTCTTAAGGACCACGAAGACTATGACCGGTACATGTCAATTCCAACCACCATTCTGCCAGACTTGCAATGGTGGCAACAAGCTATTCAGGGGTCTGTGAAGAAAATAAGGGACGATAGGTATGACCTGGAAATATTCTCGGATGCCTCAACAACGGGGTGGGGCGTAGCATGTGGTGACGACAGGGCTAGTGGTCTCTGGAGTGACCAAGAACGCTGCCAGCATATTAATTATTTGGAAATTCTGGCCGCATTATTTGGTCTTAAAATATTTGCAAGAGACTCTTTCGACTGCCAATTATTATTGCGTGTTGATAATACAACCGCTATTTCCTATATTAACAGGATGGGGGGCATTCAGTTCCCTCATTTGACACAAGTGACAAAAGATTTGTGGCAATGGTGTGAACACCGAAGGTTATTTGTATTCGCTTCCTACATACGTTCTTCAGAAAATAAGGAAGCGGACTCGGAGTCTCGCCGTATTCACCCTGACATAGAGTGGGAGCTGACAAGAGAAGCTTTTCAGTCTATAGTCACTAAGTTTGGCCAGCCTGAGGTAGACCTGTTTGCCAGCCGAATCAACCGCAAATGCGAAACTTTTGTTTCCTGGCATCGTGACCCCGATGCATTTGCTATAAACGCGTTTACTATTAATTGGGCTATTCACTTTTTTTATGCGTTCCCTCCATTCTCAATGGTACTGAAAACTTTACGCAAAATTATAGCAGACCAAGCTGTTGGCATCGTCGTAGTGCCACTATGGCCTACACAACCTTGGTATCCTGTTTTTAGACGCCTTTTAATAACAGATGTGTTAGTACTTAAAGCCAATAAAAATCTTATTTTTTCTCATCCTTCCAGTCTACGCGACTTCCACAATACTCTTACCCTGGCGGTAGGAGTCTTATCAGGACGGCGTACGCAAAGCGGAATGTCCCCGTCGCCGCATTAGATGTTATGATTGCATCCCTATCACACAATTCTTTAAAACAATACAATGTATATTTAAAGAAATGGTTTAATCATTGTATGATTAGTGAAATTGATTTATATGAGGCGTCAGTTACAAATGTGCTTAGTTTTTTAAATGATTTGTATAAAGAGGGATGCCAGTATAGTTCACTAAATACTTGTAGATCTGCGTTAGCTTTAATAATAGGAGACCATCTGGGTCAAGACGACAGAATCAAACGATTCTTCCGAGGCGTATTTCGAAGCCGTCCTCCATTATCGAGGTACGATACCACTTGGGACACTGCGATTGTGCTAAATTATTTAGGGCAACATTATCCCAATGATAAATTAAATTTAGATATAATTTCTAAAAAGCTTATAACTTTGTTGGCGTTAATAACTGCGCATAGAATGCAAACTATGGTAAAGATTTGTATAGACAATATAGCAGTGTCTCAAGAAAGGATAACCATAAAGATTGTCGATCATATTAAAACTTCGAGAATCGGCTCTTATCAACCGCTATTAAATTTGCCTTTTTTCAACGAAAAACCAGAAATTTGCCCCGGAAGAACCCTTTTATCTTATTTAAATAAAACATCCGCACTGCGTGGCGGTGTGAAATCATTATTTATAAGTGTACGCCAACCACATGTTGCCGTTTCCACTCAGACTCTCAGTCGGTGGGTAAGAAGTACCCTTAAGGATAGTGGCATCGACGTATCCATATTTGGTGCGCATAGCACCAGGCATGCAGCCACTTCTGCTGCACATCGCCTGGGAGTGAGTCTTGAAACAATCAAGAGGACCGCTGGTTGGAGCGGTAGTTCAAATACATTTATTAATTTCTATAAAAGACCAGTTAATGACAGTAATATGTCTTTTGCTGAAGCTATATTAAATCAATAAATATATAAATTGGTAAATAATTCAGTTTACTGTTTTATTTCCAATCTTGATCTTTCGTTCCCTACTGGCCAAATATTTTTCACCCACTATAGCTCTAAAAGTCTACATGTATTATGCTAATCTCGAGGACGAAGCTGAGTATAATTGATGATTAAACGAACTTACCTGTTCGTGAAGTTCAATCATAATTATACGATGGCTTCGTCCGAAGAGATTAGCATCCCTCCCTCCCACGTTGGACAGTTAACCCCCTGTGGTTGTGAAATATTTGGCGTTGAAGCTCTAAACTAAATGACACAAAATGGCTGCTCGAGGTGTCGGGTCGGCGAGTAAGTTCCAACCTACCCTCGAAATTTAAAATAAATAGAAAAAGGAAACGGGATTCTACCCTCAAAATAGTGTGACAGTGGCGATCCGTACGTGGTACTACATGTATTATGCTAATCTCTTCGGACGAAGCCATCGTATAATTATGATTGAACTTCACGAACAGGTAAGTTCGTTTAATCATCAATTATAGTCCATTCACTTCTTTGCCGAATCTTTACAAATTATGGCAAACCGGATGTTGAGAGGTATTTGATTTATAGAAAAGCAGGTATACGAGGTTTTTATTTAATAGATAATTTTATTCAAACTGTACCTGGGGTAAAAAGTCGGAAGAACAATAAATTCAATTCATTTATTTTTATAAACATAAATTTACACGTCAAATGTTATATCAAATGTGGATTCCGGTTATCCACCCCGTTCAGGGTGGACACGCGACAGACACGCGTTTCCGAGTACCTATCCACCGTAGGGTGGCTGTTTTAGGGTGGATAAACGGAACAAGCCATACAATTTAGATTTATAATTTGCTTTGATTATTATTGGTATAGGTAACGATTATCAGCTTTAACAGACGATCTGAATTGTTCAGTGGTCACATGCCGGTGACCACTGCGAGGTAGGCACCACGCAGTAGTCCCGGGTTCGATTCTCGGCCGACAAGAAATTGAACCGATAAATTTGAATTTGCTTTGCAAAAATAATATTGTGCAAGAATACTGGTTGATACAACTACAACAAAATCATAACTAAATCATTTGTGTGTAAGTACCTATTGTGAAAGCCGCAAGATTAACATTGCAGACGATTCAACAATATAAATATATTGCTATATAGGTACTCGTTATTGCACAAAAAAATTCCTGTTGAAACATATTAATATAAAACATTGTACAATGGCGAGCTTATCTCTAAAAGATATGTCTTCCAGTACTATTTCACATTTTGTGGAGAAATCGCATTTGTAACGGGTTGCAAGTTGAACAGATTGTATTATATTACCTACAATATTAAAACAAATACAGTTCAATAAATAAAATGAATACCTATAAAATATACCATACATCTACCATATACTACTGTCATGTTAGAAGAAAGATCTCTTTAAATCTATTTTTGAAAGCTAGTGCGGATGGAGCGTCGCTGTATTTTAGAGATGGGCAATATAGACATATAGTAAGACAGATTTGTATGAATACGAGCTTGTTAAATATGATTAATTATGTTTATGTTAATTTTATGGTTTGTTTAATAGAATATTGTTTGTAAATATGTGTTTCCGTAAGTAGTACGTATAGTAATAGTACTCTGTGTAGTTATTAATGTTTCTGAGACAGATATTTACTGCTGATCGAATGTCAAATACATATTTTTCCACCTATGTAACACACAGTAAAAACAATAAAGATTTTTATGATTTATTATTATTATCTGAACGAAACGTTTGGAACGAATTTCATTATGTAGTTACTCTTTGATGAGATTTAGTACTACAAAACTAAAAGCTAGGTTTCTAATTAAAAATGATTTTAATAACTATTTCGATGTTTTTGGTTAGGTAATTGTTCTGGCTGTGTGGTGTCCGGCAAAGTAAAATAACACCAGCGCCTGTACGACACCCTTACACGTATGGGTGTCGTACAAGGCGACTAATGTTTTCGAGGCAAAAGATCAAGAGTCTCCGTAGTCTGGAAAATGGGCAGCAGCATTTTCCATTGTTATATTTAAATACTGCGATCTTCCTTTTCGTGGGAGAGGACCTAAGTCCTGCAGTGGACTGTTTCGGGCTGTGATGATGAATTGTTTTGGCACAATATCTTCATATTTAATTGAAATTGTATTTCTAATATCTTAAAATTTTTATTAAACGTTAAAACATATTATAACAATGATATAAATAACTATAGTATAGAATAATTACAATTTTACAACTAATTAAATAAATGAAGATTGAAATTTCTAATGATGTATATTTCTAATGATTGAAATATGTTACTGCACCCGATTTCCGGCTAAACTTTGGGTATATAAACTAGGTCGAATGACTGGAAAAGACTTTCGCACCAGACCTAACACAGAGTAAAGTACAAACTGTATTACTCATTTTTATGTATATCGCTACTTTGTATTTTGTAATATATATTTATATTAACCTGAATCATCTCACTATTCTCATCTTTCATTATTCGCGATCAAGTGCTGTTGTATGCCAGTCACTTTCAAAGTCCCGCAGCTCATCTGTCCACCTTTTTTTGGGTCTACCGCGTCGTCGTTCCCGAGAATTGGGTGTCCCAACCGTAAAGGATTTAGCTCATTTTGTAATAGTTTTATTTATTTATATTGTTGAATCGTCTGTAATACCACTTTCCCATCTTCAAAGAATATTCTAATAAATCTAACAATCTCACGTGTGATGCATTAGCTTTATAAAACACCTGTGACTTTCACTTAGAAGACTCTCAACTATCCCACGAAGTCCTATGTTTTTCCGGGATCAAAAATGTCCTATTCGGGAATAGTGTTGCACGTAGGGAGTGTTTTTTCTCTGTGGTGTAGCTTCCTGTCAGTGAAATAATTTTCGAAATCGGTGTAGTAGTTTCGAAGACTTGTGCCCAATGAGGAGTTTTCCAATAGGTATTTAAGGCATTCCTAACCACTCACTAGATGGCGCCCTGACAATTTTGGTAATTGATAATCGCTTGAAATAGGTTCTTAGCAAACAGGATATAAACACTGGGTACGTTGTATTGGATAATATTATATTTGTCAATAGTTTTCAACCATTTTAGAGGTTGTAGTAATAATGGAACATAGTGCCAACTTCTATAAATATTTCTTTTTACACTTCGTTCAACCTTTAACAGTTATGTTTATATTAATAAACACTTTATTTTCAAGTTTAGTATTACTTGGCTGCATGAAATCACTGCCACCATCATACAGATTTAAAGAAGATTACCAAAATTGTAGGAGCGCCATCTATTGATGCTTTTTGAAACAAACTATCAATACCTACTGGAAAACTCCTCATTGCACTATAATTAGGCGACTCTTAAGATGTCGCCTTCAACTAATCTCAAGCAGTCAGGATTAGTCACGATTTTTGTTTAGTGACTTACCTTTTAGTTAATGAATCCACATGAATGACTGTAAAGAAATTTTTACGATATCTCTGAAACCAGAGAAGGTATATGAGACATTTTAAGGGTATGTTCCGGGTTTCCTACCGCGTGCCTTTGTTGACGAGTAGTCCGATATTTCGACACAGTTGCATGCATCATTTACGTTTTACGAAAGTGGGTAGATCGACTTCAGCCGCTTTATATATACCTTAAAATGTGTGATAATGACCGCGATAGTTTAAAACATTATGTTAAGGACACTTGATTTCGGCATGTCTGATGATATCATTCAACGCCCGGGTAAACCTTACATAACATGTAATAAAGCACAAAATGCATTGCGCTTGACATTTCCCTCGAACCCAAATAACTTAAACGCTACAAAATGGACTTTTTGTCATTGCTATGAGAATGCGTTCAGATTTTATCAACAAACCTATAAAATACGACCCTACCAGGAACATAACCAAGATGATGATTATTACCTATAGGTACCTACTTTCTCCTATTTGTCTGCATATTCAGGGCAAATTTCATCCAAAATCGGCAGTCTGTTGTGGATTTTATTAATTAATTGTTTAACATTTAAATTCTTGGTCGGCGTTTGTGCCGCAGTTAAGGTAGGTGAAACGTCAGGCAGCGACGACATCACACCGTAAGAACATCGATTAGTATTCAACTATTGTACATAACTCAAACAACAGTCACTGATACATGGCCGCAGCAGGATTCGAACCCGGTACTTAAGTAGTAAAGTATATAAAATAGATAAAAACTAGATGGGGTAATGTATCTAATAGGAAAGAATACCTCCAAGAAACCAATATTCCACCATGCTCTATTTCAGAGAGTTTTCCTACTTACAATAATGAAAAGAAACTGTTCCTCATTATAGATTAAAGTATAGATGTACATTGATTACTCTGGTTGGATGAATAACGGCTGTATTTCAGTGGAATACCATTGTCATCAGTTCCATAAGGACTTGCATTATCCTAAAACACAATACAAAACTCCGTCGTTCGCTCAAGGATAGCAGTTTCTACCTAGCTAATGTTACGTTCGTTCACTATTGTACTCTTGGAAGTACGGCTTTCAGAGTTTAGTTAACTATATTTACTTTTAAGGTAGGGGAAGGCGTATAGTGTCGCACACATTTTAGTTTAAACCAATAACGTCTCGAAATTGGAGACGTTAATTGTGCAGTTTGAACTTAATTTGTTATGTGCTTTCGGTCAGTAGTTTATCAGTTATTTAACACTCATAACACAAGCTTTGCTTACTTTGGGGCTTGATGGCACTGTGTGAATTTGTCGAAGCGTATTTATTATTATTATACCTATTTCAACCTTTATAAGTTGGCCACTATATTTGTCTGTTGGTCGATATCATTAATCGAAATTCGAAAGAATTGAATTGTGCGTAGAGTGCAGATAAGGCCAGACCTTGAAAATAATGTTATTCGATATGTGTCTGCTTTCATATCTGCCCGAAATAGGCGTTCCCTCTGAAAATGGTATCATCTATAAACGTAATTGATGATAATACCACGCTTTACAAGGATACATTACATTGCTGGCCATTTTATCAATTTTAACGACGTAATTAAATACTTTAGGATCTTTTGTGTATCTGTTTTTACAGTGCAGTCGGAATATACCTAGGTATGGCTTTAAAAATATGGTTTATTACTTCGCACCGGTAGTGATCTTAACAAATTATACACCAAAAGCTTCCTCATTAATGACTTTGTTTTAGTAGGTTTGGTTTAGTAGTTTTTGAGTTTATAGCGAAAAGACAGATACGCGGCGTGGAACTATGTTTTATAGTAATATTAGTAAAACAAGTTACGAATGTTTGGATGGATTATTTGGATGTTTGTTCCTCTTTACTTTAAAATAAGTTAGTGTAGGTACTTTCCTACTATAACTATATATAATAAATAACGGCATATTTATAACAATCACTACCATCAAGGTTTTCTGATTTATATTAAAACTTCCTAATTTAGCTGTATTTTAATCAAACTGCTGTCCTCCGAATTTGTTGAAAATTTTATGAGATTCAGGCACGGATCTGTGCAATTAAATTTTGGGTTTCATTCAAACTTTAAGCGATAAATAGAGCACCGTTATTGGGAGTATGGGGCCGAATATAACTTTGTATATCTAAGTCATCAGAGACCATTTCAAAATGGAATCTATGCTTACAGAATAAGATCTACTTTTGTATCAATTATATAATTTACGTGCTCGCTCCGCTTTCCAAAAGGCGTGATATAAAAATGGATCTTGTTCTCTCAGCAATACTTTCCATTTTGATCTGCTCTCTGTTGACGTCTGTTGCTGGATTAAGCGAAAGTGTAATCGTCTCTGTTCACCTGATTCGCTGTATACTTAGTTCGGAAACGTGCGTTGTCATGAAGTGATATCACCACAAATGTCACTGTAAATTTGGGTAACCATAACTCTTAATTGCACCCGTATTTAGAAACTGTACTGGCCCTAATTTTAAAACGCTCTTCTCGATTTTAACTTTTTTTAAGTTGATTTGCGGCATGAAAAATGCGATACATTGATGCATGATGTTGATTTTCCATATTTTAAACCGTAGTCTTTCGGTGTTGCCAATTTGATTTGAAAAATATTATTTTTCATGCCCAAAATCAAAATTGAAAGCCGTTGGAATTGTAGCGAGCGATACCTCATAGTATGTTACTGAAAACGAGTGTTATAGACGCCGTAGGTTATTCTATGTCATTCAGAACAAGAAAAAATCCGTTTTGTAGCGATAGAGGTTTAGGAGACCCGCAAAACGTTGGTCTGCCCTAAAGAGATAGGAAAGTTAGCTACCGTCTTGCCAGTCTATAAAGAGGGCTGTGACAGCTTTTTCATATAAAATAAGCGTACCAGGTCAGAGACAGAAAATAATGAATTCTCCTTCATTTTCGGTCAGCAGGCAATAAAATGGGATGTCCTCTCTGTCGATATTTTGTTTCGATGTATTGTAATAAGCCATATTATCGATATCGATGAAATAAGAATCATTCTTAAGTCATCACCATCCCGGCGTAAGTAGGTACTTGGCATAATAAGGTGATTTTCTTTGTAAATTAGCAATTATAAAATCTTTGAAGAAATATCGTTACAGATAGGATAGGTACAGCATGTGTGGTAATATCAGTACCTACTTATTTATTACCGTGGTCGAATACAATCGTTAGGTAATCGGTATATACTAATATTGTGAAGAAAAAATATTTGTATTTTTGTTTGTTTGTAACAAATTAACTTAAAAAGTCTTGGACCGTTTTTAAAAATCACTTCCGTTAATAGGAAGCTACATTATTCCCAGTGACATAGGTCACTTTTATCCCGGGAAAGTTATAAGTTCCCGCGGGAAAGTTGATTGTTTACCGAAGATTGAGATCCGAACTGCGCGTGAGTTAAAGCCGCTGCTAGTAATAATGGAAAACTATACCTATTTATCTCTAATATTCTACTGAATATTAGAGATAAATAGGGAAAACTCATCAACTCAAAATCAGATCAACTTACATACAAATTTCAAAGCTCAACTATTATTTTAGTGAACGATCTCCCCCAATTTTTGCACTCGTACATTGGTATTTTTTGTTTACATCGACACTGGGAAAGCAACGAACACATCACTATCACACGCCCGACCCAAATTAATTTTACATATACCTTGGGATTAAATAGGTAATTATGAATTGTCGATGTTTTCATACCGTATATTATATAAGTCAAGTCAAAGTTTGTCGTATTATTTAAGTCAAGAAGTTACTGAAACTTCGAAATATTTCAAATAAAAAAGGTCAATGAACAAAAATCTTTAACACATATTCTGTACACCTCTACACACATTCTACGAGCGATAACCAGCCGATTTACAATTACTTAAGGTAGTGGTCTAATGCACTGCACTAATATAATAAAATAACAAAAGGTTTAACACAAAATATACAAATATTTTGCCAATACATAAACTGAATTGTTTGTTTACAAATTTGTGTCTGACAATCAAATTACTTGTCACGCTGACAGCACGGCATGAATTTTATCCCTGAGGGCCAGTCTACATAGGCACGAAGGTAGCTAACTTTCCAATCTCTTTGGTCTGCCCGTGACAACCTGGCACAATTTATTTTTGGTAGTGAGTCTATCTTGAAGTTTTCGTAGCGATGTTTTCTTGTGTGAGTTCTAGAAATTAAAAAATACCGGTCTGTCATAACATCCTCCTGGCAGTTTCGCTTTTCAGCCGCAACAAAGTGACTTTTCTTTTCACTCACAATCTTTTAGCATATTACGTCGGCTTTCGACCAAGCCCACACTCTGCTGCTTTCAGTGATAAACGAGCTGACAGACCACATCATAAATAACGATTCTAGCACTTAGGATTCATATAACAAACATTTTGAAACGCTACCGTCACTGTGTATGCTTTTGTAAAAAACATTCATAGCGCAAACGCAGCTACGTACAGGGATATAATGGTGTTAATTGTCGACTTTTCTACCTGTCAATGGTAGCACTGCTATTTGATGCTCATTTGCTTATTTATTATCAATTAAAGGGGAGACTTTGGGGACTTTGCAATGAAAATCAGTTATGCACCGAGAAGTCGAAGTTCCTCATAGAATTAGTTTGATTTTTGTATAACACATTTGTGAAGGCGCGATGCTTAAATGCTGTTACATGTTTTGTACGTGTTTGATATTATACTAAACTATCGCCTTAATTAATAACGTAGTCAGCAATATTGTTAGTTATTTTTACAGACCAATACCTACCTACCTACAGTATTAAAAATAGTAGTCATCATTACAAATATAAATTACTGAGGAAGAAGCGAATGAACCTAATTTAATAAGAGTGTTAAAGACTTTTTGACGCGAATTCCATGAATGTCTTTTTCGCTGTCCCAACGGGCATTCCAGAAAAATTGTGTCGAAAGTTATGTACTTATGTATATACACCTAAAGTTTAAAAGATAAAAATATTAAGTACATCGTTGTGAACATCCACCCGGCGACAATACAAAAAAAACTTTCTCCCACCACTCGCTATGACGTCATAGACCGCGGAAATAAGCACTGAAATTGAAGTGTCGTGCGGGTGGCGTTCAGAAGTTGTTCTGAACGAGAGTTGTCTCGCTGGCATCAAAACTTTTTGTTGGATTTGAACGAAAAGAACTGAATTTAATAGATTGAAACTTAAAGGTCATTTTAAGTTCAAAAATATATATTTATTTACTTATCAACACCATAGCACGCACAAATGGCGTGACCAAAACTTATTAGGAAAAACACTGTAATAATGAAGGGAGTTATTCCCGTTTGTAACCGACCAAAACCACTTTCAGTTGTGGAAAGACAACGTCTTGATCGATAAAGAAAACCAGGTTGGCGAAAATGCTGAGTGACAAATCGGAAAGTCGACTACTGATACTTTTTATGTATTTTTTATTATTTGTAGGTTTCTTCTGAAAGAAACTAAACATTAAGCCAGTGCTTTCACACATACGAACTTGTCCGTACGGATACGGATGTCAAAGGTATAATTAATTATAAGATATAGGCTGGATTAACAGTCGGATCGAATCCAGGAACAAAACAGTGATAGTAACCTGGATAGTACAACATGGAGTTCTTCAAGAAAGGGGTTAAAAGGTTTTTACGGGGTCGGCAACGCGTGGTTGATGCCCCCGGTATTGCAAACGTCCATAGGCTGCGGTGACTGCTTACCATCAGGCAGGCTGCAAGCATGTTTGCCACCTTAGTGGTATAAAAAAAACCTGACTTCTAGCGACCCCAATCTTTTTTATATCTGTAAATATATAAAAGAGTTTTAAAACTGTTGGTATTCCAGTTTTTAAGCTATTCTTGTCGGCAACGCCAACCTCTCCAAAACCTCTTAAAAATCAATAATTCATTCTCTGAATTTTTTATGCTATTCAGTAACAAACGAGCAGACAGCCAACCGATAGTAAGTAGTAACTGTCGCCCATAACATCTACAATTCATACATTTAGGTTGCAGGTAACCAGAATGCAGAACCGCAGGTGCGTTGTCACTGTTCTTGGAATGTTCTTGGAACTGATCAACATACCTTTCGAAATCGTTCCTATACGTCAAATTGGTACTACATTGAGCGTAGCATTTCATTTCTATGCCTCGACAAATCAACGGCGGAAATCTATCACTATCCAGCAAACGTTCAGTATCTGCGATTCACGGTCACGTCACGTGACGAATATTTTCCCGATACGCTTTCAAGTGTCAGGGTGACGTAAGCAGACAATCCCCGGATTTATTGATGATAATAAAATGTTTGGCTTTGAACCACTTCGCAGATGGATAGAGCCAAGTAGGAATTTTTGGCATAGGTAATCATTTTTATATTCTTGGAAGTTGACACTTTTGCGAGGAAAGGGAATGGAAATCTCGCGAAAACTTTATAATCGTCGCTCGTAAATCGCAACATAAGATAACGATTTTTTTTATGTTATACGGCAGACAAACAGGCAATCGGGCCACCTGATGGAAAGTGGTCACAGCCATCTATGGACATTTGCAACACCAGGGGCGCTACCAATACGTTACCTACCTCCAAAGAGACCTCTAATTAATGTACCTCTTCAACGATCCCATGTCATAGTCCAAAGGAAACACAGTGGCTGGGAGCTCATTCCACATCCGAATCGTACGAGCGAGAAACGTGCTCGAACCCTCGCATAGATACCACTAGGCTTCGTAGTTTATAACTAGATAGCATATAAAGAGAGAAAGTAGAGTATCGCTCACAATTGATAAACGTCAATGGGGCCTAATCCAAAAATCACGCATATAAATTGACGGTTTTGATTGATGGCTTAAAAGGAACATGGAAACTCTTCCCCGCAAACGTGACATTGACAGCTCCTAAGGCTTAATAAAATAGCTTTTTTGTTCCACAAAGAAATTTAAGTTTGATAAATGGTTAACTAGGGGGGGTTGTCGTTTCATGTTCTTAACCGAATTTTAAAACTGGTTGTCCAGACGAAAGGTATCTTCCGCTAATAAAACCAGTTATGTGAAAGCTGGGTTCCGAAGTGGCGAGGATAAAAGTAGATGTATGGAAATAGTTGTGGATATATGCGACGCTAGAGAGTTGTGTCAGAACAGAGCAAGTGGTAGTCCATAGTCTGCCTACCCCACTTGTGAGGCAGAGGCATGAGCTTTATGTATGTATCTGAGAGGAGTTGTCCTTTGATAACTAGTCGTCCAGGCGGAATGTATCTTCTGCGGAAAAAAACAGTTTAGTTATGTGAGTGGAATTGTCCACTCTTCCGAATAATGAAAACTGCAGTATCATGCTTGTATATTTAAAAAAAAGTTACATTCAAATCTTAACGGAAATATATCTACGAGAAGGTACAGCATCATCATCACAGCCCTATTAACAGTTCACTGAACTTAGGGCCTCTCCCACGAAAGAGCAGGTTATTGCCGTAATCTCCACGCTTGGCAGGCGAGTTGGAGATAGCAGTGTTAGAAATGAAAAAGCTGCTGCCCATTTTTAGTCTACGGAGACTCTATAATACTCTATATACGGATCTTTTGCCTCGAAAACATTAGTCGCCTTGTGCGACACCCATGTGTGTAAAGGCTATGCTACTCTGCCGAATACCATACGGCCACGTAGGTACACATAACTAATAATAATATTATTATCAGCGGTATTCAAAAGTGTATACAGTAAAGTCAATACCTTTAACTTATTCTTCTCTATGATAAGTACATATATAATATAACAATTCCAAACTAATTAGTAAAAAAATGCGAAAGTAACAGCTCTTTCTGTCTGTTACGTTTTCGCGCCTGAAACGCGTTGGATCCCTTAACTGCTAGGCCACCGATGCTCTTACACAATACTCGATAACATTAAACAGTCTTACACAATACACTACAATTTTTTTAAAAAGCTACTTGGCGTTAATGTCCCAGTTGTGCTCTCGCGCACGAGGATCCGGGGTCCGCCTTGACCATGATCCATGATTTGGCAGGTCAGTTAATTATAGTGGAGCGACTGTCATCTGACCTTCATGACCCTGCTACCAGGGGAACCTGACCAGATTGGATGACCAGTCGCCTGAATGTGCAGATTTCATCACGATGTTTTCCTTCACCGTAAGAGCATCGGTTAGTATTCAACTAATGTGCATAACTCAGAAAACAGTCAACAGCGGGATTTGGACCCTGAACCTCTGGCTTACGAGTCGTATACTCTAACCCAGTGGCGTAGCATAGGTCACTAGCACCCGGTGCGGATTCCAAATTTGCCGCCCTCTTATTTTTGTAATCCATTAATAAAAATTTGGGGCATGGTAAAAAGAGTACTTTTATTGATTAACACTAACCTGAAAAGTGAAATTAACATTGTTTGACATAGAGTAGAAGGTAGAATATCACTTAGAAAAATTACAGAGAAAACGTAATACAATAATGGAGTAATCGCCTACTTCACGAACGCTCTTTTGCGCACGAGTATCATTCTAACCTCAACTCCTCAACTGAAAGATTAAAATTTAACTTTTCTAGTCTTCCTTTCAGCAAAGTTTTTGATCACACTTTCAATATCGATTGCATCAGTGAGGTCTTGTTCAATCGACAATTGGCATGTTACTATTTTCGTTCCGATTGTACCTGCGCGCACCGGCGCTCGCAGCTAGGTAACAACAAATAAAAATGACGAAAAAAACACTGAAAGAAATTAACTTTTTTTATATTTTAATTTTTTTTCTAACTGCCACCTCCGCAGCGCCGCCCCCGGCAAAGTGCCGCCCGGTGCGGACCGCACCCTCCGCCCCCCCCATGCTACGCCACTGCTCTAACCGTTTGGCTACCGGCGCTCTCCGAATACTCTACAATAATATGTTGCTTTATTCCAGGCGCGATATGATTTCTAGTGAGCTCGTCGATTGATACAGCTATTTACATTTTGATCGAAAGACTATTGTTAGACTTTTACGAGTAGTGCAAGTTTGAAATAGTACATATAAGTACTTACCTGCACGGCTAGCACAGGTATGCCCGCGACATAGCTCACGCTGCGAGAGAGCGTTTCTGTCCTTCTCTCAACACCAAGATGAAAGAGATAGCACTATCGTCGCATCTTGTCTCGCACGCGAGAGCACACTTGTGCTAGACTTGCTACTCAATAAAAATCATGTCAAAATCAAGTCGCTTCCCACCGACTGTTCCTATGTATCTCTGTACGCTTAGATCTTTTAAACTACGCAACGGATTTTAATGCGGTTTTCAACAATAGATAGAGCGATTTAAGAAGAAGGTTTGTAAGGTTTAAAAAGAAAAGGGTAGGTAGGGGTAAAGTCGTGCCAGATCCACTAGTAAACGATAAATGATAAGGATTATTTTATAAGCATAATCGTTATCTATATTCATAATTATAATAAACAATCCAATGTGGTAGGACTATATACTTGTAACTACTTTGAACTTCCTATATTGGAGTTTGTCTGCGTAAAATACAGTTATTTTTAGACATAAAAAATTGCCCAGTCTTCCCTAGGTTCCCATTTATCTCCTTAGATCCAAACCTGAAGTATTATTTTTGAAAGCAATCGCATTCACGCGAGCGCTCGAAGGCGACTTTAATGTTTGTCTTTTCTGTCTCTATCCTTTCTATTTCAACTTACCACGAATGTGAAAGAGATAATTAGCGCACGCAAGCGCTCGAATGGATGTAAGTCGCTCGCCTCGATTCGAACGGCTTTCAATTTTGATTTTCGACATGTAACATTTCTATATTTTTTAAATTGCACTGGGAACACTGAAAGGGTACGGTTCAAAAATCAGCATCATGTATCAAAATATAGAATTTTTTCACGTCGGAAATCAAATTTGAAAACTGTTCGAATCGAGGCGAGCAATTACAAAATAGTACCCCTGTTCTGAAGTTTAGGCGTCAAAACGTAACTCACAGATAAAAACAGACTTTCGCATTGCATTTGTTTGGTTATCATCATCATCACAGCCCGTAACAGTCTACTGCAGGACTTAGGGCCTCTCCCACGAAAGGGGAGGTTATTGACATAATCTCCACGCTTGGCAGGCGGGTTGGAGATTGCAGTGTTTAAATATAACAATAGAAAATGCTGCTGCCCATTTTCCAGACTACGGAGACTCTTGATCTTTTGCCTCGAAAATATTAGTCGCCTTGTACGACACCCATGAGTGTAAGGGGTTGTTTGGTTATACCATAATGTTTTTAAATGCTATAGCAAGGAAAAAAGAAAATTATATTTTGCTATTTCCTTATTAACAATGTTTTCAACGTATAATTTCGATGTTTTGGAAACTTCTTTATCTCGTTATTCACGATAAATAATTTCGTGTCAACCCTTTTCACGACCCGGATCAACTTTGCCCAAAGTTGTTGCAAACATTCGTACTTAGGCGAGACGTTCCTACTCGGAAGAGTGTTGCCTCAAATATATTTCTATCACACGACTACTTATACAAGTATTAAGTATGTTCTTTAACTATCTTGAATGAGGAAGATGTTTTCGTTTTTCGATTTCCTGGATGTAGTTACTTTTGGATTATGCGCTTATCACATTTGGCTAAATTTAGATGAAAAAAGCGTAGGCGCAAGTCAAAGTGGAATGTATTGCTCATAAAATAAAGTACATTTTGGTACCACTTAGATTATTGTTACGCGTCGCTCCGCTTTCCAATGGACGCGATGAAAAATGGATCTTATTCTATGAGAAATACATTCTACTTTGACTTTCTCTCACTCTTTTTGCTTCTGAATTCTGAACTTAGGCATGCGCTTATTAAAGCGTATAAGCAGTTTCATAGAGCGTCCAGAACGGTCCATATGAAGAAAATCACGAGAACGTTGAAAAGTTGGCGACATTTTTTAATAAACTTAATTAAAATAAACTATGATAAAAGTAGCCTTTGTCCTTTTCTAAGTCTAACAAACTGGAGAACTATGAAATTATTAAGTTATAAAACGAAAGCAAATGAATTAAAATTTGCGTAAAATATAAAAATTGAAAAGTTCTGCTTGTTATTAATCCGTTACTAATAAATATAGCTGTTACGTAGTAAATACGTAAACCTAAACAAATCTCGCAAAATAAGTTTCGAAAATTAAAACGGCTATTTAATTTATTTCGCCCACGTTTATTTACATTAGAAATTTGAATAAACCCTAGGGATGAACCGACTTTTACTCATAACAAATACCTATACAGGCCCTTGTAAAAACAAATTTACAAAGCCTTCAAAGCCCAATCAAATGTAAAGTAGATTTTGATATCAGATGGTAGGATTCTGTCAAGCCTGAAGAGTCCACCTGGGTGAATACCAAAGCATCAATGCTTGCATTGTTGTGTTCCAGTTTGAAGGATAAGGTTGCCAGCGAAATTACAGGCATGAGGCATTTCAGCGTAGACCTCATAGTGACAACGCATCTGCGGTTCTGCATTTGTGTTACCTGCAACCTAAATGTATGAATTGTAGATGTTATGGGGTACAGTTACCATTTACCATCAGGTGGACTGTCTGCTCGTTTATACCTAAATAAGAGCAAGTACCTACATCAATTAGTCCATTCAACTATTCATACGAACTCTAAATGGTTTGTTTAAAATATAAGATTCAATGGAATTAGGCTGCCGTAAACCACACGGTCTCAAGGATATTATATACATATAAAGTAATTTTCGTAATTAATTATGGCGAAAACAACGAATTGTTGAAAAATAGCGATATATTTTAAATAATTTCGCTGCTGTGACTTAATAAGTTAATGATTATAAAAAAAGTGCCAATGAACCCAATGCGGGAGAGAATCTTTGGGTAATCGAAAATACATCACCACTAAACTAATTAGAATTTCCATTTAAATTAGTGCGTCCAACTGCCACTCGTGTTAGTACCTAAACTCTTCGGTAGAAAAAGTTTCACAATTGCTTTTGCGAAATTAAACAAATTAATGATATTTCATTTTGATGTTTTGGATACTGGATAAACTAATTGGCTCCCAATAGCAGTTCAACAGCAGTGTTAATTGTAGCAGAATACCTAAAATGCGTAAAATTGTCATTGAGCGTAATTGTGATCTAATTATAATTAAATCGCCTCATTAGTAAAGTAGCGGACTTGAGGTCAGTTTTCGAATAAATTCTTTGTATCGAAAGTGCAAATACATTATTCCAAAAGATTATTAGAAAGATTAAGGAGCTTTGTCCGAAGACTGTCACTCCGACAAGTCAACAAAAACAACATAAATAAATTTTCAAAAGATGACATGATTTTCAACTAGTACCAAACTCGACATCATTATAATTTCTCGAGGCACTCAAACTATATTTCGTCGTGTATTCTAGAACAATGACGTCGGTTAATGGAATTCACTCCGAACTTTGATCTAAACCCGCTCGCAAAGGAGCGCCTCTTCAACTATTTACAAGATCCATAACACCATCTCCATGTACTTAAATATTCAGCAGTAGTAATTTTAGTAACCGCAGTATTCAAACAGTGAGAGACAATAATTATGACACTTGAATTATTCACATTATGAAGTAATTATTTAGTAGTTTAAGCAGTTAGTGCAAACTGGTTTCATGAGGTTTTCCCTGGAGAGTACAGCATGGAGTTCTTCAAGAAAGAAGTGAAAAGGTTTTTACGGGATCGGCAATGCGGGGGTGATGCCTCTGGTATTGCAAGTCCACAGGCTGCAGTGACTGCTTACCATCAGGCAGGCCGTAACCTTGTTTGCCACCTTAGTGGTATTAAAAAAATGCAGACGGAAGACTGTTTTAAATTATCAATAAAAGAAATGCAAAGTTCAGAAGCTAATCATTAATATTAAAGATACTGAAAATCCTTTTGCTACACGTTCATATCTACAATAGTTGACAACGATTCGATGATGTCACTGGATTAGTAAAAAAAATTACAGAAAGTAAACGGCGGATGCTCGCCGAAACGCCGTAAATGGCCTCTAAATTATTGAATAATTTGGGAAAAGCTTATGTTTCAGTGTTTCTAAGGATTAATATTAATGAATTAGAATTCGTGAGCTACTATTAGTCGCCTATTAGTTTCGCTAATATGCGGCCGACGCTAATTTGGTGTCGCCCGCTGGTTACCTTTCTGTGAAGGCTCCTCCATCGGTTTCCAGTGACCAGAGGTAAAACAAGGTAGATGGGAAGGAACTAACTGCTCGGACGATGATGATGATAACGAAAAAAAATATATATGAAAAATATTTATTACTTTTTAACAATTTCCTTAAAACTACTGATTGAAGTGTTCTTGTAAGCTAAACAGCCTGTGTTAGAAAACTCGCTCCACAATATCTAAATTTAAGTACCTACTGATATAATTTAAAATGAGATAATAATTAAATGGTTTATTAAATAATACCGACGTACAGAAAAAAAAAATATAACCCCTAATCAAATTAAGCTAGGTACTAAATAAACTAAAGATAAAAAAATCATACTGTTGTACCTTGTGTGATAATTATCGCGATAGTTTAAAACTTTATGTAATTAATGAGAAATATATAAGACAGGGTACCCTGGACCCTTTAAGCTTGACAGGGTCCTACCACCAGGATATGGGTTAACCGGTGAACTAGTTCTTGTGGGTAGCCCTTTTCGATCAGTCACATCTTTCGGCCATTATTCATGATAATATCGAGGGTAGAGCTCCATTCTTCGTTAATAGGTGCAATTTACCTATCTAAGTACCTTCTCTTTGATACGATGAAACCCAACAAAAGGGCGAAGAAATAAATATTTTTCATTTAAAATAAACACTTCCCGAAATGCTTGCGTGTCCAACGAAAGAAAGTAAAAGAAACAGCTGGTTAAATTTAGATAAGTAATTACCCTGTTGGGGATATCTACTGCGGCACCTCCACTTTATTGCGTGGTATTAAATAATGCTGCTTGACAGAAAGAAATGAGCACGGAAAAATTTTTTTGAAACATTAGAGGGCCTAATTACTTCGGCTATTATATTACTTTATGTTGTTATTTTATTTATTTCCTGAGATGTCTGTGTTTGTTTAGATTCCTGGGATTTTTATTATTATAGTAAGTATTGTGATTTTTACAGAACTTATTGTGCAACTGTGTCTAGAACAATATTAAAATAGGAATAAGCTTTTTGTGGGAAGGAGGATGTACTTAGCTTAATTTTATATTGCCTAGAGAGGCGTACGGAGGGTCAGTCTGTCTGATGGAAAGCGGCTACCACCGTCCAGGACATCTACAACCTAAGGGATGCGGTGCCAGGCTTTGAAGTACCTGTAGCCATGCCTTTGAAGAACCCCATGTTATAGAAATAATTATACTTATAATCATTCTTGAAAAATTAAGTTGAAATCATCATATAAGTGCACTTTATTCCTTGCAGAGACTGAATCGTAGTTAGTCTGGTGTGCGAAACTACGGGTTTCAAATTGAAAGTGCATTATTATTGCTACTAGTTTATCGCAGGTGGCAAAGAAAGCAATAACTTACTACTGTACGCCTCTAATTCCTACAGCAATTTAGTTTAATATTTGAGATTTCAGATACTAGGCGTAGTCGACGACGACTCGCGACTATTATTCTGTTGTGGTGTAATAAATGTGTTTTCTTTCTTTCAAAAAAGGTTCCGTATATTAACTGACAAAGCTAATAATGCAGATGTATTACAGTTAGTTCAGTAATCTCTGCAGTGGACTAGTCACATTCATAAGTTGTCATTAAGCAGAAAATATTAATTCAATTTTAGGAATTATGGACGCCTGACATTTTTCGTTTGAAAACCTTAGTATGTTATTTTTTATCAGGCGCTACCTATACGTAAAATCAAATACTACATATAGCATGTAATGAGATGAGAGATATTTGAGATATGATATGAAATATAAGATATTTTTTTATACGGCCTTTCCTGCTGGCAAAAAAAAGCGTTATCCGCTCGATGATGCCGCGGCGCCTAATATTTATTATGACGTTTGTAAGTGTTTGTGAAAACCTAAATTGAATAAACGTATTTAATTTTATGTACCTGTGTTCTGCATCTGACTGTACCTATAATATATACCATATGCCGAACAAGCGTTGATGCTTAGATTGCTTTTGAGTTGAGAACAACACTATAATGTATTGCACTGCAAATATAACGATCAAATCATCAGCCCATAACAGTCCACTGCTTAACTCGAGGCTCTCCACATAACATCATTGGAAGTTGTGGCTAATCTCTTGATCTTAAAGATCACAGTATTGGAAATAAAAAAAAAACACATCTACTGGTCTACGAAGATCTAGCTGCCCACTGTTGTCGTGCTAGATAGAAGTTTGTAGATACAAACTTACGTAGAGAGATCACTTACTTCAACGTAAATTGAAGGACGCTAGCTAGAGCTGTTTCGCAATTTCGCTTGAGCGAAAGACATCTTCCTTCTTGAGATCTTGAGATCTTTGTCTTAAGACAAAGATTAGTGTTTGTGTCCTCGTCCTAGTGCAAGGGCTCTATTTTTGAAGTCTCACAAGCGCTCGCGTGCGCTACATATCTCTTTTACACTCGCGGTAACTTGCTACGGATAGAAATAAAAAGCATAAGAAGGACCCTGGTCTGCCTCTAAAACATTGGATTGGCTTTATTCTACTCTACCAGATACCACGCGAAACTGAAGTTATATACTAAGGGAAATTTTAACGACGAAAAATGTAGATTCCAATCTCCATCACGAGCTGGCGCGTGATCGCGAGGAGTGGAATAATCAGGGCCTTTACTCAGTCGAGTGAGATAATAAATAATCTGTGACATTTAAAATTGTATTTTAAATTACACTTTATCTTAACTTTGACGATCTGTGTGGTTCAGTGGGATAACATCGGTCTGCCACGTAGAGTTCCCGGGTTCGATCCCCGGCCGAGCATAAAATGAAATTATGAATTTTATTTTTTGTTACGGGTCTGGGTGTAAGTTTGTGCTTAAAAAGAGCGTCGGTGGCCGAGCGGTTAGAGTATCCGACTCGTAAGCCAGAGGTGTACCAATGACTGTTTTCTGAGTTATGTACATTAGTTGAATACTAACCGATGCTCTTACGGTGAGCGAAAACATCGCGATGAAACCTGCACATTCAGGCGACTGGATGTGTAACCATGATCCAATCTGGTCAGGTTCCCCTGGTAGCAGGGTCATGGAGGTCAGATGGCAGTCGCTCCACTGACCTAACAAATCCTGGATCACTGGAGTCACGGCGGACTTAGGGCCTTCGTGCGCGAGAGCACAACCGGAACATTAACGCCAAGATGATATTTTTTTATTTTTTAAGTTTGTACTTAAAAAAGTATATAAGTAGTGTTATTAGTTTAGTGTGAGTATTTAATTACTCAACACGAATGTCATGCAAGGAATGTTTGTGGAAGAAAGGGCGAATAATTATTACGGGGAAAGGACAAGGAAATGGATAGTGCCACGATTACTGAACAGTGTGGATAAAGATATATCCAAAGCGGACTCCATAGGTATCCTTAAGGAAAAATACAAAGAACAGTTTGTTATGCAACAGCTAACCAAAGTATTATGTACCTATTATTACACCATGTTTGCTTTCTGCCGATGCGCGTCGCGCTGGCGCTTGTGGGTTTGTAGGTACCTACCAACCCGCAAGCGCGGGAGCACGCGTACTTGTGGACCGCAGTATTTTTAGTATAAATAGTTTGTAGTAAGTAAGTAAAGTAGTGTTGTAAGTTATAAGATGTTGTGAACGGTAGTACGTAGTACAATGCACATAATTGGCATAGAGAGCGCATCTGTCGTAAAACTGCTGCGCTGTTTGACTGAGTCCATAAAAATGTAATATTTATTACTGTCATGTTGGAAAAAAAAAAGTTGTTTAGCACGACGCAGTGACAAACGCGCACACAACCCACCTGATAGTAAGCGGTAACTGTCGCCCATAACATCTACCATCCACGAATTTAGGTTGCAGGCAACAAAACTACAGAACCGCAGGTGCGTTGTCATTGTAAGAACTAAGATGACATGTCTCATGCCAAATGCTCGTAGCTTGGTGGCAGAAGTAGATAAGGCGGTGATACCCACCCAGGCGGACTCTTCAGGGTTGACAGAGCCCTACCACCTAATATACTGGACCTGATTTTCAGTACAAGACTCTTATTTTACCATCAATAAGTATAGGAATTTTATTTCCTATAAATATTAAACAGTCTATGGTGAGCCATTCGTAAAAAATACATAAAAGTTTCGGAGGTCAGTCATACTTTATGTAAAATCATGTTAGGTATTTGTTTATGACCTATGGATATTGGAAGGCGATTTAATGGAGGCAAGTAGGTAGTAAAAATCCCATTAGTAGGTGCATATTTATGTCTGGATGTGCTCATGTACGCAAATAACGCTTCAATCCCCACTGGCGTCGCCTAGAATGTAATATGAGATACGTTCGTAACTGTGACTTGGTATTAATATTATCTGTTGTGACACGATAATGCATAGAAAAATATGAATTATAATGTAGGTAATATTATGATGTATATGTATATTATACGTGTAATCCAGTAGAATAGCATAGCACCAACACCTTCATTACACGTTGCGAAATCGATTAGACTTAAAATGAATTTTAGGAAAAAACATATTTTGCTACCATAATTATCAAAAATCTGCCCAATGAAATGTCTACAAATATTAATGAATATATTTTGCATGCGTTCTGTTTGACACCCAGCACATTTTGCAGAACAAACAAGTCTATTGTATTTATTATTAATGACCTTACACCTCAGACTAGCTACCTCTAGGAGCTCTGTGACCTAAACAGTGAGAGTAGCAATATCTTGTTTCTTCTCTGAACCATCGCCAAGTGGGCCGACACCGCATGTATGTCGATTATGACGATATGCAATGATATTGATTACCTGAGTGGTTCAGTCTGCCAAGCAGAGTTCCCGGTTCGATTCCCGACAGGACAGAAATTGAAATGATAAATTTTAATTTCTGGTTAGGGTCTGGGTGTAGTGTGTATAGTAATTAAAGTTATAAGTAGTGAATCAGTTGGCTAGCACCCATAATATAACATTTGCTTGCTTTGAGTCCAGATGGCGCTTGTGATTTGTGCAAGCATATATTTATTTCAAAATTCTCCATTTAAGTGGAGCTCTAAACAATGGTGGATTTACTGAGCTTTGTTTTAGCTGTGTAGAATTTAACACGAACTACATTCCTTCACAGGTGTCATGAGCCACTAAGATCATAGAGACCCATCATGGAGCTAACTACGTAAACCAGAAAGTGGCCAGCACAATTTTCTGTTGACTATTTCCAACGCTGCGATCTTCAACGCAAATAAAATAAAACAACAAAACATCCACCCTAACCACAAACCGTCTCTGCACATCCTTGGCATTAACAATTTGCGAAGGGGAAAGACACTCACAGAAATCTCCAACTGTCATCTGAACCCCTCTGCCACAAACAAACAACATACAAAGCTGTATACTTAGCTATATGCGCTCCAGTATGACAGATATCCCTATTTATCTTACTTATGAGAAACTCCAGCGTATTATGAGCAAATTAACACAAGGGCGTCATGTTGATAGAAACAAAACAACTCGAATGAAAATGATATCACTAAACGTACGTGACATCCAAACTTTATGATGTTTGGCTGAGATCGAGGTCGGTAGAAGTTGCGGGCTAAGTTCTATCGCTGTTATGTTTTTCATGTGATCCCGTTATCTTGGTGGTAATGTGTCGGTTTGCTCACGCGCCCGAGGGCCTGGGGTCCGCCTTGACAATTATCCAGGATATGGCAGATCAGGTAATTATAGTGGAGCGACTGCTATCTGACCTCCGTGATCCTGTTAATAGGGGAACCTGATCATATTGGATCGTGGTTACACACTCAGTCACCTGGACGTGCAGATTTCATCACGATATTTTCCCTCAGCGTAAAGCTACCCTTTCCTTTTTGTTTATAAACCTCACTATGGAATCATTGTACCTATTGTTGAAAACTGCATTAGTGGTGGGCGAAACGCTGGCGACACTACATTTTCAGCGCTATTTCTGTCTCTCGCAGTGCATGACGTCATCACGGGTGTCGGAACGAGAGTGAAACACAAACTAGTAGTAGCGGAGCGTTCAGAAGTTTTGTCGCAAAAGTATTACTTAAGGCGGTACGATTTTATGCAAATTTTATTAAATGTTTGATCGACATTCCTTTAAGGGCTTGATGTTTTTAATGTAAGTTTGTGCAATTGACCGTTAGTAAAGTATGTATAATTGTGTGCGAAATAATGATAATAATATCAAACAAAGCAATGAAACAGAAAAATAATGAAATCACCAAACAACGCCATCTAGCGGCGACTTGTGCTTTTTTCGATTTACCTGCTTTATTTTAAATCATTAACCTACAGAAACCTATTTTGCGCACCATTAAATACATTTACTAAGAGTATAAATCTTAATACTCAACTCAAACGAATGAAATAATGACGAGAGAAATTTAGTATGGGCATCGAATCACCTTAAGACGTGAGTGGATACTTTTGGCATTACCTTTCCATCGCAGTTATTTTCTGAAAATAACTGTGATGAAAAGTAAGTAAGTAAAAATTATTTATTGCACATGCCAAAAGTAAACAGTACCTATACAACAACAGTCAGTATACTAACTAACTAGTTTTGGTAAAACTTAACGTTAGTTTCATTTTAATCAAGAAAGACTTCTAAGAAGTGTAAACTGTTTTTGTATCTGGCCTTTTCTATATTCTGTTTACCAAGGGGTAGGAATAGCGAAATCTCCTAACACAGGTATTTTACTTAAATGGAGACTTCATTAAAAATGTACAAACGAGGAACACAAAATAAACATTTTTTATTTTGATTTGATTGCTGACGGCATCTTGTTGCAGCCAATTTAATTCATCTAACTATGCACCATAGCCCTGTATGTAGCTGTAGGTGCAAAGGAATTTATTCTTAGGTCGTCTTTCACTATTTTCTTAATCGCATGTAAGCTTTAGTTAAACACAAAATTTCATACAAAAATGTCGTCAAACGTCATTCTTTATTAGTTGGCTTGTATAATGGATACATTGTCTTCGGACAAAGCTCTTTTTTTATGCTACTCAGTGACAAACGAGCAGAGAGCCCATCTGATGGTAAGTGGTAACTGTCACACATCTACAATCCATACATTTAGGTTGCAGGTAACACAAATGCAGAACCGCAGGTGCGTTGTCACTGTGAAAACAAAGATTAAACAAAAACGTGTTTAACTATTTGGTGCAGACCAGGCTCAAAGTGATAAAGCACTTATGTTCTCTGCTTACCTATATCTGGTGGTATTTTTAATATTTTTCCGGGATAAACAGTGTTCGCTCCCGAGTAGTTTTCCATTAAGTACTGGAATCATTTTTAGAATCGTCTCCGGCGTGCGATAAAATAAACAAACAATTTTATCTGCTTCGGTCTTTGGTTATGAAATAAGTACCTACGTAGGTACCACATTTATAATAATAATTGATAGTGAGAAAGTTCTTGCAAATTTACCCTAACAGTACTCTTATAAACCAGTCTAAAGTTGCTCCTACTTGGTTGTATCAAGTAGGTGTAATTTCATACCAGCTGAGGCTGTAAATGTCTAAAACATAAATATACAAATAATAATAACAATAACTACTATAGTTATAAAAACTTCATAATTATTTGGCATAAAGCCCGCGATAATGATTTACAATCTAAAATATTTTATTCTAAAATATTACATCAATACATAATAATAATAAACCGTTTATTTCAGGCATTACAAATTACAAGGTATAAACAATATAATATATTCTACCATAAAAACTAATATTATGGTCAGAGGTGAGTACAGTTAATATAAAAGTTGACTTCCATAATCGTTAGGAAAAAGTCGTGGGTGTTATAAAAATAGACACATATATAAATCAATCATAAAACACTGTATGAGCCTTGTATGCTTAAAATGCGTCTCTTCATAACAGAAGTATTACATACAAATACCATTATTTGGCAGCAGTGAATGGCTATGCAGCCATTTGCGTAAAAATACACGTTTATTTGGCACCAAATCTGAACATAATAATATGAGTGGAGCACGAAATGCTATAATCGTAAAAAAGATTTATTTACCACAGTTCACTGTATGATAATTTTGAACATTTATCAAGTAGCTACTCAGAGCAAAAACACAGCAGTACGAAATTTTGTGTGACATCAAATAAATGGAGGGTCCTAATAGTCTTTTATCCCTTGTAAAAGAAACTTTAATGAAAACAATCAAAGTATTAAAAATACAGTAGGTACCTACCTATGAATACTTGGGCCGTATTCAAAGACTCATCAAGCTTCATGACGTAACAATTTATTTGTTTTTACATGTTATTTTTATTTGTTTTTCAATGTTTCTAGACAACAGTCTACCCATTAGCATAATGACTGTAAAGTGATCGTAATAAAATAAAAATAATACAAAACCCACAATTTATCCTTTAAAAATGTTTTATATAGAATATCTGGAGCGTCGGTAGCCGAGCGGTTAGAGTATCCGACTCGTAAGCCAGAGGTCTCGGGTTCGAATCCCGCTCCGGCCATGTACCAATGACTGTTTTCTGAGTTATGTACATTAGTTGAATACTAACCGATGCTCTTACGGTGAGGGAAAACATCGTGATGAAACCTGCACATTCAGGCGACTGGATGTGTGTAACCATGATCCAATCCGGTCAGGTTCCCCTGGTAGCAGGGTCAAGGAGGTCAGATGGCAGTCGCTCCACTGTAATTACCTGATCTGCCAAATCCTGGATCATGGTCAAGGCGGACCCTGGGCCCTCGTGCACGAGAGCACAACCGGGACTTTAACGCCAAGGTTAAATATGGAAATAAACAGCAGAGAATAGGAATTATGTCTGTAAATGTTATGTAATGTCCTCACATTTATAATTGTAGTTTTAGGGGTCAGCCTACTCTAACTACCTCTAGTTACCCCTAAAACTACAATTATAAACAAAACAACAAGAGACATTTTTTTCAACATTTGCAAAATTAATCATATATTACCTACACTATAGCGATAATGAACTGATCTCTTAGATGATTTTCTTCGATATTAATATAAAATACGGATTATTAATAAATAATTGTCATTTTACATAATTTTATATTGTTACTTTTCCCAGCAGTCTTTCAACTAAAATGATGATGATGATTCCGGGAATAGAAATACTATTTATAAAAATACAAAATCCTTTTACATAGTAATGTATTCGTATATTGGGTTTTCCTTATTTACAAGTATTATGTCCATATGAAACATTACTCGTACTTACATTATTTTCTGATACATGCCTATACAAACAATGGGTCAAACCCGGGTCAGCTAACGTTATTGAAATACCTACAAAAGGACAAAAGATGATGAGAACAATAGAAACAAGTAACCTTGTTATGAGAGTGAAGTATCATAAAATTAATTCAGGAAAGTAAGCGTATTACACAATAGCATATTCAGCACATATTGTAGTATTGCTTTAGTAGCATATTATATCTACTTATTTTACTCGCAGCTACTTATTTTATGTGCATATCTTCACTTTTGTTTTGATTCAGACGACTAAAACCATGATCAAATCTGATCAAAGGGAGAGTTTTGCTTCGATTTTACTTTAGTTTGCTAAAATTAGTATGAAGATAAAACTTGATTTAGGTACCACTAGGTGGCGCTATAAATTTTTTCATACTAATCTACACGTAAACTCAAATGCGATAGTGAAGAAATTCAAACTTACAGTCAGCCCTCTAGTTTCCTGGTTAACAGGGTCACGGACGGAGGTCAGATAGCAGTCAATCTATTGTAATTAGCTCATTTATCAAATCCTGGATCATGATCAAGACGAATTCCGAGCCCTCACGCAAGAGTACAACCGATATATCGACACCAAGATAATTATGGTTATTCTTAAATGTGTTTTTTAGAAGCGAAGACATTTAAATTGAAATAGAACAAAGATAAATTATAAAGTATTTCAGTGAAACTAGCTTTATTGCAAAGGTAAATTAATGGCATTTATGCTAATAATATTAAGAGCGTCGGTGGCCGAGCGGTAAGAGTATGCGACTCGTAAGCCAGAGGTCCCGGGTTCGAATCCCGCTTCGGCCATGTACCAATGACTGTTTTCTGAGTTATGTACATGTACATTAGTTGAATACTATCCGATGCTCTTACGGTGAGGGAAAACATCGTGATGAAATCTGCACGTTCAGGCGACTGAGTGTGTAACCATGATCCAATCTGGTCAGGTTCCTCTGGTAGCAGGGTCACGGAGGTCAGATGGCAGTCGCTCCACTGTAATTACCTGACCTGCCAAATCCTGGATTATGGTCAAGGCGGACCCCGAGCCCTCGTGCGCGAGAGCACAACCATATGTTAATAATATATTTTCGGCAATGTAGCTACCGTGACTGGCGCGAAGATTGCCAATCTGGATATCCTATTTTCATACACTTCTCGTAACAATTGCGGCCGTATTTCGCTAATAATTCACCGAATATTGTGTTCGATCATCTCTTGTTTATCGGTGTAGACAATTGATTTGAAATATCTCCAAAGAAAATAATGTAATACAGTAACAATAAGAATAAATTTATTTGGTTACATATAAATAGGTCCAAAAATGACAAGAATCGTAAGTAAGTCTACCTACAGACAGATGAATGTATCAAATAAACATTATTGTATTATATTAACATATTAACACAAACAAAATATTTGCAAAACCTTAATAAATAAAAAAGTCATCCACATCACTGCCCCCAGGAATGGTTCCCAGAAAGCTGGCTACGATGGCTAATAGAGTTGGTAGCCAACATCGTCACAATCACATAGACACGATTTCGGTAGCCAACGTGAAATATTCGTTGATCTACGTTTTTGCTTCTGCTTTTATACTTTACATCAGGTATGGTGGCAGTCAAATACCTGACGATAATTTATATAAAACAATGGATTAAGACACGTTTTTCTATAGGTATAGGCCGATATACAATTGTGCCGGCTGGAGTTCGCAGTGTTAAAAAACATATCTTACTGCTATCTATTCTTAGATATTCCTAGGATTAAAATGGTAGGTAACTAGATCTCTGTATGGTGTTGGTCAGGTAGGTGCTGAAGATTACAATGCGGCAGTTAATTTTGAAGTACCAATTTGTCGTATTTACGACGTCGTTACCGGGTACGAGACGAAAAGAAGCACAAGTCACGCGTTTGGAAGTTTTAGTATGAAGCAAAACACGTCAGAGTGACGCGGGAAGGATTTTATTTTTTAACTTAGCAGAGCGTTTGCTCACTCACTGTACCCGATCTGAGCAATTACAGATCTACAATACAACAAGTTTAAGATGGCAAAAGTTGCGGTGTCACCTACATAACGGAATATGTATCGTCTGAATACGTCTAACACTTCTATCAAAATTTGTTAGTTTTTTTGCCATTGGAAAACTTAAGCTTAACGGTTTTACAACTCGGACCGACTCGGATAGTCTAGGTATTCTTATCTTGAACGCACACTCATGCAGTGCGCTGCGCAGTGCACTGCACGATGTGGCAAAACTTGTTACACGCCGAGCAATTTGTATGCAAGTACATTGACAGATGGCGGAATGTCCCACTGTGCAGCGCGCCGCGCGGCGCACTGCATGATGGGGCAAGACCCGCAATTGAAGCCCGAAATGTCAGTTCTGTATGAATTTTGTCTACGTTTTTCAATTTGGCCCCATCGTGCAGCGTGCGGTGCGATGTCAGTAGATGTCAACATGAAACGTCACATCTGACTGTTTCTTTTTACCAACAGTTCGAATCTTTCCTCTTTATGTGACACAGGTCACACACATATATCTGTCTACTTTTTTTAGTAGGTACAGATACAACGCGTGTGAATGAAATAGGAAACCGACCTTGTCAAAGAAAGTTTGACCGATGATGCGTAAGCCCCTCCCCTTTTTCTGATTCTTTAATATTATCGTAGTTGTTTCGCTTTCGTGATCCTGTCGTCATTCTCATCTCAGTTCATCCCGAAATATAAATAAGGCATGTTTGGTTCTAGAACACTAGTTTCTAAATAGAAATGCTGGTTCTCGTAGAAATCTACATTTTAGATGGCACCTGTCAAACTTAAAACTGTAATAACTCTGAAACTATTGGTGCTTGAATACTAGTTCCTAAAGAGAAATGATAGTGCTCGTCGAGATCTACATTTCGGTTGACAGCTGTCAATCTTAAAACTGTAATAACTCTGAAACTATTGGCCTTAAAACGCTTGTTCCAGAACAGCAAAAACTTATAGATATCGACGGGCACTATCATTTCTTTTTAGGATCTAGTTTTCTAAGAGCAATGGTTTCCGAGTTATTTAAGTTTATACACTCTCTTTATACTTACTACTGATGTTTTACTTTGTAGTTATAATTTTGAATGAGCCACCATGGTATACACTCAGTTTAAGTAAACATTCGTAAAGGACAGAAATAACTACGTTTTAAAACATTTTGTCGTAATATTGTCCCAAAATCATGTCTTCAACCAGCTGAGGACAAATTTAAGCAGTGCGGTATATCCCACAACAGAATTAATCAATGTGAATTACAAATTCCCAACATGACCGAATCAATCTTCTGAATGAAAAATTTTGAAGTTTTATTCTCAAGATAATGTATTATCATAGAGCCTGTAACCATCGGACAATCAATACGCTTTTAACGAAAATCGGCCAAGTAGTTTTTGAGCTAGAATTTACATCCATACTAACATTCATATCCACATACAAACCCCTTTCTCCCGCAAGAGTAGGTAGAGACGACATTGTTCCACTTGACAAATCTCTGTCGATTCTTCCACGTTTATCAACTTTACATACATAGACAGTTAACTTCATTACCCTTCCTTGGCGCCCTCATAGTCGGGTAAAAACATCAGTTATCATAGTATTCGAGGAAGATCAATCAAGGTGGTCCAAATTCTTCACAAGTTTCTTTTGTTATACTTTTTAGTTAAAAAAGCAACATTCGCGTTTCATACATTTTTGGATCAAAAATCAATCAGAACAAAATTATTAGTTTCCAATAGAGAAAACAGTTCTTTACATTGTTTACTGTGACGTCAAATCCGCACGTCCGATGGTCGATTGTTATTTGCTTTTAGAAAAGCGATACTTAGTACCTACTGTACGCCCGGTGGTACATAGTGGTGGTGGTGGGCGTACTGGTTTGGCACCATAGTAAGAAATAATAGAACCTGTGTGCTGTCTCTGAAAATTGCATAATATTTTTCTGGTCGGCCCTTTAGCGTTTTAATCAAAAATGAATGACATCCTTTTCGTACGTTTCTCTTGGTTGCATTTGAGACAGTCTCTTGGTTGCAAAGTGACTGGAGATAAAAAAATCTCTAGTCACTTTTTACTAAGTTTTTACGGCTGCGTGTGAACAGACAGTCGGAGACATATTATGGTCAATAATCATGCGAGTCGTTTAAAATAACGCGCGTAAAAGCGCCGAAAAAGCTCTCGTGCAAACGTTGCCTAACTCAAAATCTTTCGTTAATGTCTCGTGCGAACGTTGCCTAACTTGAAAAACCAGAATAACACCACCGTTTTCTTTGTTGTCACCGTGACGTGGCACCGTGCGGTGCGCCGCGCAGTGCACTGCACTTCATGAGTGGAGCTAGACCCTTAGAGTGGCAACCACCAAAGGCAAAGCATCAACTACCGGCACCGCATCTGCTCCCATTATATATCTGATATCCTGGACGACGGTGGCCGCTTTCTATCAGGTGGACCATTCGTTCCTGTACCTCATTAGGCAATACAAAAACCTTAAATTCGGTTCGGGTTCAGTGTATGCGCGCTATTTTATCATAAAACAAAACACAAAATCGTCAGAACCAACTCGAATCGCTTTTTTCATCCACTTCGCCTACTCGATGGCTATATGAGTAAAAATCACATTATATGGTACACGGTGGCAATTTCTGAGCACTTTAGAGCTTGACTCGCGCCCTCGAGCCAAAGGAGGGTCCATTTGGAGGCTGAACGAGCCACACTGGGGCATTTTTAAGGAATTCGCCTTAGATCAGCGATTATCGCTGCCGCTTATCTTACCCTCCTGCATCATTGACCTCATTGACCGAGGTGTCACGTAATAAGGTTGGCATTATAGTAAGTTCATACTTGTGGGTCTGTATCGGTTTCTCATTTACACATAACTAGTGGATCCGGAGCTACTTGACGACCTTGGTCAGGACCTTCAGTGGTCAACATGCCAGTCAACCACGCAAGAGGTCCCGGGTTCGATTCCCGGCCGGGCAGAAATTGAAATGATGAATTTTAATTTCTGTTACGGGTCTGGGTGTAGTATGTATAATAAGTATGTATTTAAAAAAGTATATAAGTAGTATATCAGTAATCTAGCACCCATAGTACAAGCTTTGCTTAGTTTGGGGCTAGATAGCGCTGTGTGAATTTGTCCACGATTATTTTTTTAATTATTTATTTATTTACTTCGTTCGCGTACACCAACTTTACCGCCTTTACCTTGCTTATAAACCTACATGGTTAAATATTGCTTATTCTCATTAAAGACATAACAAATAAGATCATTTGACGTTCGCACTTTTTAGCATAATCACCAATTGATTCACTATGTATTTACTTATTTTAGTCACCACATATTCTCGGAGCGTCGGTGGCTAAGGGGTTAAGGTATGCGACTCGTATACGAGAGGTACCAGGTTCGAACCTCACCCAGGCCATGTACCAATTACTCTTTTCTGTGTTATGTACATTAGTTAAATGCTAACCGATGCTCTTACACTAACACATGCTAACCGTAAATATCGTGATGAAACCTGCACATTCAGGCCATGTTGTCCGTAGCAGGGTCACGGAGGTCTAATAGCAGTCGCTCTACTGTAATTGTCAGATCTGCCATATTCTGGATCATGGTCAAGGCGGATCCCGGGCCCTCGCGCGAGCATAACCGGGATATTAATAATTATGTAAAAGTCGATACTACCTTTAACAATTTATTGTCCAAAGTGGTTAAAAACGGGTAGGTATATATGTAAGTTTGAGTGTAGGATTATAATAACACGACGACAGACCCCATATACAACAACAGTAGGTATGTAGTTCCCATGTTAGCTATAATTAAATGTTTGTTTACATCAACGCAAATTTAGTATGTGCTGGGTTAGTTTTGTCGTTAATTGGTTATATAATTTAACATTTTCAATGTGTGAGGGTAAGCTATTGGATAGTTGTGCACCCGCGCAAGTAAATGTACGTTTACCGTAGTTAGTTCTGGCATTTGGTAAAACAAGATTTCGTCTTGTAGAGCATTTATATACCTGTTTGGTGAATGTGATTAAAGTATGTATGACTCGACTTAAAACGTTCCATGTGAGAATGCATGTGTTATTGTTGTAAAGTTGAATTATTTTCATTAGTTTTGTTAGTTTGGACAGGTTAGGAGTAAAAGTTAAGTAAATATAGTGGAAGAGCATTTTGATCATATTGTTCTGAATAACCTGCAATTCTGATAGTTTGGTTTTACGTGCATTTCCCCAAATTTCTATTAAATAAATAAGGTGTTATTTTATCAGGGAGTTATATATTGACATTCATATTTGACGGTCCCCCGTCACAGGGCTTTGATTCTGGTACGGAAATCGTCTCAGTTGAAGTAACATTACAATTGCATCGCATGTCAAACGTATGATTGTTATTCAAATGGCAGATGTTGAGTTGCAACTTTCATGAGATCGAACTTTTCCACAATTCGTTTTCTGGTACTTTAGTTGCATTATGGTTTTATATGGCTGTTGGTACTCCAATAAATAAATAAATTAGTAAGTTGCATCTTTCTTAGTTGTCAAACTGCCTTCAATTCTGTCAACGAAAACGTGTCAAAGGTCGAACAATGATTTAACTGCAATTTAACTGGGATGATGCTGGGACTCGACGTAGTTATAGTAACATCACAGTTACAATGCAACATAATAAGAACTGCATTGCACACCAGATTCGGTGCCCAGGGACAGCGAACCCATTAATGAGGATAGTTATTTCTTGACCTAGTCTATATGACCACTCCATGTCAACCGACTATCCATTCGCAGACCCAAGTATTTTTCAGCACTTCGCTTTTGTATCGGCATATTATTTATGACTAATTGTTTGTACATAGGCATCTGTTTGTTTTTCGCTTTAAAAATAATAAATTAATTTTATTAGTTCATATGAGGTTTTAGAAACATTAATTGTAAGTTAGTTACATTGTAGCCATTTATGTAGGATATTAAGATCCCTTTGCGCTGATTCGACTATAACATGAATACTGGTACCAAAATAGAACGGATATGTGTATTATCCGCTTACAAGGTGACGTGTCCTTTGAGCTAATATCACTTATGTTATTCATGTGTATTAAAAATAGTAGGAGACCTTGTACCGACCCTTGAGGAACGGCCGGGGAGAGGGACACTTTGATGTTCATTAATTTTAACAACTTGCAGTCTATTTTGCAAGCACGATTCAAAATTGTTTAGTGCAGTATCTATATTTCCGATCATTTTGAGTTTATTAATAGTTCGTGACTTACTGTGTCGAGTGCTTTTTAGGTCATGTGACTAAATAAATATGACTAAAACAATCTCCTTACTATGTTCTGCTTATTCTGCGTAACTATATCCACTGTGGCTGCCAAAATATTACTTTTAGATCGAAAGTCGAATTGACGTTCTGATATGAAGTTGATGGAATCCAAGTATGTTTGAAGGTGTTTATATAGTAATTTTTCTAGGATTTTGGGAAGGACCAGTAATACATATATTGGTCTGTAATTACCTGGATCCGACTTTGGGCCTGATTTGTTAATTGGACTGACTTTGGCAATTTTGAGAGTGTCGGAGAAGTATCCCATTTGCAGCAATTCATTGATACATCTGGTAAGATTATTGAGAATTAGAGATTATACGCATTATATATTTTTGGTGCTAATCCCATCGAGACCTGTACTTGAATTTGCCTCCAGATTATTGATTATATTAGATATTTCCTTACTAGAGACAAGAGGTAGAACTGATAGGTTTGATTTATTATCTAAGCTAGTAAGTACGTGATGTAATATTTGCCTGATTTGCCTGGTTCTGTATCGGAATCTCGCTTGCTAAGAGTGCTGCAATAGACAAAAAGCATGAATTGAATTCGTTACATATTTCGGTAGGGTCTGTGATAGAGCATCGGTAATCCAACTCGTAAGTGGTCTTTACTGAGTTTTGTACATTACTTAAATGCTAACCGATCAATGAAACCATCGCGATGAAACCTGCATATTCAGGTGTAATCATGATGCAATCTTGTCAGGTTTCCCTGGTACCAGGGTCACGGAGGTCAGATGGCAGTGGCTTGTGGCAGTGGCAGTGGTCCTGGATTATGGCCAAGGCGGACCCAGGGCCTTAGTGTACGAGAGCACAACCTGGACATGATGATTATTTTTTTTATTTATGCACGGTATTATTTTTAGAATTCATTTAAAATAATTCATAGAGAATCTAGAGTACCATGTTACACAACTTTCCTTTTTAAATAATTTTCGCTTCTGTCAAAAGAAAACATAATGAAGAAACCTGCATATTCGTGGGACTGAAAGTGTAACCGTGATCCAACGTGGTTAGGTTCCCGTGTTAACAGGGTCACGAAGATCTGATAACATGGATCCTGATTAAGCGTATCCCGAATGTAATCAAGAAATGTGCTAGACAGAAGAATAATTAATTCAGCAAGGATCCTAGTTTATTATTTATTCGTATGGTATTAATAGCCGAGTCGCTAATTATAACTTAGGTATTATTAATGAACAGTTAAACTACAGGATCCTAATGAACGTGTCGTACAAAGGAAGGCCATTAAGGAAACTACTGAAAAATAACCTAACCGACGGAAAATTTTTCGATAACCCCCAACCAAGTAAACATATTCCTCCATATTTCCTAAACTACTACACCGATTTTACCGAAACAAAGCTAAGAACCATTTCGATTAAACTGGCTCTCAAATAAAAAAAACCGTATCCGATTCGGTCCATCCGTTCGGGAGCTACAGGACAGATACACACCTCCGCAGATACAAAGATCCACAAATACACACGTCAAATCAAACTTAGAAACACGTTCTTTATGATATCAACCTTGTAACGTAAAACAAATACGTATGTAACTACTTTGAAAGGAAAATACTGCACCATATGTTTTAGTTAGTTGCCTAATTAGTAAGTTTGTCTCCGTAAGTTCTTGGGGTGTTTGTCGCGTATTTCGGGTACCCTGCTTCTTGAATATTAACACGAGGCTACCGTTTTAGTGCCAGCATTAATTAGTTATACAATGTAATGAATTAAACACTGGGGTTGAGCTTCAGATAGCGAATAGTTAGAAACGTCAACGAATTTTTTGGTTACATGAAGGGACTACTTTCAGCTAACCAAAGTTAATTATTTCGCTACCCGCTTAAGTCACCCTTATGACTTTTTAATTAAGTTTCTCGGGTGTGTTAATAAGCTACTTCAAACACGTGGCTGCTGAATTTTAATAAAAAGCTTTCTCAGTTCCTAAATTACTCTATTAACAGCAGCTTAGTTAATTACATTAATCAACTCGCAGTTGTTTGTAGTCCTTGTATAGCTGATATGAGATTATCTATGTCTTGTTTTAGGGTACGACACATGTCGATACTTGCAGTAAATAACAAAAAATAATCATCTTGGCCTTAATGTCCCGGTTGTGCTCTCGCGCACGAGGGCCCGGGTTCCGCCTTGACCATGTTGATACTTGCAGTAATATACGTAATTACCTATCGTCATTGATAGTAGGGTACGAGAGCGTCGATAGCCGAGTGGTTAAGGTATCCGACTCGTAAGCAAGAGGTGCCGGGTTCGAATCCCGCTGCGGCCATGTACCTTGCTGTGGGGCTATCTTCATGCTCTTATGGTGAGGAAAACATCGTGATGAAACCTGCACATCGTCATGTAACCATGATCAATCTGGTCAGGTTCCACTGGTACTAGGGTCACAGAAGTCAGAGAACAGGCGCTTTCCTGTAATTATCTGATCTGCCAAATCTTGGATCATGGTCACGGCGGACCACAGTGCGCGAGAGCACAACTCCGACATTAAAGAAAGAAAGAAAGAACATTTATTGCAACAAACAACAACACCGCAACATAAAATAAAACAGTAAACCAAAAATACATAAAAAGAACACAATTATTAAAACATAAAATACACACGGAGACTACACAGCGCCGATGTATATACCCACTTGATCTTTGTTGTGAAGTGTAATTGATAAAGTGTTGTGGTGGTGTGTTTGTGCAAAAAGGAGTTCACTCAGCATTATGCCCCGGCGTGAACCGGAGCGCTGGTTTTCAGTGAGACCACTGGCATTATGATGATTATTGTTACCGTGGTACAGTTTAGTTGTCCCCGCGAACTATATCTTTGATATGATATTTGAATCGAACGATTTGTCCCAAATATTTATGCAATTTTGGTTTCTGTACTAATGATAGAAAGCTTATTTTTTTATTTGTTAACCATACAGTGCCCGCATAGTCACGGCATCGTGTACGGGTTGATGGGCGCTTTTATAATTTGTACCGTGACGATGTTATCGTGGATGTCCACGGTACGACGATTACACAGGAAAGTAAATTGTATGTAAACATATGAAGACGCTTTTAAATTTCCGTTCACGACGACGTTCTAACGTGTACGTCTACGACATTATAATGACACTTAAATAAATTAATGTAACTTATGAAGTAATAAATAAATAAATAGACATGACGCTAGGATATTAAACCGTCCGGATATTTTTGTGATATAGTGCGTAGCTACAAGCACAATTTATGTGTGTGTGTGTGTGTGAGAGTTAGTCCACAGATAAAATAAAAGAAGCATGAAAAAATAGCATCCATCCCGTCCACGGCTGAGAATGAATAAAAACGCATTAAACATACACGTCCACAATATATCGTGGAAGTCCACGACTACGATAATGTTTTACATACAATAAATATTTAACATTTTGTGTTGTGACATCATGAGAGAACTCCTTTATTATGAATTAAATAACTTTTTGCACACTAGTTCCACTTTATTATGCCAATTTTAATTAAATTGCAACCGTCAGGCAATCCGCAATTCGAATTCAGGTAATTCGAAACCGGTTGCAATTTAATAAAAAATTGTATAATAAAGTGGAACTAGTGTACAAAAAGTTATTTAATTCATACATAAATAAAGCGCACGCCTTATGCAAAGTTGTGAAAGCGCCCAATACAGTCTGCACGTTGTGTCCGGTTGCTACGCGGTAACTAAATGTTGGGACCCTACTCGTTTCCTGTCCTGATTGCAAGCGATGACGTATATAACTTATTAGTCACACAAACATGACATTCTATTTCTAATTCTTGAGGATCACTAACAATTTATACACTGATAAATAAATATGTAATACACCATTACATTGATTATGACTAACAAACTTAGCTAAGTGTTACATCAACAGTAATATACGTTCACTGCTATACTTGAGCTTCCACTTTAGCAGTAAGCACTGCCGTAATCTTCACTCTTGGCAGGCGGGTTGGAGATCTCAGTGTTGAAAATACTTTAAAAAAATGCATCTGTCCATTTTCTGGTTTACGGAAGTAAGCCCGGAGTCATTTAAGTCTGCTGGCAGGTCGCGTCCATGAAAAAGTCTTTATTCAAAACCAGTTACGAAAACGCTATTTCGTAGGCGGCCGAGTTCCTGTCATCGTTTATGCTGTGTGTTGTATTTGTTAAGTCTGTAAAAATTTAGTTCTTTTGTAATCCGCGAGTAATACTAAATGGCGCCGGGCCTAACAGATGATCTGCTTCTGTGATATTAGTAGACATAAAATTACTGTTCTTATGACACTGCGGCAGGGCCGATCTAGGAGGCAGCTAAAGAGTTAATACTAATCCTTACTTACAATTAAATAAAGCCGCTTTCGGTTGCCCGAGCTTGGTCGGACGTCCGATCACGTGCCCTGACGTCATTCCACAGGGTGGGATTAAAACGGCGGCGTTCAATTGGTGATAGGCGGTACCGCTGTTTACATAAAAGAAACATACTATATATTTATATTAGATACATATTCTTATGTCATCATCATCATCGTCACAGCCCATAACAATCCACTGCAGGACTTCGGGCCTCTCCCACGAAAGGGGAGGTCATTGCCATAATCCCCACGCTTGGCAGGCGGGTTGGAGATCGCAGTGCAGTTGATGTAAATCTATCCAGAAAGATGCTGCTGCCTATCTTTCGGATTTGTCCCTTAGTCGCCTCTTACGACACCCACGGGAAGAGATGGGGTGATGCTATTCTTTGAGGTGGCGGCACCACACACCACATATTCTTATGTACATTTATTTATTTTACGGTGTATTGTACACGTGAAAGTTTAAGGAAAAATACAAAGTTATAGTTAACACAACATGCGCTACTTATTTCTACGAAGAAATATCTCCAGCAGGCCTATAAAAGAGATATGTGATAAGTAATCGCAGATCAGACATGCACAATAATAATATCTAACTAAATATTTATACACATAAGATGCTAATATAATAAACTACATATACCTACTACTTATACCAATACAAAAAATACATAGATACCAACAAATTATCTATAGGCATTGTACCCTGCATTTTCAGGAACTAAGAAAGAGAGTGCTCTTTTATAGGTTTCTTAAAAATACCGATAGATTTACTATCGCGTATTTCATACGGCAGAGAGTTCCACATACTTGCAGCATGAACAGTGAAAGAGTAGGAATAGAAATCGGAATGGTGAGGAGGTATTGCTAACAAGGATCGCACACTGATGACATACTTCTAAAGTTCAACTGAATTTCCAAAGTACGTATTGTAATTGCAGAATTGATAATTGGTGGTCTGCACGAACCATTTATAATATGGATGGTCATAAGGAAAACCACTTAATTAAAACTGCGAAATTTGTCTGTAAATAACACTAGATTAAATGTGTCACAGTGAAAATGTAAAACAGTTCAGTATTATGTTAAATATTCTCGCATTTCTGATGATAAATCGTAATTTTTGCCAAACAATTGTGTTTATATCTATTGTATTGTGTTGATATTCTTGAGTTTACAAAGAACTAGTATTATTATTATTTTATACTTTACTGCACATGAAACAAGTTAAAAACAATTATTACAAGAGGTTGTTTACAAAGGTAAACAACCTCTTAAGGCTTATCTCTGTAAGAGATCTCTTCCAGCCAACCCTACCGGGTGTGGAAATCAGCAATAAACGGGGAAGCAGTAGAAAAACTACACAACATTTCTAAATAAACTACGTTATATATGTACTTACCTATTGTATGTATTATACATAAATACCTATATAAATAATAATAAATAATATACTATAAAGGTGTAAAAAGATCGCTAGCATTAATTGAAACCCCAAGTTTCTACCCATGAAACTGAACAACTTTCCCCAAGAAACATACCCGCGGAAACTCATAGTTTAGGCAGAAATCGAAATTCTTTTAAAAAAAGTTGTATTTTTGTACAAAAAAATGTCAAGTACCGATAACTAATATTAAATATAGGTATATTATAAATATTCTATAAAGCTGATCAAGAGAAGATAAAATATGCTCTTTTTGTCTTGACTTGAAAGTAGTTAGTTTGACTGTCCCTAATATTAGCTGGCAAGTTATTCCAAAGTCGCGCCACTTTAACAGTAAACGACTTGAAAAAGAAGTTGGGGTTACAGTGAGGAACATCCAGTGGTTTGATAACGTTTTCACGTCTGAAGGAGCGGGGAGGAGGCGGAAACGGGAACGGATATATTCCTGAAAAGAGGGATTTCCTAAGGCCTAATAAAGGAATGTGAGGATGTGGAGGTTTCTACGTTGTCTAATTGGAAGCCACTTCAGTCGTGTGCGATATTCAGAAACATGATCATAGTTTCGCAAGCTAAATACAAATCTGATAGCTAGATTCTGTAGGCGTTCCAATTTATTGGTCAGTTCTTCAGTGGCATTCAAGAAACATACGTCTACATAGACCAAAAGCGGCAGGAGAAGAGATTGAGCAAGCATAACCTTGGTCTTGCACTTGAGAAAATATATATATATATATATATATATATATATATATATATATATATATATATATATATATGTCGTCGCGTGAAGGAAAGGGGTGTATCAGGATCATTGTCATCAGGGTGGTGATATCAGTATTAGGTCGTATTCGTCCAGATAAATTAAAGAAAAGGTTCACATTTACTCCACTGTATTTATTCCATTTCATTTTTGCACATCACTTATAATTTCACTAGAATTCAGAGCGGTATTACAAATGTAGGCAGTTGAGGTAATTTACTTTCTTATTTCAAAGGTGATTTTAAAATTACTTTATTTTTAAACGTAAATAATACTTTCTATTAACGAACTTCAAACGTAAACAAACGAAATGTGGAGACAGTTTCAAGACGCGTCACTCCTCGGCGGCGGTCGCGCCAAGAATGGCCGCCACTCGGCCCGAGTCGTGCCGTCGAGACTCTGTCAGCACGCCCCACCAGAGGGCGCACTCCCACTTCCGTTTTCATCGTCATGAGTCCGTACTATTGACCACATGAGTCCATACTATTGACCGTGATCCGTCACGGCCGTCCTGCTGTACACACGTCCTCGTGTGTAATCTGAAACATGAAAACCATAGCACAGTACTATATTCGCTCGGTCACTTCTGACCACAACACATCACCCAAATAAGTCTTATGAATCATGTGATTGGATCTATCACGACTGCATTAACCCACCAATTCTTCACATAAAACATACGTCCATTATCATTTATCATACTAAACTTCTGTAGATTGAGAGATAACAACATCATCTTGTACATAAATTATTCTTTATAAGTTGCCGACATAAATTCAGCTACGACTTCAGTTCATTAGAGAGGCGTGACAAGGTATAACACCAGACGGTTCATAAACCGTATCACAATTACCACCAATGAAGAAGGTTTAATCATCGTCACCAGTGTTTTCCCCTTGATGCTCTTGTTGATTGGGAAAGCCCCAATTACAGAGCTCGCGTATCGTCCCCGACGTCCATTACTGTAGGTACTTAGATTCACTACAAATATGTGACATACCTACATCAAATTTTCAGTACTCAGCAAAAGACCCAATGTTACTTCGAGTGGGATTGAAACACTCCTTCATTAAATGCCATATGATTTTTGGTCATCCGTCAGCGCCATCCTAATTTAAAATGAATAAGTAATGTTACCATACAGGAGATATGACACACAGGCGACGAACCACCACACGACGGACGCCATCAGTCGGGCCGCCACGCAATCAGGCCGCCACGCAACCAGGCCGCCACGCAACTGGACCTGCACACAAGCGAAATACCACACAGACTAGGTGCCACACAGGTTGGGTGTCACTCTGGTCAGTGCCACTCTAATCGTCAAACTATGAGTTTATTCATCATATATCCTGTGTCACGTCTACCAAAGCCCGATACAGGTAAGATGTCACACACGGGTAAATTTCACAGAGGCAAAATGCCACAAATAAAAATGCCACACCGGCGAAATGCCATACAGGTAGAATGCCTCACAGGCTAAATACCACACAGACTTAATGTCACACAGACTATGCCACACAGGCGAAATGCCAAACAGGCGGGATGCCACACAGGCGGGAGCCACACAGGCTGGAGCCACACAAGCGGGAGCCACACAGGCGGGAGCCACACAGGCGGGAGCCACACAGGCGGGAGCCACACAGACGGGAGCCACACAGGCGGGAGCCACACAGGCGGGAGCCACACAGACGGGAGCCACACAGGCGGGACAAATAAATAGAAGCTGTCTATAGATTCTCAGCTCGTGGTCAATCCTTCGACCAAATCTGTACTAAGTCAGTGATAGGTAACAGTCTATCTGCTATCATAACCCGGTCAATAACGGTCTACGAGTTACACAACAAGTAATCGTCACAGATCCGAACAACTGTTTACGGTGTCATCTCTACAAAAACAACAAAATAAAATAAAATAAAAATAAACATTATTTCTACTGCCCAATATCAAAACTAAATCAGAAGTTTAATAATAAGAAGCTCTCACGTCTATTTGATACGCCAGTTATAGGTAACAATAGTCCATTTGTTGCCACACCAAAACTAAACAAGCAATAATCATCGTCATCGATTTTAACTGTTTGAACGAGTATACTCTATCTAGACTTTACGTTACGTTTAAGCTCCCATTTTGAAACCATTTAACAATGTTTGTAATAACGAAGGCATCCCATATCAAGCCGCCTTCTAAAAAAAATTACAAAATAAAATTTGCTATCTACAGCCACAACATCCGAGACTTTCGGGGCTCTTAGCCCAATGAGTCACACACATGACTCCCGGGTCACCCCAAGTCAGCCAAATAAATCTGGATGTTTGACCTCAACAACAATTCAGGTACTTAAAAACTTGTACTGGCAGAAGGATATGAAATCTCACCATTGCTTACACTGTCTCATCTTACTGGCACAACAACAGAACTCAAAATAGTTACTTTATATCAGTAATCAAGGAAATTTCAGTACTCGAAGCTAATAATAATTTATAAAACCGTCTATTGAACTATCACCAAAATATCTGGACTTTCTCATCATCGTTATCGTTCAACACTTTCTCACAAAGCTTAAAACAACTACCTGCTATTAGCCACGCTCCCATAGCCTCCATCAGGCCGGTAAGCAACCATAAAACTCTCCCATAGGCTCCATTAGCCCACCATCACTGATAAAACACGATCACCTTCATCCGATGATGCAACAAATTTTGAGAAAACAAAACGATCACATAAATCTCATAAAAACCTCGGCTCGATAGTCGTCACGTATTGGGTTAGCGTCTTAGATTGATCCGTCTAACAAAGTCTTTATCCAGGTCAAACTAAGTCACATTGACTTAGTACACATGGTTTTCGGTCGAACTAAGTCACAGGTTTATCTTTAGTTACTCAAAACATAATTCGAAATTATCTACCGTCAATCAGTTCACTTACTCGTGTTTACTTTTTTTTTCCTACCTTTTTTTTTGTAGTATTAAAAGAAACGTATATCGGTGATCCCATTTTTACCGCGGATATCTTATCTCTCTATTCTACAACATTGGGAAACTACGACCACAATAACAAACATTATACTGAAATATGGAAAATTTCGTTCGAATTTCTCCTGTTAAATGTAAACAAACACGCTAATAATTTTTCTCTTTTTTTTTCTCTCGATACATGTTTGCACCCTCGAAATCGCGGAGATCGCGGGGTCGTTATTGAATTTGCACATTCGAAGCCTATGTTAAGCCTATCCTATCTCTAAGACAACATCCTAAAGTACACCAGCTAATTGTTCCACAAACTCACTGCTACGGCATCCCTGCCACACTGTTATTATCAAATATTTACTTAATCAGTAATCTGGAACGACTTATGGTGACGGGAAAAGTCGAAGGCAAGAGACCCAGAGGCCGAAGTCCGAAGAGATGGGTGGACCAAATATCCGAACGATTCATCGAAACCGATGGAGACATGCAGTTTACCGAAGATGTCAGGATCCTCAGCAGTGAGGCAACAATCACGAAGAAGAAGTCAGTCAGCAGCAGCACCACCATAACTATGCTTACGTACTCAATTTATAAAAAAAATAGCACTATGCTTTCCAAGTATTTCTTATTCTTGTTTTCTGATAACTGACGTGATGTTGGTAATACGTAAAATCATAGCGCACCATGTTTCAAGATGGTAAAATAATCTTAGATTAAATAACACTTTTTTTACTATAAACACTGTTTGACATTGGGACGGATTTAACATAATTCTTACTATTTTTGTGGAGTGATTTTTTTTTCTTAGTAACTTTCTATCAGACAGCCTACATTAATTGACATAGGTACCCGCAAAAGCTAACATTTTTAAACTTAGCAGTAGTTTTTGACATTTTTACCAACAAATTGTAACACTGACGTAACTGACGTTGTTTATGTTTTGTTTACATTCTTTCTATTTGTAGTTTCACTAAAGATACAAATAAACCTGCCATTCTCTCTACTAAGGGTATCAATAGTGTTTCTGTCAGAATACTTTTCTTAATTGTCAAAGTAAATAACTCCTAAAATCCGCTAGGGAGCTTCTTCAGCACAGGTTTTTACTAAATAATAATTATGTATAGGACTCACCAGATAGAGAGGAACTGTTAATATCACATCATTTCTCAGTCATGTACACTCGCAGATTGTCTACCATCGTCGTCCCATGTTGAAACAATCACGTTGAGGCTACCAGTCCAGCGTTGCATTCCAATGTTGTTCTCGTAGGTGAAGCGAACCGTTGTGCACCATTGTTATGCAATAGAAGAAAATAATTGTATTAGTAAAACAAAAATAAAAATTAATATACACCGTTTTTAATTGTTTGATTTTATTTAATCTGCAGAAATCTAAGCAATTAATTTACTTGTGGTGTCAAACCACACTGCTAAATGAATCTAAATGTAAGCGTTTACTTTATAGTCATTGAATAAACTTTAGCTGGCTAATTTAGAACTACGCAAATTTTTAACTAACTCAATTTTATATTTAAAAAGGAAAATATTTTACATGAGTAATCTAAATTAAATTTAACAAAAACAAAGAAGCCATACCAAAGTGCCGTCCATAGTAAGTTTCACTAGATTTTTAATAATGTTGTCGATATCCCAGTGGTGCTCTCGAAGGCCCGGGGTCTGCCTTGACCATGACCCATTTGGTACAGATGATCTGCTGTTTACTTTATGAATCCCCCAATCTTTCTGACGAAGTCTTTGTCTTAAATCTCTGGGTGTTTGGACTCTTGGCTGCGCTTTGAACATGTTAAATCATTTTACATTTTAATGTAGGCAACTCAACTGGATCGAGTAATCACCTTTCTTTTATTATTACGCTTTCACGTAGCGTATCTGCATTTTCTTTGTTGCTTTTCATCATACCATCTCTTGGGCGTTGCGTTTGTCATCACCGCTTCTGATGTCGTCGCGTGAAGGAAAGGGGTGTATCAGGATCATTGTCATCAGGGTGGTGATATCAGTATTAGGTCGTATTCGTCCAGATAAATTAAAGAAAAGGTTCACATTTACTCCACTGTATTTATTCCATTTCATTTTTGCACATCACTTATAATTTCACTAGAATTCAGAGCGGTATTACAAATGTAGGCAGTTGAGGTAATTTACTTTCTTATTTCAAAGGTGATTTTAAAATTACTTTATTTTTAAACGTAAATAATACTTTCTATTAACGAACTTCAAACGTAAACAAACGAAATGTGGAGACAGTTTCAAGACGCGTCACTCCTCGGCGGCGGTCGCGCCAAGAATGGCCGCCACTCGGCCCGAGTCGTGCCGTCGAGACTCTGTCAGCACGCCCCACCAGAGGGCGCACTCCCACTTCCGTTTTCATCGTCATGAGTCCGTACTATTGACCACATGAGTCCATACTATTGACCGTGATCCGTCATATATATATATATAAATTTGGCGTGTGGTGTCCGCAGAGTAGAATAGCACCAACCCCTTACACTCATGGGTGTCGTACAAGGCGACTAATGTTTTCGAGGCAAAAGATCAAGAGTCTCCGTAGTCTAGAAAATGGGAAGCAGCATTTTCCATTATTATATTTAAACACTGTGATCTCCAACCCGTCTGCCAAGTGTGGAGATTATGGCAATAACCTCCCCTTTCGTGGGAGAGGCCCTAAGCCCTGCAGTGGGCTGTTACGGGCTGTGATGATGATACACTCTACCGGACCAGCCCTCACTGCTACCGACAATAATAGCCTGAGACTTTGACGGGTTGACCTATTGGTCTACTGACCAAAGGACTCAGCTCACATCCGCACCGCCGCCAAATCGGCATTGACTTTGTCGATGGCAGGGATAAGTATGTAGTGGAAGTGGACTATGGCCAAATAACAGCATTGTATGGGAGCACATTTTGTATGGGAAGTGCCCTTTACTATGAACCGATGGAGTTATCGTTACAGTATATGGGTGAACACCTTCAACTTTATTCTTATATCAAAATCGGACCCGGCAGTTTCGAGAAAAGTGCATTCTTTTGCCACACTTGTGTCGTATTATTTGAACCAGCAGCGACATGGTTGCGGAGTATAGGTTGAGGACCTTCAGCTATGTTGTTATACCGCACGACATAAAAATCGGACCCGGCAGTTTTGAGAAAAATGCATGTCTTTCGCACAGTTGTATGACAAGTGACGTATTCTTTGAACTAGCAAGAGTTATTTTTCAATTGACATGTATTTAAGTCCCCCATTCACTTCTATTCCCCATATATTCGCTTCTACCCTCATCCTTGAAGGGCGGAACAATTCGAATCTCCTGACGTTTATTATTATTATTTATTTATAATTTAACTTTTGACATAGATTAATATTAAAATATCGAATATATTACTATTACCCGTGAGTGTGTGAAAAATAAACTGACAGGTTGGTGACCGTCGTTACTAATCTTGAAGTTGTTATTACCGAGATGAGTGCGAAGATAGATCAATGCACACAGATTATAGCAAAACAATCTGAGATAATAAACAAACAGGACATAAAAATTGCTGCAAACACGAGAATTATAACGGAATTAGTGTCACAAAACTTAGCAAATTTAAGTTACCTACCGTCCTGTGGAATAGCTCCGATCTGATGACACTACCACAGAAACTACGTGTTCAGTCAACTACCATAGTTGACGACTCCGGCCCACAGGGCATAGCACCACAGTACAGTTTTGAAGACGATGGTACTAGCGCTGGTGAGGATGTAGCTCGATGGTGTCACCGGCTAATGAGCAGGAGGCTCCTGCGGCTGAGCCCCCTGCGGCCAGCGAGGCCCCCGGGCCCCGCCGCGGCCGCCGCCGCTGGGAGCCGAGATTGTTGTCTATATCTGGGATACCACAAGTGTATAAGTACAACACATAAATCTATTAAAGAGTGGACTATGGTAGCTGGAATTAATGTTGAAGTGGTCTGGCGACGCTCATGATGCTATACTGGTCAACGGTTACCAGATGAGGTGGTCCCGTCCTAAATGTATGGTCAAGCTATTCACGTTCAATGAATGACAGGATCCTAGTTCGATCTAGTCACTCGCTACGTGTCATAAAACCTAGCGTGGTCTACGTGCCTCACGCATAACATGAAGCGGTCTCACCGTCGTGTGTGAGTGAATAGAAAATGGGTTGTACAAAGACCGTCAACCGACCTTAAAGTGTAATGTTAATTCCTCTCTAGAGAGACACTAGTGTCTATGTAAAATGATATGACAGAAACTTGCAATAAAACACTACGTCAATGGCAATGATTCGAGTGATATACTAAAAATATAATTTATTATAAGACAGCAAGTTGAGCCCCCTGAAGTGGGTCACAAAAGAATCAGTCCCCTAGCTGAACCTTTGTCCAGACTAGGACCTTTTAACGTGTACCTGCTTCCTTTCATGTGCTCCAAGGGGTACAACGATGGAAGGTGTCGACGCTTTCTTAATCCCCAAGGTTCCCTCAGCTTGCCTTGGCCTGGCAAGATAACTAGGTATATTCCTTGATATACCGCTGTCATTCTTTATAACCCCGTAGGATTATCATATCTATCTATTTAAAACACATCCGCTCTTCATCTGAGAATGGGGCCCCTGTATATTTTCTTTTTATCAGTTTAGGATCCTTTGGACCGCTTTTTCCCTACGTTTTACGAGATGAAGGATCGCTACAGCTGTGGTGTCCCAATCTTACTGAATATAAAACCAACTAGGGTGAACCAACAATAAATTATTGGCTTAATCTAATTATCAAAACTCGAATACCATGCGTGAAATTGCAAGAATTTACGTGGATATTTCTTATTAAATTCCTCTAAAGAAAATGACTTTATTTAACCATAGTCCATTTGTACTATTAGTCCAGAATGAAGTTACTTGTTACAATGCTGGGTGATTTAGAAACCCAACTTAGAAAGCAATTTAAGGCCTTGCCACATACAAAGCTCGGCGCGAGCGCGGTGCGTTATTTGCTAGGCAACCATCGCGCGGCGCGATGGTTGCCTAGCAAATAACGCGCCGCGCGATGGTTGCCTAGCAACTATCGCGCCGCGCGATGGTTGCCTAGCAAATATCGCACCGCGCTCACGCCGCGCTCGCGCCGAGCTTTGTATGTGGCAAGGCCTTTACTGAAAATAAGTCAAGGTGTGCGGGAATATAAATTAAAGTCACAGGTAGAGTTTAAAGTATAGATATACGTTTATTTACTTAATTGTGACTCTACGAATGAAACTGATTATTATTATCACCAGATATTTCTAGATTTGAAAATAATAATGAAATCCGTGATGTTCAGAACACGTTTCCTAATGCCAATTCCTGATAGAGTGGGCAAAACACCTGTTCTGATAACGTATAAAAACCACTCTGCCCAATTAAGACTAATTATAATTCATTAATTAATTAATATCGTTTAAACAATTATTCGTTCAAATCAAATCACTACATTTACATAATTGAAAGTCAAAGCGTCATACTTAGTTTGCAAAGTTAAAACATATATTCAAACATAAGCTTAATTAAGCTAATTAATGTAAAACAATTAGTCAAAATAAATTATATCTTATCATACACGTATTCGACTCATTAATCGCTAGTCATGTAGAGATTGATCAACTCACATGCCTTTTGGCCTTGGAATGCGAACTTTTAATTTTTTCTTACTTACAAGAGTGACCCTTGTGATTAAGCTCGACCTTTTAGGGAATTTATTGCTCATTCAAACTAACATTATATCGTGTGACAAATTGGTTTTGGGATTTTTAAGTAAGTGCCACATGTTAGAGTTAGCAAATTTAACGTTCGAACGACGCCAATGTCGCCAACCCGATTTCGACAGAAAGAGGGTTATGTTTTATGAATTTAAATTATTAGCATCCAATCACAATGTATCACACCCACATCATAAACCAAGAACCAAATAATCCGTGTAGCGCTCTATAGTTACGAGATTTTTAAGACACGTTTATGATTAAGATATTTTGTAATACATTTTAAAGGCCTAATGTGTAATTTTTAAACCTACTACTATGACGGTATCTTTATAAAAATACTGTAGAAAAAAGAAAGTAATAGTGTTTATAAATATAGTTTTACTATAGCGACAAGTCTCGAGGCGCTGTGAGTAAAATGTGAGGCCAATTAAGATAAAACTTGGACCTGACAATTAAGCCTATAAATATTAATAATATGTTGTCATAATTATACTATGTAACATTCAGTGTAAAAGAGGGAATTACCAACTTAATTTTCCTCCAACGAGTAGCAAGTCTATATTCGTCATTTGGTTGAAAGAAGTCAGTGGTGTCGTTGTTAATTTGTTACAAACTCCTTTGTTATGTAAATCTCTAATATTATGTGAAGTAAATTATGTGAAAATGTGAAAGAAAATATTTATAATAAAAAAAAGGAAATTATATTATTCAATATAAACCCAATTAAACACTAATAATGTGTTAAATAAATTTAATTGAGGAATAAAATTATTCGATTGTATACTACTAATACGAGATCTGTTGTGGCCAAACAAAAACCCGCAATATCATACTTATTGGAAGTAAGTACATAATTTTCATCTATACCTCTTATACTGGCGTAAATGTCCTGGCGGTGCTCTCGTGCATAAAGGGCCTGAGGTTCGCCTTGACCATGATCCAGCATTTGGCAGATCAGGAAATTGCGGTTGAGCGTCACCTGGCCTCCATGATCCGTTAACAAGGGAACCTGATCAGATTGGATCATGGTTACACTTTCAGTCACATGAACATGCAGGTTTATCACGATGTTTTACGTCACAGAAAGCATCGGTTAGGGTATAACTACATAACTCAGAAAAGAGTCATTGGTACAAGGATTCTAATGACCCTGTATTAACTACTGTACATTATCGTGAAAATAAACCACATTTTCATTATCATAATTATGTAGGAGGTATCTAAAAACGAGCAGATAGATCATTTGACGGAAAACGGTAACTGCGGTACATAATATATATGAGTTTACTACTTTTACGTTTAATGTCAGGACAAGAAGTTAATATGCCTCATGAATTAGTAGGTGTGAATTTTCTTGACCTAAACATGATAAATATTTCTATTAAATTTATATCTTTCATAAATTTAAAAGTATAAATGCATACATTCAATTTACGTAATCCATATATTGTTACTTTACAGGAATGGGTACAGAGGGCGTGCTCGTACCAACATGCGTTATTGGCGTTGTTGGTTCCATAATATTGGTATTAATTATTATTATAATTATTGAATCAATTATAATATACAAACAAAGGAAAAAAACTTACAATATTCCTAGTGAATACGAAGGAAGTCCAATTAATAATGAACGACAAGTTATAAATAGGCAAGTATCAGCAGAGAGGTCAATACCGAATAGTCCTAGCGATGATACTGTAAACAGAGTATTCAATCATTCTTTCATCAATATCCCAAGAGAATTTGACGAAATTGTTGTCTACGACGAACTTAATGCTCCCAAACATATCGATGGAACTGCTCCTCTAAACTTGAGTTCTAAGCCTAGATTTATAGTTACCAGTAATATCATTCAACGCGAACAAATGAGACAGATATGCATGGATGTGATAATGAAAAAACAAAATGGACTCTCATCTAGTACAATGCACTTGAATGATTTATTGAAGGGACTAAATAACGGCGAAGGTGTGAATAGTGAAAACCCGAAACTTAAAGACAGATGCTCATCAACTCCGCAAATGTTTGACATATACGAATATCCTAAAAACATTGTAAGAATTGCAAAGGAAGACACAGTTGATAGCTCCAAAGATATTGGCAAACGACACGATACGTCAGATCCAAGTGGCTATTACTTGGAATCATATTACCAAAATGTAAAGGAAATACTATAAGAAGTTATACTTATGTACATAATATAGATAAATACACAGTAAGAGTTGAGAGTCAGTGTGTTTTGTATAATTATGTCGAAAAGATTTTGCTAAAAACGTGTATTATGAACTCGCTAGCTAGAAACAATACCACGGTTTTTATCAATAATGACATAGTATAGTGATTTAATTCATATTCTGTGAATTTATGTGTGTTCTGCAAATTAAAAACTATCAAGTTTAAACGATTGAAACTGAAGTTTTTATGTCTTTAAAAATTAACAGTATACATATATGCACTTTTATTTACTTATAAAAGGAAGAATTTTAATGGACGGAGCAATTATGAATTGCATATTGACGACCTGGTAAAGATCGCAGGTACCAGCTGGATGCGGAAGGTCCAGCCAGCCTTTGTGGAGATCTCTGGGGAGGCCTATGCCCATCAAGAGACCTATGTCTTTCGGCTGATATGATGATTATGATATTGGCGAAATACGGGGCGTAATTACTGAGGTTTATTGGGCATGTTAGGTATTTAACTAGTTTTTATTTCTACAAATTGTAATTGGAATTACAGACTGGAAGCAAAAATACATATTGAAATGGTCCTACATGTATTTCTGCATTTGACGCAGCAAAAGAACGGGAAGAAACTTACACAAGTTTATTTTTATGCTTGAACAAAAATTTGTTTGTGTAAATACACAACGCCATCTAGCCCCAAAGTAAGCAAAGCTTATGGTATGGAGTGTTAGATAACTGATAGACTCATTACATACTTTTTTAAAATAAATACTTATTATACATACTACACCCAGACCCATAACAGAAATTAAAATTCATCATTTCAACTTCTGCTCCGCCGGGAATCGAACCCGGGACCTCTGCGTGGCGACTGGCGTATTAACCAACTGAACCACTCAGCTCGTCAAACTGACTAATAACACGGGTGGATGACATGGGTTATCGACCAACATAGATATGTTCTAGCTAAACTATACATTTACAACAAAGTTACAAACAAGTTAACAATAAATGTCCATTGACTTGTGTGCCGTAGCTGTAATATGTGATGTACCTAGTGCCAAATCAATTAAAAAGATATCTACCCGGTTAGTAGATGCAACAGGAGACCCACGTGCTGGCGTGTACCGTAACATATTAGTCTAACCATTGAAACAGGTAACGCCGCCAGCATTCTGGGAACGCTTCCACTTGGCAGCGATTTTGAGTCTGTTTTTAATATGTAATTTTTTATTTATTAAGTACTTATGCCGTAGCTTTAAGTTTGTACCCATATTCTGTATATAGCAATGTACTATCCTATTTCAAATAATAAATTATGTATATTTAAAAGAGCGGGATAATTGTTGTTTACAATTAATTATAGACGCGTGCGAGACACAAAGTGTACAAAGTGTGATGATTGAATCGTCATCTTGGCATTAATGTCCCGGTTGTGCTAGCGTGCGCGAGGGCCCAGGGTCCGCCTTGACCATGGTCCAGGATTTGGCTGATCAGGTAATTACCTATTATAGATATTATAGTGGAGCGACTGCCATCTGATCTCCGTGACCCTGTAAACAGGGGAACTTGACCAAATTGGATCATGGATCAAATTGATTCAGTCGTCTGAATGTGCAGGTTTCTTGCTATGCTCCCTCGCCATTTGTGTCGGTTTCTTGCTACCACACACTTCTTAGAGTCTCTTATTGATAATAAATAATAATGTTGACAACCGAAGACTGATTTATTGATTGAGGAGGAGTACCACGCAACTAGGCGTCTATGTGAGTACTGATTCAAAAATGGCTCTATATAAATTACAATAACATGTTATTAATGTAAAATGCTGCGCGCGCAGTACTTTGTACAATAGACGCTGTACTTTGTACACCATTAGAGAACAAATGTTCATAACTCAGAACAAAGTCATTGGTGCAAGACCGCACTGGAGTTTGAACCCGGCACCTCTTACGAGTCGGACACCTAAACCACTAGGAAACCAACGTGACGTGAATTTTTTTCGCCATAATAACAAAAAGTTTGGTAAGATTACTGTTAAACGTATACCCACTTATTCTCTAAAAGTAACAATTTAATTAGGTACCTATAAAGGCTGCAACAATCGGCTAGAGTTTACACAAATAAAAACTATATAATTGGACATTACGGGACATTAACGCCATAATATAATCATTATGGCGTTAATGTCCCGGTTAAGCTCTCGCGCACGAGGGCCCGAGGTCCAACTTGACCATGAGCCAGGATTTTACTGATGAGGTAATTACAGTGGAGTGGAATATAGAGAGTTTATTACGTTTCTAAACAAATAGTCGTAAAATAAACTAGCGAAGCGAAGAACAACGGTCATTTTTTTTCTCAAACAGTGTCGCGTCCGACCTTTCATATTCAATTTGTAGCACGAACTCTGCGATTCTATTGTGATAGAGGCACGTTGGAGGCATTGTTTCTGGCTACGACTGGTAGTTTTTCACACCTAATGGGCATCCAACAACCAGTGTTACCAACGTTTCTAGCAAAAACGCGCTACGATATCTTAAAAAAGCGCTAGATTACTAAATTTTCTATTAAACCCGTTCGTAAATAGGCGCTAAACGTACAAAAATAAGCGCAGTATGAAAACCGTTTCAATAATCCGCACCAAGCATGTCAAAAATCCGCTAGATCTAGCGCCGAAAGCGCTAAGTTGGCAACCCGGCCAACGGTTGGCAACTGGTCTGGCGCTAAAGGCGCACTCAAAAAGCGAAGCGAGTTCTAAAAGGACCAAAGTGCAAAAAGCCCAATTATAGAGCTTAATGGCACCCTTAACAAATGGTGGTAGTTAACTTTACTTATATTTTTAGTACAAAATTCATTTCGGGCTTCATTCGTCAAGGAAACAAGGTTTTTAAAATTAGAGCTATAAATACGACATATTTTATTCCAAGATTTTTGATCTTCAAGTGATTAAAATAAATATTTCGAGTTATCTGTATCTTCATATATATACACATAGAATGGTTTAAATTTATAGAATAGTACTTATACCTAATATAAAATGTACATAAACCTTATCCTATACACATTACACACACACACACACGCATATGCACACGCACACACACACGTACAAACACATGTACACATTACTACTACACTACCGTATATTAGAAAACTAAAATAACAACATAAAGAACAATTACTTCACTTATTCCTACATGCTATAAATGTTCCAACTTTGTAAATACTTATAACTTAGATATGTCAAATAAAAATATTAATAATTTTCTAACTATTTAAGATAGATTTAATCATTTAATGAATAACTTGGTACAATACCATAAGTACGTACAAAATGTATTACTTAACCTTTGTTTATGTATAATACTTACTTTTAAGTTTAAAATTGCAGTGCCCGTAAGGGTTCATAATGTTTATGTTACTTATGGAGCAATAAATAAATAAATAAATAGATCTAAAAATACTGTACTAACATCAATTTTTTTTTTGTTTTTAATCGTGGACAAATTCACACTGCGCCATCTAGCCCCAAACTAAGCAAAGCTTGTACTATGGGTGCTAGATAACTGATAAACTACTTATATACTATTAAATACATACTTATTATTCATAGAACACCCAGACCCGTAACAGAAATTAAAATTCATCATTTCAATTTCTGCCCGGCCGGGAATCAAACCCGGGACCTCTTGCGTGGCGGACCGGCATGTTCACCACTGAACCACTCAGGTCGTCTTGTAAATTGTTATAAAAATAATTTTTTTACTAAAATGGCTTAGTGTGGTAACTATTTTTGTGTCTGAATTGAATTATCACTGCTTGGTTGTATTGTAGGCATATAAATGTTTTCTAATTTCATAACTCAACGTTTGCCAAGACATATATTTGAAAAACAAACATCTTGTTTAACTTTGATAAGGTTCCTTCCCAATCTCAGTTTGGCAAGAAAATCGTGTAAAGCAACCACTGCTCTTATAACTATGAAACTGTCAAACTTGGTTTCTTTTTTACATGATCTTTGTGCACCTAAGATTAAGATGGTTCTAGAATGTTTTCCGTTTTATGGTAGTTCATGACCTAATGAATTGTTGAATTTAGTATTGTCGCTAAACCAGGTCCGATAAGTTTTGTGGCACTTTAAGTTGGTGTTATTGATTTGTATGTATTTATATTATTGTAGGTTTTGCAGTTCCCGTCAGCCCTTTCGGGAAAAACAACATAACATATATACCTATTACTTGCATAATTTACCATTGTGGTATTAGGTACTATAACGTTAACTATGTGTTTATTGTAATTCTATTTATGTGTGGTTCAGTGTACAATAAATATTGATAACGTTAGAACCTAATAAATACGTTTGAAGACAAGTAAATAACCAACACTCATCAACACGGGCTGTGATAACAATCCTCTGCAGGACTTAAGGCCTCTCCCACGAAAGGGGAGGTTATTGCCATAATCTCCACGCTTCTCAGGCAGGTTGGAGATCGTAGTGTTATAAATATAACAATGGAAAACGCTGCTGCCCATTTTCCAGACTCTAGATCATATGCTTCGAAATCATTAGTCACCTTGTACGACACCCACGAGTGTTAGGGATTGGTGCTATTCTTCTTTGCCAGACACCACACGATCAACACTCAGAGGAATCTTATATGGGAACCAGTAATTGCAACAAAGATTTCTTGCCAAGACTAGTACCTAAATGTTAGAAACACATGCGGATAAACAATCATAGTTCTCTCAGCACCATAGCCGACGCTGGCATAGGGAACGGTGAAGGGTTTTAGAAGGGAATGCATTCGGATGGGTGTGATTTCTGTGGGGTCAACTACTAATTTACCGTTTTATTGTTTAAAAAATAAAGTTAAAGTGTTGCCATAATTGTTTTTTTAGATAACGCTTACACTCATTATCAAATAGTATGTAGGTATGTGCCGGGTTCGAGCACAAAGGACAGTTTTTCAGTTACAGATGACAAATAAAGCGACTTAGCTTACTGCTTAGAAGCAGACAGTGGGATGTGGGCTGAATTAACCAAAAAGTATTCGCTGGTACCTCCGTGGACCATAAAGGGGAAGGTTGGGATGCAAATTTAACTTTTTGGGGAAATGATAATTTAATTTTTTCAAATTCAACTTCCTGGGATACAGCTTTCTGCAAATTCAACTTTTTGGAAACTATATATACAGCCTGCAAATATTTTGAGAATTCAGCTGTCTGGTACGAAAAGCTTTTCTGTTTAGTATTTTCAACACTGTGATCTCCAACTGCCCATGGAGATTATAGCAAAGCTCTCCACAATATTAAACTTAAGTTCAGACTATTCTTTTATACCACTAAGGTGGCCAAGCTTACGGCGATCATGATGGTAAGCAGTTACCGTAGCCTATGGACATTTGCTATACCTTGATGTATCACTCACGTGCAACCGACCCCGTAAAAACTCATTATGCATTTTTTTTATGAACTCCTTGTAGTACTCTCCAGGCAAAACCTCTCCAGGGAGCTCAATCCACAATCTTAATGTGGTTGGGAGAAAGTTCCTTTGGAACCACACAGTTGGTGACCAATTTGGTTCTAAGGTGTGAGAATAGAACGTGGCTATAGGCGTCATGTGAAACAGTTCCTGAGCACAAACACCGTCTAACAAGCGGTAGAACACATAAAGGTAGGCAAATCCCTCAGCATACTACGGGTTTTGTTGCGGGATGTAATTTACAAAATCCTTCTTTTGAATAGATTAGAATAGAAAAAAATATTTATTCAAACAAACAAACACCACCATATGTAATACATAGGTAGGTAGGTACAATGCCGTTGCATACTATTGTGTTTTGGTGTATTTTGTATGTGAAAGGTGTGGATGCCTACACTGTTTATGATACTTAATCATGTGCAAGATTTCTAATCTCTAGGTCCAATGGTTTGGGGTGTTTGATGTTAATATATTACCGAGTCAGTTTACTATTTTATTGATGTAACCATAAATAATAATAATAAATATGCTTGTACAATTCACACAGCACCATCTAGCCCCAAAGTAAGCAAAGCTTGTGTTGTGGGTCTCAGAAAACTTATAAATTACTAACCATAATACGAAGGATTTGTATAAAACAGTAGAAAACATTCTCTTTCCCTGTTTTTCTATTTATTTTCCTTGTTAATTATGTCAAAAAAACTCCATTTATTGGATACGTATTCCCAATGTCTATCACAAATGCCCGCTTCGTTTCACACGAATGGAGATGTCGAAAACATGATATTATTGGCTGTGATGTTACGTTAATCCATTTATCTAGACTGTCAGCTACATGGTCCACTTTTTGGTTTGTTTATTTTAATATTCTTGTAAGCAGCTTAATTTTAACCGACTTCAAAAATAAAGGAGGCTCTCAATTCGGTTGTTGCAATTGTTTGTTTGTTTATTTATTTATTTATTTAAATTAAATGCAAACTTACAGACATAATCCAAAGCGTTTACATTTAACATTTAAAAACATAATTCATATTTCATTACAAAAAAAATTATATAAATGAATTCATAATATAAATCAATTGAATCACTACATTAATACAATAAAATAAAATTAAATACATTAAGATATACAGACACTTTGACAATTTAATAATTATTTAGGCGTTATTAATAAAAATATTTATAGCACGAAAAAATGTACGCAGTTAAATTATTAAGTTAAGTTATTACCTTAGTACTCCGTCATTTATAAATCGATTTGGAAAGTTATAGCTTTATTTGAAAGGACATACATTCCAGTTTGGTCCCATTTTTATCAAGACCCATTTCTGGTGATGGAACTCCTCAAATATTATGGGCATACGAATATGCCGATTTTAGTATTTTCAGTGATAAATCAAGGGTTTTAAGGCAAAAGGCAAAAGTATCATTTGGTGAAGTGGAGCTGATGAAGAAGACCACATGTCGACGTAACTCATCAGCTATAATCATTTCATGGGTAAAGTTCATATATTTATTTCCATACAGTTTTACAGCAATGAAATTTAATTATAAAAGTACAATTCAAAGTTGCAACGCCAATAACAAAACTGCGGTTTAAAATTTCGAGTATCAAACCATCTGAACCACACATACACACACACCCACACTCACACACACATTTTCTCTCTTTATTTTCTCTCTTATACGAAAAGAAATATTTTCTGAACTGTACCATAATTATAATTATTGCCTAAGTGTAGATATGCTAGTCTCCGTTCGGTGGATCACTGATCCCTAAGATACAAGTTTACTTAGTTTAGGGATCAGGGCGACCTATACCTAGTTTTGTAAAACTCTTGTTAGTTGTAGCTAGCTCTCATGAATTTGTTGTTGTGACTACGTTATTTTATTGCCGTAAACGTATTTTTATTTTATTTATTTATTTATTTTATCTAGGAGTATGAAAATCTAATGACTAAAGAGAAAAAAAGAAACCTATCATATAGGTAAATAGGTAGATACATGCGCCCATATATTTGTGTTTCTCCCACTGCCTCTGTTTGTGTGTGCTTGTGAATATGTCATCATCATCATCATCATCACAGCCCATAACAATCCACTGCAGGACTTCGTGCCTCTCCCACGAATGGGGAGGTCATTACCATAATCTCCACGCTTGGCAGGCGGGTTGGAGATCGCAGTGCAGTTGATGTAAATCTACCCAGAAAGATGCTGCTGCCTATCTTTCGGATTTGTCCCTTAGTCGCCTCTTACGACTACCACGGGAAGACATGGGGTGATGCTATTCTTTGAGGTGGCGGCACTAGACACCACGTGTGAATATGTGTGTGTATGTGTGTGAATGAGTGTGTGTATATGTGTAAGATCCTTAACTGCGACTGGAAAAACTGGAATACACAATTTGAAAATTGCACACGACTGAGGAGGAAAATATCGAGAGTATTGAAGACGCCCTATTGATTGGAGAACCTAAGTTATTTCGAAAGTTAAGATGTTATTGTGAGCAAATAAATTTGGCATCGGTTCTTTTTTTGTTATATTTACGCTATTGATTAATCTTGTCCTGGTATAGTTATACCTACATTGCCACCAACTCATCTGTTACTAGGTACCCGCTCCACCCGCTCCAATATTGTGTTAGTGCTATGCAAAGTTATTTAGCCTTGAAATCGTCAGACACTGTTACTTCGGAATTCAAGTAAATTCGGTTAACTCGCGGGTGCCACAATAAATTTAAAGATAAATTGTAGCTTTTATACATAGTTTAAAACAAAGTCGCTGACAGCCCTTTGTCCCTATATATATCCACTAGTGGCCCCGGCGCGACTTCGTTTGCTTACATCTACTTTACCCCTATTTTTTACTTATCTTGAACCACTCTATCTATTGTTAAAAACTATGTATTGTTTAAAACCGCATTAAAATCCGTTGTGTAGTTTGAAAGATCCAAACGTACATATATACATACTTTAAGGCGCATTTTCATTGGTCGTTAGCGCCCGTATGCGGGGTGCGGGAGATTTCTGTAACGCATGCCATAGGGCCCGCATGCGGGGAACCGTTTACATTGGTCGTTAGCGCCCGTATGCGGGGTTCGGGAGATTTCTGTAACGCATGCCATAGTACCCGCATGCGGGGAACCGTTTACATTGGTCGTTAGCGTCCGCATGCAAGGTGCGAAAGAACCGTGTTGACTGATGACGTCTAATGACCGAGGTGCAATGGCGGATACTACACACACGATTTATATCGTGATACACGCAGGATCACGATATTTATCGAGTGTGTAGCCTAGAGCATCACGAATCGTGATATGGATCACAGGATTTCCGAAAATCCAGAAATCTACGATCCCTATCAACTATCGTGCGATATATATCGAGCGTCTAGTATCTAGTCGATATTTATCACGACATTTCTGTCAAACTAACAGATAAATAACGCAATTTCAAATTTATTTTCATAGTTTGTGTTTATTTTCAAGCCGCTGTGGCCACTAACAGTTACTATAAAAGTAAAAAAAGTCAACAAGATCCTAATCTTCATAATTTTACCCATTTTTTTCTCTTGACGCGTTTTTTCAATCCTAACGCTAATACTATAGCAACGCAAGCTTTATCAGTCATTTTGGTATAAATCGTAAACAAAGCGCGTCAAAAAAGATTTTTTAGGCTAGGCATTGGCAACTTAGTCTATTCAGCCATCAAAATGAATGAAAGAATGCACAGACTAATTAAAATATCGACGATTCTTATCGTGTGTGTAGGGTCGACTTGCGATCCAAAATAATACTCGATATTGATCACGATACGTATCACGATATATATCGTGTGTGTAGTATCCGCCTGTGAGGGAGTCCCCGAATGCTTTGTATCGACCAAGTTATCGACTGACTAATTTCATTGGTCGTTATTCCGAGTGCGGTAAGTCTCCGCACGCATTAAATCGACCGAGTTATCGACCGATGAATTTCATTGGTCGTTAGCCCGCATGCGGGAAGTCCCCGAATTCGGGCTAACGACCGATTTATCGACCAATGAAAATGCGCCCTTACGTAGTATAAAACAAAGTCGCTTCCCGCCATCTGTATCTATGTACGCTTAGACCTTTTAAACAACGCAACGGATTTTAATTAGGATTTAGACAAAACATACAAGTGATTCAAGGAAGGTTTGGAAGTAATAAAAAAGGGTAGGTAGGGGTAAAGTTGGTGTACGCGAACGAAGTCACGCTGGGTCCCCTAGTAACTGATAATCTGGGGTGTAAGCAACAACACTGCAACGTCTAAATACATACAGTAGTTTTTGTTTGAAAGAGCACATTTAACATCATTTTGCATGTTAGTAGAAAGTCGACCAGGTAGACACAACACTCACATATGTCGTTATTACTGCCATTGACAAAGACAGCACTGACGCTTGCAACGCGAGGGCACATGCATTGTTCCATTGCGCTCATCGCTCGGTTCTAGTCGAATGGACGGTTCTGAACACGCCGACTGTTAACAACAGATACGGGGATTATGTGGGCATTTACTTTATGCGAACAATATATTATGTCCCTACCATCCGAGGGTACATATCTCACACACAAAATGAAGTGGCCGAGACCGCTCCATGTATTTTTAGGTGGTCGGTGGTCGTTTTTAAATGGAAGTTCCAAAAGTTTGCCTTTGTTGAGGTAACGCACAAGGGCCTTGTTGCGTGATATGGGTTAAATAATGAAATGCTGCTGGGTGTTAGACTTGCGTAGGAAGGATTTTGTATATCTAATATTTATATTATATACTCGTATAACAAAACGGTAACAGGTCCAATTCTGTACATTGAAGACATTTTGAATTTTTTTATTGTCTTCTTCTTCTCGTGTCAATGATGATTTAGGTAAGTTTATTACTAGAGTACTCTATAAACGATACTGAAGCCAAAACTGTTACTTTTTAAAAAGTTTGTCTCTTTGTCTGTCTGTATCTTGGCCGCGCATCACTTCGAACCTACTGAATGAATTCAAATGTAACCTGATATGATTTGAGTTCATACTACGAAGCACAACAATAGATACTTTTAATCCCGAAATTCAAAACGTTTCCATTGGAAGACGGGATGGAAATCAAAATATGTACTTAGTTTTAATTAATTAACGCACAGTCCGATTTCATATATTCTTTTTTTGTTTGAAAAGAGGTACTTTATATATTGCCCCGTAATTACTTCAAGGTGATCGATGTTGTAGTTCAGAAATTATACCCCATTTTTAGATCTAAATAACTTGAAACCTGAAATATAGAGGAACCGTTGAACGAACGGCTCGTCTTCAGCTAGCGTGTACACTTTATTAATAAAATTATAATTTTGACGTTAATGTCCCGGTTGTGGTTTCGCGCGCGAGGACCCGGGGTCCGCCTTGACCATTACCTAGGATTTGGCAGATCAGATAATTACAGTGCAGCGACTGACACTGACCTCCGCGACCCTGCTACCGGGGTTACCTGACCAGATTGGATCATGGTTACACATTCAGTCGCCTGACTGTGCAGGTTTTATCACGATGTTTTCCCTCACCGTCGCAGCATCGGTTAGCATTCAACTAATGTACATAACTCAGAATAGAACCTGCACTGGAATTCGAACCCGGTACCTTTCCCTCGGCCTAGGACACTCACAGTATAGATATAGTTATACAAATACTGCGCCAAAATAACATCTTTGCTGGTTCACGCTTGACCGACGTTGCTAATGACGGACGCCGGCTCTACTAAGGATCGCATTTGTCCCACTCCATTGGAACCCTATCCACTGAGCCCAATCCGAATTAACCTTCCGAGCACCCTTCCGAGATCCTTTTATCAGTAACTTAGCTGTTATCTTTTGGGTTTCAACACTCTTTTGAGTCGGGAGTCGGGTCGCTGTAATTTTGGCTCACGGGACTAGTTGACCACCCTTGTTTACGACGAAATAAGTTCTCAATTGAAAAAAAAATTATAACAAGTATTTGCGCAACCTACCCATCAATATCATTCAAAAGAGCCCAAACACAATGGGGTTATCGTATTGCGTTCATTAGTTCCTATGACCACCTTCTGAATCCATCATCAGACCAGCTCCATGGTACCATAGGTATACCAAATTTCAGCTCAATCAGATACTAACGAATGGTCGAAAAATGGTTTGATAATTTTGACGGACAACTTACATACGAACAATGCAAGTTAAGAAAAAGTTTGTAAAAAGGGGTATCACAAGGGATTGTTTATAGGAATAAAAAACATTTATTTACACACAACAACACCACAAACACGCAACAAATGGCTTAAAGGGGTTGAAACAAATAGGTATTTTTTTATGTCAGTGGCTCGACTCCAGAGCCTTAAAACAAAAAATTAAAAAAGGTATTAAGAAAAAGTGACATAAAAATGCACGAACAAAATCATAAATAACAAACAACATGAAATAAGGGAAACAACAACTAGACAACATACATGAAAAGAAGATTTTTTTTTTAAGTTAATTTGCTCTTTTAGCATGTCTGGTTTATTTACAAGGCTCATATAAGTTGTATTTCTTTTATTATTATTTGATATTCGGCACTATAGGTCGATAGATTGTAACCTAATTTTATTGTAAATACCTCTGTAAAATGACTGTTTGTGCCAAAATAAATGAAAAAAAAGAAAAAACAAAGTCTGTGGCATAGAAGCTCCCGACTGGATAGACTGATTTCGATGCAGCTTTCTTTGTTTGATAGCAAGTTTAATCGAGATGGTTCTTAGCTTTCTTTCATGATCTGAGTATGTATATGTACTTGCCGTGTGGTGTCCCGAAGAGTAGAACAGCACCAACCCCTTACACTCGTGGGTGTCGTACAAGGCGACTAATGTTTAGAGACAAAAGATCTAGAGTCTCCGTAAACTGGAAAATGGGCAGCAGCGTTTTTACATTCTTATGTTTGCAACACTGCGATCTCCAACCCGCCTGCCAAGCGTGGAGATTATGGCAATATCCTCCCCTTTTGTGGGAGAGGCCCAAGTCCTGCAGTGGACTGTTATAGGCTGTGATGATGATGTACTTGGTCGGAGTTTCTCGACGCTTTTTTGTGACGGTAACTTTATATTTAGATTTGAATCTACCAGTAATCTTCCATCGTTTCCTCAAACGATAGGAAATAGTTGCTTGAAACGAAAATGAGATCTTCAACTATCTTCGTGACTACTCAGCCACTAATTATGAAATGTTACCAGGGGGAGGTACCCTTTCAGAATGAGGGTGAAAATATAAAAACCAGCACTCCGAGTTGATTTACGATTTGATGAATTTGAGACTCAACATTTTAAATTATAGTGTAGACTCTATTTAAGAAGTAAAGCGACTTTAGAAATTATAAGATTGATTGAAATCAACAAGGAAACAACCTGAGCAACCTGATTTTGAATATTGCAGACGTCCATCTTATACAACAAGTTGTAGCTAAAATATGAACTTCTTTATTATTGAAAATCAGGTTTCTTACTTGTTGATTTCAATCAATCATAACTTCCTAACTCGCCTTATTTTTTAGACTGAGTCTACCTACTCAATTTCATTCTGATGGATGACTTATAAGAACACTAAGATAGATCTAACCGTAAAACGTCGGATCACCCCCAGCCAAGTATGTGCTAAAAGGGAACTCAGAAGAAACGATGGTATTGGTTTAAATAAATAACTTTTATTAGGTACTAGATATGCAACAAGTTACAATATCAGCGGTCAGGAGCGAGTAGACTTAAGAATTAATGTAATCTTAAGAATGAACGAGATCTTAAGAATGATTAAATGAAACGTATGACAATGAGTGAGGTGCCACGATGACAGGTAGTTAGTGCGGTGGCCCCACGCCAGACTTCCTAGGTGGAACACGAGATGGCGCTCAGCATAAATCTTTGTCCTTATAGTATTTACATCAATATATCCTAAACTAAGCTAAGAAACTAGCTAACTATATAGCTAAGAACCATCTCGATTGACTGACTTTTAATCATAGAAAACCGCATCGAAATCGGTTCATGCGTTCGAGAGCTTCGATAACACGGACAGATATACACACATATACACATACACAGTGCCACAGATACACAAGCCAAACTTGTCTTCTTAAAACTCCCCTCTATTTTTGCCGTGGGTTAAAAGGGATGTAAATTCCTGGAAAATACCTATTGTGGGAAGAGGCTGAAATGAGAATTATCGTCATCTCAGCCACATGATGCCCAAACATAGGCTTTCCTCACTTGTTCCAAAACGACCAACGTGTCTCGTGAGAGGTTGAGAATATTGTATTGTATGGAAAATGTATGCTAGGAAGAACGAACCGTGGGCAAAATATAGAAAGCTAAAATCATACAATATAATTAAGAGCACCTACACGTGTGCTCAAATTTACTTGTGTCATTGTTATATTGATCGTCAACGTAATCGTTGATTAATAGCCTTCATTAAGGCACGTTGTCTCCGGCCGCTTAAAATCTCTGACACATTTTTTGTTGCCACCGTAGCGTAAATAGACGTAAATAATTACCTTTTTTCCAGCATATAGATACCACACTAGTCAACCTACCTCAAAAATATTTTATATGTGTAATTGATCTAAGTCCATGTACCAATGACTCTTTTCAGAGTTATGTACATTAGTGGAATACTAACTGATGCTCTTACGCTGAGAGAAAACATCGTGATGTAACCTACCCATTCAGGTGACTGAATATGTAGCCATAATCCAATCTGGTTACGTTCTCCTCTTAACTGGGTCACAGAAGTCAGATTGCAGTCGCTCTGCTGTAATTACCTGATCTTCCAAATCCTAGATCATGCAAGCCGGACCTCGGGCCCTCGAGCGCTGGCACAACCGGGATGCTAAGACATCCGTTTAGAAATCAACAACCCAAAGATTGAATAACGCGAGGCGGCGTGGCGCAAAACGGGTTCTGCGGTTTCATTTCGTGATTGCATGCATATGCCTACACCGCATTTGCGCATATGCTGTTTCTAGGCATATGCATGCATATTATGGGCTACGAACGGCGGAACGAACGTTTCTGGTACACTGGGGAAATTAATGCGCGATGTCGCTCGCCCCTCACTCATATTGAAGGCATAGATCTGTTGTGTTTAGCAAACGATATGTTGCTTTATGCATGTTTCTGCATCTGAAATGTGTTTTGGTAGAGATTTTTTTTTATCTAGAAGCTAATACATATATTGAATTGCTGACGACGATTTTATTTTGACCGTTTCAGTATGAACGTAGTCTACTACTGTACCGACTAGATACATTATCCCTCTACCGTTAGACGCTGTCCTAATGGTCCGACCATGTCCAATCATGGTCGCACGACCGATGCCCATTAGAACAACGCCTTAGACGCTAGTTGGGTTCGGCACAATATGTCGACTCCTAGAGGAGTCATATTTTAAAAGTATGTACTATCGGATCAACTTAATCGTGACCCACTATAGAACCTTTTCACAGAAAATATCATGGTGATGCCGCATTGCTTGACAAGGAAAATCATTATGACAATTACTGTGAATAGGTTCCACAGTAAGTCACGATTTAGTTGGTTCGATTGTACATAGGAACATGCTCACTAGACTAGAACTGCAGAAATTTACTGTAGAAAGGTGACATTTAATTCGCGTAAGTTACGGATTGAGAGGCAAAAATATTTTATTTGTTACGCAGTTTTATTCTAATTTGACGTACCTTGTAATTGTGTACGGTCCTGTGATGGGGTTTTATCAGGGGGCAACCCACCCTCACCAGACGATTCAGTAGAAGCGGATAAAATTTCAGCTTGGTTGTTCGATAATGACTTTGTCGACGCGGTTTCCAACAGTTAAACGTGGTTTGTTTCTAGGAGGTGGTGGAGGAAGAGTCGGCATTGAATCAGGATCCAGCATTTCGTTAGTGGACATCGTAGGATAGAGTGTGGCTCTTCTGATGTGTAAAAGATTAAAACTCAGATGGTCTTAAAGTTGATGGATTAAGAAATTTAAACATAATTGATTTACAACATACAAAACCGTTCTTTATTCTTAGAGCAACAAAATAATAAGGAACCAAATACAACGATGCACGTGCACGTGCTTGTATAAGCTCATCCTTACGGATGCCGTTTTGAGCACCGACGAATAGTTTTTTTTTTTTATGTCGTACGGTAGGCAAACAGGCAAGCGAGCCACCTGATGGAAAGTGGTCACCACTGCCTATTGACATTAGCAACACCAAGAGTATCGCCAATGCGTTGCCCGCCTCTATAACACATTGCTCTGGCAGCAAAAAGACAAATGCCACACCACTGCCAAAGTCACGGTTCCCCAAATCCCCACCCCATGGAGCACTGGAAACCTTACTCACCGGCAGTAACACAATACTATTTAAAAGAGTATTATTTAGCTGCGATATTCTGTAAGGTGGAGGTACTTCCCCAGTCGGGCGGCTCCAATTCGAACGAGATACCCCGCTATGCCCTACCTCTCTTCAAATTAAATCCATTACTTTTAACATAATGTTTTAAACTATCGCGGTTAGGTATATGTATCCGGGTAGGAAATCCGGAACATAGTCTTAAATTCATTTATTTTGTACAGAATGCAATGTGCTTTGGAAATGGCAACATCAGTCACAAATCTCAAATTTGACAATTTATTATTTATTTATTAACAACTGAGTAGATTCAAGAGATTATCAACTTAAATACAGCAGTAAGACAATTGCTTAAGAGACCAGTTGGAACTCCAGGCTGACTGTTGGCAAGAGGTGACACAGGACAGAGTGGAATGGAACATCTTAGTTTCGGAGGCCAAGACTCATTATGGGCCGTTGCGTCAACATAGTAAGTAAGTAGATTGCAAGAATCAGATCATCTGTTAAAATTACAATTCATCGTCAAATATCTGTGGAGTTATTTGTTAAGGTTTATATTATTTTTATTAAACTAACATTAGGTATATCCTATAGAGTGCAGTCACGCGCGAGGGCCCGGGGTCGGCCTTGACCATGATCCAGGATCTGGCGATTAGGTTATTACAGAGGAGGGACCACCATCTGACTTCCGTAACCCTCCTACCAGGGGAACCTGACCAGATTGGATCATGGTTACAAATTCAGTTACCTGAATTTGCAGGTTTCATCACGATGTTTTCCCTCACCGTAAGACCATCGGTTAGAATTCAACTAATGTACATAACTCAGAAAAGAGTCATTGGTACCGCCCGGCCACCGACGCTCCTCATACATACCTTAAACACACTCATGTAAGTAACACTCTTCATTATGTCAACCGGTAGATAGCATGCCTGCGGTGACTGCTTAGCATCAGGCAGGCCGGAAGGTTGTTTGCCATCTTAGTGGTACAAAAAAATGCTACCTCGCCTGTAAGGCCACCTGATGGGAAGGTTTCACCGATGCCTGTGGACAGCAACACCAGTAGTATCACCAATGTGTTGCCCACTTGTAAAACCCCGGGACATTGCTCCGATAGCAAAAAGGCAAATACTAAGCCACTCTACTATCAAAGCCATGATTTCCCATGGATCATTAGTAGGGTTGCCAAATCTATTAAGTAATAACACCAACCCTTCGGCTTAAGGGTGTCATACAAGTTGTAAAAACATAAATAGAGGATACTATATTTTTATATGGTTATGGTAAATTTTTTTTGAAAAGTTTTAACAACCCTTATCCGTAGTGTCTCTAGAAAATTGTTTTTATTTATACATATTTTAGTGTGCCAAAGCCTTCCATGGTTTCCGATTAATGTTATCTGATACAGGAATCAACACAAAATAAGTATTGGATGTGCAAAAACTTCCTGGGCATTTGTTTACTTAGGCCCCGGCCATTCCGAAGGATATTAGCGAACAGTAAATATATTTCCTTAATTTGTTTTTGGAGCCTGATTTCAATGTAAATATCATGTTTGTAAAACAGCAATGTATCTACACTGTTTCTACGGACATCAGCAGCTTTATTTTACCCGATTTTTACCTATAAGTTTTACCGCAAATATTTATATAAGTTTTATAGCAGTTTGGTGGTCAAACCACGTATAACGTAACGTCAACTTTGTGATATCAACAATATGTAAACAACCTTAATATTTTTAACCATTTTTTATTAGAACATTACAAAATGTTTGTACAAAAAATAAATAATAATACACAACAATGTTACATCATCCTGGTTCAGTTCTTGTTGATTTGGTGCTGCTCCTCAGTATCGTGCAAATCCGCGGCCTTAGTGTGCGCATGCATTTCATGGCCCCACGTCTTATCAGGGGTCTCGCGCATCTTGTGGCCCTCAGTCTCGGGGTCCCTGTAGGCGGATGAGTAAGACGGGGCACTGTGCGCGAGCTGGCCTGAGGTCACGCTTGGGGCACAGCTCAGGAGGAGAGGTATGGCGCATCCGCCGACCTTCGCGCTTGGAAACACTCCGACCGCCGGTCCAATGCTCTGAGGAACCGTCAGCTTGATCGCGGCCGGGGCTTGAGCGGGGGCCAAAGCGATCGATTGCGCAGGCGCAGCGATTTGGAGCGCTGGCGACGCTAACGCCTCCTGTCCATCGTAGTACGCCCTGGCGTGTCTCGCCTGCTCCAGATGCCCGTCAGTCAGGTGTTCGTTCTCTCTGTAGGTGAGCGGGATCCCATGAGGCGCTGGAGACAGGAACACGGGAGCTCCAGCAGGCGCGGCGAGGCCACACGGCGGGCCATAGGCAGACTTCTTGTACCTGATTATAGTTCGGGGCGCCGCGAGGGCAACTCCGACAACCGCTAGTACCACGAATAGTTTCATGTTGATTTCAGTGTGGATCTCGGACTGTGATGCTACAAACATGAAGAAAAACCTTTATATACAGAAGCGGACGTGATAAATCAATAGATACTTACAAGCGATCTCTGTCCTAGCCGATCCCACGTAGGCTTTTTAGTTGAGAAATGTGCCAACTTGTTGTAATTAAACAGCCTACTCGACATCGTGTTCAAGCGGTACAGAAAAACATAACTTCGTTACGTGAATGTATATTTAGCAGGCTATCGGTTACAATTTCACACATGACCACGTTACGAAAAGTAATAGGTTATGTGAGACTTCTGATTAGTTCGCGGGGCTCCCTTTGGGTATTGGTGGCGTAAATTACGTGATAATTTTCCTACGAATCCAAACTGATATTGTAATTGCGAAAGTAATTCTGGATGTTCGACGTTGACACCTAAACCGCTGAATAGATTTGTATACAATTTGGCATAAATATGAATTTAACATTTTTACGCCTAAACCACTAAAGAGATTTGTATAAACTTTACGTAGACAAAGTGGCAGGCAAAAGTACTATAAAAGTATAATAAAGTGTTGAAAAGGAGGGAGTTCTGTTTTTAACCGCCTACGAAAGAAGAGGGGTGTTATTAGTTTGACGTGTGTATCTGTGGCTTCGTGTATCTGTCTGTGGCATCGTAGCTCACGAACGGATAGACCGTATTTGATGCGGTTTTCTCTATTGAAAAGCCAGTTTAATGGAATTTATTCTTAGCTCTGTTTCATTAAAATTAGTTTAAAAATATTTGAGTTTATATTTTAGTTTAGTAAACCTGCAAAACCTGTATAATATATCGAGCGCGGTCCGGCTCTGCCGATAACGGTGCGGTCGTGGTTGGCGTGGGGTGGGTTTGCTGCGGCCATAGAGCGGTCAGCGTGTCACTGTGTGTTTCCTTCTTACTTTCCTACCCCCTTCCTTTTTGACGATTGAAAGATATATTTAATGTCCTAATCAATAAATAAATTTTGAATCTTGGTCTTGGGTTATCCGACTTTTTCTGTCGGTTAGGTTTTAGAGAAAATTGTACCCGTGGATGTTTTATTTTGTCTATATATGCATTCTAGTCAATCGTATACGTATTATATAGCTAGAGAGGTCTCCCAACGGGTCGTTGATGTGATGTTGATGCAATTTTACTAGTTATCGAGCATATTATGGGAGCAACGTGTAATGAATATAAACTGTACAAGGTTTTCTTCATAATAAACTGGAAGGGTATAAAGTATGGCCATTTGTATTTCATAATGCAATACTAACGTACATATCTATATAAATAGTTTATTTACTAGCTTTTGCCCGCGACCTTGTCCGCGTGGAAATCGTTTTTAGGACAGGTTATCTTTTTCCCAGAGACCATTTTAAATGACCTAACTAATGTATGGAACCTAGTATTACGGAGAGATCAAGCTGTATCACTGGTTTTATCAAAAAGAAGTAGATGAAACATGACCTAGATTTTAAGATGAACCCCAAACTACTAAACTGCGAAAAAATCAATTTCCATAATTCTTAAAGTGTAGCTAGTCTATTATGGTTCTGCCTTCATCACGTGTTCCAGTTTCTAAAATCAATTATACCCTATATGTCCCAGGCTTAATAACTACACAACAAAAATGTTTTATTCCGGTGATTAGCGTGTGTGTACAAACAGACAAACATTTTTAAAATTATTGTTCTATTCTATATTTCTTCATCGCACTAAATATTGTTTTTGTTAATAAATTCAATGTACATAGACACTTTTTTACTGTATAGATGATTATTATTATAAAGGCACTTTTCCCATAGAGGTAGGACGAGACCATATTATTCCGCTTGCTACGATCCTGACAAACGTCTCTCGACGTGTAACGAAATATCCGTGAAATATAGATCAACTTAGATTATCGTAAACGAAATAATAATAACAAATTACTACGTATTATGGTACGAAAAAATCTAATACAATCGATTCCATCAAGCCCCAGCTGGATACGTGAGAAACACCCTGTTTCTAAACCTCTAATAAAATCTGACCCTGCTCGTATCTGGAAAGAGATTCCGAAGCAAAGGGTTGACCTCGCTGAGTCGGATGCAAGAGTGGCCTACGACATGAGAATGCTGAAGGCAAAGTGGAGGAAGATATGTCAAAAAGCATACCCTGGCATAAGCCGGGATATAAGCTAAAACGATAACCATGAGACTGAAATTACATTAGCTCAAAGCATTTGCCACGCACCTTGGCGCTCGACTATTTTTTGTACCTATTGAATGTTCGTAATCATGCTACAGATAAACATACATATACATAAAGCTTTATACAGCTCGACTAACTTTTGCACCAATTGAATTTTTTGTAACCGTAACGAAATCAGTTCGTAATCATGCCACAGGCAAACATACATATATATCAAGCTTAATACACCCTATAAATAAATAAATAAATATTCGTGGACAAATTCACACAGCGCCATCTAGCCACAAACTAAGAAAAGCTTGTACTATGGGTGTTACATAACTGATATACTACTTAAATACTTTTAAATACATACTTATTATATATTTTTGCCTGCCTATCTCTTTCACACTCGTGGTATGTTGCTATAGAAAGAAAAGAGAAGCATTAGAAGGCTAGCGCTGGCGTGGATGCGTGCGGTTTAAAAAATGCGGTTTTTGAAACCCTGTTTTTTGAAACCACTGAAATCTGACATTCCTTTTCTTTCTGTTACAGGCCATGACGCTCTTCGAGGGCAACGAGTCGTCGGATGACAACTCGACCTTTGGCTACACCCCGTACGAGCAACGGCTGGAGACCTATATAGTGCCAGTGCTCTTTGCCATCATATTCGTGGTGGGGGTGCTTGGCAATGGCACCCTGGTCATCGTTTACGTGAGGCACCGAGGCATGCGGAATGCGCCGAACACGTAAGTTAAGATCACTGATGTGTAGTGAAAGTGTTGTGAATAACCACGAAAGTCTTAAAACCTATATCACTGATGTAGTTTCTCGTGTTTAATGTTTATGAAGGAAGAAGAAGAATGGCTTAAAAAAGCCATATTGTTAAGTGTTAATACAAACATCTTACTAGCATGCCTTCCTAGAAAATAGCACCTGATGGAAAGTGGTAGCTATCGCCCTTATCATTCAAGTAACAAAAAATCATACCATAACCATACCATACCATATTATTATAATTTACACCAATTATTCAATAATCAACAAAAACTCATACGATAATTGGCTTAAGTTATTAGTACGTCTAGGTGTAAGCACAAGCAGTAGCCAGTAACAGAATCAGCCATTCTTATTAAATGTAACGGATAGAGCCAATTAATATTTTTAAGTTTTAATATTTTTTTATACTGCATCCCGCTGATGTATGGTCACTGTGAGAACGAGGGTGAAATCTCGTACGTCCCGATGTGTTTTGTTATCTACTATAATTGCAACTCACACAAGTTGTGGTGTGGTGTAGAAACTAATGTTAGTGGCTTGCGGTTCGACCTCTCTCACTTGACATCATGACAGCAATTAACAGCCCTTACAATAAACTAATAGAGATCTGCACGGCGTTCTTTAGACTCATTATAAACGAATGTTCGAAATAGATGTTAGTGTAAATAATCTAGGGATGTTACGGAGGTGGTTTTATCGGAGCCGAAGTCGGAGTCGGAGTTTCTAAATTTGGTTTTTCGGAGTCGGAACCGGAATCGGAAGCGGAATCGGAGTCGGAGGCGGAGTTGGAGATAGTAGCGGTGAAGAAATATGTGTTAAGGGCAGGAAATAAAATAAAATAGTAAAAACATTAATCAATCAGCCTCTTTAATTTCAATTAAAATATTATAAACCTGTATCATATAGGTGTCACAAATAAAAATAAACACATTTTTATGACAGTTAGCAAGTTTAATCAAATTAATTGACTCCAGAAGTAGCAAATTATATATAATAAACAACAGCTTTGCAGCTTTGTCTCCGTCCAATCTATTTTTTAGCGGATCATAGATTAGGCGATTACCACTAAAAAGTTGTTCGCTTGCTACTGACCCTGGTGGAAACGATAAATATTGGAGGACAATCGGTTTAAGGGATTGGAATTTTGTATTTACATTCACTTTCCACTAGTTCCAAATCAAAAACAGATAACTTTAACTGACACACCGCACAAAACAAAACAAACCATCCGTATTGCGTAACAACAAGTGAAATATTAATCGATGACAGAACGCGTGCTTTTCCAACGACATGCATTAACCTTCGTTCGATCGTACACGTTGACTGCAGCCGCCGCGCGTCGCCGCCGCCGCTATCAGCTATGGTTCGACCTCCGATTAAAACCTCCGATTTAAAAGTATCGGAACCGAAGTCGGAACCGGAGGTGTAAAATCAATCGGAAGCTCCGACTTATCGGAGTCGGAGTCGAAGCTCCGTAACATCCCTAAAATAATCATCATCATCTTGGCGTTAATGTCCTGGTTGTGCTCTTGTGCGCGAGGGCCCGAAGTCCGACAATGTTCCAGAATTTTTCAGATCAGCCCTACCCTGTTAACAAGGGAACCTGGCCAGATTTGATCATGGTTACACATTCAGTCACCTGAATGTGCGTGTTTCGTCACGATATTTTTCCTCATCGTAGAGAATCGGTTAGTGTTCAATTAATGTACATAACTCGGAAAAGAGCCATTGGTACACGACGGCATTGGGTTTCGAACCCGGTAACTCGGGGTACAGTCAGCTGCAGAGTAGGGAGGTCAGGTTACTCTACAGCTGACTGTTCGAGTCGGACCTCTTAGCCACCGTCGCTCCTCCTGTACTACCTCTAATCTCAAGAAAAATTACCCGTACATTGTTAAGTTAAGCTATGGACTCTACGGTCTGAAAATAAATATGTCTTATTTTATTGTAAGTAGGTACGTTACTGACGATAAAGTCCTACCATAGCTTAGTTTTGTATAAATATGCGTATTGAACTCATGTAGTATTGTTGTAATGATATCAAGTAGGCATTTCTAAATTGCGGTGCCATCCCTTTTTCTCTCATACGAATGGCGACGACGTGTTTCGACTGGTTAGCAATACCAATAGTCCATCTGAGAACAGTGTAAATGTGCAGAAAATAGGCTTGTTCAAAATTACAACTGTTCTACATTATAGATTTTTTTATATCGTCATCACAGCCCATAACAGTCCACTGCAGAACTTAGGGCTTCACCCACGAAAGGGGAGGTTATTGCTGTAATGATCACGCTTGGCAGGCGGGTTGGTGATCGTAGTTTTATAAATATAACAATGTAAAGCGTAGCTGCTCATTTTCCAGCCTACACAGACTCTTGACGTTTTACCTCGAAAACATTAGTCGCCTTGTATAACACCCACGAGTGTAGGGGTTTGTGCTATTCTGCCGGACACGATACGGCCAATCATTTTAGACATTCATTATAATATTATTTCATTCAGAAACCATTTTGGGGTAAACGGACGAAACGCTGAAACGGAATCCTCTTAATAACTGAAGCCACACTACTAAGACAATAATGTAACGTATACTTAGATCAGAATAATAGGGTATAATTGGTGCCGAAATTCAGTATAGTTGGCATGGGAACGTATTCGGAACGCAGTAACAAATTACACACCCGGAATGCGGTAAACGCGAAGAAATGCGGGTATCGGCAATGAAACAGGGAAATCAATAATACCCTCAATTCTTGGAATTCCAAGTTTTTTAGCCCGCGGGTTCGTGTCCTGCTCGCATTGGTACAAGTACTCCTTACATTATTTTGGTCTTTAAGGCGATAGTAAATAAATAAATAAATGTTTTTTCATTAAAATCTTGAAAATTAATTTCTATTTATAAAATACGTATAAGGTAAAAACTTTAAATTATGACGAATTATTAATTATACTAGTTAAAATAATGTGCCTGAACTAGGATATAAATACCATGTGTTTCAGGCGAAAAATTAAAGATATTTATTTACCATAAAACTACATTTACTATTTGAAATAATCACAAACAAACAAACATGACCTACATATTTATGACATAATAAATTAACATTGAAACTAATAGTAATGTTTGTTTATATTAGGTAAGGTATAGGTAGTATTCGCGTCAGCAGAAACATTGTAAACTACTTACAATGGGCTATATGATCCTTCAAACTAGAACATAATAACATAAGCAGGATCTTAACTTCTGATAAACCACCTTGCTAGGTGAAAGACATTTCAGTTGAATTTTGCATTGCAGGTATATCCGGCATTTCTTTAGATTTTTTTCTACTGGAAACTTTGTATTTTTATGTTTGAAAGGTGTACACATATGTATAGGTACTTCATTCTGAATTTCCGATACTATTTTATAAAGCATGGATGCATGTTTTTTATTGGTCCACGATATTCGATTCTGAAAGTGCTTTGAACGAAATTGGATAAAATTTTCTACTATGACATACGGGTGGGTTGTATTTTTCTGAACTCAATTTGGATTATGTAAATTTTTCCTTTCAATCTAGAACACTGAATTTTGATTTAGCACCGATCAAACGAACATATCTCGAGAGGTTTGAAGTTAGTCTAATCAAACTTAATTATTTCGAAACCTCATCGTACCTACTCCCACCTACAATTAAGTAACGCTGTTTCATAAGGTATGGGTTCATCTCTTCAGAGATGAGGAGCGTCTGTGGCCGTGTGGTTAAGGTATCCGAATCATAAGCGAAAGGTACCGGGTTCGAATCCCACTGCCGCCATGTAAAAACGACTCTTTTCTGAGTTATGTACTTTAGGTGAATGCTAACCGATGGTGTTACGGTGAGGGAAAAAAACATAATGATGAAACCAGCATATTCCGGTGACTGAATGTGTAACCATGATCAAATCTGGTCAGGTTGCCATGGTAATAGGGTCACGGAGGTCAAAGGCAGTCGTTCCACTGTGATTATCTGATCGCGAGAGCACAACCGAGACATTAACGCCAAGATGATGATGATAACTCAGTATATCTTCAGGTTACTGCTCTAAATCCTAGTTATATAGCACTTGTAACAATAGGAAGAGTGGTGTCTTCATAATCCATATCGAAAGAGAGTTCGTAACATTTCTAGACCTATTCCGAACCTAACCTAAAAATCTTTTAAATGCACGCACTTAAGGAATGTAACCTAAATTGTATACCTCATATTTCACATGAGCCTTTTACGTCAACTTGGGAAGGCTTCATTTCATACTCTGTGTCGTAGTTTATTACGTCATCAGATCCCACTATCGGGTTACGTAACTGCATTGCTAATGGTATTCCTTTGTGTGAAAGTGACAGAAGGGGGAAGAGAGCGCGCTTCAGCTGTTAGCCACGCTAGATTGAGTGTTGCGGTTTTGGCGGATTTTAGTGGAATCCCATTTGTGTCTCTTCAAGGCTTGCCAAATGTATGGTGTAATTGAATGTCTAGGTTGGGAAGTGCCCTAAAAGTTTTGATGAATGTGTTACAAAATGATAGTAACTGACTCAATAAATAGGTGGATATATTTTTTTATGCTGTGACACCTATGTCCTCTAGGCTCCAAGCCTGAATTTTACAGCTTTACGTCAGCACTTTTAGTTCTGATTACCTTTTTATATAAGATACATGGAGGGTTCCTGGAGACCTGCAATACAGGATAAACCTAGAGCAGGCTCCAAGTTCCCCGGTTTTTGTGCCTATCCAGTTTATTGTACAATTTTGGAGAAATAAATACTTATACTTATTTATACTTATACTTATTTATAGCACTATTTTTAAGTACCTACCCGTGTTTCTGCACTGTGGAAATTTATAATCAGTGAATATTTCTTGACAAATAATGAATACAGTAGTATATAAACCGTAACAAATAATTTATAAGGCGTAATCCTAATCGGCAACGATCGTGCGACGGGCGATTTTGGGGTGTCCTATAGGTCGGGCGACGTCCGTCGTACAAATATGGTCGTGTGACTATTGCCAATTATGACAGCGCCTAACGTTTAGTAGGCTGTTTTAATGAGGCGGTCTTAATTTTAACAGCAATTTAATACTTTTGCTCCTGTTCTTGAGAAATGTTGGCAACATTTAGAGCAAAAGTTCTACTACCACTATTTAAAGAATATAACGTAGCGCCAACCCATCTATATTGACGACAGTCGTAAAAGGCAAATTATGTCACCATAATTCCTCTGTCAGCATAATTATCCCCCTGACCTTATCCCATAATCTATTACCTTCTTAATCAGAATATATGTACTTATTTAATTAAACGTCAGTAATTTACGTTATACCCCTAATTTTTATTCCCAAGTCTCATTAGAAAATCCCTCGGCCGGTATTAATTCTCCACCGGAAAGTTTATTAATTTTCTAAATCCGTTAGCGACTCCTTTTATGGTGACACAAATTTTATCTTCAGTTGACAAAATCGGGCCTAAGGAATTATTCTACTAAATTGACAGATTAAAACGCTCATTTCGTCAACTGAACAGATAAGTTGGTCACAGGTATCTTGTTCACCATGAATATTTAAATTCAAATTTGGAATGGAATTCGTATAATACAAGATCTTAGTACCTGAAACGAGGATTGAGATATCGACTAATTGTAGCTTCTGTTTTGACAAATTAACATCGCAAGACGCTGATTACAGGGCACGATACGTGATATTACGTATTATACATAATTTTGTATATTGCGTATTACACATGATCCTGTTTAATTCGCTTAATGAAACGCAAACTTGGTACGTTTATGATGTTTCTAGCAACCTAGCGGTTTATGTTACTCGTATTCGTATGGTATCCGTATGCTTTAATCCAATTCCAGAATTTGGATATTAATTGCCTCCGAAATTAGATTTCCCATGAAAGGTTCTTCGAAATAGGGAGGGAAAATGTTAAATTTAGATTGTAGAGTTCATTGCATTCTCGGAGCGTCAGTGGCCGTGGTTAAGGTATCCGACACGAAAGCGAGAGGTACCGGGTTCGAAACACACTGCGTCTTTGTACCGATGGCACTTTTCTGAGTTGATACAGTAGTTGAATGCTACCCGATGCTCTTACGGTGAGGGAAAACATCGTAATGAAACCTGCGCATTAAGGCGACTAATTGTGTAACCATGATCCAATCTGGTCAGGTTCCCCTGGTAGCAGGGTCGCGGTCCAATAATCTTGACGTCAATGTCCCGGTTATGGCATGAGAGACTGGGGTCTATCTGACCATGATCCATAATTTGGCAAATCAGATAATTACAGTGGAGCGAAATGTTTTTCTGATTGCCTCTTAAAAATAAACAAAACATCGTTTATGTATTAGAGGTTCATAGGTATATATATTGTACTTTAGTGGCTAAAGTAGACATAGGCACCTTACTAACTTAAATGGTGAGCAAACAACAACATGCGTAAGAATGCCTCGATCACGTAGTGGCACAAGAATGCTTACACCGCAAAATCCAACTTATGCTAACTATTCGTTACCAACTACAAACAAAGACATGTTGCCTCTTTACGGATTAAATCATAATTTACGAAATACCTTTTGTAATATAACCTACATATAGAGAATGCGAAGTTATACATAGTTCAAATCTATATATATCCCTATGTACCTATGTACGCTTAGATCTTTTAAACCAAGCAGCGGATTTTAATGCGGTTTTCAACAATAGAGAGAGTGATTAAAAAGGAAGGTTTGTAAGCAAGAAAAAATGGGTAGGTAGATGTACGTGAACGAAGTCGCGTCGGGTTCATTAGTAGCATATATATTTTTAAAGGTAAAAAGGTAAGGGCCCTTACGTTGTTCCGCTGCTGGCATAGATGATAGCACTATATTTTTCCGCACAAGTGTGTTATAAAACATATTTCAAAGCTTCAGTCACATATTTATGTGATACTTTCGAACTATAAAATGTCTGGAACTTTCTATTTCGAATCGTTTTTCGAATTGTGCGAAATAAACAACTGTACCCCAGAATTTTTGAAAGCTCTCAAAGGTTCAAATGATCTCTTTGTCTATTGGACCTATCGTTAGCAAAATACTGCTCTGTAAACCATCTGAGCTTTAAAAGGTTTCATTTATCAAAACTGCTCGACCCTTTTTTGGCTAACCGTACTTCTGAAAGCGTTTCTTTTAAAGGTTTTATAGTGGATGCCTTTCCGCTACACGTGTTAATGGGATATCTACCTTTTTAATTAGTTACTTAAAAGAGATTTACTTTAGGTTCTCCGTTATTACTTACGTTAGTACTGTTTTATCTGTAAAAAGAGGGTACAACGTAAAAATTACAGAGAATAGGTACTCTACATTTTTGCTAATGTAGAGACGACAATAAGTTATGTAAAGTAGAATATCTTCATCACGTTTAGTTTTTTATCTGTTTAGCGTCTTCTATGTAGAGTAGAATATCTTCTACTTTACATTTTTATCTATTGTATGTCTTGTTTTACTTTTTTTCTTGGTTATAAACCTTCCTCCTGACTCACTCTATCTATCTATTGTTGAAAACCGCGTTAAAATACGTTGCGTAGTTTAAACGACCTAAGCATAAATATATACATAGATGCATAGGGACGACGGCGGGAAGCAACTTTGTTCTAGACAATGTAAAGAATTCTAAAATATTTATTTTGCATTTTTTACTAATGCCTCTTTTTCTTCAACAGGTACATCTTCTCCCTCGCGTTAGCTGATCTCCTGGTGATCCTCATTTGCGTCCCCTTCGTCTCCATCATCTACACGCTCGAGTCCTGGCCTTGGGGTGAACTGATCTGCCGGATCTCGGAGGCGGCTAAGGATGTCAGCATCGGCGTCTCTGTGTTCACGTTGACAGCACTGTCTGCCGAACGTTACTGTGCTATCGTGAACCCTTTCAGGAAGCTTCAGGTGAGCCGTGATTTTGTTTTGTGTCGTAGTGTGTATGATTGTGCAATTAAGCTTTTAAACGATCTTACGGGGGAAATGACAATATTGAAAGCGAAATTAATATCGAGGCTTAAAAAAATTTGTTATTGTACGGAAAATGTGAGATATTTTTCCTCTTACGGATGTTTTTCATAGTCATGAAACCTGCGAATTCAGGTGAATAAATGTGTAACCTTGATCCAATTTGGTCAGGTTTCCCTGGTAGCAGGGTCACGGAGCGGAGGTCAGATGGCAATCGCTGCACTGTAAATTCCTGATCTTGGATCACGTTCAAAGCGGACCGGGCCGGGCCCGGGCCCTCGTGCACGTGAGCACAACCGGGACATTAACGCCAAGATTTTTAAAGTTAATTTTTAAACTTTGTGGTATTACATCTAGATTAGTTAATTATTAAAGCAATAATCGTGCATACCTTACCTTATCGGACATGACAGATGACACTGATAATATTAAAGACGATATTTTTGGTGGAATATTTTTAATTAACTTATTTTTTAACAAAGTTACAATAACCTTTTTTCATTGTACATTAACACTATATTATATTATAGAATCTGGACCGCCGCCACTTAGAGCCGTTTAATAATATTTTTAAGAATTATACGACATTATTACTTCTTTTATTGGAACCGTGCATTATGATAGTCTCTCCAAATTGGTTGGCCGTCATATTCAATGGACATTATTGCTTTAAGTAAATTAAAATTTATAGCAGAGTGTAATACTTCAACTGAAAGAGATTTTAATAAGAAACAAGTTCCCTCGTTAATAAATGCTCCAAGCTTTGATTACAATGCTCATCATTATTCATTGGTTCGGAAGTTTATTCTAACATGCTTTACAAATCTTATTATTAAGACGGGGTAGCTTTTTTGTATTATAATATTAATAAAAAGCGAAATATTTAATTGACTTTTTTTAATACCATTTACGTGGCAAATAAACTTACGGCCTGCCTGATGGAAAGCAGTCACCGCAGCTTATGGACGTTTACAATACCAAGGGTATCACCTACACGTTGCCGAACCCGTAAAAACCGTTTCACCTCTTTCTTAAAGAACTCCATGTTGTACTCTCAAGGAAAAACCTCTCCAGATAGTTCATTCCACAATCTGTACTGTATTTCATATAGTTTCTAGGAACTTTTTATTATTTCCATAAAAATTGAGCTCAATCAAACACTGACGTAATTTTGCGGGTTATGAAGACGGAGTTATAATTTTATTACCTAGGTTATTTTCCGCTAAAACTAAATTAATAACAGATTTTTATGGCACTAAGGTGGTAAACAAGAGTATTGCCCGACTGTCGGTAGACAGCTACCGTAGCCAAAGAAAATAGAATTCTAAACTAGCATTGCCTATTTGTTAGCAAATACCTGACGTACTCCCGTAGCGCCGACCCTGGTAGAAACTCATCACGCGCTGCTTGAAGAACTTCATGATATGACTCATATTTCTTTCGAGCCATAGTACCAGGTTCTGATACGCAAATGACCTGGGCCTCGAGTCCGCTAATTTACTTCGTTAGATCAAATTGTTATCGAATTATAGTCGGATGGCAATAGCAGCCCAACGGCAGTTTTAATTGTAGCAGAATCCCAATAACAAGTAAAACTGCCATTGAGCTACAATTTCGATCCAATGAGGAGTTTTCCAGTAGGTATTGTCAGTTGGTTTCAAAAAGCATAAATAGATGGCGCTCCTACAATTTTGGTAATCTTTTTTTAATCTGTATGATTGACAATGGTGGCAGTGATTTCATGCAGCCAACTAATACTAAACTTAAAAGTAAAATGTTTATTTATTTAAACATAACTGTAAAAGGTCGAACGAACTGTAAGTACAAAGAAATATTTATATAAGTTGGCACTATGTACCATTATTATTACAACCTCTAAAATGGTTGACAACTATCGACAAATACAATATTATCCAATACATCGTACCCAATCTTTATATCCTCTTTTATAAGCGATTATCAATTACCAAAATTGTCGGGGCGCCATCTAGTGAGTGGTTAAGAATGCTTTAGATACCTATTGTAAAACTGCTCATTACAATACGACAAATTGCACGCGCTCCGTTCGCGCAAGCCTTTGCACATTCCCATTGTAAAAAGTAGGCAAATTCCGCAAAGATTTTGGCTCCTTCATAAAAGAAATATGGTCACGGGACCCTAAACTGATCATAAAACTGGCCTACTCATCATAAAACTAATGCATGCGTGCCAACAAACTCACCACCTACGAGTATGTTTCGATCATTATAATCTCAACGCCCTTAAAGCTAAAGTGAATAGCCCGTTCATAGACAGGTATGCTCCAGGATCGGCCGCATCGTCACTAATTACCAGGTGATATGGCTATAAAACTAACTTAAAAAAAAGTAAAACTATAGAAAAACAAATTTTGGCGAACGAAGACCAAGCGACGAAGACCACTTGTCAGAAGAAGTAGTGAGGCGGACCCCATGCGCTTGCGCACGAGTGGGCTACCGAGATCGACATAAGGGTGATGATGATATGGCTTTTTTGTTTAATAGGTAGGTAGGGGAAGTCCCTCATGGACACCTAGGAGGGGGACCCAGGTAGTGCCGGACTCTTACCGGCTAAAACTCTTACCTGCCCTCGAAAGCCTGTAATGATGCCAGAGTCTTTCGGTGGTGAAATGAGTTCGCGAAAAAGAACGTGGGTTAAGGTGAGGGCACCTGTGCACATCAGGCGTGCCATTGGATAGGGTAAAAATATCAAGATCACACGGGAAACTCAAATATTAACAGAGTTTTAAAATGCACGTAGGTTTAAGCCTCGAGGGACCGGTGTAGCGTCTGATAAAATGTCAGTATACCAGTGTACACCTACCTAGAGTATTTGTCGTCAGAGACTTGTAAGGGCAGGCTACACTAAAACATTTTATACAGCGTGCTTCTATGTTTAACAGCCGCATAGGGCCAGGTTTTATTGCTGGCAAGACGCATTGGGAAAGGCATTTATGTTTCCCTCAGTGTGAGTTTGTCCTCAGCGTTCTGGACATTAATAGGCCCCAAGGCTTGTGGTATAAGTACTTTTATATAATTTATACTGAATTATCCCAAATTTAGTACTTTACAGCCTGTTATATGTTTAGGAATAAATTGGTTTCATGACGAAAGAAGTAGATATGTACTTGTAAGCTAGTAATATCGTTACTTAATACTAGCACAGGTTCAATAAAGATGTTACAAAATAACCACTATTTCATAAATAGTGATAGTTGTGGACCTTATGAATTTTCGCCTTACTGTTATAAAAATTTAATTTCTTTTTTCTGTGAATAAGCACCCAGAACTACTAACATTTTATCGCTGAAAAATGCTGAGTCGGGCCCCTTTTTGACATCGCATTACTCCATATTCCTATAGCCTAATTTAAGTAGGTTTTAAATATATATATAGTATAATTTTGATTTAGAATTAATACTTATCTTAAAAAATAAAAAGCATTGATTTGATTACTTTGTAATAAAAACAAGTCATTACACATACAAAACACTACCTCGCCTAATTACCCTGACTGCAGTGAATCCCAAATGGAGCGACTATTTTATTAATTAATTACGTCAATAATTAATTAATTACGACTAGTAAAGGTTGCCAGTGGCATTTAAAAAAAAGTAAAAAGCCTTTTCGCTAGTACAGCAATAGCCATCCAAGAATTTAATTGAGCCAGCTAAGGAACTTCGCCAGGACTACTTACTTAAATCCATGATTTTCTATTGCAAAAGTTTAGGTGCCCCGTTCTTAAAAGCACCCTGCCGGGCTAAGAGCCTATTTGCCAAATGACCTTTCCGAATGATGGGATCGAATTCTCGGCAAGGTTTTGCATTTCAAATGTACCTACCGCCCAAAAAGGGTTGTGAACGTGGTACATATATTATGTCCGAAAATTCGTGATACAACCTGCCAGTGACGCTGAAAAAAGCACTTAGTGAAACATAGGAGCTTTTTAAATAAATATTCGAGTATGAAATAAATAATGGAATGTTTTAGGAAGTGGCGCCGCGCCATTTCGACAAACAAGGTTTGTTGGAACAGAAAGTAGTACTGTAGGTATAATTATAAATTATCAGTACATAATGAATGTTCTCCCAAATAATTTCTGTCTTCTTTTTCCAAGAGAATTAATGGCTATGGCCCCAGGTTGCCATCTATCTCCTTATGTGACGTTGCAGCAACAACTCGCGCCCCGCCTGCACGTCGTCAATTATTTCTCAATAACCTAACCGATAGAAAAGCTCGGATAATCCAATTTTTTGGTCGGGGGTTAAAAGAAAACGGCTCGCGCGCTGTTGCAATATCTGCGCAAGCGCAGCTCGCGAGCACCACACGAGCCGTTGCTGCAACGGTATATTTGCGACATGTTCGCGTGATCTGGATGCACCCCTCTTATACGCTTATTACATTTGGCTAATTTTATAGTCTGAATTCAAAATCAAAAGAAGCGTGAGAGCAAATCAAAGTTGAATGTATTCCTCATAGAATGGATCTTCCATTTTTATATCACGCCATTTGAAAAGTGGACGCGTAACATAATATAAGTGATATAAAAATTGACCTTACTATGTTAGCAATACATTCAACTTTGATTTGCTCACACGCTTTTTGCTTTTGAATTTAGACGCCTGAGTTTAACCAGGCGAAATAAGCGCAGTTTTTTATACCAATAAGGTGGCAAACAAGCTTCCGGCCTGCCTGATGGTAAGCAGTCACCGCATTATCCAACATTCTTGTTCTAAATTCGCACACATTGCGGACATAGTGTGCACTATTAATAGGCAATCTCTAACCTATCCTCCCATTCCAGCTCCGCAAGTTGCCGCTGGTCTGCGCGACGATGATCTGGTTCGCGGCGCTGGTGTTCGCCGCACCAGCCGCGGTGTTCTCCAACCTGATCGCTGTGCGGGTACACAACAACGTCACCATCGTGTACTGCACGCCGTACCCGCAGGAGTGGATCCACTATCCCAAGTAAGGATACGAACTCAATTGTCCATAACATATATATTTTTATTTCTTTCTTTGACATGCAATATTTTTTTTTATACCGCTTAGGTGACAAACAAGCTTACGGCCTGCCTGATGGTAAGCAGTCACCGCTGCCTGTAGACGTTTGCAATACCAGGGTATCATAGTATGTAGGGTAGGGTCATTGTATGTAAGTATTTATTTAATTGAACGTTGTATTTGCCATTTCATTTATATAACTAAAGGAGGTCCGGACAACCCAGCCTATATGACCAACAACGTTGAGCTATATGTCATTAGAAAGGATTTTTCATTTTCTACAACATTTACTATGGCGACAACTTTCGAATCGCTGTGGGAATAAAGTTATGGTCAATTAAAGTAATCTATACTCAACGATATTGGTCATATAGGCTGGGGTCCATGCATTTCTGCTGGTCCTCCTTTTATATTTGAGATTTTTGAAGTATTTGTAATTGTGTAATGTAATTTACGTATAATTATTGAATTTCACATTTGACAATATGATTGTTTATTATTTTATATTTTATATTTTTTAGTTGATTGTATTTTAACATTGACATTAACTATTAGTAATTATATTCATGAAACTATTTTGAAGGACGATGTATGATTATTACTACAAAGAAATGAATATAAATAATATGAATAACAGCCCACAGTTGGGCGAATATTATTTATATTAGAGAAACAGGCGAGCGGGTGAGGGTCGTCTGAATTCGGTAGGATGGTAGGATTCTGTCAAGCCTGATGAGTCCGCCTGGGTGAGTATCACCGCCTTATCTATTTCTGCCGTTAAGCAACAATGTTTGCACAGTTCGTGCTTTACCTGCAACCTAAATATATGAATTGTAGATATTATGGGCAACGGTTACCACTTACCATCAGGTGGACTCTCTGCTCGTTTGTCACTCAATAGCATACAAAATGGAAATAGTACGATGAAGGATGCAAGATTAAATAATAAGGGATGCAAGTTTGATAAGGGTGAGGGATGCAAGTCTGTATATTACTCGCTATAATTCTATAAGTACACTAGTCGATGTACATGATGCACGTCGGCTAGTTTCGGCTTCGTTTTTACTCCCATACTTGCGACAGAGTTGTCGCTCTACGAAGCCAAACTATAGCCGATGTGCTGTACCAGGGGGGAGGAGGGGCAAACTATTGGACACATAAGCAATATAGGGATACGCCTTCAAGCCCATAGGACCACAAATAGCCCTTGTGACAACAAATACGCCAATAAACTGTCCTTTTATAATATTGGTGAAGATTAGGATGAATAGAAATATTATATAAGTATTAAAATGACAATGTTCCTAGAGTCCGCGAAATGGATAGGTGACTGTTTCGTACTTTGAGTACGTGTTCGTACCGTAACGAGTTCGCTTCTTGGCCTCCTTGGCGAGGCTGACCACTGGTTGAACTCGAATGAACTCGGCTGAGCCGATTGGCACCCCGTTACTGATACATAATTTATTACTCAAATTAAATTTTTACCATGCGAATACTTAAGTAGGTATAGGGGTACCACGACTTTAGGTTACTTTGACACATTACGGAGAAATAATAGTAAGTTTATTTTACTGGCAATAATAAACTATATAGAGGAAATATAACTTGACTCTATTGAGTAGTCTTCATGAGCCGTCTTCGTTATTGTCCATAATTTAAAATTAGTCGGTTTATACTGTCTAACTTAGGTGGTACGTCAAATTTTAACATATTTAACAAAAATCACAATTCCATGAAGGAGGTAGGTCTTTTTCCAAAACGTCATTATCCTAATTTCACAATCGAGAGATAGTTTCTTTTTTCACCAAGTACCTTTCCATGTCCCATTGTTGGCGACATTCAAATTCTGTCATAGAATTTGAATACTACATCCTTCCGGTGCTTCTACGTAAATGCAGAACTAGCGACACACTTGACAGGTCACCTCTGTCGCGGTCAAGCTTTACTAATATTTTTATATGTTTGTCCATAATCTACGTGAACACCAACAAGTAATATAATCCCGGAATGAAATAATGGCGGCTACTTACCTATCGATTTGTATCGAAGTCCGCCGAAATGTAGCTCCAATAGTTGCTACCATTTATTAGGTATTCCGCGAGATGTTCTGCCCGACAGACGTGACAGGCGGATTGATTGCTTGCCTTCCACAACAGGCGTTTTGTAATCTATAAAGAGTAAGACCCGCTTGATTTGGGTTATTTACCTTAACAAATAAACTAATGGTTTGCTTCGTGGTCGGAATGCTAAAATTGGGTTACCTTCTGAAATACACCTAACCAATAGAACCGAACCTAATATAGGTACATAGGTACTGGATTATGTTTTACGGAGAATTTAAATGTATATCAGCTAGGTACTATAACTTTTAGTATAGCTTCAAGGTATACCTAGATTAGAAAGTTATGGTTCGTTTTAATTAACTTTAACCAAAAGCTTAATTCATCTACTTATAGTAAATTAAAATTGACGTAGCCCCTGAGAGAAATAGTGAAGCAATTTTTATTAAGTGGTAAGCCGTCTTCTAAGTACAGGCCGTTGTCACTGGCATCGATTGTCAAGGTGTATTTTCTATTCTAAAATATTATGGTTTTTTATGTCACTCGCAAGATTTCTACTTAGGAAAAATGGAAAGTAAGTTGTCACCGCATTACACACACCGGTCACAGGTTATAAATGGGGTCTATAATCTTCCCCCGATGGGAGTCTATAATCTTCGCGTTACCAGTCGCCTGTTAGGATTCCACCGACACGTGGTCGATATACTTTTAAATACATACTTATTATACATATACTCACACCAGTAACAGAAAATAAAATTTAATTATAATTCATCATTTCAATTTCGGCTCGGCCGGGTATCGAACTTGGGACCTCCGCGTAGCAGACCGGCCAACCAGCATATGTTAACCAACTGAAAATATGTCATGCAAAAGTGCTTTGAAACGGCTTAGTCGTACTTTCTGACCAAAATGTAGGGTTTGTAGATTTAGGCTTTGTAGAGGGACTTGCCTCTTCATGAGATCTGATAACTTTTTCACAGCAAAGCGCGAGGCTTAGCGAACCAATGCTACATGTAGTTAATTGCAACTTAAATACAATAAAGAAAGCATATAAATGTTTTTAATTTAGTTTGTTAGTAACAAGTTAACAACAGTAAGCTGCACCACCGCTATATTTATATTTAGGAAACTATAGATTTAAATGCAAACAGTTTGGTAAATGTAATCAATCAGAATGTAACCGTTTGTTTCTGAAAAAATAAAATAAAATGTAAGTAATGTTTTTGGTGATATTTATATTACGTAATTATTAACCAATTTGAATTACGGATGTGCCTAAGCAGAAGATTAAAAATATATAAAGTAGAATAAATAATTATCTGTAAATTTGTTAAAAGTTAAGAGGATAGGCTTATAAAATTCTACGTCGATCTAATCGCGAGAAGAAGCTTCTACCTTCATAAGTCTGTCGTTGAGTGTACCCTATCGTATAATAAATACACAGTATGGTGTAATTTACATTTTAAGATCCCTGAAACGTCTTAATGTCTCCCTTAGTAATTACGTTGCTCTTGCAACCGTAAAAATAGGCCTATCCAACAAATTGAGCAACGGCCCGTTGAATACATTAATTACATCGATATTTTCTTTATTATCTTTGTTTTTTTTATTATGATAAGTTGAGTAACATTTAGAATGTTTAGCGAGATTAGTGAGATGTTTGAGATGATGATGATGAGTGAGATGTAGGTATATTTTACTATATTGTCTCAGTTAGACAGACATAGCCTTATTCTTCGATCAGGTAGGTAGGTATACTACGTGTAGGCTACTGACCATAACGAGACCCAAGCGAAAAAATATTTTTTTCCCATTTTTTTTTAAATAATTAAAACCGTTTATTACATCCATCTCACACACATTTGGGTATAATACAATGGACAAGAAACAATGAGAAAGGGTCCATGCTATCGTTACTTCGTTACATGTGCCACAAAGAGACATGGAACGGGGCCACACCCAGCATAAGCCACGGCTGTCGCCATGTCGCTGGTGTTGAGGGTTCACATGCCAGTATAAAGAAAAATGAAAACACTTATCTAAATAATACAATAGGCACATAATATAAATAAAACTATTCCAAATAAATAAATTCTAATTTGTATAGTGGTGAGTGCGGAGTGTAAAAGTTAGACGGCTAACTTTAAAAGGTGCACGAACGTAGCACGTCGTTCCTGAACGAAGCGATTTACATATACTTCCCTTTTTTCCGGTCGCCATGCTGTTATATCACGCTTTCATTGTAAATTGCAATTAATTAATTTCCCTATTTAATTCTGGCGCTTAAAATGTCTTTATGAAAATTTGCCTACCGGAGAATTTGCAATTTAGAGAAGTTGGGCCCACAAGCTGTTAGTATCAATATTGTGTACTTAAACTCACAAATGACTGATTCCCTGATCAAAGTTTTTTTATGTATGTCTCTGATTTCTCGTTATATATTTATTTATTATGACGTGTATAACATCATTTAGTTTTTAATCCTATTTGCTCTTGAACTAATATGAGATACTGTGATAACTTACCTCTTCCCAAATTTGGTCTGGAAGAGATCGCTTAAAGCGGCAAGGCTGCTTTTGCATACAAATTAGTGGATTTTAATGTATGTTTTACTTTCGTGTGCACAATAAAGAGTATTTACTTACAAAGCTTTCTACTTGTCCCAGGTGGATGACCGTAGCGAAGGCGGTGATCTACTACGGGCTGCCGCTGCTGGTGATCTCGTTCTTCTACTCGCTGATGGCGCAGCGGCTACTGGCTTCCACCAAGGAGATGCCTGGAGCCCTGCACGGGGGGCAGGGAGAGGCCCAGGCTAAGGCCAGGAAGTCGGTCGCTTGCATGGTGCTTGTGTTTGTTATTGGTGGGTATTTGAGCATTTTTATGTTATTTTTAATGAACTCGAAGTATTGTTTAGGCAGAAGAGCGCTCAATATATGTTAAAAGGCCGGTTTAATTAGATTTCTGTGGTTGAGCATCGGTGGCCTAGTGGTTATGGGGTCTGACTCGTATGCGAGAGGCCCCGGGTTCGAATCCTACTGCCGCCATGTACCAATTACTCTTTTCTGAGTTATCTACATTAGTTGATCACTAACCGATGCTCTTACGGTGAGGAAAAACATCGTGATGAAACCTGCAAATTCAGGCGACTGAATGTATAACCATGACAAACTAATGTGGTCAGGTTCCCCTGGTACCAGGGTCATGGAGGTCGGATGGCAGTCGGTCCACAGTATTTTATTTTTATACGGCAGACAAACTGGCAAACTGGCCACCTGATGGAAAGTGGTCACCGTAGCCTATGGACATCAGCAACACCAGGGGATTCACCAATGCGTTGCCCGCCTCTGAAGAGTCCTCTAATATACCACTTGAACCCATATCATAGTTCAAAGGATACACTGTGGCTGGGAGCTCATTCCACATCCGAATCGTACGAGCGAGAAACGTTCTTTCAAAGCTTCGCGTGGTGACCAACAGAGGGTCTACGTAGTGGGAATGAGTACCCAGCCCACGGCGGTAGGTGCGATGGCGGAATCGTGCTGTGGGCACCAGATCGAATAATTCCTCGCAACACTCCCCATTGTACAGCCGATAGAACACACAGAGGGAGCCAAAGTCCCTTCGGTTAGCCAGTGGTTCCAACTTGCTTATTTTTTATGGGATCATCGACAATTCGAACGGCGCGTATCTATACGGAGTCCAGAGGATTAAGCAGGTCGGCAGTTTCGCCGACCTTTAAGAATTACCTGATCTGCCAAATCCTGGACCCTTGTCATATCGGACGCAGGGCCCTCGTGCGAGAACACAACCGGGACATTAACGCCAAGATGATGATGAAGTCGATATAATTACATTTCTGTGGATATTACTTACCATAGTCGTGCTCAGTTTTGTCTTTTTCGTTTTGATTCATGTTTGTTCTACTGTATTATCCGATGGTGCTTATTATTATCAAGTCATTCGTATGATCGTTACAAAATGTGATTAAACGCCATATGGGAGACTGGTGTAAGTATGTAGGGGAAGTGGACTATAGCCAAATAACAACATCGGTATAGTATTTACATTTAGCATCCTCAAATACATCCTTGTAGAAAAGGGCATCAAAATCTGACAGGTAGTTCTTAAAAAAAAAACAGATATATACTTGGCACATTTTGTATGGAATGTGCCTTATACTACGAACCAATGGTGGTATTGTTACAGTATATCGGTTGAACACCCTAAACTCTATTCTTATACTGCATGACATCAAATTCAGACCCGGCAGTTTAAAAAAAAAGCATTCATTTGTCACATTTGTATGACAAGTGCCGTATTCTTTGAACCAGCATCGACATGGTTACGGAGTATAAGTTGAGCACCTTCAGCTCTGTTCTTATGCGGCACGACATCAAAATCGGTCCCGGTCCCATTGGTCATCACCATAATGCTGCTGGTTCATAGTCCACTTTTGCCCAGTCTCCTTTACACACTGTATATAGGTATATCATCAACATGTGGTGTTGATAGGCTAAAATTGGCGATTCGGCCTATAATACTATGCGAATCAGAATATACAACTATGATCCAAAGTTCTTTAGTCGAACCCAAAAGGATGCGCCGAATCACTTTTCGCACATGGGACGTTTCACGGTAATCACGGTCGACGGTTCGTTCTACGAATACATTTTTCGCCGACAGAACGATAAGCCGTAAACGCCATTAGTCGATGGTTCGTTCCACGAAAACAATATTAGCCGATGGTTATTCAAAAAAAAATTAAAGTTACTGTTATCTACGTAACATTTGCTCAATAAATTTGCTACATTTTCAGCTGTCAGGTTCCCATGTTAGACAGGGTCACATGGTATCTTCGTCCGAGCGGTCAATCCCGGTTTCCACTATGATCCGCTTTCCTACACTTTCCCCTCCACTTCACACATAGGTACTGTATTATTTAAACTGTATTAAATATCTAGATTTAACCCTTTGTCGCCCTAAACAAATAAAATAGGCTCCGTTGTGCAAAAACAGGTCAGGAACCCAGTGGGTCGAAAACATTCGCGCGACTTTACAGGGCAAGAACAATATAGGCCGCGAACAACCAAAAATGAAGGCGCCGCCGGCGAACTATGGGCCCGCAGAACTTTCAACTTTGCTCTTGACACAGGGTTGCCAACTTTTTAAACACCAAATATAGTATTTTCGGATTCAGTAGCTATAAAAAATAGTAAAAAGGGAATTAATAATAACATAGGTAGTATTTTTAATAAAATATATTTCTTAGGTGATGAGTAATCTAAAGGAACGCTTTGTAATTAATAATACAATCTAATTCTAAAATATAAACCACCATTGACTCAGCTTTTATGAAAAGTATCAGTAAGTTATTATTAATTAATTATAATTACTCGTAGTTAGCTGGTCCAATATAGTGTTTAAATGAGTTATTTTTGAATTGTTAAAATTAAAATTCAGAACGCATTTCGTTTTACGGTATGTGAGACTCATAAGTAACTTTGCTGATAAAATATAGTAGTTTCGCCTACTGTATTAAAATTTTAAAATAATAGTAGGTGGACACCGAAAACAGTAGGATATTATATTATATAGTTTTTTTTTACTATATTATATATTAGGGTTGGCAACCCTACTCTTGACCTACTTTAGGTGCCGTAATTCTCTATCGCGCGGTTATCTTTGTTACCACTTTACGGTTACTTTATATAAAAATATTTAGTTCCCCGAATTAGCGTCGGTGGCCGAATTAGCATGTCTATTGACTAAATTATTATTTTGTTTTATATTTTTGTAATTTTATAATAAGCTATTGCTTGTAATAATTTATATGGGTGCTAATAGCCTGAGATCGCTATTGGCGATAAGACCGCCCTTGTACTTGTCATAATCTTGCAGAATCTGTGATAATTATACTGTTAATGTACAATAAAGTGTTAAATAAATAAATAAATAATAAATAATAATGATATTATTATTATATTATATATCTGAGCGTTTTTCGAATTTATTTTCAGGCTACTAAGCCTAAGGATATAATACTCATTTTAACGCACAAAGTAAACTAACACAGAAAAACAATAATGTCACATAAAATACTATACCTATACAGGATGTTACATTATATATGTATGACGCCGTGTACTGGATGGAGTGCTAAACGTATTAAAACGATAGGTACAATAATTTCTGTCGTGCGCTGTCGTGCGTGGAATAGTTGTACCTATCCGGACACTAGACATACTAGGACATCCGCAGAGTCGGTGTCGCGTCGGTAGCATCCATTGCGCGTATTTACGCTAGTCGGGTAATCACAGAAGAGCGACTGCCATTTGATCTGTGTCCCGTTAACATGATCATTAACGTGATCATGGTTTCACATTCAGTCGCCTGAGTTTGCAGGTAATAACGATGTTTTCGGCATCGGTTAGTGTTCAACTAATGTACATAACACAGAAAAGAGTCGTTGGTACATGGCCGTACCGGGGTTCGAACTCGGTACCCCGAGTCGGGTACCTTAACCCCTAGGCTCCCGACGCTCATCCTCTTGTACCAGCCCGTAATCGTGGCAATGTATTTTTCGTGAGGTAAAAGGGGTAAGCTAACTCTTCTCCTTAAGGTGGCATATTTTAAGGCATAGTCCATAGTCCATAGTATCTGACTACCCCACCTGTGGGACACAGGCGTGAGCTTTATGTATGTATGTAGACATAGACATAGACATTATTTATTGGTAAATTTTCATTACACGTCATAAAAATTATTATAAAATACCAATTATTCAACTTAATGAAATGAATTACCATTTGAAGTTACATAAAAAATAAAATGTGATACAAAATTGTATTTTTTAATATAATTACTCATAAAAAGTAATAAATGTCAATGTGTTCTATCTATCTAATAAAAGTAGATACGAGATATCAGTCAATAATAATAATTTATTTATAGTATATAAATAATAAATAAGTAATCCCTATTCAATATTTAATTATATATCATCAATAATTAATGTATGAAATGCATTGTAGAATGTACGAGTATGTATGTATGTATGTACATTAAGGCAATTTGCACATAGGATACTGTAACTCTCAGGACGCAATTCACTATACTCTTTTTAACCGCCGCCGAAAAAAGAGAGGTGTTAAAAGTTTGACGTGTATATCTGTGGCTTTGTGTATCAGTCTGTGGCATCAGCTCCCGAACGGATGGACCGATTTGAATTTTTATTTCGGTTTCTCTATTAGAAAGCTAATTTCATCGAGATGGTTGTTAGCTTTGCTTCATTAAAATCGGCTTTGTAGTTGAGATAATATTTGAGTGTAAGTTAACTTGGAGGTTGTCCGACTTTTTCAGGCGGTTAGGTTATTCCTAAACAATACTGTAACAACTGAAGCCGACATATTCAAACTCCCTTTCTCAATATACAAGGGAAATGCTAAAATTAAAGAAGAATAAGCCAAAACTATGCCATGGAAGATGATACAAGTCTACCTCGTATTTAATCAAACTAAACAGTTAAATACGCCGAGAGAACCCGTTTCCTATCGAGCGACGCCATTATGCCTATCCACCATGTCGTGGCATAAAATATGACGTCATCAACGCACTCGACATCACTTTGCAGTTCGTGTCACGGAATACTCTTATCAATCTTCAGAAATCGCGTTCAAAGGGAACGCCGCCTTGTGAGTCGTATCGTACTGAGAACCTTCGTTTTGCGTCATAGATCAAGGTGGTTCCTATTTGTGATTGTGACGGCTCTCGCGCATTGATCGGCTTTGTAATAGAGTATACAGGGAAGCTTTAATGCAGATAACAGTCATCACAGCCCATAACAATCCATTGTTGGACTTAGGGCCTCTCCCAACAACGGGGAGGTAATTACTATAATCTCCACGCTTGGCAGGCGGGTTGGAGATCGCAGTGTTGTAAATATAACAATGGAAGACGTTGCTGCCCATTATACAGCCTACGGAAACTCTTAGATTTTTTGGTCTGGTATGTTGCCTTGTGTAAGGGGCAAGAGAAATGGGACGGCAATCGTTCCACTGTAATTAACTGATCTGCCAAATCCTGGATCATGGGCAAGACGGACCCCGGGCCCTCGTGATTATAATATCTTGTGGTCATCTGAGATGCTTTAGCCCTGTACCTACGTGGCACCATTCTGGTGGGTAGGGAAGGAATTCTATCTACCGCGCTGCAGTCTTACGTGCTACGCTGGCGAACAAAATGGTATAATTACGCCTCTGGTCAAAATACTTTTAATTTTATCCGAAGGCCCTCTGAATACGAACCCCAACTCATTTCTAATCAAATCAGCCCAAAATTATGTTAAAATTGGATCTAAAGTTCGTGGTTTCGATCATAACGGCATAATTACCGTTTTTGATCGTAACCATTTCGATTCGGTCCTGTAAAATGTTATTATTATTAATAGCCATTTCTGTACCACTGCAGGGCAAAGGCCCCACAAAATTTAATTATTTAACTGTAATAGTTTTCCTCGATAAGTCCTAGGTAACCAATTGGATACTGTCGTAACTTCAAAATGTACTCTATTACTTTCTTCAAACCAACCGCTATAGCCACTTGAAACCTTTTCCGATATCGGTACTCGAGACGTACAGATCTTATAATATATCGTTCTTCTGTCTTAGGTAGAACTCTCCGAAGATTTCTCCCCTCGGCTTTATTGGTGCGATTTTTCAATAGTGTCCTAGTCACGTAGAACAAACGGCGAAGTTTGTACCCGTTTCTAGCGAAACGTGACAACTGAACTAAACCTAGCGATTTGTATCCAACAAGTGCGTTTTATTCGCAAGTTATTTTAGACTCACTGTTTGTGTCCATATCTATACAGTTTATTTTATCTGTACATTTTTGAAACAACAATAGGTAAACATAAATGAATGGTAGGTAGTTTCGTTCATAGATTTCGTTTACATTCTTCGTACTTACGAAGGAGGAGCGAGTGGTTAAGTTATCCGATTTGTAAGCGAGAGGTACCGGGTTCGAAACCCACAGCGGCCATGTGTCAATGATTCGATATTTTCTGACTTATGTATATTAGTTAAATGCTAACGTCGTAAAGAAATCTGCCCATTCAAGCGGCTGAATGTGTAACTATGATCCCGTCTGGTCAGGTTCACGGTAGCAGGGACACAGAGGTCAAATGGCATTCGCTCTCTTCTATTATCATATCTGCCAAATCCTAGATCATGGTCAAGGCGGACCACGGGCCCTCATGCACGGGAGCACTGTCGGGACATTAACGCCAAGATGATTATTATGATATTCTTCGTACATTCATGTTATAATGAATATCCATAAATAAATGCTGCTTATTGGGGGTTATTGGACCTTTGGACCTTTTGCGAAATGGACAACATGCGCCTAAACGATTCTAGTGATGTTTCCTAGTTTACACACAATATTATAAACGTCAAATCGATCGCTTTGATCACAGAATTAATTCAGCTAATTAGACTGTGAGTTTACAAAATGTGCTAAATGTGTGACTTATTAAGTTGAAAACCTTTTCCTTTCGAGTCTGAAAATCGAAGCTAAAGATCGACTGGATCATGGTATACAACGTAAATGTTCGCTGGTACCAACATTACTGTACATCGATTGTCATCACATTTACAGTAAATGGGACGACAACTGACATTGTACCTACCAACTAGAAGAATCTAGGTCGAATCCAGTTTAGATTGGATACCAAGATTCTGGACAGTTTCCCAACGACGTTACCCTTTTCTGCCACTACTTACTGCCGAACGTAGATAACATCACAGTCATTTGTTTGCAGTGTTCTTCATTTGTTTCCTGCCATACCATTGCTTCGAGTTATGGTTCTACCTGTCGCCGACTGCGGAGCAGGACTTTGATGATTGGGCGAATGCCATGAGGATCATCGGCTTCTGTTTGAGGTATGACATAATCGTCACCATCATCGACAGTCCATATCAGTCCCAACGAGGCTATCACATCACATTAAGAGTCCTTTGGGTATAAGGGGCAGCTAATGCTCCCTTCTTCTTCTTACGCACATATTTATAATTATTTTAGTATAAGTAGGTATATTATAGGTATATATTTTAGTTAACAGTTTGAGCTTAGGGCACAACGATCCGGACCTCACCAGTGCCGCGGCTAAGGCCGTGGCATACGCTGACGCGCCTGTTATGGCAGCCATATTATGTAATTAAGAGTTTTAAATGAATGTTAAAAATATGGTCAACAGTGTATCCATCTACCGAAAATCCATATAAGATAAGCTAGCGTCTCTAGACGCGCAAAGCGATATTAGCTCCTTTTATACTAGTTAGGTCTATATGCTCTCTTCTGTACACCAGTTAGTAGTAAATCATACACGTCGACTAGTTTCAGCTTCGTATCATACGCGTGTGTTATATATATAACTTTAATAATTATAAGATTTAATGCATTATTTAGAAACCTAACTTTTACTTAATCAGTACTGAATCTACACAGAGGAAACATCGTTCAAGAATCTCATACACTTCGTTCAGAAATGTTTATGAAACTATTTTGCAATATTAATTATTATTAATTGCGATCGTTTTAAAATACATCTAACTTTAAATAACAATCAAAAATAGACTAAAACCTCATATATATAACACATGAGACAGAGACGATGCTCTACGAACTTAAACTAGTCGATATGCATTATTTACGGCTGACTGTACATTTTCAGGTACATGCCTATAATATTATAACATTATTCTCAGCTGTAACCATAAAGTAACTACCTATAATTACACAAACTTTGTGGCTGTAACCCAAGACTCAGGCTTGAACAACAACTTGTCTTTTCACGTAACGAATATAAGGTTTCGTCTACAACAATGTTTAACAATATAATTGACATTCAGTGTACTGAGAACAAGTCGAGACCAATCTTTAACTTTGCTCAACACACCTACCCAACTTTTCCACTGTAGTACACGTCGTTAACCACGTCTAATTTCATCTGTAGCTTGTTTAAGTTATTAATATTCATGAAGGTGTTTACTTGAGCATGTAAGTCTTTATTATTACTTACTTACTGTGTTGACTCAGCGACCCAAAGTAGATCCTGGCGTCCGACACCAGAGATCGCCACGTCTTCCTATCCTGCGCCATAATCGTCATCATAATCATCATCACAGCCCATGACAGTCTACTAAAGAACTTAGGGAAAGGGACTTCCCACACGAAAAGGGAGGTTATAGGAGGCCATAATCTCCACGCTTGGCAGGCGGATTGGAGATCGCAGTGTTATAAATATAATATTGGAAAACGCTGCTGCCCATTTTCCAGCCTACGGAGACTAGGTATTTCGACTCGAAAGCAAAACGAAACGTACGACACCCACGAGTGTAAGGGGTTGATGCTATTCTACTCTGCTGGACACCACACGGCCGCCATAATATCTCCTGCCTATCGAGGATGCCCAGTGCGTGCAGGTTTTTTAGGATTTCATCTATCCAGCGATATCTGGGTCGCTATTATTAAATGTTATAATTTTTACTGGGGTCTTCTTAATCTTGACTTCACGTCTCATTACATGCAGGCGCGTTACCAGGCACCATAGGGGAGGTTTCATCTTTGCCTCATATCCCATCACAGAACCACAGAATACTAACTAATACCAACGTAATGTAAGAGGGAACTGCAGAGTCTCCTGTCCGGACATTTTCTCTTCCTTTTTGTGATGCTGTGATCTCTGACCCGCCTAACACTAAACTCGGCCACTAATGCGGAGGAGGCTCAAGTCCAACAGTGGACTGGTTTATGATTTTACAAGCTTTTACTTAACTTCACTTTTATGTCCTGGAATCTTGCAAGTCTAATTCGACCCACTTCCCAGCGTTCAATTAAGCGGAAATTTGGTATACGTGTATAACTTGGATGACAATACATTAGTATGGTATCATGGAGCTCAAATCATCATCATCATCTGAAATATTGCAAATTAAATTTGATCCCGTTTCCGTTTGAACTGAAATTTTGCATACTTATATACATTCGGATATACATCCGGTAAGAATGCAATGTCACCATACGATTGAGCTGGCTGTTGATGGAGTCGGAAGGTGGTTACAAGAACTTAAGAATGCAACAAGGTCGTGTCTGGGCTCTTTGCAATAGTCTTGATGAGTAGTATATCGCACGATAACAGCCTATTATGTTTTTTTTTGTATGGGAACTCATTTTTTTCTCTTTTCTTTCTCTAAAAACACGTGTTATAATCTCTTTTCTCATCCCCTTTCCCACCAGTTTCCTCAACTCGTGCGTGAACCCGGTGGCGCTGTACTGCGTCAGCGGTGTGTTCCGTCAGCACTTCAACCGGTACCTGTGCTGCCGACGCGGCACCCTGCATCCGACTTGCAGCTCGAGACTCTCACGCACAGCTGTTTGTGAGACCTCGTTCAGGAGCACGCATCGACACCGCTGCAACAGGTACGAGTACCGTAACAGATATGTTTCCTGGCATTGTATCGTGTTTGTTAAAAAGAAAGCCCCGACCAAGTTTATATGTACTCAAATATTTGATGAACTATTGAACCGATTTTAATTAAGCAAGACTAAGAACTATCTAGATTAAATTTACTTTCTAATAAAGAAAATTGCATCGAAATCGGGCCATCCGTTCGGGAGCTACGATGCCAATCAAACACAATCATCTCCACACATACACAGAGCCACATATACTACGGATACACACATCAAACTTAAATCCTATTTTCGTCGGGTTGAAATTAAAAACAAATTCTGAAAACGAAATTTAAAGTTGGTAAAAAGTAAAGAAGTATAATAGAATTGAAGCACTTTTTTACACAGAAACCACTATAATTAAAATAAACTTAATGTATTGCGACCGCTTAGAATGAATCATCATCAGGCAACCGCCTGAGGATACCTCCAGCAATGAGGGTAAGGGTAGGGCATTGGGGGATTCGTATCTGACGTCTATAATGATGATCTACTTTGATCTCTGTCTACCAAACTAGATACTCTTTATTAGTGAGAAACCTTTAACGGAGCATGATAGATAAACAATTAAACCAATTCCATAACACGAGATAGAATAATTTGTACCTTGTAAATGTATGACAAACTTCTTACGGTCCACGCCTTACTGCGCTGGCTCAGCGTCCCAAAGAGGACTTTGGTCTCCGACACCAAAAGACTTTATTCTTCCTTCTATCGTCATTGTCCTTACCTTACTAGGTGTAGTCAGGTCTCTTCTAATTAACCCTTCGTGTCGCCATTTTTCTAAGACAATCATTCATCACTTCAGTCTTCCAGTCGCACTACTATCCCACAGACTCCATCAATATTTACACGACTTTGATCCCTAAAGATCACCGCTAATCCATTGGGTGATTAAAACACTAGCTTGATTGATAACGTACAGTTTCCCGTGCAGCATGCATAAATCGCTCACGACCGTCTGACGCAAAGCCGCGCTTCTGCGAACTATTTGCATTTGTAGGGAAGGCAGCTGACCAGTATAAAATGAGCTGGCATTACTATGGGTGCGCGTGGAAACCGGAGACAGTCCAAAATCCAGAGTAGGTTGAGGCGGCTGGTGTACCAGCCAGACCCGAGTGTTCAAAGTTTAAATTGCGTTATTTCCTTCTTTGATAGGCTACGGAAGATTATTCAATTAGAGCTGTGTTTGGATGCACTTGAAGACGTGTTAGTGCATTTATTATTACCTACTAACAAAATATCGGGTTGTACGGTTTCGGTATAGACTCCTGAAGAGAGTCCGTTACACATAATTATTGTTTGAAACAGAAATGCGTTTTTTAATAATGTGATTTTATCTTGTTTCGATCAGTTAATGGTAAATATTAAAATAAAACCGCGATAAAATGTTAAAAGTTATTGCTACAGCTTCCTCTATCTAGATATAATACGATATATTTAGGAATGTATGCTAGGCAAAATGTGGTTTGCGAGTACGTAAATTCAGCACTAGGATGGCTAATTCCCTAATGAATTTACAGCACAGATTAGCGCTCGTCACTAGGCACCCGAATGTCACACGGTCAACGCGTTACGAGACATTACAACAAAATGTTAAAGAGATAGTTAAAAACTTAAAATGTAATTTTTATCGCTTTTATTTTAATTATATTACAATACGATTTCTGTGATTAGTCAGAATACTTATAAAGACAAGTCTAATCAAACGAGCCCAAACTCTTAACTACTAAATGGATTTTGATGAAATTGATCGGTAATATACCTTATAGCTCGAACGAGTCTGGAAAGTTATTTATATGTCATAACCTCACGAAATTGCGGCCTAAAACTTTAGGCTGGATTTCGGAGCAACGTGTTTATTTGATAATTGCGCGTTGCAAAGAGCATTGCTTCGCTTTGATCTGTTTATCTAACTCAATTTTGAGTGCTAGACGTCAGAAACGCCGATCCTGGAAGCCATTTGTATCATCCTCCAAATCTATTTTGGGAAACTAATATTTAGTTATCGAATATTAGGTAAACCGATGAACGACTCTCGTGTAAAGCTAGGCTATGCCATAATGTGGTATCGAGTAGGTAAGAAAGTAGGGACGTAATGAACAGCTACATCCTGGGCCTCAATGATATTTTTCAACACACTTTTTTTATCCTACGCAGTGATAAACGAGCAGACAGCCCACCTGATGGTAAGCTAAACGAGAAACTACAAAAAGCTTGGCATTAATTGACTAATAAATAAACTAATAAATTACAATATAATTTCAGGATATTAACATGATCACATGACACATAATCATAGAGTAGTATATATCATTTAATCTTGCCTAGTCCGTAGTCACCCAGGTAACGAGGTGATCTTCTTATCCTGCCTGAACGTCTCAGAACAACATGCTCGTCCTCATGTGGATCATTTCCAAGTACTATCGAAGAAACAGGCGAAGTACATTGTTCTAAAACGGTAGAGTCTGTTGTCGAAGGTTGGAGAAGAGTATAATTAAATTCAGATTCGGAAAGAAGGGAGCGGAGAAAGCTATCTGTTAGAAACAGTAGACTCACGTCTATCACTACGTCGTATGAAAGTGTAGTATGGGTTACTTTGTAGAAGCTCTGCCTCTTCAACATATGGATCATTTTTTGCGCACGTTGCTTTTGTATAATATCGGTCCTAGCACTAACCATGTAGGCAATGAGTCAACATTCGCTGATCTCCTTGCAAATCCGAAAAGTCTTTCGTGTGGGGTAATATTTGTGGATGTGCATAAAAGTGAACGTATTAATTGTAGAACTATTGGAAAAATTTATTCCTATTTCTCGGTAGGCAAATCTTGTGAAGGAAAAGCAAGCTGAATAGGCGTCCATAAAGTTCCATATAATTGCTCTACTTGTCCGTTCCCCACAAGTATTGTACGGAGTAGTTCTACTTCTAGCTATACCAAGCTGCCTAAAGAAGTCCATTGTTTCAGCAGACAAAAAAGCTGTTCCTCTAACCTCTATGACGGAGTACCAAATATGGCAAATAAATCTTTTAAACGTTTTATAACTAAGGCGGAAATATAATAATATCTTTACATATGAAAGCAAAGGGGAATCGACTATATTAAACTTTTTAATTAATCGAAATTTAATCGGCCCTGGTCTATATTTAACCTTTCTAACAATGAAAAAGCTTTAATTAGCTGTCTTTTACATTTTAACTCCTCACAAACTTTTACTCTTCCACGGAATATGGCTATTTCTTTCGCCATACCCAATCAAGTAGCATTTGTAGATTGTCGCTTACGGCTGAGCATACACGTCATAATGCGTCAGCGACTGCATTACCAGAACCTGGACGATATGTTATGTCATCCTTAAAACATGATAGTTCTAAACGCCAACGCTAAATTTTTTGTTCTTTATATTGCTACTGAATCTTTCTTTAAACATAAAAGCTACAGAGCGTTAGTCCGTATAAAAAGAAAATTCTTCGCAATAAGAAAGTGCCTTCATTTACAAATACTCTCAACAATAGCTGCAGCTTCCTTCTCAATGGATGATTGTTGTTTACTCTCTGAAGCCGGGAGCGTCCTGGAAAAGAATGCAACTGGACGTCGTTTCTGTGAACTTCCGTGATGCTCCGAGTGCATATTCCGAGGCATCTGTCTCCACAGTGAATACTTCATTGTCACCACAGCTATGCGAGGATGTTTGTATCTCAGATTTTAAAATTTGGAAATTTGTCTTCGCTTCACTAAGAGGAAACCTTGATTCAGTTAGTAGGCGAATTTGTGCGGGAAATGTATTTGTCCATTATGTTAATAATGAGCAATTAGACCTAAAATCCGTTTTCAGTTCTGAACTTCTTTGGTGGGCAATGGTAATCTATCAAAGGTCTATCGCTATCGGGCATAATATTTCCTTCGGAAATTGTATAATTTAGTAGGCTGATTGATCGAAGGGAAGTCGGCATTTGTCTTCATTTAGTGTAAGTTTGTATTTCCTTATAGCTGCCATAAACTTATCAAGGTTCCGTTTATGGCTTCGTCCTTGCCACATTTACACACACGGTTACTTCATTAATGTAAACGAAATAATTTGCCAGTCTTTAATTGCCGTTAAGCTGTGAAATAAATAAATAAATGCAGTCTTTCCTTTTGTAATATTGGTACTTTTCGACAAACATCAGCAAAGTGGCCCTGTTTAGACCTTAGTTGGAAAATATCTTTATATGATAATATTAGATGGGCACCCTGCCTTGGGTGAACATTTCCACCGCAAAAAAACAGCATCGACGTTGTTTTGAAGATGACGGTGTGGTAGCAGCTAGTGTAGAGCCATCATCGACTTCATTTGACACTGCTTTGGGTTGTAATGGCGACGAATCCGTGCTAGACATTATAGCGTACTGCATATAGCCGTAGATTTTCCAGAAGTCTAGAGGATAATCCAGCAATAAAAGCACTCTTGATTGACTGCTCCTCAAGCTTTTTGGATTCTACGCTTTGGAAGCCGCAATCATGTGCAAGGGACTTTAGAACCAGTATGTAGTTTCAATTCTTTAGAACCGATCTTCTGTTTAAGGTAAATTTTATATAAAATTTTCGGTGCGCCTTCATATGTTTTACAATCTCTGACATCGATAGAATTGTGGGGAAAATGTGATGTATTAAATAAAAATAAATACGCTTGGACAAAATCATAGAGCGCCAGAAAACTTGGCTTTCATCAACTAATAAAAGAACTAATAAATTATAATTAAATTTCAAGACACTGACATCATCGCATGACACATAATTATAGAGTAGTACACATCAGTAACTGGCTATAACTTGCTCGTTAAAAGCTATCTTGAGCAGTTACTTTTCCACGGCGTCGGAAGGTATTGTAAAAATAACATCACAAGAGGAGAGGTTTTCTCAGGAGAGTACAACATGACGTTCTTCAAGAATGTCCACAGGCTGCGGTGACTGCTTACCATCAGGCTGGCCGTAAGCTTGTCCACTCGTGACCAAGACGCATTCAACTGCGTTGAAATATCTAGGTAAAAACAATACTAACCGTGGTAACAAACCCGATAACAAGTGCAATGAAAGCGTATACTTTTTGCCACCCTGTAGCATAAAAAAATAACTTCATTGAACGCATAGACTTTCCACCTTCACGTATATCATCAGTTATCCCACGAGTAACATCATTAACAAATGCAATATTCATCATAGCCTAACTTCTAATTCTCTAATACCTTGGGACGTAACCGGCGTCAAACTTTTAATTAGGAGTCCAACCTTTGATGTGCTAATTTTAGCGGAGAGATTGGAAAATATTATGTTCTGTATAAATTTTAATACCAGTCAGACTGTAATTTGTAACAAAATTCAAGACTGATAGACTTGAGGAGTTATCTTAACAATTTGGATTTCAATTTAAATAAGGCGGGTAATTCAAATTTACGCATTGTTTTCTTAGATTTGTTATTGTTGTGTATTATTTATAAAGCTACTGAATCATTTGGTATGTGGCTAGCTACTTTTGTGTATACGAATGTTCTTTTACATAATTACGCACAAGGTGCGATTGTAGATCGAGTTGAATACGAGGACGTAATGCCACCGGTAATGCTAACGAATGCACACCGCCATCTGTGACACCGACGTAACGGTGCGTTAACGTTAAAAAAAACACGCTAAGCTATATTATAAGTCAAAAATCGGTTAACTAGTAGCCTCTGTACGAGCAAGCGTGTTGAAATATTCACTTATTGAAATCATCAAATACAACAAAAAAATATGCTAGTGTCAAGATTTTATTCATCACACAGCACACAGCAGTCCACTGCAGGACATAGGGCCTCTCCCTCGAAAGGGGAGGTAATTGCCATATCTCCACGCTCTTGACGAGCTAGACACACTAAGACTAACACTCTTAGTGTTATAGATGCAGTTACAACCTGTATTCCAGGACTATTTAATATTAATAACATGGCTAGGAAAACCATTTTTATTTTATTTTAACTCTTCAGATAAGTTTCTATAGTAATCTAAGAAGTTATATCCCAAGCCCAATAGCTATGCCCAAACTCTAATGGCCGTTTTCACCAAACTAAGAAACCGCCTAAAATCTGTCTTAACTAGTTTTTACCCAATCAGCAACGTCCACATTGAGATAAGAAAGAACTTAGCTTAGTGAAAATGGCAATAAATATTTCCGAAAGTCGCTTCCCGCCGTCTGTCCCTATGTATCGATGTACGCTTAGATCTTTTAAACTCCGCAACGGATTTTTATGCGGTTTTCAACAATAGATATAGTAATTCACGAATAAGGTTTATAAGAAAGATAAAAAGGGTAGGTAGGTTAAGTAGGTGTACGCTAATGAAGTCGCGCAGGGTCCACTAGTATTGAATAAAACATGGATCCTTCATTCTTATCCTTCTTAGCCTACATGGACAATATGAAGGCCGAAAACTAGGCACTTAAGTAAAGACGGAACTAAAGCCCCCCCCCTCTCATAAAGATCCCTAACATTCCTATTTCAAAATTAATTGTTCTAAACATCGACAGGAACCCAACAGAAAGCATCGTGATATCAAACTACGATTATGGAAGCACAAAGAAGAAAAGCAACATCATCTCGAGAAACAGTTCTGATGGGGTTACCATCATGACGGTAAGGGATCCTAACGAATACCTCATGAACGACGGTCAGGAGAAGTGTATCAAGAGATAGATTGGACAAGAAGTTGCTGGTATCGGCCGTAAACAATGCACATCGAATAGTTCTGTAACACACGTGTGAATAAATACGAAGTTGACACTAACCGATGTGCATTATTTACAGCCTGTGCATATAAAATATGAAATCTATATGTTATTGAATTTCTTTACCTTGAATACCTACAGAATAAACATATTCATTCTGAACCATTGCCGAAGCGTACTTAACTTGTGTACACAAAACTGGGAACTGCGGTTATACACAATGTAGTTAAATCTGTCATATTTTTGTATATCTGCACAGTTAAATAACTGACTGATAAAACTGAACGTCTGTTTGATAAAACTTCATGAGAAATTTAGAAGAAATTCAGATGTTCGTGTGATTATGATATAATTCCTTATATATTAGAATCTTAGAATCAGACTTAAGCATCCGCTCTCGATGTAAATACCGTAATACCGCAGATACCGTAATATTGTTTCGATGTAAAAGAGTTTTGTAGCGGTGTCGCGGAATGTGTTGTAGGTTCGATTCCCACCTAAAACAAATTTATTAAATAAAATATTTCGTTTGTGTCCGGTCAATAATTGACCAAGAATGTGTATCAAATGAATAGTATTCTTGGTGGTCCCATTAGCATTGTAGTGCGGTTTCTTACATTTATATAATTGGCCTCATTCCAAGTTTCAACCTGGATAGAACATAAGACCTAAGCTTTTAATAAACGTACTAAAAAAGTAGTACACCCTCCTGATTCCTAACAAATAATAGGCACTGTGTATGTACATATAGGTAATTACGTATTAAGTGTTCAATAAGTTATACGTTATGACCATGTGGCAGAACATTAGCGCAGCTAATTCAGAAATAAGAAGGAGAAAGGCAAGCTCTGCCCTTAATGTAAATACTATACAAACACGAATATTATATCATAACTTGAAATGAGATCTGTAGGCAAATTACGTAACTCTGTTGCTAACAATTCTCTGATTTCAATAATTCAAATTGTTACTTTTGCGATTACTTATCATCGAATTCATGGGTTCGGTTGGTGACAAAGTTCCATTGCTATAAACTGAGAATGGCAAGCTCTGCCCTTAATGTATATACTATACAAACACGAATATTATATCATAATTTGAAATAAGATATGTATTTTAATGACGTAACTCTGTTGCTAACAGTTATCTTATTTCAATAATTGAAATGGTTACTTTTGCGATTACGCGGTGTATCATCGAATTCATGGGTTCAGTTGGTTACAAAGTTCCATTGCAAAAAACTGAAACTATTAAATCGATCATACGTTACCGTAAAAGTAACAATTTCAGTCATTGAAATCATATAATTGTTAGCAACAGAGTTACCTTATTAAGCTACTGGTATCTATTAATTCATAAGGGTCTCACGATGAATAATTTGTTTATTATTGAACATGGTAACGAAAAAGACATTATTTTAAAACATCTTAGGCTAACGATGTAAATTTATAAATTGAAGCGTAATTGAAATTGTTAGTTAAATGTGAATATAAAGTATCTAATATAAGTATAATTTTAATACTAAGATTAATGAATAAGTCAAACTGCACTGTACAACTTAATTTTTTATACTTAGTGAATTTGTATTTAAAAAGATAATTTCAAGTCTCTACAGAACCGACTATTGTAAATAGAATATTTTAATCGAAATTATGCAGATTTAGATTAAGTTTCGCCACAGTCGTCAGACGTTAAAGAAATCATTATATGCAATGGTAAAAAAAAACCGACAGAAAAAGTCGGATAACTCCCGACCAAGTTTACTTAAACTGAAATATTTTCTAAAGTACTAAACCTATTTCAATAAATCAAAGCTAAGAAACATTTTGATTAAACTGGCTTTCAAATAGAGAAAACAGTATCTAAATCGGTCCATCCGTTCGAGAGCTATAATGCCACACAAATCTAAAGATACACACACATATGAAATCTCTTCTTTCGGAGATTATAAATGGGAATGAATTTTACAGTTATTGAAAGGTTTTTAAACAAATCTTAGCTTCCTATTTTGCACCATCAATGTCTAGTTTATTTAACTGTAATTGTCTACTTTATGGAAAACATACCTGAAGAATAATATTATGTAAAGACCAAAGAAACACGTAAAATAAGATTAGGCAAATAAGATATGTATATGTATATGATGTTAATTGAGATATATGATAATTATCATTTGACTTAAGTATGGAAAATGTACATAAAAAGAGATTTTAAAACTCATTAATATGTACTACCCCGCAAATGACTAGAAAACAGAAAAGTTTAAGTAAGAATACCCTCAAATTCTGTGTACCGATCGAATTCTCGTTTTAAAAATAAATAGATGTCTAAAAATTGCGTGTGATGTTCATTTTTTAAAACTTCTAACCGACCGAAAAAGCGTCCGAAAATCCCTGCTCAAATATTTACAATTCCTCAATATCTCCTAAAATACTGAACCGATTTTAAAGAAAACCTCATCAATCGGTTCATCTGTTAGGGAGAGAGAGAGATACATATAAAGACAGATCCACAAATATACGTGTCAAACTTATAACACCCCTCTATTTTCTTTGGGGGATAAACAGGTAAGTTGTACAACTTTGACGAAAGTATCTATTGTCAAAATAAGTTTCACAACAAGCTTCAATTCCATTCTCTCTTCTATTAGCAGCCAAGAAACTAAAACTATCTAGGTCGAAAATAGATTGAGCCAACTTTCTTTAATATTTCTTTGCAATACGAAACAAAACTGGGCGCTCGCCCACGCCTAGCGGTTAAACTTTGGCAATATCTTACAACAATTCCAAGTGAAGGCTATAATACGTTGCTTCAAAGAAACAAAACTTTAAGCTTAACATAGTTTCATGAAATGAAATGGAAATAAGTATTTTAGGTCTTCAATGTATTTGGAGGGATCGATTTTCACATAGCATGCGAAACAGCTGTATAGTTTAGATTAATCCTAGTCCATCTAATGAAATTAGTTTGATAACCATCAAACATCGTGTTTAGGCTCTTTGGAATGGTCTTGATGTACTCACTCATTTTGATTGATTATCATAAGGATATAGTACTCTATATCCTTATAATCATCAATGAAAAGCTGCGCGATAAAAACTTGTTAAGATAAAATGATTTTCTAATAAATAACTATAATTTCCTATGCTAACAATTGTCCTCCCCAGAGATCTCCACAAAGGCCAGTTTTGTGCCTTCCGCATCCAGCTGTATCCTGCGACCTTAACCAGGTCGTCGGTCCACCTAGTGGTAGGCCTAACCACGCTGCGACTTCCGGTACGTGGTCGCCACTGGAGAACAGCCATCTTAAATCACTTATTGCTTGCACGTGGCAATGCTTCGGACTATGTCGGTTTAATATCTAATACAATTTTAATACCCGATTGACATTGGTCAAGTGTTTAAGAAAAGTAGGCAAGTACAATGAGTAAGTACTTAGAGTGGTGTAAACCGATCGGACAATAGCGAGTCAACTTGGCTTGCAATCTTTTACTTTATTTCCTAAGAAGGTACACGGGCGGCCCACCTGATGGAAAATGGCCATCCTCGTCCAGGCCATTTGCAATCTAAGGGGAGCGAATACCTGTTGACATACTTTTAGAAGAATCCCAGTTATTGTGCAAAGGAAAGACTTCGGGACCTCAGGGGGGCTCATTCGACAACTTGCACCTGCGCAGAATAAAGTTAGTTGGGTGCCAGGCATCAGATGGTGACGTAGAAGAAATCTATCCTATCGTCGGAGGGTGCAGTGGCGGAAAAGCGACGGTGGCACCAAGTTAAACAGTTCATCGGAACATTCACCGTTGTACCGACGGCAGAGGACACACAGAGAGCCAACGTCCCCCCAGAGGCTTACGGGATTTAAACCATTTGTGAAAAGGAAATAATCTAAACACGAATAGCCCGGCGTTGGATAGAAGCTGCATTGCAAGTACATCAAAATTGAATCGCTTTCTAACCCAACCCCCTGCGCAGCACTTGACACTTGAGTATGAAGATAATTCGGATGTTTAGAGGAAAACCGAGGTCGCATGACTAATATTGACCTAAGCTCTCCTACGACCTAAGATCCTTAAAGTCATTAATAGGCATTGTCAAAAGAGGGAAAAGATGAACGTTAGTAGTTAGGTACTACCTATACACATACGCATCCACCCTCTTTAGTCGTGTAATAATTTTATTGAATGTAATAAGAATATGAGTCTGTGAAACTTGAAATAAATGATATTTAATTTAATTTAATTTAATTGCAATTACATTGAATGAGAACATTAATCCCACCAAAAACATTTTATGTGAAATTAGTTTGCCAAGCCTCGCAAACTTACCACGGTTGCACTGTGTTATCAGAGTACCTAAAGAACCCTAAAAAGTTGGGGTAGTGGTAAAGACAAACTCAACATTTTGGCCAGAAAGTATGATTTGGCCGATTTATAGATTCAACCGCAAGACCTGCACCCCATTTTAAGGGGGTTGAAGGTTAAAAGTTATATATTTATTAGTTTTCTTGTGAATCGCGTGTAAATTTGAGTTTGCATACCATATTTCAGCTTCCTAGAACTTCTAAAAATACCCGAGAGGTTTTATGAGCGTGTCAATCAGCGTCGAAATCGAGGTATTTCAGATGCTAATAAAATTTTAAGTTTATAGGCTATACAAATGAAACTTTGTGTATTTTCTGGATCCATATTTATGTAACCTATAAAGGTTACATAAATATGGATCCAGAAAATTGGTTATTTGTAGCATTCTCCGAACCGTATGTATAAGGGTCTGAAAATTCGACGAAACGGTTCGAGTAAAGATACAAAGTGCCTCCTACTTTTTGCTTGTCTTCGCAGAAGTATTATCGTGCCCTCAGGTAATATCTGTCAACTAGGATGGTGACAGCGGTCCATACTCAAACATCAAATCAAATCAAGCTTAGAACTGGGTTTAATGTACCTAGAGTGCGCGCAAGATAATATTTTTGAATTCAGCTGACATTTTGAACTACATTATACAGACTAGACATCAAGGACAATTCCAAAACAATGACACCACCAATTGAGTGCAGACTTACACAACCTTGTCCAGCAAAAAAAAAAACAGCACACAGTCCGGAAAAGCCCATCCCCGGAGTACACCAGGCTTCAGAAATGGTGGTAAGTCCGTGTTTTAAGTAAGTACCTTATAAAATTTTATAGTACTACCGAAAACTAAAACAGAATTTAAGCAGTAAATTGTCAGTTCCTACGAAGAACCGATAACTTGATCGCGGTTCACTCTATAATGCGGACTGTTGATTTGGCGATATTTTATTTATGTACTTTACCGAAACAAAATTGGCTGCAGTCCTTCATAGTAGGAATCACCGTCATCATCGTCATCATCACAGCCCATAACAGTCCACTGCAGGTCCCTCCCACGAATGGAGAGGTTAGCAGGCGGGTTGGAGATCGCAGTGTTATAAATATAAAAATATAAAAAGCTGCTGCCCATTTTTCTGCCTTATACTACGGAGACTCTAGATCTATTGCCTCGAAAACATTTGTCGCCTTGTATGACACCCACGCGTGTAAAGGGTTGGTGCTATTCTACTCTGCCGGACACCACACGGCCTAGGCACTAGGAATCACCGTCAGTAACCCAATAATCTTTAGCCCTTCGTGCCGGATGTGTTATACGATGCCTCTACTGACTTGATATATTGTGCCCGCCTGACATACGCGTTGTGATGAGGGTCCACTATAAAACTTGAATAATATTTTGGCTGTAGATTTGGTGAAGATAATTTTGCTCGCGGCAGAAAATTAAACTAAATTTGACAGACTGTTGGCATGAATAATCATCAAAAACATTCCGACTTGGTAACAAAGCGAAGTTTTTCTTCTATGCTCCCAACACTTACTTAAACAAAAACAATGACAGGCACGCCATTCACCTTGCGCTCGTTTCATCAGTGGCCTTTGGACAAACATATCAGGTGGTAGGAGTCTGTCAAACCTGAGGAGTCCCCCTGGGTGAGTACCACCACCTCATCTACTTCTGCCGATTCACCGGTAAATATACCTATAAAGTACTATACCTACTCGTAATTGCATTATAAGTACCATAAATTTCTGTACGATAATATCATCAGGAGTTGACGTTGCCTTACATTATTATTAGTTTAACAACCTCGTGATTAAATGTGGTGAATTTGAAGCGATGACGGTCGCCTACAATATCTACAATTCATACAATTAGGTTGCAGGCAATAAAAAATGCAGATCCGCAGGTGCGTTGTCACTGTGAGTACTAAAGGTGATATCCTTATCCTTCAAACCGGAACACAATAATGCAAGACTTTATTTATTTAATATACCAACAGAGTACACATGTAAAAGTTACAATTTAGTTTAGACAAGGTACAAGACTTATATGCACCCCAATTACATGTATATACAACATTCACTTTAACCTAAGTACTTACTCAAAACAACAATGAGGAAATTTAATTCATAAGGAAATTTTAGTTTTACAAAAACAAAATAAAAAACTTAGGTATTACTTAACATATAATTCTAATTACCTAAACCTTTATAAAAAGTAGGAGTAAAAACAGGCTAGAAAACGCATTGTTACTTAGCGGCAGAAATAGATAAAGCGATGGTACTCCAACAGGCGGACTCCTCAAGCTTGATAGCGTCCGAACTAAGGGCATTTTTGTTAGAAATACCAATGCATGTAATGTATTGCGAAAGCCCTATTACTTAATGATATTTGGACCTGCCAACTATTCAGAATCCATCGTTGAAATTAATGCTGAATGAAAAAAATACACGACAAGAACGTCAATCGAAAATTGGATCAGGAAATGGAATTTTTCATGTAGAATACGGAAGTTATACGGGATGACAAATCAATAGATGTGATCGTACAGTCAACGGCAGCTCACATTAAATGCATTCACTCTGTAGCTGACTGTACTAAAGAAATATTTAACGATTTCTGATTTTGCAGTTTAAAGTTTCATGTATTTTCTTATTTTAATTTTATTATGCTACGCAGTGACAAAATCCAGACAGGGCACATAATGGTAAGCGTTAACTGTCGCTCGCCCTTATTATCTCATCATCAGCCTATACTAGTCCACTGCTGGACATAGGCCTCCCTCAATGAGCGCCAATACACCCTTAACATCTTAGTTTAATGTAGTTAGGTTGCAGGCAACCAAGGTTCGTAGTCACTGTGAGGACTAAGACGAAATGCCTCATGCCGGTAATACAAGTAAACCTTTGAGCTTTGTATCTATCTATATTCTAACTAATATTTCATGTAATTACGTCACGAGGAATTAAATACATATCTTCATCTTCTTCTTCATAATATCTTTTTATTAATGAATCTTTTTTCATATACGTCGGTAGTTCATTAAAGTTCAATTTTTTTTTAATTTTACATGACAGGCATTTGACCGCCATCTCACCTGTTTGTAAGTGATGGTGCGGCCGAAGGTGGAGCAAGCCAGTCTTGGAACAACCTATTCACTCAAGCCTTGAAGGCATCCAGATTATATTGATCAGGGTACACACCCGCAGGCAACGCGTTCCATTCCTTAGCCGTACGCACTATAAAGGTCGAGCTAAAGCTGCTCTCGTTGCGGATAGCTGGAAGATACACGACGTGAGGATGAAGCGCTCGCCCGGATCGCGTCTCCCGATGGCGGAAAGGCGCCAGCGGAATGAGGTCGTGCAGCTGCTTCGCACACTCTCCGAAATGCAATCTGTAGAACAGATAACAAACTAATTTGGGGACTGTACTCCCCTTGGATGGGCGAGAATATTTTTTCGGGCAGTAGGTACATGGACGTGTGAGTTTGGTTTCTAATACTTTCTTCATTCAATTTATCTGAGTAGATGACGTTTCGTGGTGAATTATACCTCTACTTTACTACGAAATGTTATTTACTGAGACTACCTAGTCATGACAATCGTGGTCATGTTCCTGTGATAAATATTTTTAATATAATTTAATACCGTAACGGAGGTAGAGGTAGGTAGAGATCATATTGCTCCACTTGCTACGGTCCTGACAAATCTCTACGGTCTTGAAATGTTAATGTTAATGTTACCTACAAATATTAAATTAATCGATATGCTATGTAGGTAGGTAAATAGTTCAGTCAATTTATAGAATGCCGATATCTACATATCTACTACAATATTTAAAAGAATACATCGATATCGACCTCCCCCCCACAAATACAGTATACATTAAATGTATGGTCAGTTATCTCTGCAGCTGACTGTACTATGATAACAATATCTCCGAGCTGCCGAGTATTTGTTTAAGAGAGCCGTCTAGACTGCTATTGCTTTGCGTATGACCACAGAGACCTTTATTGATATTAACATGTCTACATAGAATACAAATGTACGCGAATGTTTGGTACATTGTTATTAGGGCAATAACATGGAGACTACTTCTGTTTTATGCTATGAGGTTATAAATCGATTTCTTACATAGTCTTGCTATATTTTCACTACACATATTATCGGGTTTGTTACCACGGTTAGTATTGTTTTTACCTCGATATTTCGACGCAGTTGCATGCGTCATGGTCACGAGTTGACTGAGTCAACTCGTCAACTCTGACGTGACTCTGACTGAAAGTCTGACGAGTCGAAATATCGAGGTAAAAACAATACTAACCGTGGTAACAAACCCGATAATATGTGTAGTGAAAGTGTAGTGAATAACCACGAAAGTCTTAAAACCTAAAGTCTTGCTATATTTTACTGGTATCACCCAAATAAATGTGGACATGGATTGTTACAGGGTTCTTTGTAACCCAGTACATTTGTTGTATGGAAGTTTCTGATGCTCTTCCTTTTTCTGTACAAGAGAAAAACTATCTATGTTGGTTCTTCAAAACTACGCGTATGCGCTGATCGGTCAGCATGCGTCGCCCCCATATCGCCTAACTTTCTGTTTGCTTTCCAATAGCTTTTAGACATTTACAAAGAGATTATTTATTTTATTTATTTATTTAACAATTTATTGCACACAATATAAAGTATACAGAAATTACAAAATTAAAGACTACACAACAGGCACTACTTATTTCTAAAAAAAAATCTCTTCCAGCAGGCCTATAGAAGAGAGACATTATAGATTATAGGGGATGAGACGTGCGCAATAGTTTAAAATATACATATTTAATAAACTACATAAATAATTATAAATAAGATACTAAATACACACAATAGTATATATATAAATACACATACATATATACCTAATAAAAATATCCTGAAAATTAATTTAAAAAAGAATCCTGAAAATTTATCACACCCCGCCGTGGGCTGAATGCTCATCCCCACTACGTAGATTCTCTGTTCGTGTCCACGCGAAGTTCGAAAACGTTCTCGCTTGTACGATTCGGATGTGGAATGAGCTCGTTCAAGAGGTATTTTAGCGGTCTCCTCAGAGGCGGGCAACGCATTGGTCTACCAATGCGTTGCCCGCCTCTGAGGAGACCGCTAGGGCTCTAGCCCCTGGTGTTGCTGATATCCATAGGCGGCGGTGACCACTTTCCATCAGGTAGCCCGCTTGCCTGTTTGTCTGCCGTAAAACATAATAAAACTAATACTTTTATCATTTTTACAAAGGATTTAAAGTGAGACAAACATAACTGACCCGATGGCCATCAACGATGATGTTGACTTCAGTCAGGCTTATCTACGCTTCCTTCTTCGCCCAGTCTTTAACTTCAATTGTAGATGTTATGAACCATGGCTGCCAAATTAAAATTAAAACTTGCGAGACGATCTGTAGGCCTACCATGAGTTGCTACAGTAAAAACGGCTTACTTTACTACTCTAGTTCCGTAAATCCCGTTTCCACAGTAGTAAACGTTAAATCGGTACCATAAGTTTCACAAACGTTTCCCGTTCACGGTTACGTGAAAACCATACTAGCCACAGTAAAAGCTAACTTCAGTGTAGTTCCGGGGTATAGGTCCTTGACAAGTGTTGTTGATTATTAGTAGTCTGTGTCACAAAAACTTGTTTATTTACAAACAGAGGTTATGTTTTAGCAATGCCTAGGCACTTATTTAAATCCTGTTAAATTGATAATAACATATACTTTATGTCCAAATAAAATTACAAAATCATAGAGGATCCCCGAATTCCCCGAAATGAAGAAGTCAATGACTGGTTGAAACTGCGCTTACAGTTTGTCCACTGGGTTTTAAGTAGTTTTAACCCATCGGAAACAGAAAAGATTAATACTGCATAATTATTGGTAAGTTTTATCCATATCTTGGAGTAAATATACCTAATTTCAACTAAGTAGACATGTTGTACTGAGTAAACTTATATTAGGTATTATTTGTCAACAGGATCAGACTCTGGAGTCATGGTGGTGCAGTAAATTCTTAGAAATGGACGCCTGTAACTTTGAAAAGGAACTGCACTTACCCTAGTTGAATGAAGTTCGGAGGCACAACCACATGTGTAAAAAAGAAAACTCAACATCGGCTAACAAAAAAATTTTCAAATTGAAGATGCAAGTGGTACCTAAAGAGCAGAAATTCCAGACTTTAGCATTAGTTAGTGCAATACTATATTAAAAATTGTTTGTAAAAGTGAAAGTGGTAGTTTATGTTTAAGTTCTGATTTTTTAGATTTTGAATAAAAATATATTTATACCTAATTTATAATTTGATTTTTAATTTCCTGCTATTATTACTAACATTAGTATAGTATAGGTTTAGTACAGCTAATATAATAATAGCCCTGATATTTTCTATTATCAATACAATCCCATAGTTATTTCCCAATAATAATACCTAAGGTTAAAATTCTAAATTACCTATGTGTAAAACCCCAACCTCTCAGACCAAAAAATAAACAGCAGTTATGTGTACTTGTGTGTACTCAAGAGGCTGAAGATCCGACGGCATGTCAGGTGCAAAGATTATGGTAAAACCCTCCACTAATGTGAAGGAGGCCCAAGTCAAACTGTTTACCATTAAAGACTGTTATGTGTGTGATAAAAATAAAATATAATATTGATTTTTCTTATTAATTTAATCTTTCATAGTATGGCACATAACATAATTTTTATTACAATATTGTTGTTGGAAGCAGTTGTGTGGCTTTATATAGAGCATAAAGAAAAACAAAAAATTTGCTAATGTCATCAATTTAACAATATTAGTTCTTATATGTAAAATATATAAAACAAGCCAGCGAGTAACTTATCTTGTAAATTTCACTTTTCAAACATTTTATTATTATTATTAGGTGTTATAGGTTAATAGACAAGTAGCATTTCTTCTGATATGTCTATACAACATTGCAGTGCTGATAATAGCTTTCACTTCCATAACACATACTACAGTTTAGTTCACTGAATAATTTTATTAATTTTGCACCAAATGTCCATTTTGTTTTTAAATGAAGGGGCGGTTACCTATGAGAGCCAATTGACCCATGTCTGAGAACCAATTCCAACTATTCACAATTCACAAAGTGATAAACAACATTAGTCTTAGATGGTGTGCAATTTATCCTTGTGCTGTGTCCACACAATGCTTCAGCACCTATCATATTAAACATTCAACGAAAGTTAAGCTTGTAAGTCTCATTGATGCCACCCTGTATCCTTATTTCTTCCAGTGTGGTGAGGTTCAATTCTTGTAGTCTTTCCTCATATAACTTCTGTTTCAGGGCAGCCAACGAGTAACTTATCTTATAAATTTCACTTTTCAGACATTTTATTATTATTATTAGGTGTTATAGGTTAATAGACAAGTAGCATTTCTGCTGATATGTCTATACAACATTGCAGTGCTAATAATAGCTTTCACTTCCATAACACATAAGTACTACATTTTAGTTCACTGAATGATTTTACAAATTTTTCACCAAATATCCATTTTGTTTTTAAAAGAAGGGGCGGTTTCCTATGAGAGCCTATTGTCCCATATCTGATAACGATTCCAACTATTCACAATTCACAACCATATGGTATAGCAAGTGATAAACAATATTAGTCTTAGATGGTGTGCGATTTATCCTTGTGCTGTGTCCACGCAATGCTTCAGCACCTTTCATATTAAACATTCGATGAAAGTTAAGCTTGTAAGTCTCATTGATGCCACCCCGTATCCTTATTTCTTCCAATGTGAGGTTATATTCTTGTAGTCTTTCCTCATATGACTTCTGTTTCAGGGCTGCCGGTATCTTGGCTCTTCCCTGCACACTCTGGAGAACATCAATGTCTTGTAGAGAGTTTTAAAACTTCTCACCTTAGAAAAAACAGTGAGAGACGTAATCACAGTGTGTATTAGATTATTCATTTGTTTTCGCATTTGAGCTTCATGTTGGCGATAAAACGTATTTTCATCAGCCGCATGGACTTCGGCAAACATCCTCCAAGCAAAATATCGCCTTCCAGACATTTTTGGCAAGAAAATAATAACTATCTCCAAACGAAAAATACTTCTCACATTAAAAATTTTTGGGAGTGCTGTAACCACAGTAGTTTCGGTAATTTACTAAAGCATCTGTCAAATTTGTGACTCATGGTACGGATTTGTATGCAAAGCGCTGCGTAAACCACACTCCCCACGTAAACTGAAACGTATGTGGTAAAGTCAATTAACCAATAGCAACTCACGGTACGGATTTTAGTTCCGCTACTGCCCGATAGAGGCGCTGTACGAATTCTCATAGAAACTTTTTTACATGAACTGTACAGTAAACGGGAAAACAAACTCATGGTAGGCCTACTGAAACGTATGTGGTAAAGTCAATTAACCAATAGCAACTCACGGTACGGATTTTAGTTCCGCTACTGCCCGATAGAGGCGCTGTACGAATTCTCATAGAAACTTTTTTACATGAACTGTACAGTAAACGGGAAAACAAACTCATGGTAGGCCTACTGATCGCCCATATCCTGGATCATGGTCAAGGCGGACTTCGTGCGCGAGAGCACAACCGGGACAATAACGTCAAGATTATTAACATATTTTTTTATTACAGACCCCTTGTTTTAAGTACGACGCCACTAATAACCTAAATCAAATAAATTATATTATCACGTAGAGTAATAAAAGTCACATTCAAATCAAAATTTTAACTCCACGACATCACAAACCCAAGCTCATTATCTTTATTACGAAAAGTTAAAGTTGAGAAAGAAATCTCGTCTTCAAAGAATTCTAACGTAATAAAGCGAAGAGAAACAGGTGAAATTGCTTTATTATTAATACTAGACTTTGCCAATTTAATGTTTTCCTTCTTAATAGTTTCAAATTATTATCCGTAAGCTGTTTTTAGTGATGAGGAATATCTAACGTATAGTTTCTAATGATATATGCCAGTGTTGTTATAATTACTGTCTGTCTCTTTAACTTTTAATATTTCATTACATTTATAGTAATTGCCTGAAAAATATGTTATTATTAATGGCTAATTATGGATTTACGCAGCCCGAGGACCCAAAGAAAACAAAAAATGACATAAAATATATTTAATTAAAATTATCAATACATTTTAATTAAACCTAACCTAACCTAGCGATTGCGATCGATTTCAGATCAACAATAAATTCTAAATGAATTTTATAATGAAACTGCACATCGCGTCCGTGGCCGAGTTTCCGCAGAGTTCGCTGATTCGGCGGTGCGCGCTGCTATGCGGTATTGGGGCTGCATAGTCATCGGCTTACTGAAATCGTGGCTATGCTAAAAGCTCTCTCAGTTTGCATACCAAGAGTAATTGGTTATGTGTGTAACGAAACGATTTTAATATGTATCTACAATGCAAATAAAATGTATTGTGAGCGTCAGAATGGCTGGTTGTCTGTGCCGTAGGTGTATGAAAGTTGATTAGATAATTGCTACATAATTGCTTATATTTGCTACATATAATAAATAATTGCTACATATGATGTTTATTTAGAAATCAGATTTTTTTTTGTCCAGCCATTCTGACGTTTAGATGGCTGGTAGCCTCCTAATTTAAAGTCAAGCATGCAGAGTTTCCCAAAATGTATTGCGTCAATAATTGCTACATATTTGCTTCATTCAACTTCATTAGATATAACTTCAAAAGAACGTTAAACAAAAGATGTAGCATTTACTTGAATTATCCCAAGGAAAAGTGCCTAACAAAATAATGAAAGCAAATAGTAATCCGTTTCAATTGTTTAGACTCTGGTAACCGTACGTAAGGAATACGATTCTTGCGTCAAAATGTACCTACTCATATTGAAAATTCAAAATTTAAAATTTCTTTATTGTTTAGGACAATAAATATCTCTTTCAATCGTCAAAAAGGAGGGGGATAGGAAAGTAGGAAGGAAACACACAGTGACACGCTGACCGCCCTATGACCGTAGATAAACGTATCCCTCGCCAACCGAACCATGCTCGACAATGCCAGGCAGAGCATAACATTACATGTCATTTAACAATTTAAAACACCTGCCTCCTATGATTGCGCTACATAACTATTTGCTTTCATTATTTTGTCAGGCACTTTTCCTTGGGATAATTCAAGTAAATGCTACATCTTTTGTTTAACGTTCTTTTGAAGTTATATCTAATGAAGTTGAATGAAGCAAATATGTAGCAATTATTGACGCAATACATTTTGGGAAACTCTGCATGCTTGACTTTAAATTAGGAGGCTACCAGCCATCTAAACGTCAGAATGGCTGGACAAAAAAAAAATCTGATTTCTAAATAAACATCATATGTAGCAATTATTTATTATATGTAGCAAATATAAGCAATTATGTAGCAATTATCTAATCAACTTTCATACACCTACGGCACAGACAACCAGCCATTCTGACGCTCACAATGTATTCTATTCTAAAACTCTTATAGGTAAGCGACTGCCTAAGCCGTGGCTGTGGTAAGGGGTTTGTAATAAAATTATAATTGTCCAACGACCTTTGTATAATAGACCAAAAATATGCAGCAGTGTTTTCTGTGTGTTTTTAACATTGTAATTTCCGAATTGGCTGTCAAGCGTGTCAAGCAAGATTAAATGTCAAGCTCTAGTCCATCAGTGGACTGTTTTGAGCTGTTGATGCAATATTTTGTTTAAGTTAAATTTTGGTAATAGTATTGCTAATTATGATCAATGTTATCAATGGAAAAAAGAAAATAGTACCTATACTTACTTGACTTTTAGTTTTTGACTCAATCCTCTTTGAAATTTATCGCACGTTTTTCCACTTTTGTCTTGTGCGGACGGCAACTGAATCACTTTATTGAAAGGACAATATTCCGGACCCTTTTTCACCTTCATCAAAATATTAGGTTTTACTACGCACGGTTGAGTGTTAACAGTATAATGTAAGGCTTTCGTGTACTATTTCTATTATTTTTTTATTTACAGGTATACGGTATACCCACCTGTATACGGAAATTTAGAGATAAAATCATGTGTGTGTGATAATGACGACCTAAGTGGTTCAATAGTTAACATCAACAATGGTTGGTCTGCCACGCAAGAGGTCTCGGGTTCGATTCCCGGCCGGGCAGAAATTGAAATGATGAATTTTAATTTCTGTTACGGGTCTGGGTGTTCTATGTATAATAAGTATGTATTTTAAAAAAAAGTATGTAAGTAGTATGTATATCAGTTATCTAGCACCCATAGTACAAGCTTTGCTTAGTTTGGAGCTCGATGGCGCTGTGTGAATTAGTCCACGAATATTTATTTATTTATTTAACGCTAAGTTGCAACCTTGCAACTAATATTTTGGTTTTGATTGCATTCTTGGTATAATAGTAATGAGTATGAAAGCGGACCCTGGCAGAGGCCGGATAAACGCTAGGACGATGATGATGACGATGGTATGTACAACATATTATTTTATTTTTATTCTGATGTCTAACAGCTTACAACAAGTTATGCATAATATTTTAACAATTATCAGTCAATTTAATACAACACTGCATGTAGAGCTACAGCTCTAGATCAAAATAGTAATATTATCAAGAAGTTCATCATCATCACAGCCCGTAACAGTCCACTACAGGACTTAGGGCCTCTCCCACGAAAGGGGAGGTTATTGCCATAATCTCTACGCTTAGCAGGCGGGTTGGAGATCGCAGTGTTTAAATATAACAATGGGAAATGCTGCTGCCCATTTTCCAGACTACGGAGACTCTTGATCTTTTGCCTCGAAAACATTAGTCGCCTTGTACGACACCCATGAGCGTAAGGGGTTGGTGCTATTCTACTCTGCCGGACACCACACGGCCAAGAAGTTAATTCTGCAAAAATGCAATGGGTTAAAAAGTTGGGGATAAGTTTAGTTTAAAAATATTATAAACCAGTACATGTTCTGTGCGCACGACCGTGCGTTTGCAATACCAAACGCGTGTGCCATAGTGTTTCCCTCCATATAAAAAACATTTTTACACATTTCTTGATGATCTCCATATCGTACTCACTTGGGAAAACCTTAGCAAGAAGCTTATTCCGCAACCTGAGAGTGAACGGAAGAAAGGGAAGTCAACTGTTAAATTAATACCCTTGTAGTCCGCTAATAAGTCATTTGTAAATATGTTTCATGGCAATTTCTACGAGTTTAGGCCCTGCTATTTCTTAGAAACCTTGACACTCATTCGTAACAAACAGTAGAACAATGGCACAAAACTCTTGTCACGGTCATAAAATTTAAATATTTTTTTAGTCACCAACTATAGGTTGTATGAATCATTGCGATGCGTTACGAGTCGTACAATACCGAACTGCATGTGGGTAAAACCCAAGATGATCGGTAACGAATACTGCTGCATCATCGTAGTTTGTAATTTTTGTCATAGTATCTTTTTGGGGAAGAAATCGATTACCTATAGATTGTAAACTCAAATCCTTTTTGCGAAATGTTTCCTTATAGGTGTGTAGGTTAACTGACTAATCAATATAAACATATGGCTGTCAAATAACAATTTTGTTTATGTAAATATCATTTTGAGTCACACTTTTGCGTAGGTATGGGATGTAAGTATACTGAAAAAGGATAATACATTTGAAAACTAACAGGCGCTCTTACGGTGAGGGAAAACATCGTGTGAAAGAGGAAACATCCACGAAAGAAAGAGCTACAACGATGTTACAAGATTGCGAAGAATGAAGCGATTACTGCGTACTGCACATTCAGGTGACTGAATTATAACCATGATCCAATCTGGTCATTTTCCCTTATTAACACTTGGTCACGGAGGTCAGATGGCAGTCGCTCCACTGAAATTGACTTATCTGCCAAATCCTGGATTATGGGCAAAGCGGATCTCAGGCCCTCGTGCGCTGGAGCACAATCGGGTCATTAACGCCAAGATGGCCACTAAAAAAAAATATAGGTAATACATTCAGACATAATACATAAAGCTCACGCCTCTGTCCCACAGGTGGGGTAGGCAGAGAATATGCACAAAAAAAAATTAATAACGCAAGGTTTTTGAGTATTCAGGTAGTAAACACGAAAATCACCCTTTATTTTTATAATACAATAATCAATAAACGCCTATTCAATGTGAAACTATTAAAATTAAATTTCCATAAACTTTACGAGAAGTTTCTGGAAATTTAAGAGAAACTTTATGAGAAATTTTGGCCTATGCCCTCCAGCATAAATAAGTTTCAACATACATTATTTAAGTTATATATACAAGGTAAGTACCGATTTGTCCCAATCCTCCTAATACCTATCAGAAATTCAAAAGTATTTTTGCCTGTAAATATCCGTATCTGTTTTGCGCATTTATCATGTTAAACAACCACAATACTTCTATTCAATTCTCAGAGAAATAAGTACCTGTTTAAACCTACCAATTTTGGGCCACAGTAAATAACACACGCAATTCCAAAGATATCTTCTAACAAGAAAACTACAAATCTAACACCTGACGTCACTAGACGTCAATATAACTGAACAAATTACGTTGCATGTAAACAAACCCACTAAACCCAGACACAATAAAGAACCTAATAAGCATGATTTGAAAAAAGAACACACCCACAATACGTCATTCGTGACTCAATGCGTACTTGTTGACGATGGCCACGTAAAAACCAGATATGATGGCCTCCCGCTGCGTGCGAATTACGTAACGAGCTGTGATTTAAACAGGTCTTCTTAAAGTGGTCATTAGCGAGTTAAATGACATCACGAACCAATGATTTAGTTTCCCGTATGACGCAACTGCGTCATTTCTTGCGTCGAGATTAGGGAATTAATATGGGTTGCACGTTGATATGGGCATTGCATGCTGTTCTAGAGGTCGTAGAGTCACCCCAATAACATAGACATAGACATAGACGTAACTTTATTTGGTCCAATAACACATTCAAATACTTAAAACTAACATAATAAATACATATTAAGAAAGCAGGGCGATAACCTATGTATATGTTTACCATAAAAAAGCCATGTGAAAGGTTCAGTTGCAATTTCAGACCGTAGATATAGTCATTTGTGAGTATACTTTTTTTTAAACCACTAAGGTGGCAAACAAGCTTAGGCCTGCCTGATGGAAGCAGTCACCGCAGCCTATGGGCGTTTGTGGCATCACCCACGCGTGGCCCTCCCCGTAAAAACCTAATCACCCCTTTCTTGAAGAACTCCATGTTGTACTCTCCAGGGAAAACCTCTCCAGGTAGTTCATTCCACAACCTTGGTGTGCTTAAGTCATTTACATTTTTGGCCGGCACCGCATCCGCTCATCTTAGGTTACTGATGTCCTGGATGAAGGTAACCGCTTTCCATCAGGTGGACTGTACGTCCGTTTGCTTCCTTAGGCAATAAAAAAAGCCATAGAAACCTATTAGTGACCAGATAATTCAAAGTCGATATAAAATATGGACCTGCTAATGACCTTAATAAAATAAAAAATCTAACTAGTCTGAAATGTTGTGTAGAGGGTCGCCTTTCATAAATTGAAGTTATATTCTATATATTCTTTTCTACATGTGTTGTCACTGACCTCCTCCTAAACGTCTGAACCGATTTTCATTAACTTTTTTGAGATCCTGTTAACCCGGATATTTTACCCAGTAGCAGGCTGACCGCTAGTTAGAATTTTTTATAGCATCTACTGCAGGTAATAGATCGATTATCATTGATTAGTTTAGTTTAGAACCAATTAGTGTAGTGTAAATTTCAGTTAAACCAAACCATGATAATTTTATGGATATAACCTATGTATCAAAACACACACAAATTCGAATGGTTTAGTTTACATCAGGTAGAAACAACTAAGAAATCAACCATCATCATTATTGGCCTGTAGAGGCCAACACGAGAAAGACAGATTCGGTCACACAGTGAATAGAAGAAAAAAAAAAGTAACAATCAGCCTCACAGATTCCATCACTCAGAAATTATCAACCTACATAATGTTTGATCTCACAGAACAGGTATACTGTAATGCACTCATAATCTAATATCATGATGGAACACAGTGTCTATTGCCTATAACACAACTAACTACATTAATACAGATTAACTGGACACCTTACCAAGTGTGGCATTAATCAGCTTTATGGTTGGCGCAGAATTAGGTAATGATAGTAGTAAACTATGTAGTAAAACGTCTTTTACTATATCATCATCACGTCAACAGCCCATAATAGTCCACAGCTGGACTCGAGCCTCCTGCATATTAAGTGGAGGCTAATGCCATAATCTTTTAAAAGTAGTCGATCTTGACTAACGGGCTGACTCATAAGCGAAAGGTTCCGAGTTCTAACCCCAGCGCTGTCATGTACCAATGACTTATTCTGAGCTGTGTGTATTAGTTGAATACCTTCTGATGCTCTTCCGGCGAGGGAAAGTATCGTAATGAAACTCGCACATTCAGGCGACTGAATGTTCCAAAATCCAATCTCGTCAGATTCCCCAGGGCCTCGGAGGTCAGAATATGGCAGTCGTATCACTATAATTACCGCTTAAAGCTTGGATCCATGGCCCTTGCATGCAAGAGAACAACAGGGATAATAATTATTTTTATTGTAAAATGCTTTAATCTTCCCTCTGGCAGGGTTGGAGATCGCAGTATTGGAAATACTCAGCAGAAAAACTGGTCTGCTCATTTTGTGATTTACAAAGGCAGTTAGGTATCGCCTTCTATAACTCACATCAATGTTGGCGTATTATTCTACTCTGCCGGACACCACTCGGTTAAGGTTCAAACTATTCTCCTACATGAGATGGACGGACGACCTCGAAATTTGATTACTGCTATTCTGATTTCAAATATATTATCATCAAACTAAAAATAACATGACAAATAGGCAGCCATGCATCTGCATAGCAGGCTTTTGAATTGATGTATTAAATTACATTACAAAGATACCTAATAATATAATAACATGTTTGGCAAGTCATGTAAAAAATAGTATTATTAGAGACTACTTTTGTTTGTCACGTTTAATTTAAACTACAAGTAATATAAAAAAAGACGATCTAGATTAAATTTGAATTGACGTTGGTTAACCACAAACAAAAAGGGGTAACATAAAAACAGAATATGTAGCGCTAAAAAAAACCTGTTCAATAAATTTAATTAGACCTATACTCGCACTGGCGAATGAAAAAAATTTTCCGACGGGAAACCTGTTGTTCTAAATATGACTTTTGCTACAACTTCTTGCCATTGTGGGCATGTAATATCAAGTTTCTGTCTACGAGGAATATCATTTATTTACAAGGATTACAAAAACGACGCGAGGATGCCGAAGACCGGGAGATAAGAGAAATTAGCAAAGCCAATGATGATGACTGTAATAGGTTTTAGGAATACACAATTTCAGCTACACGAATTTCGAGCATAACATCGGATATTCCATCCAAATTCCGACACCGTCACTTCCGAAATCGTAAAAAATACAGCTGACAGTACTGCCCATGGGGAAAACGTGCGCGCGTTTTACACACAAGCAACTATAGATATAAACACAGCGAGCGCCGAACTCATGCGTATTTATACCTTAGACGCTGGCGCATTTGTATCAGACGACACAGCGCTTAGCTCGGGACGTGTCGTGAATCTAGTACTGGGACGTTTAACTCGCCAACAGAACAATTTGTAGTCTGTCCCTTTCGCAACTTCTTCAAAAAAGGTAAATATAACTCCAAAGTTGAAACAGTTAATTCGGCCACGATTTGTTTTGCTAATGTTCTTGTCGTTTAAATTCGTAAAGTTATGCGTTTCCGGTTGTTTTGTCTGTTTAGGGATTTCAATTTTCTTTATCATACTGTTCAAACAAAATAGCAAGATTTATTGGGTCATTATTTTAATTATTTTTTAACCTGATATACAGTAGATAAACATTCATGCGGCCCACCTGATGGCAAGTGGTCACCGCCGCCTATAGACATCAGGAACACCATTGGCGTTACCTGTTAATTAATTGATTATTTCAAACGCTTTATTTTAATCATATACCTATTTTATGTCATTATACGTAATTAGAACCTACCGATGGGGAAATCACTGAAATATTCTTACACTTTTTCCTTTCCATTTTCAGAAACAATGGCCGTATTCAAAATACTTCTCGCTGTCACCGCGTTAGCGTGTCTAGCCGACGCTCAGCGCCCATTCTACGCTGGCCTGAACCCAATCGGATATCCAAACATTCCGGAGCTATCCAACAGATTCGGGGACGATGACAGCATGGCGCCTCTTGAAGCGAGGGGGCCCCACAACAAAATATACAGACAGCAAATCGAGAAACTACCCGTCAACAACCGCCCCTTCTGGTACACCAACTCCAAGTTCTACGATGAACTAAGGAAAAACCCGCAAACGTACCCGCAGAGACCGAACTCGTTCATCAATAAATAAAAGAAGCAAAACAAAGAAGCGCTCGAAAGTTTCAAAGTTTGGAAATCTAGACGGAAGGCGTAAAATTAAAGAGAAATTCGCACCGGGGTTGGAGTTCTTGGACGACTAGTTCTGCAAATTGAGTCGAAAGGAGAATAAATTCAAAAATCGATGTGCGAATACGAATTATACTCGAGCCTTCCAATTTGTGTGTATCCGAAAGTTTGAAGTTCAGTGCTGTTTATTGGAAGACTGAGGGCAATAATGAGCTCGTAATTTTAATTTTAATAAACTAAGTACCTACCTATTAAATTAAATTATGATATTTACTTTTTTTTTTATACCACTAAGGTGGTTACTTACTCTTTCTTCATAGCTTTCCTTAGTAAATGGTAGTGTATATATCATCAGAGACTTTACCTACTTAGAAACTAGTCGCAATGAAGGATACATGGGGACTCGTTCTTGGAGACCGGCTTTAAACTGGTTATAGCTGCATTGCGTCTTTATGACATTGTAGTTGCGTCTTTTTAGTTAAATATAGTTTATTTTCCCAGTAACTGGATCAATAAGGAGACCTCAACGCGCTCGCCTTGAAACCTTGTAAATCTCGTTAACATCTTAGAAGCCTGCGCTAAAAATAGACTACTAGAAAATCTTTTTTTCTAGAACACTGCAGCTGGGCTTCGATTCTGGTACGGAAATCGTCTAAGTTGCAGTAACATTACAATTGCATCGCATGTCAAACGACAAATGACAGATGTTGAGTTGCAACTCTCATGTCATTGTTATTCAAATGACAGATGTTGAGTTGCAACTTTCATGAGTTCGACACAGAAATGAAACAAAAACAGAATCCATGTTACCTGAAAGAGATGTGGTGCATGCAAAGTGTGACAATCTCCTTTGTTGTACATGACATACACTCTTCGGGTCTTACAACGTTCGGACATATTTTTCCTCGACGAAAAATATTTTAAAATGCCGTCATGTGTAGTGAAATCGTGTAAAAGTTACTGGAAAAAATGTAACAAGGCAGGAGGAATTACCTACCACGCGTAAGTAATTATGATTCGTGCTACTTTTTTTATTAATGTTTTATTTACTTTTGTGTAAAGTTCGAACAAAAATACAACGATGTGGCTACCTGTTTCTCGGGAAAATTCCCATAAAGTGGGGAATTCTTTATTAAATATGTGACTCAGATCAGGTTCCAAATTTTTATTACCTATCGTGTCTGAAAAGAACTTGAATGATTATAATTATAGTCTACCCTACGTACTGCTATGATGTAAGCATAGTAGTCCGATTTTATAAATAAATAATATTATTTATTTATAAAATCGGACTACTATGCTTACATCGGTGTTATATAACACCACTTTCTGCGGAGCCCTTATTATTTTCGATCCCTATTTTATTTTAACCGGGTTATATTATTTTAATAGGTTTCCTAGAAATAAAAACCGTAAAGACGATTGGATTCTAATTATACGAAACTGTAGAAGAGAAACCAATTGGAACCCATTATCTGCGAGTACCGTGTGCAGTGCACATTTTGATGACGTGGATTTTATAACAACCGCGAAGGGGCTACGATGCTTGGTTCCGTACGCGTTTCCAAAACGGGTAAATTAACTGTTGTTGTGTTATAAGTTTGTAACTAGTAACAAGCTATGCTATTTCAAGTATTGTGCTGAACAGCCTTAAAATTATCTTCAAGCAGTGTGCACAAACATTGCTTGGGTTGGTATCTTAAACATTAATGTAAGTTACCTTTTAACAAGCTAAGTCGCTTTATCCACATTTAAGGCGAGGACGGCGTCCATTTCATCGAAACGAATGATTTTTAAACGTGTAGATTGAAGCAGACTTATAATGATTTGATAGCTAAATAAGTAGATCAAAAGTTTCTTCGAATACTTTTTTTTAAATTATGCATACATACATGACGTTTCGCCATTTTCCTAGTACTTTAATTCACTTTTCACGGTTCTGACTAACCTCTCTCGCTTCTTCCAGTTCCGCACTCATCATCTTTTCGTACATGCTCGACGATTTAGGCTACTCTTTCTTTCTGTTAAATATCTCCGATTTGATCATGCTATGTACCTACTTCTCAGTATTTCCCTTCTAACGCTTCCATGCACTTCTGCCATATATCTTCATCTTTTTCTTTTTCGTCCTCTCCAACTTCGTCCAAACCAACTTTGAATTCCTATCTCTATCCTAGTCACGAAATCCTCCTCCATACATCAATGTTCTAACGAGCACTCCTCTGTTAAGAAGCTATCTTGGACACCCGGCTGTTCACAAAAGTATGTAGTGCTCTTTTCACTATATTTCTGGCATTCACTCTCCTTTCGACATAACTTTCACACTTTACACCCCTTGTAAATGTTGGTCCTAAATATGTATAAAAACTCACCTGTTCCACTTTTCTACTTGCGATTACGATTTCACAATCAAGTTATAACATCAACATCAACATACCCTAGAAGATTAGGGTATTTAGAGGGTAGGGTATTAGGTTTAATCGATTGTTTGATTTAAAATCTGCAATTTAACGTTTACTATCACCGAATAGATTTTTTATTCAGGTAATCATTATAATCCAACAAAAATCTATCGAAACTAGTACGTTTTCGCATTTTCAGATCGCTCCGCGTTCAAAATACGTAATTCATAAATAGACCTTATTCTATGAGTAACACATTCCACTATGATCTATCGGCGCAAAACGGATTTTAATTCCGTGCCGTCCTCGTCTTAAATTTTTATACCTACTTACGAGCATTGTAGTGTAGCCTTAAGGCTAGTTTCCCACAAGCGCGCTCCATACAAACGTAGTTTAATCATATTTTCAAAGTACACAGGTTTTTATATTTCTATGGAAATCTTGAATCTCGTGTAACTTTTAATTGATATATTTATCATACCACAAGCATCAATATTAGTTTCTGGATCACGTCTACAAAATTTCATTGATTTTGATAGCGCAATATTAAAAATATGATCAAACTTCATTTGTATGGAGCGTACTTGTACTTATCAATCAACATTTCATTACTTACAATTTTTTAAATAAATAATTACACTGTGAAATTAATATTTTTTATTTATTTAATATTGTAAAATAGCTAACATAATACATAAAGAGGGCAAAATGGATCATGTATATGGCAACCCTAAAATCACGCAAACATATAAAATGGCGGCCATTTCTATGCTTCCCTCATGACTTAAGACACATGGATTCTGTTTTTGTTTCATTTCTGTGGAGTTCGAACTTTTCCACAATTCGTTTCCTGTTACTTTATTTATTTATTTATTTAACATTTATTGTGCACAATAAATAGTATACAAAATAGACATACAGAAAAAAATCACAACAGGTACAGCTTATTTCTAAAAAAATATCTTTAGTTGCATTATGGTTTTATATGGCTGTTGGTACTCCAATAAATAAATAAATTACTAAGTTGCATCTTTCTTAGCGAAAACGTGTCAAAGGTCGAACAATGATTTAACTGCAATTTAACTGGGATGATGCTGGGACTGACTCGCTACCTCGACGTAGTTATAGTAACATCACAGTTACGTTGCAACATAATAACAACTGCATTGCACACCAGAATCGGTACCCTGTTCTGAGGCAGACGAACTTTTCAAGCTGTAGGTACTACTTCTATGCTCTGGCTTAGTTACATAAGCTACCTAATGAGGTATTAAAGTGCAGGTAAGCACTTACTATTTAGTGCACGAATAATATTGCTCATAGGTACTGCGAATTATTGAATGCGAGATGTAGATGCAATGTATTTTTCTATGCAAATACGGCAATGATATTTCATTAAAAAATAATTATATATCATCATAACCATGAATCTTATTTACTTGTAGGTAGATAGATAATACATAGAAATTATGCAGCTTGCTTAACAATTTTCCTTCGAAAAAAAAAATGAGATCTATCGTCCATGTCACGATTTGAATTTGAACATGGCAAACAAACATACAAAAATAATAATCCGCCTCTAGCTGGTACCTGCGATGTTTACCAGGTCCTAGGTCCACCTTGTTCCCACACCTCCCGACCTACCCACACTGCAAAAATATATGAAGTCGAACAATCGTATGGCTGAACAGAGGCAGTATTCTTTTGTATTATTATTCTATTCACAGTCACATAGTAAACACAGTCGCACAAGTTTGTTATTTATAACAGGTATTAAAATATCTAAGCAGCGAGAAGGTTGGCTCACTTGGAGACAGAGTAGCTGAAACTAATGAAATGCTGTTTAAAGCAAACTGTATGCAGCCCCTGTGTTGCCTTAAGTTTTTCTACGATAAACTATACATATAGTCAGGTGCATCTCAGCTTGAATCTGAGGACTTACTGATTAATCAAAGCTCAACTCAAACAACAAGACGCCTGGAGCTGCCGTTTGATTACAATATACATATTGACACACATACTTAGTACATATTGAGTTACATATTTCAGTATATAGAAGACTTTGAAAGTCAGCTTTTTTATGATAGATAGCTAAATATCTATTCTACTTCCTATTATAAATACATACTTTGTAAGGTTGGATGGTCTGGATGTTTGTTATTGCTCCTTTACGCAAAAACTACTGAACGTAGCAAACTGATTATAGCAAATATACAAAATTAGAATATTTCAGTGTTACGTTGTAACCGAATTTTACGCAGACGAAGACCAGGAAAAAAGATAATCTGTTATGGCGTAGATTGATAAAAACTAATCATCTATAATAATCATCTTGGCTTCAATATCGCGGTTATACTCTCACGCGTGAAGGTTCGGTGTCCGTCTTGACCATGATCCAGGGTTTGGCAGATCAGATAATTAAAGATAAAAACCTAGAACAGTAGAAATAGTAGAACAACTGCCACCTGATACCCGTGACCTTGTTAACAGACTGATTAGATTATACCTAATTACTAATCATATATTCCAAAAACTCAGAACCCAAATTCTTTATTACTGAATAATAAGATAGTGTATTCAGAATGTGCAGTCACTCAACTAATTAATTGACCCCGACCTTACGATAACCCACATGACAATATATAGTCTCTTTTACACTTTTCCTGTAGCTGACAGCACTGTCCTGCGACTGAAAACCAAGGCATTTGAAAAGCAGCGTCCGCGACTAGAATGGCAAGCAGTAACCAGGCAAAAGTAAATGCTACAGAGCGGTGGTGTCTTTTAAAACGGATTTTGGACAAAAAAACTTATCTTGTAGCAATGCACTTTGACCCGCAACCTGCTCGCTGCCGGGCACCGGGAACGGAACCGCCAATCTCTTATCGCATGATACCACCCTCTGGAATGACGTCACAGTTCCGGTTTCCGATCCGGGTCTCAGCTGCCAGCATCTGCGAGTGGATCCACGGATGCGAGCGGTTTCAAAAATAGAACCCCATGTCGAGACCGCTAAATGACTGTATACTGTCCAAACCCTACAGCAAAAGACGCACTTCACGCCATGAAAATAAATCTGTTGACCTGTAAATCTGTATTTAGAAACTTTGAGGTCTCACACGCGAACGCACAGGGTTTATTTAAACTGAGGAACTTGGCCAATCATATAGTCGTATTGAGCGCAGTGCATTCACGTGGCAAAGAGCCACGACAAGTGTGGTAACGCATCCATTTTTATCAACTTTATAAAATAAAATTGCTACTTTTTCGCTTTAAAGCTACACCTGTTTTCACTAAACTCAAATTAAGCATTTAGGTAAGCTAGGAAACTCTTATCTTAAGCAATGGTCATTGGTCTATTTCACAAAACCACTTCCTATAGGCAACCTGTGTTGGTAAACGGTAGAGTGCCACAAACTTATCTGAACCGGTGACGGCTTCGCTGTTGTTGACAACAAAGTGACATTTAGATTTTAAGCGATTTAGTGAAAACGGGCATAAGTAACGCTATTTACTTAGATAAATAATAATAAATATGTTGGACAAATTCACACAGCGCCATCTAGCCCAAAGTAAGCAAAGCTTGTGTTATGGGTGTTAGATAACTGATAAACTACTTTTATACTGTTTTTTAAATTAACTTTATTAATTAACTTATTATACATAGAACACCCAGACCCGCAACAGAAATAAAATTTATCATTTCAATTTCTACTCGGCCGAAAATCGAACCAGGGACCAGGGACAGGGCATGTTAACTAACTGAACCGCTCAGGTCGTCAAGTAGTGCATATGAATGCAGGTGTTAAAATCAGTTCATCCGTTCATATATACACACAGAATAAATAAACCCTCCTTCCAAGCTTCAAAAGCATTCTGTTAAAATACATTTAGTGTACAGTTTGCTTCGTTATCGATAACCGCAAACCAGTCCTGACGCATACAGTGCAATAAACTGAAGATTTATGGCCGACATCAAGCAATGTCATTGCAACGACACGAAACCGCAAAACCTTGATACAATGTCAAGTATTACATTATCTCTCTTTAGTCTGGATAAATGTCGTTTGTTTAGCGTTTCGAACTATTCGAAAACAAGTTCAAGGCCAGTAAAAAGACACCCACGCCGTTATCTACCTACTGAGCTTACCTATTCCTACGTATTCTAGTATATGTAGGTAGATTATTATTGGAACAATATAGAAAACAATATCACCGTCTTAGCGTTAATGACCCGGTTGTGCTCTCGCGCACGTGAGCCCGGAGTCCGCATTGACCATAATCCAAGATTTGACAGATCAGATAATTACAGTGGAGCGACTGCCATACGACCTCCGTGACACTGCTACCAGGAGAACCGGACCTGCTACAGGTTTCATCACGATTTCATTCTCTCACCGTAAGAGCATCGGTTAGCATTCAACTAATGTACATAACTTAGACAAGAGTCTTTGGTACTTGGCAGCAGTGAGATTCGTATCCGGTACCTCTCGTTTACGAGTCGGTTACGTTAACCACTCGGCCACGCTTCCACCTACTAGCCTATTAGCCAGTTTATGTTGGAAGATTATTATTGGAACAATATAGGCAACAACATTATATTATTATTTAATTTGTCCTGTTTATTGTTTTGTCTGCTTATATTATTCTGACCTCTTTAACTGGTTGAGTGGCAATTAATTTATAACTATAAATGAATTATGTTTCTTCATGCGCATTTGGCGCCTAATTAATATACATCACAATTTACATCACAAATAAACTGAAAGGTTTGAAAAGCATTTGCTTCTGTTATTCATGAAATTTAATATGTTTACGCTGTTGCTCATTTGGTGATTATTTAGGAATTGGTCTCAAATTCAAATTGAATTGCTCTGTGCTTTGTATACCAAAAGGACGGGTCTGAAAATATTACACATTTAGTTTTGCACCAGAAAACTACAAACAGACACCTCTGTCAGGCACGGGAAGGAGGTGCCGGCGTCGTCATCAGCATCGCTGGTAACACCGCTAAGGATGTTTGCCAATAAACTCACCACCAAGAATACCGAAGACCGAGCGAAGTGGACGAGGTGAAGTAGATAGGTGGACCCCAGGCCCGGAATCCTGGTTGTGCTCAAGCGCGCGAAGGCCCGAGGTCCACGTTGACCATGATCTAGGATTTGGCAGATCAGGTAATCGCAGTTGAGCGACTGCCATCTGACCTCCGTGACCCTGTTACCAGGGGAACCTAATCAGTTTGGATGATAGTTACATTATGTCGCCTGAATGTGCAGGTTTTTCTCACTGTAAGAGCATCGGTTAGTGTTCAACTAATGTAGATAACTAAGAAACGAGTTATGGGCACATGGCGTCACCTGGTACTTCTAGCTTAAGAGTCGGACCTTTTAACCGTTAGGCCACCGACACTCCGGCAACGTCTCGCATTTTACTAATGCCAAATATATATAATTTTAATTTCAAATATTGGAGCCTTTGTAAGTTTATATTGTATCCTCCTCAATTAAAATAATGTCGGTTTATTTCTTACAAATCTTGTGATCGTCACATTTGGAGGCTTAACACGCCAAGCGTGTATCTCGGTATTAGAATAGACCTACAAAACATTATTTTCGTAAAAATACATCTCATAACCATCATCAACAGCCCATAACGCCCACCGTTGATTTTTAGCCTCCTCCACACACCGAAATACATTGATTGCCATAATTGCTGATAAGTGGTAAATGTGGGTAAAATCGATTACGTCTGGGTTTCACCCCATTTATCCCTTTTGGTAAGTATCGCCATTCACATTAAGTGACTTGCAATTTGCAAAGTTAGATAACGGTGTCCATTACACATGATATCCATTAGTAACTTGAATATTTTTCCTTTTTATTCTAGAGGTACTTACGTCATTTCGATTACATGACAGTAAATCATTAGTTTACTTATTATGGTCATGACTCTATTTGAATTGCAAATGATTTATTATAATATTGTTTCACTACGAGCTTACGATCAAGCAATATGAATGTAGATAGGGTACACGTATATTTAAGATAATAGGACCCTACTGGCCGTTTTTAAACTTGCGAATCGCCTTTGTTACATCTTAACTAGTTTTTAGACAATCAGCAACGTCCAAATTGAGATAAGAAAAAACTTACCTAAGTTTAGTAAAAACGGCGGTAAGAGTGTGTTAGATAGGGTGTATAGAGTGTACAGATCTCGCGTGTGAATTTAAGTATTTAGAAGATATTAATGATGGTGGTCTAGTATTTTATCGAAAACTAAGGGTGGAAAGCTTAATGAAATAAAAATAGGGCACATTAGTTAAATATAAATAGCTATTTATTCCAGACAGGAAAAACATATTTAAACATATATTGGATCAAATTAGATAAGTTATTATATCATAGGATAGGCAATCATAGCAAACAAAGTTACATGGGAAATATAACAATATATTCGGAACATAATAATATATGGCAAAATACAAAATCCCTAAAAATGGGATAATAGTATTACGTATGATTCAATCAATAACCGATTATATAGATGAATAAAACTAATACAAAATATAAAGCAACAATAAAACAATGCAAGTTTGTACTTAACTCTGTGCCGGGTCTGCAGCAACAAGGCCCTCCCAGTCTCTCGACTGGGTTTATATAACCAACATTCAAACGGAAGTTAGAAGCCGTTACATTTCAACCAATGACAGCACGTTATAATTATTCTAATTAACTATGAAATATTGTGCAAAGATAATAACCAAATTCATCGAAATAGTTCTTAAACTATTTTAAATAATTATAAGATACATTAAATATTTAGAAACCAAACTTTTAGTTAATTAGTACTGAATGTGCTCAAAGATTAAACATCGTTCAGGAGTTTCGTACATTCGTTCTGAAACGACTATAATTTTATTTGGCAATATTATTTATTATTAATTACGATAGTTTTACTTTTAAATAACAATTAAAAATAGACTATAATACCATATAATATAACACGGCCATACTGACATGTGCTTCGTTCTCGAAGTACTTAAACATTGTGATGGTACATAAAGTTAAAACAATTATGGAATAAATTGTAAACATAATTAAAAACGTCAACTATTATATTATTATAGTAATCTCATCATATTTCATTACAAAGCAGATAAGAATAACATTGATATATGATATAAACAAACAATTAGTTAATTCCATTGACGTAGAACATGTTATCACATAAAGTTTACATAGGTTAACCATAAAATTAAAAATATAAGTTGTGCCTGTTGTATCGTTTATGCTGTGTTATTTCCACGTGTACAACGTGTACATACAAAAGTTTATAAATATTATGTATGTTTTATATTCGTCACATACTTAACTTTTTTAAACCCATAATTGAAAAATAAATAACCATTTACTGTGCATTTCCGCTTTTTTATAGCATTCCAGCTTTCCTTTTTATTTTGTACCATTATTGATAAATAAATAACCATGTACTTAGCATTTCCGCTTTTTTTTCATTGCATTTTAGCTTGTTTTTTTATTTACAATTTTAACTAAGTCCAATAGTTAAGTTATTAAGTCAATGAAATCATCATTAATGCATGTACGCTTTTTTAAATTTCATAATTATTATTGTAAACCATCACCGGCATCACCTATACCGGTGATCCTGATAAATGTTGACTATATGCCTTAACATGCCAGGCCCAACACTCACTGCCTGTGAGGCTGACCGACATCGGGCAAGAAAGTCGACCAAACATAATATATAAACATTAATATAATAAAATTGAATAGGTACGTGTAGTAAATAGAAAATATTAGTGTTTAGTATAAAATATCTTTTGTTTTTGGAAGAATACAGTACTTATCGTATGGTATTGTTTCTTATGTGTGTAAATAAATGTTTGTTGTTTTACTTCTGGACTTTGTCACAATATAATAAATGGTACTTATCAGCCAAATCTACCATCATAATCCGTTCGGTCAATTCTGACGTTTGATTTTCCAATCACTAACGGTAGCTAGCAAAAATTTAAATTTTAATCATATGTAGGGGGAAAGTTATAAGTTCGGACGGAAATTTATAAAGTACGGCATACTAACAGTGACGTCATTGTACATTCTACAGTCATATAAATTTGTAAGAAAATTCAAGTACATGTAAATGTATTCACCTAGAACTTGCGTTAGACGAAACGATCGCAATGTTAATAAACAGAAACATTTTTCTAAATTCACTATATGTACAAATGGTCCCCACGCTGTGATGGATAAAATGTTCAAGTAATCATATATCCAACAACATAAAAAATCATTAAAAATTGAAATCATTTACCAAAGAAATGAAATCCTTGTGCAAAAATGCTATTATAATATTGATGAATTTTTTTAATTATCTCGAATTGAGATAATCCGGATATAGCTATTTTATTATATTGTTTATGACACCGTTTTGAAATTTATGTGAAAAATGACAATACTGCTGATAGAATTAATTGCTAATACAGAATGACATCTTACAAATATGTGAATTATTTAATATTTTGTTTATTGTACTGTTTATTAGATACTCTCACTTATTTGCAATGCCCTAACAGGGTGCCATATAAATACATGTAAGTACTACATAATATTGTGAAATCTGTTGGAAAACTGATACGTAATAAATGAAATGAAATAAATAATCTTTCGAAACCAAAATCTTCGTAACCACTGTACTGGTTTTGTAAATTCTTTCATAGCGGTAGATTATCCGAATATAGTTTATGGAAACAGGTAAAGGTATATAGTTTATGATAACAAAGCTAGTTCTTTTTAAAATTGTAAGGGGGTTAATCGACTGTTCATACTTGTTAAACATGGTGTCTTTCTCGGTCCCAAGACGCAGTGCAAAGACCTTTCGCACTTAAAAATATCAGACGAATGTCGGTGGTAGATTTATTTTTTAATTAAGCGCGATCGATTCTATTGTGAACGTAAGTTTGCCTGTTATTGGATGTACATTTAAGAGTTAAAAATCTTTCATGTAATATTTCAATGTATGAATAAATACAATAAATAAAGGTACCCATTTTTAAAAATATCTTGTCGATGTAGGTACTTTAATAAATAGCTTGAATTGAAAATTTATTGTATGGCGACAGTTTGTGGAAATGAAAATGAAGTAAACAAATTAATATTTTGAGTTAAGCCAGGAACCCACCGAACAAAATGTTGTGTTGTCAACATGATGGAAACATTGTGCAACAAAAATACGTATGATAGTATTCTTGAGAGGGAAAACAATTTTTCTTGTAAATTAAGGACAATTGTTAAAACAATACTTTCAGTGGGAAGTGTGGGGCAGGAGATTCAAAAAATAGTCTCAAATATCAACGCAAACATAGTAAAATGTTGGAAAGACGTATCTACAGCATTTCCATTTGGTCAATGATTTTAATATTTTCCAATGTGGGTAACTGGTAGGGTTTTGTTTACATGTTATTTCTTTGTTAAAGGCGGTTGATATCGGTTATTTCTTTTATACTAGGCAAATTAGATGTGTGGTTTTCGTTTTCGATAATCTATGTCAGACTATTACAAGTAGGTACTAACTTATTAAAGTTACCTATCAAATTGACGGGAATATAAAGGTTACGATTATCGTTAACTTATTATTTAGAAAACTTAGCAAGTATTTGTCGGTCAACCGCACAAAATAGTTTTTTTTTTTTTTTTTTAAACCACCAACAAGAATTGTTGAAAAGCATATATATAATTTTGTACTGATGGCTTCTATGAAAGGATTTCTCAATATTTCTTACGGAATTAATAGAATTTATAGAGAACTTGACTTGGGTTAACTTTAACCCCTAATGTAAGGGGGTAAAAACGTACTACGAAATTTGTATAGAAAAAAAAACTTTTTAAGATCGAGATAGGTAGTTACTGTCGGTTTCGTGTAGTATGAACATATAATTAATGAAGTGTAGTGTAAAACTGCTGTGAAGTTGTATAGTAAAGTGTGTATAATATTCGCACAAATAAATCACATATGCAGTTCATAAAAGTGGCCATTCTCACATCACAGTATCATATTACTGAATCATATTATTATTGGCGTTAAATCATTTTATGCAATGAATAACTAGAAATACATTTTGAAAATAGAACAAAAGTATTGTTATTGAAAAAGAAATTATGCGATTACCGTTTTTAACGTTTTCAGTTGGCATTCACATACTTTTGTATTTAAAATTTAACTTTAATATAGGGAAAATATAGCGTCTATATAGAAAATAAATTAAAATAAAATAAATTTAAACTTATTCTTTCAAACTAGTCAGTATAGTTTGAAGCACGAGTTTCAGGGATTAAGTCGTCCGCGTCTTATGCAGTATTAATGCAGAACCCTTCAGGGTGTTACCTGCTACCGTTTTAGCGATGTCGCCCCCATCGTCGATTTAAACAAGGTGTTCCAGTCTCGCAACGTGATGAAAACAGCACGGCGCAAGTCCAGGTTTAGGTCTCGTTCCGTTCTTCAGAGGGGAAGTCCGTAAGTCGTGCAAGACATCGTAGGTTGTAGTGACGATGCCCATTTACTTGTAGAAGGGCCTCGTGTGTTATCTGAAAAATGGAAACAGCACAGTACCATGTTCGCTCGATCATTCCTGACCCTATGGTTGTAAAACACCCGCTACTACTAGCTGTCTTGTAGTATGTAACTCAAAGCAATACTCTTTTTCTTTTTCAAGGAAAAACAAATCGAAATTAATAGACATCACTAACATTTTTACTCATTGACGTTCATTCATCACACTTTTGTAATAGGTAGGTACTTGTAGGTAGATTGCTCCATCGGCAGGAGTCCAACTCTTAAATTTATGATGCTGATGAAAAGGTACTGCTGTACTAGTCATGCTTATATAACGTGCACGTACACCTGTTAAGCTATAAACTTAGAATAGCAATTTCTCAATAGTTAAAATCATAAAGTAGTATCTATCAATATCCTGTCAGCTCATGTTTTATTCTTTAACCAAACCTGTACTAGGTCCATCGGATATACTTAGTCATAGGTAACACCATCGGTCGGTAACATCACAGTCGATCGGCTACTACACCAAAAAAAACTAAACATAAAAAGTAATTCACATTAACGTTACATAGTGCAAATAACCTAACACAAACCAATTTGGAATTTAACTACTCGTATTTACATTCATTTGGTAAATTATTTCTTACCAACAAAAAATTACAAAGACTTTTTTTATTGAATGTTGTAGGCAGCTTTTCAAAATAATTTAAAAAGTATCGACGGTCAAAGTTAAAATTATAATCAAACCATACCCTCATTAAACAAATAATTTTCAAATTTTACTGTTCTATTGTTCGTATTCGTTTCTGGACAGGAACTTTAGTTTTAAATCCATTGTAAAATTAATTAAATTGTAATTCTGCCACTAAGTTGGTGCATAGCAACTTAAGACTTTCTCGACTTTCTCAATTTGTTCGTTACACATTCGATGAGAGAAATGAATGAACGACTCACCGATTAAAAACTGTAAATAGCAGTTTCGTCGAGGACCAAACATCGTAGTCCCGCATCTGCATTCTGCAGGTACTCGCCGTTCCGCGTCGTAAGAAGAATCCAGCTTCCACAGGCTCGTGCGGGCGGAAAGATCACGATGTAACATAAAAAAAATAAGAATGTTAGAAATATTGTAGGACGTTGAGAGTCCTTTATCCCACTTCTGATGTTAGATAGGGTGTATAGAGTGTACAGATCTCGCGTGTGAATTTAAGTATTTAGAAGATATTAATGATGGTGGTCTAGTATTTTATCGAAAACTAAGGGTGGAAAGCTTAATGAAATAAAAATAGGGCACATTAGTTAAATATAAATAGCTATTTATTCCAGACAGGAAAAGCATATTTAAACATATATTGGATCAAATTATATAAGTTATTATATCATAGGATAGGCAATCATAGCAAACAAAGTTACATGGGAAATATAACAATATATTCGGAACATAATAATACATGGCAAAATACAAAATCCCTAAAAATGGGATAATAGTATTACGTATGATTCAATCAATAACCGATTATATAGATGAATAAAACTAATACAAAATATAAAGCAACAATAAAACAATGCAAGTTTGTACTTAACTCTGTGCCGGGTCTGCAGCAACAAGGCCCTCCCAGTCTCTCGACTGGGTTTATATAACCAACATTCAAACGGAAGTTAGAAGCCGTTACATTTCAACCAATGACAGCACGTTATAATTATTCTAATTAACTATGAAATATTGTGCAAAGATAATAACCAAATTCATCGAAATAGTTCTTAAACTATTTTAAATAATTATAAGATACATTAAATATTTAGAAACCAAACTTTTAGTTAATTAGTACTGAATGTGCTCAAAGATTAAACATCGTTCAGGAGTTTCGTACATTCGTTCTGAAACGACTATAATTTTATTTGGCAATATTATTTATTATTAATTACGATAAAAATAGACTATAATACCATATAATATAACAAGTGCTTGAATGTAGGTTCCTCTTTGAATCGGTCAAATGGATGGCTAGTTTTATTAAAAGAAAAGCTGGGACCTACTTTCCAATTAGCGGTACCTAGTTTCAGCTTTTCATCGCAACGTTTGCGCAATGAATCGCAAACAAAAAGCAAATAAAAAATCAAGTCAAGGTTTGTTGCCCGACTTTTGCAAAATTAACTTAAAGTTAAAGGACAAATTATATAATATATGGTTACCATTGGAAAGGCCCCAAGTGTCCCGCTTTCATGACCTTTTGTTTTAGTAAAAGGTGCGATACAAGCTGAAAAGAGTTGTTATTTTTTCAAAAGTCAGGCAACAAACTGTAGGTTGATTTTTTAGTCCCCTACTAGGTAAATAAGTCCGTCAATTTTAAGTTGGAGCTACTCTTAAATAATTCTGAATACGAAATAGGAAACACGTCGTCTCTAATAACGTCGATAGCCTAATAGATAACGGGTCAAACTCGTAAGCCAGAGGTACGCAGTTCGATCCCCAGTGTCATGTACCAATGACCAAAGAATTTTTCTGAGCTGAACACTAACCGATGCTCTTACGGTTAGGGAAAACATCATGAGGAAACCTGCGCATTCAGGTGACTGAATTAAAGTCACGGAGGTCTGATAGCAGTAGCTCCACTGTAATAACCTTATCTGTCAAATGCTGGATTATGGTCTATGCTAACCCGCAGCCCTATTCCCAGCCGGAATAGTAAGGGAAAGATACCTATTTTTTTTTGTACGAAATAAAAAACTTAGTCAGTAATACAGCAGCTGTTCATACACCTTTCCCAGCACCAACTTTTTTACTTCACAGATTTTTGTATAACATGTTTTCATGGTCCTTCTCTGGTTTATAATTTGAATTGGACGTACAAAAAAACAATCAAAATCTTTGAAATAATGAAGCTCAAAACGAGGCGACATTGTTTTAACGATGAATTGTTCCACTCGGTCGACAAAGCAAATTGAATTCAATCAGGCAAATTTGTTTCTAATTGCGATAGACGAAATTTAATCGGCCGTAGTGATTTTATAAACGAAGTCTAAATCCGGACGAAAGTATTTTGGCAGTCATTAGTATTCGAATTGGTATTAGATACTTTATTAATAACTAATCAGACAGAAAAATATGGAAAACCCTAGTCTAAGTACATATATATATTTATTTACAAATTATTTCTAACTTCTCAACCGATTAGTTTAATGTAATTTTATTTATTTTATTTACTTAAGGAAAACCAACAGCAATGATTACAATATAAAATAATACTGGAAAATAAAGCTAAGAGCCAAGCCAAGCAACATTTCGATTAAATAGGCTTTTAAATACGGAAAATTGAATCGAAAGCGGTCCATCCGTTCGGAAGCTACGATGCTAGAGCCATACACATAAACACAGGCACACATCAATTTGCCCCTCTTTTCTTGTCGAGGTTTATAAAGACTTAATGTACTTATACGAGAACAAAGATACTTTTATGCAACATCTGTTAACACGGTCTGTTTCTCACTCGTGTATGATGTAAATCGACAAAGATTTGGGGCATATCAAAGAAATTTAGAGTCTACTCATAGCAGTATTTTGTAAGTCACCTATATTTTGTGTCCTTAATGGTGCATTTAAGTGTCCAAAAGGGATGGCTATAAGTTGTCGAATACCCCTCCATACCTGGATCCCGAAAAACCGCTTACATTTTGCAGGACTAATCTCGGTCGATATTTTATTTAATTAACGAAAAAAAAAATACGATTCCAATATTTATTGATAATCTTCCTAACGGAATAAACAATTTTAATTAATGTCTTGATCTTTATGTCTAAAAGTACAAATAAACTTTTTAAAATGTACTAAAAAGCTTCCATAATGAGGATTAAAATTAAAACCATGAGAACGAGGTCTATAAGGTCTTTATTACGATTGATTTCTGAAGTCCTTAGTCTACCCTGCTGGATCCCGCAAATACCTGGATCCAGCGGAATCAAGATGGTTCAATCCCACAAATACCTGGATTAAATTATCTTGCGGGATTGCATTCCCTCGTTGTGATATATTGACAGTTTACATTCTCTATAGTGTGTAATATCTTTTGGGCATATAGGTTGTAGGTTTGGCTGGTGTCAAGCCAAATGTGGGTAGAGTCTGTATAAAAAGAATATTTATTGAAATCAACAAGAAAACCACTTGATTGTGAATATTAGAGACATCTATCTTTTAGCTACTACCTTGTTGTATACAGAAGGACGTCTCTATTATTCAATCAGTTTTGTTTACTTGTTGATTTCGATCAATCTTGTAATTTCCCAAGTCACTTGAATTTTTATACCGTCTAGATCTGTCTGATGTCAGTGTCGACATAATGTAAAATTCTTTCCCCTTTGAGGGTACTAATCTAGCAGCAATAGTAGAAGGGTCCGGCTGTTGTGGATAAGTCCTATTTGGTAATGCTATGCGGAAATGATGTGCAATCTGCGGAAACTTGAAATCAGTTGAAAATTATTGCTGGCCATTAAAATTCTTCGCTATTAAGGCGGTTAAGTCGGACACGGGTTTGAGTCGCTAATGAGAGATTAAGATGTTAGAGGGGTTATAAAGAATTTTTAGGTACTTGGTAGAAGACAAATAATACTATTCTACCATCACGGTGTGCCAAACGGCTCCGGAGACTGTTCGTCCAGTCTCAGGGTCTCCATCGGAAGACTTTGGCCAACCTCACTCCGCCAACGGCATAAGGCACACATAACGAGTAGTGCTCTTCAGGATTACAATCTGAAATTTGACTAGCCTAAAAGTACGAAATGGAGAACCGTATCCGGACTCTGCGTGAGTTGCTTAATTTTGGTTTCCAGGCGAGGAAGATAAATATTTTATATACATTTAATATACATTTTATTATATAAAAATATAATGTATATTAATTCTCAAGTCAAGCCTTTGAAGAATTTATTTGTTAATATCATCACAAATAAGGCGTATGGGTCCTGGCTGTTTTGATTGTACCAATATTAAATAATTCTACTCACGGGTGACGTACAAAACGACTATAAATATCATTCGTTATATGTATAATACATTCATAGCGTAATGTTCCAATTACATATTCGAAAACAGTCGTTTAAGGATCGTGTAACACTTTTTTCACGCCCGTCTTTAAAATTTAAAAAAATTACCTTTCTATACAGCATTTTCCATACTATTTTCATTACAGCTTTATCGAAAAATAACTTTTTAACCATTATGCAACACTTTCTCTTTTTAAATTTTTGTCGGGCGCCGGGATATGGCAAAATGTAGGCTGAATACGATGATGTCTTTGACAAATTCAAAATTTAAATTTTATACTGTTTATATTTCTGTGCAATTATTTTCCTGCTAAATAGGTTATTTTTTTCTAATTTTTGTAATTTGTGTTTGTGAATGTTTTTTCTTATTTGAATCAAATAAATAGGTAAATGTGAAAGTAGTAAAGTGAATTTCCCGCCGCTTGATATCCTCGACGCGTAGATACAACAGAACTGACTCGCAGCTTACTTCCAGCAAATTGAGAAAATTATAGGTACGATATTGTAACATAAAAATATGAGTGTAGATAAAGTAGTGTATGCAACTGCATATAATTAGGTATTAAAACACTCGTGTCAAACTATTATCATACTCGGCTACGCCTCGTAGACAGACACTCATGTTTTAATACCCCCTTTTATATGACAGTTGCATAAACTACTATTAGTGATATTAGTATAGAAATAGTGTAATATAAAATCATCTTGGCGATAATGCTATGCTCTCGCGCTTGAGGGTCCGGGGTCCGCCTCAACCAATATCCCGGATTTGGCAAATCAGATAATTACAGTGGAGCGACTGCCATCTGACCTCCGTGATCCTGCTACCAGGGGAACCTGACTAGATGGGATAATGGTTGCACGCACGTTCAGGCCGTTGTAAACACCTGCTGTATGACAGCATCGCTATCCTATACTTCGACAAGGTTCTAACCCATAGAGAAAATATTGAATAACGTAATAGAGCAGCCATCACAAACAAAAATATTGTACCAACCTGTCACGTGCGGGAGGTGCGGGGGGAGGCTGCTAAGTCATAGAATGACCGATGAAATGTTATCATTTTCTTTATTTTTGGCCCTCGATTGGTTCGTACAGTTTTTAATGCACAAGATGGCGTTTTTTTTAATATCCAAGCCACTGTCAGATTGGTCCGCGTCGCGCAATGTCTCAGAACTGACTGCGGCCACTGTTGTCCATGGACCGCAAAGCGTGGTTCAATGAAAATACTTGCGGTGTCTCCTCTATTACTTTAGTAAATATTTTCTCTATGTTCTAACCCGTTCGCACTCAGATAAATCTACCAGTAAAAACACTATGAAACATAATATGTGCCTTATCGGATCGCGAACCATTTAAAACCAAATATTTTAAGTTGCATACGAAATCCGAGCGGTATCCACAAACGATGAACGATGGGAAACATATCGATGAAAGTACCCTTAATGTTATATCGCGGGTGTAATTAAGGAATGTCCTATAATGAAATATGTTAACGAAGGGCGTGATTACGCCGCGATTACGGCCCGACACGCACGCCTCTGTGCGCGCATTTTAATTTGAATTTTAATTTGTAAAGCGTAATTTAATTTGTATTTTCTAGGTCTAAATGCCATGTCGTGGCTGGCAATAGGTCCGTGCACTTGATGCCCGCGCTTTGTTTGCTGATTTTTTTTATACCTAGTGACAAATTAGTAGGGAGACAGTCCATCTGTAAGGGTAGCACAAGTTGCTCTCGCGTGCGATAAGCGAGAAAAGGCGCGGCATATATACTGCTATCTTTTTCATCTTAGTATTGAGAGAAGGAAACAAACATTCTCTCGCGGCGTGAGCTGCATTGCGTAAAAGTGTGTACACTTTTGATAGCCGGCCTGTGGCCCTAGCACTAGTAGAGAGAGCGTTTATCTCTTTCTCTCAATATTAAGACGAAAGAGATAGCAATACATATTAGAGAGCCACAAACTTATCAGATCCGGTGGCCAATACTGGAACTAAGTGACGCCATTTTAAATTATCCTGTCAATGTCAACAACTGCAACGCTGCAAATAAGTTTGTGACAAATTAATATGAATCATATTATGAAACGCTAATGTTGCCTTTTTAGCCCCCTTGGTGTAGGGCGGTAACTGTTACCCATCATAACTACTACGATTTATACACTTAGATTTCTACCAAGCACATATTTTTAGCAATTTTGGGTTGTTCAAACAAAATGGTTTCTCATTAATTGAATGACGTCTCCCACAAATACCTACTGTCCTTTGAAATAATTGATTAATAATAAACTTATATCAGGGTACCGATTCTGGTGTGCAATGCAGTTGTTATTATGTTGCAATGTAACTGTAATGTTACTATAACTACGTCGAGGTATCGACTCAGTCCCAGCATGATCCCAGTTCAATTGCAGTTAAATCATTGTTCGACCTTTGAAACGTTTTCGTTGACAGAATTGAAGGCAGTTTAACAACTAAGACAGATGCAACTTAGTAATTTATTTATTTATTGGAGTACCAACAGCCATATAAACCATAATGCAACTAAAGTACCAGAAAACGAATTGTGGAAAAGTTCGAACTCATGAAAGTTGCAACTCAACATCTGTCATTTGTATAACAATCACACGTTTGACATGCGATGCAATTGTAATGTTACTGCAACTGAGACGATTTCCCTACCAGAATCGAAGCCCTGGGGGCAGGGGAGTGCTCCCGCCAAGGCAAACAAAACCTTCCTCGAAGCGTTTCGTCGAATTTTCAGACCCTCATCATATTTGATCTAGATAAAGTCAGATTGCTCAAACTTTAAGGATAAGATGTATATAGGAGACCTATAAAATATACAAAGCTTCATTGGTGTAGCTTTTATACTTTGGTTTTTATTAGCACCTAAAATATGTTTATTTTGACACTGACTGACTCACAGAATCACTGACTCCTCATCAAAACCTTTTGGGTACTTCCCAAAGTCCTAGTCCCGACGGTACATACTCAAGGATTAGCACACAAACAAAGTATTCCAACGCAAACTTGAAACCCAATTAAAATGTTTTAACTTAAAATATTAATAATGATAAAGTTCAAGTGACAAATATTTTTTATAGCAAGCTTTAATCGCGTTCTCTATGATCAGCCAGAGTATTTGACAAGACTAATCAAACAAGCCCAAACTCGATGGGTTTACCATGCGTAATATAGGAGTTCCTATGGCCTTCTTCCATCTCCATTATCAGATCAGCTCTAAGGTATCATAACATTGCATTGTCACGGAACTTATATGAACAAAATTTCAGCTCAATCGGAAATCGGGAAATGGTTCAAATCGAACGTTGCAAGATTTCAATACGAATAGACATAGGGACATGTGAAACTAAATAGCTTGTAAAAACCGACTCTAAATTGGGAGTATTCCCAGAAGGCTGGTGGCGTTACCTCTCTGAATTGTAAGACTTTTAAGTTCGAGCACGTGCGTCTATTAGCCGGGTAGATATCTCTTGAAACACTTATTTAGTACCTACTAGGGCCACGTGGTGTCAACGTTTCAACCCCAAACGTCGCAAATGACCTAGAAAGGGCTGCCTGCATATTTGCGCTGCGGCTGTTGTCATAATTTACTAAAACAACAATGATTGATAACATAGGCTTTTGTAGGTATATTTTGGATAGAGCGAAATGTTTGCGGTTATTCCTTTATATGGATGCAATTGTGATTCATTGAAATTTGTTATGTTGAATTGGATATGACCAAATAGCGTGAAGAGATACGAGCGGTATTTGGCCCGATTTAATTTATTGTTGGGTTGGTGCTTACGTCATACATAAACAATTTAAAAGCTGCCGTATTTTCATATTTGCATAGATTTCGTGTTAGGATATTTTTAAAGGGTCTGTAGAAAGTTTTACTGCACTTTTACGCGTTTGTATTTTTGAAAGGTGTACATAACAAATATAATGTAAGTACAATATCGTAATCATCACAATACCAGTCCGTAAATACAATTACGTACTGCATGCAATCCGAGTTTGTAAAATACATGAAGGTCACGATGACTGTAGCTTAATGTGTATTTTTTTATGTTTTTTATATTAGGTAAGGCGTTCAGACACCGCTTTGATAATATTTGATACATATTTTCCACTTTCTTGTCAGCATGGTCGGGGAAAAAATATGCCTATCCTTATTTTTTATTTCCAAGTAGGTTCTGTACGTGTTTTTTTCCAACGAAGCAAGCTTTGTCAACGGGGTTTATTCATGGGGTCGGACTCGTACTCCGAAGTAACTTAATCCCTGAGGTTCTTTCATTCAGCGCAGCCAAGTACAAATGGCTATTTTGTTATTTATGCACATTACTTCAACACTAACTGATGCTCTTTAAGTGAGGGAAAACATCGTGATGAAATCTGCACCATCAAGTGACTGAATGTGTAACCATGACTCAATCTGGTCAGGTCCCTGTTAATAGGGTCACGAAGGTCAGGTGGCAGTCGCTTCACTTTAATTACCTGATCCGCCAAATCCTGGATCATGTCTTCTCTTCTCTCCTCGCGCTCTTAAACACAACCGGGATATTTTTTATGACATCAAATACACCAGGAGAGCTACTAATGCGTTGTCCGCCTCTTATATATATCTTGAACAGTCCCATGTCACACTTCAAAGGAAATACTGTGTCTGGAAGGCCATACCACATAAAATACTAATATGATTTAATTAAAACCAAGTAGCGGTGAACCCATACAAATTTAAAATAATGGTTTAAACTATTGCGGTTATTATCACATATTTTAAAGGCATGTTCCGGGTTTCCTCGTCAGCAAAGGCGGTAGGAGACCCGGAACATGCCTTTAAAATGTGGCATACATTTTTTACCTGAATATGAAATTAGTACAGTTTTCTTGCCACGCTACCATTAATGACGAACTAAGTGTAGTACAATGTTGTTTTGTTTTAATAAAGATAGATACCTTCCATGACATTAGCACATTCTCATGAATCGTGCACTAAGATCGTGCAACAATAACTTAGATGCGTTTTTTTCCCTTTGGCGATATGCCTTTGGCATTTTACCAGATTCTGCGGAACTTCGCACTATCACGCGAGAATGGATATCCTTGCAAATTGCTTGAAATGGAAACGCTATATAAAAGACATTGGATTTAAGTGACCTATTTTACAGTAGCCAAACCTAGTGATTAACTTGAGCTTGAGTAACAATTTATTTGAATTTAAGAGCCATAACAACTTTTGCAAAGCGCCAGGCTGTAAGACAATAAAGTAACATGTAAGTAAGTAATGATACCACAACGAACAAAGTAAGAAAGTATAGACAGCAGTGGCGTGCACAGAGTTTTTAGATAGGGTAGGCAAAAATTATTAAACGCTTTATTTACTGCATCTAAATTTTGATTCGTTGATGTAGTGTAGGTATGATGCTGCCGTAGAAAAATTCTCGTAGATAATATTAAAATATTGTTATCAGTACAGAATGGTAGGGTAGGCAGTGTCATTTTGCCTTTATGTAGACAGATTTAGTATCTGTCGCGTATTAACGATTCGTGCACTTAGGTTGGTTATGTTTGATTGATTGATTGAACTTTGATGATCATATCTTTAATGCACCAAAACAATATTTATATAAATATTAAACAAAAATCCACCATAAGTGCGATGTAACTGTGAGGAATTAGCCGGCTGCTAGTCTATAGGATGTGGTAATGGTTGACCATACACCATAAGCAGGCCTTAAGCTTGTTAGATGTACCAATTTAAATATATAAAATAGCTGTTTCAATCCGCAGTGCTGCTACAGTGATTTATCAGAGTTATTTACTTTCATTAGTTGATGACTAACCGTATGCTCTTAAGGCGAGGAAAAACATCGTGAGGAAACCTGCACATTCAGGCGACTGAATGTGTAAAAATGATCCAGTCTGGTCACGTTTTCCCTGGTAACAGGACGAAGGAAGGCAATCGCTCCACTGTAAAGGCCTAATCTGCCAAAATCCTGAAACATGGTCAAGGCGGAACCCGGGCTGCGCGCGGGAGCACGTCAATGCCAAGTTGTTTATTTTTTACGAATATTACATAAAAAAGCTGGGATGCCTTATGTCTATGATAACTGGCTACTTTGTCCTTTAAACCTGAACACTACTACGTAGGCATAAGGCGGTAAAATCCTGTCAAGCCTAAGGGAAGAGCCTTTTGGCGAGGCAGGTCATTTTGTGAGTTAGTCATCTTCTCAATAGGTCAATTTCGAAGGACATTTTCTGGTTTGGTCATATTTTTAAATTGCGACAGCTTTTTCAAGTACTTCTTCTAAACCGATTCTTATGATACTATGCATACATACTGAACTCCTGTGATAGTACGATATTGTGATAAATACTTGAGGATCTGATGATGGAGTCAGGTAGACAGTGGACCTCTCCAACCGTTGCTAGTAACCACGCCGGGATTACTAGTAACGGTTGAAGTGTTCCATGGTCCACCTCTTGACAGTGTTATCAGACCCTCGTCACTAAGCATGCTGTATAGAACTCGTCAAAACTCAGCAAATCAGTCCAAACTCCACTTAGTTACAGCAACAGTTCTAGTGTCGTCCGAAGTACCTACATTACGACGTATCACCGACGCACAAAAACGGGGGCGTTAAAAGTTTCAATTGTGTATATGTGCCTGTTAGTCGCATCGAAGTTCTCAAACATCAATTTCGATGTGGATTTTTTATAAGAAGCCATTTTATTTGAAACGGTTTTTAGTTGTGATATCAGGTTCCTTGATTTACTTGACAGACTTTTTATCAAACATAAATGATTCTGATCTTACCAATCTATACAAAGCAGGTTAAAACGCACTTTTACAAAACTGTCAAATAGGGATCCATCATCATCATCGTCTCACCTTATTTTTTCTATCAACTATATTGTCAATTATATTGTTTTGTGATGTTTATTAAGTTAGGTATTATGAATTTATAGTATTGTATTTTAGTGATATAGGTTTATTAGTACTAATGAAATATACAGTAATGTGTTCTGTTTTCTAAGTGTCTAAGGTTGCCTTTTCTTTTTTCCTGTGTTTTTATATTCTTTTGTGTATTTTTATTTCATTTCAGTACTAAGATGAAAAGGTCTCCTAATTTAGAAATGTCGGCCTTTCTTAATATACCTATTCCACAAGGGCAATACTTCGTTTGTTACAGCTAAATGACTTTACATTTATTTTTTACGTCAATTAGTAATACGAGAGTTAACAAAGTTTAATTGTCAAATATTTTGCACAATTATAGCCTCCGTGAACAGTTCAGTAGTCAGTCTCGAGGGAAATAATATAATTGGGGAGGTTGGAACCAGAGCGATCAAGTGTCATTTTTAATAATATTGAGTTTAATGGTAAATACGTAATGGTTGTAATTTAACCATTAATTATCACAGTTATAATATTTGTTTTGTTTGTGTACGGAAGGAAAACGCGGCGCTGCACCGTGCACCGATGATTCGGGCGGTAAATCAAACTGTCAAAGTGACAGTGACAGTCACTCAGTCTCAGTCTCACTCATCTGGAATGCACCCAGTGTTCTAAAACAAACTGTTACCGGCTCAATGTTGCCACGGGCCGTGGCCCCATTTTTATAAATGTATTTGCACCATGATTTGTATTTTCTATGACGTTCATAAGAGTTTTGTAAACCTAAATTGAATAAAGTTATTTGACTTTGACTTTGACTTTAATACACTATGGCACACAGAAAAATAAATTCTTCAATGCCACACTGATCTAAGTGCTCTAAATAAAAATGTTAAAACTGTCACTTAGGTCAGTCTGGTTCCAACCTCGCCAATTATAGGCGTCTATGGCGTCAATAGACGATTTATCTATTTCAAACATTTTAAGCAAGTTTGCTTTTCTCTACAAGAATGATTGATTCTACTTGAGATAAGTCGTGTGTTTTCTCAAAGGATTTCAGTGGGTATCGCCTTTGAGTAATGTGCAGAGGGTTACAGATCGTCAGAGTGGGGTGGCGTCATAAGGAGCTGGCAAATATCACTAAATCCATCAAACTCAATTTATTAAACACTTACTCCTTATGGTATAATAACGTTGTTGCTATTGTAATAATATCAGGCGTTCTTTGTTTTTCGGGAATCATGATTTTTCACTAAATACGTAATAAATTTTATGCCCCGCTTCTGGATTTATTTATTTGGTGTATTTACCAGGTACAAAATATGAGTGTAAAAAAAGGGATAGAAGCATCGGAAATGATTTATATGCGCGGACAATGATAATGAATTGGGCATGGTTTCAATAGAAAGTGTTATAATAATAATTGTGTTTCTTACTCTTATTTGGACTTCTAATTGTTTACTGATAAAATATATTAATAGCCTTTATACAATGCCAACATTATCATCTTTGGCAACTTGTTGAGTAGCGAGTTTATATTATAATCATCACAGCCCGAAACAGTCCACTGCAGGATTTAGGGCCTCTCCCACGAAAGGGGAGGCTATTGTCATAATTTGCAAACTTGATAGGCGGGTTAGAGATCTGCCGGACACCACACGGCCGATTAGAGATACTTATATCTTTTTTGGCAGCGGGTTGCGAAAATTAGTTGCCAAGGCGACCGGACATCAAATATGTTCAAATAAAAAAAAACTGATCTCGACAACGATACAATTATAGTGTAAACTTATTTGACACGGTGGTCAAAGCTGGAACAGAGTGTCGCTATTTTGAAATGTCGTGTCAATTCCATCAACCGCGACGCTGTCACCGGGTCAAGAAAGTTTCTTGCTCTATACCGTGAGAGGGGGCTTCAGTTGTCTTGTCTTCATTACAGTTTATAATATAAGTTATAGTACTAATTCAATTTTTATATTATTTACTACACTATTCACATTTGGCAGTTTGAAATGTATGCATTTAGTTTTTTTTGCATTTAGCACCAAGTTATTCTCTGTGAACCAACTATGCATTAACTCGAGTGCCTCATTTACCGTAGCAATGTCCGGCTTGCACCTCTTGACTCTAAATATCAAAGATGTGTCATCTGCAAATAATATAATCCTTAGGATATTTTGAACTGTGAATGGTAAATCATTTATGTAGATTAAGAAGAGAAATGGGCCCAAAATAGATCCTTGAGGAACTCCCATTTCTATAACTGAGCCTGGAGAATTAACTCTATTTATTTGAATTTTCTGGAGCCTACTTGTCAAATAAGATCTTAATACATTTAGCGCTTTATCTTTAATACCATAGTGCTGAAGCTTTAGTAATAATGTTTCGTGCTCCACACAATCGAAAGCCTTAGATAGGTCGCAGAAAATCCCAATGGCATCCTCGGCTTCCTCCCAAGCCTCAAAAATATATTTGATTAGTGTTGCACCTGCATCAGTAGTTGAGCGACCTTTTGTAAATCCAAATTGGTGATCATGAAACAATCCATTGATATTAAAGTGCATCAGCATTTGGTTAAGAATTATCTTCTCAAATATCTTCCGGGTCTCCTACCGCGTACCTTTGCTGCCGAGGAAACCCAGAATATGCCTTTAAAATGTGTGATAATAACCGCGATAGTTTAAAACATTATGTTACATTTGTATGGGTTCACCGCCACTTGCGTTTTAATTAAATCATCTTAGTATTGGACGTGGTATGGCCTTCCAGACACAGTATTTCCTTTGAAGTTTGACATGGGACTGTTCAAGATATATATAAGAGGCGGACAACGCATTAGTAGCTCTCCTGGTGTTTTTGATGTCATAAAAAACAACAGTTGCTCGTTGGGTCCACCCAATGAGCAACCGTCGCACGGTATTCATAATCATGTGTTGCACCGTTGTATACCTTGGGACCCATCCCGGGGTGTATAGTGGTGTAGTATATGGGTATGTAATGAACTAGCTGTATGGCTCCACTTATTGTGTATGCACAGGATTACAAGTTGGTTGTGTAAGTAAAACTAAGTGATGAATTTGTTAACCAGTTGTAAGCGTTATCCGGATTGTATTACGAGAGAAACACCATTGCCAACAAACTGTTATGCAGTTTGGCAGGGTAACTATAAGTAAGACAGAATGTACGAAATATTGTAAGGATTAAATAAATAATAATAAATAAATATCCCGGTTGTGTTTAAGAGCGCGAGGAGAGAAGAGAAGACATGATCCAGGATTTGGCGGATCAGGTAATTAAAGTGGAGTGACTGGAACCTGACCTTCGTGACCCTATCAACAGGGACCTGACCAGATTGAATCATGGTTATACATTCAGTCACTTGATGGTGCAGGTTTCATCACGATGTTTCCCTCACTTAAGAGCATCAGTTAGTGTTGAAGTAATGTGCATAATTCACAAAATAGCCATTTGTACTTGGCTGCGCTGGTATGAACCCCAGGAATGAAGAACCTCAGGGATGAAGTTACTTCGGAGTACGAGTCCGACCCCATGAATAAACCCCGTTGACAAAGCTTGCTACGTTGGAAAAAAAACATACCGAACTTTTATATATATATTTTTTATTTTTATTACACACATATTTATAATTAAAATTATTTTAGTATAAGTAGGTATATATTTTAGTTTGAGCTTAGGGCACAATGATCCGGACCTCACTCCGCAGGACTCGCGGAAGACCAGCGCCGCGGCTCAGGCCGTGGCATACGCTGAGCGAGGTCCTATTGTCGTCAGGGGTACCACTACAGCAGTTCCGATGCTATGTGTATTGTGTATTGTTTACTGTCTGTAATTATATGCGTATTGTGAACTTGTGATGTGGTGTCCTGAGACAATAAATGTATTTCATTTCATTTCATTTAACTTACTTGCAAATAAAAAATAAGGATAGGCATATTTTTAACCAGACCATGCTGATAAGAAAGTGGAAAAAATTTATCAAATATTATCAAAGCGGTGTCTGAACGCCTTACCTATATAAAAAACATAAAAAAATACACATTAAGCTACAGTCATCGTGACCTTCATGTATTTTACAAACTCGGATTGCATGCAGTAAGTAATTGTATTTACGGACTGGTATTGTGATGATTACGATATTGTACTTACATTATTTTTGTTATGTACACCTTTCAAAAATACAAACGCATAAAAGTGCAGTAAAACTTTCTACAAACCTCTGGCGGTGCAGGATAATGGTAGCCGCCAATGTTGGCAAGCGAAGATGGAGAGAGGGTAGGAAAAGGGTAATTACCCATCTGGCCGGGTGTTGTGACCAGGGGACCAAGGGCCCGACAGTTGATCGTCGGAAGTTGTATATATGCCGTGGAAGTTGGCACATTTCTCTAGCGTGATGTAGGATTGTTAGCGCCATCTATGTGCGGATGCTTGCCAACCTTGTGTTCGTGTACTCGTAATGTGAGTAGCGTTGAGTCTTCCCTATTGGAGCAGTAGAGCGATAGATGTCGCCACAAACCCTTTAAAAATATTCTAACACGAAATCTATGCAAATATGAAAATACGGCAGCTTTTAAATTGTTTATGTATGACGTAAGCAACCCAACAATAAATTAAATCGGGCCAAATACCGCTCGTATCTCTTCACGCTATTTGGTCATATCCAATTTCAACATAACAAATGTCAATGAATCACAATTGCATCCATATAAAGGAAAAACCGCAAACATTTCGCTAAATCCAAAATATACCTACAAAAGCCTATGTTATCAATCAATGTTGATTTAGTAATTATGACAACAGCCGCAGCGCAAATATGCAGGCAGCCCTTTCTAGGTCATTTGCGACGTTTGGGGTTGAAACGTTGACACCACGTGTCCATAGTAGGTACTAAAAAGGTGTTTCAAGAGATATCTACCCGGCTAATAGACGCACGTGCTCGAACTTAAAAGTCTAACAATTCAGAGAGGTAACACCACCAGCCTTCTGGGAATACTCCCGCTTGGCAGCAATTTAGAGTCGGTTTTTACAAGCTATTTAGTTTCACATGTCCCCATGTCTGTTCGTATTGAAATCTTGCAACGTTAGATTTGAACCATTTTCCGATTTCCGATTGAGCTAAAATTTTGTTCATATATGATCCGTGACAATGCAATGTTATGATACCTTCAAGCTGATCTGATAATGGAGATGGAAGAAGGCCATAGGAACTCCTATATTACGCATTGTAAACCCATCGAGTTTAGGCTTGTTTGATTAGTTTTGACAAATACTCTGGCTAATCATAGAGAACGCGATTAAAGCTTGCTATAAAAATATTTGTCACTTGAACTTATTCATTATTAATATACTAGTGGACCCGGCGCGACTTCGTTCACGTACACCTACCCACCCTCTACCCATTTTTCTTGCTTATAAACCTTCCTCTTGAATCACTCTATCTATTAAAAAAAACCGCATCAAAATCCGTTGCGTAGTTTCAAAGATTTAAGCATACAAAGGGACATAGGGACAGAGAAAGCGACTTTGTTTTATACTATGATTCCACAGTGTTTTTAGGTCTGACAATAGATGCTAAATTACAATGGGGCCCCCACTTAGGAAATTTGGCTAATAGACTAAGCTCAGCTGCATACGCTGTAAAAAAAATTCGTCAGCTAACAGATATTTCTACGGCTAGGCTCGTTTATTTTGGCTACTTCCACTGTTTGCTATCATATGGTATCCTACTGTGGGGTCATGCTGCGGATATAGAGTCGATTTTCGTATTGCAAAAAAGAGCAATAAGAGCTATCTATGGATTGCATACTAGAGACTCACTAAGAGAATTATTTAAGGAAATTAATGTTATGACCATACCTAGCCTGTACATCTATGAGAATCTAGTTTATGTAAGAAAAAATTTGGACAACTATTTAAAAAACTCTGACATTCATAATAGACATACTAGAAATAAAAATAAATTGCTAGTATACAGATCTAGGTTAAGTAAGGTTAAGAAATCTTTTGTAAGTTTAAGCATTGACTTCTTTAACAAACTGCCCAACGAAGTAATCAACTTACCGATACATAAATTTAAAACAGTAATTAAAAATGTCTTGTATAGTAAAGCTTATTACAAATCAAGTGATTATCTGTCGGATGAAGCAGCTTGGTCTGATATTAAGATGCCCCCAACTCAGCAAAGCAATTCTTAATTTGAGTACTTTTATTCCTTCCGAATACAATTTGCAGGATACTCTTGTGTAACCTGAAATGAATGGGTATTGTGTGAATAATGTTTTTCATTTTCATTAATCTTAATCCTAATTACTGACATTTTTATAATATTTCATATTTATATTCCTAACACAATTTGATTCAATATAACTAATATTTTCAATTGAATTCATAAAATTGAAATCTAAAACAAAGTAACATGACATAGATAAATGAAATTATATTACATAAGTATAAACTATTTCATAATATCTTTTAATGGTAAATCGGGTACTTACTGAAAATTTGTTTTCCAATGTATACACTAGTAATGAGTGAACACGATTACTACATTGTGTAATGTTTACATATTTATTTAATTTGTAAATACTGTTTTCGTGGGCGGCGTCATTCATCGACACTTCTAATTGACAGTTTTTTTTTTTTTTGTTGGTCTAGCATGGTGATGTGAGGCATGACCACAGACATATAAACTCACGCATCGATGGGTTTGATCCACTGACCTCTAATAGTAGGTGATGGTCGGGAATGGTGCAGCGCGCGACACATTATTGCATAATTAGAATGTAATGTATTTTGTATTTTTTATTTGTATTTTTTTATTTTTTATGACTTTCAATAAGTGTATTTTTAATGTACCTATGTTGAATAAAAATTTTGAAATTTGAAATTTGGAACATGCCTTTAAAATGTGACATAATTTTTTTACCTGAATATGAAATTTGTAGTTTTCTTGCCACGCTAACATTAATGACGAACTAAGTGTAGTACAATGTTGTTTTGTTTTAATAAAGGTAGATGCCTTCCATTACATCAGCACATTCTCATGAATCGTGCACTAAGATCGTGCAACAATAACTTAGATGCGTTTTTTTCCCTTTGGCGATATGCCTTTGGCATTTTACCAGTTTCTGCGGAACTTTGCACTATCACGCGAGAATGGATATCCTTGCAAATTGCTTGAAATGGAAACGCTATATAAAAGACATTGGATTTAAGTGACCTATTTTACAGTAGCCAAAACTAGTGATTAACTTGAGCTTGAGTAACTAACTTATTTGAATTTAAGAGCCATAACAACTTTTGCAAAGCGCCAGCCTGTAAGACATTAAAGTAACTTGTAAGTAAGTAATGATACCACAATGAAGAAAGCAAGAAAGTATAGACAGATATAGCATCTGTCGCGTATAAACGATTCGTGCACTTAGGTTTTGATTGATTGATTGAAGTATTCTTTATTGCATCAAAACAATAATTATATAAATATTAAACAAAAATCCACCACAGGTGCGATGTAACTGTGAGGAATAAGGCTGCTAGACTATAGGCTGCGCTATTGTTGACCATACACCATAACCAGGCAAGAAGCTTGTTAGATGTACCTATCTAAATATATATACTAGCTGTTTCGATCCGCAGTGCTGCCACAGTGATTTATCAGAGTTTTATTTTCATTAGTTAATGACTAACCGTATGCTCTTACGGCGAGGAAAAACATCGTGAGGAAACCTGCTGGAAACCATTCAGGCGACTGAATGTGTAACCATGATCCAGTCTGGTCAGGATTCCCTGGTAACAGGACGAAGGATGGCAATCGCTCCACTGTAATAGCCTTATCTGCAAAAATCCTGAATCATGTTCAAGGCGGACCCCGGGCTGCGCGCGGGAGCACGTCAATGCCAAATTGTTTATTTTTTACGAATATTATATAAAAAAGCTGGTTTGCCTTAGTTTATGATAACTGGCTACCTTGTCCTTTAAACCTGGACACTACTACGTAGGCATAAGGCGGTAAAATCCTGTCAAGCCTAAGGGAAGAGCCTTTTGGCGAGGCAGGTCATTTTCTGAGTTAGTCATCTTCTCAGTTGGTCAATTTCGAAGGACGTCATTTTGTTGTTTGCCTGCTGGCTGCTGGATCCTACCACTTAAGAAAGTTGCAATACAACAGTTTTATGAGACTATGTAGGTAGTGAAAACCGCACTCTGAAGAACGAAAATTGCAAAGTAACAAGGCAACTTTCTAGACTTTTTAAATTATAATTTAATATGTAATAAAATATATTTATGCAAAGAAAAAACTATAAATGTTACTTTCAGAATAAAGCTTCTGCCTTGCCGGGAAGAGAAACCTATTAGCGACGTACCTCTAATATAGGTTAATTCCATAGGTACTACATTTTTAGGAAGTTTGCGGAAGAGTAGAGTTTTCCAAGTACAGCAATAGTTCTAGTGGCGTCCGACGTACCTAAATTACTAATCACCGCAAAAACGGGGGCGTTAAACGTTTCAATTGTGTATATGTGTGTCTGTCAGTCGCTTCGAAGTTCTCAAACACCAATTTCGATGTGGATTTTTTATAAGAAGCCATTTTATTTGAAACGATTTTTAGTTGTGATATTAAGTTCAATGTAGATTTTGTAGGGAAGCCCCCTATAAGATTTTAATTTTGCACAACGACTTTTTATCAAACATAAATGATTCTGACCTTACCAATCTACATATATAAAGCTGGTTAAAGCGCACTTTCTCAAAACTGGCAAATAGGGATCCATCATCATCATCGTACTCATAGGCGGATACATGATAAACGTCTATGATAACGTTTTTTCTATCTACTATATTATTAATGATATTGCTTTGTGAGTAAGTAGGTATTATGAATTTATAGTATTGTATTTTAGTGATATAGGTGTATTAGTACTAATGAAATATGCCACAGTAATGTTCTGTAAAACAGACTATCCTAGAGTATATTCTGTTTTTTAGGTGTCTAAGGTTGCCTGGAAGAAAAAGCTTTACGCGGTAAGGCCGCCGGTTGCTTTTCTTTTTTCCACTGTTTTTGTATTTTGTGTCTACGCAATACTTAATTTTTCATTTCATTTCATTCATCAGTACTAAGAAGAAAAGGTCTCCTAATTTAGAAATGTCGGCCTTTCTTAATTTCTCTACAAGGGCAATATTTCGTTTTTTACAGCTCAATGACTTTAAATTTAATTTTTACGTCAATAAGTAATACAAGAGTTAACAAAGTTTACTTGTCAAATATTTTGCACAATTATAGCCTCCGTGAACAGTTCAGTAGTCAGTCTCGAGGGAAATAATATAATTGGGGAGGTTGGAACCAGAGCGATCAAGTGTCATTTTTAATAATATTGAGTTTAATGGTAAATACGTAATGGTTGTAATTTAACCATTAATTATCACAGTTATAATATTTGTTTTGTTTGTGTACGGAAGGAAAACGCGGCGCTGCACCGTGCACCGATGATTCGGGCGGTAAATCAAACTGTCAAAGTGACAGTGACAGTCACTCAGTCTCAGTCTCACTCATCTGGAATGCACCCAGTGTTCTAAAACAAACTGTTACCGGCTCAATGTTGCCACGGGCCGTGGCCCCATTTTTATAAATGTATTTGCACCATGATTTGTATTTTCTATGACGTTCATAAGAGTTTTGTAAACCTAAATTGAATAAAGTTATTTGACTTTGACTTTGACTTTAATACACTATGGCACACAGAAAAATAAATTCTTCAATGCCACACTGATCTAAGTGCTCTAAATAAAAATGTTAAAACTGTCACTTAGGTCAGTCTGGTTCCAACCTCGCCAATTATAGGCGTCTATGGCGTCAATAGACGATTTATCTATTTCAAACATTTTAAGCAAGTTTGCTTTTCTCTACAAGAATGATTGATTCTACTTGAGATAAGTCGTGTGTTTTCTCAAAGGATTTCAGTGGGTATCGCCTTTGAGTAATGTGCAGAGGGTTACAGATCGTCAGAGTGGGGTGGCGTCATAAGGAGCTGGCAAATATCACTAAATCCATCAAACTCAATTTATTAAACACTTACTCCTTATGGTATAATAACGTTGTTGCTATTGTAATAATATCAGGCGTTCTTTGTTTTTCGGGAATCATGATTTTTCACTAAATACGTAATAAATTTTATGCCCCGCTTCTGGATTTATTTATTTGGTGTATTTACCAGGTACAAAATATGAGTGTAAAAAAAGGGATAGAAGCATCGGAAATGATTTATATGCGCGGACAATGATAATGAATTGGGCATGGTTTCAATAGAAAGTGTTATAATAATAATTGTGTTTCTTACTCTTATTTGGACTTCTAATTGTTTACTGATAAAATATATTAATAGCCTTTATACAATGCCAACATTATCATCTTTGGCAACTTGTTGAGTAGCGAGTTTATATTATAATCATCACAGCCCGAAACAGTCCACTGCAGGATTTAGGGCCTCTCCCACGAAAGGGGAGGCTATTGTCATAATTTGCAAACTTGATAGGCGGGTTAGAGATCTGCCGGACACCACACGGCCGATTAGAGATACTTATATCTTTTTTGGCAGCGGGTTGCGAAAATTAGTTGCCAAGGCGACCGGACATCAAATATGTTCAAATAAAAAAAAACTGATCTCGACAACGATACAATTATAGTGTAAACTTATTTGACACGGTGGTCAAAGCTGGAACAGAGTGTCGCTATTTTGAAATGTCGTGTCAATTCCATCAACCGCGACGCTGTCACCGGGTCAAGAAAGTTTCTTGCTCTATACCGTGAGAGGGGGCTTCAGTTGTCTTGTCTTCATTACAGTTTATAATATAAGTTATAGTACTAATTTAGCCCAAAAGGAGGATTTAAGTATTGTACTTACGCCACACTACGGAAAGGGTCTCCATAGCCTCTAATGTAGAGGAGGCTCGAGTATAGCTTTGAACTGTTACAGTAATGTGATAAGTAATAAGTATAACTTACCATAATAATAGTAGGAAGTAATAAGTACCGCCATCCGACCAAGTCAGGTTCTTATTGTAAGTGAGTCGGACTTATATTTATTCAACGCATTAGGCGGGTAAGGTGAATTGATAAGAAATACATAAATCATTACCAGATGTGTGGTAATGGATAAAATAAATACGTTCGGATTAAGAAAACGGAAGTGTATCAAGGTTACATTTTGGTGTGAGTAAAGGTTTACTTCTTGTGTGACTTAATATGACGTATAGACTAGTAGTTGAATATTCGTAGAAAATCTAACATCATACGGCTTCGGCTCAATCTTGTTGTGCCTATTCCACAAATTAAATAATCAATTTGCACGCACTGGCCAAGTCCTACAAAGTGACGTTAATACGAGCAATATTTATTATTCACACCACAAATTATAAGTAGAGCTTCTTGTAGCGATCTCCATAGTCCAAGCAAAAAGCTCGCACGAACAACGAGTTCGCGAGACAATGGCAGCCGTCAACATTTCAGCCACTGTCAAATCTACATCGCGCTAACGGAGTATTCCATCTATTCTACCACGCTCATATCACGCTTAAATACAAGATACAGCATCAGGGTCAGGCGGGTAATTACCCTTTTCCTTCTACACCGTTATTGCCAATTTAGCAGCTGGATTCCTTTTCCTCCTGTATCGCCAAATTCATATTTTTTTATCGAAACTCTCTCTCAACTCCGCACGGCGAAAACTAATAGTCAAAGTAATGGAATGAAGATGCTGCGGTGGATGCGTGGGGTTTCCCGTAAATATTTAGCAGCTGGATTCCTTTCCCTCCTGTACCGCCAAATTCATATTTTTTTTATCGAAACTTTGTATAAGCACTCTATCTCTCAACTCCACACGGCGAAAATTAATAGTCAAAGTAATGGAATGAAGATGCTGCGGTGGACGTGTGGGGTTTTTCGTAAAGATCGCGTGCGGAACACCTACATACGCGGTTGTCTTCGTGTCCATGACATCGCAGATAAGCTACAAGAGTATTGCCTTCGATGGTCCGGCCACGTCTTGCGCAGACCGGCAAATTATGTGGGGAACAGATGTCTGGCCATGCCGCCCCCGCCAGGTACGTGAAGGAGAGGCATGACCAAGAAGCTATGGCTGGACGTCGTTAAGAGTGACATGCGTGCGTTGGGACTCACTACGAAGGATGCCGATGACCATGCAAAGAGGACTCGGAATAGCAGGAAGGCGGACCCCGGGCAGTCGCGGTTAACGCGGGGGCGCAACCGGGATTTATCGCCGAGATGATGATGATGACGAATGGAATGAGATTATTTAATACACCCTTAAAATAAAATACCTATACCTATATTGTTTTAAACTGTATTTTTACGATTTCTTTTAATGTACAATAAAGTGTTATAAATAAAAATAAATAAATAAATAAAATCTTGCTAGGTGCCTTAAAATTATTATTTTTCTTTGTTTTAACTATTATTTGTGACCGAAGTTCACTGCAGTACCTACTTGAAACTTTACAGACGCCATTCTAAATTAAGTCATTAGCCCAAAAAATTTGTAGGTGGTGTAGAAAGATCACAGTGCAGCTTGATGGATACACAGGGGAATATCAGGAGGAAAGATTCAAGCTATACGCAATATCAAATTAAAAATGTCGATGTGCCAAAAACGAGCCCATAATATAGCGTTTAATATTAAAATCAATAAAATATTAATATAAGGAATAGACTAGTATGATATTAAAATAACGAACCATGTGCTGAATACATTGATTAATACTTACTTACTAATGATAATCTTATACATACTATAAATACATAGGGACAGATGGCGGGAAGCAACTTTGTTCTATACTATGTAATAAATATGTGGAACCTATATTAGTTCGTAGCCTTCCTTTAGTATCCGTTTCACATTGACAAACAGAATTAGAATAACCGCTGGCTCCCCATGCGGGTCGTCCTGTCACCATTATGCGTGCAACTGCGTCGAAATATCGGTCTCCTTGATATCCAAGGTACGCGGTATAAACCCATAAACTAAATTTTAAAATGTGTTGTATATTTTGCCGTACGCATTTTGTATATTTTGCCGTGTAAATAACGATCTGGTGAGGGTGGCGTAGTCTTTGGATGCAAGTCACGTAAATATGTCAACAGCCGCACCAGGGCACTACCTACGTCTCCTTGACGGATTGTTTAGTTGTCGACGCCTCAAAGCTTATCACTATCACTACGTTGTAAAATAATTCCCACGCCGCGCCTGTCTGTCTGTACGCGATAAACTTAAAAACGAGTGAACGGATTTTCATGCGGTTTTCATCAATAGACAGAGTGATTCATGAGGAAGGTTTAGGTGAATTATTTATTGAGGTCGCTAGTTAAAAATGTCTATAATTTATGCTTACAGTGCACGCCATTAAAATAGATTATAATAAAATTTTACCTGTTAAGTGATCTACATGATTATACCAGTAAAACCTTACCAAACAAAACTATGTGTAAGTGCCGAAGGGTTAGTGATGATGAATCATCATCAACAACATCTTGCCGTTAATGTCCCGGTTGTGTCCCGAGGGCCCGGGGTCCGCCTTAACCAGATCCAAGAAATGGCAGATCAGGTAATTACAGTGGAGCGATTGCCATCTGACCTCCGCAACCCTGCTACCAGGGGAACCTGATCGGGAACGTGCAGGTTTCATAACGATGTTTTCACTCACCGTAAAAGCATCGGTTAGTATTCAACTAATGTACATGACTCAGACAAGTCGGTACATGGCGGTAGAGGGATTCGAACCATGTACAAAATACCTATTAATTATGATGAATACGAAGGTAAAAATAAATAACTTTTTCGAAATTTAATATACGAAGCCTCTACGAGAAATTCGAGTAACAACATTGTAGTTGACTACAAAACCCTCTGTTCTTTGCTTGAAAATAATGCATGCAACTAGGTCGTCTAATTAGCCCGTGTATAGTTTCTCTCCTTGCGAGTTACATTCCGGTTTGAGGGGTGCGCGAGTGGGGTAATTACCTACAAGAGGCATATCAACGGAGTTCTCTGCGCGGAAATATTGCGTGTGAGCTAGGATGTAGGAACGTGGATACCTATAGAAGTACTTATATGCGATCCTTTTTGTAGGCTAATAGGAACATACTTTAGTTACAAAGGACCAAGTTTGAGTTCAAGTGCGGAAAAAGAGCCAATAAAAAAAAATGCTTTGACAAATTCACACAGCGCCATCTAGCCCCAAAGTAAGCAAAGCTTGTGTTATGGGTGTTAGATAACTGATAAACTATGTTTATACCTCTTTTTCATACATACTTATTATACATACTACACCCAGACCCGAAACAGAAATTATAATTCATAATTTCAACTTCTGCTCGGCCGGGAATCGAACCCGAGACCTCTGCGTGGCGATTAAATTAACCCGTGTTAAAAATTAACCTAAACCTTAACCTAGATCTACTTTAGTTAGAACTTTTTTACTAGTTTGTTTTAACTGCCTTCTTCTCTCATAACTTACCATAACCTACTGTTATTACAAAATAATAAACCCGGCTTCGTCTTCGGTTATATTCAGTTATAACGTTTCGCGGAGCTATTTTTGAAACCGCTCGTATCCACGCCAGCTGTAATTACTTGACCTGCCAAATCCTGGATCATGGTCACGGCGGACCCCGGGCCCTTGTGCGCGAGAGCACAACCGGGACATTAACGCCAAGATGATTGTTTTTGTATCCACGCGGGCGCTCGCGTGTGCTACCTATCTCTCTCACACTCGTGGTAAGTTGCTAGATATAGAAAAGATAAGCATAAGAAGGCGAGCGTGGTGCAAAAATTTTCGGTTTCAAAAATAGGCCCCGGTTCCGTTCCCGAGAATTATATTTTATGTACATTATTAACCTCAATCTTATTTTTATTTTATTCTTATTTAACAGTTTATTGTTCACAAGATAAAACATACACGTTATGTTACAGAAGTATAAGACACAACAGGCACTGCTTATCTCTAGAAATAAATCTTAATAGAAATTTATCATTAATGTATCCACATTGAAAATGAAAATGAAAAAGTATTTATTAGGATTACGTTAATTAATCTCTTTTCAAACGTCAAAAATCTAATGGAAAACAAAGGGAAAGTTAAGCGAGCTCATCAAGCATTGATTTATTACTAAATCAATGTCATCAAGGTAGAGGGCGACGCATGCAGACCGATCAACACGCACGAGGGCTCACACCGGCGAGATACCGGGCACCGATACACGCCACGCACATAACGATGTCTATGATCTATGATCTACATTCATGATCAATGTCTTAAAAATTCAGACAAACATCCATTCAAACATTCTTACAAACGGATTGATCGATGTACAACACAAACGTTATTCTACCTATTCGCGACTATAACATCATGATGAAACCTGCTCATTCAGGTGACCGAATGTGTAGGTAACCATGATCCAATTTGTTCAGGTTTCCGTGGTAGCAGGTCAGATGGCAGTCGCTTCACTGTAATTACTTGATCTGCCAATCCTGGATCATGGTCAATGCAGAATTGCAAGCAAGAGGACATCTGGCACATTAACGCCAAGATGATGAGATGATTTAAAATATGTAACGAATATGTGGAATAGCGAATCTGTTGAATGGCTGCAGTTGTGTGGAATTAATATTGTGTAGAATCGCGAACAGGAAGAAACGCGTTTGTATATAATTGAAGACTGTGTGGAATAAATAACGTGTTGAATGTCAGTTGTGCGGAATCCATATTGTGTAGAATCGCGAATAGGTAAAATTGCGTTTGTGTTGTACATCGATCAATCCTTACAAACTTACGCATTTATAATATTAGTAGGATTAATAGAATAGAATGCCAAAGCTTTTCCAAAAGTTTGTAATGACGAATTTTTGAGTAGATGTTTGAAAATCTTTTACGCTAAAACTACTTAACCGTTTTGGATGCATTTTGCAGTACAATAATAACACAATACATACCTCCATACTATAATTTATTGCGGAAGCCTGCATAAACATTTATGTTATTAATTGAATTTTAAGAAATTCGCAGGCAAAAGTTAGTAAAAGGAATTATAATACTTTTTTTGTTAATTCACAACGCCATCTAGCCCCAAAGTAAGCAAAGCTTGTGTTGTGGGTGCTAGATAACTGATAAACTACTTATATACTTTTAAATACATACTCATTATACATAGAAAACCCAGACCCTTAACAGAAATTAAAATTCATCTCATCAATTTCTGCCCGGCCGGGAATCGAACCCGGGACCTCGTGCGTGGCAGACCGGCCATGTTGACCACTGAACCACTCAAATCGTCAAACTTTGTCGCAAGTCCACAGGCTCCGAATATTCGTTCATTCCTTTCTTGACAACTCCATACCGTACGTATTCTCTAGAGAACCTCTCGAAAGTTGTACTGTTATTCCGTGTGTGTGTGTGTGTGTGTGTGTGTGTGTGTGTGTGTGTGTGTGACCGCAGCTGAAGTTTCTCCCACCCAAAGGATCTTTTGTTGCTTTTGACGACTGCTATCAGCAACAGCAGCAACCAAGATGGCTTAACGTGTACTTAAAAATATGAATTCCGTGGATTAAGTTAAGTAATTCTTATATATTGGATTGCTTCGACTAAGAGAAAAGTGGATATTTGGTGTAAATTATTTATGTACAGTCGAATTCATTAATATGTAACCACTACCAAGGCTTCAAATATAAATGTACATGGAAGGGTACTTATATATCTGAGCAGATTCATCAATCAAACATATGTACATCTGCTCAGATATATAAGTACCCTTCCAAATACATTTATATTTGAAGCCTTGGCAATGCTCACATATTAATGAACTCGACTGTACCTTACGTAGGTACCTACGTAGTGTTTTAAAATATCGCCGCTAATATTAGACATTTCATATTTAAAAAACGGTTCAAATTATTTGGAACCACGTTTCGGTTGGACTACATTGGGCGTTTCCTTTACGTCACATTTGCATGCATCGCATCACTTACATTGCATTGCATCACTTACGCATGGTTGTTTTTTATATCGCCCTGAGGGTTAAAAATAAACCCCTTAGGTTTAACTCAAGGTAAGAACTCTTGTTAGAAATCCGCAAAATGGTCATAAAATGTATATTTACCTACTGCATAAAAATGCAAGTCACCATCATCATCATCATATCAGCCGGAAGACTGCTGGGCATAGGCCTCCCTTAGAGATCTGTTCAGAGGCCGGTCTTGTGCCTTCTGCATCCAGCTGGTACTTGCGATATTTTCCAGGTCCTCGGTTCACCTAGTGGGAACCACCCACGCGTTTTCCGGTACGTGGTCGCCACTCGAGAACTTTTCTGCCCCATCGGCCATCTGTTCTGCGAGCTATGTGCTCTTCCCACTGCCACTTAAGCTTGGCAATCTTTCGGGCTATATCGGTGACCTTAGTTTGCTTGCCGATGTCCTCATTCCTGATTCGATGCAATAAAACTCCGAGCATAGCCCTTTCCATCGCCCTTTGGGTGACAGTGAGGTTTCTTATAATGCCCACAGTGAGTAGCCACGTCTCGGTTCCGTGGGGCATCACTGGCAATACACACTGATCAAAGACAAACTGTCTGTAAAGTATAGTAGCATAGCACAGTGCTCGTCTGCTAAATTAATGGCCAATTGCCACTCATGTACCCATTGTTAGTTTGGAACCCCGTGCGTTCACGCGTACTGTGAGACCTCAAAAAGACTAAAAAAATCAGCTTAGCGTTAATGATTAATTTGACGAGGAGAACCTGACCCGATAGGATCATGGTTAAATTTAATGGATATTCAGTAGCCTGAATGTGCAGGTTCATCATGATGTTTTATTGTTTTCCCTCACCGTAAGAGAATCGGTTAGCATTCGACTAAAGTACATAATTCATAAAAAATAGTCATTGGCACCTACATGGCCGCAGTGGCATTCGTACCCGCTACCTCTCGCTTACGAATCGGATACCTTAACCGAATGACCACCGACGTACCTAGACCTCAAAAAGGCTACCAAATAGTATCGCAAAGCAATACACCCAAACACTAAATGTTAAACAAAGTTATTTTTAATCCCATGCCAAGGTTTATCTTAAACTGGCGATGTACGTTTGCAAATAAAATAGACTGGAGCGGAATTTAATGGACCGCGTTGCAACTTATAGGTCTGAAGGCATCCGGCTGTTTACTTTGTAAATAAGATGACGTTTTCATTACCTTCCCACTTTGTAGCTTCCCTTGGGAGCTATTCCAAAGCCGCTTTGGCGTCTATAAGCGATCTGTCGTTACACAGGGTGAGATTAACAGGAAAGGGATACCCTTTGACTATTCAGTAGGCGCGTACAAGTGCTTCTAGTGTTATTATATTTTGTTGACGTTAACGTTGACGTTTTCATTACCCTCCCACTTTGTAGATTCGCTTGGGAGTTATCTCAAGGCAGCTTTGACGATTTTAGGCGATCTGTCCTTATACAGGCTGAGATTAACAGGAAAGGGATACCTTCTAACAATTTAGTAACTGCGTACAAGTGCTTTCAGTATTTTCATATTTTGTTCCTGAAGTTTTGTAGGCAATTAATCGCGATTCGAAACTTTATCATGACGGCACCTATGAATCCCTATTAGATACTGACCATAAAGAAATAAAATAGTACCACATCGGTGGCATAATTAGGAGCTACAGCCGCCAGGTTGAAATGTCATTCGATTATCACTGTCTATCATGTCTTTCTATGCTCGAATGCGACGGTGGCGACAAATGTCAGTTCACCGATTTGTTGATTGATCTGTATGTTTTTCACAATAAAAGGCCCACTTGCGTCATAACTCTGGGTTAAATCATTAACTCGGTTCTTCAGGGTTAATGGTATTGATCTATTAACCAAAATGATTTTAGAAAATCAATCTAGCGTTTAAACGCTAAAACTTTGGCATATCAATTTCTAACAATTTAAATTCTAAACAGTTTCAAAACTAGTAATCTTGCTTTTTTTAATTTAATTAGTTCGTTTTCTTGCCACACCCGGACAACTTAAACTTAATGCATAACCGAAATTCAGATACAATTCGCATGGCTAGTGCGGTTATAGAATTTTTTATACCTCGTCAAGGTACATTACTTGGTACACCCTGTATTATACAGAGCCCTAAGCGTCGGTAGTCATGCATACATATTATGTTTCTTCTATTGATTACATCCGAATTTGAATGCAAATGTCGAGTTTAGGTACACGCCTTCAGCTGACTTCAAAGTAAGGAGCTTGTATGGGAAAACATTGACTAGCCGAAACACATAGACGGTAACATCGACACGGTAAGTATATTTATTTATTTGGAAGATCAACAGCTTACAATTTACATAAGAGCAGTAATATAAAACAGTCAAAAAAAAGCCAATTACAAATCTTCACCAATTTATAAAAATAAAGTTACGTTACAAGTAATAAACTACTCTCCTGACAATAGCAAATGAGTGAAAATAATCACGCACGGATTAGCAAAAAACAAAAAAAAAAATATCAATTTGAGAGTAAACTCAATAAAAAAGAAAAGAATGTAAAACAAATATTGAACTAATAAGTGAACGTACGTGGTAGTATAACGACACATCGAAAGATACGAGACTCCACTGAAACGGTTCACATAATTTTTTTTTAGTTTGAGGCAAACGAGCAAGGACCTCAGCCTTTGGTAAGTGGTAGTGTGTTAATTAAGTACACTATAACAAACATAATCGCAAAGTTGTGTATCAGACGATTTACATAAGTTAAATATTTAAAGACATTTCGTACGTGCGCGCGCGAGTTCATGTCTATCCGGTTCAACCGGTTAAATAATTGGAGTAGCAATTATTAAAGGCATGGCTCGATACATCTCACTCGGTTGAGGTTTGAACGAGTGAGATGGCGATCTGTTCGCGTTAGACGGTCGGGCGCGATGGATATGAACTCGCGCGCGCTCTGTAAGTACCTTTCGATGCATTGTACATCGCAAATGACTATACACGCAAATTACCGTTTTTTAAAAGCTATTTGTATGTTTCTAATTAAACTAAGTAGTCCGTCTGTCGGTGTCCACGCATCGCGATGGTTCGAAAGCGCCTTTTCCGCTTGTATTATTCGAAAGTGGTATAAGCTCCAGGTAGTATTTCCTTTAGACCCGATATCTTTTAAGAGGTATTATTAAAAATGGAAACGCACTGGTGACGCTCGTGTTTCTTATGTCCTTAGGCGGTAGTGATAACTTTCAATAAGGTGGCCCGTTTCTGGCCTGTTGTTTCGCATAATCCCTACCATGGCATACCTACTTTACCGTATAAAATCACAAAATTGCAAAGAAGAGCAGGACCGGCAGGAATGTATGGACCCCAGCCTATATGACCAATAACCTAGAGCGATATGTCATTGGAAAGGATTTCTCAGTTTCTACAACTTTCACTATGGCGACAACTCCCGAATCGAGGTGAGAAAAAAGTTATGGTAAATTGAAATAAACTTCATAAAGTTCAGTTTGTAGTAAATGAAAAATTCTTTCCAATGACATATCGCTCAACGTTATTGGTCTTAGAGGCTGAGTTGTTCGGTCCTCCTTTTTGATAGGAATTACCATTAGTCTATGTAGGAAAGTAATGAATAAAGTAAGCATAAAATAGTGTCAATCAGTTTACATTTATTTTCGAGTGCTTTACCACAATTACAACGTTACTTAAATGGAAAATAACAATTAACACAATAACTTGAATACTTAACTTTGTACTCTTGTATTTTACCTCCAATCAGCTAACAATAATAAAACATTAATTATACTCAATACTAGAACTATTAAAAATCTCAATTAACTGCAAATACTTTTATTTATCACTTTTTATAACTTTTTTCTGTATTTTTTCATAACCTCCTCTCAAGCGATCCGAGCGCGCGCAAACATGTTCAATCTTGTCCTTTTTTATCATAATTAAGTGTTGCCAGTGGTACTTAAAATCACCATATATGTAATATTTTAGATAGTTAATCTTTGGTTTAATTTTTAACAATATTGCTTCCAGATTCAAATTTAAAAGCTACTTCACCATAGCCTAGGAGCACTAACTTCACGAAGTTTAATAACTTTGCAACATTTACAATACTTAACGGTAACTAACGGAAACTCTGGCCAAGAAATATTCATTTTAATTTGTTGCTGCTACAGGTCCGCCCTGTATTGGATACTTCATCTTCCAGTCAAGAGGAAAAAAATTAATGAAACCTGAACAGCAGCTAACTAGTAGACCATTAATGCAATCTGTTTTCGATAAATATAAAAAGGGGATTAAACTTGCTTTGATGTTACAAGAAGTATCGTTTATTAATTTATACGATTAGAAATGGATATAACATCGACATATTATTATGATGTCAGAAAATCTGCGACAAAATTTAGATATGGACTTAAGGAATTATCTAAGCGCCTGGTCGAAATTACTGGCCTCTTCTTGTGTCAGAGTATAAGCCTCGCTATCCAGTGGGGCAAAGCAGCCAGCCTTCTGGGCATCTTTCCGAATTTGGGGGACCTGGTCAACTTTTTGGAAAAGCAGCCATCCTTATAGGCACCTTTTCGAATTCGGGGGACCTGGGTCAACTTTTTTTCTATGTTATATGTTTTATTTTTTTTGTTAGGCTAGGTTGTATTTTTTAATTTGTTGTAATGTAACTTTAAGGAGTTGTTCAAAAAACTTATAGGTTCACATTATTGAGTATAATTTGACCCTCTTAGGGGTTTCATTTAAAAATAAACGCTCTTAAATTACGCCATACAGAAAATTCCCATGCATAATTTCAATCTTCTAGACCCAGTTGTTTTGGCTCTGCGTTGCCAGTCAGCAGCCAATTAGAAAACTCAGAATTCCAAACTGCCAACCCATGTTTCACCTAAATTTCTGTGTTATTAGAAAACTGTTCTATTTTTATAAGTATAATTTAGTTGTGGCCAGTACATATTATGTTTGAGTAATAATACAGTTGGGAGCTAGCTTTACGGGTAATAACTAGGAGCTAGCTTTCATTCGTAAACTAACTTCCTTTAAATAATGAGCTTCCATTTGGAAAATCCCGAGAGCAGAAAGTTACGCTCGTAGCTCTTCATATGTCCTGAGGAAAGATATAGGTACTTAACTCAATCTGGCGAAGGTACTGAGTAGTTGATGATGTAGTTTAGTTACTTAGCTACTTCCGTCGCATAGAGTGACAGCATATGACGAGGTATCTTGTATTTTTTTTATAATTAATCTTTTTAGCATCAAAATTGCACCCACATGACAGGTCCATAAACTAACGAATACTGTTACTACATAGGTAACTCAAGAAAAAGCTTCCTTACCTGGTGGTAAATGACGATGCAGCCGAAGATGGAATATTCCTGTCTAGGAACAGGCTCTTCATTCATTGTAGCCATGAAAGCGTCCAGATCCCTAAGTCTGCTAATTTACGAATGGCTCAATTGAATCTTAATTGGAAGATAAGGATAGAAGAGTTTGTTTTAGTATTCTCCTACTAATTTAATTTGTTATTTCATTGACATTCCACTAAAGTCATCATCATATCAGATAAAAAACGCTCAGTGCTGGACATAGGCCTCCCCCAGAGATCTCCACAAAGGCCGGTCCTGTGTTTTCACTTCAGTCTGGCAATCCTTAGAGCTGTGTCGGTGACCTTGGTTTGCTTGCGGATCTCCTCATTTCTGATTCGATCGCACAAAGAAACTCCGAGCATAGCTCTTTCCATTGCCCTTTGGATAACAGTGAGCTTTCTTATAAGGCCCACAGTGAGCGACCACGTTTCAGTTCCGTAAGTCATCACTGGCAACACACATTGGTCAAAGACATTCGTCTTGAGACACCGCGGTAATTGGGACGAAAATATGTGGCGTAGCTTCCAGAACGCTGCCCAACCGAGTTGGATTCGTCGATTGACCTCTTTCTCGATATTGGACTATTTGTCCTAGGTCAACAACTTCAAGTGGAGTGCCTCCAACTGTCACTGGAGTAGGCCCAACATGAACATTCGACATAATTTTCGTCTTGTCCATGTTCATTTTAAGACTTTATTCATGTTGAGAGGCACTAGAGAGTTCATCGAGCATTTTTCCCGAGTCTTCCAGGGTTTCAGCCATGACTATGATATCGTCAGCAAATCTGAGGTGAGTGAGGTACTCACCGTTAATATTGATGCCAAGTCCGTCCCAGTGCAGAAACCTAAAGATATCCTCCAGTGCAGCGGTTAACAACTTCGGTGATATGACATCACCTTGTCTAACACCTCGCTGCAGCTGAATTGGTTCTGTAGTCTTGTCCTGGAGACGAACTGACATAGTGGCGTTTTCGTACAAACACTTCAGTGCTTCGATATATCGATAGTCATATTGGCACCGCTGTAGAGACAGGAGCACCGCCCAAGTTTCGATCGAATCGAAGGCTTTCTCATAGTCCACAAACACCAAGCATAATGGCCGGTTATACTCTTCGGGCTTCTGTATAACCTGTCGCAGCGCATGTATGTTGTCTATGAAACTATAACCTTTTCTGGATCCGGCTTGTTCGGGAGGCTGAAAATCATCAAAACTGCGTGCGAGACGATTCGTAATGACTCTCGAAAATGGCTTATACACATGGGTCAGCAGCGATATTGGTCTGAAGTTCTTCAAGAGAGCCCTATCACCTTTCTTGAAGAACAATATCACTATGCTTCTGTGCCATGCTTCTAGCGTTTTCCCCTCGAGGATGACGGAATTAAACGGCTTCTGAAGGGTCTTAAGCACAGGTTAGCCACCAGCTTTCAGTAGCTCAGCCGTAATTCCATCATCACCCGCGACCATGTTGTTCTTAAGCTATTTGAGAGCCATACTAATCTCGTACAGGCTGATGTCCGGGATATCTTCAGTGTAGTATCGGGTTAACTTGTGTCTGGGGTCTTTTGCCATACTGGTAACAGGTGCCCGTGTTGTCGTATATAACTGTTCATAGAACCTCTCGACTTCCCTCAAAACCTCGGACTTGGTTGAAACAACTCTGCCGCCATCAGTTTTCAGTCTCGTCAACTGACACTGTCCAATCGACAGATCTCTCGCCAAGACTTCATAACCTTTGTTCCGCTTGATCGCCGCCTCAGTATTGGTAGTATTGAAGCGGTGTATGTCGCGAGTCAGAGACTTGGAGATCTGTCGATTAAGTCGCCTAAATTGAGAGACATCATCAGGGGATTGCAGAGTCATTCAGTGTCTTTCTTCCATGAGTTTGAGGGTATCGTCAGAGATTTTGTTTGTCCTTTTGTTACGGCAGGCTTTATAAAACTTAGACCCAACCGTATAGACAGTTTCCACGAACCTGTTATTGTAGTCGTCCACGTCGACGCACTCTCCTAGGTACTCGAAGCGATTTTGTAATTCAAGTTGAAAAGTCTCGGGGTTTTGGATTTGGATGTGTATAGGCCAGAGCGTGGACCTCTTCAATCTCGATCTTTCTAGCTGTGTCTGTGCCTCTTACCAACCGGTGATCACTGCCAATTTTAACGATGTTGATCACCGAGACATTATTGAATATATGCCGTTTCGTAGATAGGATGAAGACAATCTCATTTCATGTGACACCATCGGGACTAACCACGTCCATCTGCGATGATCAGGCTTCCTGAAAATTGAGTTCATCATAAAGAGTCCCTCCTTCTCCATAAAGCCGGCCAGCATCTGGCCACGGGTGTTCCGATTTCCAACTCCAAATTGCCCCACTCTTAACTCGTCTCCGCATCGTTTGCCCAGTTTCGCGTTGAAATCCCCTATGACAACGGTGTAATGTGTTTTGGAGGTATGTATGCTATATAAATATCCTAAGCTGTATAAATATCCTCATACATAGCCTCCACTTCATCGTCGGAGTGGGTCAAAGTAGGTGAGTAGACCTGTATGACCTACAACGAATGCCGCTTGGTAATTCTGAGTATAAGGTACGCTACTCTAGACGACACACTCTCGATTTTGACGATGTTGTTCACGAGGGATTTGTGGACTGTTGGTCGCCCTCCCGGAAGTAAAGCAGATTTCCGGACTTCAGGATAATCGAGGCCTCCCCCTTTCTTCGGACTTCAGATAACCCTATAATGTCTCAAGGTTGCCATAATCGCCACGCTTGGCAGGCGAGTTGGCAATCGCAGTGCAGTAGATGTAAATATACCCAGAAAGATGCTGCTCTTTGCTCTGATCTTTCGGGTCATTCCCTGAGTCGCCTCTTACGACACCCACGGGAAGAGATGGAGTGGTGCTATTCCTTTAGGTGGTGGCACCACACACCACCACCACTTAACTACTATTAGACTATTTCTTAGTCTGATTGCATTTCGATTGTGGACAAACACCCGTTTATTCGGATGTTTCTTAATTTTAAGAGCTCATTATTTAATGCTATGATGAATATATATCATCCCTTTAGAATGTCAAAGATTTGAAGCCCATAAAGCCAGAAGAATTTGAGCCACCCTGATTGCATTTCGTGGAATGAGGTCGTACAACTACAGTATAACATAAGTTTAGATATTTGTTGCTGCTTCTTTTGCAGATAAACTTAACAGAAAGATTTGATGAAACGCATTAACTGCCTTCTTTTACTTCATAATTGATTTACTATGGGTCCCATTTACTCGGGTTTCGGGTATTGACCTCGGCAGAGTACTGGTTAAGTGGTCAAGACTCTATCATTTGGCTGTTGGGATATCAGTGATAACACAAGTTGTAGTGGCAGAAACTATGTAGTTTAGTTTAGGTTGTCTATAATGGCTGATTAACAGTATGGGTGCCAGCTATATACCTAATAATCTAGAGTAATCTAGACTGAACGAACTATTCATGCAAAAATAGTTGTACAAAAACTGAAAACCCTAATTGATTGAAAATAAGTTTGACATTTACGGGACCGGAAGAGGCCGTGATAGCTTTCAACCAGCGCGTGAAAGACCTGCTCCAATGGTACTTAAATTTTCAAAAATGGTTTGATCGAATGATAGTGTTTAAAACGTAATGGAGAATACTTCGAAAAGCATATTATAATTTACATGTAAATTGTTTTATTAATAGGATACGCAAAACTTGCACATATCAAAGTCAAAATGGTAGAAATTTTACATTTTATTTCCATTAATATAAGCCGTTTTATTGCAAAATTACGACAAAACTTACCTACAAAAGCAACAAACGCGGCAAAGAGCATAAACTTTGTCATAATTTACACATTAATCGCAGACTTTGCGCCTTAACTTCAAGGTCTTTTTTGTTTGCAACTACTGTCGTGCTAACATCGGAGCAATGGCGTGAATGTGCCATATTTTTTCCACAAACTAAAGAAACGTTTTATAGAATCTCTATGCCACTTTACGCTATTAAAGCCTATGAATAGCTTCTGTACCGTGGTAAAGCATAGTGATGTACCCGGCACAAACCTAAATAGAAATTCCAACATGGTGTGCGATTTTTAATACGAATACAACCGATTTCAAAATTTATTTCATACTAGAGACTGGGACTGATTGTGATATTTTTTTTCTACAGTGTCATAACTTTTTTATTATTTGGTTATTTTACCGATTCATAGGTTTGTAGAATTCAGTAACAGGATATTAATTTTACGTACCAGACTTTTAGATACAAAATATAGAGATAGTTGATGCGCCATCAACCAATAGTTTCAAAAATAGACTCGATAAGTGGTTAAAAGTGAACTCATAATCTCTGTGCCGTGGTGTGTGTATAGTGATTCCGATGATCGAGGACATTAATTAAAGACACCAGCCCAGATATAGGCTCATCAGCCTTTCTCTGCCCGATTATTAACTCATAATAATAATATATTGATATAACCTGAATGTAGATCATAATATGACTGCCACTTGGCTTTGAACCATGGCAATCATTAAACCAGGCCAATTTGTCATTGATCCCGAGATCCAAAAATGGAGACACCTTTATTTTATGTTATTATTATTATTAAAAATGATATGATAATGAATTCTATAATAACCCTGATCCAGGGGTTGGTTGTTACAGATCAAAAAGAAAAAAATTACAATAATAAATCAATTAACGTCGTTTTATCAAGACCAGCTCAGTTTCTCCAAAATAATTAAATATTTTCCAGTTTAATCCAAAGCATTTTGGGATATTACGAACTTTTTAAGTTCTATCCGCCTCCAAAATAGCTGCTGCTTTTTCCACGTTCACTGTTTTTTATCCTAAAAAAACAACAAGCCTATAAATTACAAATTATATCTTTCATCAGGTACGAGGTATAACACAACCTGCCCCGAGGAAATGTCACTTTTAGCCCCAACACCTAAACTAACCTTTCAAAGTTAAACAGTAAAAACAAACTGTATAAACCTAGATTCATTAAAACAGTAAGAATTGGGTTATAAATTTTACACATTTCTACTTTTACAGAATAAAGGTTGCAGTCTAATATTACTACAAAACGAAAATGTTACTATGCTCTGTCTAATTTAGGATGATAATGTTGACAGCTCACTCATTCTTGGTCCACGGCTCACGCCTATAAAGTGTAGTATCTTTTTTTTTCAGTAAAATGTAGGTACTACTTATAATGTTGTAGACAGGTACCACCCACTCAGAAAAAATTATCTTCTTGCTGACCTCATTGACGTGAGGGAGCTAGGAAGATTCGATTCAAGAATCACTCCAAGGTTTTTAGCGGATTTACTGCACTGTATAGGCGTCCAATCATAAATCACCTGAGGGATATCATTATCAGAACCAGGTCGTCTGTGTATGTTTGGACTCCCTATCACTAAAGCCTGAGATTTCTTGGGATTCACTAGAAACCCAAAGGCCTTAGCCCAGGCAGATATGCGTTCAAGATCGGCATTAATTTGGGCAAAAGCATCTGTAACATCAGCGATTTTGAAAATTTTGAAATGAAAAATACGGGTGGAAATTTGAAGAGATGACAGGAGTGACGGTATTGATGAATATCAATACCGTCGTAGGAAAACAGGAGTGGCGACAGAACACCGCCCTGCGGTACCGCGCCGACGAGTTCCCACCAATGTGAGGAGACCTCATCATGGTGGATCCGCTGGGAACGACCATGGAGATACGACTCGAATCACTCTATTGCAGGAGGAGAAACGTTGAGGGAGCGAAGAACAGCGAGAAGGACATCAAAATCTACGGAATTAAAAGCTATAATGAGACCACGCTAAGTCTAAATCGCTTTAAAAAAATAAAAATCTTCATATGGCAACTTATGCCACGTCTTTTATGAGTCATAGAAGTCATTCATAAAAGTCATAACAAAGAATTTGACTGACTTGAAAAATATTATTATGGCGATTGGCACATTCGAACGCAGCACCATATGGTGCTGCGGAAAACGCATCCATGCGCATGGCTGCAGATCCGCATCACCATACGTTTCCATAGAAAACTCCCAAGCTGCATTTCCATAGACCACAAGATTGGGCCCTTTATTCATAATTCCGGCGGAATTCGGAAATATGTGTTATTTTTATATTGTTTTATATACAATCAATATTTTAGGAATTCTGAAAATTGTTATAATCTCTTTAAAATTTTTATTATGTTGGCGGAAAATAATTTGAGAACTGAGTAACGGAACACCTATCTGACAATCACAAATACCTCACTTGACAGCAGCGGCCTATGTGACGCCTTTTTATGTAGAAAGTACAGCACCAAAAACTTATCTGACCCGCAGCCCGACCGCCTAATATTCCAATTGAACGTCGCCCTCTTGGATATATTTACAATATTATGATCAGTTTAGAGCAAGTATATACGATGGGCAAGTATTCAGATGTACTACTACTTTAGATTATAGTCAGAAGGCGATGCATTTCGATCATGATTGTGATCGACTTCAATGAGGAGTTTTTCAATAGGTATTGTCAGTTGGTTTCAAAAAGCATAAATAGATGGCGCTTCTACAATTCTGGTATTTTTTTAAAATATGTATGATTTTGGCAGTGATATCATGCAGCCATCTAATACTAAACCTAAAAATAAAATGTTTATTAATATAAATATAACTTTTAAAGGTTGAACGAAATGTACAAAGACATATTTTTATGAATAGGCACTATGTTCCATTTTATTACAACCTCTAAAATGGTTGAAAACTATTGATAAATACAATATTATCCAATACAACGTACCCAGTGTTTATATCCCCTTTGCTAAGAACCTTTTTCAAGCGATTATCAATTACCAAAATTGTCGGGCCGCCATCTAGTAAGTGGTTAAGAATGTATTAGATACTTATTTGAAAACTCCTCACTTATTTGTCAGTTTGACGAATTAGTTCGTGGTATTGTTGATGGCTTCCATACGAAAGAGAGAAAAAGAGATAATGAAACGAAAAATACGCGGCTATACGAAACATTATTAAGGAACGAAAGATCGTGATAAACAAATCACTGGTAGTCGTGGGACTAATGGTAAACATAGACTCATGGGAAAAAGAGATCAAAGATCAATACATTACAAGTGATTACATTTTCCAAGTTTGACATCTGTCATCCGAAATGTAGGTCTCGACGAGTATAATATTTCTGTTTAGAAACTAGTATTCTAGGACCATTAGTTTCAGAGTTATTACTTTTTTGAGTTTAACAGCTGTTACCCTAAATGTAGATCACGACTACTACTACCATTTCTCTTTAGGGACTAGTGTTATAGGACAATAAGTTTCAGAGTTTAGATTTGCCAGGTGTCACCCGAAATGCAACTTTTTCTCTTCTTTTTTCTTTTGTTGATACATTGTATTTACAAAAAAAGTATTTAAGTAGTATATCAGTTATCTAGCACCCATAGTACAAGCTTTGCTTAGTTTGGGGCTAGATGGCGCTGTGTGAATTTGTCCACGAATATTTATATTATTATTATTATAATTGTGAGCTACGCCCATGTGCATGCCGCCATATTGAAAATTGACTTTTCAAATAAGCGGAATGTTAGTTCCTTTTTACGCCACGGGTATGATGTATTCTTGATCCTTGTCGGTTTGTAGATACTAAAGCTTTGGTACATGACACTTTTGGCTTTGGCTTTTATATATTGCATTGAACTATCAGAAAATTTCCTTACAATGTTTTAGATATTTTGTACATTTCATTAGGGACAGCCAAGCTAATGTATCTCTTTAGATTCAGCACTAAATTCAGTAAATATTAGTGTAGACCTACATGGCAATATTGACTACAGAGCACGCGTGTCAAATATGTCAAAGAAAAGAAACGACGAATCCGCATGAACGCGCGTAGATGCGTTTTCAGTGTGTTCGACTATGCGTGATTACCATAGAAACCGATGACAGCTCAAAGAGCTTTATGTCACGCACTAACCCACGTCGCGCGCAACCGTACGGTGCTGCCTTCCAGTGTGCGAATCACCTAAATAATAATGGGCAATGACTGACAAGGACAGATTATCCAATCGATATTGCCATATCCACACTTTATAATTTCTACAACTGTCGGTCGATTCGGACTTAGCGTGGTCGTATTATAAATTCTTATTCCTTAATTGACTAAAAGCTCTTTCACAATTCTTTTCTACTGAATAGACTAATTGACCAATTAAAAATTGCAAGAGTCGAAATCATCGTCGTGGGATGGTTTTTATTATCGCTTTATTCAATTATTAATTCAAAAAAAGAATGACTGTTTTGTATAAAACGTATGTAACATAACCATACAACTATTGATTCCAAGTTTTATGAGAATGGTAATCGATAATCAAATAGATTCATTAACGATTTTAAACTACCCCATCCCTAGTGTGAGCTGTCAAAATTATCATCCTAAAGTTGACAAAGGCCAGGTTATATCTGTGTTTTTAAAGCCGCGTGCTCGTGCTCCTGCCACAGGAACGTTAGGTTAACCACTTATGATCGTGCAGCGTGAAGGCCGATGGTAGCATGATCATTTGTCTCTTACAAGCGTCAATAAACCGATTTCCGCTTAGCAACTATTGCCGCTGTAACTACCTACCCTTGTAACAACCAGCCCCGGTCTTCCCCATATCACATACTTCCGAAATACATCACAAGGGAATTCGATATACCTACTGTACCTACCCCGGAAATATTTTTAAGATATCCGCGGCAAAATTTGCAGGGTATCAAATTCCTTTCGAGTAAAACTGCCGAGGGAGTGTTCCGAGGGTATTTAACTTTATAGAGATGAATTTCATTTATGATTGCCCAAATTAATATGATTGTCCTTCATAAATGTACGTTATCCCGGCATTTTCAGCATTTCGATTCTCGACATCAAAATTTTACAAAAATATATACTTAGATTTATTTCTTTTGTTAAAATGTAGTCATCTAATATCATTTAGGCACACAGTAAGCCTTCCATATGTAGGGACTGTTAAACAAGCTTATATAGGAGATCACGATTAAAGATCATCATCATCATCATCATCTTGGTGTTAATGTCCCGGTTGTGCTCTCGCGCACGAGGGCACGAGGTCTGCCTTGACCATGATCCAGGATTTGGCAGGTCAGGTAATTACAGTGGAGCGACATCCATCAGACCTCCATGCTACCAGGGGAACCTGACCAGATTGGATCATGGTTACACATCCAGTCGCCTGAATGTGCATGTTTCATCACGATATTTTCCCTCACCGTAAGAGCATCGGTTAGTATTCAACTAATGTAAAAAAATAGTAATTGGTACATGACCGGATCGGGATTCGAACCCGGGATCTCTGGCTTACGAGTCGGATATTCTAACCGCTCGGCCACCGACGCTCTCACGAATAAAGATTCTGGGGCACTATTTTTGAAGCGATCGCGTGCTCTATCTCTTTCATACTCGTAGTAAGTTGCTAGAGATAGAAAAGACAGGCATTATAAGCCGAGCGCTCGCGTGGATGCGCGAGGTTCTAAAATCAGGCCCCACAATGAGATCAACTGAATTCAGATGAAAACGTATTTAGCTAGTTCAGTTACCCACATTTTGTAACTATCGGGCACCTATTTCAACTCCCATCACTAACCGCTATCACCACTACCATAACTGGGTACCAAGAAATGTAGGGTAGATTGCTGAACACGAGTTATTAAATCTTCAAAGTTAAAATGTCCTTCAATTTCCCAGGTAGAGCGTTTTTATAATTAAAACTGAACGTCCGTGTCGGAAACTTAAAAGGAAAAAAATGAGCTTTCTTTTTTCTAGTAACACGTAGTAGGTTTAGGCTTTAAATGAACTTCAGTTTCACTAAATTGTAAATATTGTGAAATTATTTTTAGCGACGTTCTAATTAATCACGTTTCCATTCATTGTCATTCATTTCCGTTGTGTACAGTTTTATTCAGTAGCGGGTAGTATCGGTTTTTATTTGTTTGTAATACTTTAATTAAGGTAAATGTTTTAAGCTGTGCTATTACTGTAAAAAGACTCTGCTGAGATTAAAAAAAATTGTACTTGCTAGGGACCCAGAGACTGGTTGAACAATCTCCAGATAATGTTTCTGTGGCCACCTTCCGTGTCCATCATCAAATCAACTGACTGATTTACACATGCATATAAAATTTTAATTCATTTAATTACCGAGAAGTGGGTCAAATACTGTGTACGTTATATTTTAACAAAGTAGTTGGAACCTTGGCACTCTATATACGAATCATCATATACACAGTGTTTTACCTACTTCCTGGTACTGGATTAAATGAGAGATTTTCCAAGAGCCGATTAAAAAGAAAAAATTGTCCTAAAAATTTTAGCTTCTCAATAATTAATCAAAATGAGACCGTTTGATGTTTAAAAATGGACACATTTTATGCTTACTTCTCAGAAAAGGTGCTAAAACATAGTATCTTTTACGAAATACCTGTCCGAGTAACTTCGGTTACCAAATTCAATACTTGAGAATCCTATCTCAGCATTGCCATCTAGTGAGACACGGCCGAATTACACTTTTATTTTTTTTAGTACCTGTCTGAAAATGCCCCATTGAAGAAGTATACAGGTAAGTCAGATGATATGCAATATTATATTATGCTGTCAGTGAGCTGATGTGATGATGGAGATAAAATGTGGCCACAAGAACCCTTAAATAATACAATGCATTTTGGGCTCGTTGTTTATTTTGACAAGGACTCTTGGAACTCTATTCCTAAGTCAGGTTCTGATGATGTAATCAGGTGGCGATTAATTTAAAAAAGTTAATAAATCAATAATTTATTTTACGTTTATTAAAGTCATAATGTCTGAAGGTTGTATGGAAAATCGGATAACAGCTTGGGAAGCAATTAGCATCATATTGGGACAAGGATTAGATATTGGTCCTTGGCAAACTATTGCCAGTGATCTTTAAAATTCCATTCGATCTTTTAAATACTCTTTTCCAAATACAGTAGCAACCCTAGTGAGTCGGGAAGTTTACGTCATAATTTTAAAGGACGACGGCAGTGGACCTTCTGTTATTTCTCTATTTTGTGCTTTACCTTGCACAGGTCGGAAGTTTTGTGGTCGTGGACGGAATTTTAACAAGCGGTACGCCTGTAATGACACATTTTGTGTGATGTTACCGTGTTTCGGAGCAGTCGCAGTCGCATGCATTCAGGGAAATTTATTTTCAGTATCTGTTTTAAAAGTTACAACGCGTACCTGTAGTAGATTTGTTGTTGAGTTAGGGGTATGAATTATTATACATTCCGTAATTAAAGAGCCTTCACCTCTTTCAAAACAGTTTATTGTAAAAATAATCATCATGGCGTTAATGTCCTGGTTATGCTCTCGCGCACGAGGGCCCGGGGGTCGCCTTGACCATGGTCCAGGATTTGGCAGATCAGGTAATTACAATGGAGCGACTACCATCTGACCTCCGTGACCCTGCTATCAGGGGATCCTGACCAGATTGGATCATGGTAACAAATTCAGTCGCCTGAATGTGCAGGTTTCATCACTATGATCACACATCACATAAAATAAAATATAAAGAGAAAGTAAGGTTACTAAACTGAAATTGTGACTGTTATGTATAAATTTCTTTGCATTGTACTTATCGTAATGGAGTATGTACTTACCATAGGGTACGTTTGTTTGTTTTTAACTCACTAAATTCAGTATCTATTTACATATTTAGTAAATAGTCATATTTTTAGAGAAATTATTTTGATGTAATCACATGACAGGCGAACGGCATCATCGATGACATATCTAATGAAATTACGTGTCTGTCAATGTCACAGTGACAAGTGACCGGCGGGCGTTGCTTTCGTCCGTCGCGGACAAAGAACAAAATCTTGTAATGTAAAATCTTTGGCCGCGGAGTCTATTTTGTTTTTGCTTTTTTATACAATTTTAATGTGGCCCTACATACCCAGAAACCGTTGTGCGCTCGATGGTGCGGTGGTGCCTAGCATTCATTCATTTTATATTGTATGACATTCATAAGTGTTTGTGAAAACCTAAACTGAATAAACGTATTTGATTTGATTTGATTGATATGTTTTCCCTCGCCGTAAGAGCAATGGTATGAAATATTATACATTCCATAATTAAGGAGCCTTCATCCCTTTCAAAACGGTAACTACTACACACAAAACACTGACTGAACAACAACACAACAAAACTATTTACTGACAAACTGTTAGTAAACACGTACTACTGAGACAATAGGTGGTGTCATAGCAATTATGCCGTCATAAACTCTGTCGGAAAGCAGTCTAACTAACGTTCGAGTGATATAACTTGGACTTTGTAATTATCATTTTCCAAATATTACTTTATAATATTACTATGGCACTCAGCGCGACTTTGTTCGCGTAAATCTATTTTACCCCTACCTACCCTTTTTCTCTTATTTATAAACCTTCCTCTTGAATCACTCTTTACTCTATTGACGTAAACCTCATTACAATACGTTGCGTAGTTTTAAAGATCTAAGCGTACAAAGGTACATAACATAGGGATGGATGACGGAAATCGACTTTGTTTCACACTAAATAAATTAAAATTAATCATTTATTTAAACAAAATCTTACCTAAATTACAATTGAGTACAAATAAAATCGAGGTTACTTCCGAGTATTTACAATTTCAGAGCAAATTACATTAGTCTAGTTATTGTTTATTTGGACGCATAAACTAAGTAAGTGATTTACCTGTGTCTTAGGCATCCAGGTTAGGCATACTATGTACCTAGAGAAAGATTAAATATAAATTTACAAACATTTTAATTATTAAATAAAAACTTAGATATCTTGATAACCGATGCTCTTACAGTGAGCGACAATATCATATTAAGTGAGACCTGCACATTCAGGCGGCTGAATATGGGACCATAATCCAATCTAGTCAGGTTTCCTTGTTAACAGGGTCATGGAGGCAATCGCTCCACTGTAATTACCTGATCAGGCGGCTCTCGGGCCCTATTTGTTATATAAACGATATTGATGCCAAGATAGTGAGAATCTAGGAATAGGCACTCAATCAAACAACGGTTAGTCATCTACTGAGTATTTATTGAGGTACCCACAAGATTTAGCAATTCTTAAAATCTAACCTAAATACCCACAATATATAACTCTTCCCCCTTAAATAGAGCCATATAGCTTATAACTTTATACATAACTGTTTGAACAATTATAACCAGTTACTTAAATCTAAAAGAACTACATTTAGCTTATTTTCAACTGTTACTGCCATTTATAACATTTTGAACTGATAATTTAAGTTCACAATATCTGGATGATTTATTTGTTGTTCCTATTTTCGAAACCGAAGCTATTAGGAGGACGCCTCTCCTGACGGCTGTCCCTTCCGGGCGCCGGCGGAGGCGCAGCGGCGGCCGCGGCCGGGGCTGGCGCGGGCTCCGCCCGCTCCCCCGTCTCCTCAATCGCCAAACTTCCTTCCCCGTTCATCATCCCCTCTAGAAATGATTTGTTCAACATGTCTCGTTTGTTGTTGCTAATCATTTCCTACCTCGTAGACTAAAGGTCCCAATTTGTTAAATATTTTCCCATTTGCCCGCCGCGGTTTGTTATTGACATACTGCCTGAATGATATGTTATCACCGATGTTAAACTGACGATGCTTGCCCCCGAAATAACCCTTTTGCTTTTCGTATCCATATTCTGAACAAGTGGAGTTAATAAATTCCAACATGTCTTCATTGTAAATATGCGTTTTTCAGGTATATTTTCGTAAACATTTTACCTCTTTGAAGCGAGTTAAATACTCGTATATCTTCGATGCGCGGTATAGGATGTTTATCATCAATGAGCACCGGATTTACTGTGACCTTAAAGTCGCCGCATAAACGAATATCGCCCGATTTTTTGAATGCGACTACAATTGGCGTACCCCACTCACTAACTTCTACGGGTGGATAATACTTGTTCCGAAATTAATCGATCGATCTCGCCGTCCACGCGCTCGCGCAGCGCGTGCGGCACGGTGCGTGCGCGCAGCCACACCGGCACGCTGCCCTGCTCAACGTCTAAATGTATTCTACCTTTGTTGTATTTGCCCATGCCGGGGCTGTAAACCGTGGGATAGGCCTCGACGAACTCGCGCAACACACCCTCAGGGGGCCGATTCTCGCGCATTGCGACATATCTCGAAGTCGACATAATCTCTATCTCCAAATCTCTACTAAAAATGTCACTGAAATCTCTACTGCAGCCAAAAAACTTATTCTCAACGATCTTCGACATTTAAAGTCGCATGACTTATCAATCTCACCGATTGGTACGTTCCATTTTTCTCGACTACGTTCAAAAGTATCGATTATACTTTTGCACGAAAAAAAGTATGAGACATAGGATATTAAAGGTCAAACATCTGCACGAAACGAATCGTAATGTATGTTTTATTTACTTTACGGTTCACGGCTGTCACTAAGATTATTTGTTTGTTTTTCCCAAAATAACTTTAAAAATAAAATTCAAACTGTGAATTTTAGTAGTATAAAGCGACAATAGATTTGTAGGCGTATAACATGCAATAGTATAAGTAGGTGCATGCAATATTTATGTGCTGCTAAAAAAAATTATTATTATATAGTAAGTAGGTAATTAGGTATAGATAGATACTGTTCCTTTTATTGTTAGATGATTTATTTCGAAATTAGTAGTTGTTTTTTTATTTTCTTTAATATTTATTTTTTACTGAGATTACTACCCTCCGCACACAAATATATTTTTGAAATGTGTTTAATTATAATTTTATGTTTATGCATCGTAGTTTTTAAGTACTTAGTTTAACAGTTTATGTAAAAGTTTTTGATTAAGTATAAATATAAATTTAAAATGATAATTTATATTAAATGAGTATATTTCTGTGTGTGGAAAATTAATGTTTACTTTACGCTACTTCCACCATATCTTCTATAAAAATTGAAATGTGAGATTTTGAGAATACCGTAATCTGTTGGCGATCGACATTCGCCATGTTTTTTCGACAAATCTCTAATTCGAGATTATGTCACGCGCCCGAGAATCGCCCCCCAGGTGATAACTCTTGTGACATATGACATATGTATGGTACCTCGATACCTAATTTACGAATCCACTTGTGCCCTATGATAAAAGGGCTGTCATTACATGGCATTACAAACAATTTGTCTATATAATTTTGATTACTATAGGCAACATTTACATGAATTATACCCTTAGGAATAAGCTTATGGCCACTAAAAACAGTAATTTGTATCGAAGACGGTTCCAAGGTAAGATGAGAAAATAGTTCCAACTGCATCCTTAGCTTGGCTCCCTCAACCTGCACGTCACAGTACCACGGCCCGTCGCCGCCCTGTGGTAACACTTGGTATATCGCCGGGTCCGAATCCGACGATTTGCTATCGTCGTCACCGTCCAACAAATGGACACGATTACCACTACGACACATGATTAATATGACCTATACGGTTACACTTGAAACAAACTGCACGGGCATAAGAACAATCCTTCTTGTCGTGCGTATTCAAACCGCAGCACGAACATCGGGCCTACTTGGGAGGTCATGCCGCCGTAGCCGCGGGCGCCGCGCGCGCCCACCGCGCCGCCCGACCGGCCAGCCGCCGCCGCGCGCCGATGATCCCCGCTCACGTCCTCGCGTTGAAACCGCTAATACTTAAGTCGATGCAGCAATACTAACCTCGTTTTCCGCAGATTCGAGGGCAGGGCGATCTCAATAGCCCCTTTTAACGACAATGTCTGTTCGGTCAGTAGCCGCTGGCGACCACTGTCACTCTGCATACCGCACACCAGTTGGTCACGTATGTTTTCATCGATGGCAGCCGCATCGGCAAAGTTGCAAGTCTTCGCTAACGTCCGTAAACGTAGCAAATAATCGTTTAGTGCTTCGGAACTGGTTTGTTTACAAGCGCGAAAACGCAGCCTTTCCGCTATCTCCGATGGTTTCGGGTGAAGATGACCTTGAACTAGTTGCACAATCTCACTAAAGGTCAGTTCGGTGGGACCGCGCGGGCCGCACAGGTTCGCAATTAAATCGTAACACTCGTTTTCCGCCAATGCGACAAAATATGCAGTTTCGTCCGCCGGTTTGATGTCCATCTTGAAGTACGCCCGTGCACAAGCCACGTAGGTCTGCCAGTTGTCCACATTTATGTTAAACTCTTTTATGTGGCCCTTGATAGCTATGACAGATATACCGAACACCGATAATATAGCACATCATCACAGCCCGTAACAGTCCACTGCAGGACTTAGGGCCTCTCCCACGAAAGGGGAGGTTATTGCCATAATCTCCACGCTCGGCATGCGGGTTGGAGATCGCAGTGTTTGAATATAACAATGGAAAATGCTGCTGCCTATTTTCTAGACTACGGAGACTCTTGATCTTTTGCCTCGAAAACATTAGTAGCCTTGTACGACACCCATGAGTGTAAGGGGTTGGTGCTATTCTACTCTGCCGGACACCACACGGCACGCGTAATATAGCACGCGAAACACAAATATCATATTTTTCCGATCGTCGCCATTGAGATATCTAAGAATAGGCACTCAATCAAAAAACGGTTAATCATCGACTGAGTATTTATTGAAGTACCCACAAGATTTAGCAAATCTTAAAAACTAACCCAAATACCCACAATACATAACAGATAGATATAGACATTATTTATTTTTACATCACAATACATAATAATTTTGAAAATTTAAATACATTGACATAGTATGCGCGATTACCTACCAATAAAAATAACCACACATGACATTCGTCTTACTACTTACCTATAGGATTCGCACCTTCAAAACGACATATCTACCTGACGGGCAGTCCCGGCCACCACGTCCGCGCCAGCATTAAAGTCTTTACTGTCATTAAATTAAGGTAGGTTTTAGTATTCGGGACACAGCCTTCACACGGCCGATACGTGAGTGGAAACTAGTGTAAAATAAGGGAACACAATGTATTGGACCCATTACCCGCAGTTATACGCCACTTAACACCATTTATACGCCGCGCAGTACATTAGGGGCTGCAATAAAGTCTTCAGGGTTCCATACGTAAAAAACTTGCCAGAGCTGTGCGGTTAGAAGTAAAGAACTGAGAGGTTCAGCTGGTCTATTACGTAGAGGTCCTGGGTTCAATTCCCGACCGAGCAGAAATTGACGTGATGAATTTTAATTTCTGGGTGTAGTATTATAAAAAGGATATGAGTAGTTATTGGTTATCTAACACCCATAACACAAGCTTTGCTTACTCTGAGGCTTGATGGCGCTGTGTGAACTTGTCTAAACATATGTTTTATTTTATTTATTTATTATAATACTTATGTACATAGTCTCTCCATACAATAAAACAAAGTCCCACACCGTGTCTGTCTGTCTGTTAGCAATAAACTTAAAAACTGCTGGACGGATTCTCATGCTTTTTTTACCAGTAGAGAGTGTGATTCATTATTAATTTCTTCTGTCTGTCAGTATATCCGCTTTTTGAAGTGGTTTTTACTATAATTTAGAGAATTTCTTCAGGAAGGTTTATATTAGTTACGAAATGAATACGAATACTCGTATTACATGATCAAACGAACTTACCTGAAGTGAAGTTCGATCTGAACTATTCTGGTTTCGTAGATATTCATCACGATATTAAAAAAAACATTCTATAGAGGTCAAACTTCTTCGATAAAAAGACTTAAAAACATACGGATTTACTATTTTGCCATCGTACACCTCATTAAGGTTTATAGTACTCACTGCAACGGCTGTCTGTCATTTTTGATTTTTGGTCTTAGGTCATGGCTCCAATCATAGCCTCCTTCATCTTACAAGCCATGCGCAGAAGTTTGACAACGTCGCATTTTTCAATTTTAGTGAACCTGAAAATTACTTTAAAATATCGTCGCGGTCATAGTCGTTTAATGTTATTAGTTATTTAAGTGATGAAGTATATAAATAAGTATATACAGTAGTTTGATATTATGAAATTGGATAGATTCCTGTACTATTTACCTATCTACGTATTTGCAATTGTATTATACTAATATTTGAAATGCGAAATATAATGTGTGTTTCGTCTTGTACGTAATGGATGTTTGTTACATCTTCACGCAAAAACTACTGAACGGATTTTAATGAAATCTGGCAGTTACATACTATATATAGCTTCGAATAACATATATGCTATAATTTATTCCGATATTTATTGTTATTTCCGCGGGAACGGGTCCGGAACGTTATAGTCGAATTTTATGTGGACGCAGTCGCGGCCACAAGCTATTATGAAATAAAATAATCTTTGCCAGCCAAAATATTACCCAATTTATGAAATATTAGATAAAATACATTTTAAACAGTTTTATTTAAGTACCTAAGTATATAAAAACTAACTACTTACTTACTTATTGTACCTACCTACTTTTTCAACGCTTCCATCGTCGTGGATAATCAAAGAGCGTGGTTTAAAGTATTCGTGATAACTTTCACAGTGCGAAAATGTTTGCTACACACAAAAGATCCTTCGTTTAGACTCCAGTATGCTTGGGGAATAGCAAAAGTCCATTTGTTTAATAGAATTATATCTTTTGGAAAGGAAAACATCGGCACAGATTCTTTCCCATTTTCAAGGTTTAATCATAATTTTACTTGCATTTTTCAAATGCAACAACGCATTTGTATCTGTTAGAGAAAGATTACCATTATAAAACAGAATTTGATTAATGAAATAAGTAAAAATCTAACAACAGAAATGGTCAAGGGCTGTTTTTCAAAAATCGTATTTATTCAATTTTAGCACAATTATACATATATTTACTTTTATTTACCTTTGTAGATGGTCCATACAAACGCGTTATTTCACAGTTTTATCAATATATTTTTAATTTATCGTCATAAAATTCATAATTTTCCCGCACATTGACATGTAAACAATGAGTAAATCGGTTCACAGCGACGTTGCCGTTCCGTGCTACAGCATGGCTTGTAAGATGAAGGAGGCTATGCTCCAATCCAAACGTCAAAAAAGTCTCTATTTTGCAATCGTTTACTTACTTACACAACCTTAAATCTATAGAATACTTGTCTATGTGTGCGTTTATGACCCGGCAGCCAATAACGACATACACCATCCGCTAAAAAACGGTGTCCGTTTTGAGTATCCTAGCTTCAGCTAGCCTCATTTATCTCTAACAAACACAAATATGAACAAAATATTGAATTAATAGGCTACATATTTTTATAATTTATTCATTCATTCCATCTGAGCCTATTTCAACAGGCTAATTCTCCCATTCTATTCGTTCTGAACGAATAAATGACGTTCTATGGCACGCTGAACGACCCAGCCGTAGTGGAGGTAGGTGCTTACACAGAAAATGCCGTACGTATTTAAACATGCATTAGAACTCAATCAGTACCAACAGGCTAAACTTTTGAGCTGGTGCAGTGAACAAGCCTACTTATGGAAACTGTAAATACACTAAGGTTGAGCATGTAGTAGTTATTATATAATTTTAATTTTTTTAAATTATGTTATCACTACTAATAAATTTAATTTCAACTAATAACGCATAAAAATTATGCACGTTATTAGTTAATCTACAACGCTATATCATCGATGTTGTTTTATTGCCGCAACTGAAAAGAGGTAGGTATTTCACCCACTGAGTTATGGCTGGTTTCATAGCATTGTAAGTGCAATTTGATAAAGAAAGAATTTATACAAAACTGTAAAACTGTATTCAGGTACATTTTTTTCTATTATCTGGCAGATAAACAGGCAGGCGGGCCACCTGATGGAAATTGATCACTACTGCCTATGACGACTTGAGTGGTTAATTGGTCAACATGCCGGCCGGTCTGCCACGCAAGAGGTCCCGGGTTCGATTCCTTGCCGGGCAGAAATTTAAATGATAAATTTTAATTTCTGTCACGGGTCTGGGTGTTCTATATATACTTTTAAATATATAAGTATGCATTTAAAAGTATTTAAGTAGTATATCAGTTATCTAGCACCCATAGTACAAGCTTTGCTTAGTTTAGGGCTAGATGGCGCTGTGTCCACGATTATTTATGATTAATTTTTATTTATGGACATCAGCAACACCAGGGACGTTACCACTGCCCGCATCTAAAGATACCTCAACCTATACGTTTAAATATATCTTATAGCACTTGAACGATCCCATGTCATAGTCCAAAGGAAATAGTTTAATCCATTCAAGACCCAGGCATGTCCCTTCTCATCAAAACGTAGCCCTTTCCACCTGACACCGTCTTTCCGAGGTGAGTTGTCGCCTTTGGCCGATAAACTGGAGCTGCTTGGTGCCTTTTCATCAGGCCTAAACTTTGGACCATATGTTGAGTCAGGAGCCCAATTGGCTTCTAAAAAACTTGGAGTCCTCGCCAAGGTGAGGAAGTACTTCACACCTGGACAGCTTTTAAATGTATACCAAGCACAAGTCCGGTCATGTATGGAGTACTGTGGTCACCTCTGGGACGGGTCCACCAAGTATCAACTAGAAGCTCTTGACTCTATCGACAGTCGTGTCAAAAGATTGATCAGTGATGAATCGCTTGTCGAGTCTCGCCTTTTGGGTCTGGGACACCGTCGTAGAATAGCCGACTTGTCGGTCTTTTATCGAATTCACTTCGGTGAGTGCTCCCAGAAGCTCCATAACCTTGTTCCATCGTGCCCTTTTTATTATCGAACAACGAGGGGGACAAAAGATCGTCATCTATTTATGGTAGATGTCCCACCATCTCGTACTAAGCGTTTTGCATTCACTTTTCTTATGCGCACTGCAAAGGACTGGAACTTTCTACCTGAGTCATTGTTCCCCGATAAGTATAATCTTGGGGTCTTTAAATCAAGAGTGGATAGGTATCTTCTAGGCACGCATGCTACATCTTCGACCTCATCGTCGCTTTCCATCAGGTGAGTTGAGGTCAAATGCAAGCCTATTGTTAATAAAAAATAACACTATGGCTGGGACGTATAAAAAATTACAGGAACAATAAAAATATTTACAATACCCAACTAAATCTCTTGCTGAATCTGTCCACGAATATATATATTTAATTCACCGCGCCCGACATTTGGTAAATGATATTAAAAAATAAAAGTGTTGTATAATTATTAAAAAGTTATTTATGATACAGCTGTAATGAAAATAATACGTACGTAATAGTACTAGCAACCAAAGACCATTTATAGGGTTGGGGAATCACCGAAACGGAAATTTGACATTTGTGTCGAACACATAATTGTCAAATTTCCGTGTATCAAAGCCGTAAGCACTCCGTAAGCTGTCGTTCCAGATACAATCACCAACCGAGTCATAAAGTATATTTCGAAATCCATAAAAAAAGGCCGTAAGTCGTTGTTGCAGATAAAATCACCAATCACTACACAAAGTATTTTAAAGTTTTCATTTCAAATACCAAACTACCGTAGAGAGCAAATTTTCAAAGTGAAGTATGATTGAATCATTGAAATTGCTTATCGGTTCACAGAGATTGTAGATCAATTTTCAATAAGCCCAGCGTAGGCCAAATAAATTATTTTTATTTTAATCATTATTGATGTAAGTAGTCAAAAGAGGTTGTAAACACGTCATTTTTATGTGTTCCATAGAGGTGGTATACTATTTTCCTTAGATCATATAGTTAAGGATAAGACTTACAGGCGCTTTCCCCTCTGCCGAGGTATAAGATTAACGAACTCCAAAAAATCTAATGCTTTCATAAAAACCATTTGCGTAATCGATTACAAACAGTCGCGCATCGGTAAATCATCGTAAGGACGTCTGCGAGTGCTCCGCTAAAATGCCGTTTTGTGCTGTTAACTCGTGCAAAAACAAGTCCAACACATCAAACATTAAAAAAGATGGAATAACCTTTCATTTGTGAGTATTTTTTTATTTTACTTACGTATATTTCTATTTAAATGTAATTTCTAATAATCGTAATGATGTATCGATTAGATAGTGAGCAATATGAATAATCGAGTCATGTTACTCATGTTTGTGCGACACGAGACTCCATGCACTCCCCACGAGACTAGTGTTTTAAGATATACAACTTAAGACTCTATGTTCTAAGCAATAGAGATTAATCGTGGTTGAATTTAAGTCAATCAAAAAATTTCGAAAAATTTCCCGACTTTTTGAGTGACGTGACTTTACTTCTTAACTATCGATGTCGATAAAAATTTATACGTAGTATAATTTTAATGAGACGAAACATAAATCCGATTGTTTTGAACTTTTACACGACTGCACAAACAAGTAGTTTAATGTGTATTATGTAAGTATGTATGTGATATTTATTTAAATGTAAAAAAAATCAAAATGTGATAATAATCACGTGTTTGTTATCAAATTACGTAGTCGGGGTATAGTTTTTAGGGTTCCGGAACCAAATGGCAAAAACCGAACTCTTATGTGTGAACTGCATTAAGATTCTCATACAAAAATAGAAAATAATAATAATAAATTTTGGGGGTCCCCATACATAGAACTGAAATTTAAATTTTTTTTAGGCGATACAGGCGCGTGAGAATAGGAGACAACTCGGGGGCACAACTACGCAGGACTATTGCTGGTATACCATCTGGTCCACTAGCCTTGTTCACGTCTAGACTCCGCAGGATTTTTAAAATCTCTTTCTGATGTATACGCACCTCTGCCATAGTGCAGTCAGCGCGGGGTGAGATAGGTGGAGTTTTACTTGCAGTATCCAAACGTGAATTCGCCGCGAATTGAGAAGCAAGTAAATTTTGCTTTCTCTTCCGCAGCATGCGCCAGTGTCCCATCCGGTTTCAGCAATGGTGGTAACGAAGATTGACTAAAGTTGGATTCGACCGCTTTTGCCAAAGACCAAAACGCCTTACGCCCAGGAGGGTAAGAGGCAAGTTTGATGCCAATCCGACTTATGTGGTCGAATCGAGCCCTGCGTAGCGTCCTTTTGCAAGACTTGGCGGCGAGGTTAAAGGCTTTCTTCAGTTTGCGAGTATCCGGAGACATATGCGCTCGAGCCTCAGCCCAGACAGAGTATGCCGCTTGCTTCAGCGCTTCAGCGCGACTGCCGTCAGCACTAAACCATGGACGAGACTTGCCATTCATCGCTACGTCAGAATATGGAATAAAGTATTCCATTCCCTGCCGTATAACCGCGGTAACGGCTTCAGCACAACTCGACGGATCGCCCGAAGAGAAGCATGCCTCCCGCCAAGGATAGGACGAAAAAAAGTGACGCATCTCATCCCAATCTGCTGATTTGTATCGCCACACCCGTCGGGGGTTGCATGGGCTTTGCTCGGGTGGGGAATAGACGGATACAGATTACACCAGACTGTGGTCGAATGTACCCAGCGGTGCGGAAACCGATACTGAGTGCCTGTCCGGATCAGTTATCAGCAGAAGGTCTAAGCAATTGGCGGAATGGGAATCGACATCCGGTACCCTCGTGGCGCAGTTTACTAGCTGGGTGAGATCTAGCGACAGAGCTAGTTTACGCGCCTCTCTCCCAGCATGATCACCTTGGTCACCTGGTATGGGAAAAGCCACTCTTGGTGGTGGGCATTGAAATCCCCCAGAATGACCAGCTGCGCCACGGGGTAACATTCCTTCGCTTCATCCGCCGCTTCAATGAGATGGTCACATAAACGTGTGGTCTCCTGGTCCCCGCTTTGGGATTGATAAACGCAGGAAAACAGGATTTGCACTTGACCAGTATCCACTAGAAGCCACAAAATGGACAAACCAGCCCCTTCAAAGCATCTGAGACGCCGAATGCAGATGTCGTCGCGAGCGTACACACAGATTCCGGCACGAGGTACGAACCTGTGCTCGAGAGTATACCCTGGGTAACTGAGGTACGCCGCGTCAGCCGGACTTCTGATCTGCGTCTCAGTGAGGAACAGCAGCTGCGGCTTTTCAGTCTCGAGGTGGTGGTGGACTGCATTGAGATTTGAGTGCAGGCCTCGGATGTTAGTGAGGTGCACTTTGAGTGGGAGGGGGGACTTACATATGTTCCATTTCACAAGGTCAGTCAAGACCATATAGAAATATTATTTTCTAAAATTCGAGGCCATGGCGGATTTTCTGACAATCCTACAGCGCGACAATTCGAGTCAATTTATAAAAAGCTTTGATCCACAATGAACTGTCAGTAACAAGCGTAGGGACCAACTGCATTCCATTGGAAAACATTGGTATTCTAAATTGTTCTTCAATAGATAAAATTAATAACACTTCTTGTTCCCGTACAACAATTGAAGAAACATACAGTAAGGATGAAGATGACGCGGATGATATAGATTTAGAATCACAACTTTATTTCTCACGTTGTGTATTCTATTTCAAAGCAAATTAAATGTGATGCATGCTTAAGGGGTTATTTTTGGGGAGTGTGAGGAAAAAAGCTTTATATACTACAAAACAAAAGGCTATTTAAAATATGCTTCAAAATATGCAATAATGTTGTGTCGACTTTGCGAAAAAATCATAAGACAAAATCTTGATGAAAATATAAAAATTACTACTAAGTACGTGTACCACGACATATATTGTGGCAAAATGTCTACGTCAGGTTATGAATGATAATTTGTTTCCTGATGTGGAACAACATGATGGTGACATTTTAGTAAATCATAAAATAGAATTAACTAAAACAGTATTATCAAAGTACGCAAACACTAGGATTGCATATCTTACAAAAAAAAGTGACCCTAAAAAATGTACCTATACGACACATTTATACTAAATTGATTCATTTTAAAAATCAATAAATGTCATTTTTTTCATTATTTTGGTTGACTAAAGTTTTTTTATTTAATTTTGTTGTTCTGTTTGTCATTCAATTGGGTATTTTCTTCTATTTTTTTTTATTGTCCATTTATGAAACTTCTCTGTGTCCAAATAAATATGATGAACGAAATGGATTTTTCTTGTGTTTTTTATTCCATACTAGGTTCTGCCTGCGACTTCGTCTGCGTGGACTCAACTTAATGCTTAGCACGTAAAAATTTTTCCCTCGGGAACTACTTAAGGAATCGGGATAAATGGTAGCCTATGTTCTTTTCCATGTCTAAGTCTACACCCATGCCAAATTTCACCCAAATCTGTTTAGCCGTTTCTGCGTGATTGAGTAACAAACATCCAAATATCCAAACATTTCTAACATACATACAGTACGTGCTGAAAACATTAGTCTCCCTTCTTGACAGTACGGTTAAATATGTCTGTTTACTATTTTTTATTAAATTAATATGTATGTATTTTCGAATTTCAACAAATTTATTAATTTTGTAATATCGATAATTATGTCGATACGATTTTTAATTGGTTACCTCCCTTTAGAGCGAGTGTATTATTACGTATACGTACACAGATTTTTCTGTGTGATACATATTTGTGTAAAAAAACTGCTAGTGTGTCAATTTTGAAATAGTGTGAGTTTGTAAAGACAAACATTATTTTTGTGAATGTGTGATTTTGTTTCATAGTGTGATTTACCCTCCCCGCACCAAAATTGGCAGAAAGTTTTGTTAGAAGATTTGTCCACAAATCTTATCCTTAACTATTTATATGATCTAAGACCATTTTCATATCCTTTCATAAATAAATTATAGTTTTTATCGTGCATGATGACGTGAAACAATGTGGGAGTCGATGCATTCCAAAGAGTTCAATATCATGTAAAACTCTTTGGTTGATTCATTCATTCTACTTCTCCCATCTCTAAAATCATTAGACATTATAGATTTCAGAATGTCAATATGCCAATGATTATTAAAAACAGTGCCAGTAAGTGATGGTGAAATTTATATTTTCAGTGAAATTACGTATTTACTCGTAAATGAATAATTTGCAACAGTGTTCGTTGAAATTATATTTTATGTGTTTCTTATATTATTCAAGACATTTATACATAACGTTCGTAGCGTAATTGATACGGCAAGTCGCAATTTTGCTACGAGTGCTGTTCGTTTACCACATAAGACAAATTACAGTAAATTAATGGTAGACAACTGTTTTCGAGGATGTAATTGGAACATTAAGCTATGCTTAGCTTATCTCTTAGTATCTTTGCTTAATGCAAACGCTTAATAAACCCTTAAAAATCTTTTACACCCCACTTGAAGAACTCCACATTGTAAGCACCTTTTCAGGAAGCTACAAACATACATAGTATAATAAGGGAATAAGGGTCCTTTGGGAAGGCTCGGTATGTGACCCTTTTTTGTGCTGCCATCGTAGACACATATAGATATACATAACGTCACAACTCACACCTTATTACGTTTATCCTTAGTCAATTCGAGTCGGGAGTCAACTCAGTGGGTCAGTCGACCAATCTAATCCAGTTTGACAGTTATTTTACCAAGTCGAGCGTATAATAAAATAAATAAACATGCTTGGACAATTCACACAGCGACGTCTAGCCCTAAAATAAACAAAACTTGTGTTATGGGTACCAGGAAACTGATAAACTACTTATATATTACTTATATACTTATTAAATTCGTTAATCTGTGTAACTAACCTCATGACATTAAGATTGTGATATTCTTTATCTGTTGTAACATTATTTTAATAATAATGACTACTCAAGAATTTAATGACATTTGACGTGTAAATTTATGTTAATCAAAATAAATGAATTGAATTGAATTGAATAATTGTTTCGTCAAATGTTTAATGACAAACGAAAAGGAGATTAGACTGATCTTATCTTAGTATTCCTTCACGGTTGCCAGTTCACATAAGCACAGCACATATATATCAGCCATTGAAATGTTATAGGGAGCATGTCTATCGTCAATTAGGGCTCATTATTTCATCTCATTGGAACCCAAATGTCCTCATGGTAACAGTCTTTTACCTTGAGGACATTATCAATCGATAGTAGTCTTTTGAGTCCGAGACCGACGCTCTAACGTGCCCTCGGAGCACGGAGCTGGTCGTCAGTGGAATTTGAACTTGGATCGCCCGAATGCAAGGCGAACTCGCCACTCAGCCAACACGATACGTGACTTCTTTGTAATAATTATGAAATATAGCAGTGCAAGTTGACCCCTTCAAAACAAGCTATAGTCGACTCCTCTTGTGTCAGAAAAAATCCAATGGGTCAAGCCCGCCTCACATTTCGCTGATCGTAATATGGGATCCTTACCTATGAAATTGGCGTTTTTTATTCGCAAGTATTTATTTGCTCAACTATTTTTATATGTACACAACATTTCAAAATTGATACTTGATTTCGAAAATAGAGTATGTTTAGACGCCGAGAAGTCCCTAAAATTAAATAAATAAATAATTTTTTTTAGTTGTTATCCCGTTCTTAAGTTGTATGAAAATCCCCTTTTTCAGATGTCGACGTTTTGCCTCTTTACCTAGGTGTAATTTTATGAAGAGGATAGATAACACAATAAAATGTTATGCACCAGTTAGCTTAAAGTTGTCAGATTATACCTACAAAGTTTCATTGTATTTGGATTTTCCATTTTCAAGAAAATGAAAAATTTGAATGAAATTAAAATTACAATTTCCGTCATTTTCGCCATACAAAACGCCAATTCCATAGGTAACCTAATATTATCATGCGGAAATTTTTTTGTCCTGTACTTAGGTACACTTTACACCCTACATTAGCTGGTACCTATACCAGCTTAATGTATTCTTTAGTTTACGACTGCCCATACACAACGTTGTAACTAAAAATGTAACTTGGTTTTAGTGACTCCATGAATACTGTATGAGATCAGTGTGGCAGGTGCCAGAGTGCTATTTTATTCTCCCCCTGAGCCTGAGGATGGAATAAATCAATAGAAATCAGGGCCTTATTTGATTCGGGACCCAGTCGGTTCTCAAACTTCGATTAGCGGTACGTGGATGGCAACTTTTTAATGCATTTACAGGTAACGCGTTGTGAATAACGATTTATGGGCCTTCGAATGCGTATTTGAGGATCTGAATAACTTACAGCGTTTAATATTGAGAGTGTTGAAGTATAAAAATAGGACGATCTTTTTATAATAGATATAGTTTGTTTATAAGAAAATATTTGTCCGCCATCTCGTGGTGGTGACGACGCGGACGATGAAGTAGTATACCTATAAATGTAAAAGTATGTAAGGATGTATGTTTGTTAGATACACTTTCACGAAAATGCTGAGAGAATTTTGATGACATTTTGCAATGTAATTATCTTATGTAATGTTATTCTGGAATATATCTACGTTATATTCCAGAATAACACATAAGATACTATTGGATCCGGCGCAACTTCGTTCGCGTACACCTACATTACCCTTTCTTAACTTTTTTCTAACTATAAACCTTTCTCATGAATCACTATATCTACTGTTGAAAACCGTATTAAAATCCGTTGCGTAGTTTAAAAGATCTAAGCGTACATAGATACATAGGGACAGACGGCGGGAAACGACTTTGTTTTATATTATGTATAGAAAATGTATCTCAAAATTTTATGTTGTTCACTGTAGACTCGGCATGTCTAACCGAATCTTACGAAAAAAATCTAATTACTTAATAAAAACCTTAAAACCTTGAGAACAGCAAGGGCCAAACTAACGAAACCTAAATGAACTTGAATTTCAGTAACAGACCAACCAATTCGCTGCCTTGTGAAAGGAATACTAATTCCCATGAAGCAATTCAGCAGTGAAAGAGGAAACCATCAGTTCCTGTTCGGACAAAAAACTAATCATGGAAATAGCGCTGTGGTCGTCGAAAGCTTTTTTGTGATATTTACGCTTCGATTTAATACATCTGGTACTTACAGTTGCTAACAATAGATACTACAGTTAGTAATAATGTGTTTGCAAAATTATCTATGGCTATTTAAACAGCTTATACAAACCCTGTACAACATCAATTATTTTTGCCAAAGTATTTTACTAAATCCAATTGAATTAAGTAATGAAACGGTTTTACGTGGTCGGCATCAGGGAAGTGATGACCGTGGTGCTGCAAATGTCCATAGGCTGTGGTAACTGCTTACCATCAGCCCGTAAGATAGTTTGCCACCTTAATTGTATAATAAAATTAGAAAAATGTAGCTGAAAAGACTACGTATCAGTCCAAACATTATAAATTTTGTACATTAGCGCAATTAGTCCATTACCACTTTCAATATTTTCTCTGTTGTTCCATTATCTCATGAAAATACACGTTAAGTAAATTGTGTTAGTGTTCATTTTCCAGCTATTCTAAGTCTAGATGGACGTAAGCTTAGAAGCTTAGACTGGATTCGTGCTATATGTATTCCAAACTAGACACCACACTGCCCCTCAGACAGGCTGTACGCAAGTCATAAATCTTCAAAGGCGGCTATTACAGTCCGTTACAGCGTTGTATACATTGCAAACAATGGTTCGCTTATCAGTGATGGTGCACGCATCGCTCGATGTAGATTACGCAGAACCTAGTACAAAGGGAGTATATGTGGTCATAGTAGAGCACCAATGAATCGATCAGTTTTTTTTGCCTCAACAACATTCGTACAAAAATAAATAAGATGCGCATAATTCAAATGATCACATTGATAATATGGTCAACTGATTCAACACAGGTAGCAGAGGCACTTCAGAGGAATCTCATGTATAGGCTGGAGAGGAATAATCGTATGAAGTCCACACTCCGGTCCACTCGACTGCAGACTTCGGCAGAACCTGTTATACGCTCGAGCAGAACTCGGATATCTATGCATAAGCTGTTATATAAATGTAACCTACTGTGTCTATCTTGGATAGGATTTTATCGGATTCGCATCTATATCTATTTCGCAGAAGAAATATTCGGTACCTTAAATTCTAGAAAACAGTATTTTCACAATTATTACAAGGGAATCACAATAATCGACCACTGAATACTTACAAAGGGTCGCAATCACTCCAATGTAGGCAACCTGAATAAGTTTTTCTCAGTCACTTGTTTGATATGAACATTGAATTCATATTGAAAGCAATATGACAAAGGGTCCATTACATTCATTCTGGGAGCTACTTATTTTTCCCAAAGAATGAATAGCGGCGTTACAATGCGTACCGGCCTTTGTTAATTTAATGATCTATTCAGATACCCTGAAGATGATAATGGTCGATACTATCAATCAAACGCAGAATCTTAGACTTACTTACGTTTCGCTTTTCATTTTCTTTAAATGTGGTAATAAAAATAACAAACAGAGTCAGAGAAAGCCAAATAAATCCTCATCACAGCCAATAACAGTCCACTGCAGGACTTAGGGCCTTTCCCACGAAAGGGAAGATTTGCTATAATCTCCACGCTTGGCAGGCGGTTTGGAGATCGCAGTTTTATAAATATAACCATAGAAAATGCTGCAGCCCACTTTCGAGCCTAGGGAGACTCTTGACATTTTCACTCGATAACATTGATACGACACCCACGAAAGTAAAGAGTTGATACTATTGTACTCTGCCAGACACCCCACGGCCAAATAAATGCAGCCTACGAATGTTCTAATTATAGCGGCTTATTATACCAGCTTAAGGTCACAGTAACATCGCACTATCTTTACTCACGATAAGCTACCTCGCGGGTGGCTGAAAATACTAGGTTATTGTATCGTGCGGGCGGACAACACATAACCAAGTTTACATAATACTAAACTAAACTAAATCGATTTTAATGAAACAGCTAAATACGATTTCGATTAAACTGGCTCCGAAGATAACCGCATCGAAATCGGTCTAGTTAGCTACGATGCCGAGCCATCTTGATTAAACTGGCTTTCAAATAGAGACAACCGCATCCAACCGCAGTCACATACCTTCACACACATACAGAACCACAGATACACATGCCAAAATTATTACACCCCTTTTTTCGTCGGAAGTTTTCCGACTTTTTCTGTCGGTTAGTTTCCAAGTACCTACTTACAATGCATTTAATAGGGACGCCTCTTGTCGCATATTGTGGTTCATATTTACTTCCGCTACTTTGCATACGCTCTTTAGTCGATTTGCTATGAATGTGGGGTTTTGGCTTTTTACGTGCGTCGACTTCCATCCGACCCGCACAACCCGTTAGGGAAAAGCCAATTCGCCAGATCGATAGGCGTGCCAATAAGCTCACTACTAGGGATGCTGAAGACTGCGCGAGGTGGGCCAAGAATAGCAGGAAGGCGGACTGGGCCCTCGCGTGCTGCGCGGGGGCGCAGCCGGGATATCACGCCAAGATGATGATGATGATGACTTTGCATACGCTCGTGGATGCTTATCAAAACTCTTTGGCGACCTTTAGTGCGTGTGTAATAAGGGTTCATCGACAAATTAAGCATTATGGTGATAGCCCGTGCCATTATTCTCATCATGATGAGTCTTTGTACCTTCATAACGTTAGAGGGACATCAAAATAATACCTATGACTGGAGATAAATTCCCGAACGATACTAAAACTTAACATCCAATAAACCTCCCTCCAAGTCTAGGCATACTGATTGAGCTATTAACCCTTTAACCGCCAAGGTCGGATATATCCGACAAAAATTTTCGTGCTCATTTCGCCAAGGACGGATATTTACGACCAAATACCACTACTCGGTTAATCTGCCTTTTTGTTTGATAGCACTGTATTATATTAAAATTATGTTCATAATTTGGTAAATAGTTGATGAAGTAATCATATACAATTGCTTACACTTTAGTTTCTTAATTAGAAGACTTAAAAATAATGTCTAAAGTTGAATAAATTACTGATAGTATTATTCGAAAAGTGTATTGGTGTCCAGCGCCAGTGACGGAAAAATCCGACAATAAGGATGGGACATAAGCAATGATTTACTGGTAGAAAAATCCACATAAATTAAATTATTTCTGTTTATACTTACTAATTTATTATAAAACAAATAAAGCAAATGTTACTCTATAGTAAACACATTTATTTCTATAAATAAATGTGTTTATTTTGTTTTATTTATAATAAATAAAGCTTAAAAATGTTAGTGACTGAATCGACAATTCCCATCCCTAGTCTGCATGTTTAGAAACTAATGTTGTTAGTACACCCAGCGCCACGGACGGAAAAAGACGACCGCTTCTGACGTCATAAACGAGTGCCGCCTTCTGGATTTTTCCATTGGTGTTGTGCTTATGTGTGTTATTATTATGTTCGTGTTATCGATTAATGTGATTAAACATGATTACAGCTGAAGAATTAATACGTATTCTGGAAGGTGATCTGTAGTTAAATATCATTAGAATCTGTCAAGGTTCGATTCGGTAAACTGATATTAATATTGTTGAAATAAGTATAATCATGTTTGTTAAAAAACTGACCAATGTTGTTTGTTAACTATTGCATTTAGATAAAGAATACTCTATAGGACTGCATTGAAAAATAAGAATAACAAAATTCTTTTCATGACCAATTTTATTGTGCGGAAATCAATAAATCTTTCAATATCTGTAAACGCTTTTTGTTTCATTGTGTTACCAAAATACCTGCTAATATTAGAAATAAAATTACAAAGTAACGTTTTCTATCTACTGTCTGTTACGATATTTAGATGAAATTGTAAGCGTTTGAAGGGGAATTACCCATATCGATATACTATTGAACATCACTATTTGTTGTAGGTATTTATTTTTCGTTTTACTGTGCGTGGCGCTGAGGGCACGCCAACTGATTCTAAGCGTGGCGGTTAAAGGGTTAATAGACCCTCGCTTGTCACGTTGAGAAATGACTTTTCTTGGCTCTTATACGCATGGCTCATATCGTTAAAAGAAGAAGAGCAAATTGGACAAAAACAGCTCAATTTGCTCTATAAGACGGCCTATCACCTAAAACTTACTAGTTTGGAGATTTAATTTAGATATTATTAATTAATAATTAATCAATAAATATTTCATTTATTATTACTTATTATTATTAATACTTACTTACTGAGCTAACTCAGCGACCCAAAGAGAATCTTGGCCTCCGACACCAAAAGACGCCACTATCCAGTAGGCCTAGCACAAGTTGCTCTAGCGCGCGATAAGCGAGAAAAAGCGCTACATAGGTATTGCTATCTCTTTCGTCTTAGTATTGAGAGAAAGAGACAAACGATCTCGTGGCGCGAGCTTTGTCGCGGACACACCTGTGCTAGGGCCACTGAACGGATGGACGTTCGAATGTTAAACGGCCGGTGGGACGTCCTAGACACCGCTGGCTGGATGGAGTTCTGAAGGATCTATCCGAGCTTAAAAGGCCGAGATAGAATTATTATTATCAATTAATTAGTAGAGCATAGTAGATGCAGAGTTGGCTGTTCGACGGTGTTTAAGGTTCACATTCAATTTTTTTGTGTCATACGGTGTCTAACAGTCAATCGCGTTTGTAACGCGTGGCGCCGGCTATTATCATGCCGCTTCACCGGAACTACGCGACCCAGTCTGTTGTGCGCTTACTAAACGTTTATGCAATTTAGAATCTACACTAATTACTGAAAGCTTATTTTGTAATCTTTCTACAAACCGCGTGACCGACAGAACAACGAAAGAGCAGCGTGCATCAGTCGCCGCATAGTATCATAGTGAACTCGCTGCTTCCGCCTTGTCATCGTGTACCGTTAGCGCAGCTACCGCGTAGCCTCTGCGCTACCATGGTGTCTCTTCTCATTTCGTTTGGGCACCACACTGCACACAGCTGTTTGGTAACTTGCATTCGCTTTTTAGTGACTTCGTATATGCGGTAGGACGGTTGCGTAAGCGGTTTGTAAGCGTAGACTTATAACGCGGCTCCAGTGCTACAGCACGTAGTTGGTCGCAAAGCGATATTCGGAGGTAACCTTTAGTATCCATAGGCGGTCAAAATAATTACCAGAGTTCAATATCAATGCCCTTGACATTTATTTGTGGAACCTAAGTCTACTTACCTACCCATCATATTCTGTTGATGACAATGGTTTGCACGCCGCGCACTGATGGTTTTGTGTGGGGAAAGAGATAAACTCATCATATCAGCTGAAAAACGCCCACTGCTGGGCATAGGCCTCCCCCAGAGATGCATAAAGACCGGTCCTGTGCCTTCCGCATCCAGCTGGTACCTGCAATCTTTACCAGGTCGTCGGTCCACCTTGTGGGAGGCCTACCCACGCCGTTTCTTCCCGTACACATAGAGGTAAACTACTACTAAGGAAATGAGAAAAGACATTTAAAAGCATTTTTAATCCCCTTCCCTTGGGGGTAGAGCAACAATTGTGTGGCCTCCAAACACTTAGTACTAGTACTTATCTATTCTGTGCCTCCAAGTCCAACGTTGAGTATACGGCTACCTTACGGTAAATACAAATACAGTGCATATTTACCGATGTTCTGGCGGTTGCGGAATTGTAACGTCACGCCTTTTTTCGTGGTGGCAGGGAAAGACACTAGCATAAACTTTTTTTTTTTACCACTAGGGTGGCAAACAAGCTCACTATGTACGCTTAGATCTTTTAAACTACGCAACAAATTTTAATACGGTTTTCAACAGTAGATATAGTGATTCATGAGAAAGGTTTATAGTTAGAAAAAAGGTTCAGAAAGGGTAATGTAGGTGTACGCGAACGACGTTGCGCCGGATCCAATAGTATCTTATGTGTTATTCTGGAATATAACGTAGATATATTCCATATTATATTCCACATATATTACATAAGATAATTACATTGCAAAATGTCATCAAAATCCTCTCAGTATTTTCGAGAAAGTGTATCTAACAAACACACATCCTTACAAATTTTGCATTTATAGGTAATGCTACGCCATCATCCGCATGGTCACTACCACGTGAGATGGCGGACAAATACTTTCTTACAAACAAACTAAACCTATTAAGTATAAAAAAATATTACAATTTTTATACATCAACTCTCTCTATATTAAACGCTGTAAGTTATTCAGATCCTCGCATAACGCATTCGAAGGCCCATAAATCGTTATTCACAACGCGTTACCTGTAAATGCATTAAAAAGTTGCCATCCACGTACCGCTAATCGAAGTTTGAGAACCGACTGGGTCCCGAATCAAATAAGGCCCTGATTTCTATTGATTTATTCCATCCTCAGGATCAGGGGGAGAATAAAATAGCACTCTGGCACCTGCCACACTGATCTCATACAGTATTCATGGAGTCACTAAAACCAAGTTACATTTTTAGTTACAACGTTGTGTATGGGCAGTCGTAAACTAAAGAATACATTAAGCTGGTACCTAATGTAGGGTGTAAAGTGTACCTAAGTACAGGACAAAAATGTTCCGCATGATAATATTAGGTTACCTATGAAATTGGCGTGGTGTATGGCGAAAATGACGGAAACTGTAATTTCATACGAGCAAATTTTTCATTTTCTTGAAAATGGAAAATCCAATTACAATGAAACTTTGTAGGTATAATCTGACAACTTTAAGCTAACTGGTGCATAACATTTTATTGTGTTATCTACCCTCTTCATAAAATTACACCTAGTTAAAGAGGCAAAATATCGACATCTGAAAAAGGGGATTCTCATACAACTTAAGAACGGGATAACAACTTAAGAAAATATTTTTTATTTATTTAATTTTAGGGACTTTTCGGCGTCTAAACATACTCTATTTTCGCAATCAAGTATCAATTTTGAAATGTTGTGTACAATTAAAAATACTTGAGCAAATAAATACTTGCGAAAAAAAACGCCAATTTCATAGGTAAGGATCCAATATTACGATCAGCGAAATGTGAGACGGGCTCGACCCACTGAATTTTTTCTGAGGGGACAAGACGAGTCGACTATAGCTCGTTTTGAAGGGGTCAACTTGCACTGCTATATTCCATAATTATCACAAAGAAGTCACGTATCGTGTTGGCTGAGTGGCGAGTTCGCCTTGCATTCGGGCGATCCAGGTTCAAATTCCACTTACGACCAGCTCCGTGCTCCGAGGGCACGTTAGAGCGTCGGTCTCGGACTCAAAAGACTACTATCGATTGATAATGTCCTCATGGTAAAAGACTGTTACCATGAGGACATTTGGGTTCAAATGAGATGAAAGAATGAGCCCCAATTGACGATAGACATGCTCCCTATAACGTTTCAATGGCTGATAAATATGTGCTGTGCTTATGTGAACTGGCAACCGTGAAGGAATACTAAGATGAGATCAGTCTGATCTCCTTTTCGTTTGTCATTAAACATTTGACGAAACAATTATAAGTAAAATATAAGTAGTTTATCAGTTTCCTGGTACCCATAACACAAGTTTTGTTTATTTTAGGGCTAGACGTCGCTGTGTGAATTGTCCAGGCATGTTTATTTATTTTATTATACGCTCGCCTTGGTAAAATAACTGTCAAACTGGATTAGATTGGTCGACTGACCCACTGAGTTGACTCCCGACTCGAATTGACTAAGGATAAAGGTAATAAGGTGTGAGTTGTGACGTTATGTATATCTATATGTGTCTACGATGGCAGCACAAAAAAGAGTCACATACCGAGCCTTGCCAAAGGATGTTTGTAGCTTCCTGAAAAGGTGCTTACAATGTGGAGTTCTTCAAGTGGGGTGTGAAAAGATTTTTAAGGGATTTTTAAGCGTTTGCATTATCGTCTATAAGCAAAGATACTAAGAGATAAGCTAAGCATAGCTTAATGTTCCAATTACATACTCGAAAACAGTTGTCTGCCATTAATTTATAGTAATTCGTCTTATGTGATAAACGAACAGCACTCGTAACAAAATTGCGACTTGCCGTATCAATTACGCTACGAACGTTATGTATAAATGTCTTGAATTATATAAGAAACACTTAAATTATAATTTCAACGAACACTGTTGCCAATTATTCATTTAAATACGTAATTTCACTGACAATATAAATTTCACCATCACCTACTGCCACAGATTTAAAAAATCATTGGCATATTGACATTCCGAAATCTATAATGTCTAATGATTTTAGACATCGACTCCCACATTGTTCACGATCATCATCATGCACGATAAAAACTATATTTTATTTATGAAAGGATATGAAAATGGTATACCACCTCTATGGAACACATAAAAATGATTAAAAAGTATTTATTCTGCTTTCTGTAGAAATGAGCAGTTTTCCAATAGGTATCTGAAGCATTCCTAACCACTCCCTAGATGGCGCCCCGACAATTTTGGTAATTGATAATCGCTTGAAATAGGTTCTTAGCAAAGAGGATATAAAGACTGGGTACGTTGTTTTGGATAATATTATATTTATCACTATTTTTTAACCATTTTAGAGGTTGTAATAAATTATTGCAAACCAAACAAACATCAATTTGACTGAGTCAATTCGTTATATGGACACTAGGATCAAGAATGCACGCAATACAAATCATAGATAATATGAAAGGTTTGTATTAAAACCATGGACTTACTACCCAAAGGGACTGCGCACTGCTTTGACTAAAACCGGTCAGAGCGAGAGTCACCATCGATAGTCCTTTGTCCCTTTCTAACAGTGTAAACACAATGTTATTGGCATAATCACCGTCATTCTAAATTGACAAGTGTCATGTTTGGTGTTGCCATTATTGGAGAAATATATTTACCGTGAATTTGGTATTATTATGAGGTAAATTAGTACAATCCGAAAAGTAGTTGTCAAAATACCTTTTGATCTACTGAACGTTTCTCCGACAAACGTCGAGTCGACATAATTATTAACCTACGACTTTTTGTTCCACAAAACAGATAAAAGAGTTCGGTAACGATTTATCCTACAACACTAGTTTCTAAAGAGAAGTGATAGTACTCGTCGATTTCTACATTTCGGGTAACAGCTGTCAAAGTTAAATCTTTTGTAACTCAGAACCCATTGGTCCTAAAACACTAGTTTCTGTAGAGAAATGATAGTACTTGTCGAGATCTACATTTGATATGACAGCTGTTAAACTTAGATCTGTCATCCGAAATGTAGATCTCGATGAGTACTATCGTATTGCTCTAAGAACTAGTCTTCTAAGACCAATCGTTTCCGAGTTACAACAGTTCTAAGTTTGACAGCTGTCATGCGAAATGTAGATCTCGACGAACACTATCATTTTTTTTTAGGAACGAGTGTTATAGCACCAATAGGTTAGGAGTTATTTCAGTAGTTTCAGAAACTAGTGTTTTAGGACCAATGGGTACCGAATTATAAAAGATGTAACTTTGTCAGCTGTCATACGAAATGATGATCTCGAGGAGTGCTATCATTTCACTGTAGGAACTAGTGTTCTAGGGCCAATAGTTTCCGAGTAGCAGGGTAAGCTTGGGCTGGACCCTGGTGAAAATATGACCTTCATATTGCACCCGGTCCAGCTCTGCTTGGCCCTGAGGTCGGTGTCCGCGCCAAATAATAAAAGTAATTCGGAATTTGCATCAACAATGGTGGCAACACTAGAAAGGGACACAGGACTATCGATGGTGACTCTCGCTCTGCCCGGTTTTAGTCAAAGCAGTGCGCAGTCCCTTTGGGTAGTAAGTCCATGATTAAAACACATTTCGTTGAACCTTTTGGTAAAAAATTACCAAAATTGTAGGAGCGCCATCTATTGATGCTTTTTAAAACCAATTGACAATACCTACTGGAAAACTCCTTATTGGTACATAACGTGTTTACAACCTCTTTTGACTACTTCCATCAATAATGATTAAAATAAAAAGAATTTATTTGGCCTACGCTGGGCTTATTGAAATTGATCTACAATCTCTGTGAACCGATAAGCAATTTCAATGATTGAATCTTCAATATGAAAATTGGCTCTCTACGGTAGATTGGTATTTGAAAAGAAAACTTTAAAATATTTTGTGTTATGATTGGTGATTTTATCTGCAACAACGACTTACGAACTGATGCCTGGGAGCACCCGCCTGATGGCATCCTTTGGACGTTTGCAAGACCACAGGCATCACCCACGCGTTGCTGACCCCGTAAAAACCTTTTCACTCCTTTCTTGAAGAACTCCATATTGTACTCACCAGGGAAAACCTCTTCAGGTAGTTCTTTCCACAACCTATTAACTATTATTACTTTGAGACAATATTTAAATACCGAAACCTGTTTTCACCTTATCGCTAATTACTATGCAAGGCGTAAAACTCCCACGTTCATCAGGCAACGTGATAGGATTACAGTTTGCAAACTCTTCTGGCCGAAAACGAAGTATCAGAACCTGACTAAATCAGGGAATGACATGCAAATGAGGTGTAGTGTCAGAAAGTTTAAAAGTTACATTCCTTCTGTACGTTATATCTATGGGCTTAGATTGAAGTGATTTTCTAAGAAGAACAGAACCGTATTGCTTCACGTTTAATGAAGTTTTTAAGAAGCTGCTATCAAAAAATTTACTAGAGTAAACTCTTATCGCCATATTGTAAGTGCTATAAAACGGCTCTTTCGAACAAAATGTGTATTTACTAGATATATTATTGACAATAGCGTTGTAAACTGCGACTGAAGATAAATTGAAGTAAAAAATACAATAAAAAAATCAGCTGTTTCATACAAAATTGAAAACGAATTCTGCCAAAATGTAACTGATTTTTTTCGCGATTTCGGAGATTGTGCCATAGTAAAAGTAATTTGTTATCACGAGCGAATGCATATAGTATCCGTTTGTATTATCAATTTGAGCTCACCCTATAGTAAAGTTATTTCGGGCATTTTACCTATTGTTTCAGAATTGTATACAAATCTTCTTAAAATCGATTATTTCTGTCATATAAAACTATGCAGACTCTTGTAAAGACCATTTAGTGTGCTCATAATATTAGGACCTAGCCCTGTCATATAATATAGCACCTAACATAAATGAATAAATTAACACTACATTGCATAAATACAGGATACAGTCGGTACATATCAGCGAAAACAACAGGAAAACATTCTACAATAAAAACTATATGCGTTAAAATTAAATTTATATATCAGTTTTAGCCGGAGGAAGGAAGGAAATAAGGATGTTCTTCGCAAATAAAGCTTAAGATGTCTAAGCTATCTGCGCTGTCAGCTTAAGAAGAGTGATGTAGTGGCCAACCGAGTGTCCTGAGAAGTCCCAGGCCCCAGGCTAGGACAAATTGGTACCAAGGCAGGCTAATAAATAAAATATACAGTGCGAGACACCAAATGGGACGTCGCCTAATCCGATTACGTCATACGCGCCCTCCATAAGAATTTGTAACGATGCTTCAACTCCACGAGTTAAGTAGACTGCCTTACTTGTTTCGCAATTTGTGTGAACGGAAAAGTAACCATCATGTATTAAACCATAGCGGTTAATATCACATATACGAAAATACAAAGGTACGCGGTAGGAAACCAGGAACATACTTTCAAAATATGGAAAAGTAAAATCCAAACTAACGTTATAAATGTCAAAGTAACTTTGTCTGTGTGTTCGTCTGTTAAGTAAATACTTATTATGACATATTCATATTCAAGCCCGTATCCCTTATGGGTAGGTAGGCAGACTATCGAGTGCCACGGGCTATGATCCTTAAACACCTCTTTTGCTCTTTATGCTATATTATGTTATATTATATTATATTATGTTATATTATATGACATGGGATCGTTCAAGAGGTATATTAGAGGTCTCTTCAGAGGTGGGCAACGCATCAGTGACTCCCCTGGTGTTGCTGATGTCCATAGGCGGCGGTGACCACTTTCCATCAGGTGGTCCGCTTGCCTGTTTGTCTGCCGTATAACATAAAAAAAAATATATTAGCTCTTCAGCTGGCAGTCGCCATTTTGCATATTTTTATTATACAATTATTGCCTAAAGTGCAGAACAGATTTGATAAAATAATGAGATAGACAGTAATCTGTAGAAGGACATAGGCTGCGTTTGATCTTTAAAAATATCCATGTCTATATCCGGAACCGGGGTTATTTGGAAGTGCGGGGTAATGAATTCGTTTCGGCCGAAGCTCTCGCCTACTTAACGAAATGTAAATTGAAAATTTAAATAGCAGTAGAAACATAAATGCAATACGATAAATAAATAAAATAATCAAGAGTTAATTTTTTAACCGGCAACATCGACAGCGATGTCAAAGACCGAATATTCGTGAGTAATGGCGGGAGATGAAGGGCGTCAATTGCGATCCTATATGATGACGCTATATGACTATTATTAGACCTGCCCTAGCAGTGACTCTTCGCGTAGAATTTGTGTGTCACGGAGACCAAGATGCTGCGGTAGATATGGAGACCAAGATGCTGCGGTAGATATGTGGAGTTTCACGCAAAGACCGCATTCGATACACTCACACTCACGATAGCCTTCACGTTCGGGACGTCGCAGATAAGCTACAAGATGTAATGTACCTCTTTTATCTTTAGAATACCTCTATAGTATGTTTACTGTATTTATACTTATTTGTCATTAAATCTGTATTATAAGTTTACCAACGGTTGAGTACTATGTACCTACAAAAATTCATCTACAGAATTTGGGAAGAACTGAGGCCTGTAACACAGTTTTAACTACCACAGGCTTCAGTATCTACTTGTAAATTATTATTATTATAATATTATTATTATTTGATGGTATGGTCCGTCTCGCGCAGACTCCGGGAGCCGTCCGGTGCCACGGGAAAAAAGATCGGCCTAAGAAACTAAAGCTGGATATTGTTACGAAATCGCAGGTACGTTGTCGCTGTGAAGACTAAGATGAAAATGCCTGTAATTGTGCTGGCTACCTTACCCTTCAAATCGGAAGGCGGAAATAGATAAGTTGGTGGTACTCACCCAGGCGGACTCCTCAGGCTTGACAGAGTCCTACCATCTAATAATGTCTCCGTCATAATATAGTATAACTTTATTAAATCTGAACGACACAAGGAGGTCTATTACACCGCAGGAGGTAAATCAAATTATCTTTCGTTATCCGAATATTGACAGCGTCTTCGAAGAAAGGTACAAAGAATCCATTAAAAGGAAATAATAAAAGAAAAATGATTTCCTTTTGTAGATTAGTCAAACCACAAAGGGATCTGCTTGTCAGCTCAGGAAATTTAAGAGATGCCATCGCCACCGTTGTCTGCGTCTTTTGTTTAAATTGTACGATTTGTCAGTAAAACTCCATTTCCAAATTAAATCGCACAGCGTTTCGTCATATTTTCGTAGTTTAAAGGTTTTTAGTCGCATATTGTAATGTTTGCAGTACTTACTACTTATATCTATACTTTATTGTAAACAAATGTGATTGCTGTAAAACTAAATAAATATGCTGTCGTTGTAAGTTGTAAAATTTGTTGCAATTGTTTAGTGGATTGATAATCGTATTATCCATATCCATACCCTTTAACCTATATTATCCCAAGGGGTCGTTAATTACCCAAAATTAGTGAATTTTTTTTTTATTTTCTGGTATAATGATAATTTACTTTGAGTCCAGTCTGTCTAATAATTGGAAAAGTGAAGCATTTGTTAATGCTGCCGAGATTAATGAATGACGTATGACACATTTAACCTTCGCTAGGATTACGACGCACCTGCGTTTCGACGAACGTAATTAACGTAATCTACGTTTGGGTTGTACGAAAGCACAAGCAGTTCTTTGGCACCATTAAAGTTTAAAGAGTTAAAAAAGTCAGGTAGATACTTTAGTAATTTAAATTATTGCACAAAATTATTAAAAATTAATGGATCATTTTCCGGCCGATTTGAATTTGGAGCCCTGGTCGTATTACTTTTTTTTTTCACTTTCATTTATACTGTTCCTATTTCGTATAATTTTAAGGCTTTTTACAGATATAAGACATTTAAGCATTTTGTTTATACAGCTACAAAAATAGCCAAGATATTTTCAACACTGCCATAGCCATTAAATATTTTTAATTTAAAATTAATTGAAACATAGTCGTAAAATTAACTAGCGGTAAATAATTCCGGTTAGGCTTGTGGAATCTGTTTTCTAGCAACGATGTTGTTCTTTGAATCAAGATGTTATTGTACTGTATCTTTTTTATGACCACGGGTAAGGTATCACATCATTTTCATTTGATTTCACACTTATCAACAATGTTTTAAGTGTTGCATGAAACTCCTGTTCGATCCCATTATAACATATTCATATCCTTCTTGAAGAACTTAAATTCTCAGTCACTAAGGGAAACCTCTCAGGAATCTCATTTCACTGCTTAAATGTATGTGGGAGAACATTACTCTCGAAACGCCCAGTACCTACAGTTTGATCATTATTCCCAAAAATAGTATATTTAATCAGTGTTTTCTTTTCCAGCTGTATACTTGGCAAATGGTAGTATAGCCCAGAATGATTGCCCGCATAACTGTCCGATCAATTCTAAAGAAATTCTATGCGGTCTCAATGAAAAAGAGGTGACTTATAAAATGTTTCCCAGCCAATGTGCTTTAGATGCTTACAGTACCTGTCACAACGTTAGTAAGTACCATACATTTTTAAATTGAAAGTCACTTTTACACACGTATCACACACCGGTGACACGTTACTCTTGTATGTCAAAATTTCACAATTTACACACACCGTTGACCCACGTTACTCTAAGGTCGAATGTCAATAAAAATGTGCACTGATGCAACTGCACTCATAAGTACAAGAGTACAGTTTAATCAAGCTGGTTCTTAGCTTTATTTATTTAAATCAGCTCCGGCTGTTCCAGTTATCCGACTTTTTCTGTCGGTAAGGTTTATATATTTTGTTCCGAGCTCGATAATTTCACTAAAAGAATTATGAGAACAAATGCAATTGTACAGTAAACTTTAATATTACTAACTTCCTTCCTTAGATATTAAAATTTCAAATTGCTCAGCTCTTTGAAAGATTTCTCCACTGTGCTCTCAAGTGCTTAATAAAACATCTAGAGCAAGCCTGTTGTTATTTATTTCTCTTCTAGTTTATTTGTTTTCGCCAGCGATATCCAGTTTGTTTAGTACATTTTGCCTTTTCTATTTTCCAATTTCTACTATCTCCGTGTTTCCACGTCGTAGGCCAAACAAGTAAACAGCAATCATGATTGGATTAGTTTGCTCCTTGTATGAAACATCTGGTGCTACCCGCGTCCCATGTTTGCCACGGCATGTCGGCACGTTTAATCATGAAATCAAAGAGGAAATCGCGTGAAATCCACCACGGGACGGTACACGGTGACAGTAAATTTCATTATCTTTCTCGTCCTTTGATGATTAACAGCATTTAAGGGAAACTAATCACCAGGAAGGGATTTTATGATTCTATTTCATATAGACAGTAAATATAGTAATAGAAACACCTATTACAATGTTCAACCTAAAAAGGAGGATGTTAAAAACCCAGTTCGGACAGAAAATAACGTAGGTATCTAAAAAAAATTTAGTAATACCTGTAATACCTACTAAGTATTAAATGAATACCTACCTTTCTCAGGCTTAGATTAGCCCGGTTGACTGGTAGATAAGGCTATTTTAGCTTTAAGTCCGCCACTGTACTTTTTGTGCATAAAGTTTTAATAAATAAATAACTGTATGTTCGTAATCTATACTGGCGAACATTACACGAAGAGGTACACGGTTAGACACGAAGAGGTTATTAGTCTTTTGCTGCTTTCTTAGCGTTCTGATTGATCGTAGTTAATTGATATTTTACTATCGAAAGTTAGAGCAAAAGATAGTTTAAGAAAGTATCCTTACGTGGTTATAATATTGAGAATATAGATGTAGCGGATGGCGATAATATAGGACTCCAAACTATTGATAGTGCCGCTGTTAAATACTTTATATTCTCATGTGACGATGAATTGAAATCCTGACTATTGATGAGGTCAAACTCTCGAAGTTTCTGCTACACTAAATGTATACCTTCTACATCGTATTTTCAACGACATTAACCCAACGACGTAAAGGTCATAATTACCCCGCGTGTTTTTAGATTACTTATAATCTTGAAGCGATGAAGTGACGTCGCTGCAGCTCTTCTCAGTAGTTGAGTTTATCTAACTGGTGTTGACACGTACACAGTCAAGGGCCAATCACGCAGGAAGTAGCAAGAAAATGGAATAACCTAACCGACATAAAAAGTCGGTTAACTAATGCGCTTATTACACATTCCTAAATTCAGTAACAAAATTCAGAAACAAAAAGCGTGAGAGCAAATCAAAGTGGAATGTATTGCTCATAGAATAAGGGCCATTTTTGTAGTCTGGAGGTTAAAAATGTATCTACATTTTTAACCTCCAGCGTCCATGACGTCTACCTACATTTGATATTTTTAGTAACAATTTCACACCCTGTTTTCGCTCTCTTATTTTATTATCTTTAACCTTCCAGCTTACAAGACAACGCCACTGGAATTCTGTATCAAGTTCGACAAACCGAAGACAGGCCGGAGAGACTACTACGACGATTCCTGTCCTGTGTTCTGTCCAAAACACTACAGGCCAGTGTGTGCCGCGATGAAGTACATGGCCTACAACTATAGGACATTCATCAATGGCTGCCACTTGGACATGCTGAATTGTCGTGGGAACGAAGAATTGACTCAAAGTAAGTCCCAACTCAATGATACCAGAAGGTTATTTTGCTAGCATCGCGCCCCGCGTGGAGCCGCATGTCCCTTAGAACTGTTAATGTCCCGGTTGCGCTGTTGCGCGCCTGAAGTCCGCCTTGATCATGATCCAGGATTTGGCAGATCAGGTAATTATCGTGGAGCGACTGCCATCTTACCTCCGTGACCCTGCTACCAGGGGAACCTGATCAGATTGGATCACGGTTATACATTTAGTTGCACGAATGTGCAGTATTCATCACGATGTTTTCCCTCACCGTAGGAGCATCGGTTAGTGTTCAAATAATGTATATAAATCAGAAAATAGTCATTAGTACATGGCCGCAGCGGTATTCGAACCCGGTACCTCTCGCTTACGAGTCGGATACCCTAACCGCTCGGCCACCGACGCTATAGAATATTCCATTTGTCCGTGCATCACTTAAGGGGCCCACTGAAAACCAGCGTCACGGCGACTGTCGTGGCAAATGCTGAGTGTGGCCCCGTTGCACTCTCCACTTGGCACAGGTAACTAGATTAGAATGTATCTGTTTCCGTCGATTTTTATAATGTGTCTGTTTTACTTTTTTTTATGAATATTTTTAAATATTGTGCTGTGTGTGCATAGAATATGTGCCTTTGTGCGTAAGATATGTTGACTACTACAGAATAATATGTCATCCTTATGAACTGAAAAGGTATGTCGCAAGTAGCCGCAATACTACAGAATGTTAATACTATACGCAAACGATAACAACAACTTAAGGATTAGTATCAACTGTCTAGCTGCCACCTAGATAGGCCCTGCCGCAACAACTCCAGCCTCCAGCCCTGGTCTAAATAACATTTTTCATCTTTGCATCGCTGGTGTTGAGCTTAGCTAAAGAGTAGGTAAAGGCAGCGGTGGGAATATAGAGGCTTTATTTAAAAAAATAACCTTAATCTCTGTCGCCATTGTTATATTTCAAACCCTGCTAAAGACCTGGATAATGTACCTACCTAACACATTATTTAAAATTCCAGCTTACGTCGAGGTACCGCTTGAGAACTGTCAACGGCACCTCATGAAGAACATATTCAAGGAGAGAGTTATTCTGAGCAACACTTTTGATAACAGGGATTATATGTAGTTGATGATAAGATAGTTAAGTCTGTTTTACAATGCAATAAAGTTCACCAATGTTTTCATTATCTACCGTTTTAGTCATTCATTCTGATAAAATTATAGTTACTTCAATACATGGCAATGGAAAGAGATGCTCGCAGTCTCGTTTCACGATAGAATCAGAAATGAGGAGATCCGCAAGCAAACCAAGGTCACCGACAGCCCGAAGGATTGCCTGGCTAAAGCGGCAGTGGGCAGGGCACATAGCTCGAAGAAGAGATGGCCGATGGGGCAGTAAAGTTCTAGAGTGGCGATCACATACCGGAAGACGCAGCGTGGTAGACCGGCGACCTGGTAATCTGTTTATGACCTTGTAAATATAATAAGACCACGCTAAGACTGAATCGCTTTTTAAAAAAAAAACGCTGTATTGCAACTCATGACAAGTTTTTAAAAAGTAATAGAACGTCAGTCATAAAAGTCATAACGAACAATTTGATTTTTGAAGGATTGTTTAGCTCCTGAGTTATGAAAAATATTATTAAATAATGGGCAAAACACAGAAATGAAACAAAAACAGAATCCATGTGTCTTAAGTCATGAGGGAAGCATAGAAATGGCCGCCATTTTATATGTCTGCGTAATTTTAGGGTTGCCATATACATGATCCATTTTGCCCTCTTTTTGTATTATGTTGGCAATACCACTTAACAGTAATAAATAAATAAAAATTATTAATTTATGATTGTAATTATTTATTTAAAAATTCTTAAGTAATGAAATATGTTGATAAGAGGAGTCTCCCCGAGTACGCTCCATACAAATGAAGTTTGATCATATTTTCAATATTGCGCTATCAAAATCAATGAAATTTTGTAAACGTGATCCAAAAGCTAATATCGATGCTTGTGGTATAATAAATATATCAATTCAAAGTTACACGAGATTCAAGATTTCTATAGAAATATAAAAACCTGTGTACTTTGAAAATATGATCAAACTACGTTTGTATGGAGCGCCCTTGTGAGAAACTAGCCTTAAGGCTACACTACAAATGCTCGTAAGTAGGTATAAATATTTAAGGCGAGGACGGCACGGAATTAAAATCCGTTTAATCCGAATAAGGTCTATTTATGAATTATGCCTTTTGAACGCGGAGCGATCTAAAAATGCGAAAACGTACTAGTTTCGATAGATTTTTGTTTGATTATAATGAAGTTACCCCCTGAATAAAAAATCTATTCGATCTCTATCCGGTCTCTTAACGTTAAATTGCAGATTTTAAATCAAACAATCGATTAAACCTAATACCTTACCCTCTAAATACCCTAATCTTTTAGGGTATGTTGATGTTGATGTTATAACTTGATTGTGAAATCGTAATAGCAGGTAGAAAAGTGGAACAGGTGAGTTTTTATACATATTTAGGACCAACGTTTACAAGGGGTGTAAAGTGTGTGAAAGTGATGTCGAAAGGAGAGTGAATGCCAGAAATATAGTGAAAAGAGAACTACATACTTTTGTGAACAGCCGGGTGTCCAAGATAGCTTCTTAACAGAGGAGTGCTCGTTACAACATTGACGTATGGAAGAGAAAGTTGTCTATGAGACAACAAGCACGAAAGTAGGATAAATGCAATAGAAGTGAGGGTGTTTAGAAGTATTGAAGGAGTTTCAATGAGCGATAAATTACGGAATTGTGTAATTGACTACTAACTGGTTGATGTTTCAAGCAGTCCCCTGACTTGCTGGAGTGGAAGAGGATTTAGTGACTAGGATAGAGATAGGAATTCAAAGTTAGTTTGGTCGTGAAGAGAGGACGAAAAAGATAAAGATGAAGGAATATGGCAGAAGTGCATGGAAGCGTTAGAAGGGAAATACTGAGAAGTAGGTACAATGGCGAAACGTCATGTATGTATGCATAATTAAAAAAAGTATTCGAAGAAACTTTTGATCTAGTTATTTAGCTATTGAATCATTATAAGTCTGCTTCAATCTACACGTTTAAAAATCATTCGTTTCGATGAAATGGACGCCGTCCTCGCCTTAAATGTGGATAATATAACCCGGTTAAAATAAAATCGAGATCGAAAATAATAAAGGCTCCGCAGAAAGCGGTGTTATATTATTTATTTATAAAATCGGACTACTATGCTTACATCATAGCAGTACGTAGGGTAGACTATAATTATAATCATTCAAGTTCTTTTCAGATACGATAGGTAATAAAAATTCGGATCCTGATCTGAGTCACAAATTTAATAAAGATTTCCCCACTTTATGGGAATTTTCCCGAAAAACAGGTAGCCACATCGTTGTACTTTTGTTCGAAATTTGCACCAAAGTAAATAAAACTTTAATAAAAAAAAGTAGCTCGAATCATAATTACTTACGCGTGGTAGGTAATTCCTCCTGCCTTGTTACAGTTTTTCCAGTAACTTTTACACGATTTGACTACACATGACGGCATTTTAATATATTTTTTGCCGAGGAAAAATATGTCCGAACGCTACGAAATGGCGGCGCGTTGTAAGACCCGATAAGTATATGTCATGTACAACAAAGGAGATTGTCACACCTTGCATGCACCACATCTCTTTAAGGTAACATGGATTCTGTTTTTCTTTCATTTCTGTGGGGCAAAACAATTAAAAAGGAGATGAGAGAGATAATTTTCACCATAATTAATAATTTAGTCAAAGTAAAAGTAGAAGTTCAAGCCAAATTACTGAATGTTTACAAAAAGGACTGGCAAGGACCATGACAAGGACAGATTATCCCCAGATTATTGCTATATCCACATTTTATAATTTTTACCAGTCAGTCTATACGGACTTGTCGTGGTCCTATTATATCGCTGGGGCTAGCTGAATGCGGAAGGCACTGGACCGGTTATTGTGGAGATTTCTTGGGGAAACCTATGCCCTGCAGTCTGATATTATGATCATCATCATCTTGGCGTTAATGTCCCGGTTGTGCTCTCGCGCATGAGGGCCCGGGGTCCGCCTTGACCATGATCCAGGATTTGGCAGGTAAGATAATTACAGTGGAGCGACTGCCATCTGACCTCCATGACCCTTCTACCAGGTAAACCTGACCAAATTGGATCATGGTTACACATCCAGTCGCCTGAATGTGCAGGTTTCACCACGATGTTTTCCCTCACCGTAAGAGCATCGGTTAGTATTCAACTAATGTACATAACTCAGAAAATAGTCAGTGTTACATGGCCGGAGCGGAATTCGAACCCGGGACCTCTGGCTTACGAGTCGGATACTCAAACCGCTTGGCCACCGACGCTCTCAGTCTAATATTATTATAAATTTTGCCTTGAGGTAAGTCTTTCCTTTGCACTGTAATTTGGGGTTCGTAAAGGCTGGCACCATATTTGCTTCCCTTAGGTTTCCGTTCTGACAAAAACAAAGGTCCCTTAGGCAAAAAAGTCGAACCACATCCCAATCGACCTATCGATACTCGACCTCCTACCTCGACGTTATCTATGTCGCTATCGTCAAGTATAAGTTGGTGCTCTAATGTTCAATTTACACTGGTCAAGGACAGTGTCGAGTGCCGAGTACAAGTAGAGAGGCGAGTGGCGAGCATCCAGACTGTGACTGTTTACACTGCAGCGAGTCCAGTGGAATTAATTTCTCTGTTGAAATAGAATAGCAACTTTGCGCTACAAAATATACACTATAGGTTAAACTTGACTTTTTATACTACATCGTAGCAAGTCCAAAGCCGTGCTCTAAGTTGGGCGGACGCGCGGGTGTGCACTTGCCACAAAAAAACTACTTGCAAGGTAGCTTGCAGGGCAACATGCAAGGCAACTTGCAATCCTAGTTGACTCAGTATTATCTGATCGGTTTACACCACTGTACTTGTCAACTATGATAAACACTTGACCAATGTAAATCGGGCTTAAGAGGCGCTTCCTACGCGCTAGTGTTGCCAAATAATCTATACCCGGCAAATAGTGTCAAAAATAGTTCGTTTTCTTGCCACACTCAAACTTACTTACCTACTAAATACTTCTATGCGAAACGCATTCCTCGAGGTTGGCATTTGTGAGATGAGCCTGAGCATTTAATACGTTAGAGAATTTTATAATTCATTCATTTGAATGAACAGCCATTAGAATTTGTAATGAACTGGCGATCCTCCCCGGCACATTACTATAATGTAAAGCGCGTCCTCGTGAAGCATTATATCCCATGCATATTAAAATCCATTGCATAGTTGAGATAACTTTGTTTAACATATCAGCCGGAAGACGCTCATTGCTGGGCATAGACCTCCCCTAAAAATCTCCACAAAGGCCGGTCCTGTACGTACCGCATCCAGTTGGTACCTGCGTTCTTTACCAGGCCGTCGGTCCACCTTGTAGTCGCCACTCGGAACTTTACTGCCCCGTCGGCCATCACTTCTGCCAGCTATGTGCCCTGCTCGCTGCTACTTAATCCTGGTAATCCTTCGGGCTATGACGGTGACCATAATTGACCTCCTAATTTCTAATTCGATCGCACAATGAGACTCTAAGCATCGCCCTTTGGGTGACAGTGATATTTCTTATATAAGTAGTATAAGTAGAGACGAAACGGATAGTGGTTTGACCAGATACCGGATATCCGGCCAGCCTCTTAGCCGGAAAGCCGGATATCCGGCGGCCGGATATTTGGCTGAACTTAGTCTCTGAACAAGTTTGTGCATTCTGTATTCGTGGGGTGGGACTTTAGACGACTGCATGTATTTACATGGTTTCAAGTCTTCCTTCAATGAGAATAATTTGAACGTTGCACTGAACAATTCTTTCGACCTCGAAAGGAGTCGTAGTTTTGAAATACGGGCTTACACAAGGCCCCCAGCATATAGGAGGACAAATGACTTTAAATATAGAGAAATTTGTATTTTATCCAGTACAAACCTTGATTGACTTTGAAAAAAATTATTTTCCTAAACAACACTTGTCAAAACAACACATGACAGAAATGCGCATTTTTTACGCTGGTCAGCGGGTGTCACCCTGTTGGAAAATTAACGTATCTAATGTCCGCACTCGTGGAAGTTACAAAGTCTCATATATCCCAGAGAAAATCCCAGCGGCTACTGCTCAGAAAAATTAAGGAAGCCGATGAGCAAAATCATTTTTATGGGATTTTCATACATTTTTTACTATCCGGTATCCGGCCTGATATTAACGCGCTATCCGGGATCCGGCCGGATTGTAAATTAAGGCCGGATAGGCCGGATACCGAATAGCAACCGGATATCCGTTTCATATCTACTTATAAAGCCCGCAGTGTGCGGCCACAACTCTGTTCTGTATCACTAGCAAACACAGACTGGTCAAAAACCGGAGACTTGAGATAGTGTGGTAATTCGGGCGAAAATATATTATATAGCGTAACTTCCCGAGCGCGATTCGTCGATGACTATTTATGTATATTTTTTACAAGCTTTTAGTTACTGTCTGTAGATTAAATCTTGCAAGTTAAATTTGACCCGTTTCCGGTTGAGCTGAAATTTTGCACACACCTGTAAGTTCTCTGACAATGCAATGTTATGTTACCATTGAGCTGATTTGATGATGGGCCATAGGCCCTGAAGGTGGCCATAGGAACTCTAAACTACATATTGTAAACCATTTGTAAATTGTAAATTGAGCTCGTTTGATTCGTCCTGACAAATACTCTGACTGATCATAGAGAACGCGCGATAAAAGCTTGCTATATTGTATTTTACAATATTGTTATATTTACAACACTGCGATCTCCAACTCGTCTGCCAAGCGTGGAGGTTATGACAATGACCTCCTCTTTCCTGGGAGAGGTCCTAAATCCTGCAGCGGACTGTTATGGGCTGATGATGATAATGCGAAGAGACACTCAACAAGGTTGAACTTGCTGATGGGCATTTTATTTATTTACCGCCAGTATCTCCTTCCCAAAAACCGCATTCATTTCACCTGTATGGAAATATTCGTCCATCTACACAACCAGCTGCTTCTACGTTTCAGTGTTCATTAGCTCTAATGAATTAGGGTACGGATGGAGCGAGAGCCCGAGTTTATGGTCCGGTGTTCACGGCTCAGTAAAACCTCGTGCAGAAGGGTCAAGTCACGTAGTAAATAAAACAATAAAGTGTTTTATCAACAGCTATGTAGGCTCTAGGTGACAATGTATGACGTGACGTAGTATACGAGAGATTTATGCGAATAATTTCTAGCTCTATCTAGGGCATAGTTTATGCCAAGCGAAGATTAATTGGTATAGTAATCATTAGTTGTTATGATAATTTATTGAATGTTGGTAATGGGAGTGTTGTAAATTCCTGACGTTCAATTTAGTATGGCAAAGGTACTGCAATTATTTTGACATTTAATGTATTTAACATTTATAATTATTTTATTATTTAAGGACATTATGAATTTATGTTTATTGACGCAAAAATGAATTCTATTACTTATGACATTTATTATGTTATAAATCTTATTACTGTTGACATGATGCATTGTATTATTTTAATTATTTATTAGATTATTTTATTTTATTATGGAAATTAAACTTTTGTTAATTTTTATTTATATATTCAATGAATTACCTATATGATGACGATGTATATTTTCAATTAATTATCTATATTATAGTAATGTACAATTACTATATTAATTATATGATGCAATTAATAAATGAATATGAATATGGTATTAGGAGTCATGTAACGAAATGTAGTACAATTAGATACAGGGATCTAGTAAATGGCGTGGAAAACTATGTTAAGCGTAGACTTTGAACTTAATTATGGTAAAAGCACTTGTTTTGCCTCTTCGGCAGTCGTACATTTATTTTTTTATTTATTTTTTTATTAAATCTTCATGCACAAAATAGTACAAAGGCGGACTTAAAGCTAAAATAGCCTTATCTACCAGTCAACCAGGAGGTAAAGAAAAAGTAAGTACATGTAAGTATAGAATAGTTTGCCGTAAGTAGTAATGAATATTGTGCCGTAGTTTAATATATATTTTTGTACTACTGAGTGACAAACGAACAGCTACTAGCGGTAACGGTCGCCCATAACATCTAGAGGATTCATATACTTTTTTATGTAACACAGCAGACAAACAGGCATGCGGGCCACCTGATAGAAAGTAGTCACCGCCGCCTATGGACATCAGCAACACCAGGGGAGTCACCAATGCGTTGCCCGCCTCAAAAGAGACCTCTCATATACCTCTTGAACGATCCCATGTCATAGTCCAAAGGAAACACTGTGGCTGGGAGCTCATTCCACATCCGAATCGTACAAGCGAGAAACGTTCTTTCGACCCTTCGCGTGGTGACCAACAGAGGGTCTACGTAGTGGGGATGAGTACCCAGCCCACGGCGGGTGGTGCGATGGCGGAATTGTGCTGTGGGCACCAGATCGAAAAGTTCCTCGGAACACTCCCCATTGTACAGCCGATAGAACACACACAGGGAGCCAAAGTCCCTTCGGTTAGCCAGTGGTTCTAACTTGCTTGTTTGTATGGGATCGTCGACAATTCGTACGGCGCACACTGTACAAAGTCCAGACGATTAAGCAGGTCGGCAGTTTCGCCGGCCCAAAGATGGGAACAATACTCTATATGAGGCTGCACTTGTGCCTTGTACAGCAGCAGGCGCTGCCCTGGGGTGAAGTATCGCCTGGACCGGTTAAGCACTCCAAGCTTTTTCGAAGCCAGTTCGGCCTTAACTTCTAGGTGACTCCGGAATCGCACGTTATCCGATATGTCGACACAAAGGATCCCGATACTATTTGAGATGGAAAGGGGTGTCCCTTGGAACTGCGGCACTATGACAAAAGGATCCTTTTAATATAAACGTACTCAAGGTTTTTTTCTTAAACACTAAAATAGTTATTTCAATAATTACAAAAACTTAAAACGTTATAGCTTGTGTATATGTGCGTGTGTGTATTTTTGGTAATTTGGAAGTTTATAATGTTTTTGATATTGTCGGTAGGTTAATTTTAATTTGGTAGAGTCGGGAGCCTATTGTAAGGCTGATGTCAGTTGACTCCATTGTCCAAAGTTGAGTACTCGAGTTACAATACCTAATTGTATTATGCCTAGCTTCTTGAGTTAATTTTGCCAGCCCACACAGCTCGGTTATTGTTTATCTGTTAAATTAATACAACATCAAAGTTTTCGAATATTTATAGAATACTTTGGATGTTCACACAAAGGTAAATTGGAAAACTTTGTTTTGCTTACAGACTAAGAATATAATGAATCTATGTCTAGCAATTTATTCAACAAGAATTCATGAAAGACAAACAGACAGTTTTAGCTCGTAGAGTGGATAAATGCGGATATTTAAAAGTGAGGAACTGGCGAAAACAACAGCATAATTACATTTTACAGGAGCAGTAAAAAACTGAAACGGTTTTGATCAAAAGGAGTTCCATTATAGTACACTGGAATAAAACCTCCGGAAAAAAAAAGTATTTTGACCAGAATCGTAATTAAACCGTTATGTTCGCCAGCTCTTCAAGTATTAAAATTTGTCTTTTATCAAAAGTGCCGTCGCAAATTAACCTACAAACCGCCTTGTAACATACAAAAATACCTTAAGGAACTCTTAGTCATAATTCGTGATAAGGTGCCGTGCGTATGTTATTTAGGGTTAAGAATAATTTCCTTGAGCATAGAAAAAGTATTAAACTCATAACAATCGTATCTAGACACTCTTCTATTCTTTCTATAGATTAGATTAGATAAGACTAGAATGGGTTAGGGTTGAGTCCGTTAAATAAATTTGAGAATACTTTTGATAGGATCCGTAGTTACGAATCTCCGACTTAGAAAGTAAAACCCCTTATTGCGCCTCTTTTACTTTGTACAATATAACTTAACCATATTCGCTAGAGGTAACCGCAATTCTTCGGTGGTTCGGCCGTCCAGGCCAATATTACGGTAATAATTCAATATCTATTCGACGCTCATGATGAATTCGATCCCATATTCCTGGACGGTCTCCAAGCCGTGAAACCAATTTCCTTTGTTTGCCTCCGGGAGCTAAAAAGGGGGAGAAATAATGGACGAATAGAAAACTTGTAATTGGCTTTCGTATTTCTCACGGCCACTTCCTTGATTCCCACTGACACTTCAAGGTAATTATTGGGGGATGACAGTAAATAAAGTTTGGCACATTGTTGTGGCGTGGATCGCGGCCGATGCTAGCTATTTTGAAAAAGTCTCCCCTAGACTTGTGCGGAAAGTGCCGGGGGTAAATTGTTCCGATGCATATTTCGCTACGAAAAGACCTAGCAATAAGATAAAAGCGCATCGAAAACGACATACCAAAGGGCAGTGGTGACAGCAATTTTTGAGATGTTTACTTGTTGATGTGACGACAACCAATAGAGTTGAAACTAGCTAGGGAGTACTAAATGTTACGTTTGTAAATATTTAGGTAGTACTGTCATATGTAGGCTAGAATTAGCACACAAATAACAAAAATAATAGGGCCACAAAAATTTGAACCCCTGGCTAACTCTGTGTGCGTTCTATCGGCTGTACAATGGGAAGTGTTCTGAGGAACTTTTCGATCTGGTGCCCACAACAGAATTCCGCGATTGCACTACCCATCGTGGCCTGGGTACTCATCTCCACTACGTGGACCCTCTGTTGGTCACTACGCGAAGGTTTGAAAGAACGTTTCTCGTACGATTCGGATGTGAAATGAGCTTCCTGCTACAGTGTTTCCTTTGGACTATGACATGGGAACGTACAAGGGGTATATACCCCATTGGTATTGTTGGTATTGCTGATGTTCATAGGCGCGGTAACCACTTTCCATCAGGCGGCCCGCTTGCCTACTTGTCTGCCGTATAACATAAAAAAATATTTAAGGGCACTATCTAGCTTTTCCCGAAGGGTTTGTCGTATTTTTAAGCCCTCGTAGATCTCAAATTTTCAGGATAAAATATAGAAGACTACAATAACACACAAAGTTGTCATTTGTCTAGCACCTAAAATACGTCTATTACAAAACTGACAGACAGGCTCATCAAAACCTTTACGGCATTTCCTAAAAACTGCCCCTTTAACGATCCACACCCTGTTAATGGGGGTGTAGTTTGCATATAAAATTATACTAGCACAGTTTTAAAGTCCTAGGAAACTTAGGCTTGAATTTTCACACAAATACGCATGTGGTAGGACGCGTGTGCTTGCGTACATATGTATGTGAGACATAATAGGATCCTGCGTTTTTAGGGCACGCTTTCAATTGCCATACTCTAGAATGAGCGTTCGCCAGGTGCTTATCCACTTGGCTACGAATTTATCGATTAGCGTTTGCGACTGCGACCGCGACCGCAGACCACCTCTGTTTGTGGTATGCTTCACGCTAGCCCACGTGACATTGTTGGCCAAGAGAGTTCACTCACTCACTCACTCTGCACTTTTGTGGTGCGCCACTGTCGTTTGAAACTTCAAAATCACTGGCGGACTGTCATAACTAATTTGTAGTTCCACTTTTAGCCTTATGCAAAGTTATTTTGTTTTATAATTTTTACTTACGTTTACGATAATAGAAAGCTGCTTCCATTATCGGAAACGTTAGTAGAAATGGTAAAGGCAGCACCGTTTCAGCAGATCACAGCGCAACCTCACGCTAGAGCTTCGCCATTGCTCACCGCATAGACCGAGGTAACAGAATAATTAAAAACGATCATGGAAAACGGGTTTATTTTTATGAATTGTAGAGTGGTACCCTGAACTGATTTATGTTGGCCTGCCTGCTCTCGGCAGTTGCACCTTCGAGACATAGAGCTTGAAAGAGGCTTCAAAGTTGTGAAAAGAAAACTATAAGGGAAATAGTCAGCTTTCACACAAATACGCACAAATAGCTTTCACATAAATAAATATTAGAAGATCACACTAAGAAAAAAGGAATTTAGTCTGTCAGCTTTCAGCGCGAGTCGCTCGCACACGGCGCATTCGCGAGATTTGGAAGCCCTAACAATTAAATACTAATTACGGTATATACCGTCATTAATGCTCAATCCGATAAAATTATTCAATCTCATATCTTATCTTAGGCGCAAAAGAAGAAACAAAATAGATTCTCTGAGATTGAAAATAGGCATATATATTAAAGGCTTAAACATCGCCCGTATCAAACTTTACAAAATTACAAATTAAAACCAGAATCCGGGACCCTGGTAACTGGTTGTGTCGATGAAGATGTGGGCAAAATTTAGGAATCTCCATTTGAGGAGCCAGAAAGGCTGGTTTTCCAGTGGCCATTTGCTGAGCCTGTCGACGAGTTCCCAGTCTCCTCCGGCTGCTATTGGCAGGGGATTCTTGTGAATATAGGAGTCTGCTGAGTGGTGGGCTGGGGTGTAACGTTGTCGCCGACTCTGTTGAAGAAAGTTAATTTTGTTACGGGTGTGGTGCGCTGTGACGTCATAGAATGTTTCCGCTCAGTGCCTTATGTACCATTGGGTGGCACACCAAAGCATTGGATCCCATTGGATGCTTGTGTTGGTCACACATGTAGTTTACTTTCTGAATAGTTTGTATTAAACATAGGAATGTAGAGGTATATTTAGAACCGCAGGTATGGCTCATGAAGAGCATGAGTTTTCTTCAAGAGGTGTTAGCTATTAACACGTCGCTGTTGACTTACGAGTTGACAGATAAATTAGACTTTTATTGCAGGAAAATTCTGAGTTCTATTTTTTATTTGCAGAGGTACGAAACCCATTCGTCGTATTTCGTGGCCAAAATATGGATGTAAACAACCCATTTATACAAACCTCGTCAATCCACCAAAACATAGGAACAAATATGAATTCACACCATGTGTCGCTAATTTTACCTTTTATAAGAACCAGGTAGATTAAGTGGTTTTGGATATTACCAAACATCTAACCTACCTAACATAAATATACAAACTTTTCCTCTTTGATATAAAAATGCTTGTCAATTCGTGCTATTTTTTACCTAGTTGAAACTGCTTAGTTACAATTAAGTTTTTCCCTAGAATCAAGAAAGTTACCTTTACTTGAGGCGATCAAAGTTGCACGATGCGACGAGTATCCGAGATTACGAGCTAGGCTAGCCTTAGATTTATACCTGGTTCGTGTCTAGTGCGGATCGTTCATTTTAATTATTGAGTACAGGTAACAGCTACAGTAAGAAGATTAGACATTGCTTGTAAGAGTACTAAATACCTATTTATAATGCCTACCTAGTAAAAATAATAACAACGTAGGTAGGAATTCACTTATTTGATTTATTTTTTTATAGTTCTGCTTCCTTTTGTTTTACTAATACTCATGTAATAAAGTCATGCGAATAACGTCGAACGTCGATTTGGAGAACTAAATAATCCTTACAAAAGCTGTAAATAAATACAAAAATTTTATCACCTGAATGCGAATAACGTCGAACGTCGTTACGAATTAAAATAATACTTACAAAAACTGTAAATAAATGCAGAAACTTTAACACCTTAATCGCTATGTTAATTTAATTTTTACAAATACGAAAATAGCTTGAAATAAATTTGAAAATATGGTGTTTATTACATAGATACCTATTTCTTTCTTTTTTATTTAAGAGGTATCCGTACTGTAGTCAGACCTCTAAACTTATAAACATTAATAATATCTACCAGTTTGTCCAGAACTTTCAACCTCAGTTTAAGGAAAACTATTGCCCCCAACAGATTGGTAAATGAGTAGGGCTAGATACTTGTTTGATAAATCGTTGGCTAGTTGAGCTTGAGTAGGTTCGATGGCTCGCCGGCCAGCGTAAGGTGACCCCTGGGCTACGTTGACTGCCACCACGGCTAGCACAACGATGACTTTGGACACCATTCTTGTATTCTGTAATGGTAATTCGGCTGAATTAGTGATGAAGGTTTAGTGGATTTACCTCATAATCATTATGGCAGTCAAGTGCCGGACATTGACTTTCCCTCATGAGCGCCAATTCACTCTGTCCTGGGCTTGGCGTCTCCAGCGTCCACCTGCTGCCACCTTTCGCAAATGGTCACCCCACCCCGCTTCAGGACATTTTCACTAACCGAACGTTAAATACATTATTATTTTAATACAGATAAAAATCTAATGATACATTATTGTACTCCTAACACTAAAACAAGATATCTGGATCATTATCATAATAATTATATCAGCCGGAAGACGCCCTTTGCTGGGCATAGGCCTCCCCAGAGATCTCCATAAAGGCCGCTCTGTGACTTCCGGATCCAGCTGGTACCTGCGATCTTTAGCACGACGAGGCCTACCCATGCTGCGTCTCCCGGTACGTGGTCACCACTTAAGAACTTTACTGAAACATCGGCCATCTCAAATGTAAGAAAAGGTTGAAATGTACAAAACAACATTGTAAAGTAAGGAAAAGATACGTTATTCTTCGATGTAGCCACCTTAAGCGCGTGTGTGGTTAAAGTAGAAATCAAAAGATAATTTAGACCAGCGAATTGCACCGTGAAACTAAGCGTCAGCATCAACATTTACAAAATTACAGCTTCAAGTGACGGGCCCTGTAGTATCGTGGAGAGCATATGATATTTGTGTCATTTTTTTCTGTTTATAACATATTTATTCCCATAAAAGATATAACGTGTATGTCGTTCCTACAGTTACACTAAAACACTTCACTATTAATCATAGGTACACTGCATTGAATTAAGTACAATAACTAAGTATATCTTTTTCTTTAAATACGACATTCTTTTAATATATATTCGTTTAACTTTGTCTTAAATTCAATGCAAGTTTCCATAGTGTTTATATTGGACGTTAACTTGTAAAAAGTTATTCCGCTCCGGCCATGTACCAATGACTGTTTTCTATGTTATGTACATTAGTTGAATACTAACCGATGCTCTTACGGTGAGGGAAAACATCGTGATGAAACCTGCACATTCAGGCGACTGGATGTGTAACCATGATCCAATCTGGTCAGGTTCCCCTGGTAGCAGGGTCACGGAGGTCAGATGGCAGTTGCACCACTGTAATTACTTGACCTGCCAAATTCTGGATCATAGTCACGGCGGACCTCGGGCCCTCGTGCGCGAGAGCTTAACCGGGACATTACGGCAAGATGATTATTATTTTAACATTTTTTTGCCGTAGTTCGTTCTGATCCTCGGAAGTACAAGATAGCTAGCGCGTCTTGTAGAGCGTGTAGACTCTTTACCGATTTTAATTAAAGTGATTAATATTTTTATTTAAGATTTTCCAGATGAGTGTACACATACAGTAATTATATAGTTACTTAATATTCGTTATGTTCATTTCTTTATATATTTTTTGAGTGGGTGTGAGATATAATAAATAAATAAACATGCTTAGACAATATCATACAGCGCCATCGAGCCCCAAAGTAAGCAAAGCTTGGGTTATGGGTGTTAGATAACTGATAAATAACTTCAATCTTTTTTTTTAAATACATACTCATACATTATCGAATAATGACAAAGGATTTTGATCAATTTGATCTGTGTGACTTGAAGTTCGGACAATTTTGTTTTAGAGGCACTATACTAGATCTCTATCAGATGTATTAGGTGTGACGTAACTAATGAGTTGTAGATAAGTATGCGTACTATTCGGGGATAACGACGTACAAATCCGCGCAATGACCCCATCAGCGACGATAATTCTTTGATTTGGTCATATGTATATGCCAAGTTAATCGGATATCTAATCGTAGTAATAAATATATGTATTTCCACATGTTTTTCCTGTATTGGTGTATTATTGATATTCAAGGATGTATATGATGGAGGTATGGGCTTTTTTTCGCTTTAAAATTTATATATGACGTTTAAAAAATGTCAATTGACAGTAAATTTGCTTGTTGCCATATACTTATTTTATTTATTTATTTCACAGTGATACAGCATATAAAATATTATTCAAAAAGGTTACATTATTAAGTTGTTTTGCCAATTACAAAACCGCAATTTATAATTTTGGTAATTAATATAGCCAGTATAGGTACACGTAATATAAGTAAATATATGTAAGGTATTTAAGTCTTTTTGAGCTTTCTCAATAATTTGTCTGATTTTAGTTCATTCATCACAGCCCGTAACAGTCCACTGCAGGACTTAGGGCCTCTCTCACGAAAGAGGAGGTTATTGCCATAATCTCCACGCTTGGCAGGCGGGTTGGAGATCGCAGTGTTTAAATATAATCATGGAAAATGCTGCTGCCCATTTCCCAGACTACGGAGACTCTTGATCTTTTGCCTTTGAGTGTAAGGAGTTGGTGCTATTCTACTTTGCCGGACACCACACGGCCAAATACCAATATATATGCAAATAGTCTAGTATATCAAATATATTTACAACACTGCGATCTCCAATCCGCCTGCCAGGCGTGGAGATTACGGCAATAACCTCCCCTTTTATAGGAGAAGCCTTAAGTGGTGCAGCTGCAGTAGACTATTATGGACTGTGATGATGATATTGATTTCTGAATAATGTCTATAATATTTTATTGGCTTTGACAGCGTAATTTTGATTTTTGAGTTTTGTAAAGTTTTTATGGAGCGCGCTCGGCAAACACTATCCTTAACTTCTATAGCGCATAGAATTAGCAAGTTAAAGTGGCAGTGGGCTGACAATATGTGCTGAAGAACTGGCCACCGGGAGGTTAGATGTATTCTTGAGTGGAAACTGCGTCTCGGCAACTGTTGAGTAGGATGCCTCTGGGCCACGTGGAGTACCGATTGGCGAAAGGCTGCAGGTGATTGCTGGATGGAAGCATTTCTGGATTGCTGCATAGGCAGGCGGTCATTGGGGGAATGCTATGTCCAACTGTGGAGTAATATCAGTCTAATGATGACGACAGTCTTATAAAAATTTGCTTTTGAAGGTTTTAGAGCAATTATTTATTCATAAATAATAAATAAATAAATAATCTTTAAACTTTATGCACTAAAGGTACATTGGCGGATTTAAAGCTAAAGTAGCCTAATCTACCAGTCAACCGTGAAAACAAAATATGTACGAAATCGGTAGACGGTGCGGGAGAAACAATAAGATAAGGTGAAGGAAGAAATATTTTACATAAATAATTCAATGCTAAATTTATACAATGAACAACAAATACATGATGCTGCCAATTATAATATGGGCAGCATCTTATTTGCCTTGAATAATATTTTTCAAAGAAAATATTGATAAAAGATAATGGTTCGTTATAAAATAAGCACTCTAGTCGTAACGAAAATAATGAGATGATTCGTTTTCTGATTCAAAAGTTTGAACGTTCAAACGTTTTAAGTATTCGGCTTAAGTTGTCTTTCGTTTGTTCTACCTAAGAGGTAGAGTGGTTTGTATTTCCATTTCAATCAAATCGTATAATAATGAACTCGGAAATTAGGTCTACAGCTGGACCCTCTAAATCTAGAAACGTGTCACTTTTTCTGATATTTACGTAAATACCTCAAGTTTAAAACGAATGAGTCGGAAAGCGGACCCTGGCAGAAGCCGGTACTATGCCTTCGGAAGGTAATACCGGCGATGACCTCAAGTTGAAAGTGAATTTTCACTTGCTTGCTTGCAAGTGGAACGACGTGGTCTCTGCCTACTCTTACTTGGAATGTATGTATGTAAACACGAATTTTACAAATTCCAGGATGAGACGAGTGTCCTAGTATACCTTCATTCAACTGCAGTTCGTCTAGTCGTTTACTGTAAACCATAAGCCATATTTCTCTAGATTCAGCTTCGAGCCTTCTGCGTTTGACCATTTGCCGTTCGGCAGTCCTCTGTCCATATCGTGGAAGGAGCCTTGCTACGTGGCGCTTGCCCATAATGCTGTAGACAGTTAGGGCGCTGTAGGTTCTCATACGGCATCGAGTAACGATAGTGGACGTATAATAAAGCCATAAAACGTTGGTCTGCCCGTGCACAATCTAACACAAAAACAATCAGTTTTTGTAGTGACCTAAACTACGACTTTTCGTAGTGATAGTCCCAACCTAGTCACACCTCAAATTCTCTTGGCAGTTTCGCTTTTCAGCCCCATTATATTCATTTTTCATCTTTGTGGTTTTCATCATTTTTTTTTTGCCAGGTTACGCACAGACAGGCTGTTGTTTTATGGGTCGCCTGAAAGTAGGTTAACCTACAGCGCCATCACATTCTACTGTCAGTAAGTCAGTTATTTAACAGTAAAATGGCGGGCAAACACCCGCAATCATAATAAATCATTGAAAGCTCCCGATTAATGAATATATAATCCAGGCATTAATGCCATACAACGCCGACCACTGTCGAGCTCTGATTTCGTGCAAATTGCAAAATTAATTCACATACTGGTGCACAATAAGTCCACAGTGTACGCGATGAGGGGTAGTAATTCAACCGAATTAATTTGAGCAGCCAAAGGGCGTTAGGAAATTACGCATTCCACACTTCAATCTTCGGATCACAGAGACGGCGATAGAATAATGTGGGAGCCGACAAAGCAAAACAGTAAATTCTACGACGATATTACTGACAATAAAAATATACTAACATAGGTATCCCAAATTGAATTGGAAAATTGTGCTGAAAAAAAGATAATCCGATATCACGGTCATTGTTGCTATTAATTTGTTTTGTCTGTTTCTATTGAAATTTATTTTAAATGTCGTAATATTGGGTTGTTATCCATGAAATTGGTTTTGTTTTACGCTCAAATATTTTTTATGGAGATGTTGACCGTTAGGTAAATTATCAAAAAAAGGTTACTTTTGTTACGTGTATTTTTTTATGTTACTTAAAAGTAATAATGCCGATGAGTGCGTTGCAATGTTGCGTGACGTCACGCCTAAGGTGAAGTTTTACTTAAAAGGGATGCCCCCACTCCGTAACACTTAAAACGCTTAATCTTTTTATTTTTTTATTGATTTGGTAAATAAAATAATACCTGTCTAATATTTTTTGTAACCCAAATGACGGACTAATTAGAATTTTAAAATATAGTCCAAGTCATCATTCCTATTGCATACAACAAATATCTCAATTGATACTAGATTTTGAAAATAAAATATGTTTAGATGAGATAGCTGTAAGTCCCTAAAATTGAATAAAAACATTTTCTTAATTTTTTATGGGCTTGAAAATACCCCTTTTCATCCATCCAAACCCACCAAACGTCATCGAAAACCAGTTTATCTTTTTTATGCTAGGCAGTGACAAACGATCAGACAGCCCACATGGTGGTAAACAGTGACTGTCGCCCGTATCATCTACGATTCATGCATTTAGGTTGCAAGCAACAAAAATAGTGCGGTATCGTTGCCTTAGTGCTTATTTGGCTGATCTCCCGTTGAAATTTTAATGAAGCGACATTATGTCACAGTAGGTCGTGGTCACAAGAATCTGTGTTCGTCCATGATAGCGCAGACATATTATAATCTGAGCTAAATTATTTATCTGAACCGGTGACGGCGTCGCTGTTGGCAAAATGGCGATACTTAGTTCCAGTTTTGGCCACCGGACCAGATATATTTGTGGCACTCTAAACGTAGCGTTCCGTGGTCGTCCGCCGTGCGTGCAAACCCGCCTTAAGATGAAATGCACATAAATTGATATTTTGCAGGGACCATGGACCATGGAGAAATATCTAGATCATGAAGATCAACCTGATTTTAGTGACAATGTATGTGCAGTGAATAGCCATTAAAGTCTTATATTATTTAAACTCTGTATTTGAGCTGACTACCACAAGCCTACAAGTAGCTACAACAGCGATTTTTTTTAATTTAACACTTTATTGCACACAATAAACACACAGGACACACAGGCACTACTTATTTCTTAAAAGAAATTTCTTCCAGCCCTACATTATAAAGTAAACTAAAAAAAGACGAACTGAAATATAACCATCAATGACGTTCGATCACTAGATTTGAGACAAGCTTTTAGATGAAAGCCTTTTCATTTTCAATTACTTGTATTGACAAGGCAAAAAAGAAAGATGCCGCGGGCCCTTCATCCTAAATGCATCCCTGTCAGAAACTCATAACTCAACAGTAATGAAGCTTACATTATGTCGCAGAGTTCGTAACGCTGATGTCAGTTACTCGAAAGGCGACATTCGTCAAATGTGGCCCAACGTACTTATTCATTTAACATTCATTGGCATTATTAATAACATTTCATAAGCTATAGGCGTGTGTGCTTTTGTTAGTACATACAGGAGTGGAAATACTCTGTCTGGCCCGTTTCTGCCATAAAGCAACAATGCATACTTCATGCGCTAAAAGAGTAGCGTACATTGAACACATTTGACGAAACTTACGAAATTCATCATTTGAATTTTTGCACATCATCAGGTCATGAGGTCATTTAAAATGGTAACGCGGGCAAAACCAAAACTGTCATAAAAACTATTTCCACGCGGATGAACTCGCGGGTAAAAGCTAGTATATCATAAAACGGGAAATAAAAATGGGATTAACTACATCCCTCTTTGTATTATGACACTTGGAAATATCTACGGAAGCGAAGTCGACAACAAAAGCTAGCATGGACTGAGGTGATTTATTTTTCTTTTCTGTTATTGTTCATTGTGGCATTGCAAAATTTTTGCAATGGTGGGACTGTCCTCTTTCCTTTATTGACTTTATTTCATTGATATGGAATCTATTGGTATTAGGGCTTGCAAATTGAATATTCGAATTATTCGAATATTCGTCCTATTTCAATTTTCGAATAGTAATTTAGGTAAAATACCAATATTCGATTTTTTTTCAATCATCTGAATATGAGTCCGCGTGTCTTATTTTTGTGGTACTTAATCTAAGGGATCGTGTGAATGCACTTACCAAAAGCTCGATGACTCGTGCGCGTGTGTTGAGCAGAATACGCTATGCGAGATGTATTCTGTCTGATACATGTTTTAGTATAAAATATTTTAATATTATTTGATTGACGACCTGAATCGTTCAGTGGTCAACATACCAGTCAGCTACGCAAGAGGTCCCGGGTTCGATTCCCGGCCGGGCAGAAATTTAAATGATGAATTTTAATTTCTGTTACGGGTCCGGGTGTTCTATGTGTAATAAATATGTATTTCAAAAAGTATATAAGTAGTAAACCAGTTAGCTAGCACCCATAGCACAAGCTTTGCTTAGTTTGGGGCTAGATGGCGCTGTGTGAATTTGTCCACGAATATTTATTATTATTATTTTAATTTTAACTTACCTATTACAGGATATAATTTTTTCTTGTTAAGTTCAAATATTTATGTATTGTGCACGTCTTGAACTGCTTCCAGCCATCACGTTCTCTTTGCTGTAGGCCTGCTGGAAGAAATTTCTTTTTAGAAATAAGTAGTGCCTTTTGTGTCATGTATATATTTGCCAAATCTTTGTTACCATTTTTGTGTGCAATAAACTATAAAATAAAATAAATAAATACAAAATCGTTTAGCAGTCTGATTTCGTGAAATAACTAATCTTAGGTTCTGACTGACCTAATGCTAGTTTCTCACTCTCACGAGGGCCTCGCGTGAGGAGAGACGAGGCGAGGCGCCCTCTTCACTCTTTCGAGGCAGGGTACTTTGTATTGTACTGTATTCATGACTACTGGCGACGGAATCGCGACACAAGGAGACCGATTACACTCTCACCTCGCGAGAGTTAAGGGGATTCAATTTCCCTACAAAATTTATTTTTCCATTCTTTAAGTCGTTTGAGTGTTTAGTAATTGAATTATGGTTTATACTCTTTGTAAATGTAAACAAGTCCGGCGATATCGGCCCCGATGTCAAGTCTCGAATCACTGCAGCTTGGGCCAAATGACGGGAACTCACGGCAGTCACCTGTGAGCTCAAAGGGCTTATATTATACAAGAGTTTAATTAGACCGGAGATGCTCTATGGCTGCGAGATATGGCGAGCGCTTACGAAACACTTTCGCGAACTCCACTGTGCGGAGTTACGCGACTCGATGGAGTACGTAACGAATATATCCGTGGCAGCTTTGGCGTGTAGGATATCGCAGATAAGATCGAGAAGGCGCGTCTGCGCTAATTTGGTCAGATGTTGCATGAGCCTCAGGGATACGTGGGAAATAGGAGCCTGTAACTATCGGTATCAGGAAAGAGTCCCCGTGGGTGACCCAAAAAGCGATGGATTGACACCGCTGACTCGAATGCGAGAGCCAACGGCTTACGACGAGAGGATGACGAAGACTGTTGTGACTGACTGTTGTGAAGACTGTGATGTCCATAGGCGGCGGTGACCACTTTCCATCAGGTGGCCCGCTTGCCTGTTTGTCTGCTAAGTAACATAAAAAAAAAAAAAAAAAAAAACTGGGCGAAGTGGAGAAGAATGAGTAGAAAAGCGGACCCTGGCAGTTGCCGGGATAAGCGCTAAGACGATGATGATGATGATGACTCATTGTAAATGTATTCAAAGATGGCGTTGTTTTGTGATATTGTGATTTTTCTTTTACATTGCCATGTTTTATATTATTAACATGTAGAAATCTATTTCACGCTCATTTGTATACATTTACTAACGGCCAATTGCAAAAACTTACATTAAAAACGCGGTGAAAGCCCTGATTCCAGATTTCACAATATATTGAATAATATTCGAATACTCGAATATCACCCGCAAAAATATTCGAATACCTAAATTTTCGAATATTTGCAAGCCCAAATTGGTATGTAATGTCTTACCCACACGTTTCGCGAAAATCTATCGTAATATTGGGTGGACTTCCGGCATTCCATTTTCTCACGAACAACTTAACCAAGCCCAGTAAACCAGATATCAGGTGACAGGGTCACTCGGCGCCCTTCCCTCAATATCATCAAAACTTACATCAGTCGCCTCTATGCTTCATTATGCGTCGAAAATTTCTAATTTCGCGTCACTCAAACTTCAATATCTTCGGAACGGCAAGTCAAATCGCAAAAATATAAAGTGCTTTGTGATTTTTAGGATAAAGTCTCTCTAAACACTAAATTTAAGGACCAGAATCATTTACAAAAAATTATTACACTATTTGAAACTAGACAATTTGAAATTCAATCGGGATAATAACGATTTCAAAAATCGAATGGGGCTGTGTCTGGAACACACGGCCGTTGGTTTTAACGAGAAAAGTCTATGCTCACGGGGTACTCTCATCTACACCCGAATGTTTTTAAATATTTACAAACGATTCTCAACACCAATGGGGGAGTCGCATGGCTTAAGTAATCCGATGGACCCTTGACTAAAAGTGCTTTATCTCGTCCCTTTGAATTTTTAAATTTAGATTTAATGGTTTTCCTTTCATTTAATTTACCATTTTATGTATCAGAGATTTAATCCATTGGGCGGATATTGGTGCTATAAAAGTACAAAGTGTAATTTTTGTATTTTGGGCGGTTCGATTCCCGGGTGTGTCAAACGTATTTCCAAAAATCTTTGGACGGAATTCAAAGTATTTTTTAATCAAAATGAAGTCTTCTTTCTGTAAAATTTTTTATCTACAATATTTAAATACTTCCCCTCCGTGTGGCATACCCCTGGGACGTGCCTTGTACGTGCCTTGACGTGCTAAACAGTACTTATAATGTTTCATTGTGAATTTAAAGACGTTTCACGTCAAAATCGAGTCTAAAATTTAAAACCGAAAACAGCCAAATCCAATGCAGAGCATTAAGAGGCCCAATATTTGAGTCTAAAATCAAATAAGTCCGCCGAGAACTCAGAAAATAGCAATCATTTGAAATTAACGAAACTCCGTCAGCATTCAAGCGGCCCGCATCTCTCTATCACAGAGGACTATGCTCAAGTACCCGTGATATTGCTTCCACACCTTTCAGGTTGACTAGAAGAGATCTCTTGCAGAGATAAGCTCGCCTTTGTAAACTATCTTTAAGTCTTATGTAACATTATTTCATGTACAATAAATAAAATATACTATGCCCAGGTCACACGGTGTGCCACAAAGCGACTCAAAATCGAGAGTACGACTAGCTAGCGTTATAACTCGTTATAACTCGAAAACATTGGTCCTGGAACACTAGTTTCTAAAGAGAAATAATAATACTCATCGAGATAACATGTTGACAGCTCCCAAACTTAAACCGTAATAACTCGGAAACTATTGATCTTAGGACACTAGTTCCTAAATAGAAAGGATAGTAGATACTCGTCTAAATTTTGGAAAACAGCTGTTAAACTTAAAACAGATTATAACTCGGAAACTATTGGTCCAGGAACGTGTTATAGCTATCAATTTCAAAAACCTCCATTCATGTGGAGGAGGCTCAAGTCCAGCGATTACGCTGTTGATGTGTGTTGTTATAAGTATTAAGAGTATAATGTATGCAAATGAGAATAAACTAGATTACTAATCACCCGTATAGGTATAGAGCGCATGTTTCAAAAGAAACAGCTGTAACACATTATCAGATGAACAGACCCGCATGACTGGCGCCCTATATAAATGACAATTTCGACCTCTAGAAGTCAACCAGTATAATATAAATATAAATAATATAACGTTTTTATGCCTCCAATTTTCCTCAAAGGTTATCCCACGTTGAAAACGATCTAGTCTATTTTTAAAGCCTAATTAATAATTTATCTTCGAATTAATTACTGTCAAACACCAAAACCTGAATTTTGGTTTTATTATTTTATATCCTTATTATTTATCTATATTGCATCACATCCTTCGCAGACCGATACTAAAGTTGTACGTCTTCCACATTTGCGGAGATTAAATAAATATCCTGGCCGGCTTGTTGGGAGATTGAGATGGCATGGATACTCATAATTACAACAAAATGAATAGAACAGCTATGATATTATAATGGGATATTAATGCGGCCCCAGTCTAGTGACTGGATACCATAAATAATCATTAACGCGTTAATGTTCCGGTTGGCTCTCGCGCACAAGGGACCGGCGTTCGTTCGTAAGAGCGCCGGTTAGCATTAAACTAATGTACTTAACTCAGAAAAGAGTCATTAATACATGGCCGAGATTGATTCGAACCCAGTACCTCTCGCTTACGAGTCGGATAACCACACGGCCGCTAAGAATAAGACATTAAACAATACACGCCGATGCCAGTAATAGAATGAGTGACCGTTTGTACTTTGAGGCTAATCGAACTTCAGCACCGCGTCGAGCCCTTTACTTGTAAATGTAACTCCTAATGCCGTTGGCAAAGCGAAAATGACGAAGGTTTACCGCTGGAGATCCTGAGACTGGTTGAATAGTCTCAGATAAGCACCCCGTGAATAAACCTATATTATTATAATTACTTATGATAGACGAATGGCGAGGATAGACAGAAAGTTTTTTAAATCTAGCCCCCTGCAACTGTAATACACTTATTATATTACATTAAAAATGACAAATATAACTATTACAAAAATAACAATATACATACATAGGTACATATATATGATATGGGGCACCACGAGATTTACACAGCTAGATGAGCACACAATCACGCGCACATACAACTCACGCACACACACACACACGCATGTACACACACACATGCGCGCACGCACACACACACACACACACACACACACACGCACACATAGACACAAGCATTCACTAGAATTGCAAGAGCGCACGCTACTGTTACTATTATTGTTTACTTTTGTTTTATTTAATTTGTATTATGTTGATTTTCTCCATGTTGGCCATTCTGATGGACTCAAATGTAAACTAGAACTGATCAATTCCTTGAGGTTTGGGACCTGGAGACCTAAGATACAGACGAAAGTCTAGTTTAGGCTCCAGTCTCACAATCTTGAACTGTAAACTGAAAATTGTAACCTTAAACACTGTATGTGAGAAAATAAATTATTTATTTTTATTTATTATTATTATTTGTGAATAAGAGACGGTTAAAAAATCCTTGGATTGTTCGTCAAAATGGTCGTCACAGCGGCCTTCATTTCTTCAGTGTTCGAAAATTTCCTTCCCGTTAGGTTTTTATCCAAATTTTTAAAACGAAATAATCGCACGGTGCCATATCTGGACTATGCGGGTGATGCTTAAGTTACATAAAGTCGTTCTTGCTTATGACCGACCTGCAAAATTCAAAATATTTTACTGAGTTTGCCTCTTCGTTTTGTTTTAATTGCTTCTCGCAATTGGTCAAGTAAACTGGCATAGAAAGCGGCGTTCATCGTACTATTTTTTGGTAAATACATCCTTCTACATCCCAAAAAGTTGTTGTTTCCTGCTGATGGACGAACCTTGAACTTGCGCGGTTGCTTCTCTCATTTAAATTTCACCTGCAACGACTCCTGTTTGCTTTCAGGGTTCCATTGGCGAATCCAGGGTTCATCGCAGGTTATTATTCTTGAGATCTTTTTTTCTTCTTTATCTTTTGACATGTCCAAAAATGCTTCACAACATTCGACGCGTCGTTGTCATAGTAGGGTGACAATATTCTGGGCATATAATAATAATAATAATAATTTCTTTAATTCAGGAAAATAAAGCATCCTTCGGGCGCTCGCCTTTGATATCTCCAAATATTCGTGAATAGTTACGTGAATTTCTTTTACTGTTTAACTCTCCTATCTGCTAGTATTATTTTTTCACTTTGTTCGTTTCTTCTGTGACTGCCGAAACCGGTCGCCCACTACGAATCGTCTTCCAAGCTCTCTCTGTTTAAAATGTTTAGACTAAAATTTTATCACAAAATCCCCAAATACATTTCACACAGGTACGTTGTTTGATTTGTGATGAAGTATTTCCTTCTTAAGTTAGGAATGTAATAACGGCACGTTCCTCAATGTTAAGCATTTTATTATTTTCCTCCAACAAGTAAGATTAATTATGTACCATTCGGAAGACAAGCAATAAAATCAAATGAATACTACTATTTTCAAATAAGGAATCTATCAGTTTAAAAACGATCAAGTGGCCAGTATTATTTTTGTAACTTTATTTAACAAAGTAGATCATATATCAGCCACTCCTCGTAGTTTAGTTTAGTTTTAGTTATTTGGAAAAAAACTATTTAATTTTTAATTGAGATGAAATAGCAACAAAATTAAGCAAGTACACCTTAAAGTACATACATTGAGACAGATGTGCATAACATTTATAGCCATTATTATTTGTAATAGGAAATACCCATTGGTGCCTAATGAATCACTAACAATAATGTTCATACTTTGTTAATTAATTTACCTCTAACCTATTAATTTATTTACGAAATAGATAAGTAAGTATTACAATTACTAATAGTGGAATGTATTTAGCAATAATGCATTGTCATGGTATCCTGTTATGATTTACCAAGTTTAAACGACGTATTTCATTAGCTAATGGGATGTGTTCCATCCTTTATAAAAATATTTTATGAGAATCACTAAGGGAAGGTTGAATTTGCAAACTTGTTTGTAGGAAAACCCGAGAGACAAAAATACGTGATAGCTCCCAAATTTTGATGGTTTTTGAACACAGTCGTATTTTGAGTCAGCTAGCTCTCCAGATAATGTCAAATGGTCTGGCAGGCTAACGTGAGAGCAAATCAAAGTAGAATGTATTCCTCATAGAATAAGGTCCATTTTCGTACCACATAAATAATTGTTTACGTCGCTTCGCTTCCCAAAAGGCTTGACACAAAAATATATCCTATTCTATGAGCAATTTGCTTCTGAACTTAATCGGCTGAATTTAGCCAGGTGTAATAAGCGCAAAGCGAACAGGAGTGGCCTTCACGAGTAATCCTGGCCATCCTTTTAGGTGGATTACTGGCTCCTGCTGAGAACACTGCATTTGCAATATCAGTCCTCAATCTTATTTTGTTTTCGAACGAATTCGACTATGCAGACAATCTACAGTCCGTCAACTTTGTTAGCAATACAATAGCGGCGACTCTCGACAACTTAAACTGATGGATTATAGAAAGGCCATCTGTATCCAATATTAAACAAAGTCGCTTCCCGCCGTTGCCTCTATATATACATACATACTGCCTGTATACGATGTACAATAATGTACATTGTATAAAACAAAGTCGCTTCCCGCTGTCCCTCCCTATGTATCTATGTACGCTTAGATCTTTTAAACTTCCCAACGGATTTTAATGCAGCTTTCAACAATAGATAGAGTGATATAAGAGGAAAGTTTATAAACATTAAAAAATGGTAGATAGGGGTTAAGTAGGTGTACGCGAATGAAGTCCGCCGAGTACTCTAGTTATACAATACTTGTGTAAAGATATTAAGAAATAGTAGCTTTAGCTAGTGTCAAATAAGTAGAGACTTGGCGGGTCACGTGGTTCGACTTGCGCTGTATACGATTACCTACTCGAAATCCCCTCCGCTGTCATTTGACAAGTCTCTTCTTTCATCATTTGACAGCATTTTCTCGGATTAGGATCGGATGCTGTATGTAAGCTCACTTAATAATAAAGGCAAGAGCAAAGCTTAATTGAGAAGGGATGTTCGACAATTCCGCTCCGACTCATTAAGTTGTTCCGGGGGTAAAAGTTACCCCTCCGTCTAACTTTTGCATTTGAACATTGAAAACAACTACAAGCCGTCTTACGTACAAGGTTTTTGGGCCAACAATAGGAAACAAAAGTAGGAAAATTCTAATACTATAATCATCATTCTCGGGCAGGTAAATATACATATATCGTAATATATTTGTAACCTAAGGCTAGACTAGAGACTTTGATAATGTACTTACCTACCTTCTAGTTTACAGTCACTTGCACCAAACTTGATGTTGAGTAGACGAGGATGCACTATACTATAATATGAATCTGATGAATAAATAAATAATAATGATATGCTACAGCAATAGAGAGCGGCTGAAATAATAATAAAAGATCGCTCCGTACAATAGTCTGGAAATCTAACAAAAATGCATCGGCCGTACATTTGGCCGGAACATACTAAAACTTACTGCAATATTGCATTTGTCTGACTGATGCTAAACTCATTGCATTAATAAAATAGTACTTTATGCAACCCACATATGAATGGTGGATTAAAATATGAGTATTTGTTTATCATACGAAAATAGCTTTTAACACGAGTGTTTTAATACCTAATTATATGCAGTTGCATACACTATCTACACTCATATTTTCATGTTAAAATTTCGCACCTATATTTTTATACCTATACCTTTGCTGCGAGTCAGTTTTGTTGTACCTACGCGTCAAATATATCAAGCGGCAAATTCCCTTCACTACTTTCATATTTATGGATTCATTTGCTTCAAACATAAAAAAATGTTCACAAACACAAATTACAATTACAAATTAAAATCACAAATTATAATCACAAATTACAAATCAGTCGTGGTTGGCGAGGGATACGTTTATCTACGGCCATAGGGCGGTCAGCGAATCACTGTGTGTTTCCTTCCTACTTTCCTATCCCCCTCCTTTTTGACGATTGAAAGAGATATTTATAATAAAGAAATTTTGAATTTTGAATACAACAATTACAACAATATTCTGTTTGGCGAGAAAATAATTCCATACTACACAATCACAAACATAAAGAGGAAAGTTTTTAAATTTGAATTTGGTAATGACATATTTAGGAATGTTATTAATAAAATGATTATGATTGTGAGCATATGATATTATCGCGCGGTATTATTTATTACACCTGTGTGGAGGAAAAATTTTTATTCAATATTTGCCGTCATTCAATATTTTCATCGTGATCAACCTTGATCTGACTTTATTACTCATTAGCTCAATATGATGCGCTGCCTGTGTAAATATTTTTACTGAGTAATTAGACTTATATTAAAGAAAATGTGTTCTTAGACGTTTACGAAATAAATAATCAAAGTAAATCAGGAGTCTCGAAGGGGGTAATTATCGTATGTGACTGAAAAGTGTAATAAACTTTGTGTGTAGCCGTATCTTCCCTTTCCGAATATTCCTCAGGTCCAACATACAAATTATGGTACTATAGTATTGCAAATTACCATTGACTGCTTTCCATCAGGCAGGCCATAAGCTTGTTGGCCACCTTTGTCGTATAAGAAAAAGGACAGATAGATGAAGTCAATAATATGAAGGTCCTATCCCAGAATGACACTTCATCCTTTTTTCTAGAAAGCGGAAATTTTACCTTCTCTTACTTATACATGAGTCATGTCACAATCATGAAGATTGTCCCCTGTTTCCCATAATTACTTACGTATTCTTCCTCAAAATACTAAAGAAAATAATCTCGTTGGGAAAACCCGTTGCGTAGAGTTAATAAAAGTGCAGCCCGACGTCATCACGATCCACTGGGTGGTGCTATCTCTTTCGTCATCACGCATAATGTGTGTTACTGTCTCCCTCTTATTGTTATTTACTACATCGCTGTGTTAATTATATAAATGGTCAAAGACTCGAACAACCAGTATATTGACATTTGTTTGGGACGCTACACGCGTGCCGCAAAAGAGTGATTTTTTATTCACATATTTGCAATAGACTAGTGGTTTTTGTAAGTTATCGAGTCTTCTTATTGAGTTTCATCGATATTTAGTGAACACTGAAATTATTGAAGTAAGTTTTATTTATTATATTTGCTTTATTATACTTTTATGGCCTTCGATAATTTAGTGACATTCAAATAAACAAAAAATGTTATGCTCTTCACGATCGAAACAAAAATTTAATTAATTATTATTTTGAAGAGAGTTTATTACCCAGATAAACAATGTTTCTTTCCTATAGTTGAAAGATAAGCTTGACCTCGCATAAAAATACTGTCAACTGATAGGTCCACTATATGCACTTATTTATTAATGTCTAGGTACTGTTCACAATGAATTCTAAACTAGTACAAAGTTCATTAGCTGTGTTGCAAAGAGTATAAAAATGTAGGGAGAAATATGATTTTGGTTGGTTTGGATTTAATAATTCATTTTATGCTCTTGTTTGTTGAAAAGTTGGTATGCAAATTAAATGGTTGAATAATATATACCTGATATCTGTTCATTCATTTGTAATAATGAGCTTGAATTGAATTATTCAATAATCTGATTCCATTTGTTAAATCTACCTAATAAATAGAATAGATTTGAAGGTGTCCCATTTTTGACACTTTGCAAAGTGAGAACGTCTTAGACTACGAAATTAGTAAGCAATATCAAAATTAGAATTTTCACCCCTGTGCAACGCAAGTAAAATTCAAGTTTGAAAAATTGTTCTATCTTTCTAGTAGGTATAAGTGATGAATATGCGTTTGTATACTTTTTGCACGCGTATTTATTGTTACGAACTTGCAAATGGCAATACTAGCCTTACGAACCAGTGGCGACCTTTTTGATGTCGCTGTTACAATGACCAAACCAATTTTTTTTAATGATCATAGAACTATACCTCTAAACTCAGTCTGAACTGTTTAAAACATATAACTGTTTCTATCGTTACTTTTACTACTTCAGTTTTAACTATGTTCAGGCAGACTTTAGTTTAGAGTTATCATAATAAGTATTGTTTGATAAATAATTTGAACATAAAAACTTCGTTCAAATAATATAACAGAGAAAATAAAAAAGGTGCCAATATAAGGCATTGGCTTACTGTACAAACCTTTAACTGTCATATCCGCCCGATCTAAACACACATACTATCATCTACTACCTACCTGCCATTATATCACTGGATGGGGTCGACTCAATATGTCTCTTTCTTCCATTGAACCCTATCACCCAACCCCTTACACTCATGGGTGTCGTACAAGGCGTCTAATGTGTTCGAGGCAAAAGATCAAGAGTCTCCGTAGTCTGAATAATGGGCAGCAGCATTTTCCATTGTTATATTTAAACACTGCGATCTCCAACCCGCCTGCCAAGCGTGGAGATTATGACAATAACCTCCCCTTTCGTGGGAGAGGCCCTAAGTCCTGCAGTGGACTGTTACAGGCTGTGATGATGACTCGTCATTTCGGTACGCACTCCTTTCAGTCCATCCATTTTTTCTTAGGTCGGCCACTACCTAAGTATCCATCCACATCCATATTCATCGCCTTCCTTGTCATTAATACTCATCATCATTATGACTTTCATCGCTCTGCATAACCTATTCAATACCTACCCATACGCTACCCAATATACCAATTATAATAATAACTCTTCCACAAACATTCCCCATTCAGATTGTGGATTTAGCTACTTGAAGAGGTTTTTCCTAGTAATAGAGATGTTCAAGAAGGATTTGCAAAGATTTAGGGGTTGGGATAAAAGGAAAAGCGTTTACGTACTTTTGGTAACTGCTTATCATGAGGGTCTTATGCTTGGCAAACAAATTTTAGAGGTCAAAAAACACGCGAGTGCACAACTTTTTTTTATTTGACATTACTCACAGATTTCACATTATATTCGCATTTTCTTTTGATTTAGGTACTTTTCTCGTGAATTTACAAAATTCTTATTCTACAGATTTCTAAGTTGGCTGATATGGGCTTTCTTCTTATCGTGTCAATTATCAATAGGTTAAGTAAAAAATGGGCCAATCAGATAGTAGGTGTCAATGCTACCTGTCTATGTACATTAGGTATGGAAATTACTACACAACACTAGAATAATATGAGCAACTATTACGGCTAAACAAATAAGTATATACCTAGGTGAACTTTTAGTATTATGTACTAAAGGCTGTAGGTAGAGTGTAGGGTCATTTAGCTAAGTTCAAGCAAACGTCCAACTGTTCAACACTTCATAAATAGAATTATAAAATTTTCCAAATGTGTCTTGTTTATTCTGTGCTTATATTGAGGAAGTCGGATTTAGTATAGACATCTACCTATCTAATTTTGTCCTTATTGCCGATTGTAAATTATTCTAAAATGTGGTCTGGACGAGGAAAAACAGTGATGTTCAATAAAAACTGAATGTGTCATCAAAAAAATTACACGAGTTATAAAATCTATATACCTATAATCAAATCTAAGTAGGTAAAGTTTTTTGCCGACCACCGCCTTATGTGTCGCCTCCAAGCAATGATATTTAAGGATAAAGTAGCCGGCGCAATTACGAATATGGGCAGATCATCTTAATCATCCAAATGCACCGCTTTCCACCAGATGGGATGTCTTCCTGCCTGCTATCGTTTGTCATTGCGTAGTTAAATAAAAATCTTGCGTTTAAGTTATATAAAAAAGTTATATACCTATCTTAAGATGTATAGTGGTAAAAACGGCACATCTGCTATTTCGGCTTCATAGAGCCCTTCTCGTAGGTATGATTAAAATATATTCTTGGAAAATCAGACATCTTGCTTGCCTTCCAACCAGATTATCTATCTAGCGTTTTGAGTACGATAATGTATTTAGATAGAGAGAGTTCCTGAGCGGAAACTATGGGTCCTTGAACATAATGAGGACGCCCTGAAGCTAGGTAGAGTGACGATTTGCAAAAGGCAGGAAAGGGAATTCATCAGAATGAGAAAGCCTATGCCCAGGACTAGACTCATCTTGGCGTTAATGTCCTGGTTGTGCTCTCGCGCACGAGGGCGCGGGGTCCGCCGTGACCATGATCCAGGATTTGGCAGGTCAGGTAATTGCAGTGGAGCGACTGCCATCTGACCTCCATGACCCTGCTACCAGGGGAGCCTGACCAGATTGGATCATGGTTACACATCCAGTCGCCTGAATGTGCAGATTTCATCACGATGTTTTCCCTCACCGTAAGAACATCGGTTAGAATTCAACTAGTGCCCAGGACTAGACTAAGATACACTAATAAGGCTGAGATAAAGCCCCTAAACCTTCATCGCTAATAATTGAACTAAATTACCATTACAGAAAACAAGAATGGCGTCCAAACTCCTCATTGTACTAGCCGTGGTTGCAGTCACCGCAGCCCAGAGGTCACCATACGCTGGCAGGCGACCCATCGGGTATCCCTCCATCGTACCTGTTCAGGCTGAAACAGAAAACGATTTGACAAACAGGTATTTAATCCTATTTGCCTATATGATGTGGGCAATAAATCTTTAGTCTTATGGAAAGCTCAGGACAAAGTGTAAGTATTATTGTGTTTAAGCTTAGCAGTCTGACTAAAGTAGACTACCTTTACTATAAAAAAGAATGAATCACCTGTGTACAGTAGCTCTTATTTTAAAGCTTATTAACTTATTATTAATTATGTAACTACCTATTTGAAAATATCACAATCAGCGCAGTGATTAAGCTGTTAAAATGTTGTCATTTTCAATATTGGTGAGGATTATTAATATATTATTTGAAACGACATTCGACGTTATTCCTATGACTTTACCACAACAGTCTCTCTTGATCTTGACTTGAATATAATTTAAAGCTAAAAAATACAATAACTCAAAAGTGTCAATAGTTAAATACATAAAAGGAATTGGAACTAGAAAAACTGTGCGAAATATGCGAGTGAAGGTATTTAGCACTCTCAATGTCTAAATTTCATATTGTATCTGATACCGGTACTCGATTTATTTATTTATTCATATGGCAAAAATACAAAACACGATAAACATATTCAGCTACAAATTTAAATCAAATTAATTAAACTCAATGATTATAATAAAAAAAAATCGTGTACAAATTCACACAGTGCCATCTAGCCCCAAACTAAGCAAAGCTTGTACTATGGGTGCTAGATAACTGATATATTATTTAAATAATTTTAAATATATACTTATTAAACAACCCAGACCCGCAACAGAAATTTAAATTTATCATTTCAATTTCTGCCCGGCCGGGAATCGAACCCGGGACCTCTTGCGTAGCAGACCGGTATGTTGACCATTGAACCACTCAGGTCGTCAACTAGACACGACCAATGAATAAATAACTATCTTAGTTAAATCTAGCTCGTAATCTAGGGATAGGTACTCGACGCGTCGTGCAACTTTGTTCGTCTCACGCAAAAGGCAACTTTCTCGTTTCTAGGGAAAAACTTACTTGTAACTTCTTAATGACAAAGCAGTTTCAACCAGGTAAAAAAATGCCACAGCTACAAAGCAATTAAGTCTATACAGTGGTCTATACTAATATAGGTATTTCGAAGAGAAAAAGTTTGTGTATTTAAGTTTGGAAGGTTGGACGTTTGGTACTCTTCGAAACCACTATATTCACTATATTTACCACTTTATTATAACTGTTTTTTTCACTATAGGGAAGCTACACTAGCACATACTGACAATGTCATGCCAGCCAGTGCTGACAAAGTCATAGGATAGTTTTGAACCCAGAAAAATAATAGAATCCCGCCAGATAGTTTAATAGGTATTTACAGAGTTCCGATTTCCGAACTGAGCGCAGGGGAAATAGTCAAGTCAAGACTGTGATATTCATCGGGTTTGACGCTGTCTTTTCATCGGCTTAAGGCGTTTGCAAATATTTATTGGCAGTGGAACACCAAGACGTGAATGTTGAAAACGTCTGCAAATAAAAAATGGGCATTAAATTTTCTGTCGTTAGCTAATTTTCAACACTGCAAGATCTATTTTAGCTGTTCAGCGTGCAGATAGCTACACCTTTTGGTGAAGGCCTATGTTATATCTAGGCACATTAGACGGTAACGCGCAACTTTTTTTTGCCGTTTGCGCCGAACACATGATGCGACGTAATTTTCCATAGAAATATTTGTGCCCAAGAGAAATATAGAGTTTTGTATTATATCTATTACTTAAAGAGTGTGTATTTTGACCTTTTGTTATAAAACTGTCAATATGAAATAAATATACATCAAATCTGCGTGCTTTATTTTAATATCGAGAAACATAAACACAATACAATCAATTTATACACAAAAACCGGTACTAAACACTCAACAAGCTCCCGACCCGTGTCCGTAGCGCCTCGCGCAAAAAACCGTAAACTGACTGACAAAAAACGCTATACATTTTCCATTATTGAGTATAGACCAAAACATGTCGCTTCATTTCATTCGTTCGTTTATTAGCTTAGCTAGTAGTTTAAAATGATAATACGCATTATGTATAAAAAATACGATAAGACCGTAGTTAACTACAGGTCGCTGCAGTCACTATATGCGATTTCAAATTTACCTCTAAGTTTCTGTCTATAATACAAACCATTTAGTAAGTAAACTACATGTTTAAGTAACACAAGTATCCAACTCTAATCTTGTCATAAACGGGTCCAACTACGCTGTGGGCCTGCACAAGTTGCTCTCGCGCGATAAGCCAGAAAAAGCGCGACATAGGTATTGCTATCTCTTTCGTCTTAGTATTGAGAGAAAGAGACAAACGCTCTCTCGCGCGAGCTTTATCGCTGACACACTTGTGCTAGGGCCACTGAGCACCTCGTTGGTTTGCGAGGTACTGAGCAGAAACATTCTATGACGTGACAGACCATAACATCTCTCTTTCCTCCACAGAGTCGGAAACGACGACACGTTCCAGCCCACCACTCGAAGGACTCCTACATCCACACGCTTCCCTCTGCCAATAGAAGCCAGGGGAGACTGGGAACTGGTTGAGAGGCTCAGCAAAATGCCACTGGAACACCAGCCTTTCTGGTTCATCAACTGGAGGCTCCTAGAGCAGCAACGCAGGCAACCTCAAACATATCCGCAGAGGGTCAACACCTTCATCGACAGTGGATCCAATGCAGGATTCTTCTTGGAATAGAATTGTAATTTGTTTAAAATAACGAACGAAGTTTATAGGCATATTTATTCTCTGAGAATCTGTATTGTTTCTTTTTATTAGCCAAAGATAAGAGATTGGAATATTGGAATGAGAATTAATTACGGTAAATACCTTAATTGGTATTTAATTGAGTAGGCATATGTATGAGTATTTATTTGAACAGACACTGTTTTAGGAGGAAGTAAAATTTGATATCACGGAAACCTATCAAAGTATATTACAATGTGTTGATTGTTTTTTGAAATAAAATTTGTGAGTACCATATAACTGTAGGGAATAAAGTAGCTCCATATCGACTGCTCTACTGGTACGGTCACAAATTGCTGTAAAATGCAGCTGTACTCGTAAATGTTAATAAAAACGACTGTTTTATATTTCATCCTACGAATTTTTATTTGCCACACAACTGCTACTTTATTGCCCTGCTCCCTAATAAAGGGTGATGTTTCGACATGTTTTATGCGAAATTGACATCGTTTTATGTTTACCGAGCCTCTATGTTATGTAATAGAGCTGATACTAAAAATATTAAGAATTTATTTCATAACGAACGTACCACTTACTTAGTAGTAATATGTCTCTCTTTTAAAATTGTCTTATAAAATAAATAAATATGCTTATACAAATTCACACAGCGCCATCTATCCCCAAAGAAACAAAGCTTGTATTATAACTGAGGTATTAGATAACTGATAAACTACTTATACAGTGTGTGGCCTAGAACCGGGGCTAATATTAAAAATAGAGACTCTCTAGAGTATTTGTATATATTCTGATATTCTAGTCAACCAAAACCCATGCATTAAACACAATAAGAATTTAAAGTTACGATTCATAATCCGCGATTATTGCAAAACGATATTATCGCTAACATTGTCAATGTCGTGGTACAGGACATAAGATAATATCCATAGAGAAAACGTTTTATCTACAGAAGCAGAGAGTACATACCGAGTTTCAATTCGAGACAAAATGTCACACATCTCTATAACACACACACTAATGCAAATGCAGGGACGGTTAATGTTATATTTTGCTACGAATTTTCACTCGTAACACACATAAACAAATCTGACTTGTGAGTATATTTCGCTCCGGATGATTCTGTCATTTTATTAAATTGTCCTTATAATTTTTTTTTTTTTTACTTTTAGGCAACAATTCATTTATTATTATTATATACATAGTTTTCATTACAATATGTACAAACTTAAAACTACTAAACAAAATAAAAATATTACAAAAAAAAAAAAAATTACATATATAAAACTGATACTCCGTTACCTCATTGAATGGCCAAACTAATACGTTGTCCGAGGTACGCGCCAGCACGACGATCTCCGTTTGCCTCTATAAACCGGGTAGATACCTCTTGAAAAATCTTTTTAGCACTAGCCCCATGGTCCTAGAGTTTCAACCCCAAACGGCGCAAATAAATACCCCAGACCTAGGGAACCACATTAGCGCCGCTTAAGGTCTTCCGCCGATGATGCAGCTGCGCCAGCGTTAGCCGAGGTAGCCCTTATGTGGGATGGGGCCAAGGTCGCATCCCACACCAGGGGCCGCCCTTGTGACCTAGGAACGAGTGTCATGCCGTCGGGCCTCTTGCCATCATCCCGAGCCAGCCCATTGGGTTCTAATACAGCTGGCACGTTGATGGTGGCAAGGGTACGGCGTATGACGTCGTTAAGGTTCGCATGGCGCGACAAGCGGCCGGCACTACGCTGGCAGGACAGGCCATGGTGCCCACGGGTATCTATTGACATTATAATAAAATATAAGGTGTCTAGTGAATCAAACCCACCACGCCCTGATCTCTCGATTCTACATACGTGAATTGGCAGTGCTTGCTTTTGCAAAAAGGAGGGTTTTGATGATTTTGACCGGTATAAATGTTTATTTGTTGACTCATAACTTCTAAACTAAGTAGTACCTACTTACCTATCGTTAGAAGTATCTTTATTATATACAGGTTGGCCTGTGACTTCACAATAAACGGAATATGATGCCCTCTAGAGGACATAGTCATGAAAATAAAATGAAAACTATAGGTACAATAATATATTAAACAGGCAGAATATTTTTAATTTTTAGTAAAAATTCATATAATGATGGTGCTGGTGCACCATTGCCCTGGTGGGCAGAAGGGACTTGCATCTTCTTATTATCTTGTTCTTCAAAATGTTTACAACGCAGCACTTCCAATTTGCAACCCAGACATCACAATGTCTGGTCTTTAGGAAACCTAGAAAAACAAATAAATGTATAAAAACCTAAAATTGTTTTATAAAATATCTGAACATTTAAAATGTCATTTAGGTACATTTTTGATATGAAACCCTAATTATAAATTATGGACTGCTATTTACAAGATTTGAATATAACTGTAAAATTAATACTAAATGTGACCCTGTTACCATCAAAATATATTCGTACGTAGACACCGAAATATTGCTCAATTTGCCAATAATTTTAAATCTATCTTTAATGGCATGTTGTTTTAAGGTAAAGCATTTCAAATATTGCAAATTTACACTATTACGATCATTACGATGCATATTTTTGTCACAATTTCTAAAATTGATTCCCGATCGCCGCGACCACGACTGAAATTACTTACCGATGAAAAGATAATCCAGATGTATTTCCATACTTTGCGATTTCACATAAATGTGCACTACATTACACCGTCTTTTAAATGGTTTGATTTAAATTTTATTAGGTAATTATAAAATCTACACCGATGTTTCAAAAGAAACGTCAGGTCTTTGGGACCTTAAGCAACATGTCGAACGTTTAAAACATTGCACACGTCATTTTCCGACTACTTATTCCAATAGATGAAAAAAGGGGATAGCAATATTCATAATCATTGTAGAGTGAGTGAACAGGGAATATTTGTGATTTGTGTCTAGTATGTTTTGTCTGTGATAATATCAGCCGACACAACTCATAAAATGTCAACGAGACGTTTCGAGTAGCTCCGAACTCGATCGAGCGGAACTATTGTTTTGTTTGCATTACATTAAATTTACGATTAAGTTTGTTAGAAAAAAAGAAAAAGTTATTTTTCATTTTAATTAGTTGGGACCATAATAATTCAATTACTGGTGACCTATAAAGCCTCCGTTTTTAGTATTTGCCGTGGTTCTGGGCCACACATTGTATACTTTTTTCAAATTTTTATTATACCAACTACACCCAGACCCGTAACAGAAATTAAAATACATCATTTCAATTTTTGCTCGGCCGAGAATCGATCCCGGGACCTCTATATCGGCAACTGGACCACTGAGGTCGTCAATTACCGAGAACAGAGTTTATTATTCCAAGTTACTCATGTAAAGTCAATGAATACTTCGTAAGCGTTTACAGGAATATTATTCTTAATGGATATTACAATCAATAACCAATTATTATTCCTGATCAGAGTTGTTATTGAATCTTGCCTGTTCAGTATGCATATTATAAATGCATTATCGCCAATGACTCAAATAATACGTTCAGTAACCGCATGAATACATTAAGGGAATAAAGCTAAATATAACCCGTGGTGGAATGGCTATCTTAACCAGCGATCAATAGTCCTAGAACCTGATTTACTGCTTGTTATAACTGAACGTGTGGGTGGCGGTAATTTTTATTTTATTGCCAATGGGCTTCCATTTAACCTCAACTCACCTGATGGAAAGAGACGATGAGGTCGAAGATGTAGCATGCGTGCCTAGAAGACCTATTCTCTATATATACTCTTGACTTGAAGACCCCAAGGTTATACTTATCGGGGAGCAGTGACTCAGGCAAATAGTTTTTGTAGTGCACATAAGAAAAGTGGATGCAAATGTAAATACATTCGTTATAATCATTATTATGAATTAAAGAGTTGTATCCATCGCCAATTCACATAGGTAAATGGACTACAATGTACTTATAAACTTTGGTAGCACATAAATAGATACATCGATAACCATTTACGACTTTGTTCGAGTGGCGTCCTACTTCTACATACACCTACTTTACCACTACCTGCACTTTTTATTATTACTTCTAAATATTCCTCTTGAATTACTCTTAAAACCATCTACTGTTAAAAACCGCATTAAAATCCGTTGCGTAGTTTAAAAGATCTATGCATACATAAAAATTGACGGCGAGAAGCAACTTTGTTTTATACTATGTTTAGAAGCTAGTGTGTTTACGCAACCTATAATTGTAACAGTTTGATTCGACAAATATCGCTGTAAAAAGACGAAATGTAATGGTAATATTGCATTGTATCACCATCATCCTTCCGGTTGGATTGACTGGCTTCTGTCAGCTAATGTTAATGATACCTTGCAATGGTTTATGTGCCAGAAGTCGTTTATTTTTTATAGATTTAGCTGACGAGGCGAAGTCGGAGGCAAAAAAAACTAACTAAGCCTTGCCAAAATACTCCCACAAAGTAACGTTGAACTACATTTTTTCCGGCAATCAGGCTAACGTGAGAAACTTTCGTAATTATCTTTTCTTTCGAGTAGGACAAAGTTACTGCTGAAAGAAAAACAATTTTGGATCATTAAGTTAATGAATTTTTGTCGGTCTTGTTCGCCAAGTAATCCCTCTTTCGCGGTTTTCATAAAAGTTTTTAAAATATCTTATTTTGCTCAATATCTTCATTTAGGTGGATTAAATTAAAAACTTAAATCGTAAGTTCCTACTAAAGTATCAACAATAAAAATTAAAAATACAACGTAGAAACGCCAAACGTTAACATGTGACGTTACTGCAGTAGTCTCATCATCACAGCCCACAATAATGCACTGCAGAACTAAGGGCCTCTCCCACGAAAGGGGAGGTTATTGCCTTAATCTCCACGCGGTTCAGGCGGGTTGGAGATCGCAGTGTTATAAATATAACAATGGAAATCGGAGACTAGATCTTTTGCCCCGCAAATATTAGTCGCCTTGTACGAAACCCACGAGTGTAAGGGGTTGGTGGTATTCTACTCTGCCGGACACCACACGGACTGCATTAGTCTAAGCCCGCGAAAGTAATTAATTGCATGAGATATTTATTTATTTTTTTATTTAATCATACACAAATACATCGCCTTTACAGGTCAACCCAATACGACGATGTCATAAACATTAATAAACATGTTTGCATAAAATCGTGATAACAATTCATTCATATTGGTAATTTACAACAATGTCCCTTATATAATTTCAATACCGCAAATGTCATTCAGAAAAATAATAATCACATAGACAAAAATTAAACTAAAAAATAAAAAAACATGAAAACAGAAACAAAAACAGAAAATAGTGACTAGTCAATATTAATATTACATAAACATGTCATAGTGATGTCTGTGAATTGCGTCAATGTACAGCTAAATATGTCCAAATCCTTCGATACTACGTTCAGAATACGCATGGCCGTGGTAAGTGGAGAATGTTTCTTAATATTTGTCCTGCACTTAGGGAGAGCAAACGCCTCATCTCGAGGTCCCCTTCTTAACCTAGGATTTGGGACTGCCAACTCTATACACGCTAATATCCTCTCGTTACTCAATATTCCCCGGAATACTTTAAAAATGTAGGTAAATATACAAGTTCATCTACACAACCATCTTGTCTCTATAATCACCAGTAGTATTATAAAATTATCATAATTGCTGCTACTATAGGTACTTTAAAAACCCGCTTAAAAATATTTAAACCTGCTATGGTAATACAGGCTCGGTGCAGCGCGACAGGTTTCCAAGTCATCAATATGACTTCCCTTTTGCCTTCCGTATTTCAATAAGGAAAAGCATTCCACCACGTTCCCATTTTCGTCCCTTGGGCTTAATAGTTAGATGCTTCGTTTCCCTTTCCAATATAAGTTTGATGGTATTGGATATAGGTGCAGATAGTCAAAGTGTCGCGAGAGGTTTTGATTCCTTTTGGGAGCACTCTGTGATTTATAAAATTAGTTTCATTTGTTCTAACCAAAATTAGGTGAAAATTTAGAAAAAAACTGTTTTACTAGTTCCGCCGGGATAAATCCCACTGGAACAAGAGAGAACAATGCGCTTCCAAATCTTTTTTCCTTTGTTTTGTTATATTTTGTGTATAAGCAATAAAAAAAAATCATTTTTTCATTCATTGAATACGCGGAAACTACATTGAGTTTCAGGATAATTAAAATTTGCTACAACATTTAAAATCCGTCCAGTAGTTCTTACCTATAAACTACAACACACAAAATCCGTTCAATAGTTCTTGAGTAAATAAATAATAAACATATATCCTTATAATTTTACTATAGGTATTAGGATTTTAGGCTAAGAATCACCACAATAATCCCATCAAACAAAATTGTTGTTCTACACGAAAGAATGATAAACCAGAAACACAATAGCGCACTTATAAGATAAAATTCTACTAACATTATTAAGGTTTCCCTATCAACCACCTACGCCAAAAAACTGTCAGAACCTATTTCAATTCGAACACAAAGAATCTAGGTACTAAATTCGCAGACGTCTACAGTACTTAAGTAATGAGAAAGGAAATCCGGATAAGGATTCTACAGACGTCTGCGATTCATTGCACACCACAATGAGTTTCCTGCTGTAGACATCTCGGCTGTATAATTTCAAAACCTGGTATGGCATCCATCTATGAAAGAATGGGTCTTTGCAATTTCATGTTATTAGGCATGTAACTAGGCGATTTGCATTGCCAAACGACAAAAAAGAACTTAGAAATAGTATTTTGAAAATTATTAATTCTAGCAAGGCGCACGACTTTTTTTTTATTTACAGAAAAGTCGACCCTTTGACGTCCCTTGCTAGGTGTTTAAAGTTGTCAAACAGGTTTGATCGGAAATAAAAAATCGTTAGTAAGTTCTACAACGCAATTACTTAACAATGGTTACACTTAGTGGAAAGCCAAGGATTTGCCGCATCTTTTGACGTAACGCTCATGTCTGTAGAACTTATAGTTGTGGCGTTAACTGCTTGGAACCCCAGTACCAGATGCCCTAAGGAAAGCCGAGGATAGAGATCTCCAATATGGACACGATCTTCAGCAATCAGAGTACAATATAGAGCTCTTCAAGAAAGGGGTGAAAAGGTTTTTACGGGGTCGGCAACGCGTGGGTAATGCAAACGTCCATAGGCTGCGGTGACTGCTTACCATCAGGCAGGCCGTAAGCTTGTTTGCCACCTTTGTGGTATACAAAAATAAATGAAGAAGATGACTAAGAAGAAGTATCCCCCTATGGTATTCGAGCGTGAGTGTGTATATAAGTGAATGCATACTGTAATCTCAAGCTCTTAAAAAGCCTACCTCGTTTTTAGCTTCTCCAGTATTATTTCTTCCGAGTCCCTCACAAGGTTTTAAAATTGCTCAGCTGACCTGACGTGCCTGGTTCGCCACCTGACAGTGACAAAAATAATCCTCAATTAACCTTATCATAGCAGGGATTACGTTGAAATCGTTCGCAATTAAGTGTAATGAAAGCAGTGGTGAGGAGGATTGCAATTAGTAACTGCCTCCGCGAGAGGCTTTGCGAAATGCGCTCCGTTGGCGGATTGTGTATTTACCTTTAGCATTCCGTCTAGGACTGGGATAGGGATGTAACTTAGAAGACTTTGCCGTTTCTTGTAAAGTCAACTTTAATTAAGCGTAACCTAGTAATTAAGAATGTTTACGAAGCTCAAAGGATGTAAAAGATCTAGAGTCTCCGTGGGCTGAATAATGGCCGGCGCGTTTTCCATTGTTATATTTTATAATACGGCGATCTCCAACCCGCCTGCCAAGTGTAGAGAATATGGCAATAATTGGAAGCAAATATGGAAAATTCGTGGGTAAGACTCTAAGTCCTGCTGTGGACTGTTATGGGCTGTGATGATGATGATGATTAGTGAAATTTAAACAGGGTGTAAAAATTCCTGCCAAACTCGAAAAGGCATAGTATTACCTTTTTTTGCGGAAATTACTTCAAGTGTAAGTAAGTGCACGAAAGAGTAAAAAGCTACTTAACATTAAAATGCGCATAAAAATAAAAACTCGTCTGTAGCCAAACGGACCGGCTGTACCCAATCCATCATACACCATGCGAGAACATATGGCGTGAAATAATGGATTCGCATAATTTACCTCGGGTACAAAATCGAGGCTTGAAAGCATGGGGCTTGTACGCTTGTACTTACAAACATTTTTGTGTGACCTACATTAATCAATCACGTGTACATGTGCTACAAGGATAATTTGGCACGTGGCCGAAATTAGAATTAACGCCGCCATCTTGTGAAACGTCACTTTTGACAGACAACTGGAGTTGATGTTAGACACCCACGTCCTCATCCAAGTACCACATGATTTATGTAGCACTACAGTGCCATACATGGTACAACAATGCCACCAAAAAGATAAATATATTTTGAATAAAAGTCTACGAAAGTCATCTTATGTTGGCCTTAATGTCCCAGTTGTGTTCTCACGCCCAAAGGCAAGGAGTCCACCTTGACAATGAGTCAGGATTTGGCAGATCAGATAATTACAGTGGAGCGACTGCCTTCTGACTTCCGTGCCCCTTCTACCAAGAAAAACTGACCAGATTGGATCATGGCTACACATTCAGTCGCCTGAATGTACAGGTTTCATGACGATGTTTTCCCTCACCGAAAGAGCATCGCCTAGTATTCAACTAATATATGATTGAGAAAAGAGTCATTGGTATATGACAGCAGTGGAATTCGGACCTGGTACCTCTCCGATACCTTAACCACTCGACCACCGAAGTGTCTCACAATTAAAGTCTACAAAAGTCATTTAATACAAACCGAGGTGTCGTCTTTTCACAATTTATTTGAATTTATGAATGTCTATCGCATTTAAGCGACGATTTAGCCAATATCAAGTATACTTCTAAAGGCGGCATTGTTCGGTGAGTAGGTATGACACCCACAATAGCACGATAATAATGGTATTGAAGGAATTCAGAGCAGCCCAAAAGCTCCATTCAAGTGAATTCAATTTATTATTCGATACATTTTCATAGGTATTTGCTATTCGTTACATTATTGCTAATATTTGTTTCAAACTAAACTCGCGTTCTTTACACATATTATTATATTAGACGGGACTTGGACGCGACGTACCTTTTCGATTTGTTTTCCCGACGTTTCGGTAGGGTAACACCCACCGTGGTCACGAGACGACTGACCACGGTGGGTGTAACGTACGTCGCGTCCAAGTCACGTCTAATATAATAATATTATCGCTAATGTTAAACAAAACCCGAAATCGAAGTATAAAACAAAGTTTCTTTCCGCCGTCTGTCCTTCTGTATGTAATGTAAGTACGCTTGGATCTTTTAAATGACGCAATGGATTTAAATGCGGATTCGAGCGGAAGGTTTGCAACGTACGACAACACGCGAACGAAGTCGCGGCCGTCCAGCTAGTATGTAGCATATAAAAAAATTAATAAAAAAATCACGACGTAACTTATCGTCCTACAAATAAGAGTCATAATTGTATGACGTAATATAATAGGAGTACAGTAGCGAAATTTTGTTCACAAACTTTTCATCCTTCCGATGGCCTAGCATCATGATTGGTTATCTAGAAAGGGTGTTATTACTCAAAATATTGACAACGAAAATATAGTTTCGTTTTAGGTATGTCTACAAGCGACAAAACTGTTGTGTACATGGGCGAAATGTATTCAATTCATTTATCTGTACACGGCAGGGTGCCAGCCAAGTTCCGTCAAGGAAAAAAGTCCTTAATTTAAAAAAGTACTTACTTCTACCCTAACCAACGCTATAAATTGCCTCTTCCGCTCGATAAAGCTCCTTTCGAGTAATCTAAGGTTAACTGGAAGAAATCCCGTTGTGGGATAAGCTCGCCTTTGCATCATTGCTTTGTAATACTGTACTTTCTTCTGTAATGTGTTTTAAAATTGCATTAAACACTTTATTTACATATATAGTTATTATTGTTATACATAGCAGTTATTATTATTATTGACATTTGATGAAATATCACATTATTTGCATGTTATTGATATATTGATTGATTTTCTCCGCATTCACATTAATTTTATTCGTTATTTTAATAATATTTTACCTTCTGGGTAACCCATTAATGTAGTTTTCAATGTGATTATATGTATTATTAATTATATTTTTGACACATGAATTTATGCTTTTTATTGGCATTGTTGGAAATTATTTTCGTTATTGACATTCAATCTTAAAATGAATTTCTTCTTTGTATTTTTTGTGTCATTTACCAATATTGACATATATTATATTTATTATTTTATAAATATTTTACCTCCTGGGTAACTTATTAATGTAATATTAATTTTTTTTGACATTAATGTATTTTTGAACAGTTTTACCATTGTGTAAATCTTTATAATTTTTTTGTATTACTTTGACAACCTCTTTTATAGATATACGATGATCACATAATATTATTATGTAAACTGTAAAAGAGTAATGAGTACCTACATCTAAATCTAAATCTATACATACATGCACTGACATAATATTTAATATATCCAAAAGTAATTATATGTCCAAAAGTTCACAGTCTCACTCAAACCATCGAGAGGACTTTCTTTAGATACGTAGACTATTTTGAATTTTTTTAGCCAACCAACAACTTATTATACATCCTGTTGTTTTAAATTTTGTATCGTGTAAGGGCAAATTTAATTACAAACTTCTTAACGTCCTTGCGGTCTATGGTGCTTAGGACCTTTGGTTTGCGCCAGTTCTCGTTTGCCAAGGACAGCGGGGTAAGGCCTCTGTCTACCACCGCCACAGCACGATGCATCCCACACTCGTTGTTAAGAAAGTAGTCTCTAAGACTGCACACCTCACGATTGTGGAGGGTCTTGGCGCTTAAGAAGCCACGACCTCCACATTTACGTGGGATGTACATGACAGACGAGCGTGGGTGCAGCAAACGGTGTGTAGTGAGCAGAAGATTATTATTATTATTATTATAACACCCCTCTTTTATCGTCGGAGGTTAAAAAATTGTTACACGAATTACACGTTATACAATAGAAAACAACTTTGAAGATTTTTAAAGCAGAAAAATGTTTTCTAAGCAACTTGGCGTCCATGTAGATCTCAACATTTTTATCGGAAAACCAACAACCCCGGGCGTCACATCGCTTGTACCGAAGATTGCCCTTTTCTCACATTTTATATTCAGATGATCAGTAGTCATATGCAGGTACAACATGAAGGAGGTGCTAAACTGAAAGGGTGTGGTCCTATAGACTATAATAAAAGCCTTTTACTACGGGGACAATCTATAAAATCGAGAAGAAAATGTCCGCTTTTCCTCATACTTAGTGATCGGATGAGAATGCAATGTCATCATTATCTTAACTTGAGGTTCCTCCACACCAGTGCACGGCTTTGCAATAGCGTAGAGATTAATCTCCACGCTTGGCAGGCGGGTTGGAGATCACAATTTTTTTAAATACCTCATTATAATTATCATATTAACCGAAAAACACCCACTGCTGGGCAAGTGAGCATAGGCCTTCCTCAGAGATCTCGACAAAGTTCGCAGCGATCATTTGCCTTCCGCATCCAGTTGGCACCTGCGATCTTTACTAGGTCGGTGGTCCACCTTACGGGGGACCTACCTACGTCTTCCAATACGTGGTCACTACTCGAGAACTTTGCTGCCCCATCGGTGCCCTGCGAGCTATGTGCCCTGCTCACTGCTACTTAAGCCAGTCAATCCTTAGGGCTATATCGGTGACCTTGGTACAGATCTACTACTCCACCGAAACCTGCCTATCTTCTACCCAGACGAACTTGCATTACCCACGCGTTGTCGACCCCGTAAAAACCTTTTCACCCCTTTCTTACATAACTCTATGTTGTTTCTCGAACAGTACAACCTATAGTCCTTCAATGCCAGCGTGTTTCTGGCATATTGTATACTCGGTCGCAATGTCACTTACCATTAGCAACAGCCGAGATAGCGGTTATACATTTACCTAGTAGCTATAATAAAGAAAAAAAGAGAGAAGAATTTTTTAAATATAACAGCTATTTCTTGAGACACAAATATCTTTCGTTATTGCAACATTTTCAAAAGATCCAAACTCGACTCATTTTAGTCACACATTGCTGTTTTAGCGCTTTCTGCTATGCCATTACTGGAGATTGCAAATTTTATAAAACACTTAATCCCGGAGGAATTGCTAGCGATGAATTTTTAAACGACCCAATTTGAATGTTGAAGAAAATAGAAATGCCCATGCTTGCGCCGTGGGCTCAAGCATTTCAGACACGAGGGAATAGATATTTTATCCCGGTTCATTAAAGGCGTAGGTAGGCGTATCGACAACTTTTTGATGCCCAAATTGTGGGTGAGCCTGGTAAATAAATCAATTTGATACCGCCATCAGAATTGAAACTTGATTTTCTCATCGATCGACATTTTAGGGGTTATTACCGGTTGATAAATTACATTTACTCCGCAACGTTTTCTACTTTGTCCAAATGACAGACGCGAGTATTTTAGCTGTGTTTTCTCCTCCTCTACTTGTATTACTTTGATAATATTAATAAAAGAGGCACTGTATGTAATAAATATTTTCGATGTGACTCCATAGAATAGGAATTCAATAAGAATTCTAGTAAAGGTACGAAAAAAACAATATTTTTTGCGTCAATATACCGGTTGTGCTAGCGCGAGGGCCGGCGGTCCACCTTTTTTATGTTATACGGCAGACAAACAGGCAACCGGGCCAGCTGATGAAAAATAGTCACCGCCGCCTATGGACAACAGCAACACCAGGGGCGCTACCAATGCGTTGCCTGTCTCTAAAGAGACCTCTAAAATACCTTTTGAACTATTTTGATTTTGTATTTAACAGACGTAATTACAGCAGAGTAGGTCAACTGCATTCTGCCATCGGGAACCTGGCCGGATTGCATCATGGTTGCACATTCAGTTTGCACACTCAAGAGCCCCCCTCACTGTAAGAGCATTGTTCAACTAATGGTCATGTAACTCAGAATAGTCAATGATACACGGCGGTAGTGCGAATCGGTTTCGGCACTTCTCGCTTACGAGACGGACCTGCTAGACATTAAGCCATCGACACTCCTCACTTTTTATACATACATGATACAGGGTTACAAAAAATTACTGTTACAAGGACGGCAGCAGAGAAAGGCAGCGGTGTGTAACTTTTATGAATGGAACGCGTTGCCTGCGAGTGTGTTCCCTGATCAATATTGTCGGGATGCCTTTAAGGCTATAGTGAATAGGTTGTTCTAAGACGGGCATCTTCATCTCCGGCCGCATCGTCACTTACCAACAGGTGAGATGGCGGTCAAATGCCATTCTTGTATAATATTTTTAAAAATGTGTATATTTTTAGTATTTTAGATGTAGGTATTAATTAGTGTATATTTTTATTATACCTGTTAATTATACCTATTCTATGTGTACCTTAATAAACAATATTTATTAACACAAGCAGGAAAACTATATGGAGGAAAAACATTTAAAATATTAGAATTAACTGGATCGTACCACATCCTTCCCTAGAAATAAGTAGGTATGTTCCATGGTAGGCAGGTAGGGATAAAGTAGCGATTTAATATTGTATTACTATTTATTTATCGAACTGTATAACTACTACTACTGTATAACTACCAATTGCAAAGCTACAAGAAGTGGCAACATAATTGTTGATATTGTAATATGCGAGACCAGGGAGTTGTGTCTGGAGAGAGGAAAGTGGCAGTAATTATTCTCCGCCTACCCTTTCAGTGGCGACCTTTTGACGACCTGAGTGGTTCAATGGCCGGTCAGCCACGCAAGGGGTCCCGGGTTCGATTCTCGGCCGCGCAGAAATTGAAATGATGAATTTTAATTTCTGTTACGGGTCTGGGTGTTCTATGTATAATAAGTAGGTATTTAAAAAAAAAGTATTTAAGTAGTATATCAGTTATCTAGCACCCATAGTACAAGCTTTGCTTAGTTTGGGGCTAGATGGCGCTGTGTGAATTTGTCCACGAATATTTATTTTTTATTTTATTTATTTTTAGTGGGTCAAAGGCGTGCTTTATACATGATGTATGTGGAACAAATTAGTACCAAAACAAATATAGTACCTACTACTGACTGTAGTTCACACACACAAACAAATGGCTTTCCCGTGGGATCTTGTAACTTTTTCGGCATATCAAGTACTTTACGATACTCGGGATTAAAGCAGTTTCCCACAAGTTAAAGAATATTTAAAATCTATTCAATAGTATCGGAGACGATAGCTTTCAGATAGACATTCGTAGCAGCGGGACTTTGTTTTTAAACCCTGACACAAAAAGTGTGTAGCTCCCGCACGGGTGGACCGATTTAGATGCGGTTTTCTCCATTTGAAAGCCAGTTTAATTGAGTGGATCTTAGCTTTGTTTTATTAATATCGATGATGTAGTTTAGGAAATTTAAGTTTAAGTAAACTTGATCAGGGTTATCCGACTCTTTCTATCGGATAGGTAATATAATTATGTAATTATCTTTTGTTACTAAACAAAGCTTGGCGTCAATATCCCCATTGTACTCTCGCCTGCGAAAGCCCGGTGTCGCCTTGACCAAGATCCAGGATTTGGCAGATCAGGTAATTCCAGAATTCGTGACTAGAATCTGTTAACGGTGGAACCGTACCACATTAGAGCATGGTTACACATTCAGACGCCTGAAGGTTCAGGTTTCATCCATCTTATTTCCTTAAAGGTTTTTAAACGCATCACGGTTAGTGTGCAACTAATGTGACAAAGCATTGGTGCATGGGATCGAAGTGGGTACCTCTCGCTTGCAAGTCGGACCCGCTAGACATTATACCACCGACGCTCTTATAGAGGATAAGATGTGCTTCATACTGTTTTGTTCAAATGTAAGCCGTAGGCAATATCTTAAACACGTAGACACTTTACGAGCGAGCTAAAGTTACAGCAGATACGTTTCGCCTGGGGCGATTCAGTCGGTATTATTTATATTTACGGAAGTCCATACCCTTAGCACCTCTTTAGTTTATACTCAGTGCTATGCTGCGTGTACATTTTATTTTTTATTTATAACACTTTATTGTACATTAAAGGAAATTGTAAAAACACAGTTTAATACAATATAGGTACAAGGGCGGCCATATATACATATTCTGGACTACGTATACTTATACTTATCAGGAACATAAAATCTGTAAAAAAATCTTTATACGATAAATGTGCTGTCTTCATTGATTTATAAGTTTATAAAAGTATATTGACGTCTTGCTGGTCTTTGTCTCTTTTCTGGTCTATAGAGTAGGTACACTCCACGAGAAACGGCCAAAATATTATTCAACAATTTTTAAGGAGGTACATGGACAGGTCAACCCAATGGGAATTTGTTACCATCACACAGCTCTGCAACCTAAGTATATCTGAAAACTATGGGACGTTGTCTCCGATGTTATGCATCTGTCACGGATGTGTATATTATAGACATTATATTTCAGGTTTCTGTAATTTCTCAGGTTAGTGTTGTGACCATTGACTAACCTCTCTTGAGGCAATAAGTATCAGTTTGCTCACTATATAAAATTGTAGATACCAAAGTTAAGACGGTCGTCAAAAAACTAGTGAGATTACAATGTAATATTTTTGCTATATCCTTGCCATATACTATATTGCCATAATTTATATCTGATACATAACTGCACGCAGGGGCAGTTCGAATCTTTGTGAACATTGAATTAGGATGCAATCCTCAGTAGGATGGGGGAAAATAGAAACTAAAAGTTTTTGAGAAAACAAAATAAGAAAGCAAAACTTGCGGTCTCAGACGACGGTGCCAAAATCCACAAACGAGGCTCGGTATTATCACAACCAAGAAACAAAACAGGCGCTCAGTTCGGGGTCTCGTCCTACCCAAAAAACATCCTCTAAAATTATTTAAAACACTCACGTTCAGCAATGGGCTGTACAATGCTGCTGCTGATAAGATCTGCTCCGACAAGAGCAAGACAAGAGAAATTAACTATTCAAACTACTAGTGATTTCCTGGGACCTAGGCCCTATTTTTGAAATCGCTCGCTTCCACGAGAGCGCTCGCTTTCTAATGCTTGTCTTTTCTATCTCTAGCAACTTACCACGAGTGTAAAAGAGATAGCGTACACGAGCGCTCGCGTGGATGCGAATGGTTTCAAAAAAAGAGCCCCAGATTTCCGTAGTAACGTTTTTCTAAACTGTGACCACACGGCCTTTCCTTTTGTCAGGCTTCTGCGGCTTCTGAAAATATTTTCCAAGTTTATTTTCCGTATAACATTGTAAGTTATTTTTTGTCTTCTACATCTTTAGAGGTCATTTCATTTCATTTCATTTATTGCGTATCACAGTTTTTAAAAGATTCACAATAGTATAAAGTACGTCATGTGACACCCTGTAAGGGCATTGCAAACAAAGTGAGAGAGAGCATGCATTATTTACATTATGTCATAACTTAAGTATTTAATTAAGAGTACCTACAAATTTTTTCCTTAAATAAAAAATATATAAAATTCGCACCCCGTGACATACCATTGGCATTATAGAAACAATGGCATGGTTTTACAAATTGATCACGCCTACAAAGATGAAAAACAGGTCACATTTCGGAGAGTGTGCGATGTAGCTGCACGATCTCATTCCGCTGGCCCCTTTCCGCCATCGGGAGACGCGATCCGGGCGAGCACTTCATCCTTATATCGTGGATCTTTCAGCTATCCGCACGAGCCGCTTTGGCTCAACTTTTATAATGCGTACGGCTAAGGAGTGGAACGCGTTGCCTGCGAGTGTGTTATCTATAATCTAGATACCTTCAAGGCTAGAGTGAATAGGTTGTTCCAAGGCATGCTCCATCTGCGACAGGTGAGATGGCGGTCAAATGCCTGTCTTGTGCAATACAAAAAAAATCTTTAATGTATATTTTTCATTGTGTGGGGGGGTGTCATTCGATAGCTCTACCTACAAGTTATCCAAATTGAAATTCGTATTCATTACGATAGCAAGGTATCCAATTGGGTACGCGCATCTAAGGAAATTCCTTTAGAGAATTTGACCTTGGGAAGTCAAATGACAGCGTTTTATACATTTTATCGTTTTGACAAGTAACCGAAAATGTGTTATAAGTATTTTTATTCAGCGATCCACTTTTACGAGATTGAGCTTATTGTTGACCTTTTCAAGATAACAGCATAGACGTATAATGAAGCTGCAAGAAAAACTCAACACGGCTTAGTGGACTCCTCAGATAACGAGTCACAGACGACCAAACCAGATTATATAATGTTTTAAATAGGCAAACATTTTATACAAATTGTTGTGAGGAATTTGGAACCTTGCACCTAATTAATAACTTTGTAGTATATCTATGGTATCAAAAATTGTTTGGCAATTATCCGTAATGAATCTGATATCCGACCCGACACGTGTGACCGTCGCCTTTTCACCGGTTTCAACCATCAAAGGCTTTTACGAGTATATATCCGTTTACAGTAATGGATCGGTTTTTCCAAGTTGTCCAACATGTGTGCTTTTATTAGTTTTCATCAGAAGACATATTTAAATAATGAAAATAAAGTGCTTTTATTACTTTTCATTAGAATATTTATTTAAATAATGAAAAATAAAAGAAGCTAATAAAATACTGGTCATACTTTTTTTATGCAGCAGCAGGGCAGCAAGCATTCTTTCCTAACAGTTCTTAGAATATTCTGGAATTACTAAAAAAATGCAAGACAAATTTTTTGAAGTCACCGAGACAAGCATCCGTGAAACGAAGCGTATTAAATTCTCTTGAACAGTAAAATCCCGAAAATACCCTTGTACACTGAAAATAATGTGACGTGAAATAAAACATTGCTATTTTGTCTCTCCTTGGCATAGCACGCCTAATATAATTTCATATTTGTGCCAGAGTATATTGGATAGAGTATAATGAAGTGGATATTAGATGCGGGGCGGTTTAATATACTGCTCAACTCAGTGATAAACGAGCAGACGGTTTGGACACGTGTTGCGTAAGCCTCACGGATATGTAGGAAATAGGTGCCTGAATCTGCCGGTATCAGAAAAGAGGCCCCGTGGGCGGCCCAAGAAACGATGGATTGACATCGCTGAGTCGAATGCGAGAGCCAACGGCTTACGACGCGAGGTAGGAGTAGGAAAGCGGACCCTGGCAGAGGCCGGGATAAGCGCTAGGACGACGACAATATTGGATAGAGTATAATGAAGTGATACTCAGTGATAAACGAGTACACAGCTTCAAGGCTAGAGTAAAGAGGCTGTTCCTAGACAGGCATGCTCCATCTTCGGCTGCATCGTCACTTAACGTTACCACCTGATGAGGTGACGGTCAAATGCCGGGCAAAAAAAAGTTTACCTACCTGATGTTTAGCGGTAACTGTCACCCATAACATAACGATTCATGCCTCTTGTAACAAAAATGCAAAACCATGCATACATGTATAGGTATATGCCACTATCGTAATGCTTATCTCTCTAAGGACTAAGATGCTAGCCTGTGATTGCGTTGGCTTATCCTACCCGGAACGACAATGCAAATAAACATTATGATACATAAACTGACAGAGTCGTGCCACCGGTGATTAGTGTCTCACCCTTGTACTCGTATGATATGGTTTCAAAGCCCGCCATTTGTTATGATGAATGTAAGACTGTCCAAAGCCGTATATGCAATTGAAATTTGGATATGACTTTGATAATGGGGTAGGTATTATAGTATATATTTGAAAGCAAGAAATGTAATAATATGCATGCGTGAAATTCATAAACGTGTGCACTACTTTTCGGGCCCGCAGCGTGGGAAATGAAGGCGCGAGCAAAGCCACTGGTAGTTGGAAATGTTATTTGTAGCTTTTTTGTGTCCCTTTTATTTTGTTGTTGTATTCTAACTTGTTTGTCGTGCCTGTGTTTTCAGAAGGCAAAGATTAATTTTTGATTTCTTGTTTCGTGAGTAGCATAATACAACTGTAATAACTACGACTATTAATAATGGAAGAAATCCCTTTAAGCCGCCTGTTGTTTTCTTTGTTGCTACTGATAGGGACTGTAGCGTGTGTGCTCATGCAGGCCTTAGGTAAGGACGGGTTCTAGGCCGTATGTTTGGACGGGCTCTAAGTTAGGTAGGCGTTCGGGTTGGCCTGCTGCTCCTGTAGGGTAACCGGGGCTCTAGTCGGTTAAGTAGGTTAGAGCAAGTAGGATATAGGCGTGTAGGTTTAGATAGGTCGGAGCAAGTAGGACGCAAGCTATTAGCTTGCGTCTATGGGCACACATACTCCAGTCGGTTAAGTAGGTTAGAGCAAGTAGGATATAGGCGTGTAGGTTTAGATAGGTCGGAGCAAGTAGGACGCAAGCTATTAGCTTGCGTCTATGGGCACACATAGCACTGGCTAGGTGATTATTCAAATGTGTTCCATTTGAATTAGATCTAAGGTATTATATGTATTTTATATCATTCTTAAAACCGATGATATCCTGTATTTATGCAATAAAGTGTTCATTCATTATTTCATTGTAGTTAGCACAGTTGTTGCAAGTTCTATTCATGTGCTAGATTTAAAGAATAGAAATTGTTATTTAAAACAAGTAATATCCATAAGAAACTTCTTTAGGGTCTATTTATGTTATGGCCGCCGGCCGGAGTAACGAACCATTCAAGTAAATGAACCAAAATGTAATACAAAAACGTCTCAGTCCATTGGGGATCAAATACAAAAGGCTTGCTGGAAATCTATTGAAATGATAACAATTTTGTTAGTGTAGCTTGGTTCAAAATACTCTTACCCGAATGGAAAAGTCTTTTATTAACGGATTGAGAATTTTGATCCTTACGCAATTCTTTACTATTACTTTCTACATTTCACAGATAAAATCTGTTTGTGTTCGTTCTTTCTTTACATTAAACAAGCCATCTTTTCGATTTAATTTTAGCACCATCATCCTTTCAGACGCAGAAGAATAACTAAGAAAGCAAACCTTGGTAGAATCTGGGATAGACGCTAAGGTGATGATGATGATGGTCATTTCAGTCACAGGAAGTCCGTTTCTGAGACCAGATTATAGAATCGCCCGAATCCACACGAGCGCTCGCCTTGAAATGCCTGTATCTTCTGCCACTAGAAACTTATACCATGAGTGTAAAAGAGATAGGTAGTGCTCCCGAGCGCTCGCTTGGATGAGAGCGGCTTAAAAGATAGAACACCTGCACGGCTAGCACAAGTGTGCCCGCGAGAGAGCGTCTGTCTCCTTCTCTCAATACTAAGATGAAAGAGATAGCAGTATCTACGTCGCGCCTTTTCTCGTTTATCGCGCACGAGAGCAAATTGTACTAGCCGTGCTGGACATAGACCCCCCCCACGCCTTCTATATCTACTCTTGCATCCATCGGCTCCATACGAACTTTAGAAGGTGGGCCCATCTTGAGGCGACAGTGGTTATCACTCGAGTACTTTTCCGGTTCCTCTGGGTTCCTCAAGCTGTTTGAAAAGTACAATCATATTATAATGCAAAAAAATTGTGTAAAGTTCCCTTTACGGCTGGGACCGGCAAATCCTTTTCTGCTCTGTGATAAATGCAAGTTATGAATACTTAATACGTAGACCCATCTCTATCATACAAAGCACACGAATAAACCGAAACGCTGCTTCCCGTTTTACTGTGAAAAACAAAAAAATAACAGACACCGGCATCCATCACGTATTGCGCACTTAAAAAGTGTCCCTTTTTCCGTCCATATCCGCAGAGCTCAGGAAAAACATGGTGATATTTCGCCGTTGCGTCGGTTCGGGCTCAAATTGCTGCGAAAATCGACACGCCACTGATTAATGGCCGTGACTTGATGCTCGTTTGTTTAGATATCAGATAAAACACGCCTTACGAGCCCTAGATTTGATAACGTGACGGTGTCGGGTTGTGTAATCAATCGCGGGATACGGGCCGTTTTAAACGGGCAACCTTTACCAAAATTTATGTTTTTTTAATGTATGTCCCCTGACGCAGACACAGGGATGGTATAATTTTGACGTATGTATCTAAGTATTGTCTGTGTCATCGTAGCTCTCGAACCGATGTTTACCAATTTCGATGACGTTTTCCGTATTTGGAAACCTTCTTTCCTTTTCTTCTTAGCTTGTCCAGTAGTTTGTACATTTTTTAAATTACATGTTGCAAGGCATTAAAATCTCACGATTTTACGGAACTATCTTGACCATATCTTTAGATTTTTATGTTTTGTTTTTGTGTCATTTAATATAAAAAAAATAGTAATGCGACTAGAGAGAATAAATGAACAAATAAAATCAATACCATAGCCACCGAGCCACCGAATCGTTCTCTTAGCTAGCCGTAGCCTTCCCGTAGCCTAGTCAGAGTACACACGTCGCACGTTGTACGACATACAAAGACATATGGAACAGCTCGTCTCGAGTCGAAAATTTTGATTTACGGCATGAAAAGCTCATTATTTTAATGAATATCGCTGATTTTACTTACCTTTCGGTGTTGCCAATGCCATTAAAATATTAACTTCAAAACCGTTCGACTCGCGCGTTTCACAAATAGGATCCCTAGTGGTAAGCTACAGATAGAAAAGATGAGCATTAGAAGGCGAGGGCCTGCGTGGATACGAGTAGCTAAAAATATAGCTCAGGTGCTACTGTTCCGCTCCCTTTGTGCCTGGTGGACGCCTGGCTGACAACGAAGTGAAAACCGAGCCGGTGACGAATTTGGTTCCGTTATAAACATAACTAACCGATGCTCTTACGGTGAGGGAAAACATCGTGATATAACCTGCACATCCAGGCGTCTGATAACCATGATCAAATCTGGTCAGGTTCACCTGGTAGCAGGGTCACGGTAATTAATGCAATTATTTTTAATGATAGAGCAGGTTAAGTGGATTTTCTAGGAGCACCTGTTAATTAGGCAGGAGTAATTCATAGAACTTGATTTCGAAATATACTTCATTGAAGCTACGATCCGTGGAAGTACCGATAATCGATTATTTGTGTTTGAATCAAGGTTACGGACTCATGTACCAATGCTTTACCGCTAATATCTACCATTAAAAGATTGGCTTGGATACAAAATTGCGGTTGCACTAGCTAGGTTAATCCAACAAAGGTATTCAAATCATCAGCAAAAATTCAAACTAGGTTAGGTAACTATGTACCCGTACCACAGGTTTCCCTAGTTCAGGCATCAGTCCCCACAAATATGTATACGTAGCTACCTCGTTGCATACCTAATTACGTATACGTTATTGTGGACAAATAAATGGATTACCAACTAAAAAAAATGTATCCACAAAAATCCTCAATAAAAGACACTTGTTAGATTTAAAAACACAAAGGGTATTTTTATTTATTTATAAACATTTACAGTCTTTAAATGAGAATCTTTTTTATGTAATCTGCCCGCATACCGTGATATTCGTACTTATACCAAATACGAGTAAAGCCTCTATAACTTCAAAGCATCTCGTTATTTCCGTAACCTCATTATGTTTTTGCAACCGTTTCGTAGAGTGCTCCCTTAAATTTTATATGTTTGATGTTTTCGATACGCCTCTGAGGCCACTCTGAGGTGATCGAATTCACATCCGACTAATTATTATTAGCTATATTCATATTATAGGTGTATAGGATAAGTATGGATGATTGTAAGTTTGTATGTTAGGGGTAATCTGCGAAACTACGAAACGTATTTTGAAAATTCTTTAAATAGGAAGCTAGGTTATTCCCCAAGGATAATTTTGATACTAGAAAAATAATGGAGTCCCACAGCATTGTTTACCGAGATCAGCGAGTGAAAAACACGGGAAAAGGCCAGTTATATTTTGGATGTTTGCCACTGTTTGTTTATTTTGATGAAACTTGGCAGTGTTGTAGCTTTTATTCCGGAATAACACATAGGTATCTATGCTATAATTAAATTTATTACCAAAGAAGTGATTCCCGAGGGAACACAGCATAACCGAATTTTCGGGAAAGGTATCTACCATTTGTGTGAGAAAGTCCATTTATTTTTCTTCTAATTCAGCAATGTTGTAAACAATAGTTTTTTTTATAAAAATAAATTAATTGTAGTTAAGTTTTCGGGAACGAAAGTATTTCAAACCCATTATACTTCATGCTTCGTCCTTGAGATTGGTACCTAGAAATAAGATTTATCGACACATGTAGTTACGCATAGGTGCCACCACTCGTAGTTGAGGGTAGAAACGAATGTTTTCACACGATTTTTAAGTTTTTGTTTAATTGAGGGTAATCTGGCTCTGTTCACGCCCGGGGGTCTGGCTTGGCCGGTCGTCATTCGCAATTTAGTGCCCAACCACTCAATACCAAACTATCAAAAAATTTCCAAATTTTTTTTTTCGTAAATTTAATTTTTACTTTTAAAATTGTTTTACAATCTTTTAGATTGTTCAGTAAAATAGTTTTTTCGACAAAATGCCGAAAAGGAAACGCACCAAATCTTCGAATTTTGGTACAATTTACAAGAAATTAAAACGACTAGAAAAACAAGTTCAAGAAGAAAAACATCGACGTCCGTGCCGGGCACGGGTCATCGAGTCATCTTCATCTTCGTCTGCGTCGTCACGGGAGTCCTCACCTGTACAAAGGAGTATAGATGGTAATCACTTACATAATTGTACCTACCTACATGGAAGAGTAAACTTCCTCGTAACTTACCTGAACATGGTTTGCGTTTAATTCTATGGGAATTATACCTTACCAATAGGTACATATAATCTACATTCTTGGTTTGCGTGTATTTCTATGGGAGTTACATCTTACCACTATCATGCACATGGTTTGCGTGTAATTCTGTGGGAATTATACCTTACCAATACTTACCTGAGTATCCGGTTTGCGTGTATCTCTGTGGGAGTTACATCTTACCAACACACACGGTTTTCGTGTAATTCTGTGGGAATTATACCTTACCAATGCTCATCTGAGTACCTACCCGGTTTGCGTTTGACTCTGTGGAAATCATACCATACCGATCAATTTGAAATTAAAGTCGGCTTGCGTCTAATTATTTGGGAATTTTACCTTGCCTGCCCACTTATGTATTTAACGCGACAGCTTTAAAGCAATGAAAATTGCTTTCAGATGGATACTCGTACTCAGACGACCGTGTTGCGTCGACAGATAAGGAACTGCTTGAGATCCTCGACCTACCTGAACCCACACCTTTGGAGACCGCGCCGCCTTCGCTGCACGCGGAGGTCACTCGCGCCGCCGACAGTAGCGCGGCCGTGCCCCCGGGCCCCCCGCCCGCCACTGATCAGGCCGCTATGCCCGCCACCAATCAGGTCGCTTTACCCACCGCCGCCACCGCCGCGCCGGCCGCCTCGCCTGCCGCCGCGGCGCCGCACCCGCCGGACGCCACGTCGGCGCCCCAAGCCGATGCTCTCGACCTCGACCCGCTCGATACCCTCGATCCGGAGACTTTGGAGATCTTGGGAGATGATCACACGGCCAAAGTGGAGTACGGCGCTCCGATTCACCGAGAGATCGCGAATCGATTTGAACATTTTGCCCTCACGGGGTTGAATAAAAAAATGCGAAAGGATTTGGCAGGTAAATACCTAGTACCTGAAAATTGCGTCCGAACGGGAGCACCAATTCTCAATGATGAAATTCGAGCTGCTTTGCCAGAAACGTTAATTAGACGAGACAAAATACTCGTGACGAAGCAAAAACAATTGAGTACAGTTATGTCATGCGTCGCAAGCACCATCACCGAACAGTTAAGTTCGAAAACCAAAGATCACGATCTTATAAAAAAGCTTATGGACATGGGTCGTCTTCTCTGCGACATACAACACACGGAGTCAATATCTAGACGACAGTTTCATCTATATTCACTGAAAAAAGACATGAACGTTCACCTCGTCAACACAAATTTGACAAATTTCTGTTCGGTGACAATTTATCGGACACTCTAAAAACTGCAAAAGCAGTCAATAAATCTGGATCAGACCTGAAAGTGGGATCTAAGCAGCCAAAAAAGACGCAACTGCAGGGCGGAAAGCAGCAACAGTAAAAAAACTGGAAGCACCCGGCCCCAGCAGCGCGCCGGCCGCTGCCGCCGCCGCCGCCGAGGAGGAGCCGGGATACTTACCGCCGCGCGCCGCCCGCAGCCGCGTCCAAGCCGTCGCCGCCACTGCCGCGCGCGACCCGCCGGCGGTAGACCCGGTAAGGTACGCCGGCCAATTGGCACGTTTCCATAGGCAATGGTCTCTGATCACGAGAGATCAAACGATTCTCAGTTGGATCAATGGGTATAAAATCCCATTCTCAAGGCCAGTTTTTCAAAACCATATACCTAAACCTACGGTATATACGGGTGTTGAAAAATTGCACTTTGAAGAGGCCATACTCGAGCTGCTCGCTGTCGGTGCAATATCGGAATGCGAGTCGCACGAAAATCAATTCTTGTCTAGTGTATTTTTGCCTAAACCGAATGGCAAGTTTAGATTTATACTAAACTTAAAAAGTTTAAAAAAAATCATTGACACACATTTTAAATTAGAAGATCTTCGCACAGCCATCAAGCTAGTTACGAATGACTGCTATATGACAACCCTGGATCTTAAAGATGCATATTTCTGATAAAAATACACGAAGATTCGAAAAAGTACTTACGATTTACTTGGGATCATAAAATATATGAATTCAATGTTTTGCCATTCGGTTTAAATACCGCACCATACATTTTTACAAAAATCATGAAACCTGTAATAAAATTACTGCGACTATGCGGTTATATATCCACTATTTATCTCGATGACATTTTCTTAATGGGTCAAACTTATAGTGAATGCTTGGAAAACGTCAACATAACCAAAAAGTTGCTCGTAGCCCTAGGGTTTAAAATAAACTTTGAGAAAAGCTTACTAACACCGACCACTTTATGTAAATTTCTGGGGTACATAATCGACTCCCATGCTGTACAAATCGCTTTACCTGTTGAGAAACAACAAAATATTATTGAAGAAATTCATAAGTTCATACAGATGAAACGCTGCAAAATTCGAAGTTTTGCGCGTTTACTAGGATTACTCGTATCGGCGTGTCCCGCCGTGGAGTACGGTCTTCTCTACACTAAAGAGTTAGAACGGTGTAAGTACCTCAATTTGCAACCGGACGAGGACTACGAGAAATATACGAATATACCTGATTATCTGTTGACTGATTTGCAATGGTGGCTGCTGGCATTGGAATCTCCTATCCATAGAATCAGGGACGACACGTTCATCAGAGAAATTTATTCTGACGCCTAAACAACGGGATGGGGTGCGGCGTGCGAGGGCGACACCGCCAGCGGGCTATGGTCCTTCGATGAACGCAGCCAGCATATTAACGCTCTAGAATTATTAGCTGCTTTTTTTGCTCTTAAAACATTTGCGAAGGATTACACCAATTGCCAAATACTCTTACGAATTGATAAATCCACAGCAATAGCATACATCAACCGCATGGGCGGGGTTCAATACCCCCACCTCACAGATATTGCAAGGAGTATTTAGCAATGGTGTGAATCTAGAAAAATATTCGTTTTCGCTAGTTACATAAAATCGGCAGACAATCATATCGCGGATGCTGAGTCCAGACGCATTCATCTTGACATTGAATGGGAGCTGTCAGATCGTGCGTTTAGGACAATAGTCAGTGAGTTCGGAAAACCAACTATTGACCTTTTTGCCAGCAAGTTAAATAAAAAATGTATCATTTATGTATCTTGGAATAAGGACCCCGACGCGTACACTGTAAATGCATTCACTATAAATTGGTCGAATTATTTCTTCTATGCATTTCCGCCTTTTTCGGTGGTTTTTAAAGTTTTAAGCAAAATAATATTAGATGGAGCGACAGGTATCGTTGTTGTACCGGCGTGGTCGACACAAGCCTGGTACCCGGTATTCATGAAGCTGTTAGTATCAGAATGCGCAACCTTCGCCCCCTGTGACCACGCGTTAACTCTCCATTCCAGCAGCCGCAGCAACATCCACAGCAACCTTACCCTGGTGGCCGGGATATTGTCAGGGCGGCAATGCTCCAACGCAAGGTTCCGCAATCTTCAATAGAAATTATGTTAGCGTCCATATCCCGCAACTCATTTAAACAATACGATTGTTATTTTAAAAAATGGTATGAATTTTGTAAGGTAAATGACCTAAGTATATTTGAGGTGCCAATTCCTAACATAATTGAATTCTTAACAAATATTTTTGACAGCAGTGCACAATACGGTTCCCTGAACAGCTGCAAGGCAGCTTTAGCTTTAATATTGGGACATAGTATCTCCGAGGATGACAGTATACAGAGATTTTTTAAAGGGGTATTTAGCCTACGCCCCCCGGCTCCCAGATACAACGTCACTTGGGACCCAAATCAAATCCTTAATAACTTGGCCACGTAGTATCCAAACGAGGAACTGTCGTTAGACCAACTTACCAGAAAATGTTGTACACTCTTAGCGCTCGTAACAGCACATAGAGTGCAAACTCTGTCGGTAATCAACATAAAAAATATTGAATATTCTTCCACACAGATATTAATTAAAATTCGTGACTTGATAAAAACGTCTCGCATTGGATCTAAACAACCAATACTGTATCTACCGTACTTCATAGAAAAGCCTGAGATCTGCCCAGCTAAATCCTTAGTTTCTTATATACATAAAACATCACGTCTCCGTAAAGATGAGACTCTTTTTATCAGTTCTAAAAAACCGTATAAACCTGTGACGACTCAAACATTGAGCCGCTGGATTAAAAATACACTCAAAGAAGGAGGAATTGACGTCTCAATATTCTCGGCACACAGCACCCGCCATGCCTCGACGTCCCATGCTCTTCGACAAGGTGTCAGCATTGACCAGATTACGTCCACTGCTGGCTGGAGCAACAACTCAGCAACATTCGCTAAGTTTTACAACAGAAATGTAAATAGCGTGGACGGCGGAGCACTGGCGAGAGCTGTTGTCAACCGATAATAACATGATTACAATTTTATATACACTAGAAACAAAAATATGTTTCAGAATTATTGGGAAATAATATCCGTTTTCTATTTTTTCTATTTTGAATTATCAACATGTACCCATATTTATAAGGGTAAACACATTATGTGAAATGCATAATATAATTTCTGATTATCATAAAACGTTGTTTATATTCATATACTCAGAAATAATTTGATTAATGACTGACGTTGCCAAAACACTCTCAAAGTCTACATGTGTCGTTAAATCTTATTTCTAGGTACCAATCTCGAGGACGAAGCATGAAGTATAATTAATGATTAAACGAACTTACCAAGTGAAGTTCTATCATAATTATACGAATACTTCGTCCGAAGAGATTGGTAACACCCTCCCGCCCTGTCACTTTCCCCAAGTTCTGGAAACATCAATAGGGGTTGTACTCCAAACGAATGACGACCGGCCAAGCCAGACCTCCGGGCGTGAACAGAGCCAGTTTACCCTCAATTAAACAAAAACTTAAAAATCGTGTGAAAACATTCGTTTCTACCCTCAACTACGAGTGGTGGCACCTATGCGTAACTACATGTGTCGATAAATCTTATTTCTAGGTACCAATATCTTCCGAAGAAGCATTCACTTGGTAAGTTCGTTTAATAAATTAATTATAAGGTATTATTATTTTATTTATTTATTTATTTATTCAGGAAACAAACAGTCTTTAACAATATTATATGCAATTTCATTTTACAAACAGACCTACAGTTCCATATAAAATTAAACAAGTCTTACTATAACTAGTCGAGCAGAAAGAGACTATTGCACGAATTCGACACAACATTGCTAGCAACACTTAAAGATTTAACATCGTAATTCAGTATGAAGGTAGACATTTCACAAAATATTCACTATAAGGTATTGTGAACTACATTAGTTCTCTTAATTTCTTTTTTAATTGCGAGATACTTAAGAAAAATACGTCAACACCGCTTAGATTATTATTGTGATAGTAAAAGGATCGTCTGAAGTAGGTATTCTTGGCATAAATCGTTTTAAATGGTGCTATATAGAAAGTAGGTATTAGTTTAGTCTTTATTCTTATGGTCTGTGTAAATATTTTGTTTTGGAAGTATTTGTGTACCTTAATAAATAAATTGAGGTTGACATTATTAATGTTAAATATCATATTCCGGTCTTACGGAATTTTTTTTTTTTTTTATTACTTTTCTAGCCAGGCATTTGACCGCCACCTCACCTGGTGGTAAATGACGATGCGGTCTATGATGGAGCATGCCTGTCTAGGAACAGCCTATTCACTCTAGCCTTGAAGGCATCCAGATTATATTGATCAAGGAACACACTCGCAGGCAACGCATTCCACTCCTTAGCCGTACGCATTATAAAAGTCGAGCCAAAGCCATAATCTCAATTCGAACATAATGAACAAAAAAAAAAACACTTTTTAAAAGAACATTTCTCGCTCTTACGATTCGGATATGGAATGAGCTCCCAGCCACAGTGTTTACTATGACATGGGATCGTTTAAAAGGTATATTAGAGGTCTCTTTAGACGCGGGAAACGACACTCGCCCTTGGTAGCGCCCCTGATGTTACTGATGTCCATAAGCGGCCGTAACCACTTTCCATAAGGGGGCCTGCATTCCTGCTTGTCTACCTTACTACATTAAAAAATAGACAGCCATTTGGCTCTATATTAATTTTTTTTTATGTGACAAACAAGCTTACGGCCTGCCTGATGGTAAGCAGTCACCGCAGCCTATGGACGTTATAATGACTAAGTATAACGCCTACGTATAAATCTTACCGGCGACGCGGCGTTCCCGGGATCCTTACCTGACGCCAGCACCATAGCATAGCGAGGCCGCAGGTCTAAAACAAACAAACACAGACAGCTAGTGCACCATACCGAGCAATATCATTTATATTATTATTATATACCCAGCCGTACTTGGAAATGGGCCCACAGAATACCAGCGCTGTGAGTCGCATCTTGCGCCTAACAGCACATGCTGAGCATTTATGCTGGCCGCCGCGGCATCGACTGGGACATGGGAGGCTACTGATTGTGTTAAAGGTTTTTTTCTAGTAATGTTTCCTTTGTCAATTATGTAACTGTTATTGTGTCTATATGTAATGATGTGCTATATGTAATAAATGTTTTTTTTTTTTTTATAAATTATTGCTACGTGGCCGACATATGCATACGTGCTGAGCATGTTATATTATATGGTATTATAGAGTATTTTTAATTGTTATTTGATTGTGAAACTATCGTAATTAATAATTATAAGATAAATTACATGTTAAGAAACCTAAATTTTAGTTAATTAGTACTGAATGTACTTCAAGATTTAACATCGTTTAGGAATATCTTACGTTCGTTCAGAAATGTTTATATATTTATTTGGCAATGTTATTTATTATTAATTACGATAGTTTCACAATCAAATAACAATTAAAAATACTCTATAATACCATATAATATAACAAGCGCATCGGTCTGTGGCTTGCGTGATTTGCTGAAGGTGTGTGAGTCATACGCAGAAACACATGGGCTAGAATACAATGTAAAAAAGAGCCAATATGGTGTTTGAGGCCGGTTCTAAGCGGGTAGTTGAAGTACCCATTGTACTAAATAGGACTCCACTATCGAGAGTGGGGAGATTTAAATATCTAGGACGTATTGTTACGAGTGGCCTGAAGGACAATAAGGATATTGAACGGAAGCGAAGGGCTCTATCAGTGAAAGCAAATATTATAGGTCGCAGGTTTACACGTTCACAGCAGGTCAAGGTAACTCTATTTTAGTAACCTAGCTACACGTGTAAAAGGATGTACAAGGTAGCCTTTTGTACGTCCTATCAAACGTGTAGCCTGCGGGCTAATTATACTCGAGAAGGCTGTGGAATGATCTTTCGGTCGATATGAGACGAAGCTCCAACAAACCTTCCTTCGAAAAAGCTGTTCGAGAGCATTTTCTAAATTATTTGTAATACCCGACTTTAACTTATTTCTTTTTTAACCTGTTACTTTTACGAGTGAGCTTAGTAGGTAGGCACTTGATTGAAATTGGTGTTTAAGTACGTTCTGCTATCTTGTTGTTGTTGGTTCTTAGTATTTCACCAAAAAAAACAGTTTCGTTATGTGAATACTAGTGGGTAGAATTATATTTGTAATTAGAAATGTAAGTGTAATGGTGTTGTAAATTTTTATTCACCGCCTGCAATTTTTATTACCAGTTTTCGGGGTAGGCTGGTAGATAAAGCTACAAAGCTTTAAGTCCACCTTTGTACTATTTTGTGCATAAAGTATTAAATAAATAAATAAAAGTATATGGAGCCCTTCGCGTCCAGGACAATAATGCGTTCAGGGTGCTGTTGCGGCTGGGTCGCTACTGCAGTGCTTCAGGTAGGTTTGCGCAGGCGCACGTGTACTGTTTCTACGCTACAATACTCAAAAGAGCAGCGTCCCTGCTCAGCAGAGTACGGGGCAACCCCAACAGCATCCTGCCAATGATCGCAGATAGGCTGACTACCCATACATGTCTCACTGCTGCCAACGGCATGTTGCGAGAAATATTTAATTAATTACATTGTATAGGTATAGATAACTACACTAACAAATAGATTAAGAAATTACTAACACAATGAATCTGATCACTTGAATAAATGAATTATAAATGAAATTAATTTAATAGTTTATAATATAAAATTTATAAATTGTTAGGTCTATAAGGTAGAAAACACTGTCAAATAGAGCTGGAACTCAATTTGAGAACCTGATAGTCTTTCCAAGACCAAACTGCATACAGGTTAGAAACATTAAAAATATTTAAAACCCATGAAATTGTTGTATATCTAGTTTAAAGAGTTCCGAAGTTATTTTTGTAAAAAAACAATTAAGAAATGTTACTTTTACCGATTCTGTGTCTATGTGTATTACTGTTACTATTATTACTAGTATTTTAACGATAATAAATTGAAACGTACGTGGCTTGAGACTAAATCAATTAATTTAATAATTTTTTTTTTTAAGTCCAATATCCTATCCAATAATCCTTATCTCATCTGAGAATGTAAGCAAAAGCTAGTTGAAAAACTTGCATTTTTTTTCATATTTCTCTTTTATTAAATGAGATACCTACTAAAGCAATATTTGAAGAAGAAAAAATATTTTGGCACTATCGACAGTACCATTTGTCGAAGTTAACATCTACGAAATCAAGGGCCAAAGCTTGTTTTTACACGGATTGTGGTGTAAAATAGAAACACTGAAATGTACACAAAAATAGAAAAGCACCCCAGGTAATACACCAGAATAACAATGGCGTCTTAAAGCTAATAACTTCCCGGAATTTTTATTATAATTCATCTTACTTTTCCCCAGGTAACATTTTCCCATCCGTTCTGTTATAAAAAGGCCGAGGCGTGCCGTTATACCTGATTTAAAATGAATAAACAGGCGTTACCTTAAAGAAGTCGATTAACCTTTTAGTATTATATCTGTAGGGCGTTTACAGGGCCGGATCGAGGGACATTGTGTGGAGAAATGGATGTTTACGTAAACCCTACGACTAGGAGTAAAGCAATTTAAGAAAGGTCTATGTAAATGAACACGTCATGGTCCCAATTTAACTGCTTCACAATCTAACGGGTACTTGAGAGGTGAATAAACACCCCTGAATGGGGTCTAGTATTAAATGGTATTTACCGAGGGAACGTATAATTTCAAAAAATCTGAAGACTAAGACTCGTTCGCGTATGGCTAGATTGATTTAAATGTAAGTAAGCGGGACCTGAAACGGCAAAAACGTATGAAGACTCGAAAAACCTGAAAGACCATAACACCCGTATCATGCAAGAGGCTTTAGAAAAGTACTAGGTGATTCCTACATATAAGCAATCCGATGACTCTACCGATACTGGTTCATTATCTATCACCTTATCCTCTTTTAAATCATTTTTTTATAAATACTAAGCAGGCATTTCAACTTAATCTCGCCTGACGGCGATGCTGCGTCTATAGTTGGAGTGAAACGTGCCTGTCTGGAAACAGCCTATTCATTCTGGCCTTGAAGGAGTCCAGGTTGTACTATTCCAAAGACTGAACATAACATAACTTTATGATACCAATTTAAATTCTCCACGTAACATTGAATTCCCTAACGTCTGGATAAGGTACTGGCATGGAAAGTACTTACTTCTATTCTCAGTAAAAATAAGAAATTATGACGCCTCAAGGCGTAACCTTTATTTAGTAAGACAGCGTCAGTCAAAATAGACCAATAAATCTTTTAGCCAACATTTTACTACGGGGAGGGATCTCAACAAATTTAGAGCTTAAAACAGTGTAATTTTAATGTTAACATGAAGCTGATGGATGAAGATTAATTGTATATTTTATTGCTTTATAAAAAAAAGAAGATAATAATCCCAATACCGGCGGTGAGCTAGAAACGAGTAGAGATGGAAACTAGAAAAAAGAGAATAACGTTTCCAGTGTCGCATGGGGATTTGGGGAGCCGTGGCGTTGGCAGTGGAGAGACATTTGTTTTGCTGTATGAGCAACGTGTTATATGTAGATGTGTACAACACATTGGCGATACCCCTGGTGTTGCTAATGTCTATAGGTAGCGCTGAGTGCTTTCCATCAGGTGGCACGCTTGCCTGTTTACCTACCGTGTGACATGAAATACAAATAATGCAGAATTAATTACTTGATGTGACAACAAGCGATTAGAGAAAAGTAACTTTTCAAGATCATTATCGACCGTAGTTACGGTCTGGCCAGGGAGAAATATGTGGCGTAATATTATACTTAGACCAATACTCGTACCTTATTCTTCTTCATCTTGGCGTTAATGTCCCGGGGTCCGTCTTGACCATGATCCAGGATTTAGCAGGTCAAGTAATTACAGTGGAGCGATTGCCATCTGACCTCCATGACCCTGCCATCATGGGAACCTGACCAGATTGGATCATGGTTCCACATCCAGTCGCCTGAATGTGCAGGTTTCATCACGATGTTTTCCCTCACCATAAGAGCATCGGTTAGTATTGAACTAATGTACATAATTCAGAAAACAGTGATTGGTACATGACCGGAGCGGGATTCGAACCCGCGACATCTGGCTTACGAGGCTCTAATTTGTGAAAAATACTTCCGCTAAAGATCTTGTTCCCTGCGCCAATTAACATTTTCTGGAGAAACCCGCAACTTAGAAAAAATCAAGACCTGCCGCAGTCGTTCTACTGACGCGGTGTGTTTCATGTATTTTTCATTCTTTTGTGTTCGAGACGTTTTCTATCTTTACTTTAAGTACTTTTCTCTAATCTTCTGAATAGTTACTAGCTACCTACCTATTTACTTCGTGGGCAAGGATCATCAACGATACTTCCCTACAGTTTCAAAGCCCAATTACTCTTCTTAATGTGTTTAAGTGGGGTCAGTTTCGGAGATGTTACTTGCGTAGTTTGCAACTAACTAATAAAGCTGTATGGCTCCCGTCTTTGTGTACGCTGAACCGGGCTATTACTTAGGAATTAGTCAACACAAACTGTACAAAGTGGGTGGATTGAAAGTAGGGACCTTTCAATAGAAAAGGGGAAAACTAGAGCAGGGAAACGAGTTTTTGTGGACAATGCCTACTTTAATCAAGTTAATGTATGATCATACAATGAATTGATCGTCTACTTAGCGGATGATCACTGTGTAAAACTACAAGTATTGTTTGTAAATGGGTATTACCTATATTATGTTAGTTTCTACCTAGCTCGCACATCTAACAACCATAATCATCACAGCCCGTAAAAGTCCACTGCAGGACTTAGGGCCTCTCTCACGAAAGGGGAGGTTATTGCCATAATCTCCACGCTTGGCAGGCGGGTTGGAGATCGCAGTGTTTAAATAATACAATGGAAAATGCTGCTGCCCATTTGCCAGACCACGGAGACTCTTGATCTTTTGCCGCGAAAACATTAGTCGCCTTGTACGACACCCATGAGTCTAAAGGGGTTGGCTAGGGCTAACAACCATAGCACAAGCTATTCGCTGTGTTATAAATTATTCTAAAAAGTCGGCGACAACAATTCTCCTGTTTTATTTCACGACATTCATCAAGATCAGCAGCGTCATCATATTAAGCTACTCCACGGCTAAAAAGCACCTGTACGAGGTTCGAGCAAATCATTTGAAGTAGGTATTGAAACAAGTTGCACTTTAAAATTATCAGAACCTACTTGACGTCCAGTTGCTCTATTAACTTATTTAGTACTTGACGTCCAACAGTTTTTAGCAATTTAAATAACACAGCAATAGCAGCAATAGTATGAAACGGATTATCATTGGTCACGCAACACTGGCACGCGAACAGGCCGGCTCTACTGCCGATATCAGTATCGTGTGGTTAGAGTAATAATAATGGATGTTTATTTAATAAACTAGCTTTCGCTCTACTGCGTCCTTGTAAAGTTCGATAATGCAGTGTTATTTTGGGGTGGAAGCCCGCTGCAAATAATCAGAATTTGTTAGTTTTTGTGTAGGGGTATTCAACGCAAAGTTTAGCGTGTAGCTAGAGTATCTCTGCATAAATTATTATTTTGGTGCCCGTATACTAATACGGTCAATCGGCTTCCAAGACTGTTCAACCAATCCGTCTCTCCGGTTCAGGGTTCCCAGCGGAAAACCTTGGTGAACCTCACTTACACGTCCACAAAGTTTGGTTCAATTTGGTGTGTACAATGGAGGATTTATAATATATCTAAGTCTAGGAGGATATTTCTTTAAAGTGTTCAGACGTTTCTGCTCGAAAATATTCCCGGACTATCGTACTAAGATAATTTCAATCCAGATATTTGCAGGACTGAACCGTCTCAGTCCCGCTGGATCCAGGTAGTTGCAGGATCCCGCAGGGTGAACTTAGACCTCAGAAATCAATCGTAATAAATACCTTATAGATCTCATTTTTTAACCAAAATTAAACAAGCTTTTTGGTATACATTTTAATTAGTTTATCATGACTTTTACTGAGATAACAAGGCTTATTTAGGCTATTTTTCATGTTCCAAAACAATGTATATTCAATTAATAAAACGCTGCGTTGCGTCAAACAAGTTGTATTTGGCAAAAATAACTGTAAACAAGTAGGCGTGACGTCACGCAACAATATCGGCGTTATTTTCTGTTTAACTAATTTTGATATCTACCTGACGGACTAAACAAATTTTTTCAGTCATCATCCCTATTCTCTCCCGCGCCCTGGCATCGCATAGCCAGCTCCCAGAGCCAGTCCACTGCACGTGCCGCCGTATAACACGTATAAACCACGTTTTTCTGTAATCCCGCAAGTGCAGCGGGATCCCGCAAAACTTTCGAACGAGATTAGTTCCGCAAAATGTATGCGGGATCCCGGTATTTCGGGATCTTATATATCGCGGTATTGCATTCCCTACGTACAACAATTTTAATGAAATTTTTGACCCTAAACCCCTGCGGAAAATATTAATTTTATTGCATCAGTCCGAACCAGCCCGCGAGCCAAAACCAGGCCGGGCCGAAACGCCTGATCGTTCAAAATCTAAACTTTTAAATAGTTCTGCACCACAAATCCGAATACGATATTATGTCACACACCGATTGCTATTAAGTTTTAATTACACGTGGTTTGGTTAGTTTATGTTGTAAACTTGGTGCGTCAAAATTGGCAAAATTGTACGCAGAATTATCATATTCAGGAGGGACAAAACTAATCTATACTGTATCATAGCCGGTGTATATGTATGGTATTTTTTATATTATGTATGGTGTTTTTTATTCTACGCAGAGACAAACGTGCACATAGCCCACTTGGTTAAGCGGTAACTGTCGCCCATAAATCTACGATTCAAACACGTAGGTTTTAAGCAATGAAAATGCAGAACCGCAGGTGAGATGTGTAACGTAACGGACTGCAAGCAGTGGGTCAGGTTCAGTTGTAAAATAAATAATGCTCTGTTAGAGGTCAGTAGCAAGCTTATTTTTATGAGAGATTAATTGGAGGTCGGTAGCCGACCCCTTGAACAAAGAAAACAAAAGAATCAGGGTAGTGGGTATGGTATTCAGTCTATTTGTAAACTATCTACAACAAAGAATTTTATCAAAAGTATCTACTAAAGCACAACAGTTATAAAAAAAGAGTTTGTCCACATAACATTCTGTCCGGGCGGGAACACTTATTTCACTTTCAACGCAGACCGAAAGTACCGGTTTGCGAACTGGTTAAGCGACTACGTCAGCTTGGGATTTTAATTGGAGTAGGTTCATGCGACTAGGTGCATATTCTTAGAACTGGGTCTTCGGAGATAGAAATTGATGCATCGTAGCATATACTTTAGATTTATACTGCACACATAATTATTTTGGCGATTTAATTTCTCATAGTAACATCACGTTACAAACTATTCACCTCCATGGCCGGAGGCTGGGAAAACTCTGACCAAATCCCTCTCTGCATTCTCTATTGAAGGCTCGGGTCCTCGTTTAAACACCTTCTAGAACCATTTGGCACAAAAGAAGATAATGTCTTGTTAGCCAGTAGTCATAGTCAACCAGCCAGTTCCCGAAATGGTCCATATTAATTTTCGGACGGTCTGGTGTTCGACGGCCAAGAATATAATTCATGCCGACCTGATGAGGAATTGGATCCAGCAGTTATCTAGAATAAGAGAGGCACAAAAAAGATTAAAATCTCCTTTGACTATTAAAAAATTCCCACTTGACATCAAATGACATGACAAGAGTAAAATAACAAAAAGGACCCGCTCCAAATAAAAATGAGGGTTTATGTGTATAATTCGTATTGGAAACTATATATAAATCAAACCCAACTGAAGGAAAAAAAACCTTCTGAAGCATTGGGGCCCGTCCGGATCCATAATATTTAAAAAACAAGAAGTTACGAAGGTAAGAATCCAGACACACGCCATTGCCCCCTGCTTTTCATTCGGAAACCATCATTACTTTTATCATTTGGGTGTCTATATATCAAAAGGGCATTCCCCAAAATCTATTAGAATCAAAACATTAGTAGAACGTAGTAATCAACATAGTCTGATATACAGAATAAACTTAATTTTCCAGGGAGGAATGATGGGCAATCAGAGCCTGAAGGGCCAAATCCAAAGATACCCATAAAAACTAATAAATATAACAAATTAAAAATAAAAAGCATCAACATGCTACACAAAAATGTGTCTAAAAGTCCTAATAACCGTAAGTACTAACACAAGTCAAGGCAAAACCCTATATACTATTATATTCAATTTAAATTAAACACATTAGTAAAAACGTAGTTACATCAAATACAGAATTAACATATTTTCCAGGAAATAATGATTGACAATCAGAGCCTGAAGGGCCAGATCCAAAGATGCCCATAACAAACTAAAAAAGGTGGAAAAATTAAGAATAAAGTGTCAACGTGTTGAAAACAACGTTTAAACAGGAGTCCTCATAACCGTAAGTATTACATAAGGCACAGGAAGATCCTACAGATGTCATTATGAGAGCAAAGATGAAATAACTTATGCCTTTAGTTGCGCTGGCTACCTTATCCTTAAAATCGGAACACAACAATGCAAGCATTGTTGTTTGGCGGCAGGAATAAATAAGGCGGTGATACTCACCCGGGCGGAATCCTTAGGCTTGACAGAGTCCTACCAGCTGATAATAGTTTGATAAGTGGTTAAGTGTTATAGTTTGTTCATTACAATACCAATTCTACACCATTACACAATAAACAACTCAACTTAATACTTTTAACAATTACGCATTTGTAAAATGTACATAGTTTTTAGTTTTTCAATTTCAGTGCTAAGTTCTACATCAGATCATAGATGCATATCATATCAGATCACAGAAAAAAGTTCTCCATAGGTTTTACCCCCTCCCTTGACGAACATTACTGTGCTGGCATCGACTCCAAAATAATGATGTCTAACTTACTCGTATTGTATGATTAAGAAAGATAGAAAGAAAGAAGACATTTATTACACGTAGACACGACACGACAATAAGGTACAAAAAAAACAAGGTAATTAAAGAACATAAAATAAAAATAAAAATTAGGTTAGAAAAAAAACAGAATAATAATAATAAATGTACCTACAATTAACTATTCCCAGTGGCATTGTTAAAACTCCGTGTCGCAGCTTCCGGTGCAACTGGACCTTCTCAGCATAATGTTGTGGCCGCTTGACGCGTACCCCAAAGCTATTAAAAGTTTATCTTAATATTTTAAAGTTGGTTTTACTGTTTTACTGATACTCTTTCTGCCATTAAATCTATATCTATCCATAGAATCGATTAAAAAACAATCTTAACTTGTATTTAACCCTACGTTATTTCCACTTGAGTTAAATTTGATTGGATTGTAATCAAGTCCGATTAATCAATTTTATTTAACATCATAGAATAACGATTAAGGATAGATCCGGAGAAGATATCCTCGTATTTCCTTTACATTTTGAGAAATTTCATCTTTACATAGTATAAAACAAATCTTTGCGCCGTCTGTACCCTTAGATAAGATCTTTTAAATTACTCAACGGATTTTAATCTAGTTTTCAGAAAAAGATAGAGCGATTCAGGAGAACGGTTTATTGGCATATTATTGCTAAAAACGGTAGGTAAGGGTAAAGTAGGTGTACTCGCGAACGAAGTCACGACAGGTCCACTAGTAAATAATAATTTTTTCTTATTTTTAAATACTCAATACTCTCGTATTTTTTATTTTCGGCATGAAAAATTCTATTTTTTTTTCATTTACATTGGTAACACCGAAAGAGTACGGTTAAAATATAGAGAAAGCACTATAGAGTTTTAAATGCCGATAATCAAAATTGAAGACCGTTCGAATCAAGGCATTCAAAAATAGCGATCTTTACTAGGTCGTCGGTCCACCTATTGGAAGACCTACCCACGCTACTCGCTCACTACTTTCCTCAAAAACCCACAACTCGATGAGTCCTTTCCTTCTCCATCATAGAACAATGAGTCAGTGGACGTATCACAAGCCTCGCTTTGTATTGGTCGTTAAAGTCAATGTAGACGGCTTTTTTTTCTTCCACTTTAACAAATTCCACGCTACTGTTGATCTGATAAGCCGCAAGGTAGTATTGGCCCTTGTGAATAACTAAAACTGACCTTGGACTGTTTATTGTGGTAATTTAGGCGAAGCTAGGCTATGCGTGGCTTGTCAACTGTTTGGTAGCATTTAAAATACATCGAGTATTTTTGAACAAGTTCATAGTACAAATGCTATGCGAAAATAGCCTTTAATCAAAACTGTACATGATTACAGTTGATTCAATTCGATGACAGGATAAAATTTTATCGTTTTTTCTTTCGAAAGACGTAAGTTCGAGCTCAAAAATTATACTAATAGAGGACAAGAAAATTTTTAATTTTCTCTGTGGCACAACTGGTATTACCAAAGGGAATATTTTTCTATAGGGGGACATTTGGCCATAGCCCTACTGCCGGTCTAGCCATCTTTGACAGCTCCGCTTGCGTGATGCGTGTATGGTAGAAAATTGGCAGGTCGAAGTTCGACTATTCCTACCAACATCTACATTGACTCTGATTGTGTAGGATCATCCGCCAATCCGCCTCCTTTGTACACCGAAAGCACGTGAATTGTCTATGGACCAAGAATTTCTACCATAAACAGCTTATGTCAGATAACGTTAGCTTATGTCAAATCCCATAAATTTTTTCTACCACAAACGATTGTAGATTAACGAAACCTCTTGGCTAAGGCCGTGGGTAGTATCGCGCGGTAAGAAATGTCTTTACCAATCAGGGCAACCGATTTTGTTAAAAATATTCTAATGCGTAGATACAAACAAGGAATGACAAGTATTTTGTGAGATTGATTTAATTTAATTTTGATTTTTTAGTCACCAGGCATGATAAAATACTTACTTACATACCCAACGGCACGCCTTTTTCTCATAGGGTTAGTTATACCTTATTAAAATTATCAACGCTAAACAACGATATAGAGCTTAGCTTAGTAAAGCGTCCCGTATTTTGGTCCCACCTGCCGCAGACGGTCAAGCGACTAGGGCCCAAGGTTAGATCTACAGTTTGATGTGGACTGTGAAAAATAATGGCAGTTTATATAAAAATGTTACACTAAGTCTTACATAATATATCCCTTTGTAGTAAAGTGGAGTCTTCATAGATCATCCTGACAGGCTACATGTCACTGACTTATTGCTGAATAATACAAATAATTTTGATCTTCTCATCGAGTCGATGGACTTAACTCCCCTTTACACTTTGTTCGCCCAGTATTCGGCGACGCATACACACTGTCGAACAAGTCCCAAATTGTGCTAGTTTTAGTTTATAAAGAGATAAAACTGATAAAACTAGTTATTGTTATTAAGTTTATAAACAGCTACATAAGTTCCAATGCATTTTATTTATTATGAATTCGTCAGAACGTCTTTTTTTTCTTCTTTATTTCGAATACACCTCTATCGAATTACTCCATCGAAGAGTCCCTCGTGTTTTCGAACCTCATTTTACCGCATAACTGATCCTCTAAAACAATTCACCTTCCTAAATCTGCTTGAAAGAACTTCAGACCGAACGTTTGGCCGAATCAAGCTCACCACCAAGAATGCCGAAGATCGAGCGAAGTGGGCCAGGAAGTGCAGGAAGGCGGACCCCGGGCCTTCACGTACTGCGCGGAAGCGGAACCGGGACTTATCGCCGAGCCGCTGTACCACCTTTGATTAATGAACAATTGTCTATTCTTCAGTTGATCGAAGGACTCTTTGATTTTGCTGTACTCGTAGTAGATTTAAGAACGTGACTCTTCAAAATGAGTAATGCAGACGGCATTACAATTCCCAGCAAAATCGTTACAAATTCCCTTTTACAAAAACCTTTCATCGATACAAATTCACACAAAGATTGATCACAGTTTTGCGGTCAGTAGGTATAATGTTGTTGAAAATATCATTTATTTTTATATAGTGGTTTACGAGATCTTATTCTAGGCCCATCTTCTTCAAATGTTCAAATTAATCACAGCGCCCAAAATCTATTTATAACATAAATCTACCTATTAATAATGGAACTTTAATATTTCATTATTATCTATCATCATCCCACGCCCTAAACTTATTTTCAATATCGCCGCTAGCCTGTTCGTTTGCTGTACAACAAAAAAAATACGATGTTAGCGTTCTAAAAATATAATTTAGGCGCCATGATTAATTAGATGACTTGAAGGACTACTTCAAGGGCCTCAATTCAAGGTCTCGTGGGTTTATAAAACTAAGGCCCTTGAACACGCAACAAGGGCTACGGCTCTTAGCATATTACGAGTTTAATAATAAGTAGGAACCCGTGTAACTCCTAGTAACAAGGTCATTTTGGTAAATTGCCTGAAAGCATTTATCAGAGTTAGATTGGTTTCAAACTTACTTGTTCGGTGGTGCATAAATTTTATAGCATCAAAGTTTACATAATAAATATTTTGGCAAGTCGAATAGTGGGCTTGAATAGTTTTATTACAATAACTTTACTGTTACTTTGTAGAATTAGTTGTTAGAATCTTAGTGGAAAAGTACCGAGGAATTTCCTCAGAATACCCCCGACAAAGCCTACAGATACACAAAATAACCAAACTACTGAAACAGTTTTTTTTAATTACTCTAAATTTAAATAAAACTGCACCGAAATCGGTCCATTCGTTCAGAAGCTACCTTGCGATGACACAGACAGGTCGGTCCTTCATATCTGGAGATCGTGGTTACAGTAAGATTCTATAAGGAAATAATAAAAGTTTCCATCGTTGATTAATTCGTTCATTCATCTCAGTCGTTGGGGCGATCCGGCGGGATTTTCAAGTGTGACGTCGAAAAATATTTTGTAAATATTATTTATACCGTCCAAAACGGACGGAAATGAGGAGCCCGACTTAAAGTCTGGTACACCACCACACAAACGAATAATCGAAGAAAGAGATATTTAATGTCCTAATGAATTATTAATTTTGAAATTTGAATTTTGAATTTTGAAGATTGGCGGCGACGGCGGTAACGCGGAATCTATTAGCGTGCCGTATGTAAAAAGGCTATATTATATTCATATTTATATTCGTTTATAGGTAACTATAAATTACATGTCATTACTCAATATTTTCATAGAATTCCAAATAAATATTACAGTAGATGACAGGTTTCAAAATAACATCATAGTTAAAATAGGTATTGTGACGTTGTGCTTAATAAATATGTTAGCACAATGTGGGTAGCGTCGGCATTGCTAATGTCACAGCCAGACGGTGCAGACGTTCCCCTACTGAGTGCGATATTCAGATAGCTGTAGTAGTTTTAATTAACCTAATTCCCGCATTCGAGGGTGTCCTAGTAGACATCACATGTGGCGACGAGGATAAATGTGAGTAGTAATTATACTTTAAATATAAAACAATAATTTGTAATCGCAACAAAAAAAAAAAGGTGAGGGTAGGTAGAAATGTATTTATCACGCAAACCTTTTTCATACTAAGTAGCCATATTAATCGTATAACCATGTTAATCGTTTCTACCAACTAAAAAAATATTTGAGTTTTTTTATCGAGGTTTTGGATTTGTTGGAAATAATTACAACATCATAACATTTCAACGAGCTATTTTCGTATTGGAAATTGATGTTATAACGTAAATTGATATCATATTTCGTGATCTCATTCTACTGCAAAGTGATGTAACATGGAAATGTAAATATTAATCAAAAGTAAGTAGGTATGTTAATTTTATGTGATAAATGCCAACCTACCTATTCATACCTAAGAAAACTATAAACATATCCTACAGACCTACAGGTACGTAAATAATGTACGTACCGAGTAGGTAATACATACCTACGTTGGTAGTAAATCAATGATACCTACACGTAGGTAGGATCAAAACCAAAATCGGCAGTTGGTCTTTTATGCATGACAATGTACCTACCTATAGCTCATTGTTATGCATTAAAGAAATACAACTGATAACCACTTAGTAGCAGGAGCGCGGTAATTACTGGTGTGCACAATTGGATAATTATCGGCTGGTGCTAATAAACAAACGTTATTAATTCCTTTCTCAGTTATGTATTTAGTCAAATTATATGTCTAAGAGGTATATAGAAAGTTATTTTCACTGTGCTTCAAGTATAGTTTGGTTAGGTTGCACTCTGCACATTATCAGAACTATAGAAACTATAACATTAGGTACCAATTAAATACTAATTCGAAATTAGCCGTTTATGGAATATAAAGTGGTTGACTTCAGTTATTACAATTTCAGAGCGCCCCAACCAAAATGTCCCAACTAGTACCTTTGGAATCTTTCGATTGCGATGGAGACCCAGCTTCTATTGGGATCCGTTGGGAGAAGTGGAAAAGAGGACTCGAAATATATTTACAAGCCACTAATATAGACAAGCCCGTCAAACAGCGCGCAACATTATTACATGTAGGCGGTTTAGCATTACAAGATTTATTCCATAACTTACCGGGTGCATTTGTTAATGAAGATGATTCGAATAATGTATATAAAACTGCAATAGACAAGCTTGATGAATTTTTCACCCCAAAACAAAATCGCTACTATGAAAGACACTTATTTAGATCTATTAAGCAAGAGACCAATGAAAGTTTTGATAAATTTTTAGTTAGACTTCGACAACAAAGTGCAAAATGTAAGTTTTCTTCTGAAGAGGAACAAATAATTGAAAAATGCTCATCATCGGAACTGAGAAAGAAATTATTGACGTTAGGCGATTCAGTCACATTGGACAGAATAATTTCAGAAGCAAATGCTTTTGAAAGTGTCGAAAGACAGTTAAATGATTTTAAACCAAATGTACAAATAAACAAAATAGAGGCTAGAGGATCTGGACCACCTGCATGCACCAGGTGTGGTAATTCTAACCATAAGGCCGATAACGTGAACTGTCCCGCGAAAGATAAATCATGCAAAAAATGTGAGTATATTGGTCATTTCATGGCTCAATGTAGAACAAGAGCGAGTAAGCGGAAAAATATCCAAAATATCTATAAACCAGCCAAAAGAGTAAAACTGCAGAAACAAACTAAAACTGAGGTTAAAGAGCACACTACTGATAATAAGTCTGAAATAGACTACATATTCGACTTGGATGACAATTCCATTATAAATTGTCAAATTGGTGGAGTAAATATTGAGCTTCTTATTGATTCCGGCAGTAAACACAACATTATTAACGAAGAATCATGGAACTATCTGAAAGAAAATAAAGTAGCGGTCACTAATCAAGTAAAATCACCTGAGAAAACTTTCTTGGCGTACGGTTCCAATGAGCCTCTGACTATATTAGGAGCGTTTGATGCAAACATCGCTTTAGGTAAGGAAGTCAAAATGTCGACTTTCTATGTAGTGAAACATGGAACTAGAAATTTACTGGGTAAAGATACCGCAATCGCTCTCAATGTTCTTAGAATTGGTCTAGGGGTAAATGCGGTAGATGAAAAGTCTTTCCCAAAATTCAAAGGTGTGGAGTTACAAATAACAATTGATGAGTCTGTCAAACCGGTGAGTCAACCATATCGTAGAATTCCTATCCCTCTTGAATCAAAGATAAATTTAAAAATCGATGAATTCGTTAAATTAGACATTATCGAACCCGTCAATAAACCTTCTCCTTGGGTTTCGCCAATGGTACCTATATTAAAAAGTGATGGTGACATACGAATCTGCGTCGATATGAGATGTGCCAATAATGCAATCAAAAGGGAACAACATCCCTTGCCCACAATGGAACAATTAATACCCAAATTTCGTAAAGCCAAAATATTTTCAAAATTAGACATAAAAAATGCCTTTCACCAGATTGAAATCAAGGAAGATTGTCGACACATCACGACATTTATTACTAACAAAGTATTATTCCGTTATAAACGGCTTATGTTCGGTATTTCTAACGCTCCCGAACATTTTCAGAAAATTCTGGAAAATATGCTTTTACCATGTGATGGAGTCGTCAATTTTATTGATGACATTCTGGTATACGGTAGTGACGAGGCAGATCACAATTATAGATTAAAAAAAGTACTTGATGTTTTAAAATATAACAACGTACTCCTCAACAAAGAAAAATGCATTTTTGGTACTCATACGATACAATTCTTGGGTCACGAGTTATCTGCTCAGGGGGTAAGGCCTTTAGAAAAATATTTACAAGTAATTGAGTCATTTCGAGAACCTAAAACCATTGACGAAATCCAAAGCTTTCTTGGGGGTTGGTTAACTTTGTAAATAAATGGATTCCACATCTCGCCTCTATTACTGAACCAATCCGAGAAATATTGAGGATGAAGCTTCACAAAAATGCTGATGTTACACCATATTGGAAACATCAACAAAAAGAAGCCTTCCAACAATTAAAACAATGTTTATCAAATATTCGTACCCTTGGATTTTATGACCCCAATGACAGAACCCAATTATTCGCGGATGCTAGCCCAGTAGGTCTCGGAGCTGTGTTAGTACAGGTAGATAGCTACGGTCCACGAATAATAGCTTTTGCTAATAAAAGTTTAACAGATGTTGAGAAAAGATATTGCCAAACAGAAAAGGAAGCTTTGGCACTAGTATGGGCAATTGAGCATTTTAATATGTCGTCGCGTGAAGGAAAGGGTGTATCAGGATCATTGTCATCAGGGTGGTGATATCAGTATTAGATCGTCCAGATAAATTAAAGAAAAGGTTCACATTTACTCCGCTGTAATTATTCCAATTCATTTTTACACATCACTTATGATTTCACTTGAAATCAGAGCAGTATCACAATGTAGGCAATTGAGGTGATTAACTTTCTTATTTCAAAAGTGATTTTAAAATTACCTTATTTTCAAACGTAAATAACACTTTCTATAAACGAAATGTGGAGACAGTTTCAAGACGCGTCACTCCTCGGCGGCGGTCGCGCCAAGAATGGCCGCCACTCCGCCCGAGTCGTGCCGTCGAGACTCTGTCAGCACGCCCCACCAGAGGGCGCACTCCCACTTCCGTTTTCTTCGTCATGAGTCCGTACTATTGACCACATGATTCCATACTATTGACCGTATCCGTCACGGCCGTCCTGCTATACACACGTCCTCGTGTGTTATCTGAAACATGAAAACCATAGCACAGTACCATATTCGCTCGGTCACTTCTGACCACAACACATCACCCAAGTAAGTCTTATGAATCATGTGATTGGATCTATCACGACTTAAGTAACTGCTATTTGTGTACACATAAAACATACGTACATTATCATTTATCATACTAAACTTCCGTAGATTGAGAGAGACTTGAGAGAACAACATCATCTCGTACACAAATTATTCTTTCTAAGTTGCCGACATAAATTCAGCTACGGCTTCAGTTTATGAGAGAGCCGTGACAGGACACCAGACTATGAACCGTATCACAATTACCACAAATGAAGGTTTCATCATCATCACCAGTGTTATCCTCTTGATGATCTTGTTGAGTGGGAAACATCACAAATCCAATCACAAAGCTCGTGTACTGTCCCCGACCTCCATTACTGTAGGTACTTAGATTCACTACAAATATGTGACATACCTACCTACATACAATTTTCAGTACTCAGCAAAAGACCCAATGTTACTTTGAGTGTGATCGAAACACTCCTTCATTAAATGCCATATGATTTTTGGTCATCCGTCAGCGCCATCCTAATTTTAAAACTAAGAGTAATGTTACCATACAGAAGAAATGACACACAGGCGAACCACCACACTGACGAACGCTATCAGATGGGCAGCCACGCATTCGGGCCGCCACGCAACCGGGCCGGCACGCTACTGGACCTGCACAATAGCGAAATACCACACAGACTAGGTGCCATACAGACTGGGTGTCACTCTGGTCAGTACCACTCTAATCGTCAAACTATGAGTATATTCTATGTCCTGTATCACGTCTGCCATAGCACGATACAGGTAAGATGTCACACAAGGGTAAATGGCACAGAGGCGAAATGCCACACAGCAAAATACCACACCGGCGAAATGCCATACAGGCGGAATGCCTCACAGGCTAAATGCCTCACAGGCTAAATGCTACACAGAATAAATGTCACACAGAATAAATGTCACACAGACTTTATGCCACACAGGCGAAATGCCAAACAGGCGGGATGCCACACAGGCGGGATGCCACACAGGCGGGATGCCACACAGGCGGAATGCCACACAGGTGAGTGCTACAGAAGCGGAAGCCAAACAGGCGGGAGCCACACAGGCGGGAGCCACACAGGCGGGAGCCACACAGGCGGGAGCCACACAGGCGGGAGCCACACAGGCGGGAGCCACACAGGCGGGAGCCACACAGGCGGGAGCCACACAGGCGGGAGCCACACAGGCGGGAGCCACACAGGCGGGAGCCACACAGGCTGGATCCACAGAGGCGGGAGCCAGACAGGCGTTAATAAACATTGCCAACATATAAGCTCAGTGTTGTTCATTCGTCACATTTTTTAAACCGGTACGTACTAATAGACTCTAGTAATACCTCTTTCTATAATATAGGGGCACCACTGTAGTAGCCGTACTTATATAACCTGTGCGTAGGTATCTACTGTTAGACTATACAGTATACTTTTCAATATGAAATTGCTGAAATCATGAAGTAGTAACTTTAACACGCTTTACTTCACTAATAGCTGTCTATAGACTTTCAGCTCGTGGTCAATTCTTCGACCAAATCTGCACTAAGTCAGTGATAGGTAACACAGTCATATCTGCTATCTACGAGTTACATCACAAGTAATCGTCACAGACCCGAACGACTGTTCACGGTGATATCTCTACCAAAACAACATTATCTCTACTGCTCAATATCAAAACTAAATCAGGAGTTTAATAATATGAAGCTCTCACGTTTATCTGTTACGCCAGTCATAGGTAAGTGGTTACCATCCAGTCCATATGTTACCACACCAAAACTGAACAAGTAATAATCATCGTCATCAATTTTAACTGTTCGAACAAGTATACTCTATCTAGACTTTACGTTACGTTTAAGCATCCCATTTTAAAACGATTTAACAATGTTTGTAATAATGAAGGTGTCCCATATTCAGACGCCTTCTAAAAAAAAAAAATTACAACATTAAATTTGCCATCTACAGCCACAACATCGAGACTTTCGGGGCTATCACACACATGATTTCCAGGCCACTCCAAGTCAGCCAAATTAATCAGGATGTTTGACCTCAAGTTGTTCAGGTACTACTAAACTTGTACTGGCAGAAGGATATAAAATCTCACCATTGCTTACACTGCATCTTACTGGTACAACAACAGAACTCGAAAAAGTTACTTTATATCCATAATCAAGGAAATTTCAGTACTCGGAGCTAAAGTTAATTTAATAAACCGACTATTGAACAATCCCCAAAATATCTGGACTTTCTTAACATCATTATCGTTCAAAATTTTCTCACAAAGATTGAAACAACTACCTTCTATTATCCACGCTCCCATAGCCTCCATCAGGCCGGTAAGCAACCATAAAACTCTCCCATAGGCTCCATCAGCCCACCATCAGTGATAAAACACGATCACCTCCATCCGATGATGCGAATTACGAAATTTTGAGTAAACAAAACTATCACATAAATCTTATAAAAACCTCGGCTCGATAGTCGTCACATATTGAGTTAGCTTCTTAGATAGATCCGTCTAACAAAGTCTTTAACCAGGTCAAATTAAGTCACATTAACATAGAACAATTGTTCTGTCGAACTAAGTCACAGGTTTATCTTTAGTTACTCAAAACATAATTCGAAATTATCGACCGTCAATCAGTTCACTTACTCGTATTTTTTTTTTTCGATTAATAACTTGATACCAACATAAAATTAAATTACGAACCAAACTACCCCTTTTTTTTTTCAATTTTATAGTATTAAAAGAAACGTATATGGGTGATCCCATTGTTACCGCGGATATCTTCTGTAACATTGGGAAACTAGGACCACAATAACAAACATACTGAAATATGGAAAAGTTCGTTCGAATGTCTCCTGTTAAATGTAAACAAACACGCTAACAGTTTCTCTTTTTTTTCCGATACATGTTGGCACCCTCCCGCTCGCATAGAAATCGCGGATCTGTACTAGGTCATTATTGAAATTTTGCACATTCGAAGCCTATCCTATCTCGTAAGATACAACATCCTAAAGTACACCAGCTAATTGTTCCACAAACTCACTGCTACGGCATCCCTGTCACACAGTTATTATCAAATATTTACTTAATCAGCAATCTGGAACTATTTATGGTGACGGGAAAAGTCGAAGGCAAGAAGACCCAGAGGCCGAAGTCCGAAGAGATGGGCAGACCAAATATCCGAACGATACATCCGTCAACGTCGCATTACATCAGGCGACTGATGGACCGATGGATACATGCAGTTGTCAAACTCCGAAGGTGTCACGATCCTCAAGTGAGGCAACGATCAAGAAGAAGAAGTCAATCAGCAGCAGTACCACCATAACGATGCTTACGTACTCAATTTATAAAAATAATAGGACTATGCTTTCAAGTATTTCTTATTCTTGTTTTCCGATAACTGACGTGATGTTGGTAATACGTTAAATCATAGCGTACCATGTTTCAAGATGGTAAAATAATCTTAGATTAAATGTCACTTTTTACTTTTAACACAGTGTACTGTAACATTTAGAGGGATTTAACATATTTCTTACTATTTTTGTGGAGTGTTTATTTTTTTCTCGGTAATATTTTATTAGACAGCCCACATTAATTGACATAGGTACCCGCAAAAGCTAACATTTATTAAACTTGGCAGTAGTTTTTGACATCTATACCAACAAATTGTAACACTGACCATAAATGACGTCCTTTTTGTTTTGTTTACATTCTTTCTACTTGTAGTTTCACTAAGGATACAAATTAACCTGCCCTTCTCTCTACTAAAGGTATCAATAGTGTTTCTGTCAGAATACTTCTCTGAATTATCAAAATAAATAACTCTTAAAATCTGCTATGGAGCCTCTTTTCAGCACAGGTTTTTACCAAATAATAATTATGTATAGGACTCACCAGATAACGAGGAACTGTCAATATCACATCATTTCTCAGTCATGTACGCAACACTCGCAGATTGTCTACCATCGTCCCATGTTGAAACAATCACGTTGAGGCTACCAGTCCAGCGTTGCATTGCAATGTTGTTCTCGTAGGTGAAGCGAACCGTTGTACACCATTGTTATGCATTAGAAGAAAATAATGGTATTAGTAAAACTTAAAAAATAAAAAAATAATACTCGCCTTTTTTAATCGTTTTATTTATCTGCAGAAATCTAAGCAATTAATTTAATTGTGGTGTCAAACCACACTGCTAAATGAATCTAAATCTAAGTATTTACTTTAACTTCATTTAATAAACTTTAGCTGGCTAATTTAAACCTACGCAAATTATTCAACTAACACTATTTCTTTTTTTTTAAAAGAGGAAATATTTTACATGAGTAATCTAAATTAAGTTTCGCAAAAACAAAGAATACATACCAAAGTGCCGTCCATAGTAAGTTTCACTCGATTTTTAATAATGGTGTCAATATCCCAGTGGTGCTCTTGAAGGCCCGAGGTCTGCCTTGACCATAACCAATTGGTACAGATGATTTGTTTTTTACTTTATAAATCCGCCAATCTGTCTGACGAAGTCTTTGTCTTATATCTCGAGGTGTTTGGACTCTTGGCTGCGCTTTGAACGTGTTTAATCATTTTATATTTTAATGTAGGCAATTCAACTGGATCGAGTAATCACTTTCCTTTTATTATTACGCTTCCACAAAGCGTTATCTGCATTTTCTTTGTCGCTTCTCATCATACCATCTCTTGGGCGTTGCGTTCGTCATCACCGCTTCTGATGTCGTCGCGTGAAGGAAAGGGTGTATCAGGATCATTGTCATCAGGGTGGTGATATCAGTATTAGATCGTCCAGATAAATTAAAGAAAAGGTTCACATTTACTCCGCTGTATTTATTCCAATTCATTTTTGCACATCACTTATGATTTCACTTGAAATCAGAGCAGTATCACAATGTAGGCAATTGAGGTGATTAACTTTCTTATTTCAAAAGTGATTTTAAAATTACCTTATTTTCAAACGTAAATAACACTTTCTATAAACGAAATGTGGAGACAGTTTCAAGACGCGTCACTCCTCGGCGGCGGTCGCGCCAAGAATGGCCGCCACTCCGCCCGAGTCGTGCCGTCGAGACTCTGTCAGCACGCCCCACCAGAGGGCGCACTCCCACTTCCGTTTTCTTCGTCATGAGTCCGTACTATTGACCACATGATTCCATACTATTGACCGCATCCGTCAAATATATATCTATTCGGGAAAAAGTTCGAGTTGGTCACTGATCACAAACCACTCGAAGTTATATTTGGTCCAAAATCTAAGCCCTGCGCAAGAATTGAAAGATGGGTACTCCGGTTACAATCTTATGATTATAGTGTAGTTTATCGGCCAGGTAAAAATAATATTGCCGACCCATTTTCTCGATTATGTACAAACGCAAGCGCAATACCTTTTGACGATGAATATCATGTCAATCAAATAGCCCAGTACGCGCGGCCCTTAGCAGTATCTTTAAGAGACCTAACAGTAGCAACATTAGAACACACTGAATTACAATTAGTAAATAATGGTTTACTTAATAATAAATGGGATGCTAGAGTAAATAAGTATAAAATTTTCGAAACCCAATTGTGGATACATGATGATATTTTGCTTACAGGGACTAAAATTATCGTTCCGGAAAAGCTACGAAATCGCGTACTAAAGGCAGCTCATGAGGGTCATCCTGGAATTGTGGCCATGAAATCCAGGTTACGAACCAAGGTGTGGTGGCCGAAAATTGATAAAGATGCGGAGAGTATTATTAGGAATTGTAAAGGGTGCGTATTAGTTTCAGGACCTAACCCACCAGCACCTATGAAACGCAGAGAATTACCTACCCAAGCATGGCTAGATGTGGCCATAGATTTCTTAGGCCCCCTGCCGAGTGGGCACTATTTGTTTGTCATTATTGATTACTTCAGTAGGTATAAAGAAATTAAAATAATGAAATCAATAACAGCAAAAGATACAATTAGTCAACTAAAAGAAATATTTTTGCGACTCGGAATACCTGTCAGTGTAACATGTGATAATGGGAAGCAATTTGTCTCTGAAGAATTTAAAGCTTTCTGTCTTGAACAAGGTGTAAAGATCTTCTATACTATCCCCTACTGGCCACAGCAAAACGGAGAAGTAGAGAGACAGAACAGAAGCATTCTCAAAAGGTTAAAGATAAGTCAAGTTCAGAAATCTGATTGGCAAGAAGATTTATTGCAGTATTTGACTATGTACAATAGTACACCTCACAGTACTACAGGTAAAACACCATCAGAGCTTTTTTATAACAGAGTTTTCAGAGACAAATTACCATCAATTATCCATTTAGAAGCTAGAGAAGATATAACGGAGACAGGAGATAGGGACAAGGAACAGAAAGAACAAAGAAAAAGGCATGAGGATAGAAAGAGGAAAGCTAGAGAATCTGATATAATAACAGGAGAGAAAGTCTATGTGAAGAATGTTATAAAAGATAATAAACTGACGCCTGAATTTAATCCCACACCGCATACTGTAATAAGAACCAATGATAATGAAGCAGATGTCAGGAATGATCATACGGGAAAGGAATATCGACGTAATATACTACACTTAAAAAGAACTGAAGGAACATGGAAAGTTTATGATAAAAAAGATGATAATGATGATTGTGACAATGGTGATAGCGAAGAGAATATTCAAGAATAACATTGTTTAATATTAATTTTGTGTCTATGATATGTATTACGTCATTAAAATAAAACTAACCTTCTGTAATCTGATTAATCGTTATTTTGTAGGTTATGTTACTCCTTATTAATTATCGCTGTGGAATGTTGCTAATGAAAAGTTACTATTTTGTTCCATTGTAATTTAGACATATTGTATTACTGTTAATTTATAAAAAGGAAAATGGATGTGACGTTGTTCTTAATAAATATGTTAGCACAATGTGGGTAGCGTCGGCATTGCTAATGTCACAGCCAGACGGTGCAGACGTTCCCTACTGAGTGCGATATTCAGATAGCTGTAGTAGTTTTAATTAACCTAATTCCCGCATTCGAGGGTGTCCTAGTAGACATCACAGGTATACTCTGATCACTCCATAAACACGGAGTTTAGGGTCATTGTAGAAGAATTAGATAACGAAACAATAGTGAATAGGAGTCCCCTATACCTGAATATTATACTCTTGAAAGAGATAAAAGACGTGAAAAATATTCACCCCATAAACGCCAACATAATGGTCACGGTATTTAAACAAGGCAATTTCCTGACGAATACTATCTTTCTAGACAACTATTCCCAAGCCCAAACTTTGTGATATCTTAGCTTATGTATATCACAAACATGACAAAGTTTTGTACAACAATTACAGTCACTGGCCATGCTACATTGGCTAATATAAAAGGAAATTAGAGGAAATTGAAATATGTTACACCGTATCCTAATGTATTAAAACGATAGGTACAATTATTTCTGTAGTACGTGAAATAGTTGTACCTATCGATTTAATACGTTTAGAACCCCATCCAGTTCACGGCTTCATACATATATTATGTAACACTCTGTATAATAACATTGATTTTATGGAATATGCATCAGGAAAACTTGATTTTTATAGACTATTTACTGATGGCAGTAAAACTGATGATTGTGTTCGTAGTTTAATATATAATCCTATAATAAAATTCATGCTAAATTTTAGGGTAGATATTTACAGCAGAAGCATTTTATGCTTAAAAAAGTTTATTAAATTTACCGACTCTCTAAGTTTAATTAATTGTTTAAGTAATGTACAGTTTTATTATAAAATGAACTATTTAGTGTATAAGATAAGAGAATTGATTTACTTTTATAAACTTAAAAATATTGAATTTATATTCAATATTTTTTATTTTTTATTACTCATAAGAATATAACTAGTAATGAAATAATAGATAAGGTGGCATATGCAGGTAGTGATGAGGCTAATAGTTGTAACCTATAGTACCTTTGACTGATTGCTATAACGACATAAAGGACAATCTGAAGACTATATGGAACGCTATGTGGGATGCTGATTAGGAAAACGAAGGAAAATCGTATGGCATTATTCAGATGGAATTACCAGTAAAGCGGTGGTACGCACATAAATATTTCAGTAATGTAAGTAGAGGATTCACAACCACTATAAACCGGTTTAGATTTGGACATCACAGAACTCCTGCCCATCTGTTCAGAATAAACAGAATAAACAACAAACGCCACATGCCTCCTGTCCACATTGTAATAATCCAAAAGCACCATTGAAAACTTGATTTTTGAATGCAGTGAATTTGCAATCCAAGGACTATTGCTCGCCAGTGAAATAATGTCAGTGTGAAATGAAAATACGACATCCTGCCGCTTGAACGATCTATTAGGTGACAAAGCAAGTTATACATACATACATAAAGCTCACGCCTGTGTCCCATAGGTGAGGTAGGCAGAGACAATGGACCGCCACTTTGCTCTGTCCTGACACAACTCTCTATTATAGCCTCGCATATATCCACAACTCTTTTCATACATATCCTTCTTCTTACCACTTCGGACCCCAGCTTTATTGAGAACATCACTGATCTGATCGGTGAATGTTTTGTGCCTCTGTTTTATTTCATTAAAAACACAATTGAGTCCATCTATTGCAGTTACATAGTGAACTTATACAGTAATATAAACAATATACAATATTGTAAACTAAGTTTATGTTTAAACTTAGATTTTAACGGGCCTGTCAATAAGATATATTTATAAAAACACAGCCGTAGGACGTCCTCAGCTGAACATAGCCTACGAGGACAACGTCTTTAGACAATCTTAGTTTTGTATCAGTAAATAATCATTTAATTTATTGGCTACCTAGTTTTTACATGCACCTACATACGACTTAATGAATAAATGCAAGATGGAATTCGAAAAGATGATGTCTGGAAAATAGAGTTTGCCTCTGAGGTAGCAAACATGCATACTGTCTGCCTGATGGTAAGCAGTCACCGCAGCCGGTGGATGTTTGCAATACCAGGGGCATCACCCACGCGTTCCCGACCTAGTATAAATCGTTTGACCCCTCTGTTGAAGACCTCCATGTTTGTACTCAACAGGGAAAACCTCTCCAAGGAGCTCATTCCACAACTTTTGTGTGTGTGGGAGAGAAAGTTCCGCACAGTTCGCGACCAATTTCCTGTTGTCACAATTTTTCCTGTAAATAAATAAAAATCCTAAGCGTCGCCAAGTTTATTGCTGTTGGGCGTATGTTTTACCTATATAAGTAATATTAATGCATATTCGTAAGTTATCAGAAGTATGTTCTTTTTTGTCATTTGCGATTAATTAAGGATGTTTTCCATTAAATTGTAACACGGCAAATATACTGATTTGTTCACTAATTTATTCAAATATTCAGTTAACTTACGAGTCAACACTTCAAGAGCCCTGAAAAGGCACCTACCTCGTTAAAACATTTGTCATTAAAACTTGTTCCAAGTGTTCAAAAGAGGTTCCAGAGTTGTTAGCTGTATTTATTAATTATTTATTTATTCATTTATTGCGATAGGTACAGTGCGTTACATTACACATACTTTATACATAGGTATAGATCTTACATTAATAGTGAAACCCCGCCGGGGTATAGCAATTTACAATTTACGAGAGGGCAACTGGAATAATAATTATACTTAATCCTATATTATATCTATGCAACATTATTAACTAAAATAACATTAATAGATATCTACTCTATATTTTTATATCGAGTTAACATTGATAAATATTAATTAATATAAACAATACTGCAACTAACTAAGATGACATTTTTGTTTTTGGCAAGTACTACAGAACACATAAAATTTAATAATTAGTTTTGTCTTCATGCAGTCTGTATCTGTACCTAAGCGATCATTTAGTTCTATGATAATTAATTGATACGTTTTCCATTTGATTTGAATAATTATCACTGACATACCTCTTTTGCATCTTTCACATTCATAATCTTCGCGTTGCGGGCGCATGTCTGTCTGATGTCTAAATTATTCTATTTATGTTATACGGCAGACAAACAGGCAAGCAGGCCACCTGATGGAAAGTGGTTACCGCCGCCTATGGACATCAGCAACACCAGGGGAGTCACCAATGCGTTGCCCACCTCTGAAGAGACCTTTAATCTACCTCTTCAATGATCCCATGTCATAGTCCAAAGAAAACACTGTGGCTGGGAGCTCATTCCACATCAGAATCGTACTACGTACGAGTGAGAAACGTTCTTTCAAACCTTCGCGTGGTGATCAACAGAGGGTAGTGGGGATGAGTACCCATCCCACGGCGGGTGGTACGATGGCGGAATTGTGCTGTGGGCACCAGATCAAAAAGTTCCTCTTAACACTCCCCATTGTACAGCCGATAGAACACACACAGGGAGCCAAAGTCCTTTCGGTTAGCCAGTGGTTCTAACTTGCTTGTTTGTATGGGATCGTCGACAATTCATACGGCGCGTGTCTGTACGGTGTCCAGAGGATTAAGCAGATCGGCAGTTTTGCCGACCCAAAAATGGGAACAATACTCCATATGAGGAAGCATCTGTGCCTTGTACAGCCAGCAGGCGCTGCCCTGGGGTGAAGTATCGCTAGGACCGGTTAAGCACTCTAAGCTTTTTCGAAGCCAGTTTGGTGTAACCTTCTAGGTGACTCCGGAATCGCACGCTATCCGATATCTCGACACCAAGGATCCCGATACTTTTTGAGATCGAAGAGGGGTGTTTCTTGGAACTGCAGCACCATGTCAGAAGAGTGGAAAATGAGTGCTGAAACACCGGTATCCAGCATGGCAAAGACATTTTGCTACGGGACGCTTTAGAGGGATGGGTTGTGTGAAAAGCTAGCACGGGGGACGGAAGAGCCCCCGATCCCCTCTGAAGATACCTGTCGGGTCCACTCCGGTCTTGTACCCCGGCACGACAGGCTTCCCCAGGATTTTTGGCGCAGTTGGCGGGACAGCCTCCGGGCCGGAGGTTGAAAGTGATGCCCGGGTTCGGGTCCCCTACTAACTGGCGGGCCGCCAGCGTCACGCCCACCCCCCTTACATGTCCGACGCAAAACTGGGCCCTACAGAGCACCAACATAACAGCACTCGGACGAGGGGAAATGGCTCACGGAGTACTCTGACTGAACACAGCCCATGGGCTGCTTAGCGTCATGCAGACTCATCTCCGTGGGTGGTCGCTAGCCATGCGTGCTGAGGCCCTACCACCAAAAACTCTTCGCACCACCCGGGGGACACGATTACCCCCACCATACCATGGCACTACCGTACCCTGACCTACCTTATACTACACCTAACCCACGCTACTGCTACCCTATGCCTACCTACCCTTTTTTACTTGCAGACAAACGTTGTCCTGACAATTACAAATCCAAGAAAAAAAGGCTTTCGCAAAATTTAGCCATTTTTTTTTTGCACCCACAGACCAACATACAAACATTTATTTTTATTTATACATTGTATATTTTTAAATTGTAGTCGTTTTTATCCCCCAATAAAAAAAGCGGTCAAAAGTTGGAGGTGAGTATCTCTGGATCTGTGTAGCTGTGTTTGGCTGTGGGAGGGATGGACGTGTAATTCTCTGGATCTGTGTATCTGGTTGTGGCATCGTAGTACCCGAACGGATGGACTGATCTGGATTCAGTTTTTTCTATGTGAAAGTCAGTTTAATCGAAATAGTTCTTAGCTCTATTAAACTTCGCGAGGATGCATTGAAGATCGACTGGGGTGATATTGGCAAAAGTGACAACATAAATGACAAAGTAAATATCTTTACCAAAACTGTAACTGCCCTCTTCGATAAGCATGCGCCACTTCGAACTGTGAAATTGAGACATTTGCCAGCACCCTGGCTCACGGATGTAATAAAAAAGCTTATGGTAAAGAAAAACAGAGCCAAGGTGAAATTTAAGCACAATCCATCAGAGCAGAATCGTGATCGTTACCACCAGATCAGAAATCACTGTAACGTGGTGTGTAGGGATGCTCAGCGCCGTCATATACACAAATCTGTAGAAAATCAGGACCCAGCCAAAGTTTGGAAATTCCTTAGAAATTTGGGCGTGGGCAAACAGCGGGATGGGGATGCCCTCCCAACAAATCTTAGCCTTGACCAGCTGAATCAACACTTCGCTTACTGCTCTTTTCTTGACAGTGTTACTAAGGCCAGTTCTATAAAGCATATCTCCGAGATACCAGTGCCTAATGTTCCTACCTTTTCGTTTAGCCAATTCTCTGAGCACGAGGTTAGGACTGCTATAGCTGCTATTACGTCAAACTCCGTGGGAAGCGATTGTTTGGGTCGTGCTATGATCCTGCCCATTCTGGATGCCATTTTGCCAGTAATCACTCACATTCAAAATTTTTCTATAATAACTGGTGTTTTTCCCGAACTTTGGAAAGACTCTTATATCATCCCGCTGCCCAAGAAACCCAATCCATTATCCCTATCTGATTACCGTCCCATATCCATTCTTCCTTTCTTGTCTAAAGTTCTTGAACGTCTTATCCATCATCAACTTGTCTCCTTTCTCTCTGAACATCAACTCCTAAATCCTTTTCAGTCTGGCTTCCGGACGGGACATAGCACGGTATCGGCACTGACGAAAATTTCCGATGACATCCGTCATGGTATGGAAAATCGCAAGCTGACGGTTCTCACGTTGCTAGACTTCAGCAGCGCGTTCAATACGGTCGATTTTGACATCATGCTCGCGTTTCTGGCCTCACTCAATTTGTCAACTTCTACAATCGACTGGTTTCGTAGTTACCTTTATGGGCGCCGGCAGCGTGTTGGTGTCGAGGACCGATGGTCGGGCTGGACTGGAACTGAGTCTGGAGTTCCACAGGGAGGAGTACTGTCTCCTCTTCTGTTCTCGATTTTTATAAACTCCATCACGCATAACATAGCTTCTTTTTACCACCTATATGCAGATGATCTTCAAATATACGCGCAAGCTCGACTTGATGATCTATCCGAAGCAATTATGCGTATGAATGTCGATCTGATTTCTATTTTGGACTGGAGCAGTAAATATGGCTTAAAAGTAAACCCCACAAAAACACAGACTATAATTATCGGTAGTCCTACCTCCATTGCTAAACTAGATTTTAATAGTCTTATACCAATTCGCTTTAATAATGTGCATATACCCTACAGTAAAAAAGTAAAAAACTTAGGGATTTATTTTGACAGCACTCTGTCATGGGGGAGCCAGCTAAATGAGGTCAGCAGGAGAATATTTGCTGCTTCTAAATCGTTAAAGCGCCTCCGCAACTTTCTACCAACATCTACTAAGATTACACTTGCTCAGGGCCTCCTGCATCCAATCCTGGACTATGCGGATTGCTGCTACCCTGATCTTACGGCTGAGCAGTTTAATAAAGCAGAGCGACTGCAGAACATGTGCATAAGGTTTGTTTTCGGACTGCGGAAATTCGATCATGTGTCGGAGTTTCGAAAGCAACTAAAGTGGCTCCCGGTTCGTTTACGTAGGGATCTCCATATGCTGTCACTCCTATATACAGTATCCCTCTGCTCCGCATTATCTAAAAGAGCGTTTCCAATTCCTATCTTCCTCCCATTCCCTTTCTCTCCGCTCTTCTGATAACCTTCTTCTAAATGTCCCACTTCACTCCTCTAACTTCTATTCTAAGTCGTTCACTGTCCAGTCGATTCGACTCTGGAACTCATTGCCTGTCGAAATCCGTCTGGCAAAAACCTTAACAACCTTTAAAAAGCTGGTTAAAGCGCACTTTCTCAAGGCTGTCACATAGGGATCCATCACCATCAACGTCTCACTTCACTCATAGGCGGATACATGATAAACATCAAAATATGTATTTTATTTTTATTTTATCATCCTTATATTGTTTTGTGATGTTTAATTAATTGGTATTATGTATTTATAGTATTGTATTTTAGTGATATAGGTTTATTAATATTAATGAAATATGCCACAGTAATGTTCAGTAGAACAGACTTACCATCTATCCTAGGGTATACTCTGTTTTTAGATGTTTAAGGTTGCCTGGAAGAAATCGCTTTAAGCGATAAGGCCGCCGGTTGCTTTTATTTGTTTATTTTTTTTCCTATGTTTTTGTTTTATTCTATGTATAAGCAATAAAGAATTTTTCATTCATTCATTCATTATTAAGTAGTTTAAGAAATACTAATACTGAGTATAGGTATACCACCGGCCAGGGGATTTAAGACGTTTTTCTGTACGCTTATGTCGAAATAATGCTTTGTCTGTTTAAATGGTATATCACTTGTTAGTGTCTAGTAAATGGTTATTGTAATACAAATCTTTCAGTTCTTCTTCAGATCAACGAAACTGTTTTTCTAGAAGTCTTGACGGTATGCTGTCACGATATTACTTAAAACTGTATAATATCGAAGATTCCATTTCTTCCAAAGTCCATGGTTTCCGTAAAATTCCGATTTACGTCATCGAACAAAACGTAGGCTGAAAATAGCAAATTACGTTCGTATTTGATGCTTACGCTAGCTGTTTATCGTGATTGGAGACTGTAAATGTGGCAGTTAGCTCTTTACGCAGGAACGCTATAATACGTAAATCTGTAGGTGGATCTGTATATTATCGACAATTGTGAATTTAATGTTACTTGTGGTAGATAGACCCATGCTGTGTTGATCTCGTGACTCGACCTCGTGTCTTGTGGCTGCGAAACTCTAATCACCCTTAATAATGATCGCGTCGTTAATGTCCCGGTTGTCTCTCGCGCATGAGGGCCCGGGGTCCGCCTTGACCATAATCTAGGATTTGGCAGATCACGTAATTACAGTGGAGCGACTGCCATCTGCCCTCCGTGACTGCCACCAGCGGAACCTGCCCAGATTGGATAATGGTTACATATTCAGTCGCCTGAATGTGCGGGTTTTATAACGATATGTCTATATTATGACGATGTGTCTCTCACCATAAGAGCATAGGTTAGTATTATACTAATGTACTTAACTCAGAAAAGAGTCATTGGTACACGTCGTTCTCGCTTACAAGTCGGATACCTTAACCACCTACGCTCCCATGATCTCTTACTTATGATACATACGAGTATATGACTGACGACATTGACAACGCTGTGCACCTAAAACCCCTCGACTCGGATGCCCTAAATAAAACAATAACCGTGTTATTGGGACGGAGACAAAAAAGGATTCCATTAAGGCCTTTCAGTTCCGGAATTTTCGAGTTGGGCGCTGCGATCCATAAAATTAGGCGAAAAAAACATCTCCGAAGAAGTTCTGCATTCGGATGTCGCAAAAACCTTTTTGCTCCCCATTTTACGAGCCTTTAAAGTGAGTAATGCCAGTACATAGATACACTTAGAAGTACAGACAGTATTTGCCTGTCTGTCAGCAGAATACAATGGCCATGGCACGGCGAAACAAATTACACGAAAGTTTTACATGATTTTAGAAAGTAACTTCCTCTAGGCTTGACCGTGGGTGTACCTATGTATGTAGGTCATTGATTTACTACCGTAGATAAAGCACTTCATACAAAAATGCGCTTGAAATCTGTCGCCTTATTGACTATACATTTGTACGTAGCAATTTATTATCCAAATACGCACGCCCCAATCAAAATGCCATTACGTACAGTATCGTATTTCCCAAATATCAACTATTTTTCATACTTATAAAGCTCAAAATTGCTTTTCGCGCTGTGGATAATGCTGCGACCTGCGACTCCATTTCTTTTAGTGAGCAATCATTGTTTTCGCTTTAACGCATGCGCATGATTGAGACAACTGACGTGATGTCTGACACTGACAATATGTCTATGACTAAAATAATTATTTTTGATGGTTTTTTATGTATAAATCGCTATATTTATGCATGATAAGATGTATAATGTGTTTATTCACGCAAAATATGAAATCCCATCCATTTCTCGTCGTTTAAAGCCATTGTTTCGACAATTTTTGAACGCGCACTTGGGCATGCTTACGTGCCGACGGCTAATGACGGACTACGGAAAAGGACTGCTTGACTAGCGATGCCCACTTTTCAAGCGTTCATGTGCTATCTACGGTTAGTAATAAATCAATGATGTAGGTATCTAACTTCTTTTAAATTTTTTTTAATTCATTGGCGTAATTGTAAAATCTTTCGAAGTGTATTCTAATATTAAAGCGAACATATCAAATCAAATATGGGATGAGAGTGTTGACGCCTGTTAATAATATCGGAGCAAAGGTGCGCGACACTCGTCTTGAAGCCACAGCCCGATACCTTCGTTCCTATTAGTTCCTTACAACATAGGTATAGACCTTAGGAACTTACAGTAGGAATGAAGAAAACAATTGGAGAATGAAGAACATCCTTGTGAACAACCCCTAAATGGGAAACCCGGAAATGAGACCATATTTACGTGGGCGACTAAGAAAATTTTGAGATACACATTAAAATAAAATGGCAATTAAATTATAACCTTTTTGAAACATAATTCTGAAAGCTATTAAGTCTAATAGAAACGAAAATGACCTACCAAACTGACCGAAATATTCGGATAATCCCGACTAAGTTTACATATACTCACTCATATACACACGCCTTTGTGCTGGCTCCCTAGCTTTCAAACCGGAACACAATAATGGGAGAATTGTTGCTCTTCAAAGAAGAAGTAGATAAAGGGATAGTAGCTGACGGATGGTAACTCCACAGACTTGCTATAGTACTATCATCAGTAATACTAATTGCCCGATTGCACCAAACTTTAGGCGACGCTTAAGTTGGTTTAAGATATTCCTAACAAGAAAGGGCATTGCAGTAACGTGATAACTAAACTCGTTAAGTCACTCTTAACTTTATGACACCGATTTTGTGACGCTTATATGTTCAGAAATATCTTAAAGCGCCAACTTATAACCTAAGTTTAGTGCAATAGAGCATAGGTAACAACTAAATAAATCTAACAAATAACAGCAAAGACGAAGAAGACATTTACACCATTGCAACTTCTGTTTCTCGTTTCCCAATCAAAGCTGTGAGCGTAGGTATGCGAGTAAACAATAATATGTTGCGTTGCGTACCAAATAATCCGGAATATATGAATCTGCGGTCGCTATATTGCCTGCTGACTTTGCATACATACAGTGACACTTATCGTTCATATGTCGGCGTCGTAAGTAGGGAAAAAGTGGGCTTTCAAACTGTCATTTTAGAACAGTAATACCTTATGTAAAGTCAAATGTCCATTTCTGCCTACTCCAGTAACAGTTGGAAGCGCGCCGCTCCATAGAAAAAAATACTGGAGCGTGCTCCGCTCGAAGTTGTTGACGACTATACATACCTAGGACAAACAATTCAGCTGAGTGGGTACAATTTCAAGAAAGAGGTTAGTCGACGAATCCAATTTGGTTGGGCAACATTCGGGAAGCTACGCCATATATTTTCGTCCCAATTACCGCAGTGCTTAGAGGTGGCTTAATCCTCTAAGCCACAAAGTCTGATAGGTAAACCAGACAAGATCTCCGTAGACCAGAGACTGCACAGTTCTGAGTACACAGTGCAGAGATCTGTTGAGTATTTTTAACACCACTGCTATCTCCAACCCACCTGCAGCAATGGACTGTTGTGGGCTGTTGATGTGTGGTGTGATGATAACATTACTTTCAGCTACCCGTGTTCATTTGGACCTGCTACTAAGTAGGCAGATATTCAACGGTCTATTTCTAGCGTTATCATGTTCATTGTTTTCTATTTTATCATTATCACCTTGTATGAAATTCTCAAAACAAAATATGTTACCTACTTAATCGAGCAACGCAATTTTTTTTTCTGAGTTCTAACTTAATGTAGGAACTACATGGCGCGCGTGACGACATGCCAATTGCATGTGCAGTAAAATAGCCTTTCTAAAGTTACTTACACCATTCTAAAAACTACTACAATGAGCAATCTTTATAACTTGCGCGGTTTGCGTGGATTTATTTGCAATGTGAGTAGCTTAAGTTCAGCATTCACTGGTTAATGAACCAGGCAAACGAGTTTATTTTTAAATGACAACTTATTATTTCGGATAATGATTAATTGAAGCGCTTTTAAAAAAAAGTAAAGCCAAACTACAAAATTTTATAAATGTGGTCTCGAAAATATAATACGTTTTTGCGAAATTCGTGATAATATCGCCATTACTCTGGTCAAGTTCCCGTGGTAGCAAGGTCACGGAGGTCATCAGATGGTAGTCGCTCCACTGTAATTACCTGATCGCCAAATCCTGGATCATGGTCAAGACGAACCCCAAGCCCTCATGCTCGAGGGCACAACCGGGACATTACCGCCATGATTGGCCAAGAAGTTGGCCAAATACCCCTTTACGGGTTATCATTGACTTGTCCATGTATGTATGTTATAATTAACAAGAACGTAATAGAAACATTTTTGTTCAAGAACCTTTTTTATTGAATCGGTAAAGCCATCGGTTCCTTATGCCTAAGCCTTTGTGTTATTATGGGATATAACACACACATATACACTTCCATTTTATGAAAATCCAATCCGTTCAGTAGTTTTTTACGAGAAAGAAATAAAAACTACATCTGAAACATTCAAACTTACTTATACAAACTTTCGCATAATATTAGTATTTAGATAATAATTTGTAGTTGTAGGTATGGCATGTATAATATAAGTATCTATAGCAACTGCATGTGCTCACGTGGCCATCAGTCTATATTAACTCCAGACACTGCAACTCCATTTTCTGAATTCAATTCTCCTAAAGAGGATGAAAACCAGCACAACGAATTATCCGAGCAAATGTTTCTTATACCGTACAGAACAGGATTGAAAATGAATTGCCACTAGTTAAAGCCTCGTAGAAATGAAACAGCCAAGATTAATTTGGTTTTACAGCTTCGTTGTTGACACTTAAGTCTTCATTAGAACTATCGTTGTTCAATAACTCTAAAGAAAATAGAATGTTAAGTCACCAGTTCTGGCAAAATGGGAGATTTTCAGACAGCTACTTTAAAAAGTAAAAAGTATAGTTCGCGTGTGCCTCTTTAGATGGCGCTGCTTAGACTCGATTCTCAAAAGCCTTCCTAGCTATAGGTACTCCCAGAGTTTAGCTGGTAGGCGCCTAGGTCTCTTACGAGTCCAGCATAAGTCCGCGCTGGTACACATGAGTGGTCTCTGCCTCCCTCCCTCGATAGTCGGGAGGGCAATAATGCCATCAATATAATGGCAATAATGAAATCCTTTACATAAGGCGAAAAAAACAGGATTCTTAAGTATTGAATTTGTTAACCGAAGTTACACGGAAATGTGTTTCGTGAAAGGATACTTTGTTTTAGTACCTTTCTGAGAAGAAGGCGCAAAATATTTTCATTTTTATACATTCAACAGTCTCATTTTGATTTATTTTTGAGAATCGTGTCCAATCAACGGCATCGATTACAATTATTTGAACATTTTTTTCCTTTTTAATCGGCTCCCGGAAAAGCTCTCATTGCTAATCGGGTTTCGTAAAAGTCTTTTAGTTTCAAACTTTTAATCGAATTCGAGAACATTTGACGAGGAGCTGGAATTATTTAAGGAAGATGGGGTTACTGAAATTACTTAGTTCAAGTTTGTCAGTTTTGCCAATAAAAAAGTTTTCACGGCAAATTGAATTACCCAATCAATGAGAGGAGTCTAATTTCCGTTAGATACCAGTAATTGATTGATTGATTAACAGAATGTTGTACTGTTGAATTGGCTCGTGTTGATCTCAATGTCAAGTTGTTATTACTTTCAGTAATTTAGTAACTTTATCTTTAATTGCTTGATGGAGCTCTTTTATATTAATTAATGATTAATCTGTACAATCAAGAACATCTAGTTGAGGCTAATCGACAAAACCTTAAAGCTGCGGTATCTCGTTTATGTTTTCCTTAGAAGGAACTTCCACTTTTATACTGTCACAGAATTTCACATAATTTCAAATAAGTAGGTAGGTACTTAATTACAAGTTTGTAGCCATCACGTATGGTTCAAATGCTCATGTAGATACAACAAAGTACCAATATGTATTTTGTGAGTGGTCTTTGGTGTGTGCTTCTGTGTGGCTTCGATTTCCGACTGAGCAGAAATAGAAATGATGTATTTTTATTTCCATTACGGGTCTCGGTATAGTATGTATAATAAATATGTTTTTAAAAATATATTTCAGTATTTTATCTGTAGTTCATATTAAATCCGCACTAGATGTCGTTAGTCGATTATTTTACGGAAGGTTGTTCGTACGATTCGGATGTGGAATGAGCTTCCAGGCACAGTGTTTCCACATGGGATCGTTCAAGAAGTATATTAGAGATCTCTTAACAGGCGGGCAACGCATTGGTGTTGCTGATGCCCATAGGTGGCGGTGACCACTTTCCATCAGGTGGCCCGCTTGCCTGTTTGTCTGCCGTATAACATAAAAACGTGCCATTCTGGACATGATTTGGAATTCATACGTCATGACAGGTATGTTTAGAGTTTTATGTTAAATTTTTTAGTCACTAATGTAGCAGTTAAAAGTAGGTATGTGTCTTCAATCAGGTGAACGTCATATTCGAAATTTTTCGCACGCCTGACTTTTACACATAGAAACCATTTCAATCACAATATTTTATAATCTTATTCGTTGAGGAGCAACAGCAAGTTGGAACCAAACTAGTCAATAAAGCATGGGTAGACCTCCCACAAGGTGGACTGACGACCTGGTAAAGATCGCAGGTACCAGCTGGATGCGGAAGGCACAGGACCGTCATTTCCACATATCGTCTCATTGTCCAAGCATATTTATTTATTTGTTTGTCGAGATCTCTAGAGGAAACCTATGCCTAGCAGTGGGCGTCTTTCGGCTGATATGGTGAAGTGAGGGATATCAGTGTGCAAGAGGTAAGGGAACGTACCCATACTACGTGACCCGTTTAGGGGGGGGAGGGAGATCTTCAAAATACTACGCTCAGTCACAGGAGCGGGGGGGTGGCTTAAATTTTTGTTACGTAGTCGATTTCGCCGCAAGAAATTGCAAATAGGAGTCAAATTATTTTCATTTGTTACACTTTCTGCCTGCGAAATAATTAAAAATAATACTTGTCAATGCTACGAAAAACTTTAAGGGGGGGGGGGGGGGGTCTTGGCATATACTACGAGTGGTCACCGAGGGGAGGGGGGGGGTCAAAAAATCTTAAAAAACAGGTCACGTAGTATGGGTACGTTCCCTAAGTGTTGAGATGACTGCGGATAGGGATGAATGGAGCAAGAAAACATACTGTTCCGACCCCAAATGAATGGGATGATGATGATGGTGAAGTGAATATAATAAATAAATGTGCTTCGATAAATTTACACAGCGCCATCTAGCCCCAAAGTAAGCAAAGCTTGTGTTACATGTGATAGATAACTGATAAACTACTTACATACTTTTATTTTAAATACATACGTACTTATTATACATACTATACCCAGACCCGTAACAGCAATTAAAATTCATCATTTCCGTTTCTGCTCGGCCGGGAATCGAACCCGGGACCTCTGCGTGGCGACCGGCGTGTTAACCAACTGAACTTATTTAGAAAAAAGTTTTTAAGTAGTGTATAAGTATTATATTAAAAAAGAGAATCGGCCTTTGCCCAGCAGTGTGATAATACAAGCCAATATTATAAGTAATAATACAGGCACAATATATAAAACTAGTTATCCAGTAAGACGGTATATTCGCCTCCGTAGCTTAATACTCACATACAAGTGACCCCTTGAACGTGCCTAATGAGTGGTTCTTGTCCGGTGTCTCTCCTACTAAGAATAAGATCTCTTGAGCGTACTTACACTGTTTTCGAGCTTCACTATCGAGCCAAGACAAAGTTTACTTTAGATATTTTGTCTCAAAAACATTAATCGCCTTATTCCACATTCGAATTCCCATACGGCCAACAAGTCGACAACCACACCATAATTATTATAAATTGAACCTGGCTCCCATTTCCATATTTATGTTTTTGGTGGGAGACCCTCCGTAAAAGGCCTCCATTTCGTAGACTGCATTCACGTCTTTAAACAGTCTAAATTAAAGTCGCTTTCCGCGTGTATATTCTCTAACTCCTCCTAAACTACGTAACGGATTATGATGCGGTGTTCACTATCATTTAGATATCTTTTTCCCGAAGGTTTATGTGTATAACATATGTATATTGTAATACAGAAAACCGGAGGACGAGTCGCTAGTTTAAAATATATGCGATGATGTCACCCGAGTTTATGTCACCCGAAATATACAAATGATTTATTTATTAAAATATTAATAAATTAATTTGGAGGATAATGTTACTAAAATTCCTTTGGACAACATCAGATAACAAAAACACACACACACACACACAAAGTCTAGACTTTATCTTTGTCCTTCCTTGACTTCAAAATAGAATTGAACACTGGCCTGAGCGATGGGATTCCCAAGATTCAAATCAATAAGTCGTATGTAATTTTTATACGATATGTAGTTTTGTGGTTTATCTTTGCAATTCGTAAGTAGAAACAGGCTATTTAAGGCTTAATTTATCTAACTCGTTTGTTTGAGGAAATTGGCCCCTAAGACGAAGTAGGCTGTTTAATTAATATACCGTGTTTATTTTTACTAAATTATGACAATTGGAAATAGTACAGTCATCGCCCGAAAAATTTGTTGAAATGCTTATCATATCTAGATAATTGATTCGTTCAGCGTTATGATTCTCTTTCTCGGAAGGGAGAAATTTAAAAAAACCACCTTGGCGTTAATGTCCTGGTTATGCTCTCGCGCACGAGGGCCCGGGGTCCGCCTTGACCATCCAAGATATGGCAGATCAGATAATTACAGTGGAGCGACTGCCACCTGACCTCCGTGACACTGCTACCAGTGGAACCTCACCACATTGGATCATGGTTACACATTCTGTCGTCTGAATGTCATCATCATCCCAGCCCGTAACAGTCCACTGCATGACTTAGGGCCTCTCCCACGAAAGGGAAGGTTATTGCCATAATCTCCACGCTTGGCAGGCGGGTTGGAGATCGCAGTGTTTAAATATAACAATGGAAAATGCTGCTGCCCATTTTCCAGACTACGGAGACTCTTGATCTTTTCCCTCGAAAACATAAGTCGCCTTGTACGACACCCACGAGTGTAAGGGGTTGGTGCTATTCTACTCTGCCGGACACCACACGGCCAATGTGCAGCTTTCATTTTCCCTCACCGTAAGAGCATCGATTAGCATTCATCTAATGTACATAACTCAGAAAAGAGTCATTTCAGTAATGAGTTATTCGGGAGGGAGAAAGGTCTCTTTTATTTCACAGGGTTATGTTTTATGGACTACAGCAGAATAAATTCTGTATAACTTCCAGATCGCTTCTTCATCAACATTTCAACCGTCCAACTTTGGACATATGCCTCCTCCAGTCTCTTCGATCCTGATCGACAGGAAGCCTCCCTAATCCACATCTTCCCGGCCACCTTGGTGATGTCGTCGGACCATCTTGCCTTTGGTCTACCAGGGTTTCTTGTACTTGATGACTAGTCCACTGCCACTTCAACACTGCAGATACTAGCTAGTATTTAAGAAGGAGTAACAAATATATCCAAACACAAACTTTCGCTGTTATAAATAGTAGTACAGTCCTGAACTTGTTCTTAAGGCCATGTTTTTTGTCCAGTCCTGCTCCTCCTTTGCAGCCGCGGTTGCGCAGGCGCCGCCAGTGCCTGATACCACACGACCCGAAGCGTACGTCGCTACTTACCTACACTGGTGTATATTGACGGAGTCCATTAAGATTGCTATCTTATACTGTGCGTGGGGTGTGTACGTTATTTTCTCTTCCATTTTGTGGTGGCCGATCTGGGACCCTATTTTTGAACAACTCGCCTTTTTGAATCGCTGGCACCGATTCGAACGGTTTTTTTTTTTGGTATGGAAAGTTTTCTATTTTTTAAATCACATTGGTAACACGCAAATAGTATTGTATAAAAATAGTGAAAATCAGCATCATGCATCAAAATGTCGTAATTTACTTGCCGAAAACCAAAATTGAAAACCGTTCGAATCGAACGTTTTCTATGGCGCTGATTTTCCCTATTTTTGAACGGTTCGCTGTCGGTAGTGCACATGTAATTAAAAATTTTGCTTTTTCTTGCTGAAAAAGAAATTGAAAACCGAGGCTTGTGGTACAAAAATAGAGTCTCAGGTATTTCTTTTTCATGCACCACGCGGCTAACTCCCGTCGCTCGTAGGCATGGTCGGTAGTCAAATATTTGTTAGGTACCTTATCTTTACATAGTATGAAACAAAGTCACTTCCCACCGTCTATATCTATTTGCGCTTAGATCTTTTAAACTACGGATTTTAATGCGGTTTAGAACAATAGATAGAGTGATTAAAGAGTAAGGGTATTTAGGGGTAAAGTACGTGTACAAGAACGAGGTCGTGCCGAGTCCACTAGTTGTTCATAATTTGAATTTTACATGCATTTGACAGTTTTTAAGACAGCGAATAAAAGTTCTTTTTGTCAAAAACTTGGACTTGTAACGAAACGAGCTTCGAGCCTTTGTCAGAAATCGATTCAAAACAAAACCTTAGGTAACACAAAAAATACACAGAATCTAAATGCTAAATGCTAAACAGCCAGATCGATAGACGTCGCAATGACCCATATAGATAGAGATGACGCGTAAAAACGAGCGGCAGTCGAATGCAATGACTCCTATGCCCGCGATCACGCGATCACGGGCGACGCAAGCTCGCCGCCTGCCATTCCATGTAGAGCTAACAAGGGTAAGAGGCGGCTTTTATAAAAAAAAGGTTCTCGATAAAATAAGTTGATAAATTAAAAAAAATTTTTCTTTACAATATTTTATTTAAAGAGTTATCTTGTTGAGTCCAATGGGGTTATCTTGTTGCGTTCAGTAGTTCCTATGACCACCTTTCAACTCCATCAACATACTAACTCCATAGCAATGCTTTGCTATGTTAGTTACATAGGTATACCAAATTTCAGCTCAATCGGATACCAATAAATGGTTTGCAAATTATGACAGACAACTTACATACTTACGAACAGTGCAGCCTCAAAATGATTAGGCTAGTCTCGAACTTCAGTACCGCAAACAGCTCGCCACTCGGGTGCCTCCAAAAAAGGTATAAAAGTAGTTTATCATTTATCTGAAACCCATAACACAAGCTTTGCTTACTTTGGGGCTAGGTGACGCTGTGTGGATTTGTCCAAGGTCTTCCGCTGGGGACTCGGAGACTGATTGAACAGTCTCGGTAGCCGATGAGCACTCCGTGACGTTAATTATGATCATCATTGTATTAGGCGGGCAACGCATTGGTGACTCCCCTGGTGTTGCTGATGTCCATAGGCGGCGGTGACCACTTTCCATCAGGTGGCCCGCTTGCCTGTTTGTCTGCTGAGTAACATGAAAAAAAAAAACTTATGCTACTTCCTCGAACATTGTAAATGCAAAAGTTTATAACTTATATAAGTCGACTTATAACTTATATAAGTTTTATAACTTATATAAACTTTTGCATTTAACCTATTATTAAACCTTTATACACAAGTTCAGTTATAATTAAAATAAACTTAATATAATGCGACCGGTTTCGAATGAATCATCATCAGGCAATTGCTTGATATTTGAGTTTATTTTAATTAATGTGGAACTTGTGTAACAAGTGTTATAATTGGTTTGTGTTTTAATTTAAGGCAGTGTTATAGCTTGAACAGTATTTTATCCCCAAAATCAACATAGCGTTTACGCGGGTAAAGACGCTTACGCATAGTGATAAAAAAGTAAACTACTATAATAAATGCGAAAGTTTGTGTATAGGCATATTTGTTACTCCTTCACGCTTAAACAGCTAGACGGATCTAGATGAAACTTCACACTTTCGTTATCATAACTCATAATCAGACTAACACATAAACCAATTCTCATTAAATTCAAAACAGTTCTCACGGGACTACGGTGTATAGGAATTTATCGAAAAACTATACAATAATTAAAAATAAGATTCGAGAAAAGTAAATTACCTACGTTTAAAAAAATACGTTTAAGTACGCCTTTTTTGATATGGCATTTTTTTTATTAAGTATCTACAATTTTATTTTGCGATTACAAATCCAACTGAAATATACATTTTGTTTAGACAATGCAATACACCCTACAATCCACTACCGATAAATCCATTTAATGCTTACACTCGAACTAAACGCACCTCCTCAACCTACTAACTTTTTCATTCCCATAGTCACCTAACCAAACACTATTTTCAGCCAGTCACTTCTGAACAACTATCAATTCACAAAAGCAATTCCTTGGTCGCTATAACGACCAACAGCCCCTACTGTTTACGAGCCGAAGTCTGCACGAGAAACAGTAACGCACCACCTTCGAAACCAACCGCTCACCCTCGCGCATGCTGGCTGGAAACAACAATTCACAATTTAAAAATTGAAACAAAAAATGTGTCTCCTAATCACAGAGGAGAAAAGAAAACGTGTTCTCTTTTTAAACTTGCCGCCGTCGTGATTAATTCAAAAACTTTCATATTTAGAACAAAGGAGTTTTGCAGCCAGTAACTTTGAAAAAAATATGTTTCGTGTTTTGGTGTTCCTACATTTAAGTGCTGCGGTTCTGTCAGCAAGGGAACCGAAGCAGATAACTTTGGCGAATCAAGGAACTATTTCTGGGATGTATATTACGAGATTTCGTACTAGGAAGATTGCCGCCTACATTGGCATACCGTACGCCGAGCCCCCATTGGAGTTCAGGCGTTTCCTATCGCCAGATTTGAATGGTCTTCCTACGTGGGAGGGGGTGAGGAACGCAACAACTTATACCCCCGATTGTATGCAAAAAGATACCAGACAAAAAAAAGAAGAGGCTAACGCGCAAGAAGATGTTGGACGAAAACCGCACAAGCATGATGAGCTCTTCCAGAAACTGCTCGAAGATCAACTTGATGAACCGAGACAGAGGGAATATTCCGAGGATTGCCTGTATCTCAACGTCTATGTCCCTGACGGTAAGTTAATTGCAATCATAGTAAATGTCAGTCATGTAGTAGCAAATATTAAACGTTGTCCCGTACAAACGAGAGCCAATTACTAAGCCTCCCGCATCTGTCTGTCTGTCACAGGGTTGTATCTTTTGAGCCGGAATAGGCAGGCTTGAGATTTTCGCCGAATCTGTCTGTACCAATAATGAAAAAAAAGCTTCTACTCGATTTTAATTTCGTAGATACAATTATCTTTGGATAAATATTAAGTACTTATTCTAAAGAGATTTTGGTAAATTAAAATTATTTTAATTCCATATTATGGTGTGTATGATTGTGGGTATGATATATGTGTCCGGTTATTCATTATAATTATGGGATATTTACATGTCCGTAATATAATTCGCCCAAATACTATTTGCAAAAAAAAAAGATTTTTATACGACTAAAGTGGCATACATGCGGACGACTCGCTTGATTTACCGTAGGCTATGGATGAATTTCTTTTAATTCACAAGTCATAGATATTATGAATTAGTTTTAATTATTATTTTCAAGGGTATTTTAGAGGCGGATAAATTAAATTGAAATAAAACAAAGAAAAACGTATGGAGTATCAGTGAAACTGGGTTTATTGGAAAGATTTTTATGGCATTTATGTTTGAATATAATTTCGGAAATGTGGCTTCCGTGACTGACGCGTAGATGGCCCAATCTGGATGTCCTATTTTCATATACTTTTAGCACTATACATAAAACTATAAAAACAATATTTTTTTTACTATAGAACTCTTCTTTTGTGTGTTTGATTCGTGCATTAACCATTTTATTGCCATATTGTTTTACCTAAGTGTGTCTTTTGAAAATGGGCTAAAGTCTGTTAGCTATTTTTCTCGTGTGATATTCAGACTTCTAGAGCTAACGAGCGACACAGCGCTTGAACTTTTTTATAAATGGATAGAAAACTTGTTTCTAAACTTTTTAAAACGTCAGCTAATCCCTTCTAATGAAAGGGACATAACTATTTTTATTCAACATAAGCCCATTACTGTCCTACAACGTACACGCTTGTAGCAGTACTGAGCTTCGCATAATCTAGTAAGTATGAAGGCATAAATCATATTACTTCAAGAAATAAAATACCGGAATAATGCTCTAACCTCAGAGAGAGAAGCGTGTCTGTTATTTGCATTCTGGGAGTCGGTGTAAATCTTAGTAAAACGCGCAATCCTCGACAGCAAGGATGTTGTGTATTTTCGTAACAGACACCGACGATGCGGCGAAGCTCGCTGCATTTGCACAGCGCCTAGCTTAATTAAATGTTATCATCCCCTATCTATTTGTAGGTAATATTGCTAATATATACATTCACGATGTCAATTATATAGACAACGATATTTTTCAAACAACTTATGCATAATGGCTATATGAAGTCAAACGAATATAGCAGCGTATTTAGACGAAGTAAAGAGCTTTTATTCTGTTAAATAAAATATTTTTTGATAGGCTTTTTGTTTCATGAAGTTGCAAGTTTACGAAATATTGTCGTCTGTAGGTAAGTGAGTAGTTATTTTTGCTCATGTGAGTATTATATACATATATACTTAGGTTATAAAAGTTGTTTGTAGTGCCAAGGGAAGCCGTTTGGCTCAGGCATACCTTAAGCAGAGGTACCGGGTTTGAATCCCACTGCGGCCATGTATCAATGACTCTTTTCTTAGTTGTGTACATTAGTTGAATATTAACCAATGATGCGAAAACATCGTAATGAAACCTACACATTCAGGCGACTGAATGTGTAACCACGATCCTGGTTGGTTTCCCTGGTGGGTTCGCCTGAAAGCAGGTTCACGGAGGTCCGATGGCAATCGCTCCACTGTAATTATCTGATCTGCCAAATTCTGGATCATGGTCAAGGGACTTATCGCCATGATGATTATAATACCTTGTGGTCATCTGAGTTGCTTTAGCCCTGTACCAACGTGGCACCATTCTGGTGGGTAGGGAAGGAATTCTATCTACCGCGCTGCAGTCTTACGTGGCTATCTGCATGAGTAGGAAATAGGTTATGTGGTATCTTTTTCATACAACTCAAGGTGGTAAAATCAAAGGTCGTAAAAGTCGAACAAGTGAAAATCTAGATCCAGAAATGTTGTGGATCTAGATTTTCACTTGTTCGAGTTCGAAAGTCGAACATGTCTTTTTTATTACCGGCTACGGCAAGTATTTATTACTTACAGTATTTTTTGTATTTTATTCAAATTATACTCGCAAAGTTCGGGTTGCGTGCAAGAAAAAGTTTTTTTTTTTTTATGGCATACGGTATGCAAACAGGCAAGCGGGCCACCTGATGGAAAGTGGTCACCACTGCCTATAGACATTAGCAACACCAAGAGTATCACTAATGCGTCCTTACCTTCGTCTTTAATATATGTCGATTTATTCATTTATGTTATGTTTACACAAATCCAAAAAAAAATCCAGCCAAATCCTGGATCATGGTCAAGGCGGACCCTGGGCCCTCGCGCGCCGGCGCACATCAAGATGATTATTAAAGCTACCCGTGTTAACCATTAACAGAACGCCTACCTATTACTTATTGAGGTGTCAATGAAATGTACGATTGAATGAATGTAAGATTACTGACCGCTACAAACAACAAAGTTCCTCATAATAGTATTCCTCTATCTATAAAATAATATTTGTTTAGGAAGTCGACAAACTCTTAATTATAGGGTAGATACCCTCGCAATCAGAACTCTAGTGCCTATTAATTAATAGAACGACAAAAATTAAGGCTATATTAATCCCCTTAGCGTCAATCGTCTTTGTGAAGCACAAAGAAGGTACTTTAACGGAATTTTCCATTCATTTTACAAGTCATTGTTTAATTGTATTAATGGAGAAATTAATCTTACAGAAGTAACTTTGTACTGACGGCTTTCTAGCTGTGATCAAAATCGTCACAGGTCTAGGTCAAAGTAGGACTAGCTTCAAGTGCCAAGGTTAGTGAAATTATATACACAGCTTTTCTCAATACAAGTGGACGCTTTAAAATCATTTTTGAAGATTCACGCGGGAATAGTATGAAGCGAAGTGCTTCACACAGGATTCTGTTATTCCCTTGACGACTCAAAAATCATGTACCCATTTGTTTTGCGAAGCATTTTTAGAATCATTTCAGTACTTTCAATACATCCAGAAATACCCCTGCAACTACAACAAGCTAGTGTAAAAATATATTATCAACAGATGTTGGAAAATTCAGACAAAATCTACATGTAGTCGAATATTTTCCAAACTACTGAACCGATTTTAATGAAACAAATATCTATTATGAACTATCCCGATTAAGCATTCGTTCGGGAGTTACAATGCCACTGAAGATTAAGCTGGAAAACTCATGTCTGCAAACACACTTCCTTGAAGCCGTAACAAGCAATGTAATCCTTGATGTCAGATAGATAAGAGACGCTTATCGATACAAGTCTGTATTGTACAGGTTGGTTGGTGCATCGTTCGCCAATGACCCTACCTTAGTCCCCAAGATAGACTCGCACTTGTGTTTTAGCTTTTAAAGGTACATTATTATACTCCTAAAGTTTAAAGGTTAGAAAATTGTTACTCATTATATTATATTATAGGATTTATAGGTATATAAGAGGTCTCTTCAGAGGCGGGCAACGCATTAGTGACTCCCTGGTGTTGCTGATGTCCATAGGCGGCGGTGACTACTTTCCATCAGGTGGCCCGCTTGCCTGTTTGTCTGCCGTATAACATAAAAAAAAAATGTTGTGAAGATCCACCCGGCGACAATACAAAACCCCCTCACCTCCCGCTATTATTCCAACCATTCAATGTTACATTTAAAACCAATACACCTTACTCCTGAGCTACTCGCTAACGAATACCCTTTATATAAGCCTCGACATTCAAAAGCTTGGCAACTTCCTTTGTGAATCGATGTAATTCACAGGCGACGCCGTGTTAACGTACCTATATGACGTCATAACGTTACGTATAGGTATCGTGAAATTCAAAGCAATATTGTATGAACAATAAATAATTATAATTATGCGTTTGTCTCCCTTTATTGGGAAAACCGTTGGATTGTATGTAATTTAATTTGTCTAGGCAATTCGGAATTCCAAGATCAGATATCAATCAGAATCGCAAGATCAGAAATCATAATAGTGTTCCATCGTATTGGATTTGAACAATGGCAATTATTTAGTAACTAATTTAATAATGTACGATTTATTTACTAGGTTTCGGTCGCAATACGATGAAAAGGACCATATTATATCCCTTTTCAAAACGATCCTAAGCAGGCTAAGTAGGCCCGCCCACCTACTTAGATAACGTAGGAATTGATTTCATACTGACAAGAGGTACTTTTAGCGAACAAACAACAAAACAAACCAATAAAAAATTCAATGCAGTATTTGCTTACGCGCTTTCGTATAAACACAGAAGCAAAAAGTGCGAGAACAAATGAAAGTGGAATGTATTTTTTAGAAAATAAGGTCCATTTTGTATCACGCCTTGTGAAAAGCGGAGCGACACGTAACACAATATAAACAAACATTGACCTTATTTTACGAGCAATAGATTCCATTCTGGTTCTTTCTCTCTTGCTACTGAATTAATTACTTAATTTAGCCAAATGTAATAAGCGCATTATGGACTTCCCAAGATGGTAAGTACAATTGATACTGTTGCGCTTTAACTCAAGTAATCAGGTTTCATGAAGCAAATAATATGGCATAAATGCAGAACCGCAGGCGTGTCGTCACTATGTTGACTAAGCCAATATGCCTCAAGCCTGTAATTAGTCTAGCTACTAAGTATTAAGTCAATAAGTTTATAACATTCATGAGATTATACAGGTCTTACAGTTACATTTTCTTCGCGGCACAAATATATTAATGCTCTACATGCTTGACAGAGTTTGCCACTGGAAAACTCATTACCCTGGCTGATTACCTGCATGTAGGTCGGTAATTCACAGTCTCAAGAACATTAATTCCGTGGTGTGACATGACAATAATAACACAAACAAATCACAGTAATATATAGTAAACAATAATAAGCAATAAACATGCGAAAGCATACGGGTTCCTTCATTAACCTAGTTTAGGGTAAATCCACCGCACTCCCCTTCGATCTGATAACGAAGTCATTGTGTTTTGCCGCCATGGAGGGACTTCGGTATTGCCATTCTGCTCCACCCATTTTCCCCGGACCGCTGGTATCCCATACATTAGTATTTATTTATTCCTTCCTTAGCCTAATTCTGATTCAGCTATGATCGCTTACCTGCATTAATTTCGGAGGAATATACAGACGAAACTTAATAAAGCGCTAATGATGGATTAATCGCAGTTTTGTATCACTAGCTTTTGGCCGCGACGTGGAAATTGTTTACGGCAGTTTATCTTTTTCCCGAGCGACTATTTCAAATGACCTTCCAAATGTGAATGAATAGTTGAAAATTAAATACAAGTCTCTGCATGTCTTATAATTATTTATCGACAGTGCCTCTATTACGCAAATCGATTCTCGCAATTACTTTAGTACCATTTTTGTTTGAGATCATCATCATCATCTTGGCGTCATGTCCCGGTTGCGCCTCCGCGCAGCACGCGAGGGCCCAGGGTCCGCCTTCCTGCTATTTTTGGCCCACTTCGCTCGGTCTTCGGCATCCCTAGTGGAGAGCTTATTGGCACACATATCGTTCTTGACTACGTCAAGCCATCGCTTCTTGGGCCGGCCTCTCCTTTGTGTTTGAGATGGCTGTTCTAAGATATGATTCACATAAATTCTGTCTTGTTTGTTTTTCTTTATCGTTTCGTGTTTACTGTTTTCAAGTTTATTGTTATTACATTCAGCCAGTTTTTGGCGATATATTTACGTAGAAAAATCTGTATAGTAGTAAGAGATTACATCCACTCGGAATGGGGACAACTTTCAATGCCGACGACCCAATTGTGTCGATCTCGGCTTGTGTCCGAATATCCGTTGGGACTTTATTACGTCCGGCTTCGTTCCTACGATAATTACGGTCATATTGTAGGTATTGCAAACACCGACACTGAAATGTTCTTTACTTATTTTATACTAGCGACGTTATAACAAATTAAACACGCCTTCTTCATGAATCACTCATTGATGCAAACCGCATGAAAATCCGTTCGATAATTTTTAAGTTTATCGCGAATAGACAGACGCAGCGTGGTACTTTGTTTTATAATTACGTTAGTGACAAGCTACGCATAAACATCGCGGTTTTCATCCACATGCAGCCCAAAACTATTTAAACAACAACTAGGTATATTGCGCGGGATCCTAATATTTTTCCCAAAACAAAAGTAGTAGCATCATGACTACTATACCTGTCGCAAACAAAGAGACCCATGACACATTATGACGTCATACTTGCAGGATAATGGTCCAACAAATAGTTAACTGAATTGATAGATTTTATCCAATTCGATAAATCTATATTTAAACCACTATTACGGTTTGCGATCGATAACTTTCTTCCTATTTCCGTGGGATGAAAGTCCTCTCGATATTAAAACTTACAGCTGCATCTAAAAACTCTAAACCGATCGGTCTTGCGAACCACAACTACACTACGGTTCCTACGACCATCAGTCTTCTCGTCTGTTTGTTTGTTCACTAGATCCGTCTAAAATACTTAACCTACTTAAGAGTGATACACGAGTAAGGTTGTACAGTTTATATTTGCGAAAAATCGGAGTGATACGCGGTGTATTCCCGTTATTACCAAGATCCGATCCATAATTCAGGGCGCGAGCGAAAAAAACTCAAATTTTATCCGTATACGGCTAAAATTGCCATGGCTAAACAATTATTTAAGAGAGTTGGGACAATACGGGTATTCCGTTTAAATTTTTCAATTTTGTAACTCCTGCTGCAGAAGTACCGGTTCGGGAAAACCGCTGCAGAAATAATAACATACACTACAGAATACCGCAGCTCTACAATTAAAAAGTATTGTGACATCTGTTTGGTGTTCACTGACAGATTCGTATCAGATGGCCCGCTTGCCTGTTGTTGACTGACAGATTTCCTCATTTTTCATCATTGAGGCTATAATTGTTGATTGACAGATATATTTAGGGCGGCTTACACCAAATTCCTAAACGCATTTAAGTTGATACTTAAACAAAACGCGTCAAACCTTAAACATCATTCTTAAACGTGTTTAAGTGGTGCAAATGTGCGTTAATGTCAATAAATAAATAAATTTTGATTTGATTTAATAGTCGAAATCCATAGCTCTGCCATTACAACGTTAACAATATAATCGTACCCTAACAATAGATATAACACGCTACTTTCCAAAGGAAAGACGTTATTTACATAGGACCCTCAATCTCAAGGCGGTGTATTGAACCTCCGCCCAACTAACAAGCATGAAATACGGTATTTTTATCTAGAGAGGCCTCATTTCACAAGCGGGCGCCTCGCCACCGATGTTTGGTCATATATGGGTACATATCCGATAAAGCCTTTTGACAAAAGGTCGTTTGTAATATAAGGGCCTACTTATTGCTTATGAGAAAGGGGATAGCTATGGCAGTTTCTTTAACAATGAATGAAATCCCCACCCTATGTTTAAGGACTCGGAATAGAATATTGCTGACATTTTCTTGGAAAATAACATATGTCTCGGAATTGGAGATATGAATTGGTATTTTGCAGTTTGAACATCATTTGTTATGTGCTTTCGGTAAAAAATAAGATAACTTGAAACGATTACGAGTATAACAATAATTATATTTCAAAAAATTAAAATTTGCGTTTTCGTGAACAATTACACTTTAAACCTTTATACAATAGTCATTGAGTGATTCTCTTTACGTCAACCTATATCCAGGTCAGGGTCTGAGTGCGTAATTTCATGACAAGGAAACTTATTCAGTGAAAGACTGAAATGGAAGGAAATAATTAAATTTAACCTGCAGATAGTACTAATGACCTCTTTGTAATTGTCAACTATTATCTTCACCACTGTATACTCTTAGCTTATCATTACCCTGCGCTTATCCCACTAGGACCGCAGAATATTACAGGCGATCGCCGAATGGCTAGCAGATCTGACTTAGATAAAATCTGTCCAAACTGACTTGTCTTATTTGGTTATGGAAATTATGAATTTTCGTGGATAATTTGCAGCAGTATTCGTTAAAATTCACATTTTAAGTGTTTATTGTGTAATTCAAGACATCTATACACAATGTACATAGTGTGGTTGATGCGGCAAGACATGTCAGTCTGGGCATATACTAGAGGTATTCGATCCCCAATAACAGTGCATCGCAATTTTGACTTCGAAATTCAGTTTATACTCGCATGAGGAGTGAGTGCATTTCATCTTAGTCCTCACAGTGACAACGCACCTGCGGTTCTGCAATTACGTTGATGTAACCTAAATGCATGAATCGTAGATGCTATGGGTGGTAGTTACTGCTTACCATCAGGTGGGCTGTCTGCTCGTTTTTCACTGCGTAGAAAAAATAAATCTATACTAACTCTGCTGGCCAACAAAATATCTTTTCTTTTGTTGGCCAGCAGAGGCTGGGGCATCCATCTACATTAATACTAATCACCCTCCTTGGTAACTTTTGTAGTAACGCTACAACTTGGTACTTTGTAACTTGGTAACGTTGGACTTACGTACCTCATATTATGCTTATACCATGCCAACTTATTACCTACATCTCCGTATTTTTTCCCGTTTCTGATATACCTACACATATCTTATTTTGTAGGTTTGCGTCACTCCAGTCATCCATCTCTGAAGCATGCATTCGTAAATCAACAACAGTTGCAGTTAACAATACACACGACAGCACCTCAACCTACCCTGTTTAGACTTTGGACTCTATCCGGTACCATTGCACCATCCATATTATATGATGCTATCCCATTTTACACTGTGGTGGGTAAGTACCCACCCTACTTAGATTTACTGCCTTCCCTTCAAAAAAAGTTCAACGTAATGACCGTAATAATCAGTAGATAATGATCGTCTTATTGGTAACGGTAATTAAAGACTTGTAATAAATCATCAGGTTTCAACTCAATTATAGCCCATAAGTTACTACAAGCTACAATAATTTGAATTGTATTCTAACACAACAAGAAACGTTTAAAAGTTTAAATAACATTAAATTATATTCAGGGATAACAAGAAAACATTAAATAAATTTTAGCGTTACACCTTAAATGCAATAATAATTAGACATCACACATAAAGCGCACGCCTGTGTCCCACAGGTGGGGTAGGCAGAGACTATAGACCGCCACTTTACTTTGTCCTGAAACAACTCTCTAATAATAATTTCCAAATCAAAAACCTCAACCAACAAGACTGATTACCTATTCACAATAATTCAGTCCAAAACTTTTGTGAGGACAGCCTATGATTGCCACCGAAATGGTTGCTTCAGGCGTTGATTTGAATTTGTAGGATTCCTCTAAAGGAAATCACCTAAAGGCAACTTTTGACAACTTTGAAGTAAATGGAGTGTTTGATTGTTCATCTTTATCTACCTAGGAAGATTTGTTTGTGATAAAATTGAAGAAATAACTACGAGTTAGCCGTGTGATGTCGAGCAGAGTAGAATAGCACCAACCCCTTACACTCGTTGGTATAAAGCTGTAATATACCACTACAAGGCGACTAATGTTTTCGAGGCAAAAGTCTTGAGTCTCAGTAGGCTGTAAAATGGGCAGCAGCGTTTTCCATTGCTATATTTATAAAACTACGATCTCCAACCCGCCTGCCAAGCGTGGAGATTATGGCAATAACCTCCCCTTTCGTTTCCCTTAGTCCTGCAGTGGACTGTTATGTGCTGCAAAGATAATGAACTACTATTTTTAATGAACTACTAGTTTTATAAACTCGAGTATGGAAATTCATTATTTGACGTATGTAAGTCCCTGTCTCTCCATGTCATTTTAGAAGATCGGTCTGAAGACATTACACTCGCTTATGTGGGCTGAAATATTCTGTTATTACCTCAATAGATTTAAATATTTTTCCAAGACAAAAGAGCTCTTAGACACCTAAGTCGTAGGTATGAGGTATGCAATGAAAGGAATTTATAAGCCGATTCCAAAAGTTTATTAAAGCATTAGTTTTAAATAAAAATTAAAAATAATTTCAACACTTATCAAGTTTGGGCTCCTCCAGAAACGACGTAGCTGTTTTTTTTTTTTCAAATGTAAGCTCAATCCTCTTTAAAGTTTATTTAATTCACAATATCATTAATGGAGTTCAGTTATCAGTAACGAAGTCATAACACAGTGTTCAATATTTATGGAAATATTTACTTATCTACATTATTTTTTTTTTCTTTCCTTATTTTCAATGTGAGAGAAATCCTAATAAGGCTTTTTCTCTTAAACCTTCTAGGCCAGTCAAATCTTACATCTAAAACGCAAAGCGCGATGTAACGCTGCATTTTTGATATGTTATTTGGACCCCTTAAGAGAGTGTGAAACTACATTTTGCAAGCAAAAAAAAATTGTGCTTCCTGCGTAATACGTGAAAAGCTGCAAAATTTTGGGACTTTTTTCACTTTCAGGTCTAAAAATAAAAAACTATGCATTTTTCGACCAACAAAGCTTAATAGCTTCTAAAATTGATTAAATTTGCAAGGATTTAAGCCCAAACACAGCTCTATAAAGCGTATAGCAACCAAGTTATGACTCTTTAAAGATGGTCTATTTTTCCCGAAAAACTACAATTTTAGGTTTTGCTCCTGTCGGAGCAAATTATTGGTAAAATTGCTAGTACTATGCTAGTAAAAAAAATTAAAAGGGAGTTGTAGTACATTTAATTTGCTTTAAATAATGTACAGAACGAACTATGTGAGACTAATGGTTCATTTACAATCTTAAAAAAACGAGGAGAACGTAAAAATGTATTTTTGAAAAAGAAAGTATTTATTAAGGTAGGAATAACTTTTATACATATTATGAATACTTATCTGACATAATACAAATTATGAATACTAATCTGACATAATACAAATTACAAATGACAACTAACTTAATAAAACATTCACAAATTTTGTCCAAGGTCCACGGTATTAGAACTATTAGTAATGCTGCTCAGAAGACCGGCCGTATTGTCCCCCGTCCGAAGTGGAAGTCAGCCCTATGGGTCTTTAGTAATATCAACCAAGCGCTTAACTAGCTCCCGAAATAGGAAGTGTGCGCATGGACACTATAATTCAAGGGTTTCCACACCAAACGGCGTAAATATGTGGTTTCCACCAACACTTGCGCCGTTTGACACTTTCAGTTGAGACGGCATCGGGCCGTTGCTGGAAGATGGAACTGTGGAAGGGTATCGCTACACGTGGTGTCCCTGACCAAACGTCGTCCCAGCTCCTAGGGCGGGAGTGTCATCCCTTCGGGCCTCTTACCGTCATCACGGGCCAAACCACCTGGCTCAAGCTTAGCGGGTGCTCCAGCGGAGGTGAAGGCCTGGCGGATGATATAGTGCGTAACGCGGTCGAGAAGTGTCCTAATATTTTTAGAAGACATTGCCTGAAGTTAGAGACCCGATTTACACTCGCCAGCAGCCAGCAAACGGGCACGCTCTGCAGAGTTGGTTGGTGCGCTTAAAATATTGTTTCGCACCAATCTGCAGCGAGGCTCGCCCCATAGCCGCTGGGAACAGGAATTTTTCGGGAGCTCGGCCTCCGGAAAAGCCTCGTGCCAAAGGCATTTCATTGGCCTCGATAGAATACGCCGTAATAAAAGTCCCTAGTTTAGATAATAACTTCTACACTGGATACTGTAAACTATGCACCGAGGACAGAAAAGCTGACAGGGACACATCTGAAACTTTCCTAACGCCTAGACCTCCATATCCATCTGTTTCCAAGATGAATTATCGAGATTTATGTTAAGAATTAAAATATAAGAATATGTTTCACTGTATTGTTGAAGGTTTGTAGTTTGTTGAAGGACGACATTGTAATAGCAATACTGTCAAAAGCTGCAGAAACTGCACACCAATCACCCTCAACTCGCGCATGAGGAGCTGAAAATCCTGTAAAACCGTGTTCGCATCCCCTCGTAGGATCTTGTGTTCTAAGTAGGTCGTACTACCATTAAATTTAGAATTTAGCTTCTCGAGAGTCGCCTATTGCTGGCAGCCGACTACTGATTGCAAGAGGTAGCCTTTGTATATAAGATTGCTCGGCTTTTTGTAGCATTGCCGCATCAACTTATAAGCGGCCGGCAGCTTAGATCGTATTTGACCAAGCAACGCGCCAACTCCAACCGATAGAGATCGTCGGAGTTGAATCCATTTTTACGTCACCCTTCAGTACGACTTCAACACTATTACTTTAGAGGAAAGTTCTCATGGCGTGGACGGCGGCTTCGCAGTCACCTTTAGATCCAAAGTCGAGCTGGATATGCTGGAAGTAATTTGCTGGGCTGGGGGGTGGAAAACCGGCGCCGGTAGGTAGTCCCTACCGCAATAGGACGAATGACACCATCATTTTTTTAGTTTTAGGCGCCATAAAGCGTACTTACTAAGGACTGTTCTACCTAGCCTGCCAGTGGTGTCAAGAATTCTTTTATAGAGGCTTGTTCCTTGAAGGCCCTAATGTCGTCGTCGTATGAATGTAGATACAAAACTAAAGCCAAGTAATGTCAAAAAATACATTATTACGATTTCAATAGAACTCGGTAGAATGTCAGTAACCCATGGTAACACTAAGCAATTTCAAACTAACATACAAACGGCCCTGGATTCAGTTATTGAATCGCTCGCCTCTATTCGAACGATTTACAATGTTGCAATTCAATATTTTTAAAATCACATTGGCAACACCGAAAGAGGGGGCTGAAGTATGGGCAAAAATAGGGAAAAAGACATTTTTCATAAGGAAAATTAAGATTGAAAATCGTTCGAATCAAAGCGAGCAATTCATTGGCGAGGTTGACAAATATCTTTCACTGGACCCTGAGACTGATAGAACGGTCTCGGAAGCTGATTGGCACCTTGTGATGTTATTTTATTATTATTAAAACGTAATTTCTAACAAGCATAGCATAAGTACTTTGGTACCATTAACACAAATAAGTATTCACAGAATTCTTCAAAAAACCATTTTCAAGATTGTAAGTAAACTATTAGTCTCACTTAGTTCGTTTTCTACTTCAATGAAAGTAAATTAAATGTACTACAACTTTCTTTTAGTTACTTTTATCATAGGACTAGCGATTTTATCAATAATTTGCTCCGGACGGGAGCAAATCTTAAAATTGTAAATTTTCCGGAAAAATTTACCATCTTTGAAGAGTCATAACTTGGTCACTGTACATTTTGTAGAGCTGCGTTTGAGCTTAAATAGTGGCAAATATAATGAACTTTAAAAGTCATTAAACTTCATTGGTAGAAATATGCATAGTTTTTTATTTTTATACCAGAAAGTAAAAAAAGTCCGAAAATTTCGCAGTTTTTCACATATTACGCAGGAAGCACAATTTTTTTTTGCTTGCAAAATGTAGTTTCACACTCTCTTATGGGGTCCAAATAACATACCAAAAATGCAGCGTTACATCGCGCTCTGCGTTTTAGGGCCATTTTTTTGTAAGATTTGACTGGCCTTCCGAGTAAAGTATAAAATGAAAGGGCTTACTTTCACTAATAGGAAAAGTGACTTTAATGTTTCTGAACGAAAATGTTCCACGGAGCATATGAAAGCCTACAAAATATAAAGTTTGGGTTACTAAAAAAACCTATTTTGTGCCAGGTTGTGCACGGTGCACATTTACTACTGCTATAAGATGGATTTTTTCTTGCACTCGATGACATAGGTAGATCACGTAGGTACGGCGCGGTCACAGTCTCAGAAGACCGAGCGAAGTGGAGGCCAGGCCAGCATCATGCCAGGCTGATGATGATTACCGTTATCGACACTTCCTAACTCTCCTTTTTCTTTTTTCGTGCGATCGAACTTTTTTTTTATGCTACTTATTGACAAACGAGCAGACAGCCCACCTGATGGTAAGTGGTAATGGCAACTGTCGCATATAACATCGACAATTCATACATTTAGGTTGCAGGTAACAAAAATGCAGAACCGCAGGTGCGTTGTTACTATGAGGACTAAGATGAAATGCCTCATGTAACTCTTTTCTTCTTACCATGTTGTGTTTACCAGAGTAGCTATTAAGAAGGCCAAACGACGCCAACTTTCCGAACTCTCATGCGACCCATAAATATTAAAATGAGCCGAAACTCATGCATAAGTACCGTGCGTTCGTGAATTTGAATAAGCCACGCATAGCAATTAACTTTTCCGTACGTGGTCTAATGGATTTCGTAACATGGAACATGATGGCGTAATAATTAAAACGGTAATTCGCATCACTGGTGGCACGAAAATTGTTGCAGGGACGCCTTATTACCATGTTGACAATTTGGGGTCGAGGATAAATTCCTATGAGAAAATAAACAAACATACTACTTCCCACTTCCTTAGGTGTTCGTCGCTCTTACGGTGAGTAAAAACATCGTGATGAAACCTGCACATTCAGGCGACTGAATGTGTAACCATAATCCAATCTGGTCAGGCTCCCCTAGTAGCAGGGTCACGGAGGCCAGATGGCAGTCGCTCCACTGTAACTGCCTAATCTACCAAATCCTGGATCATGGTCAAGGAAGCCGGGCCCTCGTGCATGAGAGCACAACCGGGACATTAACGCCAAGATGATTATTATACTACTTTTCACCTCTCCGTGGGAAATAGGTGCCTAAACCTATCAGGTTCAGGCCGGTATCAAGGAAGAGGCCCCGCGGGCGACCCAAAAAGCGACGGATGCAAAAGCCAACAGCCTACGATGCGAGGATACCGACGACCGGGCGAAGTGGAGAAGAAAGAATCGGAAAGCGGACCCTGATAGAGCCACACCGCGAAGGTTCGAAAGAACGTTTCTCGCTCGTACGATTCGGATGTGGAATGAGCTCCCAGCCGCAGTGTTTCCTTTGGACTGTGACATGGAATCGTTCAAGGTTAAATTTATTAGTATTATTATTATTATTATTTGTTAAGTAGGCTTTTCAAGGCTAAACGTCCTAGTATCACTGCGACCATTACTGATCTATTGTGATCGCCTCTAGCTTACAGTTCAGTGCTGATCTCTACAGCTTCTATGAACTGTAAAAGGCTCTTAGCACTGATATCGTGCACCTCATCCGGTAGTAGCTGGTATTTACCAAGATGGATGCTACGTTTGCGCATCAGGGCTTCGCACTTGCAAATCAGGTGAAGAGGCGATTACTCGTCCTCCTTACAGAATCTGCAGTCTCCACTTCCATCAGGTGGCCTGCTTGACCGTTTGTCTAGATAAAAACAAAACGCTGGGACGATGATGATGATGATGATACTACTTCCCAGGAATATTTACATAACAAAAATAGTAATATACCGTCTCGGGGCATTAATTAGTTTTCTAGATAGTTGAACAAGTCTCTGGATTCCTTGCGGATGACTTTGGACATCCTCGCTTTGGCATTAATATACACTTAACGAATGGCGAGCTCGGCGATAAGCTTTAAAGTACGAAACAGTCACCCATCCAATTAACGACTTCGGCGTGTATTCGTCATCATCATCATCTTAAGGGTCGATTCCAGCTTTTGCCAGGATCCGCATATCTACTCTTTCTTTTCCACTTCGCCGTGTCATAGGCATCCTCGGTCCTCACATCGTAAACCGTTGGCTCTCGCATCCAACTCGACTCAGCGATGTCCATCCTCTCTTTACAGGCCGCCCTTGGAACATCCATCCGGATACCGGCAGATTTAGGCACCTATTTCCCACGAATCCTCAGTGTTTATGCCACACATGACCAAACTAGACCTCCACCCCTCACGCCAAGGCTGCCACTGATGTACCTACTCGTAACGCTCTCGACAAAGTCGCGTAACTCCGCAGATCAGTTTGATACTCTTTCAGACAGAAACTTTTCAGTTTGTAGCTTTTAATTATCATCTTGACTTTATTGTCTCGGTAATGCTCACGAGGGCCCGGGGTCCGCCTTGACCATGATCCAGGATTTAGCAGATCATATAATTACAGTGAAGTGACTGCCATCTGACCTCCGTGGCCATTGTGTTAGTGGCGTTACACATTCTGTCGCCGCAATATGCAGGATTCATCGCAATGTTTTCCCTCACCCCGGTCTGGGTCCTACCGCTAAGATGATGATAATATAAATCATTAGCATATTATTGAAATTTATAAACTGAGTACTTTTAATTATTAAATTAGCAAAATTCTTCAAACAAACTTTTTGCTGCTTTCCACAGATAGAAAATCCTCAAAATCTGATCTGGGCGATTTGGGATCATGGGTCGATATCTATATATGTTAGGTCCTCATAATCACCGTAAAATTACACAAAGAAACCTGTACGATAATTCCTTGAAGGGCTTCAGAGCCAGGTAGGCACAATTGCCGTCGGTAGCTTTTCCAACTTCGTTATTCGTTATTTTTCAACGCAACCCACGAAGATTACAGAAAAGCTAACATTCCTTCGCAATTACCTGAAATTGTTTCCTGAAAAATGCACCAGTTCTACATGGCCCCTTCATATGGACTTACTAAGCAGTATTTCTCGTGGCTTTTTAAATTTCAAAGGGTCTTAGAGAACTGGTGAAATAGTGAGTGATGGAAATTAACTATTGTTATGTTCCACGACCAGTTTTCTGTTACGTAAGGCATTTTTATTTATACCTAAGTTAAAAAATGTTCACGTCCAAGTCATGCTCTTTGTTTGCTTTAATCTGAAACGTTTACTTCAACCACGTAACTAAACACTTTGAAAGTTTTGTTTTTAGTGTTCTGTACCCGAAGGGTAAGAAAGGACCCCTATTACTAAGCCTCCGGTGTCTGCCCGTCTGTTCGTCTGTCTTTCCGTAACTTGCCTGTATCTTTGGAACAGTAACAGCATCAAAAGATTGTGTTGGTATAACATTGACTGATTAACTATTCTGCTGACTGACAATTCATGGATCTATCGACTGTTCGACAACCAACAGTTTCAGGTTCTAGCCAGGTACATGAAATGTCCACAAAATTCTTAAGTGTTTCTATGGCCGCTATAATAAAAATAAATAAGTAATAAATATTAAAACATTTTGAAAATTAAATATAAAAAATATGCTTTCAGTTTTTAGAGGATTTTTAATATTTTTCTATAATATATCTTGCAATTACCGCAATACAAAAACAAATATCAAACATTAAAAACATTTTGACGAATTACATGTTACTCAAGCATCAAAATCTAGTTGTTCTTAATGGTACAGAACCCTATGTATGCGAGAGACTCGTAAATATCCGGTTTTTTAATTATTTATTTTATTAAGTTATTTTTGGAGCTTTTTAAGCGTCTTAGAACGGAAAGGTACGGCATAACAAACATCTGTCTGACAAGACATCGGAAACTTATCAGTAGGTGGCGAAACAGTCTCTTAATATCCCTTGGTATTACGTCATGCACATAAAATATTACAACCCTAAAGATTAGCTCACTTTTATTAGGCAGAAAAGTTCCATTCCCGTCAAGGTTAAGGTTTTCCTGAAACTTCTTAGGGGAAATTTAGGTCCGTTATTATTGGCTCAGTCACGATTACTTAATTCAGGTGATGAAGGTCACATCATGTAACTTAAAGGCGTTTATTTTTATACCTTGATAAACAGCCTTCATATAAATTCGTATAAATAAAAATAAATAATAGTGGGCAAATTCACACAGCGCCATCTAGCCCCAAACTAAGCAAAGCTTGTACTAAGAATGATAGATAACTGATATACTACTTAAATACTTTTAAATATATACTTATTAAACATTCCCACCCAGACCCGTAACAGAAATTAAAATTCATTATTTCAATTTCTGCCCGACCGTTAATGTAATAATTTATATTATGAATTCATACATTGAAATATTGTTTTGACTACTAAGATACCTAACCTGTACTATTCGTTTGTTATGTATTTATTGTTAACGTTCATAAGTGTTTCTTGTAAACCTTAAATTGAAAAAATATGTTTGAGTTGGAGTTTGAATTTGAACCCCGTACCTCTTGCGTGGCATATTGACCACTGAACCCCTCAGGTCGTCGTGTGTCGGGTATTATGTTAAAATCTTTGTATACCGGCATTTCTGCACGGTACGAAACTTATTAAACTGCAAATGTACTCTTACTTTGTGTCCGGCCAACGGTTTAGTCTGCGGTCGGTACTAAAGAGTAACACGATATTCAATATCACAACCCATAACAGTCCACTACAGGACATAGAGCCTCTCCCACGAAAGAGGAGGTTATTGCCATAATCTCCACGCTGGACAGGCGGGTTGGAGAACGCAGTCTTAAAATTAAAACAATGGAAAAAGCTGCGGCGCATTTTCCATCCTACAGAGACACACAGATCTTTTGTCGCGAAAACATTAGTCGCCCTGTACGACACTCACGAACAAAGAGATGGAATGTTAGCGACCTTCTTGCCAGTCTACATGAAGATCGCTAACATTCCAATCTCTTTGCTCACGAGTGTAATGGGTTGGTGCTATTCTACTCCGCCGAACACCACACTCACTTAAAGTTGTTATAAAACTGTAACTTAAACAAATATAAGTACTCCTATAATATTGTCATCACCTTTTCCCCTATCTATACACAATTAAACATGTGCCTATTTTAAGACAATTTCTAGGTAGTAGAATCTGTTTAAATAATGTATTGTGAGAAAAGACATGTGTGTCAGAATAATTCAATAAGACTAGCCGCCGAATGCGGCGCCTCGTGTACGTTTTGTACACATCCATTGATATATTACAAAACCAAACAGTTTTTTTATGTTATACAGCAGACAAATAGGCAAGCGGGCCACCTAATGGTATGTGATCACTGCCGCCTTTGGACATCAGCAACACCGAGGGCGCTACCAATGCGTTGCCCGCCTCTAAAGAGACAACTAATATACATCTTGAACGATCCCATGTCATAGTCCAAAGGATATTTAAAGGAAAGCTTGGAGGAAGTGCTCTTAATTCCGTAATATTTCCCAGGGATCTTTCCTAGATTAGATGCTGAAGAAACGTAGGAATACCGCAAGATAATTAAACATTCAGAGTTATTAATATTCAGGAGCAAACCTTTTTCTTTTGTGTATTTTCAAACCTGCAATTTGTCGCCTGCTGAGATTAACAATCAGGACAGGGGTAAGGAAATTTATAAATATGGAAAATAGGAGAGGCGACAGGACTCCGCCCTGGGGCACACCAGCCGCGACATCACAAAAGGAAGACACTCCTCCATCATAACGGATACACTGTCTTCGTTCATGTAGGTATCTACGAAACCACTCCACCGCTACAGGAGATACCACAAGTGACTGTAACATCGCAAGAAGTATATCGAAATCTACCGTATTGAAGGCGTTACTAAAATCAAGTAGTGCGAGGATGGTGATCTGTTGATTTGACATTCCCAAGCGGATGTCATCAGATACCTTACGGTGCCCCGGACGTTTAGAAATGAACACAGTTGTTAGTGTACAAGACGTTCCAAGACCTTAGAAAGGAATGGCAGGATGGAGATCGGACGGTACTGGGAAGGAGAAACAGGGTTGCTGGATTTTGGAATCGGGATAACAGCAGCCTATCGCCAACAGTCAGGGAACATGCCAGTGTCAAGCGAGAAATTAAATATATGACTGAGGATTGGAAGGACGACCTCAAGGGACAAAATAATCATTTTCCGGCTGATCCCATCACACCCCTCAGCATTCGATGAAATAGACATAATATGTTTCTCAATATCTCGCTCCGACACGACACTGAAGTGGAAAGGTGCATACGAAGGAGGGCCCACAGAAGACAGTGCCCGAAATGTAGCCTGCTTAGTGGGGACGGGTGGTGAAATGTTGATTTAGGGATTCGATATCTAGGTTAGGGATAGAGGAAGCATTATTTTTACCAATACCAAGGAATTTAAGGAAGGACCAGACCTTCGCAGGATCGCGATTTTGCACATAGTCATGGATGTAACGCCGTTGCGCATCCCTACACAGCCTGCTGCAGCGGTTCCTCAGCTCTTAATATTTGCTACATAAGATGTTGGAGGGGATATTTTTGTACCTAGTTTTTGCAGCATTCCTCTTATGCATAAGTAACCTCAAGTCGTCCGTGAGCCAGGACGCGGGAAGATGCTTTATTTTTATAGGGCGTATAGTATTAAAAACTTCAAGCTTATCGTCCACAGAATCAGCATAAAAAACAGGGCTCCAATCAATTTTATGGAGATCAAAAATAAATGTGGTATCATTAAAATTTCTAAATGTTCGCTGCATGACCACGCGACGTTTAACTCTAGGACACTTAACCTTAAAAGACACGTAAATAAGGTCATGTTATGAGAAAGCATCGGCAGGATGTTGAGTAAACTTGGTCAGTAGAAGAAACTATAGCAAGATCCAGTAAAGATGGAGAGCAATTTGGAAACTTGTGAGTTGCTGACAAAGGAAGTATATTTAAATTTGTGGCATTGACTAGTGAGCGTAAACGCGCTGATCGGGAGTCATTTTTAATGAGGCAGGTATTAAAATCACCCATTATAATTGTGTGATCTGCAAAGGGAAAGAAATCCTCAAGAAGAGTCTCAAATTGCGTGAAATAATCAATTAACAGAGAGGGACTGTACACAACACCTAATAAAATCTTAGAATTTCCGACCAAAACTTCCAAAAATATGCGCTCAGCCCTTGCAGAGTAATCAGAAGGAGACTTACTAAGTACCTTGTGGGGTAAATGACCTCTCAGGTAGATGGCAACACCACCCCCACCTTTGTTGGTCCTGTCATTCCGTATCAGGTGGAAATCAGGAATGGAGTAGGAAGTAGAGGGGAGACACAAGAATTGCCTGAATGTTTTTGCTGGAGAAAGTGTCAAGCATGTTAGTATAATGCGCAGGGATACTCTGCGCATTATACGTCGAGCTGAAAACTCTGAAACCAACAATTCATTCGAGGATTGGGGAACACTGTGGTAGCTGCAAGATGATACGTCAGCGGATGATGCAGAGAACAAGTCGTACTCCTCCCCAGACTCGCCATTGTCACAATAACGTGTTTGCATTGAATAATAAAAATAATGTTAAATAATATATAAAATGTATAAAATATACAGGGTGTTTCATAATACATGTATAAAGCCGAAAGGGTGTTAAAGTATAGCTTGCAAAGAGTACACTGGCGACTTCATATTATCCAGACATTGAATTTTAATTTTTATAAAAAATCTTCGTTTTTAAAGAAAAATAACCATATCGACTACGTTGATGCGCAGCTCTATTTCAAGTTGATGATCCTAGAAGGAGAAGTTCAATAACCGCGTGCGACCCCTATGAAAAAAGCGTGGCGGTAACATCAAACGGATAGAAGCAATCGACCAAACGCAGCTTGGGCGGATACCGAAGGCCAACGAACAAACGTGCGATTACGAGCCCGAATAGGTTCCCAAAACTCCCAAAGATCGTTTGCTTGACCACGAAATGCAATTACCTATTGGACCTTAGAAATCCAAATCGGCCGACAACGCTTCGTTGGCGTAAGTTGAGTATGTACACACCATAAAGAAGAGTTTAATAACCTCGCGCCATTCATAACAAAACAAACGAACCTCCTACATCTTGCTACCAGGCGCCGAACTAAATGTTACCTACTTATCTCCATGAATAATCTCTACCAAATTAACTAGGAACTTACCTGACTTTTCTGACGGAAAACATCGTGATGAAACCTGCACATTTAGGCGACTGAATGTCTAACCATGATTTTTATCTGGTCAGGTAATCAGGTTCCCCTGGTAGCAGGGTCAGGCAGGATTCAGGACTGTCAGACGTAATGACCAGAAATGCGAAATCCTGGATCATGGTCAAGGCGGACCCCAGGCCCTCGTGCGCGAGAGCAAAACCAGGTCATTAACACCGAGATGATTTCTACTAGGTAGGTACCTAACAGAACAAACCACCCCAGCACAACAAAAGTAAAATAAGAATTAAAATCATAATACTTAGGTACTTATTAACTAAAGGCCTAAAAACAGTATCTAAGTAGGTTAGGTAGGTAGGAACCTACGTAAATAAAAAACAAAACATGTTAATCAGTCTGGAAGACAGCCGGACCCGCGGTGTGGACTGCCGCAGGTACTTAAACTAAATAAAAATAAACATAGTCAGCTACGTACTAAAGTAGATATCTACTACACTAAAACGGGATTCGTTCAATTGACAAAATGGCTCTACACAGATAGGTAAGTACTAGGTACCTACTAACACGGTTCCCTCATCTAAGTACCTACGTACCTAGGGAACCACTTATGAATCTAGTTTTGGTGAAACGCATTACAGACAGGTTCCACTAAATACCTACATGTTTTTATGAAAAGATAAAAGCGTTGTCTTTTCTACCTATTTCCCGTCGGAAAAGAACCGAGCGCGGCGGTTGCGCTTCTAACGTCACTATTAGGTGGTAGGTAGCGTCTCCTAGTCTAGCTAGCACCTAGACCTTTAAAGCATGTAGGTACGTACCTTTTAAACGATATTTTATGGAAACAAACAGTGTCAGGTGCCAGCGCAGTTAACCACACTTTCTTGCTTTCTTGTGGCTCGATGACCGATAGGTAAATACACTCATACACACAGCTACACAACACTACAGCATGCACTGGTTGCTATGCAATACGTAAGTAGGTAGGTAACATGGTCTTTGGCCTACTGCTTGGTTGCACTCATGCACAGAATAATGATTATCACAATACTTAAACTGTTGAACATTGTACACAAACAAGACTACGTTAATATTGGTACCTGAAGCAATAAATCATTCATTCATTCATATCGTTTACAGTCTTATCACAGTTATTTTCACAGTACTTAGGTATCCTATACATGCAACGCAACAAACAATCACACCGATCACGCGAAAAGCTAAAAACCGAATAAACGAACACGACTCGAAAATAGGTAACACAAGAAGCCACGCTGTCGGCGTCAGCGGTTCAATCAAACGACACACCCAAGTGCAGCATGCACACTGCCAAAACTCCGGCGTGTCGACACATGTTCGGCGCGGCGCACGGGGCGGCGGGTGGCGGGAGGCGAGGCGGGAGGCGTGGCAGCAGGCAGCGCTTTAGGCAGCGTTGCCAGATCGTACCTTTTAGTACGATTTACGTACTATTTGGCCGACTGTCGTACCTTAAGCGTACTTTGCTCCACATCGTACTATTTAGTACGTTTTTACAAAATGCTGAATTTAGCTCAGGGGGGTAGTCACTTCACCTTTCGAATTCACAATTTCACCAAAAATAATGGGAAGGAAGGGTTGATTTTGCCACCGGCAACAAAATAACGTCATTAATTGACTAAAAATCATCCCCCCCCCCCCCCCAAGGTCGATAAAATATAGAAGATTATAAGAAGAAATCGTAACTTTTTAGCCATTTTCGTACTATTTTAAGAGCCCAGACGTACTTTTTTGGAAACTACTGCTGGTAACACTGGCTTTAGGGATCCGCGTGTTAGAGGTCGTACTTATTTCGCCTCTTATGTTCTCCTGGTAGATGCACCGTAATGTTGATTGTGTTTATTTAATAAAGTGAGGCTCAAACAAGTCCAACAGTGGACTAATAATAATCCTTATGATGTCGGTGATGGAATACATTTGCTTACCACTATTTTATCGGATAATTTGTACAGACAGTAATTACTAAAATTGTGTTTGGGTCCGTGTTTCACCTAGGTGACCTAGGTTCAGTGGCGTTGCTTGCCTTCCAGGGGCCCCGTATCAATAGCTGTCTGGGGCCCCATAGTTAGTACCCCCAACTACAAGGGATCATCGTCATCATCATCACAGCCCATAACAGTCCACTACAGGACTTTGGGCCTCTCCCGCAAAAGGGGAGGTTATTGCCATATTCTCCACGCTTGGCAGGCGGGTTGGAGATCGCAGTGTTGCAAACATAACAATGTAAACGCTGCTGCCCATTTTCCAGTTTATGGAGACTAGATATTTTGCCTCTAAACGTTATTCGCCTTGTACGACACCCACGAGTGTAAGGGGTTGGTGCTATTCTGCTCTGCCGGTCACCACACGGCTACAAGGGATGCTAATGAGTAACTTAAATCCAAGCCATTCGCGTGTTAAGGCGGTACGATTTTCATACAATTTTTATGTAACGTTTTTGTGCAATTGGCTATTAGAAAATATGTTCAATTGTGCGCGAAATAGATTTCTACATGTTAATAATGTAAAACAAAGCAATGAAAAAGAAAAATAATTAAATCACAAAACAACGCTATCAAGCGGCGATTTGTGCTTTTTTCGATTTAACTGCTTTTGAAAAGAAAACCACTTTGCGCACCATTGAATACATTTACTAAGAGTAGAAATCATAATACAATCACTAAACACTCAAACAAATGAAAGAATATCGAGAGAAGTTTAGTATGGGCGTTGAATCACCTTAATAGTAAGAATAACATATGTATGAAAGAAAGTTCCACACCGCGTCTGTCTGCCTGTTCGCGATAAACTCAAAAACTACTGAACGGATTTTCATGCGGTTTTCACCAATTGACAAAGTGGAATTACTTTGTCTATTGAGGAAGATTTAGGTGTATAATTTGTTAATGTTTTATGTTGGTAGTTTGTATGACAAGAATCTCCTTAAAGGCCGGGGTGGACATCGGAATTTTTGTAAATTGGCCCTTGACTTTGGTATATTAAAACCTTGCATGATAAATATAAAAATGTCATAATTTGTTGAATAAGCGAGCGTAGCGAGCTCGATAGTTTCACAAACTACCCCTTCAGAATACTTGCGCGAATAACATAAAATCAGTAAATGGACGATACGACATACGACGACATACGATGTAGACATTTCTGACATCTGGTTTATAATAAAATTAACTTCGCAAACAATTAATGAGCGTGCGAGCTCTATTTCTGACATTTTGGCTATAAAGTTTTCACGATTAACTTAAAAACAGTCAAATTCGAAAATCGTGTGGGCCAAAACGATTTTATTATGAGCCAGGTCCATCTGACCCGTTGAGCAATGAACAGTGTAAGGAGTTTTTTAAATCTTATGATCTCACCGATAGTGCTGAATATGTTGTACATGAGATCAAGATTTTTCTCATTTTTGCTATAGGTGCATTTTTACACAATTTCAATGAAGTAACTCACTCAGTGCGCGTGAGGGGCTCTAAGTTGTTGTTTTTTTATTAAAAATGTTAATTATCTCTAAGCGAAAGGGGAACGAAAACGGATTGTATCACTTGATTTCATTTGCATCTTTGACGGAGGGGGCCCCGACCCTGGTCTGAAAATCACTAAAGAATTTTTTTTCCGGGAAATAGTGTTTAACTGAAATTGAGGATAACAGTACGTATTTTTGCTTACATACGATTTGGGATCCCGTATCATTGATACGGCTGATACGGCGGTTGTTGCGCCCCTGCCTAGGTTCCCAACTGGGTGAAGCATGGGATATTTACAGGTATAGCTCCGTCAACTAAGATTCATTTAGTTAATTTTTGTTGATGAGAAATATTCGTGAAATCGTACGGATTTTAACATAACAGTCCTCTGAGAGTTTAAGCCTTCCCCACATTAGTGGAGGGTTCTGTCTTAAACTCCACTCTGTACTGTCTTTGTTTTATTTATGTTTCATTCATTACACTAAGGTATTTTATTTGTTTTATTTAATACAAAAATATGTGTGTGTAGTTACTGAAAAATCTCATAGCAGATAGGTACGATTACCTTTGCGACACTGAAACATGACTGACAGGCATGACATGAGAAAGCAAACTTATAAAGACAAATATGCTACATTAATTAGAGTTTGCTACATTAATATGCCACAGTAATTTGAATTAGACTACTTTGCTATTAGTTAGGTGGTGGTGCACTTTCGAAAAAACTATGAAGGAACCTATTAAATTAAAATTACAATATTTTTTTGTACAGAACCCTCAAACCAAAAAATACAAAATGGCTAATTTAGATCTCCTTAATATCATTGCGCCTAGTACTATGAACTTGAGTGACCTTTTACAACTGATTTCTAGAGATGCGGTCTTTCGTTTTCAAAATGTCGATTATCGACATTGAAAAGGTAAAAGTTCGATAGTCATTTTCTCGCTTACTATTCCACGCACGAAAAAAATAATTGTACCTATCGTTTTAATACGTTTAGCACTCTACGCTATAATACGTTATAATACAATACGCACTAAAAGTGGGTATTGTATTATACAAGTATACGGTGGAAGCTTATCTGCGGCAAATGTTCGAAAAACAGCTACTCCGCGTTTACAATAGGAACAAGAATAGATAGGAACAGGAATAGACTCAAGTTCTGCGATAGATTCTATCCTACGCTTTGTACCTTCAGAGGTTTTTAAGTAGATCCAGCCGTTCTGTGTCCAACAATTAACCAGTTGCTCCCTCGCCGCCATAAACACGTCGTGCCGTGATTTTGACCGTCGGAACTCTGACAGTGTAATGCCCGAACCTTTGAGAGACTTCTTATCGAACCACACCCGATCCCGAGCTGCAGGGTCCGCAAACTTTATCAGAATGGGTCTCGGCTTTCCTTTGCGATCGGTTTTAAAACCACCCATCCTATAACTCGTCCAGATATTGTGCGTGGTGGTTGATGACAATTTTGTGTTTAGGATATCGCCAACCATTTTAGTAGTATCCTCCTTCTTCTCTTCGGTAATACCATGGATGAGCAGCATGTTTCGCCGTGATTGCATTTCCAACCGATCCAGACAAGCGCCTCCTGGCCTTTCTTTAAGGAGTCAACCTGCTCCTGTAGTAAACTGAGTGCCTTGCATAAAATGGTTTTTAATGCCTGAAGCTCCACGTTCAGCCGCAATAGTGCCGGGCTATTTCCTCCCATATTATTATATTAGACGGGACTTGGACGCGACGTACCTTTATGATTTGTTTTCCCGACGTTTCGGTAGGGTTACACCCACCGTGGTCACGAGACGACTGCCGTGGGAGGTGACAGCTGCGGTGATGTGCTAGTAGACTCCTACCCTCACATAAAATTGTCAATTTGTTGTTGATTCGGAACTGCACGACACACAACACTCACGACATCCACGGATGCGTCCGACGATAACTCTTGTGTCTTACGGTTATTTATTTTGCACACCACTGGATTCCACGACGCCGAAAGCTTATATCCATCTTCCCGATTGAAAGTTTTGTACTTTTTAATTTCAATCGCTTCCCGAACCATACGTGGATAATATTGCCGGTCAGTGGAGAGGACATTAGGCGCATGCAGTTCTATCCAGTGGTTTGGGCCTGAGTTGAGCAGGTGGTCTGCTATGGCAGATTTATTCGTCTGGTGGTTTAATCATTACCAACTAGAGTGCATAAATAACCAGTTGTTCGCGTTACACCAGGAGTGCAGTGCTTTGTTATCGGCTAGTGACTTTGATTTGTGCGACAGAGTGACCTATAACCAAGCGGAACGCAGTGCCGAGCTATACACGGCTACACATGAGAAGAAACTCGCGAAGTTGGTTTTGTCTCGGGATGGCGGTAAACAACCGATTTCACTTGCGCAAGGGGACACTGTTTTAAATCTGTCAAGAAAAAAGCTGGATGATTGCACGGTCTCAGTTCTGGCAAAGGGTATGAATTACGCATTGACACCAAAGATGGTACCTTTTGAGAAAATTATTGGGGGTGTTGAAGAGGCAATATGTCGGAATAAAATACCTTCCACTGACGCCGAAACGTTGAGGCAAGACATCTCAGTGATATTACGAAAAGCCCGCTTACCAAAGAGTAACATTACTGCCGCTGAGCGTTTAGCATTACAAAATCTGCGTGCCGATGTAGATCTTATGGTACTAAAAGCTGACAAGGGTAACGCCACGGTAGTGATGGATTCCGGTGATTATCATGGAAAGGTACAATCTTTATTAAAAGACACGCATGTTTATAAACCCGTGTCCTATAACCCGACTGCCAGGGTGACGAGGAGTACGAGAGCACTGCTGAAAAGCCATAAGGATCTTTTCACGGAGGAACAGTATACATTTCTAGATAGACCTAAGAATACTCAGCCCCCGAAACTGTATGGACTGCCGAAGATACATAAGGCAAACGTGCCTTTGCGGCCCATCGTAAGTCAGATTGATTCCCCCACATACGATCTTGCAAAGCACGTTGCGTCTGTGCTACAGTCGCTGGTGGGTCGGACATCATCCTACGTGAAGGATTCTCGTCAGTTCGTACAAATGCTGAAAGGCATAAAAGTGGGTCCAGAAGACAAAATGGTAAGTTTTGATGTAGAATCATTGTTTACCAACGTACCCCTAGCGGATTGCCTGGAAGTAGTTAAGGAAAGACTGGAGAGCGCAGGATTGTAGCGGGACTACATTGTCTTACTAAAACATTGTTTGGAAGGAAATTACTTTTTGTATAGAGGCCAATATTACCTCCAAATTGATGGCGTTGCTATGGGCAGTCCGGTTGCCCCATAGCGAACATTTGGATGGAGTATTTTGAACAAAAAGCCCTAAGCGTGAATTCCTCAATGATAACTTTTTGGAAAAGGTATGTGGATGACATCTTCTGCATTTTTAAAGGTAGTGAGCCGGAAGTAAGACAATATTTAGAACATCTAAATTCAATCCACCCAAAAACAAAATTCACGCTGGAGGTGGAAAATGACCGACAATTGCCGTTCCTAGATGTCCTGGTATAGGTACGAAATGATGGATCTCTGGCGCACTCGGTATACAGAAAGACAACACACACGGAAAGATACCTGAATGCTTCATCACACCATCATCCTCGACATTTACTCTCCGTCATAACCTCGCTGACAAGTAGAGCTAGAGATCTTTGTGACTCGGACCACGTAGAGAGCGAGTTGTCACATGTCCAGCTGGTACTACGGAAGAACGGGTACAAGGTGATAAAGAAGCCGGCGAGACGGAAAAAGAGGGATAAGCTCACAGAAGTAAGTCGGCAATCAGCATTCCTACCGTATGTGAAAGGGGTGACAGATAAGATCGGATCAGTACTGAGTAGTTACTCGATTCCGACAATTTATGTCCCGCACCTCAAGGTAGCGAACCTGCTGCGTACGCCAAAGGATGTGATCCCGTATCAGACGCCAGGTGTCTATAAGATTGACTGTAGCTGTGGAAGCTCATACATTGGCCAAACTAAACGTTCGATTGCCGAAAGGGTCAAAGAGCATATAGCTGCAGTTAAAACCCACCAGACGAATAAATCTGCCATAGCAGACCACCTGCTCAACTCAGGCCCAAACCACTGGATAGAACTGCATGCGCCTAATGTCCTCTCCACTGACCGGCAATATTATCCACGTATGGTTCGGGAAGCGATTGAAATTAAAAAGTACAAAACTTTCAATCGGGAAGATGGATATAAGCTTTCGGCGTCGTGGAATCCAGTGGTGTGCAAAATAAATAACCGTAAGACACAAGAGTTATCGTCGGACGCATCCGTGGATGTCGTGAGTGTTGTGTGTCGTGCAGTTCCGAATCAACAACAAATTGACAATTTTATGTGAGGGTAGGAGTCTACTAGCACATCACCGCAGCTGTCACCTCCCACGGCAGTCGTCTCGTGACCACGGTGGGTGTAACCCTACCGAAACGTCGGGAAAACAAATCATAAAGGTACGTCGCATCCAAGTCCCGTCTAATATAATAATATGTGTAAAGAACGCGAGTTTAGTTTGAAACAAATATTTCCTCCCAGCCTGGTTCAGCTCTGCTTGGAATTCGGCAATCTTGGTGGCAACAAACTCCCGTGTAGCAGCCATGCAACTTATCACCTGTGCATTATCCATTGTGTGTGATGTTGTGTTGTGGTTCCAGAACAAGTATATTTTTAAAGGAGATACCGCAGGCAGGTAGCATTTTGTACACTTATACTATTTTCATAAAAACTGTGTACTATTTAGTGTATTAAATATTTGAAAAAATTAAATAATTTGAGAGCTACAAAAAGGCAATGTTCACTCTGCGACTACCCTGTCATCAATCAGGTAATTACAATGGAGCGACTGCCATCTGATCTCCGTAAACTGTTAACAGAAGAACCTGACCAGATTAGATCATGGTTACAAATTCAGTCGCCTCGATGTGCAGGTTTAATCTTGATATTTTCCCTCGTCTTAAGAGCATCGGTTAAGAAACGCCATTGGTATGGCGGCAGTAGGGATCGAAGTCGGTACCTCTCGCTTACGAGTCGGACCCCTTAACCATTAGGCCAAAGACGCTCTGTCTATCGTAAAAGTTTCGTCCTAAACCGATGAGCATGTATGATAACAACACATTCCACTGTGATCTATCGGTGCAAAATGGATTTTCATTTCGAACCTGACACTCCATAAGTATATAATATAAAAACGAATTAATATAAATATAATATGAAGGATACATTAATTATGTTACAGAGATACTTTTGTGATATGGGTCACCCTTATCACGTATTAAAAGTAATCTCATAGGTTTCCAGAATGAAAAATTTTCTTTCGATAGAGCAGTAATGATAAGAGGATTATCAGGACCATTTTCGACAATTTTCAATTAATAAAATAATAATATTATTTTCAAATCAAGGGATACGTTGGAAATAGGTGCCTGAACCTACCGGTATCTGGAAAGAGGCTCCGTGGGCGACCCAAGAAGCGATGGATTGACATCGCTGAGTCGAATGCGGAAGCCAACGGCTTACGACGCGAGGATGCCAAAGATCGACCGAAGTGGAGAAGAATGAGTAGGAAAGCGGACCCTGGCAAAGGTCGGGATAAGCGCTAGGACAATGATTTTAAAATCAACTATTAATCTTTCGGTTCCGATGATAGCCTCTTTTACTGAGCTGAACTCCGGTAGGAGTCGAGCGTTATTAAAAAATACTATTCCTGGATTTACCCATCACTCATATTTGCGTCACATGATGAACGATAAATTTGTCGCAAACCAAAAACTAGTACACTATGATAATATTGTACGAGATCCGATCCGAGAGATATTATCCTATTGCTTGGACTTTTATTAAGATAAATCTACTATAAATAAAAAATAATCATCTTGGCGTCAATGTTACTCTCGCGCACGGGGGCCCGGGGTCTGCCTTAACCAGCCAGATAATTACAGTGGAGCAACTGCCATCTGAACTCCGTGACCCTGCTACCAGGAGAACCTGACCAGATTGGATTATGGTTAATTCATTCGCATAAATGTGCAGGTTTCATCACGATGTCATCGTAAGAGCATCGGTTAGTGTTATATTTCGCAAACTATCAAAGTTCTATGTTCAGACACAGACTTATAAGTTTACAATACCTACCTATGTGAAAAAGTATGAGAAATTATTTAATTGCTTAAGTTTTTACAAATTGTTTCACATGATTGACTTTACACTATTTATCTCCTTTTGTATTAGATGTTTTCCACGGTTTCACTAGGAACGAAGAATTCGGAATTTTAAATTTTCCCTTACAGGTTCCTTAAATATTTTCCCGTGCTCAAAGGTGTTCCAAACAAGAATACTGTAGTTCGATCAAATAAAGAATTTTCATTCCGGGATAGTGGCACCAGAAAACGAAAAGCAAGTATTTGATACGAATATGTACCTATGCAATGCAATTTATTGTTTGATTTTCACGTACATACGTTCATATTAAATTGAGTCTCATCAACAAAACCTTAAGGCGTTTATGTAATCCTATATTATTTTCAAAAGATAAAACTTCAAATTTAAAGGAAAACCGGATAATGACGGTCAGTTGACCGTTACAACTATATTTCACAAACTGGTCATCTGGCGCTAATGTCTAGTTTGTGCACTCGCACACAAGGGTTCGTGGTCCGCCTTACCCATGATCCATGAATTTCACGTTTAATATTAAATAAATTAGGTTAAATGAAATATTTGATGTATGACTTAATTCCTTCTACATCACTGTAACATTTACCTACAAATGTCACTCCTTAATCTAACTTTCACATGTATTACAATTTAATTATACGGAAAAAACGATACCTAATTAAAAACATGCATTTACATAACTTTAAATTGTTTCATCTATCTAAACATAATATAAAACAAAGTCGCTTCCCGCCGTCTGTCCCTATGTCTCTATGTACACTTAGATCTTTTAAACTACGCAACTGCGGATTTCAACAGTAGAAAGTGATCTTAAATGTTTATAAACAATAAAAAAGGGTAAGTAGGGGTAAGGTGGGTGTACACTGTACAGGGTACACGAACGAAGTCGCGCCAGGTCCACTAGTTAATTTATAAAGTAGGGAAATAAACCACTAGCTTCGGCGTTTCCCCTGACTAAAGAATATGACAGCACTATGTATGTGTGGAATGTAAGTGTGTTAGAGAGCACTTAAGCTAGACAAAGGAGATTTGTGGCCTCGCTTCTCATACTAAATAGAATTTATGGCTTTAGCTTCTATTCAGTACAATTTTATTTAAACACTAACACTGGATGCTTTTTAGATATGAATTTCTATAAAAGCCAGTCTAGAAGGTAGCCTATTTCTCTAATCAAGCAAGAATTTGAATGGTTTGACGGAGAAGATACCGAGCATTGGTAAACAGGGATTTCAAAATCTGTTACTCGAAATTAAATTTACAGAGTCTGTTACTCGAAGTGTTGCCAATTATAAATGCTCTAATGTTGTCAAATTAGCTATGTTTGTTTAGAAACTTCAGTACCTTTTAAAGTATGAAAAATCTAAGTTATTGTTCGTACCTTTAGTACGGATAACAGCATTGATTGAGTATGTCCCGGAAAATTTGCTCTGAGCAAAATGCAGTATAAATGTCCCATTTTCTTCAAAGAGCAATATTTAAGGAGCGGGCTGTTTCATATTGTTTAGTTGATACTTAAGACGAATGGACCATATGGAAAATCCAAGGGTTTAGGTCTGAGAAAAGTTGTAGCCATTATTGTGAATATATTAAGCTGGGCATTTGTAAAAAAAACTACGGGATTCAAGAGCTTTATGGGATGGTGTCGAATCTTTATGGGATGGTAACAAAGCATCGTTTAAAAGATTTTCACTGTACATTTATTAATCTTCATTTCCGCCCTGTGGCTGGGAGCTCATTCCACATCCGAATCGTACGAGCGAGAAACGTTCTTTCTAACCTTCGCGTCGTGACCAACAGAGGGTCTACGTAGTGAGGATGAGTACCACGCCCACGGCGGGTGATGCGGGTGGTGATTTATACTTTAACCGTACACTATAGTTTTATTTGTTTATATATTGCAGAACCGTGAAATTTTCAAGGCAGTCACGTTCGAGCAGCGTGTCAAGTCTCCGCGGAAAGACTTGATGCTGCTAACATATCACTACATAGTATAAAACAAAGTCGCTTTCTCTGTCCCTATGTCCCTTTGTATGCTTAAATCTTTGAAACTACGCAACGGATTTTGATGCGGTTTATTTATTAGATAGAGTGATTCAAGAGGAAGGTTTATAAGCAAGAAAAATGGGTAGAGGGTGGGTAGGTGTACGTGAACGAAGTCGCGCCGGGTCCACTAGTTTATTATAAAATACACGTTTTTTCGATATACTAAATTACAGCGGCTAAGTAACAGCGATTTTAATTGCAACTCTTCGAGAGGAGGACCCTGTATTCATCATCATCACAGCCCATAACAATCCACTGCAGGACTTAGGGCATCTTCCATAAAATGGGAGGTTATTGCTTTATCTCCACGCTTGGCAAGCAGGTTGGAGATCGCAGTGTTGTATATTAGCAATGGCAAACGCTGCTGCCCATTTCCAGTCAACCTTAGTTACCTTGTACGTATTATGACGCCCTTGTTGATCCTAATACATTTATATAAGAAAATCTTTCCTTCGACTCGTGGCCCAGAAATAATCAAAGTCCAACAATACGAGTTTGTGTTGCTACGATTATAGCCGGAACAGATTTTCCGCTCACCGGGGAAACCTCTTTCTGAAACGGACGGGATTTATAAAAAACTTACGACATTTCGGGCGACGTTATTTTTTGTGGATAAAATATAACGAATAATAACAGGTATTTACTGGAAATTTAATAAAGTGTGGTCGTACCTTGTTACTTCGTAGATGTTAAGGGCTCCATAAGCTACCGCTACCTATAAGGTTGTTCTCGTAGTTTGTCAATAACTAACCACTCGGACTTCACGGGGAGTCTAGTCAGTGGATATAATTGAATCAAACGCCAAATGGTTTATTGTCCCTAAGTCAGTTTTCTTACATACTATAAAATTACTTCAATTTATCTTATCTAATTGACAAATACAAATTACGGTTAAAACACAATACAACCCGTACGAGGCATCTCAGAATCACATACTACTCAGGGAAAGTACTGTTTCATCTACGTATAGGTACTGAACAATATGTTGGTATCTCACTTGATTTTACATTGAAGGAAAATACCATAAAATAAGAACCTTAATAAAATATAAATGAAATTTAAGAATGTGTTACAAATGACAACTTGCTATATCCCTATGATTGTAAAGGTACAATCTTCTCAGCAATTTCTAACTAGGAAGCTGAGCTCTGCTAGGATCCCATTTCGTATTCTTCACTTCGCGTTTCGAAAGATAACAATGATAGTCAATTAATTAAAATCAAGAAGGAAAACTGTTTCGTAGAATTTGTATTTTCGCAAGTAGAAACAGTTGATCAACATAGAAAGGAAAACCTTAACGTTAAGTAAACACACGGTAAGTAAATAGCGACCTGTTTGAAGTTTTCCGTCCTTTTGCCAACGAGGGAGCAATTTTCTCGTTTGCACTTCTTTCTTTTCAATTCGACATTTCATTTACACGTGTCCACACTTTGAATGAAACAATGGTTATGTTTCAGGCATGGTATTCGATTGACTAAACAATTCGGGGATCGAAACGGAAGAGGGAAATGTATATTGAATGTTCTGTTTACACAATTTCATCTACTTATGTCTCACTTATACCTACTTATTCATCAATGTTTAGTAGTATTCTCAAAATAGAGTACATCATATGAACAGCAAAACATTCAAGTATTTGACGTATTTGACGATATTGCTGGCTATTAAAAGCTTGCTGCTGGAATCCTTTGCATTGATATATACCGTCTGACTGGACTGTTCTTATTTTGGTTTTCAAATACATACCATATATTGTGCTCCTCTTTCAAAGGAAACAACGGTTCGAAATTTTCGAGTAAGACAATGACGAGTGCAACTATATATTTTATCGCTTCAAAAAACTATGTGTAAATTGGTACTTTATATCAAACCTTATCAAACACATACCTATATCCCTTTAGCTAGCAACGCAAAGTAAAAGGGGAAAAAATAAAAATCTAATCTTTTCAGGTATCTTTTACTCGTAACTTTTCCATTGTCGCCGATAAAGTTAGGCACATTATTACCAGAAAATTCAATGAAAAGGCATGCCAATAATAAGAGGTATCATAGAGAATTAAATTTTTTCCCTAAATCAGAATGGAAAAGTTGGTGGCCGGCGTGGCGTCGCGAGCGTCGCTGTAATTGATTTGGTAATATCCCAAGGGAATTGCGTATTAAAGACTTTTATTAAGAAGAAATTCCCGGACGGCTTATCTGGAAAGTTATAGTTCATCTTCTGTTTACTTTAGGTATAGTTATTTTTCGTACATAATTCTTGTTATCGGCGTATCCAGGCGATTGGTGTACATTGGATTTTATAATGGGGCTATGGTGCGATTTTCTCTGTCCATTAGTTAGCCCCAGACCCATGTCTATAATAATTTAACTTAATTAACTTCAGTATACTGAACATTTTTGTAAAAAGTTTATAACAAAAAATATTAACAGACGCAAAAACAAAAAAAGCGAGAACAACAATTTAATTCCTGAGCGAATGTTAAGCTATCCAATTTTTCATACATAGACATACTCGTACGCCTTTGTCCCGCAGGCGAGGTAGGTAGAGATATTGGACCGCCACATTGCTCTGTTCTAACGCAACTCCCTAGCCTTGCATAATAAATCCATATATCTTTTCAATTTTCATTTCATTCTTGACACTTCGGGCCGCAGCTTTTTAGAACCTTATTGGACAATGAATTATTATTTTTCTGGCGTCGAATTCTAGTTTGACGCTAAACTCGTCCGCTGAAATTTATTATTTTGACCTGTGTAATAAATTAAATTTTTTTTTTTTAATGCGTATGTTTTGTTCTTATTTATATTTTTTTCCTGTTCTTCCTTCTTATAGAACTATAATTATGCCTTTTTATTAAATTAAAATTAATTTATTTTAGACGAAGTAGCCATCTAAGTAGCATGACAAGGTATAATTGTAATGTCAAATAATTTAATTACAATTTATAATTCTACTAATATCATAAATGGGAATGCGTGAGAATCAATGGATGTGTATTTGGGTGTTTATTAGTCCCCATATTACAATATCTACCCTCTTTAATGACTACAGCTGAGTAGATATCTACCTAGATATTTCAATTTTCATCTCTGGCTTTTCCCAAAAAAGGAATGTGTGATGTGACAAAACTGCAGCATGAACCGAGCTCTTTCAGTTATTGCCCGACACGTTTTGAAAAGAGGCTCATATGGCCGACTGTTTCTACCTTCCTACGGGTTCCATAATTGGAAAGCTTTATTTTTCCGGCTGTCGCTGCGTTATGTATGAAACTTTGTTGGTCCTATCTTTTCGGATGTGATGGTGTACCTGATCCGTCCAATCAGGACGCTTTATAAACTAATAGACCGTTAAAAATAACATAACATATTTTACATTTACCATTATTATTCATATTTAACACTTCGTTGTAACATTGGGTTTATCGTTCTTTGTTTGTTGTCTTTATTTTGTACGTGCGCTCAATAATTTACAAAGTTTCATAGAATTCAGATAATTTATAAGGAATTTTACGGAAAAGGGTCAAACAATCATTAATTTTATATCCGAGTGCCTCTAGGCACTGTTTATTATATTTAAATGGGTGAGTCAATTCTAGTTATAAAATGGGATAACTTATCCCTATAAAATGAGATGTCCGAATGCACGGTTCGTACAGATTGAACATCTATCGACCTTAGCCGTATGCATATCGATAGCACAATTTATATTATGTCATGAATTCATTGTAGATACTATTACTTGCCATAAATAATTTCATCACCTGGAAAGAGGCCCCGGGGGCGACCCAAAAAACGATGGAATGACATCACTGAGTCGAATGCGAGAGCCACGCCAACTCACGACGAGAGGATGCCGAAGACTGGGCGAAGTGAAGAAGAATGAGTACGAAAGCGGATCCTGGCAGAGATCGGAATAAGCGCTAAGACGATGATCATCTTTAAACATTGTCTTATTGTTATATTCGATTTTATTAGGAACCGCTTGAATACAAATCTATTAATTATAATTAACATACTATAATATAAAGTATAATCTATATGTAAATAATGACTATGACAATTCAAATAACCCTCTCCAAGTAGCACCACGCTCAGAAGTGCCTATTAGTGCTCTTATTGTTAGTCCATAACATTCTACAGTTATATTAAGCAAGATCAATGTGTACCCAAGTTAGTTATACTCACTTAGATAGGTATCTACTTAGTAATGTTGAGTAGCCAATAACGGTCACCTTGACCGGGATTAGTCGCAAAACTTATTTCCCAAACAAAGTTATTTGCTCAAAAAATGAATTACAACAATGGATAATATTATTAGTATATGACAAGTTGAGACAATAAAGAGTATCTGTTATTATCAGGAACTTTGTAAACATACAACAATAATATACACCCCTGATTTTATTAGACCAAAAATTGAATCATTTTGGTGCGAAAACAAAGTGCGTGCACCTCCCCGCAATCATAGCGGCAGGATACCCCGGGGTAAGGAGCCGAACTGAGGCCGAACGTACAACTTTCATAGTTTGTAAAACCTGCACATTCTGGCGAGTAACCATGGCGTGTAACCATGATCTGTTCCGGTCAGGTTCCCCTATTAACAGGATCACGGATGTCAGATGGCAGTCGCTCCACTGTAATTACCTGATGTGCCAATTCCTAGATCATGGTCAAGGCGGACCCCGGGCAATCGCGCGCGAGAGCATAACCGGGACATTAACGCCAAGATGTTATTTTTTAATTCCTCCCTCTAGAAAAGAGAATCGTAACACAAGAACGAATCAATTATCTATTCGCTCATCTGAACTGCTTCTTCTGCTGATGGCTCTACTCGGTAAATCCAATACACATAATTTAGTAAAAATAAACACGGTATACTATAGGTCGACAACTTAACTGGTGAATCGCCTGCAGTAAGTGAAGTAGGTGGGAGGGTAATTTTTCGTGGATAAACACGGGTGTCACTTGATGACGTTCTTCGGAAAAAGAATGCACACGAGGACACATTCGGGCACGAGATCGTGCCCGAACTTGTCCCAAGTTTAAGTATAATATCCCGAGACGAAAAACCTAATATTTCCCAATGGCTTTTAAAACAAACTTCGTTTTTCAATTCGGTGCAAAAAAGTAAGTTTTTCTTCATATTTATTTTATTTGAAGTCAAAGAAGTACAAAGATTTTTCGTCCTATCCTTGGCGGGAGGCATGCTTCTCTTCGGGCGATCCGTCGAGTTGTGCTGAAGCCGTTACCGCAGTTATACGGCAGGGAATGGAATACTTCATTCCATATTCTGACGTAGCGATGAATGGCAAGTCTCGTCCATGGTTTAGTGCTGACTGCAGTCGAGCTGAAGCGCTGAAGCAAGCGGCATACTCTGCCTGGGCTGAGGCTCGAGCGCATATGTCTCCGGATACTCGCAAACTGAAGAAAGCCTTTAACCTCGCCGCCAAGTCTTGCAAAAGGACGCTACGCAGGGCTCGTTTCGACCACATAGGTCGGATTGGCACCAAACTGGCCTCTTACCCTCCTGGGAGTAAGGCGTTTTGGTCTTTGGCAAAAGCGGTCGAATCGAACTTTAGTCAATCTTCGTTACCACCATTGCTGAAACCGGATGGGACACTGGCGCATGCTGCGGAAGAGAAAGCAAATTTACTTGCTTCTCAATTCGCGGCGAATTCACGTTTGGATACTGCAGGTAAAACTCCACCTATCTCACCCCGCGCTGACTGCACTATGGCAGAGGTGCGTATACATCAGAAAGAGATTTTAAAAATCCTGCGGAGTCTAGACGTGAACAAGGCTGGTGGACCAGATGGTATACCAGCAATAGTCCTGCGTAGTTGTGCCCCCGAGTTGTCTCCTATTCTCACGCGCCTGTATCGCCTCTCACTGGAGATTGGAATTGTACCGAAGATATGGAAGCTTGCCAATGTGCAGCCCGTGCCCAAGAAGGGCCGCGCAGACCCTGCCAACTACCGCCCTATTTCGGTTACCTCCATTCTCTGTAAGATTATGGAGCGTGCACTGAACAAGAAACTCCTCGTGCATCTTGAAGGTAACGATCTCCTCAGCGATCACCAGTACGGATTCCGCTGTGGTCGGTCAACTGGTGACCTTCTGGTGTATGCTACTCACATGTGGAGTGAGGCCATTGAGAGGCATGGCGAGGCCCTTGCTGTGTCTCTCGATATCTCCAAGGCCTTTGACAGGGTTTGGCATGCAGCACTTTTAAGCAAGCTTCCCTCATATGGTATTCCTGCTGGCTTTTGCACCTGGATATCGGATTTTCTGAGTGAACGATCAATCCGTGTAGTTCTAGACGGTTACACGTCTGAACTTAAGGCTATCGACGCGGGAGTTCCTCATGGGTCGGTTCTGTCCGCGACTCTTTTCCTGCTGCATATTAATAATCTGCTTGGACCCGGTATCTTTGGGTACGCAGACGACAGCACAGTAACGGATAGATATCTGTCATATGCAAAAGCTAGTAGGGGCGATATTCAGTCTTGTCGAGAGGCCATGGTTGGTCGCTTGAACGAGGCTCTCAATGCAGTGTCCGATTGGGGCGAAGCCAATCTAGTGTCGTTCAACGCCACCAAAACACAGGCGTGTTTGTTTTCCGCTAAACGGAGTCCATTCCATCTGGCTCCGACTTTCCGGGGTGTGTCTGTGGAAATTTCCGACAACCTACAGCTCCTGGGTGTTGAGCTATCAACCAATCTCAACTTTGGACAGTACATCGAATCAAAAGCCAAGACTGCTGCAAAAAAACTTGGAATCTTCTCGAAGGTCAAGCGGTACTTCACTTCAAGGCAGTTGCTTCAATTATATCAAGCACAAGTCCGATCTTGCATGGAGTACTGCTGCCACCTCTGGGATGGATCAGCCAAATACCAACAGGCTGCTTTGGATTCGGTGGAAAAACGGGCAAAGAGACTAATTTGTGATCCGCAGTTAATTGAGGCTAAGCTGCAGAGCCTCGAGCATCGGCGTAGGGTTGCGCGTTTGTCGGTTTTCTACAGGTTGCACTTCGGAGAGTAAGCGAAGCAGTTGCACGACCTCATTCCGCCGGCCCCTTTCCGCCATCGGGAGACGCGATCCGGGCGAGCGCTTCATCCTTATGTCGTGGATCTTCCAACTATCCGCACGAGCCGCTTTGGCTCGACTTTTATAATGCGTACGGATAAGGAGTGGAATGCGTTGCCTGCGAGTGTGTTATCTGATCAATATAATCTGGATGCCTTCAAGGCTAGAGTGAATAGGCTGTTCCTAGACAGGCATGCTCCATCATAGACCGTATCGTCACTTACCACCAGGTGAGGTGGCGGTCAAATGCCTGGCTAGTAGAGTAATAAAAAAAAAAAAAAAAAAAAAGATAATATTCGTTTATCTTTGTACTTCTTTGACTTCAAATTTGTGTATTTTCGTGAATTATAGTTGTGAACCAACCGCTATTGCCCGGTTTTCCTTCAAGTTTGAAGTTTTATCTTATAGAAATAATCTAGGACTACTTTGGTCGTTGAGATTAAATTTAGGTACCTACCACTAGTTCTGATAAAGGGAGCGATTCTCGCGGTTATGGTTATGTTTCAGGCATGGTATTCGATTGACCAAACAATTCGGGGATCGAAACGGAAGAGGGAAATGTATATTGAATGTTCTGTTTACACAATTTCATCTACTTATGTCTCACTTATACCTACTTATTCATCAATGTTTAGTAGTATTCTCAAAATAGAGAACATCATATGAACAGCAAAACATTCAAGTATTTGACGATATTGCTGGCTATTAAAAGCTTGCTGCTGGAATCCTTTGCATTGATATATACCGTCTGACTGGACTGTTCATATTTTGGTTTACAAAGACATACCATATATTGTGCTCCTCTTTCAAAGGAAACAACGGTTCGAAATTTTCGAGTAAGACAATGACGAGTGCAACTGTTTATTTTATCGCTTCAAAAAACTATGTGTAAATTGGTACTTTATTGGTATTGGTATTGGTATTGGCAAAGTAAAAGGGGAAAAAATAAAAATCTAATATTTTCAGGTATCTTTTACTCGTAACTTTTCCATTGTCGCCGATAAAGTTAGGCACATTATTACCAGAAAATTCAATGAAAAGGCATGCCAATAATAAGAGGTATCATAGAGAATTAAATTTTATCCCTAAATCAGAATGGAAAAGTTGGTGGCCGGCGTGGCGTCGCGAGCGTCGCTGTAATTGATTTGGTAATATCCCAAGGGAATTGCGTCATTGGCCGTATTAAAGACTTTTATTAAGAAGAAATTCCCGGACGGCTTATCTGGAAAGTTATAGTTCATCTTCTGTTTACTTTAGGTATACTTATTTTCCGTACATAATTCTTAATTCTTGGTGTACTTTGGATTTTAAAAATGGTAAATGGTTATGGTGCGATTTTGACTGTCCGTCCGTTTGCCCCAGACACATGTCTATAATTATTTAAGTTAATTGACTTCGGTAAACTCGAAATTTTTGTAAAAAGTTTATAGCAAAAAATATTAACAGACGCAAAAACTAAAAAGCGAGAAAAGCTATTTAATTTCTGAACCAATGTTAAGCTAACCAATTTTTTAAGATTACTAAAACATATACATACATACATAGATACCTACATACATAGACATACTCGTACGCCTTTGTCCCGCAGGCGAGGTAGGTAGAGATAATGGACCGCCACATTGCTCTGTTCTAACGCAACTCCCTAGCCTCGCATAATAAATCCATATATCTTTTCAATTTTCATTTCATTCTTGACACTTCGGGCCGCAGCTTTCTAGAACCTTATTGGACAATGAATTATTATTTTTCTGGCGTCGACTTCTAGTTTGACGCTAAGTCGTCCGCTGAAATTTAATATTTTGACCTGTGTTATAAATTAAAATTTAGTTTAATTTTTATTTTTAATGCGTATGTATTGTGCTTATTTATATTTTTTTCCTCTTCTTCTTTCATTGTAAATATACCCTTTCATTTTGTCTGATTTATGAATAAATATGCTTTCTTATTAAATTGAAATATCAATTAATTTATTTATTTCAGACGAAGTAGCCATCTAAGTAGCATGACAAGGTATAATTACTGTAATGTCAAATAATTTAAATACAATTTATAATTCTACTAATATCATAAATGGGAATGTGTGAGAATCGATGGATGTATGTTTGGGTGTTTATTGGTCCCCATATTACAATATCTAGCCCTCTTTAATGACTACAGATGAGTAGATCTCTACCTAGGTATTTCAATTTTCATCTCTGGCTTTTCCCAAAAAAGGAATGTGTGATGTGACAAAACTGCAGCATGAACCGAGCTCTTTCAGTTATTGCCCGACACGTTTTGAAAAGGGGCTCATATGGCCGACTATTTCTACCTTCCTACGGGTTCCATAATTGGAAAGCTTTATTTTTCCGGCTGTCGCTGCGCTATGTATGAAACTTTGTTAGTTCTACATTTTCGGATGTGATAGTGTACCTGAATGATTGGACGCTTTATAAATTAATAGACCTTTAAAAAGAACATAACATATTTTACATTAACCATTTTTATTCATATTTACCACTTCATTGTATCGTTAGGTTTATCGTTCTTTGTTTGTTTTTATTATTATCCTTTCTGTACGTGCGCTCAATAATTCACAGAGTTTCATAAAATTCAGATAATTTATAAGGAATTTTACGGAAAAGGGTCAAACAATCATTAATTTTATATCCGAGTGCCTCTAGGCACTGTTTATTATATTTAAATGGGTGAGTCAATTCTAGTTATAAAATGGGATAACTTATCCCTATAAAATGGGATGTCCGAATGCACGGTTCGTAGAGATTGATATAGATAGATAGCCGTATGCATATCGATATTACAATTTATATTATGTAATGAATTCATTGTAGATACTATTACTTGCCATAAATAATTTCATTACCTGGAAAGAGGCCCCGTGGGCGACCCAAAAAGCGATGGAATGACATCACTGAGTCGAATGCGAGAGCCACGCCAACTCACGACGAGAGGATGCCGAAGACCGGGCGAAGTGGAGAAGAATGAGTACGAAAGCGGATCCTGGCAGAGGTCGGCATAAGCATTGGTATATACTCGATTTTATTAGTAACCGTTTGAATACAAATCCACTAATTATAATTAACATACTAATAAATAATATAAATTATAATCTATATACGAGTAGGTCATCAAATAATGACTATAACTATTCAAGTAGCACCACGCTCAGAAGTGCCTATTAGTGCCCTTACTGTTTGTCCATAACATTCTACAGTTATACTAAGCAAGATCAAAGTGTACCCAAGTTAGTTATACTCACTTAGATAGGTATCTACTTAGTAATGTTGAGTAGCCAATAACGGTCACCTTGACCGGGATTAGTCGCAAAACTTATTTCCCAAACAAAGTTATTTGCTCAAAAAATGAATTATAACAATTATTAGTATTATGACAAGTTGAGACAAAAAGAGTATCTGTTATTATCAGGAACTTAAAACAATAATACACCTTTGTACTATTTTGTGCATAAAGTATTAAATAAATAAATAAATACACACCCCTGATTTTATTAGACCAAAAATTGAATCATTTTGGTGCGAAAACAAAGTGCGTGCACCTCCCCGCAATCATAGCGGCAGGATACCCCGGGGTAAGGAGCCGAACTGAGGCCGAACGTACAACTTTCATAGTTTGTAAAACCTGCACATTCTGGCGAGTAACCATGGCGTGTAACCATGATCTGTTCCGGTCAGGTTCCCCTATTAACAGGATCACGGATGTCAGATGGCAGTCGCTCCACTGTAATTACCTGATGTGCCAATTCCTAGATCATGGTCAAGGCGGACCCCGGGCAATCGCGCGCGAGAGCATAACCGGGACATTAACGCCTAGATGTTTTTTTAATTCCTCCCTCCCGAAAAGAGAATCGTAACACAAGAGCGGATAAATTATATATTCGCTCATTTGAACTACTTCTTCTGCTGATGGCTCTACTCGGTAAATCCAATACGCATAATTTAGTAAAAATAAACACGGTATACTATAGGTCGACAACTAAACTGGTGAATCGCCTGCGGTAGGTGAAGTAGGTGGGAGGGTGATTTTTCGTGGATAAACACGGGTGTCACTTGATGACGTTCCTCGGAAAAAGAATGCACACTAGGACACGTTCGGGCACGAGATTGTGCCCGAACTTGTCCCAAGTTTAAGTATAATATCCCAAGACGAAAAGCCTAATATTTCCCAATGGCTTTTAAAACAAACCTCGTTTTTATTTCGGTGCAAAAAAGTAAATTTTTCTTCATATTTATTTTAATTGAAGTCTAAGAAGTACAAAGATAAACGAATAGACTTTGTGTATTTTCGTGAATTATAGTTGTAACCGGTAACGTGAACCAACCGCCATTGCCCGGTTTTCCTTCAAGTTTGAAGTTTAATCTTATGGAAATAATCTAGGACTACTTTAGTCGATGAGATTCAATTTAGGTACCTACCACTAGTTCTGATAAAGGGAGCGATTCTCGCGATATGATATCTCGTATGAGTCTAGACACAAATCTGAATTGAAAATGTCACGCACAAGAAATCTTCGAAAACGAGTATTTTATTGACATTTTCAATAGTATTTGTAGCAAGAAATTGTGTGGAATTTTAGATGTCGCTGTGCAAGGCCAGGTCCCCTGCTGCCTAGATAAACTCATTATGCAATGAGCGTTAACAAAATAGTGCTGTGGCTGTTCAAACTGCCATTAATGCATGAATATCGTGCCAATACCACGGATATAATGACCCACTTCCACAGCCCCATTCGTAATATTAACCCAAATAACGAATTTACGTGACGTAGTTCCAAGAAATAGTAATTGGGGCTTCACGTGAAAATGACGGCCTTGCAGTACTAAAGTTTACTATAACTTTAATTATTATATGCTGAGCAAACTTCGCTTGCCCACTCCGTTTGTAGCAGCGACAACTAGGCAAGCAACTGACCAGTGTAATTTTGTATAATTTAATAAATTAGAGGTTTTACTTATTAGTAGGTAACCTATTTTGCTTAGAAAAATAAGGCGAATCGAAAGTGCTAGCTATCGCTCCTAGTTCGCTGTCCATTTGAAATTTCATCAAAAAGTCTACAAAACTATTGAAATAGATAGGAATACTTTCGACTTTATAAAACGTTGTAAAAAAGGACGTTCTCAATTCGTTAACGTTTGTTTGTGCAGAACCCCGCAATTTATAAACCGAATGTAACATTGTATTGGCTCGACTTTTATAATGCTAAAGGCTAAGGAATGGAACGTTGTGTGTTCCCTGATCAATATAATCTGGATGCCTTCAAGGCACTCTAGTGACTAGGCTGTTTCAACACGGGCATGCTCCAGCATCGTCACTTACCAACAGATGAAATGGCGGTCAAATGCCTGTCTAGTCTATATAAAAAAAACGTAATTTACTTGGTAAGCTACCTAAGTAGTTAAACTAAAACGCTGAATCTGAGTTTTTGTCAATTTCGATCAAGATTTCCTTACCATTTGCTTCCAACGAAAAGCTCATTACTGGTACACAATATTAAGGTAAACACAATATCTGGTAAGCAAGTAGCGGCTATACGAAATGACGTAGGAGGAGCTACCATAACGTCGTATTCGAGTATCCGTTTAATATTCTTTGAAACGGATCAAAGGTTTTGATTTCTAACTGAATATAAACGGAATTGATTAAAATATCACTCTTCTATCTCTGGGTACCGATTCTGGTGTGCAATGCAGTTGTTATTATGTTGCAATGTAACTGTGATGTTAACTACGTCGAGGTATCGAGTCAGTCCTAGCATCATCCCAGTTAAATTGCAGTTAAATCATTGTTCGACCTTTGACACGTTTTCGGTGGCAGAATTGAAGGCAGTTTGACAACTAAAGATGCAACTTAGTAATTTATTTATTTATTGGAGAACCAACAGCCATATAAAACAATAATGCAACTAAAGTACCAGAAAACGAATTGTGGAAAAGTTCGTTCTCATGAAAGTTGCAACTCAACATCTGTCATTTGAATAACAATCACACGTTTGACATGCGATGCAATTGTAATGTTACTGTAATTGAGACGATTTCCCTACCAGAATCGAAGCCCTGTAGTTGTATGGAAGTCATTTTTAGACTTTCTGACCATTGCATAGCTTGAACGAGAAAGATAATAAAATCCTAGTCATTATTTCTTGTTTTCTCTACGGCCTCAGCAAGGCTATTGTTGCGAAATTATTCTACTTAGAGTATTAGGCATAAATCTGAAAAGTCGTGAAGATCTTTCACTCAATCACACGGTCACACATGGAGATTTTTTTTATATCACAAAGGTGGCAAACAAGCTTACAGCCTGCCTTATGGTAAGCAGTCACCGCAGCCTATGGACGTTTGCAATACCAGGGGCATCACCCACGCATTGCTGACCACGTAAAAACCTTTTCACCCCTTTCTTGAAAAAACTCCATATTGTACTCTCCAGGGAGATAAACGATATGTTCTATAAATTCAAGGCCGTTTCCTGTGTATCAGAAGAAATACGATAGGATCAAATACGCGTTGCCCCTGCGCCGACTCCACAGTTTCGTAGTTCCAGATTAACCCCGGGCTATTACTGGGACTACAATAAGGGGAAATTAAATAAATTTTATCATAGTTTACTAAACCGTAGATTAAGTAGTTAAAAAACTTACTAACAAAATATAGACATTTTATTAGTTATTTATTTATTTAACAGTTTATTGCAAACAGTCAAATACATAGAGAAACATCATACATATAGACGACACAACAGACACTCCTTATTTCTAAAATAAATCTTTGTCTGAAATAAAAGTTTATTATTATAATTATATACCACCAAGGTGTCATACAAGCGTAGGTATGGCCCGCCTGATGAGTTCAACTGAATGATGACGATATCCTAGCTAGCTTAAGTCATTCATAGGATACCTCTTTTATTGTGCAATTTTATACTTATCTGCCTTGTTTTATAAACGAGTATTGCAGAAAGGTATTTCAATAACGTTCAGAATGTGTAAGTATTAGTCAAATTTAATTGGTTAAGCGCCAATAAATTAACAATAGGAGGTTTTTTGGTTGTGTTTCCTAAAGTCGCACCTGGCGTCCAACGTATTAAATGATACATCTCCTTAATTTGTTCTGTAGGATTAACCATAGAGAAAAGGGGTGTCGTTCCATGGTCATCGTAAAACCGCTGTACGAGCATAGTAGAGCGAGGTACACTATATATTATTTTATTTTATGCGTAAGCTAGGTAGAGCAGGTTCCCACAGGTACTGTAAAAGTTTAAATGCAAAATCACTTTTAGAATTATCGAAATAAAGGAGAAAGGGTAAGGCCAGGCGGTATTTCAATCCGATTGCCTACATCTCTCACAGTCTCAGCACAATTAGGATCAGCTGTAGGTTCTTTCTATGGTCTAGGGCGCCTTCCATTTGCCCGCCGTTCAATGTCGTCGGGCGGCCAGGGGGGCCTTCCTCACGCTGTGATCTCTTATTTTCGACATTCTAGCCAAAAAAACTGTATTAAAACGTCACTGAAATTCATCTCCAACAAAATACGACTGTCGAAGATAGTATATCTTGAAAACTGTAACGTAACAAAACTGCACTTCAGTGTCAGGTTCAGTTGTATAAAGAAAAGCTCAATTAGAGGTCTGTACCAGGCTCAAGAGAAACTAATTAGAGGTCGGTAGCAGACTCAGTGGATAAAGAAAACCAAAGAATCAGGGTAGTGGGTTGTGATTATTCAGTCCAGTTAGCTAGCTAATACCCATTAATTTATAAAAAAAATACTTTAGTAAAGCACTATATATAGGTCCAAAAGTCTTACACGTAACTTTTGTCCAGCAGAATCACGTAATTCACTTTGATAAAATCATTAAAATAGATGCAGCCTTTGTGCATTTTTAGTCCGAGATCGATTTCATTAATTTTGCATGGATAACAGTCTTCTAGTGGCGATCTAAGTTCACCCTTTTGTTCGAAGGCTGATTTAGTAAAAAAGAAACAATCATTAGAGAAAATATTTTTGGCTGCAATAGACATTTCAATGTTTATTATTAATGGAGATATGTGGCTAGAAAAATAGCGAATTGGAGATGTCACAGTGCGAGAATTAGGCCCCTGAATTGTCGACGACATTCTCACCTGTTAAACACGACGGGCTAATCTGTCAAAACCTGGAGAGGTTTTCCCTGGAGAGTGCAACATAGCATTCTTCAAGAAAAGGGTGAAAAGGTTTTTACGAGGTCGGCAACGCGTGGGTGATGGTATTGCAATCGTCCATAGGCTGCGGTGGTCTGAGTGGTAAAAAAAAACGAATTTTAAGTTTGATTTTCTGGTTTCCAGATTTGAAAGTGGAGGGCTACCCAGTGATGGTGTGGCTTCACGGTGGTGACTTCCGCCGCGGGAGCCCCCACGATGTAAACCCATTCCATTTGGTGTGGAAACAAAAGGTAAGTCCTACTTAACTGATTTATCTGTATATTGTATATATTTGTACGCGGACTATAAGATATAGATATATTGAGCATCGGTGGCCGAGCGGTTAGAGTATCCGACTCGTAAGCCAGAGGTTCCCGGGTTCGAATACCGCTCCGGCCATGTACCAATGACTGTTTTCTGAGTTATGTACATTAGTTATGGAGGTCAGATGGCAGTCACTCCACTGTAATTACCTGACCTGCCAAATCCTGGATCATGGTCACGGCGGACCCCGGGCCCTCGTGCGCAAGAGCACAACTGGGATATTAACGCCAATATGTTTTTTTTTATTAGATATAGACTTATTATGATGAATTTGTTAATGTTAATGATATTTAATTATTAATTTATAATACTTTTTACCTAAAATTCTCGTAATTTTACATATCGAAAAATATATGAAACAAGTGTTTACCAGCAGTTTGTCCAGCCTCGATACTTTTACTACTTAAACCAAAATGAGCGTCGCTCACGCTCTCCTTCCTTTTTTAATATGTTTATTTTCATTGATTTTCGTTAAATATATTATTACTCATTTAAACTTGATTTGTATTGCAATGTCAAATCCTTTGCATGTTTGAAACGATATAATTTTTTACGAAAATCTGACAAACCAAGGCCTCTGGAAGAGATTTCTTTTTAGAAATAAGTAGTGCCTGTTGTCGTCTTTAATTTTGTAATTTCTGTATACTTTTATTGTGTGCAATAAATGGTTAAATAAATAATAAATAAATACCAAGGACAGAGTTTCTATATCGCGTTTACAAAATTGTATTGGCTTTGATTGATTAATATGGAAGTTTAATCAAATTTCTTTTGTATGGAGCCCGTCTTCTCCGTATTCAACCTGTAATAACAAATTATTAGGTATATTTAACATTTATATGTTTTATACTTTATTTACAGGTTATATTCGTCTCCGTTGCTTATCGACTCAACATTTTCGGCTTCTTTTCCACTTTGGACAATGAAGTCATGGGGAACATGGGAATTTTGGACCAAGTGGCTGCTCTGCAGTGGGTTCAAGCAAATATCGAGAACTTCGGCGGTGATCCCAACAATGTTTGTATCTTCGGCCATGGTGCGGGTGCCGTCAGCGTTGGCCTGCATCTAATTGCTCCTCAGTCGGCGGGGCTGTTCCAAAAAGCTATAGCTATGAGCGGCAATGCCCTCTCTCCTGGCACTGTAGCCCTCGCAAAAGACTTCACCACCGATGTGGAAAAAATGGTAGAAGCCTACAATTGTCAAAAGAAACCTACCTATTTACTTTTAAAATGTCTCAGACAACAAAGCGCGGAATCATTGGTAGAAACTGCAGAAGAAAATGTTCCCGATTGGAAGCCTATATTGGACGCTGGATTTAGCAATACGTCAACGCCTCTGCTAGCCGATCTTCCAAGCAAAATGTTTAAAGATAAAGTCTTCGTGACAGTACCGATTCTAACAGGATTTACTAACATGGAAGATGCGCTACTATTGGCGAAGAGTGACAAACCAGAATCCGGACTGACCCCGAACGAATTTCATATCATGCGCAAAGAAGTAGTCCTAGCCGACATAACAATCGACAACAGCTCGTGCTACACTAACCAGTATCACATACAAGACGCTGTGGAATTCTTCTACAGGCCGTTGCCACCGACCACGAACGAAACTATTTTGAGGAAGATATTTCTCGAATTCTACACCGACAAAGTTCACGGCTCTCCAACATATCAATTAGCAAAATATATGAGCGCTCAGTCAGCGCCGGTATATCTGTACAGGTTCGACCTGAAACCGTTTTCGGAAATTGCTAACGATGGGATTCCTGACTGGGTGGAGGTACCCCACAATTACGACTTAATATTCACGTTTGGCATGCCGCATTTGGCCAAACCGGAGGATTTGAGCAAATGGGACTATAGAGATAAGAGCATATCGGATATAATCATGAAAATGTGGGGCAACTTTGCGTGGTACTCGAACCCGACGAACTCGGGCGTTATAGTTGATTGGAATACTTTTGAAAATGAGAAGCCAGGATTTTTCATCATAGAGCGACAAAACTTTTCTATGAGCACTCCAGAAAACGTTAATTACAAAGCATTTGAATTTTGGACCGACTTTTATCCGAAAGTAGTCGCAATAGGAACAAGATGCTGCAAAGAACCAGTAGACGATTCCGGAACGTATTCCATACTTCAAACGAGAGTTTATTTCAGTTTACTAATCCTTCATTGTTTCCTTGCAATTGTGTCATAATAATTATTGTTTGTCAATAACAAAGTTACCTATATTGTTATTTTTATACTCAATTTAATTCTATAGAGAAAAATATTTTATTTTTTAAAGCTGGTCGGCTGTAGATGTTATATTTACCTTTGTAAATTATAAATCATATTAAATTCAGGAAAATTAAATGTTGCAATTAATTGACCCAATAACTTATAGTATAGTTTTTATTATAATATATATGGCTATACTTCGGTAGATCCACTGTAAAAAACACTATAAGTACAATTTGAGGAACTATCAAAAACCTACATGTACTTCAATTTCTTATTTACTTCTAGTGGTAAGCCTGTTAATAGGTGATATAGTTTTGCATCGGGAAAAGATAAGTAAGTAGAATTTTTATTATTTTATTTATTATTACAGAAATTACACAGCATTACAGCGAGGCAAAGCACCGTGCACAACATTATAATTTATCATAATGATTTTAAAATACTTTCATGTATCGCGATTTTCACAAAATCTTTAAATAAATTTACAAACAACACAGAAACGGTCCGCAAACAAGTCGCAGTCCAACGCCGAGCTGAGAAGATCATTTAACAGGATTTACGAAAGTAATATATCTTTTTAATAAGTTTTATGTTATACGGCAGACAAACAGGCAAGCGGGCCACCTGATGGAAAGTGGTCACCGCCGCCTACGAACATCAACAACACCAGGGGAGTCACCAATGCGTTGCCCGCCTCTGAAGAGATCTCTAATATACATCTTAAACGAGGTATATATATGTAGGCACAGTCGAGATAACTGAACGTTGTTGCTAATATCCGACGTGTTAATTGCAATGATTTTCGTAATAATACGAACAAATTAAGAAGACCATTGAACTGTTAACCAGTTGCCTCAACTGTACATTACATTTACGTGACCAATACTTTAGTCACCAGAAGAACATTATTTTGTCATAAAGTACGCGTATTATGTTACCTTATCTAGTGTCAAAAACTAGTTGGCTTTTGCCACACGGCTAGGTTAAACCTCAGAGTATTAGCTCATAGTATTTAACACATAACCTGTAACATGTAAAAAGCGTCAGTGGCCGAGCGGGTTCGAATCCCACTGCCGCCATGTACCAAGACTTTTTTCTGAGTTATGTACATTAGTTGAATACTAACCGATGTTCGCTCCTACGGTGAGGAAAAATATCGTGATTAAACCGACATTCAAGCGACTGAATGTGTAACCAAGATCCAATCTGGTCAGGTACCCCTGGTAGCAGCTGGCTCACGGAGATTGCAGTTGCTCTATTGTAATTATCTGATCTGCCAAATCCTGGATCATGGTCAAGGCGGACCCTGCCCTTCGTGCGCGAGACCACAACTGAGACATTAACGCCAAGGTAAATATTATTTTTATGTATAGATATTATTTAATATACTTGCTACATGTTAATAAACGCTTTGAGGTAATATGATTTCTCTCCTCCATTAAATAAGAATATAACATTTTAATAAACATGCTTGCTACATTCGCGAACTGTGCTGTTCGTAAGGAGCTTTTTCCCACGCACACTAAGGTTGTGGAATGAACTACCTGGAGAGGTTTTTCCTGGAGAGTATAACATGGAGTTCTTCAAGAAAGGGGTTAAAAGGTTTTATGGGGTCGGCAACGCGTGGGTGATGCCCCTGGTATTGCATACGTCCATAGGCTGCGGTGACTGTTTACCATCAGGCAGGCCGTAAGCTTGCTTTCCACCATAGTGATATAAAAAAAATCACACAGCGCCATCTAGCCCCAAAGTAAGCAAAACTTGTGTTATATTTAAAAAATGAGCTATACGAGTATGTCCCAAAACAGTAGGTACCGGTTTAAGTATCTATCTATTCTTCAACAATACTTCCGAACACTATGAAACAAAAAAGGAGGAACTGCAATACAAGGTTGGTATTCCGAATATCGCTCCGTAGGCAGTTCGTGTCCCAAGGCTATTACTCATGCAAGTTAACTGTTCGAACGTCAACCATATAGGACGATGAATGTGGCATTGGCAAATTATACTGCACCAATACAGCACTTTCAACGCTGGACCTTATAGCCGGTTATTATAGGCTAGCAAAGCCTTAGCTTGCTTATTATTCAGGAATATTTTACGATTTTAAGGTCAAGGGGGCGTTTGGCATTCATTGGATCTATGTGTGAGTCATGCATGGAGCTATACGATGCTAGTAAAATGGGGTTACTTTGATGTCTGGGGCTACATTGATCACTCATTTTTCTCTACGAATCAAGTGTTATTTTCATGCATACAAAGCACGCCATACATGTGACAACGCTGGTTAGTGCCAATACTGTACATCAGCCATTTTTCCCTTAGAACTAATTAGTATTGTATAGTATTTCAAAAGCGTCAACATTATACTTAGGTATTTTGAAATATCCGGGACAGTAAAATGACAATTAAATTTGTGAAATTATTCGTGATCATCATCATCATCATCATCTGCTCAATCGTGACGTGAAGATGTTGAAGACCGAGCAAAGTAGAAGAAAAGAGGTAAGCGGGGGTTAGCTACAGGCCGACCGACCGACCGTTCAAGTGTCGGATCCGACCGCTCGTGTAATTATGTATCTATTAATTGTCTACAACTTTACTGTGAGTTTATTGTTGTTGTGTTGTTGTTTGTTGTCTCAGGAACGTGTTAACTCTAAAATCAGTGTTGTGAGACTGAGAAAGGCAACTTAATAAAATGATGCTTTCGCCTGCGATTTCGGCCACGAAAAATTTAGTTACCTACTTATTTAAAAAAGTAGACTGTCTTCCCTTAGTTTGCCATCTTGCTCATCACCTAAATGCCAAATATTATCCAAATCTGTTCAGAGTTATAGACGATTTTTTAAAGCTTTGGTTTTCAAATTGGAATAGGTGTAACAAAGATAAATATTTGTAATATCAGTAAAACTAACTTTGTTGGAAATATAATGAAATGCTATTTACGTTTGAATATGATTTCGGCCAAGTGGGCTCCGCGTGTTTATTCTACGGAATGTCAAAATCATTAAACCAAAAGTGGGCTTCATCGGAACTCGGCATGTAGATCTGATTATCAGGACGACAGATTCTAAAGTAGCGCTAATCAAAATTTGTATGGTCGAAAAAACAAACTTCAAAGAATAATTTCACATTGGCCACCGAGATCGTGTGATCTAACACCATTAGATTATTTTCTTGGGTGATATGTCTACGCCGATAAACCAGAGACGATGGAACACAACATTCGGGGAGTTATTAGCGAAATACGGCCGTTTGCAGCAAATAATGTTTCAAATTTGGACATCCAGATTGGGCACCATTCGCCGCGGCCAAATGGCCGAAACCATATTTCAACATAAATGGCATGTCATTATCTGTGTAACGTTTCAATCTGTGCCTTTGTGTGTCTGGCTGTGGCATCATAGCTCATGAACGGACGGATTGGTTTAGATGCAGTTTTTTTTACTTGAAAGCCAGTATAATCGAGATGGTTCTTAGCTTTGTTTTATTAAAATCGGTTTTGTAGTTTAGGAAATATTTGAGTTTAAGCAAACTTGGTACGGGGATTGTCCGACTTTTTCTGTCAATTAGGTTATTTGACGACCTGAGTGGTTAAGTTGGTAAACATGCCGCCGGGTCTGCCACGCAGATGTCCCGGTTTCGATTCCCAGCCGAGCAGAAATTTAAATGATGAATTTTAATTTCTGTTACTGGGTCTGGGTGTTATGTATAATAAGTATGTATTTAAAAGTATAACGCATCTGCACAAGTATCTCGTGGAAAGAGCGTTGTACACGGTAGAAGAACTTTTTGTAAAAACAAGAAGGTAGATAATGCTCTTGCGCCCATCTTTTAATGTTTAACATGAAACCTTTTTTTTTTTTTTAATACATAACTTGACATCTAGATTTGTGTTTGTTTTTGGTATTGTTATTTTTTGACAATGATTTATTTTAGTTACAATTATATTAAGTGTACGACATGAAGGTTGATATGATATTTATAACTGTATTTAGCATTTGACATTATTAATGTAAATTTGACATTGTGTTTATATTGTTTTTAGTTATTGTTTAACTAATTAATTACAGTTTGACATTGTTATAAAATTATCTTAAATTTGTACGCCAAATGGCAGGTCACAGTTGAGCACACTTATATCTAATGTAACATCTTTTTTACCTGTGTTACTACAAATAAAAATAAATTGAAATTGAAATACGTATAAATACATAACATATAACATAACACAAGTTTTGCTTACTTTGGGGTTTGATGGCGCTGTGTGAATTGTCCAAGCATATTTAAACATAAATGTTTTTTATAATTCTTCTCTACTTTGCCCGATCTTCGGCATCCTCACGTCTTAAGCCGTTGGTTCTCGCGACTGACTCGGCGATGTCAACTCATGTCGCCATGTTTAGACACCTATTTATCCCTGGGGCTTACGCAGGAAGTGACCAGGCGAGCCTCTTCGATCTTATCCGCGATGTCTCTCAGGCCAAGGCTACCACGAATATACTCGTTACGTATTTAGTCGATTTACATAACGCCGCACATCTACCGCAGCATTCATTTCGTTGGCGTGGAGTTAGCGAACGTGCTTAGTAAGCGCTGGCCATGTCTCGCAACCAGGTCTAATGATGCACTTAAATATAAGTCCTTAAGCTTGATAGGGACTTTAGGGTCGCAGGTGACTGCCGTAAGCTCCCGCCATTTGGCTCAAGCTGCAGAGATACGAGACTTGACATCGGAACGGATATCTCCGGACTTGTACAGCACGGATCCGAGGTACTTGAATTCATCTGTTCTATTGACAGCTTCGTTCTCTAAGTGGATGATTTAAAGATCCGTGCTGTAGCTAGCCATGTACTCTGTTGTGCGACGTTTAGTTTTAAACCCCCTTTTTCTAGCACTTCCTTCCACGTGTTTACCCAGTTTCAAGATCCTGGATCCATGGAACCATAATATGTCTATCCAACACAATGCAGAACAGGAAAGGGCTAAGGACAGAACCCTGGTGAATACTAACGGTAACCGGGAAGGGAATAGTATGGTCGACAATGATTTTGACAATGGTCCCAGTGTTGGCGATACTCATATCATTTATCACGGCAAAAGTTACTGATATCAAATATATTTTTCTTTGTTATATCTGTATTTAGAAACGAAGCCTTTAAAAAAGCACCCATTACCGTGCCTTTATCTATATATTTATCTTGTTCTTCACTCAACAACACCAGGATATTTTAGAATAATAAATTCGAATACCTGTATCGAATCGAAAAGTAATTTGTCAGCATCAGCTAAGTATATTATACCTACACTTAATAACTGTCATACCTTCATTATGTCTACTTAAACAACGTTTTATCATCAATTTGGTTCATGAGGCAACCTTTCGCCTCAGGAAAACCGCACAGCAATGTTTTAGGATTTGGATATCGCGGGTAAGGTGCGGTTACAATTCCAACATACCCGTTTCAACCGTACGGTAATAAAGGTTAATTAAACTATACTTCATGAAGTGTGTAGGTACTTGTGGTTAGCTTAGGTTAGTGGAATCTAGGGGTAAATGTGTCAGTAATTAGAAGGCTATACATTGGTTAGGTTAGGTTACTGGAATCTAGGAGTAAATATGTCAGTTATCCGAATGAGGCTATACAAGTTACCTACTCGCTTATTAACCTATGATTTAATACTTGCGTAAGTATAAATGGATATAGAAAATGCGTGAGGTTTATGTAGTTAAATGGCCATCAATAAATTATGTGTCTAACTTATCTTACTCATAGATCACGAACGGAATTTTGTACGTGTAATCGGCCCTATGAGGAAAAATAATGTTTTCAAAGATTTTAGGTAATAAAGCATTCTAACCAGATAGGTAAACATGGCTGTTTATGATCGGTATTGCAAGAGTTTATAGCCTGCAAATTGGTTTAATTAATAGATAGAGCATTCATTCACGGATGTAGGAAAAATTACGCTGTGGAACCTAATAATAGCTGCGTTTATTATGTTAGGAACGTCGGTGGCCGAGCGGTTGAGTATCGGACGCGTAAGCGAGAGGTACCGGGTTCGAATCCCGTGGCGGCCATGTACCAATGACTCTTTTCCGAGTTATTTACATTAGTTGAATTCTAACCGATGCTCTTTCGGTGAGGGAAAACATCGTAGTGAACCTGGAAATTCAGGCAACTGAATTTGCAACCATGATCCAATCTGGTCAGGTTCCCCTGGGGTCACGGAGGTCAGGTTTTAGTGACTCCACTGTAATTAAAGGCGGAACCCGGGCCTTCGTGCTCGAGACCACAACAGTAGTTAACACGACCGACCGACCAAGTCGATCCTGGTTATGGTGCTTAATGTCGTACTGAATCACATCCCACGGCCACTACTTGATCCTCCTCCACATTAGCTGAGGTTTTTGCCATAATCTCCATGCTCGACAGATGGATTGGATATGACAGCGTATACATATATAATACTCAACAGAATACTCTGCTGGCCATTTTCTGGTTTGCTAGCTGGTCTGGTTCTATGATAATAAACTGATAAAGAACCATGTTTTCACTACATTCGTCTTAAAGGTACATATTTATATTGTCAATGTAGCCAGATTTGTTGATGGTTTGTGGTTTGTCAGATTTTTTGTGAAATATATCGTTTCAAAGTAGCACGGGATTTAATATTTCAATACAAATCTTAAATCCCGTTAGCTTTGAAACGACATATTTTAACGAAAATCTGACAAACCACACATATAAGAAGTTATGATCAAAGGAGCCCGCCTTCCTTCCGTAAACGACCTTTACCTACCTATACAATACCTAAAAGGGCCCACGTCACACCATACCTCATAGATAAGCAGATGTTAAACATGGAAAACTCGCGTATTCTCAAGTACTCCTGTTTTCTTAGCTCGCTCTTCAAAACCGAGTGTCCTATCTACTTGTTTGAAAAATTGAAGTTCAAAACCTACAATCGCCATCTTAGAGATAGAGGCCGGTTATTACTCCTTCGAGTACAATCTCTCGCATGCACCCGTGGTTGCTTCAAACACGCCGCAGCCAGAATCTGGAACGACCTCGCACCTCCAGTGCGAGCAACTTCATCCCTTCCTACATTCCGCAACGAATGTGCAAAATGGCTGTTGCGAATCCATTCACGGGCTGCTGGAGTGAAGGTCTAGACCACGGTTTCTGGTGATGTTTAATTATCTAATTATCTAATTATTCAATTCTCTAATTCTCTTAGTAATACCTAAAGTTTATTTTAATTTTTTTTAAGCCATTATAATTGTATATCTCATATTAATACCTTTACACTGTAAGTTTATTTTAATTAATTGTTTGTGCCATTTTAACTGTATAATTGTGTATGTATGTATATGTAAACTTTACGTTGTTATTTTTAGTCTTAAGTCTGGCCATGACAGAATACCAGCGGGTGTGGGTTCTACCTGCACCCAAACGCTGAGTCATGGACCATTTTGTCTATAATAATAAATAATCTCAAAATATATTGATACAAACCTGTAAATTTTTAGACAAATAAATATTTCTATTTCTATTTCTATTTATATGAGGAGTCAAGGCCGATCTGAATTTATAAAATAATTGGGCTAAACTCATACGCAATTAACTACTGTGATAAGATGTTTACTTACTAACCGGATGTCGGAAAACCATTAACAACAAAGTTTACATTAAAATCAAATATTCTTTTATATTACTGTACCGACTACGTATTATGCGCAGTGTCAAAGAAGCCGACATCCCACCTGATGGTTAGCGGTAACTGTCGCCCATAACATCCACAATGTTCAACATTTACTTTGCAGGCAACAAAAATGCGGAAACGCTTGTGCGTTGTCACTGTGAGGACTAAGATGATTTTGATTAAAATTTAAAAAAATCATGGTAGGCACCGAAGTCGGTACATCCGTTCGGGTAACCATGCGACAGACAGATACACAGATACCATGGCGTAATAATTTAAACATCGCCATTCTTAGCGATTGGCTCGCTCTGCGTCTCAGAGGCACCCATCGGCTCCCTACGAGTTAATACTCAATTACTTACTCAATACTCAAATGTGGAATAGGTGTAGGGTACGGGTAGGGTACGGGTAACGTGCGGGTAGTGTGCGGGTATCGTGCGGGTAGTGTGCGGGTAGTGTGCGGGTAGCGTGCGGGTAGCGTGCGGGTAGCGTGCGGGTAGGGTGCGGGTAGGGTGCGGGTAGGGTGCGGGAAGGTTGCGGGAAGGGTATGGGTAGGGTACGGGTAGGGCACGGGTAGAGCACGGGTAGGGCATAGGTAGGCCATGGGTATGGTATGGGTAGGGTAGGGTAGAGTAGAGTAAGGTAAGGGTAGCATATAGTAGGGAAGGGATAGGGTAGAGTAGAGTAGAGTAGGCTTAGGGTAGGGTATGACAACACATGAACGAAGTCGCGCCGGGTCAACTAGTTGCTTCATAAAAGTAATTTCTATGCAGACCTTGACGAGGTTGTACTGGGAATAAATTTTTTTGGGAAAAAAACTAATTATAATACCTACATTAACTACGTATGGGGCCCTTTTTGACGTCGTATTACTCCATATTCAAATCGCTTTATTTAAATAGGTTTTAAATATACAAATTAAGATATACAAATGTAACTGGCTCAATGAGTTTTGTATTGTGATGTCAAAATAAATAATGTCTATGTCTATGTCTAATGAGAATAAAATTTCCTATTCTGAAGCCAAATGGGGCCTATTTGTTCTGTACCTCTTGCATCCATCGGCTCTCTATACTTATATATGGAGGTGATGGGATAGAAATAGTCTTATACGTTGGCTGGTCCAAAAGTTTTTAGCCAGCAGCTTCTTATACAAGCTATTGTTTTAATTTTTGTTTCGTTTAAAGGCAAATTTTATTACAAACTCCTTGGACAAAAATCAATAGCCGGCGATCACTACTTATTTTTTTATCGAATATAAAAAAAACAAGTCTGTCCATACAATTCCATACTATTTTGGTAATATGGGAAGCATTGTACTGTAGCAATGTTTGCTATATTGAGTTTAAATAAAAATGCAAAGGATTAATAGATACTGTATTGATCAGTTTGGTTTAAAGAATGATATAAAATACAGATAATACCTTAGATCTAATTCAAATGGAATACATTTGAATTACCACCTAGCCAGTGCTATGTGTGCCCATAGACGCAAGCTAATAGCTTGCGTCCTACTTGCTCCGACCTATCTAAACCTACACGCCTATATCCTATTTGCTCTAACCTACTTAACCGACTAGAGCCCCGGTTACCCTATAGGAGCAGCAGGCCAACCCGAATGCCTACCTAACTTAGAGCCCGTCCAAACATACGGCCTCCGACACCTACCTGTCCTAGAACCCGTCCTTACCTAAGGCCTGCATGAGCACACACGCTACATCTACCCCCGCCCCAAATAAAGAAATTAAGTAGTAATTTCTTAAAAAAAATTTAGTATATTCTTAATCCCCTCGAATACAATGATTACATCCTAATATCGGATTAATAACTACTTACTAAGACTTAAATTATTCTACCTAAACGGGGAATCAATCTAACTACCGGCATTGTGCAGAAGAACCCTGCTACGGGTTTTGCTTTTGGGAGCCATCTCCCAAAAGCAAGGCTGGGCAAAACCCCGTAAAAAACCATGCCAATCTGCACAAGGCCTACAGAACCTTATCACAAAACTGTCTTTACTTATTTACTTCTTCAAAGCAAAATTCAAATAATCCTTTAACAATGCAAAGTTCTAACCATAATCTGCCCTAACCTTATACATGTATGAAGAAAAATATTTTTCACCGCAGAATGGCCATATTTTCATAAATAAATACTTTAACATTAATCAAATATTGTCATAATGACCATAGTCTGTCTGTATATTATAGTTGACTTGTCCATTATCAATTAAACAATATGGCCTTCCTTCGATCCTTAATAGTAATTTATCTTTAAACATCTTTATATGAAATCCATAAAAAGAAATAATACAACAATATGTACGAGCCATGCAAACAGAACGAAAATCAGCAAGTTGTAGTTAGAGCAAAAAATAATTGCTGTAAAACTGCACATTACGACTTCCTACAATCTGCAAACCAAGAACACCTTCCCATATCAAATCATTCAATGAAATATTCCTACTATAAAATAACTTATAATGTCAATGTCAGGTTAATATACCAAACCCACGCAACTTTAATATTATATAACCTATTTCAGAAAACTGGTTGGTCCACGACCGTGTCTGTGAACCGACCTGGTACACAGATAAGCAAAAAATTAATTGGTCTGTGGTCAAACGAGACATTGACAACCTTCCTAAATTAGTAATTGGTCCCTGACCGAATCTGTGACCCCATTGATACCAAAGAGATATTGTAAGTCTATGGTCAACCCAAGAAGAGCTTACTATAAAGATGTCCCTTAAATTCATATGCCAACTCTATGCTCCTACTCAATCCAAATCTCTGGTCAGACTATAAATGACAGCTGTGACACAACACATGTCGCACCATATCCCATATGGGAATTAGAATGGTTGCCTACAAAAATAAGTGTGACCTATCAAGCCCCTAAGTCGGCATATTCCTAGGACAAATGCGTACAAGCACTCGTGAACGAGTGAACCGGTTGGATCACCCCTCCACTTCATCAGGTATGGACCGCGAATTTATTTCCTTTGAAAAATAAAAAAAAATCCAAAGCGATCGTCCATATACTGAAAAAGTAATTGTACCCAAAGAGACGAATACAAAGTATACCCCTTTCTTTCTAAATGGAGAAATAAACCCCAAGAACTTTCCCTATTGTTCATATTGATTATAAAAAATTTCTTATTGAAACTTAAATATTTATAAATCATTCTCTTAAATATTTGATATTAAACTTGCTGATTTTCTTTTAGCCGAATAACAATAAAGCTGGTGAACGACCAGCGAAGAGATGTCACGTTCGGAACATCTCGCATTTGGCTCTCGTTTACGATTGGTGTAGCGCACCACAGTAGTGGCCCGCTCACCAACCGCGACATCGTGAAGAAATCGCCACATGGGAAACACAAGACATACATTAAAAATTATACATTAAAATAAAAGGTAGGGAGAGAAACATACACCATACACGATTAAATATCCTTGAGATCAACTCAAACAAATCTTTTCATTTTATTCCCAGTAAAAACCTGAACTATCTATAACTCGTTTATAATATCTAAAGGCTTATCCTTTCCATAAACTAAATAGCCTCCCGACCACCTAAGTGGATCACACACTGGGAACCATAGGAACTTCTAACGTCAGACCCAATATAACATGACTCCAACTTGATGATGACCAAAACCCAATTAAAAAAAATATCCGTATCTTACAACACCTAACCTCTATCCAATTTACTTTACCTCATTGTTAAAAAATGAACCTTTGAAGTGCTTGACCAAAAATGATAAAATTTACCCTAATGGATAAGCATAAATATTTCTGGTCCTATATAGAATTTGAGAATCATCACTAGACTATCAGTATACAGTGTTACTCCAGTTGTATTCCCTCGCTGTCGAGAAAAAATATTTATTAACCTACCACGAAAATCAGGAGGGTTATGAAATTTTTCCTCATGGAAGAAGAGAAGAACGAAAATTCTCCTTGTAAACACTGCAAGCTCTTCGGACTATACCAATGAACAATACAATACCTATGACTAGTTTCCACCATAGAACTTATTGACCGGTAGGAAATAATAGAAAAGCAATGTCCACTGCTTATCTTCGGACGCTGCCTATACCACCCTCGGGCGAACATGGAACTTCTTCATTCTGTTGACATGCACCACCTGCGGTCTGGCTGGCCTTCTACCCAACTTTCTGACTATATAATTTCTGTTGTTTATACACCTAACCACCACATATGGTCCCTTATATAACCTACACAACTTAAACGTTTTACCGGAAAGACGTCTGGGTGTATATAGTAATACGAGGTCATCAACCTCGAAACGCACCGAACTCGCCTTCCGATCATACAGCTGCTTCTGTTTCAATTGTGCTCTGGAAATATTTGCAATCACGGTATTAGTTAAAGCACGCATTTTTATAACCTTCTGAGATAACGTTTCACCGACATTGCCTAAATTGTTCCGCAACTCCGCGTCAGATGGCGTTAGTGGTTCTCTGCCGTAAACCAACATATACGGGGAAACCTTCACACTACCATTATAAGCGAACATTATCAAAAGGAATACAATGCATTCATCACGTAGGAAGGAAGGCGAAGGAAGTCGACAAGGCCTTAAATGAGACATGCCGTATCATAACGGGCTGCCTCAAGCCTACACCGCTTGGAATGGTATATCCTTTAGCAGGTATTGCCCCACCATGTGTACGGCGCGAAGTGGCCTGTGCAGAGGAGAAACTCAGGCAGGAAATAGACGCACGACATCCACTGAATGGCCATATAATGCCCCCCGCACGCCTCAAAAGCCGGAACAGTTTTCTGAGGTCTACCATCTCCGCTAACGAACCTTCTAGGGAGGCAAGGGAGCAGCTGTGGCGTGCTCAATACCCAGTGCCTTCTGGATCCATCGCACCCAGTGAATCCCTGCCACCAGGACACGAGCTGCAGTGGCCAACTTGGAAGTCACTTAACCGTTTACGGACGCAGGTTGGCCGCTGCAAAGACTCTCTGACTAAGTGGGGCTTCATTGACCAGACACAGCAGCGATGCGACTGTGGAGCTCCATCCCAAACCATGGAGCATCTGCTTTCTTGTCCTCATTGTCCTGCTACCTGCACTAGGGAGGAACTGTTCCTGGCGACTGATAATGCCGTTGCCGTGGCCAACTACTGGGCATGTCAGATCTAGGGTTTTCGAAAAATTGACTCGACGAAGAAGAAGATCACGTAGCATGACTCTACGACGAGCCCGTTTACGCAAGAGCTTATTATGTTTAATATCGCGAACCCAACCTGCACACCTAGTACAAACTTCATCGGCACGCCTAGCAAAAACTTTACTATGAGTTTGACTCTCGGCCCTCGTGAACAAATCTAGCCCATCTGGAGGAATAGTATTCATCACCGGAGCCGGATTATCTTCAGCTAAACGATTTTTACTAAGAAAATGTGTGATGACCTTTTCACGACCTGCACAACTCTCGCTCTGCACCTGCGAAACACGACTCGGAAAACTACGAATAGGAACCTTATCACACGTTCCCACGTCCGTAGTCACCACGTTTGACCGACTAAAATTAGAACTATCAAATGCTAATCTATCCAAGAGTTCATTCGACGGGTTCCTTGACTCCTCTCGATCCTGACCAGGCAAACCATCATTTAACGAGGACAACTGCTTGTCCTTTGGAAGCTGTGGAGAGGTAACGGTATTTATTAATTTTGGAGACGCAGCCCTTTTGTTTAAGGACGCATAATAAATATAATCAAATTGTTCCTGGTGCCCTAATGAATCTAGAGAACCCTGGTATAAATTCCCATTATCATTAGATATATTTCTCCTCAATAAAAAGTTAACGTGATGGTTCTTTCCCAATGTCACGCACTTTTGAGAAAAATCTATACTTGCCATGTGGCGATATAAAAAATCTTGGCCAATTATGACCTCACACCCTAGGTGTTCCACTACGACTAGGGGTAATACATATTCCCTACTATCTATATTAATTATTTCGCTACATTTTCCCAAAATGTTAATTTTTGCGCCATTCACGGCTTTGACATAAATATCATCACAGCTCATCATATTTAAGCCTATTCTATCCACAACACTTTTCGATACACAAGAGATAGATGCTCCTGTATCGACTAACGCAGGAATATCCTGGCTACTTCCAAATCTACACAAGATATATGGTCTGACCGTATCAAAATTAGCCGAAGAAGGCTGTGGCATCATAGGTGCGTTCTGCGTGGCAAATGCACCTCTGATATGATGCTGCACAAAGTCTCCCTGCTGCTGCGGCTGCTGAGGTTGCGCCCGCTGGCGTGTATGCGGTTGTTGCCGCTCAAAGTATCCCTGCTGTTGTGGCTGCTGAGGCAGCTGCTGTTGGCGTATATATGATCTTAGCGGATATCTTGGTTCCCTCGGCCTTTGAGGTGTGTCGCTATGTACATTAGGCGGGGTTTGAAAGATTGGTGACCCCTGAACTGGATCATTGGAATGAACTGGAACGCTTTGATGGGTATCCATGGCGTAGGGAAGGCTCGAAGATTTTACTTTGGGATTCGTGTCTACGGGTTTCCCGTAAACCATAATTAATTGCTTTATGAGCGCTTTTAACTGCTCTTTTGATGTTATTAGCGAGGAGTTTACTTTATGTGCATAAAATCCTCTGGCTTTTTTAAGAAAGCAGCTAATAAATATTTTCTCGTCAACAATCTTCGCTCTTGTAGCCATCTCTGAGAGGTTATAGTAGAAGGTTAAGATATCCTCGCCCGGCAAATGTTGGCGAGAGTAGAATTGTTCCACATAATTAACGGTGGGTAAAAATTCTTCTGACAGGGCAGATATTATATCATCAAACGAGAAAGTTTCATTTATTCCTTCGTATTCATTCACAAACGCCGCTGCCGGGCCGCATAGGTAGGCCGGCAGCGTTGCAATCTTTTCCTCTTCAGTGAGGCGTTTACTAATAAAATGACGCTTGATGCGTGAAATAAAATTATTGACATCATTTATACCGGAAAATAGTTCTTCCCCATTCATTCTATTTAATTCTAGTAAATAATTACACAACGATACTGTTTTAACTTCCAGCGTTGGTGCGTCTTTTCTTATAGGCTTCTTCCGTTAGCCTTTCCTTTACTTTCTTTAGCCTTTTCTTGACCCTTTTTATCTTCGATATCTTTTCTGACAATCGGAAAAAAATTGACTAGTTCTGACAACTTTGTCATAAATCTCTTGTTTCGAACTTTTTTCTAGTTCTCTCTGAACGAAATATTTTGTAGGTACGACTTCTTCGTACCCGGCGCCTCCACCACTGTAGCAATGTTTGCTATATTGAGTTTAAATAAAAATGCAAAGGATTAATAGATACTGTATTGATCAGTTTGGTTTAAAGAATGATATAAAATACAGATAATACCTTAGATCTAATTCAAATGGAATACATTTGAATTACCACCTAGCCAGTGCTATGTGTGCCCATAGACGCAAGCTAATAGCTTGCGTCCTACTTGCTCCGACCTATCTAAACCTACACGCCTATATCCTATTTGCTCTAACCTACTTAACCGACTAGAGCCCCGGTTACCCTATAGGAGCAGCAGGCCAACCCGAATGCCTACCTAACTTAGAGCCCGTCCAAACATACGGCCTCCGACACCTACCTGTCCTAGAACCCGTCCTTACCTAAGGCCTGCATGAGCACACACGCTACAGTACACACGTGGCACACGTACTATAATTATATTATTAAGGATAACGTATAAAAAATCACTTGAAAATTTAATCAGCGCATTTAGTGAATTGCCTTTATCACATGATATTGTCATTTATTGATTTTATAATTTTAAACGTGATCAGGGCGACCTCAAAAACATGAACCTAGAGTAAGGCAACTGCCAACCCCTGTTACTTCAGAAAACGTCATCAGGGTGAAGTCGTTATTACAGAAATGTCACAACATTAACAAGCATGGATTCAGGATGAAATCTCATGCTTGTTAATGTTTTGCTTGATAAAAGAATAACTAAAAGTCAGCAGGCTATTGATTTTTGGCCAAGGAGTTTGTAATAAAATTTGCCTCTAAACGGTACAAGAATTAAAACAATTATTAACTCTCTTTATTGCACAAAACACATTAGCAACATAGTAACAATACAAAGTACAAAGGCGAGCTTATCCCTAAAAGAGATATCTTCCAGCCAACCTCACAATCCGTGAAGAGACCATAATGTCGGGGTGTAATACGTGCAATTAAAAACAATAGGGTGTATAACAAGCCGTTGGCCAAAAATTTTTGGACCAGCCTGGTAGTTTTATGTTGGTTTATATTTTCAGGACAATCAGACAGTACCAACTAGTAGTTATGTAATTCTATTTTATCCGCTAACACGAGTTTGACTTTAAAGTAATAAAATTGTACAGGAAACGTTTTATCAGGTCTAAAACATACCTTCTTAATAAAATTCGATTAGTTAAATATAAATGGTTAAGGTGTAGTAAAGTTAATGCGAATTTAAGTAATAAAAAGGCACCACGTACTGAATCGTCAGCGCTATGTCGGAAAAACCTAATGTAACATGATGACATGGTAAAATATTCTTGGGTGTTACAGCTATGCGGATAATTAATTACGGTTAACTAGAGACCTAACCTTTGTCCTATGAGAATAAATATGATTAAAGTTCAAAGCGCCACCGTAATACTTACCTACATCTTACCGAGTCCGTAAAAATACGATCAAGTACATCGTAATTTTGTGAAATCGATGTTGTTCTACGTCCGTAGGAATTACCTTAAACAACCCTACATGTGGCCCCGGGTGGTGCGAAGCGCCCAACAACTTTCGCAGCTGTAGGTATAATCCGCGTCATGAAAGAAGAGACTTGTCAAAATGCAGTAGAGGGGATTTCGCGCAGGTAATCGCCTACTAATCAAGTCAAACCACGTGACCCGCCAAGTCTCTTCTTATTTGACACTAGTTGTACTTTTATTTTAACTTCACAGCTGTTTCTACTGCACAAAATTATTGCGGATGCGATGCCAAACGGCACTTCTAAGCGCCTTCTTTAAAACAGCACATACGGCGCTGTCCTAATTGGCGACGGTTGTTGGATGGGCAGTTTTGAGATCTCCTATTAGTCGGGCGACATCTGACGTACGACCGGTATTAGTAACAAACATTGTATCAGATTTCACAATTTCATCCAAAACTCAGCGAAGACACAGACAGTGCAAAAATTTAATACTACCTACTACACTTCACCTAATTCGATTGTTTTATTTTGTGCGACCCATACCGACCTAACGGTTGGAAAACGACACGAAAATAAAACGACCGCCTTATTTAACCCATTTTATATTGACCCCGAGCGCGCTCGATACAAAAAAACCACGGGATTTAAAAGTATGAAAACGTGCAACTTTAAAACGATATACATATATTAACGAAAATCTAACAAACCACAGACATAGATATTGGTTTCAGAATCACGTCTACCAAATTTCATTGGCTTTGATTAGTTAATATTGCAATTATGATCAAACTTCATTGCTATGGAGCGCACTCGGGGGACACTCCTCTCAATTGGCCTTCATATAAACTATATTACATTTTAACTTTATAATTGCCTATTGAGATACAAATCAGAACTGCAAGTCATTGCAATTTATTCCTAACCGTTTAAAGCACAATATTTAGCCGCAAAATACCTAGATATTCCACACAAGTCATCGATTACCCACTACACGTACTTTACCTACATGATCGTTATTATTTTATAGGAACTGTGACGTATAGCCAGATGACTAACAATGTTAAGACCTGCATAAAAGAAGCCCGCAAACCCATTCACAACATAAACAATAAAAAGCTTCTTGGACGACACCATCGCAATTATCCTCATTCGCGTTTTTACGATGGCTTTTTTGCGATGAAGAACCAGTCGAGCTAATACCGTTCACTTGGGAACTCGTTTCGGTCCACACTCGGATAAAATCACTGTATTTCACAGCAAGTTTGTTGTTGTTAGTTTAACTGTGTTCTTTGAGGGCGACTGCTGAGGACTTTGAAATACCCAATTATTTGTAAGTATGATTTACCTTAATTCCTACAAAGTTTAGCAGTTTTTAGTTTGCAAACTATTATTAGAATAGTTTAAAGTATTTGCCACTGTTATATCTTCTTCATCTAGGTGGATGAAGTACGTAGGAAGGTTAGCTCGTGTTTCCAGATATTTTAAAATATATTTCTAAGCATCAGCTTCTAATATTAATCCTATTATGTTAATCTTTTATCATCAATAAAAATAATGAAATCCAATATGTTATAATTAATGAAAAATATTTTTATAATTCAGATGAACTTAAGAACTAGGTAGGTTGTTTAGGTAGTTTATTTGTTTTGAGAGCTATTGTTGTCCTTACTTACTTAAGTAGGTTTAAACTTACCTACTTAGTTGCGCTACGATCACTGACGTTATTATTTATTAAAATTCAGAATGGAATTATCTACCAGCCTACAATAAAACTAAGTTAGTCAACAAATGCAACAAAGCATCTACCTAACTTGATTTATTGCACAAACTATTATGGTTAAGTACCTACTAAAGTGGTGTGTATCTCATAATAAAAGCATAGTGCGTAATGTGCCTGTTGTATCAGTTATATCTATGTTATATCTCTGTATTTCTTTATTGTGTGCAATAAATTGTTAAATAAATAAATAATATATACTTATTCTAAGTAGGTACTTACGTTTTTTCTTGATTAGGATTTGGTACAAAAATGCAAATTTGATGAAAATACAAATTTTGTAAGATTGAAATACAATGTAACGGAGAATAGATTTTTTTTTAATTAATTTTTTATAATCTATTTAGTTCACCTACATATCTAAATATTGAACAAGAAAATGTAGTTATGGAGAGGGTCCCTGGAGTTTGTTATCGCCGTACCTATAGATATTAATAAATAATAAATAGTCATCCAGTGTCAGTCTTCCAGTTGGGGTCTGTATTTTAATTAATGGCTGTTTACTTCAAATGGACCCTTCACATATATTCTTAAGTACCTACCATAAGTAAAGTAAGGCATACAAGCGGGTCACCTGATGCGATGTGGTCACCGCTTCGGAAGGGCATTAGAAATACCAACAACATTATCAGTGCGTTGTCCGCCTCTGAGACCTCTGTTCACACTTAAAAATGACGCAATCCTTAGGATACAGAATTTGAGGGAGAAAATTACTCTGTGATGTTTTGGTAATCATATTGTATAAGACTTAAAATGCCATACGAATAAAAAAATGAGACCTCTATAATAAGATATATAAGAAATATATACTTCTACCTATGTCCGCTAGGGGGACCGTTCCCTTTGTCTTTTTACTCGTTTTTTACACCCCTTACCTACTCTCTTATCAAACCATTGTAGGTGCCTACTACCTAGGCCTACCATAATATGACGGTTCCCTCTTTGCACAGAGTCTAGCCTCGATACCTATTTATTTTCTCATAATTAACCTTGCACATTTCCTGATAAAAATTAAGGAAGTAAAAAAGTTCCGTTAGTTCTTTTCGTTTTCCTTACTAACGAGGATAATAATTTCAGAACAATGGCATTGGGGAAATGCATCATCTTGGTGATGTCAGTGACTACGTCACTAGGCCAGCGACCCTTCTTCGCGGGAAACAGGCCCATCGGATATCCAGATATCACAACATCCACCGCTGCTGGAGACCTGGGTAACAGGTGGGTAGCCAGCCTATGGCATATTTATTTCCCTCCGTGTGGTGTCCGGCAGAGCAGAATAGCACCAACCCCTTAAAATCGTGGGTGTCCTGTCCTACAAGGCGACTAATGTTTTCGAGGCAAAAGGCCTAGTCTCCGTATGTTGGAAAATGGGCAGCAGCATTTTCCATTGATATATTTATAACACTGCGATCTCCAACACGTCTACTCTCTTGGGAGAGGCCGTAAGTCCTGCAGTGGACTGTTATGGGCTGTGATGATGAATCAGGAATATAAATACCTAATAATAGTTTTGTAGGTAGAGGTTTGCGTGGCCCTTTAACATCTCATAGGCACAAGACAACCTCACCTGGTCGTGGTCCCCTAGCTGGCAGCCGGACAAGGTTCTTACGAATCGGCTTTTCTCATAACGTGTTGTGCGGGTCTGGTAGTACAGTCAGCTGCAGAGAGAACTGACCACCTTACCGTGCATTAATGTATGCTAGGGTCCATTCACTCTACAGATGACTGTACTAGTACGTATTAAAAGCACGTAAAAACAACGATAGGCATTCTTAGTAGAGACAAATTAGCGGGTTATCCTTATTTTGGGAAAACCTTATTTTTGTGGAGTTTGTACCTACCTATAATAAACGGGAAAATGGCATACTAGTATTAAAATTATAATAGGTACATTGGCTACGGTCTAACAAACGAGGATAAGATCAGATTTTTTGTCTACCACCATCATCTTCTTAGTAGGCTACTATCTGACTAGGCTATTATCGCCACTGGACTTAAAACAACTCAGTAATTCAGTTTTATTACATAATCAAGTACATTGATGGTAGTAGTACAAGATACCCGGTAAGCAATATAGAGATGAGCTATATAAACATAATTTCTACTTAAGTAGGTATTTGACATTGCACTTATTATTTAAGTATAATTATGTATAACAACACCTTGCGGACACTAACAAATAAGATTTGGTAATGTTCCGTCTTCGGACGCATCGTCACTGCACCAGTTAAGATGGCAGTCACAGGCTCTAGCTAGATGAGATGCCTCAGCTATTTTCTTTATTTATGAAAAAAAATATCCCCGCCGTCAAAGTAAAAGAAAATGTATGAAGGGACAAGAGGTGTTAGGATCGTAACTTGTGATATTCGACAGTCTCGGCTTTATTACCCCTGATAGATGCAGACATGAGAATATAGGTACATACCAAAGAAAAATAATTGAGCACCTACTTCCCACGTAGGTACCTGTACCTACGTATATTCACGAAGTTTAACCAGGATAAGAACAACTTTCACCGAATAAAATTTGAGAAAGTAGTTATACATTTACTGCTAAAATAAACATCAACTTTGGTTACTTACACACTTGATGGCCTTATTTGTATAGTTTGACCTTTTCGTTACGATCCAATGTTCTGACTTGGTACTCAGTGCGATTTTAAAGACGTTTCACGTCAAAAATTAATATCAACCACATATCCAGCTCATTTTTACTTTGTATTCCAAATATCTAATAGAATCCTTACTATATTTCTAGGTTCGGTGAAGGCGACGCATCAACGACCACGCAGCGGCTGCCCGTCGAGGCTCATGGGGACAGGGACGTAGTAGACCGGCTCAGCAAACTGCCCAAGGACCAACAGCCCTTCTGGCTGCTCAACTGGCAAGCATTGGAAGCGAACCGACGGAATCCTCAGACGTATCCCCAAAAACCGAACTCATTCGCCCAGCCACTAGCACCAAGTAACCCAGCTCCGAGTAACCCTGCCGCAAGTAACCCAGCTACGGTGAACCGCGACGGTATCAGTGATTCTGGAAGCTTAACTGCTAACGCAAACACACAAAGTTCAAGCAACAACGGTCCAACTTTGTCTAATGGGAACATGAACTGGGGAAGCATCACTCCAGTTGCTGACAGAAAGCCTCTAGACAACAGATTTGGGAGCGAAAACCCTACAAATGCAGGCCCAAATCCAGGCGACGCTGGAGAGAAAGTCAGCGCTATTGAGAGTAATTCTAAAGTACCTGTTAATTCCGCTGGTAACGGTGAACAGATGCACATAAGTCCGGTTTATACAAATGCTCCTGCAGCAAATAATAAAGATAATTTCAGTAACGGTGTCCCCACGGTTGTGGCTCCTGCCAAACGACCAGAGCCAGCGTTGACCCATGCTTCGCTGGTACACCCTATTGAGTTTCCGGAAAAATACTACCCTGGAAGTTTTTATGATGACGACAGTGATGATTACTTCATAGATTACTATCGAAGTTTAAATAAAGACGTAAAACCAAAGGACAAGCACCAAAAGGGCAGCAGCGACGAAAGTGAATGAAAGAAAATTACTTTATAATAAAACACATTATATTGACTTTTAAAATAAATAAACCTTATTTATAATACTAAGCGTATTCTTACAACTAACACCTTAGAAAAAACATAATTTTATAAATAAAAAAAAATAGTAGCAAAATGCAATACTTTTTACATTCTACAAGTTTGTTCGATTATGACTCAAAAACTTTAATGATAAAGGATCATATCATTCTGTGGAACTACCTCTCAAATCACAATTTCACCTGTGCCATATGCGTGTACTTACATAATACTATTTTTACATCTAAGTGTACAAAAATACACCTAGAAAACTATACAAAAATAATGCTCATTGGAGGTAGTCCTACCTAAGGGATACGTACCTTCTACAGTATATTTTAGCTCTACCAAGCACAGCCCTAAATATTTAAAATAAGTTCGAATTAAGTAGGCATAGGTATTATTAATGATATACCTTCTAACATTATTAATGATAAGTGGAAATTGCAATTTACACTAGTCAAATAATAGTAATAATTATTGGAAACCAATAAATACATTCAAATTGTGATGTTGTGGACATGGAAACATTATATGTACTTACAAACAATACTTTGCATTGAAAGTTATTCAAAATATATTATGGAGTCATTAAATTATAAAATTTAATTCAATAACTGAACTGATAATGTAAAATTACCAGAAAGAATTTTAGATGAATTAATATTCAAGATTTTATTAATAAATAGTATTATTACAGGAATAATGGAATCATAGGAATCAGTCGTATCGGAGTTTATGTACTTAAACATAGCAATTACAGAAAATATAGTTGCAGCACACAATCCTTAAGCACACAAAAAAGAAGTATTGTTCATTATGAGCAAAACTAAGTACTACAATCACCGAACATACCATCATTTAATAAAAACAAGATCAGTAATATACTGAAAACAATATCTTTAAATGTTGGATCAAACTGTAATCCGACCTTCACTTATAACTTTGGCTAAAATACCACCAGGAAACTTATTAACATTACAGTTTGGGTCACATGACAGAAGGCATAGCTTAATCTTTATTACCTAATACGCTTTACACCTGCCTAAATTCAGAAGCAAAAAGCGTGAGAGCAAGTTAATGTTGAATGTATTGTTCACAGAATATGGTCCATTTTTATTATGGTTCTGTTAATGTTGTCGCTTCGTTTTTCAAAAGGCGTGTTCCAAAAACTTATATTTATATATGTACAATACAGTCCACTTTGATTTGCTCTCATGCTTTTTGCTTCAAACTTTAGATCAATTTATCCAAATGCAATAAGATAATTAATGGAAATTCGACAGAGTTTACAGAGAGATAAAGAAAAATAAGAAGTTAGAGGATATTAATTAATTTATCAAGCTATACCTATTCCGCCATGCATAATTATTTAATTAAATCGACATCGTTTATTTGTTTCAAACACGATTTTGCGGCCAGTGTCTGGCGATAAAAACTTCAAAAAAAAATATAACAAAACACCTTGTATCCTTGGCAACAAAAAATGTCGTATTACCGAGCTATGATCACCGTGAACAAAATCAAAATGGCCGTCCAACTGAGTAGGTTTTTGTGCGCGGATCCTGTGGTTTTCACAGAGGATGGTACCACGCTCTTGTAGTGGCATGACTTCTCGGCCGCTTCGTTGCTCGTCAATTCGGTATACGTGGGGTAGTTCTGGATTTGTATAGGCTGCAAAGAAATAAGGAATTTTATGTCAGACATATTATTGTTATTAACACTCAGCTTTTGTATGTGTTGTGGTCTCTACCTAGTCTTTCGGTAACAGGCGTGATGGTGTGTTAATGTAAGGTAGCCAGAGTAATAACAGGCACATTATGTTAGTCCTCACAGTGACAACACAAATGTGGTTCTGCATTGTTGTTAATATGAAACCTGTATGCAGGAATCGTTGCTGTTACGGGCGAATACCGCTTTCCATCAGATGAGCTGTCCGCTCGTTCTTCTTACTATAATACACCACCATAAAGCAAGATTTTTACTACATATTTTCCACTATTTTGTAGGTACCATACTATATATTTTAGGCCATGAAAGTGCGATGCCGGACTTGAGTCTTCTTCGCTTTCGTGGATAGGGTAATACATTCTGAATTGTCATAATCTCCATGTTGGCAGGCGGGTTGGAAATCGCAGTGAATGTCTCAAAAGAAAACGGGTAAAAGAACGAAGTTTACTAATGAGCTAGTTGGTCTTCCTCTATCGCAATTCCTACGTCATTTCGTAACCCTTTTGTAACCTTCTTAATGTCGATGACGCCAAATCTATCGCTCATAATTATGTATTAAACTTTCTACACCTTGTGTCACCCGACAATTCAATGAGTTGGTGTTACATAATGATCATCATCTCTCTACTGGAAAAACACTCCACTATCGGAAGCAAGACTTTCCCACCCGTATTCGCACACAACACTTGTAAAGTAGCTTTACTATGAACGCTAGGTCCAACTTCTGACTATGAACGCTATGAACGTTCAATGCTGCTTTATCATTGGTTAATTGGTTCATTTTGACGGACGCATAGTATCAATCGCCACTCAACTATTATTAGTTTCTTTGGTTGGAACCCTTTGCGTTCGCGAGCACTGTCACAGCATTGTTTAAAATCTTCATAGCAAAATGTAAAGACCTGTGTAAATGTAAAAATTAAAACGAAAAACATCAACTCACCGCTCCCCACGTGTCGTCCCGTTTCTTACAGAAGGTCATATGCATGCCCTTGTACAATGTCTTCTCGATTTGCTCGGTAAGCAGTGGCTCGGACCACGGCATCTCGTTTAGGTGCATCATGAAGGTCTTGTTGCGGAACTCTGGTGGCTCGCGGATTATCAGCTCCTCTGCGGATGGGGGTAAGGGTTAGATTCGGTAAGTGTGATACGCTTAAGGGTCAATCAATCAATTACCTGATCAGCTAAATCCTGGATTATGGTCAAGGCGGACCCCGGGCCCTCGCGAGACATTAACGCCAAGATGATTATTTTTATTAATCAATCTCCTGTCTTGTTCCAAATTTGGGGTCGGCCCTTTTGATACTATTACGCCACTGTTGGCGATTTTGGGTCATTTATGTTTTCAGGTGTGCTATGCTTGACGGTGGGGAGGATTGAAAGTATATTGAGATGAATTGGGAAGTATTTTTCCCCAACAGGTAATCTGGACATCTCCATGGGCAGACAGACAGTGACTAGACAAGACATGTTCCATTTTTTTATTTGATAGAAAATATATGTTAATTGTATTAATTGGATTGCCATCTCACCGGATGTTAAGTGCATACCTAATCTATTAAAATTAATAGATAATTCGACGACAAACTCGACCGCAGTCTCTTGCAGATGTCGGCAGTATATACTGCTCTACAGCGGTCGATAAATACGAAGCCGTAACCAGCCAATGGTGGTTACATTATTTGCCGACTAGTGTACAACAAGATACCATGAGATGTCCAAGAAATACCCCTCTATTAGAAAGTAAACGGTAAGCTCCTAGGGCGGGAAGCCATAAGATAAAAGGCTTGTAGGGAGATCCATGTCATACGTTATCTCCAGATATGACGATGATGATGTCTAAAAGCATATATAAAATCTAGTGATATGGGTGGCCTATATATAGCACTGCTCGACCTACAGTTGATGAATTATGCATTTATTTTTATTTTATTTTATTTATTAATTGCCAACATATTTTCACTTTTTGTTACATTAAATATTACATGAAAAATAGTAAACACTTAAATGTAAATCCAATAACAGGCAAACTTACGTCCACAATAGAATCGATCGCTCTTAATTAAAAAATAAATCTATATCTATATCTGTATAATGATAATAAAAAGCAAAAACAATTCAATTTGAAAGATGCAAGACGTAATAGGTCACCACTTTCATAAGTCGCATCAAGCAATATTAGCTTACTCAAAAAAGAAAAGAAAAATAGCAACTGCAGTACACTTACTCATAAGCCCGACGCCTTGGTCGTCCCCTTGCATACCCTCCTCGTCAGTAGCTCGAGCCTCAGACTGTATCTGCGGTGGCAGGTTGTCCAGGCTCCTGCTTGCAATTGGTATAATATGTTGTAGACGATTTTTTCTTATAGTTTTTTTTATTCTACGCAGTGACAAACGAGCAGACAGCCCACCTGATGGTAAGCGGTAACTGTCGCCTAGTTAATGCATTTAAGGCCAGTTCGTACGTAAATCATCAATTAAAATTCGCCATCCTTATCTATGGTGCGTTATGGACAGAGACGAAAAGAGTGTTAATGGATGATTAACATTGACAAGGGTTTCAGAAACTAGGCGTTAGATTGCAGGCAATAAAAATGCAGAACCGCAGCTGCGTAACTGTGAGGACTAAGATGAAACGCCTCATGCCTGTAATTGCGCTGGCTACCTTATCCTTCAAACCGGTATACAACAATGCGATTAAACACTATATGACACTAACATAGTGAAAGTGCCAATATTAGTTCTAATTTTGTCACTCACTAGCAAAAAGCTTTTTAGTTCTTATGCTGAATTGTGTTGAATTTTTTGTATTCTTCTTAACTAACGTCTTACTTGTTTTTGTGAAAATTTCATTATATACATTGAGAGAACATTAGGACAGTACGGAATACTGTTTCTGTTTATATTTGACTAGTGGTCCCGGCTCGACTTCATTCGCGTACACCTAATCCTACCCTTTTTTCCTTGCTTATAAACCTTCATCTTGAATAACTCTATCTATTCTTGAAAACCGCATTAAAATCCGTTGCGTAGTTTACAAGATCTAGGCGTACATAAAAGAGTAGGTAAGGGTGAAGTAGGTGTACTCGAACGAAGTCTACAAGTTACTAAAACAAAAATCAAGTAAAATTCTCACCCAGACGACAGGAATATGTTCTCCACTTGCATCATAGTAAGGCCGTAGAACTCTCTAACGCCGAATGTTTCGAAGAACTCCTTGACAGGTGTCATGGAGTAGCAGCCAGCAAGCTCGGTGCGAGGGTAGTACAGGATGAAGGATAGGCACATCTCCTGGGGACAGAAGAAAGATTGTTGTAAGTATATAATAATCGTAAGTAAATTCTATATTTAAACACTGCGATCTCCAACCCGCCTGCCAAGCGTGGATATTATGGCAATAACCTACCCTTTCGTGGGAGAGGCCCTAAGTCTGGCCCTAAGTGATGATGAAGTAAATTCTATGTAATAATAAAGCTGATGTAATAATAATTTAGTATAACATAGTAAATTATCTTGACTTTAATGTCCCGATTGTGCTCTCACGCGTGAGGGCTCCGAATCCGCCTTTGTACTTGGCAGATCAGGAAATTACAGTGAAGCGAGTGCTATCCGACATCCGTGACACTCTTTAACAGGGGAACCTGACCTACGACAAGCAGGTATATTCTTGGACAAATTTTACAGAAGGCTATGTAAAACTTGTAATATAAGAGAAACTTGTGCAGTGGATCGTAGGCAGGGCAGTTGACACCTATACTTACTATAAAATACATACAAACACTCAGACCCGGAACAAAACAAACCCGGGACCCTCTACGTAGCAGTAGCTGTATTCACAATGATTCGGAACCGTTTCCGAACGATTCGACACGAAATCGTGAATGGCGAATCCGTGTCGATCGATTCGAAAACTGTTATTCAGAATCCCGATAGATTCCACGGAAACTCTACTCTCTATAACATATGTAAATTTCATCAAAATTAACTGAAAACCACATTTTCCTAAGAACTATTGCAGGGTCCTTTGTCGATTCCGTATCCGAATCCGATTTCCGAGCCATTGTGAATACGGCTACTGCTACGTAGAGGGTCCCGGGTTTGTTTTGTTCCGGGTCTGAGTGTTTGTATGTATTATATCCAATATTATACCCACTGAGATACTCAGCTCGATCTAGTGACATGATCGTTATTTTAAAGTAGCTAAAGTATACTCTACCCCCCCCCTCTCTACTATCTCGTTTGGTATACCAAACACAACAATAAAGAATGATTGTAGTAACCATACAAAACCTCGACATAAATAAAATAAAATGCTGCACTGACCTGTGTAGCCGAATAGCCTCCCAAAATGGGCTTATCCCTCGACGAGCTGTCATACGTGCATTCCGTGACCAAAATGTCCCCTTTCATGAACTTTCTGCCGCCAGGAACTATTCTTGACTGCTGATAGCGGGCATCGTAACTATTTTCCTGAGAAACAGCAAAGAGAGTAATGAGTTGGCGCGTTATTCTTCCCGAAAAGTCAAGACAGCGCCATCTAGTCTACGCCTTGCGAAGCTTTACAATACCGCATTGTAAGCGGGTTACATTTGTGTCGTTTCGAGTGCAGCGTACAATAAGATTCGCAAGTTTAACACTAGATGGCGTCACTCAAACTAGATGTTTCAAATACCTCTGATATTCTCGGTAGCTCTTCGTTTCCTCTGATATGTTTCAGCGAGATCTTTCTCGCGGTCCCGTGGGCGTGGAGTAGTACTGAAACGATGTTAATGCCCTCTGGCGGCATCGTCTGGAATTAGAAAAGGATTTCGTGAGGGATTGCGTTCAGGCTGGGGTAAAGAGAACATGGGGTTCATTTTGTTACGACTAAATAGATGGCGTTGTTTCGTATTGGATGGTCGCGAACAGCTATTTTACTTCATTTAGCTGCTCGACTGCTATTTTTTAATTTCAAAACGTAATTAAGTGTAGACAAATATTTTTTCCGCCTGATCCATGATAACAACGGCTACCAACAGCACTTCTGCAGTGTTGTTCTTATATAAGGCGACCAATGTTTAACTTAAGTATCGTAGGCTTATTTATTGTATTGTAATACATACCGCCTTCTAACGCCGTTGCGGCACTTGGTATCGGATCTGCTTAGAGCAAGGCAGTCCAGCTTCTTTCTCAGATTAAGGCAAGCAATAAAGCACAGCTACAGTGTTAATGCAGAATCTGTCTGTCCAGAGCTATTATAAGGTATTATACACCTTACCCTCTCTCAATAAGGCTAACTAACGCTATCAGTGTACTATGCGCTTCTAACCCGCGCGGTACGGCTGATTCCATCGCAATAAGGCGTATTAATATTGTAGGACGCTCACAGAAACACGGCTCCTGGTGATGCGATTTTTACCCTTATCCCCTCCCAACAGGGCATACTAACGCTATCAGTGCACTCAGCGCTGCACACCCCTGCGGTCCGGTAGCGCGGCTGCCGCGGCGGCACCACGTGTAAAGCGGAGACAGTCACGCCGGCACCGATTATGAACTATCTCCTCGCAATAAGGCAGACATTCACGCTAACATTCTCGGCGTATTCCGTGCTGCAGACGCTCGCGGTGTGGACAACACCTGGTCATACGATTCTCACCCTTATCTCCTCCCAACAAAGCATACTGACGCTATCAGTGCACTCAGCACTGCACACCCCAGCAGTCCGGTAGCGAGGTTGCCGCGGGGGCACCGATAAGGACTGCATCGTGCGTGCAATTAAGAACTCTATCTCCTCCCAACAAGGCATACTCACGCTATCAGTGCACTCCGCGCTGCACACCCCAGCAGTCCGGTAGCGAGGTTGCCGCGGGGGCACCGATAAGGACTGCATTGTGCGTGCAATTAAGAACTCTATCTCCTCCCACCAAGGCATACTCACGCTATCAGTGCACTCAGCGCTGCACACCCCAGCAGTCCGGTAGCGAGGTTGCCGCGGCGGTACCACGTGTAAGGCCGAGACTCCCACGCCGGCGCCCACTAGGGCTGCGTCGTGAGCTCGTAGGGCTGCCGTGTAGTGGACTCGGATGCCGGAGCTGTCCAGGACTGGAATGGGAGATGTGTTTGTTAGTTATAAGGTAAATAATGAGCAAAGCGGCACTGTCCACTTCCAAAAATATGGGAGCGCAGCTTAAGCTTATTTATCGGTATCGCTGCCACTAGACCAGCAGCTGTACCGCCGATCTCCGATAGTAAACTGCCATTTTGATGCAATTGAGTTTAAACCAATCGCAGCGAGACAGTAGGCTAATTATGTAACTCTGTAGCCAACAATTCTCTGATTTCAATGATAGAAATTATTACTTTTGCGATTCCATGGGTTTGTATCATCGATTTCATGGGTTTAGGTGCTAAGAAATTTCCATTGCAAAAAACTGAAACTATTCAGCCATATATCATAGCCCTTGGCGCCACCAACGCGTTGCCCACCTCTAAAGAGACCACTAATTACCATTTGAAGGATCACATGTAATAAGTTTTACCGAAGTCCGACTGAAGTCGCTTCATAAGTACTTACATTTTTTAACTTTAATTTTAATGCAAAATTGCATCTCTTAAAAAACAGTAAAGACCAAAAAGAACTGTTTACTAAAAATGATAAAAAAGTAAAAACTAAAATGAAAACTCTTAAAATAGAAAAAAAGACCGCCACCCTTGACAATTAACCCGCCATCAAGCCAACGCTTGCCAAATGAACTCACCCATATTCAGCGCCTGGTTGTCGTAATGAATTTCGAGCATGTAGTGCGAGACGCCACCTTTCTCGCCTAGCGGGATGCCGACGTTTTCCGGCAGGAATTCGCCTGTGAATCGCAGGGACACGGTTAAACCTGGCCGTGAGTAATGATGTTACGAGATACGGGCGTGTGGAGCCGTTTTTTGATGGTAGCTGGCTTGTAGGTACGTGTGGAGGTAATTGACGATGTAGGTAGGGTACGAGTGAATCTGTCACGTTTATAACTGGGTGGCAGTTTTTGAGTAAGAGCAGAAGAAACTGTTTTTATTTTATTGGTTTATGCTACTCAGTAACAAACGAGCAGACAGACCACATGATGGTAAGCGGTAACTGTCCCACAATTGTTGCACAATTAAAACACCGAACGTGTGTGTGTGATCTCTAACTATAAGCATTCGTGTTTATTTGTTGGAGGATATTTATATAATAGATAGCTATATTAGATATAATAGATATTTTAAGTTAGTTTATTTCTTTTTTTTATTGTAAGTACATATTTAATTTTATGATAGTTGAAATAATGTGTGAATAAATTAATATTAATATTGCAAAAGGCATTATTAACATGTAGTAAAATACTTCCACAATTCAGAATTAATTTCAAACATAGAATAGAACGTACCTTTCGACCCCATAGCCCAAGCAGCGATCGGGGTGACGCACATAGCCCACTCCGCCGGCCTGTTGGGTCCGAAGTACCCGTCACCATCAACCCAAGCATCCCACATCCGATCATCCCCTGACGAGTCCACAGCACACTCATACAACACCATATGGTGTACTGGATTCACGCTGTTCTTCGGACCAACTGGCTGACCCTGCTTGATTGGCCAACTGTCCAGTATAGGCTGGTACCCCACTATGTGGTGCTTCATCGGCAGTTCAGGGGTCTTGAAGATCTTGCACCAGAATAAGGTAGCCATGTCGTGCGGGATCGTGAGCTGGAAATGAGAAGTGTGGTGTTGTATTTATCATTTTCGTTATTATGTATTTCAACTTCTACATTGCTGGGCAGGGATCGCTAAAGAGCTTTACAAGAATCAGTCTGTTGCACGAATCCAACGGCCTTTCTTGTAGGTGGATTCTAGAGGCATTGCCAAGCAATGGCTTAAATGTAAGCTATTGATAAATAGCTTTTACCAAAAAACAAGCATGCATAGCGTTACGGGCTATGTCGCGCGTGACATAACTTTGCGTCTCGCTTGCTACAACGCAAATTGACAGAGCTAGAGTTACATCTTCCTTTTTGCTTACAAACGTTTTAATCGAATAGTATCATTTGAAACCTAATTTACTACCATCATTTTCAAATAGCCTTATACACGAATGCAAAAGCAAATATTGTAATTACGAATTCATCTCACTGCAGTTGCCACATATCAATTTGGTTGCCCACATTTTCGATTGCGTAGGTGTCACTTCGCACGGTTTATTTAGGGAATACCGGTACAAGCCCATAAACCAGCCATTAGCTTGTGAAATGTTCATGACTGGCCAATAATTGCATAATAGATCTAGACTACGTTGGAATGTAGCTACTATTGCATACAGGAAGGAGCTGGCAGCTGAACTCTGACTCCAATATGTAACGATACGCACCAGTAAACGGAATAATAGCACGTATTAAGAAGGAATAAAGGCCCATTATCAGGGCTACATGAGCAGGCAAATAGTAGGTTCTTTGTTACGAAATTATAATTACATGAACTATGAGGTTAACATATTCCTAATAGAAAATGCTAGGTACAAATTATTTCTGTAAGCATGTAATATTTATGTGAATTTACATTCATTCTTGATACCATGTACTCATGTTAAAAAAAACTTATATTATGGCACCAACTGAAATTGCGAAAAGAATATCAGCTGTTTCAATTTTGGAAAACGAATTCTGCCAAAATGCATGAAATAGCATATTTTTTTCACGATTTCATAGTTGGTGCCATAGTAAAAGTGTTTGTTATCATTTAAGCACATGTATATCTTAAAATGATTAAATGAGTTAATGTCACTCTATATAAGTATCTAGGTACCTAGAAACTGAACGACTAATTATATTAACGATAACTCAATAAAACATCAAAGAAAGTCGACTATGTCGTAAACTTTACATAGGCAAGTAACACCACACTTTTCATACTTATCTTCTACGCAATAAAGAGCAGCAAAATAATACTCACATTAACCAGCCGCACGTCCCAATGCCTCAGCGGTATGGTGTCAGGTTTGGACACCGGCAACAGAAGGCGCAATGGACGGGACCCGCTATGGACGTGGGTGGGCAGCTCGCCATCTGAACCGTCGGGTCCCAACGCCCACAGCACTTGGATTGTGTCCTCCTGGAAAGATATCGGGAATAAATAACAAGTGGTTTTTTTTATTACCTTGAGACGGACGGTCCACCTAATGGAAAGCGGCAAGGTCATCCAGGACATCTGCAACCTAAGGGTAGCGGATATGGTGCCGGCCTTTGAGGTACCTATAGACATGCTTTTTGAAGAATCCCATGTTATATTGCAAAGGAAAGGTTGTTATGTGTGTCGTATATGGAACTATCGGATATCCGCTTAGGTATACGACCAGCTCACTGCCATTAATCTCGAAATTCAATTAACAAAGTTGACTACATTCGTTCTCTTTCGAATGGCTTTGTTCCGGATTCTCCCTTAAGAGGAAAACTTACGACAGTGTGCTTCATGACCGGACACTGAGACATGTCTCACACCGTCAGTGTCGAGGTCATGGACGTTGGCCAAGGACGCAGACAACTTCCACCTTAGCCTACCCATTACCACGAAAAGAGATCGAAACGTAGGAATAATAGATAAATCTATCTTTCGAGTTCGTAATTTTGATATTATCATAACAATTCGTAAGGTTCGTAAAAGCAAACACGAACTAATTTTAAATGACACAGGGACAACTTATCAATCGACTCAAACATTATTGGTAAGTGAAAACTGTAGGACAAACTAGTGCTTGTCAACAGCTATACCTATACAAAGTGATATAGCTTTTCAACAGCACACACTAAGCATAAGTAACACTCCAGAGTGACTAGCACCAGTGTGTTTAGTGACTAAACTCCTTGTCCAAGTATCTGTAGCTTAAAACTAGAGGAGTAGGCTATACACTTCACTAGGTTGTATATCTGTACTTTGCTTGTTCTAAGTACTTCTTAGTTTTTTTTTATGTTACATAGCAGACAAACAGGCCCTGATGGAAAGTGGTCACCGCCGCCTATGGACATCAGCAACACCAGGGGAGTTACCAATGCGTTGCCCGCCTCTAAAGAGACCTCTAATATACCTCTTGAACGATCCCATGTCATAGTCCAAAGGAAACACTGTGGCTGGGAGCTCATTCCACACCCGAATCGTACGAGAGTAGTTTGTCATCATAGAGTCAATATATTACTTTAAATAAACATCTGTTTTGAAAATTATTTAACCGCCTCGATCCCTGCCCGACCGCGTATCGAAGCTGTAACTTCTGCGTGGCAGACCGGCATTTTAATATTTATTTATTTGCTGTCCAATGGTACATAAGGTCTACTCAGGGGCCTAATTGACTTTCACTGTGACATCTTGAATTCGTCATTTTTTCTAGCCACATATCTCCATTAATAATTGCATTGATATGTCTATTGCAGCCAAAAAATATTTTCTCAACTATCTTTGGCAGTCGTATATTGTCGAGGAACAGTTTCAGTGACGTTTTAATACAGTTGTTTGGCTAGAAAAAATTTCGAATTCGAGATGTCACAGCTATAAGAATCGTCCCCAGGTCGTTGGATAGGTCTAACGCGTACATTTCCCGCATACACTCTTAGCTCCCCTTAATATCCCAATTCGGAGCATAAGGCTGAAAGCGACCCATCATTTATCAAGTTTTGTGGCTCCCCAAGTTTTGAGAGCCTCCCACTGAAGTTGATAAGTCAATTAGCGAACCTCTTTATAAGTGAAACCACGGCCCTTGAATCTTGATGCGCCATGTTCAGTCAGTAATTGGATTATCTCAATTACTATAGTGCGGCTCGTGACGAGTGTATAAAGCCGACACTGTGAAGGCTTGCTTACAAGGAACTGCCTGTATTCGGAATGTAAGCGGAATTTGTAAAGATAATAAGTTGGCTTGGAAGCTGGCGAGTACCTAGGTCGGAAACATTCCTGATTTCTGTATTGGTTGTGTGTTTCAACGCATTGGTTGCACCCCTGGTGTTGCTGATGTCGATAGGCGGCGGTGACCACTTTCCATAAGGCAGCCCGCTTATCTGTTTGTTGGCCGTATAAAAAAAACGGGTTGGCAGACCAATTATTCTCAACTAGTCACCTTTTTGGGCACCGATATAGAAGCCCGTCTGATGGAAAGCGGTAACTGTTGTCCATAACATCTGCGTTTTATGCACTTATAAAAATGCAGGACAGCAGGTGTGTTGTCACTGCAAGGACTATCATGTAAAATGTGGGACCGCAGGTGCGTTGTCACTGTGAGGACTAAGATGATTGATGCTTCTTTCCTGTAATTGCACTGGTTACCTCATCTTTCATACCGTTAGCCGCAACAAAACAATGCAATCACTGTTGCTTGTCGGTAGAAATAGATAAGGTGTGGTATCTACTCTTCCAGGTGGACGCCTCGGGCTTGACAATTCTACCACTGGTTATAGCCAGTTAAGCACATATGATTTCACTTTTCACTTTGACTCAGCCAGGCTTCGTTGCCACTCTATCAGGTCATACGTACTTTGTGAAAATCATAATCATTTCCATACGAATATAATGATGAATATAATCCTAAAGATGTAGGGCCATTACAGTATGGTATTAGAGGCACTACATTTTGTTATTTGAGTAGTTGTAGACGTCAATGCTTAGGTAGCCCAAGGCTAACTCAATGTTATCTTCTAACATCCTCAGATTTGTTTGATGTGTATGAGATCATCAAGGCATAGTCCAACATATTCTTAAGCGCCAATTGTAGGTTAAGCATTTTGCATCTATAATAATAAAAAAATAACTTACCTATCTTTTTACATACTAATGACCTTGACTTAAAGACTATAAAAGAACAGCTACCGACAAGTAAGATAGGTATAAAGAAAACATACCCCAATAACGAAGTCCTGTCTATCGCAGGTATCGAGCTGCCTCCTGAACTCAACAGTGGTGTGGGTCGCATTCTGGTATCCGGATATCAGCTCGTAGTTCTGCACATCATCAGCTACCGCCCTGTCAGCGAATGGCAGTCCGTGGCAATCCTGCAAAGAGTAGTAACGTTAGACTTCTTGTAGCTAGCACCCCATGTTTGTGTCATTCTCTCTTTATAATTGTATGCCTACAGCCCCTGACGTTTTCACAGTTCAGTTCTTTTCGGGACCAAAAGTGCCCTATGAGCATGACGTCTGCCCGTAATATTGGTTTCAAGGGTGGCTAGGAGCTTATATCTCTCGTTTCAAATATATTCTATGAAAATATCCGGACAAGTTAAACTTATTTGATAAATCTTTAATTTTTGTATTTTGCGCCCTGTACTATCTATAGATAGGTAAGTAAGTAGTCCTATAGTAATTTCACTGTAACTTCTGAGTGTTAATATCTCTTACCCACCACTTAATAATTGTTATTTTTTTTGTCATATGGTAAGCAAGCGGGCCACCTGCTAGAAGGGGTCACCGCTGCCTATAGACATTAGCAATACTAGGTGTATCCTAATGCGTTGTCCACCTTTAAAACACGTTGCTTTTGTAACAAAAAGGTAAATGTCAAAGCCACGATTCCCCAAATCCCGTCCCTATGGAGTACGGGAAACTTAAATACTCAGCGACAGGTTTTGTTTCACAGTGAAATAATAATCTTTATTTAGTTACAAATTAGAATTCTTCCCCGAATTAATTGGGTGTTAAAACCTTTAACGATTAAAGCACTCTGATTGATCAAAGCTCTATAAAGGGCAATCTAACGAACGATCGACCAGACAAAGAGCGAGCATTTTAACATTCTTCAAATACTCTCAGTTTATTCGTAAGTCTGAAGCTTACGTTCTGACCTTTCCTGCCTTTGTACTCCTGTGCCTCCCATTCAAGGAGCTACAGACAACTTTAGCAAAAAATGACGGACAAAAAAAGCGAATTAAAAGGAAACGGCAGATGATAGAACCCTGAAATAGAACGACAGATGTCCCGAAGTGTGCAATGGAGATAAATAATAATGTTATTATTTTGTTCGTCTTTTTTCTGGCGCAGATGTTGGGCGCACGTGCCGCGAGCACCTGGCTTCACCCGTAATGATAGGGTCGCTTAGCCAAATGTCATCCAATACTTGAAGAATGTTATCGGGCTCAATGATAGCAACCTGGCGGCTAAAGGCTTTGAATGGGGCGCATCTTCGTTTTCGATATCAATATGCCGTCCCATCATTAACCCTAAATGGACAGCCAGACATGAACACAAGAGCATCTATCCACATTTTGCTTATTTGTCAGCCATTTAAACGTGTTAACGTGCTATCCTATATCCTATATTAAGCATCTTTTGTCAATATCCCGATTGTGATCTCGTGCGCTAGGGCCCGAGGTCCGCCTTGACCATGATCCAGGATTTGGCAGGTCAGGTTTACAGTAGAGCTGCTGCCGTCTGTCCTATTTGTTAACAGGATTCAGGATCAGGATTGGATGGCCCGGTTGCAAGACGGACGCTCTCGCTACTCGGCCACCGCAGCTTAATATTCACGGTCAATGCGGACCCGCGGACCCCGATCTCAGGCCACTATTAACGCCAAGATGATAAGATGATTATACAAGCGTATTTCCTTGTTTTTCAGTTTTGTAAACAAATGACGTAGTACAAAACTATAATGTCTCAAAACACGCAGCGAACAAAAGACAACTTGTAACAAACCGCACAAAGGATAAATAGGGTCATGTCGGTTGAAATGTCATCGTAGATAAACGAACGGAAATGCGTCTTGGAGGATGTCGGCGACACGAAATAACCAGTGTGTGAAATGAGGAAATCAATAGCATACCACACCATTTGACTCCGCTAATAGGGTCGTTCCATGCCCCATTTCGCGCAAAGATTACAACAGTGTGTATGTACGTCGGTGGCCGATTGGTTAAGGCGACTCGTACGCGAGAGGTTCCGGGTTCGAATCCCACTGCGGCCATGTGGCCAATGACTCTTTTCTTAGTTATAACTATCATTAGGTGAAAGCTAACCGATGCTCTTACGGTGAGGGAAAACAGTGATGAAACCTGCACATTCAGGCGACTGGTCCAATTTGGTCAGATTCCCCTGATAGCAGGGTCATGGAAGTCATATGGCAGTCGCTCCACTGTAATTATCTGATCTGCCAAATCCTAGATCATGGTCAAGGCGGACTCCAGGTCCTCGTACGCGAGAGCACAACCGAGAAATTAACGCCAAGACAACTACTATTACACCAAATTGTAAAATCTGTCCACAAAACTTCAAAGGCGGAGTCCAAGTTGATTTAATCACCGACATAACGTACTAACCATCTTTAATTAAAGTTCGCTTTATAGCTGAGGTATTCCCGATTGAAAATGCCAACGGAAGTATTATAGCCACAATAAATTGGCTAAAGCAATCATAAATAATGGGACCAAAAAAGCGAGGTGTCGCTTCGTGAATGCAAATTAAGAATGGATATTTTAGAATTCGAGCGCTCGACATACCAGTTTGAGTACTATAGTAGAGGAAGTGAAAAAAATATACTTAAGAATTGAGACATTGGCCATTAAACGTGTTTCGCATGAAATTGTGACGTAGTTTAGGATATAATTCGAGTAGGTATGAGGTGGACCGTGGGAATACTACTTGCGTCTTTCAGTACGTCAGTCATACGTGTTTGAGTCAGATTATTTACATCCCAGCTGACCCTCATTGTCATTGTTGTTCAAACCGGCCAAGTAGGTGCTCAGACTTACACAATACGCTATAAAAGAATGATGTAAAACGATTAAAATGTAGCGTTCTAAATGAACTATGGAAGTGTGGTTTAAATTTTAGAAGTTTAGTCTGTGTGAAGAATTGTTACGTTTTTGGGGCTATATATAACATACGGTGTGACCGCAGATATATAAATTGAAATTAAAATTAAAAGTTTGATCGTTTTCGTAATCTGACACAAATTTTGACATTTTTGACATTTGTTGTATGAGTTTGAGATTTACGAACGATAACGAAACCAATGAGCAGTTTTCCAATAGGTATCTAAAGCATTCCTAGCCACTCACTAGATGGCGCCCCGACAATTTTGGTGATTAATAATCGCTTGTTATAGGTTCTTTCTTACCAAACAGGATATAAACACTGGGTACGTTGTATTGGATAATATCGTATTTGTCAATAGTTTTCCACCATTTTAGAGGTTGTAATAATAATGGAACAAAGTGCCAACTTCTATAAATATTTCTTTTTACACTTCGTTTAACCTTTAACAGTTATGGTTATATTAATAAACATTTTATTTTTAAGTTTAGTATTATTTGGCTGCATGAAATCACAGCAACCATTAAAAGGATTACCAAAATTGTAGGAGCGCCATCTATTTATGCTTTTTGAAACCAACTATCAATACCTACTGGAAAACTCCTCATTAGATAGTAAGTTTACACTAATTCAACAAAACCCTAACCTAAATATCATAAACATAAAGTAACTGTCATCATCGTCATCATCATCCTGGCGTTAAATCCCGGTTTCACATTTGCGCGGCACGCGAGGGCCGAGGTCCGCCTTAACAACCCTAAATATCTGTACAAAGCCTGTACAAACTGTACTCATCGTGATCAGTTCACCATGTTCGCAATACCATCCCTATTGCGTCACGAATATCGAATATCATTTCGTCTGATGTATTCCATTTTCACATCCCGCATTCTCTTGATAGACGTCTCCATGAGATCAGTACCCACGCGGCTCAAGCCCAGGAAAGGCTCGAAGCAAACGGCGTCCATCAAAATCCCTACCATTGCGTAAGAGCTATTCTATTGTGCAATTTCATCCAAATTCATGCGGAAACATTAAAATTCTTTCTACGTTCCACACAAAAGAATAAGTTTTGAGAATCGGCCTGATGGTTCGCATGAGAATGGCGACACAATGGGAGTGCCCGTTTTAAAATGTTGGATGTGGATCCGCGAAGCAATTTCCGTGGTACATTGTAGATTCACCTTTCATACAAAGCTGTGCTTGCAATGGCATTACCGCTGTCTACCTGGGTGCGGAATGCGAATTATACGGGTGGTTTTATCGATGATCGCCATGTGCAACGGTGATGCTTGTAAGCTTTGTGAGTCTACAAAAGTTAAGCAACGTATCGATGCCGGTAGCTGGATGGGTAACCGCGTCGTACTTTGCGGATCGAAATTCAGCACCGCAACGAGCTCGGTACTCGTTATGTACCTTTTTTTTCTGTTAGACAAGCCGCTATCTCATCCAGTGGTAAGTGACGATGCGTTGATGGAGCACGTCTAGGAACAGCCTATTCACTCTAGCCTTGAACTAGGAGGTTCAAGGCCGTTGGCGAAACGAGAATTACAAAGATTTCCTGCTGGGAAACCTGAGACTGGTTAAACAGTCTCGAGAGCAAATTGTATTTTTGCGTTTTGTATTATGGACTATGTAATTTTTATAAATTAAGATATTTTTGTTATTGCAATCATTGCTCATAAAAGAAGGTCAATTTTTGTATCACGCCTTTTGAAAAGCGAAGCGGCGCGAATCTTAATATGATATTGCCATACAAAAATGGACCTTATTCAATGAACGTATTGTTCATTCATTCCACTTGAACTTGCTCTCACTCATTTTTCTTCTGAATTTAGCCAGGTACAAAACTCAACAGTTTTGTAGACAAGGAACCTATTTAGTGAAACAGCGTTAGCTAAGTCCCATAAAACGTCAAAAAAGGAGTACTTATGTTCATTTGACGAAACCATGCAACAAAAGCATACAAGTCACAGTTTGACAGAACCACGTAACGAACCAATGGAATCAAATCACCGTATTCAGCCACAAACTCATTATGCACACCAATTCGGTCGCAAAGCAATAAATGAAACAGCTTTTGTGACTGTTGATGACATACGTCATTTCTCCCTTTAAAAGTTAGAGTACCTACATCCCTTCCTGTCAGAACCTTTATGGATACCCGTAAAGTTGTAACCCAATTTGCATTTACGGAAGTCAGGCTATTGCGTCTAGTTAGATAGTTACAATTAGTTGGTCAGCGTTAGATGGATAGGCGATTTTCGTCTCTATCGACATTAAATTAAAGTGAAATATAGTTAAATTTATTAGGATGTACAGTCGGCCAAGAAAGTGGTTCATCACCCCAAGGTTGATATTCTGTTGAATGAGAGTGAAATATAGTTCAATCCATTAAGATGTACAGTCGGCCAAGAAAGTGATTCGTCAGGCCAAGGTCGATGTTCTGTTGCACTTAATAAAATTACAAGGTTGATTGATATTAAAGGGCTGAACCTTGTCATTTTGGTTACAATGGAAGTTTTGAAAAAAGTGATAAACCACACTCTTGGCCGACTTATAAGAGTCAAACGAGCAAATTTTTTATTTCCGTTTAGAACTAAAGCTTATTTTTTTTTATTGAAAGCGAGTACTTACACAGAGTTTCGAATTGCACGCGTGTGAAGACAATGAAACAACGATACTAGCGCACTAGTTTCCGCCCGGGGCTTCCCCCAGTTGAACTCGGTTACATAGTGATCCCGTGGGAACTATTACGTATTTCGAGATAAATAATAATATTTAACTAATTTATGTGTTATGATTACACTACTCATAACGTAATAGCTTTTGTTCGCGACTCTGTCCTCGTAAAATTCGGTTAGCCGCCACGTTATTGCCGTGTTCCCGCGGGAACTACATTTGGTTTACTAGTGGACCCGGCGCGACTTCGTTCGCGTGCATCTACTTTACCTCTATCTTTCCATATTTATTGCTTATAAACCTTCTTCTTGATTCACTATCTATTGTTGCAAACCTCATTAAAGTCCGTTGCGTAATTTATAAGATCCAGAAAGCGGGAAGCGATTCGTTCTATGTATAGAACTTATTTAAAAAACAATAACTCATATAAGCTCCAAACATGTAAAGTTTATTCAAAATCACACGCGTAAAAGAGACATAAACTAATTATTCATCCTCAAAAAATAATACGTCCCGGTTGTGCTATCGCGCATGAGGGCCCGGGGTCTGCCTTGACCCCGATCCAGGATTTGGCAGATCAGATAATTACAGTGGAGCGACTGCCATCTGACCTCCGTAACCCTGGCCTGACTCAAAAACCTTCTTCCACCGTATGTAGATACGTTACCTACTACTCTAATGAGGTCACCTTAGTATAACTAAAGAGTTGTACCATTGGGTGTGTCCAAAGCGAGCATCGAATTAAAAGAATTAACATTTAAACCTTGTCTCGTGCATACGTAAGCATTAAAGTGCAGGTGTGTACCCGCATGCACCTTGCAGCATGAATTACTCAATAGCCCGTGGTTTGAATGTAATGTCCTACATAGAAATGCTGGCAAAATATAAAATACAATTCATGTTTAGACGTCTAGTAAGTCATTTTGAATAGGTAAGTAGGAGAAAAAATTGTGCAAAAATGTGAAAGTATATTTTTCTGTTGTGAAATACTTAGCTACTTCGTGAAAAGTAATAATAATATGAATATATTAAGTAGCAAATAAAGTATTAAAATATAATTATGTAGTCCGTATTAATTGTAAAAACCGCACTCTAACTATACTAACTTCTTCTCTATTATTAACTTCTGTTATGGATGGAGCCGTCGTCATTTATTTTACTTACTCGTAGGTACGTATTGGGTCTTAACGGCGTTTTTTTTCGGAATTACACATTTGCTCGTAATATTTTTAATTGTACTTAATACGTAAAAATTAATACTTTATTTTGAAAATAGAGTATGTAAACCAATAAGTCCCTAAATTGAAATAAATAAAAAATACTCATGTTTTTAAGGGTTTGAAAATATCAGTTTTCATATGTGGTCAGTTTTGCCTTTTTAACCAAATGTGTAGAGTGTATGTAATTTTATAAAAAGGATAGTTATCAAAATGAAATGGTATGCTCAGTTAGCTTAATGTCGTCTGATTACACATACAAAAATTAATCGTAATAGGATTTAAAAGAAAATTTAAAAATTTGCTTGTACCTATAAAAAATTGCAGTTTCCATCATTATCGCCATATAACTAATATTCTTTATAACGTTATAACGATAATCATTTTAATTCAGCTCATTACCAAAAATAACATGAATTCCAAAAATCTTAAAAAATAATTCAATCACAACTAAAATTTTGTAACAGGTATCTCAATAAATTTGTAAGTACCAATATCGGCTTGCATTATTACTTAGCAGTTTATCTCCACCGAGATACGCGAAGGAATGCCCCACTGATCATTGAAACAAGATTACCGACAAACATTTTCTGTTTATTTATGAGCCAGCCGAGCCGATTGATTTAGATAACCGACGGTATGTCACTGCGGACGTGGTTCAATAGAATATTTCAATAAATATTATATTTTTATTTACATTCGTAGGCATTCAAGCGTTGTACATTATCACAAGGCATATTAGAATCGAGGTAGGTAGGTAGGTAGATGGTATGCAATGCATCGATTTTGGTGACATAAACATCACAAGTTTGGCCGTTCCTTACATTTAATTTGAGTACTTTTATGGAACATTATATATTATCGAGAGCGTCGGTGGCCGAGCGGTTAGGGTATCCGAATCTAAAGCGAGAGGTACCGGGTTCGAATCCCGCTCGGGCCATGTACCAATGACTCTTTTCTGAGTTAGGTATGTACATTAGTTGAGTCCTAACTAATGCTCTTACGGTGAGGCAAAACATCGTGATGAAACCTAAACATTCAGGCGATGTGTAACCATAATCCAATCTGTTCTGGTCCCCTGGTAGCAGGGCCACGGAGGTCAGACGGCAGATCTGCCAAATCCTGGTCGAGATGGACACCGGGCCCTCGTGCGCGAGACCACAACCGAGACATTAACGTTAGACGATTATCTTTTTTTTGTAATAGAGAGTACTTTATTGTACAATGTTAAAAGAGAATTTCACATCCGCCTCAACCTGGAAGGGCTCCATCCATCCCTAACATGTCCAAAACGAAACAAAACAAAAAACTATCAAAATATATATGGAAGCCTGGTATTTGACTTACTTATTGTCGTCATACACAAGATATTACACTCCGTGGTTTCAAGATACATAAAATCGCATTGAAAACTAGAACATCTGCACTCCTAAACATAGTCCTGCCAACATCTAATAGCTTCCTGCGCCCTTACCAGGTTCCATTACACTTTGTAATGGAGATCTGTCAGCGTCTTCCGGTTCGTGGTGCTCACGAAGACCCTTTGACCGTAATAGACTTTGAGGGCACCGTAGGCTATCCTACGATATTAACTACAAGAAAAAATACACTTTGTAGCGATAGTTGAAGTCTGGCACGTTTGGAATAGTAAAAAAGTTTTTTTATTAACTTTTGACTTTACGTAGCGATAGTGCTTACTTTAAAAAAACGGGTCTGCCTGACATCCCCTTGTCAGTTTTTCTGACTAGCGAAACTGCCAAGAGGATGCACATAAAGAGGATAAGTACTATTGCTAAAAAAAGTCGAAATGCTGGGACGCCATACATTTTTTGCCTTATGTTTTGCGGACCTCCTAAACCTCTATCCCTACAAATTAGAATTTATCTTATACACGATGATGTACGACAACCTACGGAGTCCTTACAGTCTATTAGGGCCTTCTAAAGATGCAAGACGCAGCCTCGTCACAGCCAGCGTTTGTAATACGGTCCGGTTGTCATTATGACAGGAGGCAACCCCAAAGCGTCCCCCATTAATTCAACGCCCGTACCGCCTATAACGTGTGATAAACTCCACACGAAAAGTCTTAACACTGAATTCATTTAAAACGCCACAAAACATATGAAGAATATTAAGTAACTTGACCGAAAGTTACGTGATGAGGGTACAGGTCTCGCAATTATTTGTTAGCGTGAGAATGCTGAGGCGATTAGTCATATTTGGTTTGAAAATCTAAAAATGTTCATGGAAATTCTTTTAAAGGCTGCTGAGAAAGGTAAAAAAGGCATTTCAGCAATAGAGATATGCGAGCAGGAGTCTATCTCATCGCAGGCTCCGGTGTTTAACGGCTGCATTGACCTTTTTTTATCCCCTAGGAAGGCATACGGACGAATGGTCCACTTGAAGTAAAAGTGGCCACCGTTATCCAGGACATCTACAATCTAAGGATAGCGGAAGCGGTGCCGGCCTTTAAGGTACCTTTGTAGACATGCTTTCTGTAGAACCCCATTAACATTGACATGGGGTCTCCACTACTTTCGGACGCTATACCTAGTGCAAAGGAATGATTTCGGGATGGAGGTCATTCCACATCTTGCGCGTGCGCAGAAAAAAGGCTCGCGGTGCCCGTACGTTAGTTAAACCTGCGCTTATCGGTTAACTGCCAGGCCTGGGTCTATACCGGGGCAGATGAAACTATTTCCATATGTGGCTAACAAGACTCCTTCGGAAGCATACGTAACCGGACTTTCGTAACCAGTTACGTACCAAACAAAACTGATTTCGATTAAAGAATAGTTTTTTGTATTTGTAGACAAATTCACCTAAGCAGTAGGGAGCGACCGCAAATATCTCGCGAAAATGAGTTGCGCTTCACCTTTGAGAATGCACTAACAATAAATAACGTCTCATAGTCACAGCAAAAGTAGAACATAACTTTTAATAAATTGAACTTTTTAAAAGTTATCCTGAGCAGACACCAAAGACAGCAGACAATTTGCTTAGTTCCATTTCGTACAACTACAAAGATATTACAGAGCCCCCAACTTGAAACTTTTTCAATAACCATTTGCTTTCTGAGCTCTTACTTGTCTTACGTAACTTCAAGTCTCGAAGGTAGACCCGTACAATTTAGAAAAAATACTATAGACACTCCAATTGCCTTCAAAGCAGGGTCATAAAAGGAATTTCTATGACGAATGGCATCGCAAGAATTTTGGATAGCTCCAATTTGATGTTGCCTTGGTATGCGTGATTAGGTTATGCCCAAGGGTAAAAGGATATTTAATCGATTTTAACCCATCGATCGTAGTCAGAATGAGGATTGATTATAGATTGGTTTCACTTCCTGCTTTTAATCGAATTTGTTTGAAGTTGAAGTGATTTGTTTATGAATGCCGTGAATATGTGTTGGCAAACCTTTTGTGTTTGGTTCATAACGTTATTTAAATTAGGGATAGTTCCCTTGTAGATCCCAGACTACGCAAAATGGTTCAGTTGGTTAACATGCCGGTCGCCAGGCAGAGGTCTCAGGTTCGATTCCGGGCCGAGCAGAAATTTAAATGCATAATTTTAATTTCTGTTGCGGTAGTATGTATAATAAGCATATATTAAAAAAGTATATAAGTTGTTTATCAGTTATGTAACACCCATAACAAGCTTTGCTTACTTTGAGGCTAGATGGCGCTGTGTGAATTTGTCCACGAATATTTATTTATTTATAAAAGTATATATAATATAAAAAGTAGTCTAATAATACTTTTCAGAGATGTTCCTTGAACCTTCACCTACGCTCTTAGCCTAGGTAAATATACGAAGCCATCATTCACAGTAATTGAAGTCCCTCGGGCAGCTTCGGGTATTTCGGAATTTTATTCGACGTTTAACACGTTCTGTCAGACACCTAATGTTAAATATACGATATATTAGCGTTAATGTCCCGGTTGAGGGCCCGGGGTCCGCCATGATTTGGCAGTTCAGTAATAACAGTGGAGCGACTGCCATCTGACCTCCATGACGCTGCTACCAGGGGAACCTGACAGATTGGATCATGGTTACACATCCAGTCGCCTGAATGTGCAGGTTTCATCACGATGTTTTCTCTCACCGTAAGAGCATCGGTTAGGGTTCAACTAATATATATACATAACTCAGAAAAGTCATTGGTACATGGCCGCAGCGGGAATGTTATATATACGATAATAGGTACATATATTGTAAGCCAGAATGAACTCATCGGACTAATAAGACTATTTACAATTCCGCCACAACTATTACAAATGGGCGACACGCCTAAATAGCTATAATTCGTCGCCATGCCACAAGACACCGCATGGCTACACACTTCACATATTTAACAGGCTACTAAGAACCTTGTTTTACACGTATTTGTGATCGGAATTTAGACATTGCTAATGGAAATTTTGAACCAATTTAGATAACACTTAGTACATTATGATATATCGTATTTTAGTATGAAAACAATATGATGAAAAAGTTCTTGCGCATTTAGAAATATAACGGGAAATCAGACGTCTCTCTACCACGTGGGTAGGTATTATCTCAAATAAGCTTCTTAGAGCTGAAACGTGTCAAGAAAGGTTCACAGCAACGAGACAAATCAGGTAAAAGCACCTCTTGAATCGTAAATTGTGAAGACAATATCAAAAATAGAAACGCTTCAGAGCACCAGGAAAACAGTTTTTTTTCTCTAACAACACGTAACAAACAACATTGTTTCATACTTGGCTGAAGCTTGGAAATAAACAAATTAGATGTGCAATGAACGACAATCGAAAACGTTGTCAACTAGTAGAACATTATTACCTACATTAAGGAAACAAAACATTATATAAACAGCAAAATATTACCGCGAACTTAGTCGTATATTTCACAAGATGACTGTGTCAGCCAAAACAACTGGTTAGCGCTGGGTCTGAATTTATGTATTTACATAAGCATAACGTATCCAGTGACTCACTGTACGTGACTGTACTCCAGGGAGCGTGTGACAGACAGAGGGCTTACTGAGACAGTTGTGTGCAAAATTGATTTCTTTTCGGTAATCCCAAAAAATGCGACGGCGCGACGATTCCCGCGGAATACAAATGTCGACATGATAAGTTTGTTTTGTTCTAAGTAGCAGTTGACAGCAGTTTTCTTTTTGTATCAAACTATATAACTTCATTCGCGTGGCGTGGCCTATCCTACATCTATTCTACACCTACCTTACCCCTTTTTTCTTGCTTATAAACCTTTCTCTTGAATCACTATATATTGTTGAAAACCGTATTAAAATCAGTTACGTTGTTTAAGAAATCTGAGCCTACATATACACAGATATAGACGCATAGAGACCGACCAGGTGTAGGTAGATTAGTGGCCACGTAATACTTTACGTAGTAGGTTAAGTATTGAATTCCCTACCCATATAAAATCGTTTTATTTATTTACACTGACCTTTAACGTTTGAAGATTCATTATAATTCATTTTATCCTTATCTTCCACTTAGATAAAACAATATTTTCAATCGTCACCCCAATCTGAACAATTTGACAGCCTTTGTGTTTAATTGCTTTCGAAAGTTGACTCAACTCTTGTTTGAAGGACGTCTGCAAAAGCAGAATCCGTTCAGGACTTTTATTAGAATTTGAAAATTCTTGTCTCCAAAATTAAGTCTTGGAACGTTATTGCTACCTTTCTTCTGCGAGTAAGGTATAATTTATGCAACGTGTTAAACGAAAAGAGAATTCCTTTTGTGTACGTGAGCTGGTCGCTATCTACCTTTGACTAATGCAAGCCTCGGTACAAATGTGGTTAACCGTTTGTTACATTATCCTGTACTTGTATGGCTTTCAAAGGAGCGTAATAAGGCTGCCTTTTTCAATAATCGACATTACGATTCAGCCATTTTAACATTTTACGATGGTATTGGAAGGCTTGTTATTGTGTAATATATAGGCGTCTTTTAAGTAAGAATTTTTAAAGTACCGAAGCTATACATTGGATAGGAAGAGAAAATCCCTATTTGTAAAAAGAAATGCCTCGACTGACTGAATCATAGTCACCCAGTTCAAAACCACACAGTCTCTAAAATTGGAACCCGTGTTAAAATGAGGTCACATAAAAAGCGGATATAATAACTTTCAGCAAAACATAGTTCAGTTAACGACGCACTACTTCTTTCAATTTAAAAGCAATAAGACCTTATAAAACGATGGCTTAAAAGTAGTAAAGAAGTTTTGCCGGCACAATCAATCCTAGACAAAAGCGAAACTTCACACAAGTTATATAAAATAATTTATGAGTAAAGTAAGTACCTACGATACAAATATTTTGTTTATCATACCCATGTCGCGATCGCAGAAATACATTAAAGTACTGCACAGAATAATTCCATTAATATGTATGGAAATAATGGAAAACAACTAGTTTCTGTACAAGACCTATTCAATAAGGTAATAACCTAATTCAACCAAAGATTTAGATTAAAGATCTGCTAAAATAACTTTAGAACATAACGTAACAAAAGCAAGAGATAGTTCATACAAAGCTAAGCTATTTATTTATTTATTTATTTATTTAACCATTTATTGTGCACAAAGAAAGTTACAATAATATGTAGGACTTATGAATTTTGTCGCATCGAATCTCGACTCAAAGAGCTGTGTCAGGCAAAATAAAGCAGATTACTTGTGTTCGCCGTGGTAACAAAGTATTCGTGTGAGCCCGAGACAAAGTTCTATTTAGGTGTCAAAGACAACGACGAAGCCGTTGCATTTTAGATTAGATCTGCATTGTCACCGGCTAACAATTTTGCTGCGCGACACGTGGAAATGGTCGGACACAAAGAAATATGCTAGTTGAAAGATTTAAGGAAAGCATTTGACAGACAGATTAATAAAAATAATATAGAAAAGGGAGCAGTTGGCAAACATGTAAAGTATGTACGAAGAGAGAATATGGATGTACAAAATGGCAATCAAAGTGACAAAAACATGTAAGCAATCCAAAAGATATGGTTGACGACATGTCATAAAGGCAAGTTATTGCCAATATAAACCTCGGTGTACGTGTTCCAAACAGTCGTTCAATTATAGGGTTCTCTGTCGAAAATAAACCAGTTACACCGTAGGCGAAACAAGACAAAACAGCTAATGACAGGCATTACCTCGGTTTAGAGCCGAGCACGGAGACAGCGATGCCACCGACACGGTTCGGTGCATGGGACGTTGACGTTACGAAAACCGCAGAGCAGACTATTGTCTTTTGTAACTATGGTAAACTATTTACATGGACGCGGGAGAGGATAGAGCCGGCGTCGAGGCGTCTAATCTAAACCGGGTGCAGGTTTCTAGTTAGCTTGTAGCAATCCAAACTAATTTATAACTGCGTAAGTAACTCTTTTTGTCTATTACGATTACACCGCTTAACAGGTTTTGATAAAATTTGGCAAAGACATAGTTGGCAACCTAGTCAAGGACATAGGCAACATTTTGTCTAAAAAAAAATACAGAATTTTACTCGAAGTCGCGGACCAAAATTAGTAAGTAAGTAAGCAGCAAGATTAATTTCAATCTGGTACCGTATTTACCTGTAAATTCGATTCCGACAGAAATATCAAAAGGACAATCAATGGTAAAATGCAAGAGATTCGGTATAACTGCAATACCCCACCAACAGCGAATACAGTGAAAAGGCCAGACTCAAGTAAAACAGAAAAATACATGGCAAATAGATAGATAGGAGTTTATGTTTATGGGGGTCAAACCCACGACCTCGTCGTCAGCAGACAGTGTCACGGCTGCAGGATCAGTCACACACAAGTAAGTAGCTAATAATTGGCTGTTACTTTGTGTAGAACAGTTGACTAATAATATAATATAATGACTATAATAATAATGTGTTGAACGTTAATGTCTCGGTTGTGTTCTCGCATACGCGAAAACCACGCCAGCATCCGCTCCGTGTGATATTACTTGTTAGACCCTAAACTAAAATCAATATGGTTTCAAGAAGACATCGTTGATTTTATAGCTCTCGTTGTAGTCACCTAAACTTGGCAGACATCCAGATGGTTGGAGAAATCGAAGTGTACTGGTAGAGGATATTTCCAACTAGAATATGATAGCAGCGTGTTCTACATTATCTATTCTTAGATAAGCTTTTTTGACAACAAATTAGAAGGTCAGAATTAATAATAGGCGTCGAAGAAGTTCGATAAGCCCATCGAAATTGAAATTTGACTAATCTCGTCACTTACACTGATCAATCTCGAACCATTTCGCAGTTTGCAAGACGTACCAATTTAGCAGATAATATCTGTTAATGGACTTGAAATTCGGACGAAGTTCGCAGACTTGAGGCGACCTTAATCAAAGTCGAAACACTTGTGATGTGATTAATGCCACTTCATATCAAAACAGAAATAGAACTTTCAAATGAATGCATAATGTATACCTTAGTACACCAAATCTGCATTACATTTTAAAGCATAAACATTCTACGAAACCCACTTTAGTTGCTCACAAAACCATCTGGAGATTCGCAAGTGAAATTAAAAATGAAGCTGGAAGTAATCCCGGCGTAGAAGAATTCACGTGAGAAAACCGCGCCAGCTGCATAAAAGGTAAATCTTGATTAAACTCCACTCACCAAGACTTGAGCGTTGCCATTCCTGTCGTCCACCCAAGCGACTACCAAATCAGCTCCTCGCATATTCCTCGCCGAATTAAACCCTATGCCGACGTAACCACGGGTCCTCGCTTCCAAGCGAAACGTGATGCTCGAATCCGAGTTGACCCATTTTAAAACGACGTCCCCCTTATCGTCCAATCTTTCTGTGTGCGCCCACGTCAAACTGGACTCGTAAGATTTCGAATCGAAAACGTCTCTTCGGTGCCTTGGCTTGTATTGATTCACTATCTGACTAGTCTGTGCACTCTTTTTTTCTACTTGTAACAACCGTAACGCTGCCGAGTTCTGTGTAGGGTTCGATGGTAACTCGTTTGGCTGCACGTGATGCTTCCTCGGCAGTTTTGCATCGCAAAGTAAGATCGCGCCTAAAGCTAAAACTGTTTGTATATGCATTTTCTTCGTTTCAACTGAACTGGTTCATTCCATTAGGTATTCCATCTGAAACAAGTAAGAAAGGTAATTTTAGTTTACTCTGATCTAAATTGAAATTGACCACTATATAAAGTATCGTGTTACAATATTGTGAATGAGAGAAAGGCAAAAAGCGTGCAAAAAAACTAAAGGAGAAGGATGTTGTTACAAACAGGTACCATTTCCGTCCTACATAACCCTGCTACTATCGCCATAACTCACTTCACGCTGTATCGGATTCACAAATCGTCCACATCCTTGTTTCCATGGAGTTTTTTAATAAGGTCCATGGGAAATCCACTTAACCATTTGCGCCTCGGCCCAGTGGTCTCCACGAGGCTAATGAGATTATTAACATGATACAAATGGTAGTGGTTATGATCTCATTGCCATACTAGTCACACTTTGGCGCCGTAGCTTCATCCGAGTCAATGATCCCATAAACGTGAGGCTATTCACAAAATTGCCCTATTACGTATTATTAGGAAATACGAAAAAATTTGGCCCGACAGTACCGCAGGGTATTTGAAATTGGGTAGGTACCCTTAAAAGGGGCTCGGTCGAATGTAGTTAGGAAATAATACCTTAATTTTTTTTGCGTATTTGTAACCAAGACCTTCACCGTGACGAGAGCCTTGATTCAAAAATGTAGGACGCAAAATGCAAATGGCTTAATTACCTTTCTCAGCCATTAAATCGAGAACGGTAACGAAGTGTTCTCTCCGTGTATTTCAAATTTTAAATAAAAACTTTAAATATAATGTTAAAAGATTCCGTTCCCAAGACAATCGGAAACATTACGCGGTTCCCACCATAACGTTAGAATTATATTCTGCAAAAAGGGATCGAAAAACGTGTGAGATTTTCGCTTTGAGGCAAAAAATCGGATGCGCCATCTGTGTCCCGGGCGTCTTGTTGGATCGCACGAAATTTACCGAGAGAATTTGTGAATAAATCATACGAATGCTCTCATACGGTGACTGTTCTGAAATTAAAATTTAAAGGAATGTTGAAGGCGTCTGCGAAATCAATGCGCACTGACACGTGGAAAAGAAAACCTTTTCGTTATTCTTTGTAACGAAATATTTTGACATATACATGTCTGTTTGTAATACTCGCGCAATGGGAGTAGAGTCAAATATAATAAAGAAAGGGGTTAATAAAGACAGGGGTTTCATTTCGATGCATATCAATTAGCTGCGATTCAAAGCGGTAAAGCCATTGTTCGATAGTTTGTGAGCCAATCTTGTTACGGGATTTGGTGTGGAGTTTAGAAATGTATGGTTGACGGTTTCAGCCGTTTGGTGTCGAGACATTGGTACCGGGCCCTGAGGCTTTGAGGCTTTATAAATATTTAGCAAAAGCTAATAGACGCCACAGGAGAGCAGAGGATAAGTTTTGCTATCCAACGAGGCAACTTAGTCAAAATCCTGGGCACCATTCCACCATGTGGAGGTCTTATATTTTAATGTTATAGTTTTAGTATTAGTTCATTTGTTATGGTTCTGTAAATATTTTGTTAGTACATAAATAAATTGCAGGGACTGATTCATATTTCATGAATTGAATACAAACATAATGTACACAATAATGTATACCTATACCTATAATAAGGCCGGATCAAGATGATGTCAGATTAAAATTCCAAAATGAATACCTGGAAATGGCTACAATCAAGCAAGAAATAACAAAGTGCTGTAATTCATACAAGTATCGACTGGAAACACATGTCAATAAACTAACAAATGACTTGAGAAACAACACTGAGGACATAAATCGTCTCAAAAGACTGGCCTCAATATAAGGCAATCATATGGGATGATATGTCAGTGGGTGTACATCCCCCAAAGTCAATATAATGCATATAATCTGATTATAGCCAATGGCTGATGGCAGAGAGTTGAAAAAAAAATTGAAATTCCTACCACGATCTCTTTACTTCAGATTTTTATTCTTACGCGTTTCCGCCGCATGTGCTATTTAATGCATGCCACTGTACCGCCTGAGTTACGCCCCCCTTATCCCTGAAGCTTATAAAATTCTCGCCGTTAATTGCAAACGTGACTTTCGCAAAGTTGGCCTTTGTCACAGCGACCCCGTGTCCTGGGGGCACGCCGTGGTTTAATCTCATTTTTTGCGACCCCAAAATTCAGGGACAGGAAAGGCAAAAAGAACTGAAGTCTCCCGAGCAAAACAAGGCAACAGATCATCATCCAATTATTGGGAGGAAATGGAACCACGTCTGCGGTTAACAGACGGATATACTATTTTTTAGCTCGTCACTTTTGACATTATTTGTTGTCTAATTTGACCGCAGAATTGACACCTTTTTTTAAGATTCTGTTTTTTTTACATAAAATCCTGTCGCCTCCGTTAAATAACAGGAAGAACACCTTCTTTTAAATATATTTTTTACCCATATACCTTATGAGGAAAGCAGTTAAAAGCTTAATTGTATAGCCAATATGTTGGATAGTTTCGCTTCTACACAGTTATACTAGTAAAAAGTTGGAAGTACTGCTAGTAGTTTAGCGTGCAAAGTTTCCAGCGTAACAACAGGCCAGCACTCCATTCTACTTTGGGTGCACACAATGCAACTTTTGTATTGTATTTCTGATGTTGAGAAGTAACTATCTCCGTTTCGCAAATTGCTGCCGAAATACACGCATATTTATTCGAAAACACACAGTACAAACCACACCTTCAATTGATACTATGCGATTGGCAAAATATACTTTGTTTTATCGATTCATCATCATCATCATCATCCTAGCAATCAATCCCGGCTTCTACCATGGTCTTTTCTACTCCTTAGCACGTTCTTTGGTCTCGTAAGCTACTGACTCTCGCATCCGACTCAGTGATGTCATTGAATTGCGTAATGGGCTTCCCGCGGGTCCTCATTCCTAATAGCGCGGCAGGTTTAGGCAATTTTGTATTGAAATTTCATCGTTCTTCGTTTGTATCTGCATGCATTTCGTACTTACTATAATTTGTATTCTCTGTGATAAAACTTTATCCTGCCCCTAATTATTGAGAAAATGAAGTATTTTGTAATACACGAGTATTGTGTATACTAAAATACAATTAGTGACGACTGGACGCTCACAATCCGGCTTGCATGCCGATATGCGATTGTATACTTTGATAAAGACAGGGATTTCATTTCGATGCATATCAATTAGCTGCGATACAAAGCAGTAAAGCCATTGTTCGATAGTTTGTGAGCCAATCTTGTCACGGGATTTGGTGTGGAGTTTAGAAATTTATGGTTGACGGTTTAATCTGAACATGCATTGAAATTGAATATGGTTTAGAAATAGGAATAGAATTAGGTTATAACGCTGCAGACCTATTCCCGCGGGAATAACAAGCCTGTGTTATTTGGGGCTAATAAGATAGAATACTGCCTCATCAATATCCGTTCAGTATCTAGTGTCCAGTATCCAGTATCTTGCGTGAAGGAATTAGAAACATCCATCCATCCTTACAATTATATTAGATAGGATAGTTGAATACCTATACAGTATGATCATCCAATAGGTGATTTTTGTTGTAGAGGCTTATTTGACTTATCCCTTTCAATACGTGTCCTTTTTATGCCACCTCTCTCCTACATCGTGGACGTCCACGAAAATATCGTCACGTTACAAATTATAAAAGCGCCCAATGACTATCTTTTAGTCATTTGGGATGTTGAGTTTTAAGTTGAAATACATGTTAATGTAAAATTTCTATTCTGAACTAGTATAAATATTCAGTGTCTTACAAATTTCAAAAAGTACAGCGACAGAGTAAAGTAAGAAGGATGACACTTTAACGTCGCGTCGCTCCGTCTGTCTAATCTGGATATTACAGTAGAGAGCACCTGACGTTTCCCAAGCGTCGTACGCATCTCAAGTTGGCTGAATGGCATGAGAAAAGGTATGAAACTTTCCGTCCAACGGTCCATAACTATTGCATTCAATTTGCAACGTGGAACGGTGCAAAGATTAATTGCGGCAACGTTCTTGCGACCGCCAATGTACGCGGCCTGAATAAGTTATATGGGAGTTCTGAAATGTATGCAGGGATGGATGGGTGTGAATAATGCTTCTTTGTATTGCTATCTGTGTCGTTGGGGACCAACTGCTGGTGACACTTGGAAACCATCCATCATCATTATACATACATAAAACTCACGACTGTGTCCCACAGGTGGGGTAGGCAGAGACTATGGACCGCCACTTTGCTCTATCCTGACACAACTCCCTAGCCTCGCATATAGCTGGGATTGATTGCTAGGATGATGATGATGATGAATTTATAAATCAAAGTATCAGTATCATCATCACATATTTAAAAGTGTAACTCTCGTCGGTGGAGCAATCGCCACTTCTCTCTCCTGAAACTATCCTCAGGCTATAACTTGGGGAAATTCGTTTTTGAAAACTAGTTCATTATCCCAATCGTCAAATACCTTGAGTGAATAAATCACAAGCAGAATTTGTTGGAACGCTCTGAGAATGATTTGTTAAATCTCTCTTTAGCTAGCTAAACTACCGAATATAATAAAATGTTGAATGAATTATGAAAGAAATAAGCCCAATTTTATCCGTTGTACAAAATAAAGACCTTTGAAATGAAAATAGCCATGAAATACGCGGTTTTAAATGAAGCATTGGGCTCGTGGAGGTTTGTATTTCCGCGTTTGCCGTCTCAGATTAATTTAACAATATTTATGCTACAACCGTTTACAATATTATTACAATGATCCGTACATAATACGCGGTAGTGTACATTGGCCAATACACCAGTTATATTGGACTTTGGACCGTGAGAATAAGACTTAAAATCGAACAACATGTGGGCGATTTCAAACTTGGATTTCAGATACATACTCATACAGCGCTCCCAAAAATAATTTATTGCACTGACGCATGACGGTTCAATCCCATGTCAGACTCAGCTTTCAGAAATTGTAAGTATGCTAGTTTAGAGTTGAATATCGTGTACAGATAGGCGGGTAGGTAGGTTCTATGTTTTCAAGTAACTTAAGACCTCAGCAAAAGTAACAACTTTCTTTTAACCATGTTCTTATTTGACCTAGTAAGCTATTTAGGAGAAATCAATAAAAATCAACCCTTATCAACATCGCCCATATTATGAATGGAAATTCAATCAAATCAATCCAAAATCCAAAGGGAGCGACTTCTATAAGCCTGCCAGGCCTTATCTACCCAAAAATGGGTGCCGTAAGGTGCCATACCTCTTACTGCAACAAACTTATCTGACCCGGTGACAGCGTCGCTATTATTGGAATTAACATGACATTTTAAAATGGCGCCACTTAGTTCCGCCACCGGGTCAAGTTTATGGCTTTATAACTACATTATGGATTACACGAATACCAAAAGTAAACACGCCTGCACCTTACAGGCAGCGACTATTGACTGCCATAACATAACCTAATCTACGATTCTGACACACCTCTTTTGCCACTCCCACATTCTGACTATGCATGCACATCATTTACCTATTTATTTTACCGTACTGTGTCCCTTGCTAGCTAACTTTGGATGCTACACCAGTAAAACGAAAACCGTGCCCTCAGCACAATAGTTGAATATGTCAGGCGTTGTCCTAATGAGCAAAGGTCGTGCGACCAATAGGAGACCTCAAAACTGCCCGTCGCCCAACCGTTGCCAATTGGGACAGCGTCTGATACATTCATCTATTGTGCTGCATTAATATCAGAGTCGTGGCGTTTCATATAGCTTCGAAAAGGGACGATCCTGGTTCAAATCCTATTTGGGGCTATGTGCTAAATGGTTTTTATAGATCGTCATCTATTATCATTACCAGCTCCGTACAGGACAAGCAGTCCCGATAGTTCGACAGACTCATACAAGAATGAAGATCAGAAGATAGCAAATCCAGTCTTCAGCTTAATTATAATAGAGTATCACCTAACTGGAGCTGTGTGGTGCCCGGCAGAGTACAATGGGTGGCGTCGAATGCGACTAAGTAATTAGTACCTATTCTGTGCTAGAGGCAGACCATTATTATCTCAGTAAATCAGAAAATGGAGCTGCCAAGCGTTTAGATTCAGTCTAGTCTAGCAGTGGAGTGTTATGATAACCTAACTTACGTAAGTAGGTAGTATGTTTCTTACTGTAAGTATGAAATCCCCAGATTCTTTTCCCAGATTTAAAAGGGTTAGCTAGGATAACCCTAAAAAATAACCCTGGAAATAATAGCACTTTTAATAGAATACTCCGAAAAGTTCTTCTTACATGGTTCATACAACATTAGTATTGTATTTGTGTTCCCACCATTAATGTTAATTTGATAGAAGATCACCACAAAAAAGATCAAACAGCGAGAGGTCAGAACAAATAGCTAATATTAATAAGAATCTGGCTCCTCAACGTTTTTGTTGCTCCAATAAGAAGACCCCACATAAATGTTTACGGCCCAAACATACAAAGAAAACAACGAGTTACTTATCAAAACATTTGGTGTTATTCTAAGGACAAGCAGTATAGGTTCGATATTCAATACCGTGAGGAATTTGTTTATGTAAAGAACTAATAGATTTTAAAGGATGGGTTTGGAGTTCCGTATTTAAAATATGGCCGAAGCTGAGAAGGTCGGATGGCGTCGAACAAGACCTTAGGAATGTGCAACTAAGAGGTTAGAAGGAACACCAGAACACCAGAAACAAAATTAGTAGGTACCTACAGTGATATATAAATCACCTTTCATAAGCTCATACAATACGTGTAGATAGATATCTTGCAAAACGCTATGGACTCGTGAAAGTTCTTGAGGCCTACCAGCTCTAGGTACCTACCCAACGAAACGATAATTACTTTCAACAATATTCCTTTTCGCACGCACACCTGTTAAACGGTACCAAATTTGCAATTTGTGCTGCAGATTTGCGTACCTAATAGTCACAAACGTTTGTGAATTTGAAACGGCTATGGGAACATTGGGGCACAGCTAGGTAAGGTGTTAGGTGGCAACTAACAAAGGGAATCTGTCAAGCAAATACACATTTACAAAGGAAGATTGTTAATCTATTGGGTGAGATTTAATAACGTACCTAATAGAATCATAATGTAGCTGGATGACATGATCCACAGACTCAGAATAACATTATACCTTCTCAAAAATATTTTTGCCATAATATTGTTTTTCATAAATACCTAGAAATTGTTAATATTAATGAGTTTGAGAATACCATTAGGGTAACTTTTATGTTTGACGATCTCGTTACATTCTTTTGTATTCTATGTAAAATTTTTGTTTCTGAGAAAAATTGTTTCTGAGATATAAATGAATCTAAATCTATTTTCTGTCTTAGACAGACTGGCAATTCTAAGAACCACACGAGTCGTCAAACGCAAACAATGTTTAATCTCCTTTTCGTAGAAACTATTAGGTATCTATGGGTAACGAATGAACAAACTTTATGTAACAAAAACTTATTCGACATTTGATACATCAAAGAATATTAATTCCAATGAAAACACCTGCTACTGACACGGCATTTAAGATACCTGACCTGGGTATGAAGGGTATGGAATGAGCTAATACCTAATAGGTAACGATGAGATAGCGGACAAATGCCTATTCAATATTAAAAAAGGTTAATTGATATTAGCTCCTGAATGATGTAAAAAAAAAATTAAAGCCAGTAAGACCCGTCTCTTTAAATACTGACACCGTAATTAAAATCGGATGAACGTCATGCGTCATCGATCCCAAACGCCGATAACGGCCAATCGGAAGGTCATTCTTAATTCGAAATTCACGGAGGCAGCCGAACCCGGCACGAGCGGCCAGTCGTGAAGGAGCAACGTCCCTGCACCTGTGCCTGTGTCTGATGCCGTCACGAACTGACATTCCGGCATCGCCAGTTCTTGGGATTGCGAATCGCACTTTTTAGGCCCAGGGCTGCGTCGAGCTGTCGGTGTCGAGAGGCTGGTCGTTTGATATTGACGCTTAATCCATTGCTAGCGCTTTAGGCCAACCCTCCAACGAGCCGCGAACTAATCCCGCAACGGATTAAAAACACACCCGCGAAGCGGTTGACCGCGCGCGATTTCCGCGTGACACAGCGCAGGGCCTTAGATCCACGTAATCGATTGGTTCAACATTTTGTTGAATGACTCCGAAATGGAGGCAACCATTTTTTAAACGCTCCCGAAGCGCGAGATTGGACGCGTGAGTTCAAAGAGCAGCGTTCTCCATTCAAATGTCGCGTGTTGTTGGAACATGAAAAGAGCGTTTTTTTTAAAAAGACGATTGCACTTCTTTTCACGCTACTCTGCTACATTCGGGTTAATAGCGAGCGCGCCGTTTGAACACGAAAAACTGTTTAATCTACATTTCAATTATTAAAAGTAAAGCCGTTGGAAAATAAACAGTATGCCGTTTTTACTCCGCAATATTCAATCTAGTGAAGTCCGTATCCGAAAGATGAGACCGCAGACTCTATAGGTAAATCCAATCCAACAGTGCAAAAAGTAGTATTAAGGAGGGTATCAATGGAAAGCATTATGTGGGTACAATATAAAAGCGGTGGCAGCAGCGGCCGATCCAGCGCATCTCGAGTCCGAGCAATCAACACGTCGACGCCGACACGAATCCATTACGGCGTATCCACACAAAAACATTCGCACTGGCTCAAGAAGACTGTTACGAAAGACGCCGCGGACCGTAAACATTCCACCGGCCACTGCGCATGAGCCAACTGGAACAGACAAAAACGACACAATACTTCTTATCTGGGTAAGCTTTCTCCATAACAGAAACTCGAAATATGAATAGACACTTCAAGTGCCATGTATTCGTATTAAGAACTGGTTGAAATTCTCTCGCGCATTGTGTCCGGGAAACCAGAGCCAATTACTAACGCATTCCTTATTCATTTCCCGGTGAGAATGGTCTACTTAGGAGGCCGAAAATACTAATAATTAAACTCAGAGTGCCAGTGAAGAAATTATCAGATAATTCACATTTTACAAGAGAGTTCGCATTCCGTTTCCACGAAATATATCTCCCGCAGTCGTCCTACTTCAATTGGACAATTAATCTTCCGCAAAAATGCAGCGGGAGACGGAGCGGCCGAAAAACAAAGCGAAGTTAACAAGTAAAAAATTCGAACTAGTTGAACAAAAACGGGCTAAGCTTAGCTTTTGTCACAGTGTTTTTGTTTCGGACGAGGCAATGACATTAAGTAAAGGTGCGGTTCCACCAAGGACTAGTGCAGCTGCCACGGCATATGCTCGCACGCTTCTGCCTTCTAATCCCTCATTCTTCACGCCGACACCGTTAACGATAGAGCAGGGTCGGCAGGTGGATCATCAACTACAGCGTTTAATTCCCTTTAGAATTTCTGATAAATCAAACAAAATTGCGACCCATTTTAAAGTTATGTTCTAGGTTCTATGTAGCTACAAAGATACGCGGTAGGAAACCCGGAATCTACTTTTAAAATGTATAATAATAACCACGATAGTTAGAAACATTAAATGGTGATACGTTTGCCTCTTATCACACCTAAAATGCAGTGAAAAATGAAGCCTCTTCACACGTGCAGTTTTAGCCATTGTCGTCACACCAAATCCGGTCGACCTTTTAGCACTCGGGTTCCTCTTGGCCGGTTGCCAACAGCCCATCACTAACGTTAACGACCAACACGGAGTTTCCGAATTAAAGTGACCACTGAGATTCAGTAATTAACACTATTCGGGGCACGCCACTACGGCACTCTTGCAAGACGGCCTTGTTTCCGATTCGGCCCGGTTCCTAGAAAATCGATTAACGCATCAGCAGAATCATCGGCTTTTACGACCAGGTGAGACCGGACGCTGAACAGATTCCAGAATATGGTAGTCGCGTTTGTTAATTTGTTAGTATCAATTTCCGTATAAAGGTACACCCATAAACGCTGCATATGGAGCACTCATAAATGAAGCAGAGTTCCGTGGAACTCGTTTGACTAGGAAAGATAATATGTTTGATTAGCTTTATTTTCTTCAAGATTAGAGCCATTACGGTAGTTCAGAGGATTATTCGAAGCGCTCTTTGAACTGGACGTATAATAAATGTTTAAAAAGCGAGCGAGATTTATGAAACGGCTAAAGATAACTTCAACTGCGCTATTTGCTTCAGAGCCCAGAGGGGAGGTTGATGTTGATGGATACCCCGCTCCTGATTACGTTGAATATTCTTATTTGTCTAAATCTAAAATCCTTATCCGAGCTCTGGAGCTCTCCCCTGTGGTTTGTTACACAAACCCTTGAAGACACGAGAGGTTTCATATTCTTTGTGAATGTTTTATCATCCTTTGCATTTTTCATAATAATATTAAGGACGATAAAAGGGTTCATTGAACGATGAATGAAGTAGTATCAAGCATTTTTTACGTTTATGATGGTAATATAGACTACGAAATTGCATTTACGCACGTGTAAGGAGTTTGTTGAGCTTGTTTAATATTGTATGGTGGTGTTGCATTTAAATTATTAGCAACTTATATCAATACTAAGTAAACCACTGGTTTGTATGATAAATATTGTATTTAAAAAGTAATTTTTCAGTTTTCTGGAAATTATAACACAAGCTTTGCTTACTTAGAAACTAGATGGCGCTGTGTGAATTGTTCAAGCATATTTATATTTATTAACATTTTAAACTTCTAAATTGTTGTTATATCTTGTTCAAATTCCAAACATTACCATTAAGTAAATGTAGACAACAAACCAACGTATATATCACCCACGAATGAAGTACAAATTGTAGGATGGATTATTTTTTATTAATCCAGCAAAAGAAATGCAGGCAACACAATAGCATTTTAATGATATAAATTTATTCATCTTCGTAAGAATAAATATGTCTTATATTCTTGATTCAACATTCAATGGAAGTCGAATCAATAAAAACAATGTTGCACGATACAAGTAACCATCTTTTACCTGCTTATACATACAGGCGTGTATGATAACATCATCGTAAGTCATCACTCGCTATATTTTTATTACCATCTGTGAGTGAGCGTTATACTTTTTCTTTTATTGGATCGATAAATCGATTTTGTTAGCTCGTGAACTCATCCAAGATTCATCTAATGTCGTGCCTTTCGAATACTTATTGTTTTGTTTTGCCCCCACATAAATGCTAATGCCTTGTTAATATCTCATCTCTTCGACTAGAACACTTTTATCTGTTATTGTAATCGAAATTGATAAAGCACCTTCCCTTCAAAAGTTGCTAGAGATTCGAGCACCTTCCCTTCCTTTTAAAAAGTTGCTAGAGTTTAATTGTGGTCTGTTTCACAGCAGCTGACTGTGAAATAAAATATAAGGCTGCGCTACGACAGGTAACTAGTTTCTCAGAAACTATTTCAATTACCTAATAAGGTTTTAGGATTAAAATCGCTGAGTACCACATATTAACACAATCTATCGAACCTCGGTTTTCAAGTAATTAGCGACAGAAAAATGAAGACGCCTATAAAATAAATAAGCATATAAAACGTGACATTAAAAATGTCGAAAATTCAACTAGAATACTAACCGATGATCTTACTGACGGTGACGGAAAACATCGTCATGAAACTTGCACATTCAAGCGACTGAATGTGTAACCATGATCCAATCTGGTCAGGTTCCCCTGGTAGCAGTGTCATAGACGTCAGACGGCAGTGGCTCCACGCTAACTACCTGATCTGCCAAATCCTGGATCAAGGTCAAGGCGGACCACGGGCACTCGTGCGCGAGAGCACAACCTTTTCGTTTATTTTACATAAAACGAATGAATAATCCACGTAATTCAAAATACAATCGGAAATCCGCATAAAACGAAACGAAACATGAGGTGAGGTGACTGACACTAAAAACTATTTATAGCGTTCGTGGATAATTGGAAAATTTTATATTGTACTCGTGAGAAATCTTAAATAAGATACCAATTAAGTGTGTGAAGCGTGGATAAAACGTTGCGTACCGTGCCTGCATGTTGTACACTCGAAAAAATTGCAGAGATCCGATAGAAATCTTGATCAATATCGCATTGTCAATCCGCTTTCTTTGTTCTTTCACTCGATGAAAATTGCCACTCTATCTATCGCAAATTAGATTAAGTCGCCAACATTGTTCTTCGGATTTCACACCGTGCCGGCGTAAACTCGGTTTGTATCTGATCTAAATAGAGTTATTTAGTTAATTATTTACTTGCAGGAAGCTGGCTGAATTTGCAAAATGAATCTCAACATCTTTCATTTCTTAAAGGAGATAAAAGGCCAACGTTCTATTTCCAGGGAAAACTGGAAGTTATTTAATAAAGGAGCAAAGTTTAAAGGATTCAAGATCAAGTTTCAGCTTTCAAGTAAGTAGTGCTACTACATCGTTTATAATGAGCTATAATTCGCAAAACTCCGTTGGAGCATTAAAACTTCGGAGGCTCAGATAATAACGCAGCCCAAGCCGTGATTTGGTGAATCCCAAAATAAATTAAAACCAACTTAACACAATTATAGTAGACATACGATACACCCCAGACGCAGAAGCTCTAATTGGAGACATAAAACTGGCACGTTAAAGTCGTTTTTCAATTGACAAGGAACTTTTAACCGTTGGAACATATTGTAAGGGAAATGATCCATTCATTGTTACTCTTGTAACATTTTAAAGTGCTTCACAAGGAATTAGCGACTTTATTGTTAGGACTTGAGATGCATTTTCGTTGTTCGCTCTCTACAGGCGGTTGAGGCCTTTGACGCTATGGAGGTATAGGGAACGGACGTTGAAAAAAGGGGCACGACGGGAACACACCTGTCAGTCGAGTTGCCGGTTTTTGAAGAACGGGTGAATGGCGACCGGCACAATGCCTTTTTAAATTTCGAATTCGGCGTAGTTTTTGAACAAATGATTGTTGTGTGCGTTCTTTCACGAATAAGTGTTATCGGAGTGTAGCGCTAAACGCAAATTCTTTCATCTGCTTGTATTATTAGCAATACTATTGATTTTAACAAAGGTATCATAGCAAATGCGTTAATAGACGTATATAAGATAAGGCATATATAAAATAATTAAGACTTAGGTATATCATGTCATCATTTAGTTAGACTTAGCTACGAATACAACACATACCCTGCACAAGCAAAATACCCAATAAATATTTTAAATATTACGTAACGACTGTTTAAAAAAATAATCTCGACAAATAGGCTTATTTGTAGCCTTTAACGCTATTAAGCGAGCTTAAACGTCTCAACACATAATAGCAATGTCATTCACTGAGGACCTTATTACATCATAACCAGTTTAGTGACAGATCAGTCAACAAACTCCCGCGCGCCATTCAAGCGCCCACGATCGATCTCATTCGGAATGTAGCGAGCCTTTGTAAGGTAGAATTCCGAACCTTGTGTCACTGATCTTACCGGCAACAAAAGTTGACATGCATAATGTAAATTTATAAATCAAAGAACAATGCAGGTCGACCCGTACGTTACTTAGTTGATGGGTGTTCGAAATCCTCTTTATGGTCCATTGTATGTGGGATCAACATTCGAGCATTAGGAGCGTCGGTGGCCGAGTAGTCGTAACCAAGAGGACTCTTTGCTTGCTCTTTGAATGCTAACCGATGCTTTTACGGTGAAGGAAAATATCGTGATGAAACCTGCACATTCATGCGACTGAACCCAGGTTCCCCTGGTGGCAGTGTCACGGAGGTTAGATGACAGTCACATAACTGTAAGTAATACAGTTAAGTAAAGAGACCTCGGGCCCTCGTTCGCGAGACCACAACCGGGACATTAACGCCAAGATGTATGTATGATCAACATTGATGCACGGTTTACTCTGCCATTGGGCCTTGAAATTATCTCAGCTTTGTTCAATTCATAGTGAAGGGGCATACCTACAATATACCGTACAGCTTGCGCCGTGACAAACAACATACAAATACACAGTTTAAGCAAACCATCGACCGCCACTGTATTATGCAGGACTAAAGAAACACAATTATTTGCATAAATCCCACCGACCATCGGAGAACAGAAGCGAATTTGTAATCAGGTTCTCGTCTGTAGTACAGACATTACTGTATGCGTTTTGAATTACAATTTATGTTCGCCAAATTCGACGTGTATTACAAGACTGGAAACATAAAATTTTATTTTTCACTCCGCCAGATTGAACGCGAAATTATGGCCAACATCACTTTATTAGCTAAATCAAAAGATAAATCCGAAATAACTAATGGAGTTGTAATTAATGACTCTGATAAGCAAAAAGGTGAGCCTGTCGAAAACAAATAAAAATCTTCCAATGTGGTCTTGGACGGCGATTTCATTAGAGATCGTCAATCCGAGATACGTAAATAATTTACAACTATCTACCTCCATTATCTCTGGGAGATGTTAAAAACGGCATCGCATTAAAACCATTACTTATACAGTACAAAGAAAGATTATACATTTCATTAGATCGTACAAACTCGGAGCAAAAAAGGCGATGGTCTCGTAACCATTGGAAGCAGTCGTTTTATCTTGTCAGTTGGAAGCCGGCGTCCGAGACCATCATTAAATGGAATCTCAGCAATCATTCATCATCAACAGTGATTTGACCAGCGGTTAACCTGCCAGAAGGCAAAGCTCCCGGCGCAGTTATTGCCGGAGAAAAAACACACCGTACACTTACACGTGTAGATTATTTAAAATTGGGATGAGGGTCTCTAATAATAAGATGAGTTTTCAAATTGAATAGGTATCTCTTGACGTACCTACCTATAATGTTCATACTCACTGTATTATACAGCTATTGAGACCGCCGAATGACCAGCAGCGTTGAAAAACCGAACCCATTCCTAATTTCGTACAAAGTAGTTTAATTACACACTTCCTCTATTAATCTACAGCCATTATTCTTAATTTAAACATAAACACAGAGTCCGATCTTCAGAGTAATTTCGCTGCTGCTCATTAGACGTTAATTTTAGTCGTTGTTAAAGAAATTAAGGAACGTCTGCCAAATTCGCTCTCTAAGTAATTTTCGGCACGCGAATAACGTCAGATGGGTTGTAAGGTAAAAAACGAAATAGCGGATAAACGGTAGCCAACATTAAAACATGCAACGACTTTTTGCTTCCACTGACATATGTAGAGGATATCCGTTTGGCTACAAAGGGTCATTATGGACTAAGTAATCAACAGCGTTTAAAGATTGTATATCAACCTTAGCAGCTGTTCTAAATTGAAGAGCGACATATCGCAAATTTTTAACGAGTTGTTGCAAGGTCTTCCGTTGGGACCCTGAGACTATAGAACAGTCTTGAGAACCGTTTGGCACCCCGTGACGATATTTTATAATTTGATTAGATTAGAAATGACGACTTAGTACCTTTATAAATCAAATCCGATAAATCCCTTGAACAATTAGAACAGTTGCTTGTTGGTAATTTACAATTGAACGGTAAACATTATAGATCTATGTAAAATGACCGGTAAACAACGATTCATTAGTTCCACTTAATAATGCGCACCGCTTATGAATCACAATCCAGTCATACAGAGATAAAGAGAAACCTGTTAATAAGCGGCTTCCTTCGGAAAAAGATTAAAGACTGGCACGAAAGAATATATTGTACGACTAATTTTGAACGGAGAACATAAACGAAACAAGTTTTGGTGCGTCTGCAAGGGGTGCGAAAGTGTACAGCCAAGACCAAGTTTAAGCTGTAAAAGGGACCAGGTTTACAATAAAAGCAACTTTAGGGACTATCTTTTCTACGAAAACTGACAGTTCAACTGAGATCATAAAGCTGAAGATTCACACGGTTAACCATACCACTTCCTTTGTCCATTAATATTATTCAAGAGACTTATATGTCAACGGCTAATTACTTTAATTACACCATGCGATACAGTTTTGTTAGCAGCATCCGTCTAACAAATGGGCTAAGATCAGTCAAGTTCATGACACGAACTAACCGGTCACGACATGTCTCGAAAGATGTTGTTATGAAACAAACGAATGATTCATAATGTCTGGCTGGCACTGCTCGGCTCAATGCTCGCTAATTTATGAAAGTGTTATTTATTGTATTAGGTATTGCTATTGTATTAGGTATTGTTTTTCGTGTTTTGTCCTATCTTCATATTCAGTATTTAGCGTCAAATTTGGACGTGGTATAATTTATATTTAATGACCGGGTTATAAAGTTATTTAGTTCGGTTTAAGGTACTAGTGTGTGATCCACAGAAAAGAAAACAGAAATAATGAAAACATGTATGTAGGAAAAGACATAGAGGAAGCAAAATCGTAAAATGGCCAGACGTCACCAGTGATAAATATAAATAGCGCTTGAGAGGACAATATATCTTGGAAACCATTCTTTATCTGCCTAAAACCGCAACCGATTTCGCCCCAAATATATTTACTTCCTCGAAAAATATTGTCTAGAGCACTCCACTCCATGTCGGGTGTAATAAAAATGCCCCATGTTGCGCCATTGAATGGATTGGGCCCTTCAATTTCTAACAGCGTCTGGGTTTTTTCAAGCCCTCCCAACTTTACTGGCCAATACAATAAGGGCTCTGGCCAATCACTTCGCCATTTTACCTTGAGATATTGTGCTACGCAGCGCATGTTAACTTATTGAGAAACCCCAAGTAATTTTATTTAACGTAGGTTAATATATCCATCGACATATAATAATTTATTACTTCGTATATGATATTGACCAGACTCCAAAAAGTAATTTTAAAATTTGTAAAGATAAAAATAGAAGATTTAAGAGAGGTAGGGCAGAGCGGTCGAATTGGAGCCGCCCGACTGGGGAAGTACCTCCACCTTACAGAATATCGCAGCTAAATAATACTCTTTTAAATAGTATTGTGTTTCTGCCGGTGAGTAAGGTTTCCAGTGCTCCATGGGGTGGGGATTTGGGACACCGTGGCTTTGGCAGTGGAGTGGCATTTGCTTTTTGCTGCCAGAGCAACGTGTTATAGAGGTGGGCAAAGCATTAGCGATACTCTTGGTGTTGCTAATGTCTATAGGCAGTGGTGACCACTTTCCATCAGGTGGCCCGCTTGCCTGTTTGCCTACCTTATGACATAAAAAAAAAAAATTACAATTGATAAAATAATGAATGGGTGGAGTTTAAGTTTGATTACTTAACCAATTAAATCTTCTGTTGTTATATAATAAAGGAACTGAATTACTTAAATTTTGTTACCTACAATCCAATCTTGAAACTTTTCTTTTTATCCAAAAAAATTCACAAAGTCCAAAATGAGTCCCTCGACTACCAAGGCGTCAGGATCCTTGTAATCATTAGCACCTCGCTTCTCCCACGACCCGTATGGTATTACGCAGTCTGGGAAAATATTCTGTTTGATCTCGTAGTATGGTGTGGCCGTGTTTGCGATGTATAAATTCTCTTGTAAACCGTTCCTTGAGTAGTTCGTGACGTTACCTTTACTAGAAACCAGCGTTATTCATTCATAAATTTCAGATTTACGAGGTCGAGTGACTGATGAGTCATTCGTTGATATACGAGGTTTAAATAAACATGATCAATAGTGCAATTTAGCATGACTAGGAATTTCGGGATGAATTTATCATCATTTTGTGAATGTAAGGAAGACACACTGTTTCTACTCTCTGTTACTATTTATATATACGTCCGTATTCTCCAACCTATATAATTCGATTGGCAGCTTATTAGTGCATCGTTATTCGTTACGTTGTACCGAGGCCTGATAATTGCTACTTGCCGCTCGTTGAAGAAAGTCTGAGAACTTCGCTCTTTCATAGGCGCTACAAAAGATGCCAGCTCATATGTGAGGGCAAAGGAAAGAGCTTCTAAAAGAGCACATTCCGTCCTATTTGTGGAACGGAAACGGAAGGGCGAGTGGCATGTTCGAGCAGCTGACCGCCTTTGCTCGAGGGGTGGACTACAAAATAAACAAGGTTATTTTTGAGGCAAGGGAGCTACGTGCGTCACCTTTCGTGTAAAGAAGTAATAGTTAAAGAGTATGAAAGTTGGTTTTAGGAATACTGCGAAAACAATTATTAAGTTTCAGTAAGTATATATATTTAAATTTTTCCATGCCTGGTTGCTGACGTAGGTATTACCTAGAATTCTTGCTATATCTAAAGAAAATATATTTTTCCTATTTTTTTATTGTAATGCATACTTAATAATAATGCGCTTCAGCGCAGATCTGATTAGGGGTTGAAGAGGTCGCCATGGCTGAAACCGGTCGGAAGAGAGTAGTAGTAGTAGTAGTAGTAGTACATACTTAATTAGATACATCAAACGAAAATGAGTACAATGGCGAACTTATAATTAAGAGATTACTACCAGCTAACCACAAATGGTGTACAACAAGATACAACAGGAAAATACAGTCCCAATTGCATTGTACCTATTCAATGTCGAACGTGACTTACAATCGTTATACGATGTACGTAAATCGCCAAATATTTGCCAATACTGAGTGACGAATTTCTATACATAAATCCTCTACGTATTTGTACGTATTTGCGACAAGTGTAAATAGAAAATATTTGCTACGCACACATTGGCTTTGGCACGCGACCGCCAGTGATTGCGTGTAACTGTGATTCATCCCCTATCACATCGCATGTCTTTGACCCTAGTACCTACTAAGTTAGAATGCGTTTCCGTGTATAGTAATAGTATAGATAGAGGTAAGTGAGTGTATAATGATTCATGATATTAGGGACAATCTATGGGCACTACGAGTAAGCAGGCTTTTCGAAGTATTTTTTGTTCAAATAGATATGGAAACTAAAAAAATTACCATCACGAGAATCTTAACTGTTCAACCAGTTGGAACCTAGTGCGTTCGCACGCGCTGTGAACGAATGAATGAATGAATGAATGAATAACGCTTTATTGCACAATCAAAAGTATACAATGGGTAACTTAAATTAACAGCAGGAGAAGCAACAGGCGGGCTTATCGCTTAAAGCGATTTCTTCCAGGCAACCTTTTTGGGTAGTTAACTGTGGATACAGGGCTAACCCCGTATACGAAAACCGAAGTCGGCAAAGTGTGCCCTCTGCAGGACGCCCAAACGGTTTTCGATTAAAGTTACAAACTGATTTCAAGTAAATTTAAAACTTTAATCGAAATTTAGAATTCAACGCGGAATACATGTGCGCTACGTACATTTACGTACAGCTTCCGGCCGCGTGAAATTCCTTTGTTTCGTGCAGATAACCGAGATTAGATAGCTGGTTATCTGGGAGGGATTGGTTGGCTTGATCCCGTGGGAACTGTTTTGAATTTCGGGATAAATACGATAGATACACGTGCGTACGATGACATTAAGAGAACAGCTGGTGTGGAATGGGTAAAAACAATACAAGACCGACAACGATGGAAGATGTTAAAGGAGGCTTGTAAAGAGGTTGACAATGGTTAAAAAGAAGAACACAGGCGGTGTTAATCTGTACAAGTAATAACTACAACACCATAAAGTTTCAGTAGCAGTAGTTGTTGCGTGAAACAGTAATAAACATCTATTCGTCATAATTATTGGCAGAGGAAGGATAGGGATAGCAGGATAGGATAAGCTACTAAACCGTAAGGCAGCTATCAACAGATTTAAAGAACGTTTAATTTTAAAGTAGAGCACGACAACGATAAGTTTTAGGTATCCAGAAAAATCTAGATTTAAATTGTATAGGGCCGATTTTTCATACCTCAGATAAAACATACCAGTCTGATAAGTGATTGTGCGACTAAAATAATTTTGTATAATTACTTAATATATGTATAAGTGAAGGATAATAGTTTGTTTTAATTTGGCAGTATATTACTTTATCGGACAGATAAATTTTATAGGAGGATTGAAAAATCGGCCCTTAAGAGGGCAGTCCTTCGAGCGCGCCCCATACAATTAAAGTTTGATCATAATTTCAATATTAAACTTTCAAAGCTAATGAAGTTTTATAGACGAGATTTAGAAACCAATATCTATGTCTATGGTTTGTCAGATTTTCAATAAAATATATCGTTTACAAGTTGCACAGGATTTGCTGTGATTTGTTATAATATTTAAATCCCGTGCAAGTTTGAAACCATATATTTTAACGAAAATCTGACAAACCACAAAGTTTCAGTGACAGTTTCTAAATCGGTATAGAAAATTTCATTCGTTTTGATTGAATATTATTGAAATTATGATCAAACTTCGTTTGTATGGAGCGAAATCGGGAATCAACTCTTGATAAGTATAGGTAGCTAAGTAATAATATAGACTCTACCAAAGATTTCTGTGTAAATCAATTTATTTCGATTTTTGGTTCTCTACCTTTGTCTCTTAGTAAGTATAGATAATACTTGCTAAAACTAGAAACAACAAGAGACACGACAAGTGTTCTACATTTGTCTTTTTCTATTCCAATGTACTTTATTAGTTTACGTTAAGTCCGGTTTGTATTTCCGATCACCATAAACAATGCGCAAAAGAGTACAAGTCTTGGCGACTGCGTAGGTAATTGGCAACAATAGAACAAAAGTTGTAACTATATGTACATAAATATCCACGACACCTGAGCCACAAGTGACGGGTTTATCTAGATATGCTATTGCTGTGCATACTAAAAATAATAATCATCATAATCATCTTGTCGTTAATGTCCCGCTTGTGCTCTCGAGCACGAGGGCCCGGGGTCCACCTTCACCATGATCCAGGATTTGGCGATTACATTATTACAGTGGAACTACTACCGTCTTACGTCAGTGACCCTGTTACCAGGGAAACCTTGCCTGTTTGGATCATGGTTACATATTCAGTAGCCTGAATTTGCAGGTTTCATCACGATGTTTGCCCTCACCGTAAAAGCCTCGGTTAGAATTCAACGAATGTACATAACTCAGAAAAGAGTCATTGGTACATGGCCGCAGAGGGATTCGAATCCGGGACCACTCGCTTACGAGTCGCATACCTTAACCATTCGACCAGTCGCTCCTACGCTGTGCATACTAAAAATACGTCGGGAAATACTCTGCTATTGAGAATAGCAGAGGTCGAGGCCGAAGCTCGCTCCGGAGTCAACGCCACTCCATCGGATAGGGTGACGAAGATTCGTGTCAAAATAGTGACAGTTCTTGCATATTGAGATAAGCAGGAAATGTGGAAGCGAATATTAGTTTGGGAAGTATTGGGCGGACATTGATAATAATTATATAATCGTTATTTCAAGCAACAAGTAAACTTAACAAAGCCTATATATTATTGATAGTGGTAAAGTTAAATACTAAGGATTAGTAGTATTGTAGGGAACTTGGTGTTTCTAATTGGTTGATTATGATAATTACCTTATAAGACAGTTTTTTGTTCATCGTTTGTAGGATAATCTATGAAATTACAGAACCCATTTAAAAAATTCTGCAGCGAACTCTAATCTACATTAACACTGCGGAAGTGCTTAAACCGTTTTTACCTACAAGGAAGGTTTCTTTGCAATATTTGCCTTCACCATAAAACCACGCGGCATACACTTTAATAAAATAAATTGTATTATACTTTAATAAAATAAATATTAGATATCCACAAGCCCCGAAACGCGGTTACCCACGTTCTCAAACCAATACACAACGACTTAGTAGACACGTCTTCCCATTTGTATTAGATAGTGAGTGTTAATTTATGACATCCATATTATTTGTGTTACAAACGCTGTCTTCGGTCTGTGTAGGTCCCGGAATAAAACACAACTTCATTAACTTGTAAGCTTGGCCACCACGGTTGCGCATTTGTAATGTGATAATTTACGTCTCGTGATAATTTAATTAATTCAATTTACATTTGTGATAATTTCCGTCCCGAAAAGTAAGGAAATCATGGTGTCACTGGAATAGAGGAAGTTGCTGTTTAGCTTATCTGTATGGCGTCGTCTAGAGGCCGGCACTTTACTTGGTTCTCAACTGTTTTGCCCCAACATGTCTTTAATTATACAACATTGCGCCCCATTAAGTCTTTTCCCATTTGAAACGTGTTTTTTTAAACATGAGTAATATGTCACAGTAACGGAGTGCTGGACAGATGTAGATAATTTATGTAGGTAATAGTTAGGTACTCTACCGAAATGTCGCCGGTAAATCATACTTCCTATCAAGAAGTACCTAAGGTTGTTTGTTACTCCTCCACGCAAAAACTACTGAACGGATTTAGATGAAATTTGGCAATAACGTAGCTTATAACCTAGAATAGCACATAGGCTATAATTTATCCTGAAATTGTATGAAATTCCCACGGGAACGGAACCGGATTGCATAACCGAATTTTACGAGGACAAACAAAGTCGCGGGCGAAATCGCCCAGTTAGGTTGGTACCTAGGCTTCGTAGAGTGTCGTCTCTGTCGCACGCGTATGAGTAAATACCTATGAAGCCGAAACTTACCTAAACGTCATGGCATTACTTACAACTTGTGTGGTAAATCCTACTAATATTATAATGCGTAAGTTTGTAACCTAAGGATGTCCTTCACTCAAAAACTACTAAACATATTTTAATGAAATTTGACAGTGATGTAGCTTAACCAAAAGAGTAGCGTAGCACCTATCATTTGTCTCGAAATGCAATGTGAATCTAGCAGGAACGGGTGCCGCATTTTACTCGGACAAAGTCGCGGAAAAGGGCTATCATATTTTAATTATGTACCTACGCTTATTACATAGCTAGCCACCTGGCTACCTATAGGACTTGTGGGGTCTATAAAACATTTTATGAATCGTGAAATCATGAATGTTAGTAGGCAAATACCTTGTCCTGTTGTCTCCCCATACAGTCAACTAGTTGCCGCAACCCTGTGTCCCCCTTTCACTACCGTTATCATTAGGCTACGTACTCATAAGAAGCAGACGGGATGAACCTCTCGTATTTTGGGGTCTAATAATAATAGTAATCTTTCCATGGGATGGGGACTAGGGAAACAGTGGCTTTGGCAGGAGAGGCATTGGCCTTTTTCCTGCCACTTGCCAGAGCAAACCACTATCTATCTATCAGGCCGGGGACCGTCGGTCAGGTCGTTGCCTGTTTGTCTACCGTGTGACAAAAAAAATCATAGGTGTGTTGCTAATTTTCTTGCTGACGCTAGGACCAGCGGCAAACTTAGAGTAGCAGGTATCTATCATAATATAGTAGGTAGTACTAATGTAGATATATCTAATTTAAACTACATAACAACAGCGAAATTCCTGTTGGATAAGATCGAAAAGCCGGCAGCCGCTTCCAAGCGAGGATGGGCACATGCAAAAAAGCAAAAAAAATACTCACAAGCAGAATCACTGCACAATTAAGAAAATCACTTGAAAACAGTCACAATCCGTAGTGTTATTCGTGGAAACAAATGAACTGAGCACGGGATTTTTCACTTGTTTATTTACATTCATACACGACTGTTCGAAATTTGACAGATCGAAGGTTAGAACACAACGCATGCGCACAACGACACTCTCGCTTCGATGCCGGCACCAAACTGAATGAATGAATGGAACGCGAGCCGGCCGACCGACGAATGGAATTGATTGCACGCTCGCTTCCTCGCACGCGGCTGGTTTGCAGTATGAATGAAAAGATAGGCAGCGAACGGAATATGAACGATTAACTTATTAGATTTAGGGTTCCCTATTGCATAACTTAAAATTTCTGTTTGAAATGGTTAGAACTGTAATAAATATTAAATACTTAATATGCCTCAAAAAACGATATAATAAAAAAATTATTTAGATACAAATTATAAAAGGCTATTAATTTATTACTTATTATAATTACATAGGTAAGTCAGATAAAAAACTAAGTAGGTACACACTAACCTATTTTTATACCACTAAGTTGGCCAAGAAACCATTTTACAAATTAGACAATTCCATAAGTCTAATATAGCTTCTAATTGATATTGTTTCAGTTACCTAGGCACCTACCTAAACTACCTACTCTGCATGCAGAACACCTGAGTACATAGGTACCCACAAAGTTCGTAATTTCAAAAAATGAAATGCACTCGTACTGTCATAAATCTCTTCTTATAGTATTTATAAGTATTTTTACGCTTATAGTGCAACTTCGTAAGTAATGCTCCATCGCAAATTAATTTATAGCCCATCTGAAGTGAACCTTATTCCTTACGAAGACAGACTCTTATGGCACGTTGGAAACTGGTTGAAAAGAGTGGGGTAGGAAGGTTTCTTTCTTTTTATTTTTAAAAACAGGATATCCTGGCTGGGGCGGCCGAGGTCGTTTCCGTACGCTTCATTAGGATTGTCGGCACTATAAAAAACCTAGCACGTGTTGCCAGCCAGACAAGTGGGTTGTAAAAGTAGGCACTCAACCTGAGAAGGATGGGGGTCTTTTTAAAAGAGTATGTATGTGTGTAAGTACAATGAAACCCTGTTTACTAGTGTTGTCATTCAATGATTTCTTTTGTTATGGCAGTTGTTGAAAACGTGGGGGGCCTATGTCTACTACTAGCTGTGGACGTGCTACGGCTGCAAGTATGAAACATTTTAAAACTGATATTTTTATTTTAATAAGTAAAAACAAATGTGTTCTCACTACGTACCTACTTAATACCTACTCCATTAAAGAATTACGTGCATGTAATTTTATTATACAGAAAAAATAAAATGTTACCTGTGTAAAAAGTATCCGCACACTTTACGAGCGATTACACAATATCTCGTAAAAATAACAAGACGACGCTACAACTGCCTGACTCTCAAGCCCTATTGTAAAATGGTCCTTCGTAAACAAAAGGATTTGTACGCCCACTCAAAAAAAAGGTTTTTAAAAGAAACAGCCTCAGGGGCATTCCTCTTGAAACGCAATCATTAGTTCCATTATTGGGTCGGGTGAGTGTTTGGATTTTGGGTGCTACTGAATATTTTATTTTATCGCCGGTGGGAGACGCTTTGTAGTCAGAATCCACGAGACGGAACGAAATACCGATTCCGAATAGATATCTACCTACAGGTGCGTAGGTACATTTGGTATTAAGGAATAGGTGTTAGGTAAGTAAACCTTTCGTGAAAATAGTAAATATTTTAATAAATTATTGGTAGTAGGTACCTATTTAAAAAAAATTGTTGACCAAACGCTCCAACTAACCACTATTGATATCCTGGCTTCCTTCCTTTAACTTCCCGCTACCTGTTTCATAACATAACATCCATTTCTATTAAAAGTAAATTTCATTAAATTAATCTTAATTAATTTAATTTCTTTACTTTCTAAATTTATATCAATCCCTTAACAACTTAAAACGTTCGTTTGTCGGTTCGGTACCTATATAGCCCTCTGGTGGGTGTTCTTGCAAATATAACTTGCTCCATTACAGTGACAAATGCTTGAACGGTATTTCAATATTAGGAACTGTTTCGTGAAAGCATTCGTACGATACAAGAACATAAGTGCATTACCTACCACCACAATACACTAATACTATAATTAGAGTCAGCTTCCACGCTACCATGACTTTGTAGTGTAACTACGTATTAGTATTTATTTTATATATTTAATCTGATAATAAACTAAATATAATATAAAGAATACCCAGAAGTCACTCGTCCACCCGGTATTCATCGCACAACACGTCACAACACTGTACACTACATCCGTACCACACCCGGCCCACCTGTTTCTGGCACACCCCGTAGACTGGCACCTGACAAGTTATTAATAGCGAGGTCTGAGTTTGAGGCCATGCTCAAAAATGGCACTTGTCGGCCATCAGATTCTCCTTGGGCGTCGCCTCTTCATCTCGCGCCTAAGAAGGACAACGGTTGGCGTCCCTGTGGCGACTACCGTATGCTCAATGCCAGAACCGTGCCTGACAAGTACCCGATTAAGCACATTCATGATTTCTCCCATAGTCTTGCAGGTTGCAGTGTGTTTTCCACCATCGATTTGGTTAAGGCATATAACCAGATCCCCGTGCACGTCGACGACATCGCCAAGACCGCCATCACCACACCGTTTGGGCTGTACGAATTCCCTTACATGACGTTTGGGCTTCGTAACGCCGGCCAGACGTTCCAGCGGTTCGTCGACGAGATGCTGCGGGGCCTGGATTTCACGTACGCCTACTTGGATGATTTTTTGGTCTTTTCCAAGGATAAACAGACCCATGAGGAACACCTCCACCAGCTATTCACCAGACTCAAGGCCTACGGCATGGTGGTAAATACCGCCAAGTGCGTTTTCGGGGCCTCCGAGGTCACGTTTTTAGGTTACCACATTTCGGCTGAGGGGACAACTCCACTGCCGTCGAAGGTCCAAGCCATCAGGGAATTTCCAGTTCCCAAAACGGTAAGGGAGCTACGTAGGTTCCTGGGTATGGTAAACTTTTACCGTAGGTTTATTCCAGGTGCTGCTCAACACCAGGCGCCATTGAACGAGCTTCTCCTCGGATCGGTGAAGGGATCGCATCCGGTCAGCATTGCTGGTGAACGTCTTCGGTCATTTGAAGCCTGCAAAGAAGGTCTCAGTCAGGCCGCCTTGCTGGCTCACCCGAGGTACGACGCGAAGCTTGCTCTAGTCACAGATGCTTCGGACACAGCCATTGGAGCAGTTCTTCAGCAGCTAGCCGCCGATGGTACTTTTCAGCCCCTCGCATTCTTCTCTCGTAAGCTCAGTCCTTCCCAGCGGAAGTACTCACCTTACGATCGAGAACTGCTTGCCATCTACGAGAGCGTGAAGTACTTTCGGCATATGGTTGAGGCTAGGCACTTTGTGATCTATACTGATCACAAACCTATTGTCTTTGCCTTCCATAACCGAAAGGAGAACTGCTCCCCAAGGCAATTTCGACATCTGGACCTGATAGCGCAGTTCACGACGGACATCCGTCATATATCCGGTAAGGACAATGTGGTAGCAGATGCCCTTTCCCGAGTCGACGAAGTGGTTCAGCCGGTTTCCTTGGAGCATCTAGCGGCAGCTCAGCGTGCTGACGGCGAGCTTAACAACCTCATCGAGGGGACCACGTCGCTACGCTTGGTGAAGGTATCGTGCCCGGGTTCCCAGACGCAAATTTATTGCGATGACAGCGCCGGCACTCCCGGACCTTACGTCCCACTGCCCTTTCGTCGACAGATTTTCGACAGCCTACATGCACTGAGCCACCCTGGTGCCAACGCCACGGCAAGATTGGTTTCAGAGAGTTATGTATGGCCAGGCGTGCGAAGGGACTGCAGGGAGTGGGTTCGAGCCTGCGTAGCGTGCCAACGCTCAAAGGTCACCCGGCATGTCTCTGCACCCCTCGGTTCCTTCAAACTTCCAGCAGCCAGGTTTAAGTTTGTCCACATAGACCTGGTCGGGCCGTTACCTGTCTCGCAAGGTTTTCGGTACTGTCTCACGGCAATCGACCGCTTTACGCGTTGGCCTGAGGCAATTCCACTTGCGGACATCACGGCAGAGACAGTGGCGAAAGCCTTGATGAGTGGGTGGATTTCACGATTCGGTTGTCCTACAGACATTGTCACGGATCGTGGTCGACAATTCGAGTCTGCATTGTTCGAGCAGCTCTCGAAAATTGCGGGATTTCAGCATCGCCGAACTACGGCATATCATCCTGCCTGCAACGGACTCGTGGAGAGGTTTCATCGGCAGCTGAAAGCTGCCATAATCTGCCACGGGACTGTTAACTGGGTTGACTCCCTTGCACCAGTGTTGCTGGGAATAAGGAGTGCGTTCAAGGAGGACCTCCAAACAACGTCCGCGGAGCTGGTTTACGGCGAACCTCTGCGCCTACCTGGCGGATTTTTTGACACAGCAGCTGAGGATGGTACCGTTGACTTGACTTTGTTTACGTCAAGACTTCGGGGTATCATCCAAAGCTTGCAGCCATCTCCAGCATCTCGCCATAGCGGAAGGCGTTCCGCATTCGTATTCAAGGACTTAGCCACATGTACTCACGTATTTTTGCGTGACTGCACTGTTGGCGGGTCCTTGAAACCTGCTTATACCGGTCCCTTCGAAGTTCTCCAGCGCGGTGACAAGATCTTCACCATTCTTGTCAACGGTAAGAGCACCACAGTGTCGATTGACCGCATAAAACCGGCCTACACATTACGCACCAGTGACATACTTTATACACCTGTCACGTTAACACCTAACACACACACTTCACCCACACATACTCACATGACACACACGGATGACCGGAGCCTACCTAATACTGAAGAGCAAGTCATCAGAACTCGGTCAGGGCGTAAGGTAAAATTTCCGGACTATTATCGCCCGTAGCCCGGTCTCTGGAGGGGGGTGATGTAGTGTAACTACGTATTAGTATTTATTTTATATATTTAATCTGATAATAAACTAAATATAAGATTGTGAAATAGAAATAAATAATATGTATAGTATAATATAATATGATAAGCATTACAATAGTATTATAATAGTGTAACATAAAAGAACGTACACCGGACAGACCAACTACTTTTGTTAGTAGACGATTTTGTGACACGCGTGGCGGTAGTCGCAAAATCACATCTACCGGCTCCTACGCCGCGAACGCGGGTCGGTCCGGTCGGCAGTCCGCAGCCATGAGAGACGCGAGACGCATGTCACTCTGTGCACCGCCCACGTACCTACTTTTATACGTAATCCATTTTCTGTACTTCCTATTTCTAAAACTGTTTTCCATCGCTTCTAATTTCTCCTTCTGTGCTTGTTCAGACTTTCATTGTGTGTACTGTATTCTGTATCGGTATAGGTACCCATTCAGTTTGAATAAAAACTAAAAGTGAGTGAACATTTTGTGGCTTCATTTTTACCATCTAATCCACCACCAGCACCATCACATCACTTTAACTTTCTTAGGCTTAACTCGAGTAGTTAATTTTAAAATAATAATCAAGTACTTAAGAAGTTTATGTATACCTATTTTACATACATTGCAAAAACAAGTTACTGACACGCTCGATTTAGTGTAAATTGATCGATAAATTTGAACATTAGTGTTGAAAAGAATTTGGTTTATTCAATGAGTCTTTGTGTATCGCAAAATAGTAGCCCATTGAAGAAGCGAAACAATAAAATTTTAGGACTTATTTATTTATTTACATAGAATTGTCAATTTGTTGTTGATTCGGAACTGCACGGCACACAATATTCACGATGTCCACGGATACGTTCGACGATAAATATTGAGTCTTAAGGTTATTTATTTTGCACATATGGGTTCCACGACGCCGAAAGCTTATATTCATCTTCCCGATTGAAAGCTTTGTACTTTTTAATTTCAATCGCTTCCCGAACCATACGCGGATAATGGAGAGGACACTAGGCGCATGCAGTTCTATCCAGTGGTTTGGGCCAGAGTTGAGCAGGTGGTCTGCTATGGCAGATTTAGTCTTCTGGTGGTTTTTACTGCAGCTATATGCTCCTTGACCCTTTCGGCAATCGAACGTTTAGTTTGGCCAATGTATGAGCTTCCACAGCTACAGTCTATCTTGTAGACACCTGGCGTCTGATACGGGATCACATCCTTAGGAGTACGTTGCAGGTTCGCTACCTTGAGGTGCGGGACATATATTGTTGGAATCGAGTAACTACTTAGTACTGATCCGATCTTATTTGTCACCTCTTTCACATACGGTAGGAACACTGACTGCCGACTTAGTTATGTGACCTGCTCCCTCTTTTGTCGTCTTGCCAGCTTCTTGTCACCTTGTACCCGTTTTTCCGTAGTACCAGCTGGACATGTGATAACTCGCTCTCTCGGTGGTCCGAGTCACAAAGATCTCTAGCTTTATTTGTGAGCGAAGTCATGACGGAGCGTAAATGTCGTGGGTGATGGTGTGAAGAAGCATTTAGGTATCTTTCCGTGTATGTTGTCTTTCTGTATACCGAGTGCGCCAGCGATCCATCTTTTTGTACCTGTACCAGGACATCTAGAAACGGCAATATTCGGTCATTTTCCACCTCCAGCGTGAATTTTGTTTTTGGGTAGATTAACTTTAGATGTTCTAAATATTGTCTTACTTCCGGCTCACTACCTTTAAAAATGCAGAAGATGTCATCCACATGGCTTTTCTAAAGAGTTACAGCTGAGGAATTCACGCTTAGGGCTTTTTGTTCAAAATACTCCATTCAATAATTCTATGTGAGAGTAGAAGTCTACCAGCACATCTCCGCAGCTGTCATCTCTCCACGGCAGACGTCTCGTGACCACGGTGGGTAACCCTACCGAATAGTCGGGAAAACAAATCGAAAAGGTACGTCGCGTGTAAGTTCCGTCTAATATAATGATATGTGTAAAGAACGCGAGTTTAGTTTGAAGCAACATTATCGCAACGCGTTCTAGTTTGGTCTAGTAGTCTAAATAAACAAAAGACTAGCGGACTGTCTCCCTTTAACCTTTTTTACCGGTACCGGTTTTTGGTATTGGTACCGGAGAGTCAATTTTAAACAAGCGAGGTTTTTGAATATCATGTATGTATGTATGTATTACGTATCATCATATCGTACTCAGTCACACAAGTAGGTTAATGAACTTAACAAGGTCATACAAATTACATTTTGCCGGTCCATGGCCACGAATTATGCAGATAGGTAGGTATGTAAATTGATATGTAACAATTTGGAAGTTTGGTGAGTGTCGGTTACTCGCGAACAAAGTTGTACGAAACAACTAGGTATGTACTTCGTGTAGTCTTCGCCGCTGAAAAGCAGGTTTAAGAAATAATGAACTTTGAAACTGCTTATTATATTTCTAGAATAGGGGTTTAGCCACAACACAAGCTGATTAAATGCTAAAAGGATGTTCTTTTTAGAGGCGGAGAACTTTAAATTGAAGAAGTTGATAATCAATTTATTTTACCTATAAATAATTAAATTTGTATTATAGTTACTGTCACAGATGTCGTTAATTAATGAACTATTCCGTCTTTAGGAGTTAAAATTGATGCTAGCCCTGGTCGACTTAATCAATAAAACAAAGAAAAAGTACTTCATAACAGTGAAACTAGCTTTATCGGAATAATTTTCTGGCATTTATGTTTGAATATGATTGTACATGTATTGTTTGAACATGTAGTCCCTTTGTTGGTCACCACGCGAAGGTTTGAAAGAACGTTTATCGCTCATACGATACGGATGTGGAATGAGCTCCCAGCTACAGTGTTTCCTTTGGACTATAACATGGGATCGTTCAAGAACTAAGTTAGAGGTCTCTTCAGAGGCGGGCAACGCATTGGTGACTCCCCTGGTGTTGATGATGTCCATAGGCGGCGTGACCACTTTCCATCAGGCTTGTTTGTCTGCCGTATAACATAAAAAAGACATAAAGAAAAAATGTGGCAGTCGTGTGTTTCATCGCCGAACATAATTTTGTATGGGGAAAGAAATGAACATCAACGAACAATTTCACGTTGGCTACCGAGATTGTGTGACCTAACTCCATTACATTATTTACTTTGGAGATATGTCAAGTCACAAACTACAATACACCGATAAACCTAAGACGATCAAACACAACATTCGGTGAGTTAAAAGCGAAATACGGCTGCAATTGTTGAGAAAACTGTATGAAAATATGATATCCAGTGCCTGCGATATTGAGCTATCTATGTGCCAGTTGCGGCAGCCATATTAGTAAGTAAATAATAAAGAAATAATGTATGCTTGAAAACTGACAATAAAATATTAGTTACTTTTGTACATAATATGATTTTGTCCAAAACAAATCAAGTTGCATTAATTCTAATTGAAGCAAAATATAGGTAGGTACTTGCAAATTATCGTTAAACTAGATTCCTAAACTATGTAAGTAATTTACCTGTATCTTAGGCATCAAGGTTAGTGTGTCAATCTGGGTTAGTGCTTATGTAATAGTTACGTATTACTAAACAATAAAAATGTTAACTACATCTTGTACGAAAAGAATAAGAAGTACAATGAGGCTCTTAAATCTGGGTCACATATTTATAACTCATGCCTATACGTGGCGACAAATTCTATTGGCTTCTACGTCTTTTGTAATTGTACTAGTAATTGTAGGTATATTAGTGCACATAGTATCTACAAGATTCGGTGCTCTAGGTGCCTCCTTCGCAATCAATAAAACTCATAAACCTCATTTCAGCACTCTTTTTCGCAGGGCACGATACGTCTCCAGTTTTATGGCTAGCTGGTTATTTGTAGCGTAAGCACGTAGCACACTTAGCAGGCTCGGCAGCCTTGGGACACTCTTTTATGACATATCCTAAACATCCACAATGATCACAGGTGGGGCTAGTGTTTCAGCAGTATTTTGCTGAGAGACCATACTGCTGGCAGTCGTAACATTTTGTCAAAAACGTGTAGTTCCGGACAGGGCAAGATGACCAATGAGTTCGGTTTGTCTTGGCTGGATAGGACAAATCTCTTACAGACATTTTTTAAGACCTGATGGATATCTCAAACAGCTTCAATGGCCGGGTTAGATTTCGCGGCGGCGGTGGGGTGCTCCGAAGAATCCGGGGCTAGGTCCATATAGTGTCATTCAGAAGGAGAGCTATGTAAAATCATAAATGGACGGTAAATTTGCAATAAAACATAAGAACACTTGCATAGTTTACGTTATATGCTCTACAGACACTGTTAGATGAGAAATGTGCTGAAACAATTTGACACAGTTTTCACTTTTGTTGTTAATAATTATCTAAGTATGATTAATTTTATGCAGATAATTCAGACTGCACGTCTGTCTGCGTCCGCAGTCCAAAAACCTATCGTTATTAAAATTATAATAAACTTGCCGTTCTCAGCGGATATCGTCCGCGCGCAGTTCGGATATCTGTAAACAATCAACTTTCCCGCAGGTTGCTATTATTTTCCAGGGATATAAAGTACAGCCTATGTTATTCAGTGATAATGATAGTTTTTAAAATCGGCTCAGTAGTTTTTAAGTTTATTCATTACAAACAAAAAATTAAATAAAGTATTAAATATTAGTCCCTTTTAAATATTAGTGTAGGTACTGATTTAGGTATCGTCATGAGGTGCCAATTTTCACATCCATCACTTTACTGTCGTTACTAAACTCAAGTTAACGTACGTCATTTTTGGCGAGTATTTTAATATAACAAATACTAGGTATAGGTATCTGCAGAAAGCGCGCGATTCATGTTCATCGGGCCAAACCGTCTTACTTCAACGGATTACACATCGCCATCTCCTGTAGTTGAATTTTTGCCTAACCATTAGTTAGACGATATCTAACCAATAACCGAAAGGGTTCGTTCCTCTTTTGACATATATATCCCATTGTCTTAACCAGTTGTTGTTAACTTACATAAGCTAATCATTAATGAATTACACTGCTTTTCGTATGGCGCGGGTTTCAGTGTTGGCACCTACCTATTACAACATGCATCCTCAGTCTCTGTTTAATCTTGTTAGCTGAACTCCATCAGCTCCTCCTTGTAATACACAAACGGTATTATGACAAGGGGCACGGTACACTGAGCGAGTACCTATTAAGCCTTTGGGGTGTAATCTGATTCGGTGTCAATAAAGTTTGGGTCTTAAGAGGTGCGAAAGTGATACCACTTTAGGAAAAAATAATTTCTTGCTTTTCAGAATAATTATCAAAATTCTGCTTAATTAAATGTCTAAAAATAGCAATCAACCATTTTTAAATACCGACGTGTTAACCAACTATGTATTGATAGGTAGGTAATATTAGCTAAAATTTAAACTCAGGTATGCCATTTTTAGCAAAAATTAAAATTTAGCTCTTTAAAACTTTGTTGTAACTGAGCAAATTTTTGATAAATATTAACTACCGCGAATAAACTCTTTATTTTCCAAAGTGGCCTCACTTTTACACCTATCCAGCCAGCACGCCGATCGTTCCAAGTTCAGTTTGTAATAATATTGGCTTGAGCTTTGGAAATGTATTTATTGAATTCTGTATGAGAAAGTAAAATTACCTACTAGACTCCATCATCAGACATATTAATGCATTGTCATCCAAGTTATCTAAGTATAGTATCAAATTTCAGCTCAATCGGATACCAACAAATGGTTGAAAAATGATTTGTAACTTTTTTACGGACAACTTATATACGAACATTGCAAGTTAAATAAAATATTGAACAAAGGAGAAAACACTGTTATGCGCTTTCGATAACCCATTCTAGTGCAGCATTTTTTAAACCAATAGACAGTTAAGTAACAGACTTTTGCAGAGTCAGGTGTGTAGGTATGATGGTAGTTGTCAAAAAATGACACAAAATTATTATATGTACGTGTAATGTATGTGCATTAATTAAACGTAAAAATTACCAATAAATTTATACGGAACCTTCAGAGCATGAGTCCGACTTGTACTAGGCCGTCGTTTTAAATTTATTTTTATTTAGTAGAGTAGAGATCAATAGTTAATTTAAAAATATACGATTAGCCGAAATATTCCTTGAATTTTTATTAGGAGACATCTGGCCCGTTTTTCTAAACTGATCCAGGCGAATCTACCCAGGCGGATGTACACAGGCACGTCTTACAAAGTAGATAGACATTTGTACCGCAGACAAGTTTTGGAGTGGGCGACCTTCCGAACGCCCACGATCCCAGACGATAACCTAGGTAGCTATGTATTTACAGTAGTAACGTTTAGCGGTGGATCTGTAGTCTGTATGGGTAACCTAGGTAGAGCTCGTCTAATCTAAAGTGACGCGCCCCACTATCGCATTACCGCACACAAGCAAGTTTAAAATATGGACGCAATACATATACCAATGCCGTTGGAATTGGTCATTCAGTTGCCGGTAAGATTCAAACGTCGGAGCACGCGCCGTTCATTGGCTCCCACACAGATGAAGTGTCGTTATTAATATTTGCACTCACACATCGAAATCAACTAACTAAGTAGTGGGGCGCGTCATCTTAGACTAGACGAGCTCTACCACAATCTAAACGATAACCATCAAAATATTATGGTCATGTAGGAGCATTTTTATTCCACCTTTGCCATCCGCCATCTTGTGTGGCCACTAGTACCTGCTTCTCAATAAATTCCTTTGTGAGCGCGAGGTCAGTCGGGAATTCCGCAGAAATTGCAATCTGTATATGTAGGTACAGTGTGCAACGTAATGGGGTTAGTAAGAGGGTTGATATTTACGTCTTGTGTGTAGCTAGTGGACCTGGCGCGACTTCGTTCGCGTACACCTACTTTACCCTTACCTATTAGTTTTTTATCTTATAAGGGTTAACTACACATTCGGTCGCCTGAGTGTGAGGTTTCATCGCGTTGTTTTCCCTTGACGTAAGAGCATATATCCTCGAAAATTATAGGCACGTAGATATGATGTATTCGTCACTTTAGTTGTATTTTATTTGAAAACCAGAGACGATTTTTATAGCGGTCTCAGCTTTATTTCATATAATCGGTTTACGTGTATGAAAAGAGTTGTAAATATATCTGAGGATAGAGTTGTGTCACGTTAGAGCAAAGTAGCGGTCCATAGTCTCTGCCGACCCTTCCTGTTTTATGTATGTATGTATTAAAAGAGTTATGGATATATGCGATCTAGGGAGTTGTGTCAGGACAGAGCAAAGTGGCGGTCCATGGTCGCTGCCGACTACTCCTGTTTGACATAGCCGCGAGCTTTATGTATGTATGTATGATCTGTCCCTCAGCCCTTTCCCATTTCCTATTCGGAGCGTAAACAATGCACTCCATCAAGTATTTGTCGCAAAGGGTCTCATGTAATCAATCAAAATAGATTTAGTAGTAAGATGCCTATAGCATCTACTTACGTGATTGTAACCTATTGAACATTCGAACCCTATATAATCTGACGCTATTCGTCCAATTACTCCACGAATTATACGAAAATAAATCGGGACGAGGGTAACTGAAATGTCAAATAGAGATAAATACAGTGTAGAGACAAGTGACATGTGTATAGTTAAGTTATACTCGTACATATACACAGTACAGCAGATAGAGGTCGCTGATGTTAAAGTTTCCAGCTTCCTAATTACGCAACTGTGTTGCCAACAATTCTCGGATTTCGATTTTTGACATTGTTACTTTTGCAATTATACATATAATATAATAGTTTCAGTTAATTGCGATATAACTTTGTTAGCAACTGACCCCACGAATTCGATCATACAGAATCGCAAAAGGAACAATTTCAATCATTGAAATCAGATAATTACGTAATTAGCCTACAGGTCCTGTTCTTAAAAGCACTTTAATATTTCCAAAACTACTGAACCGATTTTAATGAAGCAAAGCTAAAAACCATCTCGATTAAATTGGATTTAAAGAAAGAAAACCGCATCGACATCAGTCCTTCCGTTCGGGAGCTACGATACCACAGACAGACACAATACACCCATACGTACACATAAGAACAGATACACAAATCAAACTTATAACACCCTTATAAAACCTTTTCCCTCAGGGTCTAATAAGAACCATAACCGGATGGCTGAAATGGCGACAATTCACACTGTCAAAAAAACGTAGGACAGAAAAAAATGCCAATTAAAACCAAAGACCATGTGTATCGATAGGCGAACGGTATAGAACAGCTGCTACCTACATTCGCCCCGTTAAGCTGTATGGGACCGAATGTTGGGTCCACCAAACAACATCTAAACTAAATAATCAGCATCCCTACAGCAGAAATGGTCTACGCTGGTCAGCGGGTATCACTAAACTAGCCAAGACCCGGAATTAGTTCGTAATAATAAGTTTCAAAGTCGCCTCATCACTGAGGATGATAAAAAAGTCGCCTCCGATGGTGTGGCACACGAAGACTGCTAGAGGACCATATGCAAAACCTTGCTTTATAGCTACAATCCCTGCCAAGGATGAAACGCGGACGTGGAAGATCACCTGCCACTCGACTGAGGATTGTCGAAAATTTAACAAATAACACAAACAACAAATAACAATTAACAAATTTAAGGAATATAAACAAGATTTTTGTAATTAAACGACGTTTTCGGCGCTCTTGAAACAGCTTTTGAGTTGTTGCAATTGCAACCGGACTGGTTGCGGATTCGAGCTGCCACTTTCATTGCAAGAAAGATACGTAATCGCATTTTCATACGAATAAATTTTATCGATATGTCAAATTCCGGTTGCTATTGCAATGGAGCTTTGTTTGCGACTGAACCCGTCAAATGGAAGATACGTGATCGCAAAAGTGAGAATTTCAACCATTTTGCTTGCAACAGCGCGAGAATAGTCGGCAACAGAGTTACGTAATCAGGCTGCTGAAACAAACACAATTAGACGCCAGCACAGTTCAAGTGGCCGTATGGTGTCCGACAGAGTACCAGCACCACCCCTTACAGTCGTGGGTGTGGTGCAAGGCGACTAATGTTTTCGAGGCAAAAGATCTAGAGTCTTCGCAGGCTGCAAAATGGGCAGCAGCGTTTTCCATTGTTATATTTATAACGATCTCCAACCCACCTGTCAAGCGTGGAGATTTTGTTTTATACCTCCAAGGTGGCAAACAAGCTTACGGCCTGTCAGATGGTAAGCAGTCACCGCAGCCTATGGACGTTTTCAATACTAGGGGCATCACCCACGCGTTGCCGACCCCGTAAAAACCTTTTAACCCCTTTCTTGAAGAACTCCATGTTGTGCTCTCCAGGGAAATATTATGGCAATAACCTCCCCGTGAGAGAGGCCCTAAAGCCAGCAGTGGACTGTTATGGGCTGTAATGATGACAGTGCAAGACCGTGCACAGTCAGTGGAAGAGATGGCCAAATGGCCGACACTAAGTAAAAGAGAATAATAGGTCGCGTCAGTAGAAAAAGAAGTGTTAAACATTATACCTACTACTGAGAGCAGGACACGCTCTTTAATTGAGTTTGTAAGACGTGCCATACTCTTTTTTGAGCCAATACAATAGACTAACTAGACTACAAAAATAGACTACTGATTTATATTTTTAATACTAAGTTGTATATTTAATTTTTTTTCCGTTCTCTACGCTTCTATGATCTGTCTAATCCATTTTCTTTTCTAATCACCTAACAACTCCATAGTCAAGCAACACCAATGGGTAATACACAGTCCTACCAGGACATTACATTTTGAAATGGGACGTCTTTTCAAAGTGCGCCATCAGTACAATTTTTGGTTTTGTACGGGTCAAATGTACCTACCGCCTCTTTAAGTCTTTAAGTACTAATGATCCAAATACATGACTCACGCCCGTTAATTTATTGCTGGATGAATTTTCTCAATCGGTTTTCCCAGTCTTACCTTAATACCTAATATAAATGATACAATTTATGTGACTCGCAAACACGTGGTGGCTAGTGGGTGACAAAAATGAAAGGTGAGCCCACAACAAAAAGTCGCACAAAAACAGAACCACAATTTATGAATAGGATCAGATGCTTTTGTCACATTCCTTTGTGAAGAGCTTGTAGTAAACAACAGTATTTTACAATGTACTTCAACTTGCATAATTTTTTGCTTTCATCTGTTTGTAGTGCTCTTGTCCCTTTCTTGCAAACACTCGAGTTAAATGTTCTTAGCTCCATCTACAGATTTTTTTGGATATTCTAAGTTTCTTGACTTTGGAGTCATTTGGAAACCAGTATATATCGGACGGTCCCTACCTATTATAGTTTAAAAAATAATCTTGACGGTTATATCCCGGTTGTGCTCTCGCCTCTAAGAGCCCGTGGTCCACCTTGATCGTGATCCAAGGTTTGGCAGATAAGGTACCTACTGTAGATAACTAGAACGAAATAAATATAGCTAGGTATTCAATTCAATAATACTCGACATTAATTAGTAATATTTTACTAGGTAGATAGTTACTATATTTTTTTGGACAGACGTTATGAAGCAGATCTTGAACGTAGATACCTATTAGGTACTTAGGTATTACTAAAAAAGTAGATATCTTGTCAACTAAGTATGTTAAATTCCCACACATTGTACAAAACACAGTTTTCAAAAATACAATCAACGAAAGAAACAAAATGGTACAGAACCCTTCATCATCAGCTTTGCAGAACTACAGCTCACTACGGGAATAACGACGACGAAACCGTAACGGAATTAAAAGGGCCCGCTCCATTTGTCGAATGACTTTGGGTTTCTATTCTACTCCATTATTGTTTCCGCTATCATGCTGAGTGGACATCCGCATTTAAGTGACCTATTGTACTTACATATTTTGAAAAGTAAAGTAGGAACTTACGTTTCAAACAAAAGAGTACAAGTGAAGTTCGAGAAGTAAACAGTTAAACACAGCACAATTTAATAAGCGCCTGTCTAAAATAAATGGCAATATTTAATACACCAATATTGCACATATGTTATTGACAGGCGTAAAATGAACTATCACGCTCTGCACGCACAATAACTTTATAGCAAAGCGAAAGAGCAACAGTTATGTTTCTATTCTATTTCTGCTGTCAACTATCTATGCATGAATAATAATGACGATAAGCACCCATAATGTTTATATGATAATCATAATGTAGGTGTTGTAGGATATGATTAAACTGGTAACCAAAAAACTCACGAATTGGAAAAATCTGAAAATGTATTGGGTCAGAATTTTTTTAAAGATAATTATTCAGCAAATTTATATTTAATGATAATCAAATAATCAACTTAATTATTTACCCAGAAGACATCAGCGACGTGGGGAGCGCAGATCAAGTTCACAAACGGCAGAAGAATTTAAATACCTAGGTATGCAAGCTTATCGATGGAAAAAGTAATAAGTTTGAAATGTAGTTGCCCTTAGAATTCAATAAATCTTCCATTAATTCCATAAATCTTTATATACATCGATCAAGCCTTTTATTAGCTCCATGTTTTGATGCAAGCCTGGTTTTAGCCGATACCAATGAAAGTCTTTCGCTCGGTCAGACGCCCTTCGAATGCCAACTAGTCTAGACCGAATACAGTGGCCGGACTCAGTGCTGCTAACTGAGCTTCTTATAATTATTGTTTAGCCCCTTACGAAAAAAAGGGGTGCTACGTTTGGCGTACGTAAAATTATGATTAAGACGGGCGCGAGGTCCGCCATGATCATGATACAGAATTTGGAAGATAATGTAATTATAGAAAGTAGAGGGACTACCATCTGACTGTGTGATTTCCTGTAGTTTTCCCTCACCGTAAGTGCTCAATTAATGTACAGTCGTGTTCATAAGTGCATTACCACGTTTATAAAAAATATTTTACAGCTTAGCTACTGTCACTTACAGGATATTAGGTGGATTGTTAAACAAATGGGATATGCAAAAAGAAGGGCCTATTAGCTATCCCTTAGGCAACAATGACTAATTCTTAAGCTGCAGGTTTTTTTATTTAATGAAAATTTCCATTCTTTGTCTTATACCTAATTTAAAATTAAAATTTTGTTTGATAATACAGCCTGAAATTTTTTTTTGAAATTTAGTAAGTAATAATGTACCTATGGTTACAACAAATTAAAAAATATTTGCACAGAATGTGCAATTTAAGGAAAATATCTATTGTGACATATAAAATGAAAACTTATGTATACTACTTACTACTTACTAACTAACACTTAGTTATATATTTTTTATCGAATTCACTTCGGTGAGTGCTCCCAGGAGCTCCACAAGCTTCTTCCACCGTGCCCTTTTTATTATCGAACAACGAGGGGGACAAAATATCGTCATCCATTTATGGTAGACGTCCCACCATCTCGTACTAAGCGTTTTGCATCCAGTTTTCTTATGCGCACTGCAAAGGACTGGAACTCTCTGCCTGAGTCATTGTTCCCTGACAGGTATAACCTTGGGGCCTTCAAATCAAGAGTGAATAGGTATCTTCTAGGCACGCGTGCTACATCTTCACCTCATCGCCGCTTTTCATCAGGTGAGTTGAGGTCAAATGCAATTCTATCGACAATTAAAAAACTCTGACAAAGTGATTTTGAATTGTAATAAAAATGTTTTTACATACTTATGTTTTCTACTTTATTCTCTTTCGAACTGCATGCTGACAACGTGATAAAACCTTTTAACAGCTGCATAGGAATATGAATTTTAAGGTAGTAATGCATTTATGAGCGTGACCGTATATAACTCAGAACAGTCATTGGTACCTACATGGCGGCACTGTGGATTAAAAACCGTACCTCTCGCTTCCAGTCCCCTAGCCACTACAGGCCACCGACACTCCGCCAAGCCATGTCGTAGGGAGATTCGATGTCTTTACCAATTTCGATGCATTTTTAAACCTGTTTAATCGTCATGGTCCTTAGCTTTGTTTTAATAAAATCCTATCTCAGTTCTATATTTTCTCCTAAATCGGACTCTGTCGTTAGAAAAACAGTGAATCGATTTCGCTCTCTACATAAAACCTTTCCTCCAGTCCTTTCTCAAGTTTGTTTTAGCTTAATGAAATTTCTGCTAGATACTTACTAACCTTACCACTTGCAATAGGTACCTTCGATCGTAACTATACTAATATTCGAGTCAAAATTAGATACAAAACTTTCGGGATAGTTATAACATTTACCTTGTTGGATTAAAGACAACAACTTACGGTGTGCGAAACATCGTGATGAAACCTGCATATTCAAGCGACTGAATCTGTAACCATAATCCAATCTGGTTAGGTTCGCCTGGTAGAAGGGGTAACAGAGGTCAGATGGCAGGCGCTCCACTGTACTTATCTAATCTGCTATGTCCTGGATAATGGTCAAGTCTTGCGCAAGAGCACAGCAGGGACATTAACCCCAATATGATGATTATTTTTTATTTACATTAAAGGCAACATTTGAATCTTGAAATTTAAAGAGAGGGCTAAAGGTTTTTTAGTAAACACATTTATGATTCATTAACTATGGCGTAAGACTCCGGATGTTAATTCTCACTTTTAAGTCACTTCTTTTTTATATGTACTACGTCAGACAAACAGGCAACCAGGCCACCCGATGGAAAGTGGTTACCGTTGCCTATGGACATCACCACCACCAATGCGTTGCCCACCTCTGAAGTCACCTCTAATATACCTCTTGATCGATTCCTTAAAACTGTAGTGAATAGACCCTCGGGGCTTTTAGCGGACTTTAAAAAAGGAGGAGGTTCTTAATTCGTCGAAACTTTTTTATGAGTCAAAGTGGACAGTGACACTTTCCATCTGCTTGTTTGTCCATTCTATTCTATTTTTACCGATACCGATTCTGGTGTGCAATGCAGTTGTTATTATGTTGCAATGTTACTATAACTACGTCGAGCGATCGAGTCAGTCCCAGCATCATCCCAGTTAAATTGCAGTTAAATCATTATTCGACCTTTGACACGTTTTCATTGACAGAATTGAAAGCAGTTTGACAACTAAGAAAGATGCAACTTAGTAATTTATTTATTTATTGGAGTACCAACACCCATAATGCAACTAAAGTACCAAAAAACTAATTGTGGAAAAGTTAATAAATAATAATAATAAATATTCGTGGACAAATTCACACAGCGCCATCTAGCCCCAAACTAAGCAAAGCTTGTGCTATGGGTGCTAGATAACTGATATACTACTAAATACTTTTTTAAATACATACTTATTATACATAGAACACCCAGACCCGTAACAGAAATTAAAATTCATCATTTCAATTTCTGCCCGGCCGGGAATCGAACCCGGGACCTCTTGCGTGGCAGACCGGCATGTTGACCTCATGAAAGTTGCAACTCAACATCTGTCATTTGAATAACAATCACACGTTTGACATGCGATGCAATTGTAATGTTACTGCAAAAATGGAGTCACAAATGCGTTGCCCGCCTCTGAAGAGACCTCTAATATACCTCTTCAATGATCCCATATCATAGTTCAAAGGAACCACTGTGGCTGGGAGCTCAATCCAAATTAAAATGGGTAGGTAGGGGGTAAAGTAGGTGCACGCGAACGAAGTCGAGTCGGGTCCACTAGTTTATGTAGTTCATTTTATTATTGACTCAATATTGGTTTGGTTAGAATAGAAGCGTGGCTTTAAATGCTCAGTTTGTATAAAATTGCCATAAAAAGGGATAAATGGGTAATAAAATTCGCTTGTGGCTCGCTTCTTATTCGGTAAGAGGTAATTTAAAATGGATAGCTTCTTAAACAACAACGTTGTGCCTATAAAAAAACAAAAGGACCTAGGGTATAGATTTCTTGTGATGTTACACAATAAACATTAAAATATATTTATAGAATAACTGTTTACAATGTCTAGAATATGGAAACTTGTTAAAAGAAAATATAGATGCCTGTGAAAATGACTTTTGTTATTCCGAAGTAGATGCTAAAACTATCATTAAAGCTTTTAAAAGCATTAAGTTGAAAAATACGGAAGATATTTGGGGAATGTCAGTCAGAGTTATAAGTACTGTTGTTGATATTTTAGCACCGTATTTAGCTTACATTTTTAATGCTTGCGTCAAAGTAGGAGTTTTCCCCGACCTCATGAAAATCAGTAAAGTGGTGCGCAACGCACCAACAACAATATGGCTTCACGAAAGGCCGCAATACCGAAGCTGATATTAGCCTCATTCAACAAATTTTTGGCGCATGGGAAGAACATCATAATGCAGTAGGCGTTTTTTGCGATTTGTCTAAAGCATTTGATTGTGTAAATCATTCAACACTATTACTTAGTCTTTAAATGATGAAATCATACTTAGAAGGTAGAGTTCAAAAAGTAAATGAATCTATATTGGGACCGTTTCTCTTTTGTTGTATATATAAATGACCTTTCATACATGGTGCAGAACATTGCTGGTATAGTTTTGTTTGCTGACACTTCACTATTGATATTTAAAATTAATAGGAAAGATAATAATATAAACGAAGTAAACTGTGTTCTTCAGAATGTACATTGGTTTACGATTTATAACTTAAACTCTAAAAAAATAAAATGCGTTTATTTTTGCCTCCTTCATTTAAAAAGTAATCAATGTAATGTTATATTAGATAAAACGTAACTTGAGTTGGTAGAGAAAACTACTTACTTAGGCGTTAATATAGATTCAAAAATTCAATAGGGCTCACATATTGAATCATTGGCTAGTAGGTTAAGTTCGGCTGCATTTGCCGTGTGGCGAATAAGGAGGCTAACTGATGTGAATACAGCTAGATTAGTTTATTATAGTTATTTTTATAGTATTATGTCGTACGGCATCATACTATGGGGCCAGTGTGCTGATAGTGACATCATATTCAAACTACAAAAGCAAGCTGTAAGAGCAATATATGGATTACGTCGACTTTCTCAAGTCAATATATATTTGACAGTGTTATGTATGTTAGAAAACATATTACCCAATTTGTTAAAAATACTGATATTCATAATATCAATTTAACACCGTTGTTCAGACTTAGTAAAGTAAATTCATCTTTCATGGGTAACTGTATAAGATTTTATAATCATATTCCTGAATGTATTATTAATTTGCCTGAATCACAATTTAAAGAAAATTATATATATTTGCAGTGCATGCTCACTTAAAAGTCTGCCTGGTGGTGGCGTGTGGGTCGGGTCGTTTTCTTCCCTCAAATATGGTTAAATTGGACGATGGCTGGGCCCTGCGTCATGCTCGTGAACGGGTACTGCCTTGGTGGACTGGCCTGCTTTTGCTGAACCATTTTTTATTTCATTTTGCAATAAAAATTTTGAATTTTTAGTTATCTTGACCGATTTATAGAGGTTCACATCATATTCCAATCAAGACAGGCTTACTCAAATTAAATTGACAAATGTATCAATGCAATGTAATCATATTTAAATGTACCTGTGGGTTTCTTGCCTTTTCTTTGTCCTACAGATGGTCATTCTCCTAACTGAAGCGGCATACTGACAGACAGACGACATTCTTTTTACTTATATGTTCCGAGCTCAGGGGGCGACGCGGGTAGGCCGGCTGGTGCGTGCGGGTGTGAGCGCCGGCGGGCTGGCTGGGGCCGGGCACGCACTGCACATGATTCGCCTAGGCGGTTATGTGCGTGGCGTGTATCGGTGCCCAGTGTCTCACCGGGGTGAGCCCTACTGCGCGCTGATCGGTCTGCATGCGTCGCACCCTACCTGGATGAGATCGCTGAACTTTCCCTTTGTTTTCCGTTAGATTTTTGACTTTTGAACAGATATTAAATAACGTAATCCTAATTCAATAAAACTTTTTCATCTTCTATTCATTTTCATTTTTTTCGTTTTCATGTGTGTGCGTGCTTCGACACTGTCACTGGCGTAACATTGCGGTATAAAATCGAATAAAATGGCGGCGGATTGTAAGAACTGGTGTATCTGTGTGAGTGTGTAGGTCATGTACGACAAAAGAAATTGTCGTACCTTGCACTTCCCTTTAGTGTAGGATGGCGACCGTATTTTTGTCAAGTTCGCGAGTGTGACAATGACGACCACCTACAGCTCATCGTCCGTCCGCGTGCAGACGATGCATTGGTAGCTACCATAGCATTGCCGTCAACTGCCGTCAGCAATGAGATAGCAGCCGACAGTAGCCGTTATAGTAAGGCTTGCAATTGTAGCGTCTGCGTCAGCCGCCGACATTGATACTGACAATTTGCAATCTATTGATAAACTCCAAGCGTTACAATAGCAACGACTACCGTCAGCAAGGCAATGGCAGCCCCTATAGTAACGCTTGCAGTTATAGCATCTACGTCAGCTGCCGACATTCACATTGACAATTTTTAATCTATTGATAACCTGCAAGCGTTGCAATTGGAGCAAGCGGAGAATAATGAGCAGGAAACCCTGGCAGAGACTGGGATAAGCGCTAGGAATCGTCCTTGCAGTTTATTATCATCATCATCGGATGATTATGACGATAAACTGCAAGCGTTATTATAGCTATTGCATCTGTCGATGTGTCGTTGACAAGGTGCCGTTCGTATATAAGCACGTAGTATAGTTTATTACAATACAATAGGTAGGGCTGGAGTAACAAACTCCAGTATGAGTTTCTAATACGTGTTCTTGTGGTTCGTAACTCACATAATAACTTTATGAACGATCTATGTTATCGTTGTACCAAGACAGTAGCGTATGTAAAAAGTCTATGGCGAACGTAGAGGTTCACCGATATCATCTTCGCTTTTGTCTTTCTCAAGGGATAATGTTTAAGTATGTATTTAAAAAGTATATAAGTAGTTTATCAGTTATCCAGCACCCATAACACAAGCTTTGCTTACTTTGGGGCTAGATGGCGCTGTGTGAATTTGTCCACGATTATGCGATTATTGTTTTAGGTAAAATATATTATTAATATTTATATTTTAATGTAAAACAGCCGACAAACAGGCATGCGGGCCACCTGATGAAAAGTGGTCACTGCCGCTTATGGAGATCAGCAACACCAGGGGCGCTACCAATGCGTTGCCCGCCACTAAGGAGACATCTTATATAACGCCACGGGGTATCACTCTCCGATACTGTTTAACTAGACTCTGCAGCCGAAGAACTTGATCAACCTCGCTTCGCTAACGGTTATTAGGAGGCACACCTACGAGTGCCGAGCTCACTGAGCCCTGTAAAATTGAGTCGAGTTTATAATTTCATACTCCAGGACGAGTCCTAAGACTCGAGAGAGAACTCGAGAGTGTTTTGCAACACATAGCTCATTGCGTTGCTGAAGTTCGACTATCCTCAAAGTACGTTACGTTCACCCATTTAGTTGCTGGACTCTACGATCGTTGCTTATCCTTGGTTATCGGCCTCGCAAGCACGCTACCACTAGACCATTGGCGCTTCCTTAGGTAAAAAGTTAATATTAGGAAGACTATTATCATTACTATTCATCACCGATGTCTTGTAATATCAGTGTATTGTGCTTACGAGTCGGAGTCTCTAGTCCTTTGGCGCTGTCTTTTTTGGGAACGGTCGTGTGACCATGGTCGTACGACGGATGTCGCCCGACCAAAAAGAAGACCTCAAAACCGACTACCGACACTGCCCCGAGGTTGGATCCTCGCATAATTGGACTCAAACTCACAAGGTAAGTTCGTTTGACTCGTAAACTTTCGTGGGAGTTAGTCCTGTTTGTTAGGCCTCCCCTTAGTCCTGCAGTGGAATATTATGGGTTGTGATGATGATGAGTCTAGTGAGTTAGGTGACGATTTATGGAAGGCTGCAGGTGGTTAGTAGTTAGTTATAGTTGCATAACCTGTTCCTTAATTTTGTCACGTAGCTTCTCTCGAACCGCCTACATATTTTTTTTTTCACACGTATTTGTGGGTACTATCTTTATTTATTTTGTGTAATATATTCATATTATAGGTATATGTTTAAGTTAACAGTTCGAGCTTAGGGCACAGCGATCCGGACCTCACTCCGCAGGACTCGCGGAAGACCAGCGCCGCGGCTAAGGCCATGGCATACGCTGAGCGAGGTTCTATTGTCGTCGGGGGGTACCACACTACAGCAGTTCCGATGCTATCTGGTTAGTGGCTTTTGCGAATTCATTTGCTATTGTGTATTGTTTACTATCTGTAAGTATATGTGTATTTTATATTGTGAGCTTCTTATGTGGTTTCCTAAGACAACTGCTTCATTGGTAGATAAGGCTAGTTTAGCTTTAAGTCCGCTATTATACCATTTTGTGCATAAAGTTTTAATAAATAAATACCTGCGTTCGAGCCCTCTGTGAGACCTCACAGTAACGTTTCAGAACACGAGTATTAGTTCCCACGAAGGTGAGTCACAGGCGGTTCCTAAATAATATTATTCAAAAGTTGCCAGAGTAAGTTCACAAAGTGACTTAGGCAAAAACTTTGGATGCCTTTGTTTACTTAGCTAGGGCGGCTTTCATGTAATATTGATGTAGATTGAGATGGAAATAGAATGGCGGTAAATGTTTACTTTGAGGTGCTCGTTCACGACACGGGGAAGTATGAAAAAATTCTCAAGGCCCCAAGAAGAGGTTTTTGTCATATTTTCTTTAAGTATATCTAGTGCGACACAAATTTTGCTAAAGCGATAAAACGTTTTACTGTCCCAGCGTCCCAGGAGATAGGTAGGTGCTTATCTACAGCCTGTGTGCGTTTGGGTTACTAGTATTTTTATGTTTTAAGCCTCGACGCACAATACGGGTGTTATCAGGCTGATGTGTGTATCTATGTGGCTGTCGGTGGCATTGTACCTCCCGAACGAGCTCATAGTGCTCATCAAACAAAGTATAGTGACTAGAAAGTATAGGTATAGTGACTTATATATAAATTGTAGATTAATTGTTAATTATAAATTGTATTCCTTGTTATTCTTTTTAATGTTATTCCCCACTAAATTGCTTTTGTTAACTCTGTTTAGAAAAAGCGGCCTCTTGACACAAGTAAAGCTTTACTTATAAGGAGACCGCCACAACCCCTAGAATTGTGATTATAAATTTAGTTGATGCAATAAATTTATTTATTTATAATAACGCTCGGACTACAAGGATTCGGGACTGGATGAAACGAAAAAAATCGTCCACGGGTTCAATCCGTAGCTCCACCTAATGTATGAAATTTTACTGCATCGACTACAAACGTGTGTTCCCTGCTCAATATAATCTGGATGCCTTCAAGGCTAAAGTGAATGGGCTGTTCCAAGACGGGCATGCTTCATCTTCGGCCGCATCGTCACTTATCAACAGGTGAGATGGCGGTCAAATGCCTGTTTAGTCTAAATTTAAAAAAGAAAAACAGAAAAAGCGATCCGGGGCGGACCGGAACGGAATTCCCTCCGGAAGCAACCGGATCGTGCGCCGTTTTCCTCCGTATCCTCGGATTTTTTCGGCACGTGGGTCGGGGTCGTGTGAAATGTATATGTACTGACCACACGAGACTCCGAAAACGTTTTCTTCCGGACGAAACGCGCCAGTTTGATGACGTAGAGCGACACATAAAAGTGTGATTTAGGTACCTAGGTAGGTTTTATGGAATGATAATGTGTGAATGATGATAATAATGTACCAAACTTTGATATAACTGTATAATGGACGAACTTTTTTTCAACGACCACAGCTAAACATAAAAGTTCAACAAAAGTTTACCATTTTCGACTGTTCAGTGCGAGTGGTAACGGCAGACTGAGTAAATTTCTTTTCGGATTCAAACCGGAGAGCATGTAGTCGATAGTACGATTTTTTCTGGTCCGTTCCGTTCCGTCCAAACGCCTGTAGTCCGAGCCCGTAATTTTTTTCTAATCTGTGGCAGTAGACGGCGAGCCAGGAATAGATTTTCATGGCCAAGTTCCTCTCTAGGGGTAACTTGTAAAAGGCTTCACAGAGTTGTATAATGAAGGCCCGCACGTGAACGTCAGCTGTGGCGACTTGGGTAGGTTAAGTAGCGGTAGCACGTAAAGAAAAAAGTTCAGTCTTGCCTCCCAACTGAGAATTCATCGAGCTAACATTGGGCTATCTTGACGAAAGAAATAAGTCAGCTAATCTAGTGGTGAGTCACACAAACATGTAAAAAAAAATTATTCTGTGATTTCGTCTTAAATGAGAATTGTCAAATTGCCAGATGATCGTTTTCATGATATTTTCAAGAAATTATTATTATTTATTTACCATAAATGTGGTTTTATACAAAGGTATTTTCAAAGTATAAATCGCCAAACTGCAACTGCTGTAAATAAACTTAGTCAGCCGCTATATCTTGCTAGAAAGGTCAGTTGATGCCCTGAAGGGTATACCGCAGGAGCTTTTATCGCCTATTAATTAACGACTAGTTTCCTTCGGCACACCAGCTGATTTTTGTATTATTTACAGGATCGTAGCTTACGAATTTTCATCCAGAAGGAAAAAACGTGGGTATCTAAAGTCATTCGACATAGCCGTACTCAGCGGCTTTCACCCGCGGGCAGCTCGGATCTCAGTAACCAATCAACTTTCCCGCGGAAAGCAATTACTTTTCTGGGATAAAACGTAGCCTATGTTACTCAGTGATAATGTAGCATTTTATAAGTGAAAGAAATTGCTTACTTGGAAGCTGACTTATTTATTTCGTCAAGATACTCGTTTAGCTTATCATGAAGAATTCTCAGTCGGGAGGAAATTACTGAAATCTCGTTGTGGGATAAGCTCGGCTTTTGCATTGTAATGTATTTAGTGTAATGTTTTATGCAATAAAGATATTAGTTGAGATTAGTTAGAGGCTTGGAAGGCTACTGCTGCTAATTCTAAACAAGTCGCCGCAGCTGACTTTCACGGACTTTCACGGATCTTATACAATTCTCTAGAAGCTTTGTACAAGGCACCGCCTGAGAGGACATAATAGAAAATTATTAAGTTAAACCACCTTTAAAGCCTTATCCCTTTACAATAATGCTTAGTTTGGATTGCATGGGTCATCTATTTGCATCGAGAAAATTTTTCGCTACTCTGTTAGTGATGTGGCGCCGATTTTATCGATAGATTTATACAGGGAGTTTCAAAATGTACGAAACTTATAGATTTATTTCTAACGGATAAATCGGGGTTACGATAACATACCAATACTATATTTAATACCCCCGTTTTTATATCTATCACTATGGGGCAATTTGTCAAACAAGATTACGACCTGCCTGATGGTAAGCAGCTACTGCAGCCTATGAACATTTGCAATACTGAAATTATTTGTAGGTTTCCCAAAGACCCTGCTGTTAAGAAAGAGATATACTGGAAGACCCGTTCTTGTTCTTAAATGTTCAAAGTAGAGCTCTGTCAAAGACTATTATTTTATTGACACATTTTAGTAAAAAGAACATAACTATAATATTTATCGCATAATCTGTGTTTTTTTCTAAACTGAAAATCCGTTGATCACGATCTCTTCAATAAGCACCCCAACAATATAAGGCGGTCGCTTACACGCTACACTCCTACGCCGTAGTCCCCATTCCAAGGGAGAGTGGCGACTCCTGTAATTATGTAACTCTGATGCTAACAATCATTACACTTAATTGACTGAAATTATTACTGTTGCGATTACGTATGATCGATTTAAGAGTTTCAGTTTATTGCAATGGAATTTTGTTAGCAACAGAATCCATGAAATCGGTGATACGTAATCGCAAAAGTAACAATTTCAATCATTGAAATCAGAGAATTGTTGGCAACAAAGTTACGTAATTAGCCTACTGGTGTGTAGTCTTGGGTTGGGTACGTATCAATAATATATTATATCGCGATAAATATCAAGCGTGAAGCATCCGCCTAAGGTTTTCAGTGCTCTATGGGATGGGGGTTTAGTTTTTTATATAATGTTGTAACTGGTTCTCCCTTGGTTGAAATAACAAGGTTTTTTTTATACCACTAAGGTGGCAAACAAGCTTGCGGCCTGCCTGATGGTAAGCAGTCACCGCAGCCTATGGACGTTTCAATACCAGGTGCATCACCCACGCGTTGCCGACCCCGAAAAACCTTTACACCCCTTTCTTGAAGAACTCCATTTTGTACTCTCCAGGGAAAACCTCTACAGGTAGTTCATTCCACAGCCTTATGTGCGTGGAAGAAAGTTCCTTTGGAACCGCACAGTTCGCGACCAATTTGGCTCCAAGATGTGAGGATGAACTCCCTGTTGATGGCGAGCGGTGCGATGATAGAATGTAGCTGTAGGCATCATGTCAAACAGTTCTTCAGAACAAACACCGTTGTACAAGCGGTAGAACACACAATGGGAGGCGAAATCCCTTCGCTGGCTCGTTTTGATATTATCTCACTATTTCTAACAACGTTAAACATAATAAACGTTTGGTATAAAATTTGTTAACATAATTTTTGTTTGACATAATATTCACTGGTTATAAACTCGTTTGTTCTATAACTTATTTGACATATTATTCATTTGACATAATAATCATGTGTTTATTTTACATTATGTTTATTTAGTATAAATGTAGTAATATACTATATAACCGAATCTATCAGAAACGTCGTTAGGTTACAGACGGGTTAGGGTGCGAGGAGCGAAGCGACGAGCATGTTAGTTGTTATGAACCACCGCGTAGAACCAATTAACAAGCGTTATTCGCTAATAAATTGATTAAAATTCTTTCTAACTTTTCCCATTAAAGCAGTTTATAATTAATATTTTTGGCTTTTGAACGATTTGGCCAATAGTGTTTGATAATTTAAACTTTAGAACAAACGAAGATAACGTCAAATAAATATTAGGACATACAAATAAATCAAATAAATTTATATGTATTGTATCTTTATGCTAAAATTTTTTAGGGCAAATCAATTTTAGGTCAAAATAATAATTATGTAAAACGACTTTATACCAACTGACATTATACAAAGTGAGATTATATCAAACGTTGTTATTTCAAACAAGGGAGAACCGTTGTAACTTATCGCGGTTATTATTACACATGTTGATCGGCGACATCTATATTATCCCCTATTAAAGTGTAAATATATAGGGATACATGGGAAATAGGTGCCTGAATCTGCCGGTATCAGGAAAGAGGCCCCGTGGGCGACCCAAGAAGCGATGGATTGACATCGCTGAGTCGAATGCAAGAGCCAGTGGCTTGCGACGAGAGGATGCCGAAAACCGGGCGAAGTGGAGAAAATTAAGTAGGAAAGCGGATCCTGGCAGAGGTCGGGATAAGCGCTAGGACGATGATGATGATAATGAAGTGTAAATATACCTAAGCAGATTTGAAACAATTGTTACAATACCTTGTTAATTTAGCCACAGAATCTCCATACTAACGTAAATTTGGCTTATGTTTAATGTTTTCACAAATAAACACAAAAAGACTTCGATGAAATCGGGAAAAACACACGAATTGAATTAATGTATGAATTGTAGATGTTATGGGCGACAGTTACCAATAATCATCAGGTCTGTCTGCTCGTTTGTCGCTGAATGGCATACAAAAACACGAATACACATATTTAAATAGAACCTTCTATAAGAGACTAGATTAGATACCTACACTTCACGTAAAATATACTATGACACAAGTAACATTCCCTAACCTAATCAAATAACATAGGTATCTGATCAAAATATTCTGTGAACGTGTCTCGACTATCGCGTCGTAATTTATTAACAGGCACGATAGGAAAACCAACCCAAGTTCGCATGAACTCACAATCATTGTATCAGTTTGATCAAAGCTTTTGGTATCGACAGCTAATTAGGCGAAGGCTTCTACGATCGTCGATATCTATCGAAGCGCAAGCTGCAGGCGAAGTTAATGAAATTCTCTAGAAAATGAGGCTGTCGTTCGCAAGTGCACCTGTTTAATAAAATTCTTGATAGAGTCTTGCCGCAGTAGTGCGCCGCATTTTGATTTTGGAAAATGGGACTTTGATGGTCGGCATAAGGTTGACTTTGATGTGGACTTATAATTTAATATTCTAGTTAAAAATGCTGATGCATAATGTACGGCGTCTTCTGTATACCTTAGCTAGCCTCAATAACGTCATCGCCTCATTTTACTTGTGTGTAGTTTAGCCCCAATATCGAGACAAGAAATTTCAGGAGCGTCGGTGACCGAGTGGTTGAGGTTGAGGTACTCGTATGCGAGAGGCATTCAGGCAACTGAAGGTGTAATCATGATCCAATCTGGTCAGGTTCCCCTGATAGCAAGGTTACGGAGGTCAGATGGCAGTCACTCCACTGTAATTATCTGATCTGCCATATCCTGGATCATGGTCAAGGCGGACTCCGGGCTCTTGTGCGGGAGAGCCCAACTGGGACATTAACGTCAAGATGATTATTTGTTTAATTTCATTGAGAGAATAAATTTGGACAAATTTAAACGTAATAAATTAGTTGCGGTCTCCTCATGTAGACATGTTACCTGAACATTGTACAGGTTCACAAACATAAGGCACAAAAGCTCTAATCTGTAGCCTTATATTTGTTCGACAGTACAATGGGGACTTACAGTTAAAACAGTATCATTAGACAGTCATGCGCTTACTACATATGGCTAAATTCAGTCGTCGAAATTCAGAAGAAAAAAGCGGGAGAGAAAGTCTAAGTGGAATGTGTTGCTCAAACAATAAGGCCAATTTTTGTATCACTTATATTATTTTACGCATCGCCTACTCTACACCTACCCTATATCTACTCTACATCTACTGTACCCTACTACCTACCTACGTTGCCTTTTTTAATTGTAAACCTTCCCCTTGAATCACTCTATCTATCGTTGAAAACCGCATTAAAAGCCGTTACGTAGTTTTATAGATCTAAGCTCGATACGTAGGGAAAGACGGCGAGAAGCGATTTAGTTTTATGCTATATATACATGTATCTAAAACTAGAACTAATCTAGGTATACAAAATGTGTACACAGACCAATTGGATAAGTCCGTTTTGACGTCTAAATAACTTCACCGGCTTTCAAGTTAAACTCATAATTCTCGTGGAATCAGCTCATTTCAAAAATTTTGATGTTACTAATTTTATTGCAACCTTTTACTTTGAGGGAAGGTCAATGAATGTCAAGATACATGACCTCTTCGGAGCCAGACTTAAGAGTCATTCTATTTTTTCAGGTCGAGAAAGAAATGAAGAGGGTTTACAGTCTGAAGCTATAACTTGGCAACTTTTCAAAGTTATTTTACGTAAGGTCCGCTTGTTTTCTTAGGCTGCCGAATCAGAATGGGCCGAAATTCATGTTTGCCATACTCTCTATTTAAACTAGAAGGCACGTTCCCAATATTTGTTTTTTTTAAGTCATATATTTAGAAAATCGATAGTCTGTATACTTATCTCTTTTGTTAAAATTCTTTATTTCCATACCAAGGTTGTCTGAAAGAGATCACGTGAGTGATAAGACCGCCCTTTGTATACTTTGATATATATATATATATATATATATATATATATGTATGTCCATTTGGTGTGCAATAAAGAGTAATGTTTGTATAGTTTATTAAGGCACACACAAAATATTTACAGTTATAGTAAAAATATACCCTGATATAAATAAAATACATACTAAAAATTTAAAAAAAATCCAGTAAGTTGGCTGCAATGCCTCATTGGATAGCGATGCTAATCCGTTGCCCGAGGAACGAGCCAGCTCTCCGTTCGCCAGAGGTGTCATTTAATTTTTAGCGTTTTGTATATTTTTTGTTATGACTTCAATACATATTTTTTGTAGTACAAATCCCTCACGACGACGCAGTTGTCCGTCTAAGAGACTCCGCAGACAGCAGACTTTCTATGGGCACATAATTTTATAGTGTGCGCACTATAAAGCGCAAAAATCACCAAATATAGGCTTTTTGACGTTTGGGGACCACTTCTGTAGTTGTCTCTTTCTATAGGCTGAATCCAGGGCTTGCAGACTCCAGCGAATCCAGACCACTTTTGACCACCTCTTTATTTGACTACCTCTAGTACGGTATGCACGTAAATGCATACAAACATTTGCGACTGGCTGCTAGCAAATACTGAACCAATTTTAAATAATTCTTCCCGAGTATTCGGCGGTCCAGAACTAAAACACAGTAAGCGGCAAAGGATACGGTCTATCGGTTCATACATGGTGTTCACTAAGATCCAGCCGGTACCAAGTGAATGAAAAACAAAAGTATGTAAAATACGGAACTCGTATCAGTTGAAAAAAGAAATCTAAGTCTAGCCAATTCTTCACAATTATTTTTTGAAAACTAGATATTTTTAGCAAAACTGCAACACTCACGCGACACTCATGCAACACTCGAACAAGCCGTAGAGTAAACTATGAAAGAAGAAACTCTTATTACGCCCGGAGTAAGAATTTTTTTTCGTCATAGCGAAGAGAAATCAATTAGGAATGAAAAACTCCTTCCAAGAGGAGAGGACATTATGTTCAATAATGCATGTCATGCGTTCGCTTTTAAAAAACACTGGTAAAGCGGCGTGCCGCGTGACATACCTTTTGATGTTACATAAAATAGCCGACGGATGTGCCCAAAATGAACTAGCACAAGAACTAGATTTCCTTAGAATCATGGTAAGTACAACACCTCGGTCGACCTCGCTTCGCCAACGGCACACATAACGAGTTTCCAACTCGTTGCGGTGCTAACGTTTGACTACCCTCAAATACGAAATGGTCACCCATCCAGCTCCCTTGCATTATTAGCATTGCTTAACCTTGGTTTTTACTACATAATAAAAAACTTATCTGACACAATGGCCAAAACTGGAATGAAGTTTCGTCATTTTGAAATGTCATGCCAATGACAACACCAGCGACGCTGTCACATGGTCTGACATGTTTATGGCTCTGTAAAAAAACTCCTTTTAAGGGGCACAACGGCAAAAATGCGTACAATGCGTGACACACACCTTTTGATACATAAAATGGCCGACGGATGTGGCCAAAAAGAAACTAAAATAATAGCTAGAATTCATTCCATTCCCAGCATCATATTACATATTATTATGGCTTATTAACTCGCTCACAGCCTATCATCGCCATAGAAATCACAACCACAGGGCAGGTCTTCCTAATGGAGTATGGAGTTTCATTGGTCATTAGTGGCAGTGTATGACAAAGACAATGACATGCCTGTCACTGTCAATGTCCACACCTAGGGCTTTTTTACCTGTCTGTCTATGTAGTGCCACAAACTTAATCTGACCCAGTGACAATGTCGCTGTTAATGGCATTGATATGACATTTCAAAATGGCGACACTTGGTTCCAGTTTTGGCCACCGGGCCAGATAAGTTTGTGCATCCATAACTTTTTTCGGGTGTGTTAATAATTTCATGCTATGAAACGAACGCATCGTTTCATAGCAAAATAGAAATAATTTAAACATTAATATAAAAAAATTGGCTAGCTAAAGAATTTAAATAATTACGAGAGGACATTACGTTTTATAAGCTTTATCCATTACAACTCTCATTATGCCGGCTGGTGGTCAGGAAAATTTTAGACTGTCTCTTTTTACATCGCATAAATGCGATTTTGCTCTGTTCTAAGAACAGAATGAGTCGCGAAATAAAGAGTTAAACATCAAACGAATCGTTGAAATGTTTGCTACACTTGGTATACTCACAATTTTTACTTAGAACTTTTTAGCGATGACAGTAGTAAAGGCGATTTTATAGAAATAAAACCATTTGGTTTTGATTTATTTTGATTTCAAAACCCGCGAACTTCGTCTTTGTTCTGTTGGCGATACACTGGTGGTTTGTATGCAAGAAAATAAAGGGGTAGGGGTAGGGTAGTCTCGTATAGCTATGGTAGGAGTAGGTGTAGTGGTATGTAGGGTAGGTGTAAGGTAGAGTGGGGTAGGGTAGGTATATGGTAGGGTAGGGTAGAGTAGGGTAGAGTAAGGTAGGATAACACGCGAACGAAGTCGTACAGGGCCGAGTTTAACCGACATAATTCTTGAGTTACGTAACCCAGTGCCGCACAATGAAGAACGCAGCACACAAATCGTCAATCAAAGCGAAAACACAGCAAAACCGTCGCTAATTTCCAGTAGAAAGTTACAAAGCGAAACATTTCGAATATAAAATAGCACATAAATAAAACATAAAGAGCAGTGAAATGACAACACAGCCATGGCCGGTTGGGATGACGCGTGAAACAAATTGCCTATGAACGTACCTCGCCGTCCGATCGCCGCCCGCCGCAAGCACCCCTTTGATGTACTTAATTAACCTAAGCAAAAATTTCACAGCACACGATTACGCAATTAATTTGCTATTTTTGTTTTTGTTCGCGAAAGAGGACGAGGCAGATATCGCCCGGGACCGTTGCCATGGCGACGGGGGGCGCCAGCGGCGCGCGCCGCCCTCTCCGGCAGAAGTGACCCCGCCACCGCCGCGGCCGCTGCGTCCTGTTGCCGTCCCAACCGTTGCCATACGAAACGAGAGCATACCGTCATGCCAGTGTACACCACCTGACACATAACCTCGCCAGCAAGTGCTCGCGGAAACAACGAAGCGTGTGCCGTTGCCCAGTGCTGTGAGTGCAGTGTGTGTGTGTGAATGCATTAGGCGTGCAATGTCGCGGGGTGGTGGGACGTATCTGTGATCGGGTCTCGCTGCAGGGAGGGGCGCTCTTCACGCTTGATCATGCCTTTCGACATTAGATCAGGTAAGTTTTTACCTAACAACTTTTCTGTTTTGACCGTCTGCAACCTCGGCTTCGAGACACAAATAAGTATTCAAATTTAACGGTCACAATGGTGGTCGCAACTTTTATGTGGGTCGTTAATTTAAAACAAGACGTAAAAACATGCTCATCAAATAGGAAACTGATCATTTTGGGGCCCGTAAAAACGGTTATTGCCTCGCTGGCCCCCTTTCTCGGCACCTAAAAAGAAATTTGTCTCTCCCCCCTCTAGTAAGAATGGGTTTCATTCCAGACGTCCATGTAGAAACGGAGAAAATTGCCTTAACAATTTGTGTACTCAAAATTCGCCGCTGGATTGTTACTTCAAAGCCTGGCGGAATAATTTCCTTACGTAATTCAGAAGTTGTCGCAAGGGGATCGCCGCAGTCTTTTCAGGTCGCTTTATTGTGTTTTTTTGAAACGTTTTCCTACCGACTATAGGGTTCATAGTCGACACCATTGTTGTTCTGGTACTCAATAACAAATAGAGGTTATGAGATGAACCACGTGATGTCTGGCACCAAAACAATCAATAAGGTTAGGAGCCTGCGACTGGCAGACAGTTGCCTGGGCGTGTAATATGATACGAAAAGTTAGTAAACATGGCCCGATGGGGAATCGAGATGAACTATCATCTAGCCAATAGCTCTTGTATTTGATAGTTGCGAAGCCTTGTAAAAACGAACCTTTTTGTAAATTTTTCGACCGCTATTAATTACAAGCGGTTTAAATGTGACAAATCAAGGCGGTTGCCATTTGTCACAGGCCGAATTGTGTTGTTGTTTTCGAAAGAATTAATCCTCATTAATCAATCGGTTTCCACTTGGCTCTCATTTCGCCTGTCAGAGGCAATTGAATTTTGTTCCAATTATATCGCTCATTTGGAGAAACAAAGACTAATTCGACAGTTTTTTAAAAACTGAGTTAAATATGTCAATACTATCGTTTCAACGGTTTACGTCAGGAGAAATAAAGACAGAATTGAATTTTCGGTAATAGGACGCCAGATGGCGTCAATGTCGTTGTTGAAGTGAGCGATTTTGGTACATTTCTGGTGAACCAACGTCTGATTGGCCAGTTGCGCGGGGTTCCCGGACAAGTGCGGATGTGTTCTGGAGCAACAACGACGAAAAGGTAACTACGACATTGATTTTACCTATTATTGATACCACAAAGACGAAATTGTACAGTTTAGTCGTTACAGCGTGAACTGTTTACTACATTCTTTTGAGAATTAATGACCAAAGTGTGTAATTTCGTCATTGTGGATCAAAAAAAAACATTTTATTGGAGTATCAAGGACAAAAGTGGGTAGTTTAGACATTGTGACTTTAAATATTGTTTATTTCATTGGAGAAACAACGGAGAAAGTACACAATTTCGTCATTATTATCCAAATTTTTCAATTTATTGAAGTAAAAAGAACAAAATTGTGTAGTTTCGACATTGTGACTTTGAAACTGTGTAATTTCATTGGGGAAACAACAGAGAAATCACAAAATTTCGACCTTTTTATCTCCATTTATTATTACGCTAAAGCAATAAAGACGAAATTGTGTACTTTAGACATTTTTGCATGAAACAAATATAAAAAATATCTAAATCGGGAGTAAAATACGACGTAAATGAGCTTTTTTGTCTTTGTTTTTCCATTTAAATTAAATTGTACTATGGTTGTTTAGTATTTTATGTAGTTGAATTTATATTATTTAAATGTTTTTAGTATCACATAAGCAGCAACATTAATTTTTTAGGTTATCAGACTAATGGAAAATCGTGCAAGGAGATTGGTACAATGTGCAATGGAGAAGAATATTCCCCATCCATTTGCCAAAGCAAACAGTACCAATTTTACACGAAGTGAAGTTGGTATGTTTTTTTATTTTTACCTACACCGGAGGTTAAACTATAAAATACTTAGTTTTGTAGTCACTTACTATTATATTTGGTTTTATGGTACAGTCGACAAAAAAACTGGTCCACCACCCTACGGTTGAAGTAAGTTGTTCATGTTAATAGAGTTCATTTTCCTGTTCTGGTAATTCCGACTCTTACAGATAGTTACCTACATAATATTTTGTTTTTTTCATGTCATCATAAATGGTATAAATTTTTTCGCTCATACCGACACCGTGGTAATGAACTAGTTCTTTCTAAGAAAATCGTTACTTCAGGATTTATTTTTGACTGCTACAATTGATTCTACCCAAACGAATCTCTAATATTGCTTTCACTGTTTCAACTTTTTGTTAAATGTCAAAATATCTTACAAACTAATTTACATATTGTACATTTGGTTGCAGTTGATAGCCAAGACGAGCAGTTAATGTCAATAGCAAAAGATGTTCAGCGCGAAGACAATATATTATATAATGACATCATTGACAACAGTAAGGGTGTAGAAAACGTCGAACTTGAAGTTCAACCCTCTGTACAGGAGAATTACGCTAACAATGATTTAAACACACCGAAATCAACGAGAAAATCTCGATGTCTAAGAGCCTTAGATTTTGATGGCATAGATATGGATGTAAAAGATGGTAAAGATTTTTCTCCAGCGGAAAGTGATGATGAATATCGGCCAGAGAAAAAGAAACGTGCGCCTTCACTTACTAATATGAGACAAAGATCACTGTCATCCTCTTCAAGTTCGAGTGTTACGTCGTCAAGCTCTTCTTCGTCAAGTTCGTCTTCATCAAGCAGCAGCACGCAAAGCAGGTCAATATTAGAGCAAAATTATAATATCTCTGACGAAACCCAACTAATCAACCCTGACAATAATATTTTGATTTCAAGTGGTAATATTAATGAAGGAACCTCTACAGCTCAAGATACTGAAACACCTGCAGTAAGAGAAGCAGCTAAAAATGTTAAAAAAGGGGAAGAAATGTTAAATCTTGGAAGAAAGTTCAAGCAAAGGAGCTCAAAAATTCAGGACATGAGTATATTTCTCAAAGAGGCAAAATAGTTTCAGCAAGAAAAATGAAGCCTACCTGCAACGAAAAATGCAGGCATAAATGTTCGGAGAAATTTACAGAGCAAGAAAGGACTGAAATTTTTCGCATGTATTGGGCTTTATCATCATTCCAAAGACAGCGCGATTTCTTGAATTCAATAATAACTGTAATGCAGTCACAATATCGGCGTTTGAAAACCGGTATAGCGAAAAACAAAGAATCAAACTCTTATTGTTCCTTAATGAATAACGGAAGACCCATAAGAATTTGCAGAACGTTTGTGCTAAATACTTTGGGAATTGGCGATCGTACTTTGCGCACCGTGGTTGAGGCCAAAACGAAATCTGATTATTTGGGTCCAGCGCCGGTTGACAAACTATAATTCCTCGATACTACTCTCATTTTTATAATGGTATTTTGTAATAACTATTTACACGACACGTGTCTTTTTATTATTTTGTCTAAGTTAAACTATATTAGTACGGTTCAATGAAGGCTGATTAGTATCAGATGTGATGATAATTAATGTGCCATAGGTATTTCATATTCCTAGATTAACAATAATGATGACTGATTTTACTAGATAATCGGAGTCAGACAAATTGGATACCTAACGTGTTTGTTTTACTACCTAGTAGTAAGCATACCATTATTGTCTGATTTTGTGATTTTTTACGTAGGTACTTAGCTGTATACCTAATATGGTTGTGACTAAACTTGTGATCTCTTTTAGATATCTTCAAGAAAACTATTTTTTTATATTAAGCATAAGAATAAGAAAAGTATCTATACCTCTAAAGCAACTGAAAGTTGATTAAGTTTTTGATAATAATATGAATAGCGACTGTTAAGTTTGAAAAATACCTAGTAGTGGTCATAAGTAAAGATATACTTACCTAGACATACTGACATACAATATGTTTTTTTATCGTTTTCTTCAATAAAAAGGAAATAAAATATAGTTCCTACTGATTGTTTCCATCCAAGTTGTTTGATTGTGTCTAAATTTCAAGATTCCTATACAGAACGACTAAGCCTTCACGCTGAATTCTGGTGACAAAATGACGAAATTACACCCCTCTATATACATTTATGTGTTAAGTCAAAAATCTATAATGTTTAAGGTAAATGTAAAAACACTTATTGAAACTACAATAACATCGTTTAATATTCAAATCCAAATATTTGTTGAAAGTACTTTTCCTTAACTTACACTTACATCCAAAACTTTGATTGCTTCTCCTGTAAAATCGCTAAACATGCAGTTTTGTCTTTGTTTCTCCAAATGAGCGATATCTATACGCCGCCTGCCAAGCGTGGAGATTATGGCAATAACCTCCACACTTGATTAAGGGAGAGGCCCTAAGTCCTGCAGTGGACTGTTACGGGCTGTGATGATGATGATATCTATACGTACCTACAACATTCATGTAGAAACAGAACGTAGAAAACGATTGAATTGAATTACTTATTATGAATTTATTATCAACCGGATTTGTATCGTGTTTTATATTAGCCCAATTTTCGCTGCAAACCGTGTGTGATGGGGCTACTAGGATGTTGTCGATACAATTTTTGTTTTTATGTAGGTACCCAATAAAAACTTCAAGATCCTTCGTCGTCATTGATCTAATCTTGGTCGATTGTAAGGGTTTTTAATATTATGTTTACCTACATTATGGACATACACAGGTGGAACGTTCAGGCACCGAAATTTTAGCACGAGTATAATGTTACACTGGGGCTTTTATGCAAAACGATGCGCTTTGTTAGGGCCCCTATGTATGGCTGCATAGAGGTATGTTTATTAGAGATTATGATTGTTTGTCTGTACCTAATTGCGGTTTAGTATCTTCGCAGATGAAACATAATACAGTGTTGGTGCGCAAGTGGAGGGAGGGCATTGTCGCTTTCTGAGTGGTGTTTTTACACATTTTTAATCAATATACCTGTTTATAATCGAGTAGTTTTCTGGGCCTAGTTTTACCCTCAAACTCATTCCCTATAGCTTTGACTAAATGTAGTTTTTGGAAAATCTAAGAGGAGCTCTCTGTGAAATTTTGTTGGACTCGTATCTACAGATATTTTTAGGAGAGTAGTCCTAACCTTAGGTTTTTGGGTTGGTAATCCAAAATCTTGGAATTGCCAGTTATATGCTTATTTATTTTACTAAATTCAGTCGAACCTCATCTTATGATCAATACATTCCACTTTGATTTGCTCTTACTTTTTAGCTTCTGAATTTAGACGACTAAATTTAGCCAATGTAATAAGCGCATTTCCAATATCAAGACATTCTGGGTTGTGTCCGGAACTCCTTCTTAGTGCCCCAGCATTTAATTTTATGAAATTTATAGGTAACAGACAATTAACCAAACGATTAATGTTTCAGGTGGAATGGTTTCTTAAGAAATTCGCGACGAATCCTCATTCCCAATTTAATCATTTACGTCTAGTCTTCACGACATCATCGTGACTGAGTATTAAGTTTCTAGACTTTGCACTTTCGTTCTTCAATATTCATCAGGTGCCGAGCGAATGCAGTAGTTACGTGACTGTCTTTGTTTGCCTCTTTTGTTTGTTAATATTTAAGTGAGGTACTCTTTCTTAGGTTTAGTTTGAGTTGATTTAGGTAACTGCTATGTTGAAGTATCCTTCTTTATCTTGTAAGAGTACCTTTCTTTGCCATCTTTGTGCCGTGCATATATTTATACAATTTCTGCAGCAGAAGGTACCATTTCTGATATCTACGGCATAAACCAGGTATACTGTTTACCCTATGCAGGTGGTTACTAGGGAAGTTTTGATGTATCGTGGCGCCATGACATTGACTTGCGTTTTGACCTGATTAACTGCGTTTTGACATTGACCTGCGGTTACAAATTGGCATGGACTTGCGTTCACACCGCACCTGTTTGAGCTGAGCTTAGAGAAAGAAACGGCTCTGGTTTGCTTGCGAGACCGCTATCAAAAGTAAAACAACGCCGATGTCAGTAAATGGATGGGTGACCCTTTCTAACCTTGAGGATAATCGAACTTTAGCATCGTAACGAGTTCGTTACTCGTTAGGTGTGATTCCGTTGGCGAAGCGAGGTTGACCAAGGTCTTCGATGACGAGGAGGTACTATAATTTTTCTTCAGAAACTATGTTTCTAGGACAAATAGTTACAGTGTTAAGTTTGACAGCTGTCATCCGAAATGAATCCTTAAAATACTAGAACCAAATATGCGGTATTTATCATTCGGGATATTAACATAGAACTAGAGGAGCAAGCATGGTAATTTATATTCTTACGCCGTCTCCCCTTATCAAAGATATTGTTACAGAGGCCATGGAAAACAGACGTAAAGATAGCGGAAATGTTACAGAAGCTATTTGCTGGAGGATCCATATGGATCCATTTACATAAACTATGATATTTTAGTATAGTCTTACACCCGTATTCACAAACAATACATGTTTAAGTAAAATAGCAGTGCACTGCGTTCAATACTGCCTCTATTTATTATTATTATTGTTTATCAGGCAGTTGTGAACAACTGTTGGGTTGCCTGCATCCGGCTTCTCTCTAACCAAAGTTATTCTTCCTGTGCTGATCTTAAGAATTTGTCTAATCTATTTTGAAATCCGTTTGTGTTCCCTGCCGTCACCACCGCCTCAGGCAGCCCGTTCCAGGCTCTCACAACACGATTGGTCAGGATGTATCGGTGTGGGTTGTTTTTGGAAAACCGCCCATCCAGTTTCAAAGGATTTCCTCGTAAGTGAGGGTGTTTGTTCAAGACAAATAAATTTTCAAACTCGTGGACGTCGTAATGCCCGTTGATTATTTTTAATGTCTCGATTAGGTCGTAGGTATAATATATAAATGTGCTTGGACAATTCACACAGCGCCATCTAGGCCCAAAATAAGCAAAGAATGTGTTTTGGGGGCCAGATAACTGGTAAACTACTTATATATTTTTAAATACATACTTATTATACATATAACAACCAGACCCGTAACAGAAATTAAAATTTATCTTTTTAATTTATGCCCGGCCGGAAATCGAATCCGGGACCTCTGCGTGGCATACCAGCATGTTAAATAACTGAACCACTTAGGTCGTCAGACATCAGTCGCCTTTTATTGGTTAATTTCGTTTATTTCAGACGCATAGTGCCGACTGCTGATTATAGTCCAAGTTCAGACAACACTCTGACAAAACTCGGGCTTCTATGGGAGTGGGTTAGATGTCATAAAAGTTATACTTTGGTTACCTTTGACAGCATTTTCTTGAAATCGCATCCGAATTGACTATTAATAACTATTCATTTCTTAGACTATTGCTGTAATTTGTTATACTCGTAATATGTGTATTTAGTAGAAGAAAAGTTGAGCTTTTACAATTTTCGCTTACATTTTCAGTGAACATTCCTTTTAAATACTTCCATTTCTGCCATTTACCTGCCTCACAGCTAACGGAAAATTCCTTCCGTATCATTGCTTATGTGACTGCCATTTCTGTCACAGCCAGATGTGACTTTGTATCCTAGTTTGTTTACCTACTTTGCATGTCTTCTTTGTTTTTCTTCTGAATCTAATTTACTTAAGTAGATAGCGAGGCCATGCCTACGTAACGTTGTTTGTATTTTGGTATCTACATGTTTCTAAGTCGATCTTGCAAGATTTTAATCTAGACGAGTACCTACATAAAAAGTGGAACTTAGCTGACTACCAATTATATAATGTGTTGTCTTTCAAACCGAAGTAGAACTCGAGTATATACTTACTCTATTTAGTTACTCTGCTGTATTTATTATAAATTTCAATTTTCATTCAGTCTCAAATTAATCTTTGGTACATATACAAAGTTGGCCGTGTGGTATCCGGCAGAGTAGAATAGCACCAACCTCTTACACTCATGGGTGTCGTACAAGGCGACTAATGTTTCGAGGCAAAAGACCAAGAGTCTCTGTAGTCTGGAAAATGGGCAGCAGCATTTTCCATTGTTATATTTAAACACTGCTATCTCCAACTCGCCTGCCAAGCGTGGAGATTATGGCAATAACCTCCCATTTCTTGGGAGAGGCCCTAAGTCCTGCAGTTGACTGTTACGGGCTGTGATGATAACATATACAAAACATATAAACTTGGACCTTCATTCTAAAACCTAAGCTACGTCTGTTAGCCTCATTACTCTGAAATATGTTCGGACAATAGACCTTTCTACCTTAAGCGATACCGTTAGCGATCCAGTCAGAGGGCGATATAAATAGGGACAACCCGAGAGCCCGAGAAACCGAGAACCCGACGCTTTACTAAATTCAGCCAAGACCTCAAGGGAATGTTCGATGCGTTGTTGCCAAGACGTAATGGAATTTTTGAATGGAAACGTCTCAGCAACGAGACAAGAGCACGTTGATTTATTTCCTCCGAAATGCGTGTTTGCTTTTCATCTCCCTTGTGGGACTCCCATAGCGGTCGGGATAAGTAATTCGACGAAAGTATAATTGGGTAATATTAGGATAGGTTCTGTAATCGGCTGGGTGTCTGATAAGTTGATGAGGAATCGTTTTTTGAAGATGGGGCTATTGTAATATGGAATTGGGCAGTAAATAGAGGTAAAATATTTTTAGAACAAGCTTTCGATTTTATCTACGATAGTAATCAACATAAAGTAGTGAACAGTAGTTTTAAATGTTGTTTAATTTAAAATGTCTTAACACCGCGTAAACTAAAATAATCAATAAGCATTACTATTCCTTTACATCTGATATACTGTCTACTAATTGGTACTAACAAGTCTAACAACCTACCTTTTTCTATACTCACTATCTCTTGGTTGACTGGTAGATAAGGCTGTTTTACCTTTAAGTCCGCCATTGTCTCATTTTGTGTATGAAGTTTTAATAAATAAATAAATAAACAATTTTATGCCCCACACACATATTCTGCTGAATCGTTCCCAAATCTCATTATGGGTTTTACCAATCGCAGTCAAGTGCATAATTGACGTCTGTTACTCCACGATTCATATGCTATCGAGTTTTGACGAGATTCTGTACAAATCGTCACCTAGGCCAAGTTCTAGGAAATTATTATCACGTTTAGGTTCTATTTTGTTGATGAAATTATGATATACTTACTTGAAATGATTGGTTACGAAAATGTGGAACCCAGTCAAACTATTACGTAGCCCTCCTCATCTAAAACCATAATTTGATAAGCATCACCCATGGAAGAGGACCAGGCAAGTTTGACGGTAGTAGCTAGTAGTCAGTAGACAGGTGCAAGTGTCTAGGTAGATTCAGTTCTAGCACTCGCTCTGTCCGCTAACTACTGGTAACACTACTATGCTACTGGCGATACTACTACGCTATATGCTGAACTACGGCTCTGGGAAGTCAAACAAGGTACTTAACTTAACCTAAAATTTGCATATGAAAACTATATCTAGTCTCTTTGCATGTTAGGTGGATGTTTATGTAGACGTAGCTTGAATAAATTTCTTCCCGTCATAGATGTGTTTGTTTCTAGTTGTTTATGTTGAACGTAGTTGTGATTCCATGTTTACGATTGTAGGGCAGTAAAGGACGGGTTAAGCCAGAAAGTTTTAATAGACGTAGTGTGAAATACGCCTATTAGAAAAGAGCTCTTCCAAAGCAATCAGAGGCTAACATTTTTAAAAGCTTGTCGTTCGATAGGTCTTGTATTGAAATTAACGCAATAATTACGTTCTGTTAGGCTTGAGGCGCCAAATAGTTTTCCTAATTCGTTTTTCGTCCCATTTCGTAGCTACGTAATAAGAACACAATGTTTTAAAGTATCGCGATTATTATCACATGAGTGATTAAAATGATTTAATGGTATGTTCCGGGTTTCCTACCGCGCACCTCTGTTTACGAGTAGCCCGATATTTTGACGCAGTTGCATGCATCATGGTCACGGGACGACTAAAACAATTTTACCTGTTCGCAAATGCTAAATAGCCATAAAATGTGCATGTATTATGTACAATAAATACTACACAAAATCATTATTAAAACACATCTCAACACAATTTGGCATTCCAAGACGCAAGCCATGGTTCAACATGACCTTCCCAAACCTCAAAGGACGAGGGTAATAACCAAGGCGACGTAACGACTTGCGGTTGGTTTTTATGTTTATTTGTTTATTACAATATCGCGGGTTCCGACGCAGTATGGAGGGTCGAGAGGTTATCTTGGAGGCCATAAATTATACTTCCCTTAATTAGTATCAAGCGTTTCAGCTTGCCTTCATTCAACGAGTGGGTTGATGATATGGGTATTAGTCGGCGGTTTATTATCGGAACATGCTCGAGATTATATGACGTGTGATGAAGTAGACGTCTCGGGGACAGGCGTGGGCGCGATACGTTTTCTAGTAGATAGGGATTTGATACTATTTATATTATTTTAAGTTACGCACTACGTACTGTATTCATGAAATTAAGTAGGTTTTACTATTAATAATAGCAATGGATCACCTCGTTTCATGCTCGGCGTGTCCTAAAAGTTGAATTTATTCAACTGCTTATATTTAGGACACCTATTAGTTAAGAATAGTCACCACAGATTTAAGATTATATTACTTAAGATTCTTTCGCTGATCCTCATTATCCTGGTGGCCAATCCCGGCTTCTGCCATGGTCGGCTTTCGTGCCCCTCTGACTTCATCCAATCTTCAGTATCCACGCCTAGTAAGCCAATATTATTATCAAACATAACAAAATGTCACAAGATTACTACCTACATTACAGTTTGTATCACATTACACACATCTCTATCTTTGACGATCTGAGGGGATAAGTTTGTTAAAATGCCGTCATGCCACGCCAGGCATAAATTGAAATGATGAATTTCAATCTTGTGTTATATCTATAATAAGTATGTATTTAAAAATATATAAGTAGTTTATCAGTTTTCTGGCACCCATATCACAAGCTTTGCTTACATTGGGGCTAGGTGGCGCTGTGTGTATTGTGCAAGCATATTTATTTAATATCTACTAATATTAAATTGCAAAAGTAACTCTGTCTGTCGGTCTGTTTCGCTTTTATGGTTAAACCACTCCACCGATTTTGTTGAAATTCGGTATTGAGATAGTTTAGCACCTCAAATTTTGCTAGTAAATTGCCTTCATCTCGCAAGCTCGCAAGATACTCGTACAGTATTAGTCCACGCGAGCGGAGCCGGAAAGTTACCTTAAACAAGAATGAGCCCTCGGGCCTACTCCAACCTAAATATACTATTGAAGTTCTTCAGAGTGTTTACAGCCAGTTTTTCCATTAAACAAAGTCAAACTCTGCTTCGTTACCAGCGTTTCTTTTTTAATATTTCCACTTTGATGGTGCTTGATAGACAATTTATTATTACGAGTTAGGGCAAGTTAAGTACGGTCAGACAAAATAAGGCCCATCTTTAGCGGTTATAGCCGTGAAAGTGGTAAAGGTATTCGTCGAAAAGGCTTCGCTGACTCTCTTCAAAATATTGTGGAATTTATGACGAGTTACGGTCGGCGAATACTGTTCTTTAAAAAAACAATAGGATTTAAGATTCTTTATTTTCTGAAACATAGGTAGGTAGGTACACATAGTTGTTATGGATACATGAAAAGTGCTCTATACTCTCCCATATTATGGCGTACAAAATATAGAGGTTAATTAATACATTTATTAATGAAAAAATTAAAAATTAATAAGAGACAATGAAATTAAAGTTAAATATTGTCACTATAATAATTATTAGGCACTACAGTTTGAATATATCTTCGAGACTGGTAGTGAAACTTGAATATATAATCTTATAAATATTTAGTTCCTACGAAGGGTACTAAAGGTGCTATTGCCTCTAGCCTAGCTTTATACTTACAACAATGTTTGTAGCCGTGTGGTGTCTGGCAGAGTAGAATAGCAGCAACCCCTTACACTCCAGGCGACTAATGTTTTCGAGGCAAAAGATCTAATCTGTATAGACTGGAAAATGGGCAGCAGCGTTTTCCATTGTTATATTTATAATACTGCGATCTTCAATCCGCCTGCCGAGCGTGGAGATTATGGCAATAACCTCCATTTTCGTGAGAGAGGTCCTAAGTTCTGCAGTGGACTGATATGGGCTGTGATGATGAATGTTTGTAAATCCACTAATAACCTGGCGGGCAGGGAACTCATCCCCATTACGTAGTACCCTCTAATGGTGTCCACACGAAGATTCGAAAGAACGTTTCTCGCTCGTACGATTCGGATGTGGAATGAGCTCCCAGCCACTGTTTCATTTGGACTATGACATGGGATCGTTCATGAGGTATTTTAGAGTTCAGCTTTACTTATCTCCGGCAAAATATTGGTAGCACCCCTGCTGTTGCTGATGCCTCTTTCCATCAGACCCGTTTGCCTGTTTGTCTGCCGTATTAAATAAATTTAAAAAAAACCACACAGGGCACTAAAGATGAAACGCTGTTTAGAATACATCTCACGAAGCCCGTTTCATTAAATGTGTGTATGTAAGCTCGAAAAGCGCTCAGTCAGTTGTTTTAAGTCCGCGCCAAATTGGTTCACGGAGTAACGTCAGAGCAATGACTAATGAAACTCCTTACTCCGTAAGTGAGGACGGGTCCTATGGTTCAATTTCAATGGCGATGACAGGCCATGAACGTGCCGCATAGCAACCGATTCGCCATAATTGTGTATTACTAGCCGTTCCTAGCGGCTTTCACCTGCGCGCAGTTCGGATAAATATTCAACTTTCCCGCGGGATCTCATTATTTTTCCGGGGTAAAAGCTTGTTACTCGGGAATAACGTAGCTTCCTATTAGTGAAATGATTTTTGAAAACGGTCCAGCACTTTTTGAGTTTATTCTACACAAACAAAAATACCATTACAATATACAAACTCCTTATAATATTTAGATGATTCTACTAAATTTTAGTCCTTATACCAGTATTCTGGGCTCATCCGTCAATCATTTTACATATCAAAAAGTTATACACGCAATATTTTACTTTGCCCTCTCCTGTCTTTCCTCCTTGCATCAGACACACACAGAAGCTACGTTTTACATTCAACCAAAGAAAACGGGGTTGCACGGAGATGGTACGGTCATTACAGTGAATGGACGGCTCTAGCAAACATTAAATGTATGGTAAGGCGGTCAGTTCTTTCCTCAGCTGACTGTATAACGAGCTGGAGTAAGCACACATTGATCGGACTTCGCGCATGTAATGTAGGTACCCGCTACGTCGTAGCGCTAGCTACGACAGCGCTACGTGTCGCGTGTATAAGCGTGTAAGAGCGGTGTAAAGCGTAATGTAAAGTTAAGGCTTTACATTACGCTTTACACAGACACAGCTTATAGTGGAACGTTTTTATATTTTAGGAACCAAGATCCTTCATTTGTATACCAGACCAAGACTCGTGGCCAAGAAACAAATATAGGCTATTTTTGTTTCTATCAAATCTAACCCAGGACGTCCTGTATGGGTAGTTACTTACGGCACTGCGACATGGCTGATCTAGGAGGCAAGCGTGCAGTTGATACTAATCCTTACGCAGTATAAAATAAAGTCAGTTTCAGATTCGCGGGCAAGCCGACCTTTGTTGGACTTCTGACCATGTCCCTCATAAACATCTTAAGGATTATGCGCTTATTTCATTTAGCTAAATTTTTTAATAAAAAATTCTTGATTGTGTCATTTAGGTACCTATATCATGTTACGCGTCGCTTTTCAAAAGGCGTGATACGAAAATTGTACCTTATTCTATGTGCAGTACATTCGACTTGTGTTTGCTGTCACGCTTTTTGCTCCCATATTTAGACGACAAATTTAGCCAAATGTAATACCTAAGCGCATTTGTATTAACTGCACGCTTGCCTCCTAGGTCGGCCCTACCGCAGTGTCCTCTGTAGATCCTTACATCCTACAAATAAAATGTAATGTAAAGTTATACTCGATAAACATATTCGTCAGCAATGTGCCTGCAATGTTATTATCCCTATTTTGCTTGATACTTTATATACAGTAACTTTATGGCTTTGCTACCCTTATAGTAATTCTTTTATATGTAAATGTGTCTCTGTTGATACCGTCCAAGGGTCAAGGTTATTTCTCAAACATGACTGTTGTAAAATAAAGTATTTGTGCATGCTTTTTGTTAGTGAAAAAATGATCACGTCTATTTTCGGCCGTAGGTGAGATGGCGGTCAAATGCTTGGCTAGTCCATAGTACAAAAAGTTTTATTATGACCTATCGTGTGAATGACTCCAAGGCTAACCATATTAAAATCATTTGCATTGCTTGCACTGAATAAAATGGTATCATTACCCCATTACATCATTTAACGACCTGAGTGGTACAGCTAGTTAATATTTGACCTGAGTGGTACAGTCACGCAGAGGTCCGAGGTTCGATTCCCGGGCGAGCACAAATTGAAATGATGAATTCTAATTTCTGTTACGGGTCTGGGTGTAGTATGTATAATAAGAATGCACTTAATAAAATATAGTATAAAAATAGTTTATCAGTTATCTAACGCCCATAACACAAGCTTTACTTACTCTGGGGGCTAGATAGCGCTATGTGAATTTGTCTAATTTTTTTATTTTAATTTTAATTTGTTAGCCTCGCACTTGCCGGTGAAGCTTTTTCCATATCATGGATCTATAAAGTGCAGCTAATCACGACCAGAGTGTAATGAACCAGCATTAATTTTATCACCATTTTTGTGTCGAGGATATTGATAGTGCCATCAGCTATTTTAATTCCGTCTTGGCAAATGTCTGTAATTGGGCAAAAGACTTTTTGCTCGTTAACCCCACTAAGTCTAAGGTGATGATAGTCGGCAGTACCTATATGTGTAAACGTTTGAACATGTCTACATTACCTTCGATCACTTATGATGGTACTATAATTCCTTATACGTTTACTGCCAAAAATTTGGGGGTGGTTCTAGACTCGAATCTGTCGTGGATCGCCCATGTCAACAATGTGAGCAAAAAAGTTCACCACACGGTGCACTCTCTCAAGTGTCTCCAATACTTTTTGCCCTTGAACGCTAAAATCTCTATTGTCCAAACCCTTATTCTTCCCATCATAGATTATGCTGACACTTGTTACCTTGACGCTACTGAGGAGCTATTGAATAAGCTTGAGCGGCTCCAAAATGTTGGTATACGTTTCATATTTGGATTACGTAAATATGACCATGTCTCTCATTTTCGGGCTCAACTCAAGTGGCTTCCAATTGGCCTTCGTAGGAATGTTCATATTCTTTGTGTCCTCTTTAATGTCTCGTAATCCTCGAGCCCCTTCCTACCTCCGTGACTGTTTCAGTTTTTCCCGACCACAGGACATGCCTTGTCGCTCTAGCGTCAAGGCACTCCTCTCCATTCCCCATCATCAATCGGAGTGTTATTCTAATTCCTTCTCTGTTCATGCGGCTAGATTGTGGAATTCATTGCCATTTAATGTACGTATCAGTCCTTCACTTGAAACCTTTAAAAAGCGAGTTAAAGAGTATTATCTTTCCATTTGTTATCCATAGTATATATGTATGTATGTATATATGTATGTATTTAAGTATGTATGTTGTATGTAACTTTGTATTTAATTAGGTATTATAATTTCATTGTAGTATATTTTTTTTTGGTAGTGTTATGTAGGTTAGGTATTTTAAGGTGCACGCCGTCTGCCTTTCTGATTATGCCCTGTCTCTTCCGTAGGTCTGCTGTACGATATTTCTTATGAAATAAGCTGTACCTGTTGTGTTGTTTTCCTTATGTCAATATTGTATAAATGTTATTGTGCACAATAAACTGTTAAATAAATAAATAAATACATAATTCATTGTCCAAAGTCCAAGCACAGTTGAGGGCTGTTGTGTGGTCAAAAACAGACAGACCAAAAAGCAACTTATATTTCATCATCATAGCCTATGGGTTCATCATAGCCTGCAGTCCACTGCAGGACTTAGGGCCCCTCCCACGAAAAGGATGGTTACTGCCATAATCTCTATGTTTGGCAGGCGGGTTGGAGATCGCAGTGTTATAAATATAACAATGGAAAAAAGGGCTGCCCGTTGTCCAGCCTACGGGGACTGTAGTTCTTTTCCTCGAACACATTAATCGCCTTGTACGACACCCACGAGTGTTCAGGGTTGGTGCTATTCTACTCTCCCGGACACCACACGGCCACTTTATATATACACTTACTTTATTTATAGATAAAGCGTAGGCTGCGATGTTCATATTGGCGTTGTCACTGTTTATTTCTTATTATTCGCTGAAACAAAGGCTGTGGGCGTAATTCCCATCTCTTGGTGCTCACCTGAGCTCATTGCAATGTTCCGCCTCAAGTTATAAAAATGTTAATAGCCACTTGAGTCGAAATTATACCTACGCAAAATAAAGACAGCACATCGAGTGATACAAGGTTCTTATTTTGAGTAGCGTAGGGGCGAATATTGATTGCCGTTACGTTGCTACCACCGTAGAGGTGACTGGTAATAAAGGGTCGGGCAATGGTAACAAAGATTCTACAAATATTATAAATGCGAAAAGTTGTAAGGATGGATGTTTGTTACACTTCACACCTATGCACACTCATATATAGTGTTATGTATTTAAACAAATAATATTTATTTATTGATTTATTTATTGCTTGTGGCACTTTTGTCCGTGCATCAGTAGGGGGCCCATTGAAAACCAGCGTCACGTCGACTGTCGCTGCTGAGTGTGGCCTCATTGCACTCTCCACATGGCACGGGTAACGGTTAGAGTATCTGTTTTTTTTTTCTTTTTTCGTTTATGTCTCTGTTTTATTTTTATTTTTTACCTTACTAATGTTTAAGAATTTTGTGCCATGTGTAATAGTGTAATAAATGTGTTTTACTTTACTTACTTTACTTTATCACAAAAACTACTGAACAGATTGTGATGTTTGGGGGTAATATACATATATATTTTCTTTTTTTTATATAATGACAAGACAGGCATTTGACCGCTATCTCACCTGTTGGTAAGTGACGATGGAAGCTGGAGCATGCCCGTCTTGGAACAGCCTATTCACTCTAGTCTTGAAGGCATCCAGATTATATTGATCAGGGAACACACTCGCAGGCACCGCGTTCCATTCCTTAGCCGTACGCATTATAAAGGTCGAGCCAAAACGACTCGTGCGGATAGCTGGAAGATCCACGACATAAGGATGAAGCGCTCGCCCGGATCGCGTCTCCCGATGGCGGAAAGCGGCCGGCGGAATGAGGTCGTGCAGCTGCTTCGCACACTCTCCGAAATGTAACCTGTAGAAGACCGACAGACGCGCAACCCTACGCCGATGTTCGAGGCTCTGCAGCCTAGCCTTAATCAACCGTGGGTCATAATTTATCTTCTTTGCACGTTTTTCCACCGAATCCAAAGCCACCAATTGATATTTGGGTTATCCATCCCAGAGGTGGCAGCAGTACTCCATGCAGGATCGCACTTGTGCTTGATATAGCTAAAGCAATTGCTTTGAAGAGAAGTACCGCCTAACCTTCGAGAGGATACCAAGTTTTTTTGCTGTAGTCTTTGCTTTGGATTCGATTTCGATAGAATAACGCATAACCTATAATTTATTCCGAATTTCAGTGTGGGCCCGGAATATAAATACTATTTTACGCGGTCTAAGTCTTATACAAAAGCTAGTACTTCATGTTTTTGACACACACTAATTACAGGTACACATATACACAGACAGATTTACATCATCATCATCATCATCGGTACGGTCAATCCCGGCTTCTTCCAGGTTCCGCTTTCCCACTCTTTCTTCTCCACTAAGCCCAGTCTTCGGCATCCTCGCGTCGTAAGCCTCGCTCTTGCATTTGACTCAATTATTTCATCTCTCACCCTAAATTGCTTGCGTGACGTCGTATGCCCCGTCAAGCTCGGCGCGACGTGTTTAGTGTGACTACTTCCATATATTTCCATAGTAAGTGAGCATGACAAGGACTTACAGCATCGTGCTCCGTCACGCTGGCTATTTGACAAAGCCTTAACCAGTGACAAACGACGCATGTACTCATAGCCTCCTTCATCTTACAAGCCATGCGCAGAAGTTTGACAACGTCGCATTTTGAATTTTAGTGAACCTGAAAACTTCTGTAAAACTATCATCGCGGTCGTCGTCGTTTTATGTTATTAGTTATTTAAGTGATAAAGTATATTAATAAGTATATACATTAGTTAGATAATATGTAATTGGATAGATTTTTGTCCTATTTACCTATATACCTACTTGCAATTGTATTATCCTAATATTATAAATGCGAAATATAATCTATGTTTGGTTTTGTACGTAATGGATGTTTGTTACACCTTTACGCAAAAACTACTGATCGTATTTTAATGAAATTAGGCAGTTATATAGAATATAGCCCCGAATAACACATATGCTATAATTTATCCCGATATTTAATGTGATTCCCGCGAGAACGGGTCCGGCACGTTATAGCAGAATTTTATGCGGACACAGTCGCGACCAAAAGCTATTATGAAATAAAATAATCTATGCCAGCCAAAATATTGCCCAATTTATTAAATATTAGGTATAATAGATTTTAAACAGTTTTATTGAAGTGCCTAAGTATATAAAAACTAACTACTTACTTACTTATTGTACCTATATAGTTTTTCAATGCTTAGATCATCGTGGATAATCAGAGATCGTGGTTTAAAGTAGTTGTGATAACTTTCACAATGCAAAAATGTTTGCTGCTTACAAAAGATCCTTTAGTGGGACTCCAGCATGCTTGGGGAATAGCAGAAGTCCATTTATTTAATAGATTTACATCTTTTGGAAAGCAAAACATCGGCACAGCATCTTTCCCATTTTTATGGTTTAATCATAATTTTACTTGCATTTTTCAAATGCAAAAATGCTTTGGCATCTGTTAGAGAAAGATTACGAATATACAACAGAATTTGATTTATGAAATAAGCTAAAAACTAACAACAAAAATGGTCAAGGATTGTTTTTCAAAAATCGTATTTATCCAATTTTAGCTCAATTATAAATATATTTACTTTTATTTACCTTCGTAGATGGTCCATACAAACGCGTTAATTTACAGTTTTATCAATATATTTTAAATTTATCATCATAAAATTCATAATTTTCCCGCACATTGACATGTAAACAATGAGTAAATCGGTTCACAGCGACGTTGCCGTTCCGTGCTACAGCATGGCTTGTAGATGAAGGAGGCTATGATGTACTGTAACTTCTCAGTCACCCTAATACCTATCTGTCTGTATAAATACACACATACGAGTATCTACCTATAAAGAGTAGACATAACATAATAAATATCATTTCACAAATTGTGATTTGGCCGTAAGCAAGTGATCGTCTAGTTATTGATTTAAATTTTCAGACCCATAACGTTGTGTACACATTTTGAAAACGTCACAAGGAATATGTAAGATTTATAGTAATTCTCTGTAATTGAACCGCACGAATATTAGGAAGATATTCGCAAATGAATAAAGTTTAGTTCACATAAATAAAAGTAAAGTCAAATATCAAAATCCTTAAAAAATGAAACGAATGAAACATAAATCCGCGTAAATAAGATGATTTTAATGTAATCCACGCAAATCGAAATAGTCAAACAATTTATAAAATCCGTACAAAAAATCAAACAAAGTATAAAGTAAACATGCGACTTAGCTTTGACAGCACTCGAAACGGCAACGGATTCTTCTTTCTTCTGTGGCCACTCTAACCCTATGATTTCGAAACCCTAACGTTATCCTCACTTAAATAATATAGAATAGAGGTCATTAGGTCTCGGAAAACCTACCTAATCGATAAGGAACTGAGACTCCCATCACACCTCATATCGCAGCCAACCAGCAAAGCCTTCAACATCAAACGAACCAGTGATCTATTGTCTACTTCGCTCAAACCGTCACACATATTCCGATTATCTCGTCAGGCATTATTATGGTCCTACCTATCGACTCACGAGTCAAAGGAGCGACTATTATTTAAATTTTATTAACTTCGCGTGTGTAACTTGTGTGCCTAGTGTGAGGGACGATAACGACTCGGGCCAGGTTTCGATCCAAACTCGAGATTCATGTCCGTAGGAAAATATCATTAAAGCTTTAAAAGCACAAAGGGTATTAAACGGATAATGGGCCAAAATCGTACCAGAATTCGGCGGCAAACCTAGGCGTAGACTTAGTTAGAGCGCCTAGGCCATCGAAGACCAAGTCGGGATTCGTGCCGGACTCATTCTCTTAGAGTGTATTCGATGTCACATCCGAAACTGTGTCCCAGGTTAGTTTTATAGTTTTTTATTCAGTGAGGGTGAGTACTGATGATATTTAATTTGGTAATATTTTCCTCAAAATTTGTGTTTTAATCACCTTTCACACTTATGTTGAAATCTCTAAGAGCCCTAATAAATGCTCTTAACTACCATAAAAGTAATTGAGAATGTAAATTACGCTTTCGAAACTTAGAAACAAAGACAAATGTAAAACAAACCAAATCACTGACACTACGTAGATTAAGAAATAGATAGAGAACGAAAGAAACGACACAAAGCTGAAAGATAACACAAAATAATGAAGCACTAATTAATTTAACAAATTACACGCGAGTTGTAATGAGGAAATTTGGAAAAGCTTGGGGTTTCTTAGTTACGGAAATGGATACGATGATGTTCACGCGACGCGACCCAAGTACAGACGCGGCTGACATCTCGTTTCTACTCCTCTGGCCACCTTGCTTTAAATCGTTATCGTCAAAATTACCACAGTTCAATATTTCAAACAAAAAAAAATATAATATTTCTAAGTTTATTAGGTCTAAAGCGACTGCTCTTATAACGTTCGCAAATCTATAAATTTTACAAAATGTTCCTGATAAATCGAAAATAGTTAAATGTTACAACAGCTAGGGATGTAGGGATGTGTGCATACGACGTTTTATTTATTTACCGAGTCGATTAAATTTAAACAACGCAAACAAAAATACGTAAGCAAATGGATTCGATGTGTAATTTCTTTAGACCAAAATTTATAATGTAGGGAGTTATAATTAAACAATATAAAGACATTTTGGGTACTATAAACTCGATGTAATGTTTCATCAGACTGAGTATAAAGATATTTAATTCCTATGAAGCAAATCCATTTGAGTCATCAAACAAGTAGATTAAAATTAAATTCTAGACTCGTTTAATATTTAGGTGTGCTTTTATTTAATTATTTATTTCGATATTTCGTTGGAACGTATTTGTATGAATTTCACATCACTATCACTTGTGAGTATTTTTCTTGAGTCCCATACTTGACGCCAAACATTTAAGATATTCACGATATTTTGCCTGTCGTCCAACCAATCAATAGCGTAAATTTATTACGGGCTTTTGAAGTAAAATATTTCTCTTTTCGTCAAATAAATTGTTTAAGTTTATTACAAAACCAAGTTTTGGTTAAGTATTCGACAGCATTTGTTAAAAGAAATCATAATAAGCAAACTATTTTTTAACCACACACTGCTGTGTGTATGATATGCGTATTCATTTCCAAGTCCATCAACTACAACCATATGGTATATAAATAAATTTGTACGGTGACGAGCTCATGGTACATAGTGATCGTTACAGTACCATCTCTGTTCCGTCGTGGGTAATATAAGAATAGAATATATTTTTATAACTTCGTTACAAAACAAGAACTGAAAACCTTTTTTGGTAACTTTGCATACATAAAGCTCACGCCTGTGTCCCGCAGGGGTAGGCTTTCATGGAACTATTCAATAATTTATTTATGTGTGCATTTAAATATTTACTAGTTTGTAACTGGTAACGAGCAAAGGGAAAGTTTTCATCTTTTGTATCTGGTTACAAAGCACAGTTACATAGGCAGCCGAAAAGGTCAATCCATCGCTTCTTAGACTTCCCTCGGGGTCTGTTTCCTGATACGTGCAGGTTTAGGCACCTATTTCCCACGTCTCCCCGGGACTCACACAATACATGACCAAACAGCGCAGGCGAGCCTATTCTATCAGCAAAACACAGTTTTATTTATAGACTTGAGGGCGGCGTAGGTTTTTTTTATGTTATACGGCAGATAAACAGGCAAGCGGGCCACCTGATGGAAAGTCGTCACCGCCGCCTATGGACATCAGCAACATCGGGGGAGTCTGATGAGACCTCTAATATACCTCTTGAACGATCCCATGTCATAGTCCAAAGGAAACACTGGCTGGGAGCTCATTCCACATCCGAATCGTAAGAGGTTAACGTCATCGAGTATGTGAAACATTACGCTTAGTAACGACAGATGTTTAAAAGACCCGTTCCAAAACGTTGGTCTGCCCGTGCGCAATCTAGACCAAAAATATTTGTTTTTGAGTCACTAACTCCGGTTTTTCGTAACTATGCTATTTACATACCCTCTTGTGTGGAGTAAAAAAGCTGGTATGCCTCACATTCCCTTGGCAGTTTCGCTTTTCAGCAATATTATAGTCACCAAAAAGAGCATACTTATTATGAGTTTTTGCTAAAAAGCTTTTTCCATCGATCTCATGTCGAAAGGAAAAATTATATGTAATTTTTTTCACAACAATGTTAACGTCATAATTTACATGTATAAAAACTAGAACGTTCTAGAGACAAATACAACACCGTCTTCAAACTACCATTGTAAAATATCTATCGGCAGCATAAAGTACAAGTAACTTACCAATATCGCAATACGAAATTGGAAACTGCTGCAATAATATTAGTTATTCGGGTTTGCGGATTGCACCGAAACTGAAATTAAATTTAATGGCTTCCTTAAATTTATGATCTAGAATTCAGACCGAACGGAAACTAACTCTGCGAATTGATTGCAATATTGAAGTAGAGCGTCGGTGGCCAAGTGAGTGAGGTATCCGACTCGTAAGCGAGAGGTACCGGGTTCGAAAGCCACTGTCGAAATATAGCTATGACTCGTTTCTGTAGTTATGTATAATAGTTAAACACTTATCTACTGTGAGGGTGACGTAGATCATCCTAAAAAAAAACTATGTAGCGATAGCAGACGTTTTTGAGACCCATACAACGTTGGTCTGCCCGTGCAAAACCTGGCACAAAAAATATTTTTTTAGTCTCGATTATAGTAAAATCATTTAATTATAGTAGTCTCGAAAATATCGATTAATATTTTATTTTTCAGTTTGATAATACTTACATATCCTCTTGTGTGGATTCTATAAGTAAAAAAAACCGGTTGTTCTCACAATCTTTTGGCAGTTTCGCTTTTCAACCACATTGAAGTCACTTTACTTTTTGGTCTTATACGCAATAGGCTTATAGTCAAGCATATTGCTTATAAGCCTATTCACTCTGGCAACAGTGAATAGGCTTTTGTCAAATATTGACTAAGCAAAGCTATGCCGATACTACTAAACCAATTTGCGAGTTGACGTTGCCTAGACGTTGCTCTCTGGCAAAATATTTGCCAGTTAGGACGGATTGTGTAGCACGCTCCGACCAAAATTGTAGTATTAGTTTCTGAGAGTGTGACGGCGGACTGGCAGCTCTGACTAGCTTCAGAATTGTATATAACTGGCCTCAAAGCAGTTGCATTTTGAACCGTGGCTCGTGCTTTCTGATTTGAATTTTGTTGACGACCTGAGTGGTTCAGTTGGTTTACATACAGGTCTGCCACGCAGAGGTCCCGGGCTCGATTCCTGGCCGGGCCGACATTGAAATTATGAATTTAAACATCTGTTATGAATCTGGGTGATGTATGTATATTAAGTATGTATTTAAAATATATAAGCAGTTTTCTGGCACCCACACCACAAGATTTGCTTACTTTGGGGTAGATGGCGCTATGTGAATTGTCCAAGTATATTTATATATCTTTTATACTTTAACGTGTAGGATCAAGTTAAAATATAAGTTCACTTTTATGTGTGCCTCGTTTCTTCATAATCCTAAAAGTGCGCGTGAAAGTGTTGGCAAAATGTTCTTGTGACAATGTTGTCAGTAGTTGTTGTTAACTTTCTTGTAGCACCTACAACATAGTTCGAGAAATAATGTACGTAATAGTCATCTGATATTGCAGCCGAATGTACATTTGTTGAATACTAACCGATGCTCGTGTCACAAAAGAGAAAAGTGACTTCAAAATATGTCTACGTCTACAATGTGAAACTTTTTTGTACTCGATGACGGAGGATAACCTACGGCGCCCTTACAGTCATAATGACATAATAATGTTCTACGGCGCCCTTACAGTCATAATGACATAATAATGTTTTACTCAAGTAATTTAATAATTTAATAATAATATTATTCCATTTCACTTGAGTTGTGTAATGATTCATTCCAACACTCCAAACTCGTCATAATGGAAATTATTCCATCAGCACGTAATCCTGATTATGCTGATTAATTTGGTTACAAAACAAATATTACTCGTAAAATAATTTGTCAGCAACACCGTTCTCAATTTCATTAAGTAGATACATTTTATCTACAATTACTCCCTTGGCCATAAAAGAAACAAGTCGAAGACAAATATCATATTTATTTTTCTGACGGGTAACATTTGTTATAATCTATATTCGACGAAGCCATCTGCGAACATCTGTTTGTGAAGTCTGGTTCCTTTTCGAAGAATGGACTCCATTTCATTAAAGAAAAAGTTAAGTTCTGCTGAAAGTATTGGCAAGAGAGTGTTTTCCATTTATTTTACCAGAGTTCTTAATAGTTCTCGCCAGTTCCTATCGCAAATAGTATCCCAGCTGGAATTTAGAACAATGGCCGCCTAATTAGGTAATTAGAGCTGCAAATTCTGCAAAGCCAAGTTTCTAAACTGTTTTGCTGTCAAGTTTGACGTTAGCCTCCATCGTTCAGTCACTTAGGTGTAATTACGTAAGAAGTTACTTCAAATTTAGAAGAACAAAGGAAAAAACGTCTAAAGAAAGAATTCGTCTAAATGAATCGCTCATGCCTACCGTTTAGAGACGTACTTGAATCTGGTTTTATATTTAAATTAACAATTACAAAAGTCCGTTACAAACATTTCTCCTCAGTTGTGACATAATTACTTCTTTCTCTTGAGCTGTGGCATAATTACTTCGTTTCAAATACCGTTTTTAAGGTTTTAAGGCTTTTAAGCTTTGTTTTACAAATATAATTTCCTTATTTATAAAACGTGCATCACACATGCCATTAGGAATCAAATTCGCAAAGCATGTTTTAATCATTAAGCGTTTGAAATACGTGTCCTCCTGAACTTGGCAGGGTTATACGGAGCGGGATCACGTAATACCGTCGACACTGACACGGAGGGGGGAAAGGGGGTCACTAATTTGTGTGTGACTTCGCGAGAAATGCTTTCGGAATCCGCACAGTATTGTTGGAATCTTTCCCGAAGTCCCCACGTCAATTTTCGCAACATAATTTCGGCCCAATATTCAAATTGTTCGCCGAGTCATTAAGCATTTAGACGTTAATGTTTGAATTGAAGGGAAACTCGTGTTCCGATTGCGTTCGTTCACAATGGTGCGCGGTATCGCTGGATCGCATTCATGCCTATTGCTTGAAATATTAATAACTTCGTAAAATCAACGGTGACTGTTCGTTGAAATTGAAGGACAATCTGCTAATTTTGTGATTGTTCGCAATGTTTGCTCGGTTTCTATGGAATACGTAGCTAGAATAATTTACACGATATAAAAAAATGGGTAACAAAATATAATTGTTATTTGCAGTCAATACTTATTTTCTGAGTATACGTGATATAGAAAAGCAGTAGATACAAAATTCCCTACCTACATTGTTAGAGATAGCGAAGAGTTGAAGGTCGTCCGCACATCGGTCGCTGCCATCTGTTTTCTGTAGTTGGGCCCAGACAAAAGCTGATTCAATAGAGAAATCCCTTTTTTCTCACGACATCAGGGGTCGGAGAAGGTATTCGGCTGATAATACTTTTGTCAAATGGTCGCTGTACAAAATCATTGAGCTGACTCAAAAGCGTTCTTGCTCGACAAAAAATCTTTGCAAGTTTGATAATGAAATACTTTTTACAAGTTATGGCGTTATGAGACCTTCTCTTGTTGTTAACCAGTGAACGCAGTATGCTGACAATTTTATTGAAGCCAAAAATGATTATAATTACATAACTCAACCATTTGAGGTTCTGCGGCGTAGCACTACGCAATAAAGATTTTTTGCGCATTGTAATTATTAATTGACTAGCTTTTGCTGAAACTTTGACCGCGTAAAATTCGCGATCCGTTTCAGCGGAAACCACATTGAATTTCGGAATAAGTAATAGCATATGTGCTATTCTATGCTTTACGCTACATTTCTGTCAAATTTCATCAACATCTATAGAGCAATTTTTGCGTGAAGTGGTAACAGCCACCCATCCAAACATTGTTTCGCTTTTGTATTATTAGTAGTTGGATTTGAATGTGCATTACTATAGGTAACTCTATTTTTTTAACTATAAAGTACTGGGATTACGTTCTCTATTCTTATTGGTTACAAGCAGGTGTTCACATCACCCACCCACTTCCCACTTTCCGGTAATCAATTGAATTTAAATTTCAGGTATCTTTATCCACGCCGTGAAAGCCGCCTCAGCGTTCCTAATTTGAATGAACCAATGAGCATGTCGAATACAGCCTCAGTACCTTACAGTGTTAAAAAAATTGAGTATAGTAAAGTTGATAATGGTTTATCGTAATATATTTTTTATACCTCATCCATGATATACCTAAAACATCTTAAGTACCTATTTTCTCTACATACCTAGCATCTAAATAGTTACCGTAACAGTTTATACATCCGGCTAAAAGGGCAGAACTCTTTAACAACGTTTACTTGTGACCCAATTCCGTACCGCCAAAGTTATTATAAGTACGTGATCAAAAGGGGATCGCATCCCACTACAGTTATTCGGGCTGGGCGAAGATTCTTGGCGACGTTGATCAAATAGTTTTGTGGTGATGATCTATAGAAAACCATGTTTGTGGTTTTTGATAATTTGTTGATGAACTAGCATGTGCTGCTCCGTCTGTAATACTTGTGTTGTATTTGTCTATACATAGTATAAAACAAAGTCGCTTCCCGCGGTCTGTCCGTCCCTATGTATTCATGTATGTATCGATGTATCTATCTTTTAAACTACGCAACGCATTTTAATGCAGTTTTCAACCATAGAGTGATTCAGGAGGAACACAAGAAAATGGGGTAGATAATTGATAGATAATTCAAAATAAACATTTGCTTAGGCATATTTCAAGAATGTCTATAAATATTCTTATAATTCATTTATTAAAACTTTATGCACGAATAGTACAGTGGCGGACTTAAAGCTAAAACAGCATTATTTACCAGTCAACCGGAATAATCTAAGCCTGAGAAAGGTAGAGGCATAATCTAATTTTTAGATAATTACGATGTTTATTACGGTTACCATTATATCTGTGTTTGCATAACCTATCAAGATTACCTGGCCACGACACGACACGTCGACACCGCCCCGAGTAGGCACCTAAACCTAATCTAATTGAAACCTAAATATCCTCAGCGCTTTGACACAACGCTAACCTAACCTACACTAATTGAACCTATAAGGCGCCATCTCCACGAGCGAGAGAATCGCGGCGATATTATCGTCGTGCCACGTATTTCAATTATTTCAAATGTACGCGTCTCCACACGGCGATGTTATCGCGGCGATGCGACGAGTGGCAATGTGCGCGCGTAACGTCGACGTATCGCCGCGGTATCGTCGCGACTGGTGGCGCGCCCGCCGCGCGCTCGCCGCTTAACGTGGCGCTCTCGCAGCGAGCGCGCGGCGGGCGCGCGCGTGGCAACACTGGCGCTGTGAAACTTAGCTTAACTATTGCACAAAATGCCTCATCGCGATAACACGGCGATTCCGGTACGAGTCGTCGCGGGCACGCGGCGATTCCGTTACCAGTCGTGACGATACGCTAGCGGAATAATCGCTCGTACGTGGAGATTCTCCGACGATAGAAGCGCGGATACGTCACGATTCTCTCGCTCGTGGAGATGGCGCCTACCAAACGATCTGTCTGGGCACATTACGATCGGCCCAATTAGAGGATTGGCCCACACTATATCTATCTACATACATACCTGTAGACAAGGAAGCGTGATCGAAACCCTAAAGGATGTCATAAGACGCCTCCATCGCCACGTTATTACTCTATGCGGCCCCCTCACTGATACGTGTCAGCAAACTGACCGCGTCATAAAAATTCCAATTGGGTCCTCTACGCCGAACCCTCACTAATACCGTGTGGGCTGTCCCCTGCGCCATTCAAATCATACTCGTAAACGTAGACAGGCAGCTTACGCAACCAAAATATCGTGCCACTACGGAAAATTTAATTTCCGTGTAAACTCACCCGTTTCCCGAAAGAACCGGCCATTTTGCGAGCGTCACAAGCGGAATGAATAACTTTGAGTTTTTGTCGCCATGTCCGACATGGATGTTTCGGAGGCCACCAACAAAAAAAGGTAGCTTTCACAGAGACATTTGAAAAGGTTGTTTGGACACAAGGAATGCTTTTTTGGCCGTATAGGCACTCGTGCACGAGGCCCGTGTTTGTATGCGACACAAAACTGTGCGTTTATAAGTGTGTTAAGTGGACGGTTTCAACGCTATCTACTGGGCTTGGAAAGTAGTTCAATTTCTCTCCGCAACTTTGTAACTCTTTGTTTTAAGTGCTAAAACCGTGGTGGCTTAGTGGCGCAAGCGTCAGCTTTAGAATTGGACGGTCCAGGTTCGTATACCACTCGGAACCCTGTGGCCATGAGGCTTTCGTAACGGTCACCACGTCACTGATTGGATAGTTAGGATGCGCCTCGAGTCCGCTAATTTACTAATAGCACGACCTAAACGTCAATGGATTAATAGTAGTTTGGCAGGTTTTTGGTATTCTGCTACTGTTACTAATGGCTCAATTGAGTCGTAATCGGATCGGAACAGTTTTACCCGTTTTTGTTCTTCTGCTACAAATAAAACTGCCGTTAAGCCGCGATTGCGATTCAATTTCAAACGAGCCATAGTAAATTAGCGGACATAAAACCAAGATATTGAGAACAAACCACAAATGCACCGTTACAGCGTGCAGTTGCTGCAACAGCGCGCGATCAGTGCACGCGCAGTCATGTCGAAAGCCCCTTGGGCAACTCGAAACTTAAACGTATATACAGATACACCCCCCCGATGAAAGAAAAAACCATCTCTCAGCGTAAATGCAGTTCATTAAGATGATTCGAAAAGAGCAAGTGTTCAAACCATTGTCACGATTCAATCCAACAAAGGTACGTCCGTATCTCACTCTGCATATGTCGCCGAGGGCTTGCCTCTCGCATATTGATCTGATAACAAGGGATGTGCCAGTAACTCGATCGCATATCCAACCCTCATCTGGAACATGTACATTTTTCCACCCCCTCCAGCGTTTACCGCGAGAGTGTAAATCCCGTTATACGTTTTCCCGGATGATATCGGATAAAGCGAATCTCGGAATGTGCAACGCTTTTTTTTCTGAGGAAAAAAAAGCCAAATATTGAGGTAAAACGTTATTGTCCACTTATAGAGATTAATAACATATCAGCAACAGTCAACAGTCAGAGATTATTAATAGTCTGAGTGGCGCAGTGGCGGCTGATATGCTTTGGTCTTACTTGGGATTGCTTTCTGAATGGAGAATTTGTGCATAGTCTAAAACCAAGTCGCTTTCCGTAGTCTGTCCCTATGAATCTCTGTACGCTTAGATCTTTCAAACTACGCAATGGATTTTAATGCAATTTAGAGAGAGTGATTAAAGAGGAAGGATTATAAGCAAGAAAAAAATGTAGGTGTACGAGACCGAAGTCGCGCCGGATCCACCAGTTTGAAATAAGTATTGAATTATACGTACCTATGTGTTTTCTGGATGTGCCTATGTGTGTGTTTATCGTTGTAAGTTGCTTTGGGACACGACTCATGCGAATCTACTGTCGATCACGTGCGAAACGTTTATTATCTGTAGTTAAATAGATAACACTTTATGGCTACGTTGGGTACACAATTTGAATTTCAAACTATGCGTAGATTATCATCGACACATAAACATCTCCAGTGGGAGTGTAGATATATTGGGTCCTTACCTAAGAAATTGGCGTTTTTGTATTAGTTTGTCAAATATTTTTAATTGTTTATAACATAACAAAATTAATTATTGATTTCGAAAATAGAGTATGTTTAGATACTGATTTAATTCTTGACAATTTCGAATCATGATAATTTGATACTATTGAATTAATTGTTTTTTAACATTGACATCAACTATTAGTACTTAATTCTATTCATGAAGCTATTTTAAATGACGATGTATGATTATTACTACGAATAAATGAATATGAATATGAATATGAATATGTGTTTTCTGGATGTGCCTATGTGTGTGTTTATCGTTGTAAGTTGCTTTGGAACACGACTCATGCGAATCTACTGTCGATCACGTGCGAAACGTTTATTATCTGTAGTTTAATAGTTAACACTTTATGGCTACGTTGGGTACACAATTTGAATATCAAACTATGCGTAGATTATCATCGACACATAAACATCTCTATTAGCAGTGTAGATATAGTGGGTCCTTACCTAAGAAATTTGCGTTTTTGTATGTGTTTGTCAAATATTTTTAATTGTACATAACATAACAAAATTAATTATTGATTTCGAAAATAGAGTATGTTTAGATGCAGACAAGACACTAAAATGAAAAAAAAAAATTTTAAAAGTTTTTATAAGCGTTTGAAAATACCTCTTTTCAGAAGACGTCAGTTTTGCCTTTTTAACTAATTTTATGAAGAGGGTAGTTATCACAATAAATGGCATGCAACACTTAGCTTAATGTTGTCAGATTACACCTACAAAGTTTAATTATGATAGTATTTGAAATTTCCAAGAAATTGTTTGTATGAAAATTACAGTTTTCGTCATTTTTCCCATACTAAACGCCAAATTCCTATAATACAATATAACCTATAGAAAGACTCGCTTTTTTCTTTCGATAAGATTTTAATGCTCAAAAACCAAAAAAATAACACTGAAAGATTCATTGCAGTCTTATGTTTATAATTTTATCTCGTCATTTCGATCACTGCACAGGTATCATGGTCACGCATGGATAGCCTAAGATGACACTAATTGTTTTTAAAAGTAACGTCTCAAAGTATAAAATATACAAGTGGACCCGGTGCGGCTTCGTTCTCGTACAACTACAACCTACTTTACCCCTATCTACTACCCTATTTTACCTATGTTTTTTTCTTGGTTATAAAACTTCCTTTTGAATCACTCTATCTATTAAATTATTAAAATCCATTGCGTTGTTTAAAAGATCCAAGCGTACAGATACAGACGGTGGGAAGCGACTTTGTTTTTTACTATGTACTTTTCAGTTCATTAGATCTTCTAACCGGAATTTAAAAGAAATGAGAATTGCAGCTTAAAATTACTGTTTCCCACGAACTAATTGAAGATGTTATTTCAAAATACAAATGGAGTTCGATTTGCGAACTCCTCAACGGCGATCTGCAGCGTATTGATCCAGTCGCCGGAATTTACTGCACCATCGGGAATGTGTTACAGGCAAAGTTTTGAAATGGCCATTTCCCGAATTTCGGACGCTGGCCGCAGCGCTAATAAAAATGTCGGTATTATTTCCCATGAGCAGCAAAGGCTGCCTGTAGTAGCAGGAATTTTAGAGCCATAAATATATCGCAAGTTTCAGTTAACGCGCTGGAAGTTTTATGCGGTCAGGCGTTTTACTGCGGCCTGTATAGCAGAGGTATTTGCGACGCTTTACTTGTGTATCGTAAAAAATGTTTACATTTTAATTTTAAGAAACCGCAATCCATTGATAACGAATAACATATATACGTTTTAAGACTTTCGTGGTTATTCACTACACTCTAATCGCACATGTCAGATGGTAATTACTCCACTGTCATTACCTAATCGCCAAATCCTGAATCATGGTCAAGGTGGACCCCGGGCCCTCGTTCTCGAGAGCACAACCTGGTCATTTTTTTAAATATCATACAAGACAGGCATTTGACCGCCATCTCACCTGTTGGTAACTGACGATGCGGCCGAAGATGGAGCATGCTAGTCTTAGAACAGCCTATTCACTCTAGCCTTGAAGGTATCCAGATTATATTGATCAGGCAACACACCCGCAGGCAACGCATTCCATTACTGAGCCGTACGCATTATAAAAGTCAAGCCAAAGCGGCTCGTGCAGATCGCTGATAGATCCACGTCATAAGGTTGAAGCCAACGCACGGATCGCGACTCCCGATAGCGGAAAGGGGCCGGCGGAATGTGGTCGTGTAGCTGCTTTCCACACTCTCCAAAATGTAACCCTTCGCCGATTGCTCGAGGCTCTGCTAGCTTCAATCAAGTGTGGGTCACAAATTATCTTCTTTGCACGTTTTTCCACCGAATTCAAAGCCGCCAGTTGATATTTGGCTAATCTATCCCAGAGATGGCAGCAGTACTCCATGCATGATCGGAGTTGTGCTTGATATAACTGAAGCAACTGCTTTGAAGTGAAGTACCGCCTAACCTTCGAGAGGACGCCAAGTTTTCTTGCTGCAGTCATTGCCTTGGATTCGATGTACTGACTGAAGTTGATATTGGTAGATAGCTCAACACCCAGAAGCTGTAGGTTGTCGGTAATTTCTACAGGAATATCCCGAAAAGTTGGAGTTAGATGGAATGGACTAATTTTGGCGAAAACAAACACGCTTGAGTTTTGGTTGCGTTGAACGCCACTAGATTGGCTTCACCCCAATCAGAGACTGCCTTGAGAGCTTTGTCTAAACGATCAACCATAGCCTCTCGACAAGACTGAATATCCATTAACATTGGCGTTAATACATTTACGCGAAGATGATTATAGTGGAGTACATTCTGTCTAGACTAACTTGTCTCATTTGGTAAACAAATACGACGTACTAGCGATCAAAGACAATAGACCACAGACCCCAAAAGGGTTAGGGTATGCCTGAAAACATCATATATCAAATAAATTTCCGAATGCAAATATGTCAATGTTTTTTTAATCTGTGTTAGTAAGTGATGATGAAAGGAGGTCCGGACAACCAAGCCTATATGACCAATAACGTTGAGATATAGGTATGTCATTAAAAAGAATTTTCCATTTTCTACAACTTTTACTATGGCTACAACTCTCGAATTGCTGTGGGAAAAGTTATGGGCAGATACAGATTTTAGTAATTTAATTCGAAAATCGAAACAAAAGAGAAACTTAGATTGCTAATTGATGATAAGAATGGCATTACAGGAAATTTCACTTTTATATTTCTGAAACAATGCAAGACATATTTAAAACTTCTGCGGCGAAACAACCCTGAAACGAGAACGAAGCCAGGCAGGGTCACAATTAATTTTCGCCAAGTCGAGAAGTTTGTATTCATCATTATAACTTTTATATCGGGGAAACCTCTGAATGTTTCATGAAAAACTTCATTTAAGATTGAAATTACTTAATTGTTCGCTCCTCATAGTAATTTACTTATTAGGATTTCATCGTCGTTTTTATATCAGTCGCAAGGCCCACTGCTGCTTATAAGCCGGCAGAAGGCCGGCCTTACAGTCTACAGGTACAGTCGAAAAAATGCAAGGCTACACATAGCGGCTGTGTATGTTCGATTGTCCAGGTCGTCTGTTTGCCTTGAAGGGTATCTGCCTATGCTATGTCTTCCGATACGTTATCGCTACTCGAGAATTTTACTGCCTCAGAAGCTGTCTGTTCTGCCAACTATGAGCCCTGCTTATTGCTACTTGAGCCTGGTATCCTTTGGGCTATATCGATGACCTTGGTTTGCCTGTAGTTCTCCTCATTTCTGATTCGATTGCGAAATGAGTCTTCCATTGTTCTTCGGGTAACAGTCAGCTTTCTCAAGGCCCGAAGTGATCGACCACGGTAATAACCTCCACTATAATGGAGGAAGCTCAAGTCCAGCAGTAAACTAATGAGCTTTGTCAAGTCCCACAGTAATGACCTCCACTTATGTGGAGGAAACTCAAGTCCAGTAGTGGACTGTTCGGAGCTGTTAACGATGATGAAGTCGAAGGAAAAAACTGTGTCATCAACATTACCAGCCATAGAATGTCATTTGCTTACCAAGGGCCTCATAGATCCATTACCCCCATACAAAAGACTGTATCCTGTATTTATGCTATAAAGTATTCATTCATTCATTCAATATTTTCCCTCGATAAAATCAGACCTTTAGTATATCTGATTTAGTAGCCCGAGGTAAATAAATAAACAGCCTAACCAACATTTGTCGGAAAGCTCCGATTCAATATTTCCCAAACTACTAAACCTACATTCATGAAACAAAGTTAACAGCATCAAAATCTGTCCATCCGCTTGGGAGCTACGGTGCCACAGACACACAGATACATACGTCAAACCTATAGATAAATACGCGAACCTCTCTTTTCGCGTCACGGGTATAAAAGACCGCAGGGGATCTGCGTATCTACGCAGTGAATTTTGGTACGTGGTCCACCACGATGACCTTTCGCCAACGCCACGTTGTGTTCTACGAGTAATGTCCAAAAATATACAGAAATCAATAATCCGATCCCTAGCTGGGGGCATGGAAAGCCCCGCCAAGACTTTGGTAGTCGTAGTAAACAAAAAGTAGAGGGGCACTACATTAATCTACAGTTTCTCGAAGCTTTTCGTAGCATTTCCGATACCTCATAGCTCCGGCGTGGATAATATGTCGAGCTCAAATTATAAAGGTACGACATAGTTACGGAATTAAAAGAATTTTACGAATTGTGAAAATTGGCATCAAAATGCTGCTAGTATTTGTATTATTTGCATTAATGGTACGGAGTTTAACCAATTCATAGCATCGCGTGAATTCCCAAAATGTGCCGATCGTCAAAGTTCGACTCGCACTTGGGCGATTTTTTCAATAGTTGCCGAGACTTCCAAGTATAAGAACTTTGCCTGTATATAATGCTATTCTTCAAAGCAACTTCGGCATTCCAGACTTCGATAAAAGTAACCTATGTCAATCGGCGACACGTCGATAAATCACGTCGTCTGTTCCATTGCTCTTTGAAAGAGGGGTAAACAAAATAACGAAATGATTTTCGCATTTGTATTATTACCTAGCTACATCGTTGTGATTAGTTTCATGTACATGTGGTCGCAGGATTGATTTTTGTTAATACTAGAGAGGAAGGTAAACGAGTAAATAGGCCCACTTTTGGGCTTGATTGTATACGACTGCGCCGCCCATAGATACGCGCAACAACCGGATGTCGCTAATATGTTGCCGGCTTCTTCTATATCTAATATATTATCATATCAGAGATTAAATGATGAATTTTAAGTTATATGCGTAATAAGTATGTGTTTAAAAATATACACGTATGTAGTAAATAAGTTTTCTGTCACCGGTAACACAAGATTTGCTTACTTTGGGGCTAGATGGCGCTGTGTGAATCGTCTAAGCATATTTATTTAATTATAGGTATTAATTAAAGTCGCTCTTCGCGTCTGTCGGAAAAGCCGAGAAAACCTGTGCGATGCCGGGGCGGATCGCTAGTTTAAGGCTGCGTCCCCAGTAGGCAAACTGTTTGCCGCCGACTGAGTGAGCCGCAAATTTGTAGCTAACTAAAATTCGACTTAGCGGCGTACTCAGATCGATTTGCCGGGCGTCGCAAGCAAACTGTTCTGAGCTGCCGCTGCCGACTGAATCTTCAGTTATCTTCAAATATCAGGAACAGTTTGCGGCAAACAGGGGACGCGGCCTAAGACAAATGTAAGCTCACAAGTCCCCGAGCGAAAACATGTACAAGTTATACGACTATGACTTTGTAAAGGATGTAGCTAGCTATTAGAAGCTATATTTGATGGCAATGGCCATATGCCCATGGTCTTGCGTCGGGCGGTTTTGAGATCTTATATCGTTGTCTTCTATCTTCTAGGTCGGGCGACGTCTGTCGTACGACCATGGTCGCACATTACGTTGCGATTTAAGACAGCGCCTTAGATTGTTTCCGCTGGCTACGCATGCAGACAACAGGAAGCCATGACGTTACGATGATGATGAATATACTTTTTTTTAAATACATATATAATTGGACTAGGTAGGCATTTGACCGCCGATGCGGCCGATGATGGAGTTTGCCTGTCTAGAAACAGCCCATTCACTCTAGCCTTAGAGATATACGTTTGCGTTTCAGTTTCGGAGTCATCTGGGGTCCACATCTTCTCTATCTATTGCCGAAGAATCAGATACCGTCGGATAACAATTGCGGCCGTTGCCGGGGAATCCAATCTAGTTGTTTATGGGCCATTGTGTGCCGACGCCTCGATGCCATTAGCTGCTCGCTCGCTGGCCCATTTACTGGAGTGCCGCTGTAGAGTGGCCATGCTGTGGAGATGTTGGGATAATATGGGGTTCTATATGTTTTAAAGTTTAGACGATTTTCTTCACCTTATCTTATTGTTTCTCCTGCACCGTCTACCGTTTTCGTTCATATTTTTAGCTTTAAGTCCGCCAATGTACCTTTAGTGCATAAAGCTTTAATAAATAAGTAACAAAATGCGTGACAAGTTTAATAAGTCACGAGGCCCGGGGTAAGCCTTGACCATGACCCAGAATTTGGCAGATCAGATAATTACAGTGGAGCGACTGTCATCTGACCTCCGTGACCCTGCTATCGGGGGAACCTGGCCAGATTGGATCATGGTTACACATTCAGTCGCCTTTCATCACAATGTTTTACCGAACCGTATGAGCATCGGTTAGTGCTCAACTAGTGCAGGTACATAACTCAGAAAAAAGGTTGTGGTTTTTGAGGTTGAGGTTACTTTAGCCTTCACCATTTTATAAATAAATTTTATTGTAGGTTATCCCATTAATATTCCAAGTACATACTTCCAACAATAAAACTAAAAATATAACAATTTAGATATAATAACACCGAAAATACCCCAAATAACTATAATAAGACCACGTTAAGTCCAAATCGCATTAAAAAAAAATATCTGTTTGGCAACTTATGCCATGTCATTTTTCCGTCATAGAACGTCATTCATAAAAGTCATAACAAAGAATTTCACTGATTTGAAAATAGTATTAAGGCGATTGGCACATTGAACGCAGCAGCAGGGTAGAAGGCGCCACCCTCTCGAAACATACTGAGTCCGTATATTAAATTAATTTAAAATTGTTAAAACAAACATCTTGCTATATCAATATACACATTCAGTTGATTAAACAGTGATAAGCCTGTGTTAATGTTATTTTGTGGTGGAACTAAATATTTTGAAATAATTTGAAAACTGAGTAACGGAACACCTATCTGACAATCCTGGAGACCTCACTTCACAGCAGCGGCCTATTTGAGTCCTTTTTATGTAGAAAGTACAGCGCCAATAACTTATCTGACCCGCAGCCCGATCGCCTAATATTCGAATTGAACGTCGCCCTCTTCTAGAAATAGTAATGACATTGTCACCCTACTAAGGAGACAATTTTCATACAATATCCTCGTTTAGGAACCTCAGTTTGATAACCGATAACCATTATTAACCTTAGACCTGAATTACATGAGCAACATGTTCATAAAAGTAAATAATGTTCATACTAGCCCTAACAGCATCGGTTAGTGTTCAACTTATGTTCATAACTCTGGAAAGTTTGCTCCATGCTAAAAATTTTATCGGCAGATTAGAAGTGTCGTAAAAGTCGAAATATTTTTGGCGTTATATTGGCATAATGTCTATCTGTTTAAAAACAATAAGCCATTCCTCTGACCGATTCTTATCTGGCAATGTATTGTAAATGAGCGTTTATTTTCTTTACTACTCTCTCTTTGTTGCAATAGCTGGTTACTTCATCATAATCCAGCTACAGTGTTTCCTTTAGACTATGGCATGGGACCGTTCAAGAGGTATATTAGAGGTCTCCTTACAGGCGAGCAACGCGTTGGTAGCGCTCCTGGTGTTGCTGATGTCCATAGGCGGCGGTGCTCACTTTCTATCAGGTGGCCGCTTGCCTGTTTGTTTGCCGTATTTCATTAAAAAAAAACGGTTACTTAGTCTCGAGATGTCACTTCGTTTCAGTCTCCTGTGTTGTAGTATTCCTTCTCCACTCAGTGCCTGTGCCAGTTCATTTACGTGCTGTGCAAGTTTTTTTTTGCAAGAAAGACGACGCCATTGATCATCAATTACCTCCGTCCCTGAAGTAGCAGATGTGCATTGATTACTGCTGACACCTGTACATACTTACATACAGAGTGATACCAAGAGGTACCGTTTGCGTGTGCTCTATTGGAGAGTCCGTGGCCGAGCGGTTAGGGTATCGGACTCGTAACCAAGAGGTAGGTACCAGGTTCGAATCCCGCTGCGACCATGTACTAATAACTTTTGTCTGAGTAATGTACATTAGTTGAATACTAACTGATGCTCATACGGTGACGGAAAACATCGTTATGGAAATTAAATCGCGTTGAAACGGTAGTTATTATTTAACGTTTGATAAAGTGCTGCCATTCTAACCTAAAGTTTATTTGAACTTCATGGACGGTGAGGTATTAAGGCGGATATAAAGTTTTACAGCTTTAACTTTCAGTCTACCAGAAATCAATTTATAAAGTTAAGCCCCAAGGAGCACTGACATTCCAAAACCGATAAAAATAAATCTAAAATAAATTATGTCGAAATAAATATAAATAAGGCAAAAGTCCCCGTTGGCTGGAAAATGGGCAGCACTGTTTTCCATTGTTATATTTATTACATTGCGATCTCCAATCCGCCGGCCAAGCATGGAGATTATAGCAATAACCTCCCCTTTCGTGGGAGATGCCCTTAGTCCTGCAGTGGACTGGGGGGCGATTCTCGGGCGCGTGACATAATCTCGAATTAGAGATATGTCGAAAAAACATGGCATGTTCGATCACGAACAGATTACGGTATTCTCAAAATCTCACGGTAGACATATGTCGAGTCGCAGCGAGCGACATGCAACGAGTGGTCAAAAGCAGTAGAGATTGGATATCTCGAACGTCGACATAGCAAATTGTTGTTATTAATAAAGTTTTACGGTGTTTTTATCATATTTATCAAATCTTTTTGATAAAAAAAGATTACTTACGTTTCAAATAAGTATTGATTTTGGATAGGACTATTACTAAAACAGTGCATTTACCTTAATTTTTATAGAAGATATGGTGGAAGTAGCGTAAAGTAAACATTAATTTTCCACACACAGAAATATACTCATTTAATATGAATAATCATTTTAAATTTATATTTAGGTACTTAATCAAAAACAATTACAAAAACTGTTAAACTAAGTACTTAAATCTACGATAAAATTATAATTAAACACATTTCAAAAATATATTTGTGTGCTGAGGGTAGTAATCTCAGTAAGCAATAAATTTTAAAGAAAATAAAAAAACAACTGCTAATTTCGAAATAAATCATCTAACAATAAAAGGAACAGTATCTACCTATACCTAATTACCTACTTACTATATATTAATAATTCTTTTTTAGCAGCACATAAATATTGCATGCACTTACTTATAACGCCTACAAATCTATTGTCGCTTCATACTACTACAATTCACACTGTTTGAATTTTATTTTTAAAGTTATTTTGGGAAAAACAAACAAACAAAGCCGTGAGCCGTGAAGTAAATAAAACATACGTTTCGTTTCTTGCAGATGTTTGACCTTTAATATCCTAACTCCCATACTTTTTTTCGTGCAAAAGTATAATCGATACTTTTGAACGTAGTCGAGAAAAATGGAACGTATCAATCGGTGAGATTGATAAGTCATGCGACTTTAAATGTCGAAGATCGTTGAGAATAAGTTTTTTTGGCTGCAGTAGAGATTTCAGTGACATTTTTAGTAGAGATTTGTAGATAGAGATTATGTCGAATTCGAGATATGTCGCAATGCGCGAGAATCGGCCCCCTGTTATGGGCTGTGATGATGAAATATAAATATATCAATACCATACAGCCAAGAGATTATAACGATGTCGTCAGTCGAGCCTTGACAACGGCTCATTACGTTTATTTATCATTCGAATACAGCACTTAAACACACTTCATTAGAATAACAGGCACATCTCCCGTATGTGCCAATTCATTGGAAGGCCTAGAAAAATACTCGAGCATTGATAACCTAACGAAGTGAATAATACGTCCCGGCACTGATTTTATCTTTCGGAAGATACTAAGACGAAGATATTCGAGATTAATTGAGGATTCCCCAATAAAACCATCTGTCACAGAATAAGACAGACGGGTCCTCGAAAAAATGTCGTAACAGACCGCCGGCTTATTCCCATTACAATAAAGTTGATATTTGCTATAAAAGTAAAAGTTATCGAGCGTACGCCGTGTTTTGGGCGAGCATTAGACGCATTGACCGTTGGCTTTCCTTTATGGCTAGGCTATTGGGTCAATCTATTTCACATATAACTCACGATAGAAACAAGGTGACGCCCCCGATAAAAGAAAATAGGATTTGCCCAGAGACAAATCCGATTATTGAAACCAATTTTGGCTGTCTATAACTTACAAGTAAGGGTTGAGACAACAAACCTATCTCAGTGGGAGTCTGAAAAGATCTTAGCTGAAAGTTGTGGCTGTACAAATTGTCATGCACTTTGTAACGAGTGTATTTTTATCACAGTATTTGTGTTGAGTGTGGATGTTACTGTGTTTAATTGTGTACTCAAATATTTATTGCATGTCGTAGGATACTTCAATACGTTTAGTTTTGTTATATATTTAAGTATTTGACGCAATTGATTCAACAATAAATACGTACTTAGTGTTGAAGGCATGTAGCATTTAATCTTAGTCCTCACAGTGACAACGCACCTGCGGTTCTGTATTTTTGTTTTCTGCAACCTAAATGTAGAAATTTTCAAAGACTTCTATATACTAGCGGAATTGTAGATGTTATAGGCGACAGTTACCATTTACCATCAGGTGGGCTGTCTGCCCATTTGTCACTGAGTAGCATGAAAAAAAAAATGGCTTAATAACTTAAGTTGCCTAACAATTAATGCTAGCAATAAATGTTACCTTAAAATAATTCGAAATCTTTTAAAAGTTACGTTAGAAATCATCTGGAAAAGTAAAGTTTATTCAAGCTCAAACTACAACTATCTCGTATAAGTTTTTCAATCGTTCGTTCCTTGTAAGATAACCAAGTCTTAGTTGATTGAAACCAGAGGTCCAGTGATCGAAAGACTCGAAGATAAAAGGGGTTTCAGGAATTATTACAATCCCTTTTGTCGATAACTGATCCAGGGGTTAGGTAGTTTGAAATTACCGTCTGACCTGCATTCCAAATAGGATATTGACTAGTAGAAAGCAGGTTGTGGGATAATACTGCTTAGATATATAATGGAAGCTTAAGATATTATGTTTACCTACAAGAGACTTGTTCTGGCTTCGTACACTTACCTATATAGGGTATAAGAGAGGTAGGGTATAGCGGGGTATCTCGTTCGAATTGGAGCCGCCCGACTGTGGAAGTACCTCCACCTTACAGAATATCGCAGCTAAATAATACTCTTTTAAATAGTATTGTGTTTCTGCCGGTGATTAAGGTTTCCAGTGCTCCATGGGGTGGGGATTTGGAGAACCGTGGCTTTGGCAGTAGAGTGGCATTTGCCTATTTGCTGTTAGAGCAACGTATTATAGAGGTGGGCAACGCATTAGCGATACTCTTGGTGTTGCTAATGTCTATAGGCAGTGGTGACCACTTTTCATCAGGTGACCCGCTTGCCTGTTTGCCTACCGTATGACATAAAAATAAAAATAAAATATAATCTTTTTATAATTTGATCGCGAATTGGATTAAAACCGTAATAGAATACGATATGTTTAGAAGTACTTAAATTCGCTTTTTGCATATTAGGTACCTACACCTATGAAAAAGTGACATTGTGTTACCGATAACTACTTAATAAAATCTAGTGTTTTCATACGCGCGGAATGAAGTATGAAAAATCTGATATATTTTAAGATAGACAGTGTAAAACGCTTTATAACGTTTATTTCACACTAGCTTTAGACCGCGATTTCGCCCGTATAAAATTTGGTGTATTTGTTTGAAATAGGATAGTAGATTGCTCTATACAGCCCGCGGGAACCACATTGAATTTCGAGATAAATTATAGCCTAAGTGCGATATTCCTACCAAATTTTATCAAAATCCACTTAGTAATTTTAGCGTGGAAGAGTGACAAACATCCAAACATACATTCTTACAAAATTTCGCTTTATAGTATAGGTAGAATGTACATAACCCAATCTATCTTAATTGCAGAGCCCAATACTTTGTTCAGCCGTGAAAATGTAAAGAATAAATACGTGTTTATTACTCGATACCAGTTAGGGAACGTTCCCGATGCGATCCAAGGGTATTGCGATAAGGGAATATCGTTAAATCTTTCGCAGCCAAATAGGGCAATCCGCTGTTTTATAAAGGGCCGGGCGTCGTATTTGCACCGATTTCGGTGCCATTGTAGGTTCAATGTTACGTAGAATGTCCAAATTAACATTAAATAACTAACCCTTGGCCGTATGGTGCCCGGCAGAGTAGAATAGCACCAACCCCTTACACTCGTATGTGTCGTACAAAGCGACTAATGTTTTCGGGGCAAAAGATCAAGAGTCTCCGTAAGCTTGAAAATGGGCAGCAGCGTTTTCCATTGTTATGTTTGTAGCACTGCGATCTCCAACCCGCCTGCCAAGCGTGGAGATTATGGCAATAACCTTCCCTTTCGTGAGACTCTTATGGGCTGTGATGTGTGATTAACCCGTTTTGCCCGTTGTACTACTATACATAGTTGTATCGATCGTCGATCCATCCAGGCGGCCATGTACCAATGACTCTTTTCTTAGTTATATACTTATAGGTATGTGTTTAATATTAACCGATGCTTACGATGAGGGAAAACGTGGTGAACATGCACATTCAGGCGACAGAATGTGTAACCATGATCCGATCTGGTTAGTTCCCTTGCTAATAGGGTTACGGAGGTCAGATGGTAGTCGCTCCAGTGTAATTACCTGATCTGCCAAACTCGGATCATAGCGGACCCCGGGCCCTCATTCGCGAGAACACAACCGGGACATTAACGCAGAGTTGTTTTTTTTAATGTGACGGGGAATGTCTAAATTAACATAGTTGAGACGAAACCTCTTACTAGGTACATGGGAATTTTAATGAAGTTTAACATGGGTGTCGTTGTGGGAAGGCTGAGTTGGAATAGAGGTCAGGGCCGGTCACAGAATTTGTTTATTTTGCACCGAAAGACCAAACTGAAACGCATCATCAAATCATAGAATAAGGGTCATTGGTTAAGGATTACACGCATTTTGGAACGCATAGCGATATAAAATATGCGAAAAAATTGTAAGTTTGATAGATTTTTAAACAACTAGATATATACCTTAAATAAAAAGTCTAATCAGTGATTTGCATTGCAGTGTAGTTATAGATATACATATTTGCATTAAATTAATTATAGTCGTGACTGATTAACACTATAGGGTATTCTTGACATTTTAAAAAAAAATTTCATCTTTGCGTTAGTATCCCGGTTGTGCTCTCGCGCACTAGGGCCCGGGGTCCGCCTTCGCAATCGCAGTTACTAATGGATATATAAAATTGTTGAAATGGCAGTTTTACGCGTTTTCAGTATTCGTCTACAATTAAAACTGCCCTTGAGCTGCTATTGGGATCCAATTAAAATTCAATCCAGGCAAGTAAATTAGCGAACACAACGCCCAGTTCGATGTCACCAAGGTCATTTCCACGCCGCAAAGTATTTCGGGAGGGTGTAGCCGGCAACCCGTGAATGTCTATCCATAGGCATGCCTGCCCCTGTATTTATAGAGGGGTTTTAAAAGAAATCCCTCCAGAAGCGATTTCTCGGTTGAGCACACTTGGTCACTGGACGCGGCTCGGTCGAGCGTTGCTGGAGACCAATCGCTTCTCTTTACGACGCATTACCATTTTTATAAGCGAGAAAAATTGTATTCAATGTTGCGATGTACTGTTTTCTTCAAGCTGGTATTTTATTTTAGTGCATTAAATTCGTGACTAAGTTATGCGGTTTTGCGACATTGAATTTACTGGCTATATAAAGTGGGAGCGGTCTATCTTTCTCTGTTAATAAGAAATACTGTAATTAGTGTGGGTGAATCGGTACGACCATAAAATAAAGTAATCATCTTGACGTTAATGCCCCGGTTGTGCTCTCGTACTACCGATGTCCGCCTAGACATGATCTAGGATTTGGCAGATCAAATAATCAAAGTGGAGCGACTGCCATCCGACCTCCGTGACTATGCTACCACGGAACCCTGACCAGATTAGATCATGGTTACACATCTGAATATGCAGGTTACACAACGATGTTTTACCTCACCGTAAGAGCAACGGTTAGGATTCAACCAATGTACATTACTCAGAAAAGAGTTATTGGTATCGCCGCAGTGGGATTCGAACGCGGTATCTCTCCCTTACGAGTCGGTTACCTTTAAGTAGCTGTACTTATACGTTTATATATATATATATATATATATATATATATATATATATATATATATATATGTCGTCGCGTGAAGGAAAGGGGTGTATCAGGATCATTGTCATCAGGGTGGTGATATCAGTATTAGGTCGTATTCGTCCAGATAAATTAAAGAAAAGGTTCACATTTACTCCACTGTATTTATTCCATTTCATTTTTGCACATCACTTATAATTTCACTAGAATTCAGAGCGGTATTACAAATGTAGGCAGTTGAGGTAATTTACTTTCTTATTTAAAGGTGATTTTAAAATTACTTTATTTTTAAACGTAAATAACACTTTCTATTAACGAACTTCAAACGTAAACAAACGAAATGTGGAGACAGTTTCAAGACGCGTCACTCCTCGGCGGCGGTCGCGCCAAGAATGGCCGCCACTCGGCCCGAGTCGTGCCGTCGAGACTCTGTCAGCACGCCCCACCAGAGGGCGCACTCCCACTTCCGTTTTCATCGTCATGAGTCCGTACTATTGACCACATGAGTCCATACTATTGACCGTGATCCGTCACGGCCGTCCTGCTGTACACACGTCCTCGTGTGTAATCTGAAACATGAAAACCATAGCACAGTACTATATTCGCTCGGTCGCTTCTGACCACAACACATCACCCAAATAAGTCTTATGAATCATGTGATTGGATCTATCACGACTGCATTAACCCACCAATTCTTCACATAAAACATACGTCCATTATCATTTATCATACTAAACTTCTGTAGATTGAGAGATAACAACATCATCTTGTACATAAATTATTCTTTATAAGTTGCCGACATAAATTCAGCTACGACTTCAGTTCATTAGAGAGGCGTGACAAGGTATAAGACCAGACGGTTCATAAACCGTATCACAATTACCACCAATGAAGAAGGTTTAATCATCGTCACCAGTGTTTTCCCCTTGATGCTCTTGTTGAGTGGGAAACAAGCCCCAATCACAGAGCACGCGTATCGTCCCCGACGTCCATTACTGTAGGTACTTAGATTCACTACAAATATGTGACATACCTACATCAAATTTTCAGTACTCAGCAAAAGACCCAATGTTACTTCGAGTGGGATTGAAACACTCCTTCATTAAATGCCATATGATTTTTGGTCATCCGTCAGCGCCATCCTTATTTAAAAAGAATAAGTAATGTTACCATACAGGAGAAATGACACACAGGCGACGAACCACCACACGACGGACGCCATCAGTCGGGCCGCCACGCCATCAGGCCGCCACGCAACCAGGCCGCCACGCAACTGGACCTGCACACAAGCGAAATACCACACAGACTAGGTGCCACACAGGTTGGGTGTCACTCTGGTCAGTGCCACTCTAATCGTCAAACTATGAGTTTATTCATCATATATCCTGTGTCACGTCTACCAAAGCACGATACAGGTAAGATGTCACACACGGGTAAATTTCACAGAGGCAAAATGCCACACATAAAAATGCCACACCGGCGAAATGCCATACAGGTAGAATGCCTCACAGGCTAAATACCACACAGACTTAATGTCACACAGACTATGCCACACAGGCGAAATGCCAAACAGGCGGGATGCCACACAGGCGGGAGCCACACAGGCGGGAGCCACACAGGCGGGAGCCACACAAGCGGGAGCCACACAGGCGGGAGCCACACAGGCGGGAGCCACACAGGCGGGAGCCACACAGGCGGGAGCCACACAGGCGGAAGCCACACAGGCGGAAGCCACACAGACGGGAGCCACACAGACGGGAGCCACACAGGCGGGAGCCACACAGACGGGAGCCACACAGGCGGGAGCCACACAGGCGGGAGCCACACAGGTGGGACAAATAAATAGAAGCTGTCTATAGATTCTCAGCTCGTGGTCAATCCTTCGACCAAATCTGTACTAAGTCAGTGATAGGTAACAGTCTATCTGCTATCATAACCCGGTCAATAACGGTCTACGAGTTACACAACAAGTAATCGTCACAGATCCGAACAACTGTTTACGGTGTCATCTCTACAAAAACAACAAAATAAAATAAAATAAAAATAAACATTATTTCTACTGCCCAATATCAAAACTAAATCAGAAGTTTAATAATAAGAAGCTCTCACGTCTATTTGATACGCCAGTTATAGGTAACAATAGTCCATTTGTTGCCACACCAAAACTAAACAAGCAATAATCATCTTCATCGATTTTAACTGTTCGAACGAGTATACTCTATCTAGACTTTACGTTACGTTTAAGCTCCCATTTTGAAACCATTTAACAATGTTTGTAATAACGAAGGCATCCCATATCAAGCCGCCTTCTAAAAAATTTACGAAATAAAATTTGCTATCTACAGCCACAACATCCGAGACTTTCGGGACTCTTAGCCCACTGAGTCACACACATGACTCCCGGGTCACTCCAAGTCAGCCAAATAAATCTGGATGTTTGACCTCAACAACAATTCAGGTACTTAAAAACTTGTACTGGCAGAAGGATATGAAATCTCACCATTGCTTACACTGTCTCATCTTACTGGCACAACAACAGAACTCAAAATAGTTACTTTATATCAGTACTCGAAGAAATTTCAGTACTCGAAGCTAAAAATAATTTATAAAACCGGCTATTGAATTATCACCAAATTATCTGGACTTTCTCATCATCATTATCGTTCAACACTTTCTTACAAAGCTTAAAACAACTACTTGCTATTAGCCACGCTCCCATAGCCTCCATCAGGCCGGTAAGCAACCATAAAACTCTCCCATAGGCTCCATTAGCCCACCATCACTGATAAAACACGATCACCTTCATCCGATGATGCAACAAATTTTGAGAAAACAAAACGATCATATAAATCTCATAAAAACCTCGGCTCGATAGTCGTCACGTATTGGGTTAGCGTCTTAGATTGATCCGTCTAACAAAGTCTTTATCCAGGTCAAACTAAGTCACATTGACTTAGTACACATGGTTTTCGGTCGAACTAAGTCACAGGTTTATCTTTAGTTACTCAAAACATAATTCGAAATTATCTACCGTCAATCAGTTCACTTACTCGTGTTTACTTTTTTTTTTCGTTAAATAACTTGATACTAATATAAAATTACGTTACTAACCAAACTACCTTTTTTTTGTAGTATTAAAAGAAACGTATATCGGTGATCCCATTTTTACCGCGGATATCTTATCTCTCTATTCTACAACGTTGGGAAACTACGACCACAATAACAAACATTATACTGAAATATGGAAAATTTCGTTCGAATTTCTCCTGTTAAATGTAAACAAACACGCTAATAATTTTTCTCTTCTTTTTTCTCTCGATACATGTTCGCACCCTCCCGCTCGCATAGAAATCGCGGAGATCGCGGGGTCGTTATTGAATTTGCACATTCGAAGCCTATGTGAAGCCTATCCTATCTCTAAGACAACATCCTAAAGTACACCAGCTAATTGTTCCACAAACTCACTGCTACGGCATCCCTGCCACACTGTTATTATCAAATATTTACTTAATCAGCAATCTGGAACGACTTATGGTGACGGGAAAAGTCGAAGGCAAGAGACCCAGAGGCCGAAGTCCGAAGAGATGGGTGGACCAAATATCCGAACGATTCATCGAAACCGATGGAGACATGCAGTTTACTGAAGATGTTAGGATCCTCAGCAGTGAGGCAACGATCAAGAAGAAGAAGTCAGTCAGCAGCAGCACCACCATAACTATGCTTACGTACTCAATTTATAAAAATAATAGCACTATGATTTCCAAGTATTTCTTATTCTTGTTTTCTGATAACTGACGTGATGTTGGTAATACGTAAAATCACAGCGCACCATGTTTCAAGATGGTAAAATAATCTTAGATTAAATAACACTTTTTTTACTATAAACACTGTTTGACATTGGGACGGATTTAACATAATTCTTACTATTTTTGTGGAGTAATTTTTTTTCTTAGTAACTTTCTATCAGACAGCCTACATTAATTGACATAGGTACCCGCAAAAGCTAACATTTTTAAACTTAGCAGTAGTTTTTGTCATTTTTACCAACAAATTGTAACACTGACGTAACTGACGTTGTTTATGTTTTGTTTACATTCTTTCTATTTGTAGTTTCACTAAAGATACAAATAAACCTGCCATTCTCTCTACTAAGGGTATCAATAGTGTTTCTGTCAGAATACTTTTCTTAATTGTCAAAGTAAATAACTCCTAAAATCCGCTAGGGAGCCTTTTCAGCACAGGTTTTTACTAAATAATAATTATGTATAGGACTCACCAGATAGAGAGGAACTGTTAATATCACATCATTTTTCAGTCATGTACACTCGCAGATTGTCTACCATCGTCGTCCCATGTTGAAACAATCACGTTGAGGCTACCAGTCCAGCGTTGCATTCCAATGTTGTTCTCGTAGGTGAAGCGAACCGTTGTGCACCATTGTTATGCAATAGAAGAAAATAATTGTATTAGTAAAACAAAAATAAAAAATTAATATACACCGTTTTTAATTGTTTGATTTAATTTAATCTGCAGAAATCTAAGCAATTAATTTACTTGTGGTGTCAAACCACACTGCTAAATGAATCTAAATGTAAGCGTTTACTTTAAAGTCATTGAATAAACTTTAGCTGGCTAATTTAGAACTACGCAAATTATTTAACTAACTCAATTTTATATTTAAAAAGGAAAATATTTTACATGAGTAATCTAAATTAAATTTAACAAAAACAAAGAAGCCATACCAAAGTGCCGTCCATAGTAAGTTTCACTAGATTTTTAATAATGTTGTCGATATCCCAGTGGTGCTCTCGAAGGCCCGGGGTCTGCCTTGACCATGACCCATTTGGTACAGATGATCTGCTGTTTACTTTATGAATCCCCCAATCTTTCTGACGAAGTCTTTGTCTTATATCTCGGGGTGTTTGGACTCTTGGCTGCGCTTTGAACATGTTAAATCATTTTACATTTTAATGTAGGCAACTCAACTGGATCGAGTAATCACCTTTCTTTTATTATTACGCTTTCACGTAGCGTATCTGCATTTTCTTTGTTGCTATTCATCATACCATCTCTTGGGCGTTGCGTTCGTCATCACCGCTTCTGATGTCGTCGCGTGAAGGAAAGGGGTGTATCAGGATCATTGTCATCAGGGTGGTGATATCAGTATTAGGTCGTATTCGTCCAGATAAATTAAAGAAAAGGTTCACATTTACTCCACTGTATTTATTCCATTTCATTTTTGCACATCACTTATAATTTCACTAGAATTCAGAGCGGTATTACAAATGTAGGAAGTTGAGGTAATTTACTTTCTTATTTAAAGGTGATTTTAAAATTACTTTATTTTTAAACGTAAATAACACTTTCTATTAACGAACTTCAAACGTAAACAAACGAAATGTGGAGACAGTTTCAAGACGCGTCACTCCTCGGCGGCGGTCGCGCCAAGAATGGCCGCCACTCGGCCCGAGTCGTGCCGTCGAGACTCTGTCAGCACGCCCCACCAGAGGGCGCACTCCCACTTCCGTTTTCATCGTCATGAGTCCGTACTATTGACCACATGAGTCCATACTATTGACCGTGATCCGTCATATATATATATATATATATATATATATATATATATATAAACGCCTCTCCACCTGATCTGCAAATGTGAGGCCCTGATGCGCAAACGAAGCATCCATCTGGGTAAACACCAACTAATACCCGATGAGGTGCACGATATCAGTACTAAGAACCTATTACAGTTCATAGAAGCTATAGGGATTAGTACTGAACTTTAAGAAAGAGGCGATCACAATAGATCAGGAATGGTCACAGTGATACTAGGACTGAGAAAGCCTTGGAGAGCCCATTCTCGCTAAAAAATTTAAAGTTTAGAGACTCGTGGGCGTTTTCAAAGACGTGCAAGTACCCCATTGCTTTATCTTAATCAAGTTGTGGAATTAATAATTACGTTCTAACACGCCGTGCCGGAGTGTGTGTGTTTTGCGTACAACCTATTGTCTGAAATAAAGTTTAAATGAAATTCATGAAATATGACTCCGGGAAATTATGGGACGGTATCTGAATTGGAGCGTATTTGGCGAAAGTTTGTTTGTCTTCGGTTCTTGTTCTGAACTAAATCAGTGAGCCTACGGATCTAGCTTAGTGAAAGTAGATAGATAGATAGATAGATAAATTCTTTATTGCTCACACAAGAATAATTATATAAAAAGTTTCGACAAAAAACCATAACTAGTTGTGGGCAAAGGCGGCCTTATCGCTGTAAGCGATCTCTACCAGGCAACCTTAGTGTAAAGAACAGCTTGATACACAGGCAAGTCAACAACATGGACTTATAAAGATGGAAAGTAACGTCTTTAATTATTACTGCATTTTTCCCGAGCCCTATTACGCGCTCTAAGCAACGCTTTTTCCTCCGATTTGAATTACTAATGATAAGATTTCGGAATGGAAATCTATTTATAAAATAAGGCCGTTTTAGCGCTGAAAGAATGTAGTTCTTCTTTATGTTATTAGATATTGCTTTCATCTACGACTTCATCGAACTGATGTACTTTTAAAAGTTTGATTATTTTGTCTTTCTCTCTCTCTCTCTCTCTCTCTCTCTCGTCTCGACTGTACTTCTCGAAGGTGTGGGATTAACCTTCCTCACGTTATTTTTTCACTTGTGCGCGTATGCACTTATGTACTTATTTTTACATTTGGCTCATTCAGAAGCAAAAAGCGTAAGAGCTTATACAATTGTAACACGTCGCTCAGCTTTTGAAAAGGCGGCACAAAAATAAACCTTGTTGTATGAGCAATACATTCCACTTTGACTTGCTCTTACGCATTTCCGACTTTTTTCGACGACTGAATTTGGTCAGGTGTTATAAAGGGCATTAGCCCTATTTTTGACATCATCCTCGGTTACATTGCATGCCTTCATATCGCGACCCAACGTCTCCACTTGGTCTTTGGTGTCCCTCTTTGTTTATTTGCACAGATTTACAGCTCCAGTTCTATTCTGTGTTATGTACATAAGTTGAATACTAACCAATGCTCTTACGGTGAATACAAACATACAGATGAAATCTGCATATTCAGGGGACTGAATGTGTAACCATAATCCAATCTGGTTAGGTTTCCCTGGTAGCAGGGTGACGGAGGTCAGATGGCAGTCGCTCCACTGTAATTACCTGATCTGACAATCTGGACCATGGTGTTGGCGGAGAGCACAAACGGGACATTATCGCTAAGTTTTTTTTAAAGCTCTAGTACCTCGGGTGGCCTTCTGTTATGATTAATCTGTAGCATTTTTTTTTTAAAAGTACTTTTTAATACTTTTTAAAAACTGTGAAAGCTTCGTTACCTACCTAACTGTTTTATAATTTCAGTAAACCAGCTGTGAGCTTTCCATTAAAATTGAATAGAATAATCTATTTCAAAAGAAACAGCTTATTTCATTTACATATGCAAACTTTACTATCGATGTTTTTCTATTGAACTCGAAATGGACGTGGCCATCCATACGCGTCGTAGATTTATTCTCCTAAACATACATTGGGGACTTTCCAAAGAATCCAAATGATTCCCCATGAATAGATTACAAAAAGCTTTCATGGAAAAGAAATGTTAACATTTTTACTAAAAGAGCCATCTTTTTCTGTCCTATTATGTAGGTGTAAGTATGTTTACATTTTTATTATTAGCCCTGTTTAGGTATTGATATGACACAGGCAATTTTTATGAGTATTAACTTTTTACATTCATATAACCCTATCATACATTTCAGAGGCATCCTAACAAATAAATAGGTCATGACAGTAATAGCTTGTTCATAGACCACTCGAGCCCAGTCTCCTTTAACTGTTATTTAAACAAATAAAACTATGCCACTTCTATAAGTAGTAACCTAGTAATCAAGACACGTCACTTAAGAGAAACATCAAAGGAAATTCAATTAGTTGCCGACGACGGAGGTAGAAGGGAACTTGATTTGCATATTTGATTGCACCTTCCAATCCATTACTCGGAGTGTTGTAACCGTTTATTATGTATCTACAGTGATAAAAATACTCGGTGGCCTAGTGGTTATGTTATTCGACTCGTAAACGAGAGGTACCAGGTTCTAATCCCACTGCCGTCATGTACCAATGACTCTTTTCTGAGTAATATTCTGAGACCGACCGATGCTCTGGTGGTGGTAATGGTGAGGGAAAAAATCGTGATGAAACCTGCACATTCAGGCGACTGAATGTGTAACGATGATCCAATCTCGTCAGATTTCCCTGGTAGGGTCACGAAGGTAAGATGTCAGTCGCTCCACTGTAATTACCTGATCTTCCAAATCCTGGATCATAATCAAGGCAGAACCCAGACCCTCTCACATCATCGCAATCGGGACATTAATGCCCAGATTATTATTTATTTATACTGATATAAATACAAATATATGGTTTTGCAGTCATAGCACAGATGTCGGCGGTAAAAAATGCACTTCTGCTATTTCATCTTCGTAGAGCGTACGCGATTTCTGCGCTATTTGTCCTTATGTTTAAGCAATTTTGGTTTCTGTACTAATGACAGAAAGCTTATTTTATTATTTGTAAATAATCGCGCAGCACCGGTGAGACCACGAGGGACACTTATTTCTCGTAGGCTTTAGAGATTCACTAATCGCTTTTGTAGGACAAAGCATCGCCCGTCTAGTCACCGCGTCATCGTCCGGGCCAATATCGCGCTGCGCGATTCCTGTTCGGGCTTACGCAGTGACTAGGCTATATGGGATATTAGTTGACCGTGCTACGGCTGAGACTCGGCTTGAACCCGGTTCGGTAAAGCGTAACTCATCCTTTATCAGTGTTAGGTAGGTACCTATGGAAACTGAGACATGGGGGAGGGGGTGTATGTAGGTACACTTCCAGTCGTGTTTATAAAGTGTCATACCGTACTATCATTTGGAATAACGGAAAACTAATCTTTACCTTTTAAAACTTCATTTCATTATACATATTTCTATCGCACAATAACTAAAAATAAAAAATATGACGGTACACGCTACATCTCTCCCCTACATTAGCCATTCAAGTATACGAATAGCGTAGGTACCTACTAAAAATAGCAATAGATAAATCCAGCAAAAGCTCCAGCTCAGTCGCGGGAAAGTATATTTTAAGGCTGTATTTAACATAATTATTTCATTTCACATCATTCATTGGTAAAAACTGTAAATAATGTACATCGGCTAGTTATGCGACAGAGTTGATGCTATATAAAAACTAGCTAGAACCGTAACCGTAATAAGCTCTCAAATATTTTCTTTTCATCATCATCATCTTGGCGTTAATGTCCCGGTTGTTCTCTCGCGCACGAGGGGCCGGGGTCCGCCTTGACCATGATCCAGGATTCGGCAGGTCAGGTAATTACAGTGGGGCGACTGCCATCTGACCTCCATGACCCTGCTACCAGGGGAACCTGACCAGATTGGATTATGGTTACACTTCCAGTCGCCTGAATGTGCAGGTTTCATCACAATGTTTTCCTTCACCGTGAGATATTAAATATTTTCTTTTCATAACAAGCTTTTATACGCGATCTATTTTACTTGGAAATAAAACGGGGAAAACTCGATTGGTTTATCATACCTAGTTTAGGAGTGCCTATAACCACCTTCCGTCATCATAGCAGACCTTGAAATATAGTACTCATCAAGACCATTCTAAAGAGCCCAAATACGATGGGGTTATCTTGTCGTTTAGTTCCTATGATAAATATGGTAGTTGTTAGTGGCTTTTGTTGTGTAGAATGGGTGTGTGCTGCTCTGATGTCATATGTTAAGTAGTTTATCGATAAGATAGTTCGCACTGTCAAGAACATGTACTACTATTGTTTTGTGTGTACTGTGTTACTATCGATGGTATATCACATAAATAAATGACTATCTTCCGTCTCCATCATCAGACCAGCTGCATGGTACCATGCATTGTCATCCTAGATTTTTTTTTATGTCATACGTTAGGCAAAAAGGCAAGCGGGCCACCTGATTGAAAGCGGTAACCACTGCCTGTAGACATTAGCAACACCGAGAGTATCGCCAATGCGTTGCCCACCTCTATAACATGTTACTCTGGCAGTAAAAAGGCAAATGTCCCTCCACTGCCAAAGCCACGGTTCCCCAAATTCTCACCCCATGGAGAACTGGAAACCTTACTCACCGGCAAAAACACAATACTATTTAAAAGAATATTGTTTAGCTGCGGTATTCTGTAAGTTACATAAGTATGCTAAATTTCAGCACAATTGAACGTCGAGAAGTAGGTCAAACTAGGCTTGCAAGATTTGACCCGAACATACATAGTTACATACAAACATTGCAAGTTAATTAATAAAATAAATAATCATCTTAGCGTTAATGTCCCGGTTGTGCTCTCGAGGACGAGAGCCCGGGGTCCGCCTTCACCATGATCCAGGATATGGCGATCAATTAATTACAGTGGAGCGACTACCATCTGACCTCCGTGACCCTGCTACCAGGGGAACCTGACCAGATTGGATCATGGTTACAAATTCAGTTGCCTGAATGTGCAGTTCATCATGGTTTCCCTCACCATAACCACCACCAGAGCATCGGTGGAGCAACAGTGGAGCGACTACCACCTGACCTCCGTTCGGCCACAGCGGGATCCGAAACCGGTACCTCTCGGTTACGAGTCGGATACTCAGCCACCGACGCTATTTTTTAAACATTTCAAGTTAATTAAAAGGTTGTAAAAATAAGGAAAGCCGTTGAGACAATTCTAATAATTATGATAATATAAGCATTTGGAGGCATTTTTGTGTTAAAACTAGCAACTCGGGGCGTTTTCCATCCGAGTGCAGTTTTTATCTCTGTCTAAATCCAACTATCCCGTGGGATCCTATAATTTTCACCCACTCGGCAAAAGGCAATATTTTACTAGCTGTTAGAAAGAAATTGACTCAGAAAATAATAATACAAATTCGTTGTACAATTCGAAATTAGTTCATTAGTTTCAAAGGTTACGCCCAAAATTAATATTTATCAACTTACAAACTTTTCGTCTTAATTTATTGAATATACTTTTACCATAAATTGTTTGAATAAAGTATAATAACTATTTAATCCGAAATTTGAAATCCTGCTAATTAAGGAGAAGCTTCTCTAATTGGAGATTATTCTGCAATTTCTTGTAAATTCATATTCTTTAAAAATTACAAATCACGCTCAATTAAAATTAGTTAGGTTTATTTATTCGTGTAGCTAGCTGAGCCGACGACACTCGTCCCTTTGAAAATTAATTTACTTCATTCTCACCGAATTTTGTTTCATTTGTAATAACTTTTCCGGAAAATGTTTCCGTTTGTTCTTTCCCTAAAAACCTTTTTCGGAAAATTAAGTAAATACATTTATCGTTATAAAAACGAAACGTAACGAAAAAGATTTTATTAAAACAGATTCGGCTTTTGTATACCAGGAACAATAAAGTTTCATCAGACTAGCTCAACGGTATTGCACTGCCACCTGAAAACAATTTATGTTTGAAGTTTTAGTAAATCTGAGTGGTTTTAATAAACAAACAATATTTCTGGCGTTTATTTTAAATAAATTTTAAGTGGTTTGTGTGAATAAATTCCGGCTACTGCGTCGCCTAGGTATTCTTTTTTCTTGTATTTGCTTTGACACGCTGCCGTGTGTCTCTTTCTTTATGTTATCCGGCAGACAAACAGGCATGCGGACCACCTGATGGAAAGTGGTCACCGCCGCCTATGGACATCAGCAACACCAGGGGCGTCACCAATGCGTTGCCCGCCTCTGAAGAGACCTCTAAAATACCTCTTGAACGATCCCATGATGTCTAGATGTACTAGCCAATTTCTTTGCTAATAGGACGGCTTCTTTAAAAACTTTACTCGAATAAGTCCTAGAGATTGGTGATAAATAACGTCTTTAGTGTCAGCGGCATGTTAGTATTTTTTACGCTACATTCAGTGTTGTCCTAACATGCCGCCGATAGAGAAACCATCGATAAAAGGACGCTGACGCCATCTTACGCACGGTCCTTATTATCGTGTGTGTATATGTTATTTTATTTTATTGTATTCGGATGTCTTACAGCTTGCAACGATATGAACAATACGGTACAACATGGAATTATTTGAGAATGGGGTAAAAGGTTTTACGGGGTCGGCAACGCGTGGGTGATGCTCCTCCACAAACGTCCACAGGCAACGGTGACTGCTTACCATCAGCCAGGCCGAAAGCTTGTTTGCCACTTTAGCGGTTTATTAAAAGCATAATTTCTATTAGCCATTTACGAGACACTACAGATAAAGAAGTTAAGACGAGATTTTGTAACATAGTTCCTTCGTGATAAAGTCACATTTATACCCTTTTATGTAAATTGCACTGGTCGTATGTAAGATGTCTGTCAAAATTTGCTAACCATTTTGCGACCATTTACTGGTATCCGATTGAGCTGAAATTTGGTATACCTACCTACCTAACTTGGATGACAATGCATAAATATGGTACCACGGAGCTGGTCTGATGATGGAGTCGGAAGGTGGTCGTAGGAACTAATGAACGCAATATGATAACCCCATCGTGTTAGGGCCTTTTGGAATGATCTTCATGAGTAGATACTATACCGTGTAGTAAAAGCTTGTTAAGAATTTTTATTCTTTTGAGAACTGATTTACTTTGTGCCAAAGAAGCCGTCTTTTTAGCAAAAAAACAGCCTTGTATCACGTCTTGAAGCACCGTCCCACTGTCCTCGTGTCTCAAGCAAATTATAGTTTCTAACACATAATTAGACAGCGGCCGAGTTTACAGACGCTATTACCGCTAACCGAGTTGCGATGCCAAGGTGACGCGGGCGTAATTTGATTTATCCGAAGCCCCGTTTGCACCGTGGGTGGTGCACACGCCTAACTTCATTCCCACTAATGAACTGAGGCCTTATGTCATTTCGTGGGGCTTGTTTGGTGAATAGAGGCTGCGGTTTGCCGTGTCCGGTACAGCTTTCGACCAAGCTTATCGGTTACTTAGCAAGGTGAACGACTAAATAATTCGTTTATTTTACCGTTTTAGGGTGGCCATTCACCTTCGTGCCGCTTGATCCAGTAGCGTGATAGAATTAGGCTTGACCAAGCAAAACAGATAATGTGTGGAGAAATTTTGACGGACATGACATTTAGGGACAGGACATTTTAGTAGTGTATTCGTTGCTAATATAACAAGCTTCTCAGCACGATAGCTGTCTCTCTGCACAAACCATTGCTAATCGAAAATAACCTGTACATACACACATAACGTCACACTTTTATCCCGTATGGGCAGGCAGAGATCAATTTGTTATATGTGCAACAGGCCTGACAGAATAATATCGGTATTATTCAAGTTCTAATTTTGTATCAACCGTAGTCATCATCACAGCCCGTAACAGTCCACTGCAGGACTTAGGGCCTCTCCCACGAAAGGGGAGGGTATTGCCATAATATCCACGCTTGGCAGGCGGGTTGGAGATCGCAGTGTTTAAATATAACAATGGAAAATGCTGCTGCCCATTTTCCAGACTACGGAGACTTTTGATCTTTTACCTCGAAAACCAATGCCCATGAGTGTAAAGGGTTGGTGATATTCTACTCAGCCGGACACCACACGGCAAACTGTAGTATTGACATTTTTAATTTGTATTTAATTTACGTACTTATTTTATTTTTATACTGTATTTAATGTACGTACTTATTTTATTATTTATTCCCGGTCGTTCATATTATACTTACATATGGGTTTTTACCTGAGATAAATAATTTACTATTATCGAGGTTATCGCGACTCGCTCACGTCCCAATACACAATAACCAATCCTGCTAAAGCTCCTAGCTGGAGCAAAAACACATCTTAACATGATTTATAGAACCAAACGAATAGAAGTATAACAAAACGCCATAAATCAAGTGTTCGTCGACCGTAACATTCAATATAAACTATAGTAATTAGTTGAGGGGACAATCGGCGTACCAGTGATCCGGGGGGGCAATTAGGATGGCGAAGCTAGCCGCTTATAACGATGTTAACTGCTTTATGGTACGGTAGTTCGATAAATGAACTAATGGCCGAGGTATTGACGTGTCATGACCTATTTCTGTAGTATCACTAGTGGACCCGACGCGACTTCGTTCGCGTACACCTACTTTACCCCTACCTACCCTTTTTTTGTTGCTTATAAACCTTCCTCTTGAATCACGCTATCTATTGTTGGAATCCACCATTAACTCTGCAGATGACTGTACAAGAATGTAGCTGAGGCACCACAACCAATACGTCGTGAACGTAATGCTGCTGGTTCATAAGACCATTTGAGCCCAGTAACCTTCTTGTTAAGTGTTTTTTGGTACGGTAGTTCGATAAATGAACTAATGGCCGAGGCATTGACGTGGCGTACCCTTTTTCTATATACATACGTACCTATTTTTATAGTATCATGATACTATTTGCGAGAATTGGTAAGGTAAGGTAGTTTTTATTTTTTTATTTAACTGTTTATTGTGCACAATAACAGGTATACCATATTTTGTCATTAAGAAAACCAACACAACAGATATTGATTTTATAAGAAATATCTTACAGCAGACCTAAATAAATTTTATTTTATTTTTTAAATGAGGCTTATTAACAGTGTTTCTAATTTTTCGTTTATTTATCATTATTTATACTGCCAATTTTATTTTCAAGTGAGTCTTTCGGAATATCGAAAGCTGCGTTCATCCATAAAGCCCTTGTTAACCCATTCTGGCGTGTTTGATTGACGGACAGACAACTTTTCATTTTATCGTTGGAAGCGGACATTTTATCCTTAACCTTTTAACCGAAATGTCAGAGTAAATTAACGGGTCTAGTAAAGCACTAAATTAGTAATTTATATAGGTTTTATTTGACTAAAGTGCAAAAGGTCAACCATCGTTATAGACTGTGAACGGGCCTAGGTCACTTTTCGTTTTGGTGATTATAATGTAACTGATTTGGAGCAGACCGGTTATTTTACTTCTAGAACCCACAACAGAGGATAATTAGGTACTATCGCTTAGAAAAGTCTAAGTTTTGGTCACAAAAAGTTTTTTGGTGCCATTTTGAGCACGGGCAGTCAACGTTTTGTGGGCCTCCTATCGCTAGAAAGTGGAATTTTTCTTATACTTGATGTCTTAGACCTACCTGTCTTACTTGATTACCTACGGCGCCCTCACAATCTATTATCACTTTACGGTTTACAACACTTCGCTTTATGATTATGTGCTATCAAATGCTAAAAACGACATAAGTGTTACGCACAAAAATGGAGAAAGGCCGGTTTGTGTTACTCTTTTATTTCTAAATCTGGTTTTGTTTTCACTCTCACACATTAGGGAGGGGCGTTTTATATTCGCTGATTTATTCCCTTTAGGCGTTCCGACAATAAATATGACAATCCTTAACCCAAAAATAGACACATAAAGTCCTATATTTGAATAATGGAAAGCCCTTCATTCTCGTTTAACACACATAGGACTTTCAGCTACACCAATAGAATATTTAACATATGTTTAATATGCGATCCGCCTAGGCTTCACATAGGTTTTCTCGACTTCTCTTTTCTATAGAATGAATATGAATATATTACACATATAAATCATCCGACAGAAATTCTCAAACTGATGGTGATAATCTCATCAAAGTCCATTACGTAGTTTAGACGCAGATTGGGACTTTAATCGTCTTCATAGCAACGAATAGGTATTAAATACAATAACAAGGTATACCTTGTAAAATTCGGTTTTACGTTCAGGATCCGTTCCCGCGGGAACTACGTTGAATTTTGAGATAGGTCATAGCCTACAACATTGTGCTATTCTGCAGTGCTACATTGTTGTCATATTTCATAAAAATACGGTGTGTTTTTGCGTGAAAGAGTCAAATATTGAGACACCTCCAATACTTGCAAACTAGAAAGATTAGTAGAAAGTGGCAATGATAATTATTGTAAATTAAAACGTGAATTAGATTTCTTTGTAATTTTTCTTCTCAATAAAAGTGTTTATTTTTACACTTAATGACTGTGTAGAAGCTCCCTAATTATAGGTAAACATCTGTATCGTGTTTAAGTAAGTAATGTGTATGTTTTGGAAAATGATATTTACATACAGCAGCTGTTGTTAATAATGCTGATGTACGTTCTCCAACTAAGACATAAATGTATGCAAATGTTAGATGGAATAATATTTATTTTGTTATTCAGCCTTTGAGCACAGTCTTATTAAGTGTAGTTCGTGGAATGCTAGAATTTCCAAGTTAAGAATTTCTACTTTCGATTTTATACCTTTTAAATTGGCTTGAACTTGACCTCACAGATGAGGTCTTCATACTTCTCAGAATATATCTATTCACTCTTGACTTGATGATTCCAAGAATCTATTTTTACAAGCTTTTACTTATCTTGCACGGTTCGTTTGTAAGTTATCAGTCAAAATGTGAAAACCATTTTTCGACCATTTGTTGGTATCCGATTGAGATGAAATTTGGTATAGGTACCTATGTAACTTGGATGACAATGCTTTAGTATTGTACCATGGAGCTGGTCTGATGATGGAGTCGGAATGTTGTCATAGGAACTAATGAACGCAATAAGATAACCCCATGGGGTTTGAGCTCTTTGGAATGGTCTTGGTGAGTAGGTTATATATTGCGCAATAAAATCTTGTTATGAGAATTATTTTTTTAATTTCATAAGTTTTTATTCGAAGAACAGTGACGTAGGGAGAGAGTTCTTACTAAATTACTGCCTTCTCTTCGCGTCAAATAACTTATAGCTGTCGTGTCATGAAGCCCTATCAAGTAATTTGAAGCGACCAGTAGTGGTGCGATTCTGTAAGAAAAGTACACACACATAAAATTCAGGATGTTCTGTCGGATGTCAACAATATTTCTTTACAAATTTCAGCGTTGCTTGCCAACCTAGCCACGATCTGTCCCGTTTCATCGTTGCGCTTACCGATATTGTCCTAGAGAATAACATACCTGAGTCTGTCTTAGGCAAAATGAAGGTCATTATAAAAATTTATCAAGCGCTGGCTGATTTGACCACATCACCGTACGCGGCGGTCTCTTCTTCAATAGCTCACTTGTTATACTTAAGTTTCTCGAGCCTTTTTGAGTCTATAGTTGTTTATTCTTGCGATATATCCAAAAAATTCTAAGAGCTTTCGGAGGTGGTCAAACTATATATATTCATGCGAAAGGCACTTGGTTACTAATTCGCGCGTTACTACTTTTACATTACTTTTATAGTAAAATAAAGTTGCCGGCCGCGTCTGTCTGTTTGTCTGGCTGTATATATTTCTTCTAACTCCTAACTTTCACTATCATTTAGGGTATCTTACGGTGGGGGAAAATATCGCGAAGAAACGTGCACATTCAAAACTGTTATCCTGAACCAATCTGGTCAGGTTCCCCTGGTAGCAGTGTCACGGAGGTCAGACGGCAGTCGCTTCACTGTAATAGGCGATAAGAAGAGATATGTAATGTCCTACTCAATAAAGAATTTTGAATTTTTGAGTCTTAAAAATCCGAGAACACCCGCTAGTTTTCTATAAATCTATATTGTAACGCACACATAGTTACGTCTCGCAATCAGACCGGCACAGAGCAGCCAGCGGCGCAGCATTGTTTTTCTCGAGTCCACAATGCACCTCCTGAGCTGTGAAATTAATGACGTCATAATTTCCGGGTCGCCAGCCACCCCGACGGCGAGGCGTGAATAATCAGCCCACGTGACGTCATGGGGCATTTAAAACATTCTCACTTGCATTTCAGACATTTATAGATTGGCCTTGTGTGTGGAAAAAAAAGAGATAACTACCTACGGGTCATCTTCTTAGAAATGGTCGTTACTTGTTAAGGTTGGTTTCTAAAAAGTCAGAAACTTAGTCTTAGTGGATATGTACAGTAACTCATTATGAGCTTATTATAATTTTTGTTTGTGCCCTTTTTCGCCGGACTGGGAAAAAAATGAAATCATATTCCCGGCGTATTTTCATAAACGATATTTAAAACAAATTTTCAGTGCTTGTGCAGCTGTGGGGTTATACGAGTACGTTGTTACCGTAGATTTGTCACATTAAAGACATTCAATTGTCACAGTTTCGAGAATATGGCAGAAGCTGAGTTACAAAATTGTTGGGGGAATATTCCTTACACTGTGTTGTGTCCGGCAATGTGGAATATAGCGCCTACCCATTTCCATCCACGGTATCACGGCTGGAAGCTTGTTGCAGCAGCAGATGTTGATGAAATTTTGGTATGGAGATAGTTTAGCACCTGAGGATGGACACGACATGTAGGGGAATCATCATCATCATCCGAGCGGTCAGTTCCGGCTTCTGCTAGGGTCCGCTTTCCGGCTCATTTTCCTCCATTTCGTTCGGTCTTGGGCATCTTCGCGTCGTAAACCATTATAGGTAGAATAAAAGTATTACTCTATTACAGTACAGTAGTCCATGCGGGCGAACCCGCGGGCAGAATGCTATAAGATATAATTTATTACGAAATTCAACGTTGTTTCCCGAGACCGAATTTTAGTAGGAACATAAATCTAGTTTTTTTTCATTGTTCACTAAAACTGCGTAATAAATAAAGTTATATCATGCGTTTTTGTTGGATACCTACAATTAATACGTACAGCGTTGCCACAGTCGAATAGCAGAAACTGTAAATAAGGAAAATCTTAGTTCGGATTTTCTCGTAGTTCTGTAAATAGCCTGAGAAGTCCGCTTGGGTAGCTTCCGCCGTCGTCTCTTTACCGAGTGCCAAGCAACAATAGTTGCATTGTTATGTACTGTCTCGAAGGATAAAGAGGCTGATGTAATTATAGAGAATTAAATTTTCAGCTTTTTGCTCACTGTGACGATGCAACTGTTGCTCGGTTTTTTTAAGGCATTTTAGTTACAATTTTCCTTCCCTTATTATAATATTTTTTAAAGTGGATTAACTGTGGGTGCTTTTATAATCTCGACTTATATTATAATGAAATCGTAGACAACCCTGTAATAACACCTAACTGATAGCGCCTGAGTCGCTGGTCGCATTGGCCACTGACAAAGAGACAAGTTATGGAAACCGTGGTACGCCAGCTGCAGAGTGAATGGCACTAGCCATAAAATACACTAAATATATGGTAAAGCGCTCTGTTCTCTCTCCAGCTGACTGTATATGCGACGCATTGTTAGAAATGTACCTAATGTCAGTACTCTTTGCTTAATGCTTAAGCAATGCAAAGGTTGACGCCAGCGGCCCTGTTAACAGGGGAACCTGACCAAATTGAATCATGGTTACACATTCAGTCGCCTGATTGTGCAGGTTTCATCATCATCAACATCATCACAGCCCATAACAGTCCACTGCAGGATTTAGGCCTCTACCACGAGAAGGGAGCCATAATCTCCACGCTTGGCAGGCGGGTTGGAGATCGCAGTGATGTAAATATAAATAATAAAATCATTTTATATAAATAAAAAATATAATGCTCAGGCGCAAAAGAAAAATAATCTACACGACGCTAGCGCCCCCTGTCGTCTGTCTGTCACTGTCACTATCCTGTCAGTGGATGACGCCGCTCGCTCGAAAGTACGGTTAGGTACATACAAGGTACATATTTTACATGTGATTAGAAAGAAACCCCATAAAATGTTAAGAGAGGAAGGGCATACAGAATACCGTAGCTAAACAATACTCTTTTAAATAGTATTGTGTTTCTGCCGGTGAGTAAGGTTTCCAGTGCTCCATGGGAATTTGGGAAACCGTGGCTTTGGCAGTGGAGGGACATTTGCCTTTTAGCTGCCAGAGTAACGTGTTATAGAAGTGTGCAACGCATTGGCGATACTCTCGGTGTTGCTAATATCTATAGGCAGTGGTGACCACTTTCCATCAGGTGGCCCGCTTACCTGTTTGCCTACCGTATGACATAAAAAAAAATATTAGTAACATAAAAATTTAAGAGTATAATATATTTTAGTGGGTGAGTTATTAAAAGATAATGGCAAATCCTCTGGTAAGTGCATACTTCATTATGATCACTTCACTGTGCAGGACACCGTACGGCAAAACGCGACTATGTGCAGTTTTATTTACGATGTTTTCCCTCACCGTTGGAGCATTGGTTAGTGTTCAACTAATGTATACAACCCGGTGAAAGTCATTGGTACACTGCGGTACTGGAAATCGAATCTTACACGCCTCGCGAACGAGTCCAATCCGCCAGCCTTTATACTACCTACGCCCAATGCTGATGACACAAACTGCTGTTTAATTTTGTATTGCAATATCGTTAATTCTACTTATCTGAACGTTTTAAATAAAGCGGTAAATTTCACAGCCCATTACCCCCGAATCGAAAGGCATTTCATTTCATATTTTCAGATGCGAACAAAAGGTGCAGCTGTAAATATCAATTTTTGGGTATGCATACGAGATTACCCATAGTATCTTAATTGAAATATTAATGCTCAAATAAATATAATTGTGAAATTTTGTAAAGATGGATGTTTAGGTAGATGTTTGTTACTAGTTCGATTCCCGGCCGGGCAGAAATTGAAATGATGAATTTTATTTTCTGTTACGGGTCTGGGTGTTCTATGTATAATAAGTATGATTTTAAAAGTATATAAGTAGTTTATCGGTTATCTAGCACCCATAACACAAGCTTTGCTTACTTTGGGGCTAGATGGCGCTGTGTGAATTTGTCCACGAATATTAATTTATTTATTTTATTTATTTATTTATTTCAGAGAAACAACAAGCCTTGATTTTTGTAGTGTTTTAGCTGATGACGAAATGTCGTACAACAAAGAAAGCAAAGCTTGTGTTATGAGCGCCAGAGAACTGATAAACTACTTATATTTTTAAATACGTAAGTACTATAAGGGAATATACTTTTATTGACATTAAAATATTTACAGTTATATTAAAAATACCTATACATTAATACCTACGTTTAAAATTGCAAAATATACACTAATACATTTAAAATAATATTAAAAATTAAAAAAGTCGTCTACACTGCTGCCCCCCGGAATGCTACCCAGAACGCTGGCTGCGTTGTTTCGTTTAATAGCGTATTAGTAAATGCTAATCTGTTGCCCGAGGAACGAGCCCGCTCTCTGGTCACCAGAGTGGTGTCATTTAATTTTTTGGAAAGTTCTGCCAAGAACTTTTTCGCACCAGGGCCCCACGGTCCCAACGTCTCCACCCCAAACGGCTGAAATACGAAGTCTTGCGCATAAGTACTTATTATACATATCACACCCAGACACCCAACACCCATTTCAATTTCCGGGATGGGAATGGGACGTCTGCGTGGCAGACCGGTGGCGATGTTAACTAACTGAACCACTCAGGTCAATAAATATTTATTTATTTTTATTCTTTTGATTTGAAATAAACACCTGCATTCATAAACAATACGGACGGCTAGTACCGATCGCCACAAGCATAGTCAGTCAACTCTGAATACTGGTATAATATAGATAAAGAATACGAACTACGAATACCGTAGCATCTGCTACGGTTGGCGTTGTAGCAGGAGCTACGCTTTTCCTGTACCGCTCAAACTGACATTAATAAATGGCGTTCCGTGAAAACGTTCCACAAAACCTTCCTCACCTGGTGACCAGTTAATCCTTCCGTGGCTAACGACGAGAGCCTGGTTTCCATGGTAACTGGAACTAATTGCCTATCGATTTTCCTGCGGTGGTGATGGATGCGCTCAGAAAATATCCTTTTAAGCAACACAAGCCGACGTTTCTCGTAGCTCAAAGTAAATAGATGTGGCACGTTATGTAGGTACACACAAACTGTAATTATAACAGTTTCCTGCCAGCAATTATGGCGGTGTACGTACGATTATGTCATGGTTGCGGCTGTTTTGCTAGTGTTTAGGTAAATGCACAATGTATTTCTCTTGTATCCTGTGACCTAGTGACCTTCCGACGGCCTGCTGTAAAATTCCTGTCTTAATTTCTGTAAAGGTTGCCTGGAAGATATATTTTTCGTCATTGTTTATAACAATCTAAATATGATGTGGCGTTATGGGTGATTACACTGATTACCAAGCCACAGGTTATTCCTAGTTTGGGAAACTGGGCAACTAAAATTGTTTTATTCTTATCACACCTGCCATTGAACATGTACCTTACTGTATTTTTATATAAAATAAAGAGTATTATATAAATATGTGTTTCTAGTTGTTGCAAGTGATTGATATTGTCATATTTTATGAGCAATAAAGTGATTATCTATCTATCTATGAGATAATTAATTATATTTTCTGTTAGCGTATAATGTTGTGAGCAAGCTAATTCTTGTCTCAAACAAGATCTTAGGCAGACCATTTATAATATCGCGGACGGGGTGAGCTGGGAGATGCGAGAGCCCGTCTGAGTAAAGTGAGGTTTGATGGTGATCCCTTCATCCCTCCCATTCGCTAAGGGGAGAATGGGCTACGTTAATAGGCGTTGGAGACGACAATGTGTTCTTAGGACAGGTTGAGATGCGGGCTTGATGTGGAGGCGCGTTGCGTTTTATATTCTAACTTTGGGAGTTATTATATGCAAAGGAAAATATACGGATAACATGCAAGATGAGCCAGAATTGACAATTTAACTTGTATTTTTATTGTTGCTTTTAAAATAGGGTGAAAGTCGGCTTTGTGTGAGTAAAAGGCCCAATTGAATGACAGAGAGAAACCTTTTGAGATGTTAAATAAAACATAGGATTTACTCAAACAAAACCAATAATAATTATGTTTGCAAAAATAGGCTATTATAGAAGACCAAAGACCTATGCTTTGATATACATGTTGCACAATTCTTAGTTAGTGCTTATTTCTTAATAATAGTCACTTTTTTAAAGTAGGGCAACCAAGGGTTTTAGTCCTATCCAAATTAACAATGTTTTTTAAAATATCGCAGCACGTTATGTATACATTACGACGATATCTACGCATCGTAGATCATGTACAAAACAGCATCTATTTTTAAAAAACGTAATGTCGGAAATACATTTTTACACCAAATTTACCTGTATGGTAGGTATGGATTTATTTTTACTCAGCGCGACTTTTTAATATAGTTGCCAAAAAGTTACAAATAATTGAGATATAATCAGAATAATATCCAATTTATACAAACATGAAGTATTCCTGGATATTAATCTCGTTCCCTCTCTATTTTACATTAAACATTAAAAGCCTATCTATAACGGCTACAAATAAAGCCCATCAGCACATTTACTATTCTTAGCAAACATTCAGGATTCACGAAACACAAAATGAACAGATCCAAAATAGAATTCTATCCAGCTTGTGACCGGAACAAATACTTGCAATGTGAATCCCCGAATATCGGTTTGACCCAGATTATATTTGGACAGAGACCTGAGCCAGATACCTAGTTACTTTCAATAGACCTGAGCCCAGATTCCATCAGTGAAATGGTACAAAAAGCAATGTCGATTGGATGAAAATGGACTGAATTTGGAATAATGTCAGGCCTTATTGGCTAACTCCGGACCTACATCGATGGATAGGGATAACATTCTAGAAATAATGAAACAGCATTGTCGACACTGCTCGTCGTTAAATTGTTATTTATACGTAACAAAGTGTCAAGCTACCGAGACCTAATTAAATTTTAGGTTAGCATTCTAATTTTTAGTTGCTCTTTACAGGATACTAATTATGGTAAGGCTTATACCTACCACGTACTTCCAACATGTGTGTAATTTAAAAATACTTTATCGTTAGCAGAGTTATAGCGGATATACAGACAGACTAACGCGGAAAGCGACTTTATTTTATACTTACAGAATATATGATAAGAGTATGAGCGTCGGTGGCCGAGTGGTTAGAGTATACGACTCGTAAGCCAGAGGTCTCGGGTTCGAATCCCGCTCCGACCATGTACCAATGACTATTTTCTGAGTTATGTACATAAGTTGAATACTAACCGATGCTCTTACGGTGGGGGAAAACATCGTGATGAAACCTGCACATTCAGGCGACTGGATGTGTAACTATGATCTTATCTGGTCAGGTTCCCCTGGTAGCAGGGTCATGGAGGTCAGATGGCAGTTGCTCCACTGTAAAAAATCTGACCTGCCAAATCCTGGATCATAGTCAAGACGGACCCCAGGCCCTCGTGCGCGAGAGCACAACCGGGACATTAACGCCAAGATGTTGATTATTTTATTTTATTGTCGACACTGCGATCTCCAACCTGCTAAGCGTGGCAAAAAAGGGCAATACCCTCCACCAATGTCGAGGAGGCTCAAGCCATCAGTGGACTATTATGGTGTGGTCAAGAACCTAACTTGATCTAATGTGATGGTGAAGCATTTTTCTTTATACGTTTACGAAACCATTGGCCTTGTCCATTCTTTATATAAATCCTACTCTGACCTACGCCCAAGAACTTTTCCAGATTTTCTTGCATATTAATTAATAGTTGTTATTATAGTAGGTATGGTGGCTCAAGATATAAATAGACAAATTTCCATGCTTACCGACGACGACAAAACGTATTAGGGTAAAAGCCGGATAGTTCCTTAAGGGATGTTGGTAACGTTAGCCTTTACCGTAATTGAAAGTGCACCTTCCGACGGCCTTAGTGCCATGTAATCTATCAGCGTAGGTGCACGCGTTTTGTCCTTTTGAGTAAAAATCTTATGTGACAAAGCATTGACGGACGCCAAAATTATATTCGTAAGTAATTTGTATTGAATATTTTTATTACTGATTATGGTTTCAGTCTACTTTTTGTTTTTTTGCACGCATTAGAGTTTCATTTACATTGTTCTTTATGTTTTATTGTTGAATAGTTTTTATTTAGTTCACCGATAGAAAAGACAAGTATCCCTTATTATTTTGGGCAAGTTACCTCTAGGCGCAAGCATTCACAACTGTAAAATTATGTAACACGCAAAGGCAATTTTTTTCGGTTAGTGCTTTTTCCAAGTTATTATGACTATCTTGCATTATATAACAGCGGCTGTCGGTCTCACTGGCAGCCATAGCTGAGCCATGGACCATTTTGTTTTGTATAATTAGTTTTTATTTTTTGTTTTAATGGTCGACACTAGTCGAATTTATTGAAATTGTTAATTTTTATGCAAAGCAAATAAATATTTTCATTTCATTTCATTTTCATTTCATATACAATAAATACTTATCTATCGCTGTTAATTTAACAATTATGCAAGCAAAACGTGTAAAATTTCTTCATACAAAAATAAATGTGAATACAAAGCAATTAGTGGTCACCTTGCCGTTAATGACCCGGTTCTGCTGTCGCGTGCGAATATACTGTTTCTTTTTTTAAAAGATAATCACATTTGTGGTACAAGTATACACCTTATACAAGAGTCAGAGCGTAAAATTTCCAAACTGTCGTCGTATCCATGACATCGTCCCGATCATAAATCAAAAGAAAACAAGTTCTGTCTTTTGTTACGAACAGCGAGCGACAGCAATGAATTTTTAAGAACAAACTGCAATGGAGGCCTTACTTTTGTCCCTCATTTCTTTTTAACAGAAAAGCTCTTAAAGTAAACAATTTATAAGAATTTAGAGAAACTGTAGAAAAAAATAATGAGCACTGCAAGGGAAAAGAAACCCTGATAATCTGTTGATTAGATTTCAAATAGAATGGGCCGTTTCAAAGAAATCTGGGCAAGGGAACTTACTGATTGTCAATTTCCTGGGTCATTTCATTATGGAGGTTAGAGATTGGACGATAAGTTTATATTTGGGTTGAATCGAGTGATAATGCCAAATTCGTGCTAAGTTTAACCTATGGTGTTTTACCTGTGAGCGTCGGTGGCCGAGTGGTTACTGTATCCGATTTGTAAGCGAGAGGTATCGGGTTCAATTCCCACTGCGGTCATGTACCAATGACTCTTGTCTCAGTTATGTATTTACATTAGTTGAATACTAACCGATACTCCGATGGTGAAGGAAATCATGAATCCTGCACATTCAGGAGTCTGAAAGTGTAACCCTGATCCAATCTGGTCACCGAGGTCAGATGGCAGTCGCTCTAATGTTAATGGATCAAGGTTAAGGCGGACCCTGGGCCCTTGTTTGCGAGAGCATAACCGGGACATTAAGGCCAACATGATAATTATGTTTTAGCTAACCTAGAGCCTGAATAGCAAACATAACTTCACATATCGCCCAAAACTTTATCATGGGACATTACAACCGAATCCTGCACATACTTTGGGGAATATCACAACTTGTGTTGTCCTTGAGGCCGAAGCAAAGAAGGGGTGAACTTAGGCGAAACGGAAACGGTACAAATTCGTCGTGTTAACAAATTGAAAGAGATTAGCACCCCGGCTTGGACGTAACTTCTGTAATTCATCGAGAATTACGAGCTGGAAGCGGTTGGTTGAACAAACTGATATTGAGGATTACAGGCATTCTTGGTTGGAGGATAGTCGGGAATGGTTGTAAATTTCCAAGGGGCTAGATGTTTGGAACCGGAACGAGGTTTGAGATTCTCTGTAAGTATTACTATTATGATTCGGCATACATTGTGATTAAATTTAAAGCAAACTAGTAAATATTCGAGTAATGTAAGTATAACGTTTATGTGTCAGTCTGTATCGATTCAAAGTTCAATTAATTTTTAAAATTACCTTACCATTTGACTCTTACCCATAGATTGCAGATGTCCTGGACGACGCTATTAGGTGGACCGTCTGTCCAATGTCCATGTCCCTAGGCAATAAAAACGGCGAAAAGTTACAGAAATGAAATTGTTTGTATACTATGTACCATAATAATGTCTGAACTTTATATCTGTTCTTAGATGAATTCGTTTTATTTCGTCAAATTTTAGTAACTTAGTGTGTAGTACCTAAATGCATCTCATAATTTGGTACCTGACAATTAAATTATACTCAGTTTGCCGCTGCCTCCTGTCTCACCCACCATAAAAAATAAGCAAGGATTTAAGCACTTTGAAACACTTCCTGACGCTCTGGGAGTAACATCCGAGATTACAGCGAACTTGTACTACAGCCTCCTTGCGGTTTATGACCGAAGTTACACTTCGCCGGTCGGCCATCTTCTTTTAGAAGACTTACTTTTGTTTACGGCCAGTACCGGCGCAAACGTGAGAACGGATTAGAAGCAAATTCAATGTTTAAATGGCTACAAAAAGTGAAGTCTTGAAGCTATATAGCAAGAAGAATTAAAAAACGTACATATTTATTTATAGTATAAAACAAAGTCACTTCCCGCCGTCTGTATCTATTATACATTTAGATCTTTTAAACTACACAACGGATTTTAATGCTGTTTTTTAGAGTAATTCAAGAGGTAGGTTTATACGTAAGAAAAATAGAGTAAAGTTGCGCAGGGTTCAGTAGCACATTATATGAGAGTAAGAAGTTTAATTTCGAATCGCGCGCCAATTTCAACTGTCAATTATTGAGTAAGCCATATTTGGTGTTTGTATAATTAAAACATAGACATTTACGAAAATTGTGTGTTACAGCATGCTAGAACGTTTATTAATAGTAAAAACCCATTACAAAATAAGGAGAATTTTACACTTAAAAAAATATTTCCAGTGACGAGGCTCATTTCCACTGCAACGGCGTCGTTAATAAACATAATTCTCGGATCTAGGAAGATGAAAATCCACATGCCATTCAAGAACTTCCGTTACATCCTCATAAAGTGCCGTTACTGCAAAATTTCGACAAAAGAGTGCATACCTGAGAACAAAGCAGCGGTGGTCCTGTAACCGATATAATGTTTCATGTGTAAATGTAATCACTACTTCCAATATGTAGAATTTTTTTATAACATCAATTCTGTATTTTTAATTTTTTTTCAAAACTTCTTACTGAGATACTCTTTATATGTAACAGCACGGATTGTCCTCGTAAAGGCAAAGGTGAGTGAAAGAGCACGTATGGAAAGGTTAGTAAATTATACAAGCGCTAGAAGTTCGTTTTTGATAGGATCATAAAAAGTAAAGCAATTAGGGGATTCGGTAAATAATTAAGAGGAGCTCATATTTTGAATATTTCGCTGTCAAAGCCAATAAAATTTTGTATGCGTGATCCAGAAACCAATATCAATGCTTGTAGTTTGTTACATTTCCGTTAAAACATATTGTTTCAAAGTTACACGCGATTCAAGATTTCCATACAAAAAAAAATCCCGTGCAACATTGAAACGACATGATTTAACGAAATTCTGACAAACTATAAGCAATAGATATTGATTTCTAGATCTCGTATACAAAATTGTATTAGGTTTGATTCGGCGTAATATTAAAATATGATCAAACTAGGTTTGTATCGAGCGCGCTGGAGCACTCGGGAGACACTAGCCTTAAAATGCAAAAGATACAGTACTCGGATAAAAATGTTCACATTTATCGACGGAGAGGGCCACAGCACGGCAATGCCAAAGTGTTTAATTGTTAAAATTACGTAATTTTATTTTCTGATTTATTATTGTTTTGATTTGATTTGATTTTGTATAATTCTGTGTGTTGATATGTATGTAATTTTTGTGTTGTGGCGCCCAGTTGATGATAAATGATTTATTTATTTATAAACATTATCGAAAGCTAAAAATGTTCTAATCGTGAATGTTTGTATAAAAACTGTATCTCTCTACGTGAGTTTTTTGTATCAACGGTTATTTTTCCAGTTAAACCCTTGCTTGTAACAATGCCTTCTTTCCTTTGCAACATTTTCACAAAGGGCTATTCCATGGGGCTTCGGCCTATTAGAATAGCCAAGCAAAGTTTGAGTGGCTTAGCTTTTAGATCTGAGCGTTAGTCGCGAGGGATAATAAAGAGAATTTCTGTTTTCTGTATTTGTTTACGTTGTTTTATCTCATCGTTCACTTTGTATTTCTATTCTATTTTTATCCCTTCTGGAAAAGATATTTAACACAAGTTTAAACAGTAAATCAATCTTTTAGAAATATGCTTAACAGTGTTTAAGAATATGAACATGAGTAAGAAATATTTATTTACACAAACAGAAACACCACAAGACAAAAATATAAATAACGCAATTTGAAAAACATGAAATTTTGTAACATAGACTACAGAACATAGACCAGAAACAGTACACAATATACAACAAAAATACATAAAAGCAAAATCAAATAAAAAGCTAGCACAATGTCGAAACGTGTGTAGGTAAGTAATGTGTGTTAGTGGTGTAACACATGTGTAAAAGAAATCTCACTCACTTTGCCCAGGTGCGAACCGAAGCGCTGGTTTGAGCTATTGCGTTACCGGGTGACTAATATGATAAAGGCAGACCTTGCACCTCTGTAAAAATAAAAGCGAGCGCCAGTAAAACCGTAAATTTCTGGCATATCTGTAGAGTGGACGTGTCGGTGGAACGGATAGTTTGGTAAGGACAGTTTGAAGTGGGCGATTTAAAACAGCGGTTCAATTCACTTTGATATAGAGAACCTTATGAACCTGAAGGTTATTTTGCTAGTGATGTGATGAGAGCCATCAACAATTTCTGGTATTCCGAACTATGAATATTCTTGTAGGTACAAGATAATAAAACTAAATATGCTTGGACAAATTCACACAGCCATCTAGCCCCAAAGTGAGCAAAGCTTGTGTAATGGTTGTTAGATGACTAATGACTTAGACCTAGCGAGTACAAACAGGAATTGAGCGTCAGCGTTTTCTACAGGCATTTTCTACGACTTGCCTGCCAAGCGTGAAGATTATCGCAAACTCATTTGGAAGAGGCCCAAGTCTAAAAGTGAGCTGTTACCGACTAAAGAGATCTGGGACATTCTATATTTTCCTTTCACTTTAATTAGTACGCATTTGGAAAAAACTTCAAGTGGACTGTTAATATCGGAGTAGTATCTGGAATATTACACATTTGACATTCAATTCAATATAATCAGACAATATTTGAACTTAATATTAGTAATTCCTGTAATTACATTTCAACATATAATCCAATTTGCTCATTAATAAATTGATCCTATACGCTTCAAAGGCGTTCAATTATCCGCAAGTTACAATTGAAATACCGCACTAATAATGACAACTAATATCAAGGCCCCCAATAAATGGCCTCGATGCTACTCTATGGGCCAAATAAGGAAGTTTTGAAGTATGCAACGCGTTGAAGACGCCCCTAGTATTGTTGGAATCTTATAATTCATAAAAAATACAAAATTGCCTTACGTATATCGACATAGAAGTCCGTTAGAAGAACACCAATCGCTTTCACTAAGGCATGTTGTAAAATACCACAAACGCCGCAGGACCTACATATTATTATACTAGAAAATAGCCAGAAGAGTTTTCTGCAAACCATTTTTAATACTTCGATTTTTAAATCACATGTCAAGTATGAAAATATAATATCTGTCATTTGTAATCATATAGGAACATATACGCAATTAGGACCCTGCAACATTACGCCTTATTAGTATTGACAATCTTCCATAATGGCGCTTGGAACTCTAATCCAAATTGCACGTTAATTACTAGCGTTCAATCATCCGATAGTTAGAAGCGAGTATACCGTATGGCCTAATAACGGCAGCCGATGGTCCACGCCCTCAATGGATGGCCTCGACGCAACGTTGTAGGCTTAATGAGCATGCAGCCTCGAATTAGCGGTTCCATGTAAAATGAAGCCTGCTGGGAACAAAATGGCGGCTTTTGGGACATTCTAGACAGACATGTTGTAGAACCAATTTAGTTTAGTTACAAAGTCTGAAATGCATTTCACGCTTTATGAGTTAGGAAAGTGTCAAGTTTTAGAAAGATCAAGTTTAAAAAAATTACGAAATCAAATGACGGATTGTATTATTTGTGCATTTAAAAATGTATTTCGGTGATGATGCTAATATTCTACGTCTCACTGGGAGGAACTGGGAATTTTTATTCCCATTTGTTACCAGTGGGAACGTTCCTGGCGACGAATGGGAATTATTTTCCCATTACTTCTTAGTGAAAATGAACGAACGAACCAGATAGATTATCTAGGCGAAAGGCAATTGGGAGAGTTGACCCAAATAAATGGGAAAATGTCGGAGAAAGCAGAGTTCCCCAGTGGGTACGGGAATGAGCGAAGAAGTACGAATGTAATTGTATTGTTTCTTGTTGTATTGTATTTCACATAAACATTACTTGGCTAGCGTTCCACAAATTTCACATTATCTTGGGGTTAATGTCTCGGCTGTACTCTCGCGCATGAGGGCCCGGAGTCCGCCTTGATCATGATCAGGAATTTGGCATATCAGATAATTACAGTGGAGCGACTGCCATCTGACATCCGCAACCCTGCTACCAGGGAAACCTGACTAGGTTGGATCAGGGTAACAAATTAACTCGCCTGTAATGTTTCCCTCGCCGTAAGAGCATAGGTTAGCATTCAACAAAACTCAGAAAAAAGTTATTGTTACATGGCTGCAGTTGAATTCGAACTAGGTATCTCTCGCTTACGAGTCGGATACTTTAACCACACGGCCACCGTCGCTCATACTCTTATCATATATTCTGTAAGTATAACATAAAGTCGCTTTCCGCGTCAGTCTGTCTATATATCCGCTATAAATCCGCTAACGATAAAAATATTTTTAAATTACACACATGTTGGAGGTACCTGGTAGGTATAAGCATTACCATAATGAGTATCCTGTAAAAAGCAACTAAAAATTAGGATGCTAACATAAAATTTAATTAGGTCTCGAAAGCTTGACACTTTGTTACGTATAAATAACAATTTAACGACGAGCTTTTGCCAACTGGTATTTGCATAATTCCTTCCAAAAAGCTTTCTCGCTCGTGCTCACAGCTTTGGGTGTGACTTTTAATATGAATAGTCATTTTTGTTCAGGCATTCTTTTACAGTAAGTCGTCGTACAGGTGGCTGAGTGGTTAGGGTAACCAGCTTGTCAGCGAGAAGTACCGCGTTCGAATCCCACTGCGGCGATACCAATAACTCTTTTCTGAGTAATGTACATTAGTTGAATACTAACCGATGCTCTTACGGTGAGGGAAAACATGTGATGAAACTTGCACATTCAGGCACCTGAATGTGTAACCATGAACCAATCTGGTTGGTTCCCTTGGTAGCAAGGTCACGGAAGTCAGGTGGCAGTCGCTCCACCGTAATTACCTGATCTGCCAAATCCTGGATCATGGTCAAGGCGGACTCCGGGCCCTCGTGCGCGAGAGCACAATAGGGACATTAACGCTAAGATTATTATATTTTTTATTCATTTACAGTATTATCAATATACATGTTATGATATGATCTTATAGCTACCTAAGTTGTGTAATGGAAAAATGTAACGCAAGCAATTCATATTATATTATAAGAATAGTATACGGGATACGAGCTTTAGTATTTATGTATATTATGTCCTAGATGCCGACCGCCCACGATCCAATAAAATTCCGCAGCCTGTAAAATGGAGGGCATTGTTTTCCTTACGTATTTTCCTTAGTGTAAGCCTACTTACCATATGAGAAGTGAGAAAAAATTATAGCATGTATATATGTAACTTAAAAACTAATGAGTACCTACACATAACTAGAATTCTAGGGTTGGAGAAAATCAGGTCACAGCTTTTAATTTCAATGTCAGCTTCAATATCGATGTAACGAAGCATCCGTTAACTCCTTGCCTGGTAGCACCTTTGCTACGTAGCCTAGGATATCGAAATTCATAAGGCATAGTTGAGCAAACAGTTTCCAATAGGAATAACAGGTCTCCCTGGGAAAAGTGTAGCTGACGTGCAACTACCTTTGTTCTTGTCTAGAACTCGGAGCGTTGAGTAGAAACTGCAGAATGTAATAGCGAATAATAATTACCGTTAATATTTAATATTCTGTGCTATTACTGCAGTTCGTTAAACATTATGTTTGAACATGTAGAACATTGTGAGATGGATTTGTTAGGCAATTAATGATGGGAATAATAACGTTATTTTCTTTAAGTAAGGTGTGTGATCAATAGATTTACAGATAGAGTACACACAGAGTCCGTTCAGTTCAATGAAAATATGTGGCTCCATGCGTAAGCTATGTATGTGACCCGTAAGGTTATTTGCCACCTTATGGTATAAAAAATGTGGTAGCTACCTATCAAATCTCTGTTGTCTAAGTCGAGATAACAGAATGCGCGCAAGATAAGTTTTTGCCTAGGTATGGTAACTTGTACAAAAGCTCAAGGTCTTTGGGGGTTCCGGATGTCATTGCTTTTGTTGGCTATCTGCCAAATTCTATTCCATTTTCAGTCGTAAAATGAAAACGAATTTATAAAGATTCTGCAGTAAAATCTGGCATACCTACTATAAAATATATTGTGAAATAAACAGCTTTAGCTCACGGTATGGCCAATATGGTCACAGCCATAGCACTGTTACGTGGCTACACCTTACCTCTCAAGCCCGTGACGCTGGACTAATATTGCACGGCTTAGTTCGAGATGCATCTAAGCTGTACATATTGCCTGTATCGCCTTTGATCAGTTGCCATTTGACCTAAATTCGTGATGCGCTCGTGATACCAGCTAGGTGTATATTATTTGCCACAGGGCATAGTGTAAGGTGCATTGGAAACTGATATTATCCCCCTTATATTACGGCACACAATGTCTGTAATTTTACCATCTGGTTAAGATTACTGGTATCGACGTTGTCTGAAATTATTTTAACTATAGAACAAAGACTGGACATGACTTTGAAACTGAAAAATGAATTCAAGGCGGAATTCCTTCATTCGTTTTAATGTTTAGTAATTGTATTATGGTTTATGCCCTTAGTAAAATGTATCAAATCAACCGTGAAATGAATTTCTATAACTTAGTGATATAAAATAAAGCATTTAAATTAATTACTGACATTAGAAATCCATCAAGGCTCGACTTATACATTTCATACCTACTTGAAGAAGGCGGTCTGCAAGAACAAGTCGATTAAAAAGAAAAAATCGTTTAAATAATTGTAACAGATGGCGTTGATTAGCCACGATTCTCAAAAATAAATCAGAACGAGACTGTTAGATGTAAAAAATTTAGACATTTAAGCTATCTTCTCAGAAAAGGTACCAAGAGTATATTTTCGCGAATCATCTTTGCAAATAACTTCGGTAACCGTATTCAATACTTGAGTCCTCAATCCTATCTAAGCAGCGCCATCTAGTGAGCCACACCGAACTACACTTTTAACTTTTTAAAGTAGCTGTCTGAAAATCCCCCATTTCATTGCAATATCATATTGTCATATATGTTTTTTACATATCACTAAGGTGGCAAACAAGCTGTATGTGTAGGAATTCGTAAAATATTATTAAACAGTAATTTAGAATGTGATACTGCTTAGAAAATTCAATAACAATAATTAATCAGCGCCCACAATGAAATAAAGTTCCTTTCTTCACATGAGTAACTACATGCCTACGTACTACACCTACACGCATAAAATTTTTTCCACTTTGTCTGGACAATATTCTAAGGAAAACTTGAGAATACGGCGTGTAATAAATATCTATTACTTGAATGCAGTGTACGTGGGAATAAAAGTAGACGATATAAGTAACAAGTATTCGTGACATTATAGCTCTCGCCAGCGACTGTGTTTCCGTCAGGGATAATATATTTTTCCATAAGCGATCTAAAACTTGTATACAGACACTTTAGAAATGTCTATTTTAAAATACAATATTAATATATAAAAATTGCTTATTAAAAGGATTGCCGATTGAAAGAGATATTTAATGTCCTAATCAATAAATAAATGTTGAAATTGAATTTGAATTTGATATAGAGGTGGGCAACGCATTGGCGGTACTCTTGGTGTTGCTAATGTCTATAGGCAGTGGTGACCACTTTCCAGCAGGTGGCCCGCTTGCCTGTTTGCCTACAGTATGACATAAAAAAATATATATATATAAGGAAATAAAAGTCAAAAATGAAGGAGATGTTAGCCTTCTGCGTCTCGTTCCTACAAAACTACTTATTGGTAAAAAAGCTTATAGGCATTATTTATTTCGACATCACAATACTCATCATACTAATGCGCTTATTACACATTTCTAAATTCAGTAACTGAATTCAGAAACAAAAAGCGTGAGAGCAAATCAAAGTGAAATGTATTGCATAGAACATTGAATATGTTACAATTCTAAATCTAAAGCCTCTCGGGTGTGAGTGACGTGTTCGGAATTCGGATAGACGTGGAATGTATGCATTTGAAAGACATTTGAATTTTGAACTTTTGAATTTGATTTGGAAACTTCACTCACCATGCAAGAGCACATGTTGCAATGAATGCCTAAACTAAATTTATGCGGACGTCATGGTATTTCTAGCAACTTGTCCAGCTTAAAGTTTAATTTATTATTTCCTTATAATTATATCCTATAGGAATTTGAAATATCTAATAGGAATCTTATCGATAAATAATTATTATATAAACCCATTCCAGCTTTTATACAAAAGATTTTTATTGCCTTTTTTTCTTTTTTCCCAGACATTTACTCGCTTCGAGCTTAATAGCTCGATAATCAAACATACAGTCTTACGAAACAGAGAAATTTAAAACACGAGAAATTGAGCGTCTAATAAAATCTGTCAGGTAAATAATGCAGTGGCAACACATAAAATACACCCGTGCCCGTTGAGCGGTCACGCGGCGAAATGGAAAACCTGCTTTTTATGAGTCGCTGTGCTCACCAAACTACTGACTGCTTATTTATGAGTCGGTCTGCTCAGCATACTACTGGCTGCGCAGATCTGGAGGGGTTATTCCAAGGGGTGAGTTATTGTACGTACCTGATGTGTGTGTGTACCTGTGCCTTGTAACTGGAAAGTAAACGAGGGCTTACCTTTATTTATTTCAGAATGCAAATTAAGGCAATTATTAGATTAAACTGTCTTTCAATCAGAGTTGCACAAAACGTAAACAAAAAACTCACAGGATTGGAAATTTTTTCAAAATGTCCCGGGCGAGAGCACAACCGGGACTTTGACGCCAATATGACCATTGAATAATCATACCCCGACAAAACAAGAGAGTTGTTATAAGTTAGACGTGTGTGTGTATCTGTGTCTGTGTGTTTATCTGTGGTATCAAAGCTACCGAACGGATGGACCGATTTTGATGTGGAACCTTTGCGGCGCCACTGCAATGAATGAAGGCAATGCGCGTTCCCGTACATTTCTATTCAGTATAACGCACGACTCACACGTAATAGGGCGGAGATTCTTGCGTGTATTTATTGAGTTTGTCTACAACAATCGAACCATATGAAATATATCAAATTGGGATAAAATATACAAGAATTAAATATGGCGGCCTGACGGGCGAGGGCCAGCAAGAAATACAAATCACGGCTATCGTCGGAAAGAGGGGGCCACAGGCCACACGTGGATCCCACAATATCCGGCGCTAAGCAAACGAGGCGGTTTCGAGAGCGTCTTAAAGCTGCCAAGGTAGATGTTTCACGTTGAAACCAACGGCCCTGTGTTCCGACACAGCATCATCCGATTTTTGTTTTACCTTTGTGATGTGAAAGATAGTTGAAGTTAAGATTAATGCTTGCTGCAAAGTAATGTATAAAAATTACAAATATGTAGTCCACAAGAGAATCAGTACATGTGTAGTGATAATGTCAAGTCCAGCAGTGGACTTATAAGTAAGGGCTTTTGATATTGATAGAGAATAGAATAAGAATAGAGATTTGATGAGATCGTAGTCATCTTAGGTGGAGCTTACTCATCAATCTCAAAACTGTCTAGAATAACATGATCTCCACGAGAACCTAATTATTGACAATTGAAAATTATGGTACTTGCGGCTTAGTATATATACTATTGTGTAGTGTGTGTAGAGGTTTCACGTTTTTTTTAAATGTCAATAGCTACTCGTCAAAATGTTATTCTAGCAATTTCCGAGACTCGTATTCCTCTTAATTCGACGTATTCCGACCAATTTCCCTTTATGGCGACTGGAATTAAAACGAAAATGCCTTTGCTCGATCGAATTTTAGGTAAAATAGGTACTTAATATGTAAAAAGGCAAATTGCTTTGAGATTGGTATCGTATTAATATAAAATTCTACGGTTGTTTTTGTACCACAAAATACTTTTAAATAGGTGCCTATATTTTGGTCCTAAAAGCCATCTCCAATAAACCCACTCCGGTGATTAGATTTCCTTACAAATGAAGCCCGTGCAATTTGAAACAATATATTTTAACGAAATTTAACGAAACACAGATTCAATTGACTTTGAAAGATCAAACTTCGTTTATGTGGAGCGCGTAGAGGGTCGTTCTTCTGGCAGGATTTTCTCTTATTCGCAAAGGTTCAAGACCTCTTGAACCTATATACCTATATTAGAGGTCTCCTTAGAAGCCGGTCTCCATAGGAGACGGTGACAACTTTCCATCAAGTGGTCCGCTTGCCTGTTTATCTGCCGTATTACATATAAAAAGGAATCAGAACGAAAACGCTATAATGCCTATGCACACCAAGATTCCAAAGACTTAAGTACAATCAAAATAAGGGTACGCTTGTGTAGGTATCAAGTTCACAAAGTTGTCGCTTGTAATTCCCATTTTACTCACCGATAAACATTAGCAATATTCATTTGTAAGGATCAGTCTCGAGATCCCGAAATGGATGGCATGGAATCTGCTATAGACGCGACATTGGTCGCACTTCAGACTCCTTAAGTCTCTTTAATGGGGGTAAAGACTGACTGTTCATTTTCAAGTATGCTTAAGGGATTTTGAAGAGGTGCAGATATACCGTTTTGTAGACTGGAACAAGAAGTTTAAACGGAATTGTTCCGAAGTCATTCGCGAAACGGGGTCAAGATTAAGTTTAATGAGTCCGCGCCAATGCCTCGGCAATATTAATGGAATGGATATAACTTGTATCGCGCTCCATAAATCCAGTTTTCCATATTCCAAACAGCTGTCCTAGATAGGATTAACAGGATGAGTGCTCAAGAATCTAGTGACTAATCGTCCGGAAAGTATATCCTACGGAAAACTACACGTTTTGATCGAATATGTAAATAAGTGCTTGTATAATCTATGAGATGATTAGAACTGTGTTTTTTATGAAATTAATTTATTGAGTATGGCAGACCAACAGGCATGCGAGCTACCTGATGGAAAGTGGTCACCGCCGTCTATGGACATCAGCAACACTAGAGGCGGAACTGTACAAAAAGTATCTACAACAAAATATACAATAATAATAATATTAAGAATTTATTTCACAAAAATTGTACAGAGTACAAAAAACTGGATAGAGCACAAAAACCGGGGAATTTAAAGCCTGCTCTAGGTTTATTCTGTATTGCAGGTTTCCAGTACAATAATAAGTCGTTATAAATTTAAATGCTACAAGTTAATTTTCCAAATCTGTTTAAGTAATTTCGAAGATTAGAGCTTTCAAACTAACAAACAAAACCAGAAACTTCTGCTTTAAATAACCAGTCAATCCATTCTCTTCCTAACCTTAAAACAACAAGTTGCTTCATAAATACAGTTCAATTTTAAACTTTATTGTTTGGCTCAAAATTTACTGCTAAACACTGTTTAATGAACCGACCAAAATGTTTACGGAATTTCACTACTTTATAATTATATCCGCCGCTTCGGCATTTTCGTCGTTTCATACTTGTATTATGAAAAGGCCGCTATTGTTCAAAATGTACAAGCTATTGTTTTACTAGTTGCTATACTAGCCTGATGAATATACGAAAAATACAAAAGGTGTACTTAAATATGTTAACTAATACACACTACTTATTAAGTTTTAATTTTCCCCAATTAATATTACACCTACTCTAAAATTAATAGTTAATGGAAAGTAAACTATAGAACCTACAGTAGCTAACCGAATTATTCTAGATTGTATTCATATTATTTGTTTACTTACGAATCGTAGTATTAATGGGCGATAGTTAATTATTATAGTTACGAGTATGAACAAAAATCTTATTCCGTTAATTAACAAAATGAATTATTGATTTGAGTAAAAATCAAACACCTTTTGGTTACATAAGTTCCACTATATTGTTCTGTTGAATAGAAATTTTATAAAACAATATAGTGACATTAGTGTAAACAAAAAGTGTTTTATTTATAATAATGGAGTTCCATCAAGAATACACTACACAAATCATTAATCATTTTAGTAACATAAACTGTAAACTTACCAAATTTTACTACGATAATATTTTTCACAAAGTCGTGAAATGCTGGAGCTAAAACCGTAATGCATTTATGTAATGGTAGACATTTCTCTGATGCCCCCTAATGGCGTTTTAAGCTCAGAGCTCGCGCCAGGGAATCATGTGACTGCAAAATTAGAGGCTTGCATATTTTCATATACACTCTATTTGGAACTAAATTCTGCTATTCAGGTTTCGCGGAACAAACAAACAACCTCTAACAGACGTTAACTACAACTTTTACTCCTCTTCATTATAGTGGAAAATCCCGGCTCAGGGGCTAGCGGTAAATCTGCCAGGGTCCGTTCTTCTACTAGAAAATCTAAGTTTTATTTAGACTTCAGTTCAATTTTAAGCGTTTTGAAAGCTAACAGTATTCTTAATTTAATTTGTGGTGTTTTGGATTTCTATGCATCAATCTGACGCGCACAACTTGTTAGGGAAAAGGGAGCCTTGTCCGCCTGTGAACAGGGAGGAACCGCCTGCAGATGAGCTTACTTTCGGGCTAGAGGTTGGTGCTGGGGCCCAGGTAACATCTACTACTAATAATATAATGGCGCATCTAGCACTCGACATATTAAAGGGTCTTTTTGGCCATACGCTTAACGACCAAGCCTTTTTTATTGTTATTTATTCATTATTGTCTTTCAGCTCTTTGTCTCGTATAAGATAACTAATATTTTCGCCATCCAAATATAACCTTCGTAAACTGGAAACCGGGATTTTATCATTGCACATCGCCATAAACTTGATCAGATAAGTGGGGTGATCATGGGCCTAAATGTCGAAATTTCTAAATGTCGTTTTGTTGTCCACAACAGCGACATCATCACCAAGCATTGGAGATCATGGCGAACCCTTCCATTTACGCCGAGGAGATTCAATTTCAACAATGGAGTTCAACAACCGTAAAACTACAAACTGCAAAGTTATGCCATAGCATATTTTAATTTTTCCCACACACTCCAGTCCAAAACTAAATGCTTTTATCTTAAATGACCGCTGCAGCCGCGAGAGTTCGTGCATTAAAACAAACAACCCCTATTATCCTTGTTTGCCGTTAATTCTGATATAATAAAGATGAAATAAGTTTATCCAATTGTCATACGACTAATGGCTTAAAGAGAGACCAGCTTGGGCTCGGTAAGCTAAGCACAAAGCATTTTAAGCCCCATTTATGACAAGAAATATTACTATACTCCGAAATGAAATTCAATATCAAAAGTGTAAACAAATTGCCGTTGTAAAAATCAACCCAAGAACTGAAATCAACGTGAGGGGTGGATTATTTAGAATAATTGACATATTGATAAAAATGATCGCATTCAAAATGAAATAAAATCGCATGAATATTTAAAACAGCACTATTTAAAATAAGCCACCCGTTGGGTTTGTTTTTTATAGTGGCAGTTTATTTACACTTTATTTCTTGGATTTCTTCTCCGAGTTTAGTAGAACTATTACTTTCTTAGTTTTCTTATCTATTGGCTCTGTTTGTGCTATTCTATGCCTTTGAATAGCTAAATAATAGTCATATTATGCAATATGAACATTATTCTGTGGGCTCAATAAATTACATGAATACTTATCTCTTCTCATTTCATTTGTGACCTCGAACTAGAGCTTGGGCTTTGGAACTTTTATTATTGCGGTAGCAAAAAACAATCTATAGTTTATAAAGAAGTATAATAGAAAAAGGCGATCCTCGCTCTAAATCATTGTTGCTGAAGAGGCTGTCCGTCGCTATACAGCGTGGTAACGCTGCTAGTGTTATGGGCACCCTTGCATCGGGAGTTACCAGGAGTGGTACAATTAAAGTTTAGACGAAGTACTATTTGTTGCGGATGTTTAGTTTATAGTTAAGTTTAGAATTATATTTTGACATTGCAACAATTTGTTATAACTTTATGAAATTTCATTATTCAACATAAAAGTAATACTTATATAAATGAGTTTTTATGGGGAAGATTGAAAGTAGTGCCAGTGAAGAATAAGATTAGGAGCTATAGGTTAGCGTGGTATAGCCACTGCCTTAAGCAACAATGCTTGCATTGTTGTGTTTCGGTTTGAAGGATAAGGTGGCGCAATTACAGACATGAGGCATTTAATCTTAGTCCTCACAGTGTCAACGCGCCTGCGGTTCTGCTTTTTTGTTGTCTGCAACCTAAATGTTTTAATTTATCACACACGCTCCAGTTCAAAACTAAATGCTTTTATCTAAAGTGACCGCTGCATCCGGGAGAGATCGTGCATTAAAACAAAAAACCCCTATTATCTTTGTTTGCCGTTAATTCTAATATAATAAAGATGAAATAAGTTTGGACGTGTGGTGTCCGGCAAAGTAGAATAGCAAAAACCCCTTACACTCATGGGTGTCGTACAAGGCGGCTAATGTTTTCGAGTCAAAGATCTATTCGACAAGTCCCCGTAGGCTGGAAAATGGGCAGCAGCGTTTTCCATTGTTATATTTATAAAACTGCGATCTCCTACCCGCCGGCCAAGCATGGAGATTATGGCAATACCTTCCCCTTTCGTGGGAGAGGACCCCAGTCCTGCAGTGGATTGTTATGAGCTGTGATGATAAAGTTTGTCCGATTGTCGTACGACTAATGGCTTAATGGGAGACCGACTTGGACCTCGGAAAGCTGAGCACAAAGCTTTTTAAGCCACATTTATGACAAGAATTATTAGCTAATATAATATAACTATACTCTGAGATGAAATTCAAGATCAGAAGTGTAAATAAATCTTTATATATATAATTCTTCTGTGAGTGTGTATGTCACTGAACTTCTCTCAAACGACTGGACCGATTTTGATGAAATTTTTTGTGTGTGTTCAAGGGGATCTGGGAATAGTTTAGATTCACAATTTTGATTAGTTTCAATTAGATTCAAAATGGTCCAGAATGTTTTAGCTTATTAAAAAAAGTTTGAAATTTTCAAATTAAAGACGTGTAGACAGGACAACGTCTGTCGGGTCCGCTAGTTGCCACTATAAAAAATCAAACCAAGAGGGAGATTATTAGCATGAATGAAATATTGATAAAAGTTATCGCAAACAAAATGAAATAAAATCGTATGAAATAACAATACTGTTTTAAAAAATCCACCCCTTAGGTTTATATTTATAGCGGCAGTTTGTTTATACTTTATTTCTTGAATTTTTACTGTGAGTTAGAACTATTGTTCTTTTATCTATTGGCTATGTTTGTGCTATTCTATGACTTTGAAGAACTAAATAATATTCATATTATGCAATATGAACATTATTCTGTGGGCTCAATAAATTACATGAGTACTTATCTTTTCTCATTTCATTTATGACCTCGAACTAGAGCTTTGGAACTTTTATTATTGCGGTAGCAAATAACAATCTGTAGTTTATACAGAAGTATAATATTAATATAGAAGTATAATATACCTTAGTTTTTGTTATGTATTATTATTATTATATGTAACTAGTGGACCCGGCGCGACTTCGTTCGCGTAGCGTTCTAACCCTACACCTACCCTACACCAACCCTACACCTACCCTACACCTACCCTACACCTACCCTACACCTACCCTACACCTACCCTACACCTACCCTACACCTACCCTACACCTACCCTACACCTACCCTACACGATTTTCCCGCTTTTCTTTTCAAATTTTTCCAGAATTTTCTTTGCTATAAACCTCACGGAGCCCGAGACCTTTCCAACGAATGCAAAACCGTGGAAATCGGTTCCTGCGTTCTGGAGTTATAGCGTCAAGAAGGAAAACCCGACTTATTTTTATATAGTAGATTGTACAATGGCTACTTATCTTATCACATCTAGACTACCTTGAAAGATGTGATGAATCACCTAAACTAATATGTAGTGCATGAATAACTAGGGAAAAACTTAACATATGACTAATTAATAATGCAGAATAGTATGACTATAAATAAACAGAACACTATTAACTAAATAACTATTTACTTTCTAATTATCACTTTAGTTAATTTGTGGTAAAGTAATAATGGTTCTAACACAACTTTCTGTTACATTTTAATTGGATCCAGCCACACAAGCATACCCTGGCTCACGCTGCGGTTTTCTGAGCTTAAATAATCAGCAATAAATTTACATGATTATGCCTTAGAGAGGTTTTATTCGGCCATATTTTACAATTAACTTAATATGTGGGGCGAAATGTATAGAAGTTAGCGTAAGGGTAGAATGGTAAAGGTCACTTTTGGTGTATTGAGAAATCCCGAAACTCTTTAACACTTTGATGAATTTTTGTAATTAGGTAGCACTGGCACATAAAATCATCATCTTGGCGGTAATTGCCCGGTTGAGCACTCGCGCGCGATGGCCCGTGGTCCGCCTTGACCATGATCCAGGATTTGGCAGATCAGATAATTAAGTTAATCTGACGCCCGTGACCCTGGCTACTACGGAAACCTAACCAGATTAGATCATGCTTACACATTCGGTTGCCAGAATGTGCAGGTTTCATAACGATGTTTTCAAAAAGTGTCATTGGTTCATGGCCACAATGGGATTCGAACCCGGTAACCGATACCTTTGTCACTACTCCGCCGAAACACTTAACTTTCTAATAAAAAATATTAATGAAGTAACAGGCAGCTGAATTTTATTTTATTTTATTTTATTTTATTTATTTCCATACAGTTTAACAGCAATAAAATTTAGTTATAATTGTACAATTCAAAGTTGCAATGCCAATTACAAAACTGCGGTTTAAAATTTTGAAAATCAAACCATATTGCAGTCCAGCAGGTATAGCTCCTACCGTTCCATTTATGAGTTACATTAGATATTTATGACGTAAAAATAAAAATACAGAAACAGAAATAGAAATAGAAATGCAGGCCTATCCCATGCGACCTGTTTGTGCGTGTGTGTGTGTGTGTTTGTGTGTGGGTGTGTGTGTGTGTGTGTGTGTGTGGGTGGGTGTGTGTGTGTGCGTACGTGTGTCGTGTGTCATGTGTCACTCGGACCGAAGTTCTTGCTGCACTCCCCTAACAAACTGAGCCCGCCGAAGTAGAAATATATCGACCGTACGGGAGAAGCGGGCTTCATACACATCAATAGCTCTATTGATGGGTGAGCCCAGGGCGTAGCCGCTACGTACTCGACCATAGTCCAGCAGGCGAAGCCAGCGACCTCCTCGACGCGCGCGCGCATCCCCCGCACAGAATGAAATCCGGGACAGCAAATCTGGACTATCCACCTCGCCGTGAAGTGCATCGCGCAGAAACCTAATATCCGCAATCAAACGCCTATCCTCTAGGGAAAACATTTTGTATTTAATCAGGCACTCCTCATATCCTAATCGTTCGCACCCAGCAATGTAATTAAAACGCCTAAGGAACGCTTTCTGTATGGACTCCAATCTACCACGGTGGTTCGCGTAAATTGGAGACCACACAGGCGACGCGTATTCAAGTACACTCCTAACATATGCGTAGTAAAGAATTTTAAATGCTGCAGCTGAGTTAAGAGGCTTACACGCTCTATATATGAAGCCCAACATTTTCACAGCTTTAACAGCGATGTGCTCATATTGTGCAATAAAATTCAATTTATAATCAAGAATTACACCTAGATCCCGGACTTGGTGTACCCTATCAATTACGCTACCGTCCAACTTATAGGAGTAGGCGTCTGTACTCCTCTGTCTAGTGAAAGAGATCGTTTGACATTTCTTGACGTTTAGCTGGAGACCATTCCGGGAACAGTACTCAGAGACTCTATCCAGGTCCTCTTGTAGTAATGTGCAGTCCGTAGGATGCTTAATAGGCATAAAAATTTTGGTATCGTCTGCATACATAAGAAACGATGCATGTCGAAAGCATTGTGCATAATCAAATAGACAAACATTAAACAGTAATGGACCCAGGTGTGAGCCCTGGGGTACTCCGGAGGGAATGGTAGCAAACTGAGAGCGGTAACACCCAAGCCTGACAGCCTGACTTCTGTTGCGAAGGTATGGCTCAAACCACCGCAGCAGATCACCGTGTACCCCGACTTGTTCAAGCTTATTTAAAATCGTGTCGTGGCAAAGTCTATCAAAACATTTTGAATAGTCGGTGTAAACGACATCAACCCGGCGGCCCCCATCCATATGCCTGGCAACAGTGTCGACAAATTCGGCTAAGTTAGTGAGAGTTGATCTCTTGCGCATAAATCCATGTTGGGCGTTCGGAACACTGCGCGCGACGACGGGATATACCTGATCATAAACAATCAACTCAAACAATTTGCTAAAAACTGTTAGAATGGACACAGGGCGGTATTGCTCCGCCAATGCTCTAGAACCACCTTTATGGATTGGCACTAAAAATGCTTGCTTCCATAAAGTCGGGAAAACACCCTCTGATAGAGAGCGCTTAAACAGAATAAATAGGGGAAAAGCTAAGCAGGTGGCACATTCGCGTACAAAAATAGGAGGGATATCATCGCAGCCTGCTCCCTTAGCCACATTTAATTTTAACAGGTATTTCAAGATAAGCTTGGGTGTTAATGCAATTTGACCGATACATCCTACTGGGTTGGGGACCGATGGCGCCGAAACGGCAGTTATATTTGTCGTAGGGTTAGTGTACACGGACTGAAAATAATCTAAAAATATTTCACACATCTCCGGCCCGTTACAACCAACACGGGTTTCGTATCTAACCCGAGCGGGTAGTCCGTGGTCGCTTTTTAGGCTTTTTGCATATCTCCAAAACTTTTTAGGGTCCTTGGTTATAGACTCGCAACATTGAGTTTTATATTTTAACCAGCAAGCGCGCTGCATACGTTTGTGCCTGGAACGTAACAAAGAAAATGTTTCATAATCGACACTGTTACCCGTTCGCTTCCATAAAGAGTGATATTTGTTTTTTTCCCTAATTATATGTACCAAAGCGCCAGAGAACCAGACAGGGTAACCCTCAGGATTACCAAAAAAGAAGGGTACGTATTTATCTATTAAAGCACTAAAGGCCTTGCCACATACAAAGCTCGGCGCGAGCGCGGCGTGAGCGCGGTGCGATATTTGCTAGGCAACCATCGCGCGGCGCGTTATTTGCTAGGCAACCATCGCGCGGCGCGATGGTTGCCTAGCAACTATCGCGCCGCGCGATGGTTGCCTAGCAAATAACGCGCCGCGCTCGCGCCGAGCTTTGTATGTGGCAAGGCCTTAAGCGTTGTATTTAAAAGGAGGGTTGCTTCGTCTAATGATTTGTTATTTAGTACAGTGTTCCAATCAATAGCAGATAATTCTTGACAAATAGCAGGATAATCGGCCTTTTTAAATTTATAAATTTTTCTGGGTGGCATTCTTAGAGCTGTGTAACTTATGTTGATTGCTTCCAACACAAGTGCCGGGTGATGGGGCCAGTCCTCGCGAGTTAGTGGATTTGGAGCGCGCCTTACAGCTAAATCGGTGTTGGAAAAAACAATATCCAAATACCGCCCGTTTCCGTTAGGTATGCCACTGTACTGAGATAACCCTAAAGAGAAAACGGTATTAAAAAAGTCAATTTGGCGTTCACCCGTTATGCCGCTTGGATCGAGACGAACGCTATTCTGCAGTCGATTCCAAATAACATTCGGCAAATTAAAATCACCTATCAAAATATAATGGGCATCCGACGTACAATGGGCCTCCAAGTACGCGGCTAACCGACATAATAGTTCGTCACGCGCCATACCGGCTCCCGGTAAGTACACACAAATAATATGTGTATCCAAGTTTGAATGAAGCGCGCGCGCGGCTATAATCACGTGAACGATTTCTAGGTCCCACGGTCCTCGCGAAGACGACGAGAGGGGCGCGACGCGCCGCGCCGCGAGCGAGCGGCGCGTGAGCACCAGGACCCCCCCGCCCACCGCCCGCGCCGCCGCGCGGACGCCCCCACCCCCGTCGCCACTAGGACGGTCCCTGCGATGTACATCGTACCGTGAATCGCTAACTTCGGGATCATAAACTCCTTCGGTCAGCCACGTTTCGCAAATACCGATAACGTCATAGTCATTGCTCAATAGACCTTGCCTAAATTCAGTTGTTTTCCCTCTTATGCTACGCGAATTTTGCAAGTAGATAGTTAACGGCGCCATAGGATGTATTTATAGATATTTAGTTTAAAATCGAGATTATAAAATATATAGGCACAATGTCTAGGCGAGTCCGGTACCAGTGGCGGTGAACAATATTGGTTAAGACTGTTGTTTATCAAACGAGTGCGTGCCGCAGTAGAAATCAGTTCATGAGTGTTTGTGTTTAGTGTGAATGAGTAGTAAAGGGATAAGTAGTACCGACATATCGTACATATAACACTTGTGGGGAAATGCGTATTATGCAAATAAACTAGTCCATTATTGGTGTTTGAGTAACCAATGGTCGATGAAGTTATTTTCCGGTGATTTTTAAAGAAGTCAACTGGGATTTTTTTTCTATACGTAGGGCCGGATAGTTGTTTTCCTGACGAATAAATATTTTCCCATTTCGCGTCCAACAGTACCGAAACCCCAACTCCTTGGTTCTTAACTTCGTTTCCTTTAACAATGCTTTGTTGGCCGCAGTTAGGTGCTCGTTGACATGGATTTGGTTCGGGTCGCCCGGTATACCAATCTCGTTCGTCTTAATGCCCCTGTTCTTCCGTACGGCAGTTAGGACTTCATCTCGCTTATTTAGACTCTGGAATTTTATTATAATAGGTTTAGGAAGTCCGCTATTATTTCGAGTAGGGATTCTCGAGGCGGAGATAATATCAGTGCACGTCAGTGGGATCCCAACGGCCTTAGCAATAGACACCATAATGTCACTGACCACCTCCGACTTACGCTCAGGAACACCGAAGACCTCAAGGTTGTGCAGTCGATCCCTCTGCTCCATGCCATTTATCGTGGTCTGAAGCTCCTCAATTGTGGACCTAAGCACAGTGACGTCCTCCTTCACCTTCTTCACATCCTTCATCTCCGATTTGATCGCATTGATGTCCCGGACGGTGTCATCATACAGCAAGCTATACTTATTAAGCGACTCGATCATGCTGTTATATTGTTGGATTATAGCTTCCTGTTTCTCTAACAACCTTCTACTATTTTCGCCTAGTTTAGTTTCGATTAGTGTGGACAGTTGGGCGATCAGCCGCTCGTTGTTGTCAGAAATAGCCTGCTGTATGTCTGCTTGCGATGATTGCACCAGGACGGGTGAAGCCACAGCATCCGTAGTTTTTGTAGGTTCCAACTGGGTGGGCGGGGCGGAAATGTCCGATGGAGCGGCAGGTGCTGATACATCCGATTGAGCAGATGAACTGATGGTAGCCTGAGTAGGTGTTGTAGTGGCGGGATCTGATCGACTTGTTTGTGGTTGAGTACTAGGTGTTGGACGCACTGGCGTACTGTCAGATTTCCTCTCCTTCGGTTGCGTGCAAACAGGACATCTCCACGCCGACTTTTGCTTGGCCGTAATTTTTATGTACGCCGACCTAGCTATACCGAGGCACTCATAGTGGTACGTGTTTGCACATTTCTCCACGGAGCACTTTAGGTATTCCGAGTACGTGATAGCTTGTTTGCATGCAGTACAATTATTAGGCATGTTGACGATACCTGTGTATACGCGCTCGTAGGTAAAAATATACGTCTAGTCCGGGTCCTCTAATCACTAGCAGCGGCGGCGTTGCGTCACAGAGATAAGGGGCGCAAGCAACAGTCACAGATATGCGGTGTGTATAAGGTCCACAATTCCACGCACTAGCGGTCGAACAATCACCACAATGTTATGACGGTATGTCAAAGCTAGCACTATCACAATTTTCACAACAAACGCGATGTCTATTGTTCCCAATAACAAATAACCAAACAAAATATAGTTCAAATATAAATTTTATGCAATTTGTTTTAATAAAAATGCAGAATTTACTTAGATTTAAAAATAAACAGCAGGAGCAAAAACGTAAAGATGTTGGTAGTTAAAATTTTTTGACGAAGATGAATCAATACCAACAGGCTAATTACCCATAACTTCGTATGACGCACCTAGCTCAGTACCTATATAGAATACATCGCCACAATATAAAGGTATTTTATCACTGCCAACAGCACAATACCGCTGTAAGGTACTCGCTGGAGTTATGAATCTCTCACGTGACAACTTGATAGGGTGGGAAAGAATGTTGATACTGCAAACTCTGCAGCATCGTAAAAGTGCATTTTACTCGGAGAGTGCAAGCTAAAGGCGACAGTAATGGCGGGCAGACTAGAATCGAGAGCACTTTTCGTCACAAATACCTACATGTGTGAAGAGGGCAAGCACTTTTTTTCGTTTATTATAACTCAGGCTTTATAACTGTATTAAAAAATTCCAACTTTTATGAGACTTTATGAGAATCGAGGGAAGTATTTGTCGTAAATACCTACACTCATCAAAAGTGTCAAGAGAGCGCTAACTTTTTGGCTTTTGAAAAGAGATTAAGTAACGTAATCCTAATGAATTAGATAAAATTAAATACTTTTTTCGTTTTCAGTAAACCGTGCGGTTTGTCGTTTATTAAAATTCAGACTATATTTAAAAAAGAATAAGAAAAAAAGGATCCATAGACAACACATTTTTTAACTTTATGACACTAGAAGCGAGAGAAGTTGTTGGCATAAATACTTACACTCATCAAAAGTGTCAAGATAGTAAGCACGTTTTGTCGTTTATTAAACATCAGACTATACTCGTACTTAAAAAAAGATAATTAAATGGTTTTTATAGACAATACATTTTTCAACTTTATCAGGGGGTAGGACTCTGTCAAGCCTGAGGAGTCCGCCTGGGTGTGTTTCCTTCAAACCGGAAGGATAAGGTGACGCAATTACAGGCATGAGGCATTTAATCTTAGTCCTCACAGTGTTAACGCGCCTGCGGTTCTGCTTTTTTGTTGCCTGCAACCTAAATGCATGAATCGTATACGTTATGGGCGACAATTACCATTTATCATCAGGTGGGCTGTCTACTCGTTAGCCTTTATCGTTTTATTTTGTATTCCCTTACTTTTATTAAAATTGTATCTAAAAAGGAGAAACAAAGAATGAGTCCTAAGCGAATAAACCAAGAAGCGATCAAAATCAAATCAAGCCTTTTTGAATTACGGAATTCAGTGATGGCTTATTCCGGTCGAGTTACTACGTAAATATTTATTTTCAAAGAGGAAGTTTCAGCTACCTTACTTGTTCAAACGTTAAATATAATGCCAAGTGGTCACTCACGGCTTCTGCCAGGATCTTCAGCATCCTCTCGTCGTAAGCCGTTGGCTCTCGCCAGGACCTGACGATGTCAGTCTATAGCTTATTGAGGTTCCTCCTTTGGGATCTCATATTTTTAAACGCCAACGAAAAAAGAGGGATGTTTAAGTTTTACATGGGTATCTGTGGCTTTGTGTGTCTCTATGTAGCAAAAATCATATTAAACTTATAAAATTTCTTAAATTATAAATATATAAAAATATATTTATAGAATAAATATTTATATTACTAATTAAATACCCTATTACCATACCTAATAATATTATATAAATAACTATTATTTTTAAATTAAAAGGTAAATAAAGTATATAAGGATAAAAAAAAAAAAATTCATCTTAACGCCTAGAGTTCATCGTAGCACCTGATCGGATTTATCGACTTGGATGCGGTTTTCTCTATTTAAAAGCCAAGATTTGAGATCGAGATGGTTCTTAGCTTTGTTTCATTAGAATTGGTTCAGTAGTTTAAAAAATATTCGAGTATTATATAAACTTGCTCGGTGGTTATCCGACTGTTCCTGTATTATTATTCTTTACCTTATACGGACTCAAGTCCCACAAAAGGAGTCGTCTAGTTGTTTGTGGCCGAATCTAAAGAAAGCACCGTTATTAAGAGCCTGCTACTCATAATGCCACTGAAATTGATGTATTTCCACGAGGAGTATTGGAAATACCGATAACTGCTTTGTTGTCGTATCGGATCCCTGGCGATATCCTAAAATACTCCGCGAGATTGATTGAAACGATTTCGAAGGAAATACAGTACTTAAGGCCTTGCCACACACAAAGCTCGGCGCGAGCGAGGCTCGGGCGCGGCGCGATGCTGGCGCGTTGCCTAGGCAACTATCGCGCCGCGCTATGGTTGCCTAGCAACTATCGCACCGCGCTCGCACCGCGCTCGCGCCGAGCTCACGCCACGCCGGCATCGCGCCGCCAGGGGTGGACTAACGAACAAAGCGGGAAAGGCGGCCCGCCCCGGGCCTCTGGTCCAGGGGGGCCTCCAAACGTCTCCAAGTTGCCTTGATCAAATCCTATACAAAGCTTTAAAATATGCTTAGAACATATCGAAGAGGTGGTTCGGAGTTGTGACAGGGGCGTAGCTATCGCCGTATCACTATTCAAACAGAATTAAGATCAGGGTCGAGGACCCCCTCCGCCAAAGAAGTAATTTTAACTAAATAAATAAAAACACTTAAACATACAAATGTGAACTGAATAAAAAGCTTGTAAAATTACATAAAACTTCTTAAACTGGGGGCCTTATAAAGGTTGTCCGCCGTGGGCCTCTGATGGACTTAGTCCGGTACTGCCGGCGTCGCGCCAACAAAGTGTTGCCAATGTAGGCTATTTATCGCCATTTGGGGTATTCGAGATTAAAATTGGCGACGAAAAAATTGTAATGGCAAATTGTTTAGGCTATCTCAGGCTTTGGGCCAAGGTACATAAATAAACATAAACTTAAGAGAGAACACCCGACGGTTTCGCGAATGACTGTAAGTTCCAAGTACATTTACCTACTACTGCTCTTGCTGACACTAGCACCCATAGAGATATACATCTTGATGCGGTTGAACGAACAAATAACTCTGACGGTTACCGTAGTTAATAAAACAGCGCCGTCTACAGTGCCACAAAAATGTCTGACCGGGTGACAGCATCGCTGTTGTTGGCATTGACATTACATTTCAAACGGCAACACTTAGTTCCGGTTTTGGCCACCGGATCGAATAGGTTTGTCAACAATCTTGTCAAGCCGCCAGATATAACATTGTTAACGCGTACAAGAATTTGTATGGACAGTGGTAACCATTCCAATAGCTATGTGTAATACGTCGTTGGATAGCTATTTTCAAGCTGAAAAAAAGTAACTATGGTGCTTGTTCCAAATATTAGTCCGTTCCGGTTTATGCTGTACTAAACATATTACAGTAATAAGTATTTTTTTCTGTTCTACCCACATTTAATGGTCAGAACTAAATTCACGGTGTTATACCGCCAGTGCAGTCACATCGTGCGCATGCATGTAAGACGGCCAAATAAAAAACAATCAGATGGAGTGCATTGAATTTGATTGAAGATACCAACTAATAATGGTCGTTTAAAAAATTTGCAATAAACACTGAAATATTTATTGCAAATGCTAAAAACATAAGTTTTACAAATAATACATGATGTTTTTGGTTGCTGCTTATCGGAATTAGTGCATGTGTTTCCTACGCAACTCGGCATTCTTAGATTGCAAAGTAACGACCATTCGTAGACATGTCCGAGACGTCACTGAGACGACATTGGAGCTCTATTGCAGTTTTAGCTCCAATGAAGTAGTCTCATTGCCTTTGTACAATGAACCGGTCCATATATAGAAGTCTTTGCTGGCAGCACTACATTACTTTAAAACTCAAATATAATATTCCTATCTGTAAACAAACTGATACTTCAGCTGTCACATCGACCAGACATTCTTTTTTTTATGTTTAAGTTTTCATGTGATATCACAGTGATATTTCCAGCATTTTACTGTGTGGGACGTTTATTTTCGAAATAAGTACAAAAACATAAAAGCGGCACGAAAACAGTAATATTTTGAGTTTCTCAAGCATGTATGGCCGAGTTTAGAGCAGATAAGTTGCTGTTTGATTTGGAAGATGTACAGCAAAGATTGTAACGGTACGTAACATGTATTCAGATAGATTTTGAAAATATTGAAAGAAATGTGATCTTTTGGAAATCATTTGAATTGAAGTGAAATTAATGTATTTTGTAGTACTTATTGTTTACATTTATTTGAGGTCACAAAATTAACCGATAAATATTATGGTAGCTTTGTTCGTTTTGTATTTTTGATATTTGTTGTTTGACAGTATCTAGATCTATATCCAGGCACAGTGCAATGTACCTAAGGCTATTCGGTGCTGGTGTAATGAAACCCTGCTGACCCTCGGTCAGAGAAACTTGAGAAATCTATTTTTAATTTCGGAAATCGTAGTAAATCATTATCACTGGTTGGTCAAACAGTGACACAGAGAGACAGAACATTGCTAAGAGATTGACATTACAACGTTATCAGTGTTACGGTTAATAAATTAATAAGGATATACATATACAAGATTATTATTTCTATATCCAACACTTCCCTTAAACTTATTATTTCAGCAATTTATCTATATTGTGACAGTTGAAGTAGGTACTCAGTTTGACATTAGGATTGTTTAGACATTGATTAAAACAGTCATGTATCTAATAAACCTCCCATTTGTTCCATTTGCTTCGAGTAGACATTATGACAATTTTGCTTTCCCTACATGTTACCTATCTATGGTCAATTATTATTTTCTATTACGTAGTGGGTTTATTGAAAAAAAAAAAAGAATTATGTTATTATTTTATACTTTTCGATTACAATATTTAAATTTCTAAAATTTTCATTTAGATGTGCACTAAATTACACCGTCTTTTAGGTGCTTTGATTTAAATTATATTAGGAAATTATAAAATTATACACCGATGTTTCAAAAGAAACGTCAGGTCTTCAGGAGCTCCAGCAACATGTGGAGCGTTCAAAACATTGCGCGCGTTATTTTCTGACAGCTTATTTCAATAGACGAAAAAACGGGATAGCGAGGTTCATAATAATTGTAGAGTGAGCGAACAGGGAATATTTTTGATTTGTGTCTAGTCTGTTATGTGTCTTTGCCAGTGTCTACTGGTATAGTAGGACCACGCTAAGTCCGAATCGATTTAAAAAAATAAAAATATCTGTATGGCAACTAATGCCATGTCTTTTATCCGTCATAGAACGTCATTTATAAAAGTCATAACAAAGAATTTGACTGATTTGAAAAATATTGTTGAGGCGATTGGCACATTGGAGCGCAGCATTCATTCTGGCGAAATTTAGAAATATGTGTAATTTTTTATATTGTTTTATACAATACAATAAAAAATTTAGGAATTCTCCAAATTGTTATAATCTTTTCATAAAATTATATTATTTAGGCAAAAAATAATTAGAGAACTGAGTAACGGAATACCTATTTGACAATCCTGGAGACCTCACTTCACAGCAGCGGCCTATTTGACGCCTTTTTATGTAGAAAGTACAGCGCCAAAAACTTATATGACCCGCAGCCCGTGTCAAATGTTGCAAAGAAAAAAAACGACGGATCCGCACGAACGCGCGTGGATGCGTTGTCAGTGTGTTCGACTATGAGTAATTTCCATAGAAACCGATGACAGCTCAAATTACTTTATGTCACGCACTAACGCACGTCACGCACAAAAGTACGGTGCTGCGTTCCAGTGTGCGGATCGCCTAAATAATAATGGACAATGACTGACAAGGACAGATTATCCAATAGATATTGCCATATCCACATTTTATAATTTCTACCACTGTCAGTTGATTCGGACTAAGCGTGGTCCTATTATAGCCAGATTATATAAATTACTAAAAAATTCTACCATAAATATATAAAAAACTACAAAAAAATTCTACCATAAATATTTAATAATTTCACCTGGCAAGTGCGTTTTGACAACTGTCAAAGACACAAATACGTAAGAGTGGGTTACTTAAGCCCGCGGGGACTATTCTAGCGACAAATCCCGGTTCACCCGCCAGAGATAAATCTGTTACAAAAAAGTCGAATTAAATTCTGTATGGCGGTAAGTCAATTGTACACGAACAAGAAGAACTACGATCCATGGCCATGAAGTAAGCTTTGGGCAATTGTTCGTCTATTTTATACTGAACTGAAAATTGTGGTGGATAAGATTGAGCGCATTTTTCTGTGCACTGTAGCGGGTAATTAAACAAAACATCTATATCAGCGTTAGACTCTAGCCACCGAATTTTTGCACTGTAGAATTTGTGCTCTATGTTACGGTATCATTAAAAGTTTGTCTAACTCGACAAGTAAGTCGTACTGAAATGTTTTGATTCTGATGTAGGAGAGCTGTGCCCCCTCATCCTACCTACCTTAGGGGGCCTACCTAGGGAGCAAAATTTGCAGTGGTGTCCAACAGAGTAAAATAGAATCGCTGTCCACACTAAGAGGTGTCGTAAAAGGCGACTTATTTCACAGGTAGGGCGTTACTTTTCCAAGCTTCAGGTTTTTACCTACCTTATATATACTCTTGCAAGCTAGCGAGTGGAGGGGAATAAAAAGTAAGCCTATATTCTTCCTCAGGTTTAAAATTATCTGCGTAATGCACCAGTCAAATTAGGAGGAAAGATTCGGACTGTTGGTAAAAAGAAACGAGTAATTAACCCGCTATTACGACATGCGGGAGTATTACCATCCTAAAAATTCATTTCCCCGAATAATGGAGCAGCCACTCTATGTGTGCCGATTTGCATAGAAACGCGGTGGCCAAAACTGGAACTGCGGAAAAATAACGACACTTACTTTTGAAATGTATTTGAACTGACATGTCAATCCCAAAAACAGCGCCGCCGGTACCAGGTCTGATAAGTTTGTGGCACTGCACAGCGCAGGCGCGGCGCCGCGCTCACGCCGGCCTGAGCGCGGCCTGAGCGCGGCGTGAGCGCGGCCTGAGCGCGGCGCGAGCGCGGCGCGATGCTGGCGCGTTGCCTAGGCAACTATCGCGCCGCGCGATGGTTGCCTAGCAAATATCGCACCGCGCTCGCGCCGCGCTCGCGCCGAGCTTTGTGTGTGGCAAGGCCTTTAAGGTTGGAGACTGTAGGCAGAATTATTTAGGGGTTGGGTACTGTAGGCAGATATACAGCATCAGTGGCCTAATGGAATTGTAAGCGAGAGCTATCGGAACTCCAATGAAATAATAACTATGGAAACAGTACGTACGGAGCGATTTTCTATCGTAAGATAAACAAATGACGTTATCGTTGCGTTATAATGACTGGCTGCTTTATAATGAATGACAACGAATATAAACACATATAACATATTTTTTTTCATTTCATCATCACAGCCCATAACAGTCTACTGCAGGACTTAGGGCCTCTCCCACGAAAGAGGAGGTTATTGCCATACTCTCCACGCTTGGCAGGCGGGTTGGAGATCGCAGTGTTGTAAATATAACAATGGAAAACGCTGCTGCCCATTTTCCAACCTATGGAGACTAGATCTTTTCCCTCGAAAACATTAGTCGCCTTGTACGACACCCATGAGTGTAAGGGTTGGTGCTATTTTACTCTGGGGGACATTGCACTGCCTACATTTAACATTAATTTTTTATAGTTTAATTTATGAATTTTCACGTATCGCAAATTAGCACATTATGGAGGAATTTTTAAAGTAAGTACCGCATAGCACTAACCTATAATGACGAATAATAACTCCTTTAATAATTCTGCCAAATCTTAACTGTTAAGGAAAATATACCCGCTTCCCCACACGAGTGACAGGAATCCCATTAAATCATCCCACTAAGAGCATCGTTAGCTCGCCAATCCGTCGCAGAAATCCCGCCATATCCCTGTCCGGTACTTTCCCCCTAATTTCAACAATCTGCTTACGTCATCGTTTACCTCGTGCGTGACTTTCATGCCAGTCTTTTGTGAGGACGGCAATAAAAATCGTGGAGAAAAATAACGTTATATTTTAGGGTGTGGTTCCCTTCACGATGTTTTGGTTCGTTACCTTTTCATGGGGATAAAAGATTCTGTAATTCGTGCTGTGATTAATATTGTGGAGGGTGGAGGGGAGTAGATTTGGAGTTGTTTTTGGCGGTGATGTTTATTGGTCTACTTCCGGATGACATGTAATAAAATACGCTAGATTAGTCAGTTCCTAGACAGGCATGCTCTATGTGAGATGGCTGTCAACTGCATATCGTATTAAAATAAAGGTGTGATTAAATATGCTTTGACAAATTCACACAGCGCCATCTAGCCCCAAAGTAAATAAAGCTTGTGTTATGGGTGTTAGATAACTGATAAACTACTAATATACTTGTTTTATAAATACATTCTTATTATACATAGATAACTGTTAAACTACTTATATACATTTTTAAACACATACTTATTATATATAGTACACCTAGACCCGTAACAGAAATTAAAATCTATAGGGAATGGGAATAGACCTCGGGACCTCTGCGTGGCAGACTGGCATGTAAAATAACCTAACCACTCAGGCCGTCGTTTGATTCTCCATTTTATATTCTTAACTTTTTGATTTTGTTGCAATGTAGGATGTTTAATAAGCTCAAACACGTCACAAACGTAAATTCACACAAAATATCAGAGGGGTTTTACGTGTCGTAAAACTGCATTTCAAAGTCACATATCCATCTCGAAGGTCCAAGTTTATTGCATCTTCGTTCGACGTAAATGCTTTTAAAGTTCCGTAGTGAACGTAAAATCTTCTAATGACTCGGCAAAGCAAATATGCGGGACAGTTTGTGAACTAGGGCAAACGTTTCTGAACTAAATGACGCAACGAATATTCACTAAAACACAATAATTAAACAATGGAGGTAATAAATGGGGTAAGAGGTACGTCCAGTTAAAAATAAGTTACTGTCTTGGGAGTTTATGCTTGAAATCTATACATCCTAGTATAAATTAATGTCACATTTCGCGTCTGTCTGTATATCCACTAAATCCTTCTAAACCTTACAACGCATTTTGATGCGGTTTTCACTATCATTTAGAGAAATAATTATTTTGGTTTATCATGACAACATCAGTGCAACGTCTAGTCATGGATAAGAAAAAAAAAAAAAATTATTGACATCTGTCGTTCCATCGTAGACTGCATTTTCACTTTAAAAAATAATCATCTTGGCGGTAATGTCCCGGTTGTGCTCTCGCTCACCAGGTCCCGGGGTTAGCCTTGACAATGTTCCAGGGTTTGTCAGATCAGATAATTATAGTGGAGCGACTGCCATCTAACGTCCGTGCCTCTGCTACCAGGGGAACCTGACCAGATTGAATCATGGTTACGCATTCAGTCGCGTGAATGTGCAGGTTTCATCACGATGTTTTCTTTCAACGTAAGAGCATCCAGATATTCTGAGTTATGTCTGAGTCATTGGTACATGGTCCCAGTGAAATTTGAACCACCCCCAGTACCTCTCGCTTACGAGTCGGATACTTTAACCAGTCGGCCACCGACGCTCCTACGCGCATTTTACTTAACATATTAGGTAATAATCTAAAAAAGTGATACAATATACCTAAAATAATTATCGAAATCACTAAATCCACATTACCTATCTGCCCTAACCAATAGCAACATAGCAAGCAATTGTTTGGCTACTACATATATCTGGTTGACTTAAGTCTGTAATCCATGTTATAATAGCGGCTTACAGTATTAGAGATGTATTAACATCCTGCCCTTTAGGTCACCGGATCCGATATCGAATTAGGACTACCCGCAATATTTGTCCTTTGGTTTTGGGCGATTAGGTGAATTACCCTCAAATTTATTCACAATAATTTTATTCGACAATGTACAGTAAATAATTGAAATCTCTTTTCTAAGTTTCTTGTTAAATGATTAATTGCAATTTAGAAATAATTATATGATAACAAATATTCGGGTAGACCTCCATAAATTACTGACAAATAATTAGTCATGTTACTTATGAATAAATAAATAAGATATTGTCGCTTTCCATCCGACGAGATGGTGGGACGACCTGCTAAACGACAGAAAAAGTCGGATAACACCTGACCAAGTTTACGTAATTTCAAATATTTTCCAAACTACAGAACCAATATTGATGAAATAAAGCTAAGTAGAGCTCGTCTAATTTAAAATGACGCGCCCCACTATCGCATTAACGCACTCAAGCAAGTTTAAAATATGGACGCAATACATATACAAATGCCGTTGTATTTGGTCATTCAGTTGCCGGTAAGATTCAAACGTCGGAGCACGCGTCGTTCATTGGCTCCCACACAGATGAAGTGTCGTTATTAATATTTGGACTCACACACCGAAATCAACTAACTAAGTAGTGGGGCGCGTCATCTTAGACTAGACGAGCTCTACCATCTCGATTAAACTGGCTTACAAATAGAGAAAATCGCATCCAATTCGGGAGTTACGACGCCGCAGACAGATATATAAAGCCACAGATACACACGTCAAACTAATAACACTCCTTTGTTTTCGTTGGGGGTTTAAATCATAAACCTTCCTTGGCAGTCTGCATTTTCCTTGTAGCTACTCTGAAATAAATAAATATTACAACAATAACATATCTATCCCACTGAACCCCATCTTCGCTGGATGGAGAATCCCTAAACTAATTCGGACGGTGGACTGTTATCGTCAGTTCCCGATGGCAACCCGGAATAGGAAGTAGCTTATTTTTAGCAAATTGCATGGAATATTAACCTATCTATGTTAATACAGTTGCAGGAATGCTTTCAACGTACAATGGCAATCAGCACCACCGGCCGTGGTCTGATAATGGCCGACCTTTCCCCCTCGGTATAACTAATGCCGCAATTTGCGCCAAACCTCTCGAACCCGTATCAAATTCACCGGGGAACGTTTGTATCAAATTCACTTGTTTGAAAATACTCCTATTCATTTGTGGTCATGTCTCGAACATGTGTTTTTGTAATTTTATGACAAAGGTAGTTTTAACAATGTGGTATTCAGTAGTTAGGTAATTAGTCATCATCATTGTGCGGGCAACGCATTGGTATCTCCCCTGGTGTTGCTGATGTTCATATACTTTCCTTCAGGTGGCCCGCTTGCCCGCTTGTCTGCCATATAACATTTTAAAAAATTATCTTAGCTTTCGCTGAATGTAGGGTCTGGATTGGATGCATTCCTACTGGACAATTTGATTTATTCGTTTTGGTTTTTTACGCTCGATGTGGACCACAATCTGGTAAGTAAAAGCCGTTTGTCAGCAGAAAGTAAGCTTGGCTAGGGCGCCACAATTCCCAAAGTTCTAGGTGCTGTCTGATTATATCTACAAAGTATCGGATTTTAAATTTCCAAGAAAATGAAAAATATGAGAATTATATTTGGTAAGAAAACAAAACCGTCAGAATATAGAATGGGAAATAAACGGCTAAATACAAAATCTGGTCTATACCAACGTTATTTAAGAAAACAAATGTTCTTGCCAGAACGAAATTTTTCCTCTAGTAGGAAAATCTAGCTATTATTTATTTACGCTACATGGCGCGATGCCTGAAAGTGAACGTTTAATACCTATCCTTCGCAAAGAGGTCTACAGGCCGAAAAAGCTAGGTGCTGCGCCAAGAATACGTCCACCCTCTGTTACATTAATAACGTACATAACTGCTTGAATATTATATTCTTGGTCAGCTGAAAAGATTAGGGTTACCAAAACGGTTTTCCAAGAAGTTATGGAGGAATTTAGGGACGTAGTGTTTGATGTGATCGGCTCTGAAATTTCTTTTTCTTTGTTTGAAAATCATTTGCGAGTCCGGGGGCGCACGCTGACAAAGCTGCTATACACCAAAATTTCACACAGGAATATTTGTCAAAAGTAAAGCTATTTTTCGATTTGGACAATTTTTGGTTTGGTCATTTCACGGCCCGGACGTTTAACGATTTGATCATCTAAAGATCTCGTCTTGATATTTTACGATAGACTAGTCGTAATAATGATTGCGTTCTTAGAAAAAAGATACGCGTGCCTGTCAGCACTAGTCTCTCTTACTCTACACTCGTGTATCATGGATGAGCTTGTTTATCGTCCCCTTTGCCTTCCCGCAGTTTTTAGTCATTTGATAAGAGGTTAATTAACCCCATTTCAATTGAGAATTTTCTTGTTTGTTATTTTGTATTTATTAAAAGTGTTACCGCATAATTATCAGGTAAAAACATTAGAATGCGCATCGTTCTATAGTAACAAACGAAACGGCAACGACAAAAAATGACGCCATTTGACTTTAAGTATTTTAGTAGTACGAAAATGGCTGCTGTTCAGTCAAATAAAAGAGAAAAACCTGGGGATGAGCACTGAATATTCAATACAGAGGTATTTGTATTCAAAATTGTGCAGCACAATCACACAGATGTCTGACAGATAGATTTTCTCGATCACATACGAGTAAATATTTTATTTAAAGAAAATAGGTAATCAAATATTTTACAGAATCCAACCTATTAAAATGTTCGAATTAAATTAATATTGCTTCATCATAACTGTTGAAAGACGCGCATAGACCTCCTTAAGTTCCAATGAAGACCAAATACCATCTACCAGTGTGCGCAATATTGAATTCTGATTCTATACGAATATTTCCTCATGGAACGATGATAAAATTCAACCGCAATGGCACAGGAAATGCATTTCTACGCAGAGTGCATTCGGATAGAACACTCTTAACCCTGTATTCGCACATCACACATCAGAATGTCACAAAGGCAGTGTAGCGAGAATTCAACTGCGATGCTCACCAAAATGCAAAGCGTGAGCAAAAATGGCTAAAGGTTTCTGGAGTGATTTCTGCTTAAGGTGTGATTCCTCGAGAATTCTGCAATAACCCCGCACGGCAGGCGGGTCGGAGAATTCAAGTCTCCTAATATAGAAAGAACAAATTACGTACTAAAGAAACCGAACATTGTTCTAGGGAAAGAAAAGTTTGCATACAAAGAAAGGCTGTCACATTGACGGTTCATTCAGTACCGTTCCATTCCGTTCCGTTCGAAACTTGTTTCTTTCCGCTCCAAATTGCTTCTTCGACTCAAAACGAGTGATTCGATCGCCTCGAAAACTTTCTAACTTTTTAAGGGTTTCTGCGTCTGCAATCTGTGTTGACGGGAAAGTAGGCCCGATTAAAGTTTCGCAAAGTCGTCTTGTGTCCCTTGTTTTTGTTTCGTGAACGAAAACGATAGTGTTGTTGGATGTTTTTATCTCCCGCCACCTAGCTAACTTGTAAAATAAAATTGCCTTTACGTCTGAAAAGAACTTTAGTACCTAAAGAATAGAATAAAGAATACGTAAGAATAAATTATGCCATGGGGTAATATTACTAGCACCTGTTGTACCATTAATTACTTTGCCTGTTATTCACTATGTATTTCCTGTGCACAATAAACTGTTAAATAAATAAATAAATAAATTACTGCTGATTATTTTTTTCAAGTGTCATTAGGACGTTTAATAAGTACACATATCAGTAAATGAGTCTGCTTATTCTATACTTGATAACAAGTGTGTATTAAAAGCACTTTTTACGTTTCTCTCTTAACTGCACAAAAGCGCGCCAGACCTAATCAGAATCTGACGGAGTCCGAATCTGACTGATTAAGGAACTAACTACTTCAGAATCTGTCGTCCTGAGAATCTAACCTACATTGCTGAGTTTCTAAGTCTGAGGCCCATACTCGTGCATTAAAACGTCCACACACCGAAATCGGGATATGTATTTAGTAAAATTATTATTGTAGAGTTACCCACCGTCATGATAGTGAAACCTTATAGAAGCAAGCCCACACCCTGTATCAATGTCAGATATTCGCGAATCTCCGGGATTTGGTGGCTCCATGGGCTGCGGTGATTACTTCCGTCGGGTAGCCTACTTGCTGGATTCCCTTCCTGTTAATCTAAAAGAGGTGAATCCTGGAAGATACTTTTCCAGAACTGTGCACTGGGACAAGCTAACTAGAATATAAAACAGTTACTTTCAAGGCCGCACAATTCCTAAAATAATTCCGAGCCAGCCACGCCATAAGCCAACCGGTTTATAGATTATTCATGACTAGTGAAGCGGTGTGTGCGGGTACTTTGATAATAAAGCAGCGTTTTACTGTTCTACGATTTGGAGTGGAGCGGAGTGCGTACGCGGTGAATGAACGTGTGCCGAATTTTGGAGCGCCTGAGTAGGGTTTCCCCTGGATTATCCCAATCCGTTAGTAGGTACTAATTTCGGTTCTAGTGTTCATTTAATGTTTATCCTTATGGTGGCATTGATAAATATAAATAGGTAAAACGCAGTTCTATGTTTCTGTGTATATTTCTGGTTACCCCGTTTTGGGTTACTGTGCAGTAGGTTTAATACATTTCTAAGCACATACTAAATCTACTCCCGAACCACTGCGCAAATTACCTTTTTTTCGGCCGCCATCTTGAAACTTTCCCTAAGATAATTTCCTAAGAAAAGGATATTTTGCCTACCACCACAACCGAAAGCGTGTTGCTCTTAAACGGTTGGGAGTTCGAATAAGCATGTGAAGCAAAATTTGTGTGTGCGGATACTTTGATAATAAAGCAGCGTTTTACTGTTCTACGATTTGGAGTGGAGCGGAGTGCGTACGCGATGAATGGACGTGTGCCGAATTTTGGAGCGCCTGAGTAGGGTTTCCCCTGATTATCCCAATCCGTTCGTAGGTACTAATTTCGTTTCCAGTGATCATTCAATGTTTGTCCTCTTGGTGGTATTGGCATTTTTAATAAATATAAATAGGTAAAATGCTGCTCTATGTTTCTGTGTACTTCTAATCAAGATACTAAAAATATACACCTGTATCTTTCATGATTTTGGTGTGAATTTTTTGGTTTTTTGGAAATATCTCGAAAACAGTGCGTCCTATGGGAATACAGTCCATTACTAAATTCCAGCCTATAAAATTCTGTACAAATTTTGCTTTACACGCTTTTTCGAATTCACAACCGTTTACGAGCAATACACTCTCGGTTGTGGTGGTAGGCAAAATACCCTTTCTTAGGGAATTGTCTTGATGAAAGTTTCAAGATGGCGGCCGAAAAAAGGTATTTTGGCGCAGCGGTACGGGTGTACAGTTTTAGTATGTTGATTAGTCTATCATTTTCCGCAAAAAATATTTCTGCGGAAAAGTTCGGCAATTATATGTTTTTGTTGTTCCATGATATAATGTTTGTTGTTCCATGAATGAAACGCTAGCGACTCATACATTCATAATTGTCTTTATCGTTAACTTTATATAGACGTAAGATCCCCCACAACAATTCTTAATTACGTAATATTTATTATTCCAAACAAAAATAAGTATAAACTACCAAATTAAGTGTGCCTACTTCACCCAATTGCCCGTAAACTCGGCTTGCACCCGGAGTTTCGTGTTGCGAAATTATGGTCGCTAATAATGTTAGGCTTATCGCTTTAATTAGGTTAATTCTCTAAATTAATTACGGAATGCATTCCCTTGTTACAGGTGAGGAAATACGGCGGTCCTGAATATTGGGGATTATTTCCTGCTACACAAATACGCAAATAAATTGGGGAACAGAGGTGAGAGTGTTAAATTAACGGACGCGCCCTATGGGAACGGCTTGGTTATTGATCAATTAAAACAGTGTAAACTTATACTAATTCGCGTAGAATAATGTCTGAATATTTGGTGTTTGGATATGCTAAGATATTTCATATTGGCGTACAATGGACATGTCTTCACCAATCTTGAGAATCTTTTATGAACCGGATAAAATTTTAAAAACATTTTTTAAATAATTTTGTTATGAATGTGGCAAAGCAGCACACTGAAATCTCAACGGGTAAATCAAAATTTACCCGCGGTACTGCCCACAGAACACGTGTACCGGTAGTACTACGGAACATTTTTTCACCCGTAGTACATATTATAATGTGCGGAACGCCCCAGGGCGATGGTGTTCGCTATACCGCACAAAATAACACGGTCATAATGATTCTGCAGAATGACGTGACTTCTTGGAGCAGTAACGGACGGGAAAACGTCGGAAGACACGGGACAAAGTAAATGTGTACATGTATACTTAAATATTTTATAAACTACTGAACCGATTTTAATGTAACAAAGCTAAGAACTATCTCAATTAATTGGGCTTTCAAATAACGAATTCCGCATCAAAATCAGCCTATCCGTTCGAGAGCTACGATGTTACAAACACACACCCGTATTTAAATCCACAGATACGTTTACACGGAGTTTAGGTTTTCCACCCCTCTTTTTTTGTCAAGTACTATAAAATTGAATTGTAAACTAAAACATTGACGTCTTAGTCTAGGAATAGGCCTGTAGGCATTGGCCCACGCAAAGCCCTGTTTAAGCCCACAGGGTTTATTACCAGTCCAGCGAATACTGAGTAAGGAGATTTATTTATTGTCGAGGACTTAACCGGTCTGAGTTGGGGATTTTAGAACGCAACGATTTCGTTTAAAATAGTAAGACGTATTGATTTTTACTAAAACGATTTCGCTTTCTATTTCTACTACTACTAACTATTTCTTGTTTGATTTATTTATTGTTTGATACATTATGAACTATGAATAGGGATGAGGTACGCCAATGCTGTAGGATTTTATTTCGATTTTCATATTGTGCATTTTCTTCTTTTTACAAAAATTAATAAGCATTTGAAAGAACTAGTTGTGCAGATGTGTTAAACAGACCAACATTCCCACGTTCCTGTGAAGGATTTGAGATGTGTGTCCGTTTGATATACACCAATCAATCCTAACTTTGATAATTTGAGTCATTATTCCCTGTTAAGTATGACTTTGGGGGTCTTCAAATCAAGAATGAATAGGTGTCTTCTAGGCACGCATGCTACATCTTCGACCTCATCGTCGCTTTCATCAGGTGAGTTGAGGTCAAATTCAAGCCTATTGACAATAAAAAAAAAAGATCGCCACTCGTTAGACGTGCCACTTAATACCGTTGGCGAAGCGAGGTTGACTAAGGTCTACCGCTGGGGACTCTAAGACTGGTTCAACAGTCTCAAGACCCGGTTAGTACCCCGTGAAGGTATACAGATACCTACCTACCTTTGAAAAGTAATACAAGCAATCGAATCGGAAGAGAATTATGGAAACAATTATTAAAAAATTAATATTCGAGGCGCACGGACTGTGCAAATGGAAGGCCAGTTTTTCAATGGCGTAATGAAATCAAGGCGAGCGGATTTCCCGTGATTTTCGTACAGACTCTCAACCTCCTTTGGGAGGGAACGTGACCACAGCTTCTTTTCTCGACAAAATTTAAAGGCGTGCAAATATTTCGTAAATTCGTTCATGCCTTTACTGTACTCATTAATGTTTAATTATAATTAAGTACAGGTGATATTCGGAGTGTTTTTGAGAATTTCTTATGTTAAGGCACGTTAGAAAGCCTAGGTTCCATAGAGGACTGTTTTAAGCAGATGCTGATGTGATGTGAAGTGAAGGAACACTTGCCTTTGTAGCAGGTGTTTGTGAAATAGGCCTACTTATACTTAAACCTTATGGTTTTAAAATACATTTAAAAAGCGATCTTGAATTCTGCGTGAGACAGAATCTTTATCCTTTATTTACAGAAAAAGAATGTTAGGGGTTGGTTAGCTATTTCCACCTTGATAGATTAAGATCATCAAGGAGAATACCCGTCATCATACGGCTAAATCTTAAATTCTTAACATGCCCTCAGTGTTTCTTGCGCTGGATCTTCTAATTCAACCTGATGTTCTATTTCTTTGTAACCTTTAAAGACTTCATCTTCTCGTGAAAATGACATCTTACTGGAAAGTGATCGAAACGCCGATATAAAATTATTGAATGATTGTATAAAACTGCGATTAATAAGTAAAACTTGAACTGTTCTGTCTGAACATGGCGTAAATAGAAGATAACTAACCCTACTTAGTGGCGGCACTACAACCCCTTATTTCCAAATATCAGATTCAAATAAGGGGTACGTCTTAAATCACAAACAAAGACGACAGATCGGGCTATAATTTATCCCCTTCCCACTAGCGGGTATAAGGAAAGGCCTTGTACCTCGGATGGAGGCAGTTGACCCACATACGTTTAGTCGACGTTTTCTTCATTGGCACAGGGCATGTGCTTGAATTTAACGGAATGCAGTCTTTAGATAATAAAAATGTGTGTATAAAACATATATGTATAAAGTATAGGTACTATACTAAGGCTTCAAACTAAACTCGCGTTCTTGACACATATTATTATATTAGACAGGACTTACATGCGACGTACCTTTTCCCGTTTAAGTCTCGTCTAATATAATAAATAATAATAATATATGTAAAGTATACTATTTTGAATATGTCGCAATTGCCTGTTATTCGAGCTATTAGCTCAGTCTATTTTATTGTAAACTCTGTAGGCAAACCTGTAAATAAATATGCGTAAAATACATTGTACAACGCGTAAGTGGACGAAGTCGTCAGAATGGGTTTGAAGCTTGAGAAAACCAGTCATCATATCAGCAGGAAAGACGCCCACTGCTGTGCATAGGCCTCCCCCAGATATCTCCACAAAGGCGGGTGCTGTGCCTTCCGCATCCAGCTGGTACCTGTGATATTTACCAAGTCGTCGGTCCACCTTCTGGGAGACCTTTCTCCGCTGCCAGATAACCAGTACACGTACATAATTAAATCTTTGAATATGATGAAATTACCGATTTGTAGGTACGCGAAAATGACAGAAACAGTAATTTTCATACGAGCAAAATTTTCAATTTCCCGGAAACGGTAAATCCGATTACAATGAAACTTTGTAAGTACCTAGGTATCATCAAACAGCATAAAAGCTTTACGAGTGCGAGAGTGCTTTTACAATTTACTAAATAGAATAGGGATATAAGTTGCTCATATTCCGTTTCAGTAATTAGTTTTAGATTAAATTGTTACTAGAAAATGATTGCAATAACTTTACCTATTAATCTACGAATTTCATGCTATAGATACCCTATATTTGCAAATTCTGCCAAGTTACGTAGCGCTGATGTGTGCTATATCTGAGTTCCAAGAAGATGCAGTTTCAAGTTTGTAGGGATATAAAGTTACGTACTGGAAATTACTTTGCACCTTGCTGGTGTATTTGACGAATGTAGTGAATAGGTTAGGTTAGGTTTAGATTATCGGGCTCCTTTTTCCTTTGTCCTTTGTACGAATACTTCACCGAATAAACTTAAGAGGACGACTCAGAAAATCATTCACTGATCAGGTCACTAATGTTCTCAAGAAAACTGGGGTCCGAAGTTAAAAGGAGATGTATAAAAAGATTTGTTGATATATGCGAGGGTAGGGAGTTGTGTAAGGACAGAGTAAAGTAGCGATCTCTGCCTACTCCACCTGTGGGGCACAGGCGTGAACTTTATGTATGTATGTATGATTTACTTAACCAGAGGTCTGAGTGTTTTTTTTTTTTATTACTTTACTAGCCAGGCATTTGAGCGCCACTTCACCTGGTGGTAAGTGACGATGCGGTCTATGATGGAGCATGCCTGTCTAGGAACAGCCTATTCACTCTAGCCTTGAAGGCATCCAGATTATATTGATCAGGGAACACACTCGCAGGCAACGCATTCCACTCCTTAGCCGTACGCATTATAAAAGTCGAGCCAAAGCGGCTCGTGCGGATAGTTGGAAGATCCACGACATAAGGATGAAGCGCTCGCCCGGATCGCGTCCCCCGATGGCGGAAAGGGGCCTTCGGAATGAGGTCGTGCAACTGCTTCGCACACTCTCCGAAGTGCAACCTGTAGAAAACCGACAAACGCGCAACCCTACGATGATACTCGAGGCTCTGCAGCTTAGCTTCAATTAACTGCGGATCACAAATTTTTACTTTACTATCGCGTTAGCGTTTACGTAAAAATTTGTACGGAAAAAATGTATAGCACTATCTAGTGATACGTAAATGGGGTTTTTTCTGCATACTAATTTCGACGTCAACGCAAAAATAGTAAAGTAAAACCAAAGTAAAACTTACACTCAGCCCTCAGAAAGCAAACGAACAACTTCTGATTAAGCTTAACGTCCGGCGTCGTCAACTTTCGAATTTCTCATCACTAACTCCACAATATTAAATTCTATACGAAATTATTTCAGTTGCGGTTTTAATAAAACATGGAATATAAAAAAGTTTCAGCAGTGGCCGTCCGGCCGGGTAAGCGGAAAAGTTAAATAAGTCGTTTTATTATGAATTCTAAAATTATAAAATGAATGAGGTCCTATATTTAGACAGTAGTATGGTAAAGGCCGTTCAGTTTTGTTGTTGTTGAAACAACTTAAAGCTAACTAACATAAGCCAATTTATGTGAAAAAGCTAGCTTTTTCCCGCGACTTCGTCTGAATAAAAATCGATTAACCTTCTCCCGCAAGAACCACATTGAATATTAGGAAAAATCATAGTCATGCTGCAATACTACGAATATTCATAAAAATGTGTTCAGTAGTTTTTGCGTGGAAAAGTAACAAATATAAATCCAAACATTTTTAACTACTCAGTGACATCCATTCTCCTCAATCCTTACAAACTTTATAAAATTATCACCACGGGGATTTTCATAGACGTAGACAGCACTTTATTTTTCATTATTTTCAGATATTTTATTTCATAAAAGTTTCTACCTCATATAAAACAATTAACTCCACTTGTGGATATTGATCAGTAGTATTATAAGTTACTCTATAACGAAAAGAAATATTCGTGAAGTGGTGGCACTTCAATGTCGATAAAAAGGTAGGTCTTGTACATTTTTCCCCTTATTTTCTACTACCCCCTCAGAACTAACTCACAGTAGAAATTTCTATAGTTCTTTCTTAGTGTTCACACTCAGTACTTTGTTGCAAGCAACCACTTTCCACAACTCTTAGCTTTCCACCACACTCTTAAATCCCACCGGTTCCAACCGTAATTTTTTTACAAAAATTAATGTTTTTTATTATAAAAATGCACACCGCCATAAAACTTTGTTATTTGGAAAATGAAGACGTCCGAAGAAACCGCAAAAAAGTTTATCGAAAAATTAATGTTACTTTAGCAGAATTTGAGAGGTCTTGATTGAAAGAAATCTCGCCGCAAAATGTTTACATCGTAATGGTATAAGCGAAAGGAAAATAAAACAGTGAAAATAAAAACTTGAGTAGAAGTATCAAGTAACTTAGAAGATTGACAGCCGTACTTCTGGGGAGATGGCGTTGTGAAGGAAAACGAGGTTTTTATTATTCCATTTTAAATAAGAAAGTTTGTAAGTAGGTGCGTCCTTTCATTTCGGGAATGTGTTTGCATAACAGTAGAAAGAACCTTAGAAGTAGGATTTTTAGAAGTTAGGCACTCTAAAACGTTTTATAGTTATGTCGAGATTTACTCATTTTCAGCTAAGCCCACTTTACTATCTGCGATACCAAATAAAAAAAGGCTTTATTTGGTGAAAGAAAACTAGAATCCTAAATAATATCTACTAAATCATGTAATTTAGGTACTATAATCAAAATCAGTGTACTGTATTTTTTGCACTGCATGCGTCAGGCAATCTTTACATAGAATAAACTCACTTTTCGCCGTCTGTACCTATGTCTGTACCAGGGGCGTAGCTACCGCCGTATCAGCCGTATCAATGATACGGGGCCCCCGGGCCATAGGGGCCCCCAAACGTGTGTAAAAAATAATTCGTTATCCATAATATCAGATAAACACTTCCTTACTTCCCGGGGAAAATTATTAAATAGATAGTTTCAAACCAGGGGGCATTTCCCGAAATCCCGGAACATTATTTTATTATACAATCTCGTCACACTAGAATGTCAAAAACGTTGACATTGCCTGGCATTAGTCTATCGTCTATTTACTTTATTTTACGTTATTTTTATTAAAATCGCTCAAGGTTAGGGATAAATTAAAAAATTTCGAAGTTTTTATAAATAGGTTTTAATATAGCCAAGCCAAGTGAACGAATGAAGTTATTTTTATTCAATAGAGAATTTCAGACCCCCTCCGCCAAAATAAATTCCAGAAATTTCGTTCGCTGCGCTCGACCATTTATTTATTTAAGGTGAGACCTGGATTTAAATTGTTCGTACCCCCCGTAGTTGGCGGTATCAACTAGGGGGGCCCCTAGAAAACTATTGATACGGGGCCCCGGAGGGCAAGCTACGCCACTGGTCTGTACGCTTAGATCTTCACTGCGCAACTGCGCAATTTTTACTATCATTTAGAGCATTTCTTCCGGAAGGTTTATATCTATCATCATCATCATCACAGCCCGTAACAGCCCACTGCAGAACTCAGAGCCTCTCCCACGAAAGGGGAGGTTATTGCCGTAATCTCCACGCTTGGCGGGCGGGTTGGAGATCGCAGTGTTTAAATATAACAATGGAAAATGCTGCTGCCCATTTTCTAGACTACGGAGACTCTTGATCTTTTGCTTCGAAATTATTAGTCGCCTTGTAAGACATCCATGAGTGTAAGGGGTTAGTCCTATTCTACTGTGCCGGACACCACACAGCCAACTATACTACATGCATTTTACAAAAGACTTATCAAGAGAAAACCCGTGCGCGGCGTGTGATGTCGCAGCGGGTCGCTAGTATTATATAAAAGACAATTCAATATTAGTAAGAACATTTTCAAAGTGTCAAAGTTAAGTCGGGTCTCCTGCGCCACTGTCAAACGTCAAAACATATTTTTTTAGATGTTAGAAAACACGAAACAGTGTCACAGGAGACCCGGCTTTGTGGATTAGAACTTGTGGAGCAAATGCTCCTGTCTAACCCAGTCTAGGCTAGACGAATCTTTGTTTGGTCCAATAACACATTAAAAAAACTTAAAACCAACAGAATAAGTACATAATAAGAAAGTAGGGCGAAGCGTCCTCGGACCAAATTGGACCAGCCTCAGCTTAATGCTATGAATGCTATTTTGTGTTTTGAGATACGTTACAAAGTCGCTTCGCTGTAGAGCGGTATTTTATTTGTTAACGTTCTTTTAAAAAAGCACTTTATAAGAGCGTTGAACACCTCAAATACACTATATAGTGCTATAGGTTACCACCACGTGTTATCCGTAGATACGAAATATACCACAGAGCCATAGGTTACCACCACGTGTAATTCGTATGAAACGTATCATAGAACCTTAATAGGTACGAATGCATCCTCATTCCAACATGAGACCAGTTTTATTCAGGCTTTTATTACTGCAATTGTCAACCGGCGGCAACTGGTAAACCACGCTTTTTTGCCCATTTATTTATCAGTGGCCACAACAGAGCTATTCCAATTAAAAGCTCTGGGTTAAGCTGAAAGCTTTGTGGTCAGCTTTCTACGTTTCGTTTTCTTCCCGTTGCGTCAATTTCAATTTGACGGCCCGCATTGCAGTTGATAGCTTCCGTTGCGGCCGGCTGAATGCTTTCTTAAAATTGCATTCTGCAGAGAAATGTAACTGTTTGCTACAGTTTACGTTTGAACTGGTTCTTGTTGAGAATGGTGACGACATTGCGTTAGAATTGCAATAAGAGTATTTTTTAGAGTTTTTGATTAGGAAGGGCATTGGCCGTGTGGTGTCCGGCAGAGTGGAATAGCACCAACCCCTTACACTCGTACCCCTTACGTTGTACAAGGCGACTAATGTTTTTGAGGCTAAAGATCTAGAATATCCGTAGACTGAAAAATGGACAGAACCTTTTCCATCGTTATATTTATAATGCTGTGATCTCCAACCCGCCTGCCAAGCGTGGAATTTATGGCAATGCCCACTCATTTCGTGGGAGAGGCTCTTAGTCCTGCAGTGGGCTGCTATTATATGTGATGTTGAGGAAGGGGATAAAAAGTTTATTCGGTAATGAGAAACGACAATACCTATGCAATAAAAATACAAATGCAGGCTCACTGATATACATTTACCCCCAAAATTTAAATTTCGGAGCGCAATAAGGTAAAACGTCTGATTGGAATACTGAATGCCAAACCGTTCGATATGTCTAGTTTGGATACATTCAACTCACTGTAATACTCTAGAATTATGTAGCATCCTACTTCCTATAGCCAGAGAATTTTTCGAAATCGGTTCAGCGGTTTTGAATATTGTTCCTACACTCCAACGGACTTACAAAACTTTTCTTTAAGTATAATAATGGAATTTTGGCGTTCATTGATTATCCTCGTTTTGTACGAAGCATGATTGTGAATTACTTTGTTTTGACCCTCTTCCCGACGTTTGTGAAAGGTGAAAGACATTGTTAGTGAAAGGACCACAAGGCTAAGGATGGAGGAACGTGATTTACTTCAAAGATATCAACGCGAGAGTTAACAAGTACAATTAGATTGAAGTTACCACCGCTTCATAGCCAGGGAAATATGTAGCTAACAGTATCGATACACTAGACACCCTCCAACTTCCTAATCTTGCAACCCACGCGGTCCACTTACGTCATCTAGTGTGGGCGTCTAAACAATTACTCCGCAAACAGCGCTAAGTAGTTAGGTAAATAATTTTGAACTACAATTACGATCCCGTGTGGCAAGGACCATTAATATTAGGCGCCTACGGAGCGAATCCGGAGCAAAGCAAGAGATGTTTCGCACGAGTTTTGGATAATAGCAGTTCGGCGATCTCAGTTCAGATAAACATCTTAATACAAACTGCGTCCTAACTTATTATTGGTTAATGCTTTGTGTAGTGTATAGTGTAGTGTATTTTTGATGGAATTCCATTATACATACATTAAATACATATCACGTTAAATTAATGTCAATAATACAAAACTGTCAACACATTTTAAGGATGTGTTCCGGGTTCCGGGTCTCATCAACAAAGGTAGATGTTCAACATCAACCCTGTAGGAAACTCGGAACATACCCTTAAAATGTGTGATAATAACCGCTATAGTAAAAAACATTCTGTAGTCTTAAATTATCCATTAAATAAATAAACTACATAAATATATTTTACATGTAATTAATTGCTGTTAAACTGTGAAATGAACTAATAAATAAAATAAATACAGGTCACTTGCAACCTATCCGCATGAAAACATCTCATGAATAACACATTTGCAATAGGTGTTTTCTGTGTGACTGTGTCGTCGCAATATTGGAGTAAATATGTGGTGGAATAAATTCTCACACAAATGAAATCGAACCCAAAAAATACTTGGTCAACAAATCCCGGTGTAAATAGGATTGCCAACCCTACTATATAATATAGTTTTCTACTATATTAGGAGTCTACCTACTATAAATTCTAAATTAAAATATAGTAGGCGAAACTACTATATTTCATTAGCACGACATTACCACCTACCGCAAAACGGAACGCGTCCATAAGATCCTCAAAAGAAAAATTTTCCTAATGCAAATCGAATATTTCAGAACGATCTTGAATCTTGACATTTGTTAGACGTCACGTCAAATTCAAATAAAACAAAACAGCTATGGTCTAACAGCTAACTATGAAGCTCAATGTAGCAGAAATTTAAGAAACGTAGATTTTATTTAAGAAACCTACTATTTATTTTTTGATTAATTCCCTACCTACTATATTTTTATGGCTTCTAAACCCGAAAATACTATATTTGGTCAAAAAAAGTTGGCAACCCTAGGTGTAAAGTACCAATGTCGGTAAGAAGCATTATTCAATGGCTGTCCAGATGATTACCAATTTCCTCGTAACCCTGAAGTCCCCGCTGTGATGTTATTTCGTGAAAATGGAATTCCGTGCTACATGTGACGTCAGAAACCACTATAGGTCAAATCGGTTTCCGCCACTTTGCCCAATGACACACTTTGCAAACTCGTTTGTTCAATGGCAAAGCGGAATTGGTTAACATACTTTGTTGCAGTAGATTTTATTCTTACTTTTCGTTTAATCTTTTCATTATGATTGCTTTTAAGAATTTCATAATTACATAATAATTTAGTTAAGGGAAGTGTCACCAAACGCGCTCCATACAAACGAAGTTTGATCTTATTTTCAATATTAACCAATCAAAGCCAATGACATTTTGTAGATACGATTTAGGAACCAACACATGAAAAACAAGAACAATATAAAATTTTGCTCTCGTCCGCGCTAAAAAGGATATTGTTGTTCTCACAACATTTCAAGCGAAACCACATGAGGTTTCTGTTTTTAATCTAATTATGCATTCATGTATGCGTTGTGCGACGATGTTGGCATAATTGTGGAGATTTTGAGCTATTTTTCAGACTTAACACTAGACTTGTTAGATTATTCATTCATTTGTTCCATTCTGAGTCTAGTATTATATACGAGGTCTCAACAGTTTCCGGGCTGACCTAGACAGAATATTTATTAGAAGTTAGAAGTTTATAACGTGAAAGGCGTGATGTTACGTATATGTATGATGTATGAATATGTTACTACTATACTAATATTATGACGTTTGTATGTTTGTAAGTTTGGATGTGGGGTAATCTCCGAACTTAATCGATTTCGAATATTCTTTCACTACCAGGAAGCTGCACTATTTCCTAGTGTCATAGAGTACTTTATATAATTTAATAATTAAAGGGAACCGCAGGATAGTTTAATGTTTACAGAGATTCATACTTAGAGCGTGTGAAAATCGCAAGAGACGACTGGTTTTTTAAATTTCTGTAGGGCCACTCCTTGGAAGTCCATATACTTATTCCAGCTGTAACCAGATGTTCACATCAAATATAATCAGTCGTTTGTTTTTAACTATTCCTCTACTCATAGGTATCCTTCTCGATTGACGAATTTCGATACTCCAAGCATAGGTAATGGGTTACAATAAAGTCATTAATAATATCATAAGCTTTCTACATGTTCAGCCAGTATTAAGAGTCATTCAAAATTGTCACAACAATAGCTATCATCAGCTTGTTTACATTTTTTTACACAATATAATCAGGTTTATACCATCTTCCACGGGTTTTATTCATAAATCAACATTGGAGTCCGCAAAATTGAAATTAAAAATCCTCTACGAATCCTTCCCGGAAAATGAATCAGTTCTGGTTTCGTTAAAATTCGTATACCTAATGTGTTGCCAGGGCAATTTGTATTCTTTTTTATATCGATCTAAACGAACGAAAGATAGAGTTTCCGGTGTCACGAGAACTAAAATGTTTGGAAAGCAGTAATTTCACATAAACAAAGCATAATTTGAATAGAAGAGTAAAAGCCATTGCAAGCATTTAATCTTCCAAGTTACATTAAGAAATTTCGCGTTCTTCTTCAATGGAATTAATTATCGCCATCCAATAAATGGGTTGCCAGTAATGGTTTTCACGCAGCTTCTTGTGACATCGATAAAAAACAGCCATGAAATACTCATCGCGCTAAGAAAATGGGGCTGTAAAAGTTGCAATCCTTTGTCCGCTGCTCATTTTGTCTCTAGAGGGCCGCTCATTGTCTCTGACCGCGTACGAATCCATAAATTCTAGACGACGACTATTCGGTGGCACTGCAACCGATTTCCGGCCAATTTCGGAAGACATCGGGTCTTGCGGTTGCTATATATTGCTCGGTTGGATGTCTTTGGCTGCTGTGCACGATCAACGTCAGTGATTTAGTATGACCTTGTCATGCTAGTAATTGGGTGTGTAATATAATGAATACATATCCTAAAGTATTCATTATATTATTATTACGTACAATGTCATCGTCATTATCCCAAGGCCTTTATTCTACTTTACTTGGAAAACCATCTTAAACATATAAATGAAGCATTTACGTTGTGATTATACCTAAATTTTTGATTGTATATGAAGAAAATATAAAAATTACACATATTTCCAAATTTCGCCAGAAAGACGAATAAAGGGCCCAATCTTGTAACACTAAAGTAGTCTATGGAAATGCAGCTCTGGAGTTGAGTATTGAAACGTACGGTGATGCGCATCCGCAGCCACGCGCGTGAATGCGTTTTACGTGCTGCGTTCCAATGTGCCAATCACCTTAACGACCGACCACTTTGACCACGAATCACTTTGACGAGCTGAGTGGTTCAATGGTCAACAACCGGTCTGCCACGCAAGAGGTCCCGGGTTCGATTCCCGGCCGGGCAGAAATTGAAATGATGAATTTTAGTTTCTGTTACGGGTCTGGGTGTTCTATGTATAATAAGTATGTATTTAAAAAAAAAAAAAAATGAAAATAGTATATCAGTTATCTAGCACCCATAGTACAAGCTTTGCTTAGTTTGGGGCTAGATGGCGCTGTGTGAATTAGTCCACGAATATTTATTTATTTATTATTATTTAATAACATTTTTCAAGTCAGTCAAATTCTTTGTTATGACTTTTATGAATGACGTTCTATGAGGTTTTTTTAAAAGGGATTTAGACTTAGCGTGGTCTTATTATACCTTTGTTGACGAGTAGCTTGATATTTCGACGCAGTTGTGCATCATGGTCACGGGGCGACTGCCAGGTTCGGAACCCGGAACTTAAATAACCTAAAACTAAACTAAATTTAAAAAATCTCGGGCCTCGCACAGAATAGCGATGCTTATTCGTTGCACGAGAAAGCCGGCACATGGGTCACGCGTCGCCTCCCTGAGCCGTTTACTGAGCTATAGCAGGGGTCGACACAACATTGTCTTATTTATGTCGTACATTTACACAAACATAACTCATGTCTCTAGCAGTGTGGTGTCCGGCAAAGTAGAAGCTTTTCCAGGTAAGATATCTAAGAGTTTCCGTATGCTGGAAAATGGGCAGCAGCGTTTTCCATTGATATATTTATAATACTGCGATCTCCAACCCGCCTGCCAAGCATGGAGATTATATGGCAATAACCACCCCTTTCGTGGGAGAGGCCCTGAGTCCTGCTGTGACTGTAATGGGCTGTAATGATGATGTTGAACGTCATGTCGATTTCCCGTAGGAGAAGACAGTGACCACATTGTTCCACTTACTACGGGCCTGACAAACCTAATAATAATAGTATAGTAATACCCAGTGGTTTAAAAATACGGGGTGTACGTTGATTATACTCTTCCCTAAATCTGTCGTCTAATTCACCTCTATAAAATCGGAGGAACTACACACGATAAGATGTACGTTAAAGTAGGGAGTTTGAATCATTGGAAGGCACTGCGGGAGAGCTGTACCCAGCAGAAATAATTCTAACGACTGATTTGATGATGAGGTTGATTTCTACTATTTCTATTATCTTCAGATTTTTGTACGATAATTGACGCTAAGCCCATCCCGATCTTTATTAGTTTTTCTACTTCATTTTCTAATCCAATTTAGACGAGTCTGGACGGTAAATACTTATCAGACGATTGTATTCCGATGTCTTATGTCTGATAGTCTTGAAATATGTAATTTCATATTACTTAGAAAATTACAGACGTCCATACAAACTGTCAACCGCCATTTCACCCCCTTAGGGATGAAATGTCGTAAAGCTATTAAACAGGTATATGTTCATATCTAACCATTAGCCTGTATCAGGTATAAAATACTCGTATAACTTCATGTCTATTACTTTGAAAATGACGGACTTTCATACAAACTGTCAACCTCTATTTCACCCACTAAGGGGTGGATATTTACTGTTTTAAGACCTTCCCTTATATAAACTACCAATCAACCAACTCTATGTTTTTAATTATCAATGAGTGATGAAATATTCAATAAACGATATTTTTAAAACCATTAAACCCTTTAGTAAATTGTAATTTGTCTACATTACGTAGACAATGCAATATAAAATTCACGCACTTTCTTCAGTCCTTACCAAAGATAATATCTTTGGTAGTATAAAAGGTGGTATAAAGAGCTCGAAAATGCTTTGCGTTGCTTCGAGAAAAGGGTGTATAGCCGTGTTTGTCTGCTCGACTTGGTGATTTTTCTTCAGGGGTTGAAATAAGAGCAATTTTCAGTTAACCTCCTATTTGGAGACTTTCAAGCAAAATGGCTGAGTTTATAGAAATGTTCCTGAAATTTTCCAGCACTAGTGATATTATATTATTTGCCTAAACCATCGTAAATTTAAGAGTAATAAATATAAATCCCCAAGTCGAAATAGCATTTTAGGTATTTATAAATAGTCAAAAGGTGATTTATAGAATAAAATGGCAAATTCAATAGATATTCAAGTTAGTACAATATTTGTTTCAGGCTTGGTATTATTTATCTGAATATTCCTTTCTATTTATTTACCTTATTGTGAAAGTACCATCGATCCAACCGAATAGTAACCTACTGTGAAACCCATCTACAGCAAATGTCACCACAAATTGCCTCAAGAAAAATAATTACAACACTTGTATGAAAAGATTCCACACTGTATCACGTTTCAGTTGGCTCGATAGTACATATTTTTGTAGAGTTTATAACAAATTATAATTAAGGCTTAACTACAAGTCTGTCAACAAAATATCGACACAGAGACGCAGAACCGCAATTCAGCGAATTAGTGAGCCGAGTTCACGATTTTAATTAACATCTCTTCCCCTAAAGGATTCCCAGAAAGCTTTTGATTGAAAACCTGTTTTCTTTTAATAGGCACTAAAGATCTAATCTGTAACCAAATAAAATCGGGCGGCAATTTCTGTTTCATCATTCTCAGACTCTGTTTTAATTTCTGGCAAAGTACACACAAATTAATTAATCTTATAAATATTATTACAAACAAAACTTGGCTTGAGAAAATACAGTAGGTATACCTACAGGAGGTTATCAACCAACCTAGAAAATTAAGTAGAAAATCTTCGATAGATTTTCGGCTGCGAGCCTAACGAGATTCGATAACAAATTATCGCGCACCGCTTTTATTGAAATCCCAGACAAGATCAAACTGCCCATTTGCCTAGAAAAGGTCGAATCGTCTCACGCGAGGTACGCGCTACTCGCTACTCGTAACTCCAGTTTCAGTGCTGCCAACGTAAAATTTAATTATGTCGCTGAAAATACAAATGGGCTCATCAGTAATGCAGAGCACGTAACCTAGTTTCCACTTGCACACTTGAAAATAATGCGATACACAGTGCATCTGTAGGGATGGGGCATCCATTGTGCCGGTCCAGGCTGTGACAGGGGACATCCCTTAGCCCGCTCACAGTCGCGCGGCGACCGCGGTGCTGGCTGGAACATTTCACAGTTCGGAATTCGAACGCGACCTCGGATGTCCTGTCGGCTCAGAGCGTTTTGGCGGCAATTTCGAATTGAAATTTGAATTATTAACGTTTTGAAATAAAATAGTACGGGTTTCTTTGTAAATATAAATCATAGTGATAATTGAATTTAACGTTGTATTGTGATTAATGTCTTGTATTTAATTCTAGTTATTGATATCGACTATAATGTAGTGTTGTAATCTTAGTTCTTGTTATGGAGATAACTTTACCAAGTGTAAAAACGATACGTGTAATGTGTTTATTCGTCTTCTAAGTTGAAGGTAAGTGGGAAAAATTTAACAGGTTTTGGAAAAGTGATTTTCCAGAACTTTTCGAATAGCGTCTGCTGATCTCAAATATATTTTAGCTCTATCAGCGGCTGTTATCTGCCACATTACCGTAATCTAACTGGCAGTTTATTTTTTAATTTTTCGTCTTATTTATTTATCATTATCGCTTTAAATATTGTAAGATAAAAAAAAAATACCACATTGAAAGAAAGGTGACTATTAAGACTCGCTTAATTATAGCATATTTTGTACGTAAAATTAGCTTACCGCAACTTTCTTTTCTTAATTTGAATAAGAACAGACATGAAACGGTCTGTGGGATAATAATCGTTTGTTTTTATGAGAAGCATTTGGAGTGTTTAAAAAACACGGGAAATTTCTAAAGATGTTGCCCGATAAAAATGTTTTTGGCAACATCTTATTTTGAAACCGTAGCAAACTGGCTGGTATTGCAAACGTCCATAGGCTGCGGTGACTGCTTGCCATTAGGTAGGCTGTAAACTTGTTTGCCACCTTAGTGGTATAAAAAAAAACAGGTTTATATAATATAGAAACATTATTTATTTGAAATTGAGTTTTTGTCGTAAGTGTAACGTGTTATAGAGGCGTGCAACGCATTGGCGATACCCCAAGGTGTAGACATTAGTCTATAGGCAGCGGTGACCATTTTCCATCAGATGGCCCGCTTGCCTGTTTTCCTATCATGTGTCATAAAAATGTGAATAATTTCCTGAGTAAGTCGAAATTAAGTAATATATTTCTTCAGCACTTAATGGTATGAATTCAAAATGTGGAATTTACTATGCGCTATTATACTATCGTTAAAGGACCGGCGGATAATTGAAGGAAACTTCATGTTGCCCATTTGATTGTTAGCTCTATTGAAGTTAAGTTAAGCATACAAATTTGACTTTAAAATAAAAAAATCGCTGCTATCAGCGATTTTTTCATTTTAATTCTATAATTAAAATACTTTTTTACACAAGTTCCACTAAATAAAATAGACTTTATCAGCATCAGGCAATATCTTATGATAATTCATTCGAAACCAGTCGCAATATATTAATTTTACTTTCATTACAATGAAACTTGTGTAAAAAAGTGTTTTCATTCTATCATACATTGGAGTTCTATCAAGAATGCATTCAAGCTATTAAGTCCTTAACATTCTTTTTTTTTTTTATTTCAAACTTTAACTAAAGACAGAAAACTGTGCTATTTTTGGTCTTTTTGTAGACATTTTATTACCTATATCCCATTTTTATTACATAACTCTCCATATACTAAATAAAGCATTTTGAATTTTTGTAATCGTGATAGATGGAAACCCGGGGTATGATCTACATATCGTTTTATCACCAAAAAGAATCGAATTTTAATCATCATCATATCAGCCTACCGACGCACACTGCTGGGCATAGACCTGCCCCAGAGATCTCCACAAAGGCCGGTGCTGTGCCTTCCGCATCCAGCTGGTACCTGCGGTCTTGACCAGGTCGTCGGTCCACCTTGTGGAAGGTCTACCCACGCTATACGATTTTTATAATCATTGAATTGTAATCCGTATAAAATAGGTAGATCACCGCGCATGTTGTCGTCAACGCGTCAAAGCCATATGCATAGTGAAATGTTATACGGTACATTGCGTGCGGCAACAACAAACACTCTGTAACAAAGCCGACGATTGACAGTTAGGAAATTGAACCCTCTTCCCATTACGTGTAGACACAGTTTAGCTTATTTACGTTTACTTACAATTTCTTAACGTCTCAACTTTGCCGAAATATCTACTCAACTTTGGTGCAGTAATTCAACTTTATCTGAGAATATTAATTATTTTTGGGAAATGAGATTTCTAACGGAAACTAGATACGGCGTTTCAAATAAATGAGTTTGATTGTTTTGACGTTTTGTCACAACCATATGTTTATAATAATGTTGCCACCTCTGGGATGGATCAGCCATATATCAACTGGCGGCTTTGGATTCGGTGGAAAAACGTGCAAAGAAGATAATTTGTGACCCGCTATTGATTAAGGCTAGGCTGCAGAGCCTCGACAATCAGGTTGCGCGTCTGTCAGTCTTCTACAGGTTACATTTCGGAAAGTGCGAAGCAGCTGCACGACCTCATTCCGACGGCCACTTTCCGTCATCGGGAGACGCAATCCGGGCGAGCGCTTCATCGTTATGCCGTGGATCTTCCAGCTATCCGCACGAGCCGCTTTGGCACGACCTTTATAATACGTACGCGTTGAATGCGAGTGTGTTCCCTAATCAATATAATCTGGATGCCATCAAGGCTAGAGTGAATAGGCTGTTTCCAGACGGGCATGCTTCATCATCGGCCGCATCGTCACTTACAAACAGGTGAGATGGCGGTCAAATACCTGTCTTGTCTAAATATATAAAAAAATAAAATAAAAATAATAATAAATATGCATGGAAAATTTCACATAGCGCCATCCAGCCCCAAAGTAAGCAAAGCAAAAAGTTAGGTAACTGATAAACTACTTATAGTTTTTACATACTACACCCAGACCAGGCTCGGACGGGAATCGAACTCGGAACCTCTGCGTGGCGACCGGCATGTTAACCAACTAAACCACTCAGTTCGTCATAATATTAGCTTCATACATAAATATTAGTCATAAAAACCTAATGAATTAGGAAAAGTTCTTAAACATACATACATGAATGTAAAGCCTGCTGGAAGAGATTTCTTTTAGAAATACGTAGCGCCTGTTGTGCCATTTATTACTTTGCCTGTTATTCACTATGTATTTCCTGTGCACAATAAACTGTTAAATAAATAAATAAATGAATCATCTCAAAGGTTTATGGTACACCTCAGTTACTATTGTCATTTTTGGAGAAGGTCATTTATTTTATCTCCTCGGATTATCCAGGGTTCAGGGTGCTATTGCCGCGCTTCTGCAATGTGATGTTTGCGGGTTCGCGCGTCCATTGCTTTTAGCGACGATTCGCAAACTGGGTGCTTCGCTTGTACGAAGAGTGTGGGTCGGCTCCATCAGCATCCTGGCTTGGTTTGCTAGTCCCCATCATGCAGCTTGTTAAGTTGCATGCCAAAAATAGGTTTCATGTGATATAAAATATGATATTCGATATCTACAAATCGCCCGCCGTCTGTTCCTCTGAATGTATGTATGAACGCTTAGATCTTTAATCTACGCAACAGATTTTCGACAATAGACAGAGTGATTAAAGAGGAAAGTTTTGTAGGCAAGATAAAAGGGCGTGTAGGGGTAAAGTAGGTGTAGGGTGGGTGTAGATGTAGGGTAGGTAGGATAGGGAATATGGTAGGCGTCGGGCCCGCTCGTACATAGTATAAAACAAGGTCGCTTCTATATTTGCTTAGATATTTTAAACTACGCAACGAATTTCAACAATAGATAGAGTGATTAAAGAGAAATTTTTATAAGTAAGAAAAAATAATAGGTCGCTAGTTGTAATTAAATGTGAGTCTGGTAGTTGTAGGTACTTAAAATCAACATTTTCATGCATTCATTAATTAATTATTACAATTTTCATTCATACAAGTAAAAGTTAAATTTATAGTAAGTACGTAGTCCGAACAGAAGCAAGAGGAACACCCACTGAATCTCTTAAGACTAATTCGTCCCGATTTGAAACCGAACTCCTTCAAGTTGAATCCTTAAATGCCGGTCTAACCCTTCCCGAAGTTTTTCAATTATGAACTGCATGGGCCGAGGGATTTAATACTTACTCGCGCACTGATACGATCCCGGAACTTAATTTGTTTTAATTCTGTTCTCCTTCCACGTCGAAGATCTTGTTAAGTCGTTCCAATTCACTCACGCGCTGACGATCATTGCCAGTAGGCGATGTGTTTATTCGCAGGAAACATTGCTGATGTACTCGTTTTGTACTCGTAAGCGAACGTGTGTCCCAAATTTTAAGAGCTTTCCTAATGAGTTTAGGGAAATGTCGTGTTTAGGGAGTTATTTTCACTCCTTTGTTTGGAACATATAAAATGTTCTTGGGACAAACATGTTTAGTATAGAGCGATGACAGATCTGTTAGTAGATGCCATATGGATTGGCGACAGCGGTCATTCACTCCTGCTCACAGAGTACAGGCAGCCGTTATTATAAAAAAAAGTAGGTGGGTGCAAGAAAATGCAATAGAATATTTTGACATAATGTTTGTAAATTCTTCAATCATAGTACATTTCTTAGTAATTACCATGCTTTCAACTTTCACATCAACTTGAAACTCGAAACATAACTACTAAACAAAATTCGAAATCAGCATCTGCTACGAAATGCGTAGTCCGTAGCATAAGCGTAGCCACTGTGCTCTACAGTAACCTATACTGTATAATCTGTCCAAACTAATTTGTCCTATTTGGTTCAGCAAATTATGTATTTAAATGGATAATGTGCAGCAGTATTAGTTGAAATTTACATTCTATGTATTTCTTGTATAATTCAAGACATCTATACACAATATACGTAGCGTGATTGATACGGCAAGTCGTGATTTTGGGCATTGTTTGTTCACCAAATCAGATAAGTCAGAAGAAACAGATCATAGGCAGACTGTACAGTAGCCTATTCTTTGCTACATTTATGATTCACGTCACGCCAGCGTCGAAGTGTAATTTTTTTTTATCATATTAATATATCCAACGCGGATTATAATCTTCAGCTGTGTTTACAGGATTTATTATCACAGATCCAAACATACAACATACCTACAATTTTTTGTAGTTTTGTGTGCAATAAAGAGTGTATCTATCTATACACAAACTTTTATAGTTCACAGATCCAAACATAGTAACTTTTAGACGAATAACCATATTTATTCGCACTACACATTATGTGGGGTCCAAAATTAGATCTATAAAAGTTTGTGCCTTTAATTTAATGACATCAAATTTTACAGGATTTCTAATTTTGGACCCAACATAATGTGCAGTACTAAGAACCATATTATTGCAACATTGTGTAAATTCTATCTGTGTAAAATACCCATTACCCGCTCACCGTGGAAACCTAGAATAAAAGTTGCCTACCTAACAGTTTCCCAATTTGGTAAAACGTGAAATATTCCTCCGGGGTATCACGGATCAGCGTTCTCCAGCCCGAATTTGGTCGAGGCGCAAGCATGCACTGCGATTTTATTTTTTAAAACCAGTCCTAGATTCGGCCCGAGGCATTTTCGGTGCGTACAGGAGAGGGAATTGTGCTAAAAATATACGACAAAAATTGCAATTCGCGCTGTTAAAATTCGTAACCTGCTTTGTGGGGTCACTGATCCATTCTTGCGGACGCAGCCAGCGCGTTTTCCCCGGGGCCATATTACTAGTTACTGAAATGAAACTTGATATTGAACTTTATATTACTAGTTACTAAATTGACATCGTGCGTGTCCTCCACAGTATACGAAGTAATTTGTAGCGAAACTAGAGAGTTAATCGAATCGATTCTCGGCCCAAATTGATTTAAATTGGTACACTTGAGGGATTTCCGAGGGCGGGACTGTGACACCTTCAGTTTCCGATTTTCATGCAAATGGAATTGATTTCCATTAAAGAATGGAAAGGTGACGTCATCTGGAATGGAAACTTTACAGGAGCAGTAAAAAACTTAAAGGCAGTAAAAACTTAAACTTAAACTTATATAATTACATAAGGTAATTATTATTATACCATTACACCAACTTAAGATACAATTTTAACACAGTTTAGGCCGTTTTGAATGGCAATGAGTTAAGGTTCGTATTTAGCGGGCCTAAAATCTCTAGATAAAAAAATTTCACCAGAAGTTTTTTAACACCGTTTTGTTCACCAGCTCCTCATATGATAGTACCTATTATATTTTTTAAGAATGTTATAATATATGTAAAAAACATTGTGAAACCTATCAAACCAGTTCAAAAATCTCCTAGAAATATCCCTACATATGATACCTAAAATATAAGTTTTCGAGATATTTTTAAAATATCATATTTCAATTCAAGCGTCAGACAAATCATTCATATTACTTTGATTTAATTACGCGCGTCACAAACCGCAATTGACGTACACTTTATGCTTCATTAGGTCAGAGGGGAATTCTTTTTCGCCTCGCAGGGAAGCCTTGCGATTACAGTAAACTTTTCCCTGCGGCCTAATTGCCTATTCAGTGACGGGTCACAAATCACAATAGTGCTCGCCTACGCCTTCGTTCTCCCTTTTCCAGTTCTCTCTTTCTAGTATATTTTCACAGTAAGAGAGGCTTATATCCTGAGGCCTTATCATTGTTTGCTCGCAAGATGTTTTGTCCACCGACTTCAAAACATCCATGTTTGGCTGGTTTATGCCACATTATATATATTTTAATATTACTTTGTTCTATTCATATCTGTATTTATTAGTATAACGGTAAATTGTGACTTTTTCGTTTTATCAAACAATAGTTGTCTAAACAAAGTAGCTATGCGTTCTCATAGTGCTCGTCTGATAAGTGTAAGCTCTAACGTTTAATACAGCTCTATAGTTTTCTAATTTCTTTCATTTTGACGAAGGCATAGTGCCAATAAAAAAAGAAATAATAACAATAATCTTCACGTTGATCGCGGAATGAGGGCTCGGGGTCCGCCTTGACAATGATCCCGGATTTGGCAGATCAGGTAATTACAGTGGAGCGACTGCCATCTGACCTTCCTGACGCTGCTACGAGGGGAACCTGACCAGATTGGATCATGGTTACACATTCAGTCGCCTTAATGTGTAGGTTTCATCATGATGTATTCCCTCACCGTAAGAGCATCGGTTAGTGTTCAACAGTGAAGAAAGAAAGAAAGAAAGAAAGAAAATACATTTATTACACATAGCACACCACGACACAATAACAGTTACAATTACAGACAACGGACACATTAACATTTAAAATATCTTAATAAGACAATATAATGTAGTCTCCCATGACACTGTCGGTGCCGCAGCGGCTAGCGCAAATGGTACCCACTCAGCATGTGCTGTGAGGCGCATGAAACGACTCACAGCGCTGGTATTCTGTGGGCCCATTGTTTGGGTACGTCACGGACGTTATACTAAGTAAATAAAATAACTAAAAATAAATGAATACATAAATATAAATAAAACATATGTAGATATGGTAGATAAATAAATATTATTTTAAACATCACGGCACATCTGCTGGCCGTTGCTCAATCCACCACAATTCCTGCGGCATCGCTATGTATGCCATGGTGCAGGCGGCGGGGCAAGCTGGGAGGGGACGCCGTCTCGCCCCGCACCCCGCCCAGCCTACCCAGCCACCACCCGCTGCCTAGACGCAACTAGATCCCACCCAGCCCAGCCAGTCTCCGCCTACTCGCCGGCGCATACGCATCTGTCCGGATATGACGTAGGCCCAACTCACGTGGTTACGGAAATGAGTGAGTGGGATCTGAACCTGGTACCTCTCGCTTACGAGTCGAATATCTTAACCACTCGGCCACCGACTTGGTAAAATTCAGTTACAATACGCCCGATATATTTCATTAGACAGAAAAGGCGTGACGTAGTGCATGTTTGAATATATTTCATTTTGTACAATTGAGATAGATTTTAGAAATCTCTCGACGATTTGTGAAACTGCCACGCTGCACGGTTTCTGTGTAAAATTGCGTTGAAAGCCCCCACATCAGAGTGATAAAGATGAATTGTGGGGTACAGAGCTGTGCGGTTTGTCGGGCGACAAATATTTGACCAGATTTTCAATACAAACTTTTCATTCAATGTGGTGTTCATTACAAACTTTTCTTTCGTTCCAAATAAAATCGTTTGATGATTAATGATGATTTTACAATGAGCGCTGAATGAGCGTTTGTTTTTCAGTTTTTTCTCGATCACCTCGGCATAATATTATCTATTTTACTCGTTTATCTCAAGCTTAATTGGCACATACTACATTTAGTACAGGCTCAGAATTATTTCTTGGCGGCAAAATAAAAATAGCTTAGATAACATTTATTCCGATGGTCTTATGACGTTTGAAGATCAAACCATCTGGACGTTTTTTATTCATCGTATATTCTAATTTGCTAAAGACCAATAAGGATCAATAATCCCTGACCCCTTTGACAGAGACAACGTGCGGGGAACGATCTGTACTTCTCACCCGTGGATCTCAATGAAACGAGTATTTTAACATATAGATTGTGAGGCGGTGTAGTGGAATTTTTGTTATACTTGATAACGTAGGAAAACCTACTGCGCCCTCTCAGTCTAATACAAGGTTTAACGTAATCTTTAAAGTTACGAGAACCGAGAATAAGTGCAAATTGTCACTTCATCTGGCTGGAGGGCATCCCACATTACGCTTGTCGAGGCGCAGTCTCCAATCAAGAACTCGTTTACCCCAGCGGTCGTCAGTTCATCGGCAGATATGACCAGCCCACTGTTACTTCAACCTACCAATGCGGATTATTTCGTTGCGAATGTTGTCCTTCATACTCCGCATAGCACATTTCATAGCACGCCGAGCGACCTTGAGCTGGTGAACAAGCTGTACCGTAAGTGTCCACGTCGCGGCACCGTAGGTCCTGACAGGACGTACTGGTTAACAACCTTTGTTTTTAAGCATTGCGGTATGAGTGACCTTATAATGCAAAGGAATACTCACTGTTGTGTTTGGGTTAGAAAAGCCACAGCACTTTGGCAACCATATTGGTTTCTACCACAGAACACTGAAATAACTTTATGGTTTATATTTTCATGGCTAGGATTATTTTATTTTAAGCCCAGACTAATGTCCCATCACTATTGAAATACTGCCGAATAACTTTTAAATAAAACATCTACGGACGTAAACTGTTTCACACGGCTATGCTTTTATTTTTCACAGAGAATCGTTTAAATAAATTGTTTGTTCAGTCCGACGATACTTTCAGAAAGCTTTTTCAACAGTGACACAAATTTCAAAGTGGAAAAAAGATGCATTCGTGGAATTTGAATACTTTATAAACACTGCACGTAGTCATTTGCGGTTCTCATTCGGAACAAAACTACCATTGTTTTAATTAAAATTAACTCATTTTGCATTGTGTTCATTTCGGATTTGTCATTTCGAATTCGTGCAGTTTTCAGGTTTTGGACTTGTTTGTGTAATTTACTCGGTATAGTTGTTCGTTTGTATTTTAGAACGGTTTCTTGCGTTTTACCTATCTATGTGTTTTTCTTTGTTCAAAATTGTTTATGAATGGGTGTTTATGAATTAGTGTATCCTGCGTTTTTATTTACAATACAATACAAAAACTCTTTATTTGCACACTAGATACATACATGGGATAAAATACATATTTAAGTAATTTTAACTCTGGTCTTTACATTATCTTTTACTTTGGCTAATACCTACATTAATATCTTACTTACACAACTGATACACTGTTAATAACCAATTAATCAATAACATAAAGCACTTATAAAATAAGGTCGTGTAATACCTATGTGTCGACATCCGAGTTTTCAAGATACAAGATCTACAGTATCCGTAGGCTGGAAAACTGTAGGCTGGCACTTTGATCTCCAACCCTTCTCCAAGTGTAACAACCTTCTCTTACGTGGAAGAGGCCCTAAGTCCTGCAGTGGACTGTTATGGGCTGTGATGATGATGGGGTTTACGCACCAGAATACCAGCATGATCTTGTGACTCGATAAAAGTACGCGCCGTAAGAATGGTTATATATCATGCACACAAGTGGTATTGAGCCTAGCGGCTCAATTAGCAGACTTTGCAGTCTGCGGAGAGATTTTGCCTCCCATTGCATGTTCTACCGCTAGTACAACGATGTTTGCTCTGAGGAATTGTTTGTCATTATGCTTAAAGCCACGTTATATCACAGCACTGCTTACTATCGACAAGAATTTCATTCCCACCCTTTGGAACCAACTGTGTCGCAAAAGGAACTTGCTCCCAAGGAACTTCCTAATAAGGTTGTGGAATGAACTCCCTGGAGAGGTCAACATGGAGTTCTTCAAGAAAAGGAGTGAAAAGGTTTTACGAAGTTGGCAGCACGGGAGTGATACCTCTGGTATTGCAAACGTCCATAGCTTACTGCTTACCATGAGGCAGGCTAATTTCAAAAAAATTACATGCTGATTATTATCGAGGAAACCCGCGAACACTCGTGCAAAACCGGGCGGTCATTAAATTAAGTCATTGTTATATAGGAAAATAATGAAAATTAATGTATGGCAAACTTATGCCAAGATTTTTATTCGTCATAGAACGTCATTCATAAAAGTCATAACATACAATTTGATTTCTGAAGGATTGTTTATTTTCGTTAGTTATGTAAAATATTATTAAAAAATGGACAAAACAATTAAAAAGAAAGTGCGGGAGATCATTTTCAGCATGATTAATGACTAAATAACTGAATGTTTACAAGAAGGACTAACAAGGACAGATTATCCCCAGATTATTATATGTACCTATAGATACAAAATACATTTTCGTGTAAAATAAAAAACAGTAGTTGCTATGCTAACGTAATCCTAAGTAATATATGTAGTAAGTACAATATGAGCAAATTAATTTTCTTAACTTAAATAACATTTCTAAATGGAGAGGAGTCAAAAAGTTTTGTTTGTGTTTTAATTATTCAATGAAAATCCTCACTTTCTGATGAAAAGTATTCCGAAATTGAAAAAGTTTTCAAGGGTTGAGGGAAGGAAGTTGTTTAGTTTAAGATACTTTCTTGGATAATAACGTAAGTATAAACCGAGAAGGAACTTTTTTGTGAGGTCAGTCTTATAAGTAAACCCTTGACATCAAGTAAACATCAAGTAAATGTTTGATGTGATCTGAGGCGTCACAGCATATCTTCGAACTTCTCGTTTAATAAGAAGGAATTTCACTACGTAGACTGCATCTATACCTATCTTCAGAATTGCTATCAATCAGATACGTTACTATCAAATAAAAGTATCAATAATAGTAGGGTGGGTCTTCCCATTCCGATTTTGATGAACATATTTTAGGTTTTTGTTATGGAACTAGGGTGTTGTTATTCATGGCATCCACCATACAGAGGATCCTACTTTGAAGTTATGTAAGAGTATCAGTAATCCTTTAATTGAATTTAGTATGTAACGGGATGTAAAATGTACTTAGTGTACTTTAGCCACAAAGTGGTGGACAAATGTGACAAAACGTGGTTTAGGTACGCTATATGGTCATCTTGACATTAATGTGCCGGTTGTACATTTGCGCGCAAGGGCCGGGGTCCGAACATGATCCAGGCTTTGGCAGACTGACCTCCGTGTCCCTGTTAACAGGGGAACCTAACCATATTAGATCTGGTAACACATTCAGTCGCCTGAATGTGCAGATTTCATAATGATGTTTTCTCTCATCGTAAGAGCATTGTTTAGTGTTCAACTAATGTACATAACTCAGCAGAGAGTCAGTATTACATGGCGGCAATGGGATTCGAACCTGGTACCTCGGGGTACGAGTCGCACCCCTTAACCACTAGGCAACCGACGCTCTTACTTAGCCCATAAAAGTTCACTGCTGGACTTGGATTTAGGTACGCTAGATATCAATGCGAAATATAAAGCTTTAAAACTTTTATCCATAAAACAGACAAGAAGAATAGATTTTCACAATGAAAGAAGAAGAGGGTAAAAAGCACAAAAAATTTAAAAAGTCGTCTATATCGCTGCTTCCCGGAATTGTGCTCAGAAAGCTGTCTGCGTCGCCTCGTTGAATAGCTTATTATCTGTCTGAGGAACGAGACACTTTACCACTTTCATTAATGGTTATCATAGTAATAAACTTTCCGAGATCAGGAGTACCACAGATATTCATCGGTGAAAAGTCGTCGCTCCCACTCTTACAGCACATGTACGAGTACAAGAGATTACATTTGACGTCAGCTGACATTGGGTGACATCGCTAGACAGTCTTCGGCATTTTCGAAATTGTCAGGCTCGTTTGGCTCCCATTGAAAGGGAGAGGAAATTCTACGGAATAGGACATTTCTATAAATGTGTATCAAAACAGCGAGCTGACTATATATCGCTAAACAATGACACAAGATTCATGTTTCTAAGACCTAACAATTTTGCAGTTATTAAGGACGATAGACTTTTTCGTTACAGTCCAGTTTTTGACTTGGTATTCATAATATTTCAGTGTGATTTTAAGGACGTTTTAAGTCCAAAATCTTTCCTCCTTGATCAGGAAGAAATAGATTCGTTCCACCGATGACCAAAGGGTAGGCACATTCCTTGGAAATTATATAGGCTTTGCCATCCAGCGGGGGAATGCAGGCAGCCTTTTTGGCACTCTGCCATGTGGTAGCGATCTTGACTATACTTATATGGAAATTTAGGTTGTTAAAGTGCCTACGGAAATAGTTTTAATTGTTTTAGGTGTTTACATTGTTGTTGTAATATTTTTTCCTAATTATCTACGGTAATGCAATTTGTATAATCGAAAACTACAGTTAAACGTTTGTTTCTTTATGGCGCTCGGCGGGGGTATAGCTTTCATCCACCTGGACCCTGATACCTAGTGGTACCCCACCCCTTAACTATACCTCATGTCAGGCTACGATGTTGGCACGGTTGAGTTTCGGTAAAAGGCTAAGCTAGCCACAACAGTTAAAGCATGTAGCACATCATTTTAGTTTTCACAGTGACAATGCACCTGCGGTTCTGCATTTTTGATACATGACTCCTAAATGCATGAATCGTGGATTCATATAGGATTCTGGCTGTCTCCTCATTTAACGCTGAGTTCAGTTTTGGTATAAATTACTAGTGAAAAAGCTTACCTTCTAAATTACACCGGGCCATGGCATCGGTCCAAGTGGCAGAACTAAGTGGAACTTGTAAAATCCATCGATCTCTTACACGTATTCATAGTTTTGCCGGACGAAAGGTACATCGGCTCCGAGGAAAATTTAAATTATATGACTTGCAGTTAAGTTCACTGGTGGATTTAAGCCGCTTCCACATCAGTTGTAGTTTCATCTTATTTATTTTTCTAGTTTTAATAAGCTTTCAAAGAATTTCGTTGAATTTAATTACAGTGGCTAATCTGTGACGAGTATCTATGTTAACGGAAAAGTGTTATCTAGGAATTGTATACATTTCTAGAAATGTGAATGATTGAGAAAGGTCTTGGCCAGAGTCCAGTGATAGGCGGTAGGTATATATATATACTTAATTATACCTATTGTTTGTACAAGTTCTTATCGAAACAGTCTGGAAAACCCTGTAGAAATATGTAGGAGGTCCAGTCCAGCAAGGGACTGTTATGGGCTGTTGGTGGTGATGCTGTATAAAAAGCGAATGAACGATTTGCAACAACGAAATGACGATTCTGGGTAATTGATCTAACCTATCATATTTGGTGATACGTGGTTTTGATGCTACTGAATCAATTGCGAAATGTTTCACGTACACTAAGCAACTCTTCCCATGTGGAAATACAAACAAATCATTGGTATGAAATAAGTGCGACTTCTAAATACGACTATGCCAAAAAAGTAGTGTCAGACGAAATTCGGCTACAAAAAGGGGAGCTATTCTATCGATCGCTATCAGTAAAAGAATGACGGCTCTCTGCTTCCACCGATAATGATTCTTTTCATATATTTTGGAACTAGCATAATTTTATTTTTGGTATAGGAACCATCATAATAAAGGGTAAGAATACCAGACAAACGGAAAGAATCCTTGATGAGAATGCGAAATTAAAAATAACCATTATTCTAAAGTTTAGAGTTTTTCATCATTATTAAAACCGTAAAGAAATGGTGGAACAGTTAATCTTTATATGAAAGCTCTTATTTTTAGTCCTACTTAAGAATCAGACTCAGAAGAGCCCCGCGATATTTCTTGCAAATAAATTCTGTTATGTTAATTTAACAGACGACGTTTGTCCAAATGAACATCTTGATAGACGTCGGAGTGAGGAATTGAATGCTTTATATTTCCTTTCCTTTAGAAAGGCCTGTTTCGTTTAAAATTGAATTAAAAAGACATTCAAACGATGCTATTAAAAAGGCAATTCATAAAGTTTCAAATTTGCGCACTGTTTTTGCGAGTAAATTTTACGAATGAAATTACCAAATTAATTTATAATTGTTTAGTACTAGTAGACCCGGCGCGACTTTTTTTGCTTACACCTACTTTACTTACCCTTTTTTTTCTTGCTTATAAACCTTCCTCTTGAACCAGTCTACCCATGTCCAAATTCGTTGCGTAGTTTAAAAGATCAAAGCGTACTTAAATACATAGGAACAGACGACGGGAAGCGACTTTATATTATCATTTTTTTTTTATACCACTAAGGTGGCAAACAAGCTTGCGGCCTGCCTGGTAAGCAGTCACCGCAGCCTATGGACGTTTGCAATACCAGGGGCATCACCCACGCGTTGCCGACCCCGTAAAAACCTTTTAACCCCTTTCTTGAAGAACTCCATGTTGTACTCTCCAGGGAAAACCTCTCCAGGTAGTTCATTCCACAACCTTAGTGTGCGTGGGAGAAATTTCCTTTGGAACCGCACAGTTCGCGACCAATTTGGCTCCAAGGTGTGAGGATGAACTCCCTGTCGATGGCGAGCGGTGCGATGAAAGAATGTAGCTGTAGGCATCATGTCAAACAGTTCTTCAGAACAAACACCGTTGTACAAGCGGTAGAACACACAAAGGGAGGCGAAATCCCTCCGCTGACTCAGCGGCTCAATACCACTTGTGAGCATAGTATCATCGACAATTCTCACAGCACGCTTTTGGATCGAGTCACAAGGACCAAGCTGATATGCCGGTGCTCCCGCCCATAGATGAGAGCAATACTCCAGATGGGGTCTGACTTGAGCCTTGTAAAGGAAAAGCCGTTGCCCCGGCGTGAAGTATTGCTTTGATCTGTTAAGCACACCCAGCTTTTTAGGTGCAAGCTTGACCTTTTCTTCCAAATGACTGCGAAACTGGACGTCGCTGGAGATGTCGACACCTAGGATATGTATGCTCTTAGAGTTGGTAAGCGGTGTATCCTGGACCTGAGGAGCTACAACAAATGGAGTTTTCTTGGCGGTGAACGCGCATACTTGTGTCTTAGTGGGGTTGAATCTACTTATAGACTATAGTTTATTAAAGGTTATACAGCAAAAGCAAAAACTTACCGCTAACCCTTTTGTTTAAATGTCATATAGTTCTCGTTATTCTTTATCTAAAACTGATTCTGTGACTGCTATACCAAATATACAGCAATTAAATTCCTTAATTCTCTCTTGTATCCATTGTAAATTCATTCAGCTACATGCTGCACAAAGCAGTCCCGAAGTCAATTAGGCGAATAAAACAAAGAAAATACTAATAAAATAAACAAAAAGTGATTTTAGAATGGAATTAGCGAACAGGGATCGCTATTAAGTATCTCATTGCGATCGCTCTAGAGATAAATTGCCTCTAGAATTGCCATTTATCCATCGGGTATCTCATCGCGAGTTGGATTGAGTAATTTTTCTGTCCCTATGACGAACGGGGGTTGAGATAAAGTTGTCACAAGGGTAGAAATGCTTTAGCAGACGTTTTAAGTCTACTTTATACGCTTCTTTAAAAGATTCGTCCACATTTATGGACAGTAAACCTACTTGCGTCTATAGTTTCAATAAATTTGATTTGATGAATTTTTGCATACACTGGAATGGGAAATAATTACTTACCCAATTATCTACTTAAAAAACTTTAAACTTACAAAAATGCAAAGTGGGATATTAGTGGCATAGTATATTACGGTCGTTAAATATGGGTCTACACATATAACCTTTTGAGTAATCCTTGCAATTTCTCAATCCTTTCAACAGGGCCTTTAATCGATTTGACATGTCAAAAGTTGCCGGGAAAGGGCCCGGGAAAGTTTTTCAACTCCCAACTTCAGATTAATGTCTCCGGTTTAAACAGGTGTGGATAACAATTTTGGATTTCTATAGCAGGATTAATGATCCAGATCCCTGGATGGCGTGACAAATTTTGCAAACTGACAAATGAGTTTGCTTAACAGATTTCTGAGTCCTTGTTTTGTTTAGTTACCATCACAACAGATTGGCTCGATGAGCACTTTAATTCAACTGAAAAGAATGGACATTAAGGCGCCAAAAATCTTCTCTGCATTTGTTTTCCGAGTAGATAATAATATATTTGAGAAATGACTCAATCCAGCTCCAAGAGTACCTAACCAAGTTACCTGACGCGAACTTTGCTAATATTTTACCAAGTTGTAGGTAAATATTTTCGTGTAGTCCTTCGTGTAGTTCCTTTGACAAATCTACAGCGATCGGTCGCTGTCGGGTCGTGTAAGTAATGAGTTTGTTTACTGAGGACACTCCGAGGCCGATGCAGTTACGAATGAGAGCTATTTGTTGGAAGGCTCGAAGGACCAATCAAAGATACTTCCATCTACAAACTATATCAGGATTATGGGCAGTAGGGTAGTGTATTGGCAATCTCTTTGTAACAAACTAGCTGATACGCCGCAATAACGCTAGTAACGATTTCAATACTCTGTGGTCTCGGAATTTCCAACGTAGTTTAATGGTTCGAACATTATACTCGTATTTACAAACATAATAATAATATTATGTTCTTACAAGTTAGGTACATTGCCGTTTATAATACTTGTTTCTTCAATAAATAACTTTTTCTTAGCTCTATTTTTTCTACTTTCTTTTCGTAAAATAAGAAAGAAGAAGAAGTTATTTATCCCTCGATATTTCGAAGCGCTTGCACGAACATGCCGTCATAAGTGATGACAAAGTCGTTATAATAGGTTGGGGAGAAAGTTTCTTCGCATTTTATATGAAAATTCAAAACATTTTTTAATATAGTTTATTTACATTTTACTAAAGTATTATAGTAGGTACCATTTTGTTCGATAACTTTTTGCCATCTTATAGGTAGGGACATGATCCCATGGCTATAGAAATTATGGGGAATCGGATAAAAAAACTGCGTCAAGTAGTTTTGGCACCTGACACTGCCTAAAGAATTCTGAAGAGACCGAAACAGGTGGAAATCTGAAGGTGCAAGGTCAGGACTATACGGCGGATGCATTAACAACTCCCAGCCAAACTCGCTTAATTTTTTTCTGAGTGGTTAAAGATGTGTGAGGTCTAGCGTTATCATGATGAAAAACCACACCCCTTCTGTTGATTAATTCCGGCCGCTTAATCTCAACTTCTTACTTTAATCTTATCAGTTGTTTGCAGTAGAGTTCTGAAACGATGGTCCTGCCTGGTGGTAACAGCTCATAATGAATAATGCCCTTCCAATCCCACCACAAACACAGCATCGCCTTGTTGCGAGTTAACCCGGGTTTTGCCACAGTCTGTGAAGCCTGACCGGCCTTTGACCATGACTTTTTTCGCACGTTCTTGTCGTAAGTGATCCACTTTTCATCACCAGTTATCAATTTCTTCAAAAATGGTTCGGTTTCATTACGTCGTAATAAAGAATCACAAATGAGTACACGGTTCATTAGGTTTCTTTCAGAGAGCTCGTGAGGTACCCAAATATCGAGTTTTTTTGTGTACCCAATTTTTTTCAAATGCGCCAAAACTGTTTTGTGGTCAATTCTCAGTTCTTCAGCTACGTCGTAACTACCGATCTTGCTCCACTATTTCAAAAATAGCATCCATTTTATCCGTAACAGGGCGACCAGAGCGACGTGCATCTTTGACATCAAAATTTCCGGATTGAAAACGCTTAAACCAAATTTGTGCTACTCTCATTAGGTCTATAAACATCGAAAAATTTTTTCGCGGCTTGCGTTGCATTTTTACCTTTTGTAGTAAAATTTTAAAATGTATCTTCATTAGATTCACTCATCTTGACGGTAAGAAAAACAAATGAAAATCACGTATTTTCATAATTTGAATTTGGAATTATCTTCTTTAAAATTTAAACTTTTAAACGATAACGAAACCAGCCAGGTACAAATAGTATAGCCAAAGAGGTTTTATTACAATTTCATACATACTATATGCGAAAAGACTTTTTCCCCAACCTAATATGTGATGATCCTTTTGATCCAACCAATACACTGTCAGTGTTTCTTTAATATAATTAAGTTAGACAGCAGTCTTATCTTAGAACAACGCATTCTTCTAATTGACATTTAGATTGACTTTGTTAATTAGGAGTACTCGTTTGTTTACGTATCTACGGTAAGAATTCTATTTATGCTTTGTTTAGACACTGCTACTATTATTACAGCTTTCTACTTATACGCTACTTGCTAGTTATTTCAATACCCAAGTGAAATTGCATTTCTATTGTAATTTCATCTTGCTTTTGTTCTTCAATATTTCAATATATCTCGCTAACTATGGCAGGTACTGAATGTTTCTTTTCAATTTGAAGTTTCAAACCATTTGTTCTTCATACTTAGCGAGGTTGTTTAATATTCCTAGTCCGTCTTCAAACAAGATTACCTATAAGACAAAGGGGTACCGTTATAAATTAACATTTCGTCGCGTCTTATTTACTTTGTATTACGCTTCGTTACCCAAGTGATTTGACAATCCCTGTAAGGCGCAAAACGCGCAAGCCGGATAGGGAACGCGACGATGGCTCCTGAGCCGAGTCCGTTGTTATGCCAGGGCTTCGATTCTGGTACTGAAATCGGCTCAGTTGCAGTAACATTACAATTGAATCGCATGTCAAACGTGTGATTGTTATTCAAATGACAGATGTTGAGTTCCAACTTTCATGGGTTTGAACTTTTCCACAATTCGTTTTCTGGTACTTTAGTTGCATTATGGTTTTATATTGCTGTTGGTACTCCAATAAATAAATAAATTACTAAGTTGCATATTTCTTAGTTGTCAAACTGCCTTCAATTCTGTCAACGAAAACGTGTCAAAGGTCGAACAATGATTTAACTGCAATTTAACTGGGATGATGCTGGGACTGACTCGATACCTCGATGTAGTTATAGTAACATCACACTTACATCGCAACATAATAACAATTGCATTGCACACCAGAATCGGTACCCAGACCAATAAAGACATTGTCTGGGACTATCAAGTCGTTTTTGTTTCGTATTCTATAAATATTTTCTTCTTCTTTACCATAATTGTACACAAACATGATACTATTTTTGAAATCGTTAATCGAAAGTGAAAACTAGAAATATAATAATATATTGTATGCACTTTTGAGATATAATTTGGATATCGTTGCTATAAAGTGAAAAATAAGGCAAATTTTTAATGAAATTCATTCAATTACAAGTAGTGATAATGCTATGGCGGTGATTTCCGACAGATGAGAACCAATTTGGCGAAAATGTTAGTTAGTCAGTAGTGTGTTTTACAGGGTCAGTCACTCGAAGTGTTACGTACCACTTACAAATAACTGCTGTAATAAGTATTTTTTTTTTATTTTTTAAGCTTCCTTTGTCGAAAACAACATGTCAACTTAAACAATATATGTTATTGATAGATGTAGCCAAATTTAGTCCGGATTAGTGCTTCACACGCTGCACGAACGTAAATGGTTTGAAAATTTGGTTTTCTATGTGAGATATTTTTTGTACTTCAACCTAATCACACCTGTACCACAGAATTTTCACCAGTTTAGTCAGTTAATCAGCGCAAGAATTTCCCTAACACTTAATCTAATTTAATCTTAACTTCAACTTTGCAAGAGATTTATTGTGAGACAAAAGCATTTGCAAATTAACACCTCAACGTCTTTGCCAAAGAAGTTCACTGAGTAGGAACGCGACAGCCTATTAAAATTAATCCTTCCTTGAATAAAGATGAATCTATTAACGTTCATGGGAGAAAACCCATATTTGAACAAATGTAAAATCTACCTTTTACCTACAATCACGTTCAGTATCCTAGAAAAGAAAATAAAGTATTCGCTGTTATTCTGATAAAAGAATATATCCGAAAGTACTTTTTGAGCAAATACAAAGGCGATAGCCAATTTGCATATTACCACCGACGTGTAATGATGTTGAAGTAACGTAGAAAATACTCAATTACATTCTTGCTGATATTCAAAGAATGTTTACATTTCATTACGAAACCAAATAACTATCTTTGAACATAAAGCAGACACTGTTGCTCAGTCTTCCACAAAGAAAATCGCTTATTCTCCAAGTAAAGCATGAAAACAGTATGTTCCCAACATAACGATGTCATTAGAGCTCTTTGACTGAACTTACTACAGTTTATTACCGGCAATACAACTTTATACAAAGCTGGAGTCTGCTTCTTTACGTTTACCTTAAACTTGTCTCTTTATTAAAGTGGACTGATTAAAAAACTATGTTAAGTGTCTTCACTTATTTTAATAAGTTTCAACCGTCTTTTACATTTTCTTATTCATTTTTTTATACACAACTAGCGGACGCGGTGCGACATCGTTCGTGTACACCTACTTTACCGCTACCTATTCTTATTTTTTTTTGCTTATAAACCTTCCTCTTGAATCAGCCTATCTATTGTTGAAAAACGCATTAAAATCCGTTGCGTAGTTTATCCGTAGTGTGCATATTCATAGAAACATAGGGACAGACAGCGGGAAGCGATGCGACTTTTTTTATGCTATGTATTGAAGTTTGTTACACAACACCGATACAACGAATTAAAAAAATACAAATTTGCCTAAAAAAACCCCTGATCTAACCACAGACGAACAATTCGGCCCAGGGCCCCCAAACTAGCAAAGGTGCTAAGAAGGCTGGTCGCGTTGCACCGCTGGATAGCGAGGCTTATTCGCTGACTCAAGAAGAGGCCTTCTGGTCATTCGTAATTTTAGCTAAGCGCTTAGATAATTATATAAGGAATGTGTGCCTGGTCCCCACGGCCCAAGGGTTTCTACGACAAATGGCGCAAATAATAATCGTCACCAAGACTAGCTTATTTGGTGTTCTCCTGTAGCGCAGTTGCAGTCTGGCACCCGGTCCCTGGAAGATGGGACGACGCAAGGGTATCGAAGCATGTTTTTGGATTTCTACATTTTCTTACTATTTTATATCTATGTTTGTTCGTTTATAGTTACTGACTTAATAAAGTTTTGCAGTCCATACTGTGATAACAGAGCTATTGAACATATCACAGAAACGTATTTTTTAAAATTTAATTATTGTCATTATCATCAATTATGATTTCTGGGTTTGTGAGGTGAGCAACGCCTCTTCGTGTTGCTAATGTCCATAGGGCAGCGGTGATCACTTTCCATCGCCCGCTTGCCGGTTTGGCAACCGATTGCCATAAATAACTTTGTGATACCTGATGATTGTGCTACGTCCACTTTTGGTACCAGATCCATGGTGCTCTTTGTAGTGAAGTCTGAAGATTGTGTTACTTCCACTTTTGGTACCAGATCCATGGCGCAGATGAATGCGACGTCTCAACGCGGTTTCACAACATTTGCAATTTGAATCCACTTCGCTTCCGCTGTCCGTTATTTGGATACAGTTGAAAACAGTTCGCAACTACACGAAATGTACGGGTGAAACTACCAAGTAGAAGTTTTGATTCCAATTTGTGTCGGTGAAATCTAAATCATTTACGTTTCAATACAGTGATTTATATATCAGAATTGTTTAAAGTTTATTTAGGCTCATTTCACGAGTATTTTTAAAATAAAATTTACCATTGATCAGATTATTTCAAGCGGTCATAATTGGATGGTAAACATTGTCGACACACTACGCAATAGGAATAAGCACTTCGCCCATACCACCTAATGATCATACAGTATAAGTAACAAAAACCCCCTGAATTTGTAATATTTTTCAGAAAATAATTACAAATGTCTAGAAATCACAAAATTACAATAAAGTGTAGAAAATGACAATCAGCGATGCTTCAGACATGACAGAGTCAGGACCGGAGAATTACCAGAATGCACCTGTCACTTAGGTCTATTATATGCGCTTATTACTGGCTAAATTAAGTCGACTTAATCCTGAAGAAAAAAGCGTTAGAGAAAATCAAAGTATTGCTCATAGAATAAAGTCAATTTTTATATAACTTATATTATGTTACGTATCGATCCGCTTTTTAAAAGGCGTGGTACAAAAATGGATCTTATTCTTTGGGCAATACATTCTACTTTGATATATAATAAACGCATATATCTGGAAGCTTGTTACTTACAAGCCGTTAAGTTACTCACTTATATACGTTATTTCGTTGTAACATTTACGGATGATAAATAACATAAGACAGATCCTGTAGAAGTTTCCGCTTTCTGCCAGAAGGTTGTTTGTTGTAAATTGTTTAACTCACTAAGCCTTTAGGGTGCGAGATACAATTAAAACTGTAACAGATAAATACGAGTACCAACATTTAAGCGAATTTATGTTGGCAGAAGTAATCGACTTAAAATTTAACCTATTACACCCTAGTTAAGAAAAATATTATTTAAATTAAATTAATACAAGTTCAAATAAAAAAGATTTTTCTTATTAAGCTTTTATCGCGCGTTCGCTATGATTAGTCAGAGTATTTGCCAATACTAATCAAACGAGCCCAAACTTGATGGGTTTATCACGCGTAGTTAGGGAGTTCTTATTGCCACCTTCCGTCTCCATTATCAGATCAAGTCGATGGTATAATAACATTGCATTGTCACCGAACTTACATAATGTGCAAAATTTCAGCTCAGTCGAAAGCCTGGAAAGGGGTCAAATTTAACTTGCAAGATTTTACTACGAATAAACTTAATTTAGTTTTACATGTCACTAAAATTTGCAACTAAATTAAAGCTGTAAAAATAGAAAGAATCAGTATGCTACACCATGTGACATAGCGGGTAAATGCTTGCTTTAAATATATTGAAACTACTTCAAACATAATTTGATTATCTTCGTAGATACTATCTTCATAGAATTTAAAACACTTGTGCACAATATGACACAGACTATAACGGTAAACTCCATAACAAAAGCGGGACAAACTGCCACAACGCCGATAAATAATTTGGTAATTCCTCAAAAGCTCGTAATAGCCATGAGTACAAAGGACCTTAATTAAAACCCTTACAAAGATGAAACTTCAGCATTATTAGAGAAAGGAAAGATTAATGAAATTTTACAATTATTGCTAGATAAGATTTGGATCATTTATAAAAAATGCTAAATAAAAACTTACTTTTTTGCACCGAATTAAAAATCGAGATTTGGTTTTAAAAGTCATTGGCAAAGATTACGTTTCTCGTCTCGGGATATTATGCTTAATCTTGGGACAAGTTCGGGCATAATCTCGTGTGCATTCTTTTTCCGAGGAACGTCATCAAATGACGTTTCGCGGAAGAAAATTCTCACCCCCGCACCCCGCACCCCCGTGTTCATCAATGAAAAATCATCCTCCCACATATACTAGTTAAGTTGGTGACCTATAGTTAGTATTGAGTATCTTGTTTATTAAGCTACAAAGTTTAGACGTAGTATACTAATGACTCAATTCAATGCTGCAAAAATCAAAAAACTATTACAAAATGTTATAATTATTATTATCCAGAGATACCGCATTTTGGGGTATAACAGTAATTATGGATAATACTTCCACTGCTAACGTGAATTTATGGCTAGCGTGCAATATAAAAAACGTGCAAAATGCTGCAAATTCTGAAAGAATATAATGAATGAAAATGAATGAAAAATTCTTTATTGCTTATACATAGAATAAAACAAAAACAGAGGAAAAAAAATAAACAAATAAAAGCAACCGGCGGCCTTATCGCTTAAAGCGATTTCTTCCAGGCAACCATATATAATATCGGGAAAGTGATTTCCAGATTCTTATACGACGATGACCTGAGTGGTTCAGTTGGTTAACGTGCCGGTCGTCACGCAGAGGTCCCGGGTTCGATTCTCAGCCGAGCAGGAAATTGAAATGATGAATTTTTATTTCTGTTAAGGGTGTAGTACATATAATAAGTACGTATTAAAAAAAAAATTCCATGTTCCGTATATCCTGCATACTATAATGGCACCAGCCCCTCTGCTCATGTATGTTTACGATACTAGAAGCAGACCTAGCTAGAATAAAACATTCGCCCTATACCCATAGGGTATATACTGAAGCGAATGATTTGGGGAATTAAAATTTCTGATATACCCATAGGGTATATAGGTACTAAAGCGAATGATTTGGGGAATTAAAATTTCTGAATAACCCCTTAATTAGTACCCCATAAGCAGGAGGAGAGAGAGCTCTAAAAAAGAATTTTATAGGGATACATCATTATCGAGATAGGTATCTAATAGGTAGGCGAAAAATCCCAAAAATAGAACCTGCCGTGAGTTCTCCCTAATACGGATATTCACTAAACAGAATACATAATAAAGGTAGTGGAGCTTACTATAACTTACTACTTACTATCCGTTCGCTACTTCACAATTCAGGTTACGTAAAAGGTTCTCTCTGCCAAATCCTTCAAAAGAAGTGGTTGTGAATTTTGTAAAAGATTTTAACTAACTTGCTATTTTCAAAGGTACAGTGCCTGCCTCCAACTTATATATTCAGTATACGGGCGCGGTAGTAGAATGACATTTACTACATAGCGTATTAGTTTTAGTTAGTTGGAGGTGAAGGGATAAGGTAGCCGCCAATGTTGGCAAGCGAAGATGGTAAAGGTGGAAAAGGGTAATTACCCACCAGGCCGGGTGTTGTGACCAGGGGACCAAGGGTGCTAGTAGAATGGCGTCTGTATGGAACACTCCCTTCGACACGAGTATATCTTTCTATTTTAAATGGGGAGAAATCATAAAACGATATTTGAGTTTAATCAGTAAATTGGCTCCATTTCGGGCTACCCAGGCTTGTTTGTCCTCATTAAGTTAGTCAGTTTCAAAAGCTTTATAATATGAAATCTCCCAAACTCCATAAATTGATGCAAATATTTAACTACACCTAATAATTCTCTAATGACTCCTATCCAAACATTAAAATGAATTAGATCACAAGTTCAAATCAATAACGTAGGCGGAACGGAAATTACTGACTTGAGATCTACTTTAGTTTCTGCTTATAGAATTTTAATATATTATGGCGTAATTTAGCTAAACTAAATATTGTTAATGGAAAAGTTAGTCCACTGAGGTTCTCGGCGGTTTAAACAGCACGACCTTATCCTAGGCACAAGTGGAGATTCTGTTTTGCACTTAAGGTTTTAGATACATTATATCCATTTATTCTTAGTCTGAATTACAATATTAACAATATTTACAACTTACATAATATAAATTAAATCTTGAGCATGACATATAAAAGAAAAAGGCCCGAGATTCTTGTCAATTTCCAGTTGTCATGGGTTCCACAACCGGCTTGAAGATAACATTTTTAGAAATGTTGTTACATCGTTGGCGATAAATAATGCACATCGGCTATAGTAGGTGTCAAATAGATTGACTATAGCGGTCGTCGACCTCTTGTTTAGAACTAATTCGTATGCGGTCCGAGCTACTGTTGTAATATTTCAAGGGTCATATTTGTCAAAATTTATGTGGAACTTATTAGTAAAAGAACCATTTTAGTAAATTATTGCCCAACTTCGTTTCTATTAGCAATTGCTGTGACCATTTACAAATTAGTTCCAAGTAAACGGTCAACGTCCGCAATTCTAGTTCGGCTTCGTTGAGCTTCGTTTCTACTGGAAAAAAGTAAGTATCTAAATACAGAACCTCAACAACCTGATATACTTTCTTTGCACTATCCGATATTTACCACAATTTACTTGCATACATAGGTTCAAACAGATTAGCCTCGTCACAATTATTATTAGTCACTTTGTATGACACCAGTATTACACAGGCATTAGCATATAATGCCTCAGTCCCCATGACAAAACGGAAAGAGGAAAGGTTTGATTTTTGTTTGTTTGTTTGTTTGTTTGTTTGTATTGAATAGACTTCGAAACTACTGGACCGATTTCAAAAATTCTTTTACCGTTGGGAAGCTACACTATCCCCGGGTGACATAGGCTATATACCCGTGTACCCGTAGTGGTACCCGTGCGAAGCCGGGGCGGCTGCTAGTATGTCATAAAGTCAACGCAGGCAAACTTTTGATCGAATAATTAATTTAGAACGATTAGATGTGGGAGTTCAAGGCGAAATTAGTTTTTGGAACTCACCCAGAACTAGTGGCTAATTATGTTAAACATTTACGTATAATATGTTAAGACAAAACATTTATAAATATAAATTCTTATCACCATCATTACCATGCTGTTGAGATGATAAAACTATGTACTAAAATTTTCATAGTTAGTCTTACAACCAGCGGCCATTATTTCTTTTGGACTATGACATGGGATCATTCAAGAGGTATATTAGAGGTCTCCTTAGAGGCGGGCAACGCATTGGTAGCCCCCCTGGTATTGCTGATGTTCACAGGCGGCGGTGACTACTTTCCATCCTGTCTGTTTGTCTGCCGTATTACAAAAAAAAAACTCACGGACATTATTATCTTTGTCGTATTAAATTCTTAAGTATTTTTATCGGTTAATGTGTAAATTATGTGCTAATTTACATACTCAGCTTCACAAGTACTCAATCTAAGCAGTATTTTCTGTTGTTACGAAATGTTATTTTCAAAGTTAATATTGAAGCTAGGCTCGTATTGTCCATATCTATACTCTATATTAATATTATAAAGGGAAAAGAGTTTTGTTTGTTTGTTTGTAATTAAACTCACAAACTACTTTAGACAAGTTTAATCGTTACAAATGACGTCCAGATTAGGGTAGCAGGCCATAATTCCGATCTAAAAATACAAAGAAAAGCTATAGACTTAAACAGATAAATTTTAGTATTGCACAAAAGAAAGAACTACCCTATAGAGAAATTAGTTTTAATTGCTTAGATCAGGATTTACAGTCATTACTTTTCTTATACACAATCGCAGAATAGATTTTTTATTTAGCCGACGGTTTTTTAACAACAAGCAAAATTCTATCAAAATTATCATTTGCATTGATCCGCGTTCCAAAATGCGTGATACAACAACAACCGTTATTCTATGAACAACGTGTACCAGTTTAGACACCCGCTGCAACAAAAATAATTGGACGGATCGTCGTAAATGATTCTAAAAACTGTGTAATCTTATCAGCTAGTAATATAAGCTAGATTTTATGTTCAAAAAATTTGACACCCCTAAGAAAATGGCGATATAAAAAAATGCATTTTCGGCTGCAGTTACTTTTTTTTTATGTTATACAGCAGACAAACAGGCAAGCGGGCCACCTGATGGAAAGTGGTCACCGCCGCCTATGGACATCAGCAACACCAGGGGAGTCACCAATGCATTGCCCGCCTCTGAAGAGACCTCGAATATACCTCTTGAACGATCCCATGTCATAGTCCAAAGGAAACACTGTGGCTGGGAGCTCATTCCACATCCGAATCGTACGAGCGAGAAACGTTCTTTCGAACCTTCGCGTCGTGACCAACAGAGGGTCTACGTAGTGGGGATGAGTACTAAGCCCACGGCGGGTGGTGCGATGGCGGAATTGTGCTGTGGGCACCAGATCGAAAAGTTACGGATGTGGTTAGATGGCTTTGTTCCGGACCGACGCGCGACGTTCGTGTCTTTTTAAACTAGTCGTATAATTTTACACACTCCGCAATACGTAGACACTCACCACTATACAAACTACAATTCATTTATTTAGAAAAAGTATTTATTTATATTATGTACCTATAGTATTTTGTAGATAAGTATTATTGTTTTTATTTTTATATATATTACTGGCATGTGAAATCACTTACGTCCATGCTTCACTGAGGGGCACACTGAAAACCAGCGCCATGGCGTCAGCCATGGCTTATGCTGAGTGTGGCCCCGTTGCACATCTCCTTATGGCACAGGTAACGAAGTTTCTTGTAAGCTGTATTATGACCTAATGTACTGTGCCATGTGTGAGATAGATGTAATAAACGATTTTTATTTATTTATAAAAGTTCCTCGGAACACTAATCATTGTACAGCCGATAGAACACACACAGGGAGCCAAAGTCCCTTCGGTTTGCCAGTGGTTCCAAATTGCTTGTTTGTATGGGATCATCGACAATACGTACGGCGCGTCTCTGTACGGAGTCCAGAGGATTAATCAGGTCGGCAGTTTCGCCGGCCCAAACAATACTCCATATGTGGCCGCACTTGTGCCTTGTACAGCAGCAGGCGCTGCCCTGGGGTGAAGTATCGATTGGACCGGTTAAGCACACCAACAATGAATACTGGGGATATTCAGCATATCATTGATATGCAGAAGAAACGTGGAGATAGCACTGAACCTTGGGGTACTCCAGCATTTATAGTCTTGGTATCAGAGCAGCATCCATCGACAACGACTTGGATGCTCCGTCCAGACAGGATGCTGGATACCCAATTGCAGAGCCCCTCGGGGATACCGTACTTCGGGAGTTTTGATAGAAGTGCCCTGTGCCAGACCCGATCAAATACCTTGGCTATGTCAAGACTGACAGCCAGAGCCTCCCCCTTGCTCTCGACAGCCTCAGCCCACCGGTGCGTTAGGTACACCAGAAGGTCACCAGCTGAGTGACCATGGCGAAAGCCATAATGACGGTCACTGATCAGCTGGTGGTCCTCTAGGTATCCGAGGAGCTGAATATTGATAACCCGCTCCATCACCTTAGAGAGCAAGGAGGTTACCGCTATAGGCCTGTAATTTGATGGGTCTGAAATATCACCCTTCCTGGGTATCGGATGCACAAGAGCTAGCTTCCACGAAGACAGCACCGTTCCAGAGATGTAGGAAAGCTCGAATAAGCGCAATGGAGACAACTCGGGAGCACATTTTTAAAGAACAATAGCTGGAATGCCGTCAGGCCCACTGGACTTCCGGATGTCTAGGGAGAGAAGCACACGTCTTATAATTTTTTGGGTGAAACGAACTTCGGGCATGCTGCCCTCACACCGCGAGATGGTAGGCGGTGCAGCTCCTCCCTCATCCAGATTTGAGTTTTTGGCAAAGAGATTACCCAAGAGATTGGCTTTCTCCTTTGCCGTGTTGGCAATAGGTCATCCAGCTTGCGCAAAGATGGAAAATAAGTCCGACAAAAGTTCCCCTCAACAGCATTGGAGAGAGACCAAAAAGCACGACTCCCAGATGGATAGCTGATTAGTCTCTCCCCAATTCCACCAATGAACTTGAATTTTGCTCCAGCCATTATCCTCTTTCTAGACCTCGATACAGCATTATACTTTCCTCAAATTGTGGGTGTTAGGGTCCTTGTGGGCCCGAGCCATTGTCCAGGCACGAAAAGCATCCTGCTTGAGGCGAGTTGCCTCAGCACTAGGCCTGTCGTACCAGGGCTGACTCTTGCCGCCGAGGCGGACTATAGAGGATGGGATAAAACATTCCATTCCCTGCAGTACGACATCAGCTACAGCGGCAGCACAGGTGTTGGTGTCATTTGAGGAAAAGCAAAGCTGTATCCACGGGTACGACGCGAAGAATTCTCGCAATCCATCCCAGTCTGCTGAACCATAGTGCCATACCTTGCGTGACCCACTGGGGCGAGCCCGTTCGGGTATAGCAAGATGCACCTCAGAACGGACTAGGCAGTGGTCAGATGTCCCAAGAGGAGCATCGACGGACACCCGATAACCGTCTGGGTGGGAGGTCAGCAGAAGGTCTAACAAAGATGGATCACGGTCCACAACATCTGGTAAGTAGGTGGGTTCTAATACCAGTTGCGTGAGACCATTGGCCAGAGCAAATTCGTAGGCGGATCTTCCGGTAGGGTTGGTAGGACGGTCCCCTACTAACTGGCGGGCGGCCAGAGACGAGCCGTTTCATCGGGTCTCCCTGGCCCCTGCGCCAGCCTGTCACGCCCACCCCCTAACATGTCCGACACAAACCTGGGACCTACAGAGTACCAATATTACAGCACTCGGACGAAGGGGAATGGCTCACGGATTAATCTGGCGGAACACAGCCCAGCACAGGCCGAGGCCCTACGGGTCTACGGGTCCGTAGGTATAGCCTACGGACGTGGTGCAGCAAGACCCCCCAAAACTTATTTAACTTATTATCTTTTTTTGTGTTTGTTACTGTCAAGATAAACTTTGTATAAAAGATAAACGGTAGGTAGTGGAAGGGTACTCTTCGCGTTGTTTTAAATAAATAAATAAACTCTACCCCTAGATTCATGCGCACAATGTCGCACCATGCAGCTAGTACAAAATGTCATATATAACATGTACATGGTCTCAACGACTCGGAGAGTCTTATTATCCTAAAATTCTCAACTAAGGTTGCGATTACACACTTCCTAATCTAGCACCCTAGATAAAGAAGACTCCACATGTTGGCATGTCCTTTATGGGCAGTCTACACTTCAAAAAGTAATATTTTCACGAGAACAGCAACTTTAAAAATATAAAATAAGCTAATGTTACTTTTCTCGAGAAAATGAATTTGACAGTTACTTTCTGCATATATCGGCCACTGGCAACACTGCCCGTGCAATCGCAGTTTAAGAACCGGCTGATATGTAGGTGGGTATAGGTCTCTATTTTAGTAACAAGTCAGAACTCACGGAGTCAGTAGCATTGTATTAAAACAGCTTAGGAACAGGCGGGCCGTACGATTGTTAGCTGCAATTGTCAGAACCTTTTGTGCCTAGGTCACCTCTTTTTGTTCATGGATTAAAATAGTTTTAGTCCGAGTTCTTTGGATTAAAATAAGAAAAACGGTGTCAGCAGCTACGGAAGGGAGATGAAATAAATTGTATCTGAAAGTAGAACTAAGTAAAGAGAAAACAAAATGATATTACGAAGATTAAAATTAAACAACGTTCAGTCAGCGCCGAAAGTAGCTAAACGAATAGACTGTTCAGAATTTATAACCTTAATTTTTTTTTAAGTTAATTAAATTTTTCCTAAATGGCTTACACTTCTTGTTAGAACGACATATGTCGTGAACTGTGTCCATAGTGAAGTGGGGTTTATGCCATGGAGTAGTGTTCAGAAGCGCAGAAAAAAGCCCCAATCACTTCCATTGGAGTGTGGCATAAAATATAAAAAATATATTTTTTTTTATGTCATACGGTAGGCAAACAGGCAAGCGGGCCACCTGATGGAAAGTGGTCACCACTGCCTATAGACATTAGCAACACTAAGAATATCGCTAATGCGTTGCCTACCTCTATAACACGTTGCTCTGGCAGCAAAAGGCAAATGCCACTCCACTGCCAAAGCCACGGTTCCCCAAATCCCCACCCCATGGAGCACTGGAAACCTTACTCACCGGCAGACACACAATCTGTTTTTGTTATGGATTTGTGTCCAATAAGACGACTAATGTCTTAGAGCCATACAATTATTTCACTGGTCTGATATGATAATGGCGATCTTTAAATTTTTTTTTTATTATGAAATGTATTTTTTCATACTTAATGCACAGACAATTTAAACTTAGAAGCTACATAAATACAAACAATTGTATAGAGGTAGATACAAATGTTTATATTTTATTATAACAGCACCACATCTCCCACGCGACGCGACCGGCGCGCGTGCGAGAGGTGATCCGAATGACTAGCTCGGGCCTCGGCTAGACTGGCTGGGAACGAGGGGGTGCCCGCCTCGCCCCGCCCCCTCTTGCGCCCGTGACGCGTTGTGTTCAATCAATGGATGAATAAAATACTAAATGACAATGCAGAATTGTATTTTAGTATAAGTAGGTAGGTAGTAGTTGTGATGTGGTGTCCTAAGACAACTTACTTACTTCGCTGGCTCAGCAACCTGTACTGGATCTTGGCCTCCGACACAAGAACTCGCCATTGGTCCCTATCCCGCGCCATCCTGCGTCCTAAGACAACAATAAATGTATTTCATTTCATTCATTTCATAGATTTAGTAATTAATTTAAATAACGATTAATTTATTTATTTGATTTAAGTATACACAGCTACCATTATGACTACCCTGAGTAATGAAGCCGCACTTTTGTTATATATACCACTAAGGTGGCAAACAAGCTTACGGCCTGCCTGATGTTAAGCAGTCACAGCAGACTATGGGCGTTTGCAATACCAGCGGCATTACCCACGCGTTGCCGACCCCTTAAAAACCTTTAAACCCCTTTCTTGAATGGTTATGGCTCAGCACAGTGTTGCCTGGGATAGCAACACACTGGTATAAATTATCTTAACGGTTCCGATCATTCCGGACTGTATTTCGCTACGCTACTTTTCATGCTGACTGTATAAACACTGTGTATTACTGTATGTACTCTATGACTGTATTTTAATGAAAGATAAACGGTTCCTGTGTTTTATTTTTATTCTTCGCTACGTAATATCGAGTTTTGCTACTGCCCTGTACGAGACACATCCCGGAAAAATCCTCTATAAATAGTAACAATTCACATAGATTAGAGTTATTTTATTTACAGATATCAGAATCACAAGGTCAATCGTCACAATAAGGTAACGGAAGCATCAATAATATTTTTTACACAATGTTTATATGTTTCTAATAGATAACTTCATAATAGGAAGGTTCATTTTGAAACAAAATTACGAAACTTTTGTTCTAGTTTCAGCCTTTTGTTAGTCTTAGGGACATGTTTCCCATGGATTTCATTAGAATTGCTATTTGCTTTGACAAGTACTAATTCATTAGCTTTTAACATTAAGTACACTAAGTACTTAATTCATCCAAAATGTCTACGATTACTTAGCAAGCACATGTTTGTTGTTCGGTTTCAGAATTCACTTGGTAATTAGCCAATGTAAATGTGTACCATTGAATTGGGTAGAATTATGCTTAACTGTACGCAAATTGAATGCGGATACTATGCGCCTCAAACAGATTTTATAAATACTTTTTTTTATTAATGGTGATTTGTATATAATTTTAAGTGGTTATCTATGTAGGTTATTGTGTCGCTGACTTCAGCTACAGAGGCAATTTTCGAATGTATGGAGACTAATTGCCGATTCCAGTAAACATGAGAATTTACGACCTACACCTACCCTACACCTGCCCTACACCCACCCTACACCTACTTTACCCCTACCTACCCTTTCTTCACTTTCTAACCATCCCTGTATAAACCATACCAACAGAACAAAACAAAAAAAACAACTAGTCAAACCGTTTCCGAGTTTTAGCGAGACTAACGCACCACAATTGATTTTTGCATGTACATGTATAGAATATACATTCACAGGATCCACCATAATATAATAATAATTCATCAGCTAATCAACATGTCAAGGGTTAAACCGAATTGTCGGTATCCACACCATGCATAATAGAATAATCCGTAGATTGCTTTCAAAATTAATGCCCTTGTCATTTTTCGGTTCATTCCCAACTCTGAATATTATCCAGCTAGAAAATTTAATTAAACAAATTCCGCGTAACACATCGCCGTGACCCTATACGGGATAAGCCACATTTGGGAAATTATTAAACCTCCGATACTGACGTGTTGTGTATTTTAATGGTAATATTCTGTCGACGATACTGTCAGGGACTTCGTTATAATCTAACCGATATCAGGGTACCATTTTTAACGTTCACGTTGTCAAGATGCGGAAGCCGGGATTTGACAGATTCTTATGATGGTTCTACAAATGGTATGAATAGAATTCTGGGAAACGGGTAGCTTTTGAACCGTAACAAGCAGTCGTTGACGCCGACAATCTTGTAGAGTCAAATTTTATTAATTAAATAAGTAAATATGCTTGGACAATTCACCTTGGAATCCAAGGACAGTACGAGTACGAGACCTATAAATAGGATAAAGATTAAAGACACCTTACAGAAAGTTCCCTTTACAGAATTCAGTTCCGTCTACTTCCAACAATTTAAACTTTGTTCAAATACATGCGAAGTTTGCGTTCTAAATAACAATAGAATGGGGTGGTGTGGTAATAATTTCTAAGTATCGGGTAGGTTAATAATAATAAATAATCGTCTACAAATTCAAACAGCGCCATCTAGCCCCAAAGTAAGCAACGCTTGTGTTGTAGGCGCTAGATAAATAACTACTTAAATACGCAGAACGTAAAATTCCTCATTTCAATTTCTTCTCAGCCGGGAATCGAACTCGGGACCTCTGCGTGGCAGACCCTCATGTTAACCAACTGAACCATTCAGGTTATCAAATATTAACCCCATGCTTTATATTAGTTTTAGCGATTCTGTTGCACTGATTAAAGATAACTTTAGATAAACAAACAAAGAAAATTTATCCCAACATTTATTATTTAGCCTCCAAAAATAGATCGGGTAAATGACCAATATTGTACATGCAAGCTGCTGGTCCAATATCGTACCTGTACCTGATATTACCCGAAATCGATGTTCCCATCATGGCTGACATTTGCCGTAATATATCCGAGAAACGTGAGCCACAACCAAATCGAAACCTTTGCTGTTATTGTTGCCAAAACCGAGTATCGGTCCAATAAAACAACGGCACTGTGCAAAACGTTCTCTCTCACTCGTGCCCATTGCTAACGAACTCAGCAATAATCCACTCTTTCTCTCTCGAAATAAGATTCAATACTTCCCAACCAGCATCCTTTTTAAGCGAAAGTGTCGTTGTAAAGTTGGTCGATAGGGTACCGTGGCGCTCGCAAGTGTCGATAAGTGCTGAGCAAACAACTAAAGGCTCTAGAAACTTTTGCAAGGAACGCTTCGATTGGATTTCAAGTTTTGAGTGAGTAATCAGTTTTATAAGCGGGAGGAAATTGGTGCGTTTTGTTACTTTTATATCTATTGTTTTTAATATGTCCTGTAATGTAAAACTATTGAGTTATGTACATGAGCAATGGCTAAGCATCGGTTAGGTAAGCTAATGAGCTTACCTAACCGATGCTCTTACGGTGAGGGAAAACATCGTGATGAAACCTGCAAATTCAGGCAACTGAATTAGTAACCATGATCCAAACTGGTCAGGTTCCCCTAGTAGCAGGGTCACGGAGGTCAGATGATAGTCGCTCCACTGTAATTACCTGATCGCCAAATCCTGGATCATAGTCTAGGCGGACCCCGGGCCCTCATTCTCGAGAGCACAACCGGGACATTAATGCCAAGATGATGACTTTACCCTGAAAGAATCAGTGCAATTTTGCGGACTGTACACTTAAATCTGTGCAAACATATTTCGTATTTTATTTCTTGATGTCATTCTTGCCTAGGTCATTAGCTTTTTTACACATGAATATATACAACATGAGATACCACATCTAGTTTCTTATGGTGCACGTTTCTTCAATAATTTAAAATGACAATACAAAATATTCACTAAAAATAATGCGGATCTAGTTTCTTATAATCCACGTTCTGTTTTAATGTTGGTCGATTAAGGAATATTTCCAATGTACCCTCACATAATAATTAAGATTTAAAAAAAATTACAATTTACCAAGAATTTATTATTGTCAACCCTTTAATATTGCTTAGTACGCATGGAAATGTACAATGCACACTTAGTTGTTTCTGTTGTAAGTGAAATGTATGAGAAAATACAAATTCTTTAACCTGAATAATTAATAAAATAGAAGTCTCGACACGCCCAGGTATCACCCGTGAACTCGCCGCGTACGAGAGGGCTTATTTCATTGGGATAAAGCGGTATTTGAGATTGATTTATGGCAGCAATAAATGAGATTAGGTCGCTCGCAAACACTGCGACATCGTTAATCAATCACCGTTTTATTAAGCAACTGTAGCTATGTAGCTAGTGGCTCGATGAAAATGTCGTATCTTGCGAATATTGGTAACGGCAATGTTATTAATGTTGCAAATGTACTTAAAACTTAAGGTATAGCAGTTTAATCGTCTTATAAGAGGTTTTACAAACGAGAGAGGTTTACACATCAGACAAACAGGCAAGCGGGCCACCTGATGGAAAGTGGTCACCGCCGCCTATGGACATCAGCAACACCAGGGGAGTCACCAGTGCGTTGCCCGCCTCTAAAGAGACCTCTTATATACCTCTTGAACGATCCCATGTCATAGTCCAAAGAAAACCCTAGGTAGGTTCGTCCTGACCGTGTGGTCTCCGGCAGAGTAGAATAGCACCAACCTCTTACACTCGTGGGTGTCGTACCCGGCGACTAATGTATTTGAGGCAAAAGTTCTGAAGTCTCCACTGGCTGGAAAATGGGCAGTAGCGTTTTCTATTTCTATATTTACAATACTGCGATATCCAAGCCGACTGCCAACATGGCGAGAGGCCCTAAGTCACACTGTCAATTTCAGTCTTATGTGAACTTGCTAAACATTTAAATTCCGCGACTGTACATTTTTGGTTGGACTTTTTTTCATTAGCATTGAGGAATGCATAGATTTGTATTTTTCGACTGTCGATGTTTTTCTCGTGTACCAAGCGAACAATGTCACTGGGATAATGATGTGTTATGACTATTAGAAACAACCGTTACTTAGTTACCACCGTTTATTACTGCCACGAACTGGTAGGTAACACATATTATATAAATAACCGCGCAGAGCAATATCCGCGTACCCACATTCCAGAAAACCAGTCCTTTATAAACCACAGAATATTAACTAAACTGACGACGAATCGGTATTTGTGGCGTGCCTGGGTGAGGCCTATTTCCAGTAGTGGAGTGCAGTGTATCATATAGCAGTGTAAAATCTGTCCAGACCGAGTTGTCTTATTTGGTTATGGAAATAATGTTTTTAAATGGATAATCTGCAACAGTATTACTTGAATTTCACATTCTATGTGTTTCTTATGTAATCTAAGACAACTATACACAATGTACGTAGCGTGATTAATACGACAAGTCGTGATTTTGGACATTATTGTTCACCAAATAAGACAAGTCAGTCTGGACAGATCATAGGCTGCATCTGGACAGTCATGTTCCATTATCGGCCGCATCCTTATTTAGGTATAATCAGGTGAGATGTCGGTCAAATAGGTCTAACTAGTAGGTATTAAGTAAAAAAATACATGCAGAATACAACCACATTTACAACATACTTACATTTCTTAACCTGAAAAATTCATTTTGAATATGTATCTAAAGCAATGTTCTGATAAACATATTATTTTACCAGTAGTTGCAATGGAATTGGATTTGCATACAAAATGCGGGCACATGTGAATTTAACATGAGAGAATTTAAATTCAACGTGTTGAGATGCATCAGAAAGTAAAATGCTACATCAACGCTTGTTTGTACATTCGGACATGACAGTTAAAACAGCATGTTTATTTTTCGAGACAGAGGAAATTATAACATTTAGCTTTTGCTTTGCAGAGTCCACCACTTGATAGACGGTTCGCAACTTTCGGCAGGAGGCTGTTTACTACTTACCCTGACGTCTATGATGTGGACTCGGTGCGGTGTAGTGAGATATTTCCCCTGAATGACCTTGCACTGGGATACATGGCCGACGTCACGTCTTCGGATCAGCTGATAGCCGATCTAAGACTGGTGCTCTGCTCTGCTTCTGAAAGTACCGTGGTTAACAACCACGGCCAAGTCGGCGGCCAGTGAGGTCCCACGTTGAGGTCCGCACCATTGACGATCTGTTCAGAGGATGGTATACCTCGCAGGGTATCATCAAAACTATTCCAGAAGGTAGTCTCTTCTGTGTTGGTGGAACCGGGAGAATAGTAGCTGATGAGGTTATATTTGATCCATCTTTCAGGGCCTTGACCAGTATGATCTAGTTGCTTATCTACTCACCTTCAAGATGCCGTTCCGGAATTCATCGCATACCAGAATAGTGACCTCTTTCTCCCCTTCTGCCGATCCAGTGCTGAGTACACAGCTTGAAACCTTGCCCGAGCGAACGTCGATCGTCGCGAAACGGAGTATTCTAATGCAGGAAAGCCCTCGTGAACTTGTCGCGGGTTTAGGTCGATGTGCCAGCGCGTCGTTTTTCGGCGACGCCCTATCTCCAAGTACAATTCCATTAGGCCTTCTTATCATGCTGGGAGCAGCTGACATTCTGTGTTCTGTGTTATAATTCTATCAGTATAGTAGTTTCAAAATAAGAAGTTTTATTGTAATATGAAATAAAAAAAGTCAACTTAGAAATATTTTTGTTATTCCCGCTGTAATTAAAGTGGCAGCAGCCTACCCATCCGCATAATATTAAGACCATCTACATTGGAAACATTATATTTTCTCGCTCTTACATTTCTTTACGATCATAATAAACATTACAACCGGTGCTGTTAAAACTGCTTCATTGCCTATCCAATTTACTTTTTCAGTAAGGTACTTTAAAAATATGATATCTATGAGTAGATAATAATGTTTATGAGGAGCTACTTTTAAGTCTTATTTCAGTTACAAGTACTATTGGAGAAAATATTTGACGCTTAATTAGTTTTGTTATCCCACCAAAACATTTCCTGTAAAATTGATTCACCAAGCCAAAAAGTGATTAAATCTCATGAAGGACCAAGCCCCTAATTCTACAAAGGCCTAATTCTCTTCATGGTCAGAATGTATACTTATTTACTTACCTTGCTGGCTTAGCGACCCAAAGTGGTTGGTATATGCATCTTGGCCACCCACACAAAAATTCGCCATTAATCCCTATCCTGCGCGAATTGTTCCCAGTGAGTTATCAGTCAGAAAGTATGGCTATACAATAATATTTTCATAAATATTTATTTGACTCCGGCAACTCGTCATGTATTTTCTTTTATTTGACTAAGAAAGTGGGCATCTCTATGCCCCTGTCGGTTCTGACAGGGTTTTTATAACATCCTGTATTGGTATTGGTAGCTTCGAGATAGCTGAATATTTAATATTTAATGAAATCATATGTGCGGAACTGCGGATAAACAATCCATGAGATGATAAGCGGTCACCGTATCGTCTAGGACATCAACAACCTAATAAGCAACTCCCTCCGTGTTATGTACATGAACATCAATACTAAAAAAACAATAGAATAATAACTGTGATTAAACACTCACTTCACAAATTTGATAGAAGAGTTTGCTCACATGCAAAAGATAAAAATATGGACACCACACGGCTTAAGCAACAAATATTCATTCAAATTTGTGTAAAGATAATTATTATGTATTAATAGATACTAATTAAGATAATAATCTATGTACGCTTAGGTCTTTTAAACTACACAACGGGTTTTAATGTTGTTCTCAACAATAGATGAAGACATGGAGTTCTTCAAGAAAGAGGTGAAAAGGTTTTTTCGGGGCCGGCAATGCGTGGGTGATGTCCCTGGTATTGCAAGCGTATGGACGTGGACGAGGCTGCGGTGACTGCTTACCATCAGGCGGACCGTGAGCTTGTTTGCTACCTTAGAGGTAATAAAAAAAGAGATTCAAGAGGACGTCTTAAAAGCAAGAAGTAAAGTAGATTAAATAGGAATGGGAGAATTAAGCGAACAAAGTCGCGCTGAATCCACTAGTAATGAATAATTAAGATTTCAATTAATAATTATAACTAAAGAAAATACCCACCGTTCTCCGATGGATTGTTGAATAATTGAAGTAATGTTGAAACCGCGGAAACCTTCTGGCCATTTCCACGAAGTCCACCTGTTTAATTTTGAAGGAATAATATTAATTATTTAAATTAGTGAAACACTGCCCTTCAGCCTTCAAACGATCTCAAACCGTGTGAAGCCTTTAATAAATAAAGTGGGTAGCTAAATGTAAATGAATCCCTTAGTGCTAAGTAGTCGAGCCTTGGGTTGCTCTGTGATTAGAGTATTTCCACGAATACTTTCTAAAACTTTCTACAATCATATTACAGCGAAATACAAAAGTTTTAATTAAATATAATCATAACACAAAACAATTCGTAATTACAATCATCAATATAACATTTAATTCATACAAATAATTAACTCAAACTATGTATTTGGTTGGTGTTACAATTCCGGTGACGACATCGTGATATTAATACACAATTAATATTCAATTGGCAATTAATTTCTACCGAATCTGATATTGTATTAACATGTGTATCTAGATGTCTAGTTTTCTATTACACTGTTAATGTAAATGCTCGAAAAGTGGGTAGATACACAACAACCACCCAAACTGCAAAGTCAATATTTGTGTTTTACTCACAACTGCAACTTCCATAATACATTCTCACATTATTCTCTGTTTAGAGAACTTTCTAGAAACAAAGTTCGCTTAATTTCCTCCCTCATACATGTTCATGATTGGTTTCCTTTGTATCTTTCTCATACAAAACAATAGTCTGCAGCATTATCTTCTATATCTGTTAGACAAGACGGTATAGAACAAAAGTTGAAGCTGGGTCTTCAGTGTTCTTGGCACGATGCCACGCCTCCACTGCAATTGCTCGGGAAACAAAATTATGCGGTATCACGTAGTATATAGGCACCTACATATGCAAACGTGTTACCTTTTTGAATCGCATTTTGATGTAAAATCAGTGAAAGTTATAATGCCTCTGTTTGTTACATATGTTGGGGTTATCTTGAGAGTTACTGTGGCAACTTTCATAGCATTGCTGGGTACCGATTCTGGTATGCAATGCAGTTGTTATTATGTTGCAATGTAACTGTGATGTTACTATAACTACTTCGAGGTATCGAGTCAGTCCCAGCATCATCCCAATTAAATTGCAGTTAAATAATTGTTTGACATTTGACACGTTTTCGTTGACAGAATTGAAGGCAGTTTGATAACTATGCAACTTAGTAATTTATTTATATTTATTTATTGGAGTTCCAACAGCCATCCATATACAACCATAATGCAACAAAAGTACCAGAAAACGAATTGTGGAAATGTTCGAACACATGAAAGTTGCAACTCAACATCTGTCATTTGAATAACAATCACACGTTTGACATGCGATGCTATTGTAATGTTACTGCAACTGAGACGATTTCCGTACCAGAATCGAAGCCCTGGTGTTGTAAATGTTAGATACCAACCTTTTGACGCTTTATGTCAGATTAGCAAATTGCTGAATGTCAGATTATAGCAGAATGCCACATTAGCGGAATTTCAGATTAGCAGAATGACAGATTGATTTTCCACAGGAAAATGAGTTGCAGTAAAAACTGAAAAGTTGAATTGTATAGTTGAAACTGATAGTATAATGTTTAGATCGATGGGCGTTCCTGAAAAGATGCGACGTGTAAAGTTTTCCTAAATTTTAGGAGCTTGGTAATTAAAGCGACCATATCGCCATACTATACAAATTACAAGAACAGTTTGAGGTGGGTTACCGCCACATATTAGATTAATTTTTATAGAGTGTATACGCAAAAAAAGCTGTAGTAGCCTGCTGTAGATTGTTTCTTTCTATTGACTTCCTTGTTTTGATGATCTTGCTCTCCATGCAACCTTACTCGGTGTAATTTATTCTATCTTTACTTTTGTGTTCGCCAAATCATGGGTTCGGTTTGTGTTTCTTTGGTGGGTTTTGTTTGTTTTCCCAACTTCCTGCTTAATATTTTTCAATGCTTCTCGATGTTTTTGTTACTTATTGGACTATTTTTGTTTCAGGTAATTAGAATATTCATCGACAATTTGAGTACTGTAGTGAGGTAAGTGTAAAAGTAACGAATGAAATACCTAATTGTGAAATAATGATTACATGGTTTAATCTCGTTACTCCTGAGTAATTAGTATTCGTCCACACGTTCACACCAATTTTATTTTTTATCAAGAGAGGAATTATATGCCTGCTCTGTATGTCCCAGTAAAAAACAAGATCTGTGCACATCTGTGAATATAACCATATTTTCACTAATCTCTGTCTATCATTGACCTTTATAAACTGACTACGTTAGATTATATAGTTACGAATTTCATAATCTTACTTATTACCTACAGTCATTACCTAATTTAATATTCCGCACCTTACAAAGCCTTATATGGTGCTGTGGTCACATTTTCCGATTTTAAATGCAATTACAACTGCAGGGCTTAGTATCCTATACACAAGTCTTGTGCTTACTGGAGACAGTTCTGAAAGAGATGCAGCAAAGGACTCCCCGACTATCGCCTCGGGCTACGCGTCTCGCGAACTGAGATGTTTTAGAAACACTAGATGAGCTCTCGGACTATTAAAGTAAAGTCGTAGTGAATTTGGCAATCTGATTATACTATGTGAATGGAGTACACCTATGTAATTGGTTTCTGAGCGGCTGAAATGAATGCCCACTAGGTGTCTAAAAAAGCTCACCGCCAAATTTTCTTTTATGTGTTCTTATTTTTGCATGTTAGCTAATATAATTTAGATATAAGTAAGTGGGCTTTTGGCCCTCAACAAATTTTGCTTCAAAATTCTGGATCTTGACTTCTGCTCGACTCTCCCGTCTTCGGGAGCCTTTCTTATTTTTTAAGGGACCTATTTTAGTACTCTATACGCCAAGATTATATGTTTTTATTTTATACATATGATATTTTACTTTTTTATTCAACACAGGAACACAGTCAACTCGTCGTTTATCCTTTGCTATGACTTCCAGGGTACCTGCAATTCGAGTAAAAAACATACCCAATTAGACCGAAAGCGTTTCATCCGCGCCTAGTGTCCGGCCATAGATCATGTTCATGCAAGAGTAAACCATTATTTTAACCCTCTTCTTCATTGTGCCGTCCGTTTCACAAAATACGAGTGACAGGCAAAATACGCGGCGGAAAAATGTCAACAATAAAACGACTTTTTCGAACCCAGTAACATTCGCTAGGTTGTACTAGACTAACGAGTATATTTAGAATCAAATGAACGCATAACTTGTTGAAAGCTAAGGAATGGGTCGTATGGTGTTCATCTCTGCACCAAGAAACACGCAAACACGCTTATGACATATATTAGAACAATGAACATGTATTAGCACAATGAACAACATTCAGCCTATACATAGACGGGGTATAACTAGTTGGCACAACCGCACTCTCTGACTGTCGGGAATGGACTGCCCAGATTGGCAGATTTATGAATGACAGATTGACTGAATGACCGACCGAACGAATTATCCCCGGAGCATATACGCTAGAGGTCGCTTTGCTTGCCAAAGTATTCTCCAAATGGAATCTATAATCTGGCCAACTTACCGGCCGTTCGAGCATGCATCTCATCTTTGCATGCATCTTTGACTGCATCGTCACTTACCATTAGGTGAGATGGCGATCAAATGATTTTCTAGAATAACCTACTAACTTTACTAAATCGGTGTGCATGCCAAACAGGACATGTTATGACTTATGTACATTCATCATCACAGCCCGTAACAGTCCACTGCAGGACTTAGGGCCTCTCCCACGAAAGGGGAGGTTATTGCCATAATCTCCACGCTTGGCAGGCGGGTTGGAGATCGCAGTGTTTAAATATAACAATGAAAAATGCTGCTGCCCATTTTCCAGACTACGGAGACTCTTGATCTTTACATTACATTACTTGAACACTAATCAATCCTCTAACGGTGAGGGAAAACATCGTTTTGAAGTTTAAAAGATGTTTAAGCTTATTCCACTCTACGTTTGCATTATACCTATCATTGTCCTCCTCCATTAATGCTTTCTACGTAGCTCTCTGGATGTAAAAATATCTTTCCACCGATCTTTCATCAGAGGAAAGCGATCCAATCTGTGCTTAAAACGTTTTCAGTTGCAATCCAATTCTATGTATTTGTTCACGATGGAACAATGACGGTTGTGATATTCTTTTTATTATACTTATATAGTTCTCTACTAATAATAAAACTCTTTATTTAATATAAAAATACAGTAAGGTACACGTTAAATGACGGTTGTAATAAGAACATAACAATTTCTGTTACCCTGCTTCCCAAGCTAGGAATAACCTGTGTCTTGGGAATCAGTGAAATCCCCTATCGCGCCACATCATATTGTTTAGATTATGAAATACAACTAGAAACTTATAGAAACAAAATAGATATGATATAAAAATAAAAACTAAATACTTCCCTTTCTAACAATATGCCATATACTAAATGCTTTGACAACTGCACAGAATTTTAGGGTGATAATACACATAGCTCTTCCAGCATTCCAACAAGAATCTAGCCAGCGCAGGGCCGCCATTGGGGCGTAAGTCCGCCTTTGAAGTGAAAAGTGCCGGCAGCCGGCGAGTCTCTGAATAAAAAGCTGAAAAACTCGACGAAAAGACGAGCGCTCGCGCACTGGCGCACTCACATGTGATCGGAGATTACTTCCTTACTTTGGGTTGCATACTTCGTGCGGGGAATCGGGTCTTAGTACAGGGGATGATCTAAATGAGAAGTGGTGTAGAAAAAGAAACAAAGAAAATAAAATACTCGCTTTGCGATGTATAAATATTCGTGGACAAATTCACACAGCGCCATCTAGCCCAGTCCCAAACTAAGCAAAGCTTGTACTATGGTTGCTAGATAACTGATATACTACTTAAATACTTTAAAATACATACTTATTATACATAGAACACCCAGACCTGTAACAGAAATTAAAATTGATCATTTCATTTTCTGCCCGGCCGGGAATCGAACCCAGGACCTCTTGCGTAGCAGACCGTTGAACCACTCAGATCGTCTATATAATATAACTAAAAACTATGGTAATATAACTTTCTTGTTCAATAATATTTCTTTTAGAAAAAGTCATTGGTCTAACCAAACACGTATGAATTAAAGGGTGAGAACTAAATGGATCCTTATATTTATATACAGTATAAAACAAAGTCGCTTCCTGCCGTCTGTCTCTATGTATGTATATTATGTACGCTTAGATCTTTTACACTACGCAACGGATTTTAATGCGGTATTCCATAATAGATAGAGTGATTCAAGAGAAAGGTTTATAAGCAAGAAAAAAGGGTAAAATAGGTGTATGCGAACGAAGTTGCGCAGGGTCCACTAGTTACCTATAATTTGTCTTTCTTTCAAAGTTTAATTTTAGTTCTTGAACTTCGATTTTCAGACATTTATGTGTAGGAATCGTCTCATTTTTTATATTTATCGCAGAATGTTATTTTTTATATTAGATACCTATAACATTATCTGATAGAATTTTACTTAAAAATGGATCCTTTTAGTGCAGGAAGCAATCCCGTAGCGTTAAAATGGAAGTTTCCAAGAGTCAGAATGAAACTGAATTTTCCAGACCATTTTATTTCAGCCGACATCGATAGCACGGGAATAACTTTTTGATATATTTGACGTTGTTATTTCGAAGGAAATGTGGTTTTCCTCTCGTATTTCATAAAATTTGTAGGTGTATTAACTGTACGGATAAGGTAAGAGTAATTATTATTACCTTTTTTAATATTTAGCGAAAGAAACTATTACATATTAGGATGTAAAAAAAATAGATCTAATATCTATATCATAATAAATATATAATATCTAACTGAACCGTTTCCACAAATTCGACTGAAATATTTGGGTTATTACTAAATATAATAGTATCAATATTCTGTATTAACACATTAAATTATGTAAGAATCATCACAGCCCATAACAGTCCACTGCAGGACTTAAGGCCTCTCCTACGAAAGGGAAGGTTATTGTCATAATCTCCACGCTTGGCAGGCGGGTTGGAGATCGCAGTGTTTTAAATATAACAATGGAAAACGCTGCTGCCCATTTTCCAGTCTACAAGGACTCTAAGATCTTTTGCCTCGAAAACATTAGTCGCCTTGTACGACACCCACGAGTGTAAGGGGTTGGTGCTATTCTACTCTGCCGGGCACCACTCGGCTAATGTACTCGGCTATGTAAGAATGTTAGGTATTAATATTATAATATAATAATTATTCTTTATTCTAAACAACATATACAATTCAAAAACGTAATTAAAAATGTTAAGTAGGTACAATTATATTTTTGGGAAAATATTACACAAACAGGAAATTTGTTGCGTAAGTGAATTGTAGATTACAGTTACCACTTACCATCAGGTGGTTTGTATGCTCGTTTGTCACTGAATAGAATAAAAAAGTATGTTCTAAAACAATGTGACTAATATTCTGTTTAAAAACAATGAAATTATTATTACAGAATTAGAACTGATATAACATTTTTACTTGTAAGCCACGTTACTTGACCTCGCAGCGTTTGTTCAAAGGAAATCAGAGACCCAAAAACCAATAGATAGTCTCATTCACAATGAATAAGTTCCAGTAAATTACATTTCTTCCCGTTTATCCGTGGATGATATTATTGACGAATCTTTTCGCGCCATTCACGGAACTTTTGCGAATAGGGAAACTTCCCTAATTTGATACAGCAAAGTTTTGGTCTGAATAAGGTATGGAAACTGTATTCCCTTCCGTGTGTAACTCGTAATATTCTCCGAGACTTCGTTACAAGTCCTGGGGCTTTTTGAAACCTTGCATCCACAGCCTTCGTCTTCTAGTGCTCGTCTTTACCACAAATGTGAAAGTTTTGGGCCTATGAGATTTCCCTGGAGAGTACAACATGGAGTTCTTCAAAATAGGGGTTATAAGGTTTTATGGGGTCGGGAAACGTCTATAAGCTGCGGTGACAGCTTACCATCAGGCAAGCCGTAAGCTGCAAACAGCAACCTAAGTGGTATAATAAGAAATATAGGGCCCCAAGCCAACATATTCACTGAAAGGAATAAATGTCTTATTAGGCAAATTTTCTGGGTTGCCATGAGGTGGGCCGTTTGTCCCTATTTATTATTTATTTATCACTTTTGCATAAATTATTACAAGGGTGGATTTAAAGGTCAGTAGCTGTATCTACCAGTCTACCCAAAAACTAGTAAGTCATAAAAAGTATAGGCGGTGCAATTGTACTTACATAATTTCAAATACAAACAGTTACAACTATTCACAGACTGAAACTCAAAGTATGAATAAGAAAGAAAATACAAGTTAGCAAACAATAACAAGTAGCAAAACGTACTGAAATACCAATTTTAGCCAAGTAGGTATTCCTACGAAACATAAAGGAAAAGAAAGAAAGGAAAGAAATTAAAGTAGGGTATTATAAATAATTTATAAAATGTTCCCGAACAGCTATTAGACGTGAAGTCTCTAACATCACTGCGAAAAGGTTTATATCGTCGTACCTTAATAACTGAAAAACTTCATAGAAACAAATCTAGTGTCGTTGTTTAGCGTATATAGTCAGCTCGCTGTTTTGACCATGAATTTGCGTCGGAGGCGTGTGGGGCGGCGTGGGAGAGGTACTACATAGAATGGACAAGACGCCCACTCCCACGCATTTCAATTCAGTGTAATTCACGACTCACACGTGATAGGGCGGCGATTCTTGCGTGTATTTTTTGAGTTTGTCTACAGCAATCGATCCATATAAAAATTGTTGTAATTTGGACTAATTTAAAAATTTAATATGTCGGCCTCAGCCCGTGCAAGAGCCAGCAACAAATACTAATCACGGCGATCGTCGGAAAGAGGATGCCATGGGCCATCCGTGGGTACCACTATCACCGTCACTGAGCAAGCGAGGCGGTTTCGAAAGTGTTAAAGAAGACTTTTCACGTTCCAAAGGCCATGTGTTCCGACACAGCCCTATCCGATTTTATAACTCCCTAAACAATAAAAAAGAGAAAATGACTTACCTATGTATGATACCTTTACCATATAGACAAATATAAATTGCGAGCGAACATAATAAACGAAAAATCTTAAACTTACGAACGACATACCAACCTTCTGATTTAATACCATAGCATGTCATAAATTTGTAACTCTGAAAAAACTTGCCAGGGCAGCATTAAGTAGTAACTTTGGCCCTTGGCTCCCCTCTGGGATTATGTGACGGTGAAGTCACTAAGAACTTTGTTAGTTCTACGTGTTCGGGAACTCAACCGCTCCTACCCTGTCCTGAAACACAGCAGCGCAAGGTAGCTGAATAAACGTTATATCTATTTTAGGTACTGGAATTTTGATCAAGTCTACATCTTAATTTATGTAGGCCACGTGCAATACTTGTAGTTGCGATTGAGTTGCCTGCTCCTTTGTTGTAACTTATTACTTGTATAATAAAAATGTAACGATTTCATTAAACGTTTTTACCTTTTCACGTCATTTCAGAAGAACTCCATGTTCGTCGGTGGCCTAGTGGTAACGGGGTCCGACTCTTAAGCTAGAGGTCCCGGGTTCGAATCCCATTGTGGCCCTGTACCAATGATTCTTTTCTGAGTGATATACATGTCGCAGCCATCTGGTTAAATCAGCCATTTAATGAGAAGGCAAGTCAGTAAGTTGAACGCCGGCATTCAATTGAATGGCTAAAGGACAACTAGCCAAGTAGTTGAATGTTACGTTCAGCTACTTGGCAAAACGTCATTTAGCCGTTTTGATAAAGGGGATGTTTAATTAGAGTGACGTAACTTATGTAATAATGAAATTATTAGTGGCAACAAATTCATTCAGTAAGTATAAAATTAATTGTATTGCGAGTACTTATGCATTTACAACAATAAAAACTTTAAATATGCAATGGCACGACACTTTGACAGTCATTTATGTTTTTAATTATAAGCATAAATAGAAACTGAATAAATTAAGTTATCATAATTCTCACTCAAAGTTCTTAATTCTTACTTAAAACACAGGTATCACAGTTAAAACGAAAAAAATACAAAGACTGCTGTGCGAGCTCTCTAACGCCATATTTGTTTTAGCACTCCCAGCGCCGAAGTGGATAAAATCTGAACTACATTTAAATCACCTGCCTGATTTAGCGTCAGCCGTCTTAAAAGGGCTAGCTTACTATAAGCCAACTAGTTAAACGTTGAGTGTTGCTAGTTCAATCATCAATCGGCCTAGGCATTCAATTGAATGCCGTGGATTAATCAACGGACTAGCCTTCTCATTAAATAGCTGATTTAGCCAGATGGCTGCGACATACTATATATAACCAATGCTCTTACGGTGAGGAAAAACATCGTAATGAAACCTGCACATTCGGGCGACTGAATGTGTAACCAATATCCATTCTAGTCAGTTTCCCCTGCTAGCAGGGTCACGGAGGTCAGATGGCAGTCACTCCACCGTAATTACCTGATCTGCCACATCTTGGATCATAGTCACGGCGGATCTCGGGCCCTCGTGCGTAAGAGAACAACCGGAACATTACGGCAAGATGATTTAAGAACTCCATGTTGTACTCGGGAGAACTTTAACATTATGCTCTACAAGACTGCATGAAGTTGTCGTGATACTTCATTCAGAATTGCCAATGCTTAGGAGTTTCATACGACGTTTCTCAATATTAGTATTAGTGTTAGATTTTACTTACACGCTACTAACATCTATACAGAAGGCGGGAAACTAGTTTATTAGTATAAAAGGAAGTCGCTTCCCGCCTTCTGTCGCTAGGTATCTATAATCTGTCCAAACTGACTTGTCCTATTTGTATAAATGGATAATGTGCAGCAGTATTCGTTGAAATTCACATTCTATGACTTGTATAATTCAAGACATTTATACACAATATACGTAGCGTGATTGATACAGCAAGTCGTGATTTTGGGCATTGTTTGTTCACCAAATAAGACAAGTCAAAATAAACAGATCATATGTACGCGAATGCGAATTTCAACACTAAATACACTGCTAAGCTTTATTTATAGACACGAAAAAAGGGTAGATAGGGGTAAAATAGGTGTACGCAAACGCAGTCGCGCCGGGTCCACTAGTTCGTACTAAAATGATCGATGGCTGGGCCATAGTTGAACCGCTCGATGCTCAATTTGATCGTTACTATTCAACACGCGCCATTCCATTCCACTCTGGTATTTTGAAATGCGACGGTCATTCTGATTGACACGTGACCACGATACGCGCAATGATGTATGGCCTGTGATGCAAACATTGTTTTACTATTGGTTAAGCGGGCGTTTGCACCAATGTTGCTGTGCTACTAAAATATACTATAAAAAATATTCTGGGTTCTTCTTACCTATGAAATTGGCATTTCAAAATCAAAAAACTTGATTTCTAAAATGGAGTATATTTTTAGTTGCCGGTGAGTCTCCAATGTATTTTCAATATATATTAGTATGCACCAGTTAGCATAATGTCGTCTGAGTCTATCTACAAAGTTTTATTGTAACCGGAATTGCCTTTTCCAAGATAATGAAAAAATTATGACTTGATTTTTTTTTTCGCAATTTATGTTATACAAAATGCCAATTTCATAGGTAAGCACCTAATACAAGTAATAATTTAAATAATCATATTCTTGGTACCAGGTCAATTCCGGCTTTTGTCAGGGCAAAAGCCGGAATTGACAGCTTGGATGACGATGATGATAATAATGATTCTTGTTACCAATGCCTCTGGCTGCGAATCTACTGTCTACTCGAGTTCCCTGACATTAGGTCCATTATAGGTAGTTTGCCGACTGACTTTTATTCCTAAAACAAAGATACGAAAAACTTGTAGGCAGATATCTATGTAGTCTTTAAGTTGCACGTACATAGAATATGAAAACATAGCTAGTATTGTATTTAGTCTAAGTTAACGAAGCATTGGAAAGTAGGTCATTTAATCAAAACTTTTAATGGTCCAAATTTGAAGCTGTAGTTCAAATATCAGATGGACAAAGTTGTTTTCATTCGGTGCTTATTAAAACAGAGTAGCCGAAATATTGAGAGTTTCCTATTATTATAAATGTGTCAGGAGATTGAGATTTATTAGCATATTTTTTTTTACTTATGACATATTTCAAGTATCTATGTATGTTTTTCAACTAATAATACTAAAATGAATACAATTTAATAACAGAAAAATAAAAAAAATACTGGTTGAACAGTGTTGGGAGCCTATTGGCATCCTGTGACGGACGGTATATAGTAATCATTTATAATATATAATAATATATAATTATTTCAATTATATACGTTTTGCTACTGCCGGTAACCGTTTAACCTCTCTTTATCTATACAAACACTCATCTACCTCCGAATAACAAAAAGCAAAAAAAAAATTCCGTCTCAAAAATACCCGTAGAAATATAAAATCTAGCAATTTTCATGCGGCCTTTCGTGTGGAGAGTGACTTAAGCCCCTAACTCCGTGTTGGGTGCAAAAGCCGGAAATTAAGGTCCTTGGACCCGTGGTGGTAGCCGAGCCGTATATTCTGCGGATAGTCTTAATGTACTGCTGTATAACGACTGGACAGCCTTTCTACAAGGGAAAGGAATTCGATTCCGTGAATTCTTACGTATTTTCTTGTATTTTTGTAAGAAATAGCCATGCATTTAACCGTTATATCATGCAATGTGCGATCTATAATGCGCGATGAAACTACCTATCTATATATTCGATGCGCATTGCAGTCACACCAAAGCAGCCACGCGCCTGCCACCGGCGATATCTGGCGAAATCCGACCACAGCGGTCGTCAATACCGACGCAGAGTCAAATCCGCTCTGTAAAATTTGTAAATAACGGAGTTCTACATTGAAAAATATGATATTACGAGTATTTTGAACCGGAAATTCGAAAGTGGCTTGATCTCTTAAACGTAGAGCGAAACGAATGCTCATTCGTTTGATATAAATAGAGATAAAGTGCCACCAAATTTTCTGACTCTGTGACCGAAACTAGAACTAAGTGTTGCCAATTGAAATATCATTTGGCGGCTGTTTAAATTGAACAACAGCGACGCCGACATTGTGTCCGATAACTTTGTAGCGAAAGGTACAGATCATCGCTCCTTGGTCTGTACTCTGTATTCGTTGGTCTTTCATTGTTCCAAGAGAATATATTAAAGCATTCGACTTTGTTATATACTAGTTTTATGACTAAAAACGCCGACTATTCAGCCATTTAGCGTGCTATTGAGCCTATGAGTCTATCACTCATTCCCACCACACTGAAACTTATTATAATATATTAATCTAACTTATTTTAGAATCCATTAACTTTCTATCATGAAGAATATTTTTCTTGCTTTTAGAAGAGACAACATCCTTAAATCAACTTGAGAACTTGAGCGCATTCCACATATCTGTAAAGTTTTGTCTTAATCTCGATGCTTGGCAGACGGAGTGGAGATTTGATTTTATATTGCACATATTTATATTGTACTACAATATCTAGTAGCATTTTATATAGCGAATTTTGACGTTTATAAAATCGTGTATAAAACACATCTCTTACATAGCTAAGCCATTGCTACAGCATTGTTAAGTCCGTTCTAAGTCGACCAAGATCGCAGAAAGCGCCCTGTGGTCGTAACTTCTTAGTTGGAGTTAGCCCACAATATTATGTTAGCGCACCGAACTAACTCCCAACTTAATTAAACACTTGCATTTGTCACATACGGCTTGTCTAGTGAATGTAGCCCATCACAGCGTTAGCACTTAATCAAGTAAGACTTGTATTCCGTGGACGTCTTTGCGAAATTGTCTAAGTGAATAAGGCATTGTTTAGACAGCTCTGTCTTTACGTATTATAGAATTAATAATATTTTCATGCAGATGACGTGTTGGTCACGTGTTGAGTAAGCCCTAGGGATACGTGGGAAATAGGGGCATGAAAGGCCTCGTGGGCGACCCAAGAAGCGATGGATTGACATCGTTAAGTCGGATGCGAGAGCCAACGGCTTACGAGGTGAGGATGCCACAGACCGGGTGAAGTGGCGGAGAATGAGTAGGAATGCAGACCCTGACAGAGGCTGGGTTAAGCACTAGGACGTTGATGATGATTCTCATGCAGATGACATGGATTATAAAATGCTCTTGAAAGTGGTTAGAATGTTGTAACATGGTATGTGAATTTGTCTCAGACTATAATGACCTACGGTTAACACACACATTTTGCTAATGTAAGAAATAATTTTCCATATATTTTTTCCTGTAATTTTATTTATTATAACTTAAACTTATTTGGCTATATACTATAACTAATACTTATTTTATACATCTCACGCCCTATGTTGCATTCGAACTAACATAATCTACAGACAAGCCTATTGCCTTAACTATCTATACATATAATAAAATCGTAAAGACAAAAAGTCTATAAATTGAAGATAATCGAAAGAAAACCAACCAGAGCGACTTAAAACAACCAACTGAACACGTTACGTCTGTCTATCTGTTTGAACGCGCATCACGTAGAAACCGCTGAACAGAATTCCACGAAATTTTTTATAGCAATAGTGTATATCCTTGGCCAACATTTAGGCTATAAAACAAATCAAAAATTGCTTGAGAAATAATAAACCAGCAATAAAAACCTCTGGTACGAAGATAGTATTTTCTAGAGGTCCTCTGATTGGCGCATGAATGATCTAATTCCCAGTACATTAACAATAGCTAGAGAGGTCAACGTATTTTTGACAGAGATGGTAAACATTTATACAGTCTTACCACAAAAAAGGTAAACAAGGGTTGGTCATCTGTTGAACACATGTTTAGAAAAAGTCGTACCGCGCCAGATGTTGATTTAGCGCGTGTCTATCGAGCATCTAACTTCATTTTTGGTGGCTTTAGTATTTTTGACAGAGATTGTAACAGGGCAGTATTTACCATATTATTTCATGGAGTAGCAGTGTAGTGTATGCAACACACGACGTTGGAAGAATTGTGGGCTAAAGTTGCCACAGACCGGGTCCCACGAAACGTGAAAAGGAGACGCGGTAGGCACCGACGGAGATGGCGGGATGAGCTGGACTTTTCTTGCAGGGATTGGCCCAGATGGCGATAAATGTCAGCAAAGGTAGGGAGGCCTTTGCTTCCCTTTCCTTTGAGGTCCAGAGAGACCCAGGAAGGAATGGATTGTCATCGCTAAGTCGGATACAAGAGCCAACGGCTTAAGATGCATGCCGACGACCGGGCGAATTATAGACAAAAGAGCAAGAAATTGGACCCTGGCAGAAGCCGGGATTAACCGGATGGACATGGACGATGATGATTGAATACTATTATAAAACTAAGCTTGCTAAGTTAATCTTAGGTACGTGTTTGCGAGAAAGTACCTATGTAGTGCTCCAATATATTTTATTAACTGCGACGTGCTTTTTATTAGAATTCCGATGGAACCCCTATTCAAGGCGTAGGCATCTTATGTTATTATGGTATAGGCAAGCAGACTCCGGCCCTGCAAAACAAAACACTTCTGGCTTTCGAATGTTACAATTTAAAAGTAATCGAAGAAATTAAGTGAACTGACAATGAAAATGAAAAGAAATTACTTTTTATTAGAAAAAATTCATTGCAAAATTTATCCAGTATCAAATATCTGAATGTAGGCCATTAATCCAATATGTTTTCTTTTTATATTCCTGCTAAGCCTCTTTCCAGATAGTTGTATAGTAACCTATATTTAAAAGATAATTTCAACAGGGCTACTAATTATGTTTAGCCCACAAGAACCAACAATAAAATTACAGATCTCTAAGAGAAATGATTAAAACGTTCGCTTTTTCCTGATATTAGGTAACATAGTGACATGTCGGAAAGGTCCATAACAGGTATCTGAAACCAAGTTCCGACGCTGCTCCGACATGTTGTAGCTCTGATAGACCACAGCTTCGATAGCCTGCAGCTCCGACAAGACACAGACCTACAGCTCCTACAACCCATGACACAAGATACGATGCCAGCAATAAAAGGCGAATCTATCACAAAGTTCAAGAAACAGTAATCTGGAAATGTCACTGAATCCTTATACAGTATAGTGCGTAAAAACTAATGGTTTTGTATGATTCGTTTTCATGTGGTTTTTGTTACAATGTTTATGTTCAGATGTCCACGCGGCAAAGTTGCGAGCAACAGCTAGTACAATATAAACATGAACAACATTTCAACACCACAGTTACCCGTGTAAGCATGGAAGCTTATAAAACATACCGTCGATTAGTATTGATAGGTCGAGTCTCGCAGAATCAATAAACTAATGTCACCCACGCTCTCGTCGCCTGTTTTAAACTGTTCCACTGGTACACGACTAAAGTTTTCTTTGGAGTAGGGTGCCCAAGAGATTGGTGTTTAATCAAGAAGATTGGAAAGTTCTACCTTCATGACTGAGTAGAGCGGCCCTTTTGGCCTGCAATTTTTAGTTTTTTTGTTTGCTTTGCTGTGTCTAAATCAATGATTTTTGAATCGTATGTGTTATACAATTCTGATTGTATGGGATGTGCCAGACAGATGGACAAACGGATGGATGGACAGACAGACAGCATAGACTCAGTAATAGTGTTCCCTTATCACCCCTCGGGTACGTAGTCGCATTTGACTGGATTTTGAAATATTAGGGCTAGGTCTCGCGCCTAAGAAATATAATTTTTGTAATTTTAAATTTTTCTTAATTTTTTATACCTGAATCGAAAAATACAGATAAAAAGAAATCAATAAAATGAAGATATGAAGTAACATTTGTTGTACATTGTACAGCCATTAAACGAATTTGTTGACCACCTAACTATTATAATAATCCATAACAATATGACAACTATGTATGGCAATATGGACTAAGTGTAACTGAATGTTCTGAAACTGAAATTATCGCGGTTATTATCACACATTTTAAGGGTATGTTCCGGGTTTCTTTCCTGTATCATGGTCACAAGACGACCCGGAATCATGATGCGTGCAACTGTGTCTAAATATCGGGCAACTCGTCAACAAAAGTACGCTGTAAAAATCCCGGAATATACCCTTAAAATGTGTAACTGTAACCGTACATGTCAGTCTCTCCAAAATCATGGCGACCGTGGCAACATCAACTTGAGTATCAAGTGCTAATTAGTTACGAAACTTGGCTAATAGCTTAGTAATTTTCACACAACGCGTCGGTTCGGTGACAGCCCTGGGTAATTTATACGTGGTAAGTGTTGATTCTGATTTGAATGCTTAACAACGCCTGCTGGTAATTGCCAGTGTCTGCTAATTATATAGGAAAACGTAATGTATAAATAAGTGTTAGACAATTTGGAAAAACATGGTAAGAGATTGTTAGAATTTAGGAGGACAAAAAATATCGAGAGCCGTAGCAAAATTGTCGTATGTCGTAATGACAATACTTTATTACAATAACAATAATATTAATGTACAGAATACAGTACCGATACAGTATTAATATTCTGTGATTCAACTGAAGTTAAGCACTTTATACAAAGTCTGAAATAAGTTCTAAATTTTTTTGCGCGGTATAGTACCTACTCATCAAGACCATTCCAAAGAGCCCAAACACGATGTGGTTATCTTATTGCGTTCATTAGTTTGTATGGCCACCTTCCGACTCCATCATCAGACCAGCTCCATGGTACCATATTTATGCATTGTCATCCAAGTTACATAGGTATACCAAATTTCAGCTCCATCGGATATCAAAAAATGGTCGAAAAATTGTATTTTTGACGGACAACTTATAAAAGCTTGTAAAAAGAGGAAGGTTCATCTCAAGTCAGCTTTCATTAAATTAAGCTGAGTTTAATATCGTAACGTACATTTTAAAAGTCGCGCTGAAAGTGTATTTAAGATAACGAACTTTTTCATATTATTATATTAGACGGGACTTACACGCGTCGTACCTTTTCGATTTGTTTTCCCGACGTGTTTTTTCTAATACAGTAATATGTGTAAAGAACGCGTGTTTAGTTTGAAACAAACGAATTTTCTTTTTAATAAAAAAAGGGTGTAGGTATTGTGAATTTCACGGAAAAAGATATATCAAATCTTAATTTTCTGTTAGATACTCCACGAAGCTCTTCTGCACGGATGGTTGGCGCACAGGATATCTGTTTTTAATTTCTTATTAAGTACAGCGTTCTTGTGAGATCTGGTCGTAAACTACAAACATGCGGCTCGCTACGTGAGGAGCAGGCAATAACCGTGTTTAGTGTGCGCTTTCTGAGGTGGGCTTCGAAAATAGCGTTTCTTATTACTTGTGGGTGTATATGCTCTTATGTGTCTACGATGTTTTTTTTGTAACGTGGCAGACAAACAGGCATACGGGCCACCTGATGGAAAGTGGTTACAGACGCCTATGGTCATCATCAACACCAGGGGTTTTTCTTTATACCACTAAGGTGGCAAACAAGCTTGCGGCCTGCCTGGTGGTAAGCAGTCACCACAGCCTACCAATGGCTTGTCTGCCTCTAAGGGGACCCCAAATATGACTTTTGAACGATCCTATGTCACAGTCCAAAGGAAACACTGTAGCTTGGAGCTCATTCCACATCCGAATCTAACAAGCGAGACGTGTTCTTTCGAATCTTCGCGTGGACACCACTAGAGGGTCCACGTAATGGGAATAAGTACCCAGCCCAAGGCGAATGGCGCGATGGCAGAATTGTGCTGTGGGACCCGACACCAGAGAGGGTTGAAAGCAATGACGAGATAAATAAATAATTCGTGTACAACTAAACATGTCTGTAACAGAAAATTGTCAACGGATGTGCCTAAAAAGACTAGCATATGAACAAAGAATTCTCTAGAGTGCCACAAACTTATCTGATCCGGTGGAAAAAGTTGGAACTAGGTGTCGCCGTTTTGAAATGTCATGTTAAGTCCAACTACAGCGACACTGGTTACCGGGCTAGATAAGTTTGTTGCCCTATTGCTTATGATGGCCGGTCATTGTTATAGAAATTGAACTATAGGGCATGACAAAGTAAGGAGTTTCCTTCAGTGAGTATCATATTATATTTTAAACCGTGACGTAAGGTTTGACGTGACGTATTAGGTATTGAAGTTAACTAAGAAATCGCTTAAAATAATAAGGCTATCTTATGAAATCGTTTTCATTTAAAATACAAAGTTTTTAATTAAAATTAAAGTTTATTTTAATAAGGAAACGAAAGCGGGATCTTGTTTTGAGAATTAATGCTGACATTTATTTAATTCAGGCTTTGCAATACTGTAGTAGGTTTCATTTATACTACCTAGGTGGTAAACAAGTGTACGGCCCACCGTATGGTAGGTAAGCAGTTAAAAGCTGTTTCTATAAATGACAAAGAAATATAGTAAAACCGCTAATGTAGAGGCCCTCTCTAATGGCTCCCGGGATATTGTGGAAATAATTAATGGCATCCCTTTGTTATGACCAAGACAGGACCTAGGTGAGCGCGAGTTATATTTCACTAAGTGATTGTTTTGAACTCTTGCACGTAGTCAGAAACGTTTGGTCGCATATGGTTCCTACCGACAATATGTGATTAGTATTCGGCACTATGCGTCCGTCATTATTAACGAAATTGACCAATAATAGTGCCGTATTGAAAGCTGTGCGTTCACTGATCAGACGAGCACAATGAGAACGCATACGCTAATTAACCGCTAAATCACTACATAGTATAAAACAAAGTCGCTTTCTCTGTCCCTATGTCCCTTTGTATGCTTAAATCTTTGAAACTACGCAACGGATTTTGATGTGGTTTTTTTTAATAGACTGAGAGTGATTCAAGAGGAAGGTTTTTAAGTAAGAAAAAAAGGGTAGGTAAGGGTAAAATAGGTGTACGCGTACGAAGTCGCGCCGGGTCCACTAGTAACTAATATATTAGAGCTACCTCTGCCAACGCTGGCGCGGCTGCTTCTTCGGCGGAGGACCTTGGGGCCCTAGCGCCAAAAAGGTGTTCCATGAGATATCTACCCGGCTAATTGAGTCTACCGGAGACCCACGTGCTGGCGCTTACCTCGGTCAACGTATAAGTCTGACAATTCAGAGTGGTAACGCTGCCAGCCTTATGGGGACACTTCCGCAAGGCAGCGATTTAGAGTTTGTTTTTTATATGTAATTTTATTTTTTATTTGTGTACCATTTTTGTCTAGTCTTAAGTGTATATAATACTGTATATAAAAAGAAAGATTAAGCTGTTAATAAATTGAAATAATACGTGAACTACTATATTTATATTTATTAGTTTTGTAAAGTCATTGTTATTAAACAACAACATACAAATGTTTCAAATAAAACAATAATGAACACTTATCTATCTAAAATTAAATAAACTTAAAACTCTAATCTAAAAATCGAATGTACAAATGTCTCCTAGATCGCTGTCACTGCCACTGTTGGGGATGGGGTCCGTAAGGCTGGCTGCATTCCCCCGCCGGATGGCTCAGTACTTATCAATCTAGCACTAGGACATCTACTGTTGAACAAAATCCTCGCACCACGCCTAGCACATCGATCGACTTTGTGCCTCTTGCACCCTATGACCCTTACAAGGTCGTCCATCCATCTCGTTGGGGGATGGGGGCGTCCTACTATGTGATTGCCGGTACGTGGTCACCACTCGAAATTATTTCCGCCCAATCGGCCATCTAAACTGTGAGCTTTGTGGCTCGAACATTGCCACTTTAGTTTTGTCTACTCCATGTTCTAACGTAAAGATCTCCGAGCATAGATAGCACTTTCTATCGCACGATGAGTGATGTCGAGCATTTATAGTATTATTGTTATATAGTAGGTATTACTATATAGATAATATAAAACTTTACAAATTTATTGTGCTACTCTCCTTTTCCTACCAACAATTCAAGCTTTGTAACTACATTGCAATCTTCAAAGTTTAGCTACTGCCATATTTGCTATTATTAAAACCACAAATACAATGTGTATCGACTTAGCAACAAAGATTTGGTCCGGTAATTATTTCATTCGAGAACCTAGTAAAAACGCCCACATCTACAATTTAACACTAACAGCTGTAAGCTTCATATTTTACATAAATAAATAAATAAATATTCGTGGACAAATTCACACAGCGCCAACTAGCCCCAAACTAAGCAAAGCTTGTGCTATGGGTGCTAGAAAACTGATATACTACTTAAATACTTTTTAAATACATACTTATTATACATAGAACACCCAGACCCGTAACAGAAATTAAAATTCATCATTTCAATTTCTACCCGGCCGGGAATCGAACCCGGGACCTCTTGGACATACATACATAATATAACGTCTCGCCTTTTTCCCAAAGGGATAGGCAGAAAGTACATCGTTCCACTTGCTACAGTTCTGTCAGATCTCTCTCGTTTCTTTCACATTCATTAACGTTTTCATACATAAACGTCAGTTTAAGGTACTCTTGACCTGACCTTTCTATATTATATTGTATACTAGTGGACTGGCGCGACTTCGTTCGCCTACACCTACTTTACCCCTACCTACCCTTTTTTCTTGCTTATAAACCTTCCTCTTGAATCACTCTATCTATTGTTAAAAAACCGCATCAAAATCCGTTGCGTAGTTTAAAAGATCTAAGCTTACGTAGATACATAGGGACAGACGGCGGGAAACGACTTTGTTTTATACTATGTACCTATCTATAGATATAGATGAATAGTTCCCTAAAAACCCAATCATAACTATGATTGTGATTTCTATCCTTACCAGTTTGTTAAAAGAGCACTAGACTGTCGAGACAACAATGCGCTCTTATTTAGAAGTACTGTGGCTTTCGCGGTAATTTTTTGCTAGGAAAATATCGAAGACAAGAGATTTTTTCACCGTTTAATTGGAACTAGTGGAACTAAAAGCCTCACGCCAACATAAAATACCAGTCTGTAGGTGAAAATCCCGTTTTAACGATGAAAACCTACTGTGTGAAATCGGAAATTAATTTCACAGGAAAATAACCGATGAAAAAAGAAAAAAGGAAGACTGGGATTTTATTCGGTGTGTACGTAAACTGGAGTTTTTATTTTTTTATTGAATAACATGGATTCTCGATATTATTTTCCTTTGCCATTCATGCGATACCGTAGATCCAATGTGTTTCTTTCTTTGTTTCCAATATATATTTTCAGTGACTTGAGTGATATACTTTGTAATATTTTGGCATGTAACGTATTTGCGTAAGTTGTAATCATCTTCATGAGCGCACCTCACTGCTGAACCCTCATAAATATTTACAGCATTGTAGTAAATCTGAACTTAGCTATTTTGTATGGCTGGCAGCGAACAATGTTAGAGAAAATATCGATGCCGCCTCTACCCAAAATCATTTCCTTTGAATAATGCTCACGTTTATATTAGACTTTCATTTGATTAATAGGTTTTCAGAACGCGATAACTTTAGTCTTATTGGTGCGGTTTTGTAGCGCGTAAACGCTATTATCAAAATTAGAATTCTAACTCTAAATCATGATCACCATCATCATCAACATCATCTCAGCTACAGGGCGTCCACTACTGGAAATAAAAAATAAATAAATAATCGGGGACAAATTCACACAGCGCAATCTAGCCCCAAACAAAGCAAAGCTTGTACTTTGGGTGCTAGCTGATATACTTATTATACATAGAACACCCAGACCCGTAACAGACATTAAAATTCATTTCTGCGCGGCCGGGAATCGAACCAGGGTCCTCTTGCGCGACTGCGACCACTGAACCACTCAGGTCGTCAAGTCGGAAATACTTTGTGGTTTGAGTCTTTGGCATCTGTTGTTAACCCTGATTCGTCGCCATCATCAACAGCCCTTAACAGTATATATACACGATTGCGATGTGGTTTATTTATTTGAAAACCAATATAATCGAGATTCTTTTTACCTTTGTTTCATTAAAATAGGTTCAATAGTTTAAGAAATATTTGAGTCTATCTATGTAGACTCTGTCGAGGGTTTTCCGATTTCTTTTTGTCGGTAAGGTTCTACACTCGATCGACGTAGAAATGGACCGAGTAATTGACAAGAACGGGCTAATTATGTAGTTTGAACCTGCACAAAACCGGTATGTCTCACTAGTTGGAATTTAAGAACTAGTAAAATATGCAAATGCAAACGCAAACATCATTTTCTTTCAACCGTTAAAATTCACTGTTATAGCTGAATGTGACGATAAAATGTGCGCCCGTTCTTTTTTACTGCGCTGCGGGTTTTATTATCAGTACGATAAAAGGCTCCTTTTCTCTATAACTACCTACCTACCTATCATGTATAATTTCTAGGAATATTGAAAACGGATTGTCAACAATATGCCTACTTAATTCAATACCAATCCGTACCTATCGATTCTGAGAACAAGTAATAGCGTCTTTTAGATATCACTTTCTCGGAATCAGATTATTGGATTTATATATTAAGAACACATTCCTATAACGTAGGAAACTTAAACGATGTCGCCAAACATTATGACGGTAGCCATTATCGGTTTTCACTAAACTTAGGAATCGCCTAAGTTCCATCTTAACTAGTTTTTAGCCAATCAAGAAGGTCTACATTTCTTAAGTTTTGTGGAAATGGCAATTAATGTCGTAACTATATTATTATTTTCTTCCCATTGTACTATTAAACAAGAGTTAATAAATAAAATAAAATCAACTTCACTACAATTATTTGAGCAAACGACGGTCTTAAAAGGGTTATTCTTGCAGACACAAGTTTATATACCTACTTAATCCGTACATAACACAGATGTCGAAGATAAAAATTTTTTTATCTTATTATTACATTTTTGTGTTACATATCATAAAATAATGTCGCTTTCCGCGTCTGTCTGTATATATCTCCGGTAACTTCCACGAAACGTATTTTGATGCAGTTTTCATCAACAGTTAGATAAGATTTTTCCAAAACGATTACGGATATCACACATGCATATAAAGCCGGGAAAACCCGTGGGACTCGCTAGTATTATACCTATATAATAAATAATCATCTTGGCGTTAATGTCCCGGTTGTGCTCTCGAGAACGAGGGCCTGGGGTCCGCCTTGACCATGATCCAGAATTTGTCGATCAGGTAATTACAGTGGAGCGACTACTATCTGACCTCCGTGACCCTGGAACCTGACCAGATTGGACCATAGTAACAAATTCAGTTGCCTGAATTTGCAGGTTTCATCACGATGTTTTCCCTCACCTTAAAAGCATCGGTTAGTATTCAAGTAATGTTCATAACTCAGAAAAGAGTCATTGGTACATTGCCGCTATTATACTTGCAAGTATTATATATACCCTGATATTTACACCTGGTATTAAAATATACGTCAATAAGGGCGTTTATCTGCTCGTAAATATTTATAGGACGCCGTGCGGCGTTCAGATTAGATCTTTTACGCACCTCGCTTGGCTCACGACCCTTCATCTCCTTCCCTTTTATTATTTCACCTTTCAAGCAGTCCACATTTACTCTTGGCACAAGCTTGATGGATTGATATTGGTTGCTGTTCCGTTCCATTGTTGTGCGGGGAAAATAATTTCCCGTATGTATGTCGGAGTGTATAGTAGATAAATCAAATTGACTGAATGAGTTGACCCTAGCGCTGTCACAGCTATCGGGAATTATTTATTAGAAAGGCTGTCCATTGGCCCGGCCGCCATTAAGTGTTTTTTACTTTTTCAAAAAATATGCTACTGCCATTTATTTTATGTTAGTGCATTCGTGAGGATAATTAAATAAAAAACCACTGAAAAAAAAACTATTAAAACATGAATCCCCCAAAATATAGAGCTTTAGCAACATCAAGCTGTGGTACGATTAAAAGGATTCTCTTCCTGGGCGGACGTCAAATGGGTGCCTTTTATAACCGCCGCACTAGGTGAAAGTTACTGATTTTGTTGCAGCAAGACGCAGCGAGGGTATGCCTCCCACAAGGTGGACAGACGACCGGGCAAAGATTGCAGGTACCATTTACGTGCGGAAGACACAGTACCGCCCTATGTGGAGAGCTCTGGGGGAGGCCTATGCCCAGCAGTGGGCGTCTTTCGGCTGATATGATATGTGGCCGCAGTGAACGTGACAAAGTTGCATGTTCAGTTATTATTTCACGTCGAACATATTCGACACACACGACGCTATCTATACCCGAAACGATACCAGAATCGATTTAAGCCTTCATTCCATTTCAGCCAACCATACGTAACAATGTACTCGCGCAGTGACACCTACCGTCTCCCTAAGCATCTCTCACGTCGTTCATAATACGGCGAGGCGTCAATCAACCATGACCCGACGTTTATGAGTAGAGCCTATCTTTTACGTGCACACGTCTTCCACGAAATAACGGTTGGGTAAATGCTGGGATTAGCTTTTTAGTATCATACCTGATGTATGTAGGTAGGTATTAATTTCGTATTGTAATTATGTTATCTAAGAGTATATGATATACTTGCTACGTTTATCAGATAATGTATGTTTGTTAGTTCTCTTTAATACTTTACTTCCTAAGAAATAGAGTGGTGCAGACATAGAACAAGTTGCCAGAAGAAGTGGTTTCAGCAATATCAATCAATTTAAAAACAATCTGGAACATTATATTTTAACGCGTTGGGAAGAATAATACATTTATCAGCAGGATACAGGCTAATCAGTTGTTAAACTGCCTGACTGATATTAATAATGCTAATATTTAAAAGAGGAAAGATTTTAAGGTTGGGTGAAAATTCTTTCGCTAATCACGAAGTCGGATACCATAACCACTAGGTCACTTTTGTATTTTGTGTATTATAAATAAATAAATATGCTTGGACAAATTCACACAGCGCTATCTAGCACCAAAGTAAGCAAAGCTTGTGTTATGGGTGTTAGATAACTGATAAACTACTTTATACTTTCTGTTTTTAATACATACTTATTAAATAAATAAATAAATAAATACATACTGCAACCAGACCCATCATGATGCCGATGATTATCTGTTAAAGAATTCATTTTCGATATACTATGTACATACATTGAAAACTGTCTACTCATTGGAGATCGGAATAACATTAGGCACTCTTTTTACATGTCGCCTATCAGATAATTACAAAGATCCGGTCTGGTGTGTATTTAATTTGTGCTAGACTAAGTATTTAGCCAGCTAAATCCCAGGATTATCCGTTACACGTTAGACCTTTCCGGTGTTTCCTGATAATGGCAAATGATCAAGTAATTAGGGACGAAGTGGCCTAGTCCTTTGATAAATTACGCACATGGTTCAATTCACCTTAAATAATTTGGTCCTTAATTTTGTCTCGTTTTCCCCTGAGACTGTGTTTTAGCATTTTCCTCTTGTTCTTCCTAATAATACTTAATTACAACGAGATGTTACCTATACAATTTGGTAGGGAATGAAATGTATCTAATATACAGGGTGTTGCATAATATATGTATGAAGCCGTGAAACGGATGGAGTGCTAAATGTTTGAAAACGATAGGTACAAAAATTCCACGTACGACAGAAATAATCGTACCTATCGTTTTAATATGTTTAGCACTCCATCCAGTTCACGGCTTCATACATATATTATGTAACACCCTGTATATGAGATATCTTGTAGATAGAATATACCTAAGATGGAGAAAACATTCTCAGAAATTGTGTAAATGATAATATACAGTATTATCTTTCTGAAACTGTTTATATAGTCTAATTTGTTTAATTATTTCTAGAAAGCTACGATGGAAGCTTCTTCGTGCCTGATTTTTTTTGTTACTTATATAAAATTTTTATTAAGTAATTAATTAGAAGAATGTAATCTTAACATAGTATAGAACAAAGTCGCTTCCCGCCGCATGTCTTTTTTTTTTCACACGATTGGCAAACAGGCAAGCGGGCCACCTGATGGAAAGTGGTTACCACTGCCTATAGGCATATATATCGGTATATCAATGTACGCTTAGATCTTTTAAAATATGCAACGGATTTTAATGGGGTTTTCAACAATTGATAAGAGTGATTCAAGAGGAAGGTTTGCAAGAATGAAGCGTAGGTAGGGGAGGGGTAAAGTAGGTACACTAGTAATATATAAGAAACAAGCTTCCGGCTACGGCGCGGCGTGACAAGTGGTACAATGGTAGACCCGTTCTCTCATTGGACCTAGTTAGTACCTTTAATGTCAAGATAAAGTTAAATTGTAGACCTGTTTATCTGATGCGTTTTGTAATTCGGTGGTGTATGGCATGAAAGAGTAAAAACCATCCATAAATCCTCACAATCGCATCTATTGCACTTTGATAGTATGTATATATATATAGCCGTTCTCAGCGGCTTTCACCCGCGCGCAGTTCGGATTTCTTTAAATAATCAATTTTCCTGCGGAACCTGCTGTTTTCCCGGGATAAAAAGTAGCCTATGTTACTCGGTGATAACGTAGCAGTCGATAATTTAAAATCGGTCGAGTAGTTTTTGAGTTCATTTATTACAGTACATCTTGTTACGAATGTAGCTTCTATAGAAATAATTTCCAAAATCAGTAATTGCGAAGTTGATCGCGTTTATAGACTGTTTTTAACTACGTAGTTATAATAATGTGAATTCTAAGTTGTTATCTAATTTCAACTTTCGCCAAAGCGAGTTTTAGCTTAGAACAGTCTTGTCGCGTTTCGGGGTCACAGCAGTTAAACAAAAACTGGGCAAGTGGGCACAAACGACGCGGCCCGAAGCCGGACAACCAAATAGGCGAGCGCCCAACTTTCCCGCATTGAAAAGAAGAAAAAGTTCGAACTCCCACTAATTGAATTGGCTCATTCGTTCTCGCCACGCATTGTTGGAAGTTTCGCTGCTGCGGTTAATATTCCGGGTTGCGACGGCTTTCGCTTCGGCGGTTCTTGTTTATCGTAATTGGTAAGTACAATAGGTATCTATAAGACTATAACTTATCCTACATCATCGAGTAAAAAAAAATCCACTTTGCAACGTGTGAGGTAGGGCATAGCAGGGTATCCCGTTCGAATTGGAGCCGCCCGACTGGGGAAGCACCTCCACCTTACAGAAGACCGCAGCTAAACAATACTTTTTTAAATAGTATTGTTTCTGTTGGTGAGTAAGGTCTCTAGTGCTCCGGGTTTGGGGAGCCGTGGCTTTGGCAGTGGTGGGGCATTTGCATTTGGCTGCCAGAGCAACGTGTTGTAGAGGTGGGCAACGCATTGGCGATACTATTGGTGTTGCTAATGTCTATAGGCAGTGGTGACCACTTTCCATCAGGTGGCCCACTTCCCTGTTTGCCTACCGTACCTATGACATAAAAAAAATATGATATAGGTTTAGGAGACACACAAACGTTGGTCTGCCCGTGCACAACTGGCACAAAAAAAGAAATTTATGACACAAACTTCGACGTTTCTTAGCGATAGTACTTATTTTTTTATTCACTTGTATGGGTTCCTTTTTTTTAACTTTTGTGTGGCTGAACAGCGGAACTGACAAGAAGATGTGAGGCAGACCGGGTTTTACGTCTAGAACCAAAGTACTGTCGCCTACATGTCTCCTTGTCCACTTGTGGTGAGTTTGTTAGCACGCATTCCTTAACAACGACAAGCCATTGGTTCTTATTCCCATGCCTGACAGAGATGACATGGCCAGACTCGTTTTCTACCAAAATTAATCCTTATAATTATTTATGAGAACATTTTTAATTAGGCTAATGTTTTTTAACTATTGTAATTATTTATTTCCTTTATTTTAATTAAGAAATATTGACATCAGATCTTAACATCACTTTGTCAGTCATGACAAGTAAGTAACGAAGTTGTATTAATACAAGCATCACAAAGTTGTTATTGTGAGCTGGAAACTAATGTCTCGCTTCACAACTATGCTATGTACATGTACATGTAGGTTGGAATGCATTAACGTCGTCGTAGAATTGAAGGTCCGGAACTTTGATGCCTTCGGGGAGGCAACTCGATCCTTCGCTTTGCATCAATGTTTGTGCTACAACATTTACACAGTGGAAGTCTATGTTAGTATCGTTCACTATTTAAGTAGGACAACTTTGCAAACAGTAATTTAGTTCGACGGAGTTCGAATTAAGTGAAATGAGTAAGACTACTGGCACCATAGTATAGGAAATTATAATAAATAACTAAATATTCGTGGACAAATTCACACAGCGCCATCTAATCTAGCCCCAAACTAAGCAAAGCTTGTGCTATGGGTGCTAGATAACTGATAAACTACTTAAATACTTTTTTTCTTTTTTAAATACATACTTATTATACATACAACACCCAGACCCGTAACAGAAAATAAAATTCATCATTTCAATTTCTGCCCGGCCGGGAATCGAAACCAGGACCTCTTGCGTGGCAGACCGGCATGTTGACCACTGAACCACTCAGGTCGTCAAACAATCATAGTAGTGTAGTAGATTCACAATAATAAAATCCCCTTTCATCATGGCAATAACCATCAATCTACTCCTCATCATCATATCAGCTGAAAGACGCCCACTTGGCATAGGCCTCCCCCAGAGATCTTCACAAAGGCCGGACCTGTGCCTTCCGAATCCAGCTGGTATATGCGGTTTTTACCAGGTCGTCGGTCCACCTTTTGGGAGGCCTACCCACGCTGCGTCTTCCGGTACGTGGTCGCAACTCGAGAACTTTACTGCCCCATCGGCCATCTGTTCTTCGAGCCCTGCCCACTGTCACTTTAGCCTGGCAATCTTTAGGGCTATGTCGGAGAATTATCTACTCTCCTAGTTTTAATTTCAGCACGGGTTGCAGTTTAAAATGAAAAAGCAGACTGTTAATAGTTTTACACTTCGTTACCTATCCCTACCTAGCTAATAAAATGAAAATTAACGAAGCCGCTATGGAATTCATGCAATTATCAGGCTTCATTATTACGAAGGATTGGTATTAAAAATATTTTTAAATATAGGTACCTCGGTGGTATACCATCGTTTAACATTAATTTTTGAAACAAATTTCAAAATGATGATTAAAAAGTATTTCAGTGAAATCGATCCTAAGTTTTGGGAAGTAAAACGCATAGGTACCTAAAAGCACATGAAAAAAAAATATCGAATTTGTATTACGTAATCATTCCTTTTCATGAATAAAAGTTAAGCGAGCATAGTGTATTTCCATTTTCTCTATGGTGGTTTTAAATTAGGTATAATTTTGCTTAAACCACAATAGGTACACAAAAGTAACTTATTATATTCAATAAAATTCATGTTCATTACCACAAGGTTACCACAATCGGTAATTAAGTAGAAATAATCGACATTAGAGATAAAATTTCACATTTCATTTTAATTCAACCAAATTGCCTTTTCAGCCCGTTTCGAGGACCTTCCAAATCTTTTGTTTAAGAGAGCCTACGAGCGCTGTGAATGGAGTTATTTAACTTATTTTACATGAAAAAATGTTATGAAAAGTATGAAGTATGCTTGGAGCCACTGCGAATAAAAAAAATCGTCTTACAAAATTACGTCCATTCAAATCTTATTCATAACAGTATACAATGTATGGTACGGATGGAATTCTTCTGGTAAATGAATGAATAGTATATGTTATGGGCGACAGTTACCGCTTACCATCAGGTGGGCTGTCTGCTCGTTTGTCACTGCGTCGAATAAAAAAAAAGTGTTCCTTTCTACCCCACTACACCGCGAATACTTACAATTAAGTTTAATTCTTCAAGTAATATGTTCTTATTACATTTTATAATAAAGAATAGTATCTAGACACTGTATTGATTCAAACTCTCCACTTAAATATAAACGTCTCTCAATTCTAGGTTTCCAGTAAGCTGCAGTTTCATATTGCATACGAGTTTTGAAGGCTCCGGAACAATATCTGCTGGGAGACATATCATTTCTGATATTAGAATGTACGGCACTTCGGAGAAAATATCGCAGCGAATATATCTAGAAACATGATGAGAAAATAGTAACTTGAGCAGAATTGTAGCTTGACGTAGTTTTCTACAAACTAATTGAAATAAAATACGTGTATTTGTAACAAGTAGTATATGTAACTGTAGTAGTAGTAGTCGCTTTTCACGGACCAAACTACACGTACGAAATGTTCAGAACTTTTGAACAGAACTTTTCGTGTTTGCTTAAAAATCCACATAGTCATTACCACGGAACTCATTAAAGCAGACCTAGCTAGGAATGTCTTAACAATGCTAGACAAAATTAGTTCTCGAGACAATTCGGAGTTAATCAGAGCGAGTGTTTTCTAAGTCCTAAATTTAATGTTGGCGTTGTAAACTTTAACATTTACGAGGGAGAAGTAAAAAAGCGCTAAAATTGAACGTAAAGATTGTCGTTTCATTGTCAGGTATAAAACGCAAGGGAGTATTTTTTGCCCATCTGTTGAATTGGTTTCGCTCAGCCTCCAATGAGATCTCATTTCTATTGCTGCAAGGGCTCTTTAACCTCCTTAAATATTGCCTGAGTGTGGTGGAACGTCTCAAGTATGCAAAGGAGATCATATTGTCACAGAATGAAGGCACATATTTTCGTCCAGGAATATTGTATATGTAAATTGTTAGTCTTACGCATGGACTTACTACCCAAAGGGACTGCGCACTGCTTTGACTAAAACCGGGCAGAGCGAGAGTCACCATCGATAGTCCTTTGTCCCTTTCTAACAGTGTAAACACAATGTTATTGGCATAATCACCGTCATTCTAAATTGACAAGTGTCATGTTTGTTATTGCCATTATTGGAGAAATATATTTACCGTGAATTTGGTATTATTATGAGGTAATGCGTACAATCCGAAAAGTAATTGTCAAAATACCTTTTGATCTACTGAACGTTTCTCCGACAAACGTCGAGTCGACATAATAATTAACCTACGACTTTTTGTTCCACAAAACAGATAAAAGAGTTCGGTAACGATTTATCCTACGACACTAGTTTCTAAAGAGAAGCGATAGTACTCGTCGAGATCTACATTTCGGATGACAGCTGTCAAACTTAAATGTGTTATAACTCGGAACCCATTGGTTCTAGAACACTAGTTTCTAAAGAGATATGATAGTACTCGTCGAGATCTACATTTCGTATGACAGCTGTCAAACTTAGAACTGTCATCCAAAATGTAGATCTCGATGAGTACTATCGTATTGCTCAAGGAACTAGTGTTCTAAGACCAATCGTTTCCGAGTTACAACAGTTCTAAGTTTGACAGCTGTCATGCGAAATGTAGATCTCGACGAACACTATCATTTTTCTTTAGGAACGAGTGTTATAGCACCAATAGTTAAGGAGTTATTTCAGTTCAAAGTTTGACAGAATGTAGATCTCAACAAGTACTATCATTTCTCTCTATAAACTAGTGTTTTAGGACCAATGGGTACCGATTTATAAAAGATTTTACATTGACAGCTGTCATACGAAATGATGATCTCGAGGAGTGCTTTCATTTCACTCTAGGAACTAGTGTTCTAGGGCCAATAGTTTCCGAGTAGCAGGGTAAACGTGGGCTGGACCCTGGCGAAAACATGACCTTCAGATTGCACCCGATCCGGCTCTACCTGGCCCTGAGGTCGGTGTCCGCGCCAAATAATAAAAGTAATTCGGAATTTGCATCAACAATGGTGGCAACACTAGAAAGGGACACAGGACTATCGATGGTGACTCTCGCTCTGCCCGGTTTTAGTCAAAGCAGTGCGCAGTCCCTTTGGGTAGTAAGTCCATGGTCTTACGTTACCACAAAAGATTGTTGTGTTATGAACATAGAATGCAAAGGAGATCACAATAATGTCAAAATGTAAGATAGCAGTATTAGAATAATATTAACCCATCATTGACTGTTTAGATTTATTAGCCAATATTCCTTTATACCAGTATTTTTGGTTCCATTCGCTTGTTAGTCTTATGCTACCACAGTTAAAGTATGTTATGATTTAGTTTGTTGTGTTACATCAGGAACATATAATGCAAATCAGAATTGGAATTATTCGCGGTCCAATCTTGTCACTTCACCTAGAAATAATGTTAATAACTTAGGAAGATAGGTATTGCTATCCTATAGAGTTACATAAGTACTACAAATTAATTCACTCTGGTAATAGTTTGATTAATAACGGCAACAGGACTGGAAAGTAAATTGAGACCATCAGTCAGGCTGTATTAGGTATATATCGCCAATAAGGCGACAGGAAAAGCCATCAGGCGCTCGTTTATACCTTGTCGAAATGAGTCCTTAGTCTCCGGATATTGGGCGTAGCTTACGAGGCGGCCCAATCTAAATCTTACGGATGTGTATAGGACTAGCTTAATTACTATGAATGTATGAGTTTACGGAGATGTTCCTTCAGATTGCTTCGTAATAAAATAAGTTGGAATGTTTTTTGCAATTTTAGTTGGGATAACTTTACAATACAAAACAATAACACTTTATTGCAAACCAAAGTACATGAAGATAATACAAGAAGACATAGTACAATGAGCGGTCTTATCACTGCCGTGATCTATTCTAGACAATTTGACACCATCCAATAATAACCAATAAAACAATATAAATAAGAATGAGCACGCCACACTCATGTTTTGTGGTATAAAGTTATTTCCAAGCCATATTTTCTTTCAAATAGTTGCGAGATTCGCCAATAATTGTTGTAGAAAGATTATTCTATATCTAAAGCTTGATTTCATAAAATAACATTGCTAGGTACCTTTTTTTAGGGTTTTTTATACTGCCGTAGCGTCGCGCACGTTGACTGCTACTTTGTTTTATGAGGAAATTGAAATTCCCCCTTTTTCTTATCTAGAAAATGGCCGATCAATCTTCGCATCTTATTACATTCACCGGTGTTCATTCACTCTCAGGTATCAGAAATGTATTTTTGTACAAAAATTGTGAAACATTTTCCTATAAAAAACATTGTCCTTTCCAAACAAGGATGTTGTTCTTTCAGCTTCTTTAAAGCTTACGTAGCGATGGAAAATTTGCGAGGATTGGCCGAATTCAATTTGAGGGATCTAGCACCAATATTTGTATGCGAAACAAGTTGGAAGGCGTCACGTATTAAGTATTGAAACCCAATTTTCTCGGTTCTATGTTTAGGAGACTAATCTCGCACTCGAAGGTGGGTGCTTTAGTAGGGATGTTAATGTACGATTTCGGACATAGATGGATACTAAAACGATTGCCCTTATAATGATGACATTAATTTAACGTCATTATTTGATAAAAGTTTAACATTCTAAATAAATATATTTATTATAATTAATAAATTAACCTAAGCTAACTACTTACGTGTAAGTATTATTGTCATTTATTTATTTATTCGTATGGCAAAAATACAATATACGAGAAACACATTCAACTAAAAATTTAAATCAAGCGAATCAATTCAAATCAATTGTCATGAAGCATTTATAATCAAGTACAAAGCTTAATTAAATTAAAATTATTCAATTTAATAATGACATTTATTTTGACATGAAATTTTCATTATTTTTTCACTTGACATCTATTTTGCCATCAGAATAAATGTTGAAATGAATAATCAGAAATGTAAAAATATATTTTAAATATGAACATTGCATAGCACAACAGATGAACATTGCATAGAATAGGCAAAACTTTACTAGCAAATTATGGAATAATGATTCTGACATAAATTATTTGAATTAGTAGTACCGGTTACGTTCTTGTTGAACACACTGTTGAATAATGAAGAGCTTTTTCTAGACTCCGCCTTTGGGCTACTTACTGATTAATTTACCGGAGGAAATGGATATGCTCTACTTGTTCCCTCGTGATGTTTTCCAGCCTTTTATCCTGCACGGATTTATTTCCGTTATCGATATAAGCACTAACGCTTAGAGCACTTTACTAGGAATATATTTTATTGTAGGCGCTTACTTTTGTTAATCTTATACCTACCATGAAAAGAGGAGATGTTATAAAGAGAATAATTTACACAATTTTTCACAATATATCTTTACTGAGTAAGTTATAATCGTTTTTGATTTATCATCCCAGCTCATATCAATCCACTGCAGAACTTAGGGCCTCTCCCACGAAAGGGGAGGTTATTGCCATTATCTCCACACTAGGCTGGCGAGTTGGAGAGAATTGCAGTGTTATAAATATAACAATGGAAAACGCTGCTGCCTATTTTCAAGTCTATAGAGACTCTAGATCTATTGCTTCGAAAACATTAGTGTGCTTAAAGACACACTAATGAAGTGCGCCGCGCGGCGTACTGCACGGTGTGGCAAAACGTGTTAAACGCCGAGCAATTTGTATGCAAGTACATTGACAGATGGCTAAATGTCCCACTGTGCTAAACCTGCAATCCAAGGCCGATATGTCAGTTCTGTTGGGATGTGTCAGTTCTGTTTGGATGTAAGCAGATTTCAACATGAAATGTCACATCTGACTGTTTCTTTTACCAACAGTTTGAATCTTTCCTCCTTATGTGACACAGTTCACACACATATGTCTGTCTACCTTTTTTAGTACAGATACCACGCATGTTAATGAAATAGGAAACCGACCTTGTCAAAGAAAGTTTACAACAGCACCGGCCACGCTGCTGGCTCATGCTGAGTGAGGTCCTTTTGTTGACAAGGTGTGCCACAGCACAGCAATTCCGAATCGATATATTCATTTTGTAATTTGGTACATATGTTTTTTATTTGTATGATTATTGTTTATTTTATATTATGTGATTGTTGTAATGTGGTGTCCTTGTTAATCAATAAATATCTTGCATTTCATTTCATTTACCCGCTGATGCTTGAGCCCCTCCCCTTTTTGATTCTGTAACATTATCGAAGTTGTTTCGCTTTCGCGATCCTGTCGTCATTTTCTTCTCAGTTCATCCTGAATTATAAATAAGGCATGTTTGGTTCTAGAACATTAGTTTTTAAAAAGAAATGCTGGTACTCGTAGAGAGCTACATTTTGGGTGGCAGCTGTCAAATTTAAAACTATAATAACTTTTAAAAAATCGCTCTCTAGGAGCAACATTAGTTTCTGAAGAGAAATGATAGAGCTCGTCAAGATCTACATTTCGGATGACAGCTGTCAAACGTAAAACGGTAATTACTCTGAAACTATCGCTCCTAGAACACTAGTTTCTAAAGAGAAATTATAGGGCTCGTCGAGATCTTTCTTTCGGGTCATCATCATCGTCCTAGCGCTATTCCCGGCCTCTGCCAGGGTTCGCTTTCCTACAAATTATTCTCCACTTCGCAGAGTCTTCAGCATCCCCGCATCATAAGCGGTTGGCTCTCGCATCCGACTCAGCGATGTCAATCCATCGCTTCTTGGGTCGCCCACGTTGCCTCTTTCCGGCAGGTTCAGGCATCAATTTCCCACGTATCCCTGAGGCTTACGCAACACGTGACCAAACCAGCGCAGGCGAGCCTCCTCGATCTTGTCCGCGATATCCCTCACGCCAAGACTGCCACGGATGTATTCATTACGTACTCGATCGAGCCGTGTAAGTCCGCAAATCTAGCGCAGCATTTTCATTTCGTTGGCGTGAAGTTCGCGAACGTGTTTCGTGGTTTCGTCAGCGCTGGTCATATCTCGTAGCCATAGAGCATCACAGGTCTAATTATACTCTTGTACATGAGCCCTTTGAGCTTGACAGGGATTTTAGGGTCACAGATGACTGCCGTGAGTTTCCGCCGTTTGGCCCAAGCTGCAGAGATTCGGAACATGACATCGGGGCCGATATCGCCAGACTCGTGTATCACGGATCCAAAGTATTTGGATTGATCTGTTCTATTGACGTTACCTATGCGGTGTCGGTATCCGCGCTGCAGCTGGCCATATACTCTGTTTTGACGACGTTCAGTTTCAAACCACCGTTTTCTAGCACATCCTTCCACGTGTTTACCCTGGTCTCAAGGCCCTGCCTTTGCTTGCTCACCAGTACGATGTCGTCAGAGGGCATCGAGCACAATGCAAAGCAAGAGCTCAGCACAGAACCCTGGTTAACACCTACAGTAATCGGGAAGGGACATAATTAGTATGGCATGCGATGGTTTTGACGACAGCTCCGGTATTGGCATACATATCCTGTATAATTCAAATGTACGCTCAGACTTTGCTCTCAGATCCCACCAAATTATCTCCCGAGAGACACTGTCGAAGCCCTCTGCAGGGCGAGAAATGCGTAATGCAACGGTTGATTCCTACTGCAGTGGGACTCCTGGAGGACCCTGAGAGTAAAGACTGGATCCATGATGCTGCAGCCCGGCCTGAAGCTGTATTGGCATTCCGACAAGGAGCATTCCTGACAAAATCTCTGGTCAATAATCCGTTTGAATAGCATAGAGATCTTTATTTCGGGTGACAGCTGTCAAACTTAAAACTATAATAACTCTGAAACTATTGGTCCTAAAACACTCGTTCCTGAAGAGAATTTATACTTCTCGTAGCGATCTACATCGCGGATGCTAAAAACTGGAATAACTTCGAAACGATCGCTCACGAAAATTGTATAATTATTTTTTTAGTCCAAAATGTATGGTATACTTTTTGTACGTTTCCCTTCGTTGCATTTGAGTCGGCAGATTCGCGCGTAAAGGCGTCGAAAAAGCTCTCGTGCAAACAGGGTCCCTCCGAGAGATCTGCGAGCGTCCGAAGAGACTGCTGGACTTCTGGAGGGAGCTGGGCTGGCTAAATTAGCACGCCTTAACTACGTACAAAGGACCAAGTTTGAGTTCAAGTGCGGAAAAAGGAGCCCATTAACCTAAACCTAAACCTAAGCTCTCGTGCAAACGTTGCCTAACTAACAATCTCTCGTAAATTTCTCGTGCGAACGTGGCCTAACTTGAAAAACCAGAATAACACCACCGTTTTCTTTGTTGTCACCGTGACGTGCACTGCGCGGTGCACCGCGCACTACCGTTTTTTAATTAGGTAAAAAGTTTTAAAAGACCGTGTTCTCTATGGGAGTAGGTCTCTGTAGTTCCGTACTATTGTAAACACCACGACTATTTAATATGCTTCTTTATTATTTTCATATGGAGCGAAAGGTAACCTCCCGATGACAATTACTTAGAAATAGACAGTACCTACAGGCACAGAACATTAATACTTGTTACAGAAAATATATCGTTAGGTACTATAGATAAGTTAACGCTGGGTTTGATTTTGACTTCCTTTGTCCGTGGTATAAAATCGATATAATATTATTGATCAGAATAAGTCCACATTTTTTTTTATAATTTCCTTCGCATAAACTAGCAAACAATAACACGTTCTAGCTATATCCCTGCGATGTATACAATACTATTATTAGATAACTAAGTATTCCTTTGATAACACAATACACACAATGTTACCCAGAGCACAATGGACTGGGTCGGTATAGCCACGACGATTCGGTGACTTTGTTCCATTGAGCATATCCAAGTATAAATAAACACTGTAACCGCTGTGTATTTGTTGCAAAACTCGTTGGAATATACAAAATGCGGTTCATATACGAGTATAAGTCCCCTTCAGCGCGGGTAAGTTCAACCACCCTTTTTAAATGCGGGTAGATAAAAAGGTCATGTACCTTTCAGCTACAGTGAGCATCATCACCATATTTAGACGCTGGATAAAGGCCATTAGCGCTAATAATATGTTATCCTTGTAAATTGCGAAGTCCAGCCGAGTTTCACCGGACAAGGGGTAGTGCATAACTCTAGCTTTAGTAACGTGGCGATACAAGAGTGCATAAATCGTGGGTGGATTTGGATCGTAAATTTGCGCAATATTGCGACGGTATAGTCGGTAAATAATAGCGTAGGTGGATTGGACGTAGTCGGGTGGTATTGATTCAGTACCTCAGTAATAAAGTGTTGCCAAAAATAGACGGCCAATTTATTAGTTTGGAACGAAGTTGGAGAAGTAATTTAAGTAAGAGGTAGAGTTCTAATATTAGTCTGTCTAATAAATTATATATGTTGGGTCTGTGATCTGTCAGCGGCTTTATATTCATATTCGTATTCATTTATTCGGTATAAAATACATTTCAAACATTTTTACAGTTTCCATCAGGATTTTCCAAAATACATTAAAATAAATTACATATATTTAAAATTATTCGTAATCATGTCATGTTATAAAGTATTGCATGTCATAATAAATAAATGTCAAATAATAAGTTCAATAAATACTACTCTACCGAGTAACAGATCTGGGCCATCAAAGTATTACATTTATGGGTGAAGATCCATACGTTCGCCCTCTCCTTTGTATTAACGGGTCTCCTATTAAAGATTTAATCATAATCATAATCATTTATTCAGTCATCACAGGTACATAAAGGTGGTAATATAATAATGGTAGCAGCTCCATGATGCGCCTTAGAGCATACTAAATTTAGAGACCCAAGACATGCAGCGACTTATTGGACTTTAGCAGCCTTTATTTACAAGGCTGCGCGCCTACCCAGCTCTTCGTATGAAATTCACTTTTTCGTTCGAATAATCGTTCAATTTAACATACCTAGCTACTTCTTATATGTAGATGCATGGCACAGTCAGTATTTTCAGATTAATAAAATGCTGCCTGGCAGGCTCATCATCCGGCATCCATAGGATTTTCCGAATTAAATTATTTTGCACTACTGATTTAATGCGCAAATGCAGCTGGACGCGGATACACAGATCCGGCCTTTGTGGAGATCTCTGGGGGAAGCGTATGCCCAGAGATGTTTTAGCGTAAATTCCGTCAAGTGCAATAAATAATGATAATATTTTAACTCAATATGTCAATTATACTATGTCAGTAGCAAGTATTATCCCAGTTAATATACAAAATCGAATTAACTTCTCTCGGCCATTCCGAATCTGGCTCATTTTGGCCGGAACTAACGATAATCCTTTCGAGGTCCGGTCTTTCATTCCAATGTATTGGTAGCCAGGGCCGCATCCAGTAACAGAAGGCAAGGGGGGTCTGAAAAATTACGACTTTACTTCATCATTATAATGCACTATTACTGTCTACACCAACATATGGTAATAGATTGGTAGGCACTTTTCTTATTGGTAACTATAATGTCGCTGAAAAGCGAAACTGCCAAGAAGATGTGAGGCAGACCGACTTTTTTGCTTCTAGAACCCACACAAGAGGATATGTACCTAAGTATTATCGCTACGAAAAGTCGAAGTTTGGGTAATTAAAAATATTTTCGTGCCAGGTGGTGCACGGGAAGACCAACGTTTGGTGGGTCTCCAAAACGTCTACTACCGCTACAAAGTGGAAATGTTCTTACACTCGATGACGTAGAATAACCTACGGCGCCCTCACCGTCTATAGCGGTCAATCCCAGTGCTCCATGGGGTGGGGATTTGGGGAACCGTGGCTTTGGCAGTGGAGTGGCATTTTCCTTTTTGCTGCCAGAGCAACGCATTAGCGATACTCTTGGAGTTGCTTATGTCTATAGGCGGTAGTGACCACTTTCCATCAGGTGACCCGCTTGCCTGTTTGCCTACCGTATGACATAAAAAAAGTTCCGGTTTGTGCCAGGGTACTCCTTGACTTCGTCCGGTCTTCGGCATTCTCGCGTCGTAAGCCGTTGATTCTCTCAGCGATGTCGATCCTTCGCTTCTTAGGCCGCCCTAACTATGTTAAAGTTATGTTGACAGTTCGCATAATTCGCATTCGGACGCGTATTCTCCAACTCATGCGACTGTTAAAGACGTGACAAGAATGTTTGAAGTTCTTAATGTAATGGCCAAACGTGACCAACCTTAGAACTTAGTAAAATGTGTAATGCATCGCCTGGTGACACCCCTTTGCAGGAAGTGCCTGCCCGCGTGATCACGGGCCATTGTAATTATAACTGCGCTAATTAAAAAGTTACTTGTGTGATGGGGGGTCCGTTTACTTTGCAGCTAGAGACAGGGACAGCTGCAGCAGTGGGGTACATTGAAATGGGGAATTCATAAATAAATCACGTTGAGGTTACAGTTCTATCTTTCAGTCGAAATTATGGCTATCTGCTTTACATACTACATATTTTATTAGAAACGCAACTATTACTAATATGTTATTTAAGGAAACCCAACTGCCTTGTTTCCAACAATGAACCCTGAATTTAATTTAGCTCAAGCTCCTTAGTAATTTACTTATAGAGCTTCTGAGGTATTTTGTCTAACAAATTGCGAAATGTTGCTTCAATTTGTATCCAACACCGGGCTTTAATGGTGTACGTCCGTTTGTCCGACAATCATTTAAGAATTAGACTTAATGTATCCTACAAATAACATAGTGTGTCGAAAATTATTCCACACTTTTGCCAGCGATTTCCTCCGCGTAAAATTCGATTAAAACTTACGAGACCAGTTCCTGCGGGACCCACATTGAATTTCGGGATAAATTATGAACTTTGTGCTATTCTGGGCTATTAGCTATATTACCACAAAATTTGAACAAAATGCGTTTAGTAGTTTTGGCATGTAGGAGTTATATACAAACATTCAAACATCCATACAAATAAAGTGATGTGATGGTGCTGGTGGTGGATTAGATGGTAAAAATGAAGCCACAAAATGTTCACTCACTTTTAGTTTTTATTCAAACTGAATAGTACCTATACCGATACAGAATACAGTACACACAATGAAAGTCTGAACAAGCACAGAAGGAGAAATTAGAAGCGATGGAAAACAGTTTTAGAAATAGGAAGTACAGAAAATGGATTACGTATAAAAGTAGGTACGTGGGCGGTGCACAGAGTGACAGGCGTCTCGCGTCTCTTATGGCTGCGGACTGCCGACCGGACCGACCCGCGTTCGCGGCGTAGGAGCCGGTAGATGTGATTTTGCGACTACCGCCACGCGTGTCACAAAATCGTCTACTAACAAAAGTAGTTGGTCTGTCCGGTGTACGTTCTTTTATGTTACACTATTATAATACTATTGTAATGCTTATCATATTATATTATACTATACATATTATTTATTTCTATTTTACAATCTTATATTTAGTTTATTATCAGATTAAATATATAAAATAAATACTAATACGTAGTTACACTACATCACCCCCCTCCAGAGACCGGGCTACGGGCGATAATAGTCCGGAAATTTTACCTTACGCCCTGACCGAGTTCTGATGACTTGCTCTTCAGTATTAGGTAGGCTCCGGTCATCCGTGTGTGTCATGTGAGCATGTGTGGGTGAAGTGTGTGTGTTAGGTGTTAACGTGACAGGTGTATAAAGTATGTCACTGGTGCGTAATGTGTAGGCCGGTTTTATGCGGTCAATCGACACTGTGGTGCTCTTACCGTTGACAAGAATGGTGAAGATCTTGTCACCGCGCTGGAGAACTTCGAAGGGACCGGTATAAGCAGGTTTCAAGGACCCGCCAACAGTGCAGTCACGCAAAAATACGTGAGTACATGTGGCTAAGTCCTTGAATACGAATGCGGAACGCCTTCCGCTATGGCGATATGCTGGAGATGGCTGCAAGCTTTGGATGATACCCCGAAGTCTTGACGTAAACAAAGTCAAGTCAACGGTACCATCCTCAGCTGCTGTGTCAAAAAATCCGCCAGGTAGGCGCAGAGGTTCGCCGTAAACCAGCTCCGCGGACGTTGTTTGGAGGTCCTCCTTGAACGCACTCCTTATTCCCAGCAACACCGGTGCAAGGGAGTCAACCCAGTTAACAGTCCCGTGGCAGATTATGGCAGCTTTCAGCTGCCGATGAAACCTCTCCACGAGTCCGTTGCAGGCAGGATGATATGCCGTAGTTCGGCGATGCTGAAATCCCGCAATTTTCGAGAGCTGCTCGAACAATGCAGACTCGAATTGTCGACCACGATCCGTGACAATGTCTGTAGGACAACCGAATCGTGAAATCCACCCACTCATCAAGGCTTTCGCCACTGTCTCTGCCGTGATGTCCGCAAGTGGAATTGCCTCAGGCCAACGCGTAAAGCGGTCGATTGCCGTGAGACAGTACCGAAAACCTTGCGAGACAGGTAACGGCCCGACCAGGTCTATGTGGACAAACTTAAACCTGGCTGCTGGAAGTTTGAAGGAACCGAGGGGTGCAGAGACATGCCGGGTGACCTTTGAGCGTTGGCACGCTAAGCAGGCTCGAACCCACTCCCTGCAGTCCCTTCGCACGCCTGGCCATACATAACTCTCTGAAACCAATCTTGCCGTGGCGTTGGCACCAGGGTGGCTCAGTGCATGTAGGCTGTCGAAAATCTGTCGACGAAAGGGCAGTGGGACGTAAGGTCTGGGAGTGCCGGCGCTGTCATCGCAATAAATTTGCGTCTGGGAACCCGGGCACGATACCTTCACCAAGCGTAGCGACGTGGTCCCCTCGATGAGGTTGTTAAGCTCGCCGTCAGCACGCTGAGCTGCCGCTAGATGCTCCAAGGAAACCGGCTGAACCACTTCGTCGACTCGGGAAAGGGCATCTGCTACCACATTGTCCTTACCGGATATATGACGGATGTCCGTCGTGAACTGCGCTATCAGGTCCAGATGTCGAAATTGCCTTGGGGAGCAGTTCTCCTTTCGGTTATGGAAGGCAAAGACAATAGGTTTGTGATCAGTATAGATCACAAAGTGCCTAGCCTCAACCATATGCCGAAAGTACTTCACGCTCTCGTAGATGGCAAGCAGTTCTCGATCGTAAGGTGAGTACTTCCGCTGGGAAGGACTGAGCTTACGAGAGAAGAATGCGAGGGGCTGAAAAGTACCATCGGCGGCTAGCTGCTGAAGAACTGCTCCAATGGCTGTGTCCGAAGCATCTGTGACTAGAGCAAGCTTCGCGTCGTACCTCGGGTGAGCCAGCAAGGCGGCCTGACTGAGACCTTCTCTGCAGGCTTCAAATGACCGAAGACGTTCACCAGCAATGCTGACCGGATGCGATCCCTTCACCGATCCGAGGAGAAGCTCGTTCAATGGCGCCTGGTGTTGAGCAGCACCTGGAATAAACCTACGGTAAAAGTTTACCATACCCAGGAACCTACGTAGCTCCCTTACCGTTTTGGGAACTGGAAATTCCCTGATGGCTTGGACCTTCGACGGCAGTGGAGTTGTCCCCTCAGCCGAAATGTGGTAACCTAAAAACGTGACCTCGGAGGCCCCGAAAACGCACTTGGCGGTATTTACCACCATGCCGTAGGCCTTGAGTCTGGTGAATAGCTGGTGGAGGTGTTCCTCATGGGTCTGTTTATCCTTGGAAAAGACCAAAAAGTCATCCAAGTAGGCGTACGTGAAATCCAGGCCCCGCAGCATCTCGTCGACGAACCGCTGGAACGTCTGGCCGGCGTTACGAAGCCCAAACGTCATGTAAGGGAATTCGTACAGCCCAAACGGTGTGGTGATGGCGGTCTTGGCGATGTCGTCGACGTGCACGGGGATCTGGTTATATGCCTTAACCAAATCGATGGTGGAAAACACACTGCAACCTGCAAGACTATGGGAGAAATCATGAATGTGCTTAATCGGGTACTTGTCAGGCACGGTTCTGGCATTGAGCATACGGTAGTCGCCACAGGGACGCCAACCGTTGTCCTTCTTAGGCGCGAGATGAAGAGGCGACGCCCAAGGAGAATCTGATGGCCGACAAGTGCCATTTTTGAGCATGGCCTCAAACTCAGACCTCGCTATTAATAACTTGTCAGGTGCCAGTCTACGGGGTGTGCCAGAAACAGGTGGGCCGGGTGTGGTACGGATGTAGTGTACAGTGTTGTGACGTGTTGTGCGATGAATACCGGGTGGACGAGTGACTTCTGGGTATTTGGCTAGTATGTCATGATACACAGAATGACCAGATACCACCTTCACCGAAGAAACATCATCAGTATTACGTGCAAGCAACCCCGTGGTCGTGAGCGTTGTACTACTGTCTATAAGGCGCTGGTTACGGATATCAACAACTAGGTTGTAGTGCGACAAAAAATCTACACCAATTATCGCTTTGGTTACATCGGCGACAATAAACCGCCACGTAAAGTCGCGGCGTAAGCCTAGGTTTAGCACCAAATGAATGTAACCGTAGGTGTTGATAACCGTACCATTCGCCGCACACAACTCATAATTCGTTCTAGGACGAGTACCTTTAACACTAGATCTCGGAAACACGCACAAATCGCTACCAGTGTCCACTAAAAACTGCACAGCAGATTGTCTGTCCGTCACAAATAAGCGACCGGTGCTTGGGCAGCCGTCGGCCGCCATTATCGACCGCCCAGAGCGTTTCCCGCGTAGTCGCAGGGTTTTACGCACTTCCTTGCGTTACTGCCGTGCTTGGAATGATACCAGCAGACGGGATACTGCCTGTAGTTGGACTGGGACCGCGTAGATGCCGAACGCCCACGCCGGCGATTATCCGACTTGCTCCTGGCTCGCGAACGCGACAACCTGTCGACCTGCACTGTCAGAGCCGCTACTTGCCGAATAAGCTGAGCTATCTCGCCTGATGCCGACGAGCTGGTAACTGGAGCTGGTGCTGCAGAGAGCAGCGGTTTCGCCTGCGCCGCTGACACTTGTGGAACCGGTGCTACTATGTCCATTATCTGGTCCGCTAACTCGGCAACTTCCTCCAGTGTCGCCTTGGCCTGAGACGCGATAATCGTCTGCATGCTGCTGGGCAGGCGACCAGCCCAGAGGGTCCTGATGAAGTCATCCGGTATTCCTGGCCCCGCCAGGTGCTTCAGGTGACGAAGAAAGTGGGACGGCTTCCGGTCTCCCAACTCCTCGTGGTTCAGCAGCTGCTTTACCCTGCTCTGCTGTGACACCGTGAGCCGCTTGATCAGCTCGGTCTTGAGCCGCTCGTACTTGTCAGGTGCTGGAGGAGCGTTGATGACGTCCTCGACCACATCAGCATACATCGGCTCGAGGCTGGACACCGTATAGTGGTATTTCGTCGAATCTTGAGTGATGTTCGCCAATACAAATTGGCTCTCGAGCGCCGAGAACCACATCGACGGTTTCGACGGGTAAAATGGCGGTATCCGCACGGCAACTCGATCCACATTTCTTCCTTTGTTGCTGCCTTCGCCGTAATCGCCCAACATTGTGCTCTTCTCGGGGTCACCAATAAAGTGATGTGATGGTGCTGGTGGTGGATTAGATGGTAAAAATGAAGCCACAAAATGTTCACTCACTTTTAGTTTTTATTCAAACTGAATAGGTACCTATACCGATACAGAATACAGTACACACAATGAAAGTCTGAACAAGCACAGAAGGAGAAATTAGAAGCGATGGAAAACAGTTTTAGAAATAGGAAGTACAGAAAATGGATTACGTATAAAAGTAGGTACGTGGGCGGTGCACAGAGTGACAGGCGTCTCGCGTCTCTTATGGCTGCGGACTGCCGACCGGACCGACCCGCGTTCGCGGCGTAGGAGCCGGTAGATGTGATTTTGCGACTACCGCCACGCGTGTCACAAAATCGTCTACTAACAAAAGTAGTTGGTCTGTCCGGTGTACGTTCTTTTATGTTACACTATTATAATACTATTGTAATGCTTATCATATTATATTATACTATACATATTATTTATTTCTATTTTACAATCTTATATTTAGTTTATTATCAGATTAAATATATAAAATAAATACTAATACGTAGTTACACTACACAAACTTTCGCAATTTTGATACTGTATATGTAAGTTAGGATTATATCAGGCACAGGATTATTTCGCATATAAACTTTCCCTAGCTTTTTTCGCAAGAAATTTTACAAGAAACCTACTTAGACATAGGCAATACTTTATTCGGAATTCTTAAAATATTATCATTATTTATTTCCATGCAGGCAGTTACTTACGAAAATCATAAGCTTTTAAATCTCTTTTTTTTTTAAATATCTAAATTCTTCTAATATACCAATAATATTTTTTTGTGTACGTATATTACCTACGGACTCCGACATGTCAGTACCGATTTTGATGAATCTTTTAAGCAATCTTAAAATTGGCTCAGCGAGTGATTCTCCGAAGTGTGTAATCCACGCGAAACCGGTTCTGGTCGCAAGTTTCTTAGAATCATAAATGGTGTTCATGAATCTTGTTGATGAAAGAGAGCAGACAGAATATTGGATAATACATCCAGTTCTTTTTTTTTGTACCTTACTACGCCCCTCTTTTTTTACGTGGTGAAAATACATTTACGGATATCTAATAATTATCCTTACTACGCCCCTGTTACAAAGTAATGTGCTCTCGTATATGTTTATCCATAGTGAATTGCAATGAATAGGGCAGTTTGATCTGACTTTCAATTTGGCGGGGAGTTCCTTTCACATGACTTGTTCAGATTATTTTCTTCTAAATAAGCGTATGAATTGATTTATAATAAATGTAATGAATAAAATGTTCCACGTTTCAATCTAACAAAGACCTGTTACAAATGACTCCTTAGCATGACGTGTATAAATAACGAATCTGGTTTAATAATAAATTTGTTGTTAATCGAAGTGGAAACATTGAACAAAATTTTACTGTTTAGCTGGTAAAACCTAACCAGAAAATTACAAATTGTGTTCTTGCTAAATAATCAGAAAAAAAAAAGAATAATGCAGGTAAGGTTAGGTAATACTAAGAATAAAGAATAATTAGGTAGGCATCCGCGTAAGAGAGTCTAAAACATACCAATTTCAATAGGGAACACGCATGCATCTTCGGCCAACATCGTCACTTACCACCAGGTGAGATGGGGATCAAATACCTGACTAGTTTTTTAAAAACCCCTAATTGAACTAATGTATTCTTTTAAAGGCAAAGGTCGTCTTAATATCCGAGACCATGATAATTGAAAAGTTATCGTATCGTCGAACTAAAATATAACACTGATTCCCCCATTATTAAAAGTGGTTCAGTTTGAAATATCTAATAGAGGAAAATACAAACTGCACATTAATTCCACTTCGATTTTCATCCCTTTCATACCCTATCGGAATCAATGGCTGTGAAGCTGTAAGACAGCTCTGAGATCAAGGAGCCCGATTCTCAAATCCTCCTTTTCGATACAATGAGTCTGTCTCGCGGGCTCCCACAAAACACCGATGATCCTACCTATTGAATATAAATGAGGAAATTAATTTCAAACATCGCCTCCGAGACGTCGATGAGAATTACCGATATAATACAAAGCCTATTGTAACTAAGGCACTCGAGCGTTTAGCGCAAATTGAAAACCGGAGACATCGTTCTTTGCAATACCGACTAATTGATTGAGTGTATTTAAATTGCTATTATAATTCTACCCTCTCTAATTGTGGTACAGGTAAACGGCGAAATCTAAGAAAATGAAGAGAATATTCTTTTAACGCTGTATAGAAGCATCTATTTGTTTTAGATAGATAAGCAATTCATTGCTTATAGAAGACACAAAAACAATATAGCATACGCAGTTTTCGCATGCAAGCTAGACATGCCTCGTGTACTAAACGTCACTGGAGACATCGACACCGAGGATATTGAGGATAATGCTCTTTGGGGTGGTGCAGAGTGTATACAGAAATGGTGGAGCCACTACAAATGTATATTTTATGGCAGTAAGCGCACATACGAGTACCTATGTGTTCGTGGGGTCAAATTGGACTTGATTCAGACATAAGAAAAACCTGGTGCTTTTTACCTTGGTTAGCCTGGTTACTTGGACTTAATTCAGCACAGTGGTTATGGCACTTATAGTTTATGTCATGGATATTAGCAGACCACAACCAATAAATATTTTAAAATTCGTAGGAAATATTTTCCTAGCCTTTGTTTCTTCCCATTATAAAGGTTATCTAATATAATGTTATTGTTGTTGTTACTGACTGTTCCACCAGACTCAGGTTTCCAATCGGAAGATTCAGCGTTATTAATATTAGACAAGTTAGCTCATGAAATGACGAAACGATTACTTATTTAATTCTTGTCTCCGCGAGCGTTGCTTAACCTCGGTTACCGGTCTCACAAACACCCTACCAACACCAGTACCGCTTTCCCCCATTTATCACTACAAACGGTTTATCCACCTCAAGCGCACACTAATGCGACCACACAAAACTAGCTATCCACTAAAGAGAGGAAAAGCCATTACAGAATAAATACAGGCCCTACATGTAATGCATTAGAACACGACTAAACACCGTACGGCGAGTAAACAGCTAAAAGGGGACGCTTAAGTACGTTAGGGAGCACATTAGCGAGTTTCCATGTTTCATAGAGTTCCACGGATGCTTTGGGAGTCGAAAGGTGGACGCTGCCCAGACGCAGTAATAGACGACGTGTTTTGGAGTATGATTTTATGATTTTCATTGTTTTGATAGCTTATTTGATAACTTATATAACAATAGTGCGAGGTAGGGTAATACAGCCTGGTGACCTGAAATACAGGCTTCTTGCCTAGCTAGGCATCAGTCTCCCATAAGTGTTAAGATGTAAATTGTGGACTGTAATTTGTTGGGAGAAAATTAACGTTTTATTTTTTATTTATCGGACCCGATTTGGTTACTAACCTACTCGACAAACTAAGGTACGCAGTAGGAAACCCGGAACATGTTAAAATGTTTTGTTATTGAACTATACTAATGATTAATACTGAGATGTAGTAATTATTTTATTCACTTCACATATTCAAGCAATCTTAGCACTCCTCTTCCAATTTTACTGGCTTAAGTAGGAGCTCGACACTTCCTGAGTTTCCCTTTTCAGGTATCTTGGTAGGTTGTCGGTCTAACAGATAGATAGATAAAAAAATGATAAATAAATGTACCATTCTCACATACACAGTTTTAAAATTTTAATTTTATTGAAGAATATCTTCAAATCGTCACCACCAATCATAGCTCATAACTATTTTGCGTATCATTTGAAATTAAGATGAGGCGTACTTCAAATTGACCTCAATCATGTTCTCATGAATAGAATCTACATAAATATCTGTAGTAAGTAGAGACTACTTACTACAGATATTTATGTAGATTCTATTTACTCGTAGAATATAGATACGTAAAATATACGAACTATACATATACTCGAAATGAGTATTGGATGTATAGGTAGGATAAGGTAGCCAGCGAAATTAGAGGCATAAGGCATTTCATCTTAGTCTTTACAGCGAGACCGCATCCGCGGTTCTGCATTTTTGTTACCTGCAACCTAAATGTAAATTGTAGATGTTATGGGCGACAGTTATCACTTACCATCAGGTGGGCTGTCTGCTCTTTTGTCACTGAGTCATCATCACATCACAGCCCGTAACAGTCCACTGCAGGACTTAGGGCCTCTCCCACGAAAGGGGAGGTTATTGCCATAATCTCCACGCTTGGCAGGCGGGTTGGAGATCGCAGTGTTTAAATATAACAATGGAAAATGCTGCTGCCCATTTTCCAGACTACGGAGACTCTTGATCTTTTGCCTCGAAAACATTAGTCGCCTTGTACGACACCCATGAGTGTAAGGGGTTGGTGCTATTCTACTCTGCCGGACACCACACGGCCACTGAGTATCATAAAAAATCCATGAATACGTACTCTAATGTGCCAAGGTTCTAAGTATGTCACCGAAACAAAGCTAACATCACCCACCGTAGTTCAGCGCTAGCAAGATCACGTTTTATTTTGAAATTTCATTAGGGGGACAACGTGTACACAGCGGTCCACTCAGGTGGCTCAGAGTAAGCAAACCGACTGTGTGCCGAGGAGATTCTGTGTGTGCCGAGGAGATTCTGTGTGTGCCCACGTAAGCACGTAACTCGTAAGGGACTGCTGGAAACACTAAATATAAAATCCGCAGCATGTAGTGTTGACTGTGAATCGAGGTGTTTTGATATTTGTAGTAGCTACGTAGGATGTAGTTATTGGCGTTTCAGTTTCTCATAATTGATAGCTCGAATGATGTTGTCAATTTCGTATATTTTTTTCACTTATTAGTATTTTGCCGATGCTAAGACTCTGTCAATAAGATGAGTACCACCCCCATATCAATTTCTGTCGCCGAGCAAAATTGCTTGCATTGTTTTTTTCCATTTGAAGAGTTAGGTAGCTAGAGCAATTAGCAAGAGGCAAACCTATCCATTCCGTTAAATACAAACGGAATGAATGTGATAAGGTGTGTCAGGATCAAAGTTTGTGGCGCTCTAAAATCTCTGCCTTCCTTATGGGATAGGGGCATGACTGTGTGAACAATGAACTAATGATTATATTATCAATATTATAAAAACAAACTATAATTTGCTGTACATTGTTGCTACTGATGCTTCTAACTCGGCCAATGGGGCTATGATTTTACAAATGGGTCTGCACTGAACTCAAAAATACTTTCATTTATTGAAATCCTTAACGTATCCGAGAATCAAAATCTACTTTCAAACCTGGAAAATATTAGGATCTAAAACAACACCTTGTAAACAGTACTGTAAAGTGAACGATAAACGAAAACAAAGTTGAAATACCTATAAAGAATAGCCGTGTCAGGTGAAAGGTATTTTACATAGTAATGCGATCGGAATCGTTTACATTGTTTGTGTTATGCATTACACAAAATACAATATAAATGCTACCACTTGCAGCATAAAAGGAAATAAAATTTATACCTACCTGCCGTGAGTAAATATTGAAAGTTGTACTGAAAGTGTTACAGCACTTTACTTTGTAGTATAACGTACTTGTTGTAGATAATTTATAAATTAGTTTATGTTTTAAAACCAATGTTGGAAGTGTTTTCTTTTGACTACAAATTATTATTGATAACATGTAACCTACATATTCCATTATGAAAAAATCGTAATTTCAGCGTTAATGTCCCGGTTGTACTCGCGCGAGGGCCCGGGGTCTGCCTTGACAATGATCCAGGATTTGGCAGACCCGACTCGAATCAGGTAATTACAGTGGAGCGACTACCATCTGACCTCCGTGACCCAGCTACCAGGGGTACCTGACCAGATTGGATTATGGATACATATTCATTCGCCTGAATGTGCAGGTTACAATACACCTTCCATTATATTGTCATATATTACCTAGGTATTTTTGCTCAACTTAGTTACTTAAGTTGACACAAGTATAGAAATAAGAATGGGAGTATTATAGTACAAAACTAAGGCTTAACTCTCAAGTTTTCCTAGTAATTCCATGTGTACAATACGTGACTCAGGTCCGAATCACAGGACTGGCCAGTGTGTGCGACATTGTACAGCTTTAAAGAAGCTGAGCTAAATAAATATTTAGATTGAATTAAACTTGGCACTTTATGCTAACATGTTTCTATGCTTTGAGTTTTACTAACTTGTATTTTGTTATAAATACACATATTATCGGGTTTGTTACCACGGTTAGGTTAACAATAGTTTTTACCTCGATATTTTGACGCAGTTGCATCATGGACACGTGTAGACTGGTACCGCTGTGTGAAAATGAGGGTAATCGTCGAACCCGAAAGAAGGTGGACCGATATGTCTGTCCTTAGGAGTGACTACGAAATATCGAGGTAAAAACAATACCAACCGTGGTAACAAACCCGATAATATGTGTAGTAAAAGTGTAGCAAGTGGCCACGAAAGTTCTCAAACCTATATTATAAATATAAAAGCTGGTGTATCAAAAATAACTCGGGCCACATTTATTCAAGTCAGTCCAAACGATAACTCATGTTCAGATTTTATTATACTTCGTTGTTTGATTCTAGCTTACTTTGGCAGCCAAGTTTACGATATCTAAAGCGAATATCTAAAAAGTAAAGTTATGAATCGAGCGTCTAAAAAGAAAGATCCAGCATCTGCAGCAAGGGTTCAAAGATAACCTCAAAAATGCAGCAGCTGCAGAATGTTCTGACTTTATTGTTAAGAAACCTATTAAATAAAATTATATGACACAGTACAGTCATTGACTTAAGAAACTGTTTGTTAGTTTTAGTAAGGAGGACCGGCCGTGTTTATGGTCTCTATGGCGATGACAGGCGAGCATGCCGATTGACAGCCGATTCGCTATATTATGCAGATACTATAATTCGGAATTTTAGATCTAATGCCAGTTCTTTTTAAATACATGCGCCAACATAAATTTATAGGTATGAAAAAGTGTAAGTCCATTGCTCGCATTCAAATAAGACGTGCCCTCTCCTCTTATAGAGAGGCTTTTCTTTTCTCATTGAGTGCAAAGCTTACACATTTCGCAGACATATTTTGACATTACGTCAATGTAAATTGTCAGCTAGGAAGCGATCGGTTAGGAAATCCAGACAGATTCTCCTATTTTTCTGGTACGAAAATTTATATCCTCCGTTAACTAAAATTCTGTATTTAGAACTTACCGGATTTCGTACTGCGTACCTTTGTTTCCAATTAAGCCGGGAAAGCCGTAAAATGACAAAATATCTGATAAAAACCGCGATGGTCTAAAATAGTTTCAAACACTATAGATATAAATAAAATCGGATAAATGAATTTGAATGAATGAATGAATGAATAACACTTTTATGCACATTTAGGTAGGTAGGTAGGCAGCAGAAGAAGCAAAAGGCGGTCTTATCGCTTAAAGCGATTTCTTCCAGGCAACCTTTTAGAACCTTTTAGTCAACAGGAATGAACGATAAGAAAATAAACTGAGAGTAAGCCCGTTCAACCTAAACCATATTGGTGTAATTTTAATTTATACTCAAAAACTATCGCTATATTCATATTGGTACCTAGCATAATACTATAAATACATATTCAAACACAGAATAAAAAAGAGTAGCATTTCTCAGGAATAAATAAGTATAAGTTACCCAACAAGAATTATGAGAAGCAATAGACACGAAGGAGCTTTATAACGTTATCCACCAGTAACAAACGGGTGCAAAGCCCGTTCTACACTGCACAGCGAACTCTTGCTCTAGGGTTAAACTCTGTATCGGTATTCCTAGTAACTTTTGCGACACAGTAAGACTGCCAACCCATTTACAGCGTTGCGCTTTCTAAACGAGTTCAGCCTGTTGTGAGCTCTGTTCCTGATCGGATTGCCGGGGCAAAGAGCAATTGTTTGGTATAGAACACAATTCCCAACTGTTGATTCAATAGTTAGTGGTGTTTTTTATTGTTGAGAAAGAGACAAACGAGCAAGCGGACCACCTGGGCTCCAAGTTTGCTAATTTACTCATGACTAAATTGGATCTCAATTGGAATTTTGACACGTTTTTGGTATTCTTTTATTTATTTTCCGGGTCAGCAGCGCGTGGGCGATAGTCCTGGTATTGCACACGGCCATAGGCTGCGGCGACTGATTACCATCAGGCGGGCCGTAAGCTTGTTTGCCACCTTAAGGTATTAAAAAATATTTGAAAAGTAACAAACTCCATTGAACTGCCATTGGACCACTTGCTTGTCTCATTGTAGCTCGATTATGGACTAAAACGTCAGTCTCTTGGTAGATTTTAGATGACAACACCAGCATCTGTTCAGCCGAGAGTCAAGTATGATTCATTAGGACTCTATTGATAAAAGATACTGATAAATATTTGTATGCCTGTCGGCGGATCACAGCGGTCTCTACTAGCGGTACCTAATATCTCAATGTCCTGTAATTCACAAATAAAAATAAATGAGATCACTTAGTGTCAATTGTAATAGAGTCGTATTTGAGTCTCAATTGAATATCAATAGCATGTGGTTTACATCTAATTACCAGAATTGGGCTCCTAAAGGAAAGTGATCACCGCCGCCCATAGACACCCACAACACTCTGCGTATCGTAAATACATTGTCGGGCTTTTGAGATAGGTGTAGGATGCACCTTTTCAAGAAAGTTTCAAAGGTAACTAGATAATCTATGATAAAAAACTTGCAGTAACTAAATTCTCCTTATTTTCTTTCCAGGTGGCAGCGCTAGCAGCTCTGGCGTTTCGGTTTCTACTCAGGCGAGTAAACACATTACTTTTATATTTGCACTTTCATACTATGTGTAATTACACATTTATTTACCTCGTTCTTTAACCGAGATAGGTTATATAAATAAAATAAATAAATAATCGTGGACAAATTCACACAGCGCCATCTAGCCCCAAAGTAAGCAAAGCTTGTGTTATGGGTGCTAGATAACTGATAAACTACTTATATACTTTTAAATACATACTTATTATACATAGAACACACCCGTAAATTCATCATTTCAATTTCTGCCCGGCCGGGAATCGAACCCGGGACCTCTTGCGTGGCAGACCGCGATGTTGACCACTAAACCACTCAGGTCGTCAATATATAATAATAATAATAATAAATAATCGTGGACAAATTCACACAGCGCCATCTAGCCCCAAACTAAGCAAAGCTTGTGCTATGGGTCCTAGCTAACTGGTATACTACATATATAGTTTTTTTTTTAAATGCGTACTTATTATTTATAGAACACCCAGACCCGTAACAGAAATTAAAATTCATCATTTAAATTTCTGCCCGGCCGGGAATCGAACCCGGGACCTCTTGCGTGGCTGACTGGCATGTTGACCACTGAACCACACAGGTCGTCAAATCCGTACATAGTTTAAAACATCCACCTGATGGAAAGTGGCCACCTTCGTCCAGGACATCTGCAACCTAAGGAGAGCGGATGCGGTTGGGGATTTTAATGCGGTTCTCAACAATAGATAAGAGTGATTCAAGAGGAAGGTTAGTGAAAGTGAAAAAAAAGGGTAGTTAGCGGTAGGGTAGAATGTCACGCGAACGAAGTCGCGCCGGGTCCACTAGTAGATATTAATTTCAGTTTAAATACAGGGTGTTACATAATATATGTATGAAGCTGTGAACCGGATGGAGTGCTAAATGCATGAAAACGATAGGTACAAAAATTCCACGTACGACAGAAATCATTGTACCTATCGTTTTAATATGTTTAGCACTCCATCTAGTTCACGGCTTCGTACATATATTATGTAACACCCTGTATATGTATTATAACAGCAGTAAATAGCGGTGGCGATAGACTTTATATAAAAGTAACTATCTATCCTATGTAGGTAGATATAATAATTCCTTCATGTTCACACTTCACTGTCAACATGAAATTGAACCGGAAGCTGAAACTATTCTATTACAACGATAATTAGATCATATCACTTGACATGGCTGTGTGTTGAAGCTATTTGTTTTAATATTGGATCCCTATCCGATAGAATCGTTGTTAATCGACTCCCAAATACCTTATTTAAATAGAAGTAGCAGTGATTTTAGTTTTATTAATTAGTTAGTAGTAGGAAGTATTGTAGTAAGACTTTAAGTACTATAGAATGATTAATACCTGTATCGGTTCTTGTAGGTAGGTATTACATGTTTAATAAGATTAATATATATGCTTGGACAAATCATACAGCGCTATTTACCCTCAAAATAAGCAAAGCTTGTATTATGGGTGCCAGAAAACTGATAAATTACTTTTATATATTTTTAAATACATACTTATTATACGTATAAAACCTAGAACCGTAACTTTTTTATTAGAAATTAAAGTTCATTATTTCTATTTCTGCCCGGCCGGGAATCGAACCTCTGCGTGGCAGACCGGCGTGTTGACCAACTGAACCACTCACTCATTTCATTTGTTCGCTGTTAAATGGAACATTAACAGCGAACAAATGAAATGAGTATAATACAATATTATTTTTATAAATAGTTATTCATTTCGCATTTAACACCTTGTAAAAGGCACTACGAATGTTAAGTAGTAAAAATAAATAATAATTAGACATATCTTAGAATAACAAACAACTCGATTAGTAAATAATTATTCAAACCAAATTGTCAAAACATTGGTACTTTATTAATTTATTGGTACTTTAATCGGTTGACAGCCAAGTTATTTATAACAATAGAAAATCTTTTGTTTGTGTATATTCAAAGTGTGAAAGCGATAAATACTTTCACGTGTCATATTTTTGTGTTTTTGTCACTTGAATCGAAATAAAAATACAGGACAATAATATTCCTTTAACAAAACCTTCAGACTTTATTGAAAGTCGATATGAAGATACGTGGGCCTGCCGATGTGAGATTGAACCGAAACATCGAAACATGGCTCTTTAGATAAGATCAAAGGTAACATAAATCGAGAGTGTCATGTAATATTGTAATATGGATGTGTGAGAAGTGGATGATAGACATGCAAATAAATACTTACTTTGTCTGTTGGTTCATCGTGCGGCAACGGATCAATGGTTGGGAAGGTTTTGTGTTATTTATGGAAGTAAATTACTCAGGTAATATGCATATTCATATTTCTTTATGAGTATTGTTCATATATTGTCCAAAATTCAGTATCTAGTCCAGTAGTAGTCTAGTAGTAGTAATAATCCCGGCACTTGTCATATGTTCAAAAAACATGCACTTTTCTCGAATTTGCCGGGACACATTTTGATATCTATCTGTCTGCTGTAGTATAACTTAGGGAACTTTCCGTACAAAAAATGTACCGAAAAAATATCATGTTTTTTTCTGAACTGCCGCGGCCGGTCATATTTTGATACCCTTCTCTACAAGGATGTATTTGAGGGTGTTAAAGATAAAGATAAATATTATACCGATATCCTTATTTGGCCCTAGACCACTTCCTCTACATAAGTGCATAGTCTGTTTGCTAGATTTTTCACGAATGAAGAAGCCAGAGGTCAAGGTAGAAACCTCCTCAAAAGATAATTATAGTACAATATTTAGCTACACCACTTTAATGTCAGTCTAACGTAACTTTAAGGTTATCGAAAACCGATATTTCCAAAAGGTACTTATGGGAATTTACCTGATGCGAGTTTGAGTGTGAAAAGTTGAAGCAATTTCGGAGCAGAGCCTCCACGTGTTAGTGATAAATTATAACTAAAGATCTGAAGATAAAATGGACAGACACGAATATTTCTATGTAGAAATATTTCGTAGTAAATTCATAACAAGATCGAAGATTTCTTTAGCGTTTTTGATAGTTACCAAAGAAAGAAGACAGAAAAAATACATATAACAATCGCATCCTCGTCTCATATAAAAGGCTAGATGAGGTAAAATACAAATAAAATTGTAACACGTTACCATTCTACAGTAGGTATCCGAATGTGTACGAAAAATGGAACTTTACTTGACAAGTTTAAATATGTATTCATAAATTGGTCATTTCAATATTCGTTGGGGCTTCAAAGAATTTCAAGGTAAACAGTGGCGACGAGGTGAATGAAGAGTCCACCTTCGACAAGTAATGCTTTCACATTATAACTGAAATCTTAAATACTAATTTAGTATGTTTCTGTCTATTTTTGTTAGACTTTTTCAAATGTGAAATATTTTTTTTATTAAACTAATGAAATAAAATCTTATTGGAATTGAACTAGTATAATTTGCTGTACGGCTTATAATGACCCTGTTATTATGAGTTTAAAAATTAGCAAAGCGGTTTTTTTTAAATTAGAATAAAATTCAGTTTTAAACTCAAATTGAACATTAACCAGAACCTAACGAAAGTGCAACAAAAGAGAACCTTTTCTTTTTTAAGTGAGATTTTAATATCGATAAAATATTATTTGATTCACGGTTGTCTAGACCCATTAAAATGTGATTTTGTTCTAATGAAATTCCGCCTGGAACATAAAGAGTCTTGGGAAGCCTTTGTCTTAGGAATTCAGGTGGCTGCTCTCACGCCATGGTACAAGGGACGAGTGATCCGTTACTATAAAATGTATCTTAATTTTTTAATACAGCAGACAAATAGAAATACCGTCATCTTGAATGCTGTTAGTTATGTAATTTCGTTCTGCTAAGGGTCGGCACTGCACATAGAGAAAATATTTACTAAAGTAATAGAGGATACACCGCAAGTATTTTCTTTAAACCACGCTTTGCGGTCCATGGACAACAGTGGCCGCAGTCAGTTCTGAGACATTGCGCGACGCGGACCAATCTGACAGTGGCTTGGATATTCAAAAAAACGCCATCTTGTTCATTAAAAACTGTACGAACCATTCGAGGGCCAAAAATAAAGAAAATGATAACATTTCATCGGTCATTCTATGACTTAGCAGCCTCCCCCCGCACCTCCCGCACGTGACAGGTTGGTACAATATTTTTGTTTGTGATGGCTGCTCTCTCTCTCATCCAAAAGTATAAATTCAATGAAATCTTCGACAGTCGAAACTTAATTAATTATTAGATTTAGGGCCGATTTTTCAATCCTCAGATAAAGTTTATTTGCCCGATAAAGTAATACACTGCCAAATTAAAACGGGTCTTTAGTCGATTCACACCGCGAGCGGTTCGGACTGCGGTGCGAATCGCCCAAGAGCTCTTTCGGAATGGGTCCTTTCGCACCGCGGTGCAAATCGCCCAAGAACTTTTTGGAATGGGTCGATTCGAACCGCAATGGAGAACAAAACAGTTCTCTTTTGGGATAGGTGAATTCGGACAGAGAAGATATGTAGTTTTATTGCACGTCACTTATAGTACAACCAGGCACAAAATAACAGGAAACACTAAATAATTTATAAGTTACATTAAGTAATAAGCCCACTACCTAAATTTTTCATCCAATATAAAATTATTGTTTACAAGTATTTTAACTTTGTTGATTTTAAAAATTTTACGCCTGTGATTTTCAATGATTACCTAGTTATAAGTATATAATAAGCTGTGATTTAAAACCATTACCATGTTACACCAAACAAGATGAACATCTGTTGAGCAAAAATGATACCAATTATAATATACACTTGTTATAGGTAAGTGCTAAAACAAGTGTGTATTATTTCGGAATCATTTTGGCCAACAGATGTTTATTTTGTTGTAGAAAGACAGTTAGTACTCAATTTGTGATTATGCCACGTTTAAAATCTATATTAAAACAAAATTTAAGAATCTATTATATTGCATTTTCACTAACCACTTTTCTACTCATCTGTACAAATAAATAATTGAAATTGATACGAGTCCAAATCGGACCTACGAAAAGAACATTGGTGGTATGAATCGACCCATTCCAAAAGATACCTTGGGCCATTCGCACCGCTCCAACCACGCGGTGCGAATGGCCCCATTCAGAAACAGTCTTTGGTCGATTCGCACCGCGGTCCGAACCGGTCGCGGTGCGAAACGACTAAAGACCCATTAAAACACACTATAATCCTTTGCAATTATGAAGTAATTATACAATTTTATTTTAGTCGCATAATAACTTATCAGACTGATATGTTTTATTCGAGGATTGAAAAATCGGCCCTTAGGCAGGCGGATTTTACTTCCGACTTTCGTATTTAATGCTCCTGGTATGTTCTACCACCTTATAGAAAATTCTCAAAGCATAACGTTCGGGTGCTATACCCGAAATTTCGGGAACGACGTGAGCGTTTGAGAGTAGCAGGCTAGAGGTGTTAAGACTATTAGTTGCGCCGAGCGGGCAGTCAGTTTTAAATACGAAACAGATATCTGAGGTTGGCGTATACTTACGAGTAATCATAAGTGGGCATTGCGTTAGTGCTGCACCAAAGTTAAAGTATATTTATTGTATTGGTCAAATACAGTGTCCTATGTTTTAGTGTAATCTAGATTCAAGCCAGTTCAATAAATGTTCTATACTAAGTCCTATAACAATAAACCTTAATTATTACGACGTTGGTACCTATGCGAAGCGATACTATCATTAAGAGATAGATACAAAAATACTATATTTTGTATGGTACAATGATTTCTGTCGTACGTGGAATTTTTGTACCTATCGTTTTCATACATTTAGCACTCCATCCGGTTCACGGCTTCATATATATATATTATGTAACAACCTGTATAAAAAAAGAAGTTAGTCATCTGTTAATACAAATAAATTCATTCAACACAAACTTACACCAAAGATAAAATCTAAATATATAGAACAGAGGAAAAGTTGCGAAAACGAGCCAAATAATATTTTTCCTATATTGAATAAATTTACCGCTTATAACTTAAGTTTTATAAGAAGTAAATCGTTCAACCCAAAAGCTTTTAGGCGTGTTATAATAATTGCTCTCGGTTATATTAAAATATTCCCAGAGTTTCACTTAAATCGCAGCGGAGTTTAGTATGAAAGTTAGTACAAAGTTGACTTAATTATTTCATGTTAATACTGTTTGGAGACTCATGATGACTTCAAAGAAATATCTCCTGTTAGGGTTACAAAGCTTAAATGGAGTAGTGCTAATAAGGAATAGTAGATTGGGGTTTGCCATAATATTATACATAATTATGGTCTTATATTAAGGTACACTTTAGCTATCCATGGTCAAGGCGGACCCAGGGTGATGGTACGCGAGAGCACAACCGGGACATTAACGCTAAGATGATTTATTTGTTTTTTTATTAAGGTACACTTTATCAAAATCAGTACAAAGTTAAGTAGATATATTGACCTGGCAACCTTAGGGCATTTCTATAATTAAAACAGAAAGGTTTCTTTTGATTTTATAAGATTTATTTTTCTTTTAGATATATTGACCTGGCAACCTTAGGGCATTTCTATAATTAAAACAGAAACGTTTCTTTTGATTTTATAAGATTTATTTTTCTTTTGGATACTTTGTTCAAACTCATCCGCCGTTACTGATTACTTTCTTGTTTAATTTAAAAGTCTTCGCCGAATCTCGTATCTAAGTCTTATTTTAATAACCCTTACTAGATTTTGCCTGCGACTTTATCGTACCTACTAATAGTTTTTACTTAATGCAAGTTTCATAAAAATGTATGGCCCACTATTTACGTGATAGAGATCCAGCCTAAATTTTGACAAAATAAAAAAAATTAAGGAATACCTAATTTTTTAATTAAAGCTTATTTATCAAAATTACACATCAAAACCTATACTGTTATCGTTATACAACCTAACTAAAAATATATTAGTGAAAGACGCACCTTATAACTATATCAAAGGCAGCAAAATTTTGTACGAGGAAATTTTGCACGGATTCAAGGAACGGAGCACGACATAGGTTACCTTAGGCAAAACCTAGTTTACAATAGGTATTAAAAAGATTTATAGCGTTAACCCTGGCAAGTGTGCGGTCTAACGTCTAAAAGCTCCCAGCTTCCAAAAGCTGTCGGTTGAAACTGTCGTGACTTTGCTAAATTCTGCGCAAAACGCGAATGGGTTTCGACTAAACTTAGTTTCCAGTAAAATCCAGTGAATGTCCACAAAAATCCTTTTTGCATTCGGTGTGGTGACGGACTTTTTGTTTTATTCAGTTATACCACAAAGAACTAATACTACGGTTATACCGATGTCGTTTGCAGATAAAGTACCTATCAATATGTTAAATATAGTGTTAGGTATCTTATATAGGTATATTCGCTTTGTTAAATTATGATTTTTAAAGTAACAATTTGGTACATTACAATCGTTATAATAATGAGTTGTTGAATTAAGCTGTCCTGCTCTTTGTGCATCTCTACTATCTTATTATATCATGATGGCAATTTTGTGTACAATAAAAAATAATAATAATAATATTGATATACTTATTCTTTTTCAAAATTCGTATACGTCCTTCCTCCTTTATTATAACGCTAATACAGAGACAGTTTTTCCCGGATATTTCCCTGTTCCTTGCTTCCCTAATCTGAAGAAAAATGAGGAATTTGTTGAAAAAAGTCACACCTAAAGGGAGTGAGAAATCGTTGTCAGTTTATCTTCATATTTCGCCTAAACGTGTTTAGATCTTGTGAATTTATTTTTGCCTATTTTCCTGCCGCCTCCAGGAAATATTTTCGCCGTTTTGACGTGAATATTTCATGTCAAAAGTGGGAGCCTCGGTAGCCGAGTCCGACTCGTAAGCGAGAGGTACCGGGTTCGAATCCCGCTGTAACCATGTACCAATGACTCTTTTCTGAGTTATGTACATTTGTTGAACACTATCCGATGCTCCTACGGTGAAGGAATAACATCGTGATGAAACCTGCACATTCAGGCGACTTAATGTGTAACCATGATTAATGTGGAACCAACCTGGGCAGGCTCCCCTGATGAGAAGGGTCACGGAGGTCAATTGGCAGTCGCTCCGTTGTAATTACCTGATTGGCCAAATCCTGGATCATGGTCAAGGCGGACCCCGGGTCCTCGTGCGCGAGAGCACAACCGGGACATAAACGCCAACATGATTATTATTTCATGCCAAAAGTGTTTTTAAGGTCACACTATAGTTCTCAAAAGTAACTCTTCACTGCAACATGGGCTTGAAAAGTCCTAGTTTTAATTTTCACACAGAGACCTAGAAAAGCTTTGCGACATGACTGACTAAAAGCTTTGTTGTGTAGAATGCTAAATGTAAGCCCACTGCAGAAGAAAAGAAGTCGACTCGTATGTTTAAACTAGGTTTTGCTCGCGGATGAGAATTCACAAACAGACTGTTTGTGGACCCTTGTCCTTAGATTGTGCTACATTCTTCTTCATCCCAAACCTCGATTATAAATGCCGATAATTAAACTGTAGGTATAATAAGTATACATGAAAAGTATGAAATCCAAAATGTATGAAACTAAGTCGTTCTCTTCTGTATTTTTACCCGATAGCGTCGTGAAGAGGGTTATGTTTTTCGAGTGTATATACGTACCTAAATAACTAGGATATATACAAGAGCATAAGTTAACAGAAAGAAATCCTTTGCATCTGCATTAACATACTGGGTATTTGGTGCATTGTTCATTTGGCTGAAAGACACCAATGTCGCAAATGTGATCTGCTTGCTTCGTGCTTTCTAGTTTTTGTACTACTTTCTAAATTACACAAGAAATTTTAACTTTTAGGTAGCTGTTGATGGTAAGGGCGGGTTGCTAGTTGTTAGTACCTATATACCTATCTACATTTTCACTTGCCACTGTCTTCCCTATGTATCTATGTATGTATATATGTACGCTTAGACCTTTTTAACTACGAATCGGATTTTAATGCTGTTTTCAATAGTTAGAATGATTCAAGTGGAAGGTTTATAAATAACAAAAAAAGGCTAAGTAGTGGTAAAGTTGCTGTACGCGAATGTAGTCTCGTCGGGTCTTCTAGTTATCTATATAAGCGTATCATTAAGAAAACCCCTCAAGGAAAATTCTAGAAGATAACATCGATGTTACCTATTAGACTGTGCATTTTTAATTTTTTTTCTTTGCAACCGTCGCAAGCAGAAAGCTTCGCGTCGCAAATGAACTCTCTTGAAGATGATTCCATTGATAACGTCGACGTCGTGTTTGAAAGTAGATTTCATTTCTTTGGTTTTCCTTTCAAAGTTTACTTTTTGTTCTATCAGTTTTTCTCCTTTCATTATTCCGTTTAATAGTTCTTTTCTGGGAGACTAGTTTTTTCTCTTGATTTTGTTAACGTAATCTTCACTTATTTTTAGGAGATATCGAAATTTTTCTCCAATTTTTTCTGCGCTTCAGATGTGCAAACTTATGACAGTTACTATCGCATTTATAAGATCAGTTTGTATTACATTCCGTCTATTTTACTTGAGTTTGAGTAGGCTATTACAGTACTACTTACTTAGTACAAAATAATTAGTGTAAAATTCCGTAGAAAAACACGAATCCTTTGTTGTTTCGCCATGTCCATCTGTCTATCTTTCTGCTGGCATAATTTAGAAATTTGGTATAGTTCAGGGTAGATTACTAAGTGAAGGGATTTACAATTCATCAAGCCTTACCGTAGTTCTAATTGGTTAAGCGTGTTTATACCAACGTTTTTGTTTTCAATTTGGTTTGGGTAGGTAGGTGTAGAGTAGGTTTAGGGTGGGGATAGATTACCCAACTAGCAAAATCTGCAATTCAAGACATTTACAAGACTATTTTTGTTGTACTTTTAAGATACTTATAAATTGCTATAAAGCTGGATTTGGGCGCAGTTATAGGATAATTATTTCTTATAACGATCTTATAAGCAACTTGCAGACTGTCACTAAACCCTATAATACACTTACGGAAGCGCAATTGCTCCTAAAATGTTCTTAGACAATACAGTTATAAACACAAACACTCTTATTAGTATCTGACATAAGTATCTTACTAACGCTATTTTGTTTATAATGCACTAGTAATTTACTTAGTAATTAGTTATAAGTACGTTTTTTAAAGTTTTGGCATTTGGTTGGTGCGGTTGTTTGTGAAAACAAAATTTTGAAAAACGTGAGTATACTTCCTATTAATGAAACTATGATTTATTTTTATTATTGTAGATCATAAGTATTGTAAAATTATTGTACATATAGTGTGTGAACTCGCCGGGGAAGTCATTTTTATTGTAAATATCTACCAAAATTTAATTAATATGACAACGGGCTTCGAAAAATAGCACATAGCATATTTGTTATTAATAAAGATTAAGATAATTCTTAAGAACATTCGCCATGTTTTGAAAATAGTCTTAATTAAGTATGTTATGGAACAATTATAGGTACATTAGTATTTATAGCAGTTTTAATCCAGATAACTCGTTTCCATATTAAAAGAAGCTAGGGTTCCTCACAGAAACTGCCTAAAATAACTTAACTCATCTATAAAATAATTTTGTTAGGATTCAATTACGAGAGGTATAAATTATTAGATTACAGCTTCTTCCCGTCGTTCATGACAAAGTTTTAGAATTCCTCTGTGACACTTTTTAAAATAAATTCTTTTTGTGTTTTCAGTTTCTTTAGCGATGGTGGTACTTTTAGACGTTGACTGTTTCTTAAGTAAAGATGACTTTATAGCACTCAACTACGAGTGTGAATGGCCATGGGCCTTAACACATTTTATTCTATCTGAAAAATGTTATGGTTGTGGACGATTCACTGATTCAAGATTGAACTCCCACTTTATTGTTGACATGAGCAATATTAAAAAACTTCTTAATATAAGACAATTGTGGTGTAAAGGCTGTTAATATATGCTAGTGTATAATAATTACCCGGAAGATGAATGTTACTACTGCTATTAAAAATAAAATAACATATTTCTTTTAAGTCACAATCAGTATCAACAAAGTTTAACATTATCTTTATTTAATACGTTGAAGCGCATTGCTTACCTATCTGAATAAATAGGATCGATCGAGGATAAAGTGGGATTGAATAAAGGCCTAAACGCATTTGCGTTGCACTGCACTACGTGACTCGGCGCTGTAATGTCATTTGTTGTATTTGATTTTGTTGAATGATTAAACTGTTTACAATTATTAAAAAAGAATTTTGTTTATTTTTTGCCAAGTTTATTTTTTAATGTTTATAAGACAATTTACTGTTTTGGAATTGTTAACTGAAACAATTGTGTTGCTCTGTAAACAAAGTTTTTATTTTAGTTCTTATATTCTAACATACACACGATAATCATAAGTTTCTCTGTTTAACATAAAGGATACAACTTACCTGTAAACAAAGAAACGACAATTAAAGTCTTACCTCTTTACCGACCGAGGCTGCTATACAGTACAACTTAAAGAAAATAATATATTATTTTCTTTATATGTTTATTACTTAATAGTTACAGATAATTAGCATGAAGAGGCATATTAAGATATAGGTAAGCTTTAATAATGAAACATGTTATGTAAAACGTCATGAATGAGACTGATTTGTTAAATAATTAGATAAATATTTGTGTGTATTTAAATAATTAGATGTTCAACACAATTTCATTGGATTGAATAAAATAACATAATTGTAATAAAGGTTTGTTTTATTTTAAAATACTAATTTATAGAGTATGTAACATGGGAAAAAAATATAGCTGTGACTTGTATGTAATACTTACAAGTTTACATTTGATATTTTGAACTTTACATATTACCAACGATTTTTCTATAGCTGCAGCACAATCGCATTTATAAATATTTATAAAAGAAGATTTTATTCGTTTATCAAAAACGTCGTGGATATTATGAAATCGAAATCCTGTAATTTCTATTTCTTTTTCAATGTTGTCTTTTGACATGAGGTATTTGAACTCTACTACATGATTTTCGTCAGTAAGAAACCACTTGTCTTGATCGTTTGAGGATAAAATAAAATTTTCTAGGTGCAACACCATTAAACCGCCTCGCTGGTTCTTTTTTATAAATGGGTTGACTGCTATTTCTTCTTCGAGATGTGTTGTTTCAAATGACTGTTTTTCGATTATTCTTTTTGCTACTTGCTGTAGTGTTTTATTTCCTTGTCTGATAGTTCTTTTAATACTATATAATTTATTTTCAAAAGGATATGCGTTAAACTTTTGTAGAATTCCAAATTTTCTTACTTCGGCCACAACATGTATTAAATTATGTATATTACTAGTAACATAGTCTTGTCCGTAAAAGGTATTAAAACTTGTTACAAAATCTTTTAGCATTATTTCAGCTATCCGCAAGAGTGGAAAATGCTTCTCATTTGAGCAAATCGATATGGCACAAAACAATTTAAAAAAATGATAAAATGGTTCTGGTTTGAGTACTTGTTTTAAAATTATGACACTTAGATAATAAAAAAAACATCGGTACTCGGAACCTTTCCAGTGAGCCAAAACATCTACAGATCTTATTGTTCTGTGTATCTCTTTGGGCATTCGACACTGTAGTAAGAAATTGTTAACAATTTCAATATCTCGACTGCTCCATTTGGTTAGGTACTTTCCTAATTTTCCATCACGCCACCCTATCAACAACCGCTTCATCAAACCAAGGTCTATTAGGTGTAATGAGTCTGCAACAGGAAAATCCTCCACCATATCAATGTTTAGCTTCAATAATGGAGAGTCATGTTTGTGGTGTTCCCCATATTTTTTAGCACGAAAGTCTTCATCGTTTCTTGTAGGACAATCGATCTTAGAAAAAAATACAGTGTTTGATTTATGGGAGTATTCGCCAATAACCGTACATTTCAGACAACCATGTTTTCCATTAAAATTTGTGACACCTGTAAAGCAAGTATTTCAATAGCAGTAGTGATAGACAAATTATTAATTCTTATTGTCAGTTATTGTGATACAGTTTTTAAATTACATGATTATGATCACTTATTATGGGCCAAAACTTACCTTTTATCATGGCTCTTGCTGGCGAATCACAAATGAAGGCTCTTATTTTAACTTTGATTGTGGTTTCAGTTCCAGCAAACGTTGTAACTAATCCATTCGCTTCAAGTTCCTTCATTTCCTCCACAAAAAACCCCAAATATGCATTCAGATCAGAAGGCTTTCTGTCTCCGGCATAAATTCCTTGAAAAAAATATTTTTTGTAATGTTTTTAAATAACTAAGATATTGAAATAGTATTAATATATTTACCAATCACAAAGGGAGGAATGTGGGATATTTCAAAGATGTTGCACAAAATAGGCCAGAGTTGATGTCTTGAACTGTTGTATACTGGCAATCCATCTATATTTATATTTAATGAAATCATATTCATGGAACTATTCATGGAAAAATCCAGTCCCTGTAGAATATTTTTTAAGCATTTTATCAATCCATTGTGCCAATACTGTCCTGGGTCCGAGGTTGTTACATGCAACGTTTCTTTATTAGTATGTAATAAGGTTCGTGCATCTCTAGGCAAAACATTAGTTAATCTTTTATTTAAAATAGTTGACAGTTCATTCAGGGCTAGGTGAGGTATATTAAATTTTATGGCCCAATTTTTTATACCTTCAAGCAATTCATGATTTTTTTGAAACTCAGTGGATTCTTCGAAATCGAAGTCGTATTCTTCTATAAAATTTTCAACTTCTTCGCTGTCGAAGTGATGGGCTAAGGGTGAACAAATATTTTTCATTGCGGAACCCTCATTTATATCACCTGTATTTGCACTTGACGCACCAGGTTTACTTTCAAATGCGAATGAAACTACTTTTGAAGAATCTAGCTTTACTGACTTTTATACTTATTTATTACTTTTCGTCTAAAACCACCGCTCCTTTTAAATCGTTTCCAATCGCTTAAATCCATTTTAAATAATTTGCTAAAGACGAATTGAAACTATTGAAGGAAAACAAAATGACTGCCATTACTAAAAAAGTGATTGATCTAGTAGCCTATACGGTTTTTTGATCCAATATCGCTCTAATTAAGTACAATTACATTTAAAATATTCTTGAACAAGACTAATAACGATGCAAACTTGTAATAATCTCAGCTTAGTGTATTATAATATCTTTTTCTCTTTCTAAATATTACTATAGGATTAATATATTATTCGAGACTATTTAATCTTTCTGCAAACAATTATAGGATAGCTATCCCTATAAGTATCTTATAAGATATTCTTGTAGATTACTAGAAGACTGTGAAATTAAAACAAATGCTCTTAAGAATATCTACGCTTATGAAATAATACTATTAGTAAAAGTATCCTGTAACTGTTCTGCGTGTTAGTATTATAGTTTACTATAAGACTGAAATATAAAAACTAATGCTCTTGAGTATGTTACAGCTTGACGAATATAATTATAAGTAAATGAGTCTCCACAAAGCTTTTATAAGAACGTTATTAGTAGAGATTTGCTAATAATCTTTCTTTATAGGATTACTTTGCTTGTTGGGTAGGGTAGGGGTAGAACAACAAGCGAACGAAGTCTGGCCAACTAGTACTCTCTTCATGGTACATACTCTTTAAAAAAACCTTGTCTTCAAAGACATAACACCAAATTTCACTCACCGTGCTCATCACCCGATCTAACATCGTAATATGTTACTCGCCGAATAGGTAAGTGAGCAATTTTCAAGGCCCTAAATTTTCTTTTAGCGCAAATTACGGAAGATTGACGAGGCAGCTCACTAATTGCAAAGTCCAAGGTTAAGGGGGAAGGGCTCAACATTTGTACACAAAATTCGCATGGCTCGATTTAGAATGTGTTGCTAAGGAAAATCTGTAAGAAACGTGGTTATTGTACCTATATTCAAAGGTACAATAAAAATATGTTAAATATGTATTCATTTTTTGGAGTATTTTCGTTATAAATAGACTTAATTTCAATGTGATCAAGAGCCAATATGACCCTATATGAAGAAACAAGAAAACAGAAGTTAAATTTATGTAATTTTCAATAATTATAATTTACTGTACTTACCTTAGGTTAAGGATGTAATGAGGATCCGAATAAAATACTGTCTATGTCTATGTCTAAATATTTTGTTATTGCTTAGAAATCTCGACTTCGAATTATTGAACTTTGTATTAATATTTTTTCTGCCACAGTGGCAATTTCGGTACACTAAAATAATGACAATTTCAAATAGTTATCTATAATAATGAAAAATTCGACCCTTTTTAGGGAAAATGTAATATTTATGGACAATGCTTTAACTGTATTAAAATTAACACAGGAAGCTATATTAAACAGTTATATATTTTCTAACTATTTCGTTAAATAGAAATTAAAAAAACTTCAGTTAAAACAAATGTAGAGATATATTTCACAATTAGGTAAACCTAAATATTCTTACCGTCTTGACATTTAAAAATGGCGACACTTAGTTCTAACTTGGGCCACCGGGTCAGATAAGTTTGTGGTACTATATAAGGCTGATTGTGTCAAGTTATACACTCGTTACACACTCATAACCAGAAACTTACCTGACCAGGTAACCAAAACTGGAACCAAGCCCTGTCTGAAGAACAACAACAAAGAACTGTCGCCAATTGAATTATAATTCGGCGACATTACTAAATTCAACAGTTATTGGGTCAGAAAATTTTGTAGCAGTGCAGAGGCCGTGCAACTAGACACACTTATCTGACCAAGTGACCAAAACTGAAACTAAGTGTCGCCAATTGAAACACCCTTTGAAGGCATTACCAAATACCAAAATTACAACAACAGAAACGCCGTCATTGGGCCAGATAAGTTTGTATTAGTACACAAGCGTTAACCGCATGATCAACGCCTTTTTTATGAGTACGACCGTAATATACTGTCGCCGTTTTATCGTTTATTAAACATAATAATGTGTCACCGCGAAACCACAAATGAAAGCCCGCTTTAATTTGTAACCCAACCTGATTAACCATCCCCAACCACATAGCATACGAGTACGCCTCGAGGGATCCATTCATTGCAAAATTATACCATAATAAACGACTTGATATACTGCAATTAGGTTTTTCGGCGTTTTTGCTTTAGATATTCTTCGTAAACACGCGCAATTTCCGACTTTGAGGTCGAACCGTAGAATAACTAATATTATACATGTTGAATACTATTATAAGTTCTCAAATGAAAAATATATTTTCGTAACAAGCTTTTATCGCTATTTTACTCATAAAGACCATACATTTTCTATTACACTACACAATAAATAAATAATCAGATAGGTATTTTTTCCTTGTATCTTTATCAATGTTGTGGTGTTGTTTTTTGTGTTAATAAATGTTTTTTCTTTCTTTCTTTATTCCAAATAGCCCAAACACGATGGGGTATTTTATTGCGTTAATTAGTTCCTAAGGCCCTCTTCATTATTACCAGCCACTGAATATCACTTATGGGTATAGTACTTATTAAGACCATTACAAAGAGCCCAAACACGATGGTGCGTTATTTTAGTTATAATATAGTTGCGTTTTTGAAGTTATTGCGTTCATTAGTTCCTATGACCACCTTCCGACTCCACCATCAGCCCAGCTCCATGGTACCATCCAAGTTACATAGGAATACAAAATTTTAGCTCAATGGAACTGGGAAGGGGGTCAAATTAGGTTTGCAAGATTTGCCCCGAACATACATAGTGACATGTAAACATTGCAAGTTAAATAAAAGCTTGTACAAGATTCATAATCAACTCAAATATCTAGACAACGTCCTTTGCATTAAATAGAGCTTCTTCAAAGCAAAAAAAATGAATTTTTAATGTCGTTAGGGCGCTGATGTTACGTAGATGTACGGTGACCGCAGCGATATAAGTTTCGTATTTTAAACCCGCCCGTCAAGCATGGATTTAAAACCGTTCACTAATGTGGAAGTGGATCAAAACCAATAGTGAATTATTAAGCCTGCTAAATAAAAAGCGAATTGCTTAAAACCTTGTGTCTCCACAGCCATGTCAGCATGATATAGCTAGTAAACGGTTGGAAATTTGTAAAATAAATAAATAAATATTCGTGAACTAATTCACACAGCGCCATCTAGCCCCAAACTAAGCAAATCTATGGGTGCTAGATAACTGATATACTACATACATACATTTTTTTTTAAACACCCAGACCCGTAATAGACATTAAAATTCATCATTTCAATTTCTGCCCGATCGGCATGTTGACCATTGAACCACTCGGGTCGTCAAAAGTGAACAAAGTAACACTTGTAGAGAATGTAATAGACTTGAATTCAGTAATAGACCAGGTTTTGACGTTCCTATTAGACTCTGAGGGCATCCTATGTCATCGAGAACAAGAAATATTAAGTTTAGGAGACCTACAAAAGGTTGGTCTGCCCGTGCACAATCAGGCACAAAAATATTCTTTTTGTGACCCATATTTCGACTTTTCGTAGCGATAATACTTAGATATCCTATTGTGTGGGTTCTATAATTTAAAAAAATACATCCTCTTGGCAGAGTAGCTTTTCATACACATTAAAGTCACTTTTCTCTTTTGTGACTATAATTTATAAGCAAAAAATTAAAGCGAGTTCCTTATTGATTCGCTTAGGTTCCTTCTCACGCACTGTATGAACCGTATATTGACCGTGGTATAAGAGCTTTAGATAAATGTACTTATAAGGAAGTCTCGTCACAAACGCTAATTAAATTCTTAATAGCGGCATAGTGCACGTGCAACCCCATTCCATATAAATTGTCAGTGCAACACGACGACGAGTTAGAGCCCCCGCAGACTGCAGACTTTCTATCGGCCAATAGTTTAATCGGGCTCATAATCAGTACGAAGATCAGCCGATTCCGAATCTTTATAGTGTGCGCACTTGCATACATCTTCGTACTGATTAAGAGCCCAATTAAACTATGCGCCGATAGAAAGTCTGCAGTCAGCGGGGGCTCTTACCATTCTACGTGACGACAGAAAAACAGAAGAACGAAAGGAATGAATCCTCTTTTCAGAGTTAAGAAATACTTTCAGGTCAACAATTAACTGAGCTCTCATTGCGCTAGGGCTATTAACATAATAGAATCCAGGGTAAAGTCCAACTGAGGCAATGCAAATGGTAACAGAGATGGAAGACGTTTAAAGTTCATACATATTTGAAAAGAGTACACAGCCTTTTCTAATTATCATAAAATGATCAACAAACTCAGTAAAACGTAAATCGGACGTGCCGCGGCAGTTGATAAACTTAAGTAGATGATGCTTGATTTTGTGTACATGAAACATAATAGAAATTAAAATTCAAACACTACTAGCCAAACTGTGCTGCAACAATACTATTTACGGAACCCCAGCTAATATTACGTATTTGTTAAAGCAACACAACAATATGATAATACGCTCAGAGCATCCATTAATTTCGCTCAATACGTATGTGAATAGCTAAGATCCAATCTGAAATGCAAATCTTGGACCGACCTACTGTGCAATCAATTGGTGCAACTTCAGATGGCTGGCACTCGGCTCTATTCGTTCTGAGACTAGTTGAGAACTCTTTGTGACTCCAAAAGGACAACGTCGTGAAGTATTGGCTCCTGGGGTGGTTTAGTTTGTTTTATTCTAGTGGTTCAGGCGTAATTAAAGCCAAGCGGTAGTCGCTGCAGGAAATAAGTTGGGCTGCATTGAGACTTTTATTTAAGAAATTGTCATTAAGCAGTACAGATTTTCTTGACCTTTGCTACGATATACGCTAGAAAAAACGGCACAGTTAAACTGCTTATTTAAGAGCTGATCGTATGTAATGCACTGGATGTGTAAAATGTATAAAACACTTACAGCCAGTTTTTCGTACGTTATTAAATTAAAATTCTCTATCCTTATCTATGGTGAGCTGATATTTTCCAAATACACAGTATAAACTAAGAATAATAATAATAATAAATATTCATGGACAAATTCACACAGCGCCATCTAGCCCCAAACTAAGCAAAGCTTGTGCTGTGGGTGATAGATAACTGATAAACTACTTAAATACATACATACATTATACATAGAACACCCAGACCCGTAACAGAAATTAAAATTCATCATTTCAGTTTCTGCCCGGCCGGGAATCGAACCCAGGACCTCTTGCGTGACCTCACTGAACCAAAAATAATTATCTTATGTTGTCAGTTCCGTAACAATATCTACGAGTATATTACAAGAATGCCAGTGTTGAAGAAATATCGTTCCACAATCCCAGGGATTTCGCTACGCTCACCAAACTTATAATTGTGTTAATCTTAATTCTATTAAAGAACCCAGACCGAGCAATCTACCGAAAGGTTCTCACGAACAATTCTGGGGCGCAGTGTAAGGATGTGGAATTAAGTTCTTACTCGGATTACCCTTCGCGCTACTCATTAGGGTTGTCTGTGAAAGGTTGTCCTTAATGTCCTTCTTGCCCTCTAAAATATCTGTGCCTTTTTCGTCGTCTATAATCAATTGATCATCATCAAGCAATGGCTCGTTATGTCTACCTTTAGCTGTCTCTAAAAAAAAGCATCAATTACAATTACCACCACCAACATCCCATAGCTCTATAGGTAGTCCACTGCTGGGCGTAAGCCTTCTCGCGAGGTTGAAGATTGCAGCGTTGAAAATAACAAAATGCTGCTGTCGATTTTCCGTTTTATGGAGCAGTAATCGCTTCAAAATCGTTTTATACGTAGATTTTTTGCTTCAGGAAGTAACAAATCCATTGCCTCCGAATATAATAAAAAAATTAATGTTTAATCATGTTTGTCGATTGACTTTTTAGACAGAGTCTACTATACTCTATATTGACGGACACCATAAGGCCAAATCCACATTTACATTTATTTTTATTATATTGGGAAGCAATCGATTTGTTTAGTCAAATGTCTTTTATGTACCTACACAGAGTAGGTACAATCTAAGCCTCAATTCTTACGTCCTGACCAATACCATCCATTGACGGGTGTAATAAAAGGCAACTATGGTCGTAGAGGCAGACAATCTGTTACCTCCTGTGGTTACCTCCAATCCAATAAATCCTAGTAATACGATTAAGAATTAGCGATCATTTTCTGGGGTTCCGTACTGGAAGGGAAAGAACCCCATTACTAAGCCTCTTCTGTCTGTCTGTCACAGGCTTGTATCTTTGAAACCAGCTAGATACATGAAAATTTCACAAAATATGTGTTACTATGGCCGCTATAAGAACAAATAACAATACCTATAGAACAATGAAAATTGTTGGTGGTCCCCATACAAAACACGTAAATATGCCATTTTTTGAGAATACTACTAATAAATTGTATAAGTCCTCTGATACTTGAAATAAATGTTTATTTATTAATTAAATATCTTTCGTCTATTCCAGGCGGACATAGCACATTCGGCCAAAGGCTACGAGTCAGAGGATGAGAACGCAGGAAGAAACCGCCAGAGGGCCACCGACGAGCGGCCAGCCAGCAAGACCACCATGTACTCTAAGCAGGTAAAGCAGTTCTGTAAATCTGTCTACTCTCCTCAAAGGCCATACACAACATCTGCGTCTCTAAGGTTGCATAATAAAGTGTATGATCTGTCGACAGTGGCCACTTTCCGTCAGGTGGGTCAACTGTCCGTGTGCGTTTAAGCCAATTGGAGCGCATTAATGTACTACTGTGCAATAACTCTCAGGTGTCAGATAGTGTCAGATAATATAGGCAAACGCGCGCATATAGGACTTCTAATGACATAACGTCGTCGTTATTATTCTATTGCCCGATGTAATAAAAATATCACACAACTCAGTGACAAACGAGCAGACAGTTAATCTGACGGAAATAACTGCTGCCCATAACATCTGCAATTCATACGCTTAGATTTCAAGTAGCAAAAATGGTGAACCGTATATTCGATGTCATTGTGAGAGCTTTTGTTGGATATCTAGTAAATTGATCAACGGTTAGAACTTTAAGCTTCATTGAAAGTTGGAAAAGTTGAGGTACCGCGTAGTTACCTAAGTCTTACAAGCATAAAGATTATACGGGCTCACCTCATCTTAGTTTAAAATTGCCGGATTTTGTTTCCCGCGTATGTGAACCGTAGTAAACGTAACAAGTTTGATATGTAAGAACTTGGAAGTCTAACTAGGTAATTATTTACTTGGTAGACTAGTACACCATTAGTTTTCGTTCTGACTTACAAATAATAATTATTTGCACATTTGGAGGAGCAGAAGATTCAGAGGATCACCTGATATTTGGCCCAGAAATAATAATTTTGCCCTTAACTAAAGTAAACGAGGCTCTGCACGGGTAGCACACGTGCTCCCGACACAGCTCACGCCGCGAGAGTCTTTACTTCTTTCTCTCATTATTAAAATGTAAAAGATAGCAGGACGTATGTCGCGCCTTTTTTCGTTTGTCGCTCTCGCCCGCACACGTCTTATACTATGCAGCTGTGCAGTCTAACACAAATCTTAAGTGTTAAAAATAGAGAAACAAAGAAACGAAGGCTTTCTTGGGGCGCGAGCTATGTCGTGGGCACACTTGTGCTAGCCATACAGCCCACTGAAAACCAGCGTCACGGCAACTGTCGTGGCATATGCTGAGTGTGGCCCCATTGCACTCTCCACATGGCACAAGTAACGAGATTAGAGGATCTTCTTTTTCTTTTCTTTTTTTGTTTATGTCTCTGTTTCATTATATTTTTTAATTTCATTTTAAGAATTTTGTGCTGTGTGTTTGAGTGTAATAAATGTGTTTTACTTTACTTTACTTTACAGCCACAGATAAAATAAGTAAATGCAGCAGTGTTATGAGTTATGACATGGGAGAGTTTACCTCTTGATTTCGAATATCATGTGCCGGATAGCTAGTTCCCTGGAGTTAGTAGCTCTAGCGTCTGAATTTCCGATATTCTAAAGCACAATTTGGACTAGCCTTTAATCAGACGTCCATTACGCCAAAAAGCCCTTGCAGCAATAGGATATTGCTGTGATGAAAGCCTTTTTTGAGGAAAAACTTTGTGACCTATAATTTTCACTTTTCGGCTCAATTTGCCAATCCAGTTAGTATAAAAATAGCTGGGCAGAATGATCTGAATATCTAAAGTACGCTTTATGTTCATGGCATAAAGTCCGTTTCGGCGTGGAAACAGTTCAAGACAAATGTCATTTAGACGAACGACGAAAAACTTGAATAATTTTCTAAGAGCTTTCCAATTTACTCTCCAGTTTCCTCAATGTACTCTCCCTATAAACTCATAAAACTAGCTCAAATGGTATCTTATTAGCAATTATTTCCAGGAATTCCGAGAGCAGTACTGCATCAACAACAAACAACTGGATCTGCTGGAATTGGAAAAATCCAAGAAGGACAGATTCCTTGGATGTCTCTCCCAATACCACATCGAGAGCCCCTGCTCCAGAGCCAATAGGTAGGTTCACGTACCTTCTAATCGTATTAAGATTATAAATGTGGAAGTTTGTTTGTTAGTACATATTGTCACAAGTTGTGAGTAAGCGAGAGCTTTTAAATAGTATTGTGTTTCTGCCGGTGAGTAAGGTCTCCAGTGCTCCATGGGGTGGGGATATGGGGAGCCGTGGCTTTGGCAGTGGAGGGGCATTTGCCTTTTTGCTGCCAGAGCAATGTGTTATAGAGGTGGGCAACGATTGGCAATACTCTTGGTGTTGCTAATGTCTATAGGCAGTGGTGACCACTTTCCATCAGGTGAACAGAATTTTTCAAACCAAATTACTAAAATTAACTGTTGTTACTTTCGAATATTGTATGTATATGTTCGTTTAAATTTGAAATTGCAGGCTTAAAGACTGTTCGAAATGCTTAACTTCTAAAAGTTCAAATTTAAATTAACTAATTAAGTAAGTTTTTATAGATCATAATTGACTCTGTGCTGCCAGTTTATTTTTTATTGTAATAATTGCTGTTGGTTTTTCTTAAGTAAATAAAATAAAATTGTTACTTAATCACGAAAAACAGCTCAATTGATTTGGATGAAATTTGGCACCCAAATAGTTTAAAACAATTACACAATTGTATTTATTATTTTTGTGTACAATATAGAATAAAGACATAAAGATAATTTAATGAATGAGCTAGCACGGCCTATATTTATAAACCTATAAATGGTGAATTCTCAAGCTCCCAATACAAAGTGAATATTTTATATTTTTAAGTAGGTATCGGTACAAATAATTGTATAAAAATATACTAGTTAGGTATCCATAAGCTCGTAATTTTAAGGGCAAAACTAAACATTCTACATTTTACAAAATTTAGTTTGAATGGGAACTTTTGTAACCTAACCTTGATGTCTGTCTAAAACTATTCCATTAAAACTGAAGGAATTTAATATGTTAGAAAAGTGTTAAGGTTGGTAGTTGTTAGGGATAGTATGCCTAATTATTTTACATAATTTATGGCCTTAAATCAATGTTAGTTTTGGGGTATACAAAGGCCTTGACCGTAACCGTAGAGCCAAAACTTTGTATAACCTATAAAGGTTTCAGTGGAACATTATATACATGCTTAAATAAATAAAGTATTGAGTAGAATAGTAGATTGTTAAAATTTGAATAAATAAATAATGAAAAATATACTTGGACAATTCACACTAATGTTACACTTATTTATAACTTGTTGGCTAGGCGCGTTCGCGTGTTGTGCTACCCCTGGCATAGCCCTTAAATACCCTCCTCTACCCTACCATACCCTCCTCTACCTCTACCCTACTCTATCCTACACCTACCAAACCTTACACTGCACCTACCCTACACCTATTAGACACCTACTCAAAACCTACTCTACACCAACTCTACACTAACCTACCGTACACATATCCTACACCTACTGTACACCTACCCCACACCTATATAATGTTTGCTCAACCGAGCTGGAATGAACATAATAAAAGAACTAATGAATGAGCGACCTCAGCGAGCTTGGGATTTTATACGGCGGGCTCATAATCAAAACTTCTATGAGTTTATTTTGAAAGGACAACAAATAAAATATCAAAATTTGAAAAACAAAATGTTTTGTTTAGCAATGTTTATACTTAATCCAAATGTATATTTCATCAAATGGACGACTGACCAAAAGTTGTTAAATGTTTTAAAGTACTAAATTATCCCTTATCAAATTATATAATCACAAATTAGTTCCTTCACTGTATTTTATTTCTCTTCCTTAGTCTAATGGTTAGAGAGTATGATTCATGATCCAGAAGTCACCGGTTATAAATCTAGATCAGTAATTAATAATAAATTAATTACGAATAATTAATTTATTTGTCACAAAATCGAATCTATCAAAAACGTCGCTTGTGTTTTGTTAGTTCCAGCGAGTTCCAGAACCAATTAACAGGCGTTATTCGCTAATTAATTTTTTAAATTTATTTTGGAGTAATTGATTTTAACGTTTGAACCAATAGTGTAATAGATAAGTAATTTAAACGTTGGTATTCCAGACTTTGATCAAATAACCATCATTATTTTAAAATTTGATCATTCATTTATAGCCCTTTTTAAATTTACTCAATAAAGTTTTTAATTTCTGATATGTAACCGTCGCGGCGCCGGTAGTGTTATATTTCGAATTTTGTCTCAAAGAGGCGCCTCAGGCGAACAGAATAAAAGTAACAAATTAATGAAGGAGCGAGCTCGTAGTTTGATTTTAAAACGCGGTGCTAGCAGTGAGTAGTGTGTGTCTACGCTACACTCGTATAAGCGATAAAAATATTGTGTTGTTTGCTACTGACTATCATACGCGATCCAAAACTGGATCCTGAACCGGTAATTTGTGCGCCTGCACAGAATCTGCGCCCTGTGCCTGGACCAAGGCCATGATTTGGTTTAGGGGGAAGGGGCAAAAGTGAAAATTATAAATACTGAGTTAAAAAACATTTTGCCTTTTTAGTGGGGTAATCAATCAATAAATATCGCAAATTTTGGGTTTTAAGAACTGGGCGAGAACAACGAATGTATGAGCGAGCAAAGCGAGCTAGGAATGTTTGTCATTTTAGGTCTTAAAAGCTGGTATGATCAATGATAAAGCCACCGGAGCAAACTCGACAGATTTGACGTTTCAGGTCTTAAACGCTGGGGTGATAAAAGAAAGAATAAGCGAGCGGTGTTAGCTTGAAAGGGACTTTGTGAGTTGTAAAAGCCTGAGGTCATTATTGAATGAATGAGCGAGCGGGCTTGCAATTTTAGACATATTTGGTCTGAACAGCAATGGGTGATCCTCACAACAGTAATTTTAGGAAATCAATGAATGAGTGACCGCAACGAGCTAGGTGACTGATAAGAAATGTATCTGAAACTTATGAAAAGCGAGCGAAGAGAGCTCGAAATTTTTTACATTTTGAGTCGTAAAAGTTGGTGTGATCAATTAATGAATAAGGGAGCGGAGCGAGCTTGCAATTTTAGACATTTTAGCTTAGGTTCTGTGATAATGTGTGATGCTGATCGTATTAAAAGACAATAAAATTAATATAAATTTTTGAATGAGTAATCGGGGCGCGCACGAAACTTTTAACATTATGGTTTTTATAAGCTGGGGTGATTGTTAAATTATATTCGAGCGAGCGCAGCGAGCAATTTTAGGAAAGAGGAATTTTAGGTTTGAGAGATTGGTAAATAGTATGAAAAAAACTGAAACAAATGAATGAGCGAGAGACACGAGCTCGAAGTTTTTGACATATTCGTTCAAAAAGCTGGAGTATTTGATAAAATAATAAAATAATTGAGCGAGTACAGCGAGCTTGGAATTTTCGGCCTTTTGGCTCATAAAACCGTGGGCGATTGTAAGTCTGAGTCGGGGCTCAAGGGGGGGCGATTGCACCCATTGCCCCCTCCTGGATCCGCGCCTGGCCTGGGCACTGCTGGTACCGCTCTAGTTACGCTAATGTCGGCGAGCCTCAAACAGGGCAAATACTGTTGGAGGCAACAGCTCGAATCAGCGTAAAAAATTGTCAGGAGTTGGGGCGTCCGTTGAGGCGTAGGGTCCCACGATCTGGACACTTTTTGAGTCAGCAAATATCACTTGCCGTCCATCTGGGGAAAATTTGACTATATCATACACTGGTGGACTGAACAATTTTCTGACTTTTGGAAAAATAACTCAATCTTGCTTTCATTGTAATTTAATTTAATTATAATGAAATGTGGTTGTCATTTATAAGGGCTAAGTGTCCTCCATTCAGATCTCGACATTTTGTTTAAAAAAATGCGATACAAGCTAAAACCAGACCATTGTGGGGTAACCACGCCCCCCCCCCCCTTCCTACGCCTATGCCTGCCAAGCGTGGAGATTATGGCAATTACCTTCCCTTTCGAGAGAGAGGCCCTAAATCCTGCAGTGGATTGTTATGGGCTGTGATGATGATGATGAAATAAACAACTATCTGTAGACATAACAGTCCTATCCACGTGCTGTGAATACCAATGAACTTAAAACAGCTGATATTTCTTTTTGAAGGTAATAAAAATAAATTCCGCTGGAATACTCTGCATCACTGCCTTTCAGAAAGTAAACTCAATTTTCATTTTCCTTTATTGCGTTAGAGTAAAAATATTATTAATGGAAATTCAATTTTCCTTATTCTTCCGTTCTCTATGCAATTTGGAGAAATATTGATAAGTTCCAGGTGATAATTTTATTATTAGGTAGATATCATCAATGTATGCTTCTGTAAACCAAAAACACAAAATTTTAACTTTATTCAACAGTAAGACTGCACAAAGGATGCTACCGCAGCTGTTTCACAAATTTCAGACTGAAAAGAAGACTAAAGTTTACGATAGTAAATTAACTAGTGGATACTGTTGAATTGTTTTCTTTGTGAAGAAACTCGGAAGATGTAAAACGGAATACTGTAGGGAGATCGCTTTGTAGTGCTAATGGAAAATTAATACTGTTACAAAGTTTGGTAGGGCTCTTCGTCGCTAACCTAAAAAAATAAAACTGGTGGGTCTGTGACGGAACACACGGCCGTTGGTTTTAACGTGAAACGTCTATAGTCGCGGGGTTGGTGGAGGTAGTTGTGCTCATGGAGTATGCGTCGTTTACTAACATATTTTGGCAGTTTTGAGACGCTCTTAAAATCGCGTCCCTCGCTCATTCGGGTATCCACAAGTGGCCTACGGCCCCCTCTTTCCGACGATAGCCATGATTTGTATTTCTTGCTGGCTCTTGCACAGGCTTAGACTGATATATTTAATTTTCGTATATATTTTTACACTTTCTGATTATTTTCGGTGAAACATTGTCCAAATTACATTTATTTTTATACGGATCGATTGTTTAAGAGAAGCTCAATAAATACACGTAAGAATCATCGCCCTACAAGGTCAAAACAATAAGCTGTCTATATACGCTAAACACTGACACTAGGTCCATGTTTCTAATACTATTAGACCTTTTCGTTACGGTCCAGTTTTCTGACTACTAACACCCGGTTTCTGAAACGCTTGTCAACGCAAAAATTACGTAACAGCTTGTTAAACACTGATTAAATGCAGTTTGGGTTTCTGAAAGGGCCAATTGACAGTTTGTTAACAGCTTGTTAACGGATTGTCAAATCTCCAATTAACGGCTGATTAATGTAATTTTGGGTTTCCGGAAAGCTTTTTCTCATGTTAACTGTATGTTATCGCCTTGTTATTTTAATTGGCGAAAATCGACCAATTAAACGATTGTCAAAAGAAATTATATCCGATTTTCTTGGTCTAGGTCTTTGTCCTCGCCCTGGTCCAGGTCCTAGTTTTGGTCCAAGGCAAAGTCCAGGTCTAGGGTCCAGGTTCTGGTCCAGGATCATGACCAAAACTGCAACCTTGATCACAATTTGAGCTTGAACCAGAACCAGGACCTAGACCAGTGCCAGCACATATACCATAAACATTAGCCGAACCAGGACCTAGTTCGGGGCCAGGACTCGGACCTGAACCAGGACCAGGACCTGAACCACGGACATGTCAGGGTCCAGGACCTGGACCTGAACTAGGAGCTGGTCCGGGGACAGGGCCTGAACCTGATCCAGGACCTGGTGCGGGGCCAGGACCTGGTCCGAAGCCAGGACCTGGACCTGACCACGAAGTGGACCGGGTCCAGGTCCTGGACCTGAACCAGTACCTGGTCCGGGGCCAATACCAAGACCTGAACCAGGACCTGGTCCGAAGCCAGTACCTGGACCTGAACCAGGACCTGGTCCGAAGCCAGGACCTGGTCCTGAACAACGAACTGGTCTGGGTCCAGGACCTGGACCTGAACCAGGACCTGGTCCGAAGCCAGGACCTGGACCTGAACCAGGACCTGATCCGGGGCCAGGACCTGGACCTGAATCACGAACCGGCCCGTGTCCAGGACTTAAACCAGGATTTAACTAATGGGATTATTGGGAGAAACTAACAGAATCGATAGCCGATGGGGCGGATGTTATTGAGTGGCTTTCTCTGGATGGCCTCCCAAGAGATGGACGGACGACCTCTTTAAGGTCCTAGGGAGCCGATGGATGCAAGATAACAGAGTCGACCAGAGTGTAAGCCGTGGGAGGCCTGTATTCAGCAGTGGACCGGGACCCACCTAACTGCCTAAAGATGATGATGATGGGATTACTGATCTTACATTACACAAATATTGTTATAATTTCTCTTTTCTCGCTCTGTATATTTTTTTTATAATATTCGATTTTACACGAAAACTATACAATCGCTATCAGTTTCATCTAAAAGTTGAATATCCCGCCGCTATCAAAAGGCCGCTAGGGACAGAGACAAATCAATGCGTTAGACAGAAACAAAACATATATGAGTGAATGAATGTGACTGATTTTAGCAGGGGTAGCCAGACGAAAAAATTGATCTCTTGTTAATGGTCGATTAGCTAACAATAGATTGATTGGCCTTTCAGAAACCCACGGTGATTTAACAGCTTGTTAAATGTGACAGTCTGTTAGCTAATCAATGATTTGACAAGCGTTTCAGAAACCGGGCGTAAGTGTTGTACTCAGTGTGATTTTAAAGACGTTTCACGTCTAAAAGATATTATTTTTGTGATGGCTTTAGTTATCTATAAAAGTTAGATGTCTTTACTTAATTTATTAGATACTTAATTTACCCCGAACATCGTACCGGATTTCTGAAAACTTTTAAAGAAAATAGCTTTTGCTTGCGACTTCGTCCACGTAAAGTTCAGTTAGGCCTATTAATAAATTCAGTTAAGTATACCTAAAGGAAGTTGGGAGATTCGTTTTAACTGTTATATCTATATCGTCATCTTGACGTTAATGTGCCGGTTGTGATATCGCGCACGAGCACCCGAGGTCGACTTTGACCATGATCCAGAATTTGGCAGGTCTGGTAATTACAGTGGAGTACCATCTGACCTCCGTAACTCTGCTACCAAGGAACCTGATCAGAGGGAATGTGCAGGTTTAATCATAATGTTTTCCCTCACCGTAAGAGCATTAAATAGCATTCAATGTTATCATTTAATATGTAACCCAGAAAAGGGTCATTACGCTCTCGCTTACGAGTCGGATATCTTAACCACTCGGCCACCGACGCTCATAACTGTTATACTTTATATATTAATAAATTGCAGACACTTCTTCCGCGTTTTTGCGTTACGGACCATCAACAAGCTTGAAATATTAAAGTGCGGCCTCGCCATAGCAATGCCAAATAGCAATTTGCCCTAATAGGATTACAAGGGTTCCGAATAATAAAATGTACAATTTATTAGAGTTACCTTCCGCTAAAAGGCGTCCGTTCAACGCCAGAATCGAGTTAGGCGACGCAGCTATCTTGAATTAGAGGTAGGTAATGAATGTTTAGTGCGAATCACTCGTTAGGTTTGGTTAGGCACAGTCAACAGCTTATAGACTTACCAAAAACCACTATTAGATGAGCTAGCGTCTCTATAGACGCGTATAGTATAGGTCGATATGCTGAATATCTAGAATTCGTAATTTTAAACTTTTTTGGATTTTGTGGAGATTTTTAAGGAAAGTATGTTTGGTTTGTCTGATGTGTAGCTGATCAGGTACTAGCGTTTTTACTACGTAAATTCCTTTTCTCCGGAAGGTTATTGTAACGTTCCCATCCCATTTGTAAATTGCAGTTTTGTAATTGGCAGTACCACTTTTATCTGTATCTGATTGTAAACAAATGTATATTGCTGTAAGACTGTGAAATAATAAATAAATAAATAAACGTTGAACAGTATTTTAATGCAATAAAACATTATTTTCTGTCTTCAGTACCAGTGTATTGTAACATGCTGCAATTCTAATTTGCGTTTTCTGTGGTGTTAAATCATTACTGATTTCTTTATGAAGGAGCGTCGGCGGCCCAGTGGTTAAGGCACTCGACTCGTAAGCGAGAGGTACCGGGTTCGAATTCCACTGCGGACATGTACAATTACTCCTTTCTGAGTTATGTAACAATCAACAAATGAAAACATCGTGATAAAACCTGCACATTCAGGCTACAGCAGGATCACGGAGGTGAAATGTCTCCACCGTAATTAGCTGATCTGCCAAATTCTGGATCATGGTTAAGGCGGATTCCGGGGCCTTATGCGCGAGAGCACAACCCAGACATTAACGCGAAGATGATGATGATGACTATAATAGGGATTAGGAGTGTTATTTTTATTGTAATACCTGTGCTATTTCCAGTTTTCAAAGTGAGTGACTAATGTCACCTACATACCTTATTAAGATGCCTTATTTTATTATTTTTTTCTCATAGGTACATCAATTATTCGACTAAAATCATATCTGTGTACAACATCTGCAAATGACTCTTTTATGAGCAGCACGGAAGGTATTTTTATTACGTAATTGTCACTTAGCAATTCAGCAATAAACAATAGTCAGAAAATAAACATGGGAAGGCAAATGTTCATGCACACTGGGGCATAATAACTTTGATTTGTGCCAAAAACGTAAACGAAGAACATGTTGACTCATATATTTTGCATGGGTGGGAGGATGGCTCCAATGGGAGTTACCCGAACTGGAAGCATATAGATTTACAGATAATATAGCGATTGCTATTACGTAGGTATAAAGTTGAATGTGGCCGTGTGCAGTGGCGTTACTGTCATACAAGCCCAAAAGCCGGGCTTGCCTTATAAAAATAATTATCGATAAAAAATCAAAGATAATGCGAGCGCGAACTATTTAAAGTTCGCGCTCCTAATGCTTTTCAAACTGCCGCGCCGCAAAGCAGCGCCATCGTGCGCCTAAGTTACGAAACACGATCCGAACGCACACGCAAGTTGAGGAAATTGAGACTCAGTCAGTCATCTCGCTCGCATGCGCTGGCTTGTAAGCGGGCTTTGATTCCGGCCGGTATGTCTCTTTCTTACATATGAAATCTGTCCTATAATGAGATATAACTATACGTTTGTTTATATAGTAAATTGTACAAGACTTTAAGCCCTGCATGCGTATGAAGTTGTACACGGATCTTTGAAAATGGCAACTTCGCGCATGCGCAGTAGGTACGTTTGTTGAATGCTATAATACGTACCAACTTCACTATTGTTTTGTTTGAGCCGTTTGGGCGGATAAGTAATTAGTTTTTTGTTGTGTTTGTGTTGTGTTTTGTAGTAAAAGTGATTTAATTCGATTGTTCAACAATAGACGAAGTAAAGTCCCTTGTGATGGTTTAAAATGTGCACAAGTTTTGATTTGCATGGAAAAGGTACAGTTTTTAATCATTTCTCAGAAAATAACAAATTATTTCCTTATATGTATTCCTATTATACCTATTTCTCAGATTAGTAAATCGCTTATAAGACAATTTCATAGATCGGTTTACCAAACTCATTGAATTGTTGGTTGTCTCTCTCACAAGTTATATTGCTGGTATAAAACTGAAGAGTGATAAGTGAGGATTGATCAGTAATGTGGCAAGGGGATGGATTTATTTTTAATAACCGTAAAAACTACACAAACTTCATTTCTCGGCTTGCCTTACTCTGAACCCCTAGGCACGCCACTGGCCGTGTGGTGTCCCTCAGAGTAGAATAGCACCAACCGCTAATACTCGCGGGTGTCGTACAAGGCGACTAATGTAATCGACGCACAAAAAATTTAGTCTCTGTAGACTGGAAAATGGGCAGCAGGGTTTTCCAGTTATATTTATAACACTGCGATCTCCAACCTGCCTGCCAAGCGGGTAGATTATGGCAATAAGCTCCCCTTTCGTGGGAGAGGGCCTAAGTCTTGCAGTGGAGTGTTAGGGGCTGTAATGGTGGAATGTTGAATGTACACTTATAGAAAAGTTACAAAATATTACTTAATGTTATGCACTCGTTAATATTCACCAGCTCCTATAAATCTCTGATTTCTGTTGAACTATATTTCCCTACTTTCATTTACCTAAATTGTTTCATTAAAAAATTTAAGCGTTAAAATCTCTATTGTTACCAATAGCGGAAAAATTCGCAGCAAAACATTACACCAGACCCAAATTAAACAAACGATGTTTTTAAAAGTATCGAAAGTCGAACCCCAAAAAGATCGCCTCATTAATTTACTTGCTTGGTCGTCAATCTCGGCCATATTAACGATTTATCAACCCAAAATAAGATTTGATTCGGTTTTGGTTTTAATTAAATCTGTAATGGCTGGGTCGGAATGCCAGTGGACACACATGGTAAACATTGCTGTGTCGATGGACCGAATGCCTTTGTGAGGTTACAGCCGCCTCAATTTATTATGCCCACGAGCCCGCAGTTTGTTGTTGCGCAAAACAGGCAATGAGGATACTTTGGTATCGATTTTGTGTAGATTCTGTTCGAGTTTGACGGGAATTTTGAGGGGCAAATTATTAAACGAACGAGAAATTGCCGTGTGGTGTCCGGCAGAGTAGAATAGCACCAACCCCTTACGCTCATGGGTGTCGTACAAGGCGACTTATGTTTTCGAGACAAAAGATCAAGAGTCTCTGTAGTCTGGAAAATGGGCAGCAGCATTTTTCATTGTTATATTTAAACACTGCGATCTCCAACCCGCCTGCCAAGCGTGGAGATTATGGCAATGACCTCCCCTTTCGTGGGAGAGGCCCGAAGTCCTGCAGTGGACTGTTACGGGTTGTGACGATTGACGAAAATCTATAACGTGTTTTGAACTAGCGACCCGCCTCAGCTTCGCACAGGTAGTGCGTAGGTGTAGGGTGGGTGTAGGGGTATGACGACACGCGAACGAAGTCGCGCCAAGCTTACTAGTTCGTATATATAATATATTATACACGTAGTAGGTTCACATGATGTTGTGGATGATGATTGACAACTCATAAACTACATTATTAACTGGAAAATACACAGTTATCATTTATCATACATATAACACCCAGATCCGTAACAAAAATAAAAATTTATCATTTCAATTTCTGCTCGGCCGGGAGTCGAACCCGGGACCTCTTGCGTGGCAGAATTGCGGCATTTTAACCACTGAACCACTCAGATCTTCAAAGTATCGAATTGGAACAAACGCAAACACGATAGATTGTCACAAATAATACCTTCATTCCTTATCTGATCCGTAACAAGATGACGATTCTCAAAAAAGCGATGATGAAGTCAATATAATTTCAATTATTAGGTCTTACTCGTACAATGGACTTGCCTACGCCGCTCGAACAAAATGGTAATAAAGTCCCTTTTGATCAATCTGAGGGGAATGCTCCACGAACCGTGAATAGATAATCTTCTCGACTCGTAACAGAATGGATAGGTGCAGACACGCGAATTCCGGGCTCGGATGGATTTGGGCGAGTCCATCGTAGCGTGACGATTGCGGCGGGCTGGTGTACAGTCGCGCTCACATGTGCATTAGCTACAGGATTTTACCACATACAGGATTTTAGGGGCATTGTTAAACAAATGGAATTGGTTAGCAGAAGGGCTGTTAGGCAACAGTGACAAATTCTTAAACGGCAATTCTTTTAATTTAATTAATTAACTTTGCTTTAATGTGTTTCCATGATGTCGAAATTGTATTTTGAATTTAGGAAGTATGGTTAAAAAATTAGAAAATATATGCACATAACTTCCGTAACTTTAGTAAGAATTACCTAAATTACGATTAATATATAAAAAAATTGCACATGTTAACTTTTTTTAAGACTACTGTGAATTGACTGACTCAGTGATTTTGAATTGTAATAAAAAAATAACTACAAGCGATTTTGATATTATTTAACTTAAAATGTTTTCTACTTTTTTCTTTTCGATCAGTATGCTAAATGATATAATAACAGCTATACATGAATATGAATTTAAGGAGCGCGCCTGTACAACGTGCGATAAACTGTTCGTCAAACTCGTAAATGTTGACGATGTGTTCTCTTGTGTGTTTTCTCTCGTACGAAACCAATAAGTTGAATCTAGATGTGTGGATGAATTGAGTATGTGAAACCGTGGTTTTCAAACTTCAATGAGAATTGAAGGAAGGTAGCTGATAATCATCATGTCAGCCGCAGGACGCCCACTGTTGGACATGGGCTTCCCCCCCCCCCCAATCGACTTCGGGCATCGTCTACCTCTACTAATAAAATAGGAATGGATCTGGAATCATCCATCTGTAAAGTGATCGTCCTAAACTGCGAATGCTAACTGATGGAATGTGGTATAATCCGCGTCATGAAAGAAGAGACTTGTCAAATGGCAGTAGAGGGGATTTCGCGCAGGTAATTGCCTACTAAGCAAGTTACATATTCAGCTATTCTTTGGGTTTCATTACGAAAAATACAGAACCAAGTCACTGTAAAGCCTAGCATTAAAATTAGTACCGAGTCTAATCATAATACACATAAAGGCTACTATTAATATTAATATCAATATATTAATATAGAAAATAAACACAAGTCCGTTACCATCCTCTAACTTTACCAAAACTAATTTAACGCCCTGGGTAAAGGGTATCATGAACAATTACATTATTCATGGTATGAAACAACACACGAATAGTGTTTTCCCGTCTGAATCTCAAAACCGGTTTGGTCATGCTGTTTTGAATTAAATCTTTGGTAAAAGCCGGGGTGAGTCGCTAGTTCTATAGAGGCACTCCCACACCGGTGTCGAGATGTATTTGTAAACATTTTGAAACATCCGGTGTGGAAGCGGTTAAAGCAGAATTTCAAAATGTTTCAGGTACAAAACGAAACATATATAAACAAAAATAAACTTTTTGCAACATCTGTCAATGTGAATTGTTTTATCTAATGTATGAAACAGTTGCATATACCGGTGTAGGAGCACAATATATACCAAAGGCGCCGACAGCCAGCCACATATTAGCGGCAATGCCGGTAGTCTAGTCTAGTCTAGGTTTAAGATCATTGTAATACGGCGACATTTATCGTCGGCATTGTGACAGTTACGTCAATGCAAATTTTGTGTCGCCGGGCAACATTCCTGTAATTCGCAAGTCGCTGTCATGATCTTCAATATGCCGGCGGGTAACATGTGCGGGCGCTTGTCGCCGACATGATTCGCAGCCGACACAGGCTGCCGGCTTGTCGGCGGGTTCGCGGCTTTGGTGTGTAGAGACTATGCTATACGAATGTGTTTATGCGGTTTTTTTTTTTTTTTTTTTTTTTATTTATAACACTGTGATCTGGAGTGGAAATGGAGATTATGGTAACAACCTCCGCTTTCATAGGAAAAACCCTAAGTCCTGCAGTGGACTGTACTGTACTGCAGTGTACTGTTATGGGATGCGTTCATAGAAAAATAAGTAGTTAGAAAAGCTAAGTAGGCGGTGCAGGCGCGCCACAACTATGAGCAAATGGGCTACTTTCTTCCAAAAGGCGCGAACGCGCCGTCAGTCTCTTGCAGAATTAAACAGAGTGCACATCAAAAAAGTTGTGCCTAAAGTGTTAAAAATATGCCATCTTGCGCAATAGTTAATTGCAAAGCAAGAAGCTTCACTTCTAAAACAAAAGAAGTGATTTCATTTCACCGTTAAGTCTAAGAACCTTGTATTTATCAATATTTTAGGAAAAATATTCACCCGCGCTCAAGGACACGTTGCGCCCAATCTAGTGCTGTATACATGAACCGACCGATCGATAAATTATTTTGTTTATCGATATAATATATTTGTAGCATAGTAGAATTGACATCAAAAAAGGAGAAGATTCTTATTTCGATTGAATGTTCTTTTATTGTAGGTTCGTGTGTTACTTGAAATTTTCGTCAATTGCGGACTGACTTTGATATTCGTTTTTAGTAGGGGCACAGCGGGGTATTGTGGGTAAGAGTACGGTAGGGGCAAGGGTGGGGTAGAGGTGGGATGCAGTTACCTTAACACTAAAATAAAATAAATACCTAATCGTTGACAAATTCACACAGCACCATCTAGCCCTAAACTAAGCAAAGCTTGTATTATGGGTGCTAGATAATTGATATAGTACTTATACACTTTTTTTAAATACATACTTATTAAACATAGAACACCCAGACCCGTTCCAGAAATTAAAATTCATAATTTCAATTTCTGCCCGGCTGGGAAAAGAACCCTCAACACGCAACCTCTTGTATGGCAAACTAGCATGTTAACCACTGAACCACTCAGAACGTCACACACTATCGTACTCCTGACATAACTCTGCCGCACTCCTGCCATACCCCTACTCTCTCTATCTCCTCTGTACGCGTCCTTCAACCCCGCCTCACCCCCCTCAATATAACAACATTTTCAATTCATTAATATTAAAGATATATTAAATAATAAATACCATAATAATATATCGAATTTTATCGAAATATTAATATCGATAATAATTCGATTTTGTCAATCCCTAGCGTAAATGTAAATTCAGAGAGATTTACAGCACACACGCAACGCAATGTTTGTATGTGGTAGTGACCGATGGACTAATCACATCGCTCCGTTTGACTTTGCGTGTGCGTGCGTAAGTCTGTGCATATTAAGTTGCATGAGTAGAAGTAAAAATAGTAGGGTCAGGAACGGCGGCATCGGTTTCGGTACAAATGGCGAAGATGCCATTTCTATCGTGTTCTGTGGCTGTGATGACGATGATGATGAATGTGACTTTACACCAGTAAATATTTTTGTGGACGAATGGAGCTGGAGAGGCTCTTATGTGAACAACCTAGTTATTTAAATAAATTCTGAAAATTATTTGTTTGTTTGACTCTTTCTTTCTTTTGCAGAACATCGTTTCTATCCGTGTGCGTCCGGCGTCGGGTTCCATCCGATGAGAATCTCAACACCGATTATGCACCAATACAGCGGTATCCCAGGTCAGAGTCTGTCATATTTTTTTTCTTTTTATTGCCTATGGAGGCACACGGCCGTTGTGTTGGATTGTTGATTTTTTTTTGTAGGGATTATTGCTCGATATTTTTGTCTATAGAATAAAATTCAATAGCATTTTCTTGCACAGGTACAAGTGGCTAACAGAAGTTTTATAATTTTTGTATAGTTGTTTGTTGCGTAGCTTTCGAATTCGTTTGAATTATGAAAATAATATCTGAGCACATTTCAACTCGAAGAATATCTTCAGGAACAAGAAGGATAAACTGCAGGATTTGCGAAGCCCGTGGCGAACAGCTAGGTTTAAAATAAAACATTTAAGGCTTTTTAAGGAGACGTCCGTGTCCACCCTTCACTGCAAATTGCCTCCCTCCCATTTTTTCACTTAGACCTATTTGTTGCCAGGTCTCTCCACGAATTCGTCGTGTCATATTTTTCGAAGACCACGACGTCTTTATGCGTTAGGTGGGGCCCATTCGTTGATTCGATTCGGCCACAGATCAGATGGCATTCGGTCAACATGGCCAGCCCAATCTTATTTTAAGAAGGTCGGCTTTTTCTTTTATAATTTTTCCAAGATGAACTACTCTTAAAATTATTAAGTACTCGTTTGTGTAAATAAATATTTCTTATTCTTATTCTTATTCTTATTATTCGTATTTTAGGTACAAAACAACAGGAAAAGTCCATTACCACTTTAAGAATGATTTCCTTTGCCGCGACAGCAACGTACAGGGTATTTCGCGATAAACTGTATCTAACTTATTCATATTCAGTACATAACGTGTTTGAGCACTTGGTAATGTTTGCATCTCGTGTCGATTCCTGTGGCAAATGTTACTCCAATAACAGTTTCCATAACTTGTCAAATATTCATATCCAAATATCTCAAGATTCTCTCGCAGTGATTAAGTAAGTTTGTTTTGTGTTAGATATGTAAGTTGGTACTATTTTAGTAAGGTCTTGGTGTTGAAATTGAATGGAATAAATATGTTTAATTGATAATATTATTAATGATTAAATTAGATTAGATTACTTGATTTATTTATTCACAAAAGCAACTCTTTGAGGTTTGTCTAAATTATAACTTCGCCTACGCCGTCACACATACAATATTAATTATTATTGTGATATTGTTAATACATTTTAGCAATTTACGTACTTCATTACATAATATTTTTAACAACTTTCCCTACATCTCCCAAAATATTTCAGTGTAAGGGTATTGAAAGACTAGCTTAACGTTCAAGATTACGTGGATGATGTTCAGTAAAGTTGCTGCACACAAAGTTACAGTCATCATCCTAGCGGTCAATCCAGCCTTATATTACTTTTTCTGGCACTCGGTTTTAAAATGTTGATTTCGCATCGTAAGACATTGGCTATCGTATCTGACTCAACAATATCTATCCAATGCTCCTTGGGCATCTTGGGGGATCTCTTTCCTTGACACTGGCAGGTTTAGTCCTATTTTTCGCGTAACTCTGGAGCCTGCTCAACCCGCGACCAAAACAGCGCAAACGATCTACTACCTATATTTAATTAGGCTGATTGCCTAAAGGTTCATAGGGCTGAGTCTCGGTCGGCATCGACACAATGAATTACTACTATGTATCTAGGATTAGGTGAGTGGTTTATCTTTGTATGCTTTTATAGTGCCTACACGACCAAGGGTATGCTAGGTTAGAGTATAAGCGTGGTAAGTTTATTTAGTGTAGTTATTTACTATTGTCCCTTGGGTTTCCTGTCGTCTTTCCGTTCATTGTACTTTACTGCCGGTACCTAGAATTTTTTCTATTCCAAAAATATCAGGTTATTATGATAATTGGCAAATGTCAAAGAAATGAAATCGCGATAGTACTTGGTTACTTTCTATATCCGAACTTACAAAAACTTAATACTTTACTCCTTTGATCGTTTTGATAAAAAGGCATCAAATATATGTTGTAGCAGAATCATAATAGATATAATTATCTATCGATATATAGAGAGAATAATGAATTTAGAGATAAATTTTACTTAAGGAGCGTTGGGCAGCAGGACGTGGCGCAAATATACCAAGTTTAAGGCCTGGGGGAGGCCCGTATATAGCAGTGAAAGTTTTGAGTTGATTATTACATTATTTCTTAGGTTCGGTCAACCCTCCCCGGCTCCGCCCGAGCTGTGTGCCTATGATGCAGACCTGGAGTCCTCATACTTTCGCCGACGGCCACGTTCTGTGTGCAGCCAACCTGACCCCAAACGCTACACCTGGATGCCTGAAGATGAAGACTTCACCCGGATGGAGTGGCCACAGTGAGTTCTGTAGTGTCGTTTTGTATTATTGGTGCTTTTAGTTTTGCTTGTAGGTTCAAATCTGTAATATTACTTTCTCAAGTACCGACGTAAATAGAGCAGAATCCCGGGTTTCGAGCTGACATATATACATAAATCTGTGAACATCCAATTATCTCAGGGGGTCCTATAATTATTACTAATTCATTATTTTTCCGGAACATCTAGCTTGTTAGTAACAACATACGATTTATTATTTATGAACTCTAACTTACAAACATAAATCATCAATCTGTCCTTATCCATCCAACTATGTGGAGTCGGCACAATATGAATGTTTCTTTCAAACTTAACATTACCTGTTTATAATGTTAGTATAGATAAAGTACTTTCGTCTCAGCTGTATTCCCGAACACGTTTCCATAAGTAAGTCAGATTCTAAACTGTTATTATACAGTAAAACGGTGTTACCCTCCATTGACTTGAACGAATGCGACCATTTCATCCAAGATAGTTTTTACGAATAGCAGAAGTTTGCATAAATATCCAATTTTGGCTATGTTCGTGTAGAATATGAAGGAAAAATTGCGTCTTTATTTTCGAACTCGAACATTCCTGCGCTTACTAGATTGAAGTTTATTTGATAAGCCCCGGCTTTACACTACACTTTTACGGGATTATCCAATTTATAAGCTGAATAATTAAACTCTCAGAATCTACTACACCCCACTAACACTGCGAATAAACAAGGCAGATAAAATACAAACACATATTTCAGAATATTGACAAATTAAATAGAAGCCAGATTGTTGATAAAACGGATACCCTTAATTAGCTGTTCAATGCGGGAGAGGCATAACAATTTTAAAAATCTCCCTAGGACCCTCGAAAATATCTCCCGGCGGAATCTCTAATATAATATTCGGCCTTTATTTGAGGATCGCGCGAAATATGAAGGTACCCGTCGAGAACCCTGCAAATTTACATAAGCATGGAGGAAAGAAAGGTTCGTTATCCGGACGCCCCGGGGCATAATTGATTCAACGTGAACGAACTTGGTTTAGTTTTGCCAAAGGAGTAATCAAATGTTACATAATTTTCTTCTACTTTCCTTCACATAAGGCTCCCGTAAACCCTTTGGAATGGCACGATAAAAACTGTAAAGGAAACATCTATAATTCCATTCTTTAAGTGTATTTGATGTATCTTTAAGATATGGAATAATTTTTTGGGGTTCAGAAAGATAATTTGTTTTTAGAGCTCAAAAATGATGTAAATGGTCAATATGTGGTGACCTATAGAATCCAGCCACTCACTTTAAATCATTGAAATTTGAATTGCTAACGTTTCCCAGCCTGAACATCTTGGAGTGTTGCATATTTGTAAAGTGTAATCCTGATTAATTCAAGATAAAGCCAATTGTAGACTCTTAACGGCTTTGACTCAGAAATATGGAATTAAAACACACTGTTGCCATGATGAATGAAAACATTACGGAAATGGTTTCCAAATTATATATTATAATAAATTGCCTTAGTGTATGAAAGCCATGGACATTAAAAAGAGACTGAGCAAAGTGCATAGTACCTTGTACCAATTTGTGTATAGGCAACCAACATATACACAGGACAGAGATATGTGCAAGCCTAAGCTGCATGTTCAAGGGGCTTTATATACCAACGCGCAAAAAAATCCGTCCCGGTGTTTTTGAGATATTCAATGTCAAAGTTTCGGAGGTTCATATATGTGAAAAAACATGTTCGAAGATGTGCACAGAAATGAGACCTTTACAAACCGACGCTAGACGCCCATGAGGCTTTGGATACCAACGCGCAAAAAGTCCGTCCAGGGGTTTTTGAGATATTTAATGTCAAAGTAGGGACTAGTAGTTCATACACGAAAAATACCATGGGCGAAAATGTACACAGGGATGATACCTTTACTAACCGATGTTAGACATCCATGAAACTTTGTATGCCAACGCGCAAAAAATCCACGATACAGTTTTTGAGCTAATTAATGTCAAAGAATTGGTTGTACATAAAAGTTTAAAACAGTAGGCAAACCATGAGCATGCACGTGCACAGGGCAGATACCTAATGCAAGCCGATACTGCATGTTCATGAAGTTTTATATACCAAAACGCAAAAAATTCCGTCCGGGATTTTTGAGATATTCAACGTCAAAGTTTCGGAGGTTCATACACGAAAAATACAACGGGCGAAGATGTGTACAGGTATCAGACCTTTGCTAACCTATGCTAGACATCCATGAGGCTTTGAATACCAACGCGCAAAAAAATCCGCGATACGGTTTTTGAGCTATTTAATGTCAAATAATCGGTTGTACATAAACGTTTAAAACAGTGGGCAAACCATGGATAGCAAGTGCACAGGGCAGAGACATATGCAAGCCGATTGAATGTATCGAAGGGATCGCAAGCTTCATAGATGTCTAGCATCGATTTGTAAAGGTCTTATCCTGTGCACAGCTTCGCCCATGGTATTTTTCGTTTATGAATATTTCAAAAACCCAGGGATGGTTAAGAGTTAGACCCGGGAAGTGTTATAAATTAAAATGAATAATTATTGTGAGCCACATTTTACATGTGCATTTTACTTAGATTGTCCGTCCTATGTGGTAAAAAATATGAACCCTAATAGCGATCCCGGTTTGGATTTTCGCGTTATAATAAGTAATACAAAAGTATTACAGGATAAAGTACAAACGATATCGCTGTAACGGTACATTGCACTCTTTATAGTTTCCAGTCGAGGTCTCAAAGTTTCCTACCCTCGTGCTGATCCCGTATACATTTCTGTGATATTTTATACCCTTTGCCAGCCACTTGCGAAGGCAAAAGCCACTGACTCGGTTGACTTTTTGTGTATTGCGTCCGTGCATAAATTGACCTCCACTAGTTTCCTGCTGGTTTATATTTTATGTTTGGTGTTGTAATATTTTATGTTCGTGTTGTAGTACTTTGTCGGCCTAGTAATCGTTTCATGTTTACAGTTAGGTTAGATAGGTATTTTAGAAACTGAAAGTTACTTTAATATCATACCGGTATTGGTGAAACCATTAAAAATATATCTTGTTTCTTAGTATTTATTTATTTATAGGAGTAGGGGATATTATTTATTTTAATACTTTATACACAAAATAGTACAAAAGTGGACTTAAAGCTACTAAAATTTTTACTGAAGGGAAGATTATTTGGAAATCTTACACCGTTTCCATGAAATACATAATTTAGCCACCTGGACAAAAAATGAGGAGTTTTCCAGTAGGTATTGATAGTTGGTTTCAAAAAGCATCAATAGATGACGCTCCTACAATTTAGGTAATATTTTTTTAATCTGTATGATGGTGGCAGTGATTTCATGCAGTCAACTAATACTAAACTTAAAAATAAAATGTTTATTAATATAAACATAACTGTTAAAGGTTGAGCGAAATGTAAAAATAAATATTTATAGAAGTTGGTACTATGTTCCATTATTATTACAACCTCCAAAATGGTTGAAAACTATTGACAAATACAATATTATCCAATACAACGTACCCAGTGTTTATATCCTGTTTGCTAAGAACCTATTTCAAGCGATTATCAATTCACAAAATTGTCAGGGCGCCATCTAGTGAGTGTTTAGTAATGCTTTAGATATCTATTGGAAAACTGCTCATTGAAGTGTTAGTATAATTTATCTTTCTGTAAACTGTGAATGCTATGTCACACACTCCCATATCATAATCATGTCATTTCTATAATAAGACCACGATAAATCCAAATCGCTTAATAAAAAAAGAGAATAAAAATCTCTGCAATCTCAATCTCTGGAACGTAATTCATAAAAGTCATAACAAACAATTTGATTTCTGTAGGATTGTTTATTTTCGTGAGTTATGAAAAATATTATTAAATAATGGGCAAAACAATGAAAAAGGAAGTGGGAGAGATAATTTTCAGCATGATTAATAATTTAGTCAAACTTAAAGTACAAATTCAAGCCAAATAACTGAATGTTGACAAGAAGGACTGACAAGGACAGATTATCCCCAGATTATTGTCATATCCACAATTTATAATTTTTACTACTGTCAGTCAATACAGACTTATCGTGGTCCTATTATATTAAACATAATACTTTTGTTGGACACCGTATTTGTCTAGTTAGAATATGACGTCATCCTTGACAGGGGTTGTACATTTTTATTCATCGCGGACCCTAGATATGAGAGACAAGATTTATAAGACATTATTACTCTTGCCTTTAAGGTATTATATATTGGTGCGTGGCAAGAAAACGAACAATTTTGTTCAAAGACACTATAAATTTCTAAATAAATAGGTTTATGAAATATCAGAACAATATTAAAGCATTTGTTTTACGAAATTAACACATCTCATACCTCAGGCTTAGGAGACTTGAAAAATATCTCCGATTTCATCGTAATGTGTACCTACGTCTTAGTCTTCCCCTTTAACGCTTTTTAGTCTTCTTTTTCGCTAATCTCCTCTCATTCATCCTCCCCATTATGACCAAATCAACTCAACATTCTTTTCTCCATCCAAGTCACTATATCTTCTTTCACTCCGCCATGTTTCCTTCCGTAAAATTTATTTCTCATGAATGCCCGTTTTCACTAAACACAGGAATCGCCTAAGCACTTAGGAATTGCTTAAGACGAAAATACATTTCACCAGCCGCTACGAAATAACGATCGTCGTTAGGTAACGCTTGAAGTTAGCAAGTGGTTTAGACGGAGCTTAGTCTCTAGGCATGGCCTAAAATGATAGTTGGATTCTGTTTCCCACAGCAAACTTATCTTACCTGGTGGCTTAAACTGGAAATTTATTTATTTATTTATTTATTAGTTCATTTCACAGTTTAACAGCAATTAAATACATGTAAAATATGGGTACATTATGGTTGAAATGCCAATAACAAAACTGCATTTTAAAATGTTGTTATGAAGGCACTAAGCAGCTTAGCAGGTAGATACCTAAATTGAAATACAAAAAGAAGAATAAGACAAGGTATATACATGTACACTGGCGTGTGTGTGTTTTCCTAAATAAAATAAAAATAAAACTCCATCACTGCGATCGCAGATATCCCAAAACGCCTTTTGTAAATGGTACACGGCTCAAATAAAAAATGTCGAGAGTAGACGCCATTTTGAAATGTCACTTTGCTGTTAACAACAGCGACGCCGTCACCGGTTCAGATAAGTTTGTGGCACTCTACAGTTTACCAACATTACAACGTGGATCCATGCATAAATCTCGCCTAGGGATAGAGGTTTGGTGAAATACATCAATTGGCTAAGGTCATTTCTGAAGAAAAGAGTTTCCAGGTTAGGTAATTGTTTATTCGAGTTTAGTGAAAACGCTGCTTTCCTGCTTATGTATTTCTTAACGCTTTCATTTCTACTACATTTATCTTTCTTTCAAAATCAAAGGGCCCGACTAGCCTGTCTGTCTACCTGTCAGTCTGTCTGATCGCGGTGAACTAACAAACCAATTTTTATACGGTTTTCACTAATAGATGGATTGATTCAAGGGTAAGGTTTATGTGTTTAATTCATGAATGACGATGTCAGGGAAAAGTCAAGCCGACGCTTCGCAGGGTGCTAGTAAGAAATAAAAAAAACAAGGTCACATTCAGTAGGTATCAACTCATGAAACCCTCATTTACTATCGCTCTTGTAATTTGATAAAGATATTTCAATAGTCAATTCATAAACCACTTCACCAAGAAGTGACTTCACAGCAGCTTCTCGATTACTCTATTTTTAAGTTGAAACCAAATAATTAATTTATGCGGTTTTGAGAGCTCGTGAAAATATTATTATGTTCAGTTCTACTTTTAAATTGGCGTCGTAGTCACTAACACTATTTCTGCAACATAAATTAAATTTACTTGTAACTTCATATCACTAAGAGAGGTACCATTTAAGAGAGGTAGGGCATAGCGGAGTATCCCGTACGAATTGGAGCCGCCCGACTGGGGAAGTACCTCCACCTTACAGAATACCGCAGCTAAACAATACTCTTTTAAATAGTATTGTGTTTCAGCCGGTGAGTAAGGTCTCCAGTGCTCCACGCATTGGCGATACTCTTGGTGTTGCTAATGTCTATAGGCAGTGGTGACCACTTCCCATCAGGTGGCCCGCGTGCCTGTTTGCCTACAGTATGTCATAAAAAAATCACTAACAGTACGTTTGTCGTTACTCGGCATTGCTTTTAACCGCCGACGAAAAAGTTATAAGTTTTACGTATGTATCTGTTGGGGGCGAGGCGTTTTTTAGTTTTTGGATCTGTGTATATGTGTGGTCGTCTGTTGCTTCTTAACGGTTAGTTTAATCTAGATGATTAAAAATAATAATAATCATCTTGGCGTTAATGTCCCGGTTATGCTCTCGCGCACGAGCGCCCGGGGTCCGCCTTGACCATGATCCAGGATTCTGCTACCAGGGAAACCTGACCAGATTGGATCATAGTTACACATCCAGTCGCCTAAATGTGCAGGTTTCATCACGATGTTTACCCTCACCGTAAGAGCATCGGTTAGTATTCATCTAATGTACATAACTCAGAAAACAGTCATTGGTACATGGCCGGAGCGGGATTCGAACCCGGGACCTCTGGCTTACGAGTTGCATACTCTAACGGCTCGGCCACCGACGCTCTCATAATCGAGATGGTTATTAGCTTTATTTGTTTGGAACAGAGCTAGAACAACGAGCCAATGCTCTACCTCTATTGCTCTTCGAGTATTCGCTACGGAACTGAAGTGTTTGAGTCGTAGATATTACAACTCAACTTCTATTCAGACACTTAGGTTTCATATAACAAAAAAATAAAATAAACGCAGGTGTGTTGTCACTGTGAAGACTATGATGAAATGCGTCTTGCCTGTAATTGTGCTAGCTACCTTATCCTTCCAACCGCAAACATTGTTGCATGGCGGGAGAAATGGTGTGGTATAATATCAAAGAATAGTTTATTAAAAATAATAATTTTGGAGATTATTGATAAAGAAAAGTCTTTCTCTGAAGTTTTTACAGAAATATCTTATTTTTGATTTACAAGACCAATGTTTTTATATTCAACTATAAAAACAATATTATGCTTGAAGATAACCTCCAGAATTACTGAACCAATTCAGATATTCTTTTACTAACAGAAAGTTCCTTTACTGCCGCGTAACGTACCATAGTCTGCTTTTGATCCCGGATTATGCAAGGATCCCGCGGGACAACTGAAAAACATTATAGACTCGAATTTCCCCGCGGATGAAAGCGTGGATACACTATTCGTATTTTCCTAAATATATAGGATTATTTTTTTATAAGATACGATAGTCAAACAGGCAAGGCATATGGTTGTTTCTTGTATCACTTTTTTTATTAAAATCATCGAGACTACAAATACCCTTAATTCGTTTATTCCGGTGAGGGTTTTATCATAATCTCCATATTCAACAGACTGATACATAATAAACAGACCTGCTCCAGACAAGGCAAGTCAGGAGTCCCTCAACCGGCGTAAATGTTTGAAAATATGTGTGTCAGGCGAAAGAGGTGTGTTGGGATCGTAGGATTATGGCACTCGATAGTCTCTGCTTACTTGCTTGCTCCTGTTGCATTTGAATCTAAAAGTCTTAGTAAAACTGAATGTGTGTACGGTCAAATTGACAAAGATCTAGACAAAAGACAAAAATGTTATTTGCTTGTAAAAAATTTCATTATTATATATATGGCAGGGATACCGTAGTCCAAACAGATCACCTACCACTGGTTGCATTGATGAAAAAAGAAATTTATTCAATTGCATCTCAAAGATTGCGTTAGAATAGAATAAAACTTCATAAATGTAATATTGATGTACAGTATGTAAAGGGTGGTGTGTGGTGCCGCCACCTCAAAGAATAGCACCACCCCATCTCTTCCCGTAGGTGTCGTAAGAGGCGACTAAGGGACAAATCCGAAAGGTGGGCAGCAGCATCTTTCTGGGTAGATTTACATCAACTGCACTGCGATCTCCAACCCGCCTGCCAAGCGTGGAGATTATGGCAATGACCTCCCCTTTCGTGGGAGAGGCCCGAAGTCCTGCAGTGGATTGTTGTGGGCTGTGATGATGATGTAAAGGGGTTCACAAATGCTGATAGCAGATGCTATTAGCAGAGCATCATCAAAAGCTGAGACTAGTACACTAGAATAGTCAGTGAATGTGAATGACAGCTTTCTCATAGAGATTACTAAAGCCTCAGGTAAAGATGCAAAACTATCCAAGCTAATAGAATATTATAACAATGGATGGCCTACGAATATTGATAAAGTTGCAGATTTTGTCAAACCTTATTGGAAATTTTAAAATAATATTGTAGTTGAAAATGATATTGTGTATTTCACAGGATTATCCCTCATCTCTTGAGAAAACTGCCATGGAATAAATACACTCGTTACATTTTGGCATAACTAAAACACTAGTAGAGCCAAATCACTATTCTTTTGGCCTGGCATGAAAAGCAATATAATGGATACTTTAAATAAGTGTCGTTTATGTGAAAAATACAGTGCTAAGAAAGTAAAGGAATCCTTATTATTAGATGAAACTACACCATCCCTCCCTTATAATAAAGTGGGGTGTGACTTTCTAAATTATGGTAATGAAAACTATCTAGTAGTGGCGGACTACTATACCAAGTGGTTTGATCTAATAAAGGTTAATTCCATGACTGCTACAAATGTTATAAAAGTATTAAAACCGTTATTTGCTACTCATGGTATACCGAGCATTCTCAGAGCTGACAACATGCCATTCAACTCTATTTAACTCTATTGAATTTAAAAACTTTGCAAAACTGTATAAATTTTCTATAATTACATCTAGCTCTCTATATCCAAAATAAAAAATATGTTGGTATAGCTAAAAATATGTTAAGAAAATGCAAGGATGAGAATTTAGACATAGACTTAATTATGTTAGAATATAGGAATAGCCCAGTCTTCATCATCATCATCATCATCATCAGCCAGAAGACGCCCACTGCTGGGCATAGGCCTCCCCCAGAGATCTCCACAAAGACCGGTCCTGTGCTTTCCGCATCCAGCTGGTACCTGCGATCCTTACCAGGTCGTCGGTCCACCTTGTAGGAGGCCTACCCACGCTGCGTCTACCGGTACGTGGTCGCCACTCGAGAACTTTACTGCCCCATCGGCCATCTGTTCTTCGAGCTATGTGCCCTGCCCACTGCCACTTCAGTCTGGCAATCCTTAGAGCTATGTCGGTGACCTTGGTTCGTTTGCGGATCTCCTCATTTCTGACTCGATCGCGCAAAGAAACTCCGAGCATAGCTCTTTCCATTGCCCTTTGGGTAACAGTGAGCTTTCTTATAAGGCCCATAGTGAGTGGCCACGTTTCAGCTCCGTAAGTCATCACTGGCAACACACATTGGTCAAAGACCTTCGTCTTGAGACACTGCGGTAATTGGGACGAAAATATGTGGCGTAGCTTCCCGAACGCTGCCCAACCGAGTTGCCCAGTCTTAGCTTCACCATATTCTCCATCACAATTTTTGTTTAGTCGTTAGACTAAATCTATATTGCCAATACACAACATTTTGCTTGCTCCAAAAGTAGTAACTGATTTTGACAAGTATCAAGAAAAAAGAAATGTTTTAAATAAAAATAATTATGATAAGACTGCCAGACATTACAATTATACCTTGGAAAAAGGGCATTATGTTGTGTATCGCAAAGAAAATGTGTAGTTACCAGCCAAAATAGTGGACCCTTACGGTTCACCTAGGTCTTACTTGATCCGAGATAAACTCTAAGGAGAAACTCTATATTAAGAAGAAACTCTTTACAATTAAAGCGATCAGCGACTTCCATCCATCAGATGTTTCTATTATGTGGCCTAGACAATGTACCGTTCCCTTTGAGGATGGGGGATTCAGGAGTCACCTTTGGATTCAGAACTGAGTAAGGATCCTGAACCTTTGAGTAACTGTGAAGATAGGCCAAAACGTTTTATTAAGCCTCCAGAATATCTTAAAGACTATGTTATAGACTTATTGCACAAGCGGAACGATGTGTCATAACATTTATACGAGTAAGATGTTTCTGAACGATCTTCGACCACGTGACCGAAGCGTTCGAGCTGTCAATTCCGGTAACGGACGGATATAAAAATTGAATACACAAGTTTTACAATTTATAATGTTTTATTTAATTACGTTTTCCTTAGCTCACTTTAGCTATTATACATATAGGAGCAGGCACCCTTAAACTCTGCGTGCATGGTGTAACTATGTATAACACTGTCCCGTAGAGAGTAGATTGGCCTCATAAGGTTCAACAGTGTAGGCCTCTCTCCGAGCAGATTGACCTGCCCTTCACTCGTATCAGCGGCAGTCAATTTATAAATAGATGTATATTGGCGTATATTACCCTCTTCTATACATCTATTATAGTACGCATTCAGTTCTTCTCCCAGTCGTCGATCTGGGCATCTCAGTGTTTCCATTTCATTACTGACAAACAAGGATTTCTTTCCTGTCACCTTGGTGTCCAAGGGACCTCCCACCATCTTTGGAAAGTACTTCTGCAAGCTATGCAAATACGGTACAATCCGCATGAGGTCAGTTTGTAGTCCGTCTTCATAAGTGTAGTCCTCCGGCATAATATCATCGGGGTTCACTAGAATGTTGTCATTCCATATAGCGCCTGGTATCGCGCAATTTTCTTTGTATCTCTGACGGATATTTTGGGGCGTAGTGGGATTAGATAGAGCAACAACAGTAGCTCGCAAGTTCGATAGAACTGTTGATTCAGGGCTGACGTGTGGCGTCTCAGCCACAACAGGTAAATAAACTTTATCATGCTGTTTTACAATGCCAATGACATCGATAATTCTTTTTATAGGTGTCGGTACAAATGTATATGCGCTTGTGATTGTCCGGAATTCAGCGTTCATGATTAGAGGATCATGTGGATTGATTGCCTCTATAAATCTTGGTACTAACGGGAATTGCCTCTTAATATTCACAACCTTGGCTTCAAATAACGCAAGATACGCCCGGAACTGCGAATAGATGTCAGGTACCATGATATAATCTAAGTGCGGCTCCGAACGGTTCCGCCCCGAAAATGGGTCAATGAACCGGTTCGCAAGGTAGGTAAGATGTACGGTGTTGATCCCAATTCCTCGACTGGTGACCGATAACATATTTGCTTGCAGTGTTTGCATCTCTGCCATCTTTTTTGCGAGAAAGGAATAACAGTGTGAATAGTAGTGAAGAACTAACCTCACACCAGGACAGGACCAGAAAAACTAGGGGCAAATATTGATATTTGAGCCGTAAATCACTAATTAGGAAACGGCCAAAAACTCACATACACATATGCAAAATATCCAACATTCTAAACCACCAAAAAGTCACTATCAAGTTTCTTATTACCCACAAACAACTGTATTTTTATGACCATGGCCATGAAGGAGGCTATGCTATGCCTTGGCCAAAGACCACAGAACTTTCCAAATCAATCAATGACTAGTCATCGTGGTGCGGGAAAGAAGAGAGCGTTCCTTTCGACGCAATAGAATTGATTAATTTTAATCTTATTTGTTAGAAGATTAAGAGTAATCAATTCATTTGCTGATATTGGAGATTATTATTCATATTTGGCATTGAAGATTACTACTTGACATTGAAGATTATTTACTTAAACTTAAACATTTAAGATTATTTACTTGACATGATATTTATTACTAGAATTTATTAAGTAGGTAAGTACCTTGCTGGGTCGAAGGTTACCGATCGATACGAATATAAATTTTATTGAAACACACCGTATAAATAGAAATCTACTATGGCACCCAAGAAAAATAACTGTGCTAAATGTAAAAAAATAATTGTTGGTTAGTAAGCATTTCTTAACATGTAATATTTGTAAAAACAACATATGATCTTACGCATCCACGCGCGTTCGTGCGGATCCGTCGTTTTTTTTCTTTGACACGCGTGTGTTAGAAAAATAGATAGAGTGTACCGATCTAATGTGTGAATTTAAGTATTTAAGGGATATGAGTTAGGTTGGCCTAGTAACTAAGGTTAGAAAGTTGAATGAAATGAAAAATAGGGCACATCAGTTAAATATAAATTTATATTTATTCAGGAAAGGATATTCACATTCAAACACTGAGATTAGATTAAATGAGATAAGCTATTTATATAGGATAGCAGTCATAGCTAACAAATGAACATGGGAAATATGCTAATGTATTCTAAACATAATAAAACATAGCAAAATGATTTATAGCGGCTAAATCGCCTGAGGATTACACAAATAAATCATTTAGAAATCAGCAATAGGCACAATACAAGTATAATATAGATTATAATTAGAAGTATAATATAGATTATACTTAACTGTGTAGCTGGTCTGGAGCAAAAGTCCTTTCGTCTGATTCAACTAGGTTTATATACCCAACGTTTAGCCGGAAATCGGAAGCCGGTACATATTTCAACCAATCATAAGACGTTATTACACTGCCAGTTAAATATGAAGTTATTGTGCCAAAATACTTAACCAAAGACGTCGAAATAGTTCTTAAAACTATTATTAATCATTATAGGATTTATTACACAATTACAAATATATCTTTCAGATAATTAGTACTTAACCTGTTAAAGAGATTCGTTCTTTTTCATTTCGAACATTTCGTTCGGAAACATTGAAAACTGCACAGAATATTAATTACTATACGTAAATACTTTAAAGGGAAATATTTACAAACTAAATATATTCTATTAAATAAACCATCAAATTAAAATAAAATAATTATAATATCTAACACGTGCTCTGTAGCAATATTACTACTGTAATACGTACTGAATTTAGTGCTGAATCCAAAGAGATAGTATAGGGTAAGGTGGGGCACAGTGTGACAAAAAAGACAAATTGTGTTCTGAAATCAAATATATTTAATAAATTATTTTTTTTTTGGTCTTAAAATAATCAACAGTTTTTCTTCTCTCATTCATCATCATCAGCCAGAAGACGCCCACTGCTGGGCATAGGCCTCCCCCAGAGATCTCCACAAAGACCGGTCCTGTGCTTTCCGCATCCAGCTGGTACCTGCGATCCTTACCAGGTCGTCGGTCCACCTTGTAGGAGGCCTACCCACGCTGCGTCTACCGGTACGTGGTCGCCACTCGAGAACTTTACTGCCCCATCGGCCATCTGTTCTTCGAGCTATGTGCCCTGCCCACTGCCACTTCAGTCTGGCAATCCTTAGAGCTATGTCGGTGACCTTGGTTCGCTTGCGGATCTCCTCATTTCTGACTCGATCGCGCAAAGAAACTCCGAGCATAGCTCTTTCCATTGCCCTTTGGGTAACAGTGAGCTTTCTTATAAGGCCCATAGTGAGTGGCCACGTTTCAGCTCCGTAAGTCATCACTGGCAACACACATTGGTCAAAGACCTTCGTCTTGAGACACTGCGGTAATTGGGACGAAAATATGTGGCGTAGCTTCCCGAACGCTGCCCAACCGAGTTGGATTCGTCGATTGACCTCTTTCTCGAAATTGGACCTACCTAGCCGGACTATTTGTCCTAGGTATGTATAGTCGTCAACAACTTCAAGTGGAGTGCCTCCAACTGTCACTGGAGTAGGCACAACATGGACATTCGACATAATTTTCGTCTTGTCCATGTTCATTTTAAGACCTACTTGTTGAGAGGCACTACAGAGGTCATCGAGCATTTTGCCCAAGTCTTCCAGGGTTTCAGCCATGACTACGATATCGTCAGCAAATCTGAGGTGCGTGAGGTACTCGCCGTTAATATTGATGCCAAGTCCGTCCCAGTCCAGAAGCCTAAAGATATCCTCCAGTGCAGCGGTAAACAACTTCGGAGATATGACATCACCTTGTCTAACACCTCGCTGCAGCTGAATAGGTTCTGTGGTCTTGTCCTGGAGACGAACTGACATAGTGGCGATTCTGTACAAACACTTCAATGCTTCGATATATCGATAGTCAATTTGGCACCGCTGTAGAGACTGGAGCACCGCCCAAGTTTCGATCGAATCGAAGGCTTTCTCATAGTCCACAAACGCCAAGCATAATGGCCGGTTATACTCTTCGGTCTTCTGTACAACCTGCCGCAGCGTATGTATGTGGTCTATGGTACTAAAACCTTTTCGGAATCCGGCTTGTTCGGGAGGCTGGAAGTCATCAAACCTGCGTGCGAGACGATTCGTAATGACTCTCGAAAACAGCTTATAGACATGGGTCAGTAGCGATATTGGTCTGAAGTTCTTCAAGAGAGCCTTATCACCTTTCTTGAAGAACAATATCACTATGCTTCTGTGCCATGCTTCCGGCGTTTTGCCCTCGAGGATGACGGAATTGAACAGCTTCTGAAGGGTCTTAAGCACAGGTTTGCCACCAGCTTTCAGAAGCTCAGCCGTAATTCCATCATCACCCGGCGCCTTGTTGTTCTTAAGCTGTTTGAGAGCCATACTAATCTCGTACAGACTGATGTCCGGGATATCTTCGGTGTAGTGTCGGGTCAACTTGGCTCTGGGGTCTTTTGCCATACTGGTAACAGGTGCCCGTGTTGTCGTGTATAACTGTCCATAGAACCTCTCGACTTCCCTCAAAACCTCGGACTTGGTCGAAACAACTCTGCCGTCATCCGTTTTCAGTCTCGTCAACTGGCTCTGTCCAATCGACAGATCTCTCGCAAAGACTTTAGAGCCTTTGTTCCGCTCGATCGCCGCCTCAATATTGGTAGTATTAAAGCGGCGTATGTCGCGAGTCAGAGACTTGGAGATCTGTCGATTAAGTCGCCTAAATTGAGAGACATCATCAGGGGATTGCAGAGTCATTCCGCGTCTTTCTTCGATGAGTTTGAGGGTATCGTCAGAGATTTTGTTTGTTCTGTTTGTACGGCAGGCCTTATAAAACTTTGACCCAACCGTATAGACAGTTTCCACGAACCTGTTATTATAGTCGTCCACGTCGACGCACTCTCCTAGGCACTCGAAGCGATTTTGTAATTCGAGTTGAAAGCTCTCGGGGTTTTGGATTTGGATGGGTACAGGCCGGAGCGTGGACCTCATCAATCTCGATCTTTCCAGCTGGGGATTAATATTCAATGTGCCTCTTACCAAGCGGTGATCACTGCCAATTTTAACGCTATTGATCACCGAGACATCATTGAATATATGCCGTTTCGTAGATAGGATGAAGTCAATCTCATTTTTTGTGACACCATCGGGACTAACCCACGTCCATCTGCGATGATCCGGCTTCCTGAAAAATGAGTTCATCATAAAGAGTCCCTCCTTCTCCATAAAGCCGGCCAGCATCTGGCCACGGGCGTTCCGACTTCCAACCCCAAATTGCCCCACTCTCAACTCGTCTCCGCCTCGTTTGCCCAGTTTCGCGTTGAAATCCCCCATGACAACGGTATAATGTGTCTTGGAGGTATGCATGGCTGTAGAAATATCCTCATACATAGCCTCCACTTCATCGTCGGAGTGAGTCGAAGTCGGTGCGTAGACCTGTATGACCTTCAACGAATACCGCTTGGTAATTCTGAGTATAAGGTACGCTACCCTAGACGACACACTCTCGATTTTGACGATGTTGTTCACGAGGGATTTGTTGACGAGGAACCCGACACCACCTAGGGACAGTTGGTCGCCCTCCCGGAAGTAAAGCAGATTTCCGGACTTTAGGATTATCGAGTCCTCCCCCTTTCTTCGGACTTCAGATAACCCTATAATATCCCAATTTAATCTGCTTACCACTTCCTCCAGTTCCACGAGCTTTTCGTCGGTCCGCAGTGTCTGGACATTGTATGTTGCCAGGGCCAGTGGTCGTGCTTTGTGGTAGCCTGGTCGCATCCGGTGATTCTTCGCACCCCCTGCCCCGCCGTTACCGTGACCGCTACCATAGTCCGGAATAGCGGGGCCGCCGGGTACTGGGGGCCGTGGCCTGTGTGTGCTTGTCATCGGGGGGGGGGTTGCCATAATCGCCACGCTTGGCAGGCGGGTTGGCGATCGCAGTGCAGTAGATGTAAATGTACCCGAAAGATGCTGCTGCCCATCTTCCGGGTTATTCCCTTAGTCGCCTCTTACGACACCCACGGGAAGAGATGGGGTGGTGCTATTCTTTTAAGTGGCGGCACCACACACCACCTTCTCTCATTAGACAAATAAAAATCGTATCAAATATAACAAAAAATACTTCTAAATGGCACATTTAAGACATCCGTCGATTGTCACAGACAGCCCCGTATCTGGGGTACTATGTGTCATCTTTGGTTATATTTCAAACGGCATTGTATGTGAGGAATAATCTCGCCCTCTTTAAGAGGAACGAGGATGTCCACTCATACAACACTCGCAACAAGACGGACCTCGCGCCTATTTCACGCAGACTGGCAAAGTCAAATAAAATAACCTACGTAATGGGCCCGAAAGTATATAATCGCATTCCTAAGTCCATAACCGAGGCTACCAGTGACAGTGTCTTTAAAAGAAAACTAAAGTGGTGGCTAATTGAGCAAACGTTTTACAAGCTTGATGATTTTTATGACTAATCGATTTTTTATTTAACATTATTATTATTATTAAAATACTGACTTAATTTATAACAATTGAATGTAATGCAAATTCTTATTTGGAAATGGACATTTGAATTTTATTTAATTGTTTAATTTTTTTTACAGTAGGTACTTATTGTGATAGTGAAAGGTAAAAAATGTTTGTTTGTGACATTTGATTATTATAAATTTATGTATTACAATTAATGTAATTTGTGACATTTTATACCTTTAACAATTGACATGTAATGAATATTACCAATGAATAAATATGAAATATGAAATACATACTCTGGGGTACTATGTGACATATCATGGAACGGTCTATGAAACACTACTTATTGTAAGAAAATAATAAAAACTTAGTGTTTATTGTAAATTAAACTTCTTCAAAATATTTTTAGGAAAAACGTACGAATCAGCTTGACGTTTGGTAAATTTTTTGTGTTTTTTGAGCAAAGGTTTCGGCGAACCCGATGTCGAACCATTTTGAAATGTATCTAAAACAAACAAAAATCTAATTTAAGTTATCATTTTACATCTAGTTACCAAATATTCACATTTATTACATTGTCTTATGAACAGACAGAAGATGAATAACGCTATAAGGGTTATTTAGCAAATAGAATGTTATGGAACTACTAAACTCTATATTGGGGTACACTGTGACACTGTCACAATGTACCCCGTCACACAGTGCCCCATACGGTTCGAGATAAAAAAAAATCTTATTAATTATAGGTTAGAAATACCGGTAAAGTATTTATGTGTAATAAACCAGTAGTATAAGTATTTTTATATATATAAAACAACACTTACCTAAGTCCTCCTTGCAAGATTAAAAAAAAAAACAACAAAGGTCTTTTTAAAGAAAAAACTACTAAATAAACAATTTTTTTGCAATTTCTTTCCGGCGAGTTATAAACAAAGCAAATTGTAAGCGTTTAAAATGGCGGCTGGTTGTGCTTGACTGAACAACGTCTAAGCGCTAGAAGAATTTTAGAAAGATACGGAGATATAATGATACTGTCACACTGTGCCCCGTGTCACAGTGAGCCCCATAGAACAAATAAGTAGTTCTGTGGTGAGCCCCATACGACCCTATCTAACGATTTGTGGACTATGTACAAAATATCAAATGCTTTGTGGAGAAATTTTCTGATTGTTCAATGCAATATATACAAGCCAAAGCCAAGAGTGTCATGTACCAAAGCTTCAGTATCTTTAAACCGACAAGGATCAAGAATACATCATAAACGCGGCGTAAATAGGAACTAACATTCCGCTTATTTGAAAAGTCCATTTTCAATATGGCGGCATGCACATGGGCGTAGCCCCCGCCCCACCTAGCAAAATGTATGAACTGAAGAGCAAAATAAGAAGAGAAAAAGTTGCATTTCGGGTTACAGCTGTCAAACCTAAAACTGTATCTGAAACTTATTGTCCTAGAACACTGGTCTCAAAAGAGAAATGGTAGTACTAGTCGAGATCATAAAAAGGCGTCAAATAGGCCGCTGCTGTGAAGTGAGGTCTCCAGGATTGTCAGTTAGGTGTTCCGTTAGGACCGTTACTCAGTTCTCAAATTATTTTTCGCCTAAATAATATAATTTTATGAAAAGATTATAACAATTTGGAGAATTCCTAAATTTTTGATTGTATATAAAACAATATAAAAATTACACATATTTCCAAATTTTGCCAGAATAACGAATAAAGGGCCCAATCTTGTAACACTAGAGTGGTCTATGGAAATGCAACATCTGAAATCCGAGTACTATCATTTCTCTTTAGGGACTAGTTTTCTAGGACCATTAGTTTCACAATTATTACAGTTTTAAGTTTGACAGCTGTCACCCGAAATGCAACTTTTTCTCTTATTATTTTGCTCTTCAGTTCATACATTTTGCTAGGTGGGGCGGGGGCTACGCCCATGTGCATGTTGAAAATGGACTTTTCAAATAAGTGGGGGTCTTGCTGCACCACTTAAACGTGGCCCCCGGGTGGTGCGAAGAGTGCAGTAGAAATTGCTTGGTGGTAGAGCCTCGGCCCGCATGGCTAGCGACCACCCACGGAGATGAGTCTGCATGGCTCCCATGGGCTGTGTTCCGCCAGAGTACTCCGTGAGCCATTTCCCCTCGTTCGAGTGCTGTAATGTTGGTACTCTGTAGCTCCCAGTTTAGTGTCGGACATGTTAGGGGGTTGGACGTGACAGGTTGACGCGGGGCCAGGGAGACCCGATGAAACGGCTCGTCGCTGGCCGCCCACCAGTTAGTAGGGGACCCGAACTCGGGCATCACTTTCAACCTCCGGCCCGGGAGGCTGTTTCGCCAACTGCGCGAAAAATCCTGGGGATTCCTGTCGTGCCGGGGTAGGAGACCGGAGTGGACCCGACAGATATCTTCAGGGGGGATTGGGGGCCCTTCTGTCCCCCGTGCCAGCTTTTCACACAACCCATACCTTAGCAGCGTCCTGTAGCAAAACATATTTGCCCTGCTGGATACCAATATTACAACACTCCTTTTTCACCCCTCTAATAATACTATGGCAAAAAGTAAGGCAAAGAGTAAGGTATTTTCAGCGGCATCCCTTTCCACACTTCCAGTGGACTTTTGCAACATCAGGGGCCTCCACTCCAACCTGAACGCCGTACATCACCTTGAGACGGCGAAGCCTGCCTTAGTCTTCCTGACTGAAACACAGATATTACCTCCGGCCGACACTTCGTACCTCCACTATCCTGGGTACAAGTTAGAACACAGGTTTCTTCCTCGCGCTGATGTGTGCTCATTCGTCAGAAGTGATATCTGCTGTCGATGTCTTGCCATTGAACAGAGTGACGAATCTGTTTTGTAGGTGTGCGTGGAACAGGGAGGTTCATCCCGTTTCTACGCATGCCTATACAACAACCGTCATGGCGTAGGTCATACAAATCGGTTTTTTAAGCACATTCAATGCGCTACCGACAAGGTTCTTGAGCGGTGTCCTTCTGCTGAGTTGGTAGTCTTAGGAGACTTTAATGGTCACCACACTGAGTGGTTAGGGTCAAGCCGTCCTACCAACCCCGCCGGGTATTGATATATGCAACTGGTATTAGAACCCACCTACTTACCGGATGTTGTGGGCCGTGATCCTTCTCTGTTAGACCTTTTGTTGACCTCCCACCCAGATGGTTATTGGGTGTCCCTCGATGCTCCTTTTGGGACATCTGACTACTGCCTGGTCCATTCTGAGGTGCCTCTTTCTATACCCAAACGGGCTCGTCCCAGTAGGACACGCAAGGTATGGCACTATGGTTCAGCAGACTGGGATGGATTGCGAGAATTCTTCGCATCGTACCCGTGGATACAGCTTTGCTTTTCCTCAAATGACACCAACACCTGTGCTGCCGCTGTAGCTGATGTCATACTGCACGGAATGGAGTGTTTTATCCCATCCTCTGTAGTCCGTCTCGGCGGCAAGAGTCAGCCCTGGTACGACAAGCCTAGTGCTGAGGCAACTCGCCTCAAGCAGGATGCTTTTGGTGCCTGGACAGTAGCTCGGGCCCAAAAAGACCCCCACATTTGACCCACATTTTGAGGAAAAAGTACAATGCTGAGGTCTACAGAGAGGGTAATGGCCAGAGCAAAATTTAATTTCATCGGCGGAATTGGAGAGAAACTAATGAGCCACGCCTCTGGGAGCCGTGCTTTTTGGTCTCTCTCCAAAGCTGTCGAGGGGAACTTTTGTCGGACCACCTTTGCGCAAGCCGGATGACCAATTTGGCCCAAACAGCAAAGGAGAAAACCGATCTCTTGGGTAATCTCTTTGCTCATAACTCAACTCTGGATGATGGGGGAGCGGCACTGTCTACAATCTTACGGTTTGAGGGCATCATGCCCGAGATTCGTTTCGCCCAAAAAATTATAAGACGTGTGCTTTTCTCCCTAGACATCAGGATGTCCAGTGGACCTGATGGCATTACGGCTATCGTTCTCAAAAAGTGTGCTCCCGAGTTTTCCTACACCTCTGGAACGGTGCCGTCTTAATGGAAACTAGCCCATGTGGTGGGCTGAGGCTGTCAAGAGCAAGGGGGAGGCTCTGGTTGTCAGTCTTGATATAGCCAAGGCATATGATCGGGTCTGGCACAGGGCACTGCTAACAAAACTCCCGAAGTACGGTATCCCCGAGGGGATCTGCAATTGGGTGTCCAGCTTTTTGTAAATTTAGTAAGAGGAAGGTTTATTAGCAAGAAAAAAGGGTAGCTAGGGTAAAGGTGTAAAAGGTAAAAGGTGTACGCGAACGAAGTCGCGCCGGATGCACTAGTGTGTTATATCAAATGTTACAAGACTGTTCATTTCGATTATATTTTATTATCTGTGACATTATGTTTCTTTGATTATTTTTAAATATTACATTATTTAACATTTTGACATTATTGTATGTATAAAATAATTTAGATCTAAATGTATTTAATAAATATTACATCAATTTGACGAATTCTATTCCCCATGACTCAGCTCCTGACATTAAACATATACCTAAAAATAATATTCTTAAAACCTACTGACGCACAAGAAGTAATAAAAATAACCAATAATTTGAATACTACAAATGCTACATGTCATGACAATATTCATACAAAAATGATAAAAGCTTGTAAAGCAGAAATTGCGCCTGCTCTGAGTTATTTAATAAATTTATCTTTTACCAATAGAAGAAACGGAATAGAAGAATCTGAAACCTCATATTCAAAATTGGAGAAAACCATGACCGATTTCATTAAAAAATATTTCTCTCTAGAGATTGACCGTAGAGATATCCAAGAGGTTAGAAGAATGGGAAAGAAGAATGAAAGACCTCGACCAATAATCGTAACATTTTCAACACTGGGATTAAAAATTGATGTACTTAAAAATGGAAAAGCACTGAAGGACACAGGATACTACATACAAGAAGATTATCCGCAATATATACTGGAAAAAAGAAAACAATTAAAAGAACAAGTAAAAGTCGAGAGAGAGAAAGGAAACTTTGCAATAATTAAATACGACAAACTTATAATACTAGATAAAAAAACGAACACAGCAGGCAATCATAAAAGAATGCTCTCAACATCTCCCGAAAACAACCCTTCAGCTCGCGATGGAAATGGTATACAGGCGAGTAAGAAAAACAAAACTCAGCCACCGCTAAAACGTACCTCCAGTCTATCAGAGGGAGTCGTAAAACCAGGAATTCTTAACTTCTTGACTTCGAAGAATCCAAATAATGCACCGAAATCACAAGAAATCAACAATAAAAACATATAGCAATTACCGCCCCCCTCTCCCACGGGATACTTACAAAAACGAATATCAAGAAAAGGAACTCATCTTCCAAGCCGGTTGGTCACCGTGGAAGAGTACGACCAAAACCCTCCAAGGTATCAAACTAGCGCACCTAGCAACACACCTACTGCTACACGCAATAAACTCTACTTATTAACATATAATGTCAAAACACTCTCATCGTATGAGCGTCTAATTGAATTAAGCGAAGCTCTTAAAGGAATAAAATATGATATAATTGGGCTAGCTGAAACAAGACGGACCGGCAACAAAATAGAAGAATACGACGATTTCATATTATGCCACACAGGCTTTACACCTGGACTCTATGGAGTAGGATTTATAATAAATAAGTGCCACAAGAGCAACATAGAGAGCTATATCGGACTGACCGAGAGGGTAGCAGTCCTAAATCTAAATTTTGAAAACGCATCCTTATCTCTCATACAAGTATATGCACCTACAGAAAAGGCAAGTGAGGAAGAAATCGAATACTTTTACCAAACAGTCAACAAAGCAATAAAACTAGCACATAACGACTACATTCTGATGGGTGACTTCAATGCAAAAATAGGGAAACCGAAACAAGAAGAATATATGGTTATGAAACATAACGGATACGGTGAAAGGAACGAGAGAGGACAAACACTAATAGATTTCGCTACTGAAAACAAACTATCTATTTTAAACACATTTTTCCAAAAGAAATTGAAAAGAAAATGGACCTGGAATATAAAAACGAAATAGATTTTATATTATCCAACAAGTCACAATTATGTCAAAATTTAGAAGTACTGAACATAAACTACCCTTCTGATCACAGACCAGTAAGAGCAACCATTTCACTTTCAAAAACAAAAAAGAGCAGAATTAATTACAACAGACAACAAACCACAATATTAAAAAACGAAGAAGAAATATTAAAATACAAAAAAAAATTACAGTCAAATATATTGAAAGAGCTACCAGACACACAAGAAAAAATATCAGTACAGGACTACTACGACAAGCTGACTGAAATTATAACCAGAAGTCTGAAGTCTGCTCATACTGCATCCAACGTATTCACAACAAACACAATAATGTCAGAACGTACCTCAAGACTGATAAAGAGAAGGCAAGATCTACAGAAAACAAAAACAAAATCCCGTGCTATGAAAAATGAAATTTCAGCGCTCTACAAGTTAATTAGCAGGTACATAAAGAAAGACTATGCAAATCATAGGTATAATACCATCAATAAACACCTAAGCCAAACGGGAAGTACAAAAAAGGCGTACAAAGAGCTGAAAACGTACAAAACATGGATAGACGGGCTCAAACGGGGAGAAAAAACTGTTAACAACCGCAAAGAGATCATCGCAGTAGCATCACAATATTACGAAAATTTATATAGCATTAAGCAGTCAAATAGTATCCGCAATGGAAACCAGAAATGTACGTATGAGGCAAACGAGAGTACAGTACCAGAGATTGAAGTAATCGAAGTCATAACAGCACTAAAACAACTAAAATTGGATAAAACCCCAGGCTCGGATAACATCACCAACGAAGCCTTAAAAACGGCTTCCACAACACTTGCTGTGCCTCTGACAAATCTGTTCAACCGCATACTGGAAACAGGAGAAACCCCTACTCAATGGTCAGAGTCTACTATAATATTAATTTACAAAAAAGGTGACCCGAACGATATAGGTAACTATAGACCGATAAGTTTATTATCAAGCATCTATAAGCTGTTTTCCTCAATTCTAAATTATAGACTAAGTACTACACTAGAGGTAAGTCAGCCTATAGAACAAGCGGGCTTTAGAAAAGGCTACTCTACGCTGGACCACATACACACCCTAGAGCTTCTCATTGAGAAATATCATGAGAAAAGGAGAGCACTGTACATAGCGTTTATTGACTACCAAAAAGCTTTCGACACACTATCACATGACAGCATCTGGGAAACTCTAACAAAACAAAATGTAGAACAAAAATACATAGCAGTACTCAAAAGCATATATAAATGTAGCAAAAGCAAAGTAAAATTAGAGTCGACAGGACCATGGTTTCCTATTAAGAGAGGTGTAAGACAGGGAGATCCGCTATCACCAAAATTATTTATTGCTACATTAGAATTTATAATAAACCAAATGGACTGGAAAGGATACGGCATAGAGATTGGCAAGAGATACCTAAGTCATCTACGATTTGCAGACGACTTGGTGCTATTATCAGAGTCAGGATCAGAACTCCAATCCATGATAGAAACTTTAAATGAAGCTAGCAAGGCAGTAGGCCTAGACATGAATCTATCAAAAACAAAGTTGATGACCAATAGCTCCAAGATAACAATATCCGTCGATGGTGAGCCTCTTATGTACACGGACCAGTACATCTACCTGGGCAAACAAATTAGCTTTAGCCGAAGTAACAACGAGAGGGAAGTGGAACGAAGAGCGCAACTAACATGGAACAAATACTGGAGCTTAAAAGAAATTTTTAAAAACAACACAATGCCCATAAATATAAAAACCAAAGTGCTTAACACGTGCCTTATACCATGCCTAACTTATGCTTGCCAAACGTGGAAGTTCAACAATAAGGTACGCAATAAGTTAGTAACATGCCAAAGAAGCATGGAGAGAAGTATGTTGAACATCAAAAAGTTGCAAAAAATACGCCACACTAAAATTAGGCACATTACCAAAGCCAAAGACGGGCTAGCACAGGCTCTATCGTTAAAATGGAAGTGGGCAGGACACATAGCGCGTATTCAAGACCAGAGATGGACTAATAACGTGACAGAATGGACAGGTCCGAAAGGTGTAAGGAAGAAGGGCAGACCATATGCTAGATGGGAAGATGAAATAAAAAAGACAGCTGGGCCAAATTGGCTTCAAATAGCTAAATGTAGAGAGGACTGGACAACCTTGGAGGAGGCCTTTACCTGTAGAGGGGTTCTAGCAGAGAAATCTGGTAATACTTAAATAAGAAAGTAAATTATAATAAAATAATAAAATCTATTATATTGTAGTGAATTAGAAAAACCTGTGTTTAGGTAGGTAAATACTAACCTAATAAATAAGTATCTTATTAACCATACCTTACATATTTACTTGTAATTGTAATTTTGTTTTTGCTAGAAATAAAAGGCTTTTTTATTTTTATTTTTTATTATCTTTTACCAATGGCTCATTTCCAGAATAGCTAAAGCTGACAACTATAAAGCCTTTGCATAAAAAGGGAAGTGCGGAAAATATGGATAATTATAGACCTATAGCATTTATATTCATATTTTCAAAAGTCTTTGAAAAGGCTATGCACGAACGTATTACTAGTTTTTTAAAGACATTTAAAATACTTTAAGAGAATCAGTACGGGTATCAAAAGTGTAAATCTACATCTTTAGCTGCATTCTCTCTTGTAAATAATATACTTAAATGGTTGGACAAAAGAAAAGCTGTTACAGCAGTGTTCTTTGACATGAGCAAAGCATTCAACTTCGTATCACACAAGAAACTGCTCGACAAATGTGAGCGTTACGGAATACGGAGGCTAGCTCATAAATGGCTTGAGAGCTACCTAAGCAACAGAAGACAGTATGTTGAAATAGCAAAGGTGTCTAATACAGAGCGCAGAGCGTACAAGTCCTCAATGAAACTAAATAAGGCTGGGGTCCCGCAGGGTAGTAATTTAGGGCCTTTATTATTTTTGATCTATATTAATGATCTGCCAGATGTAACTGAGTATAACTGCACCCTATTTGCTGATGACATCTCGGTGGCAATGCCGTGTGAGGACGTAATAATTATAATGATGAGGTTAATAAAACAGTACATGCCATAATACAATGGCTTAATGACAATAATCTTAAGTAAATTTGAATAAGACAACCTATGTGTAATTTATAAATAGAAATGGCCGGAAAAAAGCCTAAACTGTATTAACGAATAATCAAATCATTGCGGAGTTCAGTCAAGCTCCATTTCTGGACATCTGGCTTGAGGATAGGTGTACATGGGCTATTCATATTTCCAAATTGTGCAATAAAATAAACTCCGTTGTGTATGCACTTTGGCGGAGTTTGCAGATAAAAAAGCGCTTTGCCATCCGATATGCTTCATGGTTACGTGTGTTCCATTTTAAGATATGCCATCATCTTATGGGGCAACTCATCTCACGTAAGTAAAGTACTGCTTTGCCAAAAACAATACACTAGAGCCATTTGCGATGTTGACTCAATAGCATCTTGTAGACCCCGTTTTCCACATCATAATCTGTTGACCGTCCCGAGCATGTACATTTATGAGATATGTGTTTTTGTTAAAAGTCACCTTCAATTATTCACCAAAGTCTCAGAAACTACAACTTTCAATACAAGGTTCCCAGGTAGTTTAGTGGTACCTGCTCATTCAACCACACTCTATGCCACAAACAGTTATGCAATGGCAATTAAAGTATACAAAGTATACAATTACTAGTAGTAATATTAAACTATTGCCTTTGAACATGTTCAAATACAAGTTAAAAAAATGGTTGATTCAAAGCTGCTTTTACAGTATTGAAGAGTTTTTTAGTCATATAAGCGACGCTGAGTTTTTTAGTGCTACCTGCAATTAATACAACGGACAGTTTATACGGATATTTTCATATAAGGCGTCAAAATAATAACTAAATAATACTAAACAATACAAATAACAAAATAATAAGTAGACTCACTTGCATCGCGATCGTTACAGGAAAAATAGCTCGCCAATCCATATTTCGCTTGTCGTTTGGGAAGAGTCAAAATGACCGTTAGCACTATGACATCGGTCTGAAGTGGTTATGACGTAGGGAAATGTTGCCAGTGTAATGTTAGCGTTTGGTTGCTGCTTTAACGTTTAAAATTAGTATAATTGTAATGACTCGTCGAATGTTCGTCGTAATTAATTGTTGTAAAAGATTAAATTTATTATTTGGAATGACATATTAATTTTGTAGATTAATTATTACTTATGAAATTTGTTACCTACGGACATTTTGCTATTAAATAGATTAACCAATTACTTTAAATATTGCATGCTAGATTCTGGTCAAATGTGAGAAGCGAGTAAAATCTTTTTTATACTACATTTTGAAGCAATAAAAAATTCATTCATTCATTCATTCATTGCTGATACGGGCGTGAGTGTGTGTATATATGTACGTATATCGACAGACGGATCACAATATAAAAATAAGTCGAAGCTAGCAATAAACCTGCAGCGCTTCTTGGAAAATTTCATCAAATAGGTTTTGATGAACGAGTTAGCGATATCATCTTGTCTTATTATTTATTTCAGATCGGTAATAGAAGATAACGCGGGTTGGCCGCAGAATTACAATCTGGACCAAATCGCGTCAGTCAGCCGAGGAGGCTCACTACCTAGACCACCTTCTATAATCCCGTGAGTATTAAAATAGTCCTTCTTCTGTATAATTTAAGGTCTAAAATGTTATGTAGAGGTGCGCGGTATGACAAATATTGTTAATGCCTATAATTGCATTTCTCTCGTGTTGTCTTATCTATATGAATAACAGCGAACCTTGCTAAGAAAAACAGCCTGAACCTTGCGGAATATCCTTTTCCGTGAGATCATACATCAACTACATACTTGCAAATATTTGACATGCCTATTCGACGTTGGTATCTGGCGACGCCATGTATGTGGTATCGAAAATATCTAAATCGATATACATAGCAATACCTGTGGCAAGCATTTTCATATCGAGTTGATACGAAAGTGAAGTTCCAAGATTAGGTTACACAACACTGCTTCGCGCTTCTAACAAAGTTTGTTTAAAGCAGTTTTAAGAATCAATTTAAGCAGTTTTTAGAATATGGTACAGTCAATGTTCATTTAGAGTAATTTATACCCATTTACATCCTATGTTTAGGTACTGTTAATCTTTATACATTTAATGTGACACATTGCATCGTTGCAGGATTCATATACCGGCAGGTTATGTTCTGTAAGTAGTCGTTACATTTCTCACCGCGTGTGTGCTTCCCTGTACCAAAGTACCTTTCGTGAAGCCCTTACATACTTTTATTACAATGTTTCCCGTACCCATGTTGGTATGCCTGGACCAAAATGACACGTTTTCCTTCACTTTACCCGAAATTCCATTTATTTATTTGGGAAATCATCAGATATCTTGATTATTAATTAAAACTATAGCACAAACCTGAGCCTAAAATAGAATTACCAGTAATAATTATCCAATGGGTCGTACAAGCTTTACCTGTAACTAAAACCTTAAAATATAGCATTTCCGCAGTCCCAAATTATCATGAAACTGCACACTTACAAAGCACAGTTAAATCTGAACATGTGTCACATGCATATTTTTATTTAACAGTTTATTGTGCACAATAACAGGTATACAATATTTTTATTAAGAAAAACAACACAACAGGTTCTGCTTATATCTTACAGCAGACCTATGGAAGAGACAAGGCAAAATAAGAGAGACAGACAGCGTGCACCTTAAAAATACTATGTACCTAATAAACTACATAAAACTAAAAAAAATACCACCAATAGGTACTAGAAAAGAAATTATCCAACTATTAGTTCACAAGAAACAATAATGCTTCACTTATTTGAAGTTAAAAGAATAATCGATCGCTAGAAATCCGTTACGTATTCAACAGTGACACCGCAATTCAATCTCATCGGCTTATAAAGTTGCAGACGTTTTTTTCTCAAAGTAATTCTACCCGACCCCGTTCCGTCTCTATTTTCGACCATTTCATATGAGAAAGTGCCCTCGCGTCAGCTTTTGTAAGGTCGCGCATGGATTGTGGGCGTGAATTTAATCAAATTCCCCCATGTGACTATTTCGCAGCTCTAACCGCAAGTAAACTGAATTATTTAACACTTTTGGACTAGATTGCTGTTAGATAAATTTGGAATGTAAATATGATTATTATATTATCATTAGGCATGTTAAAATGTTAGTTTGTGGTTTTAGTAATTTCAAAATAATTATTTTACCGCTTATAATACAGATTTTCTTAATTATATTACGTATCCCTAATTATATGAGACTAGCTTTTTCCCGCGACTTCGTTCGGGTGGAAATTGTTTTTATGGCAGTTTACCTATTACCCGCGCGATCATTTTAAATGAAAGCTAGTACTACGGAGAGGTCAAGCTGTATCTCTGATTCTACCCAACCGAATTAAACGAAACATGGCCTACAATTTAAGTCGGACCTAAAATTACCAAACTGTGAAAACCCCATCAAAATTCATTCGGCGCCATTTCCATATTTCTTCTAGTTTAGTTGATCTATAATGGGTGTTCCAGTTTCCGAAATCAATTAGACCCTGTATGTTTCATAACAAAAAAATTCATTCAAGTCCGTCTAGTAGTTCCGGAGCGTGTACAAACAGACAGAAAGTCAGGCAAAATTTAAAAAAATATTTTTCCTTTACTATTTCTTCATTGTCCTGATTTATTTATTTGTAAATATATTCAATGTTTAAACACACTTTTTTACTTTTTATTATATTTTATAGATTTGATACTGTTATATTTTGAAATGAAAAAGTCTCATTATGACGCAGATATGTCTTTGTATCTCAAAGCCACGATGCTATGTTATCTGGAAAAGGTCACAATACCGCAATTTGACGCAGTTCCATGAAATATTATATCAATAACACCTCAGGGGGAATACTCACCCTATCTCGAGAAGGGTAGAAGGTACGACCAAAGGTCAAGCTGGCACTTTGCGACATATTACTATTCGCGGTTGTCTTGGAATGTAGAGGTTAACCGACCAGAATGGCGTGGACGAAGTTTAGGGTTATGTTAACGTTTTGCTACTACGGAAGTTTAATGCTCCAGGAGCGGCTTCTGAAGTGTTAATAGGGGTTTTAAGAATTTGTAATATTGTTTTATGTTAAAGTATTTGGGGACTGGATTGGGTAATTTTTCGATACATTCTGTAAATGGGTGTTGTATGTAAGTTTTACGATGAGCCATAAAATCATTATAGAGTCAAATAAAATAAAATAAAATCATTTTTATTCATTTTGGGTTTTACAACACTTATGAATGTCAATATACAATTAATATAAAAACAATGGCATCGTCGACCCGAGCTAGTCACTTGACTGGTATATGCGGAAAAAAATACTCCTAGCGGAGACTGGAACGTACCAGGTATGTCAAGTGGTTATTGGCCAGTGTGACCCGACCATGGACTTACTACCCAAAGGGACTGCGCACTGCTTTGACTAAGACCGGGCAGAGCGAGAGTCACCATCGATAGTCCTGTGTCCCTTTCTAGTGTTGCCACAATTGTTGATGCAAATTCTGAATTACTTTTATTACTTAGCGCGGACACTGACCTACCGATCAGGGCCAGGCAGAGTCGGACCGGGTGCAATCTGAAGGTCATATTTTCACCAGGAACCAGCCCAAGGTTTCCCTGCTACTCGGAAAATATTGGTCCTAGAACACTAGATCCTAGAGTGCAATGTCGCGTTGTGGCACCTACTCATCAGGGCCGTTAAAAGGAGCCCCATCTTCGTGGAGTGTCATCCAAGTTGTATGGGTTTTTGACTTCATTGAAAACCGGGAGGCAGGTAAAGTGGCTAGGCTTGTGGTTTTGCAGGATTTGACTCGAGCACATTGCACACATATAAACACTGCAGGTTAATAAAAAGCTAGTAAATAAAAAATAGATTTACCTCGCTTAGTTCAAACATGTGGTGGCGGTGGTACTTTGGCGAGGAACGATCTTGAATGATGATTTGGACGAGGTGGGTAAGTACGCGCACTAACACGGGGTTATCACAACAGGGGTGCCTGCGCAAGCACGTGCACAAGGAAAAAAAAACACTCTTTGTTGTGGTTTTTTGCGTATTTTTCCATCCATGGGCTTGCATTTGGATTTGAAATGATAATGGTAGCAATTTTCGACTGTACAGTTCAAATTTTGTTTGCCTAGTAGGTAGATATTCGATAGGTACGACCAGTGTGTTGCAAAGACACACGCGTTGCGCGCGCGACGCTAGTTTCTAGACTGGCCGCCCGGCCCTACCCCCTCCCAAGGGTATAGTTTAGATTCACACAGCCACTGTCACTACACAAAATACAAATCAAATTAGTTTATTTTATTTACGTAATACGTTTTATATCTATATATATATATGGCGACATTTGGTTTTTTGACTATTTTATTTATGTTTATTCTATAATAGTAATATGATTTATAAACTCATTTTATTGTTTGGATAGTAGGTATTTATTTATTTGAAGTGGGTATTGCTTGCTTGACGGTGCAGTGTCGGTGGGATATTACGGGGCCCACTGAAAACCAGCGTTGTGGTTCGCGGCAAGCGGCCACAACATTATGCTGAGGAGGGTCCGTTTACGCTGGATGCCCACGAAAAATGCCACTGGGAACCCTATAATTGTCTCCGTGTTTTATGTACTATTTTTTTTTTGTGTTATATGTAAATTATTATGTCGTGGCGTCCTTTGTAATAAATATTTTCTTTCTTTCTTTCTTTCTTTCAATGATAGCACTCCTCGTGATTTACTATGACAGCTGTCAAAGTTAAAGATTTTATAACTCGGAACCCATTGGTCTTAAAACACTAGTTTCTAGAGAGAAATTATAGTACTTGTTGATCTACATTTCGAATGACAGCTGTCAAACTTTAAACTGCAATAACTCCTAAACTATTGGTGCTAGAACACTAGTTCCTAGAGTAATATAATAGTACCCATCGAAATCTACATTTCGGATGACAGTTTTAAGTTTGACAGCTGTCATACAAAATGTAGATCTCAACAAGTACTATCATTTCTCTCTAAAGACTAATGTTTTAGGACCAATGAGTTCTGAGTTATAAAAGATTTAACTTTGACAGCTGTCATACAAAATGTAGATCTCGACGAGTACTATCATATCTCTTTAGAAACTAGTGTTCTAGAACCAATGGGTTCCGAATTATAACACATTTAAGTTTGACAGTTGTAACCCGAAATGTAGATATCGACGAGTACTATCACTTCTCTTTAGGATCTAGTGTTGTAGGATAAATCGTTACCGAACTCTTTTATCTGTTTTGTGGAACAAAAAGTCGTAGGTTGATAATTATGTCGACTCGACGTTTGTCGGAGAAACGTTCAGTAGATCAAAAGGTATTTTGACAACTACTTTTCGGATTGTGCGGATTCCCCCATAATAATACCAAATTCACGGTAAATATATTTCTCCAATAATGGCAACACCAAACATGACACTTGTCAATTTAGAATGACGGTGATTATGCCAATAACATTGTGTTTACACTGTTAGAAAGGGACAAAGGACTATCGATGGTGACTCTCGCTCTGCCCGGTTTTAGTCAAAGCAGTGCGCAGTCCCTTTGGGTATTAAGTCCATGGACCCGACTGTGGTTCTGTCACTGTCCAATGTCACTTTGACGTCTTTGAATTATGGATCAACGCGCCACCGCGCACGTGCGTGACATAATGCAAATAAACAAATCGCAGAGCAAAACAAATAAATGCGAAGGAAAAACATAGAAAAAAATAAAACACTGTAAAAAACCATTGGTACCAAATTATAACCGTGATATACTTTGGGTAAAAGCATGGACTTACTACCCAAAGGGACTGCGCACTGCTTTGACTAAAACCGGGCAGAGCGAGAGTCATCATCGATAGTCCTTTGTCCCTTTCTAACAGTGTAAACCATAGCCTCCTTCATCTTACAAGCCATGCGCAGAAGTTTGACAACGTCGCATTTTTTAATTTTAGTGAACCTGAAAACTACTGTAAAACTATCGTCGCGGTCGTCGTCGTTTAATGTAATTAGTAATTTAAGTGATAAAGTATATACATTAGTTAGATAATATGAAATTGGATAGATTCTTGTACTATTTACCTATCTACCTACTTGCAATTGTATTATCCTAATATTATAAATGCGAAATATAATCTATGTTTGGTTTTGTACGTAATGGATGTTTGTTACACCTTAACGCAAAAACTACTGATCGTATTTTAATGAAATTGGGCAGTTATATAGCATATAGTCCCGAATAACACATATGCTATAATTTATCCCGATATTTAATGTGATTCCCGCGGGAACGTTATAGCCGAATTTTATGCGGACGCAGTTGCGACCAAAAGCTATTATGAAATAAAATAATCTATGCCTGCCAAAATATTGCCCAATTTATTAAATATTAGGTATAATACATTTTAAACAGTTTTATTTAAGTACCTAAGTATATAAAAACTAACTACTTACTTACTTATTGCACCTATCTACTTTTTCAACGCTTACATCATCGTGGTTTAAAGTAGTTGTGATAACTTTCACAATGCAAAAATATTTGCTGCATACAAAAGATCCTTCGGTGGGACTCCAGCATGTTTGGGGAATAGCATAAGGCCATTTATTTAATAGATTTACATCTTTTGGAAAGCAAAACATCGGTACAGCTTCTTTCCCATTTTTATGGTTTAATCATAATTTTACTTGCATTTTTCAAATACAACAAGGCCTTTGCATCTGTTAAAGAATGATTACGAATATAAAACAGAATTTGATTTATGAAATAAGTAAAAAACGAACAACAAAAATGGACAACGATTGTTTTTTTAAAAATCGTATTTATAAAATTTTAGCACAATTATAAATATATTTACTTTTATTTAACTTCGTAGATGGTCCATACAAACGCGTTAATTTGCAGTTTTATCAATATATTTTAAATTTTCATCATAATATTCATAATTTTACATTGACATGTAAACAATGAGTAAATCGGTTCACAGCGACGTTGCTGTTCCGCGCTACAGCATGGCTTGTAAGATGAAGGAGGCTATGGTGTAAACCATGGACTTACTCTCTAGAAACTAGTATTTTAGGACCAATGGGATCCGAGTAGTAGGGAATCCTTGGGCTGGACCCTGGTGAAAAATGACCTTCAGATTGCACCCGGTCCGACTCTGCCTGACCCTGATCGGTAGGTCGGTGTCCGCGCTAAGTAATAAAAGTAATTCGGAATTTGCATCAACAATGGTGGCAACACTAGAAAAGGACACAGGACTGTCGATGGTGACTCTCGCTCTGCCCGGTTTTAGTCAAAGCAGTGCGCAGTCCCTTTGGGTAGTAAGTCCATGGTGTAAACACAATGTTATTGGCATAATCACCGTCATTCTAAATTGACAAGTGTCATGTTTGGTGTTGCCATTATTGGGGAAATATATTTACCGTGAATTTGGTATTATTATGAGGCAATCCGTACAATCCGAAAAGTAGTTGTCAAAATACCTTTTGATCTACTGAACGTTTTTCCGACAAACGTCGAGTCGACATAATTATTAACCTACGACTTTTTGTTCCACAAAACAGATAAAAAAGTTCGGTAACGATTTATCCTACAACACTAGTTTCTAAAGAGAAGTGATAGTACTCGTCGATATCTACATTTCGGGTGACAGTTGTCAAACCTTAATGTGTTATAACTCGGAACCCATTGGTTCCAGAACACTAGTTTCTAAAGAGATATGATAGTACTCGTCGAGATCTACATTTCGTATGACAGCCGCCAAACTTAGAACTGTCATCCGAAATGTAGATCTCGATGAGTACTATCATTTCACTCTAGGAACTAGTGTTCTAGGGCCAATCGTTTCCGAGTTATAACAATTCTAAGTTTGACAGCTGTCATGCAAAATGTAGATATCGACGAACACTATAATTTTTCTTTAGGAACGAGTGTTATAGCACCAATAGTTTAGGAGTTATTTCAGTTCAAAGTTTGATAGCTGTCATTCGAAATGTAGATCTCAACAAGTACTATCATTTCTCTCTAGAAACTAGTGTTTTAGGACCAATGGGTACCGAGTTATAAAAGGTTTAACTTTGACAGCTGTCATACGAAATGATGATCTCGAGGAGTGCTATCATTTTACTCTAGGAACTAGTGTTCTAGTTTCCGAGTAGCAGGGTAAGCTTGGGCTGGACCCTGGTGAAAACATGACCTTCAGATTGCACCCAGTCCAGCTCTGCCTGGCCCTGAGGTCGGTGTCCGCGCCAAATAATAAAAGTAATTCGGAATTTGCATCAACAATGGTGGCAACACTAGAAAGGGACACAGGACTATCGATGGTGACTCTCGCTTTGCCTGGTTTTAGTCAAAGCAGTGCGCAGTCCCTTTGGGTAGTAAGTCCATAGGTAAAAGACATCTATTACCTCTACTCTTGTAAGGTACTATGGTAATTTTATATTCAAGGTTGTATAGGGGGTAGGCATAAAATCTCTGAGACTATTACAAAGAAGATTCCTACAAAAAGGAAGCTCTACATTTTTCAAACTACCTACTTTAGATTCCAAAAATATAAAGTCCCGAAAAAATTTAAATTTACGGTATTGCATTTGATGTGGGTCAAAGTGATGGGGAAACAAGAGTGTAACAACACTGATGATACCTGTAGCGACATCTATCGCTCTAATAGGGAAACTCAACAATATTTACATTACTAGTACACGAACACAAGGTTGGCAAGCATCCGCACATAGATGGCGCTGACCGTCCTACATCGCGCTAGAGAAATGTGTAAACTCCGCTGCATATATACAACTTCCGACGATCAACTGTCGAACTCTTGGTTCCCTGTTCCTAACACCCGGCCAGGTGGGTAATTACCTTTCTCTATCTTCGCCATCTTCGCTTGCCAATATTGGCGGCTACCTTCACCGCCAAAGCCAATTATAAATATTTCCCAAATCTTTTAAGGGTATGTTCCGGGTTTCCTACCGCGTACCTTTGTTGACGAATAGCCCGATATTTCGACACGCTTGCATGCATCATAAATTTCGTAGAGTATGAGGTCACCTAAAGATATCTTCCCTTTGGAACATCCAGGTGTGTACAAGATTGATTGTAGTTGCGGGAAGTCTTATATCGGCCAAACCAAACGAACCATCTCGAGTCCGGTAAAGGAGCATATAAAAGCCATAAAAAACAATCAGAGCTATAAGTCTGCCATTGCCCAACACCTCTTAGAATCTGGAACTAACCACTGGATGGAGTTACATAACCCACGGGTGTTATCTACTGAACGACACTACACTCCACGTTTAGTTAGGGAAGCCATCGAAATCACGAAATATCCAAATTTCAATCGACGGACGGATTTAGGTTATCGAATACTTGGTCACCAGTGATTCAGTCTCTAAAACCAGAACTAGGTCGAAATAAGACTAAAAAAGTGAGTGATACGGTCAGTGTAGTGTGCAGTGACTTAAAAGTGAGTTCGAGTTCCAGTAGTAGCAAAAAACTTGTGCGAAAGCGGGTAGATCGACTTCGGCCGCTTTATCGCTAACTAACATCGTCCGGCGCTCGCAGCTCTCCAGTCGTCCCGTGACCATGATGCATGCAAGTGTGTCGAAATATCGGGCTATTCTTTAACAAAGGTACGCGGTAGGAAACCCGGAACATACCCTTAAAATGTGTAATAATAACCGCGATAGTTTAAAACATTATGTTCCCAAATCTTCAAATGAAGAAAATAAATAATATAAATTGACGGGAGATCTTGGCCATAATACCTATATAAGTGTTGAAGAAGTAGGATTCTGAGAGACCTGCCAGGGTTGTAGGAGATGGCTGTCTCTTATATCTGAATCCGTGGGAAATTGACGTGAAGATCTTACATACATACCTGTCGTAGATTAGGGCAGACTAGCAGGGGAGAGATCCACTAGAAGGTATTTTCGGGATAGTGTTATTGAAATAAGAAGAACAGTTTAACAGTGTATTGAGGTAATAAAGCATGATTACAATAAAAATAGCAAACAATGAAAGAATAGGATGAATTTAGGATAATTTCAGTAGCAGATAATAATGTGGGACTACCGAACCCGCGGGTCACTGGAAGACCCGCCACCAACCATGGCCTCCTGATAGGCCGAAGCCCAAGGAGCGCCAGGTTATCTTTTCACGTGCGCCCTTGTACAAATTATAATATGGTAGTCCCATCTGAACTCACACTCTCCTTTATGGAGTACGGCTATGTGATGTGAAGCAATAAATAAAGACTTCTTCTTTCTTCAATGGATAAGCAGCTAGTTACACGTCTTAAATCGTCGATGGTCGAATGGGAAGTGTTCGTTGCGACCGCGCACCGAATATGACGTCTTCACAGTATTTCCAGCTATCCGCAAGGTGGCGCTTCGATTGACGATGCGTTTCTTAGCCAAATGATGACTAGGCTCATGACCCTCTCCTACATATCTATATTTTCATTACCTACTTATTTATGAGACAACATGGAAATCTAAATAAAAACCATTTTATGAGAACAAACCTTCGAATTCAGTATACGAGAAATTGAGCAACAAATAAATTAAAGTACACGATACCTATAATATTATAATAATAATAACATTTATTTGTGTAAATACTTATACAATGTATTCTTACGTCTATACTTATAAGCTTAAAACAGTATTTGTATGTGGTTACATCAGAAATCTGATGAGAAATCTATATAATGATTATGTTGAGCTTAGAGGCACGTGTGGTCTCGTATCAGGTGGTATCACTTTGTCAATCCTGAGGAGTCCGCCTAGGTGAGTACCATCGCCTTATCTAGACAACACAATGACAGGCTTGAGCTATTTCATCTTAGTCCTCACAGTGACAACGCACCTGCAGTTCCGCCATTTTTGTTGCCTGCAACGTAAATGCATGAATCGTAGATGTTATGGACGACAGTTACCGCTTACCATCAGGTGGGCTGTCTGTTCGTTTGTCACTGCATAGAATAAAATGGAAATTCTTCGAGGATGATGTCATTACATAAGTAATTAAATTGTAAGAATAGTAAAAAAAAATGGTTTTGCAAAAACTCAGCAAGCCTCTAAATATAAATGTTAGATGAAAGTATAAATATTCTGAAATCGAACGTAAGAGAAATTCATTAAACGAATTAACGGAATATCAATTAGACTCACAAGGAGAATAAAATATTCTTTGATTTTATTATCCTAATCCTATCCCTATATTTATTATTATCTAAAAAAGACCTAAAAAGACCTAAGACCTATCTGATATATTCCATATTCATCTGATATAGTCTATATATATTGCAACATTGCTTCAATTCACCGAAGCAGCAAATCCAAAACAGGGCATCCAGTTACACTGAAATGCAGAGCCGCAGTGCTCGTTTCAGCTCTTCAGTGAATAATATATGAATGAGGACTACAGACGCTCGGAAATAGCGGCGGTAGGGTCACAATATTACAGGGAATAAATCACACGTGTTTGGGTTGGATGTATTAAGTTGTTTTATCCAATGCAATGTAATTGAAATGGAAATTTATTGTTTTACTATTTTATTATATTAGTTCATAAATGAATACATAGCAGTGCCCGTAAGGGTCCATAATGTTACCATAATATACCATTACCTATAAATGTATACCATTGTATGTACAACTTATGAAGCAAAAAATATTGAATATTATTAAAGGGTCAGGCGGGCTTGCAATTAAAGTTGATATTTAAACAAAAACCTTCATACAAAAAAAGATTAACTTCATTCTTGAACGCGTTTAAGAATTTGGTGCAAGCCGGGCCTAGTATATGATTGGGTCGATCCAGTGTCATATAGTTTAAAATAGCATTTCTATTTATCGACTTTTCTCAAACTCAAACTTAAAAATTTTGTTGAACTTAAAAAATATCGTTGTCTATTGGTTGACCAGGGATACGATAGGGCTAAAATATTTCACAAAATAAAAAAAATTGTTAAATGCAAACAAGTCATCGGTGAAATAATTGCTTTTGTCTGATTTCTTTCTAATATTAAATACATAATAAATATTACGTCATAGCTCTTTGTTTAATTAGAAATTTAAGTATGTACATTTTGTCAAAATTAAATTTCATAAAAATATATTAATATTTTACCTACATTTTCGTGCAATTACCGGAGACAGACTTTCGAGAACATTCCCTTCCATACGAACGATTAAACCTACCTAAATAAATAAACAGGGCAGACTCATAAAAATCTAATTGAGTAAATACTCTCCAATGGCCTTCATCAATTGTATTCCGAGAAGGTCCAGATGGCTCTAAAGGTTGCGTCGTAAAAACCCGGGAACTGTTTGAAGGCTTTTCTGTGAAGACTGCCCCGGGATCACTCTAGCCCGGGACGGACAACCCTAATCCACTGTCTAGTTTTCGCACCATGGTGAATGACATACGCTGAGTTAGAGCTTTGGGGAGCTGTTGTATTATTCATTGCTCTCGTGCGCAGCCACTAACTGTATTGAATTGAATTAGCTTATACTTTTAAGTGGCCGTGTGGTGTCCGGCAGAGTAGAATAACACCAACCCTTTACAATCGTGGGTGTCGTAAAAGGCGAGTATTTTTGAGGCAAAACTTCTAGAGCCTCCGTAGCTAGAAAATGGGCAGCATAGTTTTCAATTGTTATATTTAGAACAGTGCGGCCCTCCAACCCGCCTACCAAGTGTGGGAGTGCGACCTTCGCGAAAGGACCTCTCCCTTACGTGGGAGAGGCCCTAAGTTCTGCAGTGGACTGTTATGGATTGTGCTGATGATATTTTAAGTGGGTTGCCAATGTTTACTGGGACTTGAATACTAGTGGGCAAAATCGTCACTTCGTTCGCGTATAATTCAGCTGTGCTCTGTTCCCGCGGGATTCATATTGAAAATCGGGATAATATATTATATGTAGATGTTGTTTGGCCGTGTGGTGACCGGCAGAGTAGAATACACCAACCCCTTAAGCTCATGGGTGTCGAACAAGGCGACTAATGTTTTCGAGGCAAAAGATCAAGAGTCTCCGTAGTCTGGAAAATGGGCAGCAGCATTTTCCATTGTTATATTTAAACACTGCGATCTCCCACCCGCCTGCCAAGCGTGGAGATTATGGCAACCTCCCCTTTCGTGGAAGAGGCCCTAAGTCCTGCAGTGGACTGTTACGGGCTGTGATGATGATATTATATGTAGGCACAACACTGATTGTAAAATTTCATCCGTCCAAACATAAATTGTTTTCAAACTTTCACATTTACAATATTAGTAGGCCTTTTACAGGTCTTGAGCCTCTTCGAGCTAATAATGACTAGTCACTAAAATGTGAAAATCAATTATGTAATTTCATCAATACCAGTGAAATTGCAAGGTTAAGAGAAAAGGCACTACACCTCAAAAAAGCAAAGCGTACAGTACCCGTTGAAAGTCACTAAAATCGGTTGAAATACGACTGAGGAAAATGGGCACTACGAAACCTGGATATAATGACTAGTCGCTTATTAAAATTAAAATGTGAATATCAATATGTAAATCCATCAGAACTTGTGAATTTCCAAATTAAATGAATGCATGTCACGTAATCCGTTATCATCACGGTAACTGGAGAGAGGCGTTGGCTATTTTTCACTTAGTTTCCCGTAAGTGCACCATCAATCACTTCACTGACCCAATATGTATGAGCGGAGGCGTTAATACTAGAACAGCTAATGCGTCCTTTCGGTGAAGTTTGTACGTGCTGTTCCCATGTGGGTATACCTATCCGGGCATTGAATAATGAAATAAGATACTAGTTTCTACCCGGGTACCTGGGGTCGGGTCGGGTATAAACGGGTATTTAACATATACATACATATAAGGGTTTTTTTATACCCGGGTCTCTGGTTTAACTGCGTAGATATATAAATAAATAATAATTAAATAATCAATATTTTTGGTAAAATTCGCACAGTGCCATCTAGCCCAAAAGTAAGCAAAGCTTGTGTTATGGGTGGTCACCGCCAAAAGAAAATAATAGATCGCACAATCTCGATGGCCAACGTCAAATTAATCGTTAATGTTAATTTTTTTCACCGTACAAAATTATGTTTAGCGATGAAGTCCTCCTTTGGTTGAATGGTTTTGTCTTTTGGTAGAATAAGCACGCAGCGGCCCTTTGGCCGTAGTCATAATGTACATAAATGGCATTTCATTATGTTCCGAAAAAAACTAGTTTAACTGATATTAAACTACGTTTTTTCTGTTATGTTTCAATTTGAAACCCTAAGGTTTAAAAAAACACACTTTACATGCATTTTCTTTACAAATGAGCAAAAACCCCGGTACCCGGGTATACCAGGGTATTAAAAATAACAATTTCAGAAACCCGGGTATCTAAAAACATCTGGTATGTGAAAACCCTACATACGACACAATCTTGTAGAGAAATTAAATGTGTTATATGGTTGTGTAAGGCTTGCTTTAATGAAAACTGATAGATATGTACATAGACAAACACGTTATTGCTCATACAACACAACAAAATCAATCATTTACAACAAGGAATACATAAACATATTATGTATGAGCAGAGGCGGCCTTTTCGCTATAAGTGAACCCTTCCAAGAAACCTATACAGAAATTGAGACACGAAATATTACAGCAGGTAGTATTGAGCTACAAAAGAAAAGTTGTGCCTTTAAATGAACACCAACAAACAGCCAGAAACATGATCAGAATAGGTAACACCTATATAGGTAACAACCTACATAGGTGTATGTTTCTTTAAGTAAATGAATAGTAATTCAAATAGTCTTTATAAGTATAAATAATAGTAGAATATAGGCAAAAATTTATATCAACTAATTAAAGTTCAATGAAATGGACGATTTGCAATACACCATCTACATTTTAAGATACATATTTTAAAATTAATTTTATAAATCTGTCAATTGATATTCTATACGTTTCAGTTTTGGTAGCCTATGTACGCATTATCTGCTGTAAAAGTAGTGAATCCTTGTATTATTCCAATAGTAAATCTTAGAGAAAAGTTTAGTCTCCTTAGTATCCTTATTTTTCTTCAAGTTTTCTATCTTATTGCGATCACAAAGCTCAATTTTCTATCGGGTTGAAGTATCAACTTCAGTGTTCACTTCTCAGCTCCATATGAAACACTTCAATATTTTTTGCGAATAAGCCTTTTAAATCTACTTCTAACGTGCCTAGTGACAGTCAATTGCTATATATTTCTGTTCAAATTCAATTCAAATTTTCTTTATTGATTAGGACATTAAATATCTCTTTCAATCGTCAAAAAGGTGGGGGTAGGAAAATAGGAAGGAAACACACAATGACACGCTGACCGCTCTATGGCCGCAGTAAACCCACCCCACGCCAACCACGACCGGACCCTGCTCGACAATGCCAGGCAGAGCCGGACCGCGCTCGATATATTATATAGGTAGCAAGAGTAAGCCAGTCCACTAAGGCAGCACCCGTTCACGAGTATAACGCAGGGCCCAGCCATCGTTGTATCTTATATAATTCCTTTTTAGCATTTTGGCTGTCTAGAAACAATCCTTAGTTGCTGGTATCTCGTTAACTTATAAAGCCAACTACGCAACAGCGGTTTTCGAACGAAAACATATTACAAGCAACAACAAGATACATTCGTGTTTGTTTTCTAGTACGTCACTAACAAGCGTGCTGGAGTCTTGTCAGATAATCCAATTACAGAGGCGCACAGTGTTTGTTGCGGAGCCAACATTACACGTCCCTAGAGATCCCCGGCCTGTTGTAGGCTTAATGACCAACCGAGTGGCATACCCTGTACTGAAATTGTGGGTCATTTTTATAGATTACCTCACTTGGGGTGCGGTTCGCCGGAGATTTTATTGCACTGTCTTAGCTCACTATTGTATAGGCTTACGTACGATCGGTCTATGTCCAGCTGTGGATGATAAAAAAATATCACGGGAGCCTAACCTGATTATATAAAATAAGTATTATTTCACCTTTAAAATAAAGTAAAATACCCACCTATCGCGAAGGTAAATTTTTAACCAATTTATAGAGTAATATAATATATCGGCAATGTTTATTGACTTCCGGACCTACCGGTTTTTGTTTATGCGCAGGCTATCAACATCATATTCATTGAAACCCAAAAGTAGGTGTGTGAAAAATATCCACATTGGAAGTCAACGAATTACTGCCTGCTCAGCGTCGGCTGCGGTGGCGATGGAAAGAAAGAAAGAAAATACATTTATTACACATGACGATGGCGTTGTCGGATAAGGCGCGGTCCGGCTCTGCCTGGCATTGTCGGACACGGTTCGGCTCTGCCTGGCTTTGTGAGACACGGTCTGACTCTGTCTGGCATGGTCGGACTCGGTCCAGCTCTGCCTGGCACTAATGTTCGCTGCCTGGCTCTGCTTGGCATTGCTGGTCACCGTCCGGGTGTGCCATCCATCTCCATTATCGGCATGGGGTTGGTTTCTTCTGGGGCGGCCAATATGTCACGGTGTATTTCTTTCCTATTTTCATGTCACTGTCCTATTTAACGATTGAAAGAAATATTTCAATTATAACTACGAATTTAAAAATATATTTTTTTTATCACCAGCGCGCGCTGCCATACGAACCCAGTTTCTCGAAATTAAAAATTTAACTCCGCTTTATTGGAGTCAGCAGTGTAGCTTTTATGTCCCAAAATCATTGGCTTAGACATGACAATGGCAAATCTTTTATTTTAAATATTATTTAATGTGAAGCTAACATGGTGCCAAACCAGAGACAAAATTGCCTTTTATAAACCCCGTTTAGCCTGATGGCATGCGTGTCGAACCGTATTCTATGTGTGATTGTTGTAATGTGGTGTCTTTGTCCAACATCCGACATCGATTACGTTTCTATTCTATCCATCCTGGCTTCAAACAGGTAGCTCCATAATCATGGATGTCCACTTCACATTGGCTTACTCCAAGCCTTCCATACGTATCGACTTTCTACTACTGAATCTATACACTCCCTATAATCCTTATTTATATTTTGCCTGTATTAAAATCAACTGCGTAGTTTCGAAGATCGAAGTGAAAACCGATTTGTAAGACTTACTTTTTTAAAGATATTTTTTCTTGACACTTAAACATTGTCTAAGCAACATTGTTTACTAGACAATAAAATTCGTGCCCTTTCATCTGGCCCTAAACGTTTGCAATAGACCGGCCAGGGGCGGTGTTCAGGAAAATTGCAGATGTTTTTTAACACGCAAACAATTTGCACAACCTTTCCGTAACAAGAGCTGTGCAGGACAATAGTTACGCATCCATCCATCACGAAACATTGTCAGTTTAAATGGCTTAGACAGCGAGCAGAGTAAAAGCGAAGAGCGTAAGCGGTTCATCCTTTTGTGGACTGAAGCCAAAATAAAATGCTTTGATTACGAATACGATTAAATTTATAAATGCACTTCCTGTTATAAAATTTTGTAATTGAATGTTTGCCACTGTGAAAATTGTCTTGTGAAAGAGAACGTCAAAAGCACAGAACACAGAAATCAAAAGCATGGTGCATATTTTTCCAAAAACCCATGCACTCAAACCATTGTTTTAACTTCGTCGTATATTGCAAGTTTATGTTTGGGTAGCAAACATAAACTTATATATTGCATTTTAAAATAAGGCCAACTTACAGCGTTTCTTACGTTTTCATTATCACTGCGGTGACAAACAACTTGCGGCCTGATAGTAAGCAGTTGCCGCGGCATAATATTACAATTTTTTGCAATACCCAGCTTTTTTGAATTTTCAAAATGCTTATCAAATGAATATTGGGATTGGAACATTTAATCATGGGATTGGAAAATGTAATAAATGACATAATAATAAATAATAATAAGTTACCAGGCAATTGGTATTCGCACACCTAAGCAATCCATCAATGGAGAATTAAATGTCTGAGAAATATTATTAAACTTGTACTTATTATAACGGCCTTTAGATTACCTATAGGATTAATAAAAAAATACATGAAATAATGCATTCAGCTCAGCGCATATCTGACAGAAGAAAGAAATACTTGCTTCTCAAAAACTTTCATACTGAAACGCTCACCGCTACCGCTTATTACCAATCGCTACTTAAATTAGAAATCGTTTTTTTTTTCAGCTGTCCCGCCCACACGCCGATCCCCCCTCCACCGCCGCCGCCGCCCCTCACCATACCTCCACACAGGTATTTACTCCTTTATGTTTATTTCAAACAATGAAATATCTTTTGTAGCAAGGTCAATTAATGTCTGGGGATTTGGATTGTACCCATTGTTTGTTGTGAAAAATGTATTTCAGGTTCGGCTCTTTATTTGTTCAGATATGATTATCTGAATACAATGCTGGCGGTAGGTATACCTGAATACTCCCATAAATAAGTGTCCGATATTAAGGCCTCTACATAAAAAAAAATAATCATCTTGGCGTTAATGTCCTGGTCGTGCTCACGCGCACGAGGGCCTGGGGTCCGGCTTGACCATGATCCAGGATTTGGCAGGTCAGGTAATTACAGTGGAGCGACTGCCATCTGACCTCCATGACCCTGCTACCAGGGGAACCTGACCAGATTGGACCAGATTGGTTACACATCCAGTCGCCTGAATGTGCAGATTTCATCACGATGTTTTCCCTCACCGTAAGAGCATCGGTTAGTACCTATTCAACAAATGTACATAACTTGGAAAACAGTCATTGGTACATGGCCGGAGCGGGATTCAAATCCGGGACCTCTAGCTTACGAGTCGTATACTCTAACCGCTTGGCCACCGACGCTCCCTACTGATATGCGATTATAATCAAACATTTAGATACTCAAAAACAGTCGAATCGATGTCCCGAAAGGTAACATCATTATCGCGTACTGTAAAAAGTACCTCTGGTGTCGGTCGCAGGTTCGAGCCGTACAATGTTCGGACTGGCTTGGACCTGACCAACGACGGTTCAGTGTCATTCGAAAAACAGAGCTCGTATTAGTCGTACGATCTGTAGGTAGGTATTAAATAAATCCAGGGACGCCCCGTCCCCTCATAAAACCTTTCATTCGTTAATAGTGGTTTAGCTTTTCACGCGCGGCCACTACGTGCCTAATCTGTTTCGTATAAACCGTTAGGTATAGGCAAGCTGATTCGAGAGAGCCTCATTCTTCTGTCAGTCCCCTACTGACTCTCATACTGTGTGCAAATCAGGTTGGCTTGGGCCCTTGAGATCGTGGTAGGGCCCTATCAGGGTACCGCAATCACTAACTGGAGAACCTTGCCGTCCAGATCTATGCGGCTACTCAGCGCACCTTTCATGGCCAGTTCTTAGCCTATTCAATAGACACCACTTTCTCTGTGATCAATCAAAATGGTCAGACGTTCCACCTGATTCAAAACGGCCACCGTCGATCAGGACATCTGCAACCTAAGGCGAGTGCCGGAGTTTGAGGTTCATACCTTTTGAGGAACCCCATGTTATAGTGAAGGAGAAACTTCGGGAGGGTGCTCATTCCACATCTTGCAAGTGCGCGGTAAAATGGCTCGCGATGCCCGGTCATTACATAAATCCCGATATATCTCGGAGGGTGCGGTTGCGGAAAAGCGACGGTGGCACCAAGTTTAAAAATTCGGAATATTAAGGTTTTGCAGCAAAATGTTCACCGCCACCCTCCATCACCATTCCAGGACGAAGCACGTTTCGTTTGCACGCTCGCATACGCTGACGACCTTCGACGACTCCGTAATGCCGGCCGCGGTGAGTGGCACGCGGTACCGGCGCGACTGCGAGCGGCTCATCGATGGACGGGCCAACATGGTAGGTGTTTCGTGGTTATTCATTATACATAAACCGTCAGACAGGTTGTCACCACGGTTATGAGTGTTTTTACCTCGATATTTCATGCAGCGAGGTCCGTTGCCCCATCTTGGTACGCCCAAGTAGGTTCTTGGGAGATCAGAGCGATACTTCAACACTGTATCTACTGGCACTCACTATCGCACGCGCCTATATGAAGTTTTGTTCTGAAGTTTGCGGTACGTGTAGGTCAAAAATATGTATTATAGTTACAACTTACATCGCTTAATAATTTCTTTGGGAGCGAAGCAGTACGGAAGCAAACCTGTTTAACGTAAAAACTTACACTATGCCGTGAAAGAACATTTTGGGGAGGCTTTCTCTAGAGAGTACCTACAGCAGCATAGACTTATTTAAGTTAGATGAAAGGTATACATATAGGATTAACTTGATAATTGTTCTAAACTAAACTGGCGTTCTTTAGACATATTATTGTATTGCACGGGACTTACACCGATTCACCGATGTTTCGGTAGGGTTACACACACCGTGGTCACGAGAAGACTGACTTGATAGGTTTTGCAAATCTCCACAGACTAGGTTTCTAATCTACAGTATTTTACCATTCCAGCCGGAAACGAAGCCGTACTCAACGCTGCCGATAATGTTTCAACCGTTCCCGCCGTACCAGCCCTACGTGGCAGCACCGGCGCCAGCGCCGATCCACTACCCACCGCCGATGGCGCCGATGTCGCATGCGCCGCAGACCGTGCCAAGGCCCACGCAGACCGAGCAGACTAAGGTCGTGGTTTTAGGTGAGCTCTGGTGGGGTTTGGGGCATAATTTTACCCTCCTTTTTGATGTGAAGTATCTGATTGCGTGAGTTGGGAACAGCACCTCATTTCGATGGTATATGGCTGTCACGTGTCCCTTGATCTTTGGTGATAATTCTTCAGGGACAAGTTCGTACTTACAGAAAAAATTGTCTACTCGACGTCTGACGTTCAAGTTCTACATTTATACTTGACACATGTTACACGTGTGACACATTTTTACTTAGCCAAATGTTAATATTATAATTTTTTTAATCCAGATTCTATCAAGAAAGGCGTTATGAGAACACAAGCCACACAGACTGAAGTTTGCTTAGGAAGGAAACCACTGCCACCTAATTATTTATCCTTAAGTCCTAGGACAATCAAAAGGGTAAGTGTGTCTTTATATAGGTAATTATCATGTAACTATAGTCTACAACATAGAAACGTAAAGTCTACATTATGGCTAATCAGAGTTAACAAAAAATATTTCTATTACATATTCGTAAAATTTGAGGTGCTGATTTCTTTTTCAAGGTGAAAATGGTAGCAGCTGGTGTTCAAACTAATGGATACGTAGGCGGGCGTCGACTCACAAAATCATTTTCTGAAGTAGGAGGCGATCGATTAGCCGGTCGTGATAATCAAAATGATATTGCGGCTGTTGTTGAAAGGTAAAATTTTTATAAACTATTTATTTGGAATATTTTAGGGCTTACCAGACAGCTGTCTTGTCTTCCGGCTCCCATAACTGCCAATAACCAAATTCTGATTTTTCAGCTTTATCAGTAGCACAGACCACGAAAAATTGCACAGAACACAATCCGAAGAGCCACCGAAATCACCTAGATCTCCACCAATCATGATGCCTTCTTCACCATTGATGCAAAGAGGGGACTCCGATGACGTCACTTCATCGTCAGTCAAATCTGTAGCATCATCTAATTTAGACAAATCTTCGGAACTTAGCGCGTTACAACGACAAGCGCAGGAATATTTCCAACAAAATTTCCAATTCATACACGAAAGTGATCGCGACGATACAATAGATGACGATATACAAACCATAGAAAAAAGTATGGCATTGAATCGTAGAAATTTGGAATACTTACAGCAGGAAATTGCAAAACAAGCAAAAAATCAAGATCGCTGCCTGAGATCGATTCTATCCAAAAGTACTAGTGATACTTCTCAAAAGACTACGAATTCACATCCGTTCTCTAAAACTCCTACTTTTCATTCTGAACCTTCAACTGAAACATCTGCTACAACGACAGATGATAGTGAGAAAAACGAGAGAGAAATTATCATAGACTTTGAACCTAGACCAGACGATGAAGCAATACCTTTCACAACACTACGTAGGAAAAATCGAAGAGTATTACAGAAAACTATGTCTGAAGGAGAGATTCTTCTAGATGTGTAAGTAGATATTTGGTATTTGTCTTGTATTATATATACATAAGTAACTTATGACTGTCTGAGCGAGCTGTTTAATTAATTTCTAGGAGGAAAACTGAAATATCGAATGGCGATGGTGGAAAAGATGTTCCTCTGGTTATGTCAACGAGTCAAGAAAATATGATCAAAGAAGATCGGGAAAGGGAAGTACTGTATAGGCAATATATTTCGCAAAACTACAACCAAACACCTATCAAGGACGAAGGCATCTTTGGGTTTGAACCTGATGGGTCTTATAGGTAAATATAAGATTATACATATTTCAATTTTTTTTCACATTGTAATAGCCATGGCACTTAGGTTTAGTTGTTGCACCCAAACATAAACCCATCTCCATACCCACAGACTGGCAAAACTTTTAACAAAAGTACACAACACAGTAACGTAAATAAAAAAGCATCAGCTTTTTGTAAGCTTTAAGTTAATATACTCTAATTTCTTAGATGCAAAATTAGATTGCCAGGCTTCCATTCATTCTCATCCATTGAATTCTCTTCATAGTTCTTCCGACGGGAATGCACCATATGAAGACTTTCACGAAAAATACATTATTTACAAGCATGAAACACTTAGCCTTCGAAGCGTTAGCTTTGAAGATCAAACCAAATCTGACAATGAACCCGAGGAGGAAGTCATTGACAAAGAGAAAAGGTATGCATGCGATACATTGCTATCAAAGCAAAAAAAAAGCACGTCAAATAATGACGTACCCATTACCTTGAGTACCTGTGACCCTCTGTCACCAGCTCCAAACTTTTTTGCAAGAAATAAAATGCCTACCCATTTATGGAAACCTGTTCGAACCTCTGCACTGTTATTTAATATCAATAAACTATATTGTAAGTTAAATAATGTGGAAGTCCTAAAATACGTTGTTATTGCAGCACTGCCAAATCAAGTCCAGGCTCACCAGAGCCCGTGAGTATGGATATTGATTTTGAGAAAAAACCTAAGCGAGTTGCTATTTCCAAAAATGTAGCTACTCTACTAACACAACAGGATAAGATATCGCCATGCGCTTCTAACGAATCTCTAGCTGTTGATCATAGCAGGTGTGTATGATATTCAAATAATAAAATTATCATTATCATATCATAGGAGCATTACCTCTCTCTATCTGTCTAATATTGTGTGTATATGTATGTATTGTATATATGTATCTATATATGTATATATATATTTTTTTAGGTATATGGTATATATGTAGAAATTTATCGATAGTGTAGTATATTTTTAATAATTAAATATTTATGTATTGTGCACGTCTTAAACTACTTCCAGTCATCACGTTCTCTTTGCTGTAGGCCTGCTGGAAGAAATTTCTTTTTAGAAATAAGTAGTGCCTTTTGTGTCATGTATATATTTGCCATATCTTTGTTACCATTTTTGTGTGCAATAAACTATTAAATAAATAATAAATAAATAAATAAAATTCATAGTTTAATCATAACTAAGAGGATAGTGATTGTAAAATTGTAGAGATAAAATGTCTTTATTGTATCCCTTTTTGTATGAGAGCTTATTCAACTAATATGTACCAAATTGTCTAATATGTACCAAATGTTTAGAATTTTACTTAAAGATAATCTTATCTGCTTCTTCTTTCTTAAGTTTTTATTGAAATCTTTCAACGAAAACTTCAGTTATTCTAAAAGTCATGTTTTTATCAGAGACCATTCTGATGGAATGTGGAACGAATCGCAAACTACAGTACTACAAATCGATTCTGGGACGGAAAATGGAACAGTTATAAGGTAACTTTCATTTCAAAGATTTTAATTTTGAATTAGTGTTTGTTATATTTTATTGTTATTGTTTATTGACTGTTTATCTTGTTTTTGTCACAGCTCATCAGATCTTAGTTCTCTTGCTGCATCGCCCGGAGCTTTAGCATTGTTGACTCCTACATCAAGGAGAAAACAATTGCTCCTATTACAACACCAGCAAAGATCTTCTTTAGACACAGATGCCTTAGATGAAGAATTTGACGCTTCCCAGGTTTGTATATCTTGAATGCACTTGTATTTACGAGGTATACAAGTTTGTAGTAATTGCAATTGTAGAAAATAAGGTCTATGAAAATTGACTATCTGGCGTATTTCAGAGTCAGTCGCCAACTTCACCGAGGAACAAACTAGATACGTCAACTTCAAGTTCAGCTCAACAAGTGAGAGCGTCATTATCACCACCAGCAGTCGTGCCCAATATAAACTTACCAATAACGAAGCAACCTACTAAAACTATTTCTCCAGTCGTATCACCTAAAGTTAATCATACACCAGCAATAGCGATTACTCATCCTAGTTTAGATTTAGCTGACGTGCCATTTAAAAGAACTCCTAGTTTTATAAATAAAAAACGAGAACGAGCACTGAGTCCTTCTAGAAGAAGAGATCTGCAAAAAAGGACACCACTTAAAGAGCCAAATGGTACTATACCAAACCAAATAGTTGAATCACCGTCGGATCCGTCCTTGGCTAAAACAGGTGGCAGTGAAACAAGTTTGGCAAGGACGGATTCGGGAAAATTAAATACGACCGATGTCTCTGAAAGCACAACGACTACCGAAGATTACGTTACAGCTAACTCCGACAGCTCAAAGAAAAGTAATAGTAGAAATCAAAACAATCACAGTAAGATTTAGCCTTAATTTGAAAAAATCTGATTTAACTTACCCTAGTTGATTTTTATTGTAATAAGTTATAAAATCACCTATTGCAGATCCAGAAGGCAACAATAAAGCTCAAGAAGGATCATCATTTGAAAGTGCATCAAGCTTATACTCTTCTACAAAAACTGACAATATTGCTGAAGATTTAGTAGTACCAAGTTATTCTCCACCGTTACAAATTAACGATGACTTCATTGTACCGAATTTATCATCGCCGCCGTTACCACTACCAGATAGAATTCCGAGAACACTTATTGAGAAAATTGAAGTAAAAGCTGATATTACTCCTATTAGTGGACATAAAAAGAGAGATAAGACTGAAATAGTTAAACGTAAAGACGAAAATGTGAGACCTGTAAGTTAAAAAAGCATGGCTGCGGTAGTTATTAGTAACGTACTTTTTATTTTTAAAACCACATGTGTATTTTTATTTACAGAGTATCTTGAGAGGCACAATAAGTGGAAAGAGTAGTTCGAGTGGAAGCTATAGTATAGGTGGATCAAATCCAAACATGACTGAAGATAATGACAAAACGCCGACTGAAAAGCTTAAGGAATTGCCGGAGAAAGTAGAGACTGTTGTTAAAAAGGAAGACAAAGTTACTAGTCCCATGCATAGAAAAGAACAACTTGTGCCGAAAATGATGGTAAAACTTGGCGTTTGGCAAATTATTATAATATTGTTTTAAATTATTATTATGCTTAATGTGCTCTCATCTTTATTAAAATACTTTTTCACAGGGTTCTTTATCAGATGACGAAAGAAGTGTGCATTACTCATCGTCAGGGTATTATGAAAGTCCTGTAGATGACGACGATGACGGAGGTTTGAGTAAGAACACTTTTTCAAAAATGCTGTTATGTAAATTTTTAAAAACTTGAATTAATTCTTTCATATTGTAATTTTTTTCAGCTTATAAACATTCCCAGCGATATAGATCTACTAGCAGACCAAAAACATGGTTAATGGAAGATAAGAGGCGGAAAAAGAAGGCTTTTACGTTAGAATTTTCGAAATCTTACGATGACTCGGTCTCTACTTCTCAGGACGACTGGGGAAAGAAAGAAAAAGAGCCTGGTGGTATTGGCCACCGACCAGATAGAATAACCTTTAAACCTACAAGTAGTTTAAAATCGCCGGAAGAAAAGGGTTCAGAAGTAAGGAAAAAGAAAACACATTTTGCAGATAAACCAAAGAGCATACAGTCGTCACCAAGAGAACCCATTGATGTAGATAAAACTATAAAAGAGAAAACAATGAAAGAAAAAGAAGGTGAAATGAAACGACCGATGGAAAGAGAGCGATATGTAAAAAGAACAAAAATGAAAGCAAAGAGCCCTACACAGAGTAAAACAATCGACGGTGGTCACGGTTATAGACCTCAGCATTACGAAAGAAGAGAAGGTGTCAGCGCGAATATGAAATTACATCTCAACATTCCTACCTCAGACGACTCAAGTGAGCAATATAGAAAAGAGGGTTAGTTACATTTAGAAATTGCTTAAAATATTTTCGATAATTAAATACTCAATCAATTATATTTCTTACAGGCACAAGCAATGGAACTGTTTCACCGAGAAAGCACAGGCGTTTACGAGACAGTCCAAGAAGAAAAACCGCTGCAAACTCTTCTATTGCAAAATCTCCAACATGTACTAACAATCATTCCTATAGGTAATTTTTATAAAAAATATTTGGACTCTTATAAATATTTTAAATATAGTTTACAAGTCTAAATAAACGCTGAGAAATATTATAAAGGTCTATCGTAATAGCGTATTTTTTAACAAACATCGCGTAAACGAAATCGCACACGAAAAGTAATATGTTTCACCAACATTTGTGATGTGATGATTTAATATCCATTTACTTTATTTTTAATTAGAAAATTGCATGCAGACAATATCGTCTTTACAAACACACATAATGTCGTGGTTCTTTCACGTACGGGTGGATAGAGACCATCTAGTTTTCTAAATTTTTAACTAAAATGTTTTTTCAGTTCCAGACCAAGAAGAAAAAGCGGTTCAAACGAAAGCATATCATTACCCGGTAGTTTACCGAGAAGAAAACAGTCCATACCAACAGTGCCGTGTCTAAGCTCACTAGAAGCTGAGGACATAGAAACATCTAGAACGTTAGCCTGTGCCGGATCAAGATTGACACCTTTGCGTTATGTAAAAAGTCCAAATAATAGTCCACGGCATCAACGGAAACATGACAAGGGTAAAAAAAGATAACAATACCATTGTTTCAGTATTTTTCTTTTCTCCGCCTTGGTTCTTTGTTTCGTCATTATTTCTTTTATAATATAAAAAATACTCAAATTTAATAAAATAGGTCTAATAAGATAAATCATCGGTAATTAAATTAATACTAACTCATACTAACATATTAATTTACCATACCTATGAATCTTTACGGGTAATAATTCTTCTTCCTCGATTCAATTCTCGACTGATCACACTAAGGTACCGATTCCTTCCAGATGGTAAATTCGCAAAAGCTGCATCTGCTGAATCCCTCCGATCAGTGTCTCCGGGTTCAGATTCCGTGTTTTATTCGGAACAGACTGAACACAGCATGGTATCGGCGGAATGTGAAGCTAAGGCGCACTGCTTGCACTGCGGCAAAGAAGTGCATATCGTCACAGCTAACCAAGAAAACGATAGCAGGAATTCTAAGACATCTCATACCGACGTAAGTTGTAGTAACGACTGTGTAACAAAAATACACTCGTACAAATTTTCAATGTACACGCATCAACAACAATGTGCTTACATCATCAGGTAATAATTATAGGTAAATACTCTTCAACGTTTAGGTCAAAAGTAAATACATGCAATAAAATTTTAACTGTCCGCAAAATTCTGCACATTGTTGTAAAACTTGTCGATGATAACAGGAATCTTACGCGGATGCGACACCCGACATAGTGCCTGCACCTGCCGGCTTCGCAGATTCACCTTCGTGCTCCACTGGCAAGAAACAAACAAGCGGCGCAAGGCTCTACAAGAAACTCGATAAAAGATACCGTTCGGAGGACAAAACCGGCAAAAGCCATTACCGAAGTAGACAGGATGTACGAGCAAAAGTAAGTACTTTAGGTACAAATTTTAATTTAAAAAGCCAGCAGTAAAACCCGCACGATTACGTCAAACAATGTATCGGCGTCTTCAGCGGGCTTGGTTTGATTTGCGCAAATAAAATCAGATCGTACGCATATTTTTTTCTTTTCTTCATATTCATAGCCCCATTTGCAAATACATCGGTAGGTACCAGGTAAGTTCAAGCAATCCTGTGTTCTGTTATCACAATCGTGGTCGCCCGAAGTGCATTCATTGATATCTACACACATACCAAATTGGGATTTCCAAATGAAGCCTTTATCCTTGCATTTGCAGGATACGTTCCATCTATTTCCTTTTATGTCCTCTAAATTTTTATTCTCGCTGCGATCGAAATGACAGCGTCTCTGTAAAGGTATGCCATCAGAATTCTCCAAATAACATGGATTACTTTCGATATTGAAACATTGGTGGTAACTCTTCAAATGTTTGACAGGGCAGCATGGGTCTGGACAGAAACTGTACTTTGCACAGGAAAAAGAAAGTCTGTCGTCAGATCGTACGTCGTAATTGTAGGGACCGAAAGTTGGATCTAAACAATTAGCAAAATTATCACACGATTCTCCCAACATTGTCAAAGCAGGTATACCTCTCATTGTATACCAACACATGAAATAAGACGCTGTAGTACGCCACTGGAACTTTTCCAAGGGGCTATCAAATGGCACCCCACTTCTCTCAGCATCCAACATCATTTTTTTACATTCCGCGTCAAAATTTTCAACTGATTTATTAGACATAGACCGTGATCTAACATTAAATACAACCAATGTATCGTCCTCCCTTGTAAATGGAGCAGTTGATATAATACTGTGCATATAAGTGATGCATTTATAGAAATCACTATTGCAATTGTGATACACCTTCCAATGTAAAGATCGCAATGGTGGCGATGGGAAACCGGAGTAAAATCCCACGTTGAGTGGCTTTTTGTTGACATACCTGCGATCCCATTCATTGAACTTGTAGTTTCGCAGATAGTACGCTATGTCCTTCAATGCACCAACTACCCATTTTTCGTCAGGTATTTGAAATGTTGTTTCATGAACTGTTGGAGACATTTGCGTAAATGTATTATTTTCGAACTCTTCATCATTATAACCTACATTGTAGCCACAAAAGTAAATTGCAGCAATTGTCAATATTGTCTCCGCAATTTGCAATAATTCCATGTTGCAATGTTACAGATGTACGATATTTACCTATTTATTAAGTGCAAAACAAGTATTAGATAGACTAATACATGACTAGACTAGTTTTCGACTTATGGTTTCTCATTGTTTTCCCGTGGTTTTCACCCGACAACTATTGACTTTAAAATTTCCTTAGGGCTAAGTATTTCTAGCCTTCGTGTGATCCTTAATTTATAGAAGAGTTATATTTAAATGGCCGCGCCGCTCATTCCCGAGACTGCATATGATATCTATCTTGTTTTATTTAGAATATTTTTCGCAATTCTAGAGTTTACTGTTAGGTGTACTCAAACAAACAAACAAAAAATTAATTTAAGTTGTTTTAGATATAACCAATCAATCAATCAATCTTTGTTTATGGCAACATGCATCTATGCCTCTATGTCCAATGTCTAAATACAAAAAAATCCTTGTTTATGAAAACTCCCCAATAACTATAAAAAAGTCTTCAACTCAAGTGTGAATCTTCTAGGCTGTCATACTACATCTTCGACCTCATTGTCCCTTCCTATCAGGTGAGATGAGGTCAAATGCAAGCCTATTGCAAATAAATAAATAAATAATCGTGGACAAATTCACACAGCGCCATCTATGCCCAAAGTAAGCAAAGCTTGTGTTATGGGTGCTAGATAACTGAAAAACTACTTATATACTTTTTTTAAATACATAGGGCGGTATTCACAGTCGATTTTTAAATGTAAGTCGGTCTTAAGGCGATCTTAAGATCTTATTTCGATTCACAGACGCACCTTGAGACCGTCTTAAGGCAGAAGTCAAATCGCTACCTTACCCAAGGCAGAACTAATTCACAAACGATGCTTGAGCTCGGTCTCAAGACGATCTTACTGCGCATGATTCACAGTCGATTCTGAGAGATCTTAAATGCCAACATAACCTCACTATTTGAGCACAGCAGTAGAAATATTTCAAGTCGACGTTACACTCGACTTAAGATGATCTCAGAAACATTATATTTTTATAAATAATACGGTTTCAGTTCTATCAATGGTATTAATTATTTCATGATAGCAGTATTCGAAATGACTCGTATACATTTCATTAAACGCTATTGTGTTTGCACGCGTTTGTAATGTATTGGTGAGTTTTTCGGAGTTTTTGGAGAATATTTTCTCTATGTACAGAACTCTGAAATCTTTGGAGTCTCAGCGCAGACTCCGCACGTTTAATTTTCGCGCATCCAATCACGTCTCGTAGCTCTCCCCACCGAAGGGTCTGGCCTCTTGTGAGTAGGCCCTTTCATGCTCGTGAGAGGGTTCGATCGCTGTTGTGCTCGACTCTAGTACGTTCGAATAAACAAAACTCTCGATATTTTTTCGATAAACATTACAAACTACTAAAATTTTATGGAGGAACCCATAAAATTACAAGTACCGTCAGAATATGTTATTGTTTAATGCTGACGTCTTATAGGTAACCACATCCCCTATTACATTCCTCTCATAACTCGTTAATAATCTAATTTTATAATGAATGCCTATTCCTTTCTGATAAAATATTAAAATAATTATATCGAATGTATTGCTCTTTGCAACTTCGCGGTCTTTTTGCGAAAGTTACTAGCGCACTCTGTCGACGAATTTCACATTCGTCACACAACTATATAAGCTTATTGATTGGCTGCTCTAACGGAATAATTCCGGAAAGACCCGAACTTCATGTGAGATCGTCTCAAGCATTGACTTCGCTAAGGTGATCTTAAACGAAATAAGTAAATGGTTGTGACCAAATTCTTACGTAAGGAGATCTTACTTTCCGACTGTGAATACATAAGGTCTCAAGATCGTCTCAGTGTCTTAAGACAAACTTACGTGAGGCGATCCCAAGAACGGTCTTGAGACTCGACTGTGAATACGGCCCATACTTATTATACATAGAACACCCAGACCTGTAACAGAAATTAAAATTTATCATTTCAATTTCTGCCCGGCTGGGAATCGAACCCGGGACCTCCTGCGTGGCAGACCAGCTGTTGGATGAGTTGGATGAGAGTTGGACCGGATGTTGACCACTGAACCACTCAGGTCGTCAAAAATAAAACAATAGAAAAGTCAAAAGCATAATTCAAATCAAATAATCATTTAGATTAAGTACCTACCTAAACAGGTTAACCATATATTTTATACAAAGGAAGGACATTCAAATAATATTAAAATATAAATCTGGAGGTCTACTTGTAAATACCTATACAAAGCAACTAATATGTAAATACTTTTTTCAGTCTGAAGAGAGAGGCAAAGAAGAGTACGCTGCTACTGACAAACCACAAGATACTCGCATTGCACGATCAGCAGGAAACAGCCTAGATAAACTAGCTGGGTCCAGTGTCGATCCTGATGGTAAGAATACCAAATTATTTTTGAGAATTGTTTAGTAAATTATTTCACACACCTCTAAGTGTAAGTTTGCAATACGATCTTTAAAGTAGTCTGTACCGTACCACCAACTTATCTGTTCAGTAGACAAAATCGTAACTGAGGCATTTCATATAGTTTGTAACACCCTCTTATTTACCACTAACGACGCCGTGAACTGAGCAGGTTGGCTGTACGATGCTCGGATTTGTTTTTAAAACAGCGCCATCTAGAAATCTCTCGATGAAACTCACGCATACGGTGGCAAGTATCTCTGTAAGATGTAATATTACCATCGAAATAGATGGCGTGCTCTACCTTGTACCTATTGTCTCCATTGGTTTGATTCGGCGTGTATGCCATTCAATGTGGTTATTATTAATAGCACAAAACTCAAAGTCACTTGAAATCATATGGAATTATAAAAAAATCACCCTTATCGCCATAATAGGGATTATATAAACGGCTACTAAATCTTTCACAGCTTTTGCCTTTTATTTAGTGAATTGAATTTCGGAATAAAAGTATCCTACATGTTGATGCTGGTTGTAAACTATCAGTACTTAAATACTTGCCTATCATTCAAATTCATGGAGCTGTTTTTGCGTAAAAATAAAACAACTTCTAAAAAGTTGAGTGCATGCATCAAATCATAATATCCCAGTTAAGTGATAACGTAGGGCTGTTTGATCGGAGTTCATCTCATCATCATCATCACAGCCCATAACAGTCCACTACAGGACTTTGGGCCTCTCCCGCAAAAGGGGAGGTTATTGCCATAATCTCCACGCTTGGCAGGCGGGTTGGAGATCGCAGTGTTGCAAACATAACAATGAAAAACGCTGCTGCCCATTTTCCAGTTTATGGTGACTAGAAATTTTGCCTCTAAACGTTAGTCGCCTTGTACGACACCCACGAGTGTAAGGGGTTGGTGCTATTCTACTCTACCGGTCACCACACGACAGTCAGTCTAATTTTATTTATATCGGATCAAGAATTAGTTTTCCATATTTTACGAGTAAAACATTGTCGTACGGCTCACTTTAAACTGGCGTGTGCACATTGTATCTTGTGCTCTCGCGCGCGAGTGCCGGGGTCCGCCTTGACCGTGATCCAGGATTTTGCAAATCAGATAATTACAGTGGAGCGACTGTCATCTGACCTCCGTGACCCTGCTGCCAGGGAACCTGACCAGATTGGACCATGGTTACACATTCAGTCGCCTGAATGTGCAGGTATCATCGCGATGTTTTCGCACACCGTAAGAGCATCGGTTAGTATTCAACTAATATACATAACTCAGAAAAAAGTCATTGGTACATGGCGGTAGTGGGATTCGAACACGATACCTTTCGCTTGCGAGTCGAATACCATTAACTAGGCCACCGACGCAAATTTCGTAATAATAACCCCCAATAATAATAACAATGTTTCGTACATTATTATTATTGTAATGTGTTTTCCATATTCCGAACAGAACCCGAGGAGTGTTCCGGTAGTTCCGAGTGCGCTGAAGCCCGCGAAGAGAAGGGGATCTACGCAGCACCGTGGTGGTGCGGAAACTGGATACTGCTCTCTGAGAACGACGACCATTGGACGAGGATACCACCTGGCAAGTTATTACTAGTTATTAGATATGTAGACATAATTCGATTTAAACTGACCCCTCGATATCAAGACTTTTTTGCAGAATTACTGTTATATTAGATTAGATAGAGGCCCCTTTCCGCCATCGGGAAACGCGATCTTGGCAAACGCTTTCTCCTTATGTTGTGGATCTTCCAGCTATCCGCTCGAGCTGCTCTTTTTCACATTTATAATGCGTGCGGCCGAAAAATGGAACAATTTGCCTGCGAGTGTGTTGCCTGATCATTAATATCTAGACCTTGAAGGATACAGTAAATAGGGTGTACCTAGATAGGCATGTTCCATCATCTGCCAGATCGTCACTTATCACCAGGTGAGATGGCGGTCTAATGTCTGTCTAGTCTGGTTAAATCAAATATATTTATATATATATCTTGTACTAGTTCTGTTCATTTGACTTCACTTTGTCTCGCAACAGACGTACTGGATATACCCGAGATCGGTCAAGAAGACCCGACAGATTCGGAGACGGAGTTCAATAAGCGATACGTCGCGCTGACCCACCGGCTGGTGCACAGACGGGCTTGCATCGAACTGAACAGGCGGCAGGCAGAGAACAGCTTAGGTAAGTGAACAATACGGAGGTATACTACGGTCGTAGACAGTTACATTGTAGTCAAGTGGCAGCAAACCGGCTATGAAGCGGTATATACAAAAATGATTTTCTTTCTAGACATAACAACAGTGGAATATGAGGAGCTGATACTGATATGATAGTTTGTTACTTGTTACAGATTGTTTATTTATTTTATCTTTTTATTTGGACAACAAACAGTATGTATGACAGTAAATTAAAATTAAGTCAATAACTAACCTACCCTACACCTATGGTATGTTTTCACATTACAAAAATAAATTAAAAAAGAAAAAGCAGTAAAAATGTTATCCGTTTAGAAGCTCCTGCTAGTAAACACAGAAATGTTTATTTATTTATTTATTTGCATGCTACATGGTAATAAAATGATAGTAAAACTTAAGACGAACAAGCATGTAGCACCCAGTAGGGGTAAATTTTGCACCGCAAAATTTTGAGAGGGCTTACTTATAGATAACAGTTGTTTAGTTTATATTTCTGTAAATACATTTTATTCTAAGTTAGTGGTTCGTCTCCTAAGTACAATATTCTAATTATTCCATTTTCACAACTAACAAAGGAACGGGATTTTCTTTTTCAATCTTTCGAAAACGGGATTTTCTTTTTCATTCTTTGCGCTAAGTCACCTTGACTTGGGTTTACTGCTTCCAACCCTTACCTACCTTACATGGCCAAAGTGGTTTGGTCCTCCTGCGGATATAGCCCGCCTCAATCCACTGCTACACTACTTCAGCTTTCTAAATAAATAATAATGTTATAGTATAACCTCAAATGCGTATCTTCCGTAACCTTCTTAAATTATTAATACCTTTAAATTTTGCAACGCAAATTGGGCAACGAAGAGCTTAAATAAATATTTACGTTTGCCCTTCGATGTTCTGTTACCGCGTACTCATTCTAAATTACGTCATATACTCGTACAACACGCACGTGCGTTCGCTCTGCTTCTGTATCCACGTCGTCGGTTATTTCTAGTACTCCCTCATTTAGCGTCATCAATTATTTTGAGAGTGTCTCCCGAATTCCAACACTTTTCCTCGCATAAAAATTGACTTTCAATGATGTCATATCTCCCAACTTTATTTAATATCTGAATCACGCTTACGTAATTTTTATTACTCTCGGTTACTTTTCAAATAGCAACCGCTATAAGATCTTAGAAATCAAGTTAATTTGCTTATATTTGTAGGTACAGGACATCTTTTATCGACAGTGTAATTCGTGATCGTCATAGCTCAGCAACGTAGGTATATCTACGCGTAAATACGTATAACGCCCAAACCGTACCAACAGACTAAATTTAATTCACGCAACCCAAACGTCAGTCTTCAGTTGTGGGAGACACGCGACTGTGTGCTGTTATTTTCGGTTTTCCGACGATAATTTGTTTCAGTTAGGTGCAATCGATTTTACATACTTCGTCATTATGTTCGCTGTTAAATGTAGATGACGTAATTTCAGTGAAGTAAATTGACGGTCAGCAATTTCAGTTTCGTGTCAGAACTAGGTCGCAACTGTGAAGTTCATGATCGCTATATTGAAGTGTTTAGAACGTTCGCTTCCATAATGGGATTTCTGTGTAAGTAAACGAATGTTATTTCACTATTACCGTTTGCAATTTTTACTTATTGGTTAAGTTTAATTCATATTTTTCTTTTGCAAATAATTTTAGTCACACAAGCTCTGATGAACCCGAAGGGTAGTCTTAGACAGAAGTTAGAGGAGATATTCAAATTGATGCTCTTGGTGTGGTGTCGACAATGTGAAGTCAATAAGCTGGTAGCCTCCGAACCTTGTGGTACAGTATCTAAGTAAAGATTTCTAATATAAGTACGGAAGCTTTTTGTTATTTATATAAAATATTTATTTTCTCATTAATAATGTTGCGAATAAGGAATGAAAAATAAACATCTTAAAAGAAAAAAGTGACAATAATAATGACATCTTTTCAAAATTTAAGAAAATCATCTATCACACAATGATCTACATTCTGTTTTAAAATCTGTCTAGACTGACTTGTCTTATTTTTTAAACAAACAGTACCTACTCGTAACAAAATCACGACTTGCCTTATTAAACACGCTACGTACCTACACTGTGTAGGCATAGATATCTTGAATTACATAAGAAACACATAGAATACGAATTCTACCAATACTGCTGCAAATTATCTAGTTAAAACACAATTTTACATATTAAAAAAAAGCATTGACATGTTGACATTCGGAAATATTATGTCTATGATATTTTCAGCCATACCCCAATCCCTTAAATCGTGTTTGTTCGCTATTTTCGGCGCTATATGTATATTTGTTTACCAAAGTAAGGGAGTCTGGTCAGATTTTAGTTCTATTTTAACTCTGACTTGCTTACCTAATACCTAAATGTACAGACTTTTTAAGGATGTGACGATTTCTTCATAGAACGTTTCGCAAAAAAGCCCTTTTTAACATGTTTGTTTTCCTAAGTGTATCAACGTTTTGTTAATTAGAAGTGTCGCTTATTAGTTGTTTTTCCCAATATAACTTGATTTGTTGTAGACCTTTTGATCTTTAAACAATTTCAAACTGTTAATTTCTAAAGACCTACCTACCCGTCAATATGCACGTTGCATTATTTATTACGCATTCCTGTTAATGGACTCTATGAATGAATCGTAGTTCAAAAGCTGTAACTTTACTTGGAGAGCAGCCAACCAATTAGCAAAACTGAATTTGTTACTGTAAATTACATTTTATCTATTCATATGCCGTTTGTTCCGGAAAATGTGCAATGTATGTCATGGTCAGGCATTTTCTTCTTTATAGCCTTAGGTCAAGTATGTTGCTGTGATGACTTGGAACTCAGAATCTAGGTCTTTGAGATAAAGGTATTTAGGTCAATCTCGGCAACTTAAATTTTCCATTTCAATTTTATTGTTACTGCACTCAACCTGATCATAAATCCTAGTACGAGTAACGTAACATGGAATTATTCCGATGCCCGATGAATAGGTCCGATTTCATTCGATTTCCATCAATTGACGAACATTCCGCCTTCGCAGAGAGCGACAAGACTGTGGTAGTGAGGCGTGGCGATGAGGAGTTCGGATTCAGAATCCATGGCAGCAAACCGGTGGTGGTGTCGGCAATCGAACCCGACACTCAGGCAGAAACTTCGGGTCTTGAAGTCGGGGACATCGTTATAGCTGTCAACGGTAAGACAGATAATAGTCTTTCTGTTGGAAATAATATTGAACTTGATTCGATGAAGGATTGATTGCAACAATATGCGATGAATAATCAAGAAATATTTTCAGGGATCAACGTGTTAGACAAGACGCATTCAGAGGTGGTTAAAATAGCACACAGCGGTTCAGAAATATTGGAATTGGAGGTAAGTCACTCAATAATGGTTAACGCACTTAAAAGTGGTTCCAAGCCTTGAATAAACCGCTGACAAGGGCGTCTGATTTTAATTTCCGTCTGTTTTGTATGACATATTCTTTGACATTTTTATGACGTATTCATTCGTTAATGTTTTTGGATTTGGGTCGTTGACCCGTATAAAGTTTAATTTTCGTCTTAGTTTTGATTATGTCATTTCGTGCTTCATTATGTACATTGTAAGGTTTACCAAGTGTCGGATGACGTCGTCTGACATGCCAAAACATCTAAGTTCTAGCTTTGGTTCTAGCGCTATCTTTGCTGGTTTAAGATATATCGTGAAATAGCTTCATTGGAGAAGGTACTGAAAAAGTTTTTTGAAAAGACACTACCTTAATGAAAATCGTGTCTCATCCTCATTGTGATAAGACCGCTATTTATACTTCTTACCATATATTTTGTATATGTGTTTGTGTTCTTCGGTGTTCAAATAAAGAGTTTTGTATGTATTATATTGTATTGTTTACTGACACACACCAGGTGGCCAGAACATGTGAGGTGGTAGCGTCCTTGGCCCATGAGGGCGGCGCAGCGGCCCTGTACTCGGGGTACCTGTGGCGCGCGGCGCCTGCGCGTGCGCACCATCCGCCGCACTGGACCCGCCGCTGGTTTGTCCTGAAGCGAGACAACTGCTTGTACTACTACAAAACCGATTCTGTAAGTTTGTACATACGAGTTGAGTAAATAACCATCTTGGTTAATGGCCCGGTCGTACCATCCTCATCGTCACTGATCATAAAATGGCGGTCAAATGCCTGTTAGTTCAAAGTAAAACTTATCATCCTGAGGATCTCTATTATCTACTGTACTATAGGTACTAATCAATCCAACAACTTGCTGCAATATACGTAAAGCGTTCGTCCAGTAATAATCATCTTGGCGTTAATTTCCCGGTTGTGTTCTCGCGTACGTGGGGTCGGGGTCCGCCCTACCATGATTCAAGATTTGGCAGATCAGATAATTCACTGAAGCGACTGCCATCTGACCTCCGTGACCCTGTTACCAGGAGAACCTAACCAGATTGGATCATGGTTACAGATTCAGTCGCTTGAATGTTCAGATTTCATAACGATGTTTTCCCTTACCGTAAGAGTATCAGTTAACATTCAACTAATGTACCTACATAACTCAGAAAAGTGTCATTGGTACATGGAGTTAGATTCGAACCCGGTACCTCTCGCTTACGAGTCGGATATCATATCCACTCAGGCTACCGACGCTCCTTAATCGATTTGTTAGTTGAGTATTCTGTAGTAATAGGTGAGGTGGGTGTCTTGAGGTGGAAGGTCTTAACGTAACGTGGACGTTACCACCGGTAAAGAAATATGGATATCTTAGGTTTTATTTTAAGCGACGGAATTTTAGCGACGGAACATTGATAATTTTAAGACACACGATATCTTCTTGGGAACAATCGTGGTGTTACAGCTATTTTTACTAGTCTAACCAGGCATTTGACCGCCATCTCACCTAGCGATGTGGCCGAAGATGGAGCATGCCTGTTTAGGAACAGCTAAATAGAGGATGCTCCATCCTACCACAGTTTGAAAAACGAAAATTACGAATTCATTATTTCCTACCTAAAAAGAAAAGTATATAAGTAGTTTATCAGCTATCTAACACAAGCTTTGATTACTTTGGGGCTACATGGCGCTGTGTGAATTTGTCCAAGCATATTTAAAAAAAAATCCTTTCTACAGAGCCTCCACCCCGTGGGAGCTCTCATGTTGGTGAACTACACACTGACCGAGGAAGACGCGGGTCGTCCGCACGGATTCCGCGTACAGCGCGGCGGCGGGACTCGACTGCAACTAGCCGCTGATACTGCCGAAGCCTCCGCTAGATGGCGCGCTGTGCTGGCGCACGCGATTGATGCGAGCAATCAGGTGGGGGATCTAAATCTTGTAGGTATAAGTATCCAGACTCACTCATCATCCTTATCATATCAGCCGAAAGAAGCCCTCTGCTGGGCATTGCCTCCCCCAAAGATCTCCACAAAGGCGGTCCTGGGCCTTCCGCGTCCAGCTGGTACCTGCCATCTTAACCAGGTCCAGCTGCGACTTACTCAAAAGCATAATAAATAAATAATCACTCGGGATACAACAAAACCTTACTCAACACGCATATGCAGCAGGGTGCAATAACAAGACACGACGATAGCCCACGACCACAAAATAAAGAACGGCGCGCCCCAAGCAGAAGGTCCACTAGAAACAATGCGCCATTTCCATCACGCACACATTGACGTTACGTTTACAGGCATTCTCAAGCAGTTTCAAGCAGTGCTCGGTCGCGATTGTTAATACGAGAATGCGTTGTAGTGTCGACTTAAATTGAATATTATTTAATTGAACGATATTATTATTGATAAAATAAAAGTACTTGTACGTATCTAAGATGACTTAATATCATACAAGCAACGCACGCCGAGTCCAAGAACTGATGGGTGACCATTTCAGACTTTGAGGCTAGTCAAACTTCAGCACCGCTAAGAGTTCTAATGCCGATGGTAAAGCGAGGTTCACTAAGGTCTTCCGCTAGAGACCCTAGGACTAGTTGAACAGTTTCAGGCACCACGTGACAGTTTTTAACAGAATAAGAAACCGTAATGGCCACCTTAATGGTTTCTAGTCGGAAATGCCTGTCTAGTCTAACATAAAAAATCGCTGACCACCTTCCTTCTCTATCATCAGATCAACTGACTAATAACATAATATTGCATTTTCATCAATTAACGTAAATTTTTAATTCTATTGATTACCGGGAAGTGGGTCAAATCCCAGGTCAGGGAAAGATTATTCTCAGGGTCTGATGATATAATCAGGTGGCGATAAATTTTTAAGAAGTGAATACTCAGTAGATTATTATTACGCCTAATAAAGGCATAACGTCTGAAGCTGGTATGGAAAATCTAATATAAATTGAACGGAACACAATGTGAACAGCTTGGGAAGCAATTTTGTTCACATTTTGAAAAGATTAGATATTGGTCCTTTGCAAGGGACATGTTATTGTGAACGATCTTTAAAATTCTATTGCATCTTTTAAATACCCTTTTCAAAATTCAGAATAAATACAGTAGCAACCCTAGTGAGTCGGCAAGTTTAGGTAATAATTTTCGAAGACGACGGGAGTGGACCTTCTGTTAGTTTTCTATTTTGTGCCACGACGGTATCTACAACGTATACAGAGGCGCTTACTTCAGCAGTGTTCCATCGTGACAACAATGTAGAGCCCGAATACATCAGCACTCGACAGGTAGTTTTGAATCAGCAGGTAGATTGTGGAGAGCGTTCCACTTTACAATTACAAATTCTGTATGTACCTAGCTATACAACAAGCTCTTCAGTTAGTAAAGACAATAAATTTCTTTCAAAAGCTCCAATAGTGGATATGTTTCATAGTTAAATGGTGTTGTACCTTACCTACCCATAAAAAGGCTTTCATTTTGGAAAAGTTTTATAATGTCCCATAGGCCAGTCCGTATGTACTACAAGTATATTGTAGGATTTGTAGGCTATCTCCGACCCAAAAATTTACCTAGGTATACCTTAGTATGTGAGAAAAGAAGCACCCAAGTTCACGTAGCCTAAAATGTCACGAGTACAATTCTCAACCCTTGTTATAAATGTATGGTTTTTGGTCGTAGAATGCAAATAATTCAGTATCTATCTTTCCAATTTGAGAAAATAAAACCGAATGTATCTAAATATTTGGTCAGCTTTTAGTGCAATGAGGCGTGGTAGGTGGATGCTTCAGCCCAAATGAGTTAAAATAATCTTCCGTGACCATTAGAGACAACATGCCGATTTAAGATTTGTTGTCTTATGATACATCTCAAATTAATATACATACATAAAGCTCACGCTTCTGTCCCACAGGTGGGGTAAGCAGAAACTATGGGCCGCCACTTTGCTCTGCCGTGACACAACTCTCTAGCCCTAACTAGTTAGTTTAATCTCAAATTAAAAACTTAAATAAAATAAAAGCCTAAATCAATATAGCTAACACGTATCAAACTGTACGAGGACGCACCATCACCGTTTTAGAAGCGCCATCTATAGAAAATCAATAGTAACAGTGAAAACGTCTTCTTTAAACTTGTATCTTGGTCTTGCAGTTTTAAACCGCTTCACATAGATGTCGCTACTGCGCCGCTTCACAGCCGGCAATGAATGTAGCCAGCTGGGCTGGCCCGCTTCGATCCGTACTTCAATGGCATGGGCTTTCAAAGGCGATTTGACCGCAGGCACGCTGAGTGCTGAGAGTGCTCGGAACAGGTTCTGGCATTTATTGCCCCGGCGATTTTAGCAGCATCTTATTGCCCGCCGCATGTATACCCATAGTGGCTCTCACTTCCGTCGGCGTCGCAGGAGGCCCATAAAGTTTACCATATATTTGTATAAGTAGCGAAAAGTACTTAATTGAATATCTCACTAGCGGTCGAGGATGTTTTGTAGGTGTTTGGGGAAATATATTTTTGTCTTTTTGTGAGACTATATTGTATACTCGTGCAGGTTTTGCATCGATACTGTTAGGTAACCCATTTATCAAACTTGCAAATAAGAATAGGGAAACGTACCCACTGAATAGACATACCTACACCTGTGGCTACATACATAATGTCCCGCGTGTCGTCTAGGGTTGGGTAGGGTAGAGATCAGATTATTCCACTTCCTACTAACTTCCATATAAAACACTCCAAATAAACAGTAAGATTATGTAATAACTGAACAGTTTGAAAATTAAATCACATTTCGCTGTAAACAACCGTGTTAAAATTTACGTAACTTTGGGTCTTTGGATCTTTTTAATAGTCAAATTTACGTTTTCCAGCGAGATGGATGGCTGGAACTGACCATGAGGCATATGAAGCTCCCGCCGTCGTCCATACCACGCCCTGACTGCTTCGGCTACCTGATGAAGATAGGCTCCAAATGGAAGTCCTGGGCAAAGCGTTATTGCGTGCTCAAAGACGCCTGCCTTTACTTCTACAATGATGGCAACAGCAAGAGTGCTTTCGGTAATTATTTTTTACAGTTTTAGGTTTTTGTCCGTCATACAGCTTTTTTTATTGTATTGGCATAGAAGACATTGGCCCCTGTTTACAAGGCATTGGAGGACAATAAACAGATCAGAGTAGAATAGCACCAACTACTCCGACTCATGGGCATAGTAGAAATGGGCACCAGCGCTTTCTATTGTCATTCTTTGACAACACTGTGATCTCTTACTCGCCTGCTGAGCGCAGCGATTCTTACAAACCTGTCATTATTGGAAGAGGGTCATCATGGTTAGCATTGTGCTATTGAAAATGATGAAAAATTATTAATTAGCCCTCTACGAAGAAAGAGGGTTGTTATAAGTGTATATCTGTGTGTCTGTGGCATCGTAGCTCACCAACGGATGGACCGATTTGGATACGGTTTTCTCAATTTTAAAGCCAGTTTAATCTAGATGATTCTTAGCTTGTTTCATTAAAATCGGTTCTGTAGTTTAGAACATATTTGAGTTTAAGTAAGCTTTTTCGGTTATCCGACTTTTTCTGTCGGTTAGGTTAGTTAAGGCAGATATGATTGATCAATGAGATACGGGCGTAAGTGTGTATTTGATGTATAACCGATCAATATTTCCTTGGATTACAGGTATGGCTTGCTTGCACGGGTACAGGGTGCAAACATCGACAATGGGTGGCAAGAAATATGCGTTCGAAGTTATGCCCACAGAAACGAAGCAGAGGCACTTCTACTTCTATACAGAGTCTGAGATGGACAAGAAACGGTGAGTTACTGAAACAAAGTTAAATATGTATACTAAAATTAGATTATATTTGGATGTTTAGTCCGATGTTGAAGAAAGAAAGAAAGAAAACATTTATTACAAAGGACGCCATGACATGTTAATTTACAATACAATTACATTTTGCCGTTGGGATAATGGAACTTGGCGTGAAGTTACGCATAAAAGCACGAAAGTAAATTGTAGCCACATTACGTTTCTTTTTCTCTCTGATCTCCAAACTATAAATAGTTATAGATAAGTACCTAATATATTAAATACTTAAACCTGCACCACGGTCCGGCACTTTCGAAACATGAGCCCTAAATGTTATGGGCTAAATATTACTTGCTATATATAAATAGAATATACCGTCACGGCTCCCGAGAGTGTTCAAACAGTCTCAGGTCTAAGTATTACAGGAAATATTGTGCCCAAACTAAAATATAACGGTTCATAGGCAATTAAAACTGTATTGGCAGAAAGAACTGTACAGAATATTTCATACCTAAGGCAATATTGGGAATTGTAGAACCTTCTCTTTTCGTACCTGAGGATAAAGGATAACCCGTTAACTCTATTCGAAAGGGTAGCCATTTTTTTTTATTTTTCATTATAATCTGTGGCTGGCTTACGGACCAGCCTATTGTTATCGAATGCATTGTCCTTTCGAAGTCTCGGAAAGGGACACCCTTATCAATTATATGGGCCCATTTGTTGGTTGTTTGTTTGGTGGTCACACCGTAACATTCATTTCGTGTAGAATCTTCAGTAAGTCAAATTTTTAAATTGCCGTGGGTTTACTGGAATCGGAGTTGTTTTTATTATTGTGGGGTATTTTTTAAATACCGGAGTCAGTTTTAAATATTGTAAATAAATATAAATATGCTTGGACAAATTCACACAGCCCCAAAGTGAGCGAAGCTTGTGTTAGGGGTGTTTAATAACTGATAAATGGCTTACATAAGTATTTTTTAGATACATACTTATTATACATACATCCATTTAAATTTCTGTTCGGCCGGGTTTTAAACCCGGGATCTCTGCGTGCGTGTGTTAACCAACTGTAGGCCTAGCAGAAGTTGCTCTCGCGCGCGATAAGCGAGAAAAAGCGCGACATAGGTATTGCTATCTCTTTCGTCATAGTATTGAGAGAAAGAGACAAACGCTCTCTCGCGGCGCGAGCTTTGTCGCGGATGCACTTGTGCTAGGGTTACAGAACCACTCAGGTCGTCTCGTCGTCATTCTTTAAAGGATTCCAGGATCATGATCGAAAGAATTATGCCGGTACCTGTGTCGTGTCGTCTAACGTGATAACGTGCCTACCATATCCTTCAAAACAGGACACGACAACGCGAAATAGATATACCAGCCAGACTGTCTCGAGCCACTGTTGCCCTGCGCCGACCGCACAATTACGCAGAATACCCCCGGGCATACATATTAATGGGATTACAAAAAGGAGCAATTGAAATCCTTGTAATAATTAAGTACTAACACATAGTTTTCAAGAATTACTAACACAAGATATGGACATTATTCTTATTTATATCTGTATATTTTTAGCCTGAAAAAAGCTGACTATTATTTATTTATTTATTTAATAGTTTATTGCACACAAAAATGGTAACAAAGATATGGCAAATATATAATACATGACCCAAAAGGCACTACTTATTATTATTGTAGGCCATTTAGGCAAATTTCTCTGGCTGAACACAGGTAGATATGGGCATTATTCTTATGTAAAGCTGTGTTTTTTTAGCTTCAAATGATTATTATTATTATTATAAACCATTTAGGCAAATGTCTCTGGCCGGACACAGGTAGTACTGTTCCATCTGTCGGTATATTGACGGATCTTTTTTTATGTAATACGGTAGACAAACAGGCAAACAGGCCACAAGAGTCAGAGGGGAGGGGCACGTTAGCGACAACAGGGGTATTGCAAATGTGTTGCCAACAATTTTCTGATTTCAATGATTGAAATAGTTACTTTTGCGATTACGTATGATTACGTATGATTTAATAGTTTCAGTTTATTGCAATGGAACTATGTTAGCAACTGAAATCATGAAATCGATGCTACGGAATCGCAAAAGTAACAATTTCAATCATTGAAATCAGAGAATTGCTGGCAACAGCGTTACGTAATTAGCCTATAGGGCTACAGTAAGTTGAGTAATATTAATAGGCATATTACTCTGACAGCTAAAAGGCAAATCCTCTACGAAAGCCATGGTTCCCCAAAAACCCAGCTCATGGAGCACTAGAAACCTTACTCTCCTGCCGGAACGCTGTACTATTTAAAACAGTTGCGACTACAGTATTCTATAAGGTGGAGGTACTTCACCAGTGCCGCTGCTCCTGATACTAAAAAATAATAGTCTTTGATTGTACTGTCGCGCACGAGGGCCCACCTTGTCTATGATCCAGAATTTTATAAGATCAGGCTATCAGGAACCTAACTCGATTGGATCATGGTTACACATTCAGTCGCCTGAATCACGATATTTTCCCTCACTGGAAGAGTATCGGTTAGAATACAAAAATTAAAAGAAGAAAAGAGTTATTGGTATATGGCCGCAGCGGGATTCGAACCCGGTACTTCTCGCTTACGAATCGGATACCTTAACCGCTCGGCTACCGACGCTCCTAATACTGAAATGAAAAAATTAAAAAAAATTCTATCCCCATTTCAGATGGATGGCTGCTCTGGAATACTCTATAGACCGGTGGATGAAGGCTGGTTGACGTCTACGACAACTCTCTGACGATTCTTTTGAGTTTATATAATTTAATCAAATATATTCCTTGCTTCGTTATTATTATCAATATTCATTTCGCAATCCTCTCCCATTTCCTTAAACAAAGTTTATTTCTAATGAAGCGTTGATGTTAAATTACATACAATTTCCCATTATGGACTAGAAAGGTTGTAAAATCACAACTAATCCAAGACTATCTAGAGTCTAAATCAAAAGTGGTTGAAATGGTTTTAGTAAAAGGAAACGGTATGAGACGTAAACCTTGTAACGAAAGGCTCTCAACTTCTGAGGGAACTGCGACATCATTGTAAAACATTTTGTAGTTCCTGCCTTGCTATCCGATGTTTTCATAGTTAATAGAATGACGTTACTGGTCGTTAAAGTTTATTACTTTCGTATAGTCATTCTGGGGTATATTCTTAACTTTAAATACAAGTACACCTACTAATCCGCATGAGGATTCCCACTGAATATTGTACCGGCCCAAACCTGAAATAAGTATAGAAGGCCGCATATCAACCTATCGACCACTAGCATAAAATGAGTCACCATCATTAATAGACTGTTAGGGGTCCCGTAGGTTATCTACGTCATCAATACAAGAAAAAATCCACTTTGTAGCGATAGTAAACTAACAAAACGTTGGCCTTTCCGTGCAGAACGTGGAAGAAGAAAAAAATCGGTCTGTCTGAAATCCTTGGCAGTTTCGCTGTTCAACCACATCATAGTCACCAAAAACAAAAGGGACTTTAATGTAGCTGAAAACTGCCAAAAGGATGTAAGACACACCGGTTTTTTAACTTCTAGAATCCGTACAAGAGGTTATGTACTTAATTACTATGGGTACATAAAGTCGAAGTTTGGAAGTAAGAAATATATTATTTGTGCCAGGTTGTGCATGGGTAGACTAACGTTTTGTGAGTCTCCTAAACCTCTTATATCTCTACGAAGTGGAATTTTTCTTGAACCCGATGACGTAGGATAACCAACGGTGTCCTCGCTATCTTTAAGGATGCGCGTTTAAACCGGAGACAGTCCAAAGACTAAACAGGGTAGGTCGAGGCACAGTCATCTGTACATCTCTAACATACTATTTCGCTCTACATCTACAATTCTTTTTTGATTAAATAATTATTAGCATTACACTGTGCCACAAATGGGACTGAAATGTATGAAATGAGAGCCAGTAACAGCGACGTCGTCACTGGGTCAGATACGTTTGTGGCACTGTAGATAGGTATTGTTTAGAAATTAAAAAGCTATAGCTTCATATCCCAAGTTTATGGTCATGACTACTGACAATTTACAGAGCCTAAAAAATTTCAGGCACACTTCTCGATTTTGACAAATCAGTGTTTCTAATCTATAGTTGCTAAAAAATTACGTCGTAGTTAATGTTAAACCTTTACAAAAATGGTTTTAAAATCAATAGATGTCGGAAATACCCAACAAAATACATTCCTACCACTCAAATCTTTCCTGAACTGCTGGAAATAAAGCTATGAAGCCATTTTGATTCAACTGGCCTTCAAAAAAATTAAACAGCCGAGTTTAAAATAAGACAAGTCAATCTGGACAGATTTTACATAATTTCTGGTACAACTATGGGAGCCACGAGGCTACAGACAACAAAATACCGAAATAACCCTTGCTTTTTAACGTTTCATTATAAGATTGTAACTACTGGAAATTTTAAGTCAAATTGTTGAATTTGGGAAATGGTAAAGTGGATAGGTAGGCATTTTTGCCCTATTTAAACCATTTTAAATTGTTTCCTGGCATGTTTATGGCAAGCTATTTATTTATTTATTGTTCTTTAAAATGCAAATTTAATGCAAATGATTTATTTGAATTGAAATTTACAAATAATAAGGACATTTTATATAATTATATAAGAAATGAATATTTGAATGACTGGAAACGACGCATCGAAATAAAGATCAGGAGTTGTAGCTTAGCCATATTTTGCACAAAGTATAACCGTAGATAATATCATATTGTATATAATTATATAATGAATATTGCTAAAGAACACTGAGATGATACTCTGAACGATTTTGACGACCTCGATTGTGACTGAATATTGTGAAACTTGTAAACGTTACAAATGCTTGGGAAATATAAAAATTTATATAGGTAACACGTAAAATATAATGGAAAATAAAGAAGTTGAAAACAGTGTAAGGGGGATGAGACACAAATATTATTAAAATTGAAATTATCTTAGATCTATTAAATATTATATTAAAATATTTCGATGGGAATTTTATCGCAGACGATAAAGTATGGATTCGTATTCCTATTTATTAGAAAAGTAAAGTGTCAGATGTAGAGAAATTAGTAGGTATACCTACCCAAATGCAGTTGCATCTAAATGTAATTTATAAACTAACTATTCGGTGTGCCAAAGCATTTTATTAGTAGATAAATAGTAAATAAATATATGAAACCGATTGATTAGCACAGTCATTGGTATATTATATCGATATTGTATGTAAGTATATCGATACTTAATTAAAATCGTTTATCTGTAACCCTTAAATTTTATATAAATGTGATTATTATCAGTGTTGTGAATTTACGATCATATTATAAAGTATTTGTATAATATTTGATATATTGAAATAATTTGTTGTTATATTATTTACTTATTGAAATATTGTAAATAATGATTTTGTGAGAAGGGTTACAGAGGTAATTTTTGTCTTCGATATTGTAATGATCACGTTTAAAGTATAAAATAAGGATCAATAATATTCCCCTTAGAATGCGGTCCAGTATAGGTGACTTAAATTTGTGCATTAAACTGATAAATAATTATTGAAGTTACTTAAATACATAAATATACTGTATGTATATAAATAATCATGTAAAAGCTCAAATATATTTAAATAATAAATAAAAAAGACTTGAAATTAACAGATTGTTTAAAAGAAAAGCTTATAGAGTAGCCTTGTAAATTAGTGGATGTTTGGAGTAAGACAACAATTTGTTTACAATTATATTATAATAAAAATATAAATGCACGTTATGTAAAATAGATTATTGGTAAATCCTAGATTTATCTGTCTACATTATTATGAGAATTGTGAAAGTAAATAGTTATATAATGTGTTCAGTAAGTAAGTATCAGAATGTAGTGAGAGTTCTTGAATTTAATCAAGTATTTAATTTACTTTGCCCCGTCTAAACAATGCCAAAGAAATGCGTTAAAGTGATTGTTGTAATTTGTAACATTTTATTGCCAAATTATGATATGTAATTGGTTATTTAATAAAGATTTTAACAGTTTTTTATAGTTGTAAACGTCACATTATTATGGAAATTTAATTGCGCAGGAGAGATTGTAATAATCTGAAAGAAGAGCCAAGTAATGTTTAAATTATAATAGAAGATTTTTTAATTATTGTATGTGACTGTATTGATAGACTTCGTTGTAATAAAGAGAAAAAAAAATAAAAAATAACGCCTCCTTTATTTGTCCAAGCTGGATACAATCTTTCCCAAAACACAAACAGAGCCCCATACCAACAAAATACATTAAATCAATTAGCGAACACCAACGAAATCCACTCGATCCCAGTTTCGAGCGTTAATTTACACGACTTATGAGCTACTAACACGGAAAATAAACAATAGAGAGCGATATCCTTCCCTTTTTTATCGCTAAAGCAAAGACGATTTGGGTGGAGAAGGCTTGAGGCGGAGGGGGGGCGCGGGGCGCGGCGGCACGGGAGCGCTACTGCCTCCGGTGCGCGGGCGGTAGTACGCGCGCTCTACTCCCGCCAGTCGCGCGTCACCTGCGCCCGCGCAGCCTCCGCTACTCGCGCGCCCACCGCCCAAAATCTGGATTACAAGTCTACAACGCAGTGCGATTACAGTGACACTAGTGTACTATTATAGTGATCTATATCCCGATGATAAACTTAGTACTCGCCTAGCGACGGGTAATAACTCTGCACGCCACGGTGTCTATTAACTGTTTTATGGCCTGTACAGTGCTTCTATTGTTGTGTGCGCTCCCACTAATCTCCTATTCACCTGACTCGACGCCACTGAGGTTGGACTGTGAAATGTGACAAAAAATCGGCAGCAGTCTCTGTAGGACGCTGACCGTAAGTTTGTAAACTTTGCGGCGAGCTACCTGCCTGGTGGACACATCCGACGACCGATCGGGCGATCCGTCGCCATGTGAGTTCCCTTTTTTGTCGTATGTAATTTAATACAGCGGATGTGGAATAAATTGGGTAGGCAGGGTGCGCTTCGGCATCGCTACCTGTTTTATCGTCATGTGTCTGATGGGGTGGCGGTTTTGTTATTGTTATCAAGAGCTGCGCGGGCGCTGCCGAGAATAAAACAATTCTGGGAAGTAACGGGGCTGCGGTTTGCATTGTTGCTCTGCTTTACGGCGGGGTTTAGCGTTTCCTGCCACCGGGTTTCGCAGTAATTATCAGTAGCATTGTCTCGCTTGGCTTCGCATGGAGATTCTTGATAAGATATAACACTCATCTAGTTAAAATCGCTAATGTGATTTTCTGCTATGGTTGGATTGGATGAAGAAAGAAATGTGACGATATTAACACTTAAATCAAATGTAACCCTTCTAAGTGCCTACGTAGATATTGGATGTAGAATAGAAACTAAGAAACCGTAGGATGTAGCCACTAACAAACTTACACTTGTGATAGCAGCGCTTCTATATTGACGACCCTTTTATATTAATACGCAAATGTACAGACCGCAACACATCAACCTACCTGCCACCACTATCAAATGAGCTAGCATCTCTATGAATGCGCGTAAAAGTCCAAGGTAACAGTGTAGGTTTAGGTGCTGCATTCTGTACCTATTTGTGTTCTCGGCAAGCTTCAGCCACGGAATATCTGCAGTTCAATCACACGTGGCATTAACATTCCGCAACAGTCCAATTCTGGACTCTTTCACATTATTGGAGGGCATTGCCGTAATCTCCATGCTTGGCAGGCGGGTTGTAAAGTCACTGTTGAAAACAAATGCTGCTGCCTATTTTAAGAGCCTCAAATCCGCTAATTAACTTAGGCTCGAGCTGGTACTACAGCTAATCATCTCTATTAGTCACCTTCTACGTCAGCTATGGGATGAAAGGGATTGGTGTATTATAGTATGTACTACTATGCTCGTCCTCAAATCCACGTGGTCACGCACATCATGCGTGGAGATCATGTCAAAACCTCTCTCTTACCCACGGCTATCACAAGTGCGTCCGCGACACAGCTCGCGCTGCGAGAGAGCGTTTGTCTCTTTCTCTCAATACTAAGACGAAAGAGATAGCAGTATCTATGTCGCGTCATTTCACGCTTATCGCGCGCAAGAGCAACTTGTGCTAGCCGTACAAGTGGCAGGACTCTAGTCTAAGGACCCTGATGAGTACCACCGCCTTATCTTTTTCTACAAAGCAATAATGTTTGCATTGTTATGTTCCGGTTTGAAGGATAAGGTAGCCAGCGCAATAACAGGCATGAGGCATTTCATCTTAGTCCTTACAGTGACGACGTAGCTGCGGTTCTAGATTTTTGTTGCCTGCAACACAAATGCATGAATCGTAGATGTTATGGGCGTCAGTTATCGCTTACCGGGTGGGCTGTCTGCTTGTGCTATACAAAAAGAAACCTTCTAATCACAGAGCAGCCTAACATAACTCGATTGCTTTCTACCTGCAAATCGTTTAAGACTTTCATCTTTTGGTTTTGAGACTATTCGCGGCAGTTTTGGCGTCCCTGACATCGCAGGATGATGACGATGACGATGATCTGCTTGTTTCGAACCGCCGATGTGAGGTGTAGCTGTAGCGATAGCTGAAAGATCATACTATAAAAGCAATCTAGTTAGACGGTGGGTTTTCTCTGAGGGTGTTGTGACATATAGCCACGCTCAGCGAGCATGCGGATCGTTTTTTTTAACCTCCGAGGAAAAAAGAGGAGTGTTATAGGTTTTACGTGTGTATCTGTGGCTTTGTGTGTCTGTATGTGGCATCGTAGCTCTAGAACGAATGGACCGATTTGGATGCGGGATCTGTATTTGAAAGCCTAGTTTAATTAAGTCACTTACCACCTCACCTGGTGGTAAGTGACGATGCGGTCGATGATGGAGCATGCCTGACTAGGAACAGCCTATTCACTTTAGCCTTGAAGGCATCCAGATTATATTGATCAGGGAACACACTTGCATGCAACGAATTCCACTCCTTAGCCGATGGTTCTAAGCTTTGTTTCATTACAATCGGTTCTGTTGTTCAGAAAATATTTGAGTTTAAGTAATCTTGGTCGGAGGTTATCCGACTGTTTCTGTCGGATAGGTTATTAAGTCATATTGTAGGCAAATTGTCATAATGGGCCACCTGATATATAGTCCTAGACATTAGTGACACCGGGTATGTCGCCAAAGCGTTCGTTGCCCACCTCTAAAACCTTGGGACACGTAGCTCTGACAGCAAAAGGGCAAAATCGTTACTTCTGAAATTCACAACACAATAGAAAACGCTTCTACCCGTTTTTCTGTTCCATGAAGGCCCCAGTCGTTCTGCTTTAGGGTAGTTTTGTAGTAGGTAACTGTACGTACAGGTAAAGTACGTACTTTGCAGGTACTTTACCCGGTAATAGTGGAAGAGGTTTGTAATTTTCTAATCTGAACCCCATACGTAGCATACACCTGCCTACCTATACCCGTATCCCTACATTATTAGAAGTAGGTATCTCACTTAAATTGACGAATATAGCATACGGAAACCAACCTTATCGCCATAGATAGGAGCCCCCTTTGAACATTCCGTTACAGCAACTGTACTGTAGCATGCCACTAATTGCAGAACAAATAGTAGTTAATCTTAGCCATCAAACGATACCATATCTTATCACATACAGACCGAATGATGGTAATCAGGATAAAGCAACTTGCGGCATACTAGCTAGAGTACCTGTATATAATCAGTTTTATTGATCATTGTTATGATAAACCAACGAGAACTGAAGTCCATACGTTAAGGTTGGAAAACATTTCCCACCTTATTTAGCAAGAATTGTCATTTCGTACGAATACAGTAGTACCTACGGTCACGGAAACTGAATGACCCACCTCGACGCCATGGACAACTTTGTCATAGTGATAGAGTCTGTTTCAAGATCGAAGTCCCGTGGTGATGTGAAGAACTACAAACATTAACCTCTTCACATATTTTGTGAAACGCATTCTACGTCATTTCTGATGGTCCTCTATTTGATTTAATCTCACGCTTTTTGTTTCTGAATTCAGTTACTAAATTTAGGAATGTGTAATAAGCGCATTAATGGGCCACAAACTTATCTGGCCCGGTAACGGCCTCGCTGTTGTTGACAACAAAATGACATTTCAAAATGGCGACACTTAGTTCTAGTTTTGGCCACCAGGTCAGATAAGTTTGTGGCACGTTATCTGAGAATTGACATTTGTCGCCACCGTCACACTCGAACATAGAAAACACCACAGACATTGACAATCGAATGATATTCTAATCCTGGCGGCCTTTTAAAGATAGCCTTCTTTAGATCCAGCTTTGGGTTGCCGCTTAGATCCATCAGGGTAATGAAGACTTGCAGCAGTGGTAATGGCTTTGCCTTAAAATTGGTAAAATCTGTAAAATTCTAACCTAACCTAACCTAATTGATAATTATATTCAAGTCATTACCATTTTTTCGGACATACCTTACACAACCAAGAGCACCGCTCCCAACTTACCAAGATTTATCGATAAGATGATATCCGACCGTAATGTATGGGGTGATAATTAAGTTTATCTCATTCCATAATATCCAGATCGCAATGAAATATTCAGTGTGAATTAACAGTGCTTTAAGAAAGAGAGCTCATTAATTAAGCATGAATCTCGATCCATTAATTTCAGTGAGTCTATTGAAGTAGATGCAGGTGCAGGTATGATGAGCAAAACAGGTTGATAAAATAAGTGAAACAACAGAGTTGAAGTAACTATAGTTGCTGATAGTACTTTAACCATCAGTGACTGCAGTCTGGAAGTTGTAATTTAGTTTGGCAAGTGAAATGTTAACTATGTAGAAAGAGATTTTACTTAGTTACTCTGCAAACTGAGTACCTATACAGTAGAAAATAGTAGAACACAGTACTGTTTTTCTTTTTGTAAAGTAAAGCAAGAATCTCGGTCCATTAATTTCACTAGGTCTATTGAAGTAGAGCAGGTGCAGGTATGATGAGCAAAACAGGTTGATAAAACAAGTAAAATAACGGAAGAGCCGAAGTAACTATAGTTATTGTTGATAGTATCTACTTTAAGCGTCAGTTACTCCAGTCTGTAGCTTGTAGTTTATTTTACCAAGTGAAAAGTGAACTATTTAGGAACAGATTTAAATGACACTGCAAACTGAGTATATAAACAGAAGCAAATTATAGCAGCCAATACTGCTTTTTTTGGTAATATAACATTCTTTGTAGGTATGTACTTCTCAAAACTATTTTTAGAATCTATAAGTATTAAAATAACCACGGCACACGAACGCCCATTACATACTGCACCGTCTGTCTGTATACATATTCATATCTCTAAATTCTCCGACCGAATGTGAGATAAAAGTAGTTCCACAGCCTCGGAGCAAGTAAGATGGTAGAAACTCGATCAGGCCCAGGTAACAGAGACAACAGTAACAACACCGCAAGTGCGAGAGAGAGGGGTGAATCAGAAGGCTTTTACGGTAGAACGGGCAACGCGTAGTGAAATGTGGGCTCGACGCTCGCCTTTTTTCGATCGCTCGCTTGAATAAATTGATTCTGAGATTAATCTTTTTGTAAATGCTATATCTGACGTAGGAAAAGTTTTATTCTTATTACGTTGTCTAGGATGTAATTAAATTTGATATTTCCTCACAGACATAGCTGAAGCTTTGTGCTGCTAGATCCGTTTTACAATATTCATGAGCGAGAATAAAATTTGTAAAGAGGGCATGAGACGCAGGCGTGCCGGAAACCTTATGAAAACACTGGCTTACAACCGAGGCAGTAAAGCAAAGCGCCAGTTTTATTGTCCTAGCCATGATACTAATTTGAGATGGAAATATACAAGACGAATCGTAAATCTTAGAATAGGACTCGTTCCACCATCGTTATTAGTGTCATATAGAAAAGCGAGGAATGGGATAATTTAACTTTACTGTTCTCAATATTTGATTTGCTGTTCGCAGTTAGTCTTTGATCTTCTTTACTAGACCAACTTAATTAAATATCTACTAGAAACTCATTTCATGCATTTATCACTGAAATATTTTATGCTGTAGATGTGTCAGTTATAATTGTTCGCATACTTAACTATGCTTACTTGAAACAAACCTTATTAGTTAACCAAATGTTTCGCAATCATACCGATACTACTTAATTGATAGCAATTTATTATCACTCCACGTAATATCAGTCTTAAATTGAAACTGGTTAAATTTTCTTAATAAATACTTACATCATGTTCAAATAAAAAAATCTCTCTGAGAGCAGTGTGACAAATGGGGGTACTAAACGGCTAGTATTATTAAATACGTATGTAAGTATTTACACCGAACATCAAGCAGGACCACATTATTCTATTTGGTACGATCCTTACGAACCCCACTCGCTTCTTCCACATTCATCAAATTTTTCATTTAGGATTATTGATTGATTGATTTAGAATTGTTGATTTAGGGTATTGTTTTTAATGTTACCGATTTTACAATATTTGTAAGTATTTTGCTAAGTTTATGGTGATGTCGAAATAATTTAATTTATAAGGATAGAGTTCTGAATTAGCACTAACATGTGAAGTTTCTTAGAAGAAGTAGCACGTCTTAGTTCTTTTAAGAAGATCGCGTGAGATATGACGTCAAGTTTATGCTAATAGATTAACTGGAAACAATGTAGAGCTACTTAATTAAGCATGTTTCTCGATCCATAAATCTAAATGTTGATCTGTGTGAAGTAAGTGAGGCAAGCTCTGACACCAAGCCAGTCCAGAGACAGAACGTACCGGTCCAACACTAACGACGAAGTGAAAGGCTACAAGATAAAGCCAACACCTTTTAGTAAAGTTAAAAGTTTATTTTGTAACACTCAGATTTCGATTCGATAGCCATAAAATATGTATATTGAAAAAAAAAGTAAAATAAAATTCTCGTATTTCCATTAGTTTTAAGAAATTGTGACGTAGAAAGATACTAATGGGTGTGTTTTATGCTTTCAGATGGTTCTCAAGGCGCGATGTCTGACAACAGCGGAGCTGTAGTCTCGAGGGCGTCGACACCTCGCCCAGCTACTGATACCCCGACCAATGCACCGCTGCGCTCTAGACATGACCAGTTCCTTGCCAGTTCAGCAGAAAGAGCCCAACAACGCCCCTCGTCTAGTGGCAGAAATCCCAACGGGACATTCGAAACACCACCGCTACCCTACCACAGACAGATGACAACTGGCTCTTTACTGACTTCAACACATCGCGAATCATCTGCCTTCGTCCCAGTAGTACCAACTAGAGCCATGCACCCTGTCATATATCCCAATGATATGCATCCAGCTCTAATACCATCTGAAATTATGGAAAGAGAAAGAATGTTGGACAGGGAAAGAACTGAACCAGCCAAAGGTTCTCCTGATAGAGCACCTGGAAACTTTCCTAAAAGGAACTCTTTTGATTTGATGGCGATGATGGTGGAAAAGAGAAAAGAGGTGGCTTTACGTGAAGCTGCTGCTGCTATGCTTCTACCTCATCACAGAGCATCGTCTATAGAAGGAATGATGACTGATGGTTCAGCACAGCCGGCAATATATGGACCTCCAGGGGCATTTCTCGGTGCTCCTGGTCCCTCTCCTACCACGGCTGGTACCTTTACCTTTCCTGGGGCAGGATTATTTCCACCTGGCGCCGGACCACATCAAATGCATCCGCATCTAGACAGACGTTTATTGCGTGCGCCAGGAAGAGCTTCAAGACCGAAGAAACAATTTATATGCAAATTTTGCAACCGTCAATTCACCAAGTCATATAATTTGCTCATACACGAAAGAACGCACACTGATGAAAGACCGTACTCCTGTGACATTTGCGGGAAGGCATTCCGGAGACAAGATCATTTACGAGACCACAGGTATGAATGTTTTATCTTCTCTTGTAAGCACATACAGTATAATTACAGGCTGCATCGACTTGTCTACTTTCTTGCACATTTTAATTTTCTACAACGCCGATCATAGTTTTATAAAGATCTAATTTACATACACGTAACAAGGCAGCCGGTGTAACTCAAGTTGCAGATGTTAAGCCGACTGTGGCCGCATCCGGCCGTGTACTTGGAAATGGAATATTTATAAAGTTTCTTGATCCTAGCTTCTCGGAAATTAGTTTATCTGATAAATTAGATTGAAAAGGTCGCCTTTTGACTATTGCGTGTATATTGTCTTGGGCGGTCCAAGAACTCTTTGAAAGTAATTTGGCATAGCATTCTCACACGACATGCCATTTGCTGAGCAATGGCCAGCCATTGGCTTTGATTATAGATAACAGACAAACGATACATATTCACGTCTCGGATCGTTTATGTCGGGCAAAAAACTGCCTGATGGATAATTCGAGTGCCTATTCTACGTCACTTCATATCGTTTTTTTTCTTTTGTTATCTCGTTTGTAATATTAATTACTGTTTGGAATGAGCCTGAGAAAAGTTTTTGCTGCTTCTCAAATAGATCTCCGAAGTGGAGCTCTATATAAATAATAAATGGATAGTGAATATGTTTAAATGTATAATTGTATATGCTTTAAAAGGTGCTATTTTCGCTATTAAGACAATTGTTTTATACACCAACTTAAAATTAGCTTTAAGCAGACGGCATTTGGGTCTTTACAAAAGTTTTTATTATAGGCCATAAAACTGGACGGAGCTGATATGTCGGACCCCATTATAGAAACAGTGCTACCAAATATTGACCGGCAACAAACACGTAACGTGCGAGAATACATGTCTGAAACTATAAAAGGCGAAGAGCCATTAAATAGAAATCTCGTCGTGCTATTTGGTATCACTAATTTATTATTACTGCCGCGATAAACATTTTCAAACATTATTGCAAATTGCTTTACATGATTCCTATTAATCATTTCACATGAAACTGTTCCGTTTCTACGTTGATTAATAATTTCCTCCAACTGTTATTGGACATTTAATACTTTAGAATTAGTACCTAAATAAAATTCATCATAAATCTAATAGCTGACAATATAAAGAAATTCGTAGTAGGTAATATTTCGTGACGCAGTCGTAAATAGTAATTTAGAATGTTCGTCGTCGTATAATTTGGGAGGAACCAATCTTCGAAATTCAACGTCTAAATAATTTTTATATTCATTTTACAAACTCGCTCTTTCGGTGATTTAGTTTCCTAATCCCATTGAATTGCCATCACTTCCAAGCAAATCCTATGTTTTATTAGTGTTTCAAATATTTTTTCCAACTTAAGAACCGAGAGCTTAGTCATTTTTGATGGACCTGTACGGTCGAATAAGATTTCGTCTCACATTAAGCTAGGATCTTTTTTACCTTTCGGTTCGTAATTAGTTTAAATTCTGATGACTCACTGATTTCTATTGCTTGAGCCGTAATGGAAGGCAAGAATGGGTACAGTCAGCACAGTATGAGGAAGCAATATTTTATGGTAAGATTTTCTTATCAGGTATTATATGGATCGCGTGCATTTAACTAATTTAACTTTACATTTTAAAGTACCATTAATATCTCTTGACATTATTACAAAATTAGCGTTGAAATTAATATTCATATAGGTACTATATAGTGCACCGGGTAGGTACTTACATACACTAAAGTGTATGTATTTATTAATCAAGAATTTTAATTCTAGTAGGAATATATTTTCATTTCATTGTTTTCTACATGCGTTGTTTAATTTTATCGTACTGATATTTCGGGTATAGGCATATTTGTACCTAATATTACTTTTTATATGTTTACTTGTTGTTGAGATGGAAATATAATATTTTCAACTCACTATTCTATCGAGCGTTGACTGTACGGTCTACGTGTACAATTTAACTCGTCCAGAGTCCGGTCTGTTCCGTGTTATCATTCCAAAATTGCCGATAAAGGCATTGAATAGAACGTTACAAAAAGCGTCAGGTTTTTTTCGCTCTGCACTGAGCAATCACAAACCAATTTAGACCGAGGTGCTCAAACGGCTATGCCATGAAAAGTTTCTCGGATCCGGCCCCTCATGAGCTCATCAGCCTCGTCATAATTGCAAGCAGTTACAGTTTTTTGTCGCGACCGATTATGATTACCTTCGTAATCGAGATGCAGCGAGTGAAGCATTTTGCAAAGTATATTATACACCGAGTGCTATAATTAACATCCCCAACCACGCAGGCACCGCTGACCTCTCAAGGACTGCAGTTTGCCACGCTCAAATTCAAAATTCCACGAAATATTTCTATAACAAAAACCGTAACTAAACTTAGAGGCGCGATGTCGGTGCGAAGTGGCTTATCGATTGAATTTTGTTGCAAGCGATGCTTGCCATAAAATAATCTTAAATATTGTAAATGCGAAAGTTTGTTAGGATGGGTCTTTTGGGATGTATGTATGTATTTTTTTTACTAGCTAGGCATTTGACCTCCATATCACCTGGTGGTAAGGAACACCGATGTTTGATGCTCTTTCACGCGAAAGATCCTGAACTGATGTTCATGAAATTTGCAGTTTTATAGTTGTCTCAGAACATCACATTGGATATAGGTAGACATTTATGCAGTTCCAGCGGGAACACGCCATGATATAATTTGACAAACGACGTGGACGAAACCTTGTTCTTAATAAATATTAAAACATGAGACCATCATTCCATATTTAAAAATGGAGTAAAAAGCTATCCATGCATATTTAAGATAACCACTAACCGCCTTACGTAAATAAATAACTTTACGTGAATATGTAAAGCACGCTGCTTATCCCACGATCGATCAGAAAGTGTGATCGGCATATTTTGTCGATGGAAATTAAGTAAATTTCAACTGGCAAATAACAACGTGGTGGTAGAAGGTGGGGTGAAGCCGCAAAGTGGTACGCTCGTAATTACGTCCATGTTAAAATTGAACATTTTCTTTGCCACAAAACTGGTTGATGTAATGCGTTTGTCCCTTAATTTCATGTTGAAGCCAATAGACATAAAAAAGCAAAGATTAAAGTGGATATAGTGAGGAGTAATAAAAGTGAATAGGTCTCCTTCGATTATAAAGTCATTAGCGGAAAACACTTCGCGAGTCTTTTTCTCCTTTCTCACTCAACTGCGTCGGGTAAATTGTAGTTTTTTGTAGAAATTTCTACAAGTAATTACGCGCGTCGCTATTAAAATCCCCAACAATATTTTATTACCAATAAAGGAAGTAATATCACAATTTCCTTCAGCGGTTCCCATCGACGCGTTGTGAGCATAAACATTCAATCAAGTCTACAGAAATTTAAGAGGCATTAATAAAAAAGCCAATCGACTGTGGTTCCCATAAGATGAGTTGTTGGCAAACACGTGGATGTACAAACAGCCACGGCAACCTGTATGGCGGGTCTTGGGATGTAAAAATATAACTTTGTAGAACCACCATGGAATGTGTTGTTTTAGGTACCTCTCTGGTTGTCTCTGTTACTTAAATGACTGTAGGGTACTTGAAATACCTTGAATTACGCCCTTATTTTTAAAGAGAAGGTGAAGAATTCGTTATGATTTGTGTGTAGTAATGTTTATTACCTATTTTAACTAAGAAATACCTGCTAAAAGTGTGTGTGCCATACTTAACGTTTGCCCGCGACTACGTCCACTTACATTTATTCGAGATAAAAAGTAGGAGTTGTACTTCCTCAGGTTGCCATTTATAACCAAATCCCAAAAACTAAAAAAGAAGTAATTTTTCATTTATTTATTCGTATGTACTTCTTGATGTATTTACAATTATGTGCATCCTACTAGTATCTCGGTTTTCTTAATGCATGGTCGCCCTACGTTCATGTTCGTCTGCGGCGTAGTCTACTATAAGATAAAATAGGTATACGCAAGTACTATCATTAATACGATACACTGCAAGCAATTTCTTTGAAAAAAGAGACTGGTTCGACTTAAAACTTCATTAATTAGCAATGTAGAACATTTCTCTAGCAATCTTTGTAATGCTACAACTTTATCATTCTGTTGTATAGTTATTTAGTTATCTTATCCACCTTTTTTACATTTATAGTTGAATAATTTATTTTAAGTACATTCATTTTAAGAATTCGCTAACGCCTAAGGCTTGGAGAATACTCTAACTAAGCGAATACGTTTTTCTTGTTAACGATTCCGATTTGTTTAGAGAATTTGATTAATGTTTTTAGTTGTAATGTGGACTAGATATTCATCATTGGATACAGCCTCCATGTTTCCAAGTTTAGATTTACTATAATTTTCATACACAAACCGGACATTAGATAAACCATTAAAAATTATACTTTTATATATTGATAACTGCGTTTTTGCCTGAATGAGAATATGTTTGATAATGTATTATCATTGTGATTACATGGAATACAAAATGAACTACTTCGATTCATAAGTGTAGATAGTCCATTAGTACTCCGACAGGTACCTCTACCAACTTTCGTTCTCTATATATAAGACTAATTAGTAAATATTACAACTCTCCCTTATTGGGAACGCCGAGGGCACCGAAATCCTGCAATTAAACAGCCTATCCTATAATGTAAAACATCGAACTGTCTTTGACCAATCGCTTCTACTGCACGTGAATAATTTTTGCATCGACCATTTTATCTTGAGGCTCGTATGCAATTATGATTCGAGCAGAGCTCATATAATGGGGAATGGGCAAACCCCCGCTTTGATCGCTCAAGGGGCCATGGCAAAAAGGGATATCAAATTAATACTGAATCCATAATAAATCAACTGGGGCAGGTGGATTTGTGCCCGAGAACGTGAGTTTCGCCTAAGGACAACTTTAGAAATTATCATCTTTAGATCCTTTGAACCAATTCGATGGCTTCTATCTCGGTTGTGTTCTTGGAGTAGTTTTATTCCGAAAAGATTGATTTTCGAAATTAGCGCTTTAAGCAACTTTATTGTTACTGGTATTGTTATAATAAATAAATAAAAATAAAAATAAAATAAATAATCGTGGACAAATTCACACAGCGCCATTTAGCCCCAAACTAAGCAAAGCTTGTGCAATAGTTTTAATATCATTCATATATCGGTCGTTTTGTTAATATTTCTGTATTCCATGACAAAAATGACGACGTGGAGCGGGAGATATAGGTAGAATATTATATCTTTGCCATCATCATTATCATGATCATCTCAGGCACAAAAACTGACAAAAACTGCTGGGCATAAGCCTTTCCTACTCCTTCAGCTTTATGCTTCTTGTATCCATCGGTTCCCTTACTACGACTAATCTTAACACCATTGAATGCTATATTAAGAAAAATATTAGATACTTTATAGTCAAAAGTTTCATTTTATTTTCAAATCTGAGCAAGAATTTGTAGTATTTCATTATAGTCCAAATATTTCTTGAACACTGCCTAAGGCTTTAAAAATGGGCCGGAAAGGTTGTCACGCGATCCACGAATCTTGTGTCGATATAACTAACATAATCTGTGACAGTATAATTTGCCCAATTTATTGATATGGGTTTCGAATAAAGGGCATCTGTATTATTATGGTAATCCTTTAACCGCGCAGATTATTGGCATTGTTTCGATTCCGACTTTGATTTGACACACTTTTCATTGTTTGCAATATATCAACAATAGTTGTTGTAAACGACGAGGTGTATGAGTATAGTTAATACTTGACTACATTAGAACTAATCGTGACCGTAGCAGTAGAATAATTAGTTGGTAACGCGACGCACGGGCCGCTCGTCGATTTCACGGTTTCTTATTGGCTTTTGAAAGTTTCTGACCGTGCGGCCGACTCTTGCGCAACTCGTACACTCATTCCGACTAAGGACGCACTTTTATTCACATCCCGTGCACCTGCATCGTAGAAAGAGCCGACTTGGTTATTAAGAAATAAGTCAAAATACAGCCTTGGGCGTTCGTTATCGTTGGAAGGAATCTTCTCTCAATGAATGCAAATTCAAAAATTACTTGCCTATACCGCCTCTGATGTGTATGCCGTGGTCTGGCCAAAATCTCGATGCGTAATGTATAATCTTGTGAAACATCGCCTAACCAGCTGCCATTTGGAATAACTTTGGATTATTCGGATGCCATTATGCGAATCGATACAAACAGGTAAGGTAGTATTATTAAAATGATACTCCAGACGTGCGTGTCTCGCTGCGAATATTTTTTGTCCCTATATTGTTCCAATTAAGGATTCGCGTGATTCGGATTCTCAGATATGCTTTTAATCCGACACAGGCGGCATTCAAACAAAAAAAATAAACGGAAAAATAATACCTATTGGATTATGATAACGTCCGTAGCCTTTTATAAACGAGCATTTTATACTTTACAAACATGTTAGTACCGAGATCCGATATTCATTTCGATGTTAATAAGACATAAAAGTGCTTTTTCAATTAAAATTCCAGTCGTATGATTGAATCCATTCATCATACTTTGGCTATCGCAAAAACGGAAAGCTACGCTTAATCCGTAAACCTGTCTTTTTATGTCGACGTAGTATTATCGTTTGAACGTGTCGGGGCCCCGTAGGTCATAATCCTTTGATTTAAATCCTATTTATACACGTCCACGTCTTCTACTCACGTTCTGGAATGTAAAAAATAGTTAAATGTGGACACCTATTGGTTTTTTTCTCAACAGTGACCATTCGTATTGTACGAGGAACGTCACAGTGAGCATGAAGGTGGGTCACTAGCTATGAACGGAAAGTTAATCCTGTATTAGAGTCCTTTATTAACCACGATGGGTCTTATATTTCTCAAACAGTTCCTCGAAAATAACAAAAGAGAGGTAACAATTACACGGTTTTCACTTCTAAGCATATTACTGTTTAAGGTTGAAATTGCTTTGTAACAGCCCATTTACTCAAGCGTGGGCTGACAAGACTTATGCTTATCGTCGTTTTAGCATTTCCTTCGCTACTTAATCCAGTTTTTAAAGCCATTAAGCTTGTAGTAGCGGTAATAAGTTTAATAGTTTCTGTGCAACTGTCATTTCGTCTTATAGTCTCCATAACTGACAGTCGCATATCCCTCTATTCATGAATACCAACATTCTCATACATATTGTCAACTTTGATAATGTTTTACTGGTATTATGAATTTCTATCTCTTCCTTCAATATTCATGCGCACATTCTCAGCCTCAACATCAGGCACTTTAACAGCGCTTGCTCAAGAGTCTCGCTTGAAATATTTCGAAGTGAATACTGAGCAAACAGTGACCGGTCGGTTGTTCAAACACACTCCGTACGGTGATTGTACAGTCAAACATCGATTCGGAGATGATGCTCAAATTTTTCTGTGAACTGTTCTAGAGGAAAACTATTCCTCTGAGCTAATAGGTCAAAAACACTTTAAAATAATTATGCCTTAAGAAAACCTTCAAGATCTGTAGTTAAATTTATATTATTTACTATTTAATTTCAGTCAGTCGTTGTAGAATTCTTTTCTCTCACTCTTTCGACTCGATATTTGAGTTTTGAACCGTGTTTGAACAAGTCAACCGTGACTGCTGACTGTTACCGTCGATACCTGTCTCATGGCCTCGAAACTTTGTCCATATGACACGATGGCATGGCACGGCGTCAAGTATTTACTTCATTCTTTCTTTAAAGACAACTAGGCTGATGTTTGTCAAAAATCTGCACAAGTGCACTTAGACGAATGAAATAACTTTATTGTACTAGTTTCTATTGATGAGAACTTGCACTATTTTCCAAAGAAGCGTTTACTATAGTGATTGTAAATAAAGAATATAAAAATAAGTATTTCTACCAGAGACTGGGTATATTACATGTCTATCTATATAATACAATTTCCAAGCAGTGGACATTACTGTAATAGCTACTCAGACTGATTTGATATTCAATCCTTTGACCCGTGACATTGTATTTTGTCAACCATATGAATTTCCAACCCAGCACCAAACAATACCCAAAAAACGAGTTTGGAAAGCGGTCTGAGCAATAGGTACTATTGTTATTTATGAGTGTATGGAAGAAAGGTATCCCAGGCGACTTTACGTATGACCATTAATCATACAGCGACGTCTACTACAGATAAAAATATGGGAACACATACACACATATACGTGAAAAATATTTGTGGATGGATCCTCTCGGAACCTACGGTGTCATCAGGTAGAGATCCTTCATCTTGTTTGTTTGATTAAATTCTCGGTAAATAACGGTTTTGTTGTAGAAACAGCATCGAATTATCGTTCCTTTGCATTGTAAATATGGGTTCTGCATATTGAAGGTGTCCTGTTCACTATTTATATGAACAAGTGAAGATAATAATCTTCTAGTAACTCCAAAGGCTAGTCACTAAAGGCACTTAACAAAGTACACATTGAAAATGACAGCATAATTTCACGTTAGAAGACAGAGATTTAAGATTTCTCCAACATCTTGAATCCTACGTGACTTTTACGTAAGGGACGTACTTATTTGTCGAAGTGACTTCGATGCTATCTGTACGTCGTCGGATGCTATCCACGGGGCTTAAAACCCATACGCCAACCGGTTGTCCTTGTAGGGTGAACCCTTGGCTGGCCCATGGCCCATGGCTTTCCCGCATGCGGCAATGTTTTTGTTTTTATTTACTGTGATCGCAGAAACTAAAACAAGAACTCTACAGAATCGAGTCTTGCACGGTTCCATTTCGGAGTTCGAAAAATTATCATACGAACCGAGAAACTTTCCATACCGAAGCCTTTGCATACAACTGTAAACATGGGACTTAACATTTCTTCTGGTTTAAACCCTCAATGCCAGGTAGCCTTTCGAATTGAAATTCAACCGAAAACGGTTTTAATTCTTAATCCTTTTAACAAAGCGCTTCTTTCGAACGCTTCACACGAAACGAGGCCTTAAAGTTAGATTGAAGCCAGCTTGAAAAGGAAATAATCGCGTTATTTATGACCACTGGCAGAGAGCAACCATCTTTAATCTGTTCTAAGCACGTATAGCCCGATTTTATGGGAGATTAAAAACATTGATCGACTTTTTAAAAGTTTTTCGGATAGCAATAAACATTTATTAGTCGAGTTTCGAGACAGAGTCCAATGAAACTAGATTCAGCATTAATGAGATCAATTACTATGCAACAGTTACTGATAGCCCGCTTTAATCCTTTAAGCAAAAACACATTTTACAACCGACTTATCGATTTTCAGTATTGGTCGTATTGACTATTTGCCTCGCAAGTTCGTCTACCTCAATTAGTTGCTATTACTTACTGGCATAATATAAATCTTCGTACATATTATTTGAGGTTGTGTGTTTATTTAGATAGTTAAAATTTAAACAAAAAATATTATAAATGTTTCCTCTATACATATATAATATAATCAGCTAAGAATTAAAATACAAAATACCAAATAAAAATATTGCGATATTAACAAAACAAAGCTGAAACCCGTTCTATCCCCGCTTGGAACACTGTAATAAAACATCTTCTCGGAACGATTACAGACTATTACACTCAATTACATCCACCACTAAACCTGGATTTACGACCAAACCAAAATTAACACTTTTCTCAACCCCATTGGCCTAATTGCACCTCCGAACCATAATAAATCATGCACTGTAGGATCGGAAACTAAATTGTAGCAAGGATTCCAAGTCTAATTGGATTTGTACATAGAGTAGACCTATCAATATAGTTTGATTAATGGTATCGGAGACTTCCAGTTTAATTGCCAGCCGAGACCGTCATGAATCAAAGTCGGAGTTATAAATCTGATAAGTAAAACTTGTTTAGAACAACTTGAGTGATATTACTTCCTATGCTACTCCGGTCGTGGGACTAACATCTACGACAACCTCTCTTCTTGTTGCGTGTACTGAATTCAAAACATTATCAGTGTCAACCTTGTCTACTATAATATTTTTAATCTTATCTGCTTGTGTAATGTGTATACGGAATGAGACAGCAACTATAAAAATAAATTAAATTCTCGTGTTAGTTACAACGAATAACAGAAATATTGGTGAAGTTACATCTTTTTTAACAATATTAATATTAACAACCTTGTTCACGAACAAGTAATGTGGGTATCAGGTATCCCCAAACAATATGTGAACCGTGAAAAATTTGTCTGTTTTAGAAACTGTTCAAGCGCGGTCAAGTATCATGTGTCGTTTTTTATGCTATGTGTGAGGCGCCAATTTTTTATGTGCCTCTAGAAATTTGATAACATCGTTCGGGCAATGGTTAAGCTTATACTTAGATAATGAAACATGAGAGTGATAAATATACATGTGTTTATCTTTGAATAAAGTAACAGACTAAGGGGGCGTTCAAATCAAAATATGATTGTACGTTTTTTGTTTATACAAAAAACTTAATCAAGATTCAAGTATACAAAGTCAGGTGCGTTGCACTTGATTCGTTGGCCACCGAAAACGATTTATGTAATGTAGGTAAAGCACCTGACTTTGGTACTCAATTGCACTTTGAGTACGAGCCGGAATGAATGTTTGCGTCAGTCAGAGGTGAAATTGAGTGTGAAGCGGCAGCGGCCAGCCGTCGCTCCCATTACGTCGCTTGGGCAGCGCGCGCGCCGCCAAACCGGCTCTGAACGTGCTGTGGTAGGATACAGGCCACTACAAAAGTATAATAATCATAATCATAATTTATTAATAGCATTCGTTACAAGTCATATTTTACATATTAAATACATTTACAATGTTATATTACATAATAATAATAAAATAGTGAAATCTCAGCAATATAAAATAATATTTCATTCATTATAATAGTTGTAGACTGCGAGGGTGCCGTAGGTTATCCTGCGTCGTTGAGTACAAGAGAAATTCCACTTTGTAGCGGAACGGTACCGGTCGGCCTCACCTCCTCTTGGCAACTTCGCTTTTCAGACACATTAAAGTTACTTTTCGTTTTGGTAACTATTATGTGGCTGAAAAATTAAACTGCCAAGAGGATATGAGGCCGACCGGTTTATTTTACTTATAGAACCCACACAGGTGGATACGTAAATATTATCGCTTACGAAATGTAAATGTTACGATTGGGTCACTAAAAAAATTATTTTTGTGCCAAGTTGTGCACGGGCGGAACATCGTTTTGTGGGTCTCCTATACGTCTACTATCGGTACAAAGTGGATTTTTTCTTGTTCGCGATGACGTAGGAACCCTACGTCACCATTACAGTTAGAAGAGGAATGGTGGAGCTGGCAAAAATAGATAAATAAAGGACTTAAAAATTTAAATATTAGTAGTAGTATTCCTACCAATAAAAATATGTATGTTAAATCTGTATTATCATATTTTGAAATATTGACATAAATATATGTTTTTCTAGTAAAATACCTATTACTAATGATTTATTTTTTGTAAGTAAATACCTATATCTAACACGGATTCAACTAAAAGTAATTTGTTTTGCACTTTCCTCGAACATAGCCTTTCCCACAGTCAGCTGAGTCAGCTACTTACCTCACGCCGTCACAGTCCAACCTCTCCGCCTCGCTCCATTAGTATTTTCCATTTATTTTTTGTCCACGTACCTGTCCGACTTTTGGGGATTTGACTTTTTATAAAGTCGCGCGACGAATACAAAATTTCTTTAGTGTAGCAACGGAAAATAAATGATCTTGCGTGGAACTATGCAACCTTAGAGTTTATTATTTTTCGATTAACTTTTTGGGCTGAATGGCAGCAAAGTTTGTTAGTGATTGGACGCATATTTGTCCCTTTTTCAATCGCTTTTATGCATCAACAATAAATAAGGTTTAAATTTATAATATAAATCATGTAATACATACTACCATATATTATGTTACGGGTACTTTTTGTGTAACATAAAAATAATAAGTCATTGCCAATACATACCTACCTACTTGCGTACTTGCTTAATAGATTCCACGTAGGCGTGTTGCTTTCAATCACTGCGGGTAGTACAATGACTCATTACCGTACCAGACAGTGGGCACTAACTATAATGATCTGTGGCTTCCTATGAAGACAGTGCGATGCTTTCGCTTTATACGCGTGACAATAGCCAATACGTAAATCATTCTCTTAACGAGCTAGGCTAATTTACTTAAAAAAATAGTAAAGACTTCGTAACACAAAGACTAAAATAGTAAGACACAATTGTCCCCTGGCGTACCGCAAGGCGTCGTATTTGGTCCACACTCATTCCCACGGTATTTGTTTAATTATAAAGAAATACTTCTAAATGCACCGCAACATATCATTTGTCAAAACTTATCTTGAATTACGATTGCAAAGTAAGAAAAAAGAGACAGCTCCGTTTATTGACGTCTCCATTTTGTTAAGAGCGTTGCAAAAAAACGGTGTCTAATGAGAATGCTAATGTTGTCCGACCCGTTGCGAAAATATTCATGTGAACGACACTACGCTTCATTTGCATTCTGTCATATACTACAAGTAAATGTTTAGCTACTGCTAATACGGGTTCCGACGGCCATCTCAGTTTAGAGATAGCAGCGACTCCGACATTATGCTAATTTAAAATTTCTAGACCACGCGGAATAGATAATACGATAGATTTATGTGAGGCTTTATAATAGCGAGCGGTATTTCTATAGCGTATAAAAACTACAAACTAGATACTAAAATGAACTCTTTCTGACTAAAATAACCTATTTTCGATCTATCGACAAAGTTCACAAGCTTCTCTAAGTCCACAAACCCTCGTAACAATTTCTGCTATTCTAATGTTAATTACCTGAAAGTACCGGGCGAGAGCGTTGGCGTACGTTCCTACTGACGCTAAGATATTAGTAGCATAACAATAAATCGACTTAAAGGAAACCAGCTTAGTTGGTTGTAAAGAGATAAAACGTTGCGTGGGCTCGCACGACAGGCCAACTCAAGAGCAGTTGCTTAAATACGGCTTTTATGTACCCTAATACGGCGATCGTGTCTTCTGTGGGCTCCGGAGGAGAGTTATTTAAATGCGTACTGCAATCGCAGCGGGGCTTGACATTTTTTCTCCTTTAACATTCGTTCTGGTTGTATTTGCTTTTACATTTCCTTGTTTGATTTAATGTTTGACTTCTTTGGCTTGGGATTCTCGAAAAGAACTTCATGCGTCAATAATTATTACTTGTCCAGCTACGTGTTAAAATTAATACGCAAAACGTTTCTCGTAAACATCTCTAGTCCTACATTAATCAAGTTTTATTTGTGTGCCCCTCTATTATGTTCTTCGAAGAAGAGATTACAATCTTAAATCCTAATGTAGGTTCCAAACTTGTTGTCACACTTAATAGGTACCATAAAACCAGTAATAAAATTATGTTTCTATGCACCTTCCTGAAAATCGTCTGATTTTGAATAACAAATCCGCCATTCTATTATACAAATCGCGGGATTATGTTAATATCGACTATTTATAAGCGGTTTTGATTTAGATACAACCGATATTGAGCTTGTGGCTGTTTCTGGCATAAATTTAATGTAATATCTGTCGCTACCGTTCCGAGCGAGTGTGGGTTTTGTTAATACCTACCTAATTAAGGCTGCAGCGCATATTAACATAAATACGCCACATTTGCCTCTTGTTTATATTTTTATTCGCATTTGCTTAATTGTTTCTCCGCTGCAAATGTTTAAAGTGTGTTGCCCTTACGAAGATAAAGTGAAGAAATTTAAATTCGGCGATACAATCTTGCGGGGGATACAAGTCCAATTTATCACGCCGCAAGAAGTTTTAAGCAGTCGGTGTACTTAAACTTATATAAGTTACGTTTTAATGAGTAAAATCTTGAGATGATTAATCTAGGTGATAGGAGGCTTAGATGCTGGGATGGGATGGGCGGGGGCCGGCTGCGGGAGGGGGTCGGGCACTGACCCACGCGGCGGCATTCCAACGCGCGCAACGGACAGACCTGCTCTCTTTACGGTCTTGTAGAAAAACTCTACCAGACAATTTTGAAAATGAGCGTCAATCTAAGAAAAATGTTGACCATAGTGGTGCTGTAGGTTGTTTTGAAATTATTTTTGTTCATGGTTTCCAAATAATTATAAAAAATGCCCCGGACCATATTTACCAAGATAATGGATTAATCATCGGTGTATAGATATAGGAGTATTTATAAGGATAAATGTATTATAGATAAAACATTTATGCCTTATATTTCTGTTATATGAAAGTTATCTTTAAATAGGTTCATGATCTGTCCAGTTGGCCGACTCAACCATTCAGACATAGAAATATGTACAAAAAAGATATAGAGAAATTAAATCAACCCGTAGATTTTAACGTGGTATCTCTTTCAAATGTCTAAATTATATCTTATACATAAAAAACACATCTGATTTAAATTTAGAAAACGAAGTAACAATGACATTTTAATTTAAACACAAAATTAATTTGAATAGGTGCTTACTTAAAACGTTTTTGAAATCCAGACACAAGATTATCTACTTCTTTGGTTACCTATACTCTAGTTCTAGTTTGACAGCAATATTTCCTGGCAGCTCTACGTCTAAACTTGTATCTATATTTGATACTGAGCTCTTGATCGCCACTTGATAGGCAATCTCGGACACACGATTGGACTGAAGAAAAAAAGGAATCGATTTTGACCCGGATCGATTGACGAAATACCTACTACACCGTGTCTGTTCTGAAGTTTTTGTTTCGATATTAATTTATATTACTTATGGAATTTTGATTAGGTAAAGTAATGCATCTTTGCAAACAACAATTTGGTCTTTGCGTTTATAAAATTGATTTCCTAATAGCGTATACAATTTTTTGTTCTCTGTCGTCCTCTACCTCAATTGCCACCTCGAAGACTACTCCGTCGCTATTACCGATTCGAGTAACTTTTTTATAATATTCTTCAACACAACAGCATGAGTCACATCCGAGTATTCATTTGCCGGCGCCACAGTGAGCGTTCCCCCCGAAACACATTACCGGAGTGGTAACCGTAATGGAAAATATTTTTTAATGTACGCCATTAGCGCCGGACCTCGGTCCTCTCTGTAATTTCGAGGCTCACTTTTTATCAGTGCGTCCACGTCTTGATGGGATTCTGAGCGACTGTCCATCGCGATCCTTATCTGGCCGTATAATAAGAAGAGACAGACGTTACTTATATTTTATTTAACGTCAAAACTGATCGAACTGGTGCGATAACACCAGTTGGGAGGGAAAGATTTGTTTAAGTCATTAATTATGTTTATTCTTTACGATTATCCTAATTCTTTTTTGGTCTCAAATTTTTCAAATGTCCCCTTCTTTATTGTAGTTTATAACTCTCGCTTGTGGCTTTATGTTCACCGCCTCGGTGTTTCACTGGAGTTTACTGTTTGACTAGTCAGAATTGTAGATTTTATAGTCTCGGACGGCTCAGAGCAAACGCTTTACAAAGTAACTTGGTGATTGCCTTGTTAATTTGAATCCGTCGGCGGTGCTTTTGATGCAATGGTAAACTTGTCCGACTGGTGTTTCCGAATCCGTCATTAACTGGCGTCATTAATTTGAAGCTGTAGCAGTCAAATCAGTTCGTATTGGATATATGACATGATTCATTAAACGTTCTAATTTTAGACGTTAATGAGCCAGAAGTATACATTTTATATATTTACCTCACCTAAAAAGTTACGTATCAATACGAAAAGTCAATCCTAAAGTCAATACTAATTATACGTTGGCTTTATATATTAGACTCACTGGCTCTACGGGGCGGTCCCCATGATTTGACATAGACCAAGTAAACTAAGTTTGTGTACATTGAAACCGGTCCCTCCGTCAGTCCGTCACAATATTTGCGTGACGATTAGTAAGGTAAAGTTCGTGCCCACCATCAGATTCCATTCATTTATTTCGTAAGCATATGCTTTCTCTCTATCAATACAATTTTAATTTTAAAATTTTCTTGTCATGAAAATTAATTTGCTCTAAAATCTACATATTTTAAAACAATTGTGTTAAAATGCTTGTACAAAGCTACCCTCTTAAGGAAAAATCTGCTTTCATGCTTATCTTTTTCTATTGTAATCAAAATTGTATTACATACCTACCTGTTTTTTAACATTTAATTCTATCATGATATCATTGTTTGCGTTATTTGTTCAATTTCACGGGAACTATTTAACAAATTGAATAACGAGAAACGTGCTTACTCGTGACGTATACGGATATAATAAAGAACTAGTAGATTAAACATTTGTACTAAATAATCAAACAACGAATGGTTTATTTAAAAATTATGTTACTGTCTTTGGAAAAATAATTTATCCGTGTCAATAATTCGTGACTAATAGTCGGGGTTTAAAATACTGTGGCGACATCTATCGCTCTACTGCTCCAATAGGGAAGACTCAACGATACTCACATTACGAGTACACGAACACAAGGTTGGCAAGCAATCCACACATAGATGGCGCTAACAATCCTACATCGCGCTAGAGGAATGTGCCAACTTCCACGGCATATATACAACTTCCGACGATCAACTGTCGGGCCCTTGGTCCCCTGGTCACAACACCCGGCCAGGTGGGTAATTACCCTTTTCTCCCTTCTCACCATCTTCGCTTGCCAACATTGGCGGCAACCTTATCCTGCACCGCCAAAGTGGTGACCCCGACGTGATCCTTACGTCTTCCCTACCGAACTACCTACGCTACCTTGACCATAGGCGGCACGGACGCGTGCTTCCTGTCACGACCCTCGACTGCACGGACGCGTGCTACCTGCTCGCTCATTTGCGGCCTCTCACTGTCCCCACCCAGTCTCGACTATAGATTTGGGAACAGCAACGCTTCGGCACTGCTCACGCTAGAGCTTCGCCACGACTCACCGCATCGCCACACTGACTACGCTACTCTAGTCAGCTTCAACACGACTCACCGCATCGCCACACTGACTACGCTACTCTAGTCAGCTTCAACGCTTCTCGCTTCAGTATCGACCTCCAGTCTCCGGGGGGAGTACTGTGGCGACATCTATCGCTCTACTGCTCCAATAGGGAAGACTCAACGATACTCACATTACGAGTACACGAACACAAGGTTGGCAAGCAATCCACACATAGATGGCGCTAACAATCCTACATCGCGCTAGAGGAATGTGCCAACTTCCACGGCATATATACAACTTCCGACGATCAACTGTCGGGCCCTTGGTCCCCTGGTCACAACACCCGGCCAGGTGGGTAATTACCCTTTTCTCCCTTCTCACCATCTTCGCTTGCCAACATTGGCGGCAACCTTATCCTGCACCGCCAAAATACAATATAAAGTGGATAGAGGTGGGTGATACCCTGGTATTGCAAATGTCCATAGGCTGCGGTGACTGTTTACCATCAGGCAGGCCGTAAGCTTGTGTGCCACCTTAGTGGTATAAAAATATATATATAACGGGTTTATTTATATTGTAGTCGTACCATAAATTTTCTAATTAAGAAACATTAATAGTCCAATAATTTGTTTAAAAAAATTGGGCAATAAACTTCACATATACTTGCTATTTTGATTAATTTATGTAAGAATACTAATGAATCTCAAAATTCTGAATAAATATATCCGATATTTGACGAAGATGAATCTTAAAACCTGTGCTTGAAACCAAGGATTATTAAATCCCCCTGAGAAAGGAGAGGAAAGACGGTCATTACACCGTTTTTAAGTTTTTTAACTTTGGGTAATAATATACTATTTACGTTAGAGCATTCTTCACATACAAGTTTGTAATGGAATTTTTTAGTCATCATCATTTGATACCATTCCGGAGTTGACGTTTGATTTTAAGTACATTTACTCATATTAAAATAAAAAATTGTGATTCTTTTGGGTTTCGGTCCGACTTCTAATTGTACTTGTTGTATGTCTTCGTGTTTTATGTACTTTTTTTATTTTTGTGTTAAATGTAAATTATCATGTCGTGGCGTCCTTTGTAATAAATATTTTCTTTCTTTCTTTCTAATATTCAATTTCAATTTAACCTATGAGATAATTATTAACCCCTTGTTATCCGTATGAACCCAACCAGGTTATGTGACTAATAACGAAGTCTACAACAAGGTCTACAACCTTGCAGTTATTAGTAAAATGAATGTAGCTTAGCTTTCCGCAATTTAACATCTGATACTTATCAATTCAAAGCAATTTAATAAAGTGAAGTCGGCTAAAAAATCTCTGCGGGAGATACAAAAACGTGGTCGCCAGTCCGAATTTACATAAAATTTTCACGCGAAATAATTTTGCACGTTTAAAACAGGTTATTATCATTCATAAAATCCTCATAAAGACGAAGCGACGTTGGCTCACTTCCTCTATTAATCAGCAAACTACCTTTGCCTTGGATAATTTCCTCGGAAAAAAATCACCATTGATCACCTCAACGTTACTGCGTAGTTTGATAATAACGTTAATTTTCGGTGGAATTTCGATATTGATACTTTTTGGTTGGATTTTATTTATGATTTACCGTAATTTATGATTTACAAATTAAGTTATTGCAGTAACACTGCTACCATAAAGTCTATATCTTTCTGACATAGAGTAAGTACCTACCTGTTTTGTTACTGCAAATTTTTTTGTTCAGATTTGAATTTATAGTTGCATTATTGTCATGTTATACCTACATCTATCGTCTGAAACGTACCGATGATAATATATATACTCTATCCGCAAGAAATAGAGGTACCCACTTTAAAAATATACACCGCGTAATTAATCCCAGCTTACCCTCAAGTAACTCAATACAGTCCAGCCACGTTAATAATATGAAATACGGCGATTGGCCACAAAATGCTTTTAACGTAATTCGATTCGCCCGAAGTGGAACTCTTGTGGAACGGAACCAGACTACTTGACCTTCCCATCTCGTCTTAGCTGTGTATCCATGTATAATGTTGTTGGAGGTTGAAGAGTTCGTAGGGGTCTGATTATGTTGGCCTTTGTGCGTAGCCGTCGCCTGTCTCGCCTTGAGACTTGGGTCTCGAGTTACTTGGATCACGTTCAAGGCACACGCTCAGAGCAGTGGTCAAAGCTAAATTTCAACGTTCTTATCATAATTTATTTTGTATTATTTATAACTATAAAATATTTAAAAATCCTTTTTATTTCCTGATTTCTTAAAAGAATATAAAATATTTGTAGATACTTTCGATTTATGTCTGATGTTTCTATAAATCGATAAAGCTACAAACTCAATTAAAATTTATAGTTAACGACTTTTTATCCAATTCGTATTGCAATAGGGTTCTATAAATAAAAGACATTTCATTATAAGGATCTGCTCAACTTGTGTTCGAACTTACTCCGCCCCTGCTCAGACATTTAATTAAACCACGATATTTTATGGTACGAATCATTAAATTGCTCCGCGCGAACGCTCATAAAGCAATAACGCATTACTCATATGTCTTATCCTGAGTTAAAAATATCATGGGATACTCAATTTCGCTTTTTATTGTTACAGGTACATACATTCCAAGGAAAAACCGTTCAAATGCACAGAATGCGGAAAAGGATTCTGCCAGTCGAGGACCCTGGCGGTTCACAAGATTCTTCACATGGAAGAGTCTCCACATAAATGTCCAGTCTGCAGCAGGAGTTTCAACCAACGCTCCAATCTCAAGACTCATCTTCTGACTCACACAGACCACAAGCCATATGAATGTAACTCATGTGGTAAGGTTTTCAGGAGAAACTGTGATTTACGTCGACATGCTCTAACACATGCTGTAGGTGACGTCCCTCCAGGTGATGTTTTAGATGTAGGCGAAGAAGACATCGGAAGACCTGGCTCACCTATTGAACCTGGGTTGGATGATGAAGATCCTGATATATCTTCTCCAGAACATTCTCCTGTACGACGCGCGCGATCATCGTCGATAGAAAGCATTGGACGAGAACAAAGCGAAGAAAGACCAAGACGGCCATCACCCTCTGCAGCAGAGCGTACGCATTGCCACCATACTGAACCCAAGGACAGAGCAAGTCCTTATACAATGCGCCCACAACATCCTGAAAAACACCGCATGCCATCTGATCTCTATGAAAAAAGACATTACACATCCGATGAAATCATCGAAAAGGAGATGCGATATACAGACTTACCTGAACAACCTATAAGATTACCACAGTTACAAATTCGTAGAGACCTTCATCAACTTCCATCTTCCGATCCGACCAAAATGGGTCAAATGGCTAGCCCTCCTATTGATCCAGGGCCATCTGGGATGTTTATGAGTCCTTTTAGGAAACGAAGTCACCCGCCTGACATGGTTGAGAATGTAAGAACATGTCCTGCAATGTACCGGACCCGGTCGCCGGAACCAACTAATTTGTCAATGCCTCGCCAGCCTATGGGAAGCGCGGATGTAGTTGTTGGGATGCCGTCGGCTATGATGGGAATGCCGTCATATCACAAATTTGGCTTACCAATGCCTCCACCTTATCCTCAGATGGGTTACGGACCAGTGCCTCATACTATACTCGGACCACAACAAACTGTTGCTCAAGATTTGATTATAAAACATGCTCCCCCAAAAGACACCGCGCCTTGTACATCCACAAGCGTCACTAATTGTAAAAACAGTCCTCAAGCTAATACAAAGGAAAGTGATGAAGCAAATTCCAGTGGTATTTCTAACGGTATAAAAAAACTTGTCGGCATCCAGCCAATTCTGAATCCCAAGCCAGGAGGCAGTCAATCCAGCGGACCGAAAAAAGGCTTCAGTATAGAGGACATTATGAGACGCTGAAATTGTTCTAAGTACAATTAATTTTATTTAGGTTCAAAGGTGCATTTCTGGGATAAAATTGTAAAAGTAGTTAAAATTAAATTAGTTTGTTATAGAAATTAGAGTACAATTAGTATAATTTTTATGAGAAGTATTATTAGGTAATGTTCAAGTTTCATCCTTAAACTAGGTAGAGGTATGAGTGTAATGTACGTATTTGATATGGGGATTTGGTTTTCGTAAAGATCTCATAAGGTTTGTTTGTGCAGTGTTTTGTTTACCTCCAAATTTTAAAAACTAGTTTATTCAAAATTTTAAGCAAAGGATGCTCAAAAAACACCCAGTTCCGATTTCAAATTATCAATATGTAAAAAACTAATCATCACCCTGGGTCCTATTGACCCTCAAAGTAACCTGTTATGCGACAACCACGCGGTGAAGGACAAAAGATAAAGAGGTGCATCCACCGGACCTCCCTCCGAATCAAGGGCTCGTGCCACTGATAACGCTTGAGGATATCGAAGCGGCTCTTCGCCGCATGAAGAACCGGAAAGCCGTTTGACCCGATGGAGTCTCTATTGAGGCGTGAAAATCGTTGGGATCTTGCGGTGTGAGCAACCTTACCGACATTTATAATTGTTATTTTCCTCACCGGAAAGATACCTAACCAACTGAGTATTATTACCCCAGTCTTTAAAGGTAAGAGTGAGAGTGCACCAACTACCGCGATATTAAGGTGATGTCTCACACTATGAAGCTCATCGAATGCATTGTGGACTCTCGGATCCAACGGGAGTGTAAAATCTCATAGTGTCAGTGTGTGGTTCGGCCAGGTTGTGGGACCCCGTATTTGCACTGAGAACTCTCATGGAGAGATTCAGATCTTGATCTGTATCACTCCTTGGAACACAGCCCCTGTCTTTCCTGTTTCTGGACACGCAGAAGTCTTTGACTGTGACCTTTGTGAGATAATTTGGTGGGCCTTGCGGTAAAAATCAGTACCTGAGGCCTATATTGACATTATCCGAGACATGTACCGCGAAACTGATTCCACTGTTAGGACTGCTGTTGGCGAGACCAACCCGTTCCCCATTACCGTTGTGGTACACCAGGCCTCTGTGCTCAGCTCACTTCTGTTCAACGTGATATTAGACGTACTGTCGCACAGCTTCCGAGACTATTATGAGGTACCTCTGTGGCTACTCATGTATGCTGACAATATCGCGTTGACAGACTCATTCAAGGGGCGACTTGTTCAACGGGTGGAAACGAGGAAGGAGTCGCGTGAGAACAGAGGTCTGAAGATAAATATGGCGAAGACAGAATAAATGGCCTGCAACGGTACAGACCCTCGAGCGGAATAAAGGCCTGTCGTGTTTGGTATCAGGAGCTTTACAAGCTGGTTCTAATATGAATATCCAACTTTAAAAAAACAGTAATTGTTAATATTTTTTAAAATCTCCTTTTTAACATTAGATAAATAAATATAAATAAATAAATATTCGTGGACAAATTCACACAGCGCCATCTAGCCCCAAACTAAGCAAAGCTTGTGCTATGGGTGCTAGATAACTGATATACTACTTAAATACTTTTAAATACATACTTATTATACATAGAACACCCAGACCCGTAACAGAAATTAAAATTCATCATTTCAATTTCTGCCCGGCCGGGAATCGAACCCGGGACCTCTTGCGTGGCAGACCGGCAATGTTGACCATTGAACCACTCAGGTCGACATGAGTTTATTAGGAGTCATTGGGCGTATGTTTTACAAAAAATAACAAAATCGTCTCCTACCTGGAGGAGCCCAAACTTGGCATATTCTGAAAATATTTCTAGGATTTTTAGAAAACAGGTGGCCGAAACGTATGGGTGTAATATATCTTTAGAACCGGCTTGTAAATCTCCTAGGTGTTTTAAAAATATTCCTTAGATTTTTAGAAAACAGGTGGCCGAAAGTTAATTGTGTAGTATATTTTTAGAACTGGCTCATGAAGCCCTTTAAATTGATACCAAACACGACAGGTTTTTGAAAAAACAATTCTAATCCCATACATTGATGACATAATTACTTCTCCCTGTGGGAATATTTCTAAAAACTACCACTCAAAATGATTGCTTTAACCTAAAGTACTCGTGTACAAAACGGCTATCCTGTACATTGATTTGCGGTTTTCTATCAATATTTGCTTTGTACACCGTACACTATAAGGATACCGAAGACCGAGCAAAGTGGACTATGAAAAGCAGGACGGCCCCCACGTGATGCGTGGGGGCGGAACCGGGATTTAATGCCAAGATTATGATGATGATCATTGATAATTACAGATAAGCCGGAACTGTGATTTTTTCTACAGGGTTTGAGCATCCTATTTTGTATTTGTATATTTTTATGTTTAATTTTGTTGTTGGCCTTAGAAATTATAAGAAAAGTTAAACATTGTTTAGATAGGTATGTTGGAACACATTCAGTATCTACATAATGTAAAAACGATGATCATTAAGAAATTCAGTTTTTTTTTCACTTGTAATGACTAGATAAGGTATCAATCTGACTGGTTAAGTTTACATTTACAGTGTTATTTATTATTTAGCTTTTGATAAATAAAATTAGTGATACTATTTAGTTAAGTGTTTAAGATAGTACTGAATGGTTAAGATATTTGATAAGTAACATCTTAAGTTAATAAATAATTCTTCATGTACATAGTGATTTTTTAAGTAATTATTTTTAATTTAAATAATAAATATTTCAGTTTCTTGAACATTTTTTTACCGTGGTCATATCTGTCATAAATTATCAAATGTATAATAAGTATTTGTATACAGTAGCGAATTCAAAAATTGAATATAAAGGTGTCCTTAAGATATTTAAAGCACTTATAATCTTAAATTATTATTAAAATGTATGATCCATTATTTTTTCAATTATGTACCTAAAAAGGTTTTTTTTGTAATCACTATCATTTGCATTGAAAATTGTACTTTGTCTAAATAAATTGTGGTAAATTATCTCCTTGGTTTTAGTCCCTACCTTAACTATAGGTGTTCTACCTATCACCACCACAACCCATAACAGTCCACTGCAGGACTTTGGGCCTCTCCCACGGAAAGAAAGGTTATTGCCATAATCTCCACGCTTGGCAGGCGGGTTGGAGATCGCAGTGTTATAATTAACAATGGAAAACGCTGCTGCCCATTTTCCAGTCTACGGAGGCGCTGAGATCTTTTGTCTCGAAAACATTAGTCGCCTTGTACGACACCCATGAGTGTAAAGGGTTGGTGCTATTCTACTCCGCCGGACACCACACGGCAGGTTCTACCTATAATCATAGTAAATTTACTATAAAGAGGAAAAGTTTAAGTTTGTAGGTATGTCGTTGATAACCTCCGAAACTACTGGACCTTGAAACTACTTTGCGAATAAAATCGGCTTTGAAAACTCTTTCAGTATTTTAAAGCTACTTTTTTCCCCGAGTGACATAGAGTTCTTTTGATCGCGTAAAAATTATATGACTACTCGGTGAAGTTGAAGGTTTACAGAGATCCAAACTGCGCGCATGTAAAACCGCGGCCAATAATACCAATAATAGTGTCGTAATGGATACAAGAACAAGCTATTAAAATCATACAAGGAATGATGGAATTCGACTAATTCGTTACAGACATTATGCACAGTGTAAGTTAAATAGAATATTACTCATTAAATAAACAATAAAATAATAAATAAATATACTTTGACAATTCACAAAGCGCCATCTAGCCCAAAGCAAAGCTTGTGTTATGGGTGCCAGAAAACGTATAATATACTCACATATTTTTGAAATACATACTTATTACCCAAACCCGCAACACAAATCAAAATTCATCATTTCAATTTCTGCCAGGCCAAGAATCGAACCTGGGACGTCTGCATGGCAGACACCCAAGGTAACATGCCTCATGTAACCACTCAGAATAAAATTTGTACAGGAGTTTTGTAAGTTTTGTAGTGCATGAACTCTAAACGTACCTAGACATAAATGCCACTGACACTGTGCATACAGATAACTAATAGGACTTTCGTTAACTTGAAGCTAGAACATTTGGTATCACAACACATTCCAGTGGGCTCAAAGTCTAAAGGGAACCATGAAAGGAATCTCATTTACGACAACCATTTTACGACTAGCTGGCAGCGCGCTCAATATGTGAAACGTCTCAACGGCTGCTACTTAGCAGTTTATGCAAATCCAACGGCGCAATAACTACACTGACTGAGCATTCGATTTTAAAGTGTAAAAAGTAAATTGGAAGTTGTAGCGACGTGATTGGCCATAACTATTCCTTTGCTCATAACATTCATGACTTTTTATACATGATACCTATATCTCGTCACGCCCTGGGATGCGATTTTCGAAGAATAATTTTTGATGAAATGTAGAATATTCTGTTGAATGTTAACAATATCTCAATAGACATTTTTGCGTTGGTTGGCAACCTGGCCACGATATGTCACATTTCATGGATTGCGCTCACGGATATATTCTCTTAAGTGGTGGAAAATGGTAAAGTGGTTGCCATGACTTTTGCACTAAGCTGTTTTTGCGTTGGCTACTTTTTCCTTCAAACCGGAACACAACTTCGAAAGCGTTCGACGAATGACTAATCCATAGCCAGGTGAAATCTTCAGTCCAGGCAACCCTGAATTTGGATGTCAAAGGAGTTTGGGAAAGGAAAACTTACACAAGAAAATTGATGAGCTACGCTTAGGCTTACGGTCAGACGGTCTACCGCATGAAAAGTGGCCACCGTCGTCCAGGACATGAGCAATTTAACGGAAGCGGATGCGGTGTTGGCCTTTGAAGTATAACCTGTAGACACAGAAATAAAAATTATTTAATTCTGTCCCTTTAATAATCAGGTGTCAGATACTATGGGCAAAAGAAGGTGATCAGGAATTTTATTGACTTCTCTTATTTTGATTTATGTGCCTGTTAGACATGAGTAATAGTAATGACTGACCAGAAATACAGGTCAGTCAAGAGTGTCAAGGGGGAGCTACTGCTGTTGTTACTTGATGTTGACAGTGTAAGGAATGACTTTAAAAAAATATAGCGGTACCACACAATATATTCCTGGTCAGGATTTACAAAATTAACTCTTCGGGAGGGAGATAGGATGGCATAGAATAATAACTTACTTGATATTTACATGGTTGAGAAATAAATAAATAAAACAAAATCTAAATGTAATAAAATGCCGAAACGGTTCCTGCTCAGCATATTGCTACAACATGATTTTCAGCAGATCATTTCCGCCCGGACGAATTGATGCCCGGACACTAGTCTTTAATTCGAATTCCATAATTTCCAAATTCTAATACTAGGAAATGAAAAGGCAAAAACATTTAATTTTAAAATAACGAGACCGTGTACCAAAATGAACCAAAAACCCCGAGCAGTTGTCATGTCGTCTCTCGATCTCATATCGCAATTCGGGAGGTGAAAGCACATGCGGCAGTGGCAATCGATTTTGAGATCGCTTTTTAACTCGCCATGCCATAATCGATTTCCACGCACAGGTAGTTGGAGCTGAAGAAAAGTTATTAGAATCGTAAATTGGGTGCTCAATGTACATAACTGTAGTAAAAAATTGAGTGCAATGTGTATGCCTATGAGAATATGTAGATAGTTAGGCATTTACTAGAAATGAGAACATTATTAGAGACCAACGAATAGAGTACGTGCAAGGTGAAAATGAGCTCAATAGAAAATGAACCTAAATTTTATAGACTCAGATCAAGAACTTCCAACAAAAACAATGACTTGACACCATACCGAGATGAAGATTTGCGCGCACTCTACCGACATATGTCTCTATAGGTAGCTGTAGATCGTTAGTCGTATGTTGTGTATATAATATTAAATTAAATATTCGTGGACAAATTCACACAGTGCCATCTAGCCCCAAACTAAGTAAAGCTTGTACTATGGGTGCTAGATAACTGATATACTACTATAATACTTTTTTAAATACATACTTATTATACATAAAACACCCAACCCGTAACAGAAATTTAAATTCATCATTTCAATTTCTGCCCGGCCGGGAATCGAACCCGGGACCTCTTGCATGGCAGACCATGTTAACCATTGAACCACCATGGTGTATAGGTAGACACGTTTCATTGGCCATTAACATTATAACGGTCCACAGTTTGATCCCAATTCCTTATCCTGATTCCATACACGGCTTTATAATCAAGATTTTCATATTTCTGTAGAGCTAGGATAATGTAAGGACTTTACAACATTTGCCAGTTCTACTAACTTGAAATTTAGCACAAGAAGCACCGCGAAACTTGCAAAAAGGCAGTCGCCATCTAAAATTACACAACACACACACAATTTCCAGGAAACCATACATGCCAAGGCCCAAATGACTACAGTCGGCACATCGGCGGTTCCGAATAATCGTAAATCTACCACGTGCGTAGAATTCGAAGCTAACAATGACTCGGTGAAGACACAAACTGTCTGGGAAACCCGTGACAATCTAAACCACTTGGATACGTGACCAGAAAACTCTGCAACTCCTATTGTAAGCTTATACATACGGGTGAATAGGGACATGGCTTTAAGAAATCTTTATCGGTGGCTACCGCTTTATTTCATTTTATTTTTGCTTTGACGCGACAAACATGCGCATAAGCAGTTAACGTAGTTTATGGACAATTGCAAATACCAGAAGAATTAGTCGCGTGTTGACGAGCTCGTAAAAATATACTGTAGGTATACTCTATGGAGATTATATTATATATATTATATCTAAATTATACCGATGGCTCCTTTCGGCTTTTATTGGTTTAAGGCATATTATTATGTTTTTTAATTTGTTTATTTATTGAATAGGTAGCTCCACTAATGTGGATAGGGATGCTACATACAGATTTACAATCACGTCGTCTCTTTTTTTTATATTTTACGGCAGACAAACAGGCAAGCGGGCCACCTGATGGAAAGTGGTCACTGCCGCCTATGGACATCATCAACGCCAAGGGAGTCACCAATGCGTTGCCCGCCTCTGAAGAGACCTCTAATATACCTCTTGAACGATCCCAAGTCATAGTCCAAAGGAAACACTGTGGCTGGGAGCTCATTCCACATCCGAATTGTACGAGCGAGAAACGTTCTTTCAAACCTTCGCGTGGTGACCAACAGAGGGTCTACGTAGTGGGGACGAGTACCCAGCCCACGGCGGGTGGTGCGATGGCGGAATTGTGCTGTGGGCACTAGATCTAAAAGTTCCTCGGAACACTTTCCATTGTACAGCAGATAGAACACACACAGGGAGTCAAAGTCCCTTCGGTTAGCCAGTGGTTCTAACTTGCTTGTTTGTATGGGATCGTCGACAATTCGTACGGCGCGTCTCTGTACGGAGTCCAGAGAGATTAAGCAGGTCGGCAGTTTCGCCGGCCCAAAGATGGGAACAATACTCCATATGAGGCCGCACCTGTGCCTTGTACAGTAGCAGGCGCTGCCCTGAGGTGAAGTATCGCTTGGACCGGTTAAGCACTCCAAGCTTTTTCGAAGCCAGTTTGGCCTTACCTTCTAGGTGACTCTGGAATCGCACGCTATCCGATATGTCGACACCAAGGTAAAAGCGTACACATGCTTTTTAACTTTTTATTAAATTTCAAGTTTCTGAGGAACTAGGTAATTTTTTTAAATATTTAGTTTGGCACCTAGGTTAGTTTAAGGATTAACTTATTTTTTATTGCATCAAATTTCATTAAAATTAAGGGTCATATATTCCAGTATTCGGTTTAAAAGTTAAAACATTTCATAGTATTCGAATCGAATCGAGATGTCGTATGCCCCCTGTGTGTTTGAAGCCGCACTACTCCACCTGAATACTCGTGTAGTAATTTACATGTTTCCGTTACACATGACTCATTGGATCACTAGGTTCTTGTAATGGAACTTTCTTAACTCAAGTAAACAAATAAGTTTCATGTTTGTTATGGTGCCTACTGTTCAATTTTACCCAATTTGGAAACCTCTGGACCTTGGGCACCAGGCACACATTCCCTATATTCGGACAAAGTTGAGTCATCATCACAGCCCGTAACAGTCCACTGCAGGGCTTAGGGCCTCTTCCACGAAAGGGGAGGTTATTGCCATAATCTCTACGCTTGGCAGGCGGGTCGGAGATCGCAGTGTTTAAATATAATGTGGTAAATGCTGCTGCCCATTTTCCAGGCTACAGAGACTCTTGATCTTTTGCCTCGAAAACATTAGTCGCCTTATACGACCCATGAGTGTAAGGGGTTGGTGCTATTCTACTCTGCCGGACACCACACGGCCAAGTTGAGTGCCTGTACGATATTAGTAAACATCGGAAGGCTCGTCTACTCGAGACGGTGAATTAGCCTGCAAGAGCACAACCGCGATGTTAGCGCCAAGATGATCATTAGCAATACGTTCGCAGCTTTGGTTAGGTTGGTTTAGACAGAAAGTCTAACGCGGGTAACTTTCTAGGCACATTTTATAATACCATATATTTCATACAGCATATTATATAAAAATTTTAGTTCTGAGCAGACGACATCAGACGAATCGGAGCTAGGGAATGGATCAGTCGGGAAAAAGATCACCAGGAATGCAGGAGGAGAGAAGAGGCCTACATCCAGGATTTGATAATCAAAAGGCCGTCATGATCATAATTATGTCATTTTCTATCTTTATAGGTTTTTGGTTATTTCTTTACTTCGTTTTATTTAGTTAGTTGGCATCCGATGTACCTAGATGAATTTATTATTTAGTATTGTTACAAAACTGTATTAGTTTATTGATAATTAAAATTTAACGATATTCCTAAAGGTCCTTCGATCTCAAAGGTCCTATTGCTAGGTTTCGGACTTCGGTAAGATAAAAGGTATATGTATATCTTCTTCCTTAAGATCCCTTCAAATAAACAATAGGTACATTGCTGGAACCGATCTGAAGTATTGTTACCATACAATAAATTCAATAGTTTCAGTTGGTATACACTTTTACTGTGTACCTATTTATATCACAATAACATAAATCGTCAATTCAAAAGAAATTTACTGTGGTATTGTAGGTACGTAAGCACATACATGTCAAATTATCTAGATAATATTGCTTAAGACATTACAATAGAACCGAGGGTATCTACTAGTGCCAACATTGTAATAATAGCCTCTAGGTATGTTGTGTAGGTTTGTTATATCAAAACTTAGAACGTAGATGTGAATTGGTTGAGAAACTTCTCAATACAAGCTATGCAGCTGCTGCAACTGTGCAAACATGATATTGGTTATTTATTACTTGACTGACCAGTAATTCAGAAACCATGTAACAATTATTTACAATTACCTGTGTAAACGATTCTTATACCTAATCTACCTAACTTAAATCTAACCTAAATATTATGTAATCATCATCATCATGTATTTTTGACAGAGGACGACAGATTCTGTTGTAGTCAGTTTCTTATTTAGTCAGATTCGGGCTACGTCAAATTTGGTATAAATATTCTGTCTTTAGAGATTAAATAATTATCACCCAATCCGGTCAGGTTCCTCTGTTAACAGGGTTCAGATGGCAGTCGCTCCACTGTAATTGCCTGATCTGCCAAATCCTGGATAAAGGTTAATGTGGACCCAGGGGTCTTCGGCGCGAGAGCACAATTGCGACGATGGTACATACCCAAAATTAAATTAACGTTTCGTGGAATCTACAAAAATTAGATTTTTGTAAGAAGCTAAACACAACAATGCAGACAAGACATTGGCTGTTGACCTTATTATAATGTCATTTCTTATGTACATACACCACACAATAGACAAAGCGGTTGTGTTAATTAAATCACACCAAATGCGTATCTAACATCTTCACCGACCCCAACATACGCTGTATTTTTAATTAAAAACAACCAGAACTGTCAAACAGTGTCCTCAATAAATGTGTCGTCTAGTATCAAAACCCGCCAGATCCATTTTTATTAAAAAATTAAATATTATGCTCTATGGTTTATTTTTCTTAAAATCTATGCTTCCCATTAATAAATTCGTATCAATTCCAGCTAGATCTCTAGTAAATTGAAGTTGAAAACTGCATTTAGTATCAAATCCCGCCAGATCTTTGATCAATGAGGATCGTTCGCCGCCAGATCCAAATGGACCAATTAGAACACAGGATTTTGACTGGTAACTGTCATGGCGTCCTCGGTGTCAGTATGGCCGCCCATACATTGTTTAGTGGATTTCGTGCTGCGTTTTTTGTGAATTTATTTGGAAATAATGTCTGATTTATTAAACAAAATAGAAAAAGTTCCACCTAATCAGGCAAGGAAGCGAGGTGTAGACAAAGAAAACTGGAAAAGAGAAAGGAAACGTCGAGAAACGTAAGTCAAAATTTCATTGATATTGCTATACAGGTTGCTACAATAATGTCCGTTTTTAAGTCAAAATTATGAACCTACCTTAGAGTAATTTATTATGTGTAATTTTCGAGTTTCAAGTAACGATCGATTTAATATATCGCATGAAAAAGAAAGTTTTCGGATTAATCTAACGAAATTAATCTTTGTAACGGTGTGAGTGGCACAAATTAATAGATTTGATCAATCGAAATGAAAGAGTCGATGAAATAAAAATTAAATTAATTCGTAATGTTGCCTTTAAGTCATTAAAATATTTACTATTTTCTTTTCAGGTATGCTCCTAAATCGTTTCCGCATCCTCCACAGTGCAATCATAAAAAAAATACTTTTCATTGCTTGACAATAAAGACGCAAGACATTGCTCGAATGCACCGTAATTTCTATAAATTGCGAAATAAAATTGATCAAGATAATTTCATATTACAGCACTGCCGTATTGCGAAATGTTCTAGAATTAGAGTAAAAAATGAATCCAGAGGGCCAAAAAATCTAAGTGCGGAATATTACGTAACGATTAAAAATCCGCACAAACAGATAAGAGTTTGCAAGTCTGTTTTTCTTAAAATATTAAATGTGGGTAAAGATAGAGTTACAGGTGTTTTACAAAGGTCTTTTAAAGATGGAGGGAGTACAGCAAAGGAAAATCGCGGTGGTAATCATAAAATAGCACTATATGCTGAAAAACGAAGAAGAGTGGAGCAATTTATAGAAAGTTTAGAAGCTGCAGAACCGCATTATTGTCGGGCCAAATCGTCTATTCGACTGTATTTGCCACCAGAACTTAATATTGTAAAACTCTGGAAAATGTACCAAGAACAAGTTCAAGACACACCACAGCTTAAAGTTAAACAATCATTTTTCCGTGACATTTTCAACAGAAGGTATAATGTTGGATTTGGCTCGCCATTAAAGGATACTTGCTCTCGATGTTTTGAGTTGACTAGAAAAATAGAAACAGCCTCCACAAGTCAAGAAAAGGTAACATTTATGACACAAAAACGAATACATACCTTAAAAGCTAAAGCTTTTTATGAATTATTAAAGGTTGAACCGGAAGATACCATTTCACTATCCTTCGATTGCCAAAAAAACAACCCACTTCCCAAATTACCAGATCAAGCGGCTTACTTCAGCAGGCAATTGAATATGTACAACTTTACAGTTGTTATTGGCACCTCCAAGTCAGCATTAGATAATGTGCGTACATACTATTGGTGTGAAAATGAACACTCAAAATCATCAAACGAAATTGCAAGTGCAGTCTTCCACACACTGACCAATCTGGTAATTCCTGAAAATATAAAAAAAATAAGACTATTCGCTGACGGCTGTGGGGGTCAGAATAAAAATACAACTGTTTTGGGCATGTGTTCAAGTTGGTTATTTTCTCATGCACCATCACATGTAAATCAACTGGAAATTTTATTTCCTATGGTAGGCCACTCGTTCTTGCCACCGGACCGCATATTTGCAAAGATTGAAAAAGAGACCAAAAAAAAATCTATCATATGCGATCCACAAATCTATGTGAATTTATTCAAGGAACATGCGACTGCCTTTCATTTAGGCGATAACGACGTAGAAGTGCGTGATTGGAAGAAAGAAGTAAATGAAACACTAAAAGGTCCAGGAAATTGGCATTTCAGGTTCAACCCATCAAAACGTTTTATACTGCACAGGGGTCGACAAAACGTTAGTGTGCAAGGAGAAGAAAACTATCGGAGTGAAATTGGGCAACCTAAATATGTAACAAAACGAGGCAAGAAAATTTCTGATATGGCACCTGCTATTTTGCGAAGAGGCAATAAAGTAAACATCAAGAAAATTATTGATGTTGCTAACCTTCTGAAAAAGCACTTTGGTGAAGACTGGAGAGCTATCGACAGTTTGAAATATTTTAAAGACATAGAAGAAAATAATGACAATTTTGAAGAACATGAACACCTTCAGTGTGTCGCACTAGAAGAAAGCGAAAATTTTATTTAATAACGTTAATGGCTTAAGCGCCCACTTATGGGCGTCGCTATTGTTTAAAATAATTATTTGTACTGCCGTGCGTGTTTCTAAATATATTTTCTTATGTTTTATAAATCGTAAATAGTTTTATTTATAACACTATAAATTTCACTCGTGAGTTTATAATACTCAAGTCAGGGTCATTAGTGCCACTCGTTTAATACATCCTGTATATAAAGAAAGTGAATATCAAAATCCGCTATATCCAATGAGTTGAGTAACAAATTCCGGCAGATCCATAACTCAATATCAATATCCGCTACATCCATTTTTTTTACCTAAATTTAGGTGTATAATTTAAAATCTGAAAATAATTTAACTTAGACAAGTCGGAAATTCTAATAAATTAAATTTACTTTAAATTTATAAAATGCTATGTCATTTGTAACTGGAATAGAGACAAAAAGTCATTTATTGTAAAATTGACCTTTTTGGATCTGGCGGGTTATGATACTAGACGACACAAATCAGGTATTGTCAACCCTGTGGCTGTAGTTATTAGTAAGGTCAGAAGCAACGACGAGCCACGAATTGCTTTTTCAGATTTTTTCTAAATTGTGACTGTAACATTTTGTATATAAGAAGAACAGGTATTCGACCGCCGTCTCAGTGTATACACATGAGTGTTCTCCTGATGGTAAATGACGATGGGGCATGCCTGTCTAGAAGCAGCCTATTCACTCTAGCTCTATATTTGGTGGATTATAGGTAGCACGGATAGGTATTGAATAATTTCTGGTGTTATCGAAATGTTTTATCAAAAAGTCTAGAGTTACCCTTTTTTAATGTACCACTGCATGCAAACAAACAAACGAACATGCAGCCTACCTGACGGTAAGCGGTGACTGTCGCCCAAAACATGTACTGTTCATGCATTTACGTTTATTGATTCGTATAGCAAAAATACAATACATAAGAAACACATTTATTACAAGCTACAAATATAAATCAAGCGAAGTCAGCCATTTCATTTCAAATTACAACGTCAACTGATCACCGCGGGTCATGGACATCCGCCAACACCCGCCAATATCCGCAACTGTGATGCTTGTCCTTGATTCAAGCATAAAAATGAAATCAGTGATCCAAAGACTTTTGAAAAATTCCTTCTGCTGACCGTACATTCTACCGCCTAATTAAAACGGTCCAGGGACCCTTTTATCGGCTCCGAGATACGGTTACGGCGGAGTGACACGCGAGCACTCGGCTTTTTTCGGCCAAGTTCGGCGACTCGATGGAAAATAGAGGAACGATTGAAATGAAGCCGAAACTGAAAAGCGAATTTTAAAAATGCAAGTGTTTTTAAAAATAATAATAAGCACGTTGTGCGCTTGGTGAATAAAATTGAACGCGAACAATTCTGTTGTTTTATTGTTATTTTCTTGCCTTTGAACCGCTTGATTGATACTGTAACACTGGGGGGTTAAAGGACTCTAAATAAAAATGTAATTGCTTAATTGAAGTATATAGAAGAATTATACAAAATACATAGGATACCTTACATCTAATTCGAATGGAACACATTTGAATTCCCACCTAGCCAGTGCTACGTGTGCTCATAGAGACAGGCTAAAGGCCTGCGTCCTACTTGCTCCAACCTATCTAAGCCTACAGGCCTACATCCTACTTGCTCCAACCTACTTAACCGACTAAAGCCCCGGTTACCCTATGGGAGCACAAACCTAACCTGAAAGCTTACCAAACTTAGAGCCCGTCCTAACTTAAAGCCTGCACGAGCACACATGCTACAGTACCTAATGGGTAGGTACCCATTCGTACCTACAGTACCTACTCCGTAGGGGGTTGGCAGAGACCATATCTTTTTACATACTGTAGTACTGTGCTGATAGACTTCTCTTGCTTCTTTCACATTTACCTATTCATACATAAACCTCGGTTTAGGATACTCTTGACCTGGCCTTTCTTTAAAATTGATTTGATCGTACGTAGATATTCTATACATCTTGGTCTTCCCCTTCTGATAAATTCATTCACTCCTGCTCTACCAAACATATTTTTCACTAAACTTCTTTCTTTCATTCTATTTACATTCCCAAACAAGCTAAGTTTTTATTTTACTGTCCTAGTCACGACATCTTCTTTCACTCCAACACTTTTCTACCACATGCTTCTTCTGTCATTAATTGGTAATAAAAGCATCGCATCACTGAATCGAATAAAATTTATCGACACAGTAGTCGGATCCAATACTTTTAAAAGACTTGACCACAAACAGACAGAAGCAATATTCAACTCGAAGAGTGGGGATGCAGTTTAATTTATAACTTTGTGTTTTATACGCGTAGCATGATCTTAGGTGCTCTTTGAATTTCAAGATAATTATATTAAATAACTTTCAACAAAATCCGTTCACTAGTCTTTGCTTGAAAGACAAACAAACATGATCAAAAACTTTACGTTTATAAGAATTATATTTGTCGGAATTCCAACATATCGTTAATTTAATCCGGAACCAGAAAACATTCGTCGCACCTCTACTGCCCAGATGCGGCGTCCGGCGTCCGATTCGGTGTGCGATATAACCAGTCAATGGCTGCAAATTTTTATATCTCGAGCAGCAGAATTACAGCTTTATGGTATCGCCGGCTTGTGGAACACTTGTGCTACACGGCTGTTGTTTTTTTTTTTGTCTTTAACCTATCAAACTGACTCTATACGTACGTACCGCTTGATAGAAAGGTAGTAAAATCTCGTGATGGCAAAGGTGTTTAGGTTATTATAAATGAGAAAGTGCATTTGCATTTTAATTCTATGCTTCTTTCACTTGGTAACTTCGACGTTATTTACAAATAAATGGCGTTGGGACTAGGAGGAGAGTTTGATGCGTATCACTATATAAATATCATCTCCACAATGAGGATGAGAAAACAGTAAGAAAAATCATCGGTAATCGTAAATCGGCCAAGGTAAATACGTGAAAATATCGGCCAAGCTTAAGGCAAATGGCGGTAGCTTACGGCAGCCACCTGTGACCTTAAAGTCTCATCCCGGGCCAGTAGTTCAATTAAATCTGCTTGTCAACCCGAAAGGGCTTATACCTGTTTTTCATTTATCAATAGTTAATAACAGGCCACTGCTGGGCGCGCGTCTCCTCCACTACAGTGGAGGATTTTGCCATAATCTCTACACTGGACAGGCGGGTTTGAGACCGCCGATTTTGAAACACACAACAGAAAACACTTCTGTCCATTTTCTGGGGCCATTTTAACGCTGTGACATTTCAAGGTCGACATTGTTCTTAAGCCATAAATTTAAGCGCTCTATATGCAATACCTCAGAAAAAATTTAATCATGACAACATTGGGACACATGGGGCCAAGAGAGCATAACCATTGATGTTCTATGGTTTCAAGACCTGAACACCGATGAAGAACGTCCGCGAACTGAAAAGCTGTGGATGCACGGCGTTACATGACTCTACTGAGTCCGCAACGAGTACAGCCGCGGCAGCCTTGGCGTGAGAATTAAGAGACTGGCTTACGCTGTTTCATGTTACGCATGCTTGGAAAAAGTTGCCTTAAGCCTACCGGTATCGGTAATAATAGGGGTTGGTGCTTCTTCGAATATACTACAGTTTTACATGAGGCGATTGCTTCTCCTTTCGACACCATACAACAGCTATTTTCTTTTAAAAAACATGTGTCTTTTTCATCGTCTCATAGCTATAGAGGTAATTTATTTTAAATACTCACAAAATCTTAGGAATGCTTTACTGCGAAACAGGCAAAAACAAACAAGTTCAAGTACCGAGATCATCCTTTTTTCTCTATATCATTCCTGACTCTATGAAGGTATTGTAGAGCAGTAAGTTTATATCGCAACAGCAAGACAGGCAAACTCCAGTAACCCATCAACGGTTGTAGGAAATAACATAATACTAAGAAAATCCATTACACGACTTTTTGTAGGCTCTGTAATAGATAATAGAACGCCGCAAGTAGTCACAACACTTTCCAACTATCTATGTATAAACATAGTAATTGCATTTATGGGTCTGAATTTTTTTGAAATAAAGTTTTACGATTTCCACAGAATGCAACCAATAAGTTGTAAAGTCCTATCGCTTTGAATTGCCCACTGTAAATTCATGACATACTTACTAAATCGCAAATGAAAGTCGGCTACCTTTGATGTTGAATAATAATAGTTACGAAATCGCAAATGGAAGTCGGCTACCTTTGATGTTGAATAATAATATTTTATGGCTTTTTGTTATTTTTGAAGATAGGCAAGATACTACTTGAATGATAACCTGAATTAGGAACTACTTTTTTTATCACCCACTGTTATTATCATAGATTTGTATCAGCACATACCTAGTGATTATTACGCATAGACTTTCTGGCGTCGCAAATGCTTAACAGGTGATATAAGAGTTTCCTGACTCCTTTATTATGCTACTTCTCGTCAGCTATATACTATTACCGTATGCACATCCCAACTGGTAATTTAAGCACAGGGCCATATTATGAAAGTAGAATAGAATAGAATAGAAAACATTTATTTACACACAATAAATAAATAAATAAATAAAAGTAGATACTTATGTTTTTAAAAGCTTATATTTAACTTCCACTGTTCTAATGTAAGGTATCCTTAAAAATTTGCAAACCATTGGTCGTCCATTTGTTGATATCCGATTGAGCTGAAATTTGGTATTGGATGGAGCTGGCCTGATGATGCAGTCGGAAGGTGTTCATAGAAAGTAATGAACGCAATAAGATAACCGAATCGTGTTTGGGCTCTTTGGAATGATCTTGATGAGTAGGTACTACACCGCGCGATAAAAGCTTGTAATGAAATTTTTTTTTGAAAATAGCTTGTTTTTTTGAGAACTTTTTATTTTATAAATGTACTACACATGCAAGCAAGCATTAAAACACGCTGCTGGAAGCGCAGCCCCTCCACCACTCCGTAACAAAAATTGCAAATAGAGTTTGAGAAGAGTATGAAGAAAATTGAGAGTTTTTAAGAGCATCCAAATATTCGCATTCGCAGCTCCGTCTTTTGAGAAGAGTATGAAGAAGACTGAGAGTATTTATTGAAAGTTTATTTAGTAGACACTACCAACGAGCTGGAGTTCATCTCCGGTGCAGTCTCAAGTTGCGGCGGGCAGGCGTTCTGCCAGGAACCAGTTTCGTTCCTTTATGGCGCGGACCGCCTGCGCCGCAGCTGCGTAGTGTGGCCATGGGTTTTATTGTTGTATGGATTCTCTTACAACATTTTGTTGTATGGATATGGATAAATATAAAGTTAAGTATTTACTAAAATTATAGACGAGTAATTTTAGTAAAGTCTAATAGTATTTTGTGAAATTATACGTCTATAATTCGTGTTAAATGGATTGGTAGCGTGCTTTGATCTCCCGTACAACTACAGGCATTATTTCATGAAAAATGTACAGAGAATTTAATAGAGGCGTCTCTTGTCGCTCATTAATTTGCCGTATTTAGTGGACAACATTAAATATGCTTTTTTGTCACGATTTAAATTCTATTCAATAAAAAAAGACCCTTAGAGGGTTTGGTGAATTCGAATATACCCACTGAATCTGGTTATCCTTTTATCTGTTTCTTGTGTCTTTTTCAGTTTTGTGTTCATTTTAGATTGTATTGTTGTGGCTTTTTAGCAGCTTGAAAACTTTTCCTTGTCTTTATTATGAAATATGGATATCCGCTACATGAGTATAATGTCATCAAGAAATAGGTCCCGCAGGAGACCCTACGAGAGATGGATTGACCTCGCCGTGTCGGATGCGAGAGCCAACGGCTTCCGATCTGAGAATTTCGAAGATCTGATAAAGTGAAGAAGAAAGAGCAGAAAGATTGACCTCCAGGATGATGATGATGCTGAAATTGCATGAAAATATTGAGGTATTTATTAAATATATATTTAAAATGGGGTCAATGAAAACATAAAATAGCTGGCCTAAGAAACAAACCCAATTTAAGAAGAAGACACATTATTTAAATTAGTACTCTCTCGCAAAAATGAGATCGTCTCTCTCACATGCTTCAGCAGAATTATCTTGGACTAGACAGGCCATCTCACTTGGTGGTAAGTGACGATGCGGCCGGTGATGGAGCTTGCCTATCTACGGACAGCCTTTTCACTCTAGCCTTAAAGGCGTCTAGATTATAATGATCAGAGAACACACTAGCAGGCAACGTGCTCCATTCCTTAGCCGTACGCATTATAAATTTTAAACCAAAGCGGCTTATGCGGATAGCCATTTGTGACTTACTTTTACAGTAATTTGATTAAAAACTATTTATCTGATAATTAATCAATAGTAAAACCTTCAAAGTTACTTTCGACATTACGTACATGTAGTTTTAACTTAATTGTATCTTAAACAAACCATAGCCAGCTACCCCTGAACTTAGGCGTTATCTTACCGAATATGAAGTTATTAAAAAATATAAATTTTCTATTCGTTTTGTCCATGTTAACGTATGAAGTTTTACATTACAAAATAAAGAAAAAGGTTTTAGTTATTCCATCAATATTACAAAGTAACATGGTCACCCTATTTCCGCTTTAGACTTACATGGCCTATTATAATGAACTGAAGCAGACAATTTTCTCTATGTAGGTTTTATTACGTATTCAGAAGGTTTTAATTGGGAGTAATGGAAGTAGTACCCACCTAATAGCTAACAGGTGCAATGGCGAAAGCGTTAGGTGCCTACCTACCCTCAAGTATATTATGTACGAATATGTATAGTTATAATTGCAGTCTGGTTACTTTAGACAGCTAAAGCTAACGTTATGTATTTTGGGGTCTTATCCATATAAACTAATGCAAAAGTAGCTCTGGGTGTGAGCTTGTCTGTTACGTTTTCACGCCTAAACAGATTTGGATAAGTTCTGCAAAATTTACTTATTGTTACGCAGATAAATTCGCGTGCCAAAGCTAGTTTGTAGTAAGTTTTTCAGAAATTTCTTCTGTTATAGTGAACCTTAATAAAACAGTCACGAGGTTCGAAATATTATTTAGAACTAAACTACACAATCCAGCTTACCTCCGCTAAGTCACTTCACGAGTTCAATCCGCATTCAAATAAAATCCATTATACAAATGAACCGGCGAGTATCGCCGCTTTCAGTTTCTTTCTTTTAATAACCTAGGGAGGCACACGGATGGACGGTCTACATGATGAACAGCGGCTACCGTCGCGCGTCGTGTCGTCGAAGAAATCTGCAATCAAAGGGTAGCGGATGCGGTGCCGGCCTTTGAGGTACCTGTAGACATGGTTTTTGGATGAACCCCATCTTAAAATGTTAGCATCGAGTTCAACTTTAGTGAAATACAAGTGTTTTCTAATAATAAAAAGAAATTGTATTGACAACATATTATAAACTTTCTGTAGATGTAATGTGAAATCATTTGTTTATTTGAACTTACTAGAAAACACTACATAAACGTTTATTGAACAACATTTTATTGATAAAAGCATAGAACTCAGAAGCAAGCAGAACTCAAACCTGCGTGCGAGACGATTCGTAATGACTCTCGAAAACAGTGCTTCTGAGTTCTATGACGAGTCAGAGCATTTGTTAAGACTAATGTGTAGTTTTGGAGTTCTGTCATTAGATTAGCTCGATAACCGATCTTACATGAGTGTGCTAAATTTCAGCTCAATCGGAAACCGGGAAATGGGTCAAATTTAACTTGCAAGATTTGATTACGAACAGACATGAAAAAAAAATGCTTTGTATTGACCGTACACACTGTATAAACTTTTTGTGATGGAATATATGGAATGTATGTATGTATAAATTATCTAGATATTGAATTGTTTTTTAGAATTACAATTTTTTAGGCTTGTAAGGATTGTAAGTCATGCCGATATTTTAATTTTGGTATGTTTTATAATTTATACCTTTTATAAAATTATAAAAAAATAGTGACCGTCGTAAATAAATATTACTTAAATAAAAAAATACGTATTTACTTTTCTTAAATAGAAAAAGTGTCCTTGTTATTGTAGAAAATATTTTATTCTCAATCTTCTTTTTCTATATAGAAAATCCTAAACATTTTGTCTCTTTCGCACTATAGCCTTGTGAGACACTATCCGTCTTTTTCTACAAACAATGCCTTGGTAAAATAAAAATAAAGGGCTTAAGAGATAGAGGTTACAATATTGTATAAGGTTTGAAATGTATCGATGTTTTTCACCTTATTATTACTAGAATTATTTGCCTTCAATTGTTACCCTGAGGGAGGATTCTTCTTGAGAGCCTATGAGCACACCCTGACGGTACATTATTAATATTATTCTGTAGTAGCAAGTGACGAAGAGCGAAGTGAGTTTATTTATTTATTATTCATTTGCTACCAGACTTACAGTGAAGTGAAGTACCCTTTGTCATCCTAATATTCATAATATGTATTTCGAAACTAAAAGCCTAACAATATAACGAAACAGAATATATTTTTAAAATACTATTTACATTGATTAATAAGTGAGCAGTAATATGTACTTATAAATTTTGACAATTTAGGCAATTAACACTAAGAGCTTGATTTAATTTTATTGAATTATGTGGCACTACCCAAGTGGCAGCGTTTTTGCGAGGTAGGAACTGGATGGGTGACCGTTTTGTACGGTCGGCTAGTCGAACTACAAAACCTCACCAAGCTAGCTGGTGTGCAACCTAATACCGTTGACGAAGCGAGGTTGAATGTCTACCGCTGGGGACCCGGAGACTGGTGAAGCAGTTAGGTATTTATTTTTAACACTAATTCTAGTAGCGATCATTTGTAAGTTTCTTTGTTGACAGAGCCGATTTATATCCAGATAAACAACACTGATTCTAATCTTATAAACGAAACGTAGAGACAGTTTCAAGACGCTCTTACTCTTCGGCGGCCGGGCCCAAGAATATCCGCGCCCCTCACATTGAGTCGTGCCATCGAGGCTCTGTCAGCACACAACAAACGCACTTCAGTTCCGTTTTTTCTGATCCACGCTTATAACCGGATACGTCAATAAACAAACAGCAAAACATCGACAACATTTTATCGATAACCCAGCCCACTAGCCGAAGCTACTGCCACAAAAAATGTTTTATCGCGACCGGCACTGGCTGGGTGTAAAAAAAACAAACGCCCGGTAAGTCACTGTGGTCTGACGGCGCGGGTCGTTTTTTTGTCGCACGCGTGCGCCCGCGCAGGCCGGCGGGCGGTCAACGTGGCCTGGACTGTGGTGCTCAAACTTTAGTAGTTTTTTTTTTGGGGAACCAAAACATTTAATCAGGGGCTCTATTTTTGAATTGTTTGCCTCGATTCGAACGGTTTTCAATTTTGATTTTCGGCATGAAAAAATCAATACTTTTTAAATCACATTGGCTTTAGGCCGGGCTGCAGCACAGCTAGTATTATACAGGATATGTATGCAATACTGGAGCCGACGTCAAAAACATCGTAGACCATACTTATCCCTTCCCAATTACTGTAGGAGTTTACCGAGGTTCAGTACTGAGCCCTTACTTGTTTTGCATTTTGCTCGATGCCTTCTCAGCGGAAATTCAGGACATGTCTCCATGGCTTATGAAGTACGCTGACTGGTGAGCAAGCTTAGGCAGGATTTGAGACCAGAGTAAACACGTGGAAGGATGTGCTAGAAAACGGTGGTTTAAAGTTAAATGTCGCCAAAACGGAGTATATGGCCAGCTGCAGCGCAGATCCCGAAACCATCCTAGTAGGTAACGAAGCAGTCGGCTGGATATGCGGAGTTACTCGACTCGATCGAGAACGTAACGAGTACATCCGTGGCAACCTCGGCGTGAGGGATATTGTAGATAAGATCGAGGAGGCTCGTTTGCGCTGGTTTGGTCACGTGTTGCATAAGTCTCAGGGATACGTGGGAAATAGGTGCCTGAACCTGCCGGTATCAGGAAAGAGGCCCCGTTGGTGACCCAAGAAGCGATGGATTGACATCGCTTAGTCGAATACGAGAGCCAACGGCTTACAACGAGAGGATGCCGAAGACCGGGCGAAGTGGAGAAGAATGAGTAGGAAAGCGGACGGAGTGGAAAGGGCAATTACATACATGAGCCATTTTGTCACTGACAACACATTAGCGGTTCGGCAATTTTGTTACCTGCAACCTAAATACATGAATTGTAGATGTTATAGGTGACAGTTACCGCTTACCACCAGGTGGGTTGTCTGCTCGTTTGTAGAGACACAAATAATGTTATAGTTATAAATAAGATTGTAGTTTTATTTCTTCCTCATCATTTCTTTTTCATTACTCATGAAATTCTTTGTGATCACTAAGTCTTAGCTGGAGACTGCATGGTGCCTACATGGAACAGTGGAGAATGAAGACTGATGACTTTTGTTAAAACACTAAAATGCCGAATAAGTTTTTTTTACGATAAGATGCCCAGGTTTAGGTAAAGTAAATTATGTCTAAGCCTGGGCAAACTGGGCATATATCAAATTGCCGTTTCCTGTACATTAAGAAACTTTATAAGGACATTAAGTTTTTTACAATAACCATAAATAAAAAATAAAAATCTTTTAGATAACATAACTGTAAGATTTCGGGTTAAAGTATGCGTTGCTACTTCGTTTGACTTAGTACACTTACACTTTGGGCACCACTATCTACGTTGAGAAGGCAAGGCGGCCGCATACTTCAACGTTTTTGAAATGTTACACGATGTCATTACTAAATTTCTATCGTTAAAATTATTATGGATTATATTTTTGATAGGACATAGGTTTTTTTTATAATTTGTGTCCACGCACCTTTTTGGTCTTGGAAGACATTTGAGTACAACTCTTTAACATCTTGTGAGGTACCTACTTATGTATATTCATATCACATTCATTATTCATAAGTCATTTACGCGTTAAAAGCATGTTTTCAAAAACATAAATTAAACACCGGCAAGTATAATCCAAATTGTTGCATTAATAAATAAATAGTTACACATTCAGTCGCGTGAATGTGCAGGTTTTATCACGATGTTTTTCCTCGCTTGTTTAGCTCTTTTCTACTACTTAGCACTAGGCCACCGACGCTCTTAAGCACATTAGTATTGGACGTAAATAGGCGGCAAAAAGGGCGGAGTGATGTAGCCCCCCACCCGCCCCCCACCAAATGTTGATAATCTGGATTTTAACAACTATAAACATTTGGTGGTCGTTTGCTGGTGATGGTAGCGCATTTTCAAAGTTTGTCGGTAAAAAATTTGCTAAATCCATAATTCTTTTAACCCATATTTGTTTTGACAGCTATATTTTTATTTTTTGTAACAAAATCTTGAAAATGTAACTTGATGGAAAGTGGTCACCACGACTATCATCTTCAGAATGATTTCTAGACACAGATATCTATATCCTTTTAATTAACTGTATCTATATTTTTTAATAAAACTAGGTAAAATGTGCTAAGGACGTTTTGCTTTCATGACAATTTCTGATAATGACGACTTGCTTTAAGAACATTTTTATTTGCTCTCTGGTGGAATTCTTTTTTCAACGGACTTCATGGTTTGAGGACTAAATGCTAATAAGAACTTTTTGCTCTGAAAACCACCTACTCCGAATTGCTTAATTCCACCTAAAAAATTTAACTGGGGGCCAAACGTCTGATGGAAAATGGTAATTTATTATTACTGCACCTTACGAGGTGTTTTGTACTACTACTATCCATGCACTTGATTGTACAATAAAAGTGAATTACTAATTTTTATTCTACAGAACTTTCCGCTCGCGGGCAGGAACCAGACCGGGCCAAAACGCCTGAACACTCAAAGGAGCGCAATGCACTCTTTGTATATGGAACCCAACAGTAACACGTTCATACAATTTGGGCGAAATAATACCCCTTACCCGGGGTCTTTATTAACTTTGTGTCGGACATATAATTTGCTACAATCATCCAAAATCATCGCAAACAATACAAACACTTGCACGAGATCAAATATGCCGACTGCAACGTTGTGCTCTTTTTAGAAACAGAAACACCTGGCAATTATTTGGCGGTTCTTATTGTTCTGTAAATACAGTTTGAAATGAAATGACGTCACGTAGGTAGATTTTTCTTTACAAGATTTTTTTTTTTAGTTTTTAAATTGCGTTTGCAAAGATTATAGAAATTATGACAAGAATGTAGAATATATACTTACCTACTGATTGCCAAGTTATGTAATAGGCGTTTCCTTGTCTTGCTGGAAGTTAATGCAATGTTATACTTACTTAGAGAGCGAATGCAGACGAACTTTTATATTACATAGTCTATTTAACCCATTAGGTACTACTTACATTTACTACTTTGTACATTACTGATTAAATACTACAAATTACATTGCCGGCCTTGTTAAGTTTCGGTTTCACGTACAAATTAAATTATCATATAAATTAAATAAAAATATTCAAACGTTGCTCTATCAGTGACAATGATCAAATACAGTGCAAAGCTGATACAAGCTACGTACTGGCTTGGTCCGACCGACGACGTCAGCCCTAGCCGTCATGTGTGTCGAGCACGGAATCCAAAAAGGGTACCATGATGAGGCATACTTTTTGATAAAACATTAGAGTAGGCCTTGTAGAGTTAGTGGTGCGTTATGAGATCTGATAACTTTTTCACAGTGAAACCTTTGTGGTCTGGTGATCTAATGTTTTTGGAGGGATTTGTAGTATGGATCTTTCTGGGCTGAAATATAAATGTCAGCTTACTTTCTAGCACTTCGAGATATTCAGACCTGTACCCTCCTTTAAGAGGTTGGAGGGTATACGTTTAAAGTAAACGGCAATAAAAGTTTAAATTTCAGATTCCTTGAAGTTCAGGACTGTCCTATAACTTCAATTTACCTTTTACCCTGTAGGAGGTGAACACGTACCGATTCTTAATTTACTTTTTATTTGTATGCAAATCCCAGCCAGCATACCAAACAGTCTTCTAGGTCTTTGGCCTACCTCTAAGGTTTTGCTGAATCTGACAGACAGAGAATCGAAATCGACCTATTTCAGTCGCTAATAAAATCCAAAGTACAAAATCTAGACAAATTTGTGTTGTATTTATAAGCTACGTACATTTTATTCTGAGAGTTTTCTATTATTATCCGGGCTCAATTTACCTACAGATATACACCTCTATTTAAGAGGGTCAGGAATTAAAAGTTACAGATTTTTAAATGTTATTATTATATGTGTGAGAATTCTAGCCTGCATACCAAAAAGCTGTCTAGTCGGGAAGTGCATTAAGATTTGATGAATCAGTCAGTGCCGAAATCGATGTATTTTAGATGACAATAAAATCCAAAGTATAAAAGCTACACTAATAAAAGCATAGTGTGTTTCGTAAGTCTGTTACGTATCCTAAAAACGTGTGCTTTTAATTATCCAGGCTAAAGATTTTAGTTTCTGAAAATTCTACAAAACGATTCGAGGAATGTTAGGTTTTGCCGGTAGTGCCCCCTACTTTATACTCGTCTTGGTGGAGGCACAGTTAATGAAATTACCTAATAAATAAGAGCATGCAGCATAATTAGTAATAGCGCCCAGCTTCGGCTGTTCCTTATTCCAATTATAATTTGAATACGCAATTTCAAACGTACCTTCTTTCTTTTCGTACCTTCTTATCTTGGCGTGTATGTCCCGGATGTGCTCTAGCGCACGAGGGTCCGGGGTCCGCTTTAACCATGATCCAGGATTTGGCAGATCATCTGACCTCTGTGACCCTACTATCAGGGGAACCTGACTAGATTGGATTATGGTTTTAGTCGCCTGAATGAGCAGATTTTGACACGATGTTTTCCCTCACCGTAAGAGTGTCGGTTAGTATTCAACTAACATACTTATCTCAGAAAAGAGTCATTGGTACATGGCCGCAGTGGTATTCGGTACCTGTCGTTACGAGCCAGATATCTTAACTATTCGGCCACCGACGCTCCTATACCTAACTACTACAAAATGAACTAGTTCTTTAGACTAAGCTTCTGGCGTTCATAGTATAGTACTTGCACCGGTACTATTTATATTATATTTTATTTATTTTAAATCCATATGCATACTGTTATGTAAACCTAAATATAATATTGTATTGACATTATTTTTAAGTTTGACAAATGAGTATAGTATAATAATTATTAATCAATTGACATAGGTACAACTATTATTCGATTAAGTACTTTTGAATGATTATCATGACATTGTTATTTATTATTTACAACTTTGACGATATCCTTGTGAGTTGCTTGTGTTGTGAAATTTACAATGATAAATGTAATTTTCATTTATAAATTAATAGATCTAATCTAATCTAATAGTTTCTAATAGTAATAAGGATGTTGCCGGTAATTCCCACCGGCTAGCTCGGCTTCGTAGAGCTTCGATTGAGGTGTGAGTTAATACGAAGACGAAACTAGTCGATGTGCATTATTTATTGTATTGCACTACAGTTGCACTACACTTTCATTGCAGTACATCTGTACTAATGTTATAAACGCGTAAGTTATTGAGGATATAAGAGATGGATCTTTTCTTTCATTTGTTGTCCTCCTTAACACAAGAACTACTGAACGAATTTTCACGAAACTTACTGTGAAGTTGTATAGGCAAAAGCACAAAGGCATAGTACCGTCACTACAGCAGCATAATCATCACTACATAGTATTAAACAAAGTCACTTTCTCTGTCCCTATGTCCCTTTGTATGCTTAAATCTTTGAAACTACGCAACGGATTTTGATGCGGTTTTCAACAATACATAGAGCGATTCACGAGGAAGGTTTATAAGCAAGAAAAAAGGGTAAGTAGGGGTAAAGCAGGTGACCGCGAACGAAGTCGCGCCGGGTCCACTAGTAAACAATAAATAGACACCAGTATATCACAAGTGTGCTCTCGCGCGCGATAACCGAGAAATGACACGACACAGATATTACTATCTCTTTTATCTTAGTAATAAGCGAAGGGAAGCCTCTCTCGCGGCGCGAGTTATATCGCGGGCACACTTGTGCTAGCCGTGCAGAGTGACAGACTTGAAACACGTCGAAACGACCGCGCCCTATCACCTATCCATCAATGTTATCTGCCATCTTGAGTCGCCGAAATCACAGAGCATGCGCGGCCCGCCTCCCGCTGTGATACGCCCCCTCCCCAGGGTGCAAAGGGGCGAGGGTAGACAGGGTTTGGGGTGCTGCTGTGTGTAGTGTATAGGTACTAAATGATACCATTTAGCATTTACACCGGGACGCTGTGGTTGGTATGGTATTTGATTTTTTAAGCGGCAGTGGCGATATTTTTCCGAGGGTAATGAGTTGCTGAGTGTTAGTGTGTTGATTAGAATTTGTGTTTTTAATCAGTAACTTTTGATTAAATTAAATTAATAATAATATGCATATAATAATGGCCATGTGGTGTCCGGCAGAGTAGAATAGCACCAACCCTTATACTCGTGGGTGTCGTACAAGGCGACTAATGTTTCCGAGGCAAAAGATTTATAGTCTCCGTAGGCTGGAAGATGGGCAGCAGCTTTTTCCATTGTCAAATGTATAATACTGCGATATCCAACCGTGCAGATTATGGCATTAACCTTTTCTTTCGTGGGAGAGGCCTTAAATCCTGCAGTGGACTGTTATGGGTTGTAATGATGATGCATATAAGCTTGGACAAGTTCACATGAGATCTGACTAAAGAATAACAACTATAGTTAAATTATAAAATAATATTTACAAATATAACAATAGAATACTGAAGACCGGACGAAGTGTAGTAGAATGAGTAGGAAAGCGGACCGTGACAGAAGCCGGAATAAGTGCTAGGACGATGAAGTTTATTTTTTAATCACTTATTTAAGGACTTTTATACATAATGTACTTGCCAGCCCTATTGTACCCTAATACAAAATTTCTAACAATGAAACAGCTGATCGCCGATCTCGTATGGCGACTACTGATGGTATTACTTAACAAACATATGACAATGATAAGCAAGGAATTTTCTCCCAGTTATAATGATTGAGTTATGGTAAATTTTCATCATTTTCATTTTCATGAAGATGATGATTTACAAATAAAAGATTTACCCCAAGTCCCTCGTAGAAGGAATTGTTCCCAAAAGGCTGCACCGCGAGACTGATCCTATGACCAAGGTATTGACAAGCCTTTTGGTCGTGCGATGCGCTGACCAGGCGCTCAGACAACTCTCTTAAGAGAGTATGAGCGCATGAACTTCACGGCCCAAGCATTTCTACGATAACGCCGTTTTCTGCTGCTGACGATCTCTGCGGAAGCCAGCATATTGGGCGAAGAGGGAAGCGACACCGATGTGTCACCACTGCGGAGCTGCCGAAGACTCGGCGCAGCACACCCTAGGAGTCAGAGCGGCGTGCGGTCTTAGCCATCAGCGGAGATCTCTCACTCGCAGCGGTCGTTATGGCCATGCTTCATATTGAAGGAAATTGGCAAACGGTGGCCATGAAGTGATGATGCAGAAGGAGGCTGCTGAGCGAATCAGAGAAGAAGATGCATCCGCTGATGTAATCAGACGTAGACGCACGGGGCCAAGGCGAAGGCGATACAACCGTCTCCTTCCTATTTCCTAGTGAAACCAGCGGGGAAGAGACGGGGGTCTCTTTCTTTGCATTGCACGGTTCCACATGACTGATGCGACGTCCTAGTGTATCAGGACGTTTCCTGTATGTGTTGACTGACCCAACACAGCTTGGGTTTACGCTGGAACACCATAGCGAAAACTATCTATGAGGTCCTATGGTGTTCCGATAAAAAGCGGCTGTGGATACATAGAGGGGTTTTAGTGGGTAGGGTCCTTTTCGGGCAATCCCACATGTCCACCGTAATTCCCCTGGGTGACGTGGAATCTTTCGAAGATTTCTCTTCTTAAAAAAAAAAAAAGCCAGCATATTGGCGCTGTTTGACGTTTTCTGCCGAGGCGGCGGTAGCGTAGAATTCGACAATGTAGGTCAGATTCTTTATTTGATGTTGAGGGCTGATAAAATTTAATAACGTAACCGACTGTTGTGGATAGCTTGAGTAAATATAGAAAAAGACCTGGACTTGAATCCATAACGACCCAGGAAAGATATTCAGGCGAAAGGCGATTGGGAGAGCCAACTCAAAATAAAAAAAATTTTGCTGTCAATCCTGGCTGCTGCCAATGTTCGTTCATAATACGTACTTATCCTGAATTGAATATTATTATTCTTCATAATATATTTCTTCAGACCAGGCAAAGAAAAATGTGAAAAGTCAAAATATAAAACAATCTGGAGACAGTACAAGCTCAGTCTGAAAGTAAAATATCAAATATTATTTGTTTTGTAGGCATTTAGCCAGGCACATACTCGTACATTCATAGGCCAGGGCTAACCATTAGTATTATATTATTATCTTTGCCATTGTCCATTGAAACTCATTCCGTAACTGCATTAAACTAACCATGCACGATTGTGATTTATGTATGTTCCTAAACATGTACTTAAATTATTACTAATTTCAAATAGCTGTTGGTACAATAGTACCTAACAAATATAAACCTAATTAACATCCCTCATCATATCAGCCATAGAATCATAGGTGATTCTATGACCGCCGTTAATGTCCCGGTTGTGTGCTCGCGTACAAGGGCCCGGGGTCCGATTTGACAATGGCCCTGGATTTGACTTACAGTGGAGCGACAGCCATCTGATGTCCGTGGCCCTGTTAACAGGGGAACCTCACTTTACAGATTGAATCATGGTTACACATTCAGTCGTTTGATGCAGGTTTCATTACAATGTTTTCCCTCACGTAAGAGCATCCGTTAGTATTCAACTAATGTACAAAACACAATTCAGAAAAGAGTCAATGGTTCCATTGACTCGAACCCGATCTTCCTTACTAGTCGGCCCCCTTAACCACTACAGCACCAACGCTTTAAGAGATCAGCTATAAAATGTCAACTGTTGTACACAGGTCGCTCCCCACGCGTTCCACACCGACCGATTCTATGTCTTTTTATATCGCCTACCTATCACCGTTAGAGGTCTCGTGAAGGTTCCCATGAAAGCTGCGAATGCTACCCGTTGGCGAATTACATGGCCTGTCAATTGCCACTTCAGTTGGCGACTCTAGAACATGTCTGTGACCTTAGTTCTGCTACGGATATAAGTAATATTTTAATTACGTAGAGTAACTCCGAGCATAACTCTCTCCATCGCAAGTTGTGTACTCCCTTCTAATGAGACCCTTAGAGGCACCAAGTATCTGAGTCGCCACTGGCAATGCACATTGGTCAAAGACCTTCGTCTTGAGACAGTTTTAGATGAGATTTTTCGCAATTTCCCGAACACTCATGCCCAATCGAGCTAGACTCGTGAATTGACCTCTTTCTCGAAGTTGGACCTACTTAGCTGGACTGTTTGTATCCTTTGACCTTCGATAGATAAATAGAGCTCGCAACTATTACCTATTAGGACGGGTGATACGTGCACATTCGTTATAAATTTTGTCTTGTATATTTTCATAGTACTTACCTGTTCGGAAACTCCAGCCATACATAATGAATTTACAATTCCTAATGACTGAAATAATTTCACATATTTTTCTGTAAATCAGATGATACAGAATCCGAAGGAATTGATATCCTAAAATACTTAAATACTTCCTACTTTCCTACCCCTCTTCTTTGACGATTGAAAGAGATATTTAACGTCGTACTCAATAAATAATTTTTAATTTGATTTGATTGAGGAAAGTAACGTACGCCTGATTACAGTAACACCCCTCATCACACCCGCATTTCGTCTGCAACCACCAACATTGGACGCAATAGCGTACGGATAAATAAACACATTGGGCTCAGTGTTGACACGGCGGGCCTGTAATGAATCTGATTAAGTAGCATCGGAATCGCCCGGCTGGTTTGCGGACGTGCGTATTGCATTATTGCCTCGTGTTAGGTTGGGATTGACTTCGGGTCGTGATTAGAGCGATTAGAAGGGTGGTTTTAGGGTGTGGGTCTCTATTCACGTGGGGAATTTCTGTAATTTAGGGTGTGATGATTTTAATAGCGTTATCTCCATAATTATAACCAAAGTGAATGAAACTCGCGTGCCGCGTGAGAGTACAACCGGCTTTGACGTCAGTATGATGATATATATAACTATCTATTTATAATAAAAAACTCTTCAGACCGATGCAGGTCGCAAAATGTGAGGAACTTCGGAAAAATAATCAAAATAATTCCCACCAGAAGCAAAAAAATTAAAATAATTCGCACCTAATGAGGGAACGATGCAAACAGATGAGTAGGTACTTAGACCGATATTTCGACGCACATGGATGTATCATTGTCACGGGACGACTATACGACTAACAATGCCTAAGAATGTAGTAACAGCGATAGCTTAAAACATTAATTACAATGGCTATTGAAATGCTTTCTTGCGACTATTTGTTTTTGATTCAACGATCGATCATATGGGGCTCCATTTTTGAAACCGCTCGCGAGCGCTCGCTTGTGCTAGATCTCGTCTAAGCTGAAATGACGCGCCCCACTATCGCATTAACGCACACAAGCAAATTTAAAATATGGACGCAATACATATACAAATGCCGTTGTAATTGTTCATTCAGTTGCCGGTGAGACTCAAACGTAGGAGCACGCGTCGTTCGATTGGAGCAGTCGACGCTCCCACACAGATAAAGTATCGTTATTAATATTTGCACTCACACATCGATATCAACTAATTAGTGGGGCGCGTCATTTCAGCTTAGACAAGCTCTACCAGTCTCTGTAACACTTGTAAGTTACTAGAGATAGAAAATACAGGCATTAGAAGGCAAGCGCTTGCTTGGATTCGAGAGATTCAAAAATAGGACCCATGGCTATTACAATCTCAATTCCACGTAACGAAATAACAAAATTAATATCGGAATAAGTACCCACTACTTGTGTCGCATCAAAAGGGGTCGAGTTACTTTATGGGGCCTCAGTAACGAAGCCGCCAGCAGGGTAAACATTATAAACGGGACGTCAATTTGGGCATGGCGCGCCTGACAGTGTAACGAGCAGTTTATGTCCCATGGGTGTTATGTTTTGGCTATTATTAGTCGAACTCACTACCAACTACACCTAGTAGGTCGAAGAAGCTATTTTCTGTGTGTGTGTAGCTGTGTTTTGGGCATATTTAGATACGTGGGAAATTATGTAACTGATGGTGAAAACCTACAGACAGACGGGCGCGAAAAGCGACTTCTAAACTAAGTCGCTTCCCGTCGTCGGTCCCTATGTAATATTTATTTATAATCTGTCCAAACTGACTTGCCTTATTTGGTTAAGGAAATTATGTATATAAATGGACAATGTGTATTCGTGTGTGTGTATTCGTTGAAATTCACATTCTATGTGCGTCGTATATAATTCTCGACATCTATACACAATATACGTAGGGTGATTGATACGACAAGTTGTGATTTTTGGCATTGTTTGTTCACCAAATAAGACAAGTCAGTTTTAACAGACATATATGTATTGATGTACGCTTAGATCTTTTAAAACTACGCAACGCGGTTTTCAACAATAGATAGTGTTAGAGTGAGAACACATACAAACCATTTGATATATGTTATATTATCTAGTACACAAGTTCTTACAATATAATAAAAATTATGGCAAAGAGTTATATAAAAACCACATAACTACTACATAATTAATATTCTGTCTTCCATAATCACATCCGTCGCTCACCCGAGGCTAACGTTCGAATGCCTTTTTTCTATAAAAACACCGCCGGCGTATTGGCTGAACTGAAGGGTTCGCCGTGCCAGCGTCATCTATGGCGTTAAGCCCAAACTATCATAGTATTATCCAATAGTGTTGCTAACAATAGAGTGATTTCAGAGGAAGGTTTATAAGCAAGAAAACGGGATAGGTTAGGAAGTGGTAGGAAGCTACACGAACAAAATCTCGCCGGGGACCCGGCGCGACTTTGTTTTATACTACGCTAGCTTTTGCCCGCGATTTTGCTCTCGTGGAAATCGTTTTTTAAATGAACGGCAGTTTATCTTTTTCCCGAGCGACCATTTTAAATAACTGTCCTAATGTATGGAAAGTACCCTACCCTACAACTACCTTACACCTACTCAACATCTACCCTACAACAACTTACTTAACTTGTTCAAAAAAATATATATAAAAAGTATCCTTTGTCCTTCTCCTGGTTTTAAGCTAACTCCCCACTAACCCCAGCTAATTTTCAGCCAAATCGGTTTAGACGTTTTTGAGTTATAAAAAGTGTAAGTAACTAACACGACTTTCTTTTACTTACTGTGTAAGGATACCTACTTATAATATAGAGCCTAACTAGTGCCCACTATGTAGCATAGGTAATTAGATACCAAATGCTGTGTAACTCCTACCTACCCCTTTTAACTCAGGTTAGGTATACGAGTAGGTAAGCAATATAGGTATAAAGTTGTAATTTGACATATTTATAATAGATATTTATCAATCCTACAAAGTTACTCCACGGACTCCACACTTGGAAGGCCACTTGAATTAGAAATCGCAATGGAGTGGTAATAAGTTTCGAATAAAATATTGTAAACATAATTAAACAAAGATGTATATATATTATGTACTTAAAATAGTGCATAGAAGTCTTTGTATAAGTAAGTACCTAAGTAAATAAAAACTCTTTATTGCACACACAAAAGTAAAAGATAAAGAAAAGAAAAACATATAACAATTTATATGCGCGCAAAGGCGGCTTTATCGCTTTAACCGAATTGAATATTGTAATATGTAAACATAGTAAGTATATATTTAAAGGTAGGTATATAAGTGGTTTATCTGCTATCTTGCACCCATAACACAAGCTTTGTGTACTCTGGGGCTAGTTTATTTATTTATTAAAAAATAGACCAAAACCTGCAAGCAACTAGGTATAATGCAAAAAATCTACAAATATTTAGTGACATCTATTACACTATCTCCACAACATACTCATTGGCACATAACTAGTAGTGTTCAACCTGTTCGACCGCTTTGGAGGTAAACGGTAATGTTATTGTAGTACATACTAACAAATGAAGATGGCGCTGTTTCTTTTTCAAGTGCATAGTCTGTGAATACACTGGACGGTTACACCGACGAGAGTATTTGTATTATAATTATGTCGTTTTGTTATTTAATTGCAATGATATTGTAAATTTATTACTTAGTTATTTGTTAATGTATTCATTATAAATACGAGCTGAAAACGTGCTGCCATCTATCGACACAAGCAGGTTCTACATCGAAATCCAAAGAGCGCCATCTATGATTTCCGGTCGATACTATTTGAAATCAATCGATCCTTATGCATTGGGCTTGTGGCAAGCGTTTCACACAGAATCCGAAAGATGGAGTAACATTAATTAATTTTTTTGACCAAACCTTTGTTGTAAACCACATCTATTCTTTCCATAGAACTCAGTGCTTCTGAGTTATATGATTATTTCTGCAGCTGAAAAATTGTGGGAAATATACCTACAATTCATGAACAAACAGACAGTCGTGAATAATACTTCTAATTACTTCTAGTAGATACCTATCTACTTACTCGTACCTATTACTTGGATTGTTTTGTAATAACAGCTATTCCCTAGATTAAACTAGATAATCTAAACAGCTAGGCTAGACTCTACATTTAAAACGCAAATATATTGTAGAGTATATCTGAGAAATAATTTTGGACACAATTAATTTTGCTGTATTATTTTGCGGTAGTAAAATAAAATAATCTAGTTTAACAATTCCGTGCCTCAGGGCGCTGTATTATGAGCCATGGAAATACTAAAGCCCCCTTTCGAATTTGGTAGTTATTATCAGAAGTTATATAAATATATTTCAAGGGCTTCTTACTGTGTAGCTTGGTTAACGAGAGTAACCGGTAAGAACTCGGGGTAAAATATATTTAAAACAATAATGTATTTATGTTTCAGATGGCTCATGTTCACCTAAAGAAGTAGTGTAAATCTCTTTACTAATATGGTTACTCACAAGATTTCGTGACCTTAATAGGTTCACGGTTTTATACAACCCGGGGGCACAGATTCATCGAACCGGTTCAGCTAATTTCGCGTTTTCCCACTTCTAACAATTTGATCAAGATATAAATTCCTCTTCATATTTTTTCAAGTTTGAAAACCCAGTACTGTAGTTAGATAAATACCCGTCGATCTATGGAAAAAAGCCGTTTTAAATACTTTCCTGAGCTTGGATATACCTAGCAATACCGCTGCACCCCAGAATAGTTCCCAGAAAGCTGGCCGCATTACCTAGTTGTATAGCGATGCTAATCCGTGGCGCGTAGAACGAGCTATTTATATTTTAAATAAAATTTTTTGGAAGTTGTTTAGTGAACTTTCTCGCACCAGAACGGTTCCAAAGTTTCTACCACAAACGGCTGAAATACGAGCCTTATTTATTCTATTTAGCTGTGGTATGGCTAGATATCCACATTTCACATTTTGTGTTCCAGTTTTCAATCTACCGCAACTTGTTCCCAAATTGACAATCTGCCGAGACCCGCCTCCTGCCAGATATTTGCATGCAGAAGCGCCACTTCAAAGGAAACTGTATTTCTCTTTTCTTTCGGATTTTTAACTTTAGTAGTATGGAAATAAAGTCGACAAATGCTTGAATATTCCTTCCTACCATTTTCCCCCAGGAAAAATAAGTTGGCTTTTCACCATTCATTCTAAAATATATCTTAGTTTCAAACAATAAGGTGGAGATTCGAACGATAAATCTGAAATTACTGTTTTCCGCATCCGATAGGCAAATTGGTTTATTTTCGGAGCGTGGTGGCTCGAGCAGGGGTTGTTTGATACAATTTTGTACCGGTGAATGAGTTTTTGGTAGCCGCCAGCCATGTTGGAAATTTTCATATTGGAGCTACAAAATATAGGTACGTATCTACCTAGTAAATGCCTTGTATAATACTTTCTTTATATTTTTTCATTACTCATATCCGTGATTTCATACTAGCTACAAAATATGGATAGGTATCTATATACCTAGTAAATGCCTTATTTAAAGGAGGTGCTTTCAGTGCCCTCCTAACCACTCTCCAATAGCTTCTAATTCTAAGTAAGTTAGAAATTTGTACACCAGTGGACTTTATTACGTTGCTGTTGAACTTGTTGATGATTATAAATCTTGATTTAATACGCAGGTACCGAGTATATATTCTGTTTTATTATTTAAGTAGTTGACAGGTTTATTGAGATAAATTGTTACGCAAAAACAATAACAAGATATTGGTAGCGTAGCAACCATTCCACAATTACCAATACAAAAAAAATAAAAATATCCTAATATTTCTAGCAGCTTGAATACCAATGTGGATGGAATGTGGATTGAATACCTGTGGATTAAATGTAGGTAGGAAGTTTATCAATCACAGTAACAATCGGCTTCTTATTAAACATATGAATCAGCTGTTATCGCAGTTTGTAACAATCGATAACACTGATTAACCATTCCGGTAGACTCGGTGACTACTGCCAATAAGCAGAACGCATTTTCCTTAATATTATCCACATGATGTCACGGGATGCCAAAATACGCACGAATAAGATAGATATCAAACAATTCGGCTGAATTGTGACATCATTGACAGTAGTATTGTAAGTTTCTGACTGTAAAATGACATCAACGATATCAAGATTTATATGATGTACGCCGAGGTAGTGATTATTAAGTTTAGGGTAAGATTACTTAAGTAGTTCTACGTATTGATATGACATTATAGTTATTTGAAATAAATTCTCTAAATGATACCGAAAACCGTTTAAAAATTCGATACGTAGTACAGACGGCATATGTGGAGAAACCGAAGAAAACTGTGACGTTTCCAAAGACTTCTACTTATATTATAAATAACTTTGAAATAGTGTATAACTTTCTATTATAAATAGTATATTCTTCAAAAGGCATGTCTACAGGTACCTCGAAGGTCGGCACCGCATCCGCTTCCCTTCGGTTACAGATATCCTGGACGACGATGGGCACTTTCCATCTGGTGGACTGTCCGTCCGTGTGCCTTACTCTACTTCTAACTCGCTACACTCTTGACAGAGTGGTCGTGGTCGACGGTTGAGGATTGACAGTCGCTTCACTATCCGTCGCCACTCTCCTCGAACTGCTGCTTTCCTGGTTCACTCGTAGAGAGTACCATTAACGGCAACTTTAACTTGGTCGGTCCAGCGCATCGGTGTTCTTCAGTGTGGTCTTGTGCCTTCCACCTTTCCCTGTTCCACAAGGCGCTCCATAAAGATATCTCCTCGTCGCGAGACATGCAATAATAAAACTAATGGACATTTAAAAAATGTTAGCTGTCTCTTTCAAACGCTGATATCATGCTTAATGTTAAAGTAATAGGTAAAATTAGATTTTTTCGCTATTTTTGAGTAAAAAACACTCATGATACTGGCTACCTTATCCTTTAAACCGCATTATTGAAAGCATTATTGCATGCCGCCAAAAATAGGAACCTTACCGTAAGAAAAATAAATATAGGTAATAAATCTTTAATTTTCGCACGCTTTCTTATCGACAGCTAATATTATCTGGCGCCCAACCGCAACACCGCAGCCAAATTTGTTTGTCGTCTAACTTTATTACAATATTCCCGATAAGTGGAAAAATTTGATAGATTATCGACCATTGTTAGTTAAAGAGAACGTGAGAAAACGCCGTGTTTGCTTTACTGTATCTGCTGTTCCCACAGGTGAAATTCTCCAATAGATATCTACAAACATCGCTGCTTTACACAGTATGCAGTGGCGCTGTCCTACGTGAAGTCCTGTATTCTCCTTTCTTACGTTCTTAGTTCCAAATTCTGCCACTGTTAATAATCAAGCTAGTTATAGGATATAATGTTTATTTACACTCTGACTGTCAATCGGATGTCTCAATATATCGTTTATCTTCTACTTCATCAGCTATCTTAGAGATATTTAGGATACAGTCACATCTTTCTGCTAAGTAGATACTGTCGTCTTACTGTCGGTGGCCTATTTGTTAAGGGGACCGTCTCGTAAGCGAGAGGTCCTGGTTTCGAATCTCAGTACCGCTAAGTAATAATGACGTTTTTCTGACTTACGAGTATGGACATTATAGTAGATCACTAACCGATGCTGAGGGAAAACATCGCGATGAATCTATGATCCACCCTGGTCTGGTCCCCGTGTTATCATGATCACGGAAGTCAGACGACAGTTGTTCCACTGTAGTTACCTGATCTGCCAAGCCCTGGATCATGGTCAAGGCGGACCCTGGACCTTCGCGTGCAAGAGGACAACCGGAACGCAAAAATGAGTATTAAAAGTAAAAATACTGATTGTTAGAACATCTACTTCTCCCTTTTATAACTACACTAGTGGACCCGGTGCGACATCGTTCGCGTACACCTACTTTGTCCATACTTATTACCTACCCTTTTTTTATTGCTTATAAACCTTCCTCTTGAATCAATCTATCTATTGATGAGATGAAAACAGCATTAAAATCCGTTGCGTAGTTTAAAAATCTCGTAGGTACATTCTGGTACATAGATACATAGCGACAGACGGCGGGATGCGACTTTGTTTTATACTATACTAGTGGACTCGGCACGATTTCGTTCGCATGGCATCCTATTTAACCCCTACCTACCCTTTTTTTCTTGCTTATAACCTTCATCTTGAATCACTCTATCTATTGTTGAAAACCGCATTAAAATCCGCTGCGTAGTTTAACGTACATTGATACATAGGGTCAGACGGTGGGAAGCGACTTTGTTTTAAAATATGAAAGTATGTAGTATGAATGCGTTATTCCAGCAATTACAGCCCGAGGAACTTATTTCACTTGGTTCCTCGTGTACCCTACTTACATACATTCTCATTGGTCGCGATACAAATCAGGGTATCGACTCAAACAGATGCCTACTCTGTCAGCACAGTGTGCTGTTTCACAGGATGTTATCGGCTGACGCGACGCCCTCTCAGTGTGATGTTGATTTGGTGATGATTGATTTGAGATTAAGTAGTATTAGCTTTACACATGGCAGTTGGCTACACTTGGTGTAAGTGCGCTGCAACTCTATTAAGTAGTTCTTTGTTATGAGCGTAGGTAAGTTGATGTTTCCGTCTTTAAGTGGACGGTAGGTAGGTAGCCAGTGGTTTGCTACTGTTTTTCTGTACATTAAACTTACGGCCCTATTAATAAAAATGGCATAACTTGACAGGTAGGCATATCAATATAAATTTCTATTGCTAATACTGGGTGTTAACTTACCCTACGTTTATTAATACGGGGTTGATTGTAGATCTTAGTGGTTTAGTCAGCCGAACATTGATACCATAAAATCTATATAAATAGCTGCATTCGGGGGAGGCCTATGCCTAGCAGTGGCGTTTTTCGGCTGATATAATGAATCTGTTACGATTACGAAACTGATACGGTAGTGTACGTAATATCTGGTGAAATTTCACATAAGTTTTAAGCGCTAAACTGAACACAAAAACTAGGTAACGATATGACTTGAAACGGGATTTAGAAGTCTGCTGTGTCAACCTCCCGTGCCACGTCAGCATAGATATTTTGTTTTGTCTGCATCGAAATAAACAGTGCCAATGGCCTGCGCTGACTCCGCAATGCCTATGTTGTTGTGGTTGTGAAGGTTCTCGCGAATCAAAGTCGCCGATACAATGCGTCAGTGTCTCAAAACCATAAAGTTATATCTACCTTGCGGCATATACATATGCTCAGAACAGATGGCCGTCGCCGACAAACGATACAGTTATCGCATATCGCACCACCCACTGCGTGTGCGCGATCGGGCTAGTGTTGACTGATTAATCAAATAAGTCATACGGGACCTTTAGGACTGAGAGAGGTCATGCCAAAGATATTTGACATAGAGCATAGATAGAGGCCCTACCTGAGAATGTACACTCTGTCACAACTATATACAAATGACTCAATGTCATACAAAAAGCTAGAAAATTAGGTGACCAAAGCCACCGAATTTGACAATTGCAGTGGTTATGGACGTATTTGGCAACTTATAGCCGTCCCTTTTGGCTTCGTTATATGCACCGTTAAAAAGGAAACAAAATATAAATTGTGACTTATATGCCTCTTTATAAAATTTCTTAGAGTCACGCGGTCAGGCGTTCCAAGTTTGCGTTCTGCGGTCATGGTCTTCTATGACGTTACGTAGACATATCGCACCACCCACTGCGTGTGCGAGATCCGGCCTAGTGTTGACTGATTAATTAAATAAGTCATAAGTTAGGGACCTTTCGGATAGAGGTCACGCGGCCACATTATACTAAGTACGTTATATGAAGATATTTTACATTACAGGCGAGCGGCATCATCGATGCGCTCGGTGGCAAATGACATTACGTGTCTGTCAATGTCACAGTGTCGCGGACAAAGAATAAAATCTTTGACCGCGGAGTCTATTTTCTGTTTTCTTTTTTATACATACATACTAGCCAAGAAACCGTTGTCCGCTCGATGGTGCCGTGGTTCCTAGCGTTCATTTTATATTATATTTATGATTATGACGTTCATAAGTGTTTGTGAAAACCTAAACTGAATAAACGTATTTGAGTTTGAGTTTGAAGAACGTCCTTGCATTTTGTATGAACATTGACACGCTCACGCAGTTTCAGTGAATCACGTAGGTCAGATTTTTAGATAAATATATTACGGGAATTCTGTATAAGTACTCGCAGTTTCGTAGATTATTGGCAATGACAAAAGAAACTCCTTACCTACTCCGTAACTTACCTAGTCCCATAGCTCAATTGCTATAGCGATGACAGGCCATGAGCGTGCCGATTTGCCATTTATTTCAGGAAACAGTTTACAAAAGTATGTTTTCAACTAAGTAGATAGGCCAATATTAATTTGTATAGTTGTTGTATTGATACTGGGATCCTAGAGAATTGTAGTCCTTATACCTACTAGTTCTTTTTCGGACATCCGTCGGCCATTTTCTGTTACAGACATTATGTGTATATCCACGCATTATTTGACAATATGTCCTGTCCTCTTAAAATAGGGTTTTCTCGTCATTGATTATTGGTTACGTTATCAGTAAATCAACAGGCTACTGACATGATTCGAGACGTGGGAACCACGCTATCACTGTGTTCTTATCAGACTGTGTAGGGGCGGCGTATTCTGAAGTTGAGGGAAGATAAGTCGTTCCTCTTAATATGTGTGTAGGTAATTCCTTACGCCCAGCGGCACCTATTCAGGCGAACTCCTCCGGCTTGACGGTGTCATAGATACCTACTAAGGGCCCTTATATGTCGCCGCTTACAAACCGGACATTAACGCGTACGTGTCGTGCCCGCATAGTCATCGCGTAGCAACCGGACAGAAAACGTGCAGTCTAGTGCGACAAGATTACTGTCCGGGGACTATGCGGACGCTGCGCGTTTGTATACAAATAATAAAATAAGCTGTCTGTTATTAGTATCTAAACCAAATTGTATAAACATTTGGGACAAATCGTGCAGAAATCGTGTGCGTCAGTTTGCGCTGGCTTACCTATAGGTACGATGCTACGTTCTGAGAATACCACTCGGGGCAGTACCAGCTGGTACCTCCCGAAACGTTGGCTTTACAAATTCAATATCAATATTGTCATAATTACCCAGTTTCATCCACGTGACACTGTAGCAAATCACTAAAACTGACGTCATTAGCCCGTTATTCCCAAAGACTCACTGTTTCAACAAAAACTTCTTCAGTTTATAACAGTAGTGCAAGAAACTTCCACTGTCAAAAAGACACATTAAAAACATAACAATGATTTTCATACAAATTCATCTGTTAGTACAATCGTCGACGAAAGTGATGAAAGCAATTTATATCTAAGTGAATATTTTCGACTCTATCACTTCGGAATATGGTTGATATTTTTTATGTTTAGAACGTGTTCGTACAACTTATAGTGCTGGTTGTACAATGGCGTGCTCCATCCACGCGCCGAAGCCATAAAACAATTTTAAAAGTAATAGTTAAAATATAAAATAATACAAAATATGATTCTTTACGGATTGTAACGTTGGGACATTGTGGGGACAATAGTTTCGGAAGGCTTTTGAAGCTAAGGGTACGCCTTCTTGGGAATTATTTTTTAAAGTGACGACCGTATTTTAAGGTGTCTTGCACAAATTAACAATGTTATTCACTGAATTTTGACTGAAGTACGAAACATTGATAATCAAATTAGATTTCAATAATAAATTTAGTTAAGATTGAATAGCAATACCTGTTATATTCTCAAATAAATGTGTAATTAACCATAATATGTGTAATGGACCATAAATCGAAGACAATTTCATCATTTAAACGTATCTATCTTAATTTAGTACGTAGTCAACAGAAATAATAAAAAATCAAACTCAAATAACGTCAGTGTGGCAGATTGAAGTATTTCTTTCGCTTTTAAGATATACGCACCTATTATTTTTTACTACTTATTCCATTTAGCAACGAGCAGACGTCGTCAAATAAAAAACTAACAAAACCTGTTGTTCACTTCAAAAACACGTACTTTTTTATTTAAATTTGAGCAATAGAATGAAGCGTTAAAAATGGCAATTTGGTAAAGAATTTGCCAAACAATCAGTAATGTCGGTTTCCGATTCTCAGTAGGTCGCCATTGTAACTTTCATTTTTAAGACCATTTATTTTTTATTTTTCGCCACGCGCCCGCAAACATTTTTAAATATTTGCACGCGTAATAATTTTGACTCGTCAAGCGAGAGACATAGGTAATAGACGTATTTTTTCATTTCAGTTTCTTTATGCTTTTCTTACTGTGATTTTATTTGCTAAAACGTTTTAAAGGAGACATGCAAAAACAAACTGCGATTTCCAAACCGCCTACCAAGCGTGATTATGGCAAAATCTTTCTCTGATGTGAAGGAGGCTCACGTCCAGCAGTGGGCTGTTACGGGCTGTTGACGTTATGCACAAATAAATTACACAAATATCTAGGCGTTGCAGGATATATAGCCTTATTTGTAACTGGTGTAGAAATCCGACGGAACGAGTGCATTAAAAACAATGAAAACAAGGATAATTCAAAAAACACTTGACATAAAAGTTAGTAAAACAACCTAACAGTACAATCGCTAACATAAGTTAAATATAACAGTTTACGCTTTCGGTAAAAACGAACGGCAAAGCAGCAGCGGGAGACTCGCGAACAAAACACTTCCAATGCACGACCTAATACGCGTTAAATGCACCAAATCACTATTTGTACATTTCATATAAACAGAGCGACCGACCGTGTCTCTGGATACATTATCTGCGAACAATGTAGACAAAGAAGGGCAATAACTGGCCAGTGTTTTGACGTATTGTTTAGAACGGAAAACCATTAAAAATTTATTGACCGAAAACTAAGAGATTTTTTCCACGACTGTACTTAGAATTCGCTTGGTCTCCGCTATTAGTGTTAAAAGTCGTGACTTTGTTGTATTGTTTGGGTGTTTTATTGGTAAAAATGCAACATTGTACAATATTTTCCAAAGTAATTTGTACAGGTAGATAGGATAGGCACCGTTTATGTAGAATATCAGCCTTGTACTTAGGTGGACATTTCAGGTTATAGTTTTTCAATTATCATTGTTAAGATTACCAAAAATTGCTTGAATAGTCCAATCTTTGTGAAAACCTTAGTGTGGATTTCTTTCGGGTAATCCAGAAGAGTTGAAGAGAAACAGCATGAACAATTGCAATCATACATATATAAAGCTAATACCTCAGTTATTAATAATAATGTTCGATCCATATTTCAAAAACCTAAAGGCCAATTTCAAATCGCGATAAACCGCTCTTCCACCCCTCTTGAGCTGAGCTCAAAATACACAAGTGAGTTAGGTATACAAGTGAGAATGGAATTTACTGCGAAACAGTTTTTGGATGTGATTTTCCTGTTTTTTATACTAGATACCTACTCAGTGACAAACGAACAGATTTCCGTATAGTATAGTAGTTGGAAGCGGTATAGCTAGTGTCAAATAAGAAGGGACTTGGTGGGTCACGTGGCTCGACTTGCGCTGCATAAGATTACCTGCGCGAAATCCCCTGCACTGCCATTTGACAAGTCTCTTCTTTTGTGACGCGGGTTTTAACTGTCGATTATAGGGTCAACAAAAATGCAGGTGCATTGACACTGTGAGGACTAAGATGATATGCCTCATCGTACTGTACGATGCTGTATCTCCTGGTGCTCTAAGTACCTACATACTGTATCATCATCATCATCATCACAGCCCATAACAATCCACTGCAGGACTTCGGGCCTCTTCCACGAAAGGGGAGGTCATTGCCATAATCCCCACGCTTGGCAGGCGGGTTGGAGATCGCAGTGCAGTTGATGTAAATCTACCCAGAAAGATGCTGCTGCCCATCTTTTGGATTTGTCCCTTAGTCGCCTCTTACGACACCCACGGGAAGAGATGGGGTGGTGCTATTCTTTGAGGTGGCGGCACCACACACCACATACTGTATGAGAATACCCATCTATTCGCAATGATGGCAAAAATATATATCTAGATCGAGGTAGTCATCTTGAATGAGGAATGCAACTGCGCAGTAGCCACTTTATATTCAAAAGTGTCTGCGTACACCTTTAGCCAAAGATGCCCTAGAACAATTCATACACCTTTACCAACTCGTATATTTCGATTTTATGTATAGTCTTGATCACGGTTACTTCAGTAGTTTCCGAAATGGGTGCACACATACGTTGCATAGACGACGATTTATTACTCGAAAATTCGACCTACCGTTTTTACAGCCATGTCACCCTTTCAGTGTTTACCATAAATAAAATCGATTCACCATCCTCTCGGTTTACGATCGAGAACAATTAGTTCTAGCCTTTTTTCTTATAAGAGGCGCATTAAAAACTTTATAGTCCGATTTACCTAAACAAGTTTTGTCACTACGCTACCCTTTGATTTTGGATGTGTTGGTGCAAAATTAATCTTACACTTGACTATTCGAATTTCGACTCTATTCACATTGTCTTACGAGTCTGTTAGACTGCCTCTAGAACTTGGCCGATCACAGCATAAGGTGCACATGATTGACATTTTAACGATGGAATCCCGAACGAAATTTTATAGTTGGACGAATTCGCGGAACCGTTTGTTTCCGTTGTAAAACCCTCGCGTAGGTGTTTTATAATGCATTTTGTTAATTTTACACCCGAACCTGTGACAGATAACAGTTGACACATAAAAAACCTTTTTATTGCAAACCGTGTCGCGAGATAAGGGCATATGTGTGTGGTTTTTGAAGAGTTGAATTTTATAGTGTCGTTGTAAAACCGAGGAAAGCTTTTAAAATCAAGCTGTTAGTTGGCGAGCTTCGGGGCGATATCGCTAATCGCAGCACTTCAGTGCGACCCAATAGCAATAATAATGTTTTTACTTTACAAACGGTAAATTATGCACTTGCGAAGTTGCAATTTTAAATGGAATGTTTTGAGAGAGGCATCTGCATTTTAGTAGTGTCTGCTAATCGGGCTAGCCCTCGTAAAAAAATTTTAGTTAATTCAATTCAATTCAAATTAAATTCAAATGCTTTATGCAATGTAGTTCAATTCAATATTTACTTAGGTATTGAAAGTCACATCAACCATAAATTAAAAATAAACTATGAGTACTATGAGTATTTGGCGCAACAAGGACAACTACGCAAAGACTATGTAAGGTCACTCATGGCCCATATGCACTTAAATCCAGACCTGTAAGTTATTATTTAAAAACCGATTAATATACCGATGAAATCACCAACCTCCAACAATACCACGTATTTAAATCGAACTACCATCCAGTACTTCCATTTTCAATTCATAATTACGAAAAAGAAGTCGCTACTGACGACCTGAGTGGTTCAGTGGTCAACATGCCAGTCAACCACGCAAGAGGTCCCGGGTTCGATTCCCGGCCGGGCAGAAATTTAAATGATGAATTTTAATTTCTGTTACGGGTCTGGTTGTTCTATGTATAATAAGTATGTATTTAAAAAAGTATATAAGTAGTATATCAGTTAGCTAGCACCCATAGTACAAGCTTTGCTTAGTTTGGGGCTAGATGGCGCTGTGTGAATTTGTCCACGATTATTTATTTATTTTATTTTATATTCTCCTACAGTGAACAGCTCCAATAAATAAAACTGAAAAAAAATCCAACCACTCAAGTAGCATCATAGCTTAATCATTGCCCTGTATGGGACTACTTAGAATTCTTCTGAAATGTGAACCACATGTCATCTCGCTATTACACGTCTTATCTTGTGACACCGAATGCTAGATAAAGCCACTTTACGCTTGACGACTTTCGGAGAGGAGGATCCTTGTAATGGATCCTTTCAGCGGATGCAGTGCTTGATTTGCCTTGAGTCTTGCATACAACTAGTGGTTTCACGTACACCTACTTTACGCCTAGCTATCCCTTTTCTCTTGCTTATAAACCTTCCTCTTGACTCACTCTATATGCTGTCGAAAACCACATTAAAATCCGTTGCGTAGTTTAAAACATCTAAGCGTACATCGATACACTCGTGGATGTCTAGGGACAGACGGCGGGAAGCATCTTTGTTTTATACTGTGTATTTATAGACAGAGTATTTTTTTGACATGTTCATTCTTGCCTTTGTATAAGACTTTACAAAACCCTTTATTTTAATATAGGTACCTACATGAAACACATCGGAAAACGGGGCTGGGCGGACGTTCCACCTTTATGTCGCGGATTATTTGATTCTATTTTTTATTATTTGGTATCTACAATTCATACATTTAGGCTGCATGCAACAAAAATGCAGAACCGCAGATGATGAAATTGCCTGTAATTTGAAATGGAGCAGGTTAGTGGAGATATAAAACTTCAACGATACCCATATTTAACTGCTGAACTCAGCGGCTGTAGAACCCCTCCATCCCTTACAAAGCACTTCATTTCGGTCGCAGCCCTCTTGAAAGTGTCCGATAAAGGAGTGAAAATGTTCACAGGGTAGGTGTCGCTTTTTGTAAGAGCTTTTAGAAGTGTCTATTTTTAACACTCAGGGGTTCGCCGATTATTTTAGCAGCTTTTTGTGGAACGAAGTGGAATTGAAAGTTTATGTGCATATTTTTAAAACTGAATAATAATGTGGGCTAAGTGAGATCAGCATGTACAAATATGTATCCTGTAGTGACCATTAGTTGGTGTCCACGCTAAGTTTCGAAAGAACTTTTCTCGCTCGTACGATTCGGATGTGGAATGAGCTCACAGCCACTGTGTTTTCTTTGGACAATGTCATGGGATCGTTCAAGAGGTGTATTAGAGGTTTTCTTAGAGGCGGGCAACGCATTGATAATGCTCCTGGTGTTGCTGATGTGGCTGCCTCTGGTGTATTATAGGCGGCGGTGACTACTTTCCATCAGGTGGCCCGATGGCCTGTTTGTCTACCGTGTAACATAAAAAAACTTAGTAGAAAGTTAGGCACTGCAAAAATAATAAATGGATAGTTAATCTAGATATTATAAATTATACTAAAATATTTTTATGCAATATTACAATTAGATAAATTGTCCGTAAAAATAGCAAATTACGAAATTTCCATACCTACAGACAATCCATAACACTACTAAACAAAGGTATATTTTAATGTATGCGAACTTAATAAACTAAACTAATAAAAAATCTTACGTAACTACTATAGGTATTCAACTAAACTATATCAAAGCCAATGAACAGAGTTTCTACTATGGCAGTTAATAGCACTGCAGGGCGGCAGCACCGATAACTGGCCAGATGTCAGAACTGATGCGATCTGCAGCTAGTACGCCCACCGATCTGATTACTGTATAAAAGCCAAACGTTTAGTTCGTTTTTGGAATAACCAGTATGATAGCTACTAAGTACTTCCCATATACCTAGTCTTGCCATAAATATTGTAATAAAGAAAAAAAAAATTCTGTTGCAAATAACATTTATTACTTTTACAAGTTTAATACGTAAATATAAAACAATTTAAAATATAAAAAGCTTATTCGAAGTGGTCTCCATTGGCTGCAATACAGTCCTTTAAACGTTGAGGCCAGTTATCAATAGAAGCACGCACTCTTTCCATGGGAAAATTCTTCACTGCCAATCGTATGAATTGTTTTAGGGACTCCAAATTATCATGGCGTTTAGAGCAAGCCGTACTCTCTAAATCTGACCATAAATCATAATCCAGCGGATTAGAATCGGGACTAGACGATGGCCAGTCTTCAGCTCTGATGAAGTCGGAAACGTTCGATTCCAACCAAGACTGCGTGGACCGAGCTTTGTGACCCGGCGTCGAGTCTTGCTGGAAGGACCATTCTTGGTTATTGAACATGGTGTTCTGTTACCTTCTCAAGAATGGTATCTTGATACACTTGTGCCAATGTTTTGATACCATTTTCACAAAAGTGTCAGTCACTCCTTCATAGCTAACACCCCACCAAAATATCACTGAAGTCGGATAATGCCCACGTTGTACTTTGTCGACTAATTGGGAAGCTTTCTTAGAGCTTTGAGCAAAAATACGGTCATTTTGTTTGTTAAAATGTTGCTCAATTGTAAAAATTTTCTCATCCGTAAACAAAATTTTTCTGTGACCTCCCTTTGCGTACCGCTTCAGTAGTTGTTTCGATTTTACCACCCTATTCTTTTATAAATTATCAGTTAAGAAATGACCAGTACGTCTCTTATAGGCTGCAAGTCCTAAGTCATCTTTTAAAATACGCGACATGGTTCTAGGTGCTATCTTCATATCCCGAGATAAAATATTTTGCTTTCGGACAGGATTTCTTCGAATTCTTTCCTTTACTGCATTTACCACCTTTATCGTACGAACACTACGTGTCACAAACAGAGGAGGTCTCATTGTACCTATTAATAGCCCGGTACACAAACATTTGACTAATACCAAGCGTATGGAGAGTTTTAAAAATTGCATTTGGCTCCATACCTACTTTATGTAATGCAATCACAGCGATTCGGTTCTCTTTATCACCCCACTCCATTTTAATATTGCAAAATATTGTACAATGTATTGGCGCCAAAATAAGAAAAGACAATGAAAAATCATATAAAAATTACAGATTTCAAATTCAAATGTAGTATTTTGTTTATTTTTAATTGTAACAGTATTTATGGCCAGTCTAAGTAAATATGATCATGTTGATAGTGTCCCGGTTGTGCTTTCCCGGGGTCCGCCTTGACCATCCAGGATTTGGTAGATCAGGTAATTACAGTGTAGCGACTGCCATGTGACCTCCGTGACCCTGTCAACAGTGGAACATCGCCAGATTTGATCATGGTTACATATTCAATCGACTGAATTTATATCTCCTGACTTCCCCTATGTAGGTATATCTCCTTTATTATACGGTTCAGTGAAAAAAAACGGCGAGGAAAGAAAATAGTAATAAGTAAAGGAATTATTCCCTTTTGCGACCAACCAAAACCACTTTCAGATGTGCAGAGACAACGTCTCCATCGTCTGAGAAAGAAAGAAGCCCTAAAGAAGAACACCATATCGAACCAGATTGGCAAAAATGCCTGGTGGCAAATCACACATACACATCATCCGGCCCGCCTAAAATATGTTCGAATGTAATTGCGATGGACGAATCGAATTCACGAAAATATAGCGATAGTAGGATGAATTCTAGCTACTCCAATATTTTTAATAATTACTACAAACAATAACTAGTAATTATCAAAGTATATTTGTTTCAAACTAAACTCGCGTGCTTTACACATATTACTGTATAAGACTATACATATAATATATAAGACTTGCACGCGACATACCTTTTCGATTTGTTTTGGTACACCGTCGGGAAAATAAATCGAAAAGGTATGTCGCGTGCAAGTCCCGTCTTATATAATAATAAATCAAAGTATAGTATTTAATATTATAGCGTTACGGCTAACTAAGACACTTCTAACAACGGCTCTATGCTAATTGAACGCACTGCGTTCAACACAGCTATATTAATTTTGGTAATTTTTATTTACGCATAGGCATTATGCACTGTGATCACCACTCAAGTTTTGATAGTTGGAAACTTGGAACCCTGAAAATCAATTACGTCGTTGAGCAAAGGACTTTATACTATGTAAGAATTGTAATAATAATAATGTTTATGACATCTAAATTTGTAATTAACTCCCTTGGACTAAATGCATTAATGTGTGTAACTAACCTCATGACATTAAGATTGTGATATCCTTTATCTGTTGTAACATTATTTTAAGAATAATGACTACTCAAGAATTTGATGACATTTGACGTGTAAATTTATGTTTATCAAAATAAATGAATTGAATTGAATTGAATTCTGTAAAAAAAACTCGACTTAAGAATCATAAACAATTAATCGAAGAATCGTAAATCGGAATTATAAAATAAAAATAACGTAGTAACATGCTCTTTGCATCGTTGCATGCAGACAATGATTTTGGACCATAGAGAAAAGCTGCAACTAGCTATTTAACTGTAGTTTAACTGGGATGTTGCTCTGACCGAGCACTCCATTCCTCTACATTTTAATAATGTAATATCCCAGTAACATTGCAACTACATTATACCATTTGACACATTGTGGCACAGGGTATCACAATCGATACCCTGTGCGCGCACTGTGAGATCTCATAGTAACATTTCTGAATAAGCCAGAAAAACACGGAAGAAAAAGTGACGTGAGTAGCGGTCTGTAATACACAACTCATAAAATATATTTTTTGCGACGGCATCATTTCACGACTTATTTGCTGCCGCTCAAACCAAAAAAGCACGCTTCGTCGAATTTTTCGCTTTCGTACTAACGAAAGTCCTTTCGCATTCCTTTGAACGCGTGTCAAATTCCAACCTGTCGCATATGGGAGACATTTTTTCTAATTTGCGCGTGGGGATAGTTTTCTGGAATTTTTAGCTTTTTATACGCTGTTACAGCTACCGTGGTACACATTCGCTAATCGTAGACATGTGTCGATGTCAAGCTCAAGTGGTTACGAATTTGTGTCTTTGATTTTATTTATAGGTATGTGAAGAGGCGTGGGACATAAATTGACATGTGCACGTAGACGAAGTGGCGAGAAGAGGCTACCTCTGAAAAAAAAAGGCGGAATTTTAAATATAATTGAGACTAAACTATATTTCAATTAATGTCCCATGCCATGCCATTGGATGGTCAAGGTATTTTAAGGATGAGTTGATTTGTCGACCTCAAAAACATGTCCACGTAGACGAAGTAGCAGAACCTGTATTAGTAGCTTAAAAATTCAGGTCCCATGTCCATCCAACTTCGCTTTACCTGTTCTTGTGACTTTCCAGAACCACTTTTCTTTCTGAGCTCTCATTTGCTCAAACTTTCATTCTCAGTTGCAACGGTTTCGGCTATGTGTTTATCAGTCAGTCTTTACTATAGTATAATTTAGATGCTATAGAAACATTGGTCCTTTGTAAATGTATCCAAGTATAACGTCATAGTTCAATAGCGTCGTATTCACGCATATTTATCGGCGACATTGTCACCGAGGCGTCCTGCTAGGCTACAGTTAGAACGCTGCTTGACCAATAATTAGTTTGGTGACGGGCTTTTTCTGCGGTGCATTGAAATGGTCACAACATGGCAGGCACGCTTACGGGCCACGCGTCATTGTCCGCTCGACACGGTAGATTTGACACCGCAGTTTGTCAAAATTTCGGTTTCCATTTCTAAGAACGGCTCCATTTCGAACATTTGTCCCTTGTCATGTCTAATTCAGGGCCCGTTATACAAAACACTCTGTTGGAACACGGAACGCGTCGACAGTTACCCTCAGGATTTTTTTATCCGATACCTTTATGGGAACCAATAAATATTTCAAAACTGGAGCATTTTATAAGAGCGGACTTCCATAGTAGTTAATAACTGTTCTTACTTTCAAACGAGGCGTTTGTCCCATTGTTTTGTGAATGCCCGAATTACGGCTTTGTGCCACGGTTTATAAAATTTCGCTTTCTAGGGTTGGGTATTTTTTTTAAACATGACTAATTTCGTTACTGCATTCGGAAGACGAAATTTTCTAAGAATTTACTGTAGGTAATGAACGAGTTAGGTAGGTAACTGTGAAAAGGCAAAACCACTTTACTTCAGCTACTGGATCTTATCATGATATCATGCAACGTGAATTCCTAAAATGTAACTTTTAGGAAATCACGTTGCAAGATTTCATGCAGATAACGTTTACTGCCCGCGGCTAGGCCCGTGTGAAATTCTGTTATGAATTAAATGTTATCATTTACATTTTCATTTTCATTTTCATCGATGTGCTAAACCCCCGATCATATACATAACTATTACATTTTTTTAATGTAGGTACCTACAATTGTGTAAGATCATTTTGTTGTGTTGTGATTACGCAAGTGTTGCTAGATCCCGTCTGCTTTCGGAATGCGCAAACAAATGCAAATACATATTTTATAACATTTTCTATGAAAATATCACACTAGTAAAATCGATAATATGTATTCAGTAATACGTCATTTTACTAACACTACTAACAAGACTAACACCTATTTATTATTCAAAATAGATTCATTGGTCTATTAAATACAGAATGTATTCGTTATCAACCTTTATGCCCATTTTCAACATAAGTAAATTAACCTCCTTAAATATAAATAAGTTACTAACGCAGTGCGAGGGGTGCCTGATGACCTGAAATACAGGCTTTTTGCCTAGCTTAGGCATCAGTCTCCAACACTTATATCTAAGAAATTAGCTTAATGTGATTTGTAATGGGAGACTTCTAAAAATTATTAAGTCTAAATGTTTCGGAATCGATGAATGAAGAGTCAAATAAATAACTAGCAAAAAATATATTTGCAAAAACCAAACCTACCTTGCAAAATCGGTAACTGGATCGGGTACAATTGTCTGCGTAAGTCCAGTAGTGCCCACTAAGGCTTTACTGAGAAATATTTAAAGTCCCCAATGAAGAGAAAGACCAAACCTTGGAAATTCCTTTAAGAAGAATATTTAAGGACACGAAGGTGGACAAGGAGTGAAAGTTAATCAATAGGCATCCTTTCTCTCATTGTGATTTTAATAGACCGTTGCAAATGTCTGTATAGAAAAATTTCACTTTTACATTCTAATTACCCTTTCTTCAATAGAGGGATGGGACAAAATAGAATTTATGAGCTGAACCGTTTCGCGCAAAGGGTAATAAAGTCAACAAAGCGTTTGACTACGGTCTGCTCCAAATGAATGCAACTCTTTTGGGTAGGTTGCAGTCATTTAGCGGTGCCTTTAACAGCATTGTAGCGAAATGAACCGTTCTCAACAGCTTGTGTCGATGCGGCAAGAGTGTGACAGCGAGGAAACTTATGACGACATTTTGTTCAACAAGAATTACTGTGTTGCAGTCAATATTCAACCATACTGCTATGGTTTAAGAGATATTTTTATTGGTCGTTGTTTCTGGAATGGCTAGATAATTTTGCGCGCTTTCACGTATATTGCGGACAGTTATAAAACGTTCATAGGTATTGTGGTGTCGCAAACAATTTTGTGTGCTTTTTGCGAAACCCTATTTAGCAATATAAACGAGAAAAGGGTTATCTTTTGTTACGTCTTTTTCAAACATTGCGTTTTCAGTTTTTAAAAGGATGTCGTTCGGCAAAGTATTAGCTAATGGATTGTAATTGTAATGCACGTATATCGTACAACAATATAAAATTGTTCTTGCACTCTATTTTACTATAATTTATTTTATTTTTTAACTTACTAGAACATAGAACACTTATAAAACTAAATAAAACAATACAACAATATACAATACAATAATAATTTAACTAAATAAAACTAAGAAACCAATCTATTAAACCGCTGCCTTTAGACAACGTACGCCAAATGCCTGGCGGCATTACCATTGCATATTTCAATATTTAACTTTATATTTTACTAGTTTTCTGCCGGCGGCTCCGTCCACGTGGACTACACCTACCAAATTTCATCCAAATCTGTTCATCCGTTACATCCACAAACTTTCGCGTTTAAAATATTAGTGAATTGCATTTTAATTCAACATGGTAATCTTCTGCTTCTGGTTAACAGGGTCACGAAGATCAGATATCAGTCGCTCCGCTATAATTACCTGATCTGCCAAATCCTGAATCATGGTCAAGCCGGACCCCGGGCCCTCGCACACGAGAGCACAACCGGGACATTACCAAGATGGACAGCTCCAACTGGCTGGAGGTTGGAGATCGCTGAGTAGAAAATACATTAACTACAGAAAACGCTATTCTGCTCTACAGAGGTATAAGCTGTAGGCTTTTTTTATACCACTATTAGCTGTAGGCTAATTACGATAATAACGCTGTTGCCAACAATTATTTGATTTCAATGATTAATTTGCGATTTCGAATCATCGATTTCAAGGGTTCAGTTGCTAAAAAGGTCCATTGCAATAAACTGAAACGATTAAATCGATGAAACTATTAAAGTAATAATTTCAATCATTGAAATCAGAGAATTGTTGGCAGCAGCAGTACGCGTACTTGTGGCTCGACGACTTTGCTCGCTTGTGTGTCAGCCTAAGTACGCGTACTTTACCGCCGAGTAAGTTTGCCGGCGATCCAATATGTTTGATTATCGCTCGTAGCTCGCGGCTCGATTGTTTTTTGTACTGTATCTCGTGCAGTTGTGTTTTGTGCATAAAATTAGTTAAGTTTAATTAACCTTATGGTTTTCTGTTTCGAAAGTGACTGATTTTTGAAGCTATTGACTCGAAATATGTACAGAATTCTGAAAAATCGAGCTGAATAAGTTCGTGAACTTAAAAAGCGCATACTTTTAGTTTGTACTTACGTCTATCGACCATGTCGAGCCGAGTAAGTTCGCGAACTTAAAGACCGCGTACTTTGAGCTCGTACGTGTGTCGCCTACTTTTCAGTGTGCGCGAATGCACGGGATCCAATTGGCAATATTTGAGTGGCGATTGATGCGTCCGTCAAATAACGAACGAAACTGACCAATCATAGAACCGTATTGAACGCAGTGCTTTCACTTAACAGACGAGCTCTGTAAGAAGACATAGTAAAGCTACTTTACTTAAACAAGTTATTTGTGAACACGTGTGTTCAACTATGACGTAAATGAGGTTGTACTCACAATGTACGATTATGAACTTACCTAATCTGCGGGCATTTTTCCCAAGTACATGGTATTCTGGTTATTACTTGGTAGTCTATCTACTCTCGTGCAGTATAGTGAAATCTCTGACACTGTGGATGTTTTGATATAGTAAGAGTAATAAACGGAGGAATCCTATCCTTGGTATTAATATTTCGACCGCTATCCTACTAATTCCGATGTGAGCCCTTTCAATCCAAGACAGGCAAACAATCTGGTTACAGCCAACAGACTGCTGGTAAATGGACAAATGAAGACAAACAATTGTAAATACGATAGTTCGTGAATTGTAAATACGATAGTTCGTAAGGCAGGATGTTTGGATGGATGTTGTAATTCTTTCACGGAAAATCTACTGAAAGCATTTTGAGGACATTTTGCAATGTTGTAGCTTATATCCCAGAATAAAACAAAGCCAATCATTTGTCTTTAAATTTAATGTAATACCCGAAGGTTACGGCACAACCAAATTTCAAGCGGATGAAGTCTTTGGCAAAGACTGGTAACCAATTAAATGTAACTGTACCTGTATGTTTTTCCTATAGAGTATAACATGGAGTTCTTACAACCAAACGTGCAAACGTCCATAGGCTGTGGCGACTGCTTACCATCAGGCAGGCCATAAGCTTCTTTGCCACCTTAGCAGTATAAAAAACTTACCTAATAGCTTTTGCAATACAACAACACACAATAAAACAATTTGAAAATAACCCGTTACTCTTAAACAGAATTTGTTTGCTATTTACGTTTGCGTTGCAGATTGCCTTATTGTGTTTTATTGGCAAAAGCCCTTTTTAGACCTTTTTTGGCGAAAGGATTGCGCAAAGGGTTGAACGGTACTTTTACGATTTCGCTTTGCTGTTTTTTAAAGTAATTATCAATACCCTTGCCTTTTTCGAACAACAATGGCTAGCGGGCTTTTGCAAAAGAAATTATGTAATTGTTATATAGCACAAAGTTTGCTATTACGAACAGTATGGACCCGGCGCGACTTCGTTCGCGTACACCTACTTTATCTATTGTTGGAAACCGCATTAAAATTGCGTACCTAGTTCGAAAGATCTAAGCGTACATAGATACTTATATACATAGGGACGGACGGCAAGAAGCGACTTTGTTTTATAGTATGAATAGAAATCAGTTTTTCTTTATACGTACGTTACCTACCAAGTCCGTTTCCCAATAACTAGTTTAGCCTAGGCTGAACTGTTTGTGAATAAATTTTCAAGACAATGGTTAGATGACTTAAATATTGGCGATAGGATTCGATTAGATGGGTTTATAATGTGACAACATACAACGGGGAGTTGTATTTTACAACATTAACATAAATTATCATCATGGTCACCATCGTCTATCCCGGCTTATACCAGGGTCCGCTTTCCGACCTTTCTTCCTCCATGTCGCCCGGTCTTAGCATCCTCACGTCGCAGTCCCAGACCATGGCTCTCAAATCTGACACGATGTCAATCCACCGCTTCCTGGATCTCCCGCGGGATTTCTGTCATAATACCAGCAGGTTTAGATATCTGTTCCCCACCTATCCCTGAAGTCTTACGCAGGACGTGACGTTTATATAAATATCTATAAATAGTATAAAACAAAGTCGCTTCCCGTAGTCCGTATCAAACTTTTTTAACTACGCAACGGACTTTACTGCGGCTTTCAACAATATGTATATACATAATACATATAGTGATTCAAGAGGAACGTTTATAAGCAAGAAAAAAGTATATGTATATGTATGCGAACGAATTCGCCCCGGGTCCACTAGTAATATTATAAAACAGTCTTGCAAGCGGGGCACGTGCATTTGATAATACGAAACAATTGAAGTACGTGCACGTGCGCACCTCGCGCGCGGCTCGCAATTGCTGCAACGACGCATGCTAACGGTCCCATCGGTATGCTACCAGTCAATCCCGGCTTGAAGTCAAGGTCCACTTTCCTACTCTTTCTTCTCCACATCGCCCAGTCTTTATACATGCATCATCGCTTCTAAAGCCGTCGGCCCTCACATCCTACTTCGCAGCGATCTCTATCCATCGCTTTTTAGGCCTCCCCCGCGAACTCTTTCTCGATATTGGCTAGCTTAGGCAAATGTTTTCAACACAGCCCCGGAGTTTAGAGCAACGGTCAATCTTACTGATTACAATGAATTTACGTCGAGTCATTGAAAGGGGAAAGTTTCAATTTTTCTTGGTTTGTATATATTGCCATTGGTGGGCTGGTAGAGTAGAATAACACCCGTATTACTACTAGTATTACTACGAGAGCGTCGGTGGCCGAGCGGTTAGAGTATCCGACTCGTAAGCCAGAGGTCCCGGGTTCGAATCCCGCTCCGGCCATGTACCAATGACTGTATTCTGAGTTATGTACATTAGTTGAATACTAACCGATGCTCTTACGGTGAGGGAAAACTTTGTGATGAAATCTGCACATTCAGGCGACTGGATGTGTAACCATGATCCAATCTGGTCAGGTTCCCCTGGTAGCAGGGTCATAGAGGTCAGATGGCAGTCGCTCCACTGTAATAACCTGACCTGCCAAATCCTGGATCATGGTCACGGCGGACCCCGGGCCCTCGTGCGCGAGAGCACAACCGGGACATTAACGCCAAGATGATTTTTTACTACTAGTAAAACTTTACGTACTACTTCTCTTAGCGTTTCTATAGTACCTACTCTTAGCTCAACTGCTAATAGAACAGCTAATACGGCTTGTCGATTTTGTTCATTTTAATGATCGAAGCCCACTTTTAAATTTGTCTCTTTCTATAAATGACCTGATGACCATTCTAGTACTTATTGTCACTCGGAACCCTGTGACATTAAGTACTAGAATGGTCATAGAATACAGGCCCAGAATACAGGTGTATATTAGTACCTCGTTAACACTGAACGTTAACTGCGTTTGTTGTTGAGATTGCGAGTTGTAAGTACTTCGGAAGCTCAATATCCTTAGCATTGAAACGTCCTAATGAGTCAACATCTGTTTGTTAAAGAATCGGTAAGTTCCATGTCCTTTGAATAGCCGTTTGCTACCTTCGTTTTGTGAGTGTTTGTTGATACCCGTTTACACTAAGAACCCGTTGTGTCGGCAAACATCAAAGCTGTAATTGGTCTAACGGAAAGAAAGTAGCCAGTTAACGGACAAAAGTTTTGTTAGCGCAATAAAACTCCCATAATATTTAACAGTTAATAGAAGCTTTCTCGTAGCTCTGTTTCAGCATGTGGACGGTAGAAAAAATGGAACGGTAATTTTTGTTCCTTTTTTTATGGTGGACGAGAAATTTTTATAAGCGTAAACACCCATTTCGCGATCCCGAAAAAAGGTAGAAAGGTAATTTGCATAACGGTGGGATAGGAGAAAGACTTTTTTGCGCAATTTTTGGTGTAACGGGACTAAAGAGTGGAGAATGGAAAGATTACCTATGTAGTTGTGAAATATTTATTGGTGTGGTCTGAACCTCGCTAGATGGATCCATTAATCGTTTAGACTCTATATTATAGATTAAGAAAAAGGTCATGGAAGTTGTATATATTTTTATTCTTTGTGGCAGTAGTAAGTATCACTATTTTGGACTCTATCGATAATATGATAACATCGTCTACGTACCTTTGCGTTTCGTTCTCCATTTTGCGCCCGTATTTATTTTATGATCTTTCTGCATCATTTCTTAGCAGGAACTTTTTAAACTATCACTACACGTCGAATATACAAACAACATACATACTGGTCAAATTTTTGTATGAATAAATTGACATTGGTTTACCATTTTGGCTTTGTGGTGTCTGGCAGAGTAGAATTGCACCAAGCCCTCACACTTGCCAACACACTCGTGGGTGTCGTACAAGGCGACTAATGTTTTCGTGGTAAAATATCTAGTCTCCGTAGGCTGGAAAATAGGCGGCAGCATTTTTAATTGTTATATTTATAACACTGCGATATCCAACCCAAGCGTGAAGATTATGGCAAAAACCTCCCCACCCCTGGGAGAGGCCCTAAGTCCTGCAGTGGACTGTTATGAGCTGTGATGATGATGAACCATTTTGATATTCGTGGCCTAATGGCTAGCTAACGAGCACAACTCGTAAATGAGAGGTACCGAGTGTGATTCTCAGTACTGACTTTATTGAAGTGACTGAACATGTGACTATAACTGAGTCTGGTCAGGTTCCCCTGTTAACATTACTTGTTCTGTCAAATCCTGGATCATGGTAAAGGCGGATCAACACAACCGAGATACTTGTTGAAGCCGAAGTTGAATATTTTTTTTATTTTTAGGTTGATACTTACAATTAACGTAACGTCATGACTTCTGCGGTAGGTCACAGGGTTGTGAGAGCAAAATGCTTAACCGATACACAGATACCTACCGCAGAAGTCATGACGTTACGTTAATTGTAACGCTTTCCTATTTCTCTTAGTCTACTTCGCTAGATCTTCAGCTTCGTTGATGGTGAACTCGCCAACAATCTAATTGATCAGCATGTCATCCTGACAAATGTATATTTACTTAGTCGACTTCGTAAGTACATCAGCACGTACAATTTCTTCTACCTTCGTTTGACGCTATAAAAAACAGGCCGACAAACATTTTTATGCAATTTTTAGCCTTTTACATTGCAAAAAGTTGACACTGGAGGTTCTTTAAGGCAACGCCGCTCTGCGTCAAAGGTGCCGCCACTGTATTTGGGAGCTGCGCTTCGGAAGTGCAATAATATAACGCAACAGTAGGAGACAATTGCCTTATTGTTGGGGACAAATGGGGACATTTATTAGGGACATTGTTTGTCTTGTCCTGCCTGTTCAAATTGTTTTAAAGGAGCCGATGACCATTTTTTGCTAAATACTGGATGCGCCTCGACACCCCCGGAGATATGCTAAACTGGCATGGCACCAGAAATGGATTATGATAAGTCGCTACAGTTTTGGTAATAAAATGTTTTTCGCTTTTGTACCTGACCGATTTTATGTGTCTGAGACACCTTGGTGAGAATCGTATCTTCCGTTTCCATCGCGTTTATGAGGGCACTGGCGCCTTCCTGCCCAAAATTATTATCAATTGCTTACTCTGTCTGGTCTAAATGTGCTGAACATCATTTGACCACTTAGCGAGTAATTCACGCACTAACTATAGGGCTTAGCTGAAAATCAGCGCTGTGGTCTCACTGTCTATGCATTTATAATGTATATGCTAGAGATCAGCATAGCATATGCTTATTTGAGCTCTAGTTTGATGGGATGGGCGTGGGATGACACGACAATATTTAAACCTAATTTAAGTTAGTAAGAAATATTGAGTTGTTTATTTATATTGTGTAATTGCCAAATAACTATCATCATCACAGGCCGTAACAGTCCACTGCAGGACTTAGGGCCTCTCCCACGAAAGGGGAGGTTATTGCCATAATCTCCACGCTTGGCAGGCGGGTTGGTGATCGCAGTGTTTAAATATAAAATGCTGCTGCCCATTTTCGCCATTAGTCGCCTTGTACGACACCCATGAGTGTAAGGGGTTGGTGCTACTCTACTCTGTCAGACCAAATAACTATAAATTATCCATAATATCTAAAAATTATCCAATGCTGAAATTAGAAAAATAGCAATACGCGACGTATCTTACCATGTTTCAATTCCAACCTCTTTAGCAGCACCATGTTCGAAGATCTATTAAAGCTCGCCGCCCCAAGCATTGTCACCATGAAACTTCCTCCCAGCTTATAAGCGTATAATGGAACTAATTTGTTGTTCAAACAGGGGGCCCCATGTACACAAACATTCGTGTTACAAACTTACCAGTTGTACTCACGTGGACTCTATTGAGGTAGCAATAAAGTCCTGTTTGGTGCATTTATAACTCGCGTAGTGGTACGATACGTTGGTAATTGAAAACTGCAGGACATTTATTTGACGTGTACCGAAGGCAATTGTCGCTTTGGCTCGTTTTCGACACAAAGGGAGCAAATTAGTGTAAAGGAGAGCCGTGATTTTATCGCGAATTGTCGGATTTTACTCATCGACAAAGCGTCACGTTGTCGGGCGATTTAGGCTATCAATATCTTTTCAGTTTACTGTTATTGCTTTTTAATTGTAGCCAGATAATCCGGGCGAATAAACTGGATTTATCTTTCCAGGTTAAGGCTAGTATCGGTAGCCGAGTGGTTTGGCTCGAATCCCACTGCGGCCATGTTGTTTTCTTCAATTGTTCCCAGTAGTCCCCTCTAGCCCTGTCCCCCGGGGAGACAGCTGGGAATTGTCTTCCCAGTTGTCACCGGGGTGACAGTTCGTGCCGATTGTTCCCTTTGAAAGCTGAATGGAGGGGACAAATGGGAAGTATATTTCTCAGTTGTCACGGGGGGAGGTGACAATTGCTACGATTACTTCCCAGAAAATAAAAGAACATGTAACTTTTTCCATTAGATTTCAGCATTTTTATTTGTTGTGTTATATAGAATCAAATAAAAAACCAATATTATGTTACGCTTACTTATACATACAATCATTAATCTTATTAATACTCATCGTTTTTTGATAATTACAGATAACCACTAATATTAATAAAAATAATAATGTTTTTAAGAATGTCTAAAAAAATACAAAAAATCAACATTATGTTCCACTTGCTTACTTAAAGGTACAGTCATCAAACAATCACAGATATAATACTTATTAATAATTTGTTAATTATCACAGATAATCACCAATATTTACAATCATTTATTAGGAAACTAAATACTTACTAAGGTCATAAACTTAATGTCTAAGTGCTTCCAAAAAATGACCAACAGACATATCCCCTTGCAGAAATTCCATTTGCATTTCTTGTATGAACTCGTCCTTGAGTACATATTTCTTCTGCCTTTCTTTAAATATTTTTAATTTGTTTTTAATCATTGTGTGTCGAACTGTGAAAAATGATGCATCTTTTTGTATGATGTTAAGAAAATGAATGATGTTGGGCTTCTTTCTTCCTACTTCGCGATTCAATTTGTTGTGCCAGCCCTCCAAACAGTTAGTTGTGCGATGCTGACTTCCGTATACATTCCAAATTTGTATAAATTCTTCTTTTAACCATTGTTTTGTCATATAGGCTCGAAACTTTATCATGTCCTCTTCTTCTGTTTGTTTCCGTGTGATGTATGTACATAACAGTACGTACACGTAAGTACAATATTTAAATGCTAACCGATACTCTTTCAGTGAGGGAAAACATCGTGGTGAAACCTGCACATTCAGGAGACTGAATGATGCATGTAACCATGATCTAATCTGGTCAGGTTCCCCTGGTAGCAGGCTCGTGGAGGTCAGATGGCAGTCAATTCGCTGTAATTATCTGATCTGCCAAATCCTGGATAGGTGGACCCGGGCCCTCGTGCGTGAGAGCACAACCGAGACATTACCGCCACATTGATTATTTATCTTTCCAGGTTAAACTGTAACCAAACGTTTCGCTTCCACATGCGATCAGCTAAGAAATTGAACTCTCAGCCCTTGGTTCTGTTCTCTGAGCATCTAACCTGGACGTTTTTAAGGCAAAAGAGAATAGGATCTTCGTTCGCTATTAAGATCAATATCATCGCCTTCATCGTCACGTACCACCACATGTGATGGCATACAATTGCTTACCTCACAATTGAATAAAACCTTTCTATTGTTTTATGTTTATCAGTATCTTTGTTAGAGTAAGGTATACCACGTATAGAATTAGACCTGTTGGTATATTGCCTGTTTTTATTAATTGTCTTTGGCCATTGATCAGACAGCTGTATGTAAGTAGAATGAGGTATAGGTACAATAAACCGACAGGAAAATGCGGGTAACTCCCTACTAAGTTTAGATATACTTAAATATTATCTGGTGCAGAAAACTGCACCCATATCGGTCCATCCGGTCTATCGGTATCAACTTGATCGTATCAACTTTTAATTAATTCTTGATACTATCAATAATTAATTTAAAATAACGATGCCTAGGTATATATTATGTAACCTCTACTTCTACTCGTTCCCTAGTGCCGATACTAATAAAATACCATTTAAATAATAAAATATGCCACAAAACAGCAACTGCTCCCTTTATAGGAAAGCACTCAATGGTGTGATATGGATGCTGACAAATGCCACTTTGGAGGGTACAAATTTCAAAGCAATAGATCGATTTCGTATTGATAAGTGGACTTTGCACTACTTATGGATGACTGATGCAGAATTACAGGGTGTTTGTAGAGTTTGGTGAGTTTTATTTTAAATTAAACAACTTAACTATTTAACTGATTAATTTGGACTTAATCGCCGTGAGTATAATTTTTCAGTTGTCATAGACATGGTAGCCTGAGTTATATTGGCCTTTAAAGGAAAAAAGTGGAGAATATTGTATTCCAGCGTTTTGTATTTCGTTTCACTTCGTTGTACTTACGCAGACCACGCTGGCGACGTGTTTTTGAACTGTTCGAATTCGATTCATATGCGTGTAGGTTAGGTTACCTATCTCTTTTCCAATCATAGGTAATTGAGTCTGAAAGGACAGGTAGATTGGTGGCCCTCAGAAGATGATATTTTACAAAACTAGCATCATATTATTTGTTTTAAACTAAACTCGCGTCTTTACACATGTTATTATATTAGACGTGACTCACGTATAACATGAAATTCTTCCAGAAAAGGTTTTTACGGGATCGGCAACGCGTGGGTGATGCTCCTGGTATTGCAAACATCCATAGGCTGCGGTGACTGCTTTCCACCAGGCAGGCCGTAAGCTTGTTTGCCACCTCAGTGGTATAAAAAAAAGTGTGTTTGTACCCGGGAACGTCGAGAAATCAAATCGAAAAGAGCCCTTGCGCGTGAGCCCTGTCTAATAAATAATATGTGTAAAAGGGGCATCAGCCTGTAACTAAACATCTGTTTCACATGTTTCAATGCCAATTTGTCACGATGTGTGGTCCGCGTACGTTGGTAGCGCACGCAACGTCGATTACACATCGAAATCGATACAGCATGAAATTGCGTCACCATTCTTGCACTAGGGCTTTTTTAAAGCTTTTTTTTTTGACATTTCAAGTGTCAAATGCGGTGTGCGAAGTGTCGACGTTTGGGATGAACACAAGCAGGTTAAATGTGGTATAAATTCTATTTGGTTTTTGCTACAATCGCAATCGTAAGTGAAGTAGTTGACAAGAGCTCGCTTCCATAGAATGCGTCCGAATAAAGATTTAGTAAGCTTTTTTGTTCGTTCTCAAGATTGCACTCTGCGCTCTTTGCGTTTCGTTATCGAAAATTCATTCGTTCTCATGAAGTATCGCGTTTATTATTAGTAGGATTGCGTATAGCAAATAAATTAGACGAAAACTAGTCATCAACAAATTATACATAAAAAAATAATGTCGCACGAGGGGCCGGGGTCCACTTTGAGCGTGATCCAGGATTTGGCTGATCAAGTAATTACACCGTGACCCTACTACCAGGGGAGCCTGACTAGATTGTATCATGATTACACATTCAGTTAATAAATAAATCGCTTGAATATGCAGTTTTCATCACGATGTTTTCCCTCACCGTAAGAGCATCGGTTAATTCAGAAATGAGTCATTGGTACCTGGCCGCAATGGGATATGAATATAGTATAATATAGCTACAATACAACAGCTTCGGTCTAAAGGAACAACTTCGTTTTCCCTCATTTAGTATGGACACCCTAACATTACCGACAGAAAATGTCGGATAACCCGCCAACCAAGTTGACTTAAACTCAAATATATTCTAAACTACACAACCGATTCTAATAAAATAAAGTCATTAACCATCTCTTTTAAACTGCCTTTCAAACAGAGAAAACCGCATCCAAATCGGTCCATCCGTTCGGGAGCTACAATGCTACAGACAGATACACAAAGCCACAGATTCACCCGCCAAACATATAGCAGCTCTCTTTTGTCGTCGGGAGTTAAAAATATTAGGGTAGAGGCGGCTAATATAAGCTTGCGAAACTCAGCGTGGGTGGTCCAGGGTGGCGTTAGCCCTGTTTAAGCTTGTATATCTTACCCATATTTACAACCACCCCTAACCTTGCTCACCGAATAAAGAACCCAATAACTAGCATAGTAAACTTGCTTTTCGTTTGTCACTAGGGTGAGTTTTAGCGAAGGACAGAAACAAATATTTACCTTTAGACTGTCTTTATGAATGAATATATCCAGCACCAGAATGTTTGAATGCCGTGCTAAGTGATAGCTGGTAAAAAATTGCGTTCTTTAAAAGTTAGGGTTGGTAGCAATATTATAGATGAATTACGTTTAGGAGGCTGGTTAATCTAAATAAAGGATACTGAAAAATTCTAGGACAATTGGACCGGGACCGGAAAAATGTGAAATTCTGAGAGGGTAAAAAGTCGTGATTATCTGGAGTAGGTATTTTCTTCCAGTTTTTTTGTATTTTTAACACCCGACGACAAAAGAAAGTGTTATGAATTTTACGTGTATATCTGTCGATCTGTGTATCTGTGTTTTTGTCTCAGCTCGTAGCTCTCAAACGAATGGACCGATTTAGATGCGATTTTCTTTATTTTAAATCCAGTTAAATTAAGGTGATTCATCGCTATGTTTCATGAAAATCGGTTCAGTATTTTAGAATATATTTGAGTATATGAAACTTGGTAGGGGGTTATCCGACTTAACTTTTAAACTGATTTTAATAATTCAGAGCTAAGAATTACAGAATTTAAGAGCGTCAGTTGCTGAGCGGTTAGAGTATACGACTCGTAAGCCAGAGGTCCCGGGTTCGAATCCCGCTCCGGCCATGTACCAATGACTGTTTTCTGAGTTATGTACATTAGTTGAATACTAACCGATGCTCTTACGGTGTGGGAAAACATCGTGATGAAACCTGCACATTCCGGCGACTGGATGATCCAACCTGGTCAGGTTCCCTGGTAGCAGGGTCATGGAGGTCAGATGGCAGTCGCTCCACTGTAATTACCTGACCTGCCAAATCCTGGATCATGGTCAAGGCACAACCGGGACATTAACGCCGAGATTATGCGATGAGAGCTAAGAATTATCCCAATTAAACTAGCTTCTAATTAGAGAAAACCGCATCCAAATCCAGATTCCACAGACAGCCACACAGATAGACAGATACTTACGTCAAACTTATAATACCCCTTTTTCATCGGGGGTTGATAACACCCCATTTTTTTCTTACGAGCTTAAAAACTAACTTCAACACACTTGCTCGTTAATAAAGGGGTTATATTATAATGTAACCGAATTTATAATTGAAATAAAAGTAAGTAAGTAAACCTTTATTGCTTAACAGAGACACAAAATCACAACAATAAATACCTACATTAACTAAATAAATAATAATAATAAAACAAGCTAACAATTACACAACTAGCATCGGTCCGCAATTGCTGTGCTGTGGCACTCCCTTCCGTCAAAAGGTCCTAGCTAGGCGTGAGCCATGGTCTGAACCAGGCCACTGATCTTCCGCAAGTCCTGAGGAAAATACACGTGCTTTTTGTTTACATTAAAGATATCGAAGATTAATGTAAAGAGATTTTAGCCCTAGAAATATTTGTGAAAATATACTAGATAGACGCTGTTAAATGAAATATCCAATTTTATAGGTTTTAAGACTTTCGTGGTTATTCACTACACTTTCACTACACATATTATCGGGTTTGTTACCACGGTTAGTATTGTTTTTACACACAGCGGCACCAGTCAACTCGTGACCATGACGCATGCAACTGCGTCGAAATATCGAGGTAAAAACAATACTAACCGTGGTAACAAACCCGATAATATGTGTAGTGAAAGTATTCAATTTTAAGTTAAGTTAAATATGCAAAAGTCATTTCTTTGTCTGTTTTAGTATTGAATTATTCATATTATGTTCCAAATGAATTACTATCATGCAGATTAGCTGATGTTATGCTTTCAATATTAGACTATTTGACATTTCTGCTAGTGCCTTTGCTTGCGCACTGAAGTACATAATTAAAAAACATATTGGCGTTAACATACCGGTTGTGCTCTCGTGCACGAAGGCCCGGGTTCCGCCTTGACTATGATCCAAAATTTGGCAGATCAGGTAATTACAATGGAGCGACTGCCATCTGACCTTCGTGACCCTGCTACCAGCGGAACCTGACCAGTTTGGATCATGGTTACTCATTCAGCCGCCTGAACGTGCAATTGGAATCGCGATGTTTTTCTTCACCGTAAGAGCATTGATTAATATTCAACTAAAGTGCATAACTCAGAAAAGAGTTATTGGTACATGGCCGCAGTGGGATTGGAACCCGGTACCTCTGGAGTCGGCTACCTAAAGCACTCGGCCACCAACACTCCCTGAAATAGAATACAAACTAAAATACGTAATTAATGCTACAATGTGTGCAAAAATCTGTTAAAAAGTGGAACTGTTAAAAATCTGTTAATTCAAGGAGCAAGTGTGTGAAAAATATTTTATAACGTTTATGATATTTTGAGTTATTTTGACACACAATTGAAATCATATAATTAGCTAAACGAACCAAATTATAAAAGAAAATAGGTTATGGGTACACACAAAATAAAAGTGAAACCTTACAGATCGACTGTAAAGGCACGATCGACAGTTCAGCGCAATATTATCCGTTAATTAAGATATTAGAACAGAGCTGTGGCACCAACAGTGTCCACTTTCGGTAGTGCCGTCCGACATCAAAGCTGTACCGACTGATAAGGGCCAGTGTACATCGAGTGTAGATGATTTCCGTGGAATAGACCTCATTTCTGTCATTACATATACCTACAGATTATGATGGAGAACCTTTTGGAAGTTTTATTTAGGGCGTGTCAATGTAATTACTTATATCTACAACTAAAACTCACCAGTTTTGGCTGTAGATATCCAATCCAATGCTTTATGTTAATAGTCAATTTATTGACTAACGAATATACCCCTTACGAACGACCAAATACACTCCTCAATATAATATTTAAATGTCAGTACTATGCTTTCCACAGTCTCCTCTTTTCTCAGTGAATCACTTTAGAGTAATATCAAATAAAAATATTTATTTCTGGGTACCTATTACAAAATGCGTCAGTCACAGGAAACGTATCGCGTCAAACTCAGTTCAAACAAATAAATTACAGGAAACCAAGACTTTGAGTACGTTAAGTCAACACACTCGCTTAAGGTTAGTTTTCGCTAGTCAAGGTCTTGGATCTTTACTACTAATCCGCGCCTATTGTCGGTAAATATTGTTTTTGTTTATACAACTCTAGTCCTTATTGGATGTATAGTCAGTACATAGGCTTATTATTTGCTGAGTCTGTACGCGGGCGTTAAGGACGGATTTTGGCCAAATGGTTTATTTCCGTTGAAACTATAGTTTACTTAAATATACATGTTTTTGACAAACGTACGTAAAGTTGGCATAAAATGAGCAGTGCCATGTGTCTTGATATACTCTAGGCCTTTAGAATTGGTATGCACATCCCCTGAGTGTATCTATCCAGAGTGTGAGTGTCTATTTGAGATTCCAGATGAATTTCCGTGTGAACAATTGAAACGTTTAACCTGAAGGTTATTGTCGCTGGAGTTCCACAGGGATCAGTCTTTTCTGCTCCTCACCTTCACACATTACCTACGATAAAGTACTAAGTATACATTGCTTCAAGGCTCTGCGTATAGAATGTTTTGATACAGACGTGTTCCAGCATCGGCCGCATCATTGTAAATATGTACTTTTAAAAACGTTTGCGAGTCCTGGGCAAGACTTTGGCAAGCCTTGTGGAACGCCTCTTAGGTGAGTGGAGGGAAGATTTACGGGAAGCTGCCGATGGAGGCTAAATACTGTAAGACGAGGACAGGCGCATTGATGCTCAATGGAATAGCTCGATGTTCAGTAGTGGACTAATACCACAAACTTAAAAAGCGGCCTGTTAGTTCTCTTTTTATGCTAATACGGGCTGATGATGATGATGATGATGATGAATCTAGAACGGTGCGAAAAGACTAGAAAGCTAAGCTAAATTAGCTTGATTATACTAATCGTTTTCCATTGTGTGCATATATCCTAAAGTGTTATACGGCTGATAGCGCAGTGGAAAGCACTTCTGACTATAATACTAGGCTGATTACACCCGAGGCTCCATTACATTACAACACCGACACATTAGCCGCTGACATTCAGTGAACACGAGTCCTAAATTACGAGAGAGAGCGTGTGTTCTCCAGAAGATGGTGTAGTAGGGTTATCTTCTATAACTTACGTTAGAAACTAGGATACTGAGTCTATTTTTCTATCGTGCGACTAACAAATAAATATAGCAACAGAATTTTTGATAACACTAGGAAACAGTTGTCACCCAAGAGTTATGTAGGTAGGTATTTCATTCGGTTCAGTCGTTCAAGAGATATACATATATTAAAGGAAACGCACATCTCTTTAACCTCTAACACTTCCACAGGGAACGTAGTCCCCGAAAGAATTTTTCTCACCGGTCCAAGAGGAGTACAGTGCCCAAGTCGGTTTGTTATCTGTTGACCGTTTGACAGCTGCCATGTCAATAGATGGCTCTGTGTGCAAGCCAGCCATAAGCCAAGGAAGAAACGTGAGCCCTTATTAGTATGTAGTTCTAATTATTTTACAACATTTTTCTTCTTCTATTATAGCTGAAAATAGCATGCAAGTTGATATAATGAGTGGTCGTGCGTGTCCAAGGTCGGTCATCTCTCATCAGCTCTGCCTTGCACCACGCGCCACTACTATATCGTTGATAGACGCCCGCTTCGATAACGGCTGTCACAATAGACTTGTCATGGGTGTTATTTTTATTATTACTGTCTTTGTGCGGTATTGCCGAGCGACGCTGATTGGCGGACGCGCTCATTACAGAGAATGCTCGCTTTAATCCGTACCGATCGGACCCTCAATGATAGTATTGATTTGTTTGTCATTCTAATGGATTATGTCCCGCATTTATAGTGTCTAGTGGTGGTCACGCTGGCCTAGTCGGGCTAGATGACTTGCGATGTGATTAACACGTTTGCGATAAGAGTGTTACACGGGCCAAGCGCGAGTCTTTTTATAACTCTAGACTTTCCTGTGTAGTGGAAACCTACGTAGATGTTTACAAAGAAACACAATCAAACTTGAAATTTATTTTTATCTTAGATATGATTGGGGAGGTGTGGCGTTTTCTCCAATGATAAGAGCACTCTTTAATTTATGATGATGATGATGATCTACTATTGCGGGGCTCTCTACTATGTACTCGTATACGATATTGGCGGTATGTATGATCTACTGTAGCGTGAGGCATTACATTGTACACCTCCATCGATCCAGCGCTTTAGAAGCGCCTGTTATTCGTGATTCTTACGCCACTGTGTATTTGAGTACAACTCTCTCTCCTCGTATGGTCAATATGAGAAAAATCCGTATGTACTTCTCAGCGAGGGACATACAACCGTTACCTTATCGACGAATCATACGTTGTCAAAATTCGTCAAAAGTCGCTTCTTTGTAACTACACAGGAGGCACTTCCCCGCGCTTCTCGCTTCCCAATATCAGTCGATATTGTCGTTAAGCGCTATCAAGCGGGTCGGATCAAAGAGTTTTGCAATAAAAAATATATTGTCCATTTCCTATCGGCTACCGTAACCGCCGTCGGCACTTCACATCTACGATTATCGGACTTCGGGCCTTTTGATCATGTTATCGATTACTTTGAAGTGCTATCGGCGACTACCTGTGAATTGTTAGGTGCTACATGGCGGATAATGCGTTTGATAAGTGCGCAACGCAAGTTATTGAGTGATACGATTTCGTTGCCCCCAGATAGAGGAGGCTTTGTTTTCGGTTGGTAGCTGGGTAAGTGTTCGTTTAATAAAATTTTAAACTACGCAATAAATTATTCAATGTTCTATTTCGACTCAAATTTATTTATCCAAATAACAATATTTAAATTAATATAATGTTATTTTTGAATCGAACGAAACTATTGACTAGACAGCCTTCCTGGTAGAATGGGAAACTTAACTGGTATCTCGCCTGCGCGGTGAGGGGGCGGAATGGGTGACGTCACAAGACGTTTCTGGGCTGAGCTCGGGGGCGCGGGGCAGGGAACTCAAGTGACGCTTCTCAGTAATCTCAGTGCGCCCGCGGACTCCGCACAGCGCGGTTGGTTATTTCGTTACGGACACTCGGAATAACGCACACAAGGTTAAGTTGCCGAAGATAAATCATGAGATGGAGGCTCGAAAATGTGTAGGCAGGGGTACCCAAAGTGTGCGCCGCGGCGGGGCGCCGTAGAGAGGGAGGAGCGGCGCCGTGAGGCGCTCCAATCTTCTCGTCTCGAAACAAAACTTATACAAAATAAATATGAGGAGTTGAGGGCTAAAATTTTTCTTAGATACAAGATCCCTTTCATGCTTAAGCAGATGCCATCACATCACAATTGTATTGTCCTCCCACCCGCGGCTTCAATGGTCGCGCCTCTCTCTAGCAAGATGGTCCGACGACCTAGTCGCTGGTACCTGGACGGAAGGTCGCGGAGATTTCTGGGGGAGGCCTATGCCTAGCAATGATATGATGATGGTAATTAGCCTCAGATTGATATATTTGGCATGCGCCTGATATCAATACACAATATTTCGTCCGTTAGTGTTCAAACCTGTTAGTGTGCCGCAAAATGAAAATGAACATGTGATTGATCTTCACTTGTACAATGTACATTCTATAACTATCGCCCTAAAACACAAATAATTAGCCAATGCAGGCAGAACTAAGTTATAATGCATCACGCATATATTTATCCTTCAAGCCTGAATATCTACATTGTTGTTTGGTGGAAAAAACAGATAAGGCGGTAGCACCCACTCAGGCATGGCTTAAGACAACTACTATCAAGCGATATCAATCGTGGACCGACAAACAGTCTGAAGGATCCGTGCTCACACGCGTGATTTTCCTGTGATCTGCACATGAACGTGTCCAAAGAGCCTACACCTTTGCTTAATTCTTCCTTTGCAATCTGAGTCATTAGAGAGCAGATTAAAATGGAAGGAATAGCTCACAGAATAAGGTTCGTTTTTGTATCACGCCTTTTGGACATGGGAGAGGGCGCATAAAATATATAAGTGATACAAAAATAGACATTATTCTTCGAGCATACATTCCATTTTAAACTGCTCTCTGATGACTTAGGTTGCGGGATTAATCTTAGGTGTAATCGGCCCCAAATCACGCAAATATTACGTTGTGGCAACTGCTCGTGCGCATTTTGTCATAAGATATTACAGACGTCCACTGTGTGCTATACTATTTCTAAGTTTAATTTGCGGTATACCAAGTGAGGTCACAGTGTTATGACTGGCATATCTGTGCCGTAACTTGACCCTAAGTCACATCATTTGGTAACGTTTAATGAACACCAAGGTGAAATACAAAGTGCATATTTTAGGGTAATATTATATAGGTACCTCTCTGTGCCTAATTAGTCCGACAGGTGTGTATGACCTTGGTTGGTACGTATATTTTTGTGACTTTTAATTTTATAGATATTCTTGGGTAAAGAAAGGACTTGGTAGCTAGTCCATGACGTACATGTTTCTATTCTATATTTATACGTAGTATAAAATAACGTCGCTCTCCGCGTCTGTCTGTCTGTAATTCCTTTAACTCGTCCTTTACAGTACGAAAAACAATTAGGTATCTGTAACTGAATATTAATCAAGACATAGGTAATTTAACTTACTATCAATTATATTCTAGACTCGTCACTTTAATCGCTAGGATCATGAATCGATAGCTACCGGCGATGTTTATCATAATTAGAACACAACATTTCAATATCAATTACTGTATTTATCAGTCAATCTGTGAGATTAAAGAGCATTTACATTAATAAAATACTACCTATCGTAAAGGTTTTAAACTGTCTCCGCAGTAGGCAGAGGATAATTTATATATAGGTACCTACTTCTTGGGTCTGCGCACTTCTTCCCATACCTGGCAGAGATAACATCATCATCATCATCACAGCCCATAACAGTCCACTGTAAGATCAAGGGCCTCTCCCACGAAAGGGGAGACCATTGCCATAATCTCCACGCTTGGCCGGCGGGTTGGAGATCGCAGTGTTTTAATATAACAATGCAAAATGCTGCTGCCCATTTTCAAGCCTATGGGGACTAGATTTGGCCGCGAAAACGTTAGTCGTTTTGTACGACACCCACGAGTGTAAGGGGTTGGTGCTATTTTACTCTGCCGGACACCTCACGGCTAACGGAGGAAACATGGCCAGACATTAATTGTTCTCTACGTAATTTGCCGGTGTGCGCGAGACGTGGCCATACCATCGAAGGCCACACTCTTGCAGCTGATCTGCGATGTTACGGCCGCAAAGGCTACCCCGAATATAATAGAAACTCTGCTGAACTACTGCAGTATGCGGCTCCTACTTATCCCGCTCTAGTAGGACAGGTCTAATGATGGTCTTCTAGACTTGCCCGTTCACCTCCCGCTATTGAGCCCAAGCTACTGACGATGTCCCCGCTTGCGCCTACTACAGTTCGTAGGAATCTGACCTGATCCTTGCGCTAAAGCACTACTTCGCCTACGTAGACGGGTAGGGAATCTATCTTCAGACCGCCGTTGTCCAGTGACCTCTTTCACCTATTAACATGTTGTACTAGTCGCCCTTGTCAGACTCTGTCATCAGCAAAATGCTATGAAGCTGTCCGACAATACCTACGTCTAATATAACGCTGAACAGAAAAAGCATACAGCCCACAAGTTTTTTTTATTATTTGACAACCTAACCAGGCATTTATGCGGTAACTGACGGCGATGATATCTACTCTTCATGCACTCAGGTTTCAAGTAACTTATATGCAGAACCATTTATGCCTTGTCACTGCAAGGACTATGATGATATGTCGCATGCTACATATCGACAGAGAGTGCAATTCTTGCAAACTGTCACAAATATAATATTTTACGTCACACGTTACGTCAACAAGGTTCCTTTTTGATTTTGAATGCTAACGATTCTCTACGATTATCCTAGGTTGCCTCCTGCCTAGAACCAGTAAGGGCCAATAATCCCTTGCTAATTTAGATTTAGCAGGGTATGGAATGTACTATGTAGCAGCGAAGGTGTGGTGAACTATCAGTAATTCGCCCGTGCTATCATTTCGATGTTTTTCGACAAGGTTCCATTGCATTCTGATTACGCACGTATTGTAGCAAGTATTAAATAAGATACCTAAATTACCTACTTAAATGGAAGCTCACAGATATCAAGATTGACTTTTATAATATTTAGGAGGATAATATACAAATAGTGGTAAATACTTACTTACTTACTTACTTACTTCGCTGGCTCAGCGACCCGAAGTGGATCTTGGCCTCCGACACAAGAACTCGCCATTGGACCCTATCCTGCGCCACTTGTTCCCAGTTCGTTATCTGGTAAATGCTGGATTTATTTTCATTCGAACAGTATGACGTTGTAAAGGTTTACATCGATTTACTTCTATGTCATCATCATCTTAAGTAAGGAGTAAGTTAATTTATGATATAATATATGTGTACTTGGTCATATTTTGCTAGTGATTATTTTAATATGTATAGAAAACCATTCTTTGTTAATTTAAGATCTGTTATTTCTCGCCTGAAACACAGGGTATCATATTATCCTAGCTCAGGCAAAAGAATATGTTTTATTTATACCCTTTACGTGTTTTTTACATCTAAAATTGAAATCTATTTCACAAGATTTAATAAACTGTTTATTTATTTATCTTGGCGTTAATGTCCCGGTTATGGTCTCGCGTATGAGGGCCCAGGGTCCGCCTTGACCTTGGCAGATCAGGTAATTACAGTGGAGCGCCTGCCATCTGACCTCTGTGACCCTGCTACCAGAGGAACCTGACCGGATTGGATCATGGTTACACATTTATTCGGCTGAATGTGCAGATTTCAACACGATGTTTTCGCTCACCGTAAGAGCATCGGCTAGTGTTCAACTAATGTACATAACTCAGAAAAGAGTCATTGGTATATGGCGGTAATGGGATTCGAACCCGGTACCTCTCGCTTACGAGTCGGATACTGTTACCACTTGGGCACCGACGCTCACCCACTTCTATGTACACACTGGTAAGTAGTAAGTCTTATCATTATAGCGAAATATCAGCCTTTAGTAAGAGCGAGAGCTAATTAAAAATTGTTATGGGTACAGAATTGTCTGTACTAAAGATACTCCGTTAATTATGATTACTGGTTTCCCCTTCCTTATCACGTAGAAACCCCGTAAATTACGTCAATTCTTTTACGCATGAATGGAGCTGTGGATAATTTGTAACTAAAGATAGTTTTATGAATGAAAGATATGCTAATAGAATAAAGGCGTGGACAGACCTAGGCGACCACACGTGGATACCATCCATCATACCACGTGGGGCCATCTAGCCCCACAGTAAGCAAAGCTTATGTTGTGGTTGTTAGATAACTGATATACTACTTATTATTATTTATTATATATAAATTATTTCAATTTCTTCCCGAACCCCGGGACCTCTGCGTGGCAGATCGGCTTGTAAACCAAATGAACTTCTCAGGCCGTCAATTGAAAAGATATAGTTTCTCCCCGCGACATGAAATAGTAGGATAGGAGAGCATTTTTGTTAAATTTGAATAAATTACATTTTAACAACCGACTAACCTAACCTAGCACACCTACCTATGCTTTACTCTCCAGATAATAGAATTGAACATTATAATGATTATCATCTAAAATGCCTATTTCTCATCTCTTAAAGTCACAAATTTTGGGTAGGAGCTGGAAGCGTTGGGACTTCCATGCAGTTGAATACCTGCGACATTTTATTCATATTTTTTTAACTTTTATTTATTTTTATTTGTATCTATATGTCGGAGATGATCATGAGTCTCTTAGTCCATCTCTTTGGCCTGGATGTCGATTGGTGCGCCACCTGACGGGTGGCTTGCAACTATTATGACAACGTCACAAGCAGCATGGCGGCGACGGCAGCCGCAAGGATATTGGGACCAAGAACTAGAAACCATTCAAGAGCGAAGAAGCGTAAACCTTGATGCGTTAAAGAGATGCGTGAAAGCTCCAGAAAATAGGAACGTGAGTGCAGGATGTACTGTTAACAATGTGTAGGGAGTCAAGCTGTGCGTATGTGGCAACTAGCAAGAGCCCCGGCGCATCTCCCGCGGATCGGCCTGATGAGATTGGCCATGGGTGGTGGAGGGTTTTGTAAATAACCCGCGGGTTTTGGCTACAATTGTAAACTCGTAAATGTGGCTTTAATTTGACAATACATTCTTAAAACACTATAGATACCCCTTTATTGCTACGAAATCCCGATAAATACGTTCTGATGGCCATTACTCGCTCATGGGCGAGTCTTCTCCAGTCTTTCCCCGACATCAGAAGTGGGATAGAGATCTTCACGTCCACAATGTTAATGCTCGATCTTATTTTTTTCATGCCAAATAAACTGCGTGTACGAAATGCTGAGCGGCGGAAGATACGACGAAATGGCAAAAGTCTGGTGAAACACATGAGAGAGTGCTGGTTCGTGGTTGGTCCATAATTACGTACAACTTACAACCTATAAAGCATACACGCTGAAATTTTGCATTCGGTGAGTCGAACCATGTTTACTTGTGAGAGAATCGCTGTTTTCACAAATAATGTGTAACGAACTAAGATGAAAGTTACTAAGTACTGAGTTTCTATGCACCAACTTGGTGACGGAGTCTTGCAATCTGGAAAATAATTGAACAATAGTTCTACGGTTTCATTATAAAGGATTACGAAGGGTTTCAGAAGGGTTATGTGTGGTAAAATAATCAACATCATTATAGAGATCAGGCCCGGTTTATGCCAGGGTACACTGAAATATGGTTTTTGAAAAACATTATTCACAAATGCGGTGTGGTAAAAAATGGATAAATGGCTACGACAAACCTAAAAAAATCAATAATTGTTACAAACAAAAATGGCCGATTTCGCACGAACAGCTGATGACACCCCATTCTTGACTTTTATGAAAAGTATAGGCAAAAGCAAAAGAGATTGGTACCTTATTTTATGGGCTAAGCGTATTCACTTTAGTTATGTGATCTACTTTGGTTCAATCTGGTTAAATACTTTGTCGATGATTAACAGCGTAACGTCTGCCGAGCAAGGTATGGTTAGTTTGATTGAATGCTAGGTTTTATGTGATAATTTTATTTTCTCAAAGCTTGTTTCATGGTGATTAATTGTTATTAGGCGCAGAAATTAATTGTTATTTTATCTACCCCTTGGGGTTCGGTACCTTGGCTTACCGTGCCGATTGCCGAGTCACCAGATGCTGACTGTTTCAAGCTATGTACAAAAGCGTTGTATGTAAAAAAAGACAAGTACCTAATGATGATCTGGTTATTTTGTCATTGCTCGATGGTTGGTACTATTGTTGTTTCCTTTGGTAATACGTGTCTCGTGGATAGGACATACATGACATGATTTTCTTGTTTTTATAATGTAGAACTATGAGTACCTAAGTACCTACCGTAAGGTTCCAATTCAGACTTATCATAAATACTATCAACTTACTGCAGTTTCTAAAATGAGAATCTTGTTAATTATTAAGACCTTATGTACCATTGGACAGCAAATAAATAAATATGAAATATGAAATGAAATAGATAGCAAACTATGATAGTCCTTCATTATATTCGTGTCGAATAGAACAGAGCATACAGTTTTGTATGTCCCTATTCGTAGGCGTAGGTGTATATCTGGTCTTTCTTCTGTCTTTGAGTGGCGTGCGTTTATTGGGGTGTGCGATAGGTAGCTTTTCATACAATTTCTAACAGATAATATTTTGATTACCGATAACAAGTTATTATTTGGGTATTGTTGAAAGTTATTAAAAAAAAAAAGTAACTGTTTAACGATAATTACAAATTGTATTCAGTTGTGTAATTTTTATATAGCTTGACCGCAACAGAGGTGATTTATTGTGGCGCTAGACCTGCGTTTTATGCAGCAATACCGTAAGGATGTAGTATTCTGTGACAGAAATGGAATGTCGCCAACAATGGAACATGGATAAGAAGGAACGTGACGGAAAAAGTGTTGTGAAATGAAAATAATGACGTTTCGGAGAAAGACCTAGCGCCCTCCTTCAGTGACACCAAACATAGACGGTGTACACCGACTAATTGTAAATGATGTACAATAACGAAGGCGGCTTATTAAAGTTATAGACTACTCGATAGCGTCGAGTTATATTTCCTCTATATAGTTCTTCTTCCTCTGTATAGTAAATAAATTATTAAGCTCGTTTTTCGCAATCTGTTAAAGTAACATGAAGTCGTGGGGGATCATGATAATATTGTTATTTAAATAAAATGTATGGATAACATAAATAATGGGTGGTAGGTACTGTTACAGCCAATGTTATTACTTTCGTGGGTACACGTACGATGTTAAGTAACTGCGTCAAATACGTAGCGCCTGCATGCTACTACCTGCTGGCTACCTTCTATCGAATTCTAAACGTACGATAAGCAGTAAAAAAAAGGATCTAGGGTCAGACCGTTGTTACATATTAGGTATTCAGTTCGTACTTAGTGAGTAATAAAGTAGGTTGTTTCAGTCTGAGTGGCATCTGCTGGCCTGTGTGGCATCTACTGGCCTGTGTGGCATCTACTGGCCTGTGTGGCGTCTGCTAGTCTGGGTGGATTATTCTGTGGGGGATCGAAAATAAAACAGAAAACAATACCTTTTTGTTTCTGATGTTCTGGAGTCTTTGGTATTAAAATAATGACTTACATGTTGGGTAGTAGAGGTAATTATTTGTGTAATAATGTAGAAGGTTCCCATATGATATGCGATGATTTGATACTGAATGCAAACTTATGCAGACAGTTAGAGGATGCTAGTATTAACTTTTCTACAGTCATGCAAATTCGATAGGAAGCCATATGGTTGACTAACATGTAGTCGCGGGGATGATTGTTCAATAATCACAGAGATGATCAGCAAGGATGGTCAATATAGTCACAGGGATGAGTGGTGGATAATTACAGGGCTGATTATTGTCATGAATTCAAAAGTTAGTGTAATAACACATTAGTGGAGATGAACAATGGTAGAGAAAACAAATTTGAGATATTTTCATACAAATTTACAAGCCACCAATATGTAAATACAGGGTTAAGTGAGGATTTTGTGTGTATAAAATAAGATTCACAACTGTCAGTAGTTTCAATATTGGCTATAATTCTAATCAGACGTTTTTGCATAGTGAAAAGGGTAGGTGAATTTACGCTGTTCCCTCACAAATTATTACAAATTTAGTTGTATTACCAAACAGTTAGTCAAATGTCAGTTAGTGCAAAGTTACATACAGCCGACGGACTGTGTTCTTACATGTAGGGACCCGATATACCGTGTTACTTCTGATTTTATGCAACTGGGATTTGGTCGAAGAATAGACTACGAGCTTACAGATATTTAGTAAAGTGTTGTTACTATTACGACCTTGGCAATTTCGTATTGAAACGTTAGAGTGCAGAGCACCTACCGGTTACAAAAGTAAGAAGAGTGATAATGAAAGGTGGTTTTGAGTTTTGTTTGAGTGAGTAGTAGTTTTGGGTGTCTGATCACCGTGGGGTCAGGAGTGACCGAGCGAATATGGTATTGTGCTGTGTTGTTTTCGTGTTACAGATAACACACGAGGACGTGTGTTTAGCAGGATAGCCGTGTCGGAGATGATCATGAGTCTCTTAGTCCATCTCTTTGGCCTGGATGTCGATTGGTGCGCCACCTGACGGGTGGCTTGCAACTATTATGACAACGTCACAAGCAGCATGGCGGCGACGGCAGCCGCAAGGATATTGGGACCAAGAACTAGAAACCATTCAAGAGCGAAGAAGCGTAAACCTTGATGCGTTAAAGAGATGCGTGAAAGCTCCAGAAAATAGAAACGTGAGTGCAGGATGTACTGTTAACAATGTGTAGGGAGTCAAGCTGTGCGTATGTGGCAACTAGCAAGAGCCCCGGCGCATCTCCCGCGGATCGGCCTGATTGGCGCGGATTGGCCATGGGTGGTGGAGGGTTTTGTAAATAACCCGCGGGTTTTGGCTACAATTGTAAACTCGTAAATGTGACTTTAATTTGACAATACATTCTTAAAACACTATAGATACCCCTTTATTGCTACGAAATCCCGATAAATACGTTCTGATGGCCATTACTCGCTCATGGGCGAGTCTTCTCCAGTCTTTCCCCGACATATATATATATATTTTTTTATTACAAATATTATCAAATTATTACATTATGCAGATAGATATAAAAAACGTAAAATATAGGCCGTGTGGTGTCCGGCAGAGTAAAATAGCACCAACCCTTTACACTCGTGGGTGTCGTACGAGGCGACTAATGTTTTCAAGACAAAAGATTTAGAGTCCGTAGGCTGGAAAATGGGCAGCAGCATTTTCCATTGTTATATTTATAACACTACGATCTCCAACCCGCCTGCCAAGTGTGCAGATTGTGGCAATAACCTCTCAGTTCGTGGGAGAGGCCCTTAGTCCTGCAGTGGACTGTAATGGGCTGTGATGATGATGATGAAATGGGCATTTCGTTATATCCATATTTTATGTACGCAGCATGATGCTACATCACATCAGCAGATAATAACACTGCCGAACTCAATCCTTCATATTTAACACTTGGTGTTATGACTTAGCGATGGAACTTCATTATTATGAATTACATCACCTGTTGTGCACTAGTTCCACTTTATAATACAAATATTATCTATAAAAATGCAACCGGTTTCGAATTACTCATCTTCAGGCAATGATTTGGAAAAAAATGCTGAAAGACAAATATTAAATATAATAATGTGGAACTAGTGTACGAAAGATGATTTAATTCTTAATCCTGCATGTCAGTGGAGACATATTTGGTGTGCCCAGATCTTTAAACTTTATCCCCGACATTTTCCCGGATATTCATCGTGACTTGCTATCTCGTACCATCGTTATTAATTTACGACTTTCGTGCTCTTCTCTCTTATAGCGTTTTATATTCGAGATCAAAAATTAAGAGTAATTATGACTAAGCAACTTTTCTATTTTTATTGTGTCTCGACATTTATCTCTTTATATTATAAATGTTTTGGTTTTGCAGGTATTTCTCCTAACTACTGTTTCAAAAGAACCCAGGTCAGATGGACGAAGGATATCTTAGTAGGTACTGGTACAGGTATGTTCTTTTTATAAGTGATAATGGGATAGTTTCCGACAAAGGGTAGAGATAAAAAAGATAATAGTATTGTTTGTTTTGCTTTAATTGTAACATTTTTCTATTCTTCTTTGAGTTTTACCTGTTTAACATGTGGTATAAAAAATCATACAATAGTTTTGCTCTACTTTCGTTTTTTGCTTACTTTCGCGAATGCTCTACTTCTTTTTTTCTTATAATATAGTTAGGATGGGATAGCTTCTGACAAAGGGTGGAGATAGGGTAGAGATAAACAAAGATAATATTATTGTTTTGCTTTTATTGTAACAATATTTCTATTCTTCTTTAATCTGTTAAACATGTGGTATAAAAATTAATACAATAGTTTTGATCCATTTTCCTTTTTTTTCCTTACTTTCGTGAATGATCTACTTATTTTACTAGGACAATAGATCCCTTTCCCCGTGTCCCTTCCACAATGGGCATCGGACTGGGCTTATCTTTAATTCTTTTAAATAATTAGAGCATTAGAGGTACTATGATAACAACAAATGCTTTCTTAACCCTTGTTTTGTATTTTGCTCTAATAACACGTGACTATGAGGTGGGTACTTAGTAATGGACTGTGGTAGATATAGGCTATATTTCGTTTTCTATAACGAAACGTGGTTTTGAATGTTTCTTTTTTACTTTTCCGCCATTTCACGTTATAGTAAGCGAGAATAGTGATTTAGTTATTTAACTACGGGTTATTAGAAGATGGAACACGCCTGCCTCATCATCATCACAGCCCATAACAGTCCACTGCAGGTCTTAGGGCCTCTCCCACGAAAGGGAAGGTTATTGCCATAATCTCCACGATTGGCAGGCGGGTTGGAGATCGCAGTGTTATCAATATAACAACGGAAAACGCTGCTGCCTGGCTGTCAACCTGGAAATAATTCATACACTCGATCCAGGTGATCCGACTTTGATCTTTAGGAATCCAGACTGTACGTTTCGAGGTACCTATAGGTAACTACATAATACGCAGGCTTTATTTGTAAGGCAGGAAATAAAAAAAGAGAATTTTTTTGACGGTTTACCTAATTCTTTAGGTGTAACCTAGTTTATTACAGACTAGCTGGTGCCCGCGATTTCGTTCGCGTGGATTTTATGACCTTTGACTTGAACAAAATCAATTATCAAGTTTTTCTGTATAGCAAATCACTATCACTGCAAAGTATAAATTAAAGTCGCTCTCCGCCCCTGTCATTCCCCGTGTCTGTTAGGCTATTAACTCCGGTGTAACCTAGATTATTACAGATATGGCTAGATAATAAATAACAGTAACATTACTACCTAATGTATGAGACTACCTACCTATACTTACGTGTTAGAACAAAAAATATTAGAGAAGCAAATTGGCCTGTGCTATTTATTTTGTCAACGTCTACTTAACTAATTGGGCTTAGATGATTTCATTTTATATCCCACGAGCAGTAAAGGTGACTACCATAATTGTAATGACTACTAGTTTGGAACACAACCAATTTAGAACCTTACTGTTTTATCAATGAAAACTAAAATACAAACGTGGTTTTTTTTCTTGTAAATCCTTAAGTAAATAAATGTGCGTTAAGAATAATTCCTGTACAATTTTATCTGTTTAATTAAATTGAGACATCATATTTTCTTAGCGTTATCGCAATGTCAATAGATTTTAAACTGCTTAATTGTTGTGATTCAACATTTGGAAATTTAGGTTATAGAGTTGAAACCGAGACTGGAAACATTCACTGAAATTGGAACAATATTGAAAAATTTGTACAGAATAAATATGAATATGCTTGGGCAATTTACACAGAGCCCATCTAGCCAAAAAACTGATAAACTACTTTTCATCACAGCCCATAACACAGTCCACTGCAGGACTTAGGATATCTCTCATTATTATTTTTATATTAGACAAGATAGGCCTTTGACCGCCTTCACACCTGTTAGTAAGTGAAAATGCGGCTGAAGATGGATCATGCCCATCTTGGAACAGCCTCTTCACTCTAGCCTTGAAGGCATCCAGATTATATTGATAAGGGAACACACTCGCAGGCAACGCGTTCCATTCCTTAGCCGTGCGCATTATAAAGTTCGAGCCAAAGCGGCTCGTGCATCCGCACTGGAAGATCCACGACATAAGGATGAAGCGCTCGCCCGGATCGCGTCTCCCACGAAAGGAGAGGTTATTGCCAGGATCTCCACGCTTGGCAGACGGGTAGGAGATCTCAGTGTTATAAATATACCATATGGAAAACGCTGCTGCCTATTTTCCAGCCTATGGAGGCTTTAGATTTTTGGCTCGAAAACATGAGAGTAAGGGGTTGGTTCTAATCTACTTTGCCGGACACCACACGGCCAAATCGCTTATTTTTAAATACATCTTATTACACCTACATACTAAGTCATTTGAAACCATTTTCACGCAGTCTACCTTCATGTAAAAAAATATAATAATTGTAATTTATTTGTTAACATTTACCTACAAATTTCGTCATATTATACTTACTTACATTTCGTCATAATAAGCTCTTGGTGGCTGAACGAAAAGTGTTGCGTATAATTGTGGAACCCACCACTGACGCTGGGGCTGGGGATGGCAGCTGGAGGATCCGAACGAATAGAAAGATTGAGGAGATAGTACGTGAGCCTAATATTATCGGGGAGCCCAAGGCCACAAGACTACGCTGGCTCATTACGCACAGGATGGAAGAAGATCACGCCATAAAGAGATCCGCATGGGTCATATTATAATTTATTGGAATATTAGATGGAAAAATATAGATAGAGATTATCGTCGATTATTGAAAATACTCGCAAAATAAGATGGAGAGCGAAACATAGTACAATGCTATTTTTTATGCAATTACCACCAAATCAAATCAAATTAAATTGATTTATTGAGTAGGACATTAAATATATCTTTCAATCGTCAAAGAGCAGGGGGTAGGAAAGTGGGAAGGAAACACACAGTGACATACCTTTGTGGTATTAAAAAATACTTATATTAACCGTCTAGCCTCCTCCATGTTTGGAAATCACAGCGTTGAATACACGTTATGACTTAACAGAGAAGGCTGCATTCCAGCATCTTTATTATGTTTGGGTTTTATCATCGTTATAACAGAAATATTAAAAATTATTACAGATGTCTGCAGTAAATAATGCACATCGCCTAGTTCGAATTCATAGAGCTTTGTCGCACGTGTGTAAGTAAATATAAAGATGAAACGAGCCGATGGGTATTATTTCATCATCACAGCCCGTAACAGTCCACTGCACGACTTAGGGCCTCTCCCACGAAAGGGGAGGTTATTGCCATAATCTCCATGCTTGGCAGGCGGATCGCAGTGTTTAAATATAACAATGGAAAATGCTGCTGCCCATTTTCCAGACTACGGAGACTCTTGATCTTGCGCCTCGAAAACATTAGTCGTCTTGTACGACACCTATGAGTGTAATGGGTTGGTGCTATTCTACTCTGCCGGACACCACACGGCCAATTTTTTACTTTAGTGCATTTTAACTGTCAAGGCCAAGTAATATAAAGTTTTTCGAGCCGAAATATATAAGGTTAAGTACCACCCGTTAAGTACAGAAAGACCGTATACCGGCTAGCCATTAGGACTTGAACCCAGCAGCGTCAGAGACCGCCAGAGATCCAAAAGTCTTTAGCCGACTAGACAAAAAAATGAACATAAAACTGACAAAGGCCTTAATGACACAAATAGACTTGACAAAGCCGCTAATAGGATTAAGGCGCCTAACGCCACCGGTCTTGTCACTCTCTTTACCTGAGCCGATGAATTACAGAAAAGTAGAGCACCACTACAATGCATTTTAAGGGTATGTTCCGGGTTTCCGGTGTCCAAATATCAGGCTACTCGTTAACAAAGGTACGGGGTAGGAAAACCGGAACATACCCTCAAAATGTGTGATAATAAAAGCGTCAGTTTAAAACATTATGACCACGACAATGGTTTGTCAAATCAATGTTTTGGGAAAGTATTAGAAAGGCTAGGAAGTTTTAGGATAATGGAGAAAGAGACTTAGTTTTTCTTAAAGTAACTGAGGCCAGGTCAACGAAGATCGAAAATGGGAGGCGGTGTGGGGGAAACTGGTTGTAGGTAATTTTGCTGCGGTAGTTATCAAATAAAATATTACCAAATAAATTTAGCTGTTGGATTGATTAGACACAATTTTTAAAGAAACAATTTTTTTTTACCTTGGAGCTGATCTCGTTAAAGGAAAACTTCTACTACCTCGACCTAAAACAAAAACTATATTAAGGTTATTTTGATTCCATCCTTGTCTAATATTTGTGCATAACTTCAATCATAGATTACAATGAAGTATAAAATAATCTACATTGAAATCTATTTTTAAATGCCCTAGCCTTCAGTAAATCATTTCGATCTTAATTGCGAATCAGAGGGATTGCGACATCAAAGTCAACTATTGAATTTGTTTACGTTTTAATTTATGCATGGAACTTCATTACGTTTATTTATGGTATTTATTATGGCGAGATTGCCACTTTGCTGGTTAAATGTAAAACCCCAGTCGCCCCTTTTCATTGTGTTGGTCACTTATTTTTTGGTGTAAAAACAATTCCTATTTAGGTACTGAATTCTGTAAATAGTAAATACACATCAACAATCCATACAAGTAACGTCCCTGGTTAGACTTGGGCCTCCTCCACAATAGTGGATATTATTGCGATAATGTTATGCTGTCAGAGCAACGTTTTCCGGAGTTTTAAAGGTAGGCAACTCTAAAAATAAAAATAAAAAATACCCTGTGAGCCGAAAAGTCAAGTTTGGGTTACTAATAAAATTTGGCATAGAATAACCTACGGCGCCTTATTAGTCTATGGTGTTTCTAAGGTCTTTTTTTATGTCCTACGGTAGGCAAACAGGCAAGCGGGTCACCTGATGGAAAGTGGTCACCACTGCCTATAGACATTAGCAACACCAAAAGTATCGCCAATGCGTTGCCCACCTCAGTAAGACGTTGCTATGGCAGCAAAAATGCCCCTCCACTGCCAAAGCCACGGTTCCCCAAATCCCCACCCCATGGAGCACTGGATACCTTACTCACCGGCAGAAACACAATACTATTGAGAAGAGTATTGTTTAGCTGCGGTATTCTGTAAGGTGGAGATACTACTTCCCCAGTCGGGCGGCTCCAATTTAAACGGGTTACCCTGCTATGCCCTACCTCTCTTAAATAGGTCTTACGCAGCGGTGATCACTTTCCATCAGATGGCCCGCTTGCCCTTTTCTCTACCGTTGGAATAAAAAAATCTTCACGCTTCGCACTTGGCAGACGGACTGGCAAGGAATAAAACAAATACTTACTGCCTTTTTTCTGGTCTAGAATGGTCCTGGCTGCACGGCTAGCACGAGTGCGCCACTACACATCCCGCGCTGCCAGAGATCGCGTTTGTTTCGCTCTCTCAATACTAAGATGAAAGAGATAGCAGAGATAGATAAGCGAGAAAAAGCGCGACATAGGTATTGTTATCTCTTTCGTCTTAGTATCGAGAGAAAGAGACAAACGCTCTCTCGCGGCGCGAGCTTTGTCGCGGACACACTTGTGTTAGGGCCACTGGCCGTTTTAACTAGCGACGAAAAATGAGGAGTGTTATAAGAGTGACGTGTGTATCGGTTGCTTTGTGTACCTGTGTGTCTGTCTGTGGCATCGCAGCTCCCGAACGGATGGACTGATTTGGATGCGGTTTTCTGTATTTGAAATCCAGTTTAATGGAGATGGTTTATAGCTTTGTTTTATTAAAATATATTCAGTAGTTTGGAAAATATATGAGTATTTGCAAACGGGGGTTTTGCTGTCGGTTAAGTTATTACATGTTTATTCATTTATTATTTATTTACAATTTATTTATTTAAAATTTCATGCACATTACAGTACAAAGGCGGACTTAAAGCTACGTAGCTTTTTCTACCAGTCAACCAGAGAGCAATTAACAAAAATTACAAGGTTACATTATTATTATTAATATTATCATACATGGGCCCGTAACAGTCGACGGATTGTCTTAAACCTTCTCCGCACCAGCTGAGGGTTTTGCCATAATACTTACGTAATTAGGTGACTAATAGATACACGATATGGTACATTACCTACCCATATAAGTAGGAACAATCATGATTGCCAAACTGCGTAAGACGACACCCCAAGAAGAAGAGACGTCGATACTCATACATTAAAATACAATCCCGTTTGTAGGTACAATAAAACTGTTTGCAGCTATTGTTTTAACAATGACTAATATTTATTTACAGAAAGTCCAAAGTATTCAGTGGCAAAGATGCCGCCGGCTTTGTTCAGCTTACATTGCTATTATTTGCAATACGAAGACGCGTCTGCGCTGATTATGAATCAAAACAATAAACATTGTTGTTGTGGAGTCGGTGCTGTTTGTTTTTAGTTGTAGATACTTTGTTTCCAGTTACACCAGGTATTATTGTTCTTCTTATCGTGTTAATGATGAAATGGGTTCGTTTATTACTATTTATATTTTTCCAGTCCAAAATCTGAGAGACGCGCGTTCGGCACTGTTTGAGGCTTCATATAGATTATCGAGCGAACAGGAGTCTGGGCAGGCCGGGCAGAGTAGCAAATGCGCCATGGTTTGCGGCAGGGGTCCACACACGCAGGCGATATTATTATTATATATTATTTATTTTATTTTATTTAATCCTTACAATATTTCCTTATTTAAGAGAGGTAGGGCATAGCGGGGTATCCCGTTCGAATTGGAGCCGCCCGACTGGGGAAGTACCACCACCTTACAGAATACCGCAGCTAAACAATACTCTTTTAAATAGTATTGTGTTTCTGCCGGTGGTAAGGTTTCCAGTGCTCCATGGGGTGGGAATTTGGGGAACCGTGGCTTTGGCAGTGGAGGGATATTTGCCTTTTTGCTGCCAGAGTAACGTTATAGAGGTGGGCAACGCATTGGCGATAGTCTCGGTGTTGCTAATGTCTATAGGCAGTGGTGACCACTTTCCATCAGGTGGCCCGCTTGCCTGTTTGCCTATCGTATAACATAAAAAAAAAAACGTTCAGTCTTACTTCTAGTTACTGCCACCCTGCCAAACTGCATAACAGTTTGTTGGCAATGGTGTTTCTCTCGTAATACAATCCGGATAATGCTTACAATTGGTTAACAACTTCATTACTTAGTTTAAACAGCGCTGATCGAAAGCTGGCACGCTTTGCACGAACGAAGTTTGGTCATAATTTCCATATTAACTAATCATAGCTAAATTTATATTATGTAAACGCGATTTAGAAACTAATATCTATGTCTGTTGTTTGTCAGATTGTCGTTAAAAAAATATCGTTTCAAAGTTAAAAGGAATTTAAGATTTTTATTGAATTTTGTTATTTCGGTAATCGACCTGTAACTGTATCGTTTGTTTTCCTACTTGTTGAATTTGATCTATTAACTCTTGGGTGGTATAAATTGGGCGTGTGTGTGTGAATTTCTGTGCCATAATATGTTCCGAGCGGTTGGACCAAATTCGATGCGGTTTTCATTATTTGGAAACCAGTTTGGAAAATAATATTTTAATATGTAAACTTTATCATGGGGTTTTTGGAACCTGTATAGAGTCCATAGACATTGATTACAAGCTAAACAGATACAATTTGTTCAAATTCAGGACAAAATAAGGCTTTTGACACGAAAAATCAGGTTTAAATCCCGGGAAACTCAACAATCTCTAAATACAGATTTACCTATCTACAAATAGAGCCAAATATCCTTCCCCCTCTACGTCAATTTTATATGACAAATAAATTTTTAAAATTTTCATTTACCATTTTTATCATCGACCCGTGAGATAAAAACAACAGATAAAATTAAAATGTATCTCTATGACACGACTAAAATTGCAATTTCTACCATTATTAGTTCCATTGCCTTTTGGTTATTAGCAATCTGAATCAGCCAATTATATTATAGCTAATTGTCCACATAATCCGTTAAATATAGAGCTGGTAGAGATTATTTATTATCGTCGGGATTTGGCTTAGTATCCCTACTTAATGGTGATCATCTTGACGTCAATAACCAGGTTATGATCGCGCACGCGAGGGCCCGGGGCCTTGGCCATAATCCAGGATATAACAGATCAGGCAATTACAGTGAAGCGATTGCCATCTGACCTCCGTGACCCCAGGGTCAGATGGCCGGTTCAGAACCAGAGAATTTTGACGAGATTCGATCATGGTTGCACATTCAGTCGCTTGAATGTGCAGGTTTCATCACGATGTTTTTCCCATAGAAAACAGAATAGAGGTTTTCCTCACCGTAAGGCCATCGGATAGTGCCATATTTAGCTAATAATTTTGCGAGGACACGGCATAATTAAGTATTACGCAGATGAATTCGCGAGAGCACCTTGGTATTTTCATATTATTGGTCCTAGTAACAATCAAATTCATTGTCACCAACATCTGTCGAACTCGCCCTCTAGAGTCAACCTTATTAGTATTAAATAGAGTCAATTAATCAGTAAGAAATACATTGCTTGCTACTGGGCGTCGCTGAATTGACATCTTCCATTCAGGCCAAACAATGGAAGACTAACGATAAAATGTGTCGCCGTAATGCGAAATACTCTATCTAATAAATAGATAGAGCACGAACGCAGCATACGCGCCGACAAGTTTTTGCATTGAGGGGCAATCATCTAAGTCTATTAAATCGAATCATTTTCGTTGCACTATCGTTCGAAGGTGATAATTTGCAAAATTATACCGTTGATATAAATACCAAAATTGGTATTCCAGTCTACTTTTAGAAAATAGAAAACGAAAACCACATAATCAATCGGCCAACCGATCGATCGTTTCCTATAATATAGGTACTTCGTATTTTCTGTGTGAACGATTATCGCTTTTGCCAATTAATGCCGGCGAACTGTAACATTTGCCAGCGGTGGCCACTTTCCATCACGTAGCACGGTTGTGTACTGTATATGACAAAAAGCCCCAAACGTCATATTTTCCGAACGATAACGAAACCGACTAGTCTTTATAAAATCGCGCCACCAATGTCGATGCCAGCTTTTCCCGGTTAGGCAAACACGCTAACACTTTCGGCTTCGCGGGGCCTGTTTGCGTCGGCGCTTTTGATCGCCGTACAAAGGGCGCCGCCGCCGCGTGTCCGCGCCCACCTGACCGCTGTTTGCGCGCGCGCATCGTGTTCCAACAGAGCCGCGCTTGGGGAAACTATTTAGGATGAAATGTAAATTCTTCACTCGCTCGCTGTGGGCTTTATAAGAAAGCTGACTATCATCCAAAGGGTGATGGAAAGGGCAAAGATTGAATCAGGTATGAGGAGATCCGCAAACGAACTAAGGTTACCTACATAGTTGGAAGGATTGCCAAGCTTAAATGGTTGTGAGCAGGGCACATAGCTCGCAGAACAGATGGCCGATGGGGCAGTAAAGTTCTCAAATATCGACCACATACCGGAGACTTCCAAACCTTATCATCTCAGTTCTACGAAATATACATTAAACATGCTTTACCAGTAAGCAGACGATATGTATATACCTAAGAATATTAAAGGTATTGTACATTAAAGGTCAAGTAATAAAATAGTCCAGGTCAGATTCTCAGGAGAGCTTTCATATATTTAAAACTGTTAAGTGTCAATCATACAATCATCCGAGCGCTCAATTCCGACTCTTTAGTAAAGGCCTGGTAGGAAAAGTCAAAACACAAGAGCAGATACATATTATAACTAAAACAGTCTCAATGAGTCTGTAATAAACTAATAACAAATACGATGACCTTGGGGAGTCTTGTGGTTGTGTAAGAAATTTTTCACACAAAGTAATCTTTACAGGTTCAATTCTATACTACCTTATTTTCATAAAGTTCGATAGAGTTTCAGAATTTCCTAGGCGAAAATTTGTCATGCTGACAATTTTGAGTATTGCTAAGATATTGCCGATATTTCCCGAATTTTCAAATTAAAGCTATAAAGTTGTTTTTATTCGTTGTAGGTCGGTAAAATCAAATTCGCAGCCGAATGATTCAATTTAGCTGTTAGTTAAACGTTATCTAGATAGATCGGTAATCAATTACTAAATTGAACAGAACTCTAGAAGAAGGCAAATTCATGAACTTTGAAAGTAATGTCTAACGACAATGCACCGAGTTAATCGAGCGAAGCTAATCAGTGCATTGTCTTGTCTTGTGCAATAGTTTGTTAATGTAAATTACGTTTTAATTCGTTACCATTAATTAGGTGAGCATTGTGACAATGTATGGAGGAGCTCCGTAAAATTGGGGCAATGTCGTTTGTTAAGCGGTACTTACAATATTCAAGAATTCATTTAATTAGCTCGTCAAATTAATTGCTTATCAATCTAGCCGTTTAACCAACCGGCAATCTCATATAACTTAACATATATTAGCAATACCGACGTTTAGAGGTAACACAAAAAAATCGCAACTGACATGCAAAAAACGTTAAACGCTGTTCTTAGACGCGTTTAATAATTTGGTGCAACCCGGGCTACGTAGTTGCCAAGCAAATACGTGGGTTCAAACCAGTCAGGAGACGAAAATGTCTAGCCAGATACCGACTCCATAACCATGTTCAGATTCAAACTTAATGCCAAGAAACTTGCATTTTTAGGTTCCGACTTTTTGTCTTTGTCCGAGTCTCATACCTGCAGCAAACCCACGAAAAAATCGAATAATAAATCCCTAAATCCGGCCCAGTGCAAATATGATACGTGTGCCAGCTATGACGAGTGACGACATTTGTTCATAATGTCTACATGACATTTTGTTTTGTAAAGAACTTTTGTTGAGTTCGAATAGATTTTAGATTGAGCTGCATTCACGAGCAGATAGGTTACCTTACCCCGGCCTTACCTATGATATAAGTACTTACTTACCTTATTTCCGTCGTGTTTTATAAGATATAAAAAAATACTTACAGAAATATATTTTATATACTTAAGTACTTTATTTATTATTATGACGAAAAATTGAATTTAATAGAAATAAAAGTCTGTCTATAGGTATAATAACATTTAATTTTAGTAGGGTACACAAGGTGTCAACGTGAGTATCACAAATTGTTACTTACCTAGGTATTTTGTATAGTTGTGTTTCTCTATCTACCTTTTTCATTTCTTTTTGAAGTGCAAATAGGCAGGTATGCAGGTAGGCAGGCTTTGTAAAAATCCACATTAGGGACTATATTCTGGTGATTCGAGAATACTCCTACCCAAAGAGATTGGAAAGTTAGCTACCTTTATCTGCTCTGTGCTCCTTCCTAATATGGTAAATCACATTTAATTACCCACGATTAATTAACTGATAAAGTATTATATTAATAATAAATTAATTATCTCAGTTTAAGTAATGGGTAGATACTTAAACCTGATCAATCTAGCAACGAAAAATATTTTTAGAATGTACACTATTTTTGTCATTGCTAACATATTTTGTTTAAATTTTAATTAATAATAATTAAGCCATTAAATTTAATGAGAATTGAAGCTTCTTATATCTACTTACTTACCTAAAAATAATTATTTAACTAATAACATGTATGTATTAAGTTAAATTGCTTTTAGGCCGGCTTGCACCAAATTCATACACGTCTTTAACGTTATTGTTCTAAATTTTGTATTTATCTTAAGCTGTGCAAAATGTACCTGTTCAATTTCCACAAAACTGTACTTGGTTTGGTACCTAGACTTAGTTTCTACATATTTGTCTATAGGAAGATAGATAATACTGCGGTAGTAGATAGGATATTGTTTTGTTATTGTGATATCTAGACCTAGGTAGGTCCTAATCCATTGATAAGTACTACGACAAAACCTTATCATTTCCTAAGGGAAATGGCGAAATTGTACGCACCTACGTCGTATAGATACTGAGCAAGTAGGTAATGTCTTTAATAGGTTACGTTCTACTGAGGTATTAAAGTGGTTCACTGTCCATAGATCACATCAAAATTATAGCTTGTGATTGTGATCTGTGGAAGGTGGACCTGTTAAAAGTGTGCCTACAAAAAAACTATTGCCCTCTCTGCATTGCATGTATCTAAATAGATCAACAACAATATTTGAAGCTTACTAAACTGCCTGCAATACCAAGTCTGGCTTATAGAAAATACAAATCACAAAGGGCCAGTACAAAGGCATCCGAGGAGGGAGACACAAAGACTTGCCTACGAAACACAATTACGAGAGCAATTCGCTCACTTAATAGTTTCACTGGGGGACGCTGTGTCACCAAAAATTTGCATCGAATTACCGCGCCGGCGCGCCGACAAAACGTCCTAACTCCACACCGCTTCACTTCGACACGGTTTCAAATGTACGAGCGAGCGTTCGGATATCGGACCGTTGGCCGTTGCGTTCGTGATAAGTTGGGGCGATTCGCGATCGCGAGCGATCGATTTCGAAGGCAGTGCTCGCTAGGCCCCGCCCACTAGGAGGCGCGTGGCTGCCTCGGGAGCCAGCACAGGCGCCGGCCGGGCGGCTCCTTTGAAGCGGCCCCCTCCCCGCGCGCACGCGCAGCTAGCGCGGTCGAACGCACACAGGCTCATACCGCTCCGCGCGCTCCAACAAGCTGGTTGTCAGTCCACAAACCGGTTTTGCAGTGACGACACAGCTCCCCAGTGATACCAAAGTGCCGAGTGTTCAGTTCGCCAATGGATTGTTTAACGTTGAGTGAAATGGAAGACAAGCCCTATAGTGTTGACAGTTCAGACGATATCAACATAGAGGAGGAGGAGGACGAGCATATTGACGATAATCACAGTCAGTATTTTTGTTTTAAGTTATTTATTTATTTTGCTGTGATACCAGTGGGTACTGTTAAGCGAACTGGACTTTAAAAATTTTTTAAACAATCTGCGACATTTTTCTCCAGTTATTCTCATAACAATAACAACAATTAAAATTTTTATCTCGATACTCGTTTATTATGAAAGTTATTTAGACAATTTTATATGTTTGCGCTACGCTTAAACGGAAGCGTTTCTTGTTTACTGTCACGGCTGAACGTCTACCTATCTAATATTAAAGAATTAGTGTTTATTGTTCATCAACTTTTGAGATATAAAATGCAAATTAAACAAATTAACATTATCTTAACAGATATAATCGCATTACCGTCGCATTCCTTGCGATACTTATTTAAACGAGTCTCTGTTGCGTCCACAGGCTACCCGCCAGACTTCCCGCTCGAAGCGCTGGTAAAGCTGGAGCGTCCGTCGCCTCCGTTGCCGACGCCGCCGCACACGCCCACCGACGACACGCCCCCAGCCGTGGTGCTGTCCCGCCACCACGCAACCGCCCCGCAGCCCTACCCGTACCCCCGGCCCGCCATGCAAACCCCTTACCCCTACGAGAAAGCCCCAGTGCCAAACTACGCGCACCCCGCGATGTCGGCCTACGTACAAGCGCAAGTCGCCACCTTACCGCCGACGGCACCGTACCACGCCATGCTCGTCAACCAGTGGATCCGGAACGCTGCCCTGTACCACCATTCCCTCCGCTATCCAGGCGTCATGGCCCAGAGAATGCCTGGAAGACAACCACCACCTCTAAGAGCCCCTGGTGCACCAGGCACGAGACCCAAGAAGCAGTTCATCTGCAAGTACTGCAACCGCCAGTTCACCAAGTCCTACAACCTGCTCATCCACGAGAGAACGCACACGGATGAAAGGCCCTACTCGTGCGATATCTGCGGGAAAGCATTTAGGAGACAAGACCACCTCAGAGATCATAGGTAAGTTTGAATGCGGTGTTTGTTTTGATATTGGACTAAGTAGTAATAATCTTTATTCTTATTTTTGTTTATTAAATCGTAAGTCTCTAGATGATGTGTTTTGATGAACATTTTTAGATTTGATAATGACACACAAAGTCATAAAATAAAATTGCCTGTGATTAAATGTACGGTTTGTATTTGTTAATGCAAACGGCATGATTTAGAACGCGTTTCACCGAGGCTTTGTTAGCGATAAAGAAAGTAAAAAATAGATTAAAAGTGTAAAACTTTTTGTGAGGTCGCGAGGCGGCGGCCGCACGCGCCCCTCGCCAACCGGTTTCGTTCTTTACGATCACCATATCTGTCTTGCTCCGCCGTCGAACAAATTACACGTTATATTTCTTCGCTTTTACGAGACAAACTTATTTTTTTCCTCTCAAATTATGCACAGCATATAAGCCATCTAATGTGTCAGTAATATGGAATTACTTCGATATTCATTCGAAGCGCTCGTTATTTCGACACGATATTGAGCCATAAAGATTCGTTTAGGTGTTTGTTTACACTTGCTCAGTGATTTGTGGAGTGAAAGTTGGTTCTAATGGCGCTTGTCTTGTTTCTTCCAGGTACATTCATTCGAAAGAGAAGCCTTTTAAGTGCACCGAGTGCGGCAAAGGTTTCTGCCAGTCTCGGACACTTGCCGTGCACAAAATTCTACACATGGAAGAATCTCCTCACAAGTGCCCTGTGTGCAACAAGAGTTTCAACCAAAGATCCAACTTGAAGACCCATTTGTTGACCCACAGCGATGCGAATAAACACCACTTGGAACACCTTGAGGGTTGTCAGGAGGTTTCTTCGACGAGCCAAGTCTCTGAGAGCTCTTTGCTTGACCTCTCGCATAAACCTTCGCCGCCTCCCGCGCAGCATTACCCCCCTCAAGTGAGCCCTCAACAATCACCCATCGATGCACCAAAAAGAATGCTAGGTTTCTCAATAGAAGACATAATGAAACGCTAATTTTTGTAGCTAATTTAGGTTAACTTAAAATATTCAGTGCAACCAATGAATGTAACCTGTACATAGTTTGAGGGTTTGAAATATTTTTGCTTGCAAACATTGGTTCATGGCCTAATGTAGTTGACCGGTAGTCAGATAGTTTCATTTTCAGAAAGTATTTTACACAAGTCATCTGTCCATTAGTATTTTTATAGGTTTGCCAAAGAGTTACGTCATCGACTGAGTAATTGATTCTTATATTTTTCTAATCGTCATATTCTTCGATAGAGAAATGTAGAATACGATTACTAAATATGTCATTTTGCCACAGCGTAGTACATTGGCATTGTATTAAGTGTACAATTGCAATTACATTATAGTTCTGTATAATTACGTACATTAATTAGGTACTGTACATTGATCTTCTATCAAGACTGAAATTATGATTTATCTACCTTGTTGTTGTTTTAAGAGATTTATTTATTGTGATAGTTGTTTTATTTAGGTATAAGTGTATGGATAACTAAAGTTACCGAAAAGTATTACCTTTATAATGTTTAAGTTCTCATTCCAAATTGTGTGGCTATGACATGAATCGGATTAGTTCAAATTGTAAGATAACTTAATTATTATCGAATGAATCTTTAGCATTGTATTCGTGTACATTCCTGTAAATAAAATAATTGTAAGTTGTACCTATTTAGGATAAAAAACTCACGAGGCTATTAAATTTTCATGAGAAATTAGACATTCAACCAAAGCCTTTTATTTTCCCTAAAATATTATGTTGAGTTTGATATAGAAGGCAAAGGCGTTAGAGGCGTATCGTATATGTAGGCAAGTATGACATGTTGCTTGGAGATAAAAAGCGTGAGTATCATAAAATATAACAAAAATATGCCAGCATATCTACATAACATAAACCACACTCGAAAACGTAATTGAGTCATACAAGGCTTAAATTATTCAAACTAATGATCTAATATTAGCCCATCTAAAATTCTATTGCACAGATTTATTAAATATGGTAAATTATATCCTCGTTACCATCAATAGCCAGAACAGATTACTGCTTGATTTGGACTTTCTCCACATTAGTGAGGGGTTATGTCATAATCCCCAGGCTTGGCAGGCGAGTTGGAGATTTCAACGTTGCTGCCCATTATCTGGTCCACAGAAGTCCTAGTGGTCCGTTTCTCGCCTTGTACGATAAACAAGGGAGTTGGTGCTATACCTAATATACTCTGCCACACGGCTACCTAGTACCACATCATCATCACAGCCGATAACAGTCCACTGCAGGACTAAGGGCCTCTTTCACGAAAGGGGAGGCTATTTCCATAATCTCCATGCTTAGCCGGCGGGTTGGAGATCGCAGTATTATAAATATGACAATAGAAAACGCTGCAGCCCATTTTCTAGGCTACGGGGACTTCATCTTGTGCCTCAAAAACATTAGTCGCCTTGTACGACACCCACGAGTGTAAGGGGTGGGTGCTATTCTACTATGCCAGATACCACACGGCCTGGCAGAGTAGAATAGCACCGAGTACCGGGTAAGTACCTACCTACTATAATAATGTAACATACAAACATAACGGTGCGCTGTTCGCATGATCGCGTGACTGTTCTGATATTAGAATGGCCTCAGGGCTGTGGCATCATATTTCGTGCAATACCAGACACCAGACCACACATTATACAGATAATGTTGAAAAATAGTTATAATTACCAGTTAGATGGGCTCAGCCGGTTTGGTAGTGTGGTCGGCATGGTTAAGTACATTAATTAAATTATAATCCACTTGTGGTATTTTTATATTTTAAAATTCTAATGTATACAGTTGCCCTATATTAGATAAACATATGTAATGATGATGGAAGACAAAGCTAATAAAGTACCTAACTAAAGTATGTATTAATTACATGTATTCCAATTTCCGAGACGCTATTTATGTCGATCCTGAATGAATTTCTTTCATCTGGGCTTCTGAGAGCCTGGTCACTCACTGCGTGATCCTTTAACATCTTTTCTATAGCAAATTAAAGAAATCATAGTAGAATTGCGGTCTGAACGAGAAATCTTCTAACTAATTGAGACTTCAAGTTCCAGTCAAGACATTAGAAAATAAAAATGCTTGGGCCTCGGCAGTGGTGCAATTATAAGCTCATGGATATTAGTGACTTAAATGTTGTCTATTATTATTATTGTTCGTATTTATCTTAAAAGATCTCAGTTCAAAAGAACCGGAAATAATATTTGGTACGGGCCTAAGCCAAGTATCAAATACTAAGTTAGTTAAGTTAGTGTTGTTTGCAGGAACTTCCCCACTATTCTGCATATATTATTATTATTATTATTCCTTAGTTAGATATCTACTTTTCTTTTCATATAGGTACCGAAAATTTTTACTATAATGTAATCTTACTGAGACGTTGTAGGTACTTGACAAGTAAGTACCTAGAGATGATATTGAGCGATATCGTGTACCAAAGAACAAAGTAGGCAGAAGTTGGTAGCCAGGAGAAGGTAATTAGTAGGTAGTACCCAGTGTAGTAATAATAGCAGTAGGTACTTAGGGACCGAATTAATTTTTTTTTCTATAGATAAGACAACAACAATCATAGGCGTACAAAGAGGGGGGGCCGGGTGGGCCGTGCCCACCCCAGAATGGTATGAGGCCCACCCCAGGATCGGGTGCTCACTGACTGTACATTGGCGATTGACTCGGCTTCATCGGCCACGTCAGGGGCCAGGCCCCCCTGGAAAATAGCCCTAGATACGCTAATGACAACAATTTACCTACACTGTTTACTAAATGTACAAATATAAGTATTGAATGCAATAAAGAAAGAATGTGACATATTTGAATGTGATATTAATAATAAAGTAAGTACCGCAAACTCCTGTAACTTTGACTAATTTTCGCATAGTGTTGTCAAATTTTTACATTTCCCGCTCAAAATTTCAATTCTAGAGTAAGAATAGGTACCGGTTGCATTCTGCCGACATGTTGACTAATCTAAGGGCTCTCGAAGTGTGCGTGTATTGACTGACTGTTTAAAGGCCAATGTCATTTGAAAAATATAGATATTTAACACTTTGTGTTGTCACTTCATGATGGAACTCCATTATTATGAATTAAATCACTTTTTGTACACTAGTTCCACTTTATTATACAATTTTATTAAATTGCAACCGGTTTCGAATTACTCATCTTCAGGCAATTACTTTATATTAAATATTGAAAAATATAGGTAAAGTTAGGGTGCAAAATGTAACGTCGCCTACCTTATGTTTTTAGAAGTATGTAGGTCCAAAAACCTGAAAAAAACTACACTGAACGTTTCTCATAATGAGCAGTTTTACAATAGGTATCTAAAGCATTCCTAACCACTCACTAGATGGCGCCCCGACAATTTTGGTAATTAATAATCGCTTAAAATAGGTTCTTAGCAAACAGGATATAAACACTGGGTACGTTGTATTAGATAATATTGTATTTGTCAATAGTTTTCAACCATTTTAGAGGTTGTAATAATAATGGAACATAGTGCCAACTTCTATAAATATTTCTTTTTACACTTCGTTAGACCTTTAACCTTATGTTTATATTAATAAACATTTTATTTTTAAGTTTAGTATTAGTTGGCTGCATGAAATGCTATGCTAATATAAAAAGATTACCAAAATTGTAGGAGCGCCATCTATTGATGCTTTTTGAAACCAATTATCAATACCTACTGGAAATCTCCTCATTGGATTCAAATTTAAAGATCTTCAAACTAACTGCACTGAATATAAAGAATAAAATATCATTTTTTGTAACGTAGGCGAAGTTAGGCATGATTTTTTCGAAACTAGGATCGATCAGTAGGGTCATGATCGGTATGAAAAGTCACTTTTCCTGCCGAATTAACACACTCATGCCCGTATCCCATAGCAGAGACTATAGAGTGCCACAAGCTACGATCCTAACACCTCTTTTGCCTCTTCCACATTCATACATCTTATTAATAATATAAGCTGTAGATACTAAAGTAAGTAAGTAAGTAAAAACTCTTTATTGCACACATATTATAAGACAATATACAAAAATCAGCATAATATAAAAGGCGGTCTTATCGTATCGTAATAAATTATTTTTAACGATATTTCAATAAGATTTTTTCTCAAGTGGCTCAGTTTTGTTTATTTTATTACTACGATTAAGATTTTATAACATGTAAGTACCTACTGACTTTTTTATACACAAAGTAATTTTTATTTTCTCGTAAGTGCCAGCCCTAGGGGTAGGCGAAATGATACTATCAAAATGGCCGTTCTGATTACAAAGAATTAGGTATGTTGCTGAGTTATCATCAATGTATTTGTGTTGCATGTAACCAATAAGAGTAAGCTATTTGCTATTAAAAATAAGTCTTCATTGTCATAAAAAGGTCTTGGCTCAAAAAAATCAGAGTCGCCAGAAATGTCATATATGCCATTATTATATTCATAATATGTACATCAAACATATATAATAATTTACTGCAAAATCGATGTGGAATACTAGAAATTTTATTTAAAAAATCAGTTGCTTTTCGTTAATCTCGCTATAACTCGCAAGCAGCTGGACAGATTTGAATAAATCTTCTTTTTTTTTGTTGGTTATAATACAGGAGTAATTTGTACGAAAGAAAAAAAGGGGAAATACGGGTAAAGTAGCCTACTTTTTTCTTTGAGTTTAAGGGATCCCAATATTATAGCGAACAAAACAAAAAAAGAATTATTCAAATCGGTGCAGCCGTTTTCGAGTTTTAGCGAGACTAACGCACTACAGTTGATTTTTACATAGGTATTACAGGGTATCTTTTTTTACATTTTATAATATAAGTAGGTATTATCATTTAATAAAGTGACAGTGATAAAATAAAAATCAATAAGTAGTTATGATTCTCATACAGTATAATAACTTCCATATTACATGGGTTAGGGGGCTGATTTTTTATAAACGTTATGATTTTACCATAGTAAACCCATTTTTATTCATTTCGTTGCTGGCGATTCTGGGTTTTTTGTCTATGACTTTTTAGCCAGCCCTTTTGGGCGAAGATACCTACGAAAGGCGAAGTTACAGAAATCTACGATCCAAATATAATAAACACAAAAGCTAGTACTTATACCTACACAGTTCACGGTAAATAAATACTTATGTAAAAAATTCTAGAGCAAAATGTAAACTTCATAATATTACATTTCATAAATTCTCTAATATGTTAAAAATGTACAATACTACAATAATCTCAACTTCAATCATTCGTAAGTCAAAAATACAGGCAAATACTGCCATAACTTACGATAAGCGATTCCACATTTCACTAAAATGGGCGGCAACTATACGAATGCGTTTAGTCACAGAACAGTTCAAGTAGCGCCATCTAGTTCCGATCAGATGAACGACAATATGTCATTTGTCACAACGCGATGTCGCTAGGAGTGTCCTTCGCCGAGACCTATCGCTGGCGCGGCCACTGGGAATTAGAGGGCTTTTTACCTTACTGCACTTTTGTGTTGGTATGACATTAGTTATACTAGAAAATTACTTATTTTTACATTATGTAATTTTTTATTTTGTACTGGTGCTGTTTTAACCAGTCATCATTTATTCTTTCGTGTTTCGTTTTTTAAACATAGTAGGCAGGTATTAAGATTAGGTTAATTGACAGGATTAGGAAAGATTCGCTCCGAAATCGATTACCTATTCCAGAATGGGAACAAAGAAATTGCGTTACCTAATTGATCGGGAACACGGCTCGATTGATGAACCGAGTTTCGCAGCAATTTGCCAGTCAACCTGGAAATTGCTGTAAATTTGCAACAATTCCTTTCTGTATCTCCCACTCTGATTGGCGGCTAATCGCTGACAAAGCCTCGAAACTTTCCCATGACTATTCCGAATTTAATACCGAATACCAATAATTTGGACGAGTCCATTTTTACCTTTTGTACCAATTAAAGGCTCAGATTAAACTTGGATTTGGTAGATCCCAACGGTAATATTTCACGTGATTTTGCCTGTCAGTGGCAGAGTAGCACTGATAGAGTAAAGAGATTTATTACGGCAAACCGTTGATTTATCGACGATAATTCAAGCAGTTCTATTCAATTACTTACTTAAAATTGATCTTATTAATTGATAGTTACGGTAGCACTTACTCTATCGGTCTATAAGTATGGATAGAAGTATAATAGTCATATTTTCAACAAAAATAATTGTGCCTACCTCAACCTACAATACCTTGTGTAAAAAATCCCTATCATACTTATGAGGTAGATAATCAGAAAATAAGTAAAAACTAATTTGAATCTTACTAAAATTAAGTACATACTCTACTTAGTGACAAAGTTACAAAGGGCGATGCTTTTAACACTTTTTTGGTTGGATGGCATCAAAGTTTAATTTTTTTTGTATAATTGGTAATTATTTACATATCCGCACTAAAGTCAGACACACAATTCAAATGTATATAGGGATATAAATATTTTAAGATTGTACACCCCTGCGCGAAGTAACTTCAGACCGGACTAGAAGGCGTGGTGTGTAACAATACCAGCAGTACCTTTCCACATAAATAGAAACAGATACAATAATTAGCACAGTTCCAAATATTTGAAAATAAAAAGTTATTCAGGTACGACCAGCTAGAAAGTGGTCCATCAGTTTTGACAAAACATGTCGATAACATTTTCTTAATATGTTTTGTGAGCCTGGAATATCATTGTAAGAATTAATTAACCATCTTGTTTTATGACGTACAATAGAACGTCAATCTTAGCACGTTCCTCCGAATCTGACTAAATAAGAAACTGACTACTTCAGAATCTGTCGTCCTGAAAATCTACTTCACTCATTTTTTCTGTACTGACAAGCTTTATAATTTTCTTAGGCATCTACATGTACCGCAGCTGAACTTTCGGTGTAGAAATATGGACTCACAGAGCAGCTGACCTTAAACCATAGCTAGCGTGGGTGAACAATAAAAATTATCCATAATGAAGATTGCATTCGCCTCCTGGCGCAAAGCACGTAACGACCAACTGAAGTAGCTCAAATGTTAGGGGCATTATTTATTACTACTTAGAAGAAGTAATTGTCTTTACTGGATACAATTCTGAAGGAGATTTATCGCATAGCTCCGGGCGATGTGCCGTCTATTTTTTGGAAACTAAAACGGATTTCTAACAGTGGGAATGGTATGATTTATTACACAGAACGCAGTTTTGGCATCGGCGTCTAATTATGTGCTGTAAATTATATTTGATTGTGTAGAACACCTGATGTCTGGTGATTAGGACGTTGGTGGCTAAGCTGTTATAATTTTTAGTTTATAAGTAAAATACAAATAGCCCTAACTTTGACTACTTGCATTCCCGATACATGCCCTATACAATTTCATAATGTGGTCTCTACCCAAGAAAAGGGCGTGACGGTATGTATATTATGTCATAAAAATATTGTAGAAAATATTTACTGGGTATATAGACATTTTAATGACCTAATTGTTCTAGGTGGGGTAGTTAGAATGTCTTCTATATCTAAAAAGAGAGGTAGTGTATAGTAGGATACCCCGTTCGAAGTGGACCAGTACGACTGGGGAAATTCCTAAAAAAACCGCAGCCGAAAATGGTGGTATAGTGAAGCACTTTTATCAAAAAATGAACTTTTTACTTTGGTTTAAATTGTTTGGGTTAAAACTAAAGTGATCAATGGTTTTCCTTCCAGATCAATGTGTCCAGGGATTTTAAGCAACGCATTGTGGTACTCATGGTGTTGCTGATGTCGGGATGTTACCAGACTTTCTGTCAGGTAGCTTGCTTGCCTGCTTGTCTATAGATTAACATGAAACAAGGCAGACACGATAATCGACAAAATATGAAGAGATCTAAATTTTAATTACTTATTTTTTCCCGTTACAGCCAATCTAAATTCTAAACCCCGCTCAAGCCACATTAAACCTTGCCTCCCTCAATTCCAAACAAAAAGTTTCATAAGCCCACAAGCCCCTAACCGAGCAACGCCGACTCACGGTGCGCACGCGTCGTGCTCACGCGACGCGATTGGCAGCTGTCAATCATCACAAATCATCGGCCATAATAGGTTTCATTCCGGCCAATTAGTGGCACCGACGCGCCCACAGCAACGGTGAAACGCTAAAACATTGGGACTTTGAGACGCTAATGCTGGTCCTGTGTTGGGACATACAGATGGATTGATCAGTTATTAGTTATTAGAGGTCATTTAAGCCTTTTTGAGGCATAAAATATGTTTCGTGTTTGTGGTGTGTATGTAAATAAACAGGTATTCTCTTCCATTCTAATCATGGTATACTTTGTTACAAATCAATTGTTAAAATATGTAAACAAACCACGTTTACCTCAATAATTCGTCAATCCGTCGAAACAAAAGATCAGATGTGACTATAATTTACACCATGGGTCAAAACCATGCAAGCAAATAACCACTTAAGCGCATCACTAATCAGTCTATATTGAATTGAAATGCACCAGTGTTTGTTAGAAAGTTAGAATGAGACAAAGTATAATTAGTTGTTTAACAAAATTATCTACTAATTTTCACACTACCTATCCACATATAACCCTCCTATCACCATTCACAAGTAGGTGTGCAAAGTGAGCAAAAAGTAGTCATTAATATTTTGTACATAATCGAAGTTTAATATTCGCTATTCGGACTTTTTTTATCCATAATAGTTCCCTCATCTCAGTATTCAGTAAGACACACACAGACACGTCTAATGTCGATGCTATATCGAGTTAATAATTTTTGTCTCCGATGTCTTCTGCCAATCCGGACGACCTCGTTACTTTCTTAAATTTGACACTTTTCTAACTCGACTCATTTTTCCCCGGCTTTTTTCTAGTTGGTCTCTTGCATTTCTTGCAGTTTCTTTGAAAATCTAAGTAGGTAACGTTATGATTGATAACTCGAGAATTGTATCAGTAACTTTTCTCTTGGCTCACTTACTTACCTTTATAAAAATACTAGCTGACCCGGCAAACGTTGTTTTGCCATATAAATAATTTCCTAGGGGTGGACTACCCCTAACATTTAGGGGGATGAAAAATAGATGTTGGCCGATTCTCATAGATACCGGATAAGCACAAAAAATTTCATCAAAATCGGTCAAGCCGTTTCGGAGGAGTATGGCAACGAAAACTGTGACACGAGAATTTTATATATTAGATTTGAAATTCGTCTAAATTGTTATTTGGCTTTCCGCCTTAACAGTCCGTATGTATCCGCTTCTTTTTTATAACGTTCTCAGTATTTTCGATACGATTGCGTGATTCCGCCAACTTCCTAAACAAACTTCTACAAGCTTCTTTATTAGCTGTGTCATGACATGATTGATGAATAATATCGTCGGTAACCTTCTAGATTTGATTACCTGTAATCGATTTTTGTAATGAATAGTGCAAAGTGTTTCCTGTTATGGTATTTGTATAAAGATGTGACGTTAAGTTTCGTTCTCAAGTCTGCCGCTAGATGGCGCTGTCGTGAAAGATTGTAACTTGCTACATCGCGGTGGCGAAATGTTTTGTTGATATGGTATAACCAAGCTTACCTTTTGTAAATTAATTCATAAATATATGCACGTTTTTGAAGTCGATACCTACTGTGTTCATTTATTTACACTATTTACCCTAGATTACCTAGGTTTTGGGGTTCTAGCAAATTGCTAAGTTTATTCATGGTCCTTCGAGCCGGATAGGGGGTTGTAGTGTATAGGCACTACCGCTAAGTCGGTGTTTTTGGGACGACACACCTACTACGAACAGTGGATTGCTGTTGATAACGTAGTAGACCAGGAGCCAGCAAAGGAAGCTGGACTTCAGACAACACAGGAGTGCTGTCAGGACTACGTGGATGCAGCTGGGTGTGAAGCGGTCTGGATAAGTTGGATTGGATGCTGCTGGGCGTGAAGCTGTCCATGTGAGGAGGTGATAGTTGTCAACTGGTGGTGCAGGGCGACTCAGTACGTCAACGGAGTGACGTAACTATTGTGGTGAACTCGGTTGTGCAAGCGAACTGTGAGTACTTTGGACTTGTTTGAGTAGGCGATTTTCAACCTTAAATCAAGGAAGATTTTAACATTGTAAATTTTGAAAGTGGCAGTGTTGCTGATATAATTTGGACTTTATTTACAAGAAGATAATTGTTGTAATTACTTAAAAATAATTGTATTTTGTAACTTAGAAAATTTCACGCTAAGGTGTTGGGACTTAGAATAGTTTGGATAAAAACAGAGGTACGGGGAATCCATGCCGGATTTTCCCCAGATTTTATAAGTGTTTTAAAACACTTAGAATATTTTGCGTTGAGTCCCGATAATCCAAAATTAGTTAAAGTTTTTATTTGATAGTTAAATTATTATTATAAATCTCGATTTAACCTAATTATTTGTATAAATTATTTTTTAGTCAAAGGTTGTGACTTGTAGTAAATTAATTATGGAGCTAATAATAAATTTTCAATCAGATTTGTCTACTCGCATTACTAAGGCTTATGCGAATTTTAAGAAAACTCCTAAAGAGAGGTTATCTAAACAGTATATAGAAACTCGGTTGGAAAATTTGGAACAATTATGGTTAGAGTTTTTAACTGGTCACAAGAAGTTAATGTGTTCTGTTAATGCCACAGAGTTAAGTAAGACCAGTTACATAGCAAATGAAGTATATGATGGGACGGAAGACACTTATATGAATTGTAAAACGGCGCTTAAAAGAGCCATAACTACTTTTGAATCGGTTTCCAATAACACCACGGATGACATTTCCAGAGATAGTAGTGTCTCCTCATCATTTAATGTAAAATTGCCCGTAATTAACATTCCTTCATTTAGTGGGAAGTATTCAGAGTGGCCAACATTTAGAGATTTATTTGTATCTATGGTGCATAGCAATAACAATTTAAATGGAGTTCAAAAATTGCACTATCTAAAAGGGTATTTACAGGGGGAGGCCGAACAGGTTTTGAGAAATATACCGATATCTAATGATAACTACGACAGATGTTGGAAGTTATTAGAAGAGAGATACAACAATAAAAAATATATATGTCATCACATTCTTAGTAGATTTTTTGGTATAAAAAATCTTACAAATGAATCAGCAGTGGCTTTAAAATGCCTAATCGATACTACGAATGATTGTTTATCTGCTCTAAATAATCTGGATGTGCAAGTGGATGCTTGGGATGTAATAGTAATCCATATTCTGACTTCTAAGCTGGACCACGAATCTAAAAGGCAGTGGGAGTTCAATTTAATGAATAATACGGGTTCTAATACTTTACCTACTTACAAACAGTTCGCGGAATTCATCACAAATAGGTATCGTGCTATGGAATTTTTGGATCCGCGGTCAGGTTTAGGAAACAAGGGTCAGAGCGGTCAGAATCCACCTGTAAATAAAGTTAGGTCTCTACATGTAACTACAAATGTAAAATGTTCATTCTGTCAGGAAAATCATAAACTAAGTTATTGCAAAGAGTTCGCTAAAGGTACTGTAGAATCACGTCGTGAGTTCGTACTAAGAAACAACGTGTGTTTTGTTTGTTTGGGTAGCAATCACTCTGCCAAAAACTGCCGTACGAACATGTCATGTCGAATTTGCAAGCGAAAACACCACTCTCTGCTTCATCCGAAGGCTTGGAGTAATAATGAGGTTTCATCCGAGGATAAAAACGACGCCAAAGATACGATTGTTTCATGTTTTTCGACAGGTAGACAGCATGAGCAAGTTTTACTAGCTACGGCGCTAGTGAAGGCTTTGTCGAAGAGTGGTCAATGTTTCATGGTACGGGCATTGCTGGATCAGGGCTCACAATCGTCATTTGTGACTGAATCGACCGTGCAACAATTGAGACTGAAGAAAACTCCTGTTAAAGGAAGGATTGTAGGTATCGGTGGAGACAATGGTTTAGTCTCCAAGGCTATGGTCACAATTGAAATTGCGTCACGGGTTGATCCAGCTTGCGTAATTGTAGTGAAAGCGTATGTGTTAAAGTCAATAACAACTCTTCTTCCTGCTACGAAGATTGAAGCAATGGAGTGGCCTGAATTCAGTCACTTGGTGTTGGCTGATCCTAAATATCATACGCCAAATCGGATTGACATGTTGTTGGGGGCTGATGTTTATAGCCGAATTATACAGGATGGAGTGAAACGAACTTCTACGGGTTCACTGATCGCTCAATCCACAAGTTTAGGATGGGTTTTGTCAGGGGTGGTCAAAACCAATAATTACGCTGAACGCGAGATAAAAGTAATGCATTGTCGTGTGGACAATAATGAACTACTAAAGCGGTTCTGGGAGCTAGAGTCCGATAATATAGAGCCTCTAGAGAAGATGCTGAAAGATGATGAGAAACGCTGCGAGGAGTTTTTTTCTGCAACTACTCGTAGAGACACAGATGGTAGATATATTGTTCGCCTCCCATTCACTATAGACAAACCGCAGGTCACGGACTCGCTGAAAATAGCTGAAAAGAGATTAAAATCCCTAGAGTTTAGATTAAGTAAAGATCAAAGATTGAAACTAAAGTATACACAGGTAATTAACGAGTATGTAGATCTAAACCACATGGAATTAGTACCGAAAGAAGAAATAGATAATCCCCATGCTATTTATTTGCCTCACCATGCTGTCGTGCGCGAAGATAAAGACACAACAAAGGTGCGAGTTGTGTACGACGCCTCTTGTAAAGGTACTAATGGGTTATCACTAAACGATAGTTCATTAGTGGGACCTACTTTGCAGCCAGACCTTAGGCATATTATTATGCGGTGGAGGATCCATCCAATATGTCTAACTGCGGATATTGTTAAAATATACCGACAGGTTAAAGTTGATGAGAGGGACATTGACTTCCAGAGAATCGTGTGGCGTGAAGATGCGGTATCTGAAACAAAACATTATCGATTACTCAGGGTTACGTTTGGCACGGCAAGCGCTCCTTACTTGGCGGTTAAGGCTTTGCAGCAGTCGGCGTTGGACGACGGTGGCGAATATCCTGCGGCGGCTAATCGGGTGCTAACTGACTTCTATATGGACGACTTGTTAACGGGATGCTCGTCTAAAGAAGAAGGAATGGCTATTTACAATGAAATGAGTGAACTTTTGGCACGGGCTGGGTTTGAATTGCAAAAGTGGTCGAGTAACTGCGAGGGGTTATTACAGGATATAATAGTAAGGAATCAGGATAATGACACTAGGGAAAGTATGGAAAAGGAACAGGGAATGGAAGAAAGGAACTTACTGGAAAACTTGAAAATAAAAAGTGACGAGATTATTAAGATTGTTGGACTTACCTGGAATCGAAGTGATGACTCGTTCCATTACTCGGTTAAACTTCCGGCGCTCGCAGAGCCGATGACAAAAAGAAATATTATTTCAGACATATCTCGTTTCTATGATCCTTTGGGATGGGCTGGACCCAGCATAATAGTCTCGAAGATAATAATTCAAAGGCTCTGGCTAGCAGGTATTGACTGGGATGAAGTCGTACCGGCTAAACTGTTGGAAGAATGGCTTTCTTACCGTCAGGAGTTGGCATTATTAGCGAAAATTAGTATACCCAGATGGACCGGAATGGCGACTGATTCTCGCGTAGAGTTGCACGGATTTAGCGATGCGTCGAAGTTGGCTTACGCGGCAGTGGTTTACGTAAGGTCAATTACGGCTGATGGGAGAATTAGTACGGCTTTAATAACCGCCAAGACCAAAGTGGCTCCTGTTAAGCAGGTTTCTATTCCTCGGCTGGAGTTATGTGGTGCTGTGTTGTTAACACGACTGCTGCTAGAAATAGCTAAAGTCTATCAAATTCACAAGCAAAACATTCACGCCTGGACGGATTCTAAGATCGTGTTGGCCTGGCTAAACAGTCATGCATGCCGCTGGACGGTTTTCGTAGCTAATCGGGTATCGGAGATTCAAACGAATTTGGATGCACATAATTGGGCTCATATAGAGTCTAAACGGAACCCTGCTGACGGTGCTTCTCGCGGGTTGCCTCCGTCGCAGCTGCTTACTAATAAGTTATGGTTCAACGGCCCAGATTTCTTGCGTGAGGATGTCATAAACTATGAAAAGCCAAAAGATATTGCAACGAAAATGGAAGAGGTGACTGTCCATTGTGTTGCCGCAGTCGAAATCTCTTTGTTCACCAGGTTTTCGTCCTTAACCAGGTTGGTAAGGGTCGTAGCATACTGTAGGCGCTTCATAAATAACATGAAGGGCAATTTCAAAGTCTACGGACACCTTACTACCCAAGAGCTTTCAGGTACATTAAACACGGTGATTCGCCAATGCCAAATTGATAATTTAGGCCCAGAAATTACGTTGGTGACTCAGCGAAAAGAGCTACCAAAAAGTAATTGTCTACGAGCATTAAATCCTTACCTAGACAAGGATCAACTGCTGAGAATCGGCGGGAGACTGGAACGATCCCTGCTGAGTGATTATCGCAAGCATCCTATAATTTTACCCAGGAATTCTCATTTGACGGACCTTGTTATAGCGAATGCTCACATACAAACTTTACACGGAGGGCCACAGTTGATGCTGCGCTACATTCAATCTAAGTATTGGATATTAGGAGGGAAACAAAGAGTTACATCGTTTTACCGGAAATGTGTTACATGTACAAAAAATACAGCAGTGACTCGAACCCAGTTAATGGGTCAACTGCCACCTGAAAGGGTTACACCGACACGCCCATTTAAGTGTAGTGGGGTAGATTACGCTGGACCAATACAGCTTAGAACTGCCAGGGGCAGAGGCCATAAATCGTACAAGGGTTACATATGTCTCTTTGTATGTATGGCCACTAGAGCCATACATTTAGAGGTGGTGTCTGACCTGACTGCCCAGGGTTTCTTACAGGCGTTCAAACGATTTGTAGCTCGGCGCGGACGCTGCTCGGACCTATGGAGCGATAATGGTACAAATTTTGTCGGAGCATCTAACGAGTTGAAAAGACTTTATCGCAATGAACAGAACTCTATACACCGTGAGGTTGCAGAGTTGCTGGCGACAAATGACTGTTCTTGGCACTTTATACCTCCAAGGTCACCTAACTTTGGTGGATTGTGGGAAGCGGGGGTGAGATCCGTCAAACATCATCTGAAACGAGTAGTGGGTCAATCAACGTTGACTTTCGAGGAAATGACAACATTGCTGTCACAGGTAGAGGCTTGTCTTAATTCGCGACCAATATCGGCTACCACTGATGACGCTGATGGTGCGACAGTTTTGACCCCAGGTCATTTCCTTATAGGCGAACCTTTGATAGTTCCACCTGACCAGAACTACGAATCGTGCAATGTTAGTTCATTAAGACGCTGGCAATATACTCAGAAGATGATGCAGGATTTCTGGCGTTCATGGTCTAAAGAGTATCTTTTAAAGTTCTATCATCGGTATCGCTGGTCGTCTCAAACTCCGGATGTTAAAGTAGGAGATGTGGTTGTTGTGAAAGATGATAATTTACCTCCTTGTCGTTGGCTATATGGGAGAGTGATAGCTACCCACCCTGGGTTAGATAAAATCGTTCGTGTTGTTTCATTAAAAACGAAAAATGGTGAAATTAAGAGAGCAATAACGAGGTTGTGTCTTTTACCGGTAGCTACATGAATTGTATTTTTATGGTTGTACTTTTATAGCATGTAATATAGAGTTATATTTTATAATGAATTCATATTTATCATTAGAGAATTTAATGAAATGTTATGGTTTTAATTTAATGGATTGTAAATGTTATTTATTGTTTAATTTTATACTTGTTTTAAGGACAAAGGTCCACTTTGCCCTTGGTGGAGGAGAATGTATAAAGATGTGACGTTAAGTTTCGTTCTCAAGTCTGCCGCTAGATGGCGCTGTCGTGAAAGATTGTAACTTGCTACATCGCGGTGGCGAAATGTTTTGTTGATATGGTATAACCAAGCTTACCTTTTGTAAATTAATTCATAAATATATGCACGTTTTTGAAGTCGATACCTACTGTGTTCATTTATTTACACTATTTACCCTAGATTACCTAGGTTTTGGGGTTCTAGCAAATTGCTAAGTTTATTCAGTATTTGTATGGTGTTTAAGGAAGTATTTGTTTTGATTAGCTTTTTCCGTGATCCTCAGTATTTATGTACTTTTGTAGGTAAATCTGTATTTTGGTATGTTTAATGGGTAATTTTATGTAGGAACTTACTTTTTGTCATCATCGTTGAAGTTAATTCCTTAAATAAAAAATATCTACAAAATGTAGAGGTTGTATTTAAATAATTAGCATTTTATATCCCAAAGTATTACACAGGGTTTTATGGTCGTTATCGGTCGTGATATCTATAGATAGTCTAGAAAAAAGTATTGTTACTAGCTGCTTAAAAATTAGCTAATTAAAAGCTAACTATATAGATCGGTTTCCGTTTTTTACTGTATTTTTGACTACACTCTAATTTTAAAATTTGACGGGGTCCTTTTCACCAATAAAATAGTTCTTTTTTATACATCTACATACCTATATGTCAAAACTGCATTTTCATGTTAATAAAAATGAAGGAACGAAACTCAACGATGTCTAATATTCTAACTTGTCCTGAATGCTACCTACCTTAGTTAAAAAGTAGATGGTTATGTTTATCCAAATACTTTATTATTTAGTAACGGTTCTAGAGCATTAATTTGATAGTTCAGAATCAAACAATCTCAAAGGCGAACAGTATACATAGGGAACCCTTGTCAAACATTTTTCTTCTACTGACATCAGACTGTCTACACTTGGTTCAGTTACTTTTATGAAGTGCTAAGCGATTTTGTGCCTTATTCTTCAAGCTTTAGAGTGTTAGTAAATTAGTACATCCATACAATTAGTTGGTCTTAGTGGTAACGGTGTACACTACCGACATAGATGCGTCAAAGAAATAATCATAGACTAGGGTTTGACAGAAACATTTTGAGGAGCAATAATTTGGTACATTTTCCTGGATGTCAATGTTATAATTGTTATTAAGAAATTGTGAAAGAAATTGTATTGGATGCTATTTAAAATTAATTATTAAAACGTCTTTAAAATTGTAGAGTCCAACTTGTGAGTCTAAGATCATTTGTAGACTTGCTGTCTACTTAGTGCCAAGAAATTCAATTCCATCACTAGTAAATCTTTTTTTTTTTTCTATTGAAGATTATTGTTTGTATGTCGTCCGCTAAGTATGACGTGTTTTTGTCACATTTTTAATGTCTTAAACAAATTCTACTGTATATTATCAAGAACGATTTATTTGTTTTACATTGTTTTAGAAAAATCTAGTGGGCATCTAATAAAATAAAGCTAACTCATGGACATACGCTTCTCCTATAAAATTATTCTTTAAAAGATAAATAAACACTATAGAAACATAATGACTCATAACAATTATAATAGGCACAGCAATTCTTTTTACTAAAAAATTTACCAAACAAGTGTAGAGTGTGAATAATAAATTGATCGGATTTTACAACAAAAAAGAAACCAAATAAATTTTAAAAAATCGCAGCCATTTAATTGCTGTATCCAAAACCGCAGCTCTAATAATTATCCGAAATTCCGTAACCAACAATTAATAGATAATAGTTTTAGAAGGGTTTACGAAACTAAACATGAAAATTGGAGCAATCTCAAAATCTCAATCGAGACCAACCGTCATTCTATCTTCCGAGTAAGAACCAGGTAACCCAAAAAATAGGGAATCAAAGCTTAGAGACAGACGTATAATTATAAAAAGGATCAAATTGTCAGTTGCACGGTAACAGAGACCGCTATTAAATGGGCCAAACGCGCTTATAATAGGCCCATCGTTTGAATGATATGGGAATAGATACTGTGTAATTTTGTTGTGACTTAAAATTTGCGGTGTTGCGGTTGCAACGTTGTTGCACACAGGATGCTACAAATATTTTGCGATTTTTTTTTATTCTACTCGGTGACAAATGAGCAGATTGCTCACCTGATGATAAGTGATAACTGTCACCCATAACATCTACAATTTATACATTTCATTTGGTATTGAATGTTATGGGTGGATTTAGCTTTTTATTTTAGAAATGTAACACACTTGTCCCTAAATTGGATATTAATAAATAGATTTTTGACTAATTTTTTTCAGTAATTGTAGACATATTACAATATTCATATTTTTTTTACATTACCGCACTCAGTTTTTGCATTGAAAATACTTTAAATGAAATATGAAAACGTGTAAACCTTAAATTATAAAACTTATTTCCTCTACATGAAATCCATTTCGGTATGGACACTTTTCACGACAAATGTCATTCTAATTAGAAGCGTACCATGATAGAGCTTAGTTTTCTCCGTCTGATCAATTTGGTTGCTTAGCTACATATGATGCTGAATATACTTTTAAATACATCATCAACATCATCATATATTTAAGACTATGACTCTTGTCGGTGGACCAATCGCCACTATTCTCTCCTGTCTGACAACCTCTTTATCTCTTTAAATACCTATCTACAAAATTAAAAGAACATGCTGTATAAGAACAAGCAGTAGGGACGTGCCTTCCGCTGCATCCTATATAATTATAGCTACCATTTACGCAATACTGAAGCGAATTATATCGGAAAGGGACGATTTCATTACTTTAATGGTGGCTTTGTGACCATTTAATGTTTTGAAAATTGGTCAAAGTGACAGATTTATGACGTCCTCAGGAATCCGAATGACAAATTAAACGAATTAGTATAATTGTGGTTATTCGCTACTTCACAAGAAATTCTCTTAGAAAATAATATGTATTTTTTTATTGCCTAGAGTGGCCACTGATGTGCAACCGTCATCCAGGACATTTATGGTTGTAATATGTTGTGTGTGATAGTCCAATGGAATATCCATAGGCTGTGTAATTTACGGCAGAGTAGAATAGTTTTCACCCCTTCCATTTCAATTGTTATCTTAATATATGCAAAGTCATAATTTTTGTCTCTATAAATGTATGTTGTAGGGGGTGGTAATCACTTTCTATCAGGGTCCCAAGTCTGCTAATTTTGTTTATCTCACATGCAATTGATATTTAATTGATACTCAATTGCGGCTCCATTACGACGGATCTATTGATACGGATTGGATATTCTGCTAAAACTGTTATCAATAGTTACTCTCTCTGTGTTATTGGTTTAGCAAAGTCAAAGTCCCTAACGAAAGAAGGAAGGAGGAGATGGAAGTTCTATCTCCCAAAGTGCATTGACCAAATATCTATGACAAAATTCATAGATATAAATAAGAGTAGTTTTAAGTACTACAATGGTGGCAAACATGCGTACGGCCAGCCTGATGGTAAACGGTTACCGTATTCTATGGATGTTTGCAATACCAGGCGGTAGTATTACCGACCCCGTAAAACACTGTTCTGGCAGCAAATACACGAGGCCTCTCTACTAACTAAGCCACGGGTTCCCTCTCCTCTACGTAGCACTGGCGACCGTACTCACACAAAAAGTTTACACCATATCATCTTGACATCATGACTCTTGCCGGTAAAGCAATCGCCTCTTCTCTCCTGTCTGCCAACCTCTTTATCTCCTTATAATCCCCGGCGCTGACTTTTCCTTCACGTTCTTCTAATATACATGTCGCAGCCATATGGTTAAATTAGCCGGTTAACTAAACGGCTTGCTTTTTGAGCAATTATTTAGTTGAAAATTTGCCAGTTTCATAAGATTTTATAGTTATGTTGAAAGAACGATATTGCCTCGAGTTTACGCAGCTCTTCCACTCATTGTTCCAATGCTAACCTACCCACAATAACTTCAGAGTATAATAATAGTTTGCTATTCGGTTAGTTTAGGTTAGCATTATGACAATGAATGGAAGAGCTCCGTAAACTCGAGGCAATATCGTTCATTTGACTTTACTTTCAAAGTTAATGAATTTGGCCAATTTTCAATTAAATAACTGCTTAAATAGCTAGCCGTTTAATTAACCGGCTAATTTAACCATTTGGCTGCGACATACATATCTAAGCCTTCCCCTTACTGTCTTTCCCTTAACTTTGCCATCTATTATCTAATATTATTAAACTTTACAAAGCCTCAAATATTGTCTATACTACTGAACGGTATAATGAAACAAACCTATAAACTATTGTATTATTAAGTTATTTGTTATGTATTGTTTATGTTATTGGATATGTATCTAAGTAGTTGCTATTATTTATGTTAGTATAGTATTTTGTACATTGCCTAAAATGTTAATATTGTTTGATCAGTTTATGTGTAAATGGTTGCCTGGAAGAGATCGCTCTCAGCGATAAGGCCGCCCTTGTACCTATATTGTTTTAAACTGTATTTTTACGATCTCCTTTAATGTACAATAAAGTGTTATAAATAAATAAAAATAAAGAAACCATCTCGATTAATTGACCTTTCAAATAAAGAAAACCACATCGAAATCGGTCCATCCGTTCGGGAGATACGATGCCATAGATACACACAACAAACTTATAATAACCCTTTTCTTTCTTTTTAAGGGATTTTAAATATTTAGGTATTTTCTTTTGATTATCCATTAATTTGTAACATTTACAGCTACGGTACACATTTAGTTTTTAGGCTTTTATATTTAAGGCACGTGTTGAGTGCTTAGAGTACTTACTTGTGAAAAGCAGTAGCATGAGGATTCCTGATTGGCCCCAGGATGGCGGCAGAGCTCAGGGTGTGCCTTAGACCTATCGTGTAGTTGTAGAGGAAGACTCGCATTCCTTTCTTATGTAAGGCGGCGGTGATCACTTTCCATCAGATGGCCCGCTTGCCTGTTTGTCTGCTTTGTAACATAAAAAAAAAGTTAGACTATTCTAACTTACATAAGAAAGAAAGAAAGAAATAAATATAAATAAATATTCGTGTACAAATTCACACAGCCTATACCATGGGTGCTAGATAACTGATATACTACTTAAATACTTTTAAATACATACTTATTATACATAGAACACCCAGACCCGTAACTGAAATAAAAATTCATTATTTCAATTTCTGCCCGACCGGGAATCGAACCCGGGACCTCTTGCGTGGCAGACCACTTGACCACTGAACCACTCAGGTCGTCAAAAAGGAAGGAAGGATAATGGCAAATTAAATTCCCACTGCGTAGCTAGCAACGTATTTCAGCTGCGAAAGTCATTCGTGGCTTTCACCAAATACTATTATTTAGAACGCGCATCAACCGAAAGACGCCATAGTCCTCCCCCAAAGATCTCCACAAAGGCCGGTCTTGTGCCTTCCGCATCCAGCTGGTACCTGCGATCTTTACCAGGTCTTCGGACCATATAGTGGGAGGCCTACTCACGCTGCGTCTTCCAGTACGTGGTCGCCACACGAGTATGTATGCATGTATGTAATCTCATTATTGCATCAATTTATAACATTACAGGAAATAAAAATACAGTTTATAATGCAAAGACGAGCTTATCCCACAACGGAATTTTTTCCGTGGGTGTCGTAAGAGGCGACTAAGGGGCAAATGCGAAAGGTGGGCAGCAGGATCTTTCTGGGTAGATTTACATCAACTGCACTGCGATCTCCAACCCGCCTGCCAAGCGTGGAGTTTATGGCAATGACCTCCCCTTTCGTGGGAGAGGCCCGAAGTCCTGCAGTGGACTGTTATGGGATGTGATGATGAACCTTTGATACGCCCAGATGACCTTTGATGAGCGGTAAAGGCAATTCCGAATATTTTGCTTGGTAAAATGATGCAGATAAATGAGGGAGGTAGAAGCTCAGTTCTAAGCATTGTGAGTAATATATCGGCGCCGCCACGTTTCGACTTACCGACTGACCGACCGCAAACTAATCAAACAACCTGTGATTATACAGAGCTGTTTTCGGAAATGGCTACCCCATGAGAAATATGGGAAACGGCAACATTAAGCGAAGATTAAGAGGAGACAGTGATGGCAAAGAGTATTCGAAAGACATATTATACCTACATATTAATTTTTATTTTTATTTATTTTATTTATAACTGTTTATTGTACATTCAAGGACAGTAGCAAGTGTTATAGTAAGACAATATTAATATATACAATATAAATATTAATACGTGTATTTTTTTAACTGCAAGGGACAGAGTGTGACAAGACGGACTTTTTCAACTAGAAACTGAGTTGTCTAAGCTGTCTAGCTGGATTTGAAAGAGGAAACTTTATTTTACAATATTTAATTTGCCTAGGGCTGTGGGACGCGGGAAGTTGAAACAACATTTGAAATTATAGTATGATTTTTAATATAATTTCTAGAGAGACATTGGACCGCCACCTCATCTAGTGATTGGTAACCCCAAAAAATCCCATTCACAAGGCAAACAGCTATACTACCGTTATACTACCCATAGACCTACTAAAAAAGTACAAAATAAAAATAAAGAGATCGCGGTAGAAACATAGGCAGACGAAGTAACATGATTGAACAAAAATCGTCTCTACTCCACCTTCGTATCTTTACCACTTAATCTTTGCCAAAACGTAAGGTGTTTGCGCTGGACATGTCAAAAATTATGGCGTCCTTTATTTGCGGGGATCATTCGACCACCTGTCATTAAAACGAGAGCGATTTCGGCTGTTTTTGTGCCATTTTTATGAATGAGTTGCTTTGATAGCTACGGTTTCGAAAATGTCGGTCAATTCATTGTATTTTTGTGTCCGACAAAAAATATTAGACCAGTAAATGTTTTAAATGTGACGTGAATGATGTATTATGACAACGGTCATCGTGATTTTATGATAAAACAAAGATCCAACTATTAAACTCGGCCCTTGACTACACGACTTTTCTCTTAATGTCTCTTTTACCGTAAATGAGTTACGCATGTAACATTACGTCATGATAGGTTAAAGTTCATCATTGTAATGTGGGAGATAAATTGTTCAGATTATTAACATAGGTGGTCTTTACTACCGTCGATAGTGCGGTCCTTGCAAGATAAAATTTTAATGCGATCAGCGCGTGGTAGACTGCAGTTGGTAGTCTGGTGTCTGTATGTGTATTTATTTCACCATGTATCCTCTAGTCATTTATTCGCATAGATATAACTAATTTAATTTGCATAAAAACCTAAAAATCAAGGCTTACGCCCGATTGCAATGAACTTTAGACGACGCTTAAGTTAATAACAAGAAAAAGCATTGCACTAACAGCACCTTCAGTAAAATCTAAACGCGGCAAGTCGCTCTTGTAGTACTAATTGTATGAGACCGATTCTGTGACTCCTAAAGGCTTACAAATATCTTAAGGCGCCAACTTAAAAGGCATAAATGTTCAGTTAAATGGTATTTTTGATTAAACCTTCTACCAATTGTAAAACACAGAATTACATTAATCCTAAACTTCAATAAAAACTGCGTACTTATTATCCCTAAAAACATAAGTTCTGTAATTAATTCGGCAAAAATATGATCAACACAACATTCGTGACGTCATCAAATATAAATGGCCGCCCTTATTTGCACAAACAGCCACGCAGCGAGAGGACGTCCGACTAATTTTGATCCTAGATTAGCGCCGACCCAAAAAGGACGATTGTTTCAAAATCACCTGCACCAGTAACACCCAAAACATTAAGGGTCCCGCACGACTTTTGCCTCAAGCGTAGTCGCTTATTAGGGACGCACCAGGCACCTGTGTGAATATTTCCATAATCCTCATAATTAGAGGTTTGCACATCTTCCCAAAGCAGACCGAAAGCCAAACGGTTGAGCCTTTACTGAGGAGGCAATAAATTCTTCGACATTTGACCCCGACTTTTTTTTGGGAATTCGCCCTCCGGCTGTCTTGTCCCAAGCTGGACTGGAGAGCGTACAGAGTAGAGTATGTTGGAGTAGTTTCGATTACGTATTATTTTAATATTAAATATATTTTTTTAAATTATTTACATATTTTATGTAAGTAACTATACCTACATATATGATGTCGAATTTGTTTCCCCACAACAATAATTTGAAGTAATATTTAAATTATAGTTTAACCTAAATCCTTTATATGGATATACGTGCTTACATAACTCGCAAAACACATAGCCATAAGTCACAGCACCGCACAAAGAGCAAGCATTTGATAGCACAATCCAGAACGTCGGTTTCGCAAAATCCTAGCCATTTGTTACGGGCAATTTTCCTGCAAGCAAGATTGATATTAAAAACAATCTGCGCCCATGATGATCCCACATAAATCCGACTGCAGTGCTCTGTGCTCGCACTAATGTCGGATATATTTATCGTGGCGATCGTCAACCGCGGCGCGTTGGGTTGCCTTCGGGCGATTCGCCGGGCTCGCGTCTTTCCCACGTGCTCCGAATGCTTGGATTGCGTGCGACCTCTTGCCGACCATACTCGTACACACCACTCCTACTTCATCAACCGCTTTGTTCCCTTCAAAAAATTTAACTACACCATCGTCTTCACTCCTTACAGTATGTCAAGAATTATGTTCTTCATTAATTTCGTCTGTGGCTTCGATGCCGTCGAGCCAGTCTCTTGTGGACAGACACATACAGTCGCCTTAGCTGCTTCAGTGGATCTACCGTTTGCTTCAGGCTAGAGATCTTGGCTCTCACCTTGGACTTTTATGACCGTGGGATTTTGACCACGAACAGTATCCGAGATTTTGTTAATGATAAGTGAAATTGTGTGGCTGTTTTGAAACTTTTTTGAAGTTTGCTACTTTGGGCCATTAAATATCATGTATGGTGGTGATTACAGTTGAGTATTACAAAACAAAAACTCCATTCATTCCATAGTTTGTAACTCTAGATATAGTATGTGGTACGTAATAAACCTACCCACCCAAGTTTGGGCAAGCAGCCAGACACTACCTTCGTCCTCCAATATACAATTTTTGCGAAAATAGTAACAATTTTGTTAAGAAGTCGGGCATCATTCATTTCTCCTTCGGATTCCAGTCTCGGGAAAGAGTAAAAACATAATTCGAGGCATGTAATAGCACCGTTCAGCGTAATAACGATACTAAGCCACAGAGGTGATTACAAGCGTTTACCGAATGATTCGGTAATCGATGCACCACGGGATCGGTAATATTGGGAATATCAGGGGGATAAAATTTAAGGAATTCCTTTTGGAACGCCAGTAGAGATTTTCGGGCAATAAGAGTAGGAGTAAATATAGTATTTAACCGAGTTATGTTAATGGTTAATTTTGAATGTACTCCCGTGGTTGGGAACTGGATTAAAATTCTTGTGGGTAATTTTGAAGCTTTGGTTTAAATATTCACGAGAATGTCAATAATGTATAATACAGAAATTTACCTAGAAGTACTAACCAAGACACAAAGTCAATTTCATTATTACCGAGCGTGCATTAAAGCCTCCGTAGCAACAAAAAGAGTACCAATCAAAATTTTCCTGTTGCAAGCCCTTACTAATCCGCTTAATTTAGAAGACATCAAGGAAGGTTCGCTTTCAGGGAATCTTCTCTGCGCCGGCGTCGCCCCCTCGCTCGATTAACTCGGCGGTCTCGGCTCCAGTCGGCTGATTCGGCGCGGCCTACCGCCAATTAGGGCCAATTTTCGGCTAGTACAAAAGGCCCGTGTTGTCCCAAAGATCATTGGCTGGTAATTAAAACAAATAGGGTCAAAGAAGGGCCCGCCCGAGGCGCCAGGGGGCGGCCGCCAGCGCGCGCCCCGCCGTCGCCCGGCGCATACCCCCTCATTATGGACTTAATCTAATTATTGAATTCGTACAATGTTGTGTTTACATTTTTTTTTCTAATTTGGCCCACTATACTTAAGAATGGACGCGTACGCGCTAAATGGCACGTTTAGGGTCATATATCATGCGGAGGAGAGTCACTGTTGTGCCGACGGCGTTCTCACGCTGATGCTCGCGGCTTTTTTGGGACATTTGCCCCTCGCTCTGTGGGTATTAGGGCGGTATCATCGGCTATTATTATAAGCTCAGCCATCGTTTACGGTTTTGCCTTCTAGATGATTGTCACGATTTTATTGCATTCCGTCGTCCAGGGGCACTACGCGTTTTGTTCCATTTTGTGGTGCGAAGCAAAAAGGTAAGGTAAGGTTACCTGTGTTTATGGGCCTAGATTTGTTCTTATTGTAGTTCTTAAGGAATGTGATTTAATAATAGTTTCATAGTGAGATGTTCGTAATGTGGACGTCCTAGGCTGAATGGTATTCGTCATCACCATAACAATCCACTGCAGGCCTTAGGGCCTTTTTCAAAGGGGAGGTTATTGCCATAATCTCCACGCTTGGCAGGCGGGTTGGAGATAGCAGTGTTATAAATACAACAATGGAAAACAATGCTGCCCATTTTCTAGCCTATGGAGATTCTAGATCTGTTGCCTCGGAAACATTAGTCGCCAAGTACGACACCCACAAGTGTAAGGGGTTGGTGCTATTCTACTCTGCCGTACACCACACGGCCAAGGAATGGTATTGTTGATAATACATACTTCACTGACATCTTAGACTTTCAAAGATACGTTATCGTTATTAAAAATCTCAAAACCTCGCTCATAGCAGGTCGAGCGTACCAAATTCAAAATTATATGCGAGTTATTATTGACAACTCATTTAAATGGCGGGGTTTACCGCCTAAGGCGCTGACTATCGCTGGCTAGGGTGCGCGTGAATCTCCATCCATCATGCACCGTAACGACCTCTATGCAAAACTAAGCGGAGTTTTTGAATGAAGATATTGGAGCTTTTTTTTAATTTTTTTTATTCTGCTCTGTTACGAGCAGGCAGTCCACCTGATGGTAAGTGGTAACTGTCGCCTATAACATCTGCAATTCAACAAAAATATGGAGCCGCAGGTGCGTTGTCACTGTGTGCACTAAGATGAAATGCCTCATGCCCGTAATTGCCCTGCTGTTGCTATGGTGCATACTCGGATGTACTTCTTTGATTTTTTGGTGTGCCTAAGTTGGTTGGTGTGTCGTAGGTTATTGGTATCGATTACATGATAAACTCAGACTTAATTGTATCCTAAGATCCATAACACTATGGGCGCTACATATGTAGATACTTTGAAAATGTACGACTTAACAAGAATATTTTTAAACTTCCTATTAATCTACTATATAAAAATAAGTCGGGTTTTCCTTCCTGACGCTATAACTCTAGAACGCACGAACCGATTTCCACGGTTTTGCATTCGTTGGAAAGGTCTCGGGCTCCGTGAGGTTTATAACAAAGAAAATTCGAAAAGAAAAGCGGTAAAATCGTGTAGGGTAGGTGTAGGGTAGGTGTAGGGTAGGTGTAGGGTAGGTGTAGGGTAGGTGTAGGGTAGGTGTAGGGTAAGAACGCTACGCGAACGAAGTCGCGCCGGGTCCACTAGTATTTTTATAGATGAGGATCAATGTTTGTTAAATACTCTATATCTAATGCAACTGCTATACAGATTTTGATGTCAGCTTTTGATAAGTATTGTGATCTCGTTGTCAGGGAATTTGTTACTCGCTAATAATCATACAAACATACATGAAACTCGAGGTTACGACAACTCCACGTATAAAGTGAATGGATTGTTCTATCTAAGCTTTATGATTTCATTTTAATACAACCACAGTCGCGGTCATTATTTACCGTTTCGCCTAAGGGGAATACCGTCTAGAGAGGTGAGAGGTCACGACAAAAAAGGATGGCAAATGCTTTAAGAAAATAATGTATTATTCGACGTTTTCCACATTCAAACTTATATCTAAGAAGTTAATAAAATAAAAACTACTTACACTATTTTAATCTGTAGTTTCATTCAACTACGTTCATAAAGGAAGAACTGTATAATAATGCCTATAAAAATAATTTTGGATTTCTGTCCATTCGAATTTCAAATACCAATTTTTTTTATAATAATTTCCTTTAAAAATAGAAAGAATAAATCTCATATGTTATCTTCAAAACTCACTTCCATATCTACCCTGCAATTTCAAAATCTCCATCACATGCTTAAAACAGTTATAGACTCTGCCTTATGTGAGTAGGTACTTATCACACAAGTATCATTAACCGATCTCAAATGGCTAAATATGTGGCTGACGGTCATGGCAATTATGTGGGTAGATTATGTAGAGGCATATTGCTTGTAATTATGTACTTAAACCATTAAATTGATGGCCGTTCCTTACTTGTGGAAAGTTGGTAGTTATAAGAAGTCTGTTCGCTTTATATAATAGGCATGTGAAGGTCTGTGTCTTGCACATTAGATAGGCATTCAAATAGATACATAAATAAATAAACGGAAACTTAGATGTTGAGATTATTTCATTTGTATGTAGACGAAATTGTTACAGGTTCCGTTCCGTTCAGGTATGACACCAGTCAGAAATGCTTCCGCAAGGGTGTATCCAGGTCATATCAGCAAGAACCAGATATGGTGTTGCCCTCATCGGTGGTTCCGTCGTCTGTACTTGTATATTGAGCAACCAAGCCCAGCGGATGGCAGGCGTATCACCCAAAGAGCTGCTTTGCTCCGGACACCGTATCAGAAGCGGGAGTTGATAGTAGAAGAAATAGGTAGGGTAGTATTAAATAGGGTTCTCTATCGGCACTGCATACAAGACACGATTTGTTAGTGTCCAAAAATAGAACCTTAAGTAAGGTACAGGAAAGGACTGAACAGCCCTTTGGACGACAATCGATGTAATACATAGAGGGTACGAATGCCAAGTCTAGTTAACGGCCAACAAAACATTTAAACATAATTAATTTGACAGTTATCAGACTCTATCAGTCTGAGGAATCCGCCTGGTAAGTACTTCCGGCTTATCCGCTGCCGCTAAGACATAATGCTTGCATTGTTACGATCAGATTTGAAGGTTAAGGTAGCCATGAAGCAGCTTAAACGTAGGTATGAGGCATGTCGTCTTAGTTCTTACAGTCACAACTGCGACACTGATATTTTTTTATGAACATAAGAGCATGCATAGCCTTATGCATGTAGGACTGCTTAATTGTCAGTGAGTCAAATAAAAAAAACAATTCACCATCCGAAAAACGCAATCAGTCATCGCCGTGTCAAGCGTCCCGTCTTTCAAAATTCGTGTCGCATAAAAAGCCCCAAACTTATCTGACCAAGTGGCCAAAACTGGAACTAAGTGTCGCCATTTTAAATTCCCTGTCAATGTCAACGACAGCGACGCTGTCACCGGACCAGATAAGTTTGTGGCCCCGTACCTGAAATTCAAAATGGCGACATAAATATATCAAAACTCTGAATGGGCGTTCGGCCGCTGCGCCTCATTAATGCTCATTTGTTGGGATATTTACTGGCCAATTATGTGGTATTTATTGTGCGTACGCGCACTGATTCATTGCCTTATGCCGTGTTGTTAGTGTCATACTAACGGTCGATATTGAGGGCTAATCTTAGGCCTTAGTTTTCAGCGTCAGTTCTGATGCCATTATGTTTTAATGGAATCAGTAATTGGCTTTTAGTAGAGAGCACTCTTGTGGTGGTATATTTAGATTTGTGTTTCTGATTGGTCGTGTCCTGATTGAGTAGAGTTATATACTACATAGGTAGATAATCATGTTGTAGTCATGAAGGTAATTTGCTTGTAAATTCAAAAATGGACTTTTTTACATAGTGTTTTACTTTTAACCATGATCCATGCAACTGTGTCGAAATATCGGGCTACTCGTCAATAAAGGTACGCGGTAGGAAACCCGGAACATACCCTTAAAAAATACATTTTTGTATTACATAATGTTATCGTGGTAGGAGCGTCGATGGCCGAATGGTTAAGGTACCCGACTCGGAAGCGACAGATACTGGGTTCAAATGACTCTTTTCTGAGTTATATATATAAGTTGAATGCTAACCGATGCTTTTACGGTGAGGGAATACATCGTGATGAAACCTGCATATTCCGACGACTGAATGTGTAACCTTGATCCAATATGGTCAGGTTCCCCTAGCAGGATCTCGGATCTTAGAATATTATTGTGATATTGATGGGGTGGGTCGTGAGGTCGTAGAGTTTATATTTTGAACGCACGATTACAATAATTTTACCATCAGCTGATTGCTTTCTTAAGTGAATTTTTTATTCATTACGTCTCACATTGACAAAAATTTGATACATATCTAAATATTATTGTTAAACTTTAAAAAACACCTGAAATAAACACAAAAACCAGTGCATGATAAGATTTTTACACAGACAGATAAATTTTCTAGGTACTTGCGTAATTTAAAAATATTTTAACATCGTGCCTACTCTACTCTGTGTCAAACACTAGTATAATAGGAAAACAATACTAAACTGGAACTGGACTGTAAACTAAACAATTATCAAAACTCTACCTCCACTAAATTCACGGGTAACACAGTAGATGTCGCTACTGGTTCCGAATCTTACCAACCATAGAACGTGCTGGCACGTCGTCGTCTATTCCGTGCGTTTGCTTACTTACACCATTAAAAAAAGAAATACTACATACAACTTACACTATCATCACAGCCCGTACCAGTCCAGTGCAGGACTTAGGACATCTCCCAAGAAAGGGGAGGTTATTGCCATAATCTATCATAAAGAAATGATTTATAATTCGCGTGGTGATATGATGAGACTACTTAGCATTTAAAAACTCAGTATTAATTAAGATGAAAGAAAATTAAAATTTAGTTCTGGTTGTAGTACAAAATGTAGGTAGGTACAGGCCTATCCTATAATTAAGTATATGGTATAGTGTAAATATAATTGGCCGTGTGGTGTCCGGCAGAGTAGAATAGCACCAACCCCTTACACTCATGGGTGTCGTACAAGGCGACTAATGTTTTCGAGGCAAAAGATCAAGGGTCTCCGTAGTCTGGAAAATGGGCAGTAGCGTTTTTCATTGTTATATTCAAACACTGCGATCTCCAACCCGCCTGCCAAGCGTGGAGATTATGGCAATTACCTCCCCTTTCGTGGGAGAGGCCCTAAGTCCTGCAGTGGACTGTAACGGGCTGTGATGATGATACATAAAACAAAGTCGCTTCACGACGTCTGTCCCTATGTATCTATGTTTGTTTCAACAATAGATAGAGTGATTTAAGAGAAAGGTTTGTAACCAAAAAAAGGGTAGGTAGGGGTAAAGTAGGTACGCAAACGAAGTCGCGTCGGGTCCACTAGTTATTAAATATATTTAAAATCCCTACTTAAAATTTTAAGAGTCGTTCACACCGCTGCCCCTAAAGTGACGCCCAGAAAGCTGGCTGCGTTTCCTCGTTGTAAAGCGATGCTAATCCGTTGCCCGAGAAACGAGCTAGCTCTCGAATCAGCAGCGATATAGATTTTTTTTTTTGACATTTGAATCTGATATACAAAGTAAGACTTTCGTATTTCCTCCGTTTGAGGTCTTTGGCATCAGAGCCCGAAGCCTCAGCGCCGCTTGCAGTGGAGGCATGCATATTCATATTATTTTAGAGAAACCCCGATAACACCCAACAGACAACCACAAGAACATTCAACAACCAGTCGCTAGTAATATAAAAATATCAACGTAGACAAAGAATAAAGTATAGTCTCATAATCTTCGAGTTCACATAAACAAATGTACCCACCACTCACAGACCCACCCACCCAGTTCTTACCGAGTACCTAAGCATTGTTTCTAGGTATAGGTCTAGATCTAGATCGTTCTAGATTCTAGATACGGGCTCCCGTCACAGCGGCTAGGCGCATTAACGAGGGGAAGTGCGCTACATTTCACTGGGTAACTACGCCCTCTTGGCACATCAGATAGCCTTAGTATCACCGTTTCTTAACGAATGGTACTCATACTGTATCTACTGCTGTTTTTTTATTTAGTCTAGCTAGGCATTTGACCGCCATCTCACCTGGGAAGTGACGATACGACCGATGATAGAGCAGGTCTGTCTAGGATCAGCCCTCCACCTTACAGAAAACCGCAGCTAAGCAATACCCTTTTAAATAGTATTGTGTGTCTGTCGGTAAGTAGGCCGGCCGGTGCCGGTTTCCGGTGCTTCATGGGGTGGGGATTTGGGGAACCGTACCTTTGGCAGTGCAAGGGCATTTGCCTTTTTGCTGCCAGAGTAACGTGTTATAGAGGTGGCAACGCAGGCGACACTCTTATTGTTGCTAATGTCTATAGGCAATGGTGACCACTTTCCGTCAGGTGGCCCGCTTGCTTGTTTGCCTACCGTATGACATAAAAAATGACTTGCAACTCTAGTCTTGAAGGCGACTAGATAATAATGATCAGGGTACACACTCGTAGTCAGCTTGTTCCATTTCATGGTTGAACTAAAGTGACTTGTGCTGATAATGGGAAGATCCACGGCATAAGGATGAAGCGTTCGCCCGGGTCGTGTTTCCCGATGGCGGAAAAGGTCCGGCAGAATGAGGTCGTGCAACTGTTTCGTACACTCTCCGAAATGGGACCTGTAGAATACTGTAGGTACTGTCTCGTCCTATGTCAACTCGACACCTTTCGGTCGTAAAGACCGAAACGCATTTGGATTTGGCAGATCAGGTAATTGCAGCAAATGCCATCATCACGATGTTTTCCCTTACCATAAGAGCGTCAATAAGTGTCCAGTTAACGTATTTAGAAATAAAAAAAGTCCTATGTATCTACACGGTGACACTGGAGACTCAACTCGGTACGTTTCGCTTACGAGTCGAACACCTTAACCATTAGGCCACTGACTCTCCTGTGATCACCTAACGCCTATAATATAACTTAATTAATCTCAACCCGAAACCATAGAATTTCTATAAACACTATCCGAGTAACAAATTACTCCTAATGGCTCAGTTGGTGCGACCGGCGCCTGGGAACGCCAGAGCCAGGTTCGATGCCGGCCATGTCACGTTCCAGTCTACGCACAAATTACAAGTCGGCACAATACGTGCGCGGGATGACAGTGATCATCGTGTCATACGTAAAACGTAACGCAACGTTGAGGTTAGAAGATGTTGAGGTTAGAGGTTGTAGTATTTCATCTCGTTTGGTTTGCCAATTAGTTTGGCAACGATTTTGTAATGAGTCGTGGGTGGTATAAATCTATTAGCTGGTCTTGTGGTAGGTATCTATTTTTATAGGTATTGCAGTTTTGTTAACTGTCAGTTAAAGTTAATTTATGGGTATCTCTTACAAGCAAATGATAGTCTCTTGTCAATGTCGTTGTAATCTCAGTATGACAAATTCAAATCGCCCGTTCTCAATTTGTTTTTCAAGACTAATCAAACGAATCCAAACTTGATGAGTTTACCATGCGTAGATTAGGAGTTTCTACGGCCACTTCCATCATCAGATAAGTTCTATGGTATTAAAACATTGCTTTGTCACCAAACTTGCATGAGTGTGCAAAATTTCAGCTAAATAGGAAACCAGGAAATGGGTCAAATTTAACTTACAAGATTTAATTACGACCAGACATGGACACATGTGAAACTAAATGACAGCTCGTAATAAAGAATAAAGAAATTCAGTTTCAACAAGTGATGGTTATTATTGATGGTATTTGTTTTAATATGTTTACAGAATAACAACATATCTAGTTATAGAACAACTATGAAACCATCTTAAACTACACCTCAAAAACTCTGGTAGGACTGTGTCAAGCCTGAGGAGTCCGGTTAGGTTAGTACCACCGCCTTATCTATTTCTGAAGCCAAGCAACTATGCTTTTTTTGTTGTATTTCGGTTTGAACGATAAGCCAGTGCAACTCCATACATGGGGTATTAATCCTCATAGTGGCCAGACAACGCACTTTTTATAAGAAATGTAAATCACAGATATCATAGGCGATAGGTGCCGCCTTTGCCCCTACTTACCCTTTTTATTCTTGCATATAAAATTTCCTCTTGAATTACTCTATTGTTGAAATCTGCATTAAAATCCGTTGCGTAGTTTAAAATATCTAAGTATACATATTTATTTATTCGTATGGCAAAAATACAATATACGAGAAACACATTCAACTACAAATTAAATCAAGCGAAGTCAGCCATTTAATTGCTTCGTCACTAAGGGTGATGAGGTCCTCCGGTGGACCAGGGTAACTTGTGTTAGGGCATTCCGATAGTATGTAGTAAGTATACAAAGACAAATAGGGACAGACGGCGGGAAGTGACTTTGTTTTATACTATGAACAGACACTTTATAAGTACAATACTAATACTTAAGTAATAGAAATAAGTAGATACAGCGTTCAACTCGTATAAAATGCAAGCTAAACGTACCCCACTTTCCCTATCTAAATCTGCCATTGCCATTGCTCGCACTGGCCGGTATCTGCCGAACGTCATCGGGGCACAGTCGGCTCGGAAAATGCATAATCGACACAGAACCGGAGCATTGCAGACACTACAATTTTACCTTCAATTAATACTGGTCTTTACTCGATTTACTCAAAAAAAAAGTAGCAATATATGTTACTTATTAGTGTTAGTAACTTATTGCACAAGACGTACCTATGTTTTAAAAACTAGTGTCCGGAGTGAAGCTTCACCCAGTGATGCAGCAGCAAAGGGGAATCACTCCGGTCCTTGTACACGTTTAGGAGACTACCTAAAAGAAAGAACAAAAAAGCTCCTTTGGAATCGCACAGTTCGTGACCAATTTGGCTCAATGTGATGATAGAATGTAGGCATCATGTCAAATAGATCTTGAGAACAAATACCGTTGTACAAGCGGTAGAACACAAGGAGGCGAAATCCCTCCGCTGACTCAGCGGCTCAACACCACTTGTGAGCAAGGTATCATAGACAATTCTCACAGCGCGCTTTTGGATCGAGTCACAATGTAGCTGAATGTGTAAGTATAGGACCTTTGTTTGGCTCTGCCTACCCCTATGGGATACGAGTGTGGGTGTATATGTATTTATGTATGTACCTACTTAATAAGTGGACCAGACACCGATATGCATCAACAGACCAGACTTGGGAAAATTTTTTAATAAATTTTCCATTTCTGCCAAATGAATATCATTGGTCTGCCTACAGGAATAGGTATCTACTAATATTTTGGCATCAGAAGACGTATGCGCGAATTGCTCTCCTGTCCTGTACGTGTATGTGAACTGTTCACCTCTCTCGAGTCTAAAAACTAGCCACTCCGAAACAATCGGTCTTACATAAGCGCAATCAGATAGCGCTGGTTGTGGGCGTGCCCCCATTGGGCGGGTAACGCATTCGAATTTCAAATTGCCAGTTACGGCCTCACGCGAACACCATAGTCGGTTGCGCTTGCGCATTGCGTAGAGATAACGGCGAGGCACCGTGAAGGGAAACGAGGTTAATTCGTATGTAACTACGTTCGCGATAATGTATGGGCCTAATGTTGTTTTGGAACGTTGGTATTATGTATGAAAAGGCTCCCACATCGGTGTTGAGATGTATTTTTGCGTTATGGAATATCCGGTTTGGAAGCAGAGAAAAATACTTAAAATTAAAAATACAGAATATTTATTAACAAATTAAAACACTGTCACGGTTATGTCCGTGGTTTGACTTACAATAATAGCATCGTCAGGCCGTGTGGTATCCGGCAGAGTAGAATTGCACCAACCCTTTGCTCTCGTGGGTATCGTACAAGACTAATGTTTTCGAGACAAAAGATCTCGACTCTCCATGGGCTGGAATATGGGCCGCAGCTTTTTCCATTGTTATATTTATAACACTGCGATCTCCAATGGAACAACACCCATGAGTAGCTAAACTTCTCACTTTGTAAGACATAAACATTTCCAAAGTTAAATAATTAATATTAATACCTATTCATCGTATACCTATTCGTACATTCTAAAAAAGCATCTCAATCTGGAGAACACATATAACTTTTAAATACTCCCCTAACCGGTACTCGGTCCAAACAAATTTCTCACATTAATCGCAATTTGTTGCGCCGACAAAATTAAATTAAATCCACGCTGCGTTCGGTTTGATACAAAATAAAAACGTCCGTTCGCGTGTTTGTCCCCACTTAATAACGGCTACCTTAAGGATATCTCAATATCAAAGAATTGATGGCCCTAATAAAGGTTATTAGTCACCCGCTATAGTGTTTAAATCACTTTGGAACATACCTAGTTGCGTGTTTTGAACGCTACTTGTGTTGGCACGCGATGTTTTTTAATAAGTGACCGCCTGAAGGTTCGGTCAAGAAAAATGGTAAAACCAGCCTCGCATGACCAAATAAGTACTTACGATGTTACAGAATAGTGATACTAAAAATGCAATAAGGTTACTAGACTACCCTGCCCTGCTTCATATTCTGTTAGTTTTATGGTTTTTTAATGAGTTATTGGACTATATAAAAATACGTCTATGTCTATGTCTAAAACTACAACTATTCAGGCTACTAAACTTGGCCGCTTGCACCAAATTCTTAAATGCATTTAAGTTTGTATCAAACTAAACTTGCGTTCTTTACACATAAATTCTACTACACATAAGTTCTTATATAATAATACGCATTTAAGTTGAAACTTTGGCCGTGTGGTGTCCGGCAGAGTAGAATAGCACCAACCCCTTACACTCATGGGTGTCGTACAAGGCGACTAATGTTTTCGAGGCAAAAGATCAAGAGTCTCCGTAGTCTGGAAAATGGGCAGCAGCATTTTCCATTGTTATATTTAAACACTGCGATCTCCAACCCGCCTGCCAAGCGTGGAGATTATGGCAATAACCTCCCCTTTCGTGGGAGAGGCCCTAAGTCCTGCAGTGGACTGTTACGGGCTGTGATGATGAAGTTGAAACTTAAACATACAATTTCATACAAAAAAACGTTAAATGTAATTCTTAAACGCGTTAATTTGGTGCAAGCCGGGCTTAATGTGGCATTCAGCAGATCTCATAGCTTTCAGAATCAATACTTAATGCGGTGGAAAGAAGGCCCCGAGTGGCGACCACGTCTCTAGTAGAAATGCCCCACGAGATGGGCAGACAACCTGATAAAGTTCCTAGATAGCCGATTAATACGTGGAAGTCTGAGAAGAAGATTTTCTACTCGCTAAGTCTGCGAGGCTGCGACTCATAATTATCCTTGAAGTCAAAGGAACTGTCATCAAATTAAATAAAATTCAAATCTTGAAGGGATTTTAATAAGAGTTAGTAGCCTTCCTCAATTGTAAAGTGTCAAACACACTGTGCAATGAAAGTAAAAACGCAGAGAGACAAAACTGAGAACTCGACTATTAAATAGTTTTGCCAGTGTTAATTATTAACTACATGTAAAACTGGACTACGTGACTGAACAGTCTATTAATTCACTAGATTATATACTTAACAGCATAACAGGGTACGTGACTCAGGTAACGAATTACTTCAAACTGTTGCGTATGACTGTAGAAGACAGTTTTACAAACACTGGCTTAGCGTGCTCCAGAGTGCGAACAAAAACTGATAGAAAAACTGTAGGTACCTTCTAAATATTGTAATTTTATTTATCCTTGTGTAATATTTTATTTTATTTTTATTTTTACATTGTTTATTTATATTGTATTTCATGTTTGATATGTTTATATTGTATGCTATGGGGCTATTACAGATTTTTTTTTTAAATAACTTAATAATTTACCAGTACACAAAAAGGCATATTAAACAATGAACAAAACGACGCAGGCATTCACCTGGAAGTCCCAACGCTTCCAACTCACCCACAATTTGTACCAATACCTACAGTTGAAGACAATGATATAAATCACAATGATGTTAATGACAGACCAGTGCAATGGGAAACTGATCGAGTGACCATTAACATAGCACAACTGATTGGGGTTCCCATGAGATTGTGAGAACGTTGATCGGTAGCTTATTATTATACTTGTGATCTTTGTTGTTATTTTTCTTGCGGGTTTCATAGCCGATGTGACTTGTGACCTTTGTATGTAAAAGTCATCTAGACAACAATTTATATATCTAACTAACTAACTTCTTTTAACCGTTCAGGCTATGTATTTGCCGAGCGCGCTCCCTACGTTAAAATAGGTATATTGTTTCAAAGTTGTACGGGATTTAAAATTAGTATGGTAATCTTAAATCCCGTGTGACTTGGACACGAAATATTTTAACGAAAATCTGACAAACCTTAAGCATAGATATTTGTTTTTGGTACACGTCTACAAAATGTCATTGACATTCGGGATGAATTTTAAGTTCTCTTACGGGTCTGGGTATTACTATTTATAATAAGTTTCTACCTACTGACACCCATAGTACAAGTTTGCTTGTTTGGGGCTAGACGGCGATAGATATTTTATTTTTTGTTAACCCTATGAAGTTCCCGCGGGAATGAAGCTTAACCGAATTACGGATAAAAGCTAGTATAATATAATTTATTTAAGGTAAATAAACAAACCAATACGCGTCAATACAGTTTCGCTTTTAGCTATTACCAAATATTTTCACTCTCGTCTTGTGCCTTAATTTTTACGTGTCAAGAGTAAATGAGCAACAGCAACATCAAACTTTTAAAACTGATTACTACACAGGGCTCTGATTACCGTGGGAAAAATATTCGCGGCCTTTTTTATTTGCTAAAAAGAAAACGAATTCGGCCAAATTTGGTCAGACGCATTCTCTGGCTCTACAATGTCGATTTTATTGCAGACATCATTGAAGTACCGACATAGAGCTGTTAAAACGTGTAATAAACAACGGTCTCGATTTTTTAACACGTTGTCATGGCTTATCATTACAAATTGTAAATTCAATCATGTGTTATCCAGCAGAGTAGTGATGCATCAATGACTAGGTATTGATGGACGATGAATTATTCATTCGAATGATGATTCGGACGGACGTATGCCTATTCTAAATATTCTATTATTAAAATGAGACTTGGATCCGGTCATTTCTGAAAGGGGTTTGTACCTCGTGATTTTTTCAAATAAAGAGTTACAAAACTTCTGATACGCTTGCATTCGTTTAAAGTCGTAAAACAAAAAAATATAATTTATTTGCCCTTTCCGTTCGAACAAAGAACAGGTACATGGGGGCTCGTGCATGTCACAACTTAAAGTAATTCAGCAGCGTTTTCAGTTGTGCAATCATCAATCATACAGCAATCACAAGTACGCCCCGTCATGCTTGAATATTGTGGCAAAACCATCCACTAATGTGAAGAATGTTCAAGTCGAAGAGTGAGACTATTGTAACGGCTATTAAGTTTGTATATTAGCTGAACTAGCATCAGGAAAGTGGAGTCTAACTATTGGGAAAAGTGGATAAGACAGAGCCAAATAGACGCTGTGATCCAAAAAACGCGCTGTGAAAATTGTCGTTGGCATCATGCTCACAAGTATTAAGCCTAAGTCAGCGGAGGAATTTTGTGTGTTCTATCGCATGTTCAACTATGTTTGTTTTGATTGTTTTGAGGTTTTCACATGATGCCTACCTACAGTTACTATCATTGCGCAGCTCGCCATCGACAAGGAGTTTATCCTCATACCTTAGAGCCAAATTGGTCGTGAACAATGCGGATCCAAAGGAACTTTCTCCCACGCACACTAAGATTGTGGAATGAGCTCCATGGAGTTGTTTACTCCATGGAGCGAAGTTGAGAGTAGGACATGGATTTTTTCAAGAAAGGGGAGAACATTTTTTTTGTAGTCGGCAGCGCAAGGTTCTTCCATAGGCTGCGGTGAGTGCCTATCATCAGGCAGGCTGTAAGTTTGTTTCCCATATTTGTGTATGAAAAACCGGATCTGGGCAGAAGCTGCGGTTTACCTCCCGCCAAGAAAAAATAAAAGAAAAGAAAACATAAGTACTTAAGTTGGAACCAGTTGTCCAAAATTTAAAACGAATTCCGCCAAAATTTACGAAAATGCTGAATTTTTTGTAATTTCAGAGTTAGTGTTATTGTAAAAGTTGTTTTTTTATTACCAGCACATGCATACCCCTTGGTATCAATAATTATCCTAAAGTCATCGTGTATAATTATAAACCATAAAAAATATTTTGATAACATTCGGTATTAGCAGCTCCACACGAGCCCCGGGACTGAATCAATTCGTGGCCGGCGCACGCGCACGTTGTGGGTGGATTTGTTCACGTTCCGGCGCGATTAGCCCGCGCCGCGTACCGTACGGAGTTTGCGCATTCCTACAACTATAGTATAGATACTTAAGTGTCTATTAATACATTATAACCTGTATTACAATCGTGGACGTTGGGTTTTGCGGTCCACCATTTCATGTAAGTCGCAGCTTATACGAGCATTCGACAAAACTTATAAGTACTTAGTATTAGCGTGTGCGATTTTCTTAGGTAACTGGTTATGAAAACCAGTTACGATGACGGCCTAAAGGCTTTCCATCCCCATCTAATGACGGGTGTCGTAAAAGGTGACGACATAGAGCTGGATCACACATTCTTTTCTATTTAAAAATTGGTACTTTAATTGTTATTTCTAGACATTTATATTCAGCAGATTTTTGATAATTATTGTGCTTACAATAACTGATTAATTTTATAATGTGGACGAGCTTGTGTGAGCTGATGTGAAACTTGTATTGCAATCCTGCTTAGTTAGAAAATTCTTCTAACCTAGCCTGCAACCTAGTCGGTGTTGAAGATTTGGTTAAATGTTTTACGTAAATTTTGACTTACACTGAACACTGATATCTTCTATTCCTTGGGCGAAAAGCTCTTGGCATAAATAATTCAATATTTTTTAATTATTTATTATATTAGCAACACCGAGCATCGGTGGCCGAGTGGTTAGAGTATGCAAACCGTAAGCCAGAGGTCCCGGGTTCGAATCCCGCTCCGGCCATGTACCAATGACTGTTTTCTGAGTTATGTACATTAATAGTTGAATACTAACCGATGCTCTTACGGTGAGGGAAAACATCGTGATGAAACCTGCACATTCAGGCGACTGGATGTGTTACCATGATCCATGTTCAGGTTCCCCTGGTAGCAGGGTTATGGAGGTCAGATGGCAGTCGCTTCACTGTAATTACCTGACCTGCCGAATCGTGGATCATGGTCCAGGCGGAACCCGGGCCCTCGTTCGCGAGAGCACAACCGGGACATTAACGCCAAGATGATTATTTTTTTATTAGCAACACCGAAAGCGAAAAGTTCTTACAACATAATTATTGAACTTTTCATCCCGAACATCAAAATTGAAAACCGTTCGACTCTAGGCGAGCGGTTCCAAAATAGGGCTGATGTCACTTGCCTCACGACTACATAGCAAAGACCCATAATATATTTACCTCTAACTTTGAAAAGATAGATGATTATCACAGTTTTAAAAGCTATTAGCTATATGATCAGGCAATTTTCATAAAGGTTGGTCGCATGATGCTCAAAATGTGCAAACATCCGAGACCTCCTTGGAACATGTGTAACACGAATTCTTGGCCAGTGCGAGCATTACCTTTAAACTGTTAAGGAGAAGTTAGTTGGTATATTAATTATCTATCGTGTAAACTTTGGTGGTAGAGAGGTTTTTTGAGGCCCAAGGAGTTCTTAAAGAATGATAAGAGACAAGATTTATACAGTCTCGTAGGTATTTACTATAATTTCCCTCGGCTGTTTACATTCAGCTTGTCGCTTTGGTTGGCAGAAGAACCGCAATATCTACCCATGTCGCTATTGTCGTGGTCGGAATTATTATATTTTTAATAGCATAATAAGGCAAATGGGCCTGTTTACAGAAAGTGGTACCTATCCTGTAATTTAGTGGTAGGTGCAAAAGAAGTCTGGCAAATACGGTACGAACGGGATACCAATACTCTTCCATATTTTTTTAAATCCCAACGCAAAAAGTGTATTATAAGTTTGATGCGTGTATGTGTGTTTATTTGTATGTATGTATGTCTGTCTGTGGCATCATAGCTCCCGGAAGGACGGGCCTATTTCGATGGTATTTTTTATATTTGAACACCAATTGAATCGAGATTGTCGTTAGCTTTGTTTTATTAAAATCAGTTTAATAGATACATACCTACATACTCACGCCCGTATTCCATAGGGGTGGGCAGAGACTATAGAGCGCCACAAGCTACGATCCTGACACACCACTTGCGCCTCATCCACACTCATACATCTTTTCAGTTCAGTAGTTTGGAAATATTTGTATAATGAAGGCGTTATTGGTAAAGTTATCGTTAGTATCAATTTAGATCTTCTTTAATATGGTAGGTAGGTAGGTACGGGGAAAGGTAGTAAAATTACGTGAACACTATTTATTTTCTTTCTTTCTTTTATGTTTATATGATTGTTAGTAGTATGGTATCAAACCATCATAGTTCGGTTCAAACGACACAGATGACGCTATCTTCTGAAACGGACTCACGTAGGAGTCACGTGGTCGCGGGCTGGCCCTGCGCTGAAAAGCAAGGGCGAGACATTCGAACGTTAGCTGTGAGTGAACCGAGGGGTCGTATCACCAGACAACCGACTCTTATTAGCCTTACTATTTCTTACGTTAATTGTTTTATCATAAGTTTATCATCATTAAGTTTGCCAAAGTCCATACTTTTAATAATATACCGATTTAAGTAACACATGGTTTGTATATATTTCTGATCTTAACATGATCTTCCCCTTAACTCCGTCTTCCCGACCCAGTGCCCTTGCGCACGGGCCCTGATTGGAATTTATCGCCCTCCAGCCCTGTAACTTGCGCCTCGCCGCACCTTTTTGCACTTTTTCACCCGTCTGTACCTACAGACCAGAATTGCTCACTTATTCCTTGTGACTCCGTATCGGCGGTCGGTAATTAGATCATTAAAATGTAGGTATCATGGTGTGTAAAATGGTTAAGTGTTTCACAGGTATTTTTGTTCATGGAAAATTCAAAAGCCATGAATTTATTTTTACGTAATATTCTAGGTAGGTACAATTCAAGAGCATTAATGCATGATCAGCGTAAGAATCATATTTCTATGCAGTTGTTAAAAGGTTTATATAGCATTCATGAATAATATTTCTATAAAAATACACTGGGAGTCAAAGACGAGTTCTTTTAGCCTAAGGGCCATCTAACGCTTCCTTATTTTAGCCAACACATTTTCGCTGATGATGAAACAAAATCCTGTATTTTACACTTATGGTCTCGTGCTGTACCTAAAAATCTAATTGTCACAAATTGTCGCTCAGAGGTATGGTAATTTTAACATTTGTTGGACTAATAACATGACATGACATGTATCCCTTACTACAGCTTTTCTATAACACCACATAACCAAAAATAACCCGCCAATACTTTACCTATTATTTTAGCAGCGATAGTTATTTTACCAATTGCACGTCCAGTCCAGTGTTGCCAGCTAAACGCGTTCACTTTCGCGACTTTTTACCCGTTGCCCATTCACTCGCGCAGTTTCATGACACGCCTGAGGCCACGCCGCGATTCCCACGGCGTCGTTAAAATGAAAAATTAACCAAACTTTCTTCGGAACGACCTTAGGAAAATGAAACGTGTAATAAGAGTAATAGAGTGCATATTGCACTGGAGGGTATTGTGCCTTGGAACGTTCGAAAAGCAATTTAAATAATCTGGACTGCGCATTCTTTGAACGAAAAGCGTGTTAGATATTTGCTAAGAATTAATTGGATGAGTACCCATTAAAGGAGTGGAAAGGTGTTTTAAGTACCTAGGTATACAACACTACGAATTGAATGATATTATTATAGATAGATAGATAAACACTTATTGCTCATAAAACATAACAATACCAATCACTTAGAGTAACAAGGAACACATATGAGCAAAGGCCTTATCGCTACAAGCGATCTCTTTCAGGCAACCTTTACAGAAATTGAGACAAGAATTTTACAGCAGGTAGTGTTTTATATTGTTTATTTAATTACGAGCATCTGCCTGTGACAATATCTACCTATATTGAATTTCGGGATACGCTATAGCGTATGTTGTCCCTTACCAAGGACTAATAATCCATTGCCAATTCCTTTAACTTACATAAAATACTCAACTTGTGGTGAATGATCTATACTCACTATAGCGCATGTAACTGTCAAATATCGAGTTGTAGAAAATTGTATACCCGAAAATGCATCTATTATAACAGTACAAATCGGTCTGTGTCGATAAATTTTAAATTGTCATCGGTTACAAGGTTAAACAAGAATAGCGTTCAGTGTGGCCACATCATTCGAAGGAAACTGAATTGGTAGGATTGTGTTTCTGGTATATTACCTTAGAATTATTTTTAATATTATTATTTTATATTGGACTAGCCAGGTAATTGACCGCCATATCACCTGGTACCCGCTCGCTGACTCACTTAATGTACTATAATTACCTATATCTACCTAATACAAAATGTTGTGCCTATACCTATGCTCCTTTGGAGCAAAAGTAAAGAAAAACTCAATGAAACACCTTATTTGTTATCTACCTAATTAGAACTAAAACGAATAAAATTGTGTATCATCATTATAATGTTACACGCTTACAATCAATATTACAGGAAAAGAATAAATATACCTAACATTTTTAAAGCTTACTAGCATATTTGCTTTGTACTTATTTAAAGAAGATTATTTTATTTATTTGAATGCTGTGTGGTTGTTCGGCAGAGTTAAATCATCATCATCATCATCACAGCCCCTAACAGTCCACTGCAGGACTTAGGGCCTCTCCCACGAAAGGGGAGTTTATTGCTATAATCTCCACGCTTGGCAGGCGGGGTGGAGATCGCAGTGTTTAAATATATCAATGGAAAATGCTGCTACCCATTATCCAGACTACGGAGACTCTTGATCTTTTGCCTCGAAAACATTAGTCGCCTTGTACGACACCCATGAGTGTAAGGGGTTGGTGCTATTCTACTCAGCCGGACACCACACGGCCAACACCAACCTGTTCGCGGGTGTCACACAGTCACAAACCAGTCAGAAATTGTATAGACCAGGAATCGCAGCCGCAGCTTCTGTTTCTTGCAAGAGTTAAGGGTATGGAAAAACGGTGTTATAGGCTAAAAATGGGATACACCCCACCACTCATTCAAACAGCTGCAACTGCTGTTTAGCCAGGATGTACACCGAAGAGTTTTTCCGGGCGTCGGTAGCCTAGTAGTATAAGTAGTGTTTGAAACGATGTCGCGTCGAGAAGTCTGTGAAGGATTCAGGGGGCTTACCATGAGTTCTTATAGCAGGACTTAAACAGAACTGCCCTGCTTAGAGCGAGACAGCGCTATACGTGTCACATAAGCTTGTCTCTATTTAAGTAGAACAGTTCTGTTTAGGTCCTGCTATAAGAGCTCATAGTAAGCCCTCTGAAAGGAGCTGAGCTAGATGCAGTGCTGAACATACGACTTTCTTTAGAAAGCCGGAATGTCGGAAAGTACCTATTTCTAAAGATACCGAAGCGATAATCGATAAAATAATAAAACTTATTAAAGAGTAACTGGTATTTAAAAAGGTCCATGTTGTCCGAAATCTTCCATGGCAACACTGAGCTTGTGCGTGTTCGGTATGAACTTATAGAGGCGCATAAGTCAGGGGTCGGAGTCAAGCGTTCGACAAACTACGCCATTGTAGTGCTGTTACAAAGCCTCCGAGGGCTCTACGCGAATAAGGGTGTTAATTTTTAAGCAGATTAAAAAATATGCTGAAATGTGAAGTAGTAGTGGTCGTCTACTTTTTGAAGCTTATTGTTTTGAATTCAGCATTAAGCTTTTTAAAGAAAGAAATTATTTCAGGTATATTAAAAAAATGTATTTTCTGATTTAAAAAATGTAAAACTACAAGGCTGTTTACTGAAACATGAATATTTGGCAGAGTAGAATTGCACTAACCCTCCGACTGACCCCTATACCCGAAAATGGGTAGCAGCGTTTTCAGCGTTTTTCAGCCGCCTGCCAAAGTTGGAGATTAATGAAAAGCTCTCCACGTACGTGGGACTCAAGACCAGCAGTGGATTGTTATGGCCTGTTAATGTGAATATCGGTTTGTATATTAAAAGAGCAAATAAAAGTTAATAAATAAGGTTTATTATAAACTCATCCTACAATCCTCATAGGTCAAGCGGTACTTCACTTCAAGGCAGTTGCTTCAATTATATCAAACACAAGTCCGATCTTGCATGGAGTACTGATGCCACCTCTGGGATGGATCAGCCAAACTACCAACTGGCTGCTTTGCATTCGGTGGAAAAACGTGCAAAGAGATTAATTTGTGATCCGCAGTTAATAGAGACTAAGCTGCAGAGCCTCGTTGCCTGCGAGTGTGTTCTCTGATCAATATAATCTGGATGCTTTCAAGGCTAGAGTGAATAGGCTGTTCCTAGACAGGCATGCTCCATCATCGACCGCATCGTCACTTACCACCAGGTGAGGTGGCGGTCAAATGCCTGGTATAGTATGCCTCAAATAGTAAAGTAATAAAAAAAGTTCTAGCGTTTATCCTATATATTTTTTATTTAAATATCTCTGCGGCACAGTGACCGACACCAACCAAAGACAGGAAGAAATCGACCTCCGTATCCAAAACACCCTGAGATGCGCAGCAGCCCTCCATAAAATACTTGCGTCTAAGCTTCTCTGCAGAAGAACAAAGATACGTGTCTATAAGACAATCATAAGACCGATCTTGACGTATGCGTGTGAGGCTTGGACGTTAACCCAGAAAGAGGAAAACAAGCTCTTAGTGGCGGAACGGAAGATTTTGCGTCGTACTCTGGGACCCACCAGGGGCGAAGATGGAACCTGGAGGACGAGAAAGAATATAGAAATAGAAGAGCTCGTGTCCGAGCCTAATATCATCGGAGAGATTAAAGCTGCTCGACTTCGCTGGCTCGGACACATTGAGAGAATGGGAGAGGATCGTGCAGCCAAACGTGCCTACCTGGGACGAATAGCCGGCAAACGCCCGGTTGGACGGCCCAGGTATCGATCGATAGACGAAGTCCGGAAAGACCTGCGCGAACTCCAGATAACGAACTGGGAACAAGTGGCGCAGGATAGGGACCAATGGCGAGTTCTTGTGTCGGAGGCCAAGATCCACTTCGGGTCGCTGAGCCAGCGAAGTAAGTAAGTAAGTAAGTAAGCGTTTATCCTAACTTATAACAGGGTTCGTTCGGAATTAGTTAACGTTTTAAAATTCACGCCTTCACTCTTATTTGTTCTACAGTGTTACTCTAGGTGCCGCCACTCGCCACTAGTGTGTGTCATCTCCCGCGCTATGCGTTGTGTATTGCACCGTATTTAGCTAAATAAATCTCTGTAATTAACCAGTGTTTCCGTTAATGATCCAATCGTTTTCATAAAAAATATTGTATGTCGAACAACAATAAAAACAAGTCATAAAAATTCCAAAAGTTCCAAAAATTCACGGAGTCCTAACCTGTTCAACCAGATTCCGTAAATAAAATAATAATAATAAATTGTCTATAAAATCTTGATATAATTATAATTTTATATTCTCGCACTGTTTTGTAAACATTACATAATTACATCATACATGCATTTTCTGTTATAATCAACACTCGTCTGCCAATCAGATATATCTCAAAAGTGATGAAACATACAAAAACAACTTTTATGATATAATTTTACTATAGGTATAACCTGCGCCTGAGACTGGTGTCTGTACTAGGTTATTACCTGTTTTACAGATCAACAGGCCCCTAGTCCATTGGAATATAACCATGCAGAATAACTGATTCGTCTCTAATTTAAAAAGAAGAGAAACTAAATAACAAACGAATACTAGTTAGAAACTAGTACGTGTAAAAATATAACATAGGCACATACTTATCCCATAAGGGTTTACAGAGATCCCAGTACAACCACCTACGGCTTTTTTCTACGAGCTTATTGTATGAAGGACTTTTGAGCGGTGGTTTTAACATTAGCTGTTGTTTGAGGTGGAGGTGAGGAAGTTGAATCAAACTAACTATAAGAGCTATTACGGTCATGTGTATTTGGAAAGAGTCATATAATCTATTAAAATAAGTAGTTTAACTTACTTATGAATATAATTTTATATCATTCCATTTCTGTAACTGCAATACATACACTTCTCCTAAGTAGACGCAAATTGTAAAAGAAAACGTTTCGGAAATTCCAGCTACATCCGCCTGCGAGACAAGCGCGCAAACATTCGTCGGCGCGTCGACAGCTCGTTGCGTCTCGCCGCGAGCGCTCAGCGCCATCTATCGCTCCACTTATATTACGACGAGGAGTTAAGGCGCAGTTTGTTAGAATTAAGGATGAAGGTTGTGGAATGAACCAACTGGGGAGGTTTTCCCTAGAAAGTACAACATTGAGTTCTTAAAAACCGGGGTGAAATAGTTTTTACGGGGTCGCCAACGCTTGAATGATGCCCCTGATATTGCAAACAGCCTGTTTGCCGCCTTGGTGGTATTAAAAAATTGGCTTGGCAAAAATGCTATAGTGCGGCATCAATTCAAGCTAGGATAGAATCGAAACGTCAAGTTCTTCACAAGTTGCAAAAACCCGCGAGCATTCTCATTCGCAACCTTTTATATTTACTAGTTATTTTCAACTAACGACGCGTTGGATTAGCATTACATTGTCGAGATAAGGGTTAATTTTCTGTATTAACTTTTAGAAATTCGCTTCGATGCACTTCGAAATTGATCCGTCATTTGAGAAAAGTGTCGCTGTCATAAATTGTTCTGATGTCTGATGTGTATTTTGAGCAACTAAGCCCAACGGATGGCACGGGTGTCACCCAAAGAATTAATTTGCTCCGGATACCGTCTCAGAATTTTTTTATTTACGTGATCCCTTAACTCGCCCTCGACAAATATCTGCTACCCTGTGTAATAAAATGGTGAAATATGATAAAGATTGCTGAGGTTGGCCCCATAGAGCATTCTTCGTGTATAGTTCCCAATTATTACCATCTCGGCACCTTACATTATCACATTCGTTATGATAATCATACCAATCCTTAAATTATTATTCACAATTCTCCTTGATGTGTCCTTTCAGAATGAACTAGAAGTCAGTTGATTCTGAACCTCCGCTATCTTGACAGTCCTGAAAAACAAACTATTGAACTAGGGCAAAAACTGCTCCTTAAACAAAATGTCTGCCTTGTAAACTGGTATAACATGAGTAGATAACTAGCCGATTCTGTTAGTATCGCGAATGTCCAGCTGAATTTGTCGTTTGCTGATATATTGGTGTATATTTTATTAGCCCTAATGGACCTAGGCAGGCTTGTACGAGGTAATATCCATATAATATTTGAGCAAAAGCGGCGATCTATCCAGAAAGGCCATTAACTCATATTACTTATTCAATTTCATGATTTGTTGCTTGAATTGATTTAGTGACTTAAAATATAAAAAGTGGAACAAATTAAAGTATCCACGCAAACACCGATAACCGAGGGACGTAAAAACGTCATAGGTCATCAGCACAATATGATCTATTACTGATTTATATACTTAGTAAAGGTAAAAACAAAACCGAAAGTGAAGAAATAAAAACAGAAAAAAGTTATGAAAAGGAAACGATGGAAAGAAAAGACAAAAAGAGGTAGACATCCGCTGCCCTTAGGTTGCTGATGCCCTGGATGATGGTGGCGGCCGCTTTCCATCAGGTGGACCGTCTGACGATGTGCTTCCCTAAGCAATAAAAATTGAGCGAATTTTTTTTTGAGAAGGACAATAATTATGTACCTACACACTACTGCTTCGAATTGACCTTAATAATGCGTACGTCTTAGGAATGAAACGCGTTGCCCTGATAATTATAATCTGGACGTGTTCAAGGCTGGAGTGAATAAGCTGTACCTAGACAGGTATGCTACATCATCCATCAGGGCATCGTCACTTACCACCAGGGCCTCGAGTCCGCTAATTTACTAGGTGCGGTCGAATAGTACTTGAATTGTAGTTGAACTCAACGGCAGTTTTGTTTGTAGCAGGATTTCAAAAACGCAAACGAACTAATATTTAATTAAACCCCTATCCAATAAAATTTTTTTTGGATTTTGGCGAAAATATTAATAATTATCTGCATATTGAGAGTCGTGACCTCGCTGGAGGACATTTTCGTGATCTATTTCGCGCCACCTCTTCCTATCCTTGGTAACGTGGATAGCTTCGCAGACCATGGTGTTCGATGCGGAGCGAATTTGGTCTGATCTCTAGGCTGATCGATCTCTAGGCCTTACACATCCTTCACAAAACGGACACAAAAAGTCGGATAACCTCTGACCAAGTTTACTTAAACTCAAATATTTTCTAAACTAGAGAACCAATTTTAATGAAACAAACCTAAGAACCATCTCGATTAAACTGGCTTTCAAATAAAAGCCGCAACCAAATCAGTCAATCCGTTCGGGAGGTACGAAGCCACAGACAGGCACACAAAGCCACAGATACTCATATCAAACACCCCTTTTTTTCTTGGGGGTAACAAAACCGAACTCACTCATACGATAAACCTAATTGTAATATTTAAAACGTTCAAGATTATCAGCGACGCATTCATTGTTTCCTGCCTGGACCCTATTTACATACAGTGCGTGCCATCTGCGTCACTCACATCGATTGAATCGAGATTGCATCGGTGTTCAAATTGGTATTTTGCTCCTTTTTTATCGATTCAGTGATGCTTCGAAACTTTACACCGAGTATAAATAAAGGTATCATCGATGTAGGTCCGGTATTAAGGGTCTATTTTAAATAGTATTGGATTCAGGATGTAGGTTGAGTGTTTCATTCGAGTTGTGATATTGCATGCTTTTTCCTCAAATTGTTTGAGTAAATTAAGTAATGCTAACTTTTATTTCTATTGAGTACCGTTGCGTTGCGTTAATTATTATGATAAAATATTAATGCACCTAATAATTACATAAGTCATTGTTATCGTCCTACTTATTTAGTTACAGAACTAACTTACTATTGAAAATATTTTCTACAAATATCAAACCTGGAATGAACCAGTATTTTATCCTCATATGACTATCAGAATTAAAATTACATTTTCGCCATGGCGAGATGGGTGATGCAAGGTGTGGTCTTTAGTGTTGTCAGACATATCGATAATATAGTGAGTAGCATAGTGCATAATAAAATACGCGCTTAAAGTTACATAATTTAAATGAGAGTAATATTTAAATAAAGTTTATCTGTCATCTAACACCCATAACACAAGCTTTGCTTACTTTGGGACTAGATGGCGCTGTGTGAATTTGTTAGAGCGTATTTATTTATTTAAATTTCCCTTAAAAACAACTGATATGAAAACTAAATGTAACACGAATTAAATGTTAAATTGTTTACAAGTACAGTGAAATTATAAGTTAAGGGATTCTAACCACAAATTGGATACTGCTTTACATGGATGATCAGTAGTAGTTATTTTGTCCTCTGGCTCTGATATCCTCTTGTCAATGATTCGGAAGACAATCTTGGATGTCGCTTTGTTGGATATGTCTACTTATCGATAGCTACAATTTTCAGCTCTCTGATGCTCTGAAGCTCTTCAATTCTTCTTTAAGATTTTCTATTGGGTTGAGTTGGTGGGTCCAAATTTGGACCTGCGTGTTGATCATGGTAACTGATGAGTACATGGTAACTGTTGAATACATATTGACAGTATCGAGGGTAATAGTGACGTACCGTACCTATTGATGTGCACAGGCGCTCTCATGCCTAAAAACAAAATTATTACTAATAAAGGGCGTAAATGAGATCTGTGTAACTCTAGGACTTCCTCCACGTAGGTACCTGGCCTCTATTGAAGACAGACCGTACGAGAGTCGTACCAAAGGCTGCCCAAAATCCTTATTGAATTTATTACATATTCAGTGTACCTCTCGCCACGACATGTGTACACGCGTTGACATTCGCCTTAACCTTGTAAAGTAACTTTGTATCGTCAGAGAAGAGCCTTTGAATATTTAATAGCCTGAAATATTCTTGCTCTCTTGTGCGCTGTCAACACCTCTCTTCTAATATTGTAATAATCGTTCTAATTCTTGCACTTCCGTACCTCAAACAAGCGGTTACGAGCCTCAGAGGTTGTTGCGAACCGATTCCGAAGAAAGGACGAAGCGATATAACGGTCATATCTCTCTGACGTACACCTTCTCCGACAATGTCCTTTCTTTTAAGATCTCCGTGATTCGGGGATATTCAAGCAGCGCTAGTTCAGACGATCAGATGCATCAAAACACAACTATTGGTTATTGAACCAACGATATTATTTCAAAACCCTCCAATAAATGTAGAGGAGGCTCAAGTTAAGCAGACTTTCAAAATCTATTAATGAAATTTTTGAATTGTTACGATAAAGTGTACAGTCGACGTCAAATATCGACAAAACGGCCCACATTTTCCCAGCACTACAGCGGCGCGGCTCGCGTGACCCCTGACCTCCCGCCCCGCGCCCCCCTCCGGCCTCACACTGCTCACACATGCCTCGCCCGTAGCGATCCCGCCCAACACCTTTTTGGTATGGTATGAGCATCAATACAAAAAATCGGCACCGAAATCTTTCCGCTCACATATCGGTGGTTTTCGATCGTCGATTTTGAATCGTTTGATCTTTGGCAGGTGTTTGTAGGTTTGGTTTGTTATTGGTGCGCTAAAACGTCGATTTTGTATTTATTTGATATTTTTCACTTTAGGTACTTTTTAGTGTTATTAACACTCTAATGCAATGATCATGATCACCATCATAGCCGTCAGCTAAGTACTTAATCAAATTCCTATTTACAAATCTTCAAAGATGTGTTGATAGCTTTGAAGCATATTCCACTCATCTCTATATGTATTTCATTTATATAAGCATTAGGCCGTGGAAAGTGATCATAGAGACCTATCTCATAGGATAATGCTAGCCATTCTTCTCTATTCTAAGATATGCTCTAAAATGATATATTATTCTCACATAGGTTCATAAGTAAGAGACCTTTGGTACAGGTCCCAAGTGATGTTTGAATCTGTATCATCTACATAAGTACCTACAAAACGGCTATACTAACTAATACAATAAAGAACATCAATACATCGGCTCGTCTCAAAAAGCGTCAAGAGACACGCGATCCCCCAAACATATGTTCATCATTAAGACACCTTTGAAAATGTCTGGAATTCCAAGCATTGTCCTCTGAAAGCCATTCAAAAGTCAGCTCTACTCAATTAAATCTTAATTCCTACAAAGGCTTCGATTAATGAAATTAAGTCGGCATTTACCCGAGTTAACCATCGAGACACTACAATGCCCCTAAATAGTTACAATCGAGTCAAAGCAGCCTCCACAACAAAGGTTCTAACTAACCCAAGCGGTGACTATTAAAATTTAATGACATGATTTATTCAGAGAGGAAAAAAACACCGAGAAAAGGGTACGATGTTGCGTTCCATTTTTCATAACGCAGTTGGTAGCAAATGGCCGAATAAAAAATGTTAAACACGGCCGACGCTTTATGAAAAACGGATCCAGCAGAGAGCGGCTTTGTCATCGGTCAGGGAATTTATTCATGGTTACCTGTTGAGCCCCGCAGTGGATGAAATATAAAGAATATTCCATTTTTCTGGATATGTATTGCATAACGTGTATAGTAAGAGGAAAGTCGTGGATTGGTCAGTTTTGTTATCATGTTGTGTCTCGTCAGTCATTTCTTCTAGGTTATTTCATTCTGGACGAACAATTTATTGACAAATGAACACCAAAATAACAATTATCACTGTTGCTTTTCTAACTCTTTTCTAATGCGAACGGCAAGAGACTGGAACTGCTCAATGATTTTCCTGAGCGCTCCAATCTGGGTCTCTTTAAGACAATAGTGAATAGGTATTTATTTAATAGGCAGATATGCTCCACCATAGACTGCACCTGAAATTAACATCGGTTGAGATGGCAGTCAAACGTTTGACTATTTTCTGTAAAAGTAAAAGTATAATATTTACCAACCAAAGGCTTATAATACCTATTTTAAAACAATGTGCAGTTTACAAATGGTAATCAAAACATTCCCCTTAAAATGGGACATACAAAACTTTAATTTTACCAACCTTAGACAACACACGACCACTCATCTCTGCCTTTAACATTGACAGTTGAGCTATTTTGAGTTTTACCCGTAAAAAACAGGCCCTACAATATTTTGACCAGAGACAGGACTTTCCTCCATCTGTACGTCCATAAAAATATTTGGTCATCTGCTTATTGGTAGCCGTCCCATTTATAATATTTTATAGAAATCAACAATACAGAGCCGAGAACATTAACTCTGTCTCACAATATGTTGCTCCGGTTGTGTATGGCATTTTTATTGTAAATTGCTGTATGATTGGTGTCTATCCCGGCATTGTAGCAATACAAACTGGCATTATGTAGGAATTAAGAGGACCTATAAGTGTGTTCGATTGACTTGTTTCTATGGGAGTAAAAGTTTGGCTGGCGACGTTTATTGTGTATGGATATCAATCTCCGTTGCCAGATAAAGTGATCTTGATATTCTTAGAATAGAATAGAATAACTTTATTCTTGAACTGTGTAGGTACATTTAGGGATTACAGATTATATTTGTGAGTCTCAACATTCGACATTTCGGACATACAATATTTAAAGTAGCAATAATTAAAAAGTAAAATTCACATCCATTTAAAACAATAACATAAAACTTGGAAATAAATCAAAATTCAGTGGTGTAATAATCATAAAAAGTTGTTTTGTATTGCTTGCTTTGTACCTCTTCTTGTTTGTAATCAGTTTTCTCTTTAACCAGGACGAGATAGTATAACCAAGGCAGTGAAAAATGCGAAACATTGTAAACAAAAAAATTAAAATACTACTGCTTACTATGATGATACTGAGAAGCTCCATTCTTTTCAGTCTTGTCACCTCCTGCCAACTGTCAGCTCGGAGTTGAGAAAGGTCTCTTGAAAATTAAAATACAGTATGATAATATAAATAATGGTGGGTGGTGTCATTACACTATACCAAGCTAAATTGCTGAGAGATACTGAGTTCGATCTCATTTGCTGCCATATACCAATGACGTTTTCGAAGTTTCAACATGAATTGAACATTAACCGATGCTCTTACGAGAAGGGAACATAGCGAGGAAAGCAGCACTAACTGCACAACTGCACAGAAGGCGACTGAATTTGTAACCGTGATCCAATATGGTCAGGTTTCCCTGTTAACAGGGTCAAGGAGGTCAAATGGCGGTCGTTCTACTTAATACGTAATTACCTAACCTACCAAATCCTGGTTAAAGGTCAAAGCGGACCCTGGGCCCTCGCACAAGAAAGCACAACGGGGCTACTGACGCCAAGATGTAAAACACCAATTAAGCACAGTGTATACGAGTATGCGTGGGTGCCGGATGTCGTAAAATATATTGTTATTGATTTGATATTATAATCTGATTATCAGCTATAGGAAACGTCTATTTTAAAATAGTTTATTGTATTAATTTATCAAGAAATTAATGTAATTTATGGATAGACGAAATCTGGAAACACATGCAAAAGTTACGTTATTAACTTAAAGTTAGTATATAATATATTTTGTCGCAAAACTAAGATAATAAAATACTGCTTCTGTTTTGTTAGTAACCAGTTCATTCAGTTCATTTTGACAAAGTTTATGTAACTTTAAAGTTTATTCTAAAAAAATTGGTAACTGTTATTTAAGGTTAGATTTATGGATAAGTTGCGGTCCCCGCACTAGAAGCCAGAATTAACTAAATAAGGTAAACTCACATTGTTAGCTTATGACTTATGCTTATGATTAACTATGTCCCAAAGGTCTTAGCTAAAAAAAACCTCATATATGTCATTATTACATTCATAATATGTACATCAAACATATATAATAATTTACTGCAAAATCGATGTGGAATACTAGATTTTTTTTTATAAACGGTACAATCTCATTTCAAAAAATCAATTGCTCTTCGTTAATCTCGCTATAACTCAAAAACGGCTGGACAGATTTGAATAATTCTTCTTTTGTTTTGTTGGTTATAATATAGGAGTGATTTGTACGAAAAAAAAAGGGCAGTTAGGGGTAATGTAGCCTACTACTTTGCCCCTACATACCCTTTTTTCCTTTGAGTTTAAGGAATCCCAATATTATAGCGAACAAAACAAAAAAGAATTATTCAAATCGGTCCAGCCGTTTTCGAGTTTTAGACTAACGAACTAAAATTGATATTTACATAGGTATACATAAATGGAATAGAATATAAATTTTGTTACGAAGTATTAAAAAATGTATTAGAAGGTATATTTTTTTTCATTTTTAAATATACATATTATCATTTAATAAAGTGATAGTGATAAAATAAAAATCAAGAAAAAAACAATGAAAAATATTAAAGTTATGATTATCATACAGTATAATAACTTCTATATTACATAGGTTATGAGGCTGATTTTTTAAAAACAATGATTTTGCTATAGTGAACCCATTTTTATTCATTTCGTTGCTGGCGATTCTGGGTTTTTGTCTATGACTTTTTAGCCAACCCCCATGTAATTACGTTCGTGTTAATACCTACTGTTTTCGTGATTCATTCAATGGTTACAAAGCATTTGCGCCCCATGGGTGTTGCGGCTATCTGTGAGCGGCGGTGATTTACCATTTTACTTGCTTACTTGCTTGCTGGCTTTCTTTCTTGCTACTATCTTGCTCTTTTTCATCCCTCCCTTGTGTGTTCAAAAATAAAACTATTGAACTTAACTGAGTCCGAATATGATACACAACTTTTTTGTATACAACATGGATACACAACTGTTTTGTTCAATATAATACCATATTCTCCCAGCAGAGCTACGCGATAAATCGACCATATCAAAGTAGTTTATTAAATTAAAATTTAACAATAAAACCCTGTGAACTGGCAGACTACAAGTCGCCGATAACAAAACGTTTACAAAAACGGGCGTGGGCAGAGCAAAAACTGAACGCAAATTCTGTATGGAAAAAAATGTGAAACACTCTACATTTTTTCGAAATTTGTTAAGGTCATCATGACTGTTCGCTATTTTATTCCACCCCTACATCCCACATGTCACCAGCTATTGTGTTTTCTTCAGAAATGGTAGCGATTTTGACAAAGGGTGCTGGAGCAAAGCTTTGGGGAAGAACAAAAAACTTTTTTCCTTGCTCAAAAATACGATTTGTGAGATGGGAGCACCTGTCACTAATTGCCACCTTTCGGCGGCGTTGTTTGTGACAAAAAAAATTGATATAAGGCCAAAGATGAGAGGTAAGGCGCTCTATTATTTTCGCATTTTTTAAAATTATATTCGTAATTTGTTTTTTATTATAAGACTAACTGTTCGCGATGTGTTTAATTTTTTTAAATCTCAATGATAAACGGAATAAATAATTTTATTTGATAAGATTTTATTCGATGTCATAAAAATACTGAAAATATACATATATCCAATTGCGTAGAGCATGGATCTTCGACGGTCTAGTGGTAAAGGTGTCCGATTCGCAAGGTAAAGGAAGGTATACGATTACCGGGTTCGAATCCCACTGCCACCAAATACTAAAGACTCTTTTCTGAGTTATGTTGTTTACAGGAGTTGAATTTTACCTAATGCTCTTACTGTGAGGGAAAACATCGTAATGAAACCTGCACATTCAGACGACTGAATGTATAACCATGATCCAATCTGGACAGGTTCCCAGAACCCGGAATCCAGGTCAAAGCGGACCCTGGTCCCTGGCGCACGAGAACACAACCGGGACGTTGACGCTAAGATGATGATGATGACAGTTTGTGGCATTGTAGTTCCCGAATCCATTAGTTGAACAATTAGTTGTGGTTTTATTTATTTGATTGTTACTTTTTTCGAGAATTTATCCATCCCGCCATCAATTTTCGGCTTGAGTAGTCTAATTATCTATGATAGTTTAATAGTCAATACAAAAAACTATTCCTAGCTTTATTTCATGAAAATAGGTTCAGTAGTTTATTTGGGTATATCTACACGTTTTCCTTTCAGTTAGGTTATTAAATTAATCACACAATCCTTGTCGTTACTATGTATCTAGTTATTAACCCATCACGATTCATTAGATTGGCATAGCACACCATACCACAGAACATCTAATAATACTATACACCATACTTGGCATATGAATATCGACGTCTCATATGCATATAAAATACCCCCGGTTCATTCATATCAGCCGGCCCCTCAATCACAACACAGCCACGTGCGTTTCAAATGTGCTTTTTATTAAGTTACTAGACACAGATGGAGTTTGATACGACGGGGCAATGTATTCAAATTGATGATTGATTCGAACATTCAGTGTAACTATGATTGAATAGAGATACATAGCATTAGTGTCTAGGTGTATTGGGCCGGCAGATGTTAACCTTTTGACCGCTGTGTCGACGCGTCGTGCTTACGTAGGGTATGTGTATGACTCAGAGGAAAATATCCGGTAAGCCCCTTTCAAATTTTGAAAGTTTTTGGTGATTCAAACATTTACGATAGGAAAATACAAAGATTGATGTCTATTGCTTCGTCAGTTTGACGAAATTAAAATCATAACGACTATGACAATTAAAACGATCACAGAGCTAACATTTTACGAGTTCTATACAAAGTGGTTTGCCAGAAAATGGGCAGCACCTATCTAGATATTAGTAATTTTCAAAACTTTCATTTCAGATTATGGCAAAACCATCGTAGTCGCACTACAATTGTGAAAGGGAAAGGATTGCGCTGTACATTCTACTATGCTGGGCGCTATATGGGTAGCAAATAACTTCATCATAATCATCATTAGGCTACACTAGTCTACTGCACTTAAGAACTCATTTGCCCCAGCGGTTGTCGGATCTTGGGCAGATATGGCCAGCCCACAGCCACTTCAGCTTACTCATTCTTCACGCTATGTCGGTAAATTTCTGTCTCATTATTTCATTGCGAAACTTGCGAATAACTTTAAGTATAAAATGCACTGCGACGTTCATGAGACTTATAACTATGCGCACTCAACCCATATCGACCGATAACTGGATTGCTAGAATCGTAATTACGAGAATTCCTTTGAAGTCGTGTCAATACATACTTCTTTGCAGCCAACGGTCATGAAATGCCATAAGTAGAATTTATAATTTTCTTTACGTAATACTTTAATGGCTATTGTGAACAAACAAAGAGAGGTTTACGATCTGTGCGGACAATTAAAGTCCGTAGCTTCAAAAGAAATGTCTATCAAGCTTATGTTTAATTCCAAGGTTTTACGACTCTTGGCTGTCTATTGGTGCTAAATGGCTTTTCACGCAGTCTTTAGCTGGTCCAAGAAGCGATTGCTGCTAAAATTCATTAGGATGTACCTACTCGTATTTCCTGACTAGGTAGTAGATGGAATAAATGTGGTCTTCCTAAAGCTATGAGGGACATTGCTTTTAAGCAGTCCACCCCTTAATTAGAAATCTACAATTTTTGCTAATCACATCAATTTTAGTAGAAATATTTGCATGGTATATGTGCCTACAAAGACTAATCATTATTTTGTTAGTTTTACTTAGTCTGTTAGTTTTAAATTATTGAATATGTTTTTGGACCAAATAAAAATACGTCTATGTCTATTTTCATACAATCTATTATTTTAATGGATGTCATTTTAATTATTAATATATTTTGATTTCTGTTTTATTTGTTTTGTCTGAAATCAACACATGACTGAAGTGGTTATAAACTAATTCATTTCAATTACATTGTCACACCCCAGTGCCGCTATTTATCAATAATTTTTTTCTGCGTTTTAGTTGAACACTAACCGATGCCCTTACGGTAAGGGAAAACATCGTGATGAAACCTGCACATTCAGGCGATTGAATATGCAACCATGATGCAATCTAGGCAGGTTCCCCTATTAAAAGTGTCACGGAGGTCAAAAGAAGATCTGCCAAATCCTATAATGGGCAAGGTCTGACCCTCACGAGGTCACAAAGGACATTAACGCCAAGATGACCACTAGGTAAGTAGAATAGAAATCCTACTTCTAGTTCTACTGTAGAATGAGTACAACCATCTGTTTTCCAAAGCCTCTCTAGTGACTTAAGCTGTAAGGTTGTCCGAAACCCAATTAAACTTAGCTTCGCCATAGCTTTCGCCTTTAACAAGGTGTGTAATTTGCTGCAGCCATGGAGCTATCATACCGGTAGTCCTTCGTGGACCAGTAATACAAGTCTATCTGTTTCAGCTGTCAGTAACTAATGTCTTTGCAACTTACGGGGCAGTGCGAACGCTTAAGGCCTTGCCACACACAAAGCTCGGCGCGAGCGCGGCTCGGGCGCGGCGCGATGCTGGCGCGTTGCCTAGGCAACGATCGCACCGCGCTCGCGCCGCGCTGTCGTTGCCTAGCAACTATCGCGCCGCGCTGTCGTTGCCTAGCAAATATCGCACCGCGCTCGCGCCGAGCTCACGCCACGCCGGCACCGCGCCGCCAGGGGTGGACTAACGAACAAAGCGGGAAAGGCGGCCTGCCCCGGGCCTCTGGTCCAGGGGGGCCTCCAAACGTCTCCAAGTTGCCTTGATCAAATCCTATACAAGGCTTTAAAATATGCTTAGAACATATCGAAGAGGTGGTTCGGAGTTGTGACAGGGGCGTAGCTATCGCCGTATCACTATTCAAACAGAATTAAGATCAGGGTCGAGGACCCCCTCCGCCAAAGAAGTAATTTTAACTAAATAAATAAAAACACTTAAACATACAAATGTGAACTGAATAAAAAGCTTGTAAAATTACATCAAACTTCTTAAACTGGGGGCCTTATAAAGGTTGTCCGCCCCGGGCCTCTGATGGACTTAGTCCGGTACTGCCGGCGTCGCGCCAACAAAGTGTTGCCAATGTACGCTATTTATCGCCATTTGGGGTATTCGAGATTAAAATTAGCGACGAAAAAATTGTAATGGTGAATTGTTTAGGCTATCTCAGGCTTTGGGCCAAGGTACATAAATAAACATAATCTAAACCCGACGGTTTCGCGGATGATTGTGGGTTCCAAGTACATTTACCTACTATAATAGGACCACGATTAGTCCGAATCAACTGACAGTGGTAGAAAATATAAAATGTGGATATGGCAATATCTATTGGATAATCTGTCCTTGTCAGTCATTGTCCATTATTATTTAGGCGATCCGCACACTGGAACGCAGCACCGTACAGTTGTGCGTGAGGTGCGTTAGTGCGTGACATAAAGTTATTTGAGCTGTCATCGGTTTCTATGGAAATTACTCATAGACGAACACACTGACAACACATCCACGCGCGTTCGTGCGGATCCGTAGTTTTTTTTCTTTGCAACATTTGACACGGGCTGCGGGTCAGATAAGTTTTTGGCGCTGTACTTTCCACATAAAAAGGCGTCAAATAGGCCGCTGCTGTGAAGTGAGGTCTCCAGGATTGTCAAATAGGTATTCCGTTACTCAGTTCTCAAATTATTTTTCGCCTAAATAATATAAATTTATGAAAAGATTATAACAATTTGGAGAATTCCTAAATTTTTTATTGTATATAAAACAATATAAAAATTATACATATTTCCAAATTTCGCCAGAATGAACGCTGCGCTCCAATGTGCCAATCGCCTCAACAATATTTTTCAAGTCTGTCAAATTATTTGTTATGACTTTTATGAATGACGTTCTATGACGGATAAAAGACATAGCATTAGTTGCCATACAGAAATTTTTTTTTTTTAAAGCGATTCGGTCTTAGCGTGGTCCTACTATACTGCTCTTGCTGACACTAGCACCCATAGAGCTATACATCTTGATGCGGTTGAACGAACAAATAACTCTGACGGTTACCGTAGTCAATAAAACAGCGCCGTCTACAGTGCCACAAAAATGTCTGACCGGGTAACAGCATCGCTGTTGTTGGCATTGACATAACATTTCAAAACGGCAACACTTAGTTCCGGTTTTGGCCACCGGATCGAATAGGTTTGTCAACAATCTTGTCTAGCCGCCAGATATAACATTGTTAACGCGTACAAGAATTTGTATGGACAGTGGTAACCATTCCAATAGCTATGTTTATTTATTTATTTATTTATTAATCCTTACAATATTTCGTACATTCTGTCTTACTTATAGTTACCCTGCCAAACTGCATAACAGTTTGTTGGCAATGGTGTTTCTCTCGTAATACAATCCGGATAACGCTTACAACTGGTTAACAAATTCATCACTTAGTTTTACTTACACAACCAACTTGTAATCCTGTGCATACACAATAAGTGGAGCCATACAGATAGTTCATTACATACTCATATACTACACCACTATACACCCCGGGACGGGTCCCAAGGTATACATCGGTGCAACACATGATCATGAATACCGTGCGACGGTTGCTCATTGGGTGGACCCAACGAGCAACCGGCACACAGCACTGCATAGGTACAAATCTGTGAATGTCTTTAACTCACACAAGCAACCCATATGAGCTAGTCTTGAGCATATATAATAATAAATAGAGCCATACAGATAGATCATTACATACCCATATATTACACCACCATACACCCCGGGACGGGTCCCAAGGTATACAACGGTGCAACACACAAGCATGAATACCGTGCGACGGCTGCTCATTGGGTGGGCCCAACGAGCAACCGCCACACAGCACCACGCAGATACACCTCTGTACATGTCTTTTACTTACACAACCAACCCACATGAGCTAATCTTGTGCATATACAATAAGTGGAGCCTATAAAATAATAAATGCAGAATGCATACATAACAAATGGAGCCATACAGATAGTTCATAACATACCCATATATTACACCACTATACACCCCGGGACGGGTCCCAAGGTATACAACGGTGCAACACACAAGCATGAATACCGTGCGACGGCTGCTCATTGGGTGGGCCCAACGAGCAACCGCCACACAGCACCACGCAGATACACCTCTGTACATGTCTTTTACTTACACAACCAACCCACATGAGCTAATCTTGTGCATATACAATAAGTGGAGCCTATAAAATAATAAATGCAGAATGCATACATAAAAATGGAGCCATACAGATAGTTCATAACATATCCATATATTACACCACTATACACCCCGAGATGGGTCCCAAGAGATGTGTAATACGTCGTAGGATAGCTATTTTCAAGCTGAACAAAAGTAACTATGGCGCTTGTTCCAAATATTAGTCCGTTCCGGTTTATGCTGTACTATACATATTACAGTAATAAGTATTTTTTTCTGTTCTACCCACATTTAATAGTCAGAACTAAATCCACGGTGTTATACCGCCAGTGCAAAGTTACATCGTGCGCATGCATGTAAGACGGCCAAATCAAAAACAATCAGATGGAGTGCATTGAATTTGATTGAAGATACCAACTAATTATGGCCGTTTTTTTTTTGCAATAAACACTGAAATATTTATTGCAAATGCTAAAAACATAAGTTTTACAAATAATACATGATGTTTATTATACTTTACATAAAAAAGATACTCCATTGCTGTTTTTGGTTGCTGCTTATCGGAATTGCGTACGAATTAGAGGCAGCCTCAGGTTGAGGCACGCACTAAAATATAAATATATAAATTACAAAAAAATTCTACCATAAATATTTAAAAAACTCCAAAAAAATTCTACCGTAAATATTTAATAATTTCACCTGGCAAGTGCGTTTTGACAAATGTCAAAGACACAAATACGTAAGAGTGGGTTACTTAAGCCCGCGGGGACTATTCTAGCGACAAATCCCGGTTCAGCCGCTAGCGATAAATCTGTTAGAAAAAAGTCGAATTTGATTCTGTACGGCGGTAAGTCAATTGTACACGAACAAGAAGAACTACGATCCATGGCCATGAAGTAAGCTTTGGGCAATTGTTCGTCTATTTTATACTGAACTAGCGGACCCGACAGACGTTGTCCTGTCTACACGTCTTTAATTTGAAAATTTCAAACTTTTTTTAATAAGCTAAAACATTATGACAAAATTGTGAATCTAAACCATTCCCAGATCCCCTTGAACACACACAAAAAATTTCATCAAAATCGGTCCAGTCGTTTGAGAGAAGTTCAGTGACATACACACTCACAGAAGAATTATATATATAAAGATATTACTCGAGGATCGCCAGCTGATCAGTGACCGTCAATATGGCTTTCGTCATGGTCGCTCAGCTGGTGACCTTCTTGTGTACCTAACACACCGGTGGGCTGAGGCTGTCGAGAGCAAGGGGGAGGCTCTGGCTGTCGGTCTTGATATAGCCAAGGCATTTGATCGGGTCTGGCACAGGGCACTGCTAACAAAACTCCCGAAGTACGGTATCCCCGAGGGGCTCTGCAATTGGGTATCCAGCTTTCTGTCTGGACGGAGCATCCAAGTCGTTGTCGACGGATGCTGCTCCGATACCAAGACCATTAATTCTGGAGTACCCCAAGGTTCAGTGCTATCTCCCACGCTGTTTCTTCTGCATATCAATGATATGCTGAATATTCCCAGTATTCATTGCTATGCAGATGACAGTACTGGAGATGCTTGTTATACTGGCCGTACGAATATCCCTCGTTCCGTGGTGTCGGAAAGCCGAATAAGACTTGTGTCAGAGATTGAACACTCCTTGGAGCAAGTTGCTCACTGGGGCAGACTGAACCTAGTGGAATTCAACCCTTCAAAGACACAGGTCTGCGCATTTTCCGCCAAAAAGGATCCCTTTGTCAATGTGCCGAAGTTCCAAGGGACACCCCTTTCCATCTCAAAAAGTATCGGGATCCTTGGTGTCGACATATCGGATAACGTGCGCTTCCGGAGTCACCTAGAAGGTAAGGCCAAACTGGCTTCGAAAAAGCTTGGCGTGCTTAACCGGTCCAGGCGATACTTCACCCCAGGGCAGCGCCTGCTGCTGTACAAGGCACAGGTGCGGCCTCATATGGAGTATTGTTCCCATCTTTGGGCCGGCGAAACTGCCGACCTGCTTAATCCTTTGGACTCCGTACAGAGACGCGCCGTACGAATTGTCGACGATCCCATACAAACAAGCAAGTTAGAACCACTGGCTAACCGAAGGGACTTTGGCTCCCTGTGTGTGTTCTATCGGCTGTACAATGGGGAGTGTTCCGAGGAACTTTTCGATCTGATGCCCACAGCACAATTCCGCCATCGCACCACCCGCCGTGGGCTGGGTACTCATCCCCACTACGTAGACCCTCTGTTGGTCACCACGCGAAGGTTCGAAAGAACGTTTCTCGCTCGTACGATTCGGATGTGGAATGAGCTCCCAGCCACAGTGTTTCCTTTGGACTATGACATGGGATCGTTCAAGAGGTATATTAGAGGTCTCTTTAGAGGCGGGCAACGCATTGGTGACTCCCCTGGTGTTGCTGATGTCCATAGGCGGCGGTGACCACTTTCCATCAGGTGGCCCGCTTGCCTGTTTGTCTGCTAAGTAACATAAAAAAAAAAGCGAAATTGAAATCTTAATAAAAAAATCATAATCACCTTGGCGTTAATGTCCCGATTGTGCTTTTGCGCCCGAAGGCCTGGGATCCGCCTTGACCATGATCCATGTTTTCGCAGATCAGGTAATTACAGTGGAGCTACTGCCATCTGACCTTCGTGACCCTGCTACAAGGGGACTCTGACCAGATTGGATCATGGTTACACATTCAGTCGCCTGTATAAATTAAATAAATAAATATTCGTGGACAAATTCACACAGCGCCATCTAGCCCCAAAGTAAAGCTTGTGTTATGGGTGCTAGATAAGTGATAAACTACTTAAATACTTTTTAAATACATATTTATTATACATAGAACACCCAGACCCGTAACAGAAATTAAAATTCATTATTTCAATTTCTGCCCGGCCGGGAATCGAACCCGGGACCTCTTGCGTGGCAGACCGGCATGTTAACCATTGAACCACTCAGGTGTATGTGCAGGTTTCATCACGATGTTTTCCCTCACCGTAAGAGCATCATTGGTACATGGCCGCAGCGGGATTCGAACCTGGTACCTCTCGCTTATTAGTCAAATACCCTAACCGCTCGGCCACTGAGGCTCTCCAGAAATTGAAATGTAAATATTATGGCAATACTTGCATACCATAAACCATTTCTTATTATATTACCATCTATTACTACTTATCATCTGGCAGGCCGAAAGATTGTCGAAAGAAATGTAATTTGATATCAATGTGTTTTGTACCATTGTGGTGGATAAGATTGAGCGCAATTTTCTGTGTACTGTAGCGGGTACTTAAACAAAACATCTATATCAGCGTTAGACTCTAGCCACCGAATTTTTGCACTGTAGAATTTGTGCTCTATGTTACGGTATCATTAAAAGTTTGTCTAACTCGACAAATAAGTCGGACTGAAATGTTTTGATTCTGATGTAGGAGAGCTGTGCCCCTTCATCCTACCTACCTTAGGGGGCCTACCTAGGGAGCAAAATTTGCAGTGTGGTGTCCAACAGAGTAAAATAGCATCGCCGTCCACACTAAGAGGTGTCGTAAAAGGCGACTTATTTCAGAGGTAGGGCTTACTTTTCCAAGCTTCAGGTTTTTACCTACCTTATATATACTCTTGCAAGCTAGCGAGTAGAGGGGAATAAATAGTAAGCCTAAATTCGTCCTCAGGTTCTAAATTATCTGCGTAATGCACCAGTCAAATTAGGAGGAAAGATTCGGACTGTTGGTAAAAGAAACGAGTAATTAACCCGCTATTACGACATGTGGGAGTATTACCATCCTAAAAATTCAATTCCCCGAATAATGGAGCAGCCACTCTATGTGTGCCGATTGTCATAGAAACGCGGTGGTCAAAACTGGAACTGCGGAAAAATATCGACACTTACTTTTGAAATGTATTTGAACTGACATGTCAATCCTAAAAACAGCGCCGCCGGTACCAGGTCTGATAAGTTTGTGGCACTGCACAGCGCAGGCGCGGCGCCGCGCTCACGCCGGCCTGAGCGCGGCCTGAGCGCGGCGTGAGCGCGGCCTGAGCGCGGCGCGATGCTGGCGCGTTGCCTAGGCAACTATCGCACCGCGCTCGCGCCACGCTCGCGCCGAGCTTTGTTTGTGTCAGGGCCTTTAATATACAGCCTTAAGATCCTGTTAAATTGTAATTTTGTGCTGAGAAATTGCATCGATACCAATATTGTCTCTTGTATCTGCTGTCGTTTATTTGTCCGTGTTTGTTTTGACCTGCATTTGCATTTGGGGATTTATTGTGTAAGTTACAAATGTTGTCTTTAGGCATTGAATATAATGCAACGGTGGATCTGTGTACAAGTCACCATAATTTATTTAATTGATTATTGTATGGAACATATTTCATTATTTAGGTAAGTAGAATTATTTTTCTAAAATGACATCGCGGCCAGTGCATATAACAATGTAATAGGTATTATACCTACATATCTATAATGCAAGTAGAACAATGTGATCGTTCGCTTTCCTTACAATGAAAAGCCACAACGTTATGTACGTTTCAAAAAACAATTTAATATTCACAACGAACTTCTAAGCGAATTACAAAAAATAGTAGCAACAGCTGGCGAAATCCGAATACACCATTAGACCGTTGAAAACATAAACTACACAGGCAATCCATAATGAGATCACTTTGCCGGTGCCGAAGCCGTAACATATTGCGCTTCCAATTAGGGGCTGACTCCCTGCTGAGTCCAGCATCTACTGGAAGGGGCACCACTTAAATAGCCAGACCACGATCTGACCCTTACCATGATACAAAACCACTTAGACTACTCAAAAATGACACTTGCGACCCTCAAAATAAAGATGAAGATGAAACTAGTCTAGACGTGGTAAACCTAGGTAACTGCGATGATAAATATCAGAACAGTCGACTTTCAGTTGTAGTAAATAAAGGTTGTGTAGACGGTAGTAAGGGTTGGTGAGGTCAAGGTATAAACTGTTACGGGATGGGCCATCTATTTTTAATACTAGTTCAAGGTTTGAACTATTTAGGTGTACCGTTGATGTTTATTAAATTAAAGGTAATCTAATCAGTCGTAGATTAATTATCATAACAAATAGTGCTAAGTAATAATAAAAGTGAAACTTTATTTTTTCTTCCTGTACGATTTATTCCTCATAAACTCCGTTGGCGTTGAATTTTGGCACAAATTTAGTTTCTAAATTATAGGCGATAGATTACAGCCTCAAACTCTCTTAAACTTACCACGTGAAGGACTTTCTACCAAAACGAGTGTACTAATTTGATTAAAATTGAAGGGCTAATACTAGGCTATAAAAAAGAAAAGGCTAATATGTTTCAGAGTGAATTAATCCATTCTATAAACGTTTTGTAATCTTCGGGCCCCAAAAATCAATAAAGATCGATAAAACAAACATTGCCTCCTGATGAAAGCGATAAATTATCCGCTGAAACATTTCCCACGCCTTTCGCCAACCGTGTAACTATAGCTATTTGTTTCACCATAAACCACGCCACCATCTATGGCCGCTATGGACGTAATTGATGGTCTACGTCAGCTAATTAAAAGCAAACATAATATACAAGCTGTATTGGAGGGCAATAGCAGAAGTCACGATGAGCGCTGTAGCCTAGAGCCATCTTTGATGGATAGGATTGACTGCACGCGTATATTTTGTAGTATAACGATGCTGTAGAGGACTCCTTATTTTTTAAGAGATATAGTCCTGTATCGTGCTTGGTTTATAAAAATACTTCGAATGGCCAATTACCTACAGATTAGGGTCTATGTGTAGGTGTAAGAAATGTCACTCCTACATAAAATAGAATACTTTTTGTCAGACAAAAATTCAAACATGCACTTTCATAATATTAGCTGAATCTATCTATGCAAACATGAAAACCACTTCTGGTAATTTTAATTTTGACTCAAATAACAATTAGCATTAAATACTCCTCGCCACAAATGTACCTAAATAATTGGATAATAATGAATAATGAAAGACCTTTATAACACCAATATATAACAAATAAAATCTTTACCTCAGTTTTACTACAAACAATATAGCAGCACGTCCTTTCTATCTTTTTCACTACTCTGTTACCATTCATTCATTAGTTTCCTTCATTTCTTACATCAATTAATATCTTTGTTCCAATGTGTCAGTTGTAAATTGAGAAGCAAACACTAGTTACAAGTTTTTTGCCTGCTCATTGACCATGATAAACAATGAGGATGAGAAACGACCTGTCCAGTGATATGATGCTTAATGAACAACGAAGTGGTGTGGTTATAACTAATAACCACAAGTAATAGTTTCGTAAGATAAGTTTGTTTTAATTATAAACTTTGATTGCGTGTATGGAGATGGATTTTTACGGCGAAACGAGATGCTATTATTGTAAGGCTGAAGTTGATGAGTTGACTGGTCAAGTTTAAAAGGAGGTCAAAGTGCAAAATTCAATCGCTCTATCCATAAATTAATTATTGGAAAATTTTTGCGTTATCCATCTTCTTCCATTCGTCCCTCTGCAGAGTGTAAACGACTTATCTGCATACCTAATGTCATCAAAATCTATAAGAGCATGACAAGAGATATACAAATACTAGGCTGTATAATGTAACTGCCGCAAGGGGGATGCAGCTCGTTTACTATCACCCAATAAATAATACAGAAGACTAATGCCTGATTGCACTAACCAAACCTATTACATAAAAAATCATCTTGGCGTTAACGTCCCGGTTGTGCTCTGCCGGCCGGGTAGGCTCAAGGTCCATTTTGACTCAGGATTTCGCAGATCAGATTCAGGATTTGGCAGATCAGATAATTACAGTGAAGAGATTGCCATCTGAGGAGGCCATCTGACCTAGGGGAACCTTAGCAGATTGGATCGTGGTTACACATTCATTCGCCTGAATATGAAGGTTTTATTACGATGTTTTTCCTCACCGTAAGAGTATCGGTAAGCATTTAACTAACGTACATAACTCAGAAAAGAGTCATTGGTACCAAGTATATGGCTGCAGTGGGATCCGAACCCGTACCGAGTACTGTCGTTTACGACTCGGATACCTTAACCAATCGGCCACAGACGCTCTTACAACCCATTACACGTATAGTCGTATATAATAAGTATCCATAAACTCAAGTCTTTGTACTGAATTCGCAGAAACGTAAAACAGTGAGCAATTTGCGTGATGTCAAGTCAGTCGTCGCATGGACTTTATGTTAAACGAGGCTGTTATTTATTTAGCACTCCCAACGTGCTTACGAGATTTTTAATGCGCCCCTCAAAATGAGAGATTAAATCATATTTTTCAATCTTGAATATCTCATTAAAAATTCACATAAAGCCAATTCTTTGCGAATGACAAAGGCTAATCTTGGACTACAGTGCATTCGCTCCGGACGTGATTTAAGAGATACGCAACTTGTCAAAGCAGTAGGTAAATCACCGCGCCTCGTAACAAGTAATAATGATTTATATCAAGCAATTAAAACTGAACGTTATTAAAGGACTGACCCACACAAAACGCATCAGGGGTATCAATAAAAATGACCCAATATGGTGGACAGAATGAGATTAAATCGATTCGTAACGGCGCATCGTCGCTTCGGTTACCATAAAATATTGTTTGATAATTTTTGAAGCTATTTACTACGTTTAGAATTACGGGTGTGCCTTGTAAATGATTGCGGTAGTATTGCAGAATAATTGATTGATAAACCATCCTATAATTGACTCAAATCCATTTTACAAAACAATCCGATTTATTATTAGTGATGATGGTGATGATTCAATGAAAGCTTGATATTCTATAACTTTTAATCTAAGTTACACTCGATACTGTCAAAATATAGTTATACCTAATGACTCTTTTATGAAAATGTTTTTATTTCTTGTATTTTACGTACGCGTCGCTCTTTATTTTAAACTAACTTCTAACTAATGAACTAACGTATACAATTGAAAGCATATGAAATATTTTTATAATAAATTATCATTTTAATTATTGTATACGCCTTCAAATTAATAGAGATACACTATTATAATAATATATGAAAAATTACCTGTATCATTAAATTTATAAAATGTGAATTCCTAAATACAAGACAACGTATCCTTTTTTTTCTTTCTCATATTGAAAACAATTAAGAATACGACTGAATGGAGTCATAAACTGGCGCGTGACTCATAATGTCGAAGTCCTTACTTACAATTTACGAACTATTGTTCTATTACTTTTTCGCGAGTCCTGTGCAAACAAATCTTTCGTTGATGTCTCCATTCTTGACAATTGAAAATCCTCCTTTGCCTGACCCACGTTCGTGGTACGTAGCGCACCCAATGTTAAAGATGTCTACCACCATTATGAGGGTAAAGATGTCACTGCTATACAAATAATAAGTTAGGTACAAGTGTCTGCCTGGTGTGGAGCTATTTTACAGCTAAAATTGCTGAGTAACACCCATTATTCAGCGATATTTTCTAAGTAGATAAACGCCGTAGACGCAGACTGCAAACAAAAACTAAACTAACCTAATTAAGACCCGAAACAGAAGTGCTCAAAGAACTAAACGGACTAATTGTTTACATTTCCCCTTCAGAAGCACAATGCGATAAAAAACCGAATCATTAACCTCAAAAAACAATTATATTTTATAACATCTCCGCCTATTTTTGGCTACCAAAACCACTCCTGTTTGGAATTCTATTAAAACTTAATTAACTTTTTCTCGGTAGTTATAAATTTTAAATAATGTTTTAGACCGAAAAAGGACGGTTAATTTGTTTTGCTACTTCTAAACGTCACTTGTACCAATGATAAATGTGTTCGAGGGCAGATGAAAATTGCATTTTGTTTTGTCAAACGCCGACAAGGGCTTCGTCACGGATGTTATATGAGATATTCGCCAGCCGTTTAGAGAATTATGAAATAAAAGTAATATCTCACACGGCGAATATTATATTTGGTCGACTACTGCGAACTTATTTGGAGGTCATTATTTATTTTCTTAATTTAGTTTCTTAATAGTTCATAATAATTCAGCAATTTTGTCATCTTTGACGGCTACTAGGTTTTTAGAGCTAATTTATAAGTTAATTTGTTACTTCGCTATTTAACAGCTCATTACGTTAATTTTCATCTCATTAATGGCACCTTAAACGTTTAGTGAGACTCTTAATAATTTACATATTACGATGAAGGTTTAATTAACGACTTCGTATAAATGTAGAAAATATACAAAAATAATAATTACTACAAGCTGCATATAGCGATTATAGAATAATGTAAAATTTAAAGCAATCTTTAAATTTTAGCAAGAAGCGTGTACCAAGAAGTGCTGATATGTATTATCTACATAATATAGATCGAAGACAAAATCAATTGACCATCTAATCCTAAAGCACCAAAAAGTCGTGTCCCAATTTAGTAAACACAAAAAGGCTTCACATTTTGGAATAACAAAGTGGAGGAATTCAAGGCTCGCAGGACACAGCCCGGGGTGATCTGTGGACGGCACTGGCCGCACCATATTTCACGGTGCCGACCCGATGGATTCGGGAACACCCGCTGTGCTTCTGAATTAAGTAAAAGCCTTGGAGCTCTTGTTTCTTGATACCTCTAGTTGGACGTAAGGGCACGTGTATGCCGGTGGATTTGTGTACAATATTTGGTGTGGCTCGAAGTCCAGGACTTGAGTTTGAGGATTGAGTTTGAAAAGAGGATTTTCTCAGATTGATATGTGCATTAACAAAACTTATAAACTATTTTATGAAATAGAATTCGTTTACAATAATTATCTTACAAAAAAGCAATTGTTACGTATATGTTAAGATGATGATGATGATGATGACATAACACTATATCCACTATTTTCTGCAACTTTCTATGTATTGACCATCCTCATCCTCTATTTCTACTTTACGATGTACAATATACCTAAAGCCTGCGTCCAGTAATAATCATCTTGGCATTAATATCCCGGTTATGCATTTGCTCACGAGGACCCGAGATCCGCCTTGACCATGATCCAAGATTTGGCAGGTCAGGTAATTACAGTGAAACGATTTCCAGCTGAGCTCCGCACCCCGCTACCGGAACTTAACCAGATTGGATCATGGTTACACATTCAGTTGCCTGAATGTGCAGATTTCATCACGATTTTTTCCCTCAGAACGTCGGTTAGCATTCAACTAATGTACCTACATAACTCAGAAAAGAGTTATTGGTACACAGTGGGATTCGAACCCGGTACATCTCGCTTACGAGTCAAATACCTTAACCTCGGCCACTGGCACTTCCGAAACGTAAAGCCTTCATCCAGTATTGAGCCATGAATGGCTTCAAATCTTAAATAAAATAAACGTTAAGCACATCCCAATATGAGCGCATCCCAACCCCCTTAATAGATGTCTCGGTCCAATTTAACATTTGACGTGTTTTTAATTTAGCGGCTTCGCCCGCGGCTGCCGTCGGCAATCGGGCTCTTGGGCACCTAAATAATGCACATATTTTACCCAAATCATACGCCGCCACTCATTACAGAGCTCATTTGAATACGGGCCCAGTGTTTATAAGGTAGGCCATTTGGTCCTCACTTTGTGACATAGTTTCGGGGCCCATTTTCGTGTTGTTGGTTTTTTGATGGCGATTATGGGATTGGTCGTTCGATGGGTTTGGATCAGGCTTTTATAATATGTACTTTAATAATTTAGTAATAAATGTTTTTCTTGTAGCGATAAGTGCAGTTTTTTTTATAAATTTTTCATATGAATATGTACTACAAACCTATAAACAAGATTGATGATTATAGACTAGAGACTTCGCCAGGAATGCTCCCTGTCGGAATGCTAATACGGCTTCAGGCCGGGCTGCAGCACGATGGATCAAATCTTTCCCCTCAGGGTTCTCCAGGAGTCCCACTGCGGTAGGAATCAACCTTTGCATTTTGCATTCCTCGACCTGCAGAGGGCCTTTGACAATGTTTCCCGGGACATAATCCGGTGGGCTCTGACATCAAAGTATGTGCCCGAAGCGAACATTAGAAATCCAGGACATGTACGCTAAAACCACCGGCTGTCGTCAAAACCATCGTTGGCCATTCCTTCCCGATTACCGTAGGTGTTCACCAGGGTTCAGTGCTGAGCCCTTACTTGTTCTGTGTTGTGCTCGATGTTCTGGCAGCGGAAATTCAGGACATGTATCCTTGATTTATGAAATACGCTGATAATATCGTACTAGTGAGCAAGCTTAGGCAGGACTTTGAGACCAGGTTTCCAAACACGTGGAAAGAAGTGTTAGAAAATGGTGGTTTGAAGCTTAATGTCGCCAAAACAGAGTACACGGCTAGCTGCAGCGTGGATCTTGAAACCATCCGTAAAGGAAACGAATAGAACGCTGTCAATAGAACAGATAAATTCAAATACCTCAGATTCATGCATTATAAGTCCGGCGATATCGGCCCCGATATCATCTCCCGAATCTCTACAGCTTCGGTAAAATGGCGGGAGTTCACGACGGTCACCTGTGACCCTAAAATCCCTAACCAACTCAAGAGGTTTATATACAAGAGCATAATCAGGTATGTGATGCTTTACGGCATTCTGCAACCTGGCCGGCGCTGACGAAGCAAGTCCACGAACTCCACGCCAACGAAAAATGTTGCAGTATATGTGTAGCGTTACGCGACTTGATCGAGTGCATAACGAGTACATCCGTGGCAGCCTTGGCGTGTGAGATATCGCAGATAAGATCGATGAAGCCTTCGTTGATTTGGTCATGTGTTGCGTAAGCTACAAGGATACGTGGAAAAAAGGGGGCCTAAACCTCCCGGTATTACGAAAGAGGTCCCGCGAAAGGCCCAAAAAGCGATGGATTGACATCACCGAGTTGTATGCGAGAGCCAATGGCTTAAGACGCGAGGATGCTCAAGACCGGACGAAATGGAGGAGAATGTGTCCTTTAAAGTTTTCATAGAAAAGAAGACATTGCTTTTTTATACCGTTTTATTTAAGAGAGTTCACACATCTTCGTCCCACCTTTATACAGAAATTATACCTATCTGCACAGGGTATGCTGCAATAATAACCGGCCATCAAAACAAAACACTTGCTTGTACTAATAGCACCTAACCAAAAAGAAACCTCGTCAAAATTATCTCGGAGCTATTTTAAATTTTATGTCAAACACGGCTCCATAACCCGTGTCCCCTCTGAGTCATGGTACCGGTACGGAACAACATTCGCGGGGTCACCGGGGGTCAAACAGCACAGGCTGCGTCTGCGCATCGCTGTCGACAAGAAGCATTAAACGCCAGTGGAGAGTTTAAGTACGGTGGTAACAGAATTTTTGGTTGGCAGTGGAGCTATAAATTGTCAGAATTTTTTATTATACTGATAAGATGGCAAACAAGCTTACGGCCTGCCTGATGGTAAGCAGTCACCGCAGCCTATGGACGTTTACAATACCTAGGGCTGCAAACTTGGGTCGTTAACTCGGTAAAAACCTTTCCTTTCACCCCTTTCTTGAAGAACTCCATGTTGTCCAGGAAAACCTCTCCAGGGAGCTCATTATATGTGTGGAAGAATAAACCAATTTGGCTCCAAGGTGTGAGAATGAACTTCCCTGTCGATGGTGAGCGGTGCGATGATACAATGTAGCTGTAAGCGATAGAACTCACAAAGGGAGGCAAAGCCATTACGCTGACTTAGTGGCTTAATAGATACTACTTGTAAGCATGGTGTCGTCGACTATTTTCACAGTGCATTTTCGGATCAAGTCACAAGGACCAAGCTGATATGCCGGTGCTCCCACCCATAGATGGAAGCAAAACTCCAAATGGGGTCTGACTTGAGCCTAATGTAAGACGTTCTTCGCTTCGATCTGTTAAGCACATCCAGTTTTTTAGACTGTCTTTTAAATTTCATCATTTTATTAGAAAAATCAACTCATCGAAGATGGAGAATGGCTGGTTAGGAACAGCCTTTAACTCTAGCCTTGAGGCGTCGCGATTATATAATGATCAAGGAATCCATTCGCAGGTCGCAAAGTCGCTTCCCGCCGTCTGTCAATATGTATTTTTGTACGCTTATATCGTTTAAACTCCACAACGGATTTTAATGCGGTTCTCAACAATAGATTGATTCAAGAGGAAGGTTTATAAGCAAGGAAAAAAGAGTAGATAGGGGTAAAGTAGGTGTATGTAGTTCCTGAGTGAATCAGTGGTCAACATGCAAGAGGTCCCGGGTTTGTAGAAGTTACAATTATGAATTTTAATTTCTGTTACGGGTCTGGGTGTTCTATGTATAATAAGTATGTATTTAAAAAAAGTATATAAGTAGTTTATCAGTTATCTAGCATCCATAACACAAGCTTTACTTACTTTGGGGCTAGATGGCGCTGTGTGAATTTGTCCACGATTATTTATTATTATTTATGTAGTGCTAGGACGCCACGCGAACGAATCGCGCAGGTCCACTAGTCACACAATAAAACATCAGAAAACGTTAAACTCATTTCCTAATAAATGGTGATGTCACTCGAACACAATAAAAAAAATAAGCAAATACTGTCACGGAGCCCTAAACTGTTCAACTAGTCTCCAGATCCCCAGCGGAACACTTTAGTTAATCTCGCTTTGCCAACGGTATTAGGAGACACACACCTAACTAGTGGCGAGCTTGTTGCGGCGCTGAAGATCGATTACCTTCAAAGGTCGAAACGGTCACCCATTCAGTTCCCGGACATTGTGAGCTGCCACTAGACCAGTGCTACTCTTAGTACACTACTTACTACAATAATACATTTTAACCTTAGGGAGTCCTCTGCTAGACATAGGCCTTCGCTCACACTTTCCACACCGACCGACTTTGTGCAACTTGTATGCATCGCCTCGCTACGACTTTACCAGGTCGTCCGTCTATCTCATGGAGGATAGTCCTACTTAGTAATTTCCAGTACCTGATCGTTAGTCCAGGACCTTTCCAAACCGTCGACCATCGGTTCGGTGAGCTATTAATAAACGAGGTTGCTGTAATTCTACTACGCCGAAACACCACTAGGCCCTGTGACCGTAGTTCTACAGTATAGTATCCTGAGAGCGGTGTTACTGCTTCTCATATCATTATGGGCTATGCATTGGTCACAACCATGGGCACGTCAAGCCGTCGGTCCCGATAGCTTTCGTCATACGATACGTCAAAAGACTTTGGCGGCTGGAAACTCCAGAGGTTATTTCCTAGCACAATTTTTTTTTTAAATTGAGATGTCTTTAGAGAAATTTTTTGGTTCTAATATTCGAAAGGATATTTAGTCCTCGAAAGGATATGATTAAGATGATGTCACAGAAGAAAAGAGCCGAAACGGTACAGAAGATGTTATGCCTGTCTTGTCATAATATAAAAAAAAAGATAGCATGTCAATAACCAGTATAAAGAAGCTAACATTACTATGCACGTCTATAAAGAGGCTGGCTCATCTTATACTGGTTTTGGGTAAGTCGATATGCTGTTGATTGTACCTATGCCGCTGCCTGCCCGCGGCACATCATAATCCGCCACTCCCAATAAATTTTAAATTAACATCTAAAAACCAGTTAATAGCCAAATATATTACACTTGTTGACAACCTAAGAATACTGAATTTGCACATAAATAGTTATAATTTTCTATTGATTGTCAATTTGCCATAATATATATTTCCTACACGGTTCTTGAGGCCGGGCTATCTTGAAAATGGTAATTGATGAAATTTTATAAGCGTCAGCCTAATTTATTGCGTGTTGTCATTCCAATACGTATAATAGGCAGCTATTTAATAGTTAAATGTAGCTTTTGTATGAATGGATATGTCGCAGCCGTATGGTTAAATTAGCCGGTTAACTAAACGGCTAGCTTTTTGAGCAATTATTTAGTTGAAAATTTGCCAGTTTCATAAAATTTTAAAGTGATGTTGAAAGAACGATATTGCCTCGAGTTTACGCAGCTCTTCCACACATTGTTCCAATGCTAACCTACCCACAATACTTCAAAGTATAATAATAGTTTGCATTAGGTTTCTATTCGGTTAGTTTAGGTTAGCATTATGACAATGAATGGAAGAGCTCCATAAACTCGAGGCAATATCGTTCATTTGACTTTACTTTCATTGTTCATGAATTTGGCCAATTTTCAATTAAATAACTGTTTAAATAGCTAGCCGTTTAATTAACCGGCTAATTTAACCATTTGGCTGCGACAGATACACTAATCTTCTTCTATTAAATCAGTCGAAATTTTTTGTTGTAAAATCTACTATTTTAAGTCGAGTATTTTTTAAATCGGTTACACTTTAAACAATATAAAACACTAAAACCAAACACCAAAAGTAAACAATTAAACAAAATGTTAATTAGTGTTTAAAAACCCTCATTTACAAGGGATGTGTCCACAACACAAAACCAACATGTACGGGACCCGTACAGCAAATAAAGGGTATTTGTCTTGCAAACAAGAAAAATATCGTTTCTTTTCTTTAAATTGCGACCTTCCACTTTGCAATGGCTCATCAGATTTTTATAAACATATTTATCGCCACCCTTTTACGTTGAAATCGCACCAATACATTCGGTGTCTCCACCTAAAACAAACAATTTGTAATCCTGAATTATGTGCTGCTGAATGCATACATTTAAGAGATATGAATCTATAAGGCAAGGGATGGGACACATCACGACGAGCTTTGGTCTTTGATTTTAAAATTCAAAATATTCCAATTTATTTTCAATTGTATATACAGACTACCTACCTATCTATAATTACGTCTTGTTTGCAACCTGCAACATATTGTTATTAGAAATGTTTAAGTCTTTTGGCACATATGAGTGTCTATGTTCAACCTGGTCAGGTTCCCCTATTAATATGGCCATGGAGGTCAGATGGCAGTTGCTCCACTGTAATTTTCTGATCTGCCAAATTCTAGATTATGATCAAGGCAGACCACGAGCCCTCGTACACGATAGCACAACCGGAACTGTTACAAAATTAAAAAATGTTAGAGATCGTCATATCTCAAACTATAAAATAATGTTTGCTCTACACGAGTTGAATTATTTATTTCTACGCTTTAACGATAGTACCCGAAAACTATCGATAAATCCCGCCACTAATATTAAGTCATCGGCTTAAACCAATAAAAACATCGTCGTGTCGCATCGTCCCCGACCTTTCCAGCATGGCGTGACTATTTGTCACCTGCATCCGACTCCCGTACAAACTTGCTGCGAACATTCTGATTCGCATCACTAACATCATCCACTTAAGTCTTACATTCCCTTTCAGCGATATTGGAATCTATATCGTGTAACACACGAGCGAGATCACAGATTCCGTTGATGACATCACCGGAGTTAAGACATTTGTCGTTCGGGCTATGAATTTATTTGAACACAATATTCTCGGAGACAATGTCCTAACCACGTTGCGATCAATTTGACAGACAGTGTTGAATTCTTGAACAAGTTTTTGTTATTTTATCGTGCCACGTTCTCGAATTGCTTTTTTGCTGCTACTAATTGATTTTTGCTCTTTTTTTACGTACTTGCACATTCCTGTTTTTACGTACTACGTATGTACCTAATGATAATTTGCACGGATTTGTGTTTCTATATTCGTGTAATATATCTACACCTTTCTCTAAGGCAACGTATTCGCGACCCTGGTATTACGAATTCCATGGACGGCGGTGATCGCTTACCATCAGGTGACCTGGGACCAAAGTTCGCTAATATTAGTTATCTTACAATTCGAATGCGATTCGATCAGGAGTAGATTAAACTCGAAACAAATTGGGTATTCTGCAAAACCTTGTAGGTAAGCGGAATTGAGTTATAATCGACTCCGACTCTCAATCGACGGTCCTCTAGGTGTAGCCTTCTAAAATCTACCTACCAAGAGTCTGAACAAATGAACGTGAAATTTACACGATTAATTTGCTTTAGGCCGTGTGGTGTCCGCAGGCCGTGTGGTGTCCGCAGGCCGTGTGGTGTCCGGAGGCCGTGTGGTGTCCGGCAGAGTAGAATAGCACCAACCCCTTACACTCATGGATGTCGTACAAGGCGACTAATGTTTTCGAGACAAAAGATCAAGAGTCTCCGTAGTCTGGAAAATGGGCAGCAGCATTTTCCATTGTTATATTTAAACACTGCGATCTCCAACCCGCCTGCCAAGCGTGGAGATTATGGCAATAACCTTCCCTTTCGTGGGAGAGGCCTCCGGAGGGTAAGTCCTGCAGTGGACTGTTAGGGGCTGTGTTGATGAATTTGCTTTAATTTATTTAATTTTCTGTTTTTATTTTATTTACGTAAATTAAATTGGCCACAATACAGACCCTTGTCAAAAAAGAGGATAATACCATTATATCACAAAATCGAATCAAGTTACGACTGTAACACCAATCGAATACCAATCGAATTTGGTATTTTATTAGAAAACCAAAAATGTGTCAAACTGCGATTGAGCTAATATTGCGATCCAATTACAGTTCAATCCCGCCAAGTAAATTAGCGGACTCGAGGCCCTGGTTGCTCGTTTGCTTTCATTTGTTATAAAAATATTCTATTTGATTTCTAGGTTAATTCTAGATACCTATTATGCTCATTATGTACAAACTACCGAGTACATACTATGTTATGTTCTAAGAAAAAAATTTACAGTTCTAAAACGTCTCCTTTCGAAATAATGTTCAAATTAAAACTTAACTTCTACAACTACCACACCTCGTCGTATTTCTTTCACCAATTCTCGATAATAACAAATGTTATGTCATTCCCCATTTCCATTATATTCTTCATCTGACAAGTATAGCATCTAAATCTAAATTGGTAGTAGGTAGTTTGTAGTAGTAACGGTACAAACTAAACTGATTTCAAAGACAGTTACACGGCAGTTTACGCGATGGAATTAAGTCATAACGACATAGTTATTGCTCGATGAATAAACATCGTTTTCTTTACCCAGTTTGTTTATTTATATTTTCCAATTTGAAACGATTTCATGGTTGAACGCTCTATGAAATATAAAAAGTATTTTATTAGTTTATTATACACATTGTTGTGAAATGATTATATTATTTTAAGAATTACACTGTTGTCACACTCACAGCTGACCCATCAACGTACAAGTGCCACCCGTCAGATCCATTGAGATTTTGTGTATGTTGGAATTTATTAATTTAATTCTAACAATATTGTACACATTTAAAATTCAAATAATTTAAAAACAAATAGCGGAAAGCTCTCAACAAAATAATTTATTGTTACGTGTCACAAAACGATTAAGATATAAATATTCTTTCACTCATCGTAGACAAATAAAACAGTATCAGTTTTCTTAAAATTTGTCGCAAAATATACATTTAAACGATGTGTACATCAATCACACCTACAACGATGAAACAGAAGATTCAATGTCTGCGTAGGAGTCAAAACCCATCCAATAATAGTATTCCAGTCCAGACGTCCGGACAACCGAAATAATTGTTTGAATTTATCTTCATGTTTTTTACGATCTCTCGAAATCTGAGAAGGTAGTTTTATCTTTAAATATGTGTGGTAAATGAGGTTACTTTGGTTGTAATTAATTTTTTACTCAAACAAACCATAAAACCGATATTCAGTATCGAATGTTAGGTTTAATGCTAAAAGTCATACGAGAAAATCTATCAAACGTGTTTGTTGAATTATGGGAGGGAATAATTAATTAGTCATCTATGTAATGCAGAGGAATTCATCTGGCGCACGATCGCGCCATAAAATATGTTAAACATTAAAAAAAATGGAATGAAATATTCAAAAGGTAATTGATTGAATTAGCTTTAATTATAGACGTAAGTCTTGTAATATCAATAGTGCGAGTGTGTCCGGCTAGAATCATAAATTACTAACGTTCAAATATCGAATTAAGTTGAGTACCGCAAGCGGCGCCATCATTATTCTTCATAAGACCATACTCGTCTAATGATACCAAAAACTCTGACTACCGAACTAATAAACATCAATCAACCGCCAAATCGTTATTAAAACGTATCAATCACGGCATTGTCTATAACGAATCTGGATTTAATGCAAACAGGAGAAACAAAAATTATTAAAAATTAAAGGGAATAGCGCTTGACGTGATCCTACTGTGCAATATAAGAAAGAATCGATTAGTCATTATTTGATTTAGTTCGGCATGCTGGCTTGGCCCCTGGGGCGCGGCGGCAGGGGCTCCGGAGCGGCGCGCTTGACTCCCCAGTCATCAGCTCGACCTTCCACACTTTATATATGGCGGTAAGGGAAAAACAGTACTACAAAGCCCGTACTGAAATAGAGTCGATGCTTTTTGATACTTTCAATTACGGTATACTGGATTTTTGATACTTTTAATTATGGTTTGTTGATAGTTCAGATTAGTTTAACGTAAGCAATTCAATTCAAAATATTGCTTGATTTATTCGCTTTATAACTAATACAGTACCGACTTTTTAATACAATAGTCAATTTGATCATATTTATCTGCACAAGGTCGAGTTGCATTCAAAGTGTACCTTCATTTACTTTCTGCTCATACAGAAGTAATAAACTTCAAGGGGGGTTAATTATGAATAACTAACCTCGGGCTAATAAGAAAAAAACACCTGTAATATGAACTGAATGCGAGATAATTTACCGACTTTACATGCTCATTTGTGATTAGCCGGCGCGAAAGGGCAAATCCTGTATTAAGATAGGTAATGAGGTTAAATTTTATCCTCAATTCTAAATCGTAATATATGCGACTGCAACTCATTGAAATTTGTATTTTAGCTGAAAGACGTAAGATCGTAAATCACAACTGTGCACTTGTAGTGGCTGACGAAAATGCAGTAGAAGATTAAGTACAAAAAGGTAGGATATTTAATAAGGAATTAAATAAAATAGACTCTAAGTGTAATGTGAATACAGTTGATATTGTACGTTCCAACGTTAATGAAAGAAAGAAAGAAGTTAACGATGGATTGTGTGGTAAGTCGGCACCCTGCTGCCGAGGCCCCCGACCGCGCCTATCACGGACAAGACATCGATTAGTGATCGTCTGAATTCAATTGCTTGCTGAGGCCCGTCTCGATACCGTCGACGAATCGAGATGGACCGATCGAGATCTGTATTGTTCGCTTTTTGAAAATTTGCATTTTAAGAACGTCACGTCAGCGACGACGCTGAGTCACCTGACAAATAGTGTTCGACTCAAAGATCGTGTCTCAGATATCGGACGCGTTGACCGTAAGCCAGTTTTTATTATTGTCGTAACGTGATTACTGTCAACTGTAGCAGCTTGTAGATCTACGTTACAAATCAAAACATTGCTTGGTCATTCTTTCCTATCGGAACATAATCTATCGTCAACCATTTTAATATCCATAAATTTCAATATATGTGATAGTGGTGGCGATAACCTGGAATAAATAAGGTTACTAACATCAGTTTACTACTTGAGAAGATTAAAATTAAGATTATTATACAATTACTTTGAGCAATAATCGTCTAATTTTTATTCAAATTTGTACGGTACTCTATCTTCTATTTCTTCTAAATCTACACAAGTATCGGTAACCGTGACATTTTTATTACTCCAAACGCCTTCATTATGTACCTGTTCACAATTTTTATTGACACGGTGCGGGCGATCGAAATCATAATTGAAATCTATTTTCCGGTTATCTATGATTTGTTTAGTGCTCACTATGAGGTTGCGTGTAGCTATTTCGGTGTATCACGAAAGTGGACGCCACGCATGCGCGGCACGATCACATGATATTTCATATTTATTAGCTTATGTCATGACACCTGTATGTTGTGGCAACAGTGAGTATACAAAATGAAGATAAAATGCTATGGATAAAATAAGAATTGATAAAGAATTGAGGTGTTTATATTACGACATGAACTATGACATTGTGAACTACATTGAATTATTTAAAATAGTAATCTAATAAATAAAATATAGCATTACATTCAATTACGGAAAGGGCATTGAAAGGATAACAAATAATTAATGCATCAATAACGAGAGTAAATTAAAACATATGCGATGAGCAATCACGATGAACACTTCATTATGGTAGCTTGTTTATTCAATTATGCATATCGTTTTCCTTGCAGTGTTGAGGTGGATTTATGGCGTTACCTTAAAACAAGTACCACCGTAAGTACATGTCAAAATATTATGCTTCTTTGATACACGATACCTATTTCAAAAAAGGGTCGTAGTTATGAAAGAATGGGAGCGTTTTGTTTGCCCAAACGTTTATAGCCCTGAAGTCGATTGTTCTAATATGATTTTCCTAAATTCGATTGTCTTAAATATTGATTATCCTAATGCATTAATTGTCTTAATGTTCCTTAGTCCTAATATTCTTTATACTAAAGTTTGAATGTCCTAAGTTAGGCATATCGTTCCTCAGAAAAATCATTCATCCTTATGGTAGGTTAAATAATGGGCTAAATTTAGAAACCGGTCGCCTGATGGACTTCCGATAATTAGGATGAAAAAAAATTGGATATGAACATTAGGAGTAACAATGTTAGGACAATCAATATTTAGGGTTATAATGCTTAGGACAATAAAAATTGATCCAGCAAAAATATAAAATGTTTCAAAATAAGTCTTCGAAAATTGTTATTATGGCTTTATGCGTGCGACGACTACCTATGTGAGAATAATTGAGAAAGGTCTCCATTCGCGATCGAACATGCGTCACCCACATACAAGGCCAGTTTATAAGAATACAACTAATTGATATCACGTCACATCTTTGAGTCTACTCCATCCACTTTTTTTTGCATAATTTCTACACTTGACAGGCGGGTTGGTGATTGCAGTGTTGAAGTTCTTTATCACTTAACGTTACTGCCCATTTTCTGGTTCAAGGCGGCTCCCTTGAACAGCTTTCATGGGGAAACTTGATAGTGCTATAAGTATACCTACTCTAATACTAGCTTTGCCCGCGACTTCGCCCGCGTGGAAATAGTTTTTAGAGCAGTTTATCTTCTTTCCATGAGCCATTTTAAATGACCTACCTAATGTGTGAAAGCTAGTAGTACGGAGAGGTCAAGCTGTATCTCTGGTTTTACATAACCGACTTAGATGAAACATGGCCTACATTTTAAGTAGGACCCCAAACTATCAAACTATGAAAACCCATCAAAATTTCCATAAAAATTATAGTTAAGGTTGTCTATTATGGTTCTACATCAGATGTTCCAGTTTCCAAAATCAATTAACCCTATAATTGTACTTTTATCTTCCATAGATATCTTTCCATAGAGACAAAATTCACAAGATTTTCGTCACATACGCGCACCCATAGACTTGCTTGTAAACTAGTTTTTTGTGAAGCGTTGTGTTACCTGTAGGTAAATCAACCAACGGCAGGCCGGCGTGTTTTGACCAATCGATGCGTGGTAATTGAATTAATTGCAGCCGAGGAGATGCGCGTGCGCTTGTTCGTTACAGCCTCCCTCCATTTAAAAGGCAATTATAGATTTGTCTTAAACAAACGAGAATTTGTATCTATTGCCGTTGAGTTTGGTCAAATAAACTGCTTCATTTCGTAAGTGTTATACCTATTTGTATATAGTTTTGCATTTCTTGATGAGATTAAGATTTAGTAATAAATTATGTTAAGAAATAAACGATTCTTATTCTTATTCTTCTTTTGTTTAGTTTTTATGTATGTACTATCGCACTACTTGTTTCCTACAAAAGCCATAGGCTGCGGTGACAGCTTACCATTAGGCGGGCCGTAAACTTGTTTGCCACCTTAGTGGTATAAAAAAATCTATTTCGAGACCCATCTATACTCATCTCTCTCTTTTCTTGAACTCGGATATTACAACGCAGCCATGTGATTCTTCTTCTTAGATTCCTGTTCTTGTTTCTTCGGTGATCTAATAAAAAGTATTCGTTGCCGCCGCGCATCCAATATGACGTCATCAAAGTAATTCCAGGGACGGATAATTCGGATTTACAATTTCAATTTTACAAATCCTATTTTTCAATTTCTATAAAACATTATTTTTCTAAGGTAGGTAGCTAATGTAGTTGCCAACATTAGGATGCTCTAACATATTTCAGACATGCTAGAAGCACCGTAAATAATTAGAACATAACACGATGGCCTCAGCTTGCACTTTGCTACGGCAATTAAGCTAGCTAGCTCCTTGTAAGACTTGCAGATAATTTAAGATTACCATTAACTAAACGTACTAATTAATTTGTAAAAGGGGTGTGTGTGGGTGTGTATTTATGTGTTATAGATAGATAGTATAGATAGTTCGTTATTTAATTGAGAAATGTTACTACAAAATTGTCAATTACCTAAATAAAAAAGAATCTATTCATCTAATAAAACAGTAAAAAGTGTGTCTGTACATTTAATATTTACAAAAAATAATTTAGGGCGTTGAAGAAATAGAATAACAATTTTTAAAAGGTATGACTGTTTGTCTATTTGTTAACGCTACTCTCCGGAACTACTGGACGGATTTGCATGAAACTTTCGTTGTTGTGTAGCTATTAAGCCTGGGCAACATATAATGTGTAATGGATTTTAGAAACTGGAACACCTGATGTAGTACCATAATAGACCAGATAAAATATGGAAGTGGCGCCGAATGTATTTGATGGAGTTTTTACAGTTTGGTAGTTTGGGGTCAAACTTAAAATCTAGAACATGTTTCATCGAATTCGGTTGGGTAGAACCATAGATACAGCTTGACCTCTCCATAGAACTAGCTTTCATACATTAGGAAGGTCATTTAAAATGGTCTACTTGTGTCAACTTTTTGTATTAATGAATTTTCAACCTGCAAATTTAACAATGCAAAACCTGCAAATGTGGATGGAGAATGACGGTTCAAGAGGATGTGTTTGTGAGTTATATCAATTAGCCGTATTCTTATGCACTGGCCTCGTATGTCGATCGGGACTCAAGACCCTTCCCAATTACTCTCACTTTGTCGTGGCACGTTAAAAGCCCAAAACTCAATTATCTATGAAAATGAAGGTCCGGTGCTAATACATCATTCAAATCCTGTATCTAATATTAGGAACCTATATAATAATTGGACAGAAAATAAATAAAGAAAGAAATAGTATGTGTTATGTTAAGCGTACCTAGATGCACTCTATACTGACAAGTCGTGAAGGATGCCACGAGGCGTATTCAGCTACGCTGGGCGGCATTTGGAAAACTACGTATAAAAGTAAAAGTTTTTAACCATTGCATACTACCATGCGTGTCATGGCCTGCATTGCCGTGGTCGGTACGGTATAAATTAATCGCTACACTAAAGGCGTCGATATACCTTGTTGAATAAGGTAAGGTCCCTTTTTAGATGGCATCGTCATACCGGTCATTAAAAAAATTAGTAGTATTAGGAACTCAACTGTACAGGGTACCGATTCTGGTGTGCAATGCAGTTGTTATTATGTTGCAATGTAACTGTGATGTTACTATAACTACGTCGAGGTATCGAGACAGTCCCAGCATCATCCCAGTTAAATTGCAGTTACATAATTGTTCGACCTTTGACACGTTTTCGTTGACAGAATTGAAGGCAGTTGGATAACTAAGAAAGATGCAACTTAGTAATTTATTTATTTACTTATTTATTGGAGTAACAACAGTCATATAAAACCATAATGCAACTAAAGTACCAGAAAATGAATTGTGGAAAAGTTCGAACTCATGAAAGTTGCAACTCAACATCTGTCATTTGAATAACAATCACACGTTTGACATGCGATGCAATTGTAATGTTACTGCAACTGAGACGATTTCCGTACCAGAATCGAAGCCCAGGCACTTCTAGAACAGCTAATACTAAAAAGTCAAAGTAAAACACAAATCAAAAGCAACAATATGGATAACACGATAAATGATAAAGTAAGAACAACAGTTAAACTCCAATCACACATCTCATCTAATATTGATAAACGACTATTGTTTTCCGTTGTATTAATTGAACAATACATCATACGGCACACGTAGGAGTGTCTGTCCGTTTGGAAGACGTATTAGCTCTAGGAATAATGGCAGTGGTTGTAATTCGATGTAGTATTTATTTCCTACTAGTTCCGTTCGCGACTAGGTTTCAATAGTGCATGATTTAAATACATCCTATTTTTTATAAAAAGAAGACTTTGGATTTCGCTAATCGAATTGGAATATATATGTTCTAATTAAAAATAGAATGATCTCCGTAGGCCAGAAAATCAACAGTAGCATCGTCTGTTAGTTTTCTAACAATGTCACTTCCAACCTTCTCCATCAGCTCTGTCCACGAATGTAGAAGAGACGCTAGTTCTACAGCCGACTGTTCTCTGTTTCTGATATAATGCGAGATGTGACATAAACTTTTAATCAAACTAAAACTAGTTTATATAAAGTATTAGTTTGTCATTGAATAACTCGGAAACAAATTACTAAAACTTTTTATTTTTGATATCGGTTTTCATGGTAATTTCAAATGGGGGTCACAATATTGCACGAAAATTTGGGAGAAATCCAAAATTTTGTCTACCAGATCAATTTTGGGGGATGATTTTGTACAAATTTCCGTTGCCTTTGGGGCATAGAAAGAGTGCATACAATCCACCCCTGTGTCGTAAATATATCAACTTATATATCGACCGTTTACCTGACAATGTATTCCCTGAACAGTACAAACTGGATTCTTTCAAGGCCAGAGTGAACAGATTGTTTCTAAAGCATATTCCATTCCTGCCCGCATCATCACTTACCGACAGGTGATGCGGTGGTCAAATGATAATGTAAAAATCATTAAAAACCATTCTCTCATTTTCTCTATAATTATAACAAAAAATTAAAGATTCAGCGATTGCCCCATAAATAACTAATTAAAACTGTTAACGTCAAATCGTTTTTGATAATGCCTACACCAATAAATTACGTGTCCAAGATAGTGTACCCAAGCTAATAAATTAAATTCTAATGTCAGGCGTATTTCGGGTATAACTGTAAAATTTGCCGATATTACTCAAATGGTCAATCAGTTTACATACCATATTTAGGTACATTTACTACCTTTATAAAATTGGAACTAAAGAATCATTTTACATAACGTAACCGACAGAAAAAGTCAGATAACCCCCGACCATGTTTACTTCATCATCATCATCACAGCCCGTAACAGTCCACTGCAGGACTTAGGGCCTCTCCCGCGAAAGGGGAGGTTATTGCCATAATCTCCACGCTTGGCAGGCGGGTTGGAGATCGCAGTGTTTAAATATAACAATGGAAAATGCTGCTGCCCATTTTCCAGACTACGGAGACTCTTGATCTTTTGCCTCGAAAACATTAGTCGCCTTGTACGACACCCATGAGTGTAAGGGGTTGGTGCCATTCTACTCTGCCGGACACCACACGGCCATGTTTACTTAAACTCAAAAGATTTCTAAACTACGAAACCTGTATTATTAATAAATTGGCTTTCTAATAGAGAAAACTGTATCCAAATCGGTTCATCCGTTCGGGAGCTACGATGCCTCAGACAGATACACAAAGTCACAGATACACAGACACAAGTCAAACTTATAACAGCATATTTTTTCGTCGGGGTCAAAAATGGTAATCAATACCAAGGTTACAGGTATAGGATATTATTAAAATACTGCAATTAGATTAATCTTATCTTAGTTTATAAGAGGGCACGTGCTCTCATCAAATTTATGAACCAAGTGTTTTATAGATACTTCGTAAAGAAATTATGCGACGTGATGTATTGACCTAATGATGTCCATTATCGATAAAATGATGCAGTCGATATTGTTTATCGATACGCTTAAGTACTATTTTCACAAGAAAGTTCATAACGCTGAAATAATGTTTTGAACATTTTTTATTAGGACAGTTATATATTGTATATATGCCAATCTCTAGAGTTGTTCTTGAAACCTGAAACTCTAGCTTTTATTTTTATGATAGCAATATTAGCATTAACCGTTTAATTTGAAATACTTGTCTTATTCACTACATACTTTTATAAACTTTTAATTACCATGCTCGTAAACTTTTACGCTACCGATATACATAATGAATACTGCCCATACTTCTAAAGTATACAACAAATTGTTAAATATATAAATACAACCTCGTAATTTTTTGTTATTCTGCACAGAGACAAACGAGCATACAACCCACCTGATTGTAAGCGGTAACTGTCGCCCATAACATCTACGATTAATACATTCATCATCACAGCCCGTAACAGTCCACTGCTGGACTTAGGGCCTCTCCCACGAAAGGGGAGGTTATTGCCATAATCTCCACGCTTGGCAGGTGGGTTGGAGATCGCAGTGTTTAAAAATAACAACGGAAAATGCTGCTGCCCATTTTCCAGACTACGGAGACTCTTGATCTTTTGCCTCGAAAACATTAGTCGCCTTGTACGACACCCATGAGTGTAAGGGGTTGGTGCTATTCTACTCTGCCGGACACCACACGGCCACAGATTAATACATTGCAAGCGACAAAAATGTAGGACCGCAGATATATTAACCGATTATTAGATATTACCGGGCCGTCCAAAACATCGACATCCGCCAACCCATCCCTACGCTCTAATCGTGTGTGGTAAAAAACAAATAAAGTGACGCGAGCTTTTATTTACCCAAATGCAGCAGTAAAGTTTTCAGAATCTTTTTTTAACCCACCAAACTTTAATTGCAGGCAATGAAGTAATTAAATGTGACAATCGTAAAACACTGGCCGGGACTATAAAACATGATGGCCGTGTCGGCCGCGGGTCACATGGACCCGTGATGGGTTTGAGCGGCCCGGCTTGGGGTTAAGCCTCACTTAGACCATGATTTGATCGCATTGTTAAAGCCGCTAGTAATTCTTATATTCTGATTTGAAATCGATTCCCATTTGGCGTGGAATTGTGGAATTAACGACAAGTGTTAACGCGAGCTAGTATCCGGGTGGTACGGAATTAAAAGGCGCAAGAATCGTTTTGGCCGGAAAGTGTTTTCTGAAAGATATCCGTGGAACAGGATCGGAACACTGCAAAAGCCTTAATCGTTTCGATTTATCGATTCTGAACGATATTATAAATACACAAGTAGATAGATACTAATCCCAAAGAGTATTTTCCATCCAAGTACTGAACCAATATTAAATTATATTTCTAAGGAATACTCATATTTTTAAAGACAGTTCAGAATCTAATTAAGTTTCTTGGCCTAGATGGTTGGTTGGTTGTTGGGTGGTTCTTTTTTTTTTAATTTTACTATTTTATTGTAAATCATTTGGAATGACTTTTCGAGGAACGCAGCTCAATTTTGATAGATTGGAAAACAAACAAGAGATCACCTGGTCGATAAGTAACCACCGCTGCCCATGATCATGGTCGAGGCGGACCCCGGGCCCTCGCGCGCTCGTTTTTGAAGAAAACATTGTATCTATTCCATTAATTACCAAAATATGTTTCATAAAATGTTTGCAATTTTTTTTTTCTTACGCATTGCATAAACGACTCCGAATAATTAGTACTTACCACAAAAATTAATTCCAACACCGTTCGACCTCCAAAGCCGAAGCTAATGTCGAATTTCGCTTTTAATAATGACCAGTTTAAAGAACAAGTGTGTTAAGACTCTCACTAAATTTCGTCTACATGCGCGTGAGTGTGGCTGGAACCCACCTTTGACCCCGCATGAAATTATTGCAAACCGGTACTAGCGAGAATCTTTAAGTATTGTCGGAGGTATATCTGGACCGTGTTATACCGGAATGTGGATACTTAAAGGTTTGTTGGTTTTGGATGCACGTAATTTTTGTAAGGAACAGGTACGAGCGAGAATCTTCAAGTGTTGTTGGATGTTGGTACTGAGATATCATGTATATGTATGTGTATGAGGGCCTGTTTATTGTTTTTTTTTTTGTATGAGCGGTACATCGTTTACAGTTTTACGCATTCACTTATGTATTGGGAACCATTTCAGAAGATTATCTTTCGGTGTTCTAAAGCGTTCAGTGTACCAAAGGTGGTCAAAGAAGGAATAGAGACAGAGAGAAGTCTAGGCCTAGCCGTGTTCTGCACGATAAAACGTAGCGAGTATTTATTTTATAGTAAATCGAATATAAAACTAATTACAATAGTGTTTTTACAATATACTGGATTTAGTATGGAATGCGGAATAATATAACATGCCAACGAAATAAATATGATGCGGTGGATGTATGGCGGGGCTTGACCGAGTATATCAGTGGAAGACATCGTGAAAAATATTGAAGAGGCTCGCTTGACCTAATTTAGTCACATGCGTAAGCCTACAGAGGGATACGCTAAAAATAAGTGTAAATCTGATGGTATCAGGAAAGAGGTCTCGCGGGAGACCTAAGAAGGTATGGATTGACATTACGAGCCAAAGTAGTTTAGTCACATGCGTAAGCCTACAGAGGGATACGCTAAAAATAAGTGTAAATCTGTTGGTATCAGGAAAGAGGTCTCGCGGGAGACCTAAGAAGGTATGGATTGACATTACGAGCCAAAGTAGTTTAGTCACATGCGTAAGCCTACAGAGGGATACGCTAAAAATAAGTGTAAATCTGTTGGTATCAGGAAAGAGGTCTCGCGGAAGACCTAAGAAGGTATGGATTGACATTACGAGCCAAAGTAGTTTAGTCACATGCGTAAGCCTACAGAGGGATACGCTAAAAATAAGTGTAAATCTGTTGGTATCAGGAAAGAGGTCTCGCGGAAGACCTAAGAAGGTATGGATTGACATTACGAGCCAAAGTAGTTTAGTCACATGCGTAAGCCTACAGAGGGATACGCTAAAAATAAGTGTAAATCTGTTGGTATCAGGAAAGAGGTCTCGCGGAAGACCGGTCCGCGGAAGGTATGGATTGACATTACGAGCCAAAGGTATACGAGCGTGGAGATGCCGAAGACCAGGCGGAGTGGAGTGGGAGCAGAACAGCGGACCCTGGCAGCAGAAATTCCGAAATTTAACGCGCAGATGATGATGATGAGTCTATGATAGTCTGATATAGTCTGATTTAGTTGCCTATGTTAACTGTAGACAAATCAGATATCGCTTACCCGTCTTAACTAGTGTAGTTTGCAGTAGTCTTTTATAAACGGAATTAAATAAAAAAATATCATTAATTAATATTAGGTTAGGCGCACTAGAGCTTTAGTTACGTGCGGTGTATATCACAATTTTTCCTGTGCTTTGGGAAAAATAATTCGGTAATGCAAAATTTTACGATTTCTTAGATTGGCACAAAATACAAAACGGGTATATACTTTAACATTTTTATTTTTTAGCCAAATGAGTGACCGCGTTGATGTCTTTTGTATGGTGCAAAGCAGATGATTTCCGTAGACCCTATTCTCCCAAAAAGTGTATGACATTATCGTGAGTAATGGAAAATATAAGATACTAGCCGTTCTCAGCGGCTTTCACCCGCGCGCAATTCGGATATCTGTAAACAATCAACTTTCCCGCTGGTACCTATTATTTTTCCGAGCTTGATGTAGCCTATGATACGCAGTAGTAAAGTAGTTTTTTTTTTTAATAATGATACTCTTTCTTTATTTATATAAAATACAGTAAGGTACATGTAAAATGGTAGGTGTGATAAGTGCATAACAATTTTTGTTGCCCTGCTTTCAATGGGTAAAATAATTTTTAAAATCAGTTAAGTAGTTTTTGAATTTATCCATGAGACACAAACAATCAAATCTTTTTCCTTTTTATCAATTTATGAACTTGATACCTTCGGTAATATATGGGTTATACATTATTGCAATTTTCCTAGTAATCTCTCATTTTTGATGATAAAATATAGGCTAATAGTACTAAAATATAGATTATAGAAAAAAAAATCTCAAAAATGAAATGACAGTCTGACTAAAATCCCTTAAGCCTAAATAACATTATATTTAAAGGTCATATCTTGTAACATCCTCGTTGCGGTTTACCTTTTGCTCAACAAAATCACGTCGTAATATTATTATCTATCCGCACTATGAGCGAGAAATTGCCCTTTTAGTCACAGCTGTTTAGCGTGGACTGCGTCGGTGAAAATGAATCATTACGAACATTAGCCTGTGCGAAGGAAACGTCTTACTTAAACGGCTGCGTCCCGGTATCGCTCTCGCAGGCGAGGGCCCGGGGTTTGCCATAACTATGATCCAAAATTTGGTAGATTAGGGGGTCTGAAATGACCACATTATCGTGTTATATTATGATGCACCGTAGGTAGGCCTCCCGCAAGGTGGCCCGACGACTTGGTAAAGATCGCAGGTACCAGCTGGATACGGAAGGCACAGGACCGGCCTTTGTGGAGATCTCTGGGGGAGGAGTATGCCCAGCAGTGGGCGTCTTTCGGCTGATATGAAGATGATGATAATGATCATAATTCATATTAAAGTGCTACAAACTTATCTGATGCGGTGGCCAATACTGGAACTAAGTGACGCCATTTTAAACTGTCATGTCAATGTCAACAACAGCGACGATGCAGATAGTTTGTTACAAATTAATATGAATCATATTATGAAAGGCTAATGTGGCCTTTTTAGACCCCCTGGTAATTACAGCGCAGCGACTGCCATCTGACCTCCGTGACCCTGTTGACATTGGAACCTGACCAGATTGGACCATGGTTACACATTTAGTGGCCTCAATGTGTAGATTTCATCACAATTATTTTCACCGTAAGAGCTTCGGTTGGTGTTCAACTAATGTATACAGAGATCCGAACTGCGCGCGTGTGGAAGCCGCTGAGAACGGCTAGTATATACTCACATACTCAAATGTTTATTGCTTCATAAAAGTAATTTTTACAATTATGACCCTGGCGGACACTACAATATATAATTAGATATTTTAACTCACGAAGACTTTTGCGAGGGAATTTGTCTAGGGGCTTATTTTGATTCGCTAAAGCATTTCGGTAACGTCAGTAGGAACTTAAAAATAATTCCGAAGACATAAGAACCTCCTTCTTTTTGAAGTCGGATAATAAGGGTAGAATGTTTGAAAGGCAAAATTCATATTTGTTTGTCTTTTACTTCCCATCACATTAACACCCATAGTTCAATTCTGAATTACAGCCTCCTTCCTCACCTACATGCTCACCTGATGGAATGTGGTGACAGGTGTCGACCACAACATCTAGGATTCATGCACAATAATGATTAATGATTTTAAAGTATCAATGTATCTGCGAGTCACTATAATGTCCCGGTTGTGCTCTCGCGCGCCAGGGCCCGGCGTACGGCTTGACTGCCATCTGACCTCCATTACCCTGTTAACAGAGGAACTTGACCAGATTGGATGATGGTTACATATTTTTTCGCTTGAATATACAGGTTTCATGACGATGTTGTCCTTCACCATAAGAGCATCGGTTAGTGTTCAACTAACGTAACGTAACTAGCGGCACTGAGTTTTGAACCCGGTACTTCGAGTAATGAGTCAGTACCCCTTAGCCGTTAGGCCACGCAACCATTAACCATGTTACGGAGGTAAAAAGTAACTGGAATCTTATATTTTTCTCTCACATTGCGTTTATTGGCGGGCAGTGCGAATATATGACGGATAGGTTAGTGGTTCCTATTTATAAGTATCAACATACATATTGCTATGACACTATTTGGCGATAGTATAGTCCAACCACATTGATGACGTGGTTGGTTAGGAATATACGCTAGAAACTACCTACAAGAAACAAAGTTGTTTAGCCTGATCAAACGACTCAGGTCAACATGGCGTACTTGTAGCACCTTCTAGTATGGATGAACATTTTGACTTTGGATCATCCTACGTAAATTGTCCACGCCGCATGCGTCGTGCGCATCGCTAACGGTCATACGCGGATATGGCAGCGTATAGCTTAAGATATGGGATTATTTGATTGGTCAATCAGCGTAAACGCTCCGTGTAAACTTTATGGGTATCAAGACACCTTATTGCTGGTACAGGTGTAGGAAGTAATTCTTGACGAGATCGTAAATCCAAATGCATTTATTTATGCTTTTGCATAGGTAAATGTTCAGAAATCTTTGTTTGATTAATACCTATAGATAATAGGTGTCTTTAAAATGACACGGAACAAGAAGAGAAGAAACTCCTAATTCCTACTAATATTCATCATCTTGGCGTTAATGTCCCGGTTGTAAGCCGGCGGTCCGCCTTGAGCATTATCTAAGATATCGCACATCAGGTAATTACAGTGGAGTGACTACCATCTTACCTCCGTGACCCTGATGACAGGGGAACTAGACCAGGCTGGATCATGGTTACACATTCAGTTTTCTCAATGCGTAGGATTCATTACGATTTTTTTCCTCGCCGTAAGAGCATCTAACTCAGAAAAGAGCCATTGTATTTACATGACGGCAGTGGGATTCGAACCTGGGACCTCTCATTTACGAGTCAAACCCTCTCACCACTAGGCTACTGACGCTTCCAATTCATACTAATTTGACTTTGATAATATCTGACCCAACGAATATTCACGATCAGTTATCACGAAATTAAACGTCGTTTCAGAAGGAACACGTAATAGCCGAATCTTACATAGTAACAATAAATTAGCTATTTAGTTCCGGAACTAGACTATCGGAGAAATAAGTCCGAGTATCCGGAGGAAATTCCGATATCTATCATACTGTACCAATTAATATTTCCGAAGCCGTACAGCATCGGCTACTAGCTTTTGCTATTACCAACATACCAATTCATCATAAAATTCCAACCAGGTTGCCATTTATCTAGTTGCCAAGTTTAATCCAAATCTGTTCAGCGGTTGAGAAAAAGGCAAATAATAGCGTGCGTTAAGGATTGTTCCTGAACGTAAGAGCGGCGGCGTCATTGTCTTTTCTCCAACAATTTCTCAAATGGCGGCATGTTAGTTCCATTTTACGCCACCTTCATCCTTGTCGCTCTTTATTATTTTGTTTTTTTTATGTGTCAATAAGTAGATAATATGTATGCCTGTATGTATGTACCGATGTGTATATGTGACGTGCAACACGGCGTGTTTATGGTACTTATAAACGGACGATTTCGGCCGGCACTGGTGAACTATGACACGGGGCTTTCGATCCACGAGTGTTTTATGGGGTCTGACGTAAGTTATGGCTGCGACAATCGAGTTATGGGGGGTTTATGACAGCGTTTGCGTACGCGACGATTGTTCCGTATTCGTTGACATTAAATTGTTGAGGGTTTTTGTAGATTTCCCGGGTTATCCGTGGAGTAAAGATGGATTTTGGCGAAGTTTGCGGGAGAGGTTATCAATTTGTGATGAATCACAAAAAAAAATTAAATATGAGTAACCAACCTTATTTTTACTCAATGGCTGAAAGAAATTCTATTGTTAGTTGTCCAGTGGTACCCCTATCTTGCCAGCGCAGGTCAAAACAAGATGTAGGACTATTTCCCCCTGCTCTTTCGGGATTACAACTATATCAATGTCGTTGCTTAGAAGGTCCTGGTCGCGATCATTGAGGTCTCTCTTTAGGTGACATATGGTGTTCTCCATTTCCTTAACCTGCAACAGACTCTCGCCTCCACAATCACTCATACTCTTTTCGATGACATTTACGCGTGTCTCCACAGCAGTCAACCGATCACCACAAGCCCTTACCAGCGTCTTCAGCTCCATGACATCATTTCGCAATGCCTGGAAGTCCTGTCGTGATGCCCTGATCTCATCACGGAGTTGACGCAGTTCGCGAAGCACTGATCCTTGCATCTTCTCCGTTGGTAACGTTTGCATGTAGACCGTCTCATTTAATGATGTGGTGTCCATCGCTTCCGCCAGTGACAGTTCAAATGGGTTACCTTGGATTCCCTCCACATGTTTCTCAGGGGTTCCAGCAGCATTACCCCGCGACACATGACCCTGGCACCCCGCGCACCGCCAAAACACGTCCACTAGTACGCCCGCAGGAACGTTCACGCAGTACCGGTGACTCGTGCATTGGCAACCAGAGCACATCACAGCCTCCGACGCAGCCAGGAACCTCCCACATGCATTACATTTTAGGGCCATTTGTAGTGAGTTAGGCACTTAATATTTGTATAGAATCAGCTGATATAATTATGTTTGCACTTGTGGGTACCCACAACAATGTCACCAACTATCCCGTTCTGTATAACACGTATTTGTACACAATATCCGTAGAATTCTCACTAGAATTTAATACTACTGACTGGTTTTGAATATTTTGTGAATATAAAAATAAATTTATGTAGATATTATGAAACTGTATTTTAAAATGCAATATAAACACAGAGCTCAAGTGTTGGCGACAACGTTCGTGACGTAACGTGAAATGATGAGTTTTAGTTTCTGTTACAGGTCTGGACGTTATATGTATAATATGTATGTGTTGAAAAAATATATACGTAGTTTGTCAATTTTCTGCCACCGATAAAACTAGATTGCTTACTTTTGGGCTAGATAGCGCTGTGTGAATTGTCTAAGCATATTTTTATTATTCATATTGCTAAGGTACTTAGCTACCAAACACCAATTGCAAGCACAACTAATCGCTACTAACTGGAACGCATAACTTTATATCTTAATTTCCATTTCCAAACATGACATCTAACGACGACAGCACCTCTGACCTACTAGCTCAATAATTTACACCTCATAACACGTACGCTTCGGCTGCCCCGATAGCAGTAATGTTACGAAAACCAACGTTTGCCGAGACGGTAAATCACATTATAACTTGGAGAAAGCCAAAATGTTTAACTCGATAAGAACTCCTAATGTGACCATGTTTCAATGTCGAAAAATACATCGATTGAAAAAGACTGCGGTATAAATTAAAATATGATAAAATTACAGTGATTACACAGCTCATTGAATGGAAATTTTTACACAACTGTAGTGACAACATGCTGATGATGAAAAGCGGTAGATAGATCACATATAAACAGATTACAATCCACTGCTGAACTTGAGCCTCTTGGGAATTTCATTACTTCATCCTTCAAACATCGATGGCCTAAAATCCAAATCCGGTCTAAGGTCCAGATTCCGACTTAAATCTACCAATTACTCTGGGACTGAATGTGTAACCATGATCCAATCTGGTCAGGTTGCGAGAGCACAACCGGGACATTAACGCCAAGATCACGATAATTTTTCAAACAAAACCAGGCCATAATAGTCTACTGCAACCATATTTGTGGAGAGTTTTAATGCTTGGGGAGGAGGGGAGTCCAAGTCATCATCATTTGCCTGCCCTTATCCCATTCATTTGGGGTTGGCACAGTATGTTTTCTTTCTCCATTCATCCCTATCCACTGTAATATCCACGCTCACCTCTCGCATACTGATATACCTCATCACACAATCTATAAGACCCTATAAACTAATTTGGGGAGTGTTGTACGGAACTGTATTTTTTAGAGAATTAACACCTGATTTGGGGAAATTTTAGATACATCTCATGGGTGCTAAGTCGACATCAAATGATTGGCAATCTTTGTCTAGTATGGATTGACAATTAGATTGTATCGTATGGCAGGGCCTTGATACGGAGATCTGTACGGATAGGAATCGGTGACGTTGCTTAGCCTTGAAAATGACAAAGACAGTTTTCATAGTATGTATGTATGTATGTAAACTCTTTATTGCAACAACATAGTACATTTCAAAAGGAAACACTTACAAAGCAAAGGCGAACTTATCCCACAACGGGATCTCTTCCAGCTAACCTTAGACAAGCCGAAAGGAGCTTTAGCGAGCGGTAGAGGCAATAAGAGTAGTATAAATTGCGTAATATAATGGAATTCACACGTCACATTTGTGTTGAATTAAACATTGGCTTGGACTTGTTGTCTAGCACAATCCAGTTTATGTTCAAATCCAGTCGAGTATTGTTGAAGTTCTGTCTTTCATCATGGACAGCTCGGAACATTGCTCAAATGGGTGATGAGCGATTTTAACTTGGCACATTTGCTCATCTGCATTTTACTGATTGTGCTGTATATGGTTTTTGAGTTGTGTTGCAATAAAGTATTTGTATCTATCTTGTCTGCCACAGTGAGTCTACTTTGGACTCCGGTTATGCCATCCGTCACCGTTGTTTATGTTGGATAAGCATGCTCTCGGACGGACAATTTGTCACTGTGTTTCCTTCCTAATTTCTTCTCCTTGTCTTATTTGTAAATTGAAAGAGATATTTAACGGCCTACCCAATAAAGAATATTTGCTTCTGACCAACGAAACTGTTGCACCAAAACCTCGAAACCCGCACCGAACCCAAACACCATGGGTGCAATAGTTGTAGATAAATTAATTCTATCTGCGGCGAGTCGTGCGCAAGCGCCGGCCGCGGGCGGTGGCGGCGTGAGAACCGCGCTCGCGCCGCGACGTGTGCCTGGTCACGAGCCACATGTCATAGGTATTGGGGTACACCAGCGGTACCAGCATTGCCGGATTGGGGTCTCTTTACGCCGTTCTGGCGAACAATTTTTGTACTGGCGAGGTTTTGGCGAATTGAATCCGTTGGCGAAGCTCGTGCTGCAACGTGTGCCCGGTCACGAGGCTCATGTCATAGGTATTGGGGTACACCAGCGGTACCAGCATTGCCGGATTGGGGTCTCTTTACGCCGTTCTGGCGAACAATTTTTGTACTGGCGAGGTTTTGGCGAATTGAATCCGTCGGCGAAGCTCGTGCTGCAACGTGTGCCCGGTCACGAGGCTCATGTCATAGGTATTGGGGTACATCAGCGGAGCCAGTGTTGCCAGATTGGGGTATTTATACGCCATTCTCTCGAACCATCGTTCATTCATGATTCATTCATTTTTGGTACTGGCGAATTGTAAATTGAAAAGGTTTTGGCAAATTGTATTCCTTGGCGAAAATTAATTGCACGTATGAAGTGTGTAAATAAATCATTTGTGTTAAATTTTTTTGGGAAATATATTAAGTATGTTATCTTATTCGAGGAAGAAAAAACGATTACAATACAATACAAACTTCTTCTAAATCAAATATGGCGTTTATTTTTTTTTTGGCGTTAAATTATATCTTATCTGGCAAAATTTGTAAAATCAAATAATAAAAATTTATCTGGCGGCCCTAGAGTACCTATACTCATCTTGGCGCCAATATCCCAGTTGTGCCAGTTGGCAGATCAGATAATTACAGTAGAGCGACATCTGACGTCTATACCCCCCTTAACAACTAGGTCACCATTTGGCAGATCAGGGCCTTACCATAAGCTCTTATAGCGGGACCTAAACAGAACTGCCCTGCCCTGAACGAGACAAGCTTATGTGACACGTAAGCACTGTCTCGGTCTGACCTGCGTATCCTTCACGGTTACACGTTTAGCCGCCAGAATATGCAGGCTTCAGCACGATGTTTTCCTTCAACGTAAGAGCATCGGTTAGCATACAACTTATGTATACAACTCAGAAAAGAGTCATTGATACATGGCCGCAGTGGGATTCGAACCCAGTGTCTTTCGGTTACGAATCGGAAACCGTAATCACTCGGCCACCGAGGCTCCAGCCAGGTAGCCACATACTAATTCGTCAATCTGTCAAATAGAACCCGATATCGATCCATCGCCTTCTTAGCCAATTAGGATACTGGCCGGAATCTTACATTTTTCTCAAGTTCCTTCACATCACGATTGCAGAATCACGAAATCACGACGCACAATTTCCCCCGTTTTGCATGTCGATTGTGCCACTATCACGCTCTATTGGAGCATGCCTCTGAACTAGTACTTCATTGTTTGTGTGAAGTAACCGTGACTGGTAATTAGGATTGCAGAAATTGTATGGGGTTGCGCAGGGAATTCTCTCTGAGAAGTAACAATAGAAGTTTTAGACAGTTTAAATTCACTGGTGGATGGAATCCAAAATAGAGATGTGGGAAATAGACTTACGTAATCATTTAAATAAAATAAAATATGTATAAATATGAAAGTACTAGGGAAATAATGTAATATTTTCATTATGGGATCTTTTCACCTTCATTTTCTATTATTTGTTTTTACAATAGAGTAACAATTAGGTACCTCTAAAAATATGTAGATAAATAACGTCTGTTATGTACGATTGCATGTTCTTTCCGTAGTTTATTTCTTGAAAGTCTTTCATATGAAGAAATTACTTAGCTCGTACTTACTCGTCACTTTGTAAACTCCAAGATTTGCGAACCTTGCAAATTTATCCATTTCCTATTATCTCATGGAGGGGGTCTATCCTCCACTGGTAACGCCACAAAACCAATTTATTACTACATTTCTTGTAAGTTATTAGATATTCAAAATAAAAAATTTTGAGCACGTTAAGCAAGCTCAACAAAAACAAGCTTTTATTAGACAAATATTGAAAGGTTACTCATTTTCAAAAGACCAAAAACTTTAAGGTCACTGGGTTCGCTCATAATTTTTTTTAAATTTGCTTTTATTGCCTACAGTTTATGTAAGTTTTGAGATAAGTTGCCTTAGCCAAAACTCAAAAAGCTTTTTTATGGGCGCTAGACAACAGACTGATTAACTAACATACTTATCCCAGACCCGTAACAGAAATTAAAATTCATCATTTTAACTTCTGTTCGGCCGGGAATCGACCCCGGGACATTTACGTGGCATGTTAACCCCTGAACCAATCAGGTTATATAAGGCTAGTAGATTCAGTGCTCGACCGACGCGACGATCAGGGCTAGTCGCTAGTCGAAACAAGCTAGCGTTGTAGCTAGCATTAGCTCTGTACTTTAGTTGATCATAATCACTGATAGCGCAACGTTTGAATCTATGAAACGGCCAAGCCATAATTTCTGACCAAAATGTAGGATTGATAGAGTTAGGCGTTTGTAGAACGGGCTTTGTCTTCATAACATCTGAAACTTTTTCATAGTATAACTGTTATTTCTTGCATCGTGCGAGGCTTGAACCAATTTTAAACTAACTTTGACGAACAAATGTTTTATGTTGGATTATATGCCGTAGCTTTCTCGTTATTTGTGTGCAAATGCCAGGGCGTAAACCTCTAAACCTTAGCCTTGGGGATCCCTGAATGTGCTAGAGAAGAATCCTGGCAGCTACTTGTGAGATGAGTGTTTCTTTTGCCGTATTTGTGCCTACTAATCACTTTTAGTAATACAGTCCACTTTGCATGGGTAATCCATTGCCATGTCATTCGCAAATTTTCAGAATAGGCCGAGCTATCTATTCGTATTTGTTGAACCCATACCTAGTGGAACAGGAATGTTCTATAAGGATATTTTATAGTCCCTTAAACTGCGCATGTTTCGGAAGTGCATACCCTAGAAATTTTGATGACAAGTTAATGAGTCAGTCAGTGTTGAAATCGACGTCGTTTATGTGATAATAAAATACGAAGCTAGAAAAATAAAACTTTATATAACTCTGTTACCATTATCCAAACCGAAAAATTCGAGGAACTACGCTTTTAATTTAGACAAAAATTAGTATTTATCGTATTATTTTAATTTCATAGTATATTTCACATAATATATGTATAAAGCCGTGAACCGGATAGAGTGCTAAATGTATGAAAACGATAAGTACAAAAACTCCACGTACGACAGAATATTTGTACCTATCGTTTTTAAATGTTATATGTTATTTTTATATGTGTTTGTATCAGTAATTTTTTTTTATTTTTTTACTATATTTCGACACCTTTATCACGTTTTACGACTTGTGTATTTACTTAAATTTTTGACCATCAAATTCTATTGTTTATCTTTATATACCTATTGTTACACCTAGTTATAAGTTATAAGATCAACCATAGTAACTTGTATCTAGGGTTGCCACCCGTACTATAATATATAGTATCGTACTATATTTTAGTCATTTGTACTATATATTATAGAAAAATAATGCAGTACGAAAAATACTATATTTTCATCGATAATAAAACTGTCGAGGTTTTTTATTTTATTTTGTAACAGGAACGCATGCCCATTGCCCAGCGCAGCATGCATATTTTAATATGTAAATTGAATTTAATGAACTCAACAAATTGAAAATTGAAATTAAATTTTTTTTAGTATATTGTCAATACTTATTAGAAACCAAATTTTGTTTTCTGTGGATATTGGATAAATTAACTGATGGACTAAATGGAATTATCGTTTTATTTACACATGAAACTAGGTTACTGTATAGAAGTACCTATTCAGAATTTTTTATTTTCAGAAGCACAAATTTCCTTGCTCGTAATTTCTTTTCTTTTCTATATTCCTGCAACTTCCTAACTACAACATTTATGGGAAGTATTTTTTTCTGTAAAGAATATAAAATCAAGAGAAGAGAGGAATAGAGCATCGATTAATTTAATAAAAATATAATTGTTTAAGTATAAATATTTAAATAGTCGATAGATAATAAATAATAGTTGATTGTTGGCTAAAACCAAAAGTAATGAAAAATAAAATATGTCAAAATAAATACTTAATGTAAATAAATGTGTACTTTATATTTTTTGCTATTAGATAAGAAAAATACAATATTTCTCCAAAAAAAAGGTGGCAACCCTACTTGTATCACAAATTCACGACTCAAAATTATGTAATTTCAAAGCAAATATTAGGTTTCCTGTTAAAGTCAAGTCTATATCTTAATATGTCTACTCACTGAAGATAAACAAGTAAGGCGACACTGCCTCGGTTTAGTATTTATTTGGTCAATGTCAGCTTTTGTCTTAAAGCTTGTTCTTGAATGTCCACTTTACGGACGCCGAGTTTAAAAAGTCCAAAACCAGTAAAACTAATTCCGTACAAGTTTATTTTATTAATGAGATATTTTACCGTTTAATTATAACTGGTATAAAAATAGTAAAACTGGCCTAAGCTCATAAAGTCGAACATTTATGTCGAACGCTTGGTAAGTTACGGTCACAAATTTCGAGGCTATTTAATATTATAGCTAACTGCAACCGTATACTCAACCTATAGTCCGTTCTGTATACATTTATTAGTAAACTTTGTCGGAACTCGTATTTGAAACCTAAGCAAGTCAAAGTTAGATATGTTAACTCACGCGTGACCCACTGACAAAACAAGCGGGGCGGCCGACGCGCATCATTGTTTTCCCATAGCCGCCAAGCTCGATCCATTCAGAATCTCATTACACTTGAAAGATGTACTACAAATCTGGCGCAACGCCATTCTCATGGACGTGTCTGTCGTTAGAGCAGCGTGAGGTGACCATTACTCGTACAAAGAGTTGCCTAAAATAGAGAGCTTTTGTGGCCGGCGGGGCGGCGCGGGGCGCGGGGGCGGGGCGGGCCGCGGCTGCCCGCCGGCTCAGTCGCGCCGCGCCATACCGCCGCCTCGCACGCCGCGCAGCGCCTGCGCACGCGCCCTCCGCCCGCGCCCCGCCCGCGACACGTGCTCCGCCGGACCGACGCCGGCCGCCGAGACCGCCGCGCCCAACACGCACCATGCAAGAGCAAAGTTCATCACGATCCAGCAAGTCCACCCTCAACTCCCTTGAGAGCGCGATCATCAAACTGAAGAACAACCTGCAAATACAAGACACCAAAACCACGACCGAGATGAACGGCTTGATGGACCCGCCTTCGCCCCATGCGGACACGAAAACAAACCCAAGTAAGCCCAGTTCATCTTCAAATCAAAACGTAAACCTGTCGATAGCATCCGCCGCATTGTTACAAGAAAATATGTTGCAACGATCCCTCCAAGGCGTTGTTATTTCACTGCAGAATGCGATGATGAATTCGTTGCAACAAGCCGCTCTCCTGCCGTCCAATTCTGCCGCAGCCGCTGCATTAAATTTGCAAGCGTTAGAATCTTATTTGACTTTACAACGCCTTACATCAGTATCGTCGGTAAATAATACAAGTCAGCCAAACGCTTCGGAAAACAATTCGTCGTCTAAACAAGACATACTAAGGATAGCGACGGCGAGTGCTAAAATAAGTGAAATAGATACGGCTGAAAATATTTCAAAAGACTTCTCACCGAAAACTCCTGAAGAGTATCCTTTAGCTGACGCTATTGCTGCCGAAGATGTAGATTTATCTGAGGAAGTAGAAGAAGACTTGGCATTATTAGACAATGAAGACGAATTTACATTAGAGCAGCATTTGGAATCGACATCAAAATATGGTTATAGTTCTTCGCAAAGTCTAGACAATGGTTATCCGAGTCTACTAATGAATGCAATGTATCAACAACAAATGAATAGTCCATCGCAAGCACCATTATCGCCGCCAGCATCAAATTCATCAAGTTCAAAGTCTACAAATAGTTCTACTTCATCGACTGGTAGTAATGTATCTAATAAACAGAAAACTGCTGGGAGCGGCCCGAGAACAAAGAAGCAGTTTATTTGCAAATTTTGTAACCGCCAATTTACGAAGTCCTACAATTTGCTAATACACGAAAGAACACATACAGACGAGAGGCCGTATTCATGTGACATCTGCGGGAAGGCTTTCCGACGGCAAGATCACCTTAGAGATCACAGGTAAAAACGTTTTCCTATATGTATTTGTAATATGTTTTTGTTACTGGACTCATTATAGTTATTGACTAATATTATGCAAAATAAGTTTCATTGTATAATGAATTTAGCAGCAAGAAATGTAATGTTAATGACCGAACTCAGCCGTCAAATGCGGACGTGTTTGTAACATGCTCTTCGTCATTTTTATCTTAATGAACACTTGCTCTTATCTATAACATTATCTACACACCTCTGAGCCAACTAAGTAAATCAATTGAGGTAATTAATTTTGTTTTCCTATCCCAAAAGTCGAAATCCAGCGATACGCTCTTTATTTATTGAGATAAAAAACTGTGTTATAGCCGTATCGAGATGCATTTTAGAGGCTCACGATTCTCATTTTTCGATATCAATAAAAGATTTTAGTCCTCGGGTTTCATCGCAAAACATTATGAGGAACTTTTGAATAATGGCGGTGGAGGAAAATATTTAAAACAAAAAGGGTTAAGTATGGACCGGGTAGATGGTATCGACAAGTCGTTCGTCACGCTCGTAAATTATTTCACAAAACCGCCGCTAATCCGAGAAGGGCGATGTTTTAATTTTGACTTTTCATTTTGCTCTCTTCTTGAGGAACCCGTGAACTAAATTCCATATAAATCTCTGTGCATATCTGTTTTATCGCCGCATATTTATCTCTCTAAAGCAGGAATCCTGTTACACTTAAAGGAGATGTAGGCGCTCGTTACAGTGACTCCAATTCCAAACACGTTAAGGATATTAAGTTCAATAAATATAATAGTGATACAACAAATCGTAATCTCCGTTAATCTATTTCTTTACTTATCTCGTCGACCCACCCAAAAAGAGCTAAAGGTGTTGAATTTTTAACACCTGTCTCTCGGCGATTTCCTCTCAAATCACCGTATCTCGGCGGCAATAAAATAAATTTCGAGTATACGCCCGAGGGATAACGCGAGCCGGGCCGGCCCGACCTGTCGATGTTCAATCGATGTCCGTTGACACGATACATTATAATGGACCGAAGCGAGACTTCGACGGGTTTTAACAAAGCACGTGGTGATCCTGACGAGAGGATTAAAATGGATGACAAAAAAAAAAGAAAAACCGCCGTAAATATCCTCCGCATACAAAATCAAGTTTTATTGTTCGAGCAGTTGAGAATTTTTTGTGCAGATCGAAATTTTTGATAATGACCCTAAATTAATTTGTATCTTGTTTAGTTCTGCGTGCATCCTTTTTCGTGCCGACAGTTTTAGCTTTAAATTCATTAGCCTTTGTAATTTTATTAGTGCCTTATTATTACTGATCTCATATTTCTTTTTCCAATAAAGTCGCGGATCGTATCTATATTGTCTATAACGTCAAATTTCATAGTCCATCGGTACGCATTGCACGTTTAATTAATCAAGAGAGATGTCGTGTTGGCTCGGGTTAGGCCTAACGCGGCGGCGCGCTGTCGGCCACGCTTCACTGCGCGCGCGGCCCGCCTAATCACGGTCATCATCTCGTATTTTAATATTGAAATTATTATTTCATTCATCATTTTGTACCACCTCTTTATCGTCACATATCTAACTAATCCCAACGATTATTACACGTATTACATTACTATGAACACGTCGTTATTTTCTTTCTTCGAAATATGTTTGTTTATTTGATACGGAGATAATTCCCCGGTCGTAAGCTTCGATTGCCGGGTTTCTCGTTCTGTGTTATTATTGATTACACGTTGCTCGGTGTTAATTATACCTTGTATGCTCAAATTTAATTTAAGTCGGATACTTTCAATGTTTGTAATAACGAGTTACATTTCATTTGAGCATCGCCATCGTAGGATAATTCAACGTTGAGTATGTTGTTTTGCAATTTGCTCGTTGCAAAAAGCAGTCGTGTACGTCGCCGGTATAATTTTACAATATGTTAGCTCCTAGTTTATGCTGCCTATAAAGTATCTTGTTGCATTTTGTCCAGGTGGTATAACAATGTTTAACATTGCGTGCGCGCACAAGTTTTGAGTTGGCGTAAATTAATAGCGTTGGAAATAAAAATGAGTGTGCTTGCCGATTTATTACCAATATCCCGCGGGCGCTTGTTTGCTCCCACAAGGTGTTCGGAACACGCGAGGGATGCGCGAGAGCCGATGTTTCGGCGCCTGCAGACATGATGTATTTATTGCCCTCCTCAATGATAGCCTTTCCAACTAAATGGTGTAGTTACTTAAGTAGTTTATGCTGTTGACTTGTTTTAGTGTCTGGAAGTTTATTGATGCCCTCCTTAGGCCGGACCAGCTGTTTGCTTTCTTTTTTGGTATACTCCTAATTTCGTATCCTTTATTCTTGTCGACCACCTTGCACCCATTTAACTTGCCGGTTCCGAAATTTGATATTTTCCAATAACATCTCTAACGTGTTTCAAACTCCGATCCTTTGTTTCACAGATACATCCACTCGAAGGAGAAGCCGTTCAAATGCCTGGAATGCGGTAAGGGCTTCTGCCAATCACGAACGTTAGCCGTCCACAAAATCCTACACATGGAGGAGTCGCCCCACAAATGCCCTGTGTGCAGTAGAAGTTTCAATCAAAGGTCAAACCTGAAGACACATCTGTTAACACACACGGACATCAAGCCGTACAACTGTTCCTCTTGTGGTAAGGTATTTAGAAGAAATTGTGACCTGAGACGCCATAGCTTGACGCACAATCTTGTTGGAATATCTTCAGTCAACACCTCGCCCAGCGGAAGCGATGGGAAGAGTCCATTACTGAACCCCAACTTTCCTATCGACAATATAGACACAGAAGACGAAAATTAGTGGCGAAATAGAATAGTGCTAGTTCAAAAGACTGATTAAAAGCCTTTATTAGAATGCCTCTAGTGCTAAGTTTTAGAGCCATTATACAGCTATCAATGAAGTCGGTTACATGTTATGGGGCAGTAGACAGTGAATGCCAATTAGTGCTATTAAATTGTAGCCTAGCCATAATTTTTATAGCTGCTTTTAATAGTCCGGTGACAGTTTTATCATTATGATTGTGACGTTATAAAATCTGATTCCATGTACAACCTTGTATGTAACTCATCCATTGTAAATGTGATTCTCTGTGACAAAATGTGTACTTATCGAAATTGTATATGTGACTTATATTTTGACCTTGAGATGAGAGTCAAGATAATTTATTACAATATGCTTATTGGTTAGCAACAATATTAGTCCCACAAGTGAACTATTTTATATGTTACTGAATGTGCACAATTTGATAATAAATGGAATATAAAGAATCAATTTGAAATCAGATGTAAGTTTGTTTATCTAGGGTATTTTCTATCAACTTTTGTAAATTTTCTGATCTCATATTATTTTGTAAATAGTTCGTACTTTAAGTTAAACTTAAGCATTCCGTCCATTGTGTAAGTGATATTGCGGTAAATAAATAATATTGAAGTTTGTTTCGATGATAAATGGGAAAAACCTCATTTATAAATTTTTATAAATTATATTGTCTTCCTAAAACGGACTGTCACTTATAGGGAAATATTTTCTTTAAAAGATTGTGTTTTCAAAGATTTTGATATCGTTTTAGAAAGATTAAGGTACCTACTGTAAAATAAAATATGAATGACCGAACATGCTTTTTTATTCCATTAGTAGGTAACTAATAATTAGTGAACATAGATAAATTATTTTTGATTGAACTTGAATATGATTCTTATGACCTGAGTGGTTCTATTGGTTAACATGCCACAGGTCTGCCACACAGAGGTTCCGGGTTCGATTCCCGGCCTTTTTTTTTGTTGGATAGGATAGGTAGGTAGGTATGTGTGTTTATTGAGCGGGCACCAAAACGGTTCCACCACCTAGAGATAAAATCTATAGCTATTATAGAACCAGCAGCTATGCAACTGTACCTGTGTACTGTACCTGTGGTCACCACGACCATCCGTAATGATCGCTGTACCTACTACTAACTTTAACATATTTCATACCACAGAATAAAAAACAGCAGTATGACATCTCAACTGTATTCTCGAAATTCTGCCAAATTAATGTCTTTTACTGTACTTACGAGTTGCAAAATCACTAAAAATTCGTTTTTAACACCTATGTTAATTGAAAACTGCTGCGGAGATCCAGCGGGGGCCAACAAACAAATAACCGATACAAAAAATCCAGACCAAAGTCCAAGTACATATACTCAAATAATTTCTTAACTACTGAACCTATACCAATAACACAAGCTAACAACAATCTTGACCAAACTGTTTTTAAATAGAAAAAACCGCATCAAGGTTGGTCCAGCCATTCGGATTCTATGATGCCACAGCTAGATACAACACAGAGCCACATCTCCATCAGCCCCTCTTTGAGTAGCTAATATTCCCTTGTGAGATAATAACCTAACAACATAAACAAATGAAGGTGAAGATCTTCTATGAAGATGACCTTCTGGCAGTTATCTATTTTGTGCTCATACTAAGCCCAACTTATCATATAGGCCTACTTAAGCTAAAGACCTACAAGAGCGTCGTACTTGGCCGAGTGGTTAAAGTATTTGACTCGTAAGCGTGAAACACCGGTTTTGAATCCAATGATTCTTTTCTGAGTTATGTGCATTAGCTGAATACTGATGGTCCACTTTGCCTTATACTAACTACCATGGTACAAAACAAGCGCGTAAGTGCAGTACCACCTTATGCGTTAATAATTGTAATTATCATCATCATATCAGCCAGAAGACGCCCACTGCTGGGCATAGACTGGGGGAGCCCAGAGATCTTCACAAAGGCCGGTCCTGTGCTTTGCGCATCCAGCTGGTACCTGCGATTCTTACCAGGTCGTCGGTCCACCTTGTATCGGTTTACACCGGTGTTGTTGCTCACTTTACTTGTCAACGTCGCTAAACACTTGGCCAATGTAAATCAGGCCTAAGAGACAGCTATTGGATTCTTTTAGAAAACTCAATGTAGATATAAAGGGATATTAGAGCTCTCTTCAGAGGTGGGCAACGCGGGCACTAGTAACTCCCCTGTTGTTGCTGATGTCCATAGGCGGCAGTGATCACTTTCCATCAGGTGACCCGTTTACCTGTTTGTCTGCCGTATAACATAAAAAAGCTAATACTGCTCCAAATACCCAGTATGTCGCTGTAGCAGTGTAGCTACAAAGGTAAATTTTGTAAAAGTAGTATTGGACTTATGCTCTGGTACCATATATATTAGTACCTATCGTCCCCGACGGCCGTCGTCCGCTCAACAAGTAAAATGCCTATTGCCATTTTAGTAGTCTCAACATCGTTTCTACCAACATCAAACTTCGGATTTTGTGACGTTATTATATACTTACATGAAATTTATTTGATAATATAATATTTTAAGGCCTTCTTTCCACTTTTCTTTGTAAGATAGGTTTAGCACTGGCAGTAGCTTGTAAAATATTTAGAATATTATGTTCCTGAGGGTGAGTAAAGTCTCCAGTGTTCCATGGGGAACCATAGCCTAACATTTGATTATTTGTTGCCAGAGCAACGTGTCCTGTTCCGTGGTTTTAGCAATCCCAGTGGAGAGTGATACCCTTGGACCAGAGGAACGTATCCCGTAGGGGTAAATATCACCTAGGGGTATAGGCTATACCGTCTAATACTTGTCAAAACCATTTCAAAGGGCATTTGTTGCGTTCATTAATTCCTATAACTACCTTCCGATTCCATCATCAGACCAGCTCTATGGTACTATATATAATGCATTATTATCCAAATTACAAATCAAATTAATTCATTAATGCTGACATAATAAACACTGCAAGTTAAATAAAAGCTTGTAAAAACATTAGTATCATTATACTTACATTTTAAATCACATGAAATTACCTATGTAGACAACACTGTTGTGTTAGGAAATGTCATTAATTAAAAAATAAAACTACTTACATGGCGTCTTCTTTTGCCGCATGACTTTTCCTGACCTTCCAGGATACCGATTCTGGCGTGCAATGCAGTTGGTATTATGTTGCAAAGTAACAGTGATGTTACTATAACTACGTCGAGGTCGAGTCAGTCCCAGCATCATCTCAGTTAAATTGCAGTTAAATCATTGTTCGACCTTTGACATTTTAAAGGTGTCGTTGACAGAATTGAAGGCAGTTTGACAACTAAGAAAGATACAACTTAGTAATTTATTTATTTATTGGTGTGCCAACAGCCATATAAAACCATAATGCAACTAAAGTACCAGAAAACGAATTATGGAAAGTTCGAACTCATGAAAGTTGCAACTCAACATCTGTCATTTGAATAACAATCACACGTTTGACATGCGATGCAATTGTAATGTTACTGTAACTGAGACGATTTCCGTACCAGAATCGAAGACCTGGGAACCAAAATTACAATAACAATCATATATTGAAAGCAAGTGAAAAAGCTTTTCTCTTGGGAAGTTCTGAAAGACAAATCTACACATACATGTAACAGTTATTAGAAATCAATAAATTTGATACATTCTCTTTGCTATTTCTGAAATATAATCAGACAACTACACTGTTCCATTTTCTAAAAGTACCTGGCTATTGGTAATGAAGTAAGTATCTACCGATAAGAAGAAAGTAGGGATCCTGCGAAAATTATGATGTCTTAGGTACTTGTACATAGTTAAACAATTTATATAATAAAGCTTTGGTGGTTAAGGTGTCCGACTCGTACCGCGAGCTACAGAGTTCGATGAAGTTCGATCCCTAGTGCCTTCATTTAGATACCAACGACTCTTTTCTGATTTGTAGTTTAGTGGACACTAACCGATGCTCTTTGGGTGAGGGAAAATATCGTGATGAAACTGGTAGACGATCCCATCTGGTCAGGTTCCCTTGTAACAGGGTCGCGGAGGTCAGGTGTCAGTCGCTGCAAATTACCAGTAATTACCTGAACTTCCAAATCCTGAGTCATGGTCAAGGCGGATCACGGACCATTAACGCAATTTAATAAATCATCGATAGCCATAAAAAACTTGTGATCCCTATCCATTACAACTACTGTCAAATAAGAAGAGACTTAGCGGGTCACGTGGCTCGACTTGCGCAGTAGGCGATTACCTGCGCGAAATCCCCTCTACTGCCATTTGACAAGTCTCTTCTTTCATGATGCGGTTTATACTATACTATATTCATTAGAAGAAGATATACATTTTAAAATATGGAGCCATGCCGCTTCATGTAAACAGATATGGGTAGCTGCTATCTGTTCTTTCTCCACCTAAAGTTTAGGCATACTATGCATACGAGGCGATCCGTCAGACTAGGTATGGTAAAAATATTTTTACTAATGGGTCATGTCCGTGAGTTAGTGATAGTTACCACTTGGAGTCGTTTTTTCTTACTTTTAGAGGGAGACATTCTGGAAGGGGCTTTAGTTTTAGAACATTTTATTCCTTTATATCATATTTTATAAAAAAAACCTAAATGTATAGGTAATTATTTGTAGTTTAGTTTATACTAAGCTCGCATAAATAGTCGCATTCAACCATCTACGAAAACAACAAAAGCCTTAGCAAGTTCACGACTCAATTAACAGATGGCGTTGCTTGTCATCTCGAGTCAAAAATATGTGCATCTGTAATAGAGACCTCCGCAATAGTGTCACCTGTTTGATTTACAGTGTCGTTTTAAGTGTATGTAGATGTATGAATGTTATTATAAACCTTTAGAAACTTAGAGTCATTGTACTTAACAGTTATTTCAGTCAGGAATCAGGAATAGGTGATACCGCTAGCATTTACAATTGAGTATTCACAATTGCGTTTGAAAGCGCTTCGCAACTTCAATTTTTTTTTTTTCAATATATCTCCGGAATGGACGGAATGAAATAAGTATACGTATTAAGCCGGTAAGGATGGTTAGAATATATTGTAGTAGTAAACGGTTTTAGTAGAGATATATTGTAGTAGAAATATAAACGTTTTCCTGTAGAATTGACTGTGCTGGGGAGACAGGGGTAGAACAGGGATAAAAACTCCTAGGTTTAAAATTATACGTACAAAATGACAGTAGGTAGATTAATTTGAATCAGATAATCTTCATTATCAACCTTTCAATTTACATTTTATCGTAAAATTTTTACTTTCACTCAAAACAATATGACTAATTATTATATTCATCATCACAGCCCATAACAGTCCACTACAGGACTTTGGGCCTCTCCCGCAAAAGGGGAGGTTATTGCCATAATCTCCACGCTTGGCAGGCGGGTTGGAGATCGCAGTGTTGCAAACATAACAATGAAAAACGCTGCTGCCCATTTTCCGGTTTATGGAGACTAGATATTTTGCCTCTAAACGTTAGTCGCCTTGTACGACACCCACGAGTGTAAGGGGTTGGTGCTATTCTACTTTACCGGTCACCACACGGCTATATTATATGTAATTATTATATTACATATAATTAATTATTCTTCCCTCCCGCTCCGGCCATGTACCAATGACTGTTTTCTGAGTTATGTACATTAGTTGAATACTAACCGATGCTCTTACGGTGAGGGAAAACATCGTGATGAAATCTGCACATTCAGGCGACTGGATGTATAATCATGATCCAATCTGGTCAGGTTCATGGAGGTCGGATGGCAGTCGCTCCACTGTAATTACCTGACCTGCCAAATCCTGGATCATGGTCAAGGCGGACCCCGGGCCCTCGTGCGCGAGAGCACAACCGGGACATTAACGCCAAGATGATTATTTTTTATTTTATCATTAATTATTCTTCTGGTGTGTCGATTAATTATTAACTCAAATCTCAAAATCAAATAAAGTGTCCCTGTCTTCTGTTCTGCTCTTTATGTTAGCATTTAAGTTTTTTATCAAATTTGCCAATTTTGAATATAGGTATATATATAGATTATGGCATATTAATACCGACCTACATAGATTTTTTACAAATAAAGTTTTTAATCTGACATTTACTAAAAACCTCGGTTTATTGACAAAAAACACTATTCCTCCAAAGCATAGATAGACAGATTTACAATAAGCTGGATTAATAGACGTAAAAGTGGCAATTACAAAGGTCAAAGTAAAAGGCGAGACGAACCGCCGCCATTAGCGACAAAGGGCGACTACTGAGCTTGAAAAATCGATTCAATTCAAACCCAGCACAGATCTTAGAGATCACAAAATATTCTCATGAATAAAACGAGGTCTATTGTCGATCGAGTATCACACAAAGGCTCTTAAGAGTGTATCAAAATGACATAAAGCTCGATTCTTTTGAAAACACGTTTGTAATGGGGGACCACATGTCGTTGATCTTTTTTTCCGATTCTGGAAATGGATGATGTGTTAAAAAGCCAACAAATTGTGTCTGTTCACAATGTTGAGTATCTTGTTTCTGAACGAAATCGCGGGTTATATATTGAGGTGATTCGCGTCCTGGGTGTGAATTTGGAAAACGGAATGATTCGCCACGGATTTTAAAGGCTTGTGGTTTTTAAATTGCGCTCCTTTGTGAATTAGATTGTATGCGTTTTTTTGCAAACGCGTGGAGAATATCTCATTTTAACCACGAACCTAAATAACTACATTGGAATTTAAACCAGGTGGTCCTGAATCTGTACTTCCTGATATTTTCTCCCTGCGACACTTTCGAACGTATCAAAATAAAATCACAGTGACAAAACTGAGTCGGCATCCACAATCGTGCCGTTTAATTAAATACTGTGACAACATAATAATGGGACACTCTCGCGCACAACCGGCCCTTGCGAGAGAATCGTCCACAAATTACAGAGCAATCGTGGATCCCGCAGCGTTAAACAAAGCGCGCACTTTTTCTCTCTTTTCCGCAACCACATTGTCATCGACACCGAAATTACCGACGATTGTCACAAAGGATTATGTTTACCCCGAAAGGTGTTTGAAAAATATTTGCTTTGCGAGTCTCGAGTGTGCATTATTCGGATTTAGGAGCGGCCTTTATTCGCCTCGACCACACACGGTACGTTGTGGGTTTTTTGCGATGTTTTTCTTGCTGCGGTCGTGAAATTGTATAAGGTGTTTTGACAATGAGTACGGGACGTGAGCGAGCGCAGTTTCTTGTGTTAAGCACGCTTACGCTGTTTGCCTCGTGTTTCTGGAGCCGCGCTGGGTTTTCTGCATATAGTAGGTCTCGTATTACTCGGGTACATATTTACTTTTTTTCTGGGTGGAGGTTCTTTCGATGTAGGTAGATCATAACACCTTTGCAATGCAATGGAATAGTTTACTATATATCTAGATCAATAAGGTAAAGGAACTAATGTAGATTCTTTCGATATAGATAATGAGTCATTTTCCGTAGTGAGTTACCTACCTATCAAATTATGAGTTATAGCAGTTTTATACATTCCACGATTTATCTACATACTAGTTCTCCTAGTAATAAAGTTATACCTACACGAAAAAAGTACCCAAAAACTTCAAAATTTTCAAAAAATTATCTACAAAATTATCAAAACCCCATTCAGGTTTCCAATTCCAAACTTATAAGTAGGGCAAATTAACCAATTAGCACTGAACTACGAGATAACTTATTGTTACCAATAAATTACATGCGCTACAAAATTGTTTACTCTTCAACTAGCTCCGATTAGACTTACCTACTTACTTACTGCACTGGCTCAGTGATCCAAAGTGGATCTTGGTCACCAACACCAGAGAAATTGATCTCAGAATACAAAATTCGCTTAGGTATTGTCCAGCGCTCCATAAATTGTTAGTGTCCAAACTGATAAACAGAAAAACAAAGATTCGAAAAGATAGAACGGTTATTAGACTTACCTAATAAAAGACAAATTTATTGTAAAATATTTTTATTAACCTATATTTAAATAAATAAAAACCTATTTACCCCAATCTTGCATTCCAAAACAATTTTACTCAATCACAGATAGGTACAAAATTCCCAAAAACATCCACCACAGACTAGACAAACTCCTAATCAACAAGACACGCAACACCCCTTGAGTACGATTATATAGTCATCTGTGCCTTAAGTAAAGTGAAGGTATCAAAACAATAAATATTACTAGTCACACGAGTAGGTAGCCGTATCGGCGCTTCGAATTGCATAAACGCATAGTCTTCATAATCTGCAAGCTTGCAACCTGCACTCGCAGTATCACCGGTGTGCGAATTAACGGCGACATTTCTGATTGTGAATGTCACGCGTATATATGGACGTAAGTGTAAGTGCTTGTGGCTCAAGAATAAGTAGGGAACAGACACGACGGGCCCGTTCTGTTTTATGCCTATAAGGGGTTTCTCTCTGTGAGGCTGGTTAAAAAGAGGAATTTTTGTGTGCAATTGAGATTGAATTTAGGTACTTACTTTGAAAGTATATACTTTTCAGTGTCTTCTTTTGGATTTTAAAAACATGGACATGATATTACTGTTCATGCTAGTATATGAACAGACTTGAATTAAATAAATGTAGGTTATTGCCTTTACCAGCACCTAAGCGATCCTTATAATCCATCCAATCCAGGAAATATATTATTTGTGTATTAAAATTAAAATTCCAAAAATACAGTAAATCTGGACTTCTGGCTAGACGCGTATTACGAGTTTTAATGGTAGCAATTTTAAAACGGGAGAATTTCTATTCTTTTTTAAGTTCAAAAGTTTTTAGTAGATGGCGCTATGCCTCTTATTTAACTTTTCACAGAGTGAGCTGCGGTCAGAGAATACGCTCTCGGCTCGACGGATAGTTGTCCAAAAATTGACTTTACGACCAGTTATTTTTCTCTATTCATCATTATCTGACCTTAACTAAGCTGGATTATATGGGAAATTAGCAAATTTTGACAGTTAAGTGCGATTGGTCACGCTCTAGGTAAATAAAGAGCTACAAGTTACATTCAAAACGCATCCTCCAAACGTAGCTCTTATGAATTTTTAGACGACATTCTGTGTCATACATAATTTTGACTTTCGTCAATTCATCACAGCACAAATTTGTAACAAAGACATACTTGATTTAAACTCATTCACTTATAGGGAATTAATGTGAAAATATGCGAATAAGTACATCGTTTACCAAAGATTGGGCTAAACAAACGATACCTTTCTCATCCTTTGAAAAAATTAGATCGTTCTCAGTTACTGCGCCATCTAGGGCACCAATGCGAAATAAATTCGCAAACGACACTACGCTCTCTACAACTTAAGAGTTGTTCTACTACTACAGTTCCTCTTTGGTGCCCTAGATGGCGGTGTGTGCAACTTTTTAGAGTCAAAACAAAACAAGTATACCATGATTTCGCATTTTAAATATCAAACGATTATTTTTGCGGTGTTCACAGCGATATAGCGATCATTATTCGAAACAATTTTTTTTTTCTACACAACCATTGTCGCCCTTCTGGCTGCTATCTGATCTTTGCGCATTGCCCACGCGCAGTGATCGTGTTGCCGCCGACAGTAACGGCGTCGTCGCGATACTCTGCTAGATAGCGGCCGCACACGACGCATGCGCGACGACATACCTAAAAGAACTTGTGTAGTTTACTCGTAAGTACCTATTTTACCTATAATTCGCTTTGACGTTTGACATTTTGTTAGTGCCTAGTGGCAATTGTAGAGGTGATTAGGTTTTTTGATGTTGCTGGAAAAGAGTGATCGGATCAGATTCGCCGGACTTGGACGTTAGTGTTAGGTATAGCAAGGTGTTAAAAATGAGTTTGAATAACAAATTTGCAAGGTCTTATTTAGTGTAATATTTCTAAAATAACATATCTTCACAGGTCTTGGAATATAACAACTTGCTTTAAGGAAAGTAAAATTAATAATTAATATTAATATAAGTAAGTAAGTACTTATTTTTTGCGGTATTTAGTAAACTTCCCCGATAGGTATTAGGTATAATCTTTTTCTAGAACTAGCAGTATGACCAGAGCCCTAGTTGCTAGTAAATTGTAGGTATAACAAAATATTTTCTTTAAAAATATGAAAAGAGGACCAACCAAATATTTTCATTATTAGAATTTCTACCAAACTAAGCAAAAATCTGATAACTACATTGTATTCTAGTCTCCAGTCTACAAAATATTATTTCTTACAATATACCTAAAGAAACCTGAAACATGCTACAAAATCCGTTCAACGAACACGACACCAAGTCCAACTCAACCCTTGCAACACAATATATACCAGTCCATTTCTCTTTTCCAATTTCAATAAAATCACGCAATAAAAAGTCTGTAAAGTCACATCTGAACTCTATTATCTGTAATACTATATTCTCTAAACTGCGTTGGGCGGTGGGATGGGCTTAAATTGGCCCCGCCCACCTTCGGCCAATCCCCGACTCCGATTGGCGGAGAGTTTATCTGCGCACACGCACACGGGCACGGTTCAATTGAATTTATCACAGTTTTGAATGCTCTTTTATGTGTACTACGTGGTGTAATAGTTCAATTAAACGACATAGTTTTGTAGAGCGGTGTAGTAAACGATATGTTGTAGTTGAAACATAAAATGCGGGCGTGAAATAAGCGTGCTTTTATATTTTCGTTCATAGTGTTGTTTTGTACAAAGGATTAGGATTTTATTTTTAGGAAAGGATTTTATTTTATAATCATGACGTTGACTATGCCAGTTTATGTCAAACTTAAATAGGTCCTAAGCTGGATAACTTAAAATACTGTCTACTTATTATTTAAAATAAAGTTAAATGAATTGACGTGAAAGGTATCTCTACCTCTAGCTATCTAACTTTAATTAGTAGATGGGTTTTATTGAAATTTACAGAAGCTAGTTATTATATAAGGACGATGTTCTAGATACCAAAGTTCATACCATGACGGGTTTCAATTTAAAATTAGTCGTTACTTGGAGTTATTACACAGATAATGAATTATAGGTAGGCCTTAACAGCAGGACTCCGAACAAAAACATACACACCACAATATATGATCATAGGGAAAAGCTATCTCTTCATGGCAGATCTAACATATAGGCATGGTGCGACAAAGATAACTTTACGTGTCGCTTAGAAGACCTGAAGCCTAGAAAAGCTAGGAACCTTTCATCTTGGTGTTAATGTCCCGTCTGTGCTCTCGCGAGCGAGGACCCGGAGTCCGCCTTGACCGTGATCCAGGATTTGTAGGATCAAATAATTACAGTGGAGCGACTGCCATCTGACCTCTATAACCTGGACCAGAACCTGATTGGACCATGTTACACATTCAGTAGTCTGAATGTGCAGGTTTCATCACGATGTTTTTCGTCACCGTAAGAGCATCGACTAGCATTTAAGTTATGTACATAACTTAGAAAAGAATCATGTACATGGCTACAGTGGGATTCGAAACCGGTACCTCTCGCCTACAAGTCGGATAACACTAGGGCACTGATACTCGAAGCTAGGAACCTATAGTACGTACCAATAAGACTGGCAATAGCAGACGTGACCTCTTGGTCGGAAACCATTGGTAGGTATGTGGTCAAAGCGATTGTTTTAATTCTTCAAAGGGTCATATTTGTCAAAATTTTATTTGGCACTTACCTATTTGTAGATAGCTGTTTTAGTCAATTACTAATGTAATGACAGTGGCAGATGGGAGGACTCAATGCAGTTTTAATAAAATTTTCACTGCAACATTTTCATGTAAATTGCATGAAAAAATTTGGTATAGGTACCTAAACTGTACTATTACGTCAAGTTTTAGCGGTACCAAATAAGAGAAGTCAATCTGGACAAATTTTACCTTGCGATAGTTTAATCCGAATTTCTTCTCTGGTTTCCAAGTCTGCTAATTTACAAATGGCTCAATTGGATCTCAATATAGGAAGTTTGACACGGCTTAGGTATACTGCTACTTAATCTTAATGAAGTCGAAATTGAGTCTCAATTGGAAAGCAATAGCCTGTGAGTTAAATAAGGTAAGCGAACATGGACCCCTGGGGTCCTATTTTTCATAAATAGGTGTCCTAACAACGAGACCGAAGCCTCTAAACCTACTCTAGCCTTTAATTGTATCCAGTTTATACTGCAGGGAGGCACACTGGCAGGCAATGATATCCATTCGTTGTCCATACGCAAAAAAGATCGATTTTTTCCGGATACGTCAAGTTCCGAATTCGTCATAGGTATTCCAGATTTGTCGTAACTATTTTATTTTCGTCAACAAGTCGAACCAAACTAGTGTACATGGGGCCCAATATAAGAAAACACATAGGTTTGGGCTGTTTTTCAAATAGGTACTATATTACCTAAATCAGACAAATGGTTATTCATTTCTGACCGCTCTATCACACAAAAACTTTCTTTAAAAATAAAAACATTTTTTCGTTAATGTTCCGGTTGTGCTCTCGCGTACGAGGGCCCGTGGTCTTCCTTGACCACGATCCAGGATTTGGCAAATCAGATAATTACAGTGAGGCGACTGCCATCTAACCTCCGTGACTTTGCTACCAGGGCAACCAGACCAGATTGGATCATGGTTAGCACAGTCAAAATACAAACACTTAGGTATTTTGGCTTACTGTAACAAGGTTGGTCAAAAAATCGAGGTGGGTCATGATTCAGTTTGCGCGACCTATATAACCTACAAATTCATAGACTAGGACGTTCGCCTTCAATGTAATACAATTCGAATCCCACGTCGACACCGTAATACAATTTCAAAATCGCTACTTGCCCATTAGTTACCTGCCCACACTCCAATCACTTCGGAGGCAGCTTGCAGCTGTTACAGTTACATTTATTGATGGGGTTGTAGTGTTCGCACTGAGTAGTTGGCTGATAATTACTTGTACCTAGTAGACTAGCTTTAAACAGGTTGGGTTACCAGATTGGGTCTGTTTCGACACCGGTTTGCAATGTAAGTTGATAAATAAAATTCTTCGATAATTACAAAGCAAAAATGCAGCGCGTATACAGTGCGCCCTTTATTCTTTTGCTCTATTCAAAGAATAACTTCGACAAAAACTTTTTATTAAATTAGTTATTGAATAGGTACGACCAGGCTTCAGGCATAAAGTAGGTAGGCCACCCACCTATACACTTGTGGTCTTATTCATAAAAGTTATTTGACGTTTCATAGACATACCCACCCATATTTGCTAACATCATACCTATTATTATGGTTTGTCACTTTCTTTCCAATTCAATCATTTTAAGGACAGATAAAGACAAGAAACGTTTTTGCTAAAAAATGTTTATTGTATATTAAGGCCTTGCCACATACAAAGCTCGGCGCGAGCGCGGCGCGTTATTTGCTAGGCAACCATCGCGCGGCGCGATAGTTGCTAGGCAACCATCGCGCCGCGCGATGGTTGCCTAGCAAATAACGCGCCGCGCGATGGTTGCCTAGCAAATATCGCACCGCGCTCACGCCGCGCTCGCGCCGAGCTTTGTATGTGGCAAGGCCTAGTCGGTCAATGTCTAATAAATAATGTAACAAAAACTTTATGTTTGTGTTAGATTGCAGCGATTTCTGCAGGGTTTGTCCCATTAGATTGACATTGACATTAGATGCTTAGATAACTATGCAATTTTGATTTCAGGCCGCGCGTTTATTGTCCGGTTGCTACACGGGACACGATGCGTACGCGGTTTGTACGCGGCGACGTGTAAACTGTGCCCTCTTGCGTTTGATACTTGCAGTTTGTAAAAATCACAGACTAAAGCCATTATTAAAGATAAGTAATTTACTAAACTTAGTACCTAATTACTAAGCATTACATTATGCTGAAGCGTCGGTGGCCGGGCGGGTGAGTATCCAACTCGTAAGCCTGAGGTACCGGGCTCGAATCCCGCTGCGGCCATGTACCAACGACTCTTTTCTGAGTTATGTACATTAGTTGAATTCTAACTGTGCTTACTGATGCTCTTACGGTGAAGGAAAACATCGTGATGAAACCTGCAAATTTAGGCAACTGAATTTGTAACCATGATCCAATCTGGTCAGGTTCCCCTGGTAGAAGGGTCACGGAGGTCAGATGGTAGTCGCTCCACTGTAATTACCTGATCGCTAAATCCTGGATCATGGTCAAGGCGGACCCCGGGTTCGGGACATTAACACCAAAATGATTATTATACATTATGCTGCAGCGTCCCCGTTTCACATCGTAATCGTAAAGCAAGGACAGACCCAGGCCCGCGTTGCTCCATCGCCGACTTTCAGTGTTCCTTAATACTCCCGGGTTACCTATTACTGGGATTACGTTTAAATGGGAAATTTAGAAAATAATTTAAGTAGATACTAACCCGTAGTGTTTTCTTTATATATTGTGGCTTCTGCGAAACTGTATTGGTTTTGCCTAAGACTATAAATAAAGTGACACCAACAAGTCATAAAAATATAAAAGTATAACAAGGTATGTAGCATGTATTTACGTAGTTTGTTTTATGTACCTAATCTGATATAAAATTTATTGTATTGTATTAAAACCATGAAACAAGCAAACGTGTTGTTTCGTAACTGGTTATGAAAAAACGGTTTCGAATGTCGATGAAAGGAAAGCACTAGTTGTTCTAAGGAAATTCGGCTTCCTGTATATGTTGGCTGAAGAACGGGGATTGTTCTGAGGATCTTTTTAATTTGATACTCGCAGCTCAATTCGGGCGGTTGGTTGCTCACCCACATTACGTAAACCCTCTGCTGTTATCCATGCTCTGGGTGTCCATTGGATGGTTCGGTTTCTCGCTCGTGCTTCTTGGATGTAGAATATGCACCCAGCCACAATGGTTCCTTTGGTTGGAGTGGGTATAAATAAATATAAATAATATGCTTGGACAAATTCACCCAGCGCCATCCAGCCCTATAGTGAGCAAAGCTTGTGTTATGGGTGTTAGATTACTGATAAACTACTTTCATACTTTTTATCTCTCAAAATTCATGCTTATTATACATACTACACCCAGACCCGTAACAGAAATTAAAATAATCATTTAAATTTTCTGCTGCAACTCTCTGCGTGGCGACCAACGTTGACCAACTGGAACCACTCAGGTCGTCAAATGTCGTCGTATGTCAGGTCGTCAGGTCGTATGAGAGTGATGCTTTAGGAAGTACGTAAATTTGACATATCATTGGAGACGGGCAACGTATTAGCTACGCCCCTGACGATCCTGAAGTCCATAAGAGCTATGACCACATTGCCTCTATTTATTTACCGTGTAATATAAAAAAAAACTAGCCCAAGCTTTTATTTTTATACGAGAATTTTATGTTAGAGATCTATGGGATACTTTGTTTATTTTCAAGGAGAGTATAATGTAGTGTTTATAATATACTAGTGGACCCGGCGCGACTTCGTTCGCGTACACCTACTTTACTCCTACCTACCCTCTTTCTACTTGCTTATAAACCTTCCTCTTGAATCACTCTATCTGCTGTTGAAACCCGCATCAAAATCCGTTGCGTAGTTTCAAAGATTTAAGCATACAAAGGGACATAGGGACAGAGAAAGCGACTTTGTTTTATACTATGTAGTGATGATACGCGAGACGTACAGAAAACCTTGAGTCTAAATTTCTAGATACATTATTAAATACAATATTGCTTTACAATCTGTATTTTACCAAATCAAGTACGTAAACCGGATATTAATCCGGATTTAGTATGATTAGATTTAGTTTAAGATTTTATTCAAAATCGTGATTTTGTGTTGCATTATATCCTTCTGTCAATAACATTTGTCACATACTTTTGTGACAAGTCTAGTTCATGCATTAAGAGGCTGATTGTTACACCGTTCTGTAACAATTATAACAAAGTTATGCGTTCGCGGTGAACAGTGATAAGTGGGATACAGGCGTGAGCTTTGTGTATGTATGTCTTGATAAGTGCTTGATAATAATAGGTTAGCATCTTTCACTGTTCTTTTTTTATTCTTAACAGTAACAAACGAGTAGTCAGACAGCTCATCTGATGGTAAGCGGTAACTGCCGCTCATAACATCTACAATTCATGAATGTAGGTTGCTGGCAAAAATAATGTAGAACCGCAGCTCCGTTGTCAATGTGAGGACTAAGATGAAATGCTTGTAGTTGCGCTGGCTTTCTTACTCTTAAAACCGGAACACATCGATGCAAGTATTGTTACTTGGCGGCAGAAATAGATAAGGCGGTGGTACTCACCCAAGCGGACTACTCAGGCTTGACAGAGTTATACGACCTGATAAAGATGGAATGGTTGGAAAACGACAAGTAGAATCTTCTATAATAAATTGTCAATCATCTCGGCGTTAATGTCTCGATTGTGGTCTCGCGTGCGAGGGCCCGGGCCCGCCTAAGGTCTAAACCATGATCCAGGCCTTCGCAGATCAGGTAATTACGGTGAGTGAGAATTAAGGAGTATATTGAAATCAAAGATTTTGACATAGGATATAGGATTAAAATACATATATTGATTAAATTTCAAATCATTTTTAATTTCAGATCAACCGCTACTAAAAAGTCACTGCTGGACTTGAGCCTGCTCCACATTAGTAGAGGATTTTGCTCTAATGGACACAACACAGCTCAGCTCATGCCATCATTCACTCAGACGAAATTAAACGTTGATCACGTATATAATATCACATCTCTTTAGTTCTTCTAGCCAAGCAACAATAATTCGATACAGCCGAACTCACCATACCAACGTATCAAGCGACGCATTACGCGTCGGTGTGACTCGCGCCCGCGGGCCAGCACGCGCTAGGCACAAGGCATTCACAGCGCAAATATTGACACAGTACCGACCATTGTGTCGGCGTCACCTAAAGGTTATCTTATCAACTGTTTGCGGACCAAACACGGCGCTGTTTGGTGACAGGCGCTCGCCTGTCTGTCCCCTCTTATCTTTCGCTTCGGTGTAATTGACGGATTGTGCCCATGGTTTCCTGTGGGGCTTTGTCGGGGAAGTTTAAAAGGGTTTTTGTGTGGAAATGCGGCTTTCTGATGGGAAACCCGTACTTTCATTTCCTATTTGGGAGGAATCACTTACGCAAGTAGTTCACATACATACCTACTTGGTCGTGTGGTGTCCGGCAGAGTAGAATAGCACAAACCCCCTACATTCGTGGGTATCGTACAAGGCGACTAATGTTTTCGAGGCAAAAGATCTAGAGTCTCGTAGGCTGGAAAATGTACAGCTTTTTCTATTGTTATATTTACAACACTGCGATCTCCAACCCGCCGCCGACCAAGCGTGGAGATTATGGCAATAACCCCCCCTTACGTGGGAGAGGCCCTAAGTCCTGCAGTGGACTGTTATGGGCTGTGATTATGAATTATTTATTTATTTATATTTATTTGTTTCCACAAAGTTATTAAAATAATAATGTAAATACAATATGGACCCGGTAGGGCGCAGTAGTACGTAAGTAGTTGTGATGGTAAATAGATATTATCGTTTATGAGATACGTACGTATCAGGAACGAGGTCCCGCTGGAGACCAAAGAAACTATGGATTGACTTTGATGAGTCGGGCGCAAGAGCCAACGGCTTGAGGTGAGGATGTCAACGATCAGGCAAAGTGGAGAAAACAAAGCAGGAAAGCGGACCCTGGCTGCAACCGGGGTTGAACGCTCGGATGATGATGATGAACTTAATTAAATATAGTGTAATAATGACGTTTATTACACATAAACTCATAACACGATAGGTAACTTACGTAAGTAGTTATTGCTGTAGGTAGATATTATATCGTTTATGAGATACGAGGTACACTCCCGTTCTCATGGTCAATTCATCAATTGATAGGTACTGGTAATGCCTTATAGGTAATAATGATAGCAACTTTTTATTCGTTCTTCTTTTTGTTAAGTGTTCGTGTGCAAAGTACGTACTTGTTCCTTATAACAAAAACTAGGCATTTCATTGATCTCTAACAACTTTTATAAATATTTTGAGCAATAGTAGGCATTTTTAGCAACCAGATTACTTATACTTTCTTGTTGATTTTGTTCGACTGATATTGACAGATAGATGAATCCTAGTGGAATGATGTGATTTAATTGGTGTCGGCCCAATTCACGAAAAACGTGGAAAAATTAGGTAAGTATAATAAATTTGGAAATTAAATTGCAAATCTATTATAGGTAAGTATGTACACTCATGGAAGTCATGGATGAGTAGCGTCCCCCAATACCTCTATATCTCCTGAAATAAATAGACAGGTGTATCTTAGCTTACCATCAACTTTCAGGTACCCGATAGATAACTAAAAAAATATACGTTTGGTTTGAATTTTTGAAATTATTCCAAAAATATATGTGCTAGGATATTCCCCAACCTACGTGAGTGGCGCTAGGGGTCAATTTTAGGCTTTGTCAACAATATGTTTAACAATATATAATTTTATGTAACATCTGATGCAAAGTGGTCACCGCCACCTATGGACATCAGCAATATCAGGGAATTCACCAATACGTTCCTCGCTTCTGAAGAAAGCTCTAATATACCTCTTCCACGATCCCCTGTCATAGCCCAAAGGAGACACTGTGGCTCATGTTTAGGAGAGTCGTCGTTTATACGAGATGTACGAATGACCTGGCAAAGTTCATGAGGAGCCGGTAGAGGAAGAGGCACAGAGCCGATCGGCATGGAAGGCTTGGGAGAAGAAATCTACATCAGTTCATCAGACGTTCTGTAACTGAAATAATGACGACGATGTCGATGACGATGACGATTCTAACACTTTTTAATGTAGGTAGGTCTCTCAGTCAATTCTTTTTCGGCCTTAGGTTTACCTACCATTCCCACATAACTTTTATGGCGCCTACCTGTTAATGTGTAAAAAATATACAAAAAGTCCCAATCGATTTACGATTGCGCCCTTTAAACAGAATCGTCGGGATCGTTAACATCTATCATTTATTGCAAATCAATTTAAAATAGTCTATTTAGGTCCGTTTTATGCAGTGAGGGACCAAGTAGGCAGTCAATTTTTATTGGTTTATTGCGGGCAATATACCGTCTTAATTAACAGCTTTATTTATAAAGAATTAGACCACCGTCCAGTGGGTAATTGGTTTTCCACTGGCGGACAAAATAGGGGCTCATAATTAAAATGTCTTAATTTTATTGGACTCCCTCCATCCCGTTTTATAATGCCCTATTTAATGCCGTAAAAAAGACTCAAAGACCCCTTCTTTATTTTTTTTACAGTAAAAAATACGACAAAACAATACCGTCGTATAAATGTTAAACTCTCGGCATTTCCTAAAGTAAATTGTTAATAAAACGCAGTGCGATGTTCATTCAGGCGGCGGCGATTTAAAAAAAGTCATACCAAAAATTGGTCAATAATAATTACTGACGGCGCAAAAACACTGACCCGAATCGAATAATGTCATATTAGAGGGTACGGTAAGGAACTTATTTAAATGCTAAATACTTATGTTTAAATTAAAAATGAAAATGGGCTCTTTTCCACAATAAATAACGTCGTAATTGCCGATGTTCTGGTGCCGGGCCCATCGCAATGCGTTTATGGCGACGACGCGACGCTCACAAAAAAGAATGACCCTCTAATTTGGAGGGCGCCGTCCGAAAGTGAAACAAGAAATTATCGAATGGACAATATCAACATTTATAGTTTCATGGGTACTGTAATCCTACTTTTATACAGTAAATGAATGTTTCGATGGTAAATTTTTACACATTATTGTCTTTGCATGCTGTAATTCAGACACGCTAAACATGTTTGTGACTATGATGATATTTATTCATACCATCTCGTGTAAAACCATGTTTATTGTAAATAAAGATTTCTAATTGTAGGTTCCTGTATTTATCGCCATTTTCGCTGCTGGATATTTTGTCGGAAATCTCAATTCTCTGCGATCTTTAGAAGGTGTCGTCAGGTGATCGTCCTTACCTAATAATCTTTGAAAAATTAATGTACTTCAATTTTGATTGGTTGTCAGAATATTAAGGATTTAATAATGTTCTTGAACAAACTTTACATTAAAGTCATTACTTTCCTTTTTTATCACGCTATTGAAATAGCCTAATTAACAACACTTGCCATGAAAATTATTTAAAGTACTTTAAATTTTAAGTAAATAATCAAATTTAGGGTTAATTTGATTTTTGAGCTTAATTTCAGATTGCCATGTGTGGCATAACGCCATCCATGCCAACGGAGGCTTCCTCAACAGCCGTTCACAATAAAATCACAGATTTGTGGACGTTACATTATCCAGTTTTAATTCCCAGCTGAATTAGTCCGGCTTCTTAGTTTATTTAAAAAACAAATCACTGCCACATTGGGAGCACAAATTATGAATTCTATCTTTTAAAAACGCATATTTACGACGTCTAAGACAATTTAAAGACATCTTTTTAAGGCGTAAGGCACATGTTTACGGTTTTAATTGCGTCTCTTTGGGAAAGTTATGGGAGTTTCTTGTATAAAAATTTAATTAATTTCTTGGTTCGTTCTCGTTTTATTTGTTTTGTCCGGCGATATTGTATGTTAGTGGCTGCTCGCCATTGATTTGTGTCGACTACTTACTTGTTTTTGTACGTGGGTGTGAGTGCGTTGGTTAACTAATATAATACGTAAGTATCATATAAATACGGAATAACTATACATACCTCGTTTTTCTACCGTAGATAGATAGATGTATCCGGCCGTTTCCGCAGTACGACAAACTTGCGCCTATTCTGCGTGGATGTGATGTACTCCTAGATACCCTACTGTTCTTGCCATCCTAACTCTTCCAGGAAACGTGGCAGTCCTTTCAGTTCTACAAACGTCTCTGGTAGGGTTTGTGGTTGTCCGAGATGCTCAAGCCTGTGATGCCAGACTATCGCATGTCTGCAGGATGTGGGCAGCTCTCTCTTCTTCTTTCAGGCAGGCTCTGCACAGTAGTCTGTCGACGAGACCTATGTATGGTAAAGAGGTGTTGATTAAAAGGAGAATTTCGACCGTAATTAGGAGAATAAGCGTTGATAGTGACCTAGGTGGACATTTAGTTGGACACTTCCCATGGATGAAACCCATCAGAAACGATAAAGCGATTAAGGTAGGTAGAAGATTCAGGTTGATAGCCTATTTAGAATTGAATAGAATAACATTTATTGCACAGAAAAACAACACAACAAAATAAAATTACATATTAGATTTTTAATGTATTACCTACATATAAAGTAAAAGAAAAAAATGGAAACAAATTCACAACAAAGAGACTATCCCAAATAAATATAAAATATATATATATATATATATTACACAGTGTCGTTGCATATGTGTGGGTGTGTTATGGTGTGGTGAAGTGTGCAAAAGCCCCACTCAGCATAAAGTTCCTGCGAAACCGAAGCGTTGGTTTTCAGTGAGCCCTACGGATTATTTGTTAGTAAAATACGAATCTAGATATGGCTACAATAGTACTACCTAGTAGCTATATCAGTCATCATCATGCATCATGTCAGTATTTCTGCTGTTGCTGGCCAGGTAGTCTGTGTTCGTCACGTTGTAGTAAATGCAAATAATCTAAACAATTTTCATATTACTAAATTTATTGCAAATATATTCTGATACTTCGTGAAAAGATTGTTACACAGTATCACGAGTCTGTAATAAATAAAGTATGGCCATGCTATAACAATTATGTCAACGAACGACTAGGTATATTAATTTAGTTCATTGCCCAGTGAACCATGCATGATTGGAATCGATTAGTCGATATTATAATAATCTATCTACACTATTTACTTATGTTATTTATACTTAATTAATAGCTTACTTTGTTCGCCAGTTCACGAGGTCTGTTGTAGGTATAAAAACGAACTATCTACCTATTTAATAAATAATCATCTTAGCGTTTATGTCCCAGTTATGCTCACGTGTACGAGGGCCCGAGGCCCGGCTTGACCATCCTGAATTTGGCAGATCAGGTAACAGAGCAGTTACTGCCATCTGAACTCCGTGATCCTGCAACCAGGGGAACCTGACACACGCACACATTCAGTCGCCTAAATGTGCAGGTTTCAACAAGATATTTTTCCTCATCGTAAAATCATCGGTTAGTATTCAACTAATGTACATACCTCAGAAAAGAGTAATTGAGACATGGTCGTAGTGGGATCCGAACCCGGTTCCTGTCGCTTACGGGCCGGATAGCCTAACCGCTCAGCCACCGACGCTCCCCACTACCAACGCACTTAATGTATCCTATTTATTACCTAGTCAGGCACACGGTCAGATGTCCACCTGATGGAAAGTGGTCACCGTCACTCTGAACAACCTAAAGGGAGCGTAGCGAATTTGGTGTAGCTTTGACGGCCTGACATACCTGTGCCTTTTGAAGAACCCTAAGTTACAGTGCAAAGTCTTTACTTTGCCTAGGAAGGGAGATCATTCAATGTCTTACGCGTTCGCGGTTGAAAGGCATGTTTTAATAGTCTGTACGAGTAGGTTAGGGTAGATTTCCGGCAGAAAAAAATTTGTTTTTTAAATTATTTATGTCTTTGATATTCCTAATTTAATTTAATTTATTACCTTTTGTATTAATTTTTATATCTGAATAGGTATGTTATTATTAATCTTGACGATGCGACGATATCCTTTAATACAATTACTGCAAATCTAATTCTAAAAAACAAATAAACTAAACCAAACTAAACACTAAACTCCACCAAAACCTTTCGATGAACGGAGCTCTCTTTGCTCAAACCAGCCCCAATAAACCCGTACACCCTACTGTTATTACCCGTTTAGTGCCGTAATGAAATAATTTGCAACACTTTATTGCTATAACATTGCACCAAATGAAAATCAACTTATCGACTTAGCGGGTGGTAATCATGCAATGAACAAGCTTTTAGCACGATCGCTTTTAATTGAAAATTTCCACGCGAAAATAGACCTTATCGCACCCGGATAAGGGTGTGAGATTGTGAAGGAAATAAAGATGTATATCTTGAGGTGTTAACAGCATTACATGTTTGTATTGCAAGTTAACTAATTTGTGGATAATTGATGACGACGAATTATGTAAGCGGTTATTGGTCGGTAGTTTGTTTTTCTTTTGCAGGAAAATGTATGTGCTTTAAAGTCTATGATGACGGTGAGATTTTTTTGTGCTACTCAATGAAAGACGACCAGAGATCTCATCTGATGGAAAACTATAAATATTGCCTATCTATATCTACATATAATAAAACATAATTGGATTTTTACAATTTTTAGCTCTTTGTCTGTTTATACACGCTAATCTCCGAAACTACTGGACGGATTTGAATAAAACTTTTTGTTGATGAGTAGATATTAAGCCTATGAGGAACATATAGGGCATAATTGATTTTGGCAACTGGGACACCTTATGTAGAACCATAGTAGACCAGCTAAAAATGAAAATGATGAGAAATATAGAAATAGCGCCGAATGGATTTTGATGGGTTTTTCACAGTTTGGGGTCTAACTTAAATATAGGCCATATTTCATTTAATTCAGTTAGGTTAGAGAAGAAAGGAAGAATCAGAGATACAGCTTGACCTCTCCGTAGTACTATCTTACATACATTATCTTTCACTCATTGGGAGGTCATTTAAAATGGTCGCTCGGAAAAAAGATAAACTGGTCTAAAAATTATTTCCACGCGGATGAACAATAGTGTGTAATAAGTTTCATGTAAAAAAATAAACATTATGAAAAACCGCATGCAGATACACTGTCTCTGTTAGGAACAATGACTGCTATACATTAGTCAAGGACAGTGGCGTATGACAGTGACAGTGACAGTACGGACTCGCTACTATCCGATCTGTTTACACCGGTGTAGTTGCTTACTTTACTTGTCAACTTTGCTAAAGACTTGCCTTGAAAGATGAAATGCCTCATGCCACGCAATTGCAAAAAAAGATAGCCATCTTCTCCTTCAAACCGGAACACAACAATAAAACGTTGTCAGCTCTCGCGCATAGGCCCGGGGTCTGCCTTGACCAAGATCCATGATTTTTCAGATTAGATAATTACATTGGAGCGACTGCCAACTGACCTCTTACCTATCTTTAGCATGCATACCTACATAACTCAGAAAAGAATCATTAGTACATGGCCGCGGTGGGATTCCAACCCGGTACTTCTCATTTAGTCTGATACCTACAACAATACAAACGTTGTATTTAATATTATTATTAATAAGATATAGGTGACAGTGTCGATGGTAGCCGTTAGATAAAGGGTCCGACTCGTAGGCGAGATGTGCCAGGTTCAAACTAATGTACATAACGATACTTTAGTGACTATTAATAAAATAATTGCAAATGTTCTCTAAAAAAATTACCTAAGTAATAAGTAATTTGTATGATAGCTGTAATTTATTACCTAATTTGTGCAATACATTAGTTTGTAGCTGTAAAGTTGTACAAAGAATGAATTTCAAAAATTACTCCGAAAATCTCATTGGTATTGGGGTTCAAAGCCGGCACGAGTCCGATCCGCTAGCCACATACGCTCCCTTAAAATACCATACATAGGTATGTACCTACCTACGCTATATCAACCGGACGGATCACAAGAAACCGATCCAAACCTGGCCAATGCGAACAATCAACGCTGAACGCACCGGCATTGTAGACCACAACACTTTCGGCACGCAACGAGCGTCGAAAAAAAACAAAGTCAAGTATTAAATACGAATAAAAAAAATGTCGTAACCACACTTCATCACACAATTAAATTCCAGCAATGAAAGGGTATCGATGGTCGTCCATTATGGCTGCTATTGTTAACATTCGCCGCACAATACCTTACTTATGGACCGTTTAGGATGTGAAAAAGAAATGGCTAGTAGTCGAGACGCATGGGTTTAATAAATGGCGAGTAAATGTGTGTTGGTATGCAACGTTATTAACATGAAAATAAACAAATATATTGAACTAAGGAGGTTGGAGGACTGAGGTGGGACTTGTCTAAAATGAAAAAAAAACAAGCTGTTGCACGCGACTTCGACTGTTGCCCGCGTTACCATTTTAAATGACCTCCGTATTGTATAATTCTAGAACAAGCTGCATCTCTGGTTCTACCTACCCTGGACTTCAAGCTACCAATATATAAAAAACCGAATCAAAATCCGTTTAGTAGTTTCTGCGTGATTGGCGAACCGTCCAGGAACACCAGGAGGTTCGCGAATACGTTGCCGGCACAAAGGAAAGAATTCTGACTAAACTAAATACTTATAAATTTTGACAACTCTTGCCCTGGGCCCAGGGAATACGGATCGATGCCCCGCTGGATGGTGAGCTATTGAACTCATTTTACAAATATTATTGTTTTTACACTATTACTAGGAGTTGAATGGCGACAATGTATCAGCAGCCGCAGCGTGAGACTAACCAACGACAACAGCGACAGTACGGTGAGTGACACCAGTCCATGAGTCTGACCGCAATCTATGATGCCAATCAGAGACGAATTAAATACTTACTGTGCCGAATGAAGTGAACCACACCGCAGTCGCTGCAGAGTTACTAGCCCTAAAACGAACACAGTTAAGTAGGTACTATCTCATGTTCGAAACTTGCGAGATTCGGTTAGTTTTTTAAAATACCTCGTTGTTTTTACTGTATAAGATGACAAGGCGTTCTTTATACTGTGCACACAGTAAGAAAAGGAAACGTTTTACAGACGTCATATTTTAATTTTATTTAACTACTCAAACAACTCTATTTGTAACGTAGTTTGCTATCTGGAATGACAGTGTGTATACCAAGTAATTTCGGACCATAACAAATTCGTCAGATCAACGTGCCGCTCTCGACGTTCTCTGTTATGGATTTCGATATAATATTGTGAATATAATATTAAATATGATATTGGGAAGCCGTGTATGGTGTCTGGGCAGTGAAGAATAGGTTGGTACCTATAGCATTAACTCGGGCGACCAAAGGTGTTACCGAGAGACTAGCTAGGATCTCCGTAGCCCAGATAACGGGGAAGGTACCCTCCTCCCAAGCATAGAGACTACGGCACAACCGTCCAATATTGAGGAGGAGGTGTAGGCGGTTCAAGTCCAGATGTAAACTTTTACGAACTGTTGATGTGATGAGTTTTGACAACTCTTGCCCTGGGCCCAGGGAATACGGATCGATGCCCCGCTGGATGGTGAGCTATTGAACTCATTTTACAAATATTATTGTTTTTACACTATTACTAGGAGTTGAATGGCGACAATGTATCAGCAGCCGCAGCGTGAGACTAACCAACGACAACAGCGACAGTACGGTGAGTGACACCAGTCCATGAGTCTGACCGCAATCTATGATGCCAATCAGAGACGAATTAAATACTTACTGTGCCGAATGAAGTGAACCACACCGCAGTCGCTGCAGAGTTACCAGCCCTAAAACGAACACAGCTAAGTAGGTACTATCTCATGTTCGAAAGTTGCGAGATTCGGTTAGTTTTTTAAAATACCTCGTTGTTTTTACTGTATAAGATGACAAGGCGTTCTTTATACTGTGCACACAGTAAGAAAAGGAAACGTTTTACAGACGTCATATTTTAATTTTATTTAACTACTCAAACAACTCTATTTGTAACGTAGTTTGCTATCTGGAATGACAGTGTGTATACCAAGTAATTTCGGACCATAACAAATTCGTCAGATCAACGTGCCGCTCTCGACGTTCTCTGTTATGGATTTCGATATAATATTGTGAATATAATATTAAATATGATATTGGGAAGCCGTGTATGGTGTCTGGGCAGTGAAGAATAGGTTGGTACCTATAGCATTAACTCGGGCGACCAAAGGTGTTACCGAGAGACTAGCTAGGATCTCCGTAGCCCAGATAACGGGGAAGGTACCCTCCTCCCAAGCATAGAGACTACGGCACAACCGTCCAATATTGAGGAGGAGGTGTAGGCGGTTCAAGTCCAGATGTAAACTTTTACGAACTGTTGATGTGATGAGTTAATGGTAATGCGATAGTTAATAATATAGTTAGTGTTTGTACTATCTGAAATAACTAAACCTAAACCTATGCAAAGTATATTTATGTTTCATTCAATAGAAAAAACGATTTCTCGAGATAACGTTAACAATAAAAATAGCTAAAAAAGGAACTAACACCCCTTTGAAAACTAAAATTAAAACTACTGAAGAAAGAACACTGACTGACTGACGCGTCGATAGAAACGAAGCCCCAGATTAGTTTGTCAACTTTATGTTTTAATCCGAATCCGACCAAGAGGTCAACACACAAAAGGGCAACGGAAATTCCAAAAATGTTAACAAACAAACACAGTCATACTCCAAACGCTGATTAGAATTCCGAACCAACCAATGGGCGGCCGGGGAAATTTCAATGTCATCCGACCATGCTCTAAATCTAATACAACACCGTAATCAAATGATAGAAAGATGGCGGCCACGAATCAGAACCACTGAGCTGCCAACGTCTAAAGACCGATCCCTCAAGCGAATACCAGCCTTAATCGAGAGGTAATAAAGGCGTCAGATGATGCAGAAGTAGGGGCAGATGTGTAATGGTATCGTACGGGCCGCATGACAGTTGATTAAAAGGGGCCGAAAGGCAGCCGAGGTCGGGGGCCCGCGACAGCGCCCCGGGTGCTGCCCCGCAGGTGGCCCCCTGATGATTGTATTTAAAATAAATAAGTACCTCAATGAACGATTGTCCGCGCATGCATTCCTGACTCGTGCTTTATGGATTCCGATTGTGGCGGATGTAATTTATGCGACGCGGCTACAGTGATGTACTACTAAGCAGCGTTGCGCCGATGATGTATATTTTGTAGGTTCGAGAGCAAGCACAGACGGCGCCAAAGCTGCGGTAAGTTAAACCATATGGCGGTCCAGAAAAAAATATGGGGCGATAAATGTACATATAGTTATCTATATGACTATGGGTTTCCTCGTTTATTACTACATAGGTATAACAAAGACCCACGCCGCGTCTGTCTGTCTGTCTGTTTGCGATAAACTCAAAAACTACTGAACGGATTTTCATGCCGGATTCATCAATAGACAAAGTGATTCACGAGAAAGGTTTACGTGTATAATTTGTTGGTTACTACCCATGCGTACCCGGGGCGGGTTGCTCGTTATTACATAAATTTGATGTAATTAGTGTAAACATGATATAATCTTATCATTCAGCAATCACTATGATGCAATCTGGTCAGGTTTCCCTGGTAGAGACAGAGGACAGATGGCCGTCGCTCCACTGTAATTACCTGATCTGCCAAATCAAGTCAAGGCGGGCCCTGAGCCTTCATGAGCACAACCGGGACATTAACACCAATATTATTATTATTATATGGTTAACGTGAAAGCGATAAGAGTTGTCAAAGTAATCCCAACGATTGTATAATTAGTTGTGCGCAAATCGAACACTTTTTTTTTAAATTCAAAACCATCACCGACTCATTCCATACAAAATTAAAGAAAGGATTATAAAAGTAATAAAAAATAAACCAAAACTCAATTCCAACGATCAAATAATAGGCCACAGCTACACAGCGGTAAACCAACCACCGAAATTAAAACCCTATAAAGGAGTAGTGAATAGAATAACCATTAAAGGTACATCCCCATTTAGTGCCGCATCTGTTAAAGGGTAGGTAGATGTATTTATAATGGTTTTATAATATCGCCTACGTATATGGCACCTATAATCAAAAGATTAACGTTGTCCTTTTTTCAGTGCTCTTCATTAGTAGTTCTCTATTTTTTTCCAAACCCAGTAATCAATGTAAAAGGACGTAAATGCGTCAGCTATTTATAGTAAAGCCGTAATTGTAGGTTGCAATCCGGATAAATGCGGATTAATCTTGTGTGTTAAATTATAATGTTGTGAAAGGAGTAAGTCGTGTTGTTAGCTAATGATGGTAACGTTAACCTTTTTTAATGTCACAATATCGTTGTTTTGGTCTTACACTAGAATATGTTGGCGGTAGGGCTGGTAAGTTGTAAACAAAAATGATAAAATAAGTAGGTAGTCGTTCATTCTTAGTTAGGATATTATTAGTGAGGCATTCTCTTACATTGTGTAGGTATTATTTAATATAAGTAATACAAACAGTCATATACACACCTACCTGGCCGTGTGGTGTCCGGCCGAGTAGAATAGCTCCAACCCCTTACACTCGTGGGTGTCGTACAAGGCGACAAATGTTTTCGAGGCAAAATATTTAGAGTCTCCGTAGGCTGGACAATGGGCAGCAGCTTTTTCCAATGTCATATTTATAACACTGCGATCTCCAACCCGCCTGCCAAGCGTGGGCCCTAAGTCTTGCAGTGGACTGTTATGGGCTGTGATGATGATGATGTCATGCATATCTAATGTACTTGTACGGGCAGCTACAGATAAAGATATCTTCGTGTAAGTACTAAGCCGCTGACCGCTGACCATGACAAAGTAATAGTGTCGCCAAAAATATAAACTTTAACCCCTAGTTTTAAGGTTATATAAATGGTATATTATGAGTACCTATGGGTATATGAGTATCTGCTATCTCATTTACTTAATCGTATAGAGTCCTCCGTCTCAAGAAGACAAACACCAGTGCAGTCACCACACACTGTATCGAGGCCGACTATATTTCAACGAATCATAAATTTTACAGCACCTTTCCAGGGAGCGGACGCCGAGGGCGCAGCTAAGTAGAAACTTGTGTATGTTTATTTTTCGATAGGACTGTGTAACTGTCTGCCTTTTTCTTTTGAAACCTCCTTTTTTCCGCTGTGATTTTTTATCCGTGCCACCAATAAAAGAGGTGGCCCGCGCGACACCGACACTAAATTCGGAGTATTTGAGCCCTTATTATTTATAAACACGGCTTATCGTTGTCTCAGGTTTGACCTGCTTCTTTTGTACAGTGGGGCTCAGTGGCAGTCTCGTTTGTAGAGGTTCTAGCAGGCAGAGATCCTGAATCAGACAGATATGAGAATTTATTTTCATTTCTAATCAATATTTGGGTGTTTATTCGTATGTGATTCTAATACCTTATAATCTGTAATATCTTTTTGTTTTCGAAGCCAGTGCTGAGTACTCTCCATGATGGTATTCCACAAGTCACTACTAAAACCTTCCGCAAGGCCAGCACGGTATGCATAAATATCTGCATGTTATAAGGAATAATGTAGGACCTAGTACATTACCCTGAGGCACACCGTAGCACACCTCTGCATCTCCAATACAGTTTATCAACTTTACTATCTGTTTTACGAAAAATAATTTTGTAAATACAATACATACCTTCTCAACACGAAATTGCGAATTCCATCTCTTCGTCCCCAGTCTTTAAACTAAATCCGTGACTCTTAAGATGTCACTGCTTTTGCTATATTACAAACAAATATTTGAATTAAAGATTTAAATGGTAATGCGGAGACAAAAATTTGAACCCGTTGTTTTTTTATTACCTCCATTAAGCCGCTACAAGCCCAACACCCGACTTATTACAACTTTATGGGCGAAACACTCATAATCTGGTGACGGAAAATACAAAACACAGTAGGATTCCGTACAAAATTATACGCCGTAGATATTAAGTCTGATATCTGAGCGGTGGATCGGTGTTAAAGTGTTAACAATGAATATTTGTCCGAGTCGCGGCCGCTGATGGTATTTCAAGATAATACGGAGGTAGCCACGTTGTCATAGCATAGTCTGAAGGGATTAATGATGAATCAGAGATCTCGATCGATATGTTAGAGGTACCATGTCGTGGAGTGTGTAGCATTCTTAAGTTTTGTAATTTTTTTAGATACAGATGTATGTAATCCTTCAAATTTTTTGGATATTATTAGTAATGAATTTTCCGTAAATCAGGATAATAAACAGCAGCGCTTTGACAAAATTCGATGTTGTAGTTACCATTGTAACGAGATGTATTCTTGTAGATTCTATGAAGCAATAAATATTTGAATATGGAGTATTAATCCTACTAATTTGTAAGGATGTATGTACCTATTACACCTTTGATGAAATTGATTTTGATGAAATTTGGCAGCAATATAGCTTATAAAGCTATATTGCTGCCAAATTTAGCCCAGAATAGCACATAATTTATCCCGAAATTAAATATAGTTTCCGCGGAAACTTAAACGTTATAACCGAATTGTCCATGGACATGGTACTAGCTTTTGTCCATGGACAAAAGCTAGTACAAAATAAATACGAGACAGTTCAACATAATTGAATAAAATCCACCATGTTTTATAACGTGAATATCGTGAATAAACCACTGGCAAGTGACAAATGCTTCCATACGCAGCCGAGGGGCGCCTCCACTTGTCGCTGTCAACGGACTTTTGTATGGGCTGCGCAGGCGCCGTTGTTTTGTATTCATGTAAACAACGACAGTTATTTAGTACAGGGCGTTTGCGAGGGCGCTTGGAATATTACTAGGGCTTTTTATCACATCTTTGGGCTGCAGGATTTTTGGCGGTCAATGCGTGGGTTTAAGTTATTAACGATTGATCGAATCCGACGCTCCACTTACCTATAATGTCGCCGTAAAGAAGTTCAAGTACTTTAAAGGATGAGTAGTACGAACATTCGCACGCAACATCAGACATCATCTTCCTGCAGCGGTATGACCGAGCAGATACGACTTGAGGCCTTCGTGAACCGAGCCTGCAACTTTCTGAAAGGCGCCTCCTGATGATCATGGGCGGTGGTGATCACATATCATCAGGGCTTCGATTCTGGTACGGAAATCGTCTCAGTTGCAGTAACATTACAATTGCATCGCATGTCAAACGTGTGATTGTTATTCAAATGACAGATGTTGAGTTGCAACTTTCATGAGTTCGAACTTTTCCACAATTCGTTTTCTGGTACTTTAGTTGCATTATGGTTTTATATAGCTGTTGGTACTCCAATAAATAAATAAATGACTAAGTTGCATCTTTCTTAGTTGTCAAACTGCCTTCAATTCTGTCCACGAAAACGTGTCAAAGGTCGAACAATGATTTAACTGCAATTTAACTGGGATGATGCTGCGATGTTACTGTGACTGACTCGATACCTCGACGTAGTTATAGTAACATCACAGTTACATTGCAACATAATAACAACTGCATTGCACATCAGAATCGGTACCCAGGTGACCTCTTGCTTATTTGTCTCATAATTGAAAAACAAAAGATTACCTTCTGTAAAATTATCTAAGACGCTTTAAGACTACATAATACGTCAACACATATAGGATTTTGTCACCACGGTATTTAAACCCCCGACGAAAGAGAAGAGTGTTTTAAGATAGAAGTCTTTGGTTTGTATGATTGACGTGTGTATCTGTGACTTTGTAAATCTGTCTGTGGCATCATAGCTCTCGAACGGATAAACAGATATGAGTTCAATTATTAATATCAATAGTTAATATATTCAATTATTTGAATGCCAGTTTAATCGAGATTGTCTTAGCTTTGTTTCAATAAAATCCTTTCTGTAGTTTAGAAAATATTTGAGTTAAGTTAACTAACTTGGTCGGGGGTTATCCGAATTTTTCTGTCAGTTAGGTTAGGTTATTACTGTGCCACTTGGAAGCGGTTGAACGCTCCATGGTCACGAGTAGACATTCCGCTTGAGACGATTTTTATACTCTAAACAGTTACTAATAAAATCTCAAGCAGTCTTCCAATTTCTCTTCACAGAGCAAGTAATGGACTAAAGTAAAATCTCCAACACAAAAGGATACAGCATTAAGCGCATTAAATACACTCCCTTTGAACAAAAGAAAGATACACCGCTGTAACTAAAGTGCTAGAGCGGGATAGAATAAGATGTAAATGCCTGGAATCGCGAATTATATCCATGGCCGTAACCCCACATCCTACGCTTTGAAATCCAACCCATTGAATGGGTCGCATTTTTAACTAACTTCGAAAAAAGGAGGATCATGCTCAGCGCTAGTGATGGGGGCAACAGGATGAGTAAGACCAATATTTAATATTGATTATATTATTTGAGAATGTAATGGTTCCTACTTCTTCTTGGGCAATACGCTCTTGACAGAGCGGTCGTGGTCGCTGCTGTCGTGGCAGTTGTCGCTCGCCTCACGATTTCCTGCCATCTCGATCTGTTACCTGTCATCCTGGTACACTCATGCACTGGTTTAGTTTTCTACTAATCACATAAATATTTATTTTCGAGTAAGTTGTAGGTACTTACTTAGTTAGATTTGGCTATTTTTCAAAGTATTTGATGATTTGATTTGAAAGATGTAATTACCATATCTGCCAAATCTTGGGTCATGGTCAAGGCAGACCCCAGACCCCGCGAGAGCACAAATGGGATATTGACGCTAAGATGGTAAAATATGTATCTTGATGATAATGGTAAACTTAGTTTACTTACAAAAGCTTTGTTTACTTTGGGGTAGATGGCGCTGTGTGAATATGTCTAAGGATATTTATATTTATTTATTATTTATATATTGTAATAAATGTCATGTAAAAATCAAATGTCAAATGTATCTGTCATAAAACTGCTGCGCAGCTTGACATACTCTTTATAAATTACTGTGTGTGTGTTACTGTCATGTTCGAAATAAATAAATGGAAAAAAAGCATAAGGTAAGTGGCGCCACCCACGTATATTTCATCTCTTGTGTTTTTCTGGGACGCCATACTTCCGTCTCCTATTAGTCCGTCTCACCACAAAGCACGCTGCCAATATGAACTATTTCAAAATTAAATACCTGTCATAATTGATGCACTATAGCGCCACAAACTTGGAACTAAGTATCGCCATTTTGAAATGTCATTTTGTTGTCAATTAGCCGTTTCCAAGAATAGCTTCTACGCAAGATTTGCGTAGATGGCGCGCTCTAGGGACTCGACCATTATTTAACTATATATCTATGAGCAGTTTTTCAGTGTATCTGACAGTACCTGTCAGTTGGTTTCAAAAAGCATCAATAGATGGCACTGTCACAATTTTGTACTTTTTTTTAACTGTGGCAGTGTTGTCATGCAGCCAACTAATACTAAACTTAAAAATAAAGAGTTTGTAATATAAACATAACTATTAAAGGTTGAAACAAAATTAAAAACAATATTTATATAAGTAGGCACTATGTTCCATTTTCATATAAGCCTTTCAAATTTGAATTCCTGATCTTAGCGTCCATGAAATGAACGAATTTGACTGAGGCTAAATTGATGTTTGTTTTGTTGGTAATAATTTATTAAAATTATGTATTGGTTGAAAACTATTGATAAATACAATAGTATCCAGTACAACGTACCCAGTTTTTATATCCTCTTCTCTAAGTACGTATTTCAAGGATCTTCATATCATATCGATGAGGTACAAAGGTTACAACTTTATTTACCAGTCAACCAGAAATCGATTAATAAAATTTATAAAGTTGAGCCCCAATTAGCACAGAAACATTAAAAAACCGTTAAATGAATAGATCTAAAATAAATTGAATCGAACTAAAGATAAATATCCCTAGATATATAATTTATAGAAGAAGAATATATGTATAGAAGGGGATGTTATTCCCATAATCTCCACACTTGGCAGGCAGGTTCGAGATCGCAGTGTCGTAAATATATAAATGGAAAACGAAGCTGCCCATTTTCCAGCTTACGGAGACTCCAGAACTTTTACTTCCAAAACGTTAGTCGCCTTAAACGACACCCACGAGTGTACGGGATTGATGCTATTCTACTCTGCCGGACACCACACGGCCATCATCATCACTGGCCTTAAACATACGATTGTAGATGATTTAAACAGCGTCATCGTTAGGGGTTTGTACGGCTCTTTCTCTGATGGCCGCAGAGCCCAACACGGGAAAGACAGATACGGTTACACAGTGAGCAAACATAAGAATTCGCATTACAATTCAAACGCTCATAATGAGTAGTAAAGAGTTCATAATATGGGTAAAGAAATCCGTACCAAACCGACGTAGCAACAGCGCCCCGCGTTCCCATCCCTAGACGGGCACAATAACCGTACAGCACGAGCGGCGCGCGCGCACGGCGCGGGGCGGAGACGCGCGACCCGCGATTATCGTTGCTTTTTTATTATTTGCGCCGTAGATACCTTTTACATCGCCGTTCAATTACCGAGGCGGCAGTGTGGTCGCCGGCGGCGTAGTATGGATGTGACTGCGGCGAAGCTCCACTATACGGTTTGACATCGGCAGTCTTGGCTCCGATTGAATACTGATCGATTCTCTTACAGTGAGGAAAAACATCGTGCGGAATCCTTAACATCCAGGCCACTGAATGTGAAACCATGATCCAATCTATTCAGGTTTCCTTAACTGTCACAGATGTCAGACGGTATTCGCTCTATTGTAATAACCTGATTTGTCAAATCCTGGATCATGGTCAAGGCGGACACCGGGCTCTCGCATAACGATAAAACGATTATTATAATTTTATATTCTTGTCAAAATTGCCAAAAGTACTACTAACAGTACTAGTTTCACTGTGCGATCATATCAGAAATGAGAACCTAGGCCACTGACATAGCCGGTGGATCGCCAGGCTCAAGACTAACTGGCTGCAGGCAAGGCACAAAGCTCGCAGAACCGATGGCCGCTGGACTAGTAATGTTTTCGAGTGGGTATCAGGTGTTGAAAAACGCCATGTGTAGATAGGCCTCTCGCAAGGTGGATCGACGACCTGATAAAAGTCGATAGTACCAGCTGGATCAAGGGATGGACCTATGTGAAAATCAAAAGAGGCATAAAGGACTCAACATAGTTAGAGATACAGAGAGCGCGAAATAAATAACGTCTGCTAAGTGTTGGGATTATAGTTATCCCGCTACTAATGTGAAAAGCTAAAGTGCAATAGTGATTGATAAAAAAACCTAAAGCAGAGCTATGTAAGTGTTACATAAGTGCGCGTAAAATGATAAATTCTCATAAATTTTCATTTAAAAAAATGTAACTCTATTTTAGTCTTCACAATCGCAATCCACCAGCTTCTCCCATAGTCCTTTCTATCCAATTTAAATTAGAACCGCACATTTTATTCGTCCATCACCTAACAGATGGTGTAATCAAATCTCGCACGCAGAACTTAATAGTATACGACATAATTAAAGAAGCAATTAAGAACACACCACGAACTAGACGCTAGTGTCCAGTCCATTTAACATAATGGGTCTGTAATTCTGTATCGTAAAAATCCAATCACGCTGTCGTCCAATCAAAGGAGTGCCGAGCGTGAGCGTGTCCATACTAAGCTATCTATGCGCCCACGCACGTTGATTGCGCTCGCCTTGACATTAGTTCGAGTGTCGCGGCCGCGCCGCCTGCCGCACTCTCTTGAACCTTGGGCCCTGGGACTCGGTGCGGGGAAGAATATAAAATGCTATGATCGGACTATGTAAAGACGGGGATGTTTCGAGTAGGTAGATAAGACCTTTCGGGTTTGACGATGTGACTTTCCTATGACCATCATCATCAACGGCATTTTCTTATAGTCAACGGAGGTCCTAGCTTATTGCTCCATAGGTGAAGCAGTTGTGGATTCTAGTTAAAGAAGGCGAAGATATACTGGACACCACAGCGAAACACTAGGGTTGGAACCGGCTCTGGTCTAGTAGCAGCGTGTTTGCGAGACCGATAACAACAATTAAACAATACACGCCGATGCCGATAACTGGATGGGTAGCCGTACGTGCTTTGAGGGTAATCGAACTTCAGCTTTGCAACGAGTACGAGAACGATTTTTCTTTAAGGGCTCTGACACTAGTTGAATCGTTTCGGGTACCCCGTGACGGTTGTTACGATACCACGGAATCACGGAACCGCGCATCGGCGTTATTCGCCTATCTCCCAAAACTAGGGCATTCCATCAGCATTTTCTTCTTTATGGAGTTTGCCCCGAACAAAATGCATAGACACAAAAAAGTCAGCCTATGTATTACCGGATTATAGAGATTGCCGGTAACGTATACATAAGTAGGTAGTTTTAATACAATCTTAGTGCGTGTTGAACAGATTTCATATTTCTTGACGTCTCTAATTTATATGAAATTCAAATCCGAATAGGTGTAAATTTGAATCTGTAAGTCTGTTTTACGAATCACGGGCACATAGGTGAAGAGTCTCGAGTAGGCTCGCCGAGAGCTCCCTTGAATCGAAAGGCAAAGAAATCGTCCTTTTTGGTACTTTATTGGTGTAGACAAAATTTTATATTTTCCATTTTCCCGATCCCGATTCATTCCATTCCGCCATGACACCCTCTTGAGCCTCAAGGAGTCCGAGTGACTTTGTCTTGGTATGTGAAGCTATAGAGTGAACGGATTTACACTAATCGTAACTTCTATACATAGTATAAAGTAACGTCGCTTCCCGCCGTTTGTCCATATGTATATTTGTATGTATCGATGTTTTTTTTTATTATTTAATTTATATGTAAAAACAAATATGACAAATCAATTTGTTTAGGTACTTAAATCTACTAAAGATTTGTAATGTGCCAAACTAAAGGTACTAAAGGTTTGTAATGTACGCTTAGCTCGTTTAAACTGCGCAATGTATTTTAGTGCGGCTTTCAACAATAGGTAAAGTGATTCAAGAAAGTTTATTAGCAAGCAAAAATGGGTAGGAAGGGGTAAAGTGTACGCGAACGAAGTCGCGCTAAGTCCAATAGTACATAATATAACAGCCACAGGTCAATTCTACTGTGAAGTTGGGTGTCCAGTCTTGGAAATAGTTACGGCTATAGTTACATCGGAAACAGAAATAAAATTAAAAACGCTAACAATGTCAGTCGTAAATAATATGCGAAAATCCAGCCAGTCTAGCGCCCACTTGTACAATAAAAAAATCTTATAACCTAAAAAGCCCACCACCCGCCAAACGCATCGCCAACTAGGCACACCTCAAACGCCGCCGCACGGAATTTGATGCGATTTCCACAAAGAGGTAGGTCGTTTCACGGTATATAATTTGTAAGAGTGGGCAGCCGATGCACTTATCCTTCGCTATGAGAATAATACGCCGGCTTCCTTATTGTCCCGCGTATTATCTGAATTTTATTGCCGATGTCGCGATTTCGCGGAACTTTCCACGGTTTCTGTTATAAAATGGCGCATGCCATCGCATTTTATTACTTAATTATCATTATTTAGAAGCACCACCCATCTTTAGCTCGGGTACAGGGTGTGGTGTTAAGTGTTTGTGGAAATCTGTACTAATAGGTATGTAGTAGGTATTATAAAGAGAAAATATTTGGGTTTTTGGATTTTTGTTTGTTTTTAATTAAGTCGAAAACAACTAGACTAGTTTTCTGGTTTATTAGCATGGTTAGTACTATTTTTACCACGATAATAATAAACCCACGATAACGTGCGATGAAAGTGTAGTGAAAAACCACAAAAGTCTTAAACCCTAAAATAGACCGATTTTTACAATTCTTTCACTTATAGAATTCCACATTACCACATAGGCTACTTTTTATCTCGGAAAAATAATAGGTTTCGCGGGAAAGTTTATTTTTTAGTGTTTATCTGAACTGCGCGCGGGTGGAAGCCGCTGAGAACGGCTAGAATAATATATTTAAAAATAATATTTACCTTTACATCATCAATGTGAAAAAGGCCTACAGGTAAGGAAGGCGTAACGTTTTGCCATGTACACAGTCATAAGTATAAAAAAAACCTAACGGGGCCCGGTCAATCTCGCCTCGCCAACGATATTAGTGGATTTTAAAACGACTGAGTTATTCAGTTGGTTACCATGCCGGTCTGCCACGCAAAGTTCCCGGGTTCGATTCAAATACAAAATACAAATATACAAATATGTTTATTGAAAAAATTAAAAATACATATTATGTTGTTACACGTTTCCAGTACATCAGCTAGTGCTACAGATAAATTGAGAGGTTATTTTAGCCACCACACTAGGATTCCTGACCGAGTGTCCTAAATATGACAATGGAAAACTGCTGCCCATTTTTCAGCCTATGGAGACTCTAAATTTTTTCCCATAAAACATTAGTCGCCTTGTACGACGAGTGTTAAGGGGTTGGTGCTATTTTACTCTGCCGGACACCTCATGGCCAGATATTATTACCACTAAGTCTACAAACACACACTCATCCGATTTTTTTTACATCTTTGATTGTGCTAAAGCTATACATACGCCAAATTTCCAATTGTTGTATTTTGTAATAATTATATTTAATTATTTGCTTTTATTTGAAATAAATTGTCTGAGAGAATCAAGGAAAACTGAGGAAACCAAGTCTGAGAAAAAGTCAGCTAACTTCTCTCAGACTTGGGTTCCTAATATTGATGTTAGGCAGCGATTTGTCCATTAATAAATGGCAGACTCAACTTTAATAGTTCTAGAGGTTATCACCTAATATTTTCATAACACTTTTGCATTTGTATTTGTGTAGTCTAGATACTATTATTAATTTCTCAAAATTGCAATAAATAAATATATAAATATAAATATGCTTGGACAAATTCACACAGCGCCATTTACCATCTAGTAATTTTTTGTATCGACTCACGTTATAATTTTTACTAAGAAAAATTTATAGCCAGTCTGACTACCTACATCCTGTAGTACTGTAAACCTTCAGTAAGTTCATTGATTTCTTCGTATGAGTAAAAATAAAGTACCTACAAAATTTGACATCAATAAAATTATTCACCGAGAAATTCATACATTAAATAAATACTTATTTTTTTTAAACCACACGCAGTGATTTTGGATCTCAAAATCATGGCTAGCCGATAAGATAACAGGAACATATCACCCAATACTACGTACCCAATATAGTAAGACCCCCCATTCCACTGGTTTCGAAAAATTAATAAAGACCAAGGTGATATGGTAGCCGCAGACACGCATGTCCAATGTAAAGGGTATCTTGTAACAAGCTCTTGTAGAATTCGACGGAGGTCAACTTACGATGGTGATCTCGTCAGTATCGAGGCCCTAATTAGATTCCGAAGTGACCGTCATATTGTATTAAGAGTTCGTTACATCAGTGGAGTCGTTTTCTGCATGAGAGAGCTTGCCGGCGCCTGCGCAGGTATGCACGGCGCCTTTTAAGGAACAACCTTATCGATCCAGGTCGGATCAAGTTACGGGGACATGTTGAAAATCGGATATCTATTTAGATTGATGACGTCACTTCCATGTTCACACTCGCATGCGTTACTGCAATTCTTATCGGGAACGAAATTGCGGTCGAATGTATCAATCGCTCATTCGGGACTTTTTGCTTCCGATCCAACTGCGTACTTTGCGGTGTACCCTTCAGATAAATATGATTTTTTTTGTCAACTGCCAGTATTGTTGAAAGAAAGTATTCCCTCACTTTCACAACTCCCACGGGAAATCAAGCCGAACAAACACGTTTACTTTTGGCATTCAAAATTGAAAGTCCGAGCGTAATCCTTTTCCTACTGAGCTTCACAAACAAATCCCTCTCTAAACACATACAGATGTTGAAATTTAGAATTAGACTTGGACAGGTGTCACACACATTTAACAAATCTGGCAGGTATGGATAGAAAAAACGTGGCAGTGAAGGACAAAAATGAAATAGGCCTAACGACGATTCCTGAAATGAAACTATTCATTCATTTCTTTAGTTTAGGTAACATAACGGTAGTAACGTAGCAGTGAGGGACGAAAATGAAATAAACCTAACGGCCATACCTGAACTGAAACTATTCATTCATTTCTTTAGTTTAGTTAACATAACGGTCCATAGTTTTGGTCAGCAGCAAATTGCCTAGACAGGATTAAATTTAAAAGAAAGCCGCTTCTTGCGAACGGTATCCTAAGCCTAAGTTATAAACCACAGTAGCCACCATTATTCTTTGAAAGCCATAAATCAAGCCAACAAAGGATGTCCTCAATAGGGGATAGAAATTTGTTCTTTATGCCGTTATTCATAAGCTACATCGAATTACGTTGCAAAAGCGTTAAAGGGAAAGAAGACGTCACAAAGTGGTCATAAATCTGTCCACAGCAAACACTGGGCTATTGTTATTGACAGTTATTTTGGATACAGTACGAAATATCATTACACGAAAGACTGGGTGGGATTTCAAACAATAAATTTACATAGAAAATCCGATTAACTCTGGTTTCGTGGCCGACCCTTCCGATAATCTCCTGGCATTGAGAGACAAAGAGTCTCGTTTGTTTGTGAGATTTGTCCCTTTTTTGTCGCGTGGGATAATAATAAGATAATAAGGAAGTTTGTTTGCGGATACCTGGGTAAACATAGGATCAGAGGCAGATTAAAGAGCTGTCAACCTGGAAATACGCGCAACGTTACCAACTGTTTGTTCTATATACGATATTTGAGGATCACTTATAAATGCTGTTCATATATTTTAGAATGTATATCACTTGATATACTGTCTATTATTAAAGATGCTATCCTATTTATCATTTATTCTATAAATTGTGTTATCCATTCATAAAGAACAGTTGTCTCACCGAAAGATTTCAACAACGCATACGAAGTAGGCTCAAGTAATAGCCCTCAAGTCACCGCTATCATCTTGTAATCGTATATTTTTGGACGAACATCACTATTATGGCCGACAGGCCGGCAGGTCCCTAACCGTATACGAATTATCGCCCAATATACATGAGAAATAAATTTGTAATTAAAAGCTATTACTCTTCCTAACACTTCAGATTATCAGTTTGATGTTTTATAGCTATATCAATTGATACAGCTTACAAAGATTTGTGTATTGAACGTGGTAATTTTATTTCGTATTTTCTTAAGGACGGCAACGCATTCGCAACATACCCTCTTGGTGTTGCGAATGTCCATGGGTGGCGGTGGTCACTTACCATCAGATACCTGCTTTCTAATTTGCCTCCCTTAATAATAATAAAGGCTTAAATCACATACTCACATTTCGACGTTTCGAATGTTTGAGATAAAAATCACACCCACCCCATGTGATTATCTTGTTTGGTCTTAATGAATGGGACACAGGTTTAATGAAGATGTCCGCTGTTGGTCTCAACCCCGACGTCTAGAAACCACAATGGTTTGTTTTAAAACCGGAAAACAGTCCTAAAATTGTGTCCAGCGTCCACGATGGTGGTCCCTTATCGGCAATACGTCCCCCGTCGCTTCCAATGAGACATTTCACCTTTTTTATTGCTACGCTCTTCGCGACTTTGCTCGGACCAAACATAAAGTCTTACCCCTATATTTTGCCATATAAACCTTAATCAGCAGCATTAAAGCCTAAATTCCGGTGTCTTTCTCAGACTTCAACTGCAAATTAACATTTGTATCCACTATAGTTTTATCTACGTCTACTTTCTCACCTTTTTACGACGGTAACTTGTGAGTTGAAGTGTCTTAGATACAATTATCGATTAGGTAATGTTATCGTGGCCGATCTGCGTCTTCCGGTTGATTTTTGTGGATTTAGGTCGGTTTTTGGTAATTTAGTGGCGCGGGAGATGTCGCCAGCGCGGTGTCGGACTTCCTGTCACTTTTGACAGTTTCGTGTGGTCGTTTTTTGCACCTTTGGCGCCGGGTGCGAAAATTGCAAGTTTTATTGGAGTCTTTTGTCCATTAATAATTTTACGATGAAGAGCAGAGACTTGGCGACGTACTTTTTTTGGTTTACCATTTACTAGCGACAAGGTGAATGGGCTCTTTTGGCCAGCAGTAGGACAAAAATTATCAAAGATTTCGCCCGCGCGCATTAGGGATTTCTGTAAACATTCGACTATTCCTAGACCCTATTGCTTTTCCAGGATAAAAAAGAAGCCTGTCACTCGGGAATGTTAGTGAACGAATTTTTAAAAGCGGTTCAGTAGTTTCGGAGATTACCCCTAGCAAACAAAATCACAAACTCACAATCTAACAAACATATAAACATTTTCTCTTTATTATATTAGTTTAGAAAGATATTATCTACAGAAATCCGGTGGTATCCTTCGTAAATTCAGGATAAAATACAGCATGTGCCACTCACACATCTAACAAAATTGCCTATGATAGTATTAATGAATGTAGTACACTTATATAATGTCATAAGCATAAATTAATCCCAGCTTCTCACTTCACGACATGACAAAGAGCTTCTTCAGTAAGACAGCTCGCTACAAATGCAGACATACAATATCGGATTGCATAAAAGTGAGACTGAGTCTTAATTATGTGCATGCAGTGCATGATATTACGTCTGGACTCCGGTATAAAGACGTCAAAATGTACGATTAGGTAGGTACTGATTGCAAAAATAGTACTGTAAATAAATAAATAAAGCTTTATTTCTGCAACTTAAAATTGATTACAATATTCAGTATCTGCTTGTGTTAAGAGGTTCTAATCTTCCATCGCCAAAAATATTTACTGTTATCTATATTTGAGCATAAAGTTTCAGTAGATTTCAACAAAACATCTAACAAAATCATTAAAAATTATATGTGTGTGTGTATGTGTGCATGCATATGAGTATAAACATAGTACTTTTTTTCCTACATACACATTGTTTATTTTGTTAAAAACTGACACAACATCTTATTTAACATTCCAAGTTTTTAAATTCGGTAGAGTTTTAGGGAATTTGAAATGAATTAGTTGCTGCTGCGGAAGACCTCAAGCGGAGGAAATACAAAAGTCTAGCGCAAGACTTCGTATTTTAGCTGTTTGGGGTGGAAACTTTGGGACCGTGAGGCCCTGGTGCGAGAAAGTACTTCAGAGAACTTTCTAAAACATAACCGACATTAAACATAAACGACTCAACAGGTAACCGAAGAGCTGGCTCGTTCCTCGGACATCACCAAGGCAATGTAGCCAGCTTTCTGGGTACCACTCCGGCGGGCAGTGGTGTGGACAACTTTTTTAATTTAATTTTTTTCCTTTTGTCATGTAAATATTATGTGTACCAAAAAATGTATTCATTTTACTTGTGAAATATCCAATAAAATCATTTTTAGTTTGTCCTCAAGCGCGTCAGACAGAACTCAGTATCCAGCTCCTCGAGATTTCTATCCTAACAGAACTTGCAGTGGTGGGAATGAGTGGTAGTGGGGCTTTCCCCGTAAAAAATACCAACTTTATAATTTCTTCTATATGTCATGAACTGCCAGACAACGTAATAACAGTACAACTCTCTCTCTCTCTCTCGCTCATGTACACATACATTGTAGTCTCGTTGTCTGTTGAGCATTTTCAACATTGCAAAAACCCACCAACAAAGCGTTTTTAAAGATTAGGTATGGTGAAATCCACCACTGTTGTAGAGGAGTCTTAACACGTGCACGAAGAGGCAGGCGTGCGTGAACTGTTGCGAGCCGTTGTTACAACAAGGCAAATCTGGCACTAAGGTACCTACTTCTAAATAAAATTCATATTGTAGTACTAATGGCTTTAGCCGCCCTAAATACACTCAATACAACAAAAATTACAAAGTCGCTATTCCCGCTGACAAAGGATGTTACATTAATATTTAATGGGTTTACCAATGGCTTTTGAAATATTGTTTTTTTAAATAAGACTATTATCTGTTCAGACTGACTAGTCTTATTTGGTTAAGGAAATTATGTATTTAAATGGATAATGTGCAGCAGAATTCGTTAAAATTCACATTCTATGTGTTTCTTGTATAATTCTCAACATCTATACACTGCTACTACAAATATATGTATCGTGATTGATACGGCAAGTCGTGATTTTGGGCATTGTTTGTTCACCATATAAGACAAGTCAGTTAAAACAGATCATAGACAGGCATTTGACTGCCATCTCACCTGTTGATAAGTGACGATGCGGCAGAATATGCAGCATGCCTGTCTAGAAATAGCCTATTCACTCTAGCCTTGAAGGCGTCCACATTATGATGATGAGGGGACCACACTCGCAGTAATAGCATAGGCGTAGCGAGGGGGGGTTCAAAGGGTTCAAAACCCCCCCGAAATCATTTCACACCGCCTGCGCCGCGTGATCAATTCAGATTTTCACAGCCAAAATATCAATATTTCCGAGCTCGCTACGATCGCTAATTCATTACTTTTCTTTAATAAGTTTGCTACAGCTCTTTTTAACAAAAAATTTAATGGATTGATATTTATATGTTTTGATCTTGGTCCCCCCCGCGAAAACCAAAACCTGGCTACGCTCGTGGGTATATGTATGAGTCTAATATAATTGTATAAGTCTAGTAGTACAGTAAAATAGTCTTAAGGATGCTAAGAACATGTTTACATTTTGATCTTATTTCAATATCACAGCTCATCACGTGCAGTCAGTACTAAAAGACAAGCAAAAATGTATATAGAAATGTGTATGTAATGTATTTAGTTATAGTATTATAATTATAGTCATTGTGCACGTCTTATCTGCGTTTAATTTTCACATCTCTCTTTTGTAGGCCTACTGGAAGAGATTTCTTTTAGAGATAAGTAGTGCCTGTTGTGTCGTAACTAATCTGTACTTTCTGTATTTGTTATATTGTGTACAATAAACTGTTAAATAAATAAATAAAAATGGTCACTTATGCTAACTTACAATTTGAACCGAATTTGTAGCGTAGCCAAAAAGTATTATAGTGTAACTCTTGATTTCCTTCCCAGCCAAGGTTTGTAGTTATTGTACAGAAAATTTTCAACAAAAATAGTTAACTAAAGTTTTGATCATTTTCGCATGTGGCCAGTACAAAGCACATCAACGCATGCGCATATATTACTTCCCGCAATGGATTAAATAGTAAACAAACGTTTTGTCATAATGGGATCTCTCTATTAGAATTCTGTAACAGTTGCTTGATTTGGAACACTAGACTTGGAGGAAATTCTAATTTTCATTTTTTATCTTTTTTGTAAGAGAAGGCGCTTCAAAAATTAGTAAGGGCGACGTTTACCGCTTAAAAAGCGGACAACAAACGCGCTCGCATCGTGCACACGCACCGCGTAGCAACTGGACAGGGCCTCAAGTCCGCTAATTAGGTAATGACTCGATTGAATTGTAATTGGATTGCATTAGCAGGTGAATGGCAGTTTGACGCATTTTTGGTATTCTTATACTTATATTATAAGTAAATCCAGCCATTAGTAAATTATCGGACTTAAGGCCAAAAAACTTTTGGCGCCCACACGATGCGGTGACGATGCGGGTGTGACACGAATTAACACGATTAAGGATAACTCACGCTATACCGTACCGGGTCCGAGCCGAGTCTCGGCTGTACACCCTAACAGACTTGGTAACATCTTCGAATTTACACCCTTCTTGCCTACAACCTAGTCCTTCCTAATACCATAGTCCTTATACTTCACGCTATATTTTAGAGAAAATCTTTCCAGAATGTTTGATAAGGAGCTGTTACTGGGCGATGGAACGAGCCACAAAGTATGAAAGGCGGCCCCGCCCCCCATGTATTTCTTATAACTGACATGATCCGGAACGAAGTTATTCGACAGTTGATCGACATAGCACAGAAAAGCAAGCCAGCTGGGCTAGACACATTTATCGTAGAACTGATAACTAGTGGCTTGGACAACGACCTACGAAAAATAGCTATCAGTGATAGGATGCGCAGAACAGTAGTGGAGTGCTTCACGTGAAACTATGGTCTGCGGACCTATTTTTGAATCGCGTATGGTTTTCTATTTCAATTTTCGGCATGAAAATTTCTATATTTTGATGCATGTTGCTGATTATCCATATTTTTGAACCGTACAAAAATAGTGTCAGTGTGGTTTAAAAATATTTATTTTACTTTTCATGCCGAAAATGAAAATTGAAAACCGTTCGACTCTAGGCGAGCGGTTCCAAAATAGACCCCCTGATAGCTGAGAGAAGTATAAACTGACAAACATATTAACATCGTAATATCAGTAAGGATCATAATTATTAATACATATCTACGAATATGCATACACACACCTAAGCTAATCATAAGCAAGATCAGCATTCATGTGCATACTTAGATGTATGCTAAGTAGATACAAAGGGTAAGATTTATTAAATTCAAGTGACACAGGTGTGTAATTATCCAAGACACTGGGCGGGCAGAACACACCTGTGCAGGTCGTCCCATGTGCATTTTTATGACTACCCACGGAGCCATGCGCCGTAGTCTACCTGCGCCACAGTCACCTCATCAGCGACGGGTTTTGTTTAGTCTAACTATCACAATAGCCTATGATACAATGAACAACTGTGAAGAAATTTTCACGAGGAAAATATCGACGACATAGTACCAATACCTCCTTAGTTCCATTTTGGCGATTTTTTAATGTCAATCGACGCAGAATGCAATTTCGCACGTGCTGGCAAGACCCCTAAGTTTGATATTCGATTTTTCGTAACTTTAAACATTAATAGAATAGCTTTTAAAAAATAAACTTCTATAAAAATAAAAATGTGAAACAATATTTTCGTTTCTTGGAAAGTTGTAATTTTTTAGTTAGGAGATATTGGTACTTCGTCGTCGATATGCGTTTAAACACTGTTATTTTGTCATCCTCTGTTAACAGAATCATGGAGGTTAGATGGCAGTCGCTGCGCTGTAGTTACCTGATACCTATGCCAAACACTAGATTATGGTCCAGGCGGAAACCAGACCCTCGCGCGAGAGCTTAACCTGGACATTAACGCCAAGACGACCACTGTTGTTTTGGCATGTCCGATAACGTCATTCAACGGCCGGGTAACCCACATAGCACATAACAATGCACATAATTCCTTGCTCTTGGCATTTTTGTTAAATGCTAATAACTTAGTCATTTCAAAATGGTTTGCGGGTTTCTTTGCTATGAAATGCATTCACAATTCACAATACGATTTTACCACAAGATTTTTGTTGACGGTGCAGTACCAGTCAGTAACAGTTAGTGCAGGTGCAGTAACATACGTTGCAGTCCCCGTACGTATCTATCCGTGACGCGAATGCCGCGATCTTAGCATCCGCTGCAGGCGCATTATAACATTAGCCAATTTTTTTGCTAAATAGATGGCCTCTCATGAACTTCACTCGAAATTAGTGCTAGAGATGGGTGATACATATAGTATGTATGAAAACTCTATATTGCTTAATAAATTGCTTATAGTTTGGAGAATTCGTCGGCTGCGGATACTGCGGCAACTGTGGCACAGCCGGATGTACGGCGCTCTTCAAAGGCCGAACTACATGTCTACAGATACCTCAAAGGCCGGCACCACATCTCCTCCCCTTAGGTTGCAAAAAAAAACTAGCCAATGTACATTATTAGACAATAGATATCGCAGAACAATCTATTGATTTAAAACTTTAAATATTACGCAATGTAACATCCCACATTCGAGCAATAGGTCATATACAGGCCAGTGATTTACCATTGCGTACATCGTTAGGTGTCCACCCACCTGGCGATCAGCTTATCGTGAGCACGGTTGGCAATTAGTTATCGTCCCCTATTTCTGTATGACGGTAATCAGTTGCGAAGCGTGGCGGCCACATGCATGATAATTGCCTTGATTGTTGTTTGATGTTACAGATTTCGGCTCGCATATGACTAAATATGAAGCTGAAAGTAGACAAAATTACCTACTATATAAGATCAAGCCACTTTAGACATTTATCATAAAAACTGTTGTGACTTATTCGAAAGGTTCTTTCATTTGGAAAGGAAGTAAGCATTTCGCGACTTAAGATGGATGGATTTCCATACGAACTATTGGTAACCTTTTTTTACGTACGGTAATTTTTTTTATGTACCTACGTTTGTGCAACTGTAACAAAAATAATAATATAAAACAAAACCATGAAAAAAAAATCTTAAGATCACAAAACAACGCCATCTAGCGGCGAATTTTTTATTTTAATTGACTGCTTCATTTTACCTTGTACACTTTAAAAAAAATTACGAACAAAACTTAATATGGATGTCGACCCCCGTAAGTAAGTTACATTTAATATACCTATCTAATAACATTTGATAACCTACCTAAGTGGTTTCATCGGCGTATCTTGTTACCTACTTTCCTTTAAAAACCTATTAAAAAACCTACCCTTTAAAATAATATACGTCAACCAATCAAAACACCGAGACAAATGGGCAAGCGACGGCTAGACGGAAGCAGCAAAAAATTTGCCCCAAATTGAGCAAAAACATGCTTTATTGAGTATAAAGTTGAGCCCCGATGTTATCTCGCGTATTACTTACTTTCATACCCTATTCGAGACTGTTGCTTTCCAATGGCCGCTGGCCTTTAATTGGGTAGACTGGGGTTTACATGGAGCATCTTTTCTTATTTTGGATTTTTATTTTTATTTTACTTTATTTGGATATCTCAGAGCGTGCCAATCAGGAGACACAACAGTTAAAACAAACACATACAAGTACATATAGTGACAAGCTTAAGTTTTTACAAAGTTGTTGTAATAATTATTGAGTCTTACATCAATAAAAACTACTGTGATAATTTTCAAGAAGCACCTAATATAGCAATATAATATTTATTTGTTATGGTAAATAAGCGTAATATAATAATATATGAAATGATTAATCCAAGTCATAATATAAATTTCTTTTGAATGTGTTTGTTTATTGTTTTACAACAAAAATGTATTGTAATATATGTAATATATTACAGTACATTTTTGTAATATTGTATACCTATGTAATATTGCTGTTCACTCTACTTGTTCAAAAGCTAAAAAGCTAGTATTTTTCATAACTAAAAAAACAAAAAGAAACCAACGATACCCAAATAAGTTTTTCTCCACTCATTCAATAAAAATGTTGCCCAATGTAAGCCCAGTCCAATATTTTTTGTCTGCTCTGTTACTGATAATCATGTCACACGTTTTTTACCCGAAAACCACACAGGACAAAATGGCGTTACCATCAGATTATCTTGGGCTTGTGGTTGGATTATTACTTAATTTTTTAGAGCCCTCACCTACCTGTCGAATTTTCTAAGATTCCTGGGCAGATACGAAAACGGTTCTGAATATCTTTAACAAAGACCAACACAAGTTGACACGTAGACGCATAGTTATTACTCAACGAAGGGGGCCAACATACCCTATTGTAGCTATACAAATTAATAAAGCAAGCAAGCTTCTTAACCGGGTGAATACGTTGTTTATTATACTTATTAGAGATTTGTCGAAACACTTTAGTCTAACATGTTAAGATAAATATTCGTGTGACTTCACAATCTTTGCTTCTATTTGATATTTGTGGGTCTGTTTAATAGGTTGATAATTTTAAATTTACAAATAATAATAGAAGGCATCAAAATAAAAGCATCCGACATTTTTATTTTAATAATAAACATTTACTTTTCTTATTTAATGTTTCTTCTAATTAATTATGAGACAAAATCTCTAGACAATAACTGTCTACCAGTAGCCCTGTCAAGTTACAACCATTCCAAAAAAAACGAACCAAATACTCGCAAATTCTGCCACCGGTCCATCCATTTCTCACCACGCACCTCTTAAAGCCAACAAAAAGGCACCTACCAACAAAGTAGAAGCTCTTACTGGGCAGTTTACACTGAGTTATGGTTCAGATAACTATTTTACGGCGTCGTGGCCCCATAGCCATTCATCACAGGAGTTTGAGTGTTGTCTCCCAAAGGCGGACCACCAAGACATTAGAAAACGGTACGATACACCTACTTACTTAAACGATAATGGATCGCTAATGAATTGATTTTATTAAGGAATTATAGACGAAAACACTTATAATTATTCTGGTAAACTGATATTTTAGTCAACCGTGGGTAACGTGAACTTAAGACCATGTTTGCCAATGTTAAAGAAGAACTCCTGAAGTGATACAAAATATTGAATTCTGTACAAGGAATCGTGTTGGAGACATCAGCATAGGGTATATAGGGATATAAAATATTATCATCCTGATAATCTTGGCGTTAAATCCCGGATGCGCTCCCGACAGGCGGGGGCTCGGGGTCCGCCTTCCTGCTTTTCTTAGTCCACTTTTCTCAGTCTTCGGCATCCTCAGCGGTGAGCCCGTTTGCATGCATGTCACTCTTAACGACGTCCAGCCATCGCTTCTTGAGCCAGCCTCTTCTTCGAGTATATGGCGGGGACAGCATGGCCAGACCAGATGTATGTAATTTAAATAGAAGATATTATCATTAGGAAATTCGTATTCTTAGCCAAAGGGAGCGAAGATGCAAAAACTTATGCGAAGGATGTAGTTTAGTGCGTGCTGCCTGTAACGACATATGGAGCCGAAACATGGACACTAACCATGGGACTGGTCCATAAATTCACGATCGCTCAATGTGCGATCAAGGATACAATTCACAAAGAGGTTATCCGTCAGAGAACTAAAATCAACGATATCGAAGGAAAGGTCAGTGGGCTGAAGTGGAACTGGACCGAACTGATGGTCGTAAAGCTGGGGATGAAAGGGAGAAATGGCGCTCTTTGGGAAGGCCTACGTTTAGCAGTGGACGGTAATATTGTATTGATAGGATATCTATCGAATTAGGTGGAAGTTATTTTTTCAAGCCGACTAGAAGATATTTCCGTAATACACCAAAGTATACATAACGTACATGTAAAGTCTGATCAATCTAACAGTAGGTACTAGTATATAATTGTGTTAATATTACCCCCAGGTTTCACAATCGCTGCATTATCATCATCCCCAAAAGAACGCTAATGCACCTTATCCTCAGCTTGCCGCGTGCAGCCTTTACCTGCAAACTTACGTAAATCGTTATTCCAGCTGGCTTGAGGGCATCCTACACTACTCTTGCAGACTCAAAGTATTTGTCTGTATCCCACTGTACCGACTACCCATAAACATCAGTCGCGTCCAGCGAAGTTCATGTTTATTCGCAGAAATCTGCATCTCAAAACGCACTCGTCAAGCCCAAGGGCCGGCCACGGACCATAGTTTCCTACATTCTAATCAAACCGCCATCGCAAAAGGGCAGAATTGCTTTTTTAACGCTTTAAAAAGCGGCACAAAAGCGGCCTGCGACACCTTCACCCCTGTGAAATTGGCCGCCTTGCTCGTAAAGCGCGCGCCGAGTAAAAAGCCAATAAAATTCAATTGACACCCGTTAAACCTTGTAATGTATGAGCGAGCGAGGCATTTTCCCGTGTTAACATAAATTGTGTGGATGCCGACGTGGATGGCGTTAGACGCGACGCGCTGCGATTTATGGAGCTGCATAATGCTAAGGAGGGCGGCCGGTAATTAGACGGGCCTCGTGATCTCTTAGTTACCTCCTCGGCGAGCGTGAAGCTCTGGAACGCACCTGGAGGCCTCGTTTAATTGGAATAGTTCAATATTATGATTAAAGTATACTTGAGTACGTTACTATAGTACCTATTTTAAGTTTTGTTTATCGATAATAATAGTAATAATTATCTAAACAAGGCTATTAGAGGTATAATGACAGTGTTTGACGTAAACTGAGAAGGAACTGTTGCAATAATAATTGGGTGGAGAAATTATGGGCGTTGAAAAACCATTTACTTTTTTTTTTTTTTTTTTATGTTATACGGCAGACAAACAGGCAAGCGGGCCACCTGATGGAAAGTGGTCACCGCCGCCTATGGACATCAGCATCACCAGGGGAGTCACTGATGCGTTGCCCGCCTCTGAAGAGACCTCTAATATACCTCTTGAACGATCCCATGTCATAGTCCAAAGGAAACACTGTGGCTGGGAGCTCATTCCACATCCGAATCGTACGAGCGAGAAACGTTCTTTCGAACCTTCGCGTCGTGACCAACAGAGTACTATTAGATACCTACATCTTAATTATATATTAACGACTGAACTTAAAATTAAAGTACATATTAATGAAACTCTAAATATAGATATAGCTGCAGGGAGTTCCAACCAACGAGGTTCTAAACTCCCTTCAGCTTTGTGTGGGCCAGCTAAAGTGTTCAATTTACACTTGCTTTATACAGTGTATCTCTTGAGGAATGACAAATAAACCGTGCGTAAAATTTCTCCAATCTCCTGTCCACTATGCACCCTATAATGACCCTACGCTCCGTCAAACTGCTATAGAAAATAGCTATTTTAGCCTACCTAGGCCGTTAAGGTAATTCTTTACAACCCACTCACGGCAATATATTACATGTAAGTTTTATAATTTTAGCAACCGAATGGCTCCCGACACCGTTGGCCGTCACACATTGTTGTACGGTGTGTAGAAAACTTTACAATCGAAAATGTTGGGCGTAAAATAAGTAAGGTTATTGTGCTATCACTGCTAGGTGCCCATCCAGGCTATATCGACTATTTATATGTACATTCATAATGCCGATACTCTTACGGTGAGGGTAAACATCGTGATGAAACTTGCATATTCAGGCAACTGAATTTGTAACCATGATCCAATCCGGTCAGGTTCCCTGGTAGCAGGGTCACGGAGGTCAGATGGCAGTCACTGCACTGTAATTACGTGACCTGCCAAATCCGGGATCATGGTCAAGGCGGACCCCTGGGCCTCGTGCGCAAGAGCACAAGCGGTATATTAACGCCAAGATGATTTTTTTTATTACACTATCACTGCTAGATGTCCATCCAGGATCACCACAGCGCAAACTATCTATGATGTCCTGTGGTGTTCAGATAAAAGCGGCTGCGGATACATATAAGGGTTTTATTGGGTAGGTTCCATTTTCGGGCAATCCCAGAGGTCCACGTCATTCCCCCGGATGACGCGGTATATTTCGAAGATTTTCCCTCTTAAAAAAACAATGTACATTCATAAATAAGCGATCCATTACATTAATAAGCGATGAGCAATTATTTATAATAAGAATAACTTCACGAAACAAAACCACGACCATGAGCTATGGACCACTGTATAACGACTTAATTTTATGAACGGTCAAAAAACTAATTGCGAAATTAATACTATTGTTTGGAGGAGCTACAGGCCAAATGGGTACAATTAGTTTTGGTTAAAATAATATGTCGAAATGTTTTTATTTTTATGTAGATATATTTCTTTTACACAAACATGTTATATGCCCTTCGTACAGTGCAGCCTGTATAATAAGATAGAAAGTAAACAATAAAAGTAGCCCAGTGTGGGTGTTCCAGCCGTAGCTTTTGTTTTACGGTTACTAACGTTTTTATTAAGGTTAAAGCCATAATGTGTCTACGCATTCGATCTTTTTAAGTTTATTAGTTTCTGTGGAAAATGTAGTGGTTCCAATGTGTCACCATTAAGATGCGTTTAATTTTAAGTGCCAGTATGATGGCTCAAATTCAGTGAGTGTTTCAAACAAAGACATTGACGACTGCGTGTAATAAATATATTTTACTTACCTTACTTCTAGAACATGTTATAACAATAATATTAAAATAGTTTGTGTGACATTGATAAATAAGTACATAATTTTTTTTACACTGATTAGTTACGTTTCTTTTTGGCAAAACAAAACTAAAAGCAAAATAAATAATTTACCAAATTTGTTGGTCCAACAACTAATTGCTCATTTTCAAACATTGCAATTATAAAATCAATGTTTCTATACTCTACAACCGCAAAAAGCTCACCTGACAACCCAATAAAACCGAAACAAACACCGGGAAAGAATTTGGGCATATCTCAAGGAAGGCAGCTCAATCGTTGAATGGAGTGCGTTATTTATTGGTATAGATTATCGCTACAAATCACGCGAGCGCCGACCGATTGCTCGGAATCACTCGGTGTAACCTGAGAACTCCCTTCGCGGTGATTGGGCGAATAAATATATTTCCCGTATCCTGTTTATCTGGTCCGGGGTGTTAATAAAAATGTAGGGGAGGCCCGACCAAATGGGTGTCCGAACAAAAAATGTTCCGTGTCCCGTCTAAATTTAATTATGGTGACTAATTGCCAGTTCCGTGTGTTTGTGTGGCCCAAATTTGCATAAAGGGTTGCGATAGTGATAACTCAACAACGCTTTTAGTTTTAGTTATGTGGACCTTTTCATTCAAATTTGAATAACAGTGAGAACTAATTATCGTTGCATTATGGTAGTTTATAATGTGTATTTTAAATAACATGTAAAAATACCAAACATTTTAAAAATTATGTATTTATGAAAGTGTTTGCTACTTCGTTAAATATTTGAAAATCTTTATACGCCAAATAACTATAAAATTACATTATACGAGTATTATATTATACGAGTAGGCCGTAAATCCCCACTATCCCCCGATGGCGTGAATGGGCTTGTGGTCCGGGTGGCCAGCGTCCGTCGCACTATCGTTCCCAATAAATTAGAAGCCGTTAATACAAGCCTCGCCCTTACAGAAGACTCGTCGTGTCAACTCCTCACTAATGTACTGCCCCGATAAAGCGTTCAAGAACGAGTATGTGCGACCTCACCAGTATTCCCCGGTCTCCCCTTTCCTTGTGTGTGTCTTCGAACGCAGAGGTCATTGATTTTTGGACATTCTCAAAGGGACATTCAGCATTTTGAACGCCAATTTCGATGGCCCTTTTATCGTTAGTTTGGGCTGCACTGTCACATGGCTCGTTTGTGTAAAGTAAATTCTTGCGTACTTTATTGTTGACGACGACTCAGTAATTGATTTAGTGTTACGATTTATGGGTTTATAAATACATTGAGTTGTTTTTTTTCTTCGGATTATTGCGTCGTGTCGTGTCGTGTCGAAAAGCTTCGTATACGAGTAATTCGAGGGATTACGAATTCGCCACGAATTTATTATGACCTCTTTGAGGTGCTGTTGAGTCACTTTGTAAATGATATGGGTTATAATTGTTTTACATTCGGCCTATCTTTCTACCAAGTTGCAGGTATATCAAGTTGTTCAATTGATATACCTGTTAAGAATACCTATAACATAATATCAATGCTTCCAGTACAAAAATCAGATAACTGATGTGTCTGTGTTCCCTCTAGTCATGTTTAACACTCTTAGGCATACGAAAAAAGAAAAAAGTGTTTTTCATTAGGTATAGTCAAATGTACTCGTATTATCTACCGGTATAGTAAGGACCTTTAACCGATAGTAGGATTCTGTCAGGCATTGCAAAAACAGTAGCCAGTACAATTACAGGCAAGTGGCATATCATATTAATCCTCATAGTACCTACATGTTTTCTTACAAAGGCGACATTTAGTGGACTTTCCATAGAGTGGGATGTTGCTACTGGAAACTGCTAAGTTGTCACTGAGTACCTAGTATATGAAAAAATCTTTTCGCCCTCATCCACATCCTATATATCCACTCGTTTCTCGATTACAAGTTGAACAAACATTGATCTTCCATCGTCCTCTTTGTTATGAAATCGATTACGTCCACCGCGATGGTTGATCCAAGCCCGACAGGGAGTTGGATGGTTAGCGCGATTTGTCGCCGCGATCTTGTCGCGATAGTGCGCGACTAGCGTTGACTGGCTGCGTGTGCGCAGGACGGCGGTATGTGGAAGATCGCAGGATGTTTTATTGCCTAGGGAGGTAAGTACATGGGCAGATGGTTGAGCCACGTGATGGTAAGCGGCCACTGTAGTTCAGGACATCAGCAACCTTAGAAGAGTGGATGCTGACCTAACCTAACCTAACTCACATCCCCACCCACATCCTAAATAAAACCTATCATGGCCAAACTCCTATCCACTTGTAACTTGATTACTCGTTGAACTAACTTCGATCTTCCATCATAATCACGTTTTGTTGCCTAAGGAGGAGGTCGGTCCACAGTGATGGAAAACGGGCAAAGTAGTCTAGGACATCAGCAAGCTAAGGGGAGCGGATGCGGTGCCGGCATAAATAAGTGGACATGACTCTGAAGAACATAAAGTTTGTTTTTTATTTAATTCATTGTTAGTTATAGTGTTGGTTTAGCTAGTTAATGATAGTACAAAATATTGTGAATAGTATGAAATATAAGTTGAAAAATGTTTAGGTAACCTAATAAAATTGGTATAATTAAATATTGGTAATTGTGAACGTTGGTTATACTTGGTGACTTTTTAAAAGTGTAATGTGAAGTGCTTACTACCTAGTGCCTACTTATCTCAAGATTCCATTCTTTGTGAGTACCTTATTTATGTTCTGTGCGATGCGAATGTTTAAATTAATACCTACTTACCTGTATTGTATTCTCGTGTAAGTGACTAATTATGTCTTTAATGAGAACAAATGATCTTTAAACCTAACCTAACGAACCGCTTTGCAAAATCACGACTTGCCGTATCAAGCGAATTAGGTATAAAAGAAACTCATACAATGTGAATTTTAACGAGTACTGCTGCTAATTATCCCCTTAAATACATAATTTCCATAACCAAATAAGACAAGTCAGTCTAGACAGATTTTACCTAAACCTACCCCTATTTTACACACAACTGCACATTTCTGCATAACGCCCTCACCGTCATACAAAAAGTGCAATACCACGACTCTTGTTAAGCCACGTACAGTCTGCAAGCGACATCGAGGGAGGTAATCGATGCGACGTAACGATGGCCGCTCAATAATCGAAACATGTTGCGACTCGTAAGTATGCGATTAAAAAAGTAAGTATAAAGGTGTAGCCGCTATTTCTGTACAGATCGTAGAAGCAGTGAAATGAAAATATATTGAAGAAACCCGCACATACAGGCGACTGAATGTGTAACCATGATCTAATCTGATCAGGTTCCCCTGTTAATAAGGTCACGGAGGTCAGGTGGCAGTCGCTCTACTGTAATAACCTCATTTGTCAAATCCTGGTTCATGGTCAAGGCAGAGGCAGACGCCGGCCCTCGCGCGCGAGAGCACAATTACATGGATTCCAAGATTATTGATTACTCGTTTATCGGTTGCAAAATGCAACAACTCTCAATTACAAAGTTTCGCCAGGTTCTCCAGTCATCGTCACCATCATCTTGGCGTGTAGGTCACAATTGTGCTCCCGCGCACAATAGACCGGGACGGACCTTGATTACCATGTTCCAGAATTTGGTAGATCAGGTAATTACAGTGGAGAGACTGTCATCTGAGCTCCGTGACCCTGCTACCAGGGGAACCCAGATTAAATCATGGTTACACATTCAGACGCCTGAATGTGCAGGTTTCATCACAATGTAAAGAGGTAGGGCATAGCGGGGTATCCCGTTCGTATTGGAGCCGCCCGACTGGGGAAGTACCTCCACCTTACAGAATACCGCAGCTAAACAATACTCTTTTAAATAGTATTGTGTTTCTACCGGTAAGGTCTCCAGTGCTCCATGTGGTGGGGATTTAGAGAACCATGGCTTTGGCATGATATTTGCCTTTTTGCTGTCAGAGCAACGTGTTATAGAGGTGGGCAACGCATTGGCGATACTCTTGGTGCTCCTAATGGTCTATATGCAGTTGTGACCACTATCCATCAGGTGGCCCGCTTGCCTGTTTGTTTACCGTATGATATAAAATGTTTTCCTTCCCGTAAGAGCAACAGTTAGCATTTAACTAGTTTACATAACTCAGAAAAGAGTCATTGGTCCATGGCCGCAGTGGGATTCGAACCCGGTACCTCTCACTTACGAGTCGGATACCTTAACGACCCGGCCACCGACTGTCCGGTGTGTGTGTAATTTGTGGTAATATAAAGTAAATGTGAAAGTTTGTAAGAATGGATAAATGTTTGAGTGTTTGGTTACAGCGTCACGCAAAAACTTCCGAACGGATTCCCATGAAATTTGGCAGTAGTTAATATAGATTATATCGCTCAGAATAATAATATAATATAATATAATCATAATAATATATTTATTTTCAGAATTAATAATTCATAGAATTTTAGTAAAAGTGGGTTAGTTGACAATTTAATAAATTTTTATTTTAGTACTATTAGTATAAATTTAATTTGATTATTTTTTAGATCCAATGGCTATTTTCATCCAATAGGTTTGGATCGGACAGTCCAATCTCTCCGCAATTGTCATCAGGATGCTGTTGCGACTACTCCTGAAGCGCTGCAGCAACGACGCGGCTTTCTTGCACATTATTGCATAACACATTGGTACATAACATACATAACATATTGAATAAAACATTGGTTATAATTTATTCCGAAATTCAATGTGATTCCCGCAGGAACGGACATGGAACACTTTAAAACAATTTCACGCTGACAAAATCACGAGTAAAATGTAGTCGACTAATATAGACACACTATCTCCATGATACCCGAACCGATAGCGTCGATATATCACACCGCCGACTCATCACATCCGACATTGTAACAGCACAAAGCCAGAGCCACGAATCGACAAAGTGATAAAGCTATTGGCCACTTACACAACAATGTCAGTCTCCCAACATAAATAACATTGACGAGGTCGGGAAACATAATCTGCAGTGTTCACACCATCGTAAAAACCACTCATACTCGGTAATATTCAATCCACGAGCGGTGTTTACTGTCGGTAGATACTGGTACAATATACACAGTATTATGATCTTCCAATTCGCATTGTAATAGTGTAGGGGTGGTCAAGTTTTGTTTTCTATTTGTATCGGTTCAAGTTTGTTGTTTTGTATAGGTGAGGACAAATTACGTCATCTCTTTGACAACTTTAAAGGAACCTCTATACGAAATCCTAGAACCTACTACCCATAATAATAAATTGGCTAGCTTATCCTCGCGATAAGCGATCTTCACGTAGGAACACTCGAAGAAACTTAAAGCTACACAGAGGCTCTAACGTCGTTTTGTATACAGTCCCTGTGTACCCTTAGGCCGAGGCGGCATTACTTAATTGCTTGACGACGGTTTTGTAAATTTGTTCGACAAGTACAACCGATATTCGATAAGCAAATCACTACTAAACTGGTTGGGCCCTCGTAAGCTGTTTTTGAAAACAACAGAGCTTTAATTTTATTGATGGACATACCAAATAATAGCATAAACAAAATCCTCAAAATAATATAATTATTTTTCCTTAATTTTATCCTCGCCCTGATTACGAATTAACCCAAAAAGCTTCTGATAATTTAGCAGGTCAATAATTACGTTCAGTTCAGTATTGAATTTATGTGCCGCAACTTTGTTCCTAGAAGAACCCGGTGATTATGAGCGCATATAAATATTAGTTTCTCCCCACAGCCCTATAATTTTGAAACGTAATAAAGTGAACATTAAGAATTTTAGCAAGCAATTACTCATTATGTGATTATGAGCCTTAAGATAAAGCCACAAAATTGTTGTATTAAAATAAACATGACAAGGCATTTGAATATGATTTACAAGTAAGAGGCCTGAGGAGCCCGTACGAGTTGGTACCACCGTATTTCTGGGGTCGAGCATGGGTTGCATTGTTGTAGAAAGAAGTAAACCGGTTATTATAAAGCAATCTAATACTATAAACCTAGGCACTCGAACATCAGGACTAGCTTTATCCATCTTACATCTACTTAAACCTTCACATCTTCAAACCTTCATATATATTTCATTTGAGAACTTGTTTATCATCAGGTACAGCTTTGACAGATTCAACAACTCTTTTTTATGTCAACACGGTAATGGATGTATGATAGTAGAACCCTCATTTTCGGCAAACTCTTTTTTGCGAAGCTATCTAAGAACAAAGGGCAGAAAAAAGTTACAAGAAACTACCAATATTAGTAAAATTTCTAGATAAGACATCCGAATTCTTACCTCCACGCCAAAATGGTGGCTACAGTAAACATTCCGTCAACATCAACTCCTCGCTCCACTTCCCACAATCCCCGTGCTATAAATCAATATCGGAGCAAACAATTCTACTTGATTGATAGGTGGGCATCACAAGCGATCGGTGTTAAGTAGTCAATCGGGGTAATTACAGACAACGGCCCGACCAGCTTGGTGTTTTGACGGGCACACAATAGAGATAGCTGATGGGTTGTATTAGATAGTGAGACTGGGTTTTACTGCGAGTTTGTCCACGGAAAAACTACAGGAACGTAGTAAATGCGGAATGGGGCTATGTTTGTGACGTTTTCTAAGCTAAAGAGCTTACAGTAGAAATGGTTCGATGACTTCCGTTCACATTCTGTCTTAAAATTTGGTGAGGATATAGTCCACCTTCTATAATTAAAGAAAGTTTATTTATTAATAGGATATTTTAATCTGTGATTTTGATATTGCACTTTCTCTCTACAATTCGAAAATATAATATTTGTTTTAAATAACTTGTTGTTATTTTAAATCACTAATGGGGCAAACAAGCTTACGGCCTGCCTGATGGTAAGCAGTCACTGTAGCCTATAGACGTTTGCAATACCAGGGGCATCACCCACGCGTTGCTGACCCCGTAAATACCTTTTCACCCGTTTCTTGAAGAATGTTGTTACAAAAGTGTAGCATTTGATCCCACAACACCAGTGACCTCTAAACACTGAACAGACAGTGTGAAGTCAAATTTGTGGGTTAGATAAATTGGCTCTGCTTGCTCTGTACTCAACAATAGCTGAGGCTTGAGACATCAGCGTAAAACGCGTAACCTTTGCCTAATGCACTGCCTGTCCGCGTTTGATAGTCATACGCCCAAAACTAGTAATTAACACGTGACTTACAGACCGCTCCCACGATCCCTCTAGACTATCAGTCTAGCACCGATATAGCCGCGTCGTGTCCGCAGAGCAGAATATGACAACAATTATACGCATTTGACAAAGATAGGGTAGGTGTAGGGTAGATGTAGGGTAGGTGAAGGTTAATTTTAGGGTAGTTATAGGGTAGGCGTAGTAAGGTGTAAGGAAGCTCTAGGCTTGGTGTAGGCTAGTCATAGTGTAGGGTACGGGTGGAACAACACGTGAACGAAGTTGCACCGGGCCCACTAGTTTAATATAAATAATATAGCGACCGACGATTCGACCGAAGATACAGCGTGCGTCTAGAAACTTGTTAGGTATAGAAACCTATACAGTCTACTTAAACAAGACAATAGTTATTTCTGTTAAGAATTTTCAAAACTGGGATTTCCAACGGCTCGCCAACCGTAAAGAATTAGGTAATACCCTGCACTAATGTAAAGAGGGCTCGTCTACCAGCTGACTGTTATGACCTGTTGATGTGGATACATGATGCTCTGTGCCCAACAAGACAATAGCTAAGACTTAGTAGGGTAAAGCGTAACCTTTGGCTAATGCACCGCCTGTCCGCGAGTGATAGCCATACGCCCAAAACCTGTAATTAACCCGTGATTAAACGCCGATATTGTGTTGCAGACGGCTCCCACGATCTTTCGGTGCATTCCCGCTTGGTCCGTCTGTGGTAGCGGTTTGGAAATATTTCGACAACCTTAGTGGTTCAGGTGGTTAACTTGCCTGTTTGCCCGGGAGAGTTCGATTCCCGGCCGAGCAGAAATTGAAATGATGAATTTTAATTTCTGTTACGGGTCTGTTTGACTGTTTCTGGGTGTTATATGTATAATAAGTATGTATTTAAAAGTATATAAGTAGTTTATCAGTTATCAATAGCACCCATAACACAAGCTTTGCTTACTTTGGGGCTAGATTGCGCTGTGTGAATTGTCCAAGCATTTTTATTTAGTATGTGGATCATTTGGCAAATCAGGTAATTACAGTATAGCGACTGCCAATTGACCTCCGGGACCCTGTTGACAGAGTAACTTGACCAGATTAAATAATGGTTACGCATTCAGTCACCTAATGTGCGGGTTCCTTCACGATGTTTTCTCTCAACTTCATCGGCAGCATCGACTAATGTACGTAACTCAGAAAGTGGGTATCAAACTAGTCGCTTACAAGTCGGACCCACTAGCCATTAGGCCACGGACAGACGCTCTAATTTTCAATGCAATGTGCTACGATAAAAAGCTTAAGAAAATGTAATCATGCGATCACAATATCATTAATTTGAATATGGTTGTTCGATTACATTTATTGCATAAATAAATGGAACAAGAGATTTTCGTTTTCATGACTTGGAGACAGACGTAGACTACATGGACTATTCAATAGAACTACATATATGAATTGGTTAGGTCGGATAACTTCGCTCAAACATATTTATATAAAATTGTAATAATATGGAGCAGCATGGTCGCTTTAATGTTATCAAGCTCCCTAAATAGAGAAAATGTAATGAAACAAAATAACCATTAAGGTATCCTATTTTCATTGTACTCTTCAGAACGTTATTCCTTATATTTTTTTCAACAGACAGTGAAAAATATATATAAATATATCATATAAATGGCTAAAATAAATGAATAAATAATAAGCTTCGTTAGATTGAACGGGAATAAACCATGGTCCTGACCATACTGTTCTCAGAAGTCACATCTTACGTTTACGGCTAAAAGGTTTTAGATTAGATAATTATATGTAATAGTCGTAGAGCGATAGCGCCGCTCTTTTAATTTGTAAGAGTTACTCTTTGCAACAATAGAAATTATAAAAGTTATGAGTTGTTTTGGGCATCGACACAAGAAGATTCAGGCGCTGTCCTAATTGTTGTGTGACAGGCGTTTTAAAGGTCTCCTATTGGTCGGGCGACGTCCGTCGTACGACCATGGTCGCACGACCGTTGCCAATTAGGACAACGACTGTGATCATCAATGTATTTTCTTTAAACACTTTCGTTTTAAAGCGAGAAAGACAGAAAACTGGACCGTAACGAAAAGATCTATATCGGATTACCTTAATGACTGCAAAAGTCGAACCACGTGACCCGCCAAGTCTCTTCTTATTTGACACTAGCTATACACATGCCTAAATTCAGTAACTAAATGCAGAAACAAAAAGCGTGAGAGCAAATCAAAGTGGAATGTTTTGCTCATATAATAAGGTCCATTTCTGTATCACTTATATTAAGTCACGCGTCGCTCCGCTTTTAAAAAATCCGAGATACAAAAATGGACCTTATTCTGTAAGCAATACATTCCACTTTGATATGCTCTCACGCTTTTTGTTTCTGAATTTAGGCATATACAATAAGCGCATAACAAGTGATAGTGTAGTAATTGGATCCATATAAAAATAGGTGTAAATTGGACTATATTTGATTGCCCATGCCTCAGCTCGTGCAAAAGCCAGCAAAAACTAACAAATCACGGCTATAGTCGGAAAGAGAGCGCCATGGGCCACACGTGGGAACTCCAATTTCCGGTGCTGAGCGAACTTGGCGGTTCAAGAGCGTCTCAAAGCTGCCAAGGTACGCTTACTAAACGACACCTACTCCGCATGCACAACTACCGCTGCCGCCGACCCCAAGAACATACACGTTTCACGTCAAAACCAACGGCAGTATGTTCCGACACAGCTCCACCCGATTTTTTACTATTTCTACACTTACCTGCATGGACCACTTATCTTCTCATATCTATGACCAGAGGTAGCAATACACAAAAGGACCAATTGTGTAGTTTGTAGATGTATCCAGTGATTAAGCAGTAGCTTGCCGATTGCTTTTACTTTGGTGATGGGCAATTTTGTTGTCAAATATGAATTCCGAGGCGTCACGTTTTTTGTTCGATATCTAAGTGATGCTTCTCCTTTCACACATTGAATGGATGTGATATGGTGATCTTGAGAAAGTTATATATTATATAGAAGCATCAAAGCGTATTTCGAATAATCTTATAATTAGGTAGAGATTTAGGGCAATAATTTGAATGATTGTAAATGTTGTAAAGTATTGAAGTACACCTAACAGTTTGTAGGTAGATTGGTATAGGAAGAGTGAGACTTTTTCATACAGCACATTTGAGCTTAATTCATAACCTAAAAATAGAGTAGGTTCAAGGATAAATGAACAAAAAGTAGAAGAAATGCAAGAATGATAAATCTATTCATTAAGTTCCAAACACAGCATTCTACAAACGAGCAAAATGTTTCATCTGCATGAATTACTAGCTGGCCAGCAGCGACTTCATTCGCTTGTTGTCCTAAACCTTCCTCTTGAATCACTCTTGTCTATTGTTGAAAACTGCATTAAATTCCGTTGCGTAATTAAAAGATCTAAGCGTACATACATACATACCTTCAGAGGGATAGCGGGATGCGACTTTGTTTCATACTATGTATATAGATTATAATAAGTATATTATATATTCTATATTGATAGAGCAGAGCAATGTATAGGCCATAGATAGGCTACTGAAGAAAGACGCAGATCAATTATATTTTGTAATTCTGTAATTTTCTAACCCAACTCAGATTTTTTAGAAACAAGATATTCCATTAAAGAAATGAATTATCATCCTCAAAACGCTGCCTCAAACAAATGAGCAATTAGCAAAGACCGAGCTAATGAAAGTTAGGAGGAGTTTACATTGTTAGGGCTACCTTTTCGACAACCTTGGCCTTTGCTTTGGGCATTTCTGTTGCCTGCAACCTAAATGCACGAATCGTAGATTTTATTGGCGACAGTTACCGCTTACGATCAGGGCCTCAAGTCCGCTATTATTAGTTAAATCACAATTCGATTGTGATTCGATTACTAGTGGATTACAACTCGAAACAAATTGGGTATTCTGCAAAAACTTGTGAGCTTGTAAAGCGTAATTAAGTTTAAATCGAATCAACTCTCAATCGACACTCTCCTTGCCTTCTAAAATCTACCTACCAAGATACTGGACAAATGAATATGTTTTCACGATTAATTTGCTGTAATTAATTTAATTTTCCGTTTATTTTTATTTTACATAATTTAATTTTAACATTTGATTGGTGTTTTAATAGTAGCAGAATACGAAAACTTCTCAAACTGCAATTGTGCTACGATTGCGAGTAGAAGCTATATTATTCCGGAGTGACATGGGCTACTTTTATCCTAGAAAAATAATACTGTACCACGTGATAACTGAATATTTACAGAGACCCGAACTGCGTTCTGATAAAAACTGCAGGAGACTACTAATGATAACATATGTCAACATCATCCCATTTCTAGACTAAAGCCACCTCCATTTCTTGAGGATTTACCCACAGTCTTAAATGGCATTCAGGTTTGATACTTTTTTTATAACAGAGGAACGCAAACGTGCAAGCGGGTCGCCTGACGGAAAATAAGCATCGCCTCCCATAGATATCTACAAACACACCATAGTCGAAAACTTTAATTTTTAAAGGCAATACTATATTTTCCAAGAAATCAGTAATTGAAATGATGAATTATAATTTCTGTTACGGGTCTGGGTATAGTATGTATAATAAGTATGTATTAAAAAAGTATATAAGTATCAGTTATCTGACACCCATAACAAAAGTTTTGCTTTATTTTGGGGCTAGATGGCGCTGTGTGAATTTGTCCAAGCACATTTATATATTTCAAGCTACAAAAATACAACAGTCACATATCAAACCCTTACTTCTCCCCGCTCAGGTCTTAACTCGAAACAAATTAGCAATTATACCGACGATCGGTTCAAATTAAAGTAAGGCTGCGGCCATAATGACGCATCGCATCGCATGCGCAGCTTCTGTTGCCTTTTTGCGCGTAAGGTGCAGCGCAAGCCGATAATGTATCGATACGCATCTAAAGTGGAATTTGTTGTACGGGGTGTTCTATATTTGTCTTCTTCTTCTTCTTCGACGAGTCAATTTTCGTATACCCTTGATATGGCTTGCCAGTAGTGGGTCACGGCAACGGCATATTTGTGAGACATGTCTATATTTGTGAGACACAACGATATTCATGTAGTTTTTGTGTAGAGCTGTCAAAGTTTTGTGTATTGTCTGGTCAGAAGCAGGCTGAGTGGCATTAGGATGTCTCGTATTGGTTACGTAACCAGTTGGGTGTTCTCTATTATTATTATTATTGCACTAGTAGACCCGGCGCGACTTTACCCTTACTTACAAGATTTTTCTTGCTTATAAACCTTCCTCTTGAGTCACTCTATCTATTGTTGAAAACCTCATTAAAATCCGTTGCATAGTTCCAAAATTATATGCGTGCATAAATACTAATACTACATGAAAAGATACATAGGAACACACGGCGGGAAACGACTTTATTTTATAATGTTTAGATTTAAAAAGTGAATATCTGTCACTTACACACATATTTAAACCGACCACGGCATCTTAGCATCACGCTGTACGCAGATGTTACTCAAGAAAACCCTCGGAGGCTGTCAAAAAGACGTAGTGGCAGCGTCAATCAAGTAGCCGGTGTCAGTCTCGATATACCCGCTTTAGCCTTTGCCGTAGTCGGGTAAAAAAAGCCCGACCAATTATGGCAAGTTGGCCCCTAATGGGTTTTGCATGTACGCTGATTGAAGAAAAGTATTACGTTTCTGTGATGTTTTTGCATCAGCCTATCTATGATAGATGAGTTGAGTATTTGTCTGCTTATAATGTTATGGATCGATATTATTTGTTAGTTGGTATTGATTTCTTAGTTAGGGTACCAACTAATTTAACGTGTTTTAGAAGATTCAGTATCGAAAATATTGTTGGTTTCTTATTTATTATAAGCTGTCTGTGGATACTTCGTTCGATTATTTAATTAGGAACTAGTATACCCGATAAAAAAGGATCGCTGTCCCCGAAAAAATAACTTTAAATTTTTCCGGATTTTCTTGATTTCCGGAGTATATAATAGTTGCTCTTTCCAATCTTCATTTCCTTAAGAGCCCATACAGATGTACGTGATTGCTGCACCATTTGTCCCAAATGTTGCAATTTTGGTTTATATATTAATGACAGAAAGCCTATTAAATGATTTGTAAACAAACGCGCAGCGCTCACATCGCGCCCGCACAGTCGTCGCGTCACGCCCGCTTTGTCACCGCGTCACCGTTCGCGCCAATAGGTATGGTAGACTGTGCGATTCCTGTTCGGGCGCTACGCGATGACTAGGCGGACGCGACGCGTACGCGATTTACAAGCGGCGACACATAACATGCTTAAAATAATTAGGTAAATTACCAATACAAATCGATACGGAAATAACAAAATTATTTGTGAAGTACAAATGGATATTTAAATTTTAAAGTTCGATTAGACTCATTCATAAAGAAAACGTGACTTCCTGTGAACAAATATATTTTTATTGATTTCAAGGGACATTAGAATTAAGGAACTGATTCGTATCGATTCATTCCGTGCATCATTTCTCTCCGGAACTAAATAGAGGCTCATTGAAATCAAATAAAGTATTGGTTCTTCCTAGATATTTAAATCTAATACCAATTTAAAACTGGCTTGTTCTATTGTGTTTTGTGTGTTCTTGCCGACTTCCTATGTTCCGTATTTTGAGAGTGTATACATGTGTACTGTAGGTACTGTAGGTATTGTGGTAGTACATTTTTTTTTATACCACTAAGGTGGCAAACAAGCTTGCGGCCTGCCTGATGGTAAGCAGTCACCGCAGCCTATGGAAGTTTGCAATACCAGGGGCATCACCCACCCGTAAAAACCTATAAACCCCTTTCTTGAAGAACTCCATCTTGTACTCTCCAGGGAAAACCATTCCAGGACCTATTTGTCATTTGTAAGATTATAAGTTGAAATCAGAAAAATGTTGACAACAAAGTTACGTAATTAGGTAACTGACCGCCGCGACCGTGATAAGGATATGCATTAACGTTTTCTATTACACAAGTACTTCATCATCATCATCATGATTTGAGATAAAATCGAGTTCAAAAGTTACGTTTTGTTGAGGATGATTGATGAAAAAAGAAGGGACCAGTCAAACTCGAAAATCATCTTTGTATTATTTGTGCATAAAAATAGTCAATCAGCATTAATTATACGTACCTACCTGAATACTCTAAAAATTATAATAGCTCGATCTAAAAGAAATCCAACACAAAAATTACTTCGGCCATAATTCCCTATAATTGCATTTCTTGAAACCAAAACAGTTACCACCTATTATTATGTAAGCTGCACAAAATATGTAATTAAAATTGTCCGTCTGTCTGTCAAAACGTCCTTCGGTGGCCGCGGGATGAGAGCACTGACAACCGATTGTAATAGAACCTATTATTATAATTTTTACTGTGCGGATAACATCTACCCCAGTGAAAGGTGCAATGTCAAAAAGTACAGTTAATTACTAGGTAGGATATTTGAGAGTATTTTGGCGTGTTATTCGAAGACTGAGGTTAATCACGGGTGTTTGTTTTGGTATCAACAGGGCCTCGAGTCCGCCAATTTACTTGAAACGATCGAATCGTATTTGGATCACAATAGCAGCTCAACGGCAGTTTTAATTGTAGCACAATACCAATAACGCGTAAAACTGCCATTGAGCTGTGATTGTGATGCGATTACAATTCGATCGGGCCTTTAGTAACAGTAGCAGAATAGCAAAAAGTATCATACTGCAATTGAGGTACGATTGCGTTCCAATTACAATGTGATGAAATGATCAAAGATTGAATTGGATCCAGGTTGGATCACGGATACACATTCCGTCGCCTGAATGTGCAGGTTATATTACGATGTCTTCCCTCACCGTAACAACATCGGTTAGCATATATATATAACTCAGAAAAGAGTTACTGCTACATGGCCCCAGTGGGTTTCACACTCGGTACCTCTCGCTTGCGAGTCGCTACCATAACCACTCGGCCACCGACGCTCCTATATACGCAATTCGTAATTGTATTTTACGATCTATATATTTTCTCTATCGATCTATTGATGCAATAACCCTTTATGGCACCCGGCGTTTTAACCCTAATACGGGCCCGTGGCAAATCCCACAATGGGAGCCGGTGATTTGGTGTAATACCAATTTCCTTATTACGTACGCCGACGCTTGTGGCCCGCTTGCACGAGGCTAGTTCTACAGGCCAGTCGGTAATTTATTTCACAATTTTACATCATTTAAATTATATTTTATAAAGGTGTAAGGTTATGAAGTTGTAATGTTAATAATCGAGGGCGTCGGTGGCCGAGCGGGTAGAGTATCCGACTCGTAAGCCAGAGGCCCCGGGTTCAAATCCCATGTACTGTTTTCTGAGTTATGTACATTAGTTGAATACTAACCGATGCTCTTACGGTGAGGGAAAACATCGTGATGAAACCTGCACATTCAGGCGACTGGATGTGTAACCATTATCAAATCTGATCAGGTTCCCTTGGTAGCAGGGTCATTGAGGTCAGATGGCAGTCGCTCCACTATAATTACCTGACTTTCCAAATCCTGGATAATGGTCAAGGCGGACCCCGGGCCCTCGTGCGCGAGAGCACACCCGAGACATTAACGCCAAGATGATAATTATGATTAAATGCCAATTACAAAACTGTAATTTATAATTTGGTAATTAATATAGCCAATACACAATATAAAATCAAAAAAAAAAAAATTAAGAACTTAACTCTTAGAGATTAAACGTGAGTTTTGGTCAGGCCAGTGTTTAAGTTTTTGAGAGGGTGAGGTACTCTTTTTCGGGTAGTGTCGTAGCGTGCTAATTCCAAAATTATATTTATTGAATTAGTCGTCAAAGTTGCATATTTTTGGAACTAAAATGACGTGAAATTGTCTTTACTGTTATCAATGAAAATTAATATAATTTTTTTAATACAATGTTAAAACCGCTACAGATTTGCCACCTGATACCCGGAAACGAAGTCGCGGCAGACCCAAAAACGATGGAGAGACGAGCTGTTGGCATTCGACAGAGACTGGCAAACCATAGCAAACAATCGCGAAGTATGAAGGAATAGAGGAGAGGCCTTTGCCCAGCAGTGGGATGATACAGGCTATTATAAATATATATTTGTAAAAAAATCTAATGAATTGGATGGATCCTCTTCTAGAAAGATTTAATTTCAAAATAAGATATTTGCACAACCATCAATATTCCAGTTGATATCCCGTCTACTTCCAAAATGAAAACGAAGCACAATCTTAACAAACCATTTGATTAATTAAAATCCTAAATAGGGCCACGGCGTGAAGGAGGCCGTCAATAAAATTTGTTTTTAATTATGTTTTATTAGACCAAATAGCCTTTGTTTTTTCAAAGGCGGGAAACTGTTTGGACGGTTCCCTTTGTCTACCCACCGGTCCCATTGATGATTTTATAAGGTCAATAATCATTATTGACTGATTGTATAATTAACTAGTTTTTGAAAGGTACCGAAGCAACTGCGTCTATTTTATCGATCCTTTTCACAGAATTGTTTTCTTATATTGTTACATGCTTATTAATATGGACTCAAATGGCTAATTGAAATATGTATACCGAGAAAGACATCCTTGTATCGGACATTATGTATAATAGAAACATACTTTTGTGAATTGAATCAGTATCGCCATTCTAAGACTCAAAGGTTTTAGTTGTATACATACCATAATAATATAATCTTAAAATTAAATATAACCATATTTTTCTTATATTAAAGGCACATACCTAACTTGTATTAGGGTCACACTGACTTGGTTACAAGTTTCAAACTTATGCAAATACTGGCCAGTAAAATTAGTTTCCATTTCGATTTGAAACAACAAAAAATCTCGTCCTATCTCGTCCATTAATTTCAGGCATCAAGGTGGTCACTCGATAAGCTTGTTTTGACACATCGTATTTATGTTGTAGGGACACACGTTTTTATCTATATAACGACATTGGAAGCAGCGGAGGTGTCTATCCGCAGCCCAATCTCAATTAAGGCGAGTTTTTTATACGTCGAAACGTCTTCATTAGGCGAAACCATCCATTTTTTTAAAGTAAAAACATTAACGTCGACCAATAACGCCGATTATTGGTGAATATTAAACACGGACAAATGGACGTGTCGCGCGAGCGTTTTCATCGATAGTCGATACACGATCTAACGGGATTGTGTAAAACGCTCAATCGCGACTGTCAACTGACAGATTTCGTCTATTTGTTTTGTCTCCTTCGCTTTCTAGCCCACACACGTATTAATAAGAGAGCTGCGTACGAAAACAAATTAATTACGACTTCGGCGCGGCCCTCCGATCGTTGTCGATCGTTGCGGGTAACAAATTAATTTCGTTAATCAAGCGGTACGCATGCGCTATGTATCACGCGGACGCCGCGCCTGCAGATAACATTAGCGTGATATACGACCGCCCGAAAACGGGTGAGGCGGTGGGGGGGAGAGGGAAGGTGTAAGTCGAAGGGTTAACGCGACGCTTTAGCCAACATTGACAAATAGAGGTGCGGGGCGATTTTTTGGGTACAGTGGTACGATGGAAGCGTTATTTGATGTTTTTTGTGTTGGTGCAATTTAATTTTTTTTATTTTAAGTATAATATTAAATATATTTTTAGCGATGAATTTTTTTAATGATAAAAGTTTTTATGAAAACAATTGTTTTTTTACTTGTGCCGAGAGTTGAGATCTCCAACCCGCCTACCAAGCGTGTGAATTCTATCAAAACCCTTCACTAATATGATACCTAGAATTTATATGCTCAATTCCAATAATAGTGTGTACGAGGTGGAGATGTGTAGTAGAGTAGGTGTATTCTTTAATGTCTCTAAACATTCTCTCGAATTTATTGCCAAACTTACCTAGTCTCATCATTTTCCGCTTAGTTCAGTAATCATACCATCACTTGTTCATCACAAGCTAAATATGTTCCCAAAAAAACGGAATGCGACAGCAAAATATTGGTTACACGCTTTTGCAATTTGACGTTGGCTTTTTGGCACTTAACAAACGTGGAGTTAGTGACAAATTGATTAAAATAAAATATTAAGACATCAAGGTGTTAAACTACAAGTTTTTCGGTGAAATATTGATTGTTGTCTAATTTATGGAGATGTGTTATGTGAATTAATGGGTTGTGACTTTCGTTTTTTTTGTCCAGTCTTCGATCCGCTAATGAAGATGTATGTAGGAATAAGCATTTTTCTAATATTTTATCTGTCGAAAGATGTACCTACGCAATGTAGGTACCTACTTACTCATATTTTATGTGCAAAAGTGTATGTACCTGTTATGTTTGGTGCTTTTGCATGACAAAATAAACAAAATTAGGCTTGAACAATTTAGATGATGATGATGATGATCCTTGATCTTAATGATGAGCCCTTGATCCTTGAAAAAAGACATACCTAAATAGCTATTTATATTACAGATATTTGCAGACTCAAATTCGTAACCATAACCTAGTAATTTTCATGTTGGGTTTATTGTTTTAAAGGGAAGTCAGTAACATAGAAGATATGGGAATATATAATGTCGTATAATCTGCAAGTATCCGACTCGTAAGCGAGAGGTACCGAGTGGGAATCCCAATGCGGTCGGGTACCAATGACTCTTTTCTGAATTATGTACATTAGTTGAATGCTAACCGACGCTCTTACGGTGAGGGAAAACATCGATGAAACCTACATCTATCTCTTAATATATAAAATTCTCGTGTCACAGTTTTCGTTGCCATACTCCTCCGAAACGGCTTGACCGATTTTGATGAAATTTTTTGTGCTTATCCGGTATCTATGAGAATCGGCCAACATCTATTTTTCATCCCCCTAAATGTTAGGGGTAGTCCACCCCTAAATTTTTTATTTTATTTTTAGACGTAGGTGTAGGGTAGGTGTAGGGTAGGTGTAGGGTAGGTGTAGGGTAGGTGTAGGGTAGGTGTAGGGTAGGTGTAGGGTAGGGGTAGGTGTAGGGTAGGTGTAGGGTAGGTGTAGGGTAGGTGTATATATTTATTTATATGGCAAAACAACGTTTGCCGGGTCAGCTAGTAATGTGTAATAATGATCCAATTTGGTCAGGTTTCCTTGGTCCGGAGGTCAGATGGCAGTCGCTCCGCTGCGCTGTAATTATTTGATCTGCTAAATCCTGGATCATGGTTAAGGCAAGCCTCGAGTCTTCGTGCGCGAAAGGATAACCTGGAGGATTAACGCCAAGATGATTTATTGATTTATAAGTGAAGTCAGTAATACAGAAGATATTTAAATATTTAATGACGTAAATTCTGCAAGCATCAGTCGGTAATCATTTACTAAAAGTGCAGGAACTTTAAACAACCGTATTCCTAAAACTGAACCTTTAAAACAACCAATTACCTCGAAATCCTCCCGACAAGACTATGACATTATTCAAATTTGTCCTAAGGCGTGTTTGGGAACGGTGCAATCATCTCGCCTGCTATCTAACAAGATGACTGATCGCTTATTGTCCGCCAGCTACCAGTTTTACCTGCATCTTCACGGATTTAAAAGGTCTTACCAGTCAATCTACTTCAAATTGTAATCGACTTTCTTCCTTAACTGAGAGAGACCAATTTCCTTTACGGAAACCAAGGTTCGTAGGATTAAGTACAATTTTCTGTCGTTATTCGTCGGACTACTGGTTTTACGTGTAGGTCTGTCTGCAATTTGAATCTAGGCTCTCTGTCTTCATTGATAGAGTTAATATTGAAATGACTGGTTTGACAGTAGAGTTGTTAAACCATTTTATTTATTTGAATGTAAGTTACTTACCTTTAAAGTGAATTGTACTACAATTTTAAGCTCGTCACTAATAATAATGATTCAATATGGTCGCTCCTCATTTATTTCTACATGGAGTTTTATTTTGAATTCATATTTGAATATTTTCCTTTTGAAAACATCAATGCATTTCACATGCAAATTTCCTATGGTAAGATAATATTTAGTCTGTACTATCTTCAAAGATATACTTACCTACGTTTTCAACAAGACTGCCTCCATAATTAATAATTACCGTCCTAAGAGATAACACAGTCGTCTCGTCGGACTAAGCTATAATTTTCTAATTAGTCTATCTCCAATCCCTTGCCCTTAATTTAAAATCAACTTAAGGGACTTACACCAGCTATATGTACTCATTACGTATGTAAGATCGCATGTGAACGAAATGCAAATCGCAGTGTTCGAATCGATTTAATAATATCTCTGGGGCCGATCGTTCGATCCCCCAAATGCGTTTGATTTGCTGGGAAATTATTATAATCTGTCGCGGAGACAATGGGGGGCGGGCAAGGGGTGGGGTGGTCCATTCATCGCTGTGCGCACGGGCATAACACCGGGGATGTGGTGCGTTCCTGTTAGCACCGGATGGGTAAATAATAAATTCGGACTAAAGTTGTTTTGGTGCTTATTTCACGTTGGTCACTCACAACTATAACAATTTGGGCTAAAGAAGTAATTTACACCATGCTCAATATTAATTATGGGTACGTTTATGTCTTACAGACTGCGTACACGTCGCGTCGTATGAGTTTGTAAGGAGCTAGAAGCATTTGTGCGCGGCGGCCGGCGACGGCATGCCAAAACGCGGCCGGCCGCGTGGGCAACTATTAGTGATGCATATCGACATATCGATGTTTTGGGCGATATTTATGATGTCGATACTTATTATGTCTATTTAATATATCAAGCGAAAACGTATCAAAACCGATATACACAAGCATGAACCAGGTATTTGACTCAAGCTTTTGTTAGATATGTTCTCTCCAACTTTATAGATCATGCATAATTGACCAACTTTATAGATTGCATTAGACTCGTTATTTGAACAAATTGATTATAACTGTAAAATGCGCAACCGTACAACATTAATAGTTATCATATGTTATCATTGACAAAGTTACATGTGCGGTGAGGGAGAACATGGTGATGAAACCTTCCCATTCAGGCAACTGAATCTGAAACTATGACCCAATATTTTCAATTCCTCTGGTAACAAGTTCAAGTAGGTAAGATGGCAGTCGCTCCACTATAATTACTTGATCTACCAAATGCTGGATCATGGTCAAGGCGGACCCCGGACAGAGTAAGTGCGTGTGTTTGGGTTCTTAAGGGCCGGTTTATACGTCGCCCCTTACAAAACGCGTACGCGTCGTATCCGTCTAGTCACATCGAAAAAGCGTACGTCTCTAACAGTCTATTGCTGGACTTAGATCACCTCAATCGCACTAACAACTTAAACTTTGGCCCATTCGAACACCCAGAAATCACGCAATTGACTTATTTCCATGATATTTTGATCTTATTTTTTATTTTCAAAAGTTACATTTTAACTTTAAAAATTTGAAAAATAAGAATAACACTTTATTTTATATTCATATTTTTCTACTACCCACAGGACGTCAAAACGAGAGTGGCCCGCGTTGCACAATGACACGCCGCGCCGAAGGAGATGCGCTGCGCGTGCGCACCGCAACACAAACACGACTTACGGCCGCAGTTAATTTTGATGGAATTACCCTCCTGTGGGGCCGGCCTAATGGCGAAATCGAAGCCTTAATTTATGACTTATAACTGAACCGTCGTCTGTCGCAAGTTCGCGAACGTAGGTACAATGTGTGTGCTATGTTACGTACCTGCGTGTTGTCTTGAAGACAGCAAAGTGCCAAGTGAATCAGGGCTTGAAACCTAGCTGTCATCGTTCTACCCAGAATTGTCGTACCCAAGTGCCTTCGATCGAATCCCGCCGGCCGCTTTCCACCATCGGGGCACAAGAGACGTCTGCCCGCCTCTTGTACGTAGTATATATACCAGCAATATATACGAAAAGCTTGGGTTCGATCTTTTTCTCAACTCTCTAGCCTCCCTTGGGAGGGGACAACATAAATAGACTGTTTCTAGACAGGCGTGCTCCACAATCGGCCGCATCATCGCTTCTCATCAGGTAAGGTAGCGGTCAAATGCCAAACAATTTTATTATTTAAAAAAACTTAATAATTGTAGTCATCATCTTAACTTTGGTCTTATAAATTTCGGTCTATAAATTTTTGATATACTAATTTAATTAATGCTACTTTTACTCTGTTTTATGTTTTTTTCTCTTCTTTTTTTTGTTGCACCGCTTTGTAATTTTTGTTAATTGCTCTATGGTTGGCTAGTAGAAAAAGCTACGTAGCTTTAAGACCGCCATAGTACTGTAATGTGCATGAAGTTTTAAATAAATAAATAATAAATAATCTAACTGGAATTGATAGAAGGAGCCTCACAGTAACTGTCAATCCCAGATCAGCGGCTAGCGGTAAGTCTACAAGCCATAGTCCGCTCTTCTACTAGGAAAGCGCTTACACATTTACTGAAAACGGTGCAACTAAAAATTTGTGGTGTTTTGACCTTTTACGTGCGGCAACTACCACCTGACCCGCACAACGTTAGGAAAAAGCTGATTCGTCAAGGCCTCATCCGTCTGTCAGCACGGGTATTATGAGCAGGACTGGGGAGGGTAGCTTGGGCTATTGATGTGGCCCCATAACTCCCGGACTTGCGGTTACCTAATAAAAATACAGCTTTAAACATTAATTCGTATTTGGTGCAGGCGCACGTGTTCCACGTGTCGCACGTTGCCAGAGACACTGAGACAGAGACATGAAGGCCTTAATATTCTTTTGTTACTTTTACTAGTTACGAAAAACACGCCTAGTACCCAAAAAATAAAATTACGCGTTAAGCATTTTTACACTCATCAAGTAAAACTCAGAGCGGATATTTCTAAAACTTAAAAATTGTTTATGATCTTTTTCTAAATTATAACAATGTTAATTCTACTTAAAATACAATACCATTGCAGATAGTACAGTTGTTACCTAATTATTCATCCAGGCAAAAAAAAAAAAACATTTCTTCTGCCAAAGAATAACGAAAAATAAAATTGTACTTCTTATCATCATTTTTAAAAACGACAGTAAATATTCTATAAAAATTAATTTTCAATAAATAAAGTCATCTTTTTTAAAGATGTCATCGCATGTGTCTTATCCCGGAACAATGATATCAACGGAAACAATGAATTGAATGCGGATGTAGGCAGTTTCTTCGCAATGATTCGTCTATAAGCAATTTCCGGAATGAAATTGCACAGTTATTTTGATAGTTTGATTATTTTATTATGTCCGTACACTAATCTAATACGATCTGTATAATCAATTTAATTATTTTTTTCTGCGACGACTTCTTGAACATACGGATATTGTAAGTTAATAAAGGCCTTGTAAAAATTAACCATGTGTCCGGCCTTTAAACTAGATAAGTAAAGTTTCCAAAAAATTAGGTTTTGGTAATAGTAAGTAAAAGCAGTGAGTGGATTCTGGCTTTACACCAAAAAAGTCAATTTTTTCTCCTACTAGGAGTTTCCACTTTTCCACTTTCTAATAGTTTTTAGTGTTCCTCCACATTACACTCATCTAAGGGTCCATTTCTTTTTGGTGGTGATTTAGTTTTTTTTTAATTTTACTAATCCAATGAAATCACCTTAGCGATTCAATTAAAACCGTTGTCAAGTATTTTGGGCAGACTTTTCACAAAAATAGGACAGTAAGTAAAATGTTAAATGCTCATTTGTAAGCCTGGCCATTAATCCTTTCTTTTTTGACTGCCCAGTAAAGCACATAGTCAGACGGTCCACCTGAAAGTTGTCACATCCGAAGAAACTCATCATCATCATCCTAGCGGTCAATTATACTGCTCTTTTTTTCCTGTCGCAGAGAAACTTAAGCATTTTTGTTTAAAATTGGAATTCCGCCATCAATTCCATAATCATTGCAGGCGACAAAAAAGAACTAAAATCACCCTTGCGATCTTTGTTGCCCTTCACAAATCACGCAGGATCTTGAAAGGTGATTCTAACGAAATGAAATGTCATTTAGCATTAAACGTGCAACACTATAAGTTTTGAGGCGGTCTCGGCCGCTTGTGACCTCGCGTCGTGTGTCGCTGACGCCACGGGCGGAAAGATGCGCCTGCGTCGAATAGTGGTGGGAGAATGCCGTTACATTTTATCGATGTTTCGGCAAAATTAATTAGGTCTTCGTAAATGTTGGCGTCAGTTTTAATGTGTTTTTGTCGTGGTTTGTAATAATTTGTAATGTAGGTAGGTAAATATAATTTAATTGTATATTTTTTAGTTATGTGGTATTTTATTATCTATTATATACCATTCTATCGTAATAATAAAATATCAAAAGTGTTTTATAATGTTATAATATACAGTTATATTATTCGTACCAACATACCTATACTACCACGAATAATATAAAATTAAAATTAAAATTTTTACTGTGTTGTGATAAATCTCTTTCTTTTAATAAAACATTAATGAAATTTCGATATTCCCAAAGCTAGAATCACAACCCTATCCGGTCCGCGCCGCCCACGCGGGTCGCCCGCTCGCGCCTCCCCGCACTCGTGACATAACATCGACTCGATACCTTTCGCAACACTACGACGCGCGTCCGCAACCTTTGGCTCGGATTATATGGCGCCATTATTTCACGGGATGGTTTAATTCACTTTATATTTCTTTTACACCAGTTAAAGAGCGAGAATGGTATCCTTTGCGTCTATATAATGGGAATAGGAGTTTTTGCGCAAGTAAATTATTACGATCCTATGCCTAACCGTGTAGTTTCTTTTGTTATATAGCAAAATGAACACGTATAGACAATAATTGCTTGAGCAGATAAATCTCAAGCCCGTCAATCAGGTTTCGCAATAAAAATTGGGCAAAAACGCGAAAATTTATGTTCAAAAACATCAACACTTCCAAATTGCCTTTTGCGCATCAGCTCGCCCACTCGTTGTCAATAGGTGGGAGAGAGAAAAAAGGCAGTTATTAATGTGGTCGTATCGTGTTCATTCAGGTCCCAATTATGAGAGTCCATTGAGCAAGGGTCCCGTTCGCGTCGCTAGTCACAATATTCTAATATTATATCGGATCATTAAGTCTATCGGACGCGGAAATGTGTGGGTGCGAAAACACCGTATCTAAACTATAATTTGAGGTCTGTGGCTCCGTTACTCGGCACGTAATCGCCGTGACCACGTATAATTGTTGGTCGGTGTTGATTTGTTGAACGATCGCGATTAATTGTTACCACGTGCATGGTACGGTCTGATTGATGCCCGTTTCGAGACTTTCTAGGTTTTGACATTTTTTTTTTGTAAAGCATCATTATGGTCCATAAATACTGGCTATTATGGACTTTAATAAGGCCTCTACAGGTAATTTGACAGCTAAATTATAAATACGGCAAGGTTTTCGATTGTAGGCTCGTTCATCTTACGCAAATATGTGTTACGCAAATACGCAAAAGAAAATATGGTTGATAGACTATTATTATACTTTATATAAAGAACATTGAATATTTACTACAGAGAAAATTACCACCGGCCTGCGTCCTGGAACTGAGTCGGTGGCCGTTTCGTACTTTGTGACTAGTCGAACTTCAGCACCGCCACGAGCTCGCCACTTCTTAAGTGTGCGAAATCCCAACGGTATGTGGCGAAGCGAGGTTGACCAAGGTCTACCGCTAGGGACGGGAGACTAATTAAACAGTCTCGAGAGCCAAGTGGCATCCCGCTCCGGTATATTATTATGCAATAAAGTATTTTGTATGTTGGTGAACACGTTATCTTACAAAACACTTTATTTTAGTTTAATTTTTGTTAAGTTTAACGTGTGTAGCCGCCTATCTGTAGCACCCAAACGGATGAACCAATTTCAATGCGGTTTTATGTATTTGGAAGGTCTTTTAATCGAAATTATTCCTTGCTCTGTTTAAGCGAAATCGGTTCAGTAGTTTGGAAGATATTTGACTATGAGTAGACTTAGTAGGGGGTGTTTGTTCCCCATGTGTCGATAGATAATGTACATAAGTTTTATGAGAAAAATTCGCAAAATCGATACTTTTTCAAAATAGCGGAAAGTGGGTGGTGACCGAAATGTACAATGCTATTTATATGTCCTGCCCTTTGTGATCTAAACACGACATTTAAATTTTTTCTTCACACTCTTTGTAAAAAATGTTTCAGAAACATTAAACTCGTGGATTAAGTATAAAAATAGCAAGAATACCGATTAAACACTTGGTATAGTATACTTATTCTAGACATAAAACGTACAGATGTCGGTGGTAAATAATACACATCAGACAGTTCGCGCGCGAGTTCGTGTCCATCCTAAGGAAAGCGGTTAGTGCTGTGACCTAATAAATTATGGTAACATCGATAATTAAGTAATAAGTTTATTGGGTATTCGCGCCATTTCACGAGCTTGAATTGTAAAAGGGTATTTTTCTACCTAAATTTGTTAGAACCGTATTACTCATTATGTAATAAAGAAAAGAATAACATCGCATGGAAGCTAACAATTTTCGGTATCGAACAGCGTGCGTAACACGTCATGCACATCACTACACGGAGGACGTTAGCCACCCCTCGCCGTAGCCCCGACGGACATGAACTCGCGCGCGCTCAGCTTCTTAGGTAAAAACAAGCCTATATGCTTATATGCATAATGTACTATCGACTAGTATACCACTCATAGCAATGATGAAATAAATATCTCCTTTTTAACCTCTCGACGGCGACGTAAATAAAAGAAATCGACGAATCAAAGTTCAACCCTTAGACGCCTTTTGTCTCCAGTGAATGGGAGGCTCTAAAGACCGTTCAGAGCGTTGTCGTGTCGAACACGCTGTATATCCCGTATGCAACTTCGTAAGGCTGCGTTCAAAAAGAAAAATTGTTGTAGAAAAATTGCATCAAAAGAATATGATAAATTAGCTATTGCGCGCTTTTGATCATTATAATGATTATTAGCAGATCTAAAATAAATAGATATTGCTAATTAAGAATTAAATATTGTTAATTATCAAAATTGAAGTGGTTATTTTTAGTTAGAGCGCAGCTCCGCACTCATAACACTCAAAACATATATTATCAAGATGTCTTTAAAGTCAATCCTTGTTTAGACGCATTTTGTCTCCCAGTGAATAGGAGTATGAACGGCAGCGGACATTTTCTGCTAAAAAAAATTACGGCAAAATGGCATCCAATGCCTGCCACGTGAAAAATAATATTAATAGCGAGTCCAGAACGTAATAACCGAATTTTATGTGGACGAAGTCGCGGGCAAGAGCTATTATATTAGCTATTAGCAATCCTACTTCCGATGACCTACAAGTCATCTCTATCAATCTGTTTTTGGGTATAATTTTTTCGGAAACCAGCTCGTTTATTGGTTTAGGTTTTCGGGTATTTGCTGAAGAGCATCTGGTCCAATTTGATCAAAACCATCGTCGTCCTTGATATTAGTTTCAGCACAATTCTATCTCAGTGACAGATGTAGATTACAATAAAATTTTCATAGTCATCATTATCCGAGCGGTCAATCCCGGCTTCTGCCAAGGTCTGCTTTCCTTCTTTTTCTTCTCCACTTTGTTCGGTCTTCGGCATCCTCACCTCGTAAGCTGTTGGTTATCACGTCCGACTCGCTTCTCGGATCTTCCGCAGAACCTATTACCTTATACCGCCAGGTTTAGGTAACTATTAGGCACAGAACGGCACATATTTTTATCAATACAACATTTTTTAAATACTTTCATCGGCTAAGATGAAACTCCAAAACAATATAAGCACATACTAACATAACAAGTATCATAACCTATTTGGTGCATCATTATTATAGACATAATACCGTTGTAGACGCACCCTTGGCCGTGTACAAGTTGTATACTGCTGTAAGGAATGTCTCGACGTTATTTATCTTCAGACGTTGTAACTTTATTTTATTGTGAGTTGGATTCGCTGAGTTAAAAGGTTGGTACTTATAAGTACTCGTATTTGTAGATTATAAGTAGGTATATCTAATATCCGCCGCGGTATATCTAAGGCCGCGTGGTGTCCGGCAGAGTAGAATAGCACCAACCATTTACACTCATGGGTGTCGTTCAAGGCGACTAATGTTTTCGAGACAAAAGATCAAGAGTCTCCGTGGAAAATGGGCAACAGCATTTTCCATTGTTACATTTAAACACTGCGATCTCCAACCCGCCTGCCAAGCGTGGAGATTATGACAATAACCTCCCCTTTCGTGGGAGAGGCCGTAAGTCCTGCAGTGGACTGTGACGGGCTGTGTTGATGTGTTGATGATATCTAATATCAAGCAGATACTGAGTTCATGTAGTCTGAGTTACATAGACGATACGATGAGTGTGGCGAGAAAAAATGTCGAATTTGAATGTCGAAAGCGCTAGAATAAGCCACCAAAAGCTCGAACTGATCTCTAAGCGAGAGCACAGACTTTAGTTTACCAACTTTTCGCGCACGAAACTAGTAAAGTATACCTACATTTAAACCGTTACCGTTGCATGCAATACAATATTGTATATCCATTGTGCATTGTGTATGTTGTGATCGATGGACAAATGGGAAACATATCACGTTCCAAACGTCACAGAGATCCATTTTAAGTCTCCATTCTGAAATATAGGTCGCGAAAACATTGTGTCTCGAGTGACGGACTCGCCATGATACAGACTCCGCATGGAATACCTATTTAAAGCATACAGTCTGGCAAGAAAGTCGTGAAAAGGAAATACTGTTCTTGCAACTATGAATTACTGTCAACTCTGAGTACTTCTGCTGTCAAGTGAGCCTAAAAATTTTCACGACTTTCTTGTTACTCTTGTTCTTCTTGTTGTTTCTTGTTATAATCTGTGCGCAATCAGATTTTTTTTTGTCTTGGGAGGCACACGAGCGGACGAACCCCTTATTGTACAGAATCTGCTCAAAGTAAATCGAATGAGAGCTCTCGGGTGAATAAAGGAGAGCTGTTTTATACGTTCTCTGTCACATTGCGCCGTAGTAACCGCGAGTATGTTAAATCAATGGACTCTCACGACACTCTACCCTCTACGGCAAAGATGTAAGGCGTATTTTCCAACAGCAGCCATCTCACCTGACGGGAACCGACGGCTTGGCCGATGACGGAGCATGCCTGTCTAGAAACAGCCTATTCACTCGGCTTTGAATCTCATCCGAAGCAACCTCTAAGGTTTTTGAGCCAAGATGGCCAGTTTGGTCCGACGTAGCATCGCCATATTTTCCTTTTATTGTTATTGTTAATTGCGACAACCTGAGTGGTTCAGTGGTCAACATGTCCACTACGCAAGAGGTCCCTGGTACGATTCCCGGCCGAGCAGAAATTAAAATGATGATTTTTAATTACGTGTCTGTGTGTTGTATATAATATTACGTATGTATTTACAAGTATTTGAGTAGTATATCACTTATCTAGCACCAATAGTACAACCTATGCTTAGTTTGGGGCTAGATGGCGTAATGCGAATTTGTCAACGATTCATATTGCTATTTAAAAAAGTATTTTTTAAGACTTGGATGTGTCTTTGGGCCGTCAATACCTACGATCGGCATCTCTGATTTGTTCCTTAGAAGATGAGCAGCCTTGTAACAGGCTATACTACCATCACTGCACTTTGCGGCCATTTAGGCTACACCGTCCGTGTGGTTTCGAATTCACCAAAAGTCAATTTCACGCCGGCTCGCGGTCGCGACCGCAGCGCGTGCGCATCGCTATACGCGGCGACGGCGTGACTCTGGCTGAGTGATGGGTGACCGCATCTGCCTCGTGCGGCCATTCACAATATGGATCGGTCCACAGGTTACTTACGAGGACAATGTAGTTTGTTAATAACATAACTTTGGGATTGGAGATTTTTGCTTTGACTTGTATTGATGCTGGTTCCAAACCCACTCGGGGTCTAAATGGGTCATCTACAGCGTTTTAGCTGTAAATTCCGGCTTCTGCCAGCTTACGCTTTCCTGCTATTTCACCGTGCCTTCGGTAACCTCGCCTGGTAAACTGGTCGCTCTCGTATCTGAGTCAACAATGTCAATCCATCGCCTCTTGGACCTTCGCGGACCTATTTCCTGATTTATTTTATTAAAACGTGAAATCGGTGGTCTACTCTAGATTAACTGATAGACCCAAATTGGCAGACCCGGCGTTGATTTTATTATTTTTCTTTTTCCCGCCCTTGGATACATTTACTAATGGCCAATTGCTCAAACAAACATTAAGAATGTGAAATCCTTGAAATAATGGATAAATAAAGTTAAATACACGCTCATACATTAAACATACTCACAAACACACACGCAAAAACACGCACACACACACACACACACACATATATACAGAGAGATAATCTTATATTATATTTTAGAGAGAGAAGTTTATATTTGAATTTTGATATTGTTGTTTTTTTTCTATTTGTATTTTATATGGTGTACCTATACTGGCTATATTAATTACCAAAATTTTAAATTGCGGTTTTGTAATTGGCATTACAACTAAATGATGTAACCTTTTTGAATAATATTTTATATGCTGTAAAACTGTGAAATAAATGAATAAATACTTTTTTAAATATTTTTTAATAAAAAGCGTTCCCTTCCATGAACTTCCTACTGAGGTCTTTCCAAGTAAGTACATCATGAAAGTTCTTCAAGAAGGATTTGAAATGGTTTTTACAGGGTCGGCAAAACTCTGGTGATACCCCTGATATTGAAAACATCCATGGGGTAACTGCTTACCATCAGGCAGGTCGTGCGCTTTTGCTACGTGTGGTATGTGGCAAAAGCGCCAACGATGTATTATCGTACTAAGTTCGTTTTTCTTTGGAGCTTCTACATTATTTGTGATTTCTTGAAATAACCTAATCGACAAAATAGTCGGATTGCCCCCGACCAAGTTCACATATATTCTGAACTACGTTGTGAACGTAACGTAACATTTGATTTTAATGTATAACTAGTGTCATGTAAGAAGAGACTTGGCGGGTCACGTGGTCCGACTTGCGCAGTAGGCGATTACCTGCGCGAAATCCCCTCTACTGCCATTTGACAAGTCTCTTCTTTCATGACACGGATTATAACAAAACTAAGAACCATTACGATTGAACTGGATTTCTAATAAAGAAAATCACGGTTCGTGAGCTACGATCCCACAGACAAATATCTACACAAAGCCACAGATACACACGTAAAACTTAAAACACCCCTCTTTTCGTCGAAGGTTAAAAAGACTCTTAAACGTATGTCGATTAGCGAATAAATACCATAACTATAGCGATAATGAATTGTTTATCCCCCAAAGAGAATGCTAACACAATCAACAATCATACACACATCCCATCCGCTTTATAAGGTTTTTTGCGGTTTGCCAATCATTAACAGGCAGATCATTCATCTCGGCATTTTGAATCATTCAATGCTGAGTGATCAGGCTAATTCGTTATGGTGCTCATTTTGAACCTGATGACAGGTGTTTGATTTTTATTTTATACCAAGGTCGTTGGGAAACGCATCAGCGTCTTAATTTAAATTGTTGTGTAAGAAAGCGTCCGGTATCCGAGTAATAAAATGATGTAAAGTAATGAATTCATAATATCCAACACAGGCAAAAGTAGTATGTCTGTCACTTTGTTATAAAGTCCGGTGACTTTTAAGCACATCATAAATTTCGATGGAGTTTCGTAGGTAGGATTTAAAGAACTATTTAATTACGCTCAAATTGTTAAACAAAATTGGCTTACATACTGCTTAAAGTCGGGAGAATAATTTACGTATCTACCTCATCTCCAGTCTTAGACTTCGGGTAAGCAGGTAGAAAATGAGGAATAGCAGTAGTTTTAAATTAATTTAGTGCATTGAACAAATAATTACAAAGGATATGGCTGTTTAGCTGAATATTGAATCGTTTAATAAAAATATTTGAATTTTGAATATAATTAACAATGGGGTTAAGCAAAGGTAGTTCCAATCTACAGCCAAAGTTTGTAAAGAAAAATATGTATAAAATAAATAATAAGTTATTAATATAAATTAATGGTTTAACGAAAATCTGAACACCTCAAAGATATCGCCATATTCTAGGATGTACTTTTTAAACTGGTTGAATTTTATCGCTGTAGCATAGAGCAGAGTAGAATATAATATCGACGACGAGTATTGTTTGTCTTGGCACTCCAAACGTCTTTCACTCCACCAGACACCACCTGTCCAGGAAAATTAGACTTGATAAAAAAAACTGGAAATATCCATAACTATTTAAAGTTTTATGAATGGCATGACCATGATAGGTCATTACCGCAAAGCCATCGATGCCAACCAAATTATGCTTCAACACGCTAACATTCATTCATTTAAATTCGACACCAAAATGGTTTTATAACCATCTGGCTTTTATAGGTATAATATATTTTCTAGGAATTTCTCGAGACTGTATCAAGGATTTAACACGGTAAATCATTTTGTAGGTAACGTGTGAGGTATTACAGATTATGGTTCTTATCCTATGGCCCGAAAGGAGGGGTGTTATGAGTTGTAGTGAAGTATGTTATTAATAGAGGTAGGGCAAAGCGGGGTATTCCGTTCAAATTGGAGCCGCCCGACTGGGGAATACCTCCACCTTACAGAATACCGCAGCTAAACAATACTCTTTTAAATAGTATTGTGTTTCTGCCGGTGAGTAAGGTCTCCAGTGCTTCATGGGGTGGGAATTTGGGGAGGCGTGGCTTTAGCAGTGGAGGGACATTTACCTTTTTGCTGCCACAGTAACGTGTTATAGAGGTGTGCAACGCATTGGCGATACTCTCGGTGTTGCTTATGTCTATAGGCAGTGGTGATGAATTTCCATCAGGTAGCTTGCTCGCCTGTTTGCCTACCGTATGACATTATAAAAAATGTATTTGTCAGTGTATGCGCGTATGTTTAGGTAATTTTACCGCCATCTCTTCTTATCTCTTATCTTTCCTCTTCTCTCCTCCTTCTCCTCTCTCACTTTCTCTCTCTCTGGCATTGTTGCTCGCGGGCGGATGACCCGATTTCGATTAAGTTTTAGAATATGGCGCTGTGGTGTGTTTGTTACGTTATTACGTCTTATTAAGGTGTTCGTTTCAGAGTGTCATCATGTGATGATGCTGTGCTTATGATGACCCCACAAAACTCTAGCGATTGGGAGTTACAGGATTGTAACTCCTTTGTAGTTTCTGGGGTGACATGATGCTTGAGCTGCTGTTGCAGCAGTAACTGTAGCAGAATTCCAAAAATACGTAAGACTGCTATTGAGCTGCGATTGCGATCCAATTACACTTCAATCAGGCATTAGTAGATTAGCGAACTTGAGGCTCAGGTTTTAAATTTCACCTCAACAGGTAATAACTCCATTGCTGGACTTAAGCCTCTTCCAGTGAAGGGCAATAACCTCAACAGTTGGCAGGCTGGTTGGAGATCGCAGTGTTGATAATATCTACTCAACCACAGAACACATGAAACTATTTCCATGTGTTCTGTGCGCTCGACAGAACCCTACTGTCCCTTTTTCCGGTTCATGTCTGTCATGCGAAACCCGTCAATAGAACAGTTGAGTAGTCTACTCAATTTTTCGCTACCAGTCTCCACTTGGCCACAACTTTTAAATATTTGTTAATCTAATATGATTAAGAAAAATTTAACTTAAAGTAGTATTTAAAGACTCGTAAGCGGGAGGTAGCCTCTTTTCTGAGTTATGTATATGTATGTATGTTCCATAAAGAATATGTATGGGTTTCTTGCTACCACACACTTCTTGAATGCTGATATCGTATTATTATTATTATCGAAGTCGTAAGATTTATTGATTGGTTAGGAGAACCAATAGTTTTTGAGATACAGCGCGGAAAGACAGACAGCCGGACTGACATGGTGAAACTATAAGGGTTCCTTGGTTTACTACGGAACATAACAATAGTTTTGCTAAAATACGCAGAGTAATTCGAAAACAAATCTAAATTACTTACCACTCATAGAGTTAATCTCATTCAGGGTCGCTCCATTGATACGAATCGACCAAATTAGTTCCATTGATTCATAGATTCACCGTATAAAACTATTATACCAAATTACCGGTAGATCGGGCGTAAGAAAATCGTTTAGTACCGAATAATTGGTCAAACGAAATGGTCCGAACATCAAAGTCAACACTGTATGCCTACAAATATAAATTGATTACGGATAAATATTTGATGATACTGTTGTAATTGTTTTGGATTTTGAAATTATGGTTATGGTTATTTAATAGTTTATTCTTTATTCAACAAAATCTACTTGTACAGCACATTACATTATAGGTAAATAAAGAGCAAGTTTCTCACAAACAGGCCAGTTATCAAAGCCTTCTATATACTAACCAGTTACAAATTCATACTATGTTACTTTATATTTGATATAAACAAAGAAATTAAATCCCATAGGTTGCAGATGTCCTGGACGACGGTGGCCGCTTTCCAACAGATGGACCGTCCGTCCGTCCGCCTCCCAGGGCAATAATTTTTATTTATTTATTTATACCTTTATTTATAATAGTACCTAAAGTGATAAAAGCATTACTTATCAAATAGTTACACATTATAACAATCATAATCGGATGGTTAAGATTTTTATTGTATTGTGATCGTATCGTGTGAAGGTACTCACATTTTTGTCTATAATATACTTAATGCTTTATTTAGCATTTGTCAGTTCCAATTCTTATATCTGCCTCCTGCAAAGTAAGCACACACGAAATTGAACTTTGCCAGATAGATGTTAAGCTTGCATTTACTGTTCTTGCTTTAAAACAGTGGCATTCCACCACCACATACTCTACGCCACAAAATGACGTACACTTTGATGATGTGTGAACCTAGTCTGGTTTGGCGAGATAAGTGATCAGCACGGCCCATAGGTGAACCTGCTTCGTGTTTGTGGTATGGCACATGCTGTTTCTTGGTACCAGCTCTCATGCTAATCTTGACCAATTTCCTTCATCATCATCATCATCCGAGCGGTCAGTCTCGGCTTCTGCCAAGGTCCGATTTCCGACTCATTCTCCTCCATTTCGCCCGGTCTTGGGCATCCTCGCGTCACGTCTTGACCTGATTCCTTGTGCAGAAGTATTCACTCGATCAAATCTGTCACAGGTTTCACCTATACAATTCTAACTATACCTATACTGTACTAACTTTTCAGTGAAATACAAATACTAAATTGTACAAGTTGATGTGAGCATAACAACTAACGTCCGCCATACATTACAGCTAGACATACCTTGGAAGCGGCACTGTTACGACAATGTTAGGCCTAGAACAGACGGTGCTGATGCAACTGCAATTAAAAAGTTACATTAAGTTGTATTATTATGAAGTCACATATGATGCAGCCAATTGAAAGCGTTTGAAAGAAGTCAGCAGTAGGTTTCTTACGTTTATTGTTAATATGCCAACCGCAAAAAAAATGACGCTGCTTAGTGGCGTGATTATCACAAATACGAAAGGGTTCTTACATCAATAGAATCAGAATAATTATTTTTTCACACAAACAATTATACTTAATGATATAGGAACATTTACTTAGGTCTTTACAATATCATCTTCATCATCGTCAGCCGGAAGCTGCTGAGCCTAGGCCTCCACAGAGTACCTGCTATCTTTACCAGTTCGTCGGCCACGGTTACCGTTGTTTGGGACATCAGCTTCAGCATCAGCAACACTAGCCGTTTTCTTATGGTAAAGGAACACATCGTGAGGAAACCTGCACATTCAGGAGGTCACATGGCGGTCGCTCCACTGCAACCGATTTACGCGAAGATTCTTCTAGTAGGGGCTTGAATCTCAAAAGAAAGTCACAGGTTCATCTATTAGGTATAAGTCGCGCCGTCTGTCCTAGGTCTATCTGACAACAGGGATATTGACGCCTAGATATAGTGCATATTGACGCCAAGATTTAATTGGGGTTTGAATTCCAAAAGTAAGTCAGAGGTTCATCTAAGTTCACCTATTATAAGTCGCGCCGTCTGTCCTAGGCCTTGCACTCGTGGACTTCCCAAGACGTCGCCGCGTACAAACAGACACACACGACGGCGGCCCGCGGCGCCGGCGCACAATACGCGGAAGGGAGCCGCGCCATTGTGAACGATCGCCGCTTGGAGAGATTTGCGGGTAGGTGGGAATCTAGCGCTCTAACACGTTTTATGGCGTGTGTTGTACTGGTGGTGAACATTGTGGGGTATGGGCGGGCTAGGTATTGCAAAAAAATATTTTTGGGTGATAGTTTTGTATCGTCACCTTGACTATCCTTATCAATATCAAAATTTAGAAAGGTTGTCGAGTCCTCAAGAACATTCAACGCATTCGCGTGGCTCACCAACATCGTCGCTCCACTTTGTAAAGCTGGAAGGCACCAGTCAGTCGGCTCCCTCAATGGATAAGGTTATGCAAGCCATATCCACCACAGCCTTTCATCTATGATGTATCGATTGAGGAACAGCATTACGCATACAGACATCTCGATATTATTGTGTGATTTTTCCTGTGAGACTACAAATATCTTTGTATCTTTATTTTGATATTTCAGTTTTGCCCTGTCAATGACTAATCATGCTCATTAGAATACTATCACCAGTACCTATACCTCAATCCGTGTTAGGGCTCCACGAGGCATTTTCAGGAGAACGTTTTTGTGGTTATATGTTGTGCCGCTAACGAGTGCCACAAAGCTAAGAAATAGATAATAAAGATCCACTTACATACGGGGCAACTAGGTCTAGTCTCAGACCTGAGCACCAATGACTTGCGAAACTGCAGCCCGGTACACGAAACTGTACCGTGGGAACTCACGAGTGAGTCGGAGTATAAAAATCCAGCTTTCTCGCGTCCGAGGCTTCCGTTGGGCGACCCCGAGATAGGATCTACGATGGCAGATACACGCGAAACGACTGACTCACGGCGCGCTTGGGCGAACGCGGATGTGGCTCGGTTCGACTGCCGCGGAGGCTGGACAGGGTACTGTGCCACCAACTCATCTATTGAGTTGAGAGTTCAAGTCGACGGATACGATGACGAGGACCATATACATCCTTAACGTAAGGTGAGTACAAACAATTATAACTATTGAAAATTACGTAAGTCCAGCCAGTGATATACAAAAACCAGACTCGCATTGTTGTATCTTTCTAATCAACTTCGATACTTACAATTACTTACTAAAATCAGTATAATTAAAAAATTAAATAGACTTACTTACTAGACTCCTCCATCTATAAACGAGTTCTCACTCTCAATGCAACACATTTGCCCCACAGACCTGCGATGACTAATCGCGGCACCCGGCTCGATCCGCCACCGCGTTACGCGCCAAACCGGTTCCTTACAAACGTATGGATATGCAAGGCTTACGATTATACAAGGGTGTTTCCCCTGAGACAAAATTGCTAGCGGCGCTGTGGCGGGCTTTATTTTTATCCTTTATTTATTTAACCGTTTATTGGACACAAGATTGTTACACATTATATTATGTTACATAATATCGTCGCCTTCCTTGCTAACTATCATATCTGCAAACTGTCATGACTGCACTAACACTGTCATCATATTCGTCGAACTATTCTCTGCAAGTTCTCTTTGACAGCCTATTCTCTATCGTTAACCGTTTAAGATATATAACTTATAAAACTGCCGTATCGAAACTAGTGAAAAAATTAAAATAATAATAATCATCTTGGCGTTAATGTCCCGGTTGTGCTCTCGAGAACGAGGGCCCAGGGTCCGGCTTGACCATAATCAAGAATTTGCAAAAGGTTTACATAACTTAATTCTACATATTATTATCACCTATCGAGAATTGCACGTCATATGCTGTAAAATTACAACATATTTACAAAACTATTGCGGTAAGTTACCACATATATCGCTGCCTCCTTACATCCCTGCTCTGCCCCAATTTTTTCCAGCTAGTCCTGCACACCTGGGCCGTCCGACCGGTCCTCGACCACTAGGTCGTTCCTAGTATGCTTTCTTCACTGCTCGATCCTCTCCCATCCTCTCTACTGGTCAAGCCAGCGAAGCCTATGGGCTTTTGTTTCGCCAATTTTGTTTCGATAATGAATGTTGGCAGGAGGTGGCACAGGACAGAGTAGAATGGAGTTTCTTAGTGTCGGAGGCCTCATTTTGGGTCGCTGGTGTTGCTAATAAAGACAGCAGTGATATTTTCCATCAGAAAGAAAGAAGAAACAAAGTTAGAAATACTTAGTGTATCACCATCAAGTGGTCCACTTGCCTGCTTATCATAAAAAATAAACATCCAAAAAATCCCACACAATCCCAAACCCAAACCAATCAAGCCAATACAATAAATAGTCGTTTCTTTCGCCGACACATCAATGACTAACCAGAGTCGAGCAGTCTACCGCGTTACGCTGCGAAACCTGTCTGAGCTAATGACCGGCATACTGGACCTACACACTTGCCGCAGTCTTACGAGCGGCCGAGCGTGCGTTAGAACGCAGATTGTGTGTAGCATACTCAGATCAAATAAGAAATCAAGATAGGATCCGGCGAACAAAACTACGCCATGCTGTGTACGTACACGGTCACACGTACACATTGACAACTAAACTAGGCATGTGGCTATTTACAACTAAACTACGCCTTGACACACATGTTTAGGAAACCGGCATCGTATCACTTTTGACAGCGCGCCATCTTTATTTTTTATTTGATCTGAGGTAGCAAAGTACTAGTATATCATTTATAGGTATTAGTGTGGGCAATTCTAAAAATTGCTTTGACTTGTTACTTAATTAGATCCAAATATCATACGTCCACATTAGCCGTGTGGTGTCCGGCAGAGTAGAATAGCACCAACCCCTTACACTCGTGGGTGTCGTACAAGGCGTCTAATGTTTTCGAGGCAAAAGATCTAAGCGCCTCCGTAGACTGGAAAATGGGCAGCAGCATTTTCCATTGTTATATTATAACACTGCGATCTCCAACCCGCCTGCCAAGCGTGGAGATTATGGCAATAACCTCCCTTTTAGTGGGGTCCTGCAGTGGGCTGTTGTGGTCTGTGATGATAATATTATATGTTCACGTGGAGAAGAAAGGTTAGTACAGCCGACCTAAATAAGATCCGGGATAGACCATTCGGATGATGATGATGATGATTTATGCTCAAGCACAGTGCGGAGTGGCACCTTTTATTGCTTGACAAGTTTTTTAAAATAGAATAGTGCCAATCTTGCGATCGCGTCTAGTCTGACTCCGTTCCAACGTAAAGGTGCTTCTACACTTCGAAATCGGTACACTAGATAGGTACTATTTCATATTGCGTTGCGAATTTTATGCGTTCTTGTGTACAAATGTTGCAAAATCTTTAAATTTTCTTTTTTTTAATAAATAATAAATAAATAACTAATTTATTATTATATATGACTTTTAAATATGTTTCCAATTTTCCCATACATCGGATGTTTCAAAGATTTAACCATTTTTTTAGCACCGCTCTGCTACAAGCTCTTCTTTCTCAGTTGTCTCAGTTTTGTTGGAATAGCAAATAGACCACGGTACGGAGTTGGACCCGATTTGAGACTTTCGACCCCCTGACACGGCCCGGCGACAACCCGGATTCCATATTATAGTCATCACCATCATCTTGGCGTTAAATCACGGTTACGCTCCCGCGCAACACGTAGGGACCCGGGGTCCGCCTAACTGGGCACGATTATAGTAATTTCCTAAAAGACATTGTTAAAAATGGCCTATGAATCAACACGCATGAAACATTTACTATAATTACTAGATCTTTTTATAATGTACATTACAAATATTTTAATAGAACGGACACTTCTTAATTTCGAAAACATTTTAAAAAGTATTCACTTCCGTCATAATCCTCGGTGTTACAGTAGGGATGTGGTTGTATAAAATCGTTAATGAATCTATTCGATTATCGATTATCATTCTCATAGAACTTGGAATCGATAGTTGCATGGTTATGCTATACGTATTATACAAAATAAACTATTTATTTTCTTCTGAATTGATAATTTATTAATACGACATTAAAAACCCTTCTACAACAACGATTATGACACGTGCGTATTTCTATCATCCTATTGCGTAGAATACGCGCGACTTGAAATCGTTGTTGTGTAAGGTCTCTTAAGGTGAAATTCAAACAAGAAATAAGAGTTTAGTTACAAAAATAATAAGGTTACCTAAATGTTAATTTTAAATATTCGATTTTATTATATCAATACCGATTTTCGATTGTTTGTTGTTATTCGTTATTCATGGCACTTCACTAAAGGGGCGGGGCCGGTCTATGAAGTACACAAAACTTTATAGGCGTGCGCCAAAGACCAACAACATATAATAGCGCCAAAGACTAATAACATTTGACATATGGTACTAGTACAATGCTATACCTACTTTATAATCACACGAAAATAAAAAAGGAAATCCTTAATAAAACCCTTGCATGTCCATAAGACTCCTGACTCCTAGACTCCTAGAGTTCAATGTCAAGAAGCGCGCATCTGTCAAGCCTACTCCTGGAGTTTGGTCCGCTTCAACGACAGATTTTTTGACCGATAATTCAAAGAAAACTAAGGTAGTTAAGTATCCTATATTGCTCTCACTTGGATAACGAGTAGGGTGGAAAACAAGGATGCAAGCCTTTAAAACTCAGCATCAGCGGGATATGACGAGAATTATATCAGCAGAGCTGTTTTCGAAACAGTAGTTCAGAGTGTTATGACTGACCTAGCAGTGTGACAATAAAACGTTTACCTACAATTTATAATCCAATGTAAGAACGTCCTTACACTCAGTAATAAATGCTAAGTTATTGCTACATACCGAATGTTTTTATTGACGTAATTATAACCTCAAAATCCGACAGTGTCTTGATTTTTTTCGAATTCTCAAAAGTGTCCGTTGTTTTAATTTAGGTTCAATCGAATATATACATTATCTTAAACCCAAAAAGTAAATACACCACCCTGTTGGATCTTAGGCCAACTATGTATGGACGACGAGCAATGTCCTTTGCACATGACTTTTTACTTTAATATTACAAACAAGCACTGACGCATACACGTCATCGTTCGACACATAAACAATAGTATTTATTTCATTCGAAATAGCAACCACACTTTTTACTCAAACCATGACTCTGCGATGACGTCAACGTCTGCGTGTAGTCTCCTCCATGGATTCTCCCTAATCAATCTGTGAGGTTTTCCCTAGAATGAATATTTAGAACAGTATTTAGTTCTCTACTACCTGCCTCATCCTTCACTTAGATTTGTTTTTTCATTTTCAAAGTAATTTGCAATGAAAAGTAAACAAACGTCTAATTGCACAGAAGAAATGTAAATACTCGTCAATCCGTGAAAACAAAACAAATGTAAATTTATACCACGGTTCACTAATTTTGATCCAGTTTTGTTAGCAAATATATAATTACAATGATCTGCAAATCAGTAAAAAATATTATTTTTAATTTTTTTATTTGTTTTTGTTGGATAATTGGTTTGACAGAGACAGACTAAGTTGAGAGATTGAGTGCTGTCAGGATCGTACCTATATTTTATAAGTAGATACCTTCCGGGTTTCTTACCGCTTATATACCTCGTCTTATGATTAACATTGGACACTGGTTGGTGTCATTATTATCAGACACATGTCTGATAATAATCGCCAATTGTTACATGTTATTTTTGTATAATTATGATTTTATAAGAGGTTTAATTCAAACGACAGTAAATATAATTTTAATCATTTATTATTCACTGATCAACGCAATGAGACCAATACACATTACATACATATAATACGTAATAATGATTATTTTTACAATCTAAACTATATCAAAATATGGCTACGTGACAGAATATTGTGTACTCTGTCCATTATTGGCACATGGAATATAATTAAGAGGTCTAGCATTTTAAAGCACAGTTCAAAAAGCAGTTTCAGCTAGTCTTATATGACAGTTCATATATAATATTATTTATATATTGTGTATAAAGACAGTTTATACAAAAATAGTTGTTAATTTAATAAACCGTGCCAATATATTTCGCGAAGGCATCGAAATAATGGCAAAGTTCTCTAAAGCCAATTCTATTAACATTTTCCGTTTCATACACTTGGAAAATTTTAATGTATAATCCTGAAAACAGTATTTAAATGTAGCTTAATATTAAACTGTGGTTAGATCTAACGATTTCTATTATCGATATGCATTTAAAATGATTAAACGTTTTTACTCAATATGTCCATGTTAAAAATTCATTCACGAATGTCTTATTATTTTTATAAAAATTATAATATAAAATGCGGGGATGTTGTACGTCAAGAACTTGTTATAATATTTAAAAGCTTTCCCAGTATCAATCACCTCCATTGGAGTACCTAATCTTCACAATCCATCTTCATTAAAATCTTAACCCATACTTCTACGTATTAGGAACAACCCAAAAATAACTATACAAATACATTAAATTTAAGCATACATGGAATGTTACGAACAACCTGATTAATAAATAAAATTGGAATAAAACCTTTTTAAATGTTCATAATCGTTTAAAATAATCGTCGATTTTAATATACAGCACTGTCAATTGTGGAAGGCACCGTTTATTGTTGAAAATGTTTATCATATAAATACATTCATGAAGTGTATTCTGTAACTTCAAAGAAATATTGATATTTTAAAGAAAAATATAGCAATTTGTAAATGAGTGACATTGTTTAATTTATAGTAATTAGCTGTTACCATTTTCAACTCAAAGAAAATTCTACAGTTGACAGTAAGGCACAGCGTCGGCTAATATCCAAACTGTACGTTCTACGCAAACTAGAAACTAACAGTGATAACAATATCTTTTTAAATATAATATAAATATTATTTTACATTAAAATATAGCTACGCAGTTAAGCCATTTAAATGCTACCGTCACTTAAACTTAATAAACACTATTTACAAATCACCAGAATGTTCTTTATTTAACCGATTACTATAAGTCAATATTAAAATGGCGTACTGTTTAAATATTAATTATCACACGAGAATATTGTCAACAGAAATTTAAAGGCTGCAATTCCGATTTTAAAATGAGGAAATACAAGACACTTAGAACTTTATTTAAATATTGTAACAAAATCGGAATCGGAGCGTTTTAAATTTCGAATATTTTATTTTAAACAAAAATTGCAGTTGGCCATTCTGGCGGTGTTAATGTCAAAGCACGAATACTGTTATGTAAATAAAAATGTAATTCTTCACGAGATATGACGTATTTGACCCAGGATGTTCAGCCATGTTGATATCACCATCTTAAGCACACGGTCTCCTTGGATGTATTGTAGTGTATCTCCCTGCAACAATCAATTGCAACTTAGTACCTTGAAATGAGTCTACATTTTATTTTAGTTGTTGAAGAGTACAAGTCACCGAATTGTGTTAAAAATGCTTGTAGGGTAGAAAATAGCACGATCAGATTTCTTTGCAGCGGTCATAGTTTTGTTTCAAATATTTTTAAGCAGTTATCACATATTCTCTCTAATAGGGAAATCGACCACATGATTCTGTCGAAATTGAAAATTATGTCATAGCAAAATTATTTCCCGGTTGCTACATCAGAAAATATATCAGGTTGATATATATTATTTTAGCTGTTACTTCCACCACGGGATCAGATGGTGGTATAAAAATAAACAGAAAAAGTTCATATTTCTGGCCGCTCTTGTTGAATACGGTCTTAAAATATGTAGATTCATATTGTAATGAATATTATTCTTACTCTATATATGTAAGAGAGACCGCTGTGCTTGATCATGCTTACTCCTTCACCTTCACCGCCACAAGCATTGACTACATCTACAACAATTGAGAAAAACATGTTATTAATTATTAAAACAGGGCTTAATACTACAATTACAGATTAAATGTTAAGAAAAACAGTGAAATCCGGTAGGTAGTTATAAATTTATCCGAGGATGTTTCTGCCAAATTCTTGTCATGATCAATAATTCATGATCCTACTAGGTATAGTTTATTCCAGGATACAATAATGGTATTAGGTTAGTAGTCACTGGAGTGATTGAGCGAGGATTACGAGGAATCATGAAAATCCGTCAATTTTGACATAAATATTACAACGATCCTCCGTAAACCTCTTACGGTATCACCTAGTATTATTGTGGAATTCTTAAAAACTATACACAAAAAGGGGCCATGCCAAAAGGGTTATGAATAGTTATTTTGGTGCAAACAGAAACTCTGAAATGTGCAATAAAATACAGCTTTTAAAAACCAGTGTTAGTTTAATCCTCATTATCTCGAAAAGTACCGTTTCACCAATTTATAATGTACATGAAAGGGTTCCGAACGTATTCAGAAGTTTCTACCTAGATTTCTAAATAAGTTGTTACATTGTTCGTCGCGTTGTCTTTAAACCCGTTGCTGACCGAAAATAGGATTAGGCTGACGGCTTGTTTTGAAAGATAGCGGGTTTTGCAAATCCGTTTTTAAGGTCCATTCTTTTTTGTTCCAACAATGAACAGTTTCAACATTTTAAACAGATTAAGTCGAACGTGCGGACAAGTTATTGGTCAAAGAAAAAAAAGGTTTATTTTTTGTCGAGCGTAACTAAAGACTCAATTCTGTTCCTCGGAAAGCTGAAGAGCAATAAAATTCGAACCCGTGAAATTGGCAAACGTAAAATTTTTGGACATTTTAAAATGTTGCCGTAATTTCTAATTACTGTTAAAGCTGTGTAAGAAATCATTTTCAAGCTCCGAAAATAACTACGACACCGTCACTATCACGTATGACCTCTAATGTTATGGGCAACAGTTACTGGGTACTGTTTTCCATCCGACGGTCTGTCTGTTCTATCATCACTAGGATTATGTAACACGTAACTCGTAAACATTATAATAATCGTGGACAAATTCACACAGCGCCAACTAGCGCCAAACTAAACAAAACTTGTACTATGGGTGCTAGATAACTGATATACTACACATATACTTATTATTCATAAAACACCCAGACAGAACAGAAATTAAAATTAATCATTTCAATTTCTGTCCGGCTAAGTAGTAATAAGACTATACCTATCGCCATATATTAACACACATAGAATTAGACACCCCAAATCGGCAAAAACTAACAAATAAAATACACATACTAATTGCCCGAACGAGTCATTTGTTCAAATTCACGTACGTCACATGTTCATTCCTGTAGCCAATTATTCCGACTCGTGATCAAGTTATTAAACAAGTCCGTGAACCCTTGTTTTAAATCGAGCTTAATCCCATGCTTTTGCAATGAGCTCCGACACATTGAAAGCCTTGGCAATTGTCCGCTGAGATGTCTTTATTAATAACATAATATGGGCCGTAACACAAGGCTTTAATTACGGTAACTGTTGCATACAGTTTCCTTTTGTTTTGTTCTAAATTGTTAAAGCGTAGATAACAGTTTCTGGCTGTTTCCAATGTTCCCAGATCGATAACTAGATACTTCTTCGTCTCCATACAATATGTTGTATGGCGACTATTGTATTTGCTCGTATAATGTTTTACATATGTTGCAAAAAGAAAACGGTACCTTATCATTAAGATTCCGCCGTCTGACGTTCCATCCGTTTGAAAAACGTCCCGATTTCTAAATTTAGACAGATGTAAGTGATACCTTAGTAATGAAATAATGATATATTTCTCTAGCTAGCTCACAAGTAGCCCTTAGTCACCGAGAAGTACATTAGTTCTCACACTTCCAAAGGCTAGAAAGAAATCGGCACTCGCCATTGAATCGATTTCGCAACAATCGAGAGCGATACAGACACACACCAGGACACGAACGAGGCTACTCTTAAAGGCCGTAGGTGACAGCGCCGACATTTCCACACTTCCGCGCTTCGTGAGCCTCCTGTATAAGACTGTGGGAATCCGACTCTGGTACTGTAAAGGGTGATCTGTAATCGCACTCGTAACGTGTGGTTTAAAAGTTTTAATTTGTGGTCATTTACTTTTAATCACAAAGATCTTTCACCTTTTTGGAAGATTTTTTGATGTGATGGGCTGCTTTTTGGGTATTTTAACTGTTCTGTTTACGATTTGCCGCTGGACTATTATTATCTTTTATTGAATTTTAGACAAAAGCGGTTTAATCTTTACGATATTCGGTGTTATGTAGGACTACTAAGCTTCAGCTATGAGACCGCCTGGTTGGGTACCACCGCCATCTATTTCCACCTCTATGCGATAATGCTTGCGTTGTTGTCCAGTTTCAAGGAAATGGTAGCCAGCGTGGTGATAGTGGCCACAAGCATGAGGGAGGCATGCCACATTAGTCCTTACAGTAACAATACTTTATTTTTTACATACACCTAATTAAACCATCAAATATGCCAGCTACCGTGTAAGTACGTACAACTGGTCGTGCCCAAGAGGGTTGCAGTTCCTTACGGCACAACTGCTAAGAAAGGAAATTAAATACAGATCCTACATCGGCCGTATCCTTACCGCACCGTAACTTACCACCAGGTGAGATGGCTAACAAACACTGCCTAATATAATTGAATTTAAAACTAGTAACCCGCACACAGCCTGTGTCTCTCGTGCCAGATAGCGTTCTGGACCTAATTAACCGCGATGCCACCTCTGGCGCGAACAATTGTGTACTAACCGAGCCCCACGTTAGATCGCCGTATACGGAAATGGTCTACCTAGTCTCATTGTGTCAGTAAGAACAGAACTTGGCCAATTACTCTTTAGAAGTACATATATATGTCGCAGCCAAACATTAGCTAGCTTTATCAGCAATTATTTTATTAAAAATTTACCAAATTCATGAACTCTAAAGAGATCTCTAATTATTAAAATTTAATTTTAATCGTATTTTTCCTGTTGGTTATGGTCTCCAGGGCTCTATAAGAAACCGTGGCTTTGGTAGTGGAGGGACTAGGCCAGCATTTGTTTGCTGCTAGAGTAATGTGTCCCGGTATTTTAAACGTATTGGTGATATACCTAGTTTTGCTAATGTCTAAAGGTAACGTTGATCACCATCCATCAGGTGGCCCGCTTGCTTTTTTTTCTACCCACTGACAACTCGGCAATGGGAATGAGTGTAGGTAGCCTTTAACGCCATCTAAAACCGTACCTTCGAAAACAAAACGCCACAACGCAAAATCGATTGCACCAACGCCGATACAAGTACGACAGGTCGACTAAAGTCGACTTCGCACGAACGGAGCCGAGTCGTGAACCGATCGCGATGCGCGTACGATAAAGTGCATGCGCCGATGACCCACTGCGCTAACTAAGCAGGACATCGCGCCTAGACATTTTCAACTGTAATTAAGCAAGTTTTGGTTGGGAAATTATTCACGCATTCGAATCTGAGATAACAGTGTTTATAGGGCATGGGATTCTCGATGCGATGTTTTGGTTTATATGTGCCAAAATGCCACTACAGGTGGCAGAGTCACACAAGAACATTTCAAAGTATTTACTTTTGAGGTAGCCTGATTTATGTTGTAAAGCAAAGCATACCTCGTACCTAATCATTTCATTCCTTAGTTCGAATTTCTGAACTATGACATAAAAGAAGAAACTGGCCGAATAGCTGACTTATAATAAACTCATTGCTCTCTTGCAGTGATGAAATAAAGATTTGAGTAAGACGAAAACGAGGCCGAAACGGGACAAAAAATGAACAGCAACACACAAATCGGACGAAGTATCATAAACCATTTTTAGATACTAGACACGTATTACACATACAGTCAACACCTATCCAGCCCACACCTTCCTGTTCTTCCCAACCTGACCCCATCATTTCGGCCTACAGCTTCCTGCTCCCATCACGTGGTGGCGAGGCGATTGAACCCGCAACCGGCAGGCACTATGAGGCCTCACCCGGTTATTTAGTAAGACAATCAGTAGCGGTACTCGCGCCTCGGGCATTCACGGACCGACGCACAGTTCACACGCGACTGTAGACTGGCTAGGGGTCCTCCTCTGGCTTAAGTTGAGGGGTTGAGGGTCCCTGCGATTGGTTTAAAGATTGTTTTGAAGGAAGGGTAGGGTATAGCCTTTCAAATTTTGGATCAAAGTAAAGGTGGACCCCGCTTGGTCCACCAAGATTTCCGTTCGTCATGGCCAAACGAAATTAGTAACACATAGTTCGTTAATCTGTCGCGTATCAACAAAGCATTTGGTTCATTAGTTGATGATTCGTTGTAATTGAAAATCTATACATTCGTTGCAAAACAGCGGCTAGTGGTTACTCATACCATTCGAGTCTCAAACCCAAGAAGAGCCTTCAGTGAAGAGCGCACATACTTTTGGAATAAGATAAATAAAAGAAGGAGAAAAGAAGCGCAATTTTTGACTTTCAGCCAATTGATTAAATATGTTTTTATACAGATCAATGGAAATACTAACAACAGTTGAAGTCGTGATATGATCCAGTGAGAGAACAATCTGGAGCCTAATTGATTTATGTTTGCATAAGCCTATATTTGTATAGACTTATAGCTGAACTAGCTAATTCAAGTAGCTCAGCTTACTACAACTGCTCACTTGTAACACTTGCAACATTTTAGTATGAAACAGTTGCTTAACAGGTATCGTACTATACCTAGACGTCACAGACGCTGAACTTCAAGTTAGAAAGGGGAAAGGTATCAAATTAAGCCACCGACGCAATCGCCAGCTCTGTGAAGGTGTTGAAATCCAGACATGGAATTCTAACCAAATGAAATATCTAACATTTATCAAAATATAAGGTCACATGATCACATCACATCTCACAGTAAGACGATGCAAAATAATGTGATAAAAAATATCTACTGGGTATCATCAACGCTCTACTACCCGTATAGTACGTTACTTGAGTTACCATCCTCCTCTCCAACTAAAAGGGGGTCATCCATCTTGTATTCCCGTGTGTACCAACAAAAAACGGCAATTCAGCGTTGCATCGGCGCGATAAAGCGCGGTACACATTGTTGTACCATGTAGGGGCAGCATAAACTGCAAATTATAGCGGGGCGGTCACGTGTGGCGCGCGGGCTACCGTCCCGTACCGCGTTCGCACAGTTTCGGAAGCATTAGGGCCCATTAAGCACCGTTAACACACCGGCACGTCACGATATCACGACTGGGACGCGTGAGCGATCTATCGGCGATCTCGGTAGCCCGGATGCGGAGCCTGCGATTCACACGGAACTCTGGGACACGTGATGCGTGGACTGGGACGACCTTATAGAGGAGCGGGTGGGTTACCATCGTGGTTTTCGCCTCTTTTGTCGAGATGGTAACTGTGTTTAGCCCAGTAACCGCGTGGAAGTGGATTCGAAGCAGAATTTTGTAACGTCTTTTCATAATATCAATCGGATGGAATTTAAACATGGAGGATCTGGACTCATGTCTAATGGGTGTGAATGAAGTCCGTTGAGGATACACCTATGTCATGGGTACATCCTTAATAGAGAGTCAGAGTCGACACCAAAGTCACCATCAAACATAGCTCAACTACATCAGAAGACCCAGAAAGGGGTATCGGAAAAATCTTATTTTTTCCGTCATTCAATGTTGGCCTTTCTCGATCAGGCCATGAAGGTGCCATAAATTGTAAGAAAACTTTAAATTATCGGTCTGGATGCTTTTTGCGACGCATTTGGCGCCCTTTCTCGCCCATGGAGCCCCAAGAAGTTCCGCGATCGCAACCATTGCGACATTGTTTCGCTAAGATGAGATTTGCATTGGGCCAGGTCGCAACCCCGATGGCAACTTGCTACCGCCACATTGTATGTTAATTGCGGATGACAACCGCCGACGGTATGCGACACTCCTGCTCCTGACATGTGCACGCACCTTAAGCAGTTTAATGAACTCGTAATTGACATCGCTGTGACGTGACAGCTGTTTTAAGCTCAAGGATCTATCGCCTATCGTTATATTAATGGTGTCGCCGATTCGGTTAGTCACTGACTGCGGCAGATTCAGCCCTCGGACGCTGTCTTGTATTTGGCTTTTAATATTTATGTTATTTTGTTTAAATAGTGGTTTTAGATACTACTGATAAGCTTGTATCATATCGATTAAATTTGGAAGTAAATGTTTTTCATTAGATTTTCGAACACTTACAATAGTCTAAGTGAGCATGCTAAAGTAAGTAGTAACGCCAGTCTATACATCGCGACATTTTTTATAATGGCATTTACTAATTCAGACATTATTTACCGACAATAAAGGCGTGATCTAAGCTGTTTACAATGTAGATAAGGGAAAACGGGCACGATATAATCGTTGGGTATAACATGTCATAGTGTTTACTACTCAATCTTTCGAGGATTCACGTCGCTCTTGGCTTATTATTAAGGCCGATTGTTCTGCGGTGATTTAGAAACGTTGTGTTTTTAGAACTTTCTAGAAAGTTGTATGTGATTCTTTACTACTCTCTTTACTTTGTTTTATTCAAACATTTGTACCTAATAACTAACTTTGTCCCTTGTGCGTCCACGGTGAGGCCACGGTGAACTGCCGTGCCGTACAGAATACAGAAGCCTTGGATTCTGTATTCGGATGACAACCACCCATAAAACATACTTCCCTATTTTTAAGATCTAATGTTATTATATTACCATGTGAAGCAATAAATAAATGACAAATGACAAATATGTAAGAATAGTGTTGCCAATTACGAAGGGCCATGATGCCCAGAGATACCCAATTTCAGTAAAAGAAAAATATGTACAAATTGTCTCCCGCTAGTAAGAATCGCGCTCCTGCCTCCTATAGCTAGCTATATTATTATCCTTACTAGTTACTAGATACACTTGGCACAAAGGAACCTACGTCCTACCGGCCTACATAGCAGCGGTCAGGTGTACCGCAAGGCCGCGGCTTGGGCACTCGACTTCTATTAAGGCCTCATCTGTCAATGCGCAGTGGAGTGACAAACTTAGCTTTAACCGTGCTCGGAGGCTATGTTATGTAAGCTTAGACCTTCTGTTGGCGACCCAAAGACTTGCGTCAAAGTAGGTGTTAGGTATAACTTCTGTTCATAATTTAAATGCCTCTAAAGCATCTTCACAGTACCCAATGCCTTATGTAACCTAAAATTATAATAACCGATTATGGATGGTAGATCCATATAAGATGACATTTATATGTGTCTATTTTCCACAAATTTATCAAGGACCCTTATATTTCAGTAATTTTTTAAATATCTGGACCGAAGTAATGTATTGACTGAGACCATATTTATTAAAGGTATCCTTATCCGCATCGTCTGAGAGAAGCCATAGTAGTAAGTAATAGTAACATAGAATATGTGAAAACTAAAGTCTAGCTATATCCGTTCAAAAAAGGTTCAGCCCTATGACAGACAGATACCGCGGTGGCGTAATACGCTCTTGCCGCCCTTCGGCTACGGAAACCTAGGTACAAGTAGAAATATAGAAACCTAAACACGATGAGATCGTTGACCCGTAATACCGTATGTTGTTATTTTTCGGAAAACCCCTTTAGGTTAGAAACCCCAAGAAGACACCCCAAATACCTAAACATTAATATTTCCCCCATTGGGGCCTCAAAACGCACAGCCATGTATCATACAGACACATCAGAGCCGAAATAGAGCCAATCTAACACGAAAACAGCAAACACGATGGAAACCTTATAAATCTAGAACCCAAATAACTGAGACCACTGACCTGTGCTGGCGTAGGTTGTCCTGCCTCTTGAAACTCCGTCCGCAAACTTCGCAGCTAAAAGACAGCTCGGGGCTCTTGTGCGTGCGCTCGTGTATCATCAGGTTGTAGGACTTGGTGAAGCGTCGCTGGCAATACTTGCACACAAACTCGCATTTCTGACGCAGTTTGCGCCGAAAGTCCCTGGTATGATCCTCGTCAATTTGCATCACAGCGAACATTTTGTATGGGCTATGGCGACGACGTGTGCAAGGCGGGGCCTGTGGAGCGATAACGTTATCTTTAGCTAGGTCTTGTTTTCAGCGGGGTTGGGTCGGGTTTCCTCTGGCTGGGTTCGGGAGAGGATAGTTTGGGGTTTTTGCGATTGGCATGAAATTACGACCATGGTGATTTTTGCCGTCGGTGCGGAAAGAAAACGGTAAGGAATAGTTTGAGGCTTATAACAAGACTTCGGTTACATATATTGAGTGAATTATTCATGCGACATGTAATAGGTATTTATAGTAGTGTAATAAAGCATTTATAACTTAAATATTACTCGTATTGCCTCAGCTAACCCTACATAATGTCGATTAGGTAGCATACCGCCCTGTTCTTGGAAGAAACGCTTAGAAATTTGGCTATAATTAACTTCTTTGGTAGGAACTTAGTTTATTCGAGTAAGTTTCTTAATAGGTACCTACTTGGTTTCACCAAACAACAAATGAAATACCTAAAAAACAAGTAAATTAAAATTGTATTACTATACTGAACCAACAAAAATGAATAAAAAATTATCGTACTGAGTCTCAAGGCAATTCACTTAACGTTACATTGGTTAGACGCGCAGCGGCCAATAAACTAGTAGTTTATTACAAACCAATTTCTGCTAAGCCTACCACAAATCTCAACTCCTTGGACTACAAAACAATTTAACTAACACCAATCACAACTAAAATACACATCACTACATACCTCAAAAACAACACAATCGTCTCACAACGTCACCGTCACTTTCACAACCTCCACCGAAATTCGTATCCTTCCGCTGGTAACAAATCAGGGATACGTTTAACAAATCTGGGTACGTATGCGTATAACAAGTCAAGTCACGTGGTCCTTCGTCGAATGAAGTGTCAAGGCGTGTGCCGCAAGACGTGCGCCTAACAGCGGGTGCGGTTGCTAACTGCGTCTGCGCGAGGGTGTGGAAATCACTGATAATGTTACGCGGAAGCGGCTGCGCCGGCGCAGCCCCCACTATGCGCCAGGTAGCCACGGTAGGACGGAAAACGCGAGCGCGGTAGGCGGACCTTTGCTATGACGTTTACGACTTTGACTTCTTTTGTGAGAGATTTCTAATTCAATTGTCTCCTTTATGGTTTTATGAGGCGCTTTGTTTGTGGAATAGGAGACAGAGACGCTGTTTTAAAATTTTATTCGAGTTTTTTTTGGGTAGGTACTCAGGCTTTTCGGCACGTGGCTGTTTTACATTTATTGCAAAAGGGCTGATTTTAACATGTGTGGGTTTTTAATAGAAATAATAGAACACGCGCCTCAAAGAGAGTAGGTATGCTGCGCAATTATATAAATTTAAACGTATTTGAAATTTTATTTTATTTAAAAATTGTTTATATTGAATCTTGATGATGACTCCATATTTTGCGTCACTTCAAAACCAGACTCACGTTTGCAACAAAGAAATATCTAATGTAATTTATTACATTTTTTTAATATAATAATATAAACATTACCTGCTTGAACTGTATCTGATTATTCATGTAAAATCAGGTACAGTTCAAGCAGGTAAACTCCATAAGGTCTACTTTAGTATGAAAATAAACCCCTATCTCTTCATCGTCTATCTCTTCACCTTCGAAAACCCTGGCCCCACAAAACCGCCCCAAAAACCTGTGACACGGCGCCGGAATCACCGTGGCACAAATTGCTTTACCGCTGTGTTGTTTCCGAGGCTGCACACGTCGCGGGCGGTGGGAAAGCGCGACAGCTCGCGGCGCTACCGTGGCTCCCACTCACGAGTCACACACGACAACGACCCTCATTTATTTCGGCACCGGTAAATTGTTGATGATTTTCGGCTTCTGACGTTACCGCGGCCGCGGGCAGGAGCGGCGCTTTCCAGAATTGTTTATGTGGGAGTAATGGGAGCACTTTGTTGTGCCGAAAGGTTAAAGGTTGGGGATACTGATGTAATACGTGTTGATGAGATACAAATGGCGTTCGATTGTAAAAAAATTCATGGGCAATATTATGGTTATTCTACTGGGTGGGAACTTACGAGTCACACACGACAACGACCCTCATTTATTTCGGCACCGGTAAATTGTTGATGATTTTCGGCTTCTGACGTTACCGCGGCCGCGGGCGCTTTCCAGAATTGTTTAGCTCATTGTTGTCGTAATTAGAGCACTTTGTTGTGCCGAAAGGTTAAAGGTTGTGGATGCTGATGTTTGACATGTTGTTGAGAGACAAATGGCGTTCGATTGTGGAAAAGTCTTCATGGGCAATATAATGCTTCTAGAGCCTATAAACCTATTGATAATAATTTGTACTTTTCATTCTTTATAGCAACTCAGTACAAATTGAAATAAATCATTCATTTGCATGATACATGGAGCTACTTTCTAAATCAGTAATGAACTATCGAATCCGTCCGAAGTCAAACAAATTGAATAAAATTCATGTTACAACTGGCTTAAATGGGAGTCAACATCCGTATTTACGATCGTCATACTCAGAATTTAACCCAATACCTACTACAATACCTATACGTATGTGCCGATAACCCCCCAAACAACCGCCGCTACAAGACCCCCCGAACCGAAACAAAACAAACACGTTCCAAATTCAAATTTGCGCGCGACATTCGTTTTCGGCGTCGCCGCCCGCGCAGTAAACCGTTTCCAAGAAGAAGCGTGAAGCAGCACTTATGAGGGCCTTTATTACTCAAAACGACGCGCTATCTCGACCAGCGCACCTCAACCACTCATAATGAGCATTCAAACGCTAATTCCCTTAACATGGCCGATCATAAACATTTTCTAATTAACTCCGATGCGGGAATAAATTTATTTTGTCACCGCTCTGACTTCACCTTAATGTGATATGTTTGAAAAGGTTCCCTTCTTAATAACTGCATTATTTATTCCCGCCATTTATCGTTCGGAACGATGACAATGAGTGCGCTATGTGTATATTATCTATTATGAATTAATTATCGTCTATGATGAACTACAAATATTGCAAAAGTTTGACAATTAATAGTTATTACCAACCTCTATACCTACTCTCTACCTCTCAAAATTTAAAAATAACCATCAACTAAATTTATCAGCTTAATTGAATCTGTAGCTGTTGCTAGGTATTCTTTTTGTAGTAAAATGTACACATCATATAACGCTAAAGGGACGAGTGCCGAAAACGTAACTACCAGAAAGTTCATGACTTCGCAATAACATGTAAGAATTCTTGCAAAGGAGCCGTAAAATTTGCAATCTCCCGATCTGAATTACTGTATTTAGTCCACCATATTTCCCTTTTATGGTAACAAAAAGGAGACGCGCGTTACTTTTGATAGGAATCTTGACGTTACTCCGATTGTGGACAAAATTTATCTCAAAGAGTAGCGCTTTTTTTAATATGTTAACGAATTTATGCCGCACTGCCTAAATATATGTTTTATATTTCTTCTTCTTGTTATATTGTACTAGATTCAACATCAGTGATCTTTGTCCACTGCTTAATAGGACTGCACTCCCAGAACGTACCAAACGTTCCGCTTTAGCTGGAGCCGACCAACCATCAGTTGCAGTTGATACTAATCCTTACGCAATATAATTATTTTATTCTTTTGGGTGCGGGGGACGTGGTCGATCGTCCGACCAAGGTCAACTCACCTGCGCCACAGGAATAATCCAAAAGCGACTTTATTTTGTACACGGTAAGGATTAGTATCGACTATAACTGACGGTTGGTTGACTCCAGCCGAATCCCAGTGTTTGTTACTAGTTTAAGTGAGAATCAATGCACCCTGTCCTTAACGTATCCAGCATCCACCTGCAACCTATCACAAATCGTCACTTGAAGTAGCCGGAGGGCCTACACTGTGCTTCTTACCGAGTCGAGATTTCTACTCAACAAGTCATTTATCTCATCGTTTGTCGGTTCTTCGACAGATATGGACAGTCTAATACCACTACAGCATTCTAATTCAAGAATGTAGATATTTGTTAAATATGTTAAAATTAATAACATCAAATATAGTTTAACCTATAAACAATATCAAATATGGTTTAGTAAATACATTATTTAGGTACATTTTCTAGATCGGACATACCTGCACTTTTCTATCACCAACTTCAGTTAAGTTGTAAGGAAGAATACTGACAAAAATGTTACTCAAAATTAACCAATTTATTTAGTCACGCTCTTTAGAGAAGACAAGCTAAATCTGACCACAGATTGTCTACTGGCTTTATTAAATACTTAATCAAATTTGGACCAAGCGGATCTTGCTAGTGACTCACTGTGAGGCCTAAAATTGCGTAGATTAACAAGATATATTATCGCAAATTCGTGATTCAGAGTCAGAGCTTCTTGATTAAATAAAATATCGTACGTATAAGTACATCCAAGCCCACGATACATCTGGCAATCAACTAGAGATCTCAGATTTTTGAGGGGGAAGGTTGGGAACAGTTATCTTTCTTACTTCAACTTGTTACTTAATTTGTTGCGGGTCCCAAGACAGTATTAGCTTGTGTTGCGCCAGAGTATCAAAACTCAGGACCTGTGTGTGGTCGCCGCTGTAGATCCTTGCTACACAGGAGTTGGACCGGTGAGAATGAGTGGTAAGGCATAGCCCGTCAAAATAAAAAGATTAAATGGTCACCCTGTGTATTTTCACAATTCTAAAACTTATCCGTCTACAAGTTATGACACATATAAGTTTAAACTTTCGGTTTGAACTATTGACACGATAGTTCACAGAACGATTGCTAATTACTTAGTACATGTAGTGTTTCTACGTCTTTAGGAAGAGAAGTAAATAATAAAAAATATCTACTACCTATAGTATTATTTGGCCTCAATATTAGCTAGGTCATGTTTGCCTACGTCGATGTCATTCACAGAAAACAACGTCACATACCAAATTTTCCTTCTGATCAACGTCATTTTCTAATATTTAAATTTCTGTGGAACGAAATTCGTAAAATTTTTCTGACTCTAAATGACAAAGGAAAACAATAAGGAGCACGATTTTAAATAATTATTTTACCGTTATAATGATTAGCAATCGTAATTTCCTTCTATAATTATTTAAAGGTAAGACTGAAGAATTACATAAAAAATTGGCTTTGTGACGTAATTAGAAGCATTAGATTTTTCGTGTCTAAAATCCATAATTTCCGAGAACTCGGGGGAGGAGCGCCTTAAAAACATATTCAAATAATTTATCCATTAATAAAATAAGTCTGAACGGAGTTCGCCATAATATCTTGCAACAAATTCGTTATAACCAGTCAACCTGGCAAAGAAATTATATCATAAAAACCCTATAAAACCAAATTAAAACATGCACTTTTACACCTACTGAACAATCTCGATGAAGCCCTGCGGTTTCCACTCCGTTACAAGCAATCAAATTAATTATCCAGGGCCGTACTCAGCGTCGGCATATTAATATAATATTTCCATTTATTACACAATCTTCGCGTAACGTCCTAACGAGCGGCAATAACTTTTATCTGTTAATAAAAAAATATATATGATGATATTATGTGTTAATTCCTCGATGCGTCAGAGGTGAGAGGTCGTTGTGGTTTTGACGTGTGTCTTGAGAGTCGTGAGTCAATATACGCTCATTAATTATGTGAGTTTGGACCCAAGAATGTCGGTGACACTGATTTTGTGACGCTACCGTGTTACTTTACTCGGTTTGGGATTGAGAAATGGGGTCAGTTTGGTTGTTTGTAACCACTTTATTTCAATAATATTAAAATAAAGGGCCCTACATTTCGGGCCCTTCTTATCTACTAAATTAGCGTTTTTTAAATTGTGCATTTCATTTCAAAATAATATTTGATTTCGAAAATAGAGTATATTTAGATGCCGATAAGTCTCATAAATAAATAAACATACTGCTCGGACAAATTCACACAGCGCCATCTAGCCCCAAAGTAAGCAAAGCTTATGGGTGTTAGATAACTGATAAACTACTTATGTAATTTTATTTTAATACATACATACTACCCCCAGACCCGTAAAATAATGAAAATTTATCATTTCAATTTCTGCTCGGCCGAGAATCAAACCCGAGACCTCTGCGTGGCGACTAGCATGTTAATCATCTAAACCACTCGTCATCGTTTGTCAGATTTGATAGCGTAATATTGAAAGTATGATCAAGCTACTTTTGTGTATTGTGCAATCACTTGTATGGCTTGGCTACCATATCTCTCTTTTAAGAGCTTGGTTTGATTGTATTTTATAAGCTTCCGACATAATAAATGCCTTCTAAAACAAATACTTTATAATTTCGGGCTACACAGGGTACAGGGTGGTGTGAGGAATATGAAATGTCTATTATTCCTTCAATAGACCATAACTACAAATTATCACCACACTAAGTACCAATATGTTGTTCTAAAGTAGACTCAGCTTCTAAATATAAAAGAGAATTGAAAATAACATATTAATGTAACATATAAATGAATTGTGAAACTGCACAGGAATTGCGATGTTGCAATCCTAGAAGAATGAGCTCCATTCAAAGACAAGTGTTATTGAGCCTCTACATAGTAAAGTTATATACAAACGTTATAATCACGACTTTAATTGGTTATAGCAGTTCATTAATGCCATTGTATGGAATTTCGCACATTAATGTAGTAAACATTCGGGTTAAGGCGCATTTAGTGTCACGACACGACTGCACGGTTACGACTTTAAATGCTACACGACACAATGTCATATCGCTTTGATGGTTTGGACTCTATTACTACTATTATTTTATGAAAACTATTGTGTTAAAATTCTTTTTATAGTTGAGAGGCTGGAGTTTTTATTAATAATTAATAGAAAGTTGCTCGCTTCCTAATTTTAGCTTCTGAACCAAAAATAGATGCATGGGTAAATTCTGACTTTGACATGCGGATTTGAAAAAAAGACGCGTCTCATACTGAGCCACAAAACCACAGGTTTTTTGCACAAAACACGTTAGTATTAATATTCTGTGACACAACTCCTGATATGCTACAGGACACAACCCAAAAGGAGCAGACGCTGCGGTTTGCATATAATTTAATTATTTAATAAACTGGGTAAAACAAAAGGTTAGGCCTGCTGGAAGAGATTTTTATTACAAATTGCCTATTGTGCCCTTTATTATTTCACTTTATCGTGTATGTACCTACAACCCGTGCACAGCAAAGAATTAAAATAAAAAAGGAAATACTGTGTGTGTAACACCAATTCTAATGAACCCGACATTTTGTCGTCGTCGTGTCGTGTTTTAAGCAGACGCATTCCAAACTACAATAATTACTGTACAAAAACTGCCACCTCTTTTAATTGTGCAAAATTCCACAAATGCATACAAAAGATGATGGACCTGCAAAATGGAATAACCCGATTGTATGCAACATAGTGGCAACATAATAAAAACATAGTAAACCTATTCATAGGTTGTTTTAATTGAACTTCTACACTATAAATTTTTTTGTGCAACGTAAGTACAAGTAAACAAAACACTACAAATTCATAAGCCTTAAATTAGGTGCACAAATTATAAATTACAATACGAACTAATGGGTGCAGGCTGCGCAAAGTCGAAATTAGTGGAATCTATCCATAGAATAAAACAAAGTCGCTTCCCGCTCTCTGTCCCTATGTATCTATGTACGCTTAGATCTTTTAAACTACGCAACGGATTTTAATATGGTTTTTAACAATTGATAGAGTGGTTCAAGAGAAAGGTCTGTAAGCAAGAAAAAAAGGGTAGGTAGGGGTAAAGTAGGTGTACGCGAACGAAGTCGCGCTGGATCCACCAGTGAATTGTAAGAAGGCGCCTCCTCTTATGAATAGCAGTGTACATCGTGCGATTGTAATAAAATTAAAACGATAATTAATCGAAAAGTAAATTAATCCCCAATGTCAACATAGTCTCTAACAATTTATGTTCGAACTTGCAAACTATATTAAGAGCTAAAGCCATCAAAAAAACATCACCAAATCATCAGAACGAAGTCAGAAGAATGTTTCTGTAATTAGGAACTATTTCTATAATTTCTGAAGATGTTGTCGAATGTCTTATAGACACTTAAAAACAATTACATAAAAACGTTACGAAAACGAAATCAAAAGAATATTTCTGTAACTTATCCTAAAAATAGCTCCTAAGAGCTATTTCTAGGATTTTCTGAAGATTTATTTATTTACAGAAATTGTAACATTACAGTAAACCTAAGATGTCGTCGAATGTCTTTTAGGCACTTGCGATTATAGATTTTCTGAACCAAGAATATTCCAACATTACTATTACCTAAGGTATACAATATTGCTGTCACACCCTTTATATAACGATACCGGATTCGCAATGAACTTGGTACCTACCGCCAAGCAGTTACTGCACAAGGGTACATTTAATACCAGCATTGAACTATTGAACTGCAGATCAAGTGATGCCCATAAAAGGACAATTTGTTCGCGTGAGGATGGCAATTAAAATTAATCGCCTCATACTATGTTCGAGACTCGTTTTCAACCTAGCTGCTTATACAAAACATAATTAGATGAAATTGATCTAATAAGGGGAGTTACCCGACGAAAAATGAGGGATGTTATAAGTTTAAAGTGTGTGTCTGTCGATCTGTGTGTCTGTCTGTGGCGTCGTAGCTCTCGAACGAATGGATTGATTTGGATGCGGTTTCGATTTTCTATGTGAAAGCCAGTTTAATCGTGATAAAATTGGTGCAGTAGTTTCGAAAATGTTTGAGTATATGTAAAGTTAGTCGGGAGTTATCCGACTTTTTCTGTCTGTTACTGCTGCTACATTAATGTGGGGGGGAATAATGAGTGACTCGGGCAGTGTGTAATCATCGCGCCCTACCCGGTTCACTAACAGTTGCCATCGCGTTGAGTTGTTACCTACTGAATTTTTATATGTAATGCTAACATTATACAAAATAGTGTTATGGTTTACTTTGAGAGCACTCTATCCTAAAACTGCACAGCAGTATGACAGACCGATTTAAATGTAACTACTATTGTATGTTTTTAGTTAATAAATAATATAAAAATATATATAAAATATACAAAAGAAATACTCCCAAATGAGGACATCAAAACCCAAATACCGATGCACCAAAATCGTTCACCGCTCCTACATCAAAGAGTTCAATTGAGCAACTGCCGTATTTATCAAGTTATTGTGCATCAAATACCTTTGTGTTGGCATCTAATATGCTCTATTATGGTGTATTTGTTACGGTCTATTGATCGTGCTGTGGCCTTTCAACGTCAGAAGTGCGGTGTCAGCGTGAGTGTAGTCGGCTTTCGGCTTTCTAGGAATCTGCCTTTGTTAGATTCAGGTTTGTGCAAGTTTACTCGCGTGTGTTAGGGAAAGTTTATTTATCGGTATATCGTGTATGTACATTTTTAATGCACTGGAAGGTTCATGGTCAGATGGTCCACCTGATGGAACGTGGTTATCCCGAATAATCATCTCAAAGCCAACAAGCAATTGTAAAATTTTACGAATTTTACTATTTATCTGCTCTCGATGTAACGAAAATTATGTAGCTGCTCATATTTAATTCTAATTATATTGAAGGGAGAGTAGGGGGAAGATGGTGTTTCCTTTTATATTTAACCATAAAAAACAAGAATTGTAAAACTCTTATTAAAAGTGAACAATATTAAATACCAAAAACTAACCAGACCTTCCTTAATCTTGATCTTACTCAGCTGCAGTTAACTAAATTAACATACATACATATTCATACATAGATAGTACAGATGAACCTTTCTATGGCGTGATAAATCGTAAGATCTCAGCCGTGAACCAAAGACAACCGTATTGATCATCGGCATTTGAATAAAATGATTACCTTACTATTGTTCATCGCGTGCGCATCCCCGGTTTATTTCTACACGAGATTTTATGTTTATCATTCTATTTGACATTTTTACGAACAATGACATACCTGTCTCACTCTGCCCGATACCGATCACAAATGGGGCGAAAGGGATGGAATGCAATTGTTTGGTTGTCCTTTAACTTTTGTAGAATGCGCGCTATGAGCTGAATCACGTTGTTATAATTACAGTTTCGATATGGTTTTATGAATAAATGTTTATTTAACGAGGAGATAATACACCTCACTAGTTAGAACGACTTGTTGACATCGTGTTTGCATAATTATACATTATGTTTTGAACCTTTTTTATAAACGACAAGTTTCCACTCGGCTTCACCCTCGTGGATATCGTAGCTCTTTAAGTTTCTCTTTAAGTCTCTTTAATTCACGTTACTGCTCTGTAGCAATTTTTATGCATGTCATCTGGTCATCTTGGCATTGATGTCTCGGTTATGCTCTAGCGCACGAGGACCCGGGGTCCGCCTTTACCATGATGCAGGATTTGGCAGATCAGGTAATTACAGCGTAGCGAATAACATCCGACCTTCGTGACCCTGTTAACAGGGGACCTGACCAGATTGGATCATGGTTACACATTCAGCCGCCAGAATACAACTTTTCATACATACTCTATCAAAATACTTCAAGAACTCAGGATTAATGTAGCTACCTATTGCGGTAGTTACATTGCAAGAATTCTAAATTAATATATCACATAATAAATAAAATTCCAAAGAAGGAACTTTTTTAAGGCAATTTGATTTGATTAAGGCAATATCTAATAAGCCTAAGGACCACCATTTAGTCCAACTCTTCCAAGATACACCACAAGCCGTTTCACTTTGCATCGCATCTTTCCCCGAATTCGGACTATAGAAATTCCCATTTCCCTAACAACACATTAGGTGAATGGTAATCACTATAATGCGGCGACGTTTCGTACCGAACCAGCGAGCTTGCCGACTCCAAATTATAATATACAAATGAGAGAGCGAGCTGAAACAACGAAACAGTTTATGTCTCGTCGGTTCCCACAGGAACGGTATGCGATGCGCCAGGACAGGGGCGCGAGTGGAGTAGGTGTATGTGATTGATATTTCTGCGAAATTGCGCTGTTTATAGTTTGGTATTTTATGGAATGAACAAATTGAACAAATGTATTTTAAGTATATCAGCTGATAATACCGCCCTTAGTTTATGTTAGCCTCTAAAAGAAGAAAAATTTGACAAAAGTATTGTAAAAATAGTGTCACCGTCGACACCGTGCATCGAAGTTATAAAATGTATCGCAATAAGATAACTAGATGTAGATAGCGGGCGCTATTGTAAATCAATAGGTCAGAGGCAAACAGTTACTATTTCTACTTGCTCTGTTGAGCCTTGCCTAATACTTTTATCTGTACAACGCCATTAAGAATCACTCAATTAGTAAAAGCTAAATACTGTCCTCTTACTTACAAAAACATGTTTAAAAATCTCAAGCATATAAATAGTACAATATAAAGTTGCTATTAGTATTTTAGGCATTGTTATTCGTTAGGATAGTTTCCAGTATAATATACTTTATACATTGAAGACAAATTTTAAAATACTTATAAATCTTTATTGCACACCAAAGGACATAAAAAAGATAACACATTTATTTAACCAAAGTACAAAGGGCGGTCTTATCCCTAAATGAATATAATAACAGAAACAAGTAAATGGCGTAGGCGTTTTAGGCCAAACTCTACTCTACACGATCTTTTGTTCCGTGGTCGGCGGAGTATCTGAGCGCGTCTGATATATTGGCGCTCGGGCGGGTAGCCTCCGGCGACGCGCCTGCGCCCAGTGCGCCTGATTACCTTACACTACCTATACTATATATTATACAGACCTTATACAGTGCTATATAACGTCTACTATGTGTATAAGTTACATGTAGGAAAATTAAACGAGCAATGGAGAGAGCAATTTCGTTTCACTGCCACGTTTTGGGATATAATTTTTTTTTTCGATTTACCTCACTAAAATAATGTTCATTCATAAAAAAATGTATCTGGTCTATCAGTCAAAATAAAATATTGAATTTAAGTAAATTGCCCCAACTTCCCCTATTTTTATAATTCACTCCCGCGTGCCCACATAAGTGCCTCAGCCCTGAGGGGAGGACCGGCTCGGTGGCACATACGAACGTACCTCCGTATGTATTTTACATAATGTGAACAGAAGCCCAGCTACTGGTTTACGCTCGACCAATCAAATCGCTATTCAAAAATCAAACAAGAACGGCAACGGACGTTTTGAAAGTTTTCTTTTTTCTTGGCGAGGATTTTTTGGCCGGTGTTATTTTTGAAGTATACTAGCTATTACTAGCTAACGTATCTAGTACAAATGACATTACTATTCTAACGTTTTGTTTTAGTTGTTTTGCTATTACTTACTTCCAAGCGCACGAGCATTACCTACCGTTGGAAAATTTATGTGTTGTATTTATCCTACTGTGGTTTGTTGTTAGTCTTAAGCTATTGTTTACTATTGTGTTATGTGATGAATATTAAAATCATACGTGACTACCTTTAAGGATACGCATTTAAGTCGTGATTCCACATAATTTACGTGTGGGTAGTTGTTTTGTTTTGAGACACACCTTCACTTTACAGGTGTTATTGCGGGTTTACTAGTTCTAGGTAAGCCGTTCGAGTTTCAAAACGATCGTTGACATTACATTCCTACTATGGACTCTGTTTTGGATCCGTTCGCCTCGACTCAAATGGTTTTCGATTTTAATTTTCGGTCAGAAAATCAATATTTTTTAAATCACATTGGCAATACCAAACAAACAGCAAACGGCACAAAAATTGGTAAAACAGAGTCATGCATGGAAATATTGAATTTGATCCTAACCATTAGTCAGAGAGCAACCCATGTACCTAAGTAAAAAATTATGAGCCCTGGGTACTTAATATAGAAATAACCTTAAAACAATAGATTATAAAAATAAACTGAAATAAAATACCGTCACGGGCCCCAAAACTGTTCAACCAATCTCTGTTAGATCAACTACAATTACATTATACCATAAATAAACCTTAAAACAATCAGATGCGTGTGCGCAGAAAAAAGTTCCATCCGGCTACCGTGCACCAATCAGAGGGCGGAGGCGTGGCGCGTAACACGGCAGCGAATTACGAGGACGCATTCAAAAAACGAATACATCAACTTTTTTAACGTCTACCTACCGAGACGCGGTGGAATACCGTGGGTGGGACTTTCTATAGCCGACGGCGGTTCTCGTGGGATGCCACGAACGAACGATATTAATCTATGGAATTATTTCTATCGCATCGCGTTCAGGGAGAACAATGACGAAATTGGAACGTACTTGGACTAAATGGGTGTTCGTCTGAGAACAGAATTGACTAAATAGACGGTTCAGAAAGGGTTTTAGTGGTACCTATGCCATTCAATGGGGTTGTTGTCGTTGTCTTTTGGAACGAAATTATTGTGTGATTAAGATTTGTTTAGGTTATCATGTTTTTCAGTTGAAACTGAAATCCTTAATGCTTATGAAAATACTTAAACCTCTACATTTATTCATATATTGCTTCATCTCGATTAAAGCTGTCACCGAGAGCACGCGCATAAAGTACATAATTTTTTCCCACACAAACAAAACTGTCATTCTTTAGTATTAACACCACTGAACTGCTACAAACTAACTTTAGGGTTGGTCCCTATGACATTTCCTTGCGTGTATTAGGTATAATGTTAAAAATTTGATATTTTGTTAGGTATTGAAGACTGCTGTCATACAGATCAAACCATATTTTCCAAACTCTATATTTCAACGCCAATTACCATCCATAATTTATCAATCGAACCTTAAAAATCACCATTTAAGCCTCTATCTAAACACAATTAAATCTCAAATGTAAACTGACTTCCCCAACGTCCGTCATACCCAAAAACGGTACGGCACCAAAAAAGTGCCGCGCCAAACACAGATTGGAGTTTGTAAACCACAAATTGTATCGGCGCAAACAGTCATAACTCCGACTTCCCGAGCAAATAAGGCGAAAAGGCAAAAAAGCAGGTAAGTCTCACCTGTGGCGCTTCGCGAAGTGCCCACTCCGCTAAAATCAAACATAGCGATCCTATGCAAACAATACCACCTCAATGGACACTGGGTGAATGGAAAACATTAATATTCAGATATTCCAGACGTAGTGTGGCGATTGATGCTAGTTTTTTTTTTTTGAGAACATTGTTGCAGTAACTTCATAGGAATAAATTGATAGCGCTCACAGAGTAGCGCCGGAGTAATAATGAAGTTCGGTGTAGTAAATCGTTATTGTTTGCTTTTTCCAATCAAGGATTTCAATTACTCCTAAACGTATTTAATTTCTTCAAGGATTAATCTACCCTTATTAATTTAGGTAGTATGTAGGTTACGTCTATTTAGGTAGTATTTTGAGCTGGTGCATATTTTCTTTCGAATCAATTTCAATTTCTGGTTTCTAAAAAGTCTCTATCCGAGTCAAACTCTGTTTATACGAAAAAACGTCGATTGGAAACGAAGGACAAACTAACATTAATACTTTCACATTTAAAATACACGTAAATATTTCTAAATACATGATCAATACATTTTCCACTAACCTGCGTGTAACGAAGTTGACAAACCACCAAATTGTAAACTACCTTTAGAGTTGTTGCAATTAATAAATCACGTCCACGACTGTAATTGAAAGGGAAATGCAATTACTTAAATACGACCAATATGACTAATTAGAATGACTAGCTGACTAAACCCTCCTTTCTTTGTGTCAACAAAAACTTCCCTATCGATTAATGAAATCAGGACTGTAATAAAATTGCACTAGGTTTTTCGGTTGTTATCAAAATTATAGGTATGGAGTTGGGCTAAAGCTGTAGCGCAAACAGTTGGCTGTAAAAAGATATGGCATAATACTATCGCCTATCAGCATGTTGTCGGGAGGTTTCAAAGGCGTTTTACAAAACCACACGCAAATTGCCACCAGATAAGCTATCAACCACACCCTCAGAAGAATGGATCAGCGGGAAAGTCCACTTTGTAAATGCGCAGTTCTTTGTGTTTTTTAATTGTGGCTTTACTACGCTTTCAGACGGAATAGGTGTTTTATCAGTGGTGCTATTTATTAGAGCAATATTGTTTCCGTTTTTAAGGTAACCTTTATTATGGCAAGACAAGACAACAGATTTGAAAGAAAGAAAGTGACAATGGTTTAGCTTTTTTCTGCAAGCCAGAACGGCGATAAAAATATTTTTTTTTTGTAAATACGAAAACGTTTTTTACTTAACTAACAACGAGAAAGCATAAAAAGGTAAGTATTACGTTTGATTTTCCTAAATTTCAATTTTAAGCTTGTTACTCGTAGAAAATGAAAATCAAGTTCCAAAAGTAAATCTTTTGAAAATCTACCATAGACTTCCAAACGTTACCTTCAAAAACCAGCATTTTCATTAATTTGAAGATCCGTAAAATGAAAATTTACATGCGTTGCAGTTAAATCCTTCATAATTTAAATATCCTCTAACAATCAACAACATCTCCTTTACAAAAGCAACTCAAGCCAGTTTACAAGCAAATACTATTTTCACTAACATTTGTTTGCCAAGCGTGGCCGGTAACAAGTGGACAAATTTTGAACTAATGTTTTAACTTTACACTATCCTGCACTAAAATCTCCTATAGCGCCACCCCTAACCCTAAAGAGTTTAATGGCGCTTTGCTTTAGCGCATTTGTTTGTATTCAACACAACTTGAGAATGGAATTCGTTTATCTTTTAAGGATTTGAGATTAGTGGATGAAGAAAATGTGGGATGCACATTTTTAAAAGACGAACTTTTTAAAAGTGTGAATTTTCGGGAGTGCGAAAAATTTTATAATAAGAAAAGCGTCTTCAGTTTGAAATTAAGAATGTGTGTGTAATATGTATTCCAAAAGATATAGCGGAAAATAAATTCTTCAGCTTCAGAAGCTTCTGTGCAGTAGGTTTACCTAATAAATAAAATATGATAATAAGGAGTAAAAATATTCTGATTGTGATTTTCATTACCTACAACTACATATCATTATGGTAGCAGACAAGCTGATGACATGTCCGTTAAATAATGTAATTCTATCTATTTTACCACACATACGAGACGTAAAAAAAGCTTGACGGTAAGTTGACTTGACGTCAAGCGTCTCAAGAATTCCTTTCCAATTTCTCATTAACAGGAACACAAATGTAAACGTCTTAAACGGCGAAACGACTCCCCACTTATCTCTATCTGTGTTAGCACAACAGATCAGCAGGCTCCGTGACAAAATTATCTCCACACCACCATTCAATCTCCACTAAGACCGTTTCCTCACTCAGAGATGCCGAAAGATAAGCCTGAGCGTTCCGACTTTTGTTTTATCTTCATCAAACAAAAGTTTCCTGTCATATTGTCGTGTGTCGAATGCTTGACAAATTATGTGTTATGGGACGTTTGTTTTGTACAAATAAGGTATCGGCTATTGACTGTCGGTGTGTCTGTCTTCTTTGTGAAAGAAGTTTCGCCTTCGGTGTTGCTGAAAATCCACTGGTTTAAGCCACTGCATAGTTTTTAAGAGTGTTTTCATTTGATTAAATCGTTCCACGATGCAATAATCTCGAAAACAATAGCTATTTCCAAGTAGTGTAGAGTCATACATAGTTTGAGTAGCAAAGCCAGATTGCTTCTTCGGTTCTTGTCCAGTCCTTTTTTGGACGACGCTAACTTTTTTATTTTTGCTGACGGACGATCGGTCCACCTGATGGAAAACGGCCACTGTCGTCCAGGATATTTGCAACCTAAGGGGAACGGATACGGTGCCGGCCTTTGAGGTATCTGCAGATATGCCCTTTGAAGAACATGTTATAACACAAAAGAAAGACTTCGGGAGGTAGCTCATTCCACATCTTGCGCGTGCGCGGTAAAAACCCTCACGATCCCCGTACGTTAGTTGGATGCCAGACATCAAGATGGTGTGTTTAAAATCTGAATATATTGTTCATCAGAACATCGGTTGCGGCAAAGCAAATCGCCCACATTACACGAATTAATATTCCACCCCGTCTCCAAACAATCAATTCCATGTCCCTGATCAATATTTAACGTATCAAAGGGCATTATTAATGGACAGCAGATCGCTCGAGCGTCGGCGCCGCGACAAAAGACTCTAAAGCAATAAATAATCTTAGTCCTCAGACATGATTCCACCCCGCAGCTCGTAAACACAGGGCGATGTGTTAATACTTGCCGCGTATATGTGACATTGTGTTTTTTGCCTCTTTCTTTTGTGAGGGGGCCGAAAGAGAGCGCCGTTCGGTGGTTTCGGCGAGCTTGAAAGAGAGTAGCGTGAGGAGGCGCCCCGCGGTGCCGCTAGCGTTCTAAAAATGTTCGGAACACGGATTCGGAATTTGAAAAATTGAACGCCCACGTAAACGAACGTGTTTATGGTGCGCGGGAGTGCTTTCGGGTTGCGCTTTCATTGAGGTCGCTTGTTTTTAGAGTTAAATACTTAGGTATACCTACATGGTAGGTTAGGTTAGAAAGTACACCAAGGCCTAGGTAGCAAGGACCTGGCCTTTCCTCCTAATGTGTAGTAATGTAGGTATTCTGATTATGTCTATGTGATTAATTTTTATAGCTAAATCGATTTTAATGAAATTGGTAATGAAAGTTTAATATTTCGTATTCTTTGAGCCAACTAAGTCACAAGCAAAAGCTAAAACTAATATTGCTCATAGCGATTTGTTTAGTTTCTACGATATATTACAGCTGTAACTATAAAATTACCTACTTCATATTTTATACAAAAGAGTAAGTATCCCTAACTATACGAGATTAAAAAAACACTAAGTGTCTGTGGTTTCGTCATTCTTATTTGGCACACAGCTGTGAAGGCGCGCAGCGTGGCGCTACCGCGATACGCATAGCCCGGGAGCTGTGTACAGTTTTGATCGACAGTTTTCTTGAAACATTTTTGGCGAAAGTTTCAAATAGATTTGCACCACACAAAAGAAGGGGAAAGGGAGTACCTACTTTTTCTCTGAAGCATCTCGTTGAATTATTAGACCCTAATATATTCGGTCTAGATATCGCCGTATACCTTAAAGTTTAAGGATAAGATGTTTCAGACTTATTTATCTAGCATCAGTTTATCATTGTCTCTGATAGATCTACATTTGAATCTATGAAAAGGCCAATCTATACTTTTTGAACAAATGTAGGGATTGTAGAGTCAGGAGCATGAGATCTGATAACTTTTTCTCAGTATAACCCACCCAGTGGCTTTGCCATCCCATTTTACATTAAATGTTTTTGGAGGGATAACGTTTTTAGTAATTGTTTCTTTCTAATGACAATCGAAAATAAAAAACATATTGTTTAGGTCCTACCACCGATAACACCGATTTCATTTTTAGAATAATTTCTTTGGTATATTATAAAATAACGGTAAGAATGACACATGTAAAAAAACAGCCTTATTTACGAATTATAGAGATTTCACGGCATTTAAATTTATGGTTAAATGTGACCGCTAGCTCTCGGACTAAAGTCGAAGCCCACTTTGGAAGTAATTGCTGATGTAAATTCGTGCCTCAGGCCTCAACTGAACAACAAGATTAGCCTTAGCGTTTTAAATAAGTTATTTAGTCGCGGAATTTATAAAAGCAGTTTAGCGAATTCGGTGCCATTATTTTTATTTTGCGTATTCATTGAGGGATTGTAAACGGTTTCTTTTTTGGCTCACTAATTGCGGTGAAATTTTTATACTACAAAGTTATTGCATTCATTCACGTTTTATTTTTAGAAATATATGTGAAAGCATTGGAAATTAATACATCATCTTTAGGCATCTACCTACTGCGATAAAAAAATTTTATATGGCAGTTTAAATTTTGATCTGATAAAGCCACGTCTACGCTCTATGGAATCACTAACAATATTTTTATTTAATACGGCAGACATAGAAGCGGGCCACCTGATGGAAAGTGGTCACCGCCGCCTATGGACATCAGCAACGCCAGGGGTTCTACCAATGCGTTGCCCGCCGCTAAGGAGACCTCTAAAATACCTCTACGGTAACTAATATATTGTATTGAAAGGAAAGTAGAAATGTTGGTTTACAATCATATCTCTTTTATTGACGAAGTCTCAAGAAAAATGAAACTCCTTGCTTTATTAGCATTATATTCGTAAAGTTCTTGATTTAATGGGTTACTAAAGATTTTAGCTACACCTGGCTCCGAGGAAATTATCCTTATCCTGCTCACTATGCTTTAATACTTTTTTATTATTTTGAGCACGGTGGATAGGTTAAAATACTTTTTAATTTGTGTCATTATAATTATGACTTTTTGCTTTAATGAGATATTAATTTTCCATACAAAATAATTTGACTAGGGACGCCCCCGTAATCTTTCATATTCATGTAACTAAAATTCTATTTATCTGTTTCATATTATTGTGGGTTCAATCATAATTAAAATTAACATTATGTTTATTTGACTGAACAAATTGTAAAATCACACCAACATGTCTCACAGTAAAATTAAACTACCATTGACAAATTACTGGTTTTTTAATTTCGCTCGATCCTAAGCTATAGTTTTTGTGTTAGGCATGTGTATGTATTTCTAGAACAACAAGTGCAAACCCTTGTGCCAACTTTCTTACTTTGTCGACTTTACTAAAATATCATACATATAAGTGTATATTTTTAGAATTTTAGATCTAGGTTTTAGTGTACATTTTTACTATAACTTTAAATATTTAACGTGTTCCTAAAAACGATATTTCATACATCGATTACTCTTATTTGTTGATTTTTAAAGTTTCATCGAATTTGTTTCTTTTAGAAGGCCTTTTCCTTAGTTTCGATGATGATGACGTACTAGCTACAAACATAATAGAGAATGCTCATGACTAACAAATTGAAGGCACCTCAAATCATCCGGTTGCTATTATAATAGCAATATTTATTATTTTCCTTTGCACGTCTTGCCAACAAGAGAATACGACAAAAAAGATCTAGGTGGATAAAAAATGGGTAACACGACACGACTTGGAGGTTCACGACTTGAGCCTTCACTGTAAGTTAACTGGCTGTTTAATACCTGTATTTAAATTGAGTATTAATTATAAATAGCGATTACTACAATGACGTTATCCGTTGCAGGGACGATGGAGTGTCGAATAAAGGTTTCCAGTTTATACTTTCGTACCTATATTTACATAGTATAAAACAAAGTCGCTTCCCGCTGTCTGTATCTATGTACCCTTAGATCTTTTAAAGTACGCAACGGAATTTAATGCGGTTTTAAAGATTAGATAGAGTGAATCAAGAGGAAGGTTTCTATAAGTAAGAAGATAGGTAGAAAGAGATAATATAGATTTTTATAAGTTAAATGTTATTTTAAATGTGATTGCCCTGACATTCAACAACATATAATACCTCTTCAGTTGTGTATTATTAGGTTAATAATTAGCTAGAACAGGACGCGTGATTCTAAATTTAAAAAATATGAAATTTTTAATCACAATATTACAAAAATTTGAAAAAAACAATTATAATAAATGCTAGTATTGACGAATTGAATAAAATATCGTGCCGCGATCTCGAAAAAAAAAATGGTACACGAAATTGACTCTTTAAAACTGTTCAATGGCCATAAATATTCGCCGAGCGCACCATTGCCCACGGTTGCGTCCACAAATCTCATGGGAACTATCGAATGTGTCAAAAATATCGAAAACTCGGCCTAATGATGCGTTCAAGGCACCTATTGAGGCGACAATAATCGAAATCTACCGAAAAAATATCAGAGTCTCATGTTTTTTCCCGACCATTCTTCTTTTTTTGTTAAATAAACCATAAATCCTGATAAAATGACCAGTGCACCGGTGAATGTGCTCGGGTGCTTGGATGGGAAAAAAAGGAACTGTATTATAAAGGACAACAATTTTCGAGGTCCTTTCGGACGGGGACCTAGCGCCAAGAGGCGCTAAGGTAATTTACATAATAATGTAGTTCGATTATTCAAATAATCCGGACCCTTAGATGAAAGGTTTGGGAACCACCTTAATAGGCATTCTAAATTCTTCATAAATTACTCCTTCTAGTTTTCAATGTTTAAAATTATGGATATTTTAACTTTGGAGTTTGTAGACGACCGATTTTGTTGTTGTAGAGCACATTCTGCAGGTTTACGTAGAATGCATCGATACAAATTATTTATTTTACACGTAGTAAAGAGCCATTATCTATCTGTTCTAAATATAGGTTAACGTAATGACTTATTTAGGACAGTTTGATGGTAATCAAAAACACATAAAAATGCAAATGAAAATATCGCTTAAACAAAAATACAACATGTCACATAAACCACACCACATGCAGAATTAACATTTCAATTTTCAAATACGTGTGCAACATCGCTCGTTGACGAGGGTGCTCATTTACGAAGGCACAATTTAAATGAACAAACCGAAATAATTCACACATATTCGAGAATAAAAGGAAGATCGAATCGTTTCTCTCTTAACCGCACTCGTGGTTTATTTATCTGATACGAGCGACTCGTGCGCCGCTACGTCGCAGACCGAAATTAAGAGAGACTCGATTAGATCGGCAAAATAATAAGTTGAGATGTCTCAGTACTCACTCTAGTGTTCGGGCGCTACCAGCTGTGATCGTCGCTGATTAATGTTTATTTTTACGTATAAATTACTCGGCTGCGCGGCGGAGACTGTTCGTGTGCAGTAAAAAACAGTAATTTATTAGTGGCGACTTCTCGTGTTGGCACGGGCTTAACGAGTGTGTGGCGTGCGGTGCGCTCGGAAAAAACTGGCTCGCTCGGTACGTAGCTCGAGCACCAGTGGCCTGAGGAAGAATAACCCCAGGAGTCGATGGGAGCTGCCACCGCTTCCGAACGCGCCCCGCGCCCCGCTCCCCGCCCGATACAGATCACGCATTCTACGAATACCGTCGGCGGCGGGGGCGAGCTCGTGCGGTCGTCTCGCTCGCACCCGCGGGGAAGGGGCCTGATGGACGGCCGCGGCGGCGACGCTTCCTAAGTTCGCCGCGCAAAGGTCACGCCGGGCCCGGGCGCGGGTAGCCGCGCGTGCGCAACACCGGCAGCGCCCACATGACCGGCCGTTTAGCCGCGCGCGCAACCGCCGCACCACTGCCGGTCTCTGTCTAACCTGCGGCCTGCTAAACCCCTCTCGCTCGCACGCGGCGACGTGGAAAAATGTATCTAGTTCTGTGGACGCGACGCGCAGTGCAGTAGCGGCGGAGCTTTTTTTTTCGTTTCAATAAATTTGTGGTTGTCGGTGTCGGCGCTCGGGGCGTAGCCACCGGGTTACGCCTTCCGCGGCTCCCGGCGCGGGCATGTGCGCGGCTATATGTGTATTGTCGTAAATACATCGCGCGCTCGTTATGTGCGCCCGCGGCTACCGGCTTACGCGCCGCCCCCTTTGTTTTTCTTGTCACGCGATTTGATCGATCACACGCGCGCTTGATTTAGTCTGCGGGCAGCGGCACGCAAGCGAGTACTCGTTAGCTAATGTATTTTACTTGTATAGGTTGGGTCCGTTTGATTTTTGTGTTTTTGTAATCGGAATAATAAAAATGTGGGTGGTAAATAACACTTACGTTTATAAAACCAGTACTAAGAGTACTATTAAGCTTACAACTAGAACCACTAACTTGAATCAGCGATTGCAAAACACCGCAAGCTCGAGACGTCCTCGGACCAGAAGTATCGGTACTAAATCTTGTGAAAAAACCAATTAAAACTGACAAAACCGTTCCTAACGGGCCGAGCGACACGCGTCGCAGCGACAATGCGCACAATCCCGACAATGCCGCATAAAGGCCCGGCCTTACAGGACCGTCACGGCCCTAAACGCAGAATCAGCGACAAAAAGCGAACACATCAAAACATATTAGAGCGCGTTTTGTCTACGCCTGCGGGGAGCTCATAGAGCCATTGTGGCACATTATTGCCTGCGAAGTGTCACAAGACACAAAGGTGACAGAGAACCGAATGTTTGCTCACAATCGGGAGAAACAACGGCGTAAGAAAAAGCCCGTCTCCAGCTAGGCGGCCATTGTTGCCCGCCTCAATGGACTCGACCACACCGGGTTGACTTGACATGCGTTGCTAATTTTCCAATTTCGTAACCTGTCGAATGACGCTATATACGGCCTCGTAATTGCATTTCGGGCTACGGCCCCGGGACTGCATTAGGCACACCTTTTGTCGCGCCAATGTATTCGGGACAGTTACAAAAGATTAATCTGTTTATTTGCCGTGCGTGATGGCTCTAGGACGACGCTCGCCGTGACCATAGAGAAGAGTTCAACGCGCGTGCTCTCCGTTTCGTCTTAATATTTTTGCTCTTTAACGTCGTAATCTAAGTTGTACCTATGTTTATTTGATTTCAATATATTTCACGCTTTTTTTATTTATATGAAAAGTAGCAAGCAAAGCAGCGTAGCAAAAGCAAGTAGTATAAAAAAGTATCTAAAAGCATTATATAGAAAAGATGATGTAAAATTTTAATTGGATGTATTTCCGTACAAGCTTTATGTAACGCTATCGATAAGCAGTACTTGCGTTCTTGAATCGAGTTTGAAAGAAAAAAAGACATTTATTACACATAGCACACTACGATACAAGAACAATTACATAATTAAGTTAATAACAGATTGTTGTGGATAAGCCATATTAGCCCAATCCGTGCTCATCGTGGACCGCTTTCTGTCTCTCTATCGGACCATGCTCTAGCTACACTTTATCGATATCCAAATAGCAACACATTATAGCTTGCAAGTTAATGCCAGCACAAACACACCGCCAATCGGCCGATAAGAGCAGCGAGCGAACCACCAGAGAGGGAAGAGAGCGATCGATTCCGCTACCGGTACCATAAAAGCGGATTGCGTATCTTTCGATCTTACACCTTACAAACAAGGTGAAGCCTTATAAAGCTAGTCGGATTGAGTCGGGTCTAAAAATAATGTTTTGTCTCATCATTAGCCCCACAATACGACGCGATCGGTCATGCTTTGTCTTTTGGGCGGTGACGTAATTCATACCGAGTCCGGACAATGAAATTCCCAATCGATACAATCGATTTCGTATCGTATTTATTGATCCCTAAAGTTGGTTTTCGTCTGTGCCGCGGCCCGGTTGATCTCCGAAAGAATTGTCCGTTGACAACAGAGACATCCGATGTTCTTTTTTTGAATATCGATTGTAAAAAGCATTCTCATGGCGCTCGGTGGGAACTCTCAATGCAAGTACAGTCGCGGCTTATACTCTTTTAAACTATTCAAAGTATTATAATCTCTTTGTGCCAGTATTTAGCTTTAGGCTCGTTGGACGTGATAGTTTACACGGTGTTACCGTGTTACGATTCTCGACCTTATTGCTTCCTAATAGAATGTTATTGGGGAGGTATTCTTCACCGACTGTACTGATGGTCAGGAATTGGTGTCTCGAAAATGAGCTTTATTGCAACGGAGTAAGGCGTTGGCAGGATGACCGCTGGGTTATTGTAAGCGAGATATTATCAACTCCGTAAACTTAGTACGATGTGACAGGTTAAATAGAGTCGCGGAGACGAAGGTAGGTAATCGTTAATTTAACGGTTTTCTTCAATTATATCAGCTTCAATCTAAATATTGGGTCCTTACCTATGAAATTACCTAGTATTACCGAATTAACGTAATTTTGTTTTAATAACGATCACATTTTGTTTTCATGGTTGACTGGTAGATAAGGCTACTTTAGCTTTTAGTCTGCCAACGTACCTTTAGTGCATCAAGTTTTAATAAATAAATCTATATTACTTAATAACGTATTATCTCGCACATGAAGGTGTAAATATGATCCAATCTGGTCAGGTTCCCCTGATAACACGCTCATGAAGGTAAGATGGCAGTCGCTATACTGTAATTACCTGATCTGCCAAATCCTGGAACATGGTCCAGGCGGAACCCGGTATCACGTAAGCGAGAGCACAACAAACACAAGAGGGACATAAAAAAAAATCGTGGACAAATTCACACAGCGCTATCTAGCCCCAAACTAAACAAAGCTTGTACTATAGGTGCTAGCTAACTGATATACTACTTATATAAATTTTTAAATACATACTTATTATACATAGAACACCCTATTAGTTATAGATTAACGCCAAGATGATTTTTTTTATTTAACGCAGAGTCTCGCATAATTTATAAACAAATAAAAGGTATATTTAGAATTTTATAGCTAAGTGTGGGTAATAAAATAAACAAGTAGCTTAATAAAAAAAATATTAAGAATATTAATCAGTCTTCTTTGATAGAGATACCATATATTACCTATATGACTAGAAAATATAAATATTAAAGGATAACAGTCGTATAACACTTGTATGCTAATCAAAAACCTGTTAATAAACTGACAACAGTGTTGGACATTTAAATAAATAGAAAATATATAATATTCAAAGACAAAATAATTACAAATTCATTAAAAAGATCAGAGTCTAAACTCTAAAATACCAAATTCTAAACTTCATTCCCAAATATTCGTCAAGGACGATTGTTTCTCGGAACGACATTATAAAAAGCCAGGAATCTTATTATGTTAGTTTAGAGAAAAAATCAATTAAAACTAATACGAAATATTCAACGCAAATAAACACCGGTATGAATAAATAAATAAATAAATATTGAATGATTAATGCTCGTAATCTACTATCGGCCACTGGATTCCTCTGTGTCCTCGATATTTGCTCAGGTAGTTCATTCGCATCGTTAAATCATTATTATGGCCTTTTTATGGACTCGCCAAATGCTTGGAATATCCACATAAAGATAGCACGTCCGATTTAATATGCAGACGCGTCTCTGTCTATGACGCTTTTATTCGTAGGAAGTTCACTATTAACGAATTATTCGTTGAATTAATGAATAACAATAAATGTATGATACCGACGTGAGTGGTTCAGTTGGTTAACGTGCCACGCAGAGGTCCCAGGTTCGATTCCCGGGCGAGCAGAAGGGTCTAGGTGTTATATTATAAGTATGTATTTAAAATTCTTAAAGCACAGACTCGCGCGCGCGAGGGCCCGTGGTCCGCTTGACCATGATTTTTCAGATCAGGTAATTACAGTGGAGCGACTGCCATCTGACCTCCGTGACCTTGTTAACAGGGTAAAGAATGGATAGTGGTTACACATTCAGTCCCCAAAATGTGTAGGTTTCATCACGCTGTTTTCCCTCATCGTAAGAGCATCAGTTAGTGTTCAACTAATGTACGTAACTCAGCAAAAAGTCATTTGTAGGTAGGTACATGGCGTCACTGGGATTCGAATCCGGTACCTCGGACTACTGGGCGCACCCCTTCATCATTCGGCATCGACCCTCTACTGATACCAAGTCCAGCAGTGGACTGATTAGGGATGTTGCATTATCCGTACAGTCTCCTCGGGATAAAACATTGTACTTTAATAACATTGGCTTCTAGTACAATGTTATTTGGAATAGAAGAGCTACCTACAATCTGAATCTTAAACCCATCTGCATAAGTCATCACCCTGATTGCAAGATATACGAAGAATTATTTTCCTCAGATCACTAACAACCGTGTCCGCAACAATCCTCCCTAATGAACCGAATCAATAAAGTGCAAATAATGATTATTGAAAAAAGGTAGCGTTTACCACCTACTAGGCAATGGGTTTGCAATAAGAGTACCATAAAACGAACACTCTGTTAAAACGACGTCAGTTGTTGGAAAGGACCGATTTCACCGATACAATATATTAGTTTTAATTAAAGACTTCGATAGGTATAGGTACTAACGTATATAATCAATGGCCTTATAACACCAGCAGCTTCGCAGCTAGAGTCGATCTTCACTATCTCCACACCACTTGACCTCCATGGTTGCTCTCCATCAGCTATTCAGCTGTAATATGAATTGAAAAAAGTTTAATCTTCGCAGACTTCACAGTATTCGCAACCAGGGTGTGATACCAAGAGCCGCTCGATACCCCTGGTGTTGCAAACGTAACTGCTTACCATCAAGCGGGCCGCAAGCTTGTTTGCCATCTTAGTGGTATAAAAATACTGTCTTATTGTTACTTTAGGGAAATGTTACACGCAACTTCAACCACGGGCACTCAATAAAAATTGTGACCTATTTCCACTCACAGTGCAAATCCAGCAGTTCAAAAGTGTTCTTAGTTTACACAATCGGATTAACGATTTAACTGTGAATGTAGAACAGTCAGACAATCCCACTTTTATAATTGTACTACTTAGCAAAACACCCATACTTAAAATTTATTGTTGACAAGTCTAATTATCAATTTCACTAGCCGTTAGTTAAGTTTGTGTTACCGGCCCGTGCAGCAGTAAATTATAACATTGTTGTTCCGAAATTTGCATTTTTATTATAGCTTGCATATAGGAATGGACAAAGGCAGTAATTTAATACAGTGGACCGCAAAATTGAATTATTTATTATTCGGTCAGATTGTAAAATACAATTATTCGGCGGCAAAATGACAGCCGGCGACGTCTTTTTTTAAAGATTCAATTTGATTTCGGCCTTAAAATCGCGTTTTAAAGGAAAATAATACAAATAAACCAAGTCTCTGGTTCAGTTTTTTGCATACATGATTGTACCTAATGAATTTTTAAAACGACACAGTTGCACATTTGTGAATGCATTTCGTTGTCATTTAAATCTTAGAATTGAAGTAATCTAAAGCTTTGAATAGAATTGGATTTAGCCCGACTTGCACCAAATTCTTAAACACATTTAATAATGACGTTTAACATTTTTTTGTGTGAAATTTTCTGTTTAAGAATTAGGTGCAAGCCGCCCATAGAGTAACACCAATAGTTCTTCTTAAATAACATTATCATCGCCAACAATAATTCACAACAGTACATTGCTCGCTTCAGCCTGCTCCACATGACTGTATGGAGAGGATTGCCTAAACCCTCATGCTTGAAGCAAGTTGGAGATCGCAGTAAAGTTGTACAACACCTGTCAGGAAGGAGTTGGTGCTCTGCCTATTAGAATCTGCTGTACACACACACAACTAAATCCTAACTTACCATCACATAACAAGAAAATCCGCGTCATGCATCAAAACATTGAATATTTCATGCCGAAAAAAATCAAAATCGGTGACATTTAGACTCGAGTCAACAGTTCAAATATAAGGCATTTAGGGGCACTAGCCCCTGGTAGACCAAAGGCATGATAAATGGAAGACATCTTTAAGATAATCGGAAAACGGTGGGTTGCGAAGACTGCCAACAAAGAAGAATGACAAGTGTTGGGAAACGCTTATGTCGATTTTTGGAATAAAAATGGCTGATATTCATCATGATCAGGTTGCCACCAAAACCGGTAGATCTAGAACTGCTTAATGTTGCCCAGAACTTTCATTAAGGTCTGCCTTATCTCCATTTTTGTAATGGAAATAGCTGATTAAAATAAAGGAAATAGATGATATTAATCATGATCAGATTGCCACCATAACCGCTTGATCTTGAACCGCTTAATGTTGCACAGATTTTTCATAAAGTTCTTAAACTGCAACTGGACACGAGATTTCACGATGTAGTGGGCATAATGTGCGAAACATACGAAAATAAAAAACATAAAAACAAAAATTAGTCCATTGAAACTGATCTCGTCAAAATATAACCAGATGTTCGCCACCAGGTGGGTAGAATAAAAAACAATCGAAAAATTCAATGAGTCTATTATGCAAATATGTCCTGTTTTATTCCCCGAATTGCGATAAATCTCGGCAGCCGAAACGAATAAGTCATAACATTCGAAGAACGGGTATCTACAAGGCCAGACCAGACGGTATGTAAGTACTTTTTTTATTATCTACATCGGGGCAAGAATCGACATGTTTTATAAAACAAAAAAGTATGAGATTCGCTTTAAGTAGGTAATGCCGAGGTTTTTTGCCATAATAATATTTGTCGCTACTATTCGCAGGTGTTGAAGTGTGAATTTGTAGCTTGTTAATGGACAAGTTTATCTATTAAATTTATCTAGAACTAGCTTTTGCTGGCGACTTCCTACTCGTAAAATTTGGATGTGTCGAGTTTCTGCGAAAACCAAGTTTAATTTCGGAATTATTATAGTCAATTCGCTATTCTTGGATATAAGCTACAACATTGGTAAATTTCGTCATAATCTGTTCAGTAGTTTTTGCGAGAAAGAGTAACAAACATCCAAACTTCCTTCCAAATTTTCGCATTTATAATTATGTACACTGACCAATAGACACAGTGAACTTTCCACGTGACTTGTGATGATTTATGTGCGTATTTATGATGCACTTATGTTATGTATGACAGAATTTTTCAACAGTATGTGAGAGAACTGTTTGTTTTCAATGTGAATGCGCGAATATATGTGAAAATTCGTATTATACTCATGGATCTACTAAAAAGAAATTACTTTTTATTGATTTTCAATTTATTCCTATTCCAAAATCGAATAAATAAGATGTCACCTGCTAAATGTATTGGCAGTTTTGTTAATCGATAGAGTCGGCCTCTAAGGTTTGCACTTCAGAGGTATCGTAAGACCAAGCTACACACAGCGAAGCGTAGTGGAAGAACATAACCTAACCGACTGCAAAAGTCAAATAACCCCCGACCAAGTTTAAAACTCAAATATTTTCTAAACTACAAAACCGATTTTAATGAAACAAGGCTGTGAACCATATATTTTAAACTAGCTTTCGAATAGAGAAAACCGCATCCAAATCGTTGCATCCGTTCGGGAGCTACGATGCCACAGACAGATACACAAAGCCACAAACTTATAGGTAACACCCCTTATATACTGCCATAACTGACATGTTCTTTAAAGTTCTTGAAAGTGCTAAGAAACCTTTTCCTGACAGTAGTTGAGATCAGGCAGAGGCCTCAACCGGCACATAGTATCATTGCCAGAGAATGGACCATTAGACGACGGATGGAGGAACGTCATTTACGTGCAAAAGGACCAGTGTAAGGGACAGAACTCGAGACACAACCGAGTGTTGAGAATTACATATTTTTTAATCATTTAATCCTCCCTAAACACGTGAATCGACCAATAGAGCAATGTCTTTCTTACATATGAGTATAAATAAAAAAAAACATCTTGGCTTTAATGTCCCGGTTGTGCTCACGCGCACGTGGGCCCGGGGTCAACCGTGGCCATGATTCAGGATTTGGCAGATCAGATAATTACAGTGGAGCGACTGCCATCTGATCTCTGTGAACCTGCTACTAGGGTAACCGTACGAGATTAGATCATGGTTACACATTCAGTCGCCTGGGCTTCGATTCTGGTACGGATATCGTCTCAGTTGTAGTAACATTACAATTGCATCGCATGTCAAACGTGTGATTGTTATTCAAATGACAGATGTTGAGTTGCAACTTTCATGAGTTCGAACTTTTCCACAATTCGTTTTCTGGTACTTTAGTTGCATTATGGTTTTATATGGCTGTTGGTACTCCAATAAATAAATAAATAAATGATTAAGTTGCATCTTTCTTAGTTGTCAAACTGCCTTCAATTCTGTCAACGAAAATGTGTCAAAGGTCGGACAATGATTTAACTGCAATTTAACTGGGATGATACTGGGACTGACTCGATACCTCGTCGTAGTTATAGTAACATCACAGTTACATTGCAACATAATAACAACTGCATTGCACACCAGAATCGGTACCCTGGATGTGTAGGTTTCATCACAATGGTTTCTCTTACCGTTAAAGCATCGGTTAGCATTAACGTAATGTACATAACTCAGAACAGAGTCATTGGTACATGGCCGCAGTGGTATTCTAACCCGGTACCTCTCGCTTACGAGTCGGATGCCTTAACCACTCGGCCACAGCAATAAAAGCACCAGATGGTCGTCAGAAATCATATCTCCTCTACTCCAAAACATAACCGCACGAGTGCGTTATCAAGCGCGTTATAGACTACAATGTAAGCAAAAAATCGATTAACATTTTACGAGAAAGTGTGTTGAAAAATCAGTTACATTATTTTCCTTTTATTATCACAGGTGGTAATGATACCTCGCACATTTTTACAATGTATGCTTCGTCCGCAGAGAGCATTAAGACGTAAAGGTATATTTTAGGGGCACTTAAATAAAACATCTGGTTACATTCGGTGTCTGTAATCGGAGATTCGACTCCGGCGCAGGCACCGCGAGTGTGGCCGACCTTAATGTCTCTATAGAGTAATTAAGGACACATAATTGTTCTGGTTAGTGGTATATGTCAATCAGGTATTTCCTTTAATAAAATGTTAACTCTACGTTACTACCTTACTACTCGTCTATTATCTTATGAGATACTCTACATGAGACTCCTGGGAGCGTTTCGACAACCAAATGCCCATTTTAATTGGATAAGATTTATCGTACCCCTTTTTAAACAACCGGGTGCAAAGGTCGTGCGTCAACCTACACACCACCAGTATAACATGATTTAACATCACGGATGCACGTACAAATCAGAAACAGTCCAAAGTCTAAACAGGGTAGGTTGAGGTGCTAACTTCTGTATAATCCGACTAATGGCTGCGCATCCAATCCCCATGGGGTGCCGCATCCGTTGAAGACTGAAAAGCCTTCCCAGCTACAAGCAGTCCAAAAGCGTAGTTTAGCAGGTAGACGGTTAGGTCTTTCACAGCGAGTCATGCAAAGCCGGCCAGCCGCGCTGGTACACACGAATGTCCGCCTCCTTCACCCGTTAGCCCGCAGGGAGGCCATAACCCGTTGCCATAACCCACCACCTACCGCAGGTGCAAAAAAAAGAAGAAGAAAAACCTAGAGAGGCTGAGAACCTTAAAAGAGCTGAAGAAAATGGGAAGCAGCGTTTTCAGTTGTGAATTTTTAACACAGCGATCTCCAACTCGTCCGATTTTGGCAAAAACCTCTACAAGTGTAGAGCAGGCTCTAGCCAACAGTGGACTGTTATGAAATGTCGATATGTGATGATTGTTACCTACCCGTATTCACGGTACTTTTATATTTTTGGTATCTATATAAATAAAAGAATAAAGTACCTTCTTTGATCAACTCTCATCCGCAGCTAGGGTCCTAACTTTCTACGCTACAGCTGTCAACATGGACCTTTCCTAATTTTCCTTCGGCCGGCGGATGTCATGTTGTTTACCGACCTCACCACACAGGAAGTCTTTGTTTGACGCCGGCGTTTCCACTCAAACAACTGTCGCCAAAATACCAACTGAATCAATACCCGTTCTTGGAACACTGCGGAAAACCGATAGGCCTTTATTGCTTTTATGTCAAGTTTGACGACAACATTTACTTTGCACCTGACGGATTCTTTTTACGGCGATTCTGAGTCTTATCTCTTACGTTTTAGCGATTATTTTTGTTCTTCTTTATTTGGTTGGTTGTGTGTTATTATGAAGCGACGTCGGTGGTGACACCTCTCGCAAATAATATCGCGATCTTGCCGGACCACCGACAGGCTTCGGCTCGTTTGACGCACGCCAACGGGCGGCCTCGATTTTTGCCTCGAACGGACCTTTTGTGACCAAATTGCGGGTGGTTCCAGTAAATGTGTACTTGCTGTGTGTTATGTACACGTAGGTACACAATGCGACGCAAATATGTATTGTATTTGAAAGGGATTCCGTCTTGAATGAGTGAAACGTTGTCAGGCAGGACACCGTCGTCACGACGTAAATTTAAAACACATTAAAAATGTAAGTACTACTGCTAATAACTGCTGTATGTGTCTACTTAAGCCAACAAAAGAGCGTTGCTCAGCATATTTCTCCTACTCGTAGTTTTACTTTATCGCATCAAAATCAAACAACATTTTAACAAGGCATAAACACGAGAACTTCCATTTGCATAACAGCTACTCATCTGTCTTTATAGTTGTAGACAAATGGCTATACCAATTTGGCGTCGAAAGATACACGTAGATTGATGCGACGGCAGTACTGTCCCGAATTTCTTTGACGCCAATAAAACCACATGAGAAATTATCAAACTGGGCCGCCCACCTGGCCGCCGATAATAATATGCGGCCACCAAAATTGGAGGAAAGCTCACATTACAGATAAATATTGTCGCCACCAGTTCCTCCCACATGCGGCTGGCATCTTCATAGCAACGTTGCAGGGAATAAATTACTGCGCGCGCCTATAATATAGTACTGTAACGGCGCGCATTGACGGCGTCCCAGAGCTACATGACGTGTGTGCACGCTTATTTATACTCCTTTATCGTGTGACGCGTATAAAGGCGCACCGCTGTAATAATAGGAGGACAGGCAAACCATTGTGCGGCCATAACATGTACGGTCCCGACCATTCATCTCGGCCCGCCGATGAACAGGGCACCGAGAGTAATGCCCTCACATTTGTAATAACTTCTATAGTTTAAACGTACATTCGCCGTGTTTTTACAGGATCGGCGGTTTTTAACGGCACCGCTCGCTTTCAAAGTGGTGGCCGCCAATGCCCGGCTGCGTTGATGGCCAGTCCGTCACGGCTGGGTTTTACAGCAGTATTTTACATGCCATAGCTCTCGCAGCGTCCACTCCGGGCACCGATACCCTCGGCCACTCGCCTATTAGCCTCTTAGTTCGCATGTATTTTCTCCTCTAATGACTGGCATTACTACTAGTTAAGTCGATGTTTCAGTTTATGGCCGCGCGACGTCGTGTTTTAGCTAACACTAACTATTTAAACACTGAACACTAAAGTTTTGTTGTAAACTCTCTATGCAGTGAAAGACAGTAGACAAGAATTTATGCTGCCGTTTTGTTGGACGACCAGCGTTCGTAGACGGCGGAAGGCGATGTTTTCAATAAAATTAATGCTGGGCCTTGTTTAATTGCATACGCGGTGCTATTCTGTATTATGTACATTTAAAATATTACCTCCACTCCCAGAAGGCTTTAAAACTTAATAGCTATGTACTTTCGTCATTCAGTTAGTATTGTACTGGTGGTCCTATGTAATGCTGAATACCTAATGTAATAAGGAGGATCCGAATAAAATACTGTCTATGTCTAATGCTATCATTATATAAATAAGCAGCAAGTACGTAGGCTTACTACGACTACATGTATACGTCATTTGGCGTGGTAACACTTGGGCGGTGAGGACCAGGCGCACACTCCTTATAACGAGAGCTAGCTGAGCGTCGACTAACCCATAGGTTAGTAAGTTGATTACCTATCTTTTTTTAATATTTTCTGTCAATTTTAAATTGCTGATAGAGCGGCCAAGTGGTTAAAGTATCCGACTCGCAAGCAAAAGGCGCTGGGTTCGAATCCCACTGCGGCCGTATGCCAACTACTCTTTTCTTAGTAATGTACATTAGTTGAATGGTAGGTGATGCACTTACGGTGAGGGAAAACATCGTGATGAAACTTGCACATTCAGGCGACAGAATGTGTAACCATGATCCAATGGTTAGGTCTCCCTGGTAGCAGGGTCATGGTGGTCAGATGGCAGTCGCTCCACAGTAATTATGAAAGTTTTGTACAACCCTGCTTAGATTTGTGGTAATATCGGTCATATCACGTATTTGGAACTGGCGTGCTGAGCGTAGGTACTTACTATGCCACTTACTTACTTAACCACATTATTTTTGAGTGTCCGGCATACGATAAATAAATTTACCTAAACTTTCAGCAGTACCTACACAGCTGCCTAAATAGAAATAATAAATTTACTTGGATAATTCGCACAACGTCAGTTGCCTTCTGTTAAATTGTATTTATTATTTTTGTGTACAATAAAGAATAAAGAAAGAACGCCATCTAGCCCCACAGTAAGCAAAGCTTGTGGTATAAGTTCTAGAGAACTGATAAACTACTTATATATAATACATACCTATTGTACATATAACCCAGACCCGTAACAGAAATTAAAATTCATAATTTAAATTTCTGTCCGGCCGAGAATCGAACTCGGAACCTCTTGTTGACTGGCATGTTGACCACTGAATCACTCAGGTCGTCGAATCTTGTGTGTCTGGCATTGTACCGAACGGATGCAAATATATCGGGGTGTTGTTTGACATGTGTTGTCATGCGTGGCAGACATGGCATGTTAACCAACTGAACCACTCAGGTCCTTCTTCAAATACATCGATGTCTTGCACCCTGATATCGATACCGTTGACTATTGGCTGTCGTATCGATTTCCCTGCGGCCTAAGTTCGGAACAAGAAGAGTATTGCCTCGCTGGATAATGATGCAGAAAACTTTTCTAAAACTACTTCCAAGTGCCTGTACCGAAAAACTGGGTGTTATGGTCAGTTTAATAGAATAGTCACCCAAAGGTGTCTTGTATAGCGACAATAATAAAATCATCTTGGCCTTGATCATGATCCACGATTTGGCAGATTACGTAATTACAGTACAGCGACTACCATCTGACCTCTGTGACCCTGCTAACAAGGGAACCAGACCAGATTGGATCATGGATACACATTTACTCACCTTAATGTGCAGGTTTCATCACGATATTTTCCCTGAAAGCAGTAGTAAGAGCATCGGTCATTGTTCAACTAATGTACATAATTGTAGGTGGCACTAGAAATCGAACTCGACACCTCTTGCTTACGAGTCGGACCCCTTAACCATTAGGCCACCGACCCTTGTCTTATAGCTCATGTTAACTATTAAGCAAGTGTTAACTGTTAGTTAAAAGCAGCAGGGACGGCTTACGACACAAGGATGCCAAAGTTTGGAGACACTGTCGCGGTGCGCATTCATAATTTCCTCCGTGTTCACATAACACCAATTCGATCTCCTCTCCGTCCATGTGCTTAAGCGTCAGGGCTGCAGAAAAGGCTTCAGTCCAAACCAGTTACGACACCGCGGTTTCGTACGCAGCCGAAGGAAAAAGAAAGAAGAAAACCAACGTTCCACATTTTTCAGTAATTATTTGCATAATAGTTTAGCTGCTGCGGTGACCGGTAAACATTTCAACCCAATGTTACTAAAACATTTAACTACTGTTTGCTAAAGTTTTGTCGCAATTCAATCAGCTGACCCCTTTGGCTAACTCATTTTTTCATGCGCCACCCCGCTCACTCCATTAGCGAGTTCACGTCTCGCTGCGCGGGCGCAGGGCCGCGGGCGATACGCCCGTGAGAACTGCCCGAGCCATCGATTGGTATCTGAGGCCCTCCGACGTAAACAGTAACAGTCCACTGGACTTGAGACGCTTCCACTGTGCTCGACAGAGGTACGTCAACTAATGCACGGCTTAGGCCATACCCCCATACTTATAAACTAAATAGCGTAGCACTAGTAAGTGCTCGTTTGCAAAAAAAAATTTATTACCACTAAGGTGGCAAACAAACTTACGGCCTGTCTGATGGTAAGCAGTCACCGCAGCCTATGGACGTTTGCATTACCAGGGGCATCACCCACGCATAAGTCAACGCACTGCGTTCAATGCAGCTTTATGATTGGTCAATTTCCTTCATTTTGTCGGACTCACTAGTGCCGATAGCCACTCAAGTACTGTCAGTTGACACCCCGTGCGTTTCTGGTTACCCGTGATAACCACTAATGACGCGTCATGATAGTCGCCCAATCGTCATTATCGCCATACTCGAAGTTAACCAGAGCTTAGTCGCCTGCGCCACCCGCGAATAGAAAAGTTGTGTCTCTGACACCACACGGCTTTTACGCTCCATTGGGGAGCTCGCGACTGGCCGCGGGTGCATGCGCAGGCCGGCAGGTGATACGCGGTGGGAATTGATGAGCCTGATTCATCATCACAGCTCGTAACAGTCCACTGCTGGACTTAGGGCCTCTCCCACGAAAGGGGAGGTTATTGCCATAATCTCCACGCTTGGCAGGCGGGTTGGAGATCACAGTGTTTAAATATAACAATGGAAAATGCTGCTGTCCATTTTCCAGACTACGGAGACTCTTGATCTTTTGCCTCGAAAACATTAATTGCCTTATACGACACCCATGAGTGTAAGGGGTTGGTGCTATTCTACTCTGCCGGACACCACACGGCCAATCCGGCCACGGATGAGTCTGATTACGCCTCCAAAAGCAACAGTAACTGTCCATTGCAGTTATATCTCGAAAACTGCTGCAGCGTCCCAAGAGATGCTCATGCGTCCCGAAAGCAACATTGTAGCATACTTACGTAGTATGTAGTATACTTTTAAGTTACATTCTTACATTCTAGATTCATAGAGTCGTACGTGGTTTGTAAGCGGCGACGAATAAACAGGTCCTAAGCCGTCCCCAAAACATCTCTTGCGTCTCCGGCGAGAGTCTCAGTCGCGTTGCTCGGAAGTGAAATAACTAGCTCAACTTTACCTTGTACGACACTCGGGTTGATGCCAAACGAATAGTTGGTGCTAAATTCTCAGCCTACCTACCTATTAGCCTATTACGTTCACTCCATTAGCGCGCGCCTGGTCTGCGCGGGCGCAGCCGCGGGCGATGCGCCGTGAGAACCGCCCGCGCCCCTGATTGGTATCTGAGAGCCACCAAGGCGGTTGGGAAACTAATCTCGGACGCCCAGATCCCAACAGTGGGATGGGGATGGTAGGCTTAAGATTGTACAGGTAGGTAGGTTATTGGGTTGTTGAGGTAGGTTTTACCGTTTATTTTTTTATCTAAAAAAGTGGAAGGTATTTGTTAATTTTTATGACATACTGTTTGCAAACAGGTAAAGGGCTACGGTACGGAAATCGTCTCAGTTGCAGTAACATTACAATTGCATCGCATCTCAAACGTGTGATTGTTATTCAAATGACAGATGTTGAGTTGCAACTTTCATGTGATTGTTATTCAAATACTTAACAGATGTTGAGTTGCAACTTTCATGAGTTCGAACTTTTCCACAATTCGTTTTCTGGTACTTTAGTTGCATTATGGTTTTATATGGCTGTTGGTACTCCAATAAATAAATAAATTACTAAGTTGCATCTTTCTTAGTTGTCAAACTACCTTCAATTCTGTCAACGAAAACGTGTCAAAGGTCGAACAATGATTTACCTGCAATATAACTGGGATGATGTTTTTTTTTTTATACCACTAAGGTGGCAAACAAGCTTGCGGCCTGCCTGATGGTAAGCAGTCACCGCAGCCTATGGACGCCACGCGTTGCCGACCCCGTAAAAACCTTTTAACCCCTTTCTTGAAGAACTCCATGTTGTTGTTGTTGTACATGCTGGGACTGACTCGATACCTCGACGTAGTTATAGTAACATCACTATTACTTTGCAACATAATAACAACTGCATTGCACTCCAGAATCGGTACCCTGATGGAAAGTGGTCACCGCTGAATATAAGCCTAAGCAACACCCGGGGGTATCGCCAATGCGTTGCCCATCACTGTAATACGTTGCTCTAGCAGTTAAAAGAGAAAATACATCCATTTTATTATGCAACACGAATCAACTATGATCTCATAAAAAAAAGAAAATAAATACTTACTTAAAAAATACTTCGAGAAAGTAAGTGAATATATGCATCTAAAATGGGGTCTTTAGTCGTTTCGCACCGCGACCGGTTCGGACCGCGGTGCGAATCGACCAAAGACTGTTTCTGAATGGGGCCATTCGCACCGCGTGGTTGGAGCGGTGCGAATGGCCCAAGGTATCTTTTGGAATGGGTCGATTCATACCACCAATGTTCTTTTCGTAGGTCCGATTTGGACTCATATCAAAAATTTGTTAATTTCAATTATTTATTTGTACAGATGAGCAGAAAAGTGGTTAGTGAAAATGCAATATAATAGATACTAAAATTTTGTTTTAATATCTATTTTAAACGTGGCATAATCACAGATTGAGTACTAACTGTCTTTCTACAACAAGATAAACATCTGTTGGGCAAAAATGATTCCGAAATAATACACACTTGTTTTAGCACTTACCTATAACAAGTGTATATTATAATTGGTATCATTTTTGTTCAACAGATGTTTATCTTGTTTGGTGTAACATGGTAATGGTTTTAAATCACAGCTTATTATATACTTATAACTAGGTAATCATTGAAAATCACAGGGGTAATTTTTTTAAAATCAGCAATGTTAAAATACTTGTAAACAATAATTTTATATTGGACGAAAAATTTAGGTAGTGGGCTTATTACTTAATGTAACTAATAAATTATTTAGTGTTTCCTGTTATTTTGTGCCTGGTTGTACTATAGTGACGTGCAATAAAACTACATATCTCCTCTGTCCGAATTCACCTATCCCAAAAGAGAACTGTTTTGTTCTCCATTGCGGTCCGAATCGACCCATTACAAAAAGTTCATGGGCGATTTGCACCGCGGTGCGAAAGGACCCATTCAGAAAGAGCTCTTGGGCGATTCGCACCGCGGTCCGAACCGCTCGCGGTGTGAATCGACTAAAGACCCCTAAAATGATTCAAAAATTAAACGGACAATTTTGATGGGATTTTGCCCCGACTTCGTCCGCGTAAATTTCTGTTAATTTTGAATAATATAAAAGGCCCATTTCCGCACCAAATTTTATCTAAATCTATTCAGCTGTTTACGCGGAAAAACGTAAAAGAGAGAGAGACTACTTCCGCATTTATAATATTATTTGCATTTAAAAATAACGTATTAAAATTGTACGATCAACCACAGCTATAGAAATACTACGTTTAAAAATAGCCCATGTGCGAGCCAGACTGCAAATCAAGTCGACATATTTCACAAGGACCTCTACCCAAAGAGGCAAGCATGCGCAGGAGCATTCTGTTTACGCGAACTCGGCAGGGTATCTCACGTTTGAATGTTTTATTATTCCTTACATAATCCTAGCGAAAATAACCACTCAAGCAAATTTCAACCGTGTAACGACGAGAATAAAAGCGACAATGGAACTGGACAGGGTATATCAGAATATGGAAGCAGACAGGAAGACGCACGAGTTAATTTAGTAGCGCTACTGGAGATTCTGTAGTTTACCAAGAAATTCAACGCAAGGAATTAATTAAAGTATGCCGATTTGCATAAAACACTGCAGTGTAGATGGCGTTGAAGTACTGGACTGCAACTACGGATATATATTACCATAGGTATGGTTAAAGAGGGTCGCCTGCGCTGGTTTAGTCACGTGTTCCGTAAGCCCCAGGGATACGTGGAAAACAGGTGTCAACACAGCCGGTATCAGGAAAGAGGTCCCGCGGAAGGTCCAAGAAGCGATGTATTGACATCGACGAGTCGGATGCGAGAGTCAATGGCCTACGACGTGAGGATGCCCAAGATCGGGCGAAGTGGAGAAGAAAGAGTCTGAAAGGGGACCCTGGCCGAAGCCGGGACTAACCGCTCGGATAATGATGAGATGATCAGAAAATGATATATTATATATTTATATGGTTCATGGCTGTGTTGAAGCCTGGTAGTTTATTCGTGTGAAGCAGTGTTTTTATTTACTTAATAAAAATACTTCCATCCCGCTTCGTCCCCTCTAAAGGATGAAGTTTCCAAAAATGTTTCCCTTGAAATCCCTTGAACGCACATTCACCATTTCAAGCACAACATAGCAAAAAAGAATAAATTTAGTCAATTTTATTTAGGGATACAGTGGGACAGGCAGTGTCCAACGGGTTTCCAGATAACGAGATCATATTTAAAATTTAATTATGTAAGTTAATACTTATCTACGTAGTTGATACTGACTGAGGTATTACAAGGATATGAATTGCGTCCTCAGCACCCACAAGTCCATCAGAGTTCATTTTAAGATATCAACTTCTACCTCTTTAAGTATACGGCTCAACGTCGAGATATACGAACCGATCTTCAATTGAGTACCTACCGTCCAAAATGTAACTTTCCAATCGAGACCTCCCGGGTTCCGTTCAGAAACGACTTACCTCACACTTCGCGCCTCTCCCTTACACCTCTATACACAGACGAGGCTCCATTCACAAATGTTACGACTTACCAATGGCACTCTATTAATGAAACCATGGCCGGGGCTCTGTCAACGATGCCACTAATTATCGCATCTTTTTCTTAGCCACCAACATTGAAATCCAGCTGCTACACAACTCTTCGAAGCAAAGTGAGCTCTATCTGGTAAGTCATAGAGGTGTGAACACACATTAAGTTGTGTAAACGATATTTATGCCCGTCTATACAAATATTCGTCACGCTCAAACGGACGGATATACGAAAACAAAAAAGAAAGATGCCCCGACGACCTGTGAGGCCTAATTAAGATATGTATCCGATGAGGCCATCCCTCCTATGTTTCGACCATTGTCCCCTTTTACATAAAAAGGTTGAATGAGACGGAATCTTGCTGGGCTATGTTCGATCTTATTGTCATAACAATTAATTTGTGGGATATACAGTTTCTTACATTACATCAGAAATTATTGAAAATATAGAGCTCTAGAGAGTACTAAATTTAGAAAATATTAGGTGCCGTCAATTGGCTACCGAAACTGTTCAACTCGTCTCAGGGAGGGTCCCCAGCAGAAGACCTTGGTACAGAAGATACCTATAGTATGATGAGATAAATATATTATTATGTTCATCCTTCGATAGCGCTGAAGCCAGCGTGGGTTGAGGACGTGAAATAAAAGCTATTGTATTTGCCTTCTTGATTTTTATTATTTGACCACACGCATACAGCGTTAACTATTCAAAAGTAATTGATAATTATATTCAAATTAAGTTATTTATTTATTCATATTACTTAAGGAAGAAGAATAGGAAAATTGGTGAGCGTCAGAATGACAGGTCACACATTAAAGTAATATAGCTATGACAATTTACATTTTGAATACGTAATTTATAATATTGCAAGTAGTATTCAGTTTTATGTACAAACTGGGCTATTCTCCTTACAGATAATCGAAGGAAACTTAATTAAAACTCTCATTCAACTCGTAAAAATCGCACGCCATCACTTATCTACGCGGCGGTGTAATCCGCGAATGTGTTTATTACGGCTGCGAGCTAGGCGTGTGCCTGCGCGCACGCATTTGCATCCCGGCCGAAGCCGCAGAAACCTCAATCGATCGCTAAAAAAATACATCGCTTCATACGCGCCACTACCTATATATCATCGCCGATAAAATTCCCATCCTATATCCTGGACGGCTCCCAAAAATGTGAACCTTAAAACTGAACACGTAGGATCGGAAATGAATTGCGCGAGCGCAGGTTAGGCCGTTTCGTGCGGCGCTGGCTCCAATACAATAATACGTGCACTGGGTCGGCGCGCGTTCACGTTGATCTGACCACTACTGTGCATTTCCCACGGGCTGCTAATCTACCTGTGCCGCTCACTCGCCGTAGCGGCGTCCCACTCTCGCCTGACTGATTCCGCTCTTTCGTTAAACGAAGCACACCCACACAGCATGTCGGTATTTCAGATTGTTCCGCCGAGACCGCGTACATTACGTCAACCCACGGGGCCTGCAGTGTAGGAGTCCGCTGTACCCCATGCGACCGTCCCACGGGTTGTCCCGTTTTTAAATATTGCAAATTGTTCACCGGATTTACGATGCCGGGATTGTCGTTGGGTGCTGCAATTAAACGTCCAGCTTGGACGTTAGAAGTTAGCGTGCCTATTGTCACTTGCAGCTTTGAACATCTAACTTGGGTATTGAGGAATGTAGACAGACAAATATAAATAAATTGTGACAGAAATGCAGAAACTGTTTCATTGACTTATCTGTAGGAGTGATTGATTTGAGAGAGTACAGGTACTGGCGGAGTCTGTCGGCGAGGATTAGATATTAATAGGTACCAACACCACATAAGTCATGTATTTACGATTTAGAAGAATACATAACTAATTGTAAAAAGCATGGTGGAGATAAATGCACAAATCAATAATAAAATTTGTTCAGCCGAAGGTAGCTAACTTTCCGATCTCTTGGGATGTATGCCTTCTATAATATCGACAAGCAGCCAAACCAAAGCCAGCTTCACCTAAAACTTTTCAGAAAATTTAAAGGTATCTAAGTAAGTTTCTGACTTACAGAGATGTAGCACTCGTGACGATCAGCAGCCCTTAAAAGTCCGCTTGATTGGATTTCACTTAAAATTTCTGATCAACTTTAACTCCAACAGTGGACTTTGGGCTGCTGATCGTTACGAGTGCTGCATCTATAAAATGATCCAAAAAATTTTAGGTATTACCTTCCAAGATAAAGGGTTTGATTTCGAATTCCTTCAAAATATAGCCAAATCCCGTCATTAGCAAATCTAAAAAGCTAGCCATCGACCTTCTAATTTACCTGTCAGTTACCCGCGATCTTTACAGTATCGGAGATTATTCAAATTGCCAAATCTAGAATCGATAATGAACCAAAAGAATTTCTCATCGAACCCAGGTTGCAACATGTTAGGACAGAGTGCGAACGAAAGCGCATAACTTCAATCGTAGATAAAATTCATAGTCCATCGCCTGTTGCATTCAGAATGGTTCTAAACATTGCTGAGAACAATCGGTAATGTATCACGAGCGTTGGAGAAATGTGGTCGCTGGCAGAGTTTTGAGGTAACTAGTTGTCTAATTCTGATGTTTAGAAGATCGTGCCACTCGCGTCTCCTGTCAAGCAACGCCGCGGGCGTAGACAGTACTGCTCTTAATAAGGGCGAAGCATCTCCAAGGCGGTTAGACTGAGCGAATTAGTTTGCAGGGCTAATTACGGGTATTTCTACGTCAGACATGTATTATTTAGACCCCTATTTATTATATTAGAGATGTGATCTTGTCTGCGAATGCACATTCCATTGATTAAAATATTTAGCGGATCACGAATTTGGATGGGAAACTTAGAGGTGGATTTCTATGATTTGGTGCAATTTGAACAGATTTTTGGGTGCTAATGTTTTTTCCTTTAGGTTCACATGGTCGACTGGAAACTTCCATATATGTACGCTTACCTCTTTTAAACTACGCAACGTATTTTAATGCGGTCTTCAACTATAGATAGTGATTCAAGATAAAGGTCTTTAGGATAGGACAACACGCGATAAAAACCGGGGCGGGCCAGAGGTCTGTGAGACACATAAATACTTCGGATGACATTCAACATTCATTATTTCGGATAACAGCTGCCTATCTTACAACCACACTATAATTATTATAAAATGTAATTCAAGAATTCAAGAAACTTTTCACACAAAGGAGTTCACTGCGCGCGACGCCCCCGTTGATGTCTTTTATATGAAAGTATTTAAAATTTATAGTTAAGTACCTAGTATAATAGGTATCTAGATTTCTATTGCTCTGACTTAGAACGCGGTTATAAAGGGTTAAACATTAGTGTTATTGTTATAAACACACATAAATACCTACATACATACATATATTAATAAAATATATTTTACACTTACTGAAAAGTATGAAAGATGAAAATAAAAGACAAGATATTAAAAAAAAGTGCGGTAATAAAATATGTTGCACTTCCCTATATATTTAGAGGATGGGAGACCACTGGCAACCCTTAACCGCTGTGAAGGAGTGAAGGGGATGTGCGAATATTTAATCAATTTTTGACGTTTGGGGAACACTTTTATTTTTATTTATTTTTTTATTAAAGTTCACCAACGACTGTTTACAATATTGTATACATTTTGCAATATAGTAATACATCTAATTGCAACAACACCTACAAAACTAATTTGACCACTTCTTCATTAGTCCAGTTCTATAATAAATAGAACCATTAGACCATAGAACCATTTCTGCTTTTGACTATTTCTAGGGCTCAGGGACTACTTAAATGATAGATCACTAGCAACAATATTACCAACGTACGAAAATTGAAAAGAAAATTGTGGAAGTCCCACGAGCTGTAAATTATTATGGACAGGGAACAAGAAAATACCTAATATTTATTACTCTTTAACCCTAACTAAAAGAGAAAAATCTATCTCATAATATGTTTAAGAGCAAAGTTAAAAAGCGTTACATGGCTATCTTGCGGGAACAAACAAATTTTAATGAAAGTTGTAGATAACCAGATCTGTTGTAGTGTAAATCTAAATAATATGTTTGCACTTGAAATGGTAACCTATACTTATCTTACATGTAGCACTTAATTTAGACGTTCCTGATGCATGCACGCATATACATGTATGTAGGTACCTAGGGTTGTGTGTGTGTATGGAGGTATGTATTAGGTAGGTGATATAAAAATTCTAAATACCTATTTTTTAAGAAATTTTCTAAAACAGTGTGAGCAACATTGTCTGCCTTCTATTGTACAGTTCGGCGGCTAGTGAGAAAAATGTAAGAGGTGTTTTACGAAAATAAATATTTTTTTAATTCTCTCGCTAGTGGACCCGGCGCGACTTCGGTCGCGTACACCAAAGACTTCTATATACTAGCGGTACACTTACTTTACCCCTATGTATCCTTTTTTTCTTGCTTTTAACCTTCCTTTTGAAAAAAATGATAAATAAAATATTTATTCTATTATTTTGAATCACTGTCTATTGTTGAAAACCGTATCAAAATCCGCTGCGTTATTTAAAAAATCTAAGCGTACGTGATACAGACAGCATGAAACGTTTTATACGATGTAACGGGGTACTATCTGTATCGGCCGTAATGCAAAAGGCCATGCTTTTTATTGCATATCCTGGGCGTCAAGCTGAATCTTGACACCAGTTTATCATCCTGAATCAAACTCCGCAGAACGCAAAACCGGGAATTAAAACATATATTGGTGATCCAGACCATCGTAAGCGGACTGAAGTTCTGTCAAATGTACGTCACGCCCTAAATGCGGCGTCAAAACAATTTATTTATTTATTTCCATACAGTTTTACAGCAATGAAATTAGGTATAAAAGTTCAATTCAAAGTTGCAATGCCAATAACAAAACTGCGGTTTAAAATTTCGAGTATCAAACCATTTAGCAGTATGATAACCTAATGACTAAAGAGAAAGAAAACCCTTTCATATAGGGCACCGGTCATTCGGCCGCTTTCCTCACATTCACCCGAGAATTTCGATCACCGGTGAACGTAGTGAACGATCGTAGAACATGAAAATTCCGTGCCTCAAATTACCCTACCCTTCCTGCGAAACTTCGTGTCGTACCTTCAAGAAGTAAAGTGGAAGGTGGAACATGAGCAGGACCTTCGGAAAGAGAATAGGTACAGACAAGGGACGGCGCTCTAGTGTAAACCAGGAAGGTGATCACGTTCTCGTGGAAGCTCATTGTGCGAGTTAAGCTGGTAAAGGCTTCGCTACCAAATTCGCGCCTCGCACATAAGGCCCATTCTGCATCCTGTAGGTGGTGTCACCTACGGGGTAGGGGATGAAGATGGACATAGGGGTAAGTACCATATCGCTTGCTCACCCATGTAGGAGACTCGAGGGTGGTTCCTGTTCGGTAATATTTCACCCAAGCCAGCCAGGGGACGTCTTACTGACTTGCAGGGGACGTTATAGTACAGTGCCACAAACTTATCTGAGCCGGTGGCCAAAAATGGAACTAAGTGCCGCTATTTTGAAATTTCATGTCAACGCCAACAGCGACGCTTTCACCGGGTCAGATAAATTTGTAGCACTGAAGAACCCTAGTTTCAAGAGAAATAGTACTAGTCGGGATCTACATTTCTCATGACCCTTTTCAAACTGAAAACTGTAATAACTCGGAAACGATTGGTTCCATGTTTATAGTTCCGCTGATGAGTACGGGAAAACGCTGTCTAGAATTATTTGGACATATCCGACTTCCGACCGACCTATCCGATTCATACCAAAATTACATTTAAAAATGGCGACACTGTATATCAGTTTGGGCAATCAGTGTCTTAACCTTCAATGGAAGACTTTCTTACAGTTCCCCTTTGGTGCCCTAGATTCAACGAATTATGACAAAGGAATCATTTGTTCACTCAATCTTTGGTCAACGATGTAGTTACTCCAATATTTTCACATAAGACAATGTTACTGCGCCCATGAGTTTCAATTAAGCGGTTCTGCGCAATTGGTACAAAATTGACTTTCTCAATTAGTCCAGTTAGCAGTTGGTCCAATTCGCAATTCGTCCAAAATTAGTAGATTTAGTTAGCCATATTCCGGCGGACTTGAATTTTAGGATAAATTATAGTATAAGTAGATATGACGTGTTATTCTGGAATATGCCAACAACACTGCTAATTTTCATGAAACACCGATCAGTAATTTTAGCGTAAACGAATTAACTAAATTTAACAGCCCATATTAACACATACACTATAACCTATCCCAAAATTCATGCGCACTGAAACATGGCAATAAATCAACAAATTTTGGATCAATCGTGAAAAGCAATTATTTTCACCATTGGACCAATCCCGCATTAACGAAATTAAGTATGTCTTTGATATATATTTGAGACAATTTCACGAAAATCAAAAATTATGTAAGACACACAGCGTCGTCTAAAACTAGGTAAATAGCTACGTTCTGAGGATGCGCTTTGAATGCAACTTTTCACTCTTTGTTGACTATTATAATCAAGCTAAGCTAAGGTATAATAATAAATAGAGAAAAAGAACTGTTCAAAATCTCCATTTTGAATGGGAATTATCTGAACCATTCTGCCAAGAGATTACGTTAATGCCGCGAGCGTTAGAGCGCGCCATCTATGGGAATTTGTGGAAACCGGATTACAAAAGTAGCTTTATGGTATTCATTGGTATCGGCTCATTTATAATGAAAATAAAATAGCAGATAACTGTTTCATTTTTTAATATACAACAAATTATAGAAATATCTATGTCGTTGTACGTAGGTACTTATATGAAGTTTATTTCTGTCTCAATTTAGCACTTATTAATAATATTTTATAGTACCTATAACATGTGTTAAATGACAATGACAATTAGCGTTCATCAAGTACTTACAGTGAAAAAGTCAATTACAATATGTAAAAATAGATATCAATTATTGTATTAAGTACCTACTTACATTACTTATCAATAAGAAGGGATATCTTCATGCGTCATGTTCTTTTTGCACCTTTATCTTTCACAGCTCACTAGATATAAGGTATTCCAATGATTAGAAATTCTAGCTTCCTAAATTTCGGAAAGCACATGACATAGACTGTATTGATACATGGGAAAATTAATAATATAAACTTAATTATAAAAATATAATTTCTAACCCGCTTATTCACAATTATAGCTAACATAAGAAAGGATTTTTATTACTTACAAATATATTCTTGGTATTTTTACGGAAACATCCAGCTTTACTATTAAACATTTGATTAATGTAAAAGCATTTTTAGGAACAAGCGGGTAAGTCATTGGTAATCAAATCTTAAAACTAAATAATTTGTTCATATTGTTAATTATCGTGTGTTGCGTTTTATAGCAAAAGTACCTTAGTAAGATAGGTACCGCCACAATTATTGTACAGTCATCATCAGAATTCCACGTACAACTTTATTTGTATGTCTTCGGCGATAATTATTATATTAACCTGAATCATCCCACTGATGGGCAAAGCCTCCACCGAAATCTGTTCTATCATTGTGGTGTAAAGAACAAACAAGCACTCATTTCGCATTTATAAATTAACAACATACAAGAAGAAACAATTATGTTAAAAAAGAATCTAAAAGAAACTTTTGAAGAAAGCTAAAAATGAGACAAATACATTTAAAAATAAATTTGTAACCCTTTGCCGCCCAACATCGTTCCTGCGTGAGGGTGGGACCTTGCCAATGGGCTTTCAAGAAGAGTGCGCTAATATATTATTTCCTGGGGTCACTACAAATGCCTACTCTTTGTATTTAAGAACAACGATGTAAAGTTGATGGTACGACTCTTGGTGGCGACTGTACTATGTTACGGGTACTTTCTATTATTTTCTGTTGTATATAGTATTATAGTGTAGGAGGTAAACATAAAATATAGTATCAAACATTTAATTTTTTTCAAACAATCAACATCAGACCGTGATTATGACATATCACACATGTACCTAAAATCCTAAAATTTTCTGAATATGTGTAAAATATAGAGATAAAACGGATATACGGTTACTATCCGGATATATTTGAAATCATGTAAACACATGTATTTATCTAATTTCCCACCCCACGCCAGACAGCTTGCACAGATTTTCAGAGACCTGTCGGATATCCGGCTATCCGGATTGTAGGCTGGCCGGATATTCGGTATCCGGTTTACGGCCAAACAACTATCCGTTTCATCTCTAATAAAACATCTTAAAATTTAGTAAAACTCTGTATTTAATTCTACTTTAAAAAACCGTTAACATTCCGTCAACCGTTTAAGAGTTATAAAATTTTGTTCTGTGACTGCTCAATCAAAACTGATTTTCCTGATAAAAAGTATGGTATCCATGTGATGCCGACCCTACCTAGTGGGATAAGGGCAGCAGAGCGATTGATATGAGGATTTGGCAGATCAGGTAATTACAGTGGAGCGACTGCCATCGGCACTCCATGACCCTGCTACCAGGGAAACTTAAAACATCGAATCATGGTTACTCATTTAGTTGCCTGATTGTGCAGGTTTCATTACGATGTTTTCCATCACCGTAAGAATATCGGTCAGCATTGAACTAATGTATATAACTCAGAAACGAGTTTGGTACATGGCCGCAGTGGGATTCTGACTCTGTACCTCTTACAAGTCGGAAACCTTAACCACTCGGCCACCACTCAGTATTCAAATCAATCGCAAGTTGTCCAAAGAGAAATTAGCAAAAAGTTTTGAAAAATGCTATTCGACGGGGGAAGTTAAACTGACTGTAGATTAACAAATTACTTGAAGTTTTAAGGCCTCTTTAACAAGTTTTCCATATTCGAGCTGGTACTTGTGCAGTCTCTTTACCTTGGGCACTAATTTGTATGAAACTCTTCAGATCTAAAGATAATTCCATTCACTAACAAGTGTAAGTACAATCTTAAACCTTATTATCTTATGATACATATTGACTTATCGTATTTAATAATCACAAAACATCTACAAAATAAGGTCATTTACCTATGTATATGGTACAGAGTGTATCCAATACAAAATATTACAAATTCAACGAAAAGAAAAGAAAGAATTATTCGACATAATCTATTTGATGGGAGAAAAATAACACTTATTTATCATAAAGTAATGGCATCACATTATAGGCAAGTATTTGTAACACGCGCTAGGTTTCTTCGGTAGTTGTAGGCACCTGACGTAATGAAAAAAATTAAGAGAAATTGTGCCATAAAATTCGCATCCGCAACGAGATTATCGGGTCACTTTGGACACTACGCTTGCCGTGTTGTGATCTCCACTCTCTCGAGAACATATTAACCCCAACAGTTGTCGGTTCTTCGATAGTACGCTTATTAAATGCGGCTAAATTCAGTCGTCTAAATTCAGAAGCAAAAGCGTGAGAGCAAATTAAATTCGAATGTATTGTTCATAAAACAAGGTCCATTTTTGCATCACGCTTTTAGAAAAGCGGAGCGACGCGCAACATAATTTAAGTGAATTTAGTCAAATGTTATAAGCGCAAAGTATAGATAGTTGTAGCGTTACGCCGGTGTAAGAGCGGCGTAGGTCGAGCTATTAAAGACAAGTAAATAAAATAATCAGATGAATTAAAAAGGTAGTGGGTCATATAATCTATCAAGCTAGCACAAGTTTGCTGTCGCGCAATAAGCGAGAAAAGACGCGACATAGATCTTGTTATCTTTTTCATCTTAGTGAGAGAAGGAAATAGTATGGACAGTAGTTGAACACTAACCGATGCACCGGTGAGGGAATACATCGTGATGAAACCTGCACATTCGGTAAGTAACCATGATTCAATCTGGTCAGGTTCCCCTAGTAGCAGGGTCACGGAGGTCAGATGGCAGTCGCTCCACTGCACTTACCTAATCTGCCAAATCCTGGATCATGGTTAAGGCGGACCCCGAGCCCTCGTGCGCGAGAGCACAACCGGGACATTATCGCCACGAGGATCATTTTTTTATTGAAAGAATGGAATGGTGGTACAGCTGGATTGATTGATTACACAACCCACTACCCTGTCAGAAGCTTTGTTTCGTTAATCATTATACTTATCTCAAATAGCTGTCCTTACGCCGCTATTACACGGCGTAACGCTTCACACTTCACCAGTGCGTTGCTAATTCACATACCAGATAGAAAACCAGGCAAGCGGGCCACCTGATGGAAAGTGGTCACAGCCACCTAAAGACATCAGCAACACCAGGGACGCATGTGTATTTTTTATTGCCCGATTTCAATATTCAACGACTTGTTGTCGGTAAAAATACGAGCCATTCACAGATTTATTAATTTCTAACTAAACTCTTATTTTTTACAGGTATTTCTTACCGATTATAAGTAGTAAGTTGAATATTGAAACCGGGCTAAATGGCACAGTGTATAGAAATAGGACGTCAACGGCCTAACGAATAAGGAAATAAGACTCTAGCCACGATACAATATTATATACTATAACAAACGAAATACTATAAGTAACAATATTCTTACGTTATCGGTGTAGTACGTCTAATATCACTTTGTCATAGTATGGCAGTGCATTATAAAATCTACCTTAGAACTAGCATAACACTTTTAGAACACACTTTACTCCTGTTCAATGCCGTCACTGGCCATGGAATTCTGACACTATGTGAAATGACGCGATGACAATGACGTCACTGTCGCTGGGACAATGGCGTATAAGGGCTCCCCTAAACAGGCGTGATATAACGCACTATAATATCGCGTGCGTTTTGACTATAATGCGTCCTTTCCACAAAGCTTAGATTTTACCGTCCCGTAGCAATGACGCCATTTAAAAAATTTTGTGTTAATAAATTTTAGTATTAATAATCTCATTGATTGTAAATTTAGGCATTATAAACGTTCTAGGAATGGATGACGCAAGAACACAAGCGTAGTACTTCTGTTTCTGCGTCATTAACGCAGCGATGTTACGCACCGCGATCACATGCGGACGCATTAATACAGAATGTACTCTGGAAAGATGTCGCAATAACGCATATGTGTGGGAGAGCCCTTAAGAATCGAATCAAATAATTTTGAACGATATTGCAATGGGACCACCTAGGGACGGAACCAACTGAAAATAGCACCACTGGAGAATGCGTGAGGCCACCGACGCTCTCGAGTTTTGGAATGGGAGCATTTGCTACAAAACCGAAAACAAAATATTTCTGGCTACCCCATTTCCAAATAGTGCCGTTAAGATATGCCTATACATTACACTGTTGCCGACTACACTGATCCTAACCTATTTCTGATATGGCGACTCTTTTAACGTAAGGTCAATATACTTACAATCTAAAAATCTTAAGATTACAGAAACAGAACAAATCTAATTCAGCGGCCATATCACGACAGCCAGCATTACTAGTGCCACCTAGCGTCTAAATCACAAATACGGGCTTACCGATTCACAAATCAAAAATCCATGTCCAGTGAAGTCTAGGCTAGCGTTTACAAGAAGAAAAGCTTGTCCGAGAGAGCTTCGGCTGGCTGTTGGCGTATATTCTGGCCGACTAAGTACGCCAGTTTGTGGGCGTACTGGCACGGGGCTGGCACACGCACCGTGCCAGGCCAGTTGTAGTACAGATGGCACATTTTGTAGGTCAACCTCTGGCATTGGTCAGGGGTCATTCCGCTGTCGTCGTGGACAACTACGTAGTGCGTGGGGGTCACCGTGCCCTGGTTCACCTTCTGGGAGACGATAAGGAAGTCGTACCTGAGTAGGGAAAATTAGAGGGATGAGTCCAACGTATATGTAGAGGGTGAGCAATCCAAATGAGCCATAGAAAACACTACCGATCCTTATGAGCGATGGTCGGTAGGTCTCTACTTAAGGATAACGCACGTTACACCGTGCCGGGTCCGATCCAAGTTGCGGCCGTAACTCGGATTTAGCACGGTCATGCAATACAGTCATGAATGGCGGTCAAGCAATGATGCGCGATCATGAGCGTGTCCATACGAAATATATGGGATATTAGTTGACCGAGCCGGGTCCACAAAAACAAAAACCAGTATAAGGTGAGCTAGCATCGCCATGGACGTGCACAGCAATGTCAGCTCCTGTTATACTGGTTTTGGGTAGGTTTATTTATTGCCTTATGTACGAGAGATCGCGCCTATCTCACTCACCAATCGCGCCTGGTGATGGCGTGGTCGACGATAGTGCCAGGGTTCGGGTTGGCCAGGTCTCGGCCGGCTTTCATGAAGATCCTCGTGTTGATCCGTTTCTGGACCACCACGTAGGTCAACGATGGCCGGTAGCTCTCGCCGACGTGCGTGAAGCAGACCTTCATTTGGGGGATCTCGTAGTCGCGGACCAGTTTCAGTTGGCCGTCGCCGACGCCGTCCCTGTGGATTTACAAATTGATTGTTTGGAAGAGTTTCAAGGTGAAGAAGACCCAGACGTACTTATTAACATATATCGATATTTAAAAGAAAGGCCAGATCAAGCGTACTCTAAACCAACTAGCACGTATAAAAAGGTCGATAAATGTGGAAGAACCATAGCAAGTGGAACAATATCCACTCTGGCTACCCCTACGTGACACGTGACTTTGTGGAAGTTAAACTTAAATCCTAAGCAACAAATTCACTCTAGCCTAGAAGGCGTCTAGATTAAAATGATCCAAGACTGTGAGGACGCCGTAAGTTGTTCTAAGTAATCGCGTACAAGAAAAATAGTAGACGTTTACGAGACCCACAAAACGCAACGCTACAAAGTGGAATTTTCCCTTTTACAAAGTGGATACCCAATACCAACGACGCCCTCATAATCTATCAGGGAACACACTCCCAGGCAACGTGTTCCATTCCTTAGCCGTACGCATTATAAAAGTTAAGCTAATGCGCTTATTACATTTGACCAAATTCAGTTACTAAATTCAGAAGCAAAAAGCGTAAGAGCAAATCAAAGTGGAATGTATTGCTCATAGAATAAATTCCATTTTTGTATTACGGCTTTTGAAAAGCGGAGCGCTACGTCACATAAAATAAGTGATACAGAAATGGACCTTATTATTTGAGCAATAAATACATTTCACTTTGATTTGCTCTCACGCTTTATGCTTCTGAATTCAGTTACTGAATTTAGTCAAATGTAATCAGCGCATAAGACAGATCTATGTTTACTTACCGATACATGATAATCTTGTCCGGCAAACACCCGTTGGTCTGCAGGTAGTGTTTGAGTGCATCAACGAGGCAGGACTTGAGTCCGTCCACGATCTCCTGGCCGCGCTCCTGGAACACGGCGCGCGAGTACCAGTGCGTCATCGACTGGTTGTACGACGCTATGAACGCTGGGGGAGAATGATGTGAGGTGAATATATTGACATATATAGATGAGTGTGTCCTGCCAAATCCTGGATCGTGGTCAAGGCAGACCCCGGGCCCTCGTGCGCGAGAGCACAACCGGGACATAAACGCAAATATGTTTTTTTTTTTTATTCATTTATTTCAGGCAACTGAGGCCCATATCTATAAATACACACACAACATAAATACACAATAAACTGATACAAAATACAGACTAAGTTAAAAACTATTATTATATAGATGATATGCTGCTAATTCGCTATCATTCATACTGATCCAAAATGCCGTTTACTTCACAGGAGGAGCGTAGGTGGCCGGACGGTTGAGTATTCGACTCGTAAGCTAGAGGTACCGGGTACGACTCTTTTCTGAGTTATGTACATTAGTTGAATTCTAACCGTCACCTCATCGTGGGGAAATCTGCACATTCAGGCGACTGAATGTCTAACTGTAACCATGATAAAATCTGGTCAAATTACCCTGTTAATGGAATCACACCGCTAGCGCTAGCGGAAAAGTTTGCATATTTGTGAATTTGTATGTACTCTCCGAATCTGAACCGATTTTGAAAGTTCTGCTAATGGGAAGCTACATTATACCCGAGTGACATAGACTATTTTTCATCGGGATAGATGAATGTTTACATAGATCCGCACTGCGGCCAAAATCCGGTGGGGACTGCTAGTTGTTCATAAAATTCAAATTTCATTTTATATAGCCCGATTTGGAATTCAGATATTCGGACTTCGAGGCTAGCAGCACCGCAACGAACTCGCCATTCATTATATGTATGTGCCTCCTAATACCGTTGGCAAACCAAGGCCTTCCGCTGCGGACCCTGAGACTAGTTGAAGAGCCTTGGAAGCCGAGTGGCATCCCGTGACCGTACATTATTATAATTCCAACAATACATACAGCAGCGTAGAGCTTGTCTAAGCTGAAATGACGCACCCCACTACTTAATTAGTTGATTTCGATGTGCGAGTGCAAATATTAATAACGACACTTCATCTGTGTGGGAGCGTCGACTGCTCCAATCGAACGACGCGTGCTTCTACGTTTGTATATGTATTGCGTCCATATTTTAAATTTGCTTGTGTGGGGCGCGTCATTTTATCTTAGACGAGCTCTACCACTTAGTGGTACCTTCCTTAAATACAATAATCTCCACCCACACGTAAAAGAGACGCCAGACACAGAGTTGCAGAAAATGTCTACTAATGTCAACCGAAACAACAAAAAAACGCTAGCACCGTTTTTTGTCTATGATCTGTCCGGAATGACTTGATAGCCGTATTAATCACGCTACGTACAGTATGTATAGATGTCTTGAATTATATAAGTATCACATATAATGTAAATTTCAACTAATACTGCCGCTAATTATCAATTTAAATACAGAATTTCCGTAACCAAGTAAGACAAGTCAGTGTGGACAGATTTTTGTCAACACTTACAGCACACACTACGGCTCTTCCTGCCAGCATCGTGGTAGGAGTCGATGCCGACCACCATAGCGGTCTTGAACGGGATCCCAATAGTCCACAGTGTGCCGCCCAGTTTGCAGTTGATTTGGAGAAGAATCTTCTGGGTGACAGACCGCACTTTTTGCTGGTTCATTATCGTGCGGGCGTTTATCACCTGGAATGGTAGGGAAAAACTGAAATTATTTATCTGGTAAAACTGTCTTGAGAGTGATTATTAAACGTGAATTTTAATTTTGTTTTTATGGCAAACAGGCAAGCGTACCTGCAGCCGTACCACTGATCTCCGATTGTACGACGCCATTTTGATGCAATTGAGTTTAAGCCAATCGCAGGAAGCCAGAGCCAGAGCTGTCTTGTTGTGATTGGTTTAAACTCAATTGCATCAAAATGGCGGCTTGCAATCGGAGATCAGCGGTACGGCTGTTTATGGAAAGTGGTCACCGCTGCCTAGAGGCAACACCACAAGGTACTATTTAAAATAGTATTGTCTGGCTGCGGTATTCTGTAAGGTGGAGGTACTTCCGCAGTCGGGCGGTTCCAAATTGAACGGGATACTCCACTAGCAATAAAGCTATAGACAATAAAGACCGTTGAGCCGTTGAATAAGTATGGGAACTTACTCACACGTCTATCCATCGACTATCATCGAAATGCTGCATTTCAACGCCTGTGGTACCTAATCGGTGTAAATATATCACAGGTGGTGTGGTGTTTAGCAGAGTCTAGCAGAGAGAGTTCTATTTGCGTATTTGAGGCAGATCAGCTAGGACTTGGAAAGACCAGAACTGTGGTTTAAAACTGCGATCTTCAACCCACTCGCGTGGAGATCCCAAACCCTGTACTAATATGGAGGAGGCTCGAGTCGAGTCGAGCAGTGGACTGTTATGATCTGTTGATAACCGTACAGATGTCTTCTATTTCGTTTTTATTTTTATTTTTTTTATTATCATAAATGTGGTAGAGCTCGTCTAGTTTAAAATGACGCGCCCCACTACTTAGTTAGTTGATTTCGATGTGTGAGTGCAAATATTGATAACGACACTTCATCTGTGTGGGAGCCAATGAACGTAGCGTGCTCCTACGTTTGAATTTCACCGGCAACTGAATGACCAAGTACAACGGCATTTGTATATGTATTGCGTCCATATTTTAAACTTGCTTGTGTGCGTTAATGCGATAGTGGGGCGCGGCGTTTTAGATTAGATGAGCTCTACATTAGTATTTATTAGTATTTATTTGTATAATTCGCCAAACTGTAAAACAGTTAGTCAGTTTAATACATTAATTTATCGTGTGAGACATCCACCTCTGGTTTCTTCTACATATACATAACGTCACGTCTTTTTCCGTAGGGGTCATCATCACAACCCTTAACAGCCCACTACAACAGGCCTCTCCCCGGAAGGGGAGTTTATTGCCAAAATCTCCACGCTCAGCAGGCGGGTTGGAAATGGGCACTTTTGAGCGTGGTGCTACTTGGGGAGGGCTATTCGAGTAGTCATTGTCGTTCTTTCACGATGTCTGGTGACTAATGCAGGTTATTTTGGTTGTGTTGCTGGTTTTTCTTTTTCCCATTTCTTTGACGTTACATTATTTACTACCCTCATTGACTACCCGCATTTTGGACGAAGCGATATTGTGAATTACATTGTGTTGACGGTTGTATTATTATTTAATGATATTGATATTTGTTGACATTAATTTATTTTATAATCGAGTAAATGTAAAAATGGGAAATGCTGCTGCCTATTTTCCTGTCTATAGAGACTCTAAAACTTTTGCCACAAAGATTGTAACGATATCTGTTTATTGTGTACAATTAACAGTTAAATAAATAAAAAATATATCACCTTGTACGACACCCACAAATGTAAGGGGTTGGTGCTATTCTACTCTGCCGGACACCACACGGTTTCCGTAGGAGTATTTTCTTTTATTCCGTGTATATAATCCAACTTATCTCACCTGCGAAGGCACAGGGTTCTCAGCACAGCAGATCCTCTTGATAGCAGCGTAGCGGTCGTCGCGGGCCGTGGGACAAATAGCCACTATGAGTTGCACAGTCGACGAGATACTGCGTTTCAGCGCCTGTGGTGGTTGCAACGTTACAAAGTCCGTTATTTAACTGTCAAAAGTAGTTTTTAAATTCCTAGTGAGGAACAAGACGATATCTTGTTTATCTTTTTCTCTTTCTAGACAAGGGTTGGCTGGAAGATATGGCTTGTAGCGATAAGGCCGCCTTTGAAAAGACCTGTTAAATATTCTTTTTTTGTAATTTTTTTGTGCAATAAAGAGTGTTACTATCTATCTATCTTATGGAAGGCAGTATCTGTCGCCCATAACATTTACTATGGATTTTGTTTAGAAAATAGTGGTATATTTTACTTTTTTCTAAGTAGATTTAAAATCTATACAGCACGGCTATCACAAGTGTGCTCTCGCGCGCGATAAGCAAGAAACGGCGTGACATAGATACTACTATCTCTTTCATCTCAGTACTGAGTAGTCTGGATGCTTTCAAGGCTAGAGTGAATAGGCTGTTCCAAGACGGGCATGCTCCATCTTCGGCCGCATCGTCACTAGAGAATACAATCCCGGGATCCCGACCGTTTTCTGGCCCCGAAAATCCCGGGACTGTACTTGGCTAATCTCGGGATTTTCGGGATTAAGAAAATAATAAAGAAAATCCGCAAAGTTGTAGTGTATTTCAAAAGATATCCATTGAAAAATGAAACAGTACTTCAAAAATATGTAAAAATTGAACATGGAAAAGAGTTGTCACTTCTTTTGGAATGTAAAACCAGGTGGAATAGTCTTTTAACAATGCTGGAGCGATTTTATCTTTTAAAAGCATGCATTCAAAAAGCTCTTATAGATCTCAATCATCCAATTCGTTTAGAAGATGTTGATTTTGAATTGGTAAATAAAATTGTTGATGTGCTGACCCCAATTAAATTGACAGTAGAAGCAATCTGTCGGCGAGATGCTAATTTATGCACAGCTGATGCCGCTTTGAAATTTCTTATAAAACAACTGTCTAGCAAAAAGACAGTTGTTTTATAAGACTTGCCAAAAAAATTAAAACATCCTTAGTGGAACGTATAAAGCAACGACGAAGTGATGATTTAACTGGCGTGTTAAATTATTTACAAAATCCACGAATGGATGTTGAAAATCAGTTATTATCGGATTTGGAATGGCACGGCTTATTTCCAGTTCCGACACAGGCTTTAGTGAGGAAGCAAATAAAGAGTATTGTTAAAAGACTTAATAGTCGAGATTACACGGAAGAAGAAGCAAGGTCAGGATCACAAACAGATGATGAGCTAAGGTCAGAAACCTCCCAACCCCAATTGACATTAAAGGAAAAGTTACAGCTGGATATTAACAAGAGTATGAAATCCCCAGATCCTGAAGTACAAGTACAAAATGAATTGGGGTTGGCAAATAGTATTAGACGTGAAATGAGCCTGTTCGAAAATTGAGGAGTTCGTGGATATCACTTAGAAACAGCATATAAGTATCTATTGTCTATTCCTCCAACCAGCGTAGAAGCTGAACGAGCGTTTTCAGCTGCTGCTTATGTTGGCAATAAACTACGAAGCAGGCTCGGAAGTCAAACATTGGATGCTTTGATATTTCTGCGATTATATTTTCGAAATTCTAAATTGTTATTTTGTGCTGTTTTTTAATTTCTTGCAAAAGTATAGTATTTTTTGGTTTGCGTTTATTCTTTTCTTATTATTATTCTGATTTGTGTTGTGCAAAGACATTAAAGACATTTTTTTTAATTACTCGTGTTTTTTTTATTTTAGCCCAATTAGAAACCACATAGTCTAATCCCGGGATAGGCCCGGGATCCCGGGAAAAGGCTTCAAAAATCCCGTAATCCCGGGATTGAAAAACATGCTCGGGATTGTATTCTCTAATCGCCACTTACCAACAGGTGAGATGGCGGTCAAATGCCTATCTTGTATAATACAAAAAAAATACAAAAAAGAGTAGTGTTGCGAGCACACTTGTACTAGCCTAAATAATTATATTATTGTATATATTGTATTATAATATTGTATAATTAATAACTAAATAATTGTCCTCTAACCTGTATATATGCATCAGTACGGTCGTTGGGCAGCCGCACCATCTCTGGCGGGCTCACGTTGATGCCCATCGGCCGGCAGCAGCGCTTCAGCGTCTCCAGAAACTCCTGACAGAGGTAGGTTACAATGAACATACATACAGACAGATACATGCGTGAAAATGGTAGGGAAGAATAAACATACATACAGACATATACGAGACGTCGCGCATCTTGGTGATGAGAGTGGTAAGCGGCAGTGAAATTACAGTGGAGTAGAATTAACCGAAAATGGAGCCAGAGGTGGAACTAGTTGCAACTGAAATTATTACTGCGGCAAATGTAAGGTAATAATATGCTTCTAAATCCTAAAAATATACACATTGTACCAAGTGCTTTTGGTGTGAAGGAACCCGAAATTACAACCTATAAAATTCTCTACAAATTTTGCTGTAAAACACTCGATATTGTCACTTCGTCACTCACAACAAATGTAATTACTACAGTAAGATACATAAAACAAGTGACGTCACCGTTCCAATCGGCATTGGGCTTGCCTTCCCCTTGACGTTTTTCCCGAAGTACAGAGGCCCCGGCCAACATTAGTGGCTACCTTATCCCTTCACCGCCAAAATAGGTATTATTGGTAAACAATAAAAAAAACACTACTCACATTGGTGGCATTCTTATCGCGGTCCGTATACAGCACCACCCATCGCATGATGTCGACGGCCTGCATCACAGCGTTCCGTGTGACGTCACCGTTCCAATCGGCATTGGGCTTGCCTTCCACCTTGACATTCTTCCCGAAGTAGAGAGGTTCCGGGGCTAATGTTCGAGCCGTGATGTTGATAGTCTCCGGGGCAATGCTGAGGCCCCAGCCCTTGAGCCGGTTTCGGGCGGATTCGTTCTCCATCACGTTCTGGATGTACTGTTGGGAGAAATGATTTCGGGTTAGGTTTGAAATGTAAAGGAGTTGGATTTGAGTATTCGACAAATTCCAAGACGTTAGAGACTATAGAGCGAAAATGGTGAACACTATAGCGTTTGACATTATTATTTGGTATATTATTTCATTAAAGTGAAATTTAAAAAAACTGGTATCATTGTCATCATAATCTTGGCGGTTCAATATGCCGGTTGTGCTCTCGCGCGCGAGGGTCCCAGATCCGTCTTGACCATGATCCAGGATTTGGGAGATCAAGTAGTTGCAGTAGAGCGACTACAATCTGACGTCCGTGACCCTGTTAACATGGTAACCTGACCAGGTTGGACCATGGTTACACATTGTGTTGCCTGAATATGCAGGTTTCCTCACCATGTTTTCCATCGTAAGAGTATCGGTTAGTGGGCAACACTGGGAATATGCTAGCCACCGACGCTCCTATTATTTCTATATTATTTATTCACTTCTTCCTACTGTATCTGTAGCCCACAACTCTAGATTCAAATACCCCCTCGGGCTATCGCCCGAGAAACCTTTTGAAACTTTGTCCTCCTAAAAATATGATAGTCCATTCCATGACATTTTATTTAGTGAGCTAAGTTACCCTGCCTATGATATGAATCATTACTTTGAGGCTGGTCCACTTTGGTCCGACATCACATCACCCTAATTTCCTTTTGTTGTAAATTATATTTTTAATTCTTTTGAGTGTGTATTTGGGCCCAATAAATATTTGTCTATGTCTATGAATTTAACCCACAATAAAATTGTTACGTTGCCACCCACAGTATAGTTTTACCTAAACATAGATTAATCCTTGGATACAATCTGGCCCCACGATACAGGCCTGCCCTAGTGTGGAGGCCATAATAACCTTTTTTTTATATGTAACACTAGTTGATGTGCTGGAAACGTGTAATAACATAATATGTATTAATTTGATTTTTTTCAATAAATTTATTTGTATTTTAATTTTGTATTTGTATGTCTATTTACCTTTTTGAACGCCGAGTGTCTCTGGTTTGGCGTGATCCGGGTATACGTAGCGACGTCTTTCATAAGTCGGAAGTTGCTTCGCTGGTCGTCTGTCAGCCCGGTCAGCTGGCACAGCTCCGGGACCAGGCAGATCATGAAGTCCGTTGGCACTTCGGAGCCGGGCATGCGTTTTGTGTCCCTGGGGGATGGAAACAGAGTTAGAGTGTGAGGGTATGAATTGTGCACTTGTGCCAGGTTGTGAATGGGCAGACCAACATTTTGAAAGAAAGAAAATATATTTATTCGACGACACGATGTTATTTTGTGGGTCTCCTAAACGGCTACTATAGTTACAAAGTGGGATTTTTCTTTTACTTGACGACGTAGGATAACCACCACCAAACCATTGGTTGTCGACCCAATCATTATAATTCATTCATCATTGGATTCGCCTCATAAAAACGACATAAAGGGCCTCGTGGTCAGGAGTGCCACCTGACCTCCGTGACCGTGCTAACAAGGGAACGATTGGATTGTGGTTTAATTTGCAGTATTGTATAGTATTTAACCTCTTGTGTGACACCGCTAACCAGCAACTAACCTGGATATTAGCATAGGCTGGTCCCAATCCATAATGTCGATTCCGTAATTTTTCTTATAATAATCGACGTACGAGATCTTCACCGTCGTACCCTTTTCGTTTTTCTCAAATGTAGACTTCGGTGTCATTGTATCGTCAATGCTGTCGACTCTAAAAGGGCAAAACAAATTATTAGACTTATCATGGGTAAATGAATTTTGAGACTCTTAATAATAATATGAAAGCATAGCGTCGGTAAGACAAATGTCGGAAAACACAAAATGTACTTAATACTCAAATATTTCCCAAACTACTGGACCGACTTAAATAAGATAAATTTAATTAAACAAAGCGTAGAACTGCCCCGAACTAGTTAAACTAGTTTTCAAATAAATCTGTCAATTATAGAATCAGTCAAATGCAGAATCGGGCAAATGTAGAATAGGTCAAAAGTAGACTATGATGTTAAAAGTCAAATCAGTCAAATATAGATTAAACGAGAAAATCGCATCGAAGTATTTTCATCGGTTCGGTACGATGCCACAAACAGACAGATAGACCTCAAAACCCCCTGCTTTTTTTTCTTTGGTGGATAAAAAGACGTCACACAAGCTCACCGAAACAGCTTCTTGTTGTAAGTGGTCATAACGGAGCATCCTATCAGTTTCTCCATCATGCTCTTCTTCCAATTGGAGCCGTCGTTCTGGATCGTCTCCTTGATGAAGGAGAGCACCGACTGCGTGCGAAGGATGCGGTGGGCAGAGTCCAGGGTCAGCATCAGCCCGCCCTCGTACTCGTCTACTGCTGTTACGTAGCTGGAATTAACATAAAAAATAAAAATTGTTAGACAGAAATAGAAGCGTTATGAACTCCACAATATCTACCTGCATTACCTGAGTAATTTTAGACTTTTTGTTTTTGGTATACCTACGGCTAGCCAGGTAGCATAAGTGCACGCGACAAGCGAGAGGCGCGACATAGATACTGCCATCTCTTTTATCTTAGTATTGACAGAAGGAGACAAAGGATCCCTCGCTGCGAACGCATATTTATCCGAGCCGAATTAATCGAACTAAACGAATTTAAGAATGATTTATATGAAATTCTATGAAACCTCGCACACCTGTCCGCGCCGAACGCCATTGCATCCGAAAAGCTATTTTATTTTATACAATATAAGGATTAATATTAACTATCTAGAATAAGACCACGATAATCCGAGACGCTTATTACAAAAAACCCTGTATGGCAACTTATGTCAAGTTTTTTAAACGTCATAGAACGTCATTCATAAAAGTCATAACAAACAATTTGATTTTTTTAGTTATGAAAATTATTATTAAATAATGGGCAAAACAATTAAAAAGGAAGTGCGGGGCATAACTTTCAGCATGATTAATAATTTAGACAAACTAAGCTAGCACGCAAGTGCAAGTTCAAGCTAATAGTGACCAAATAACTGAATGTTACAAGAAGGACTCACAAGGACAGATTAACCCCAGATTATTGCCATATCCACACTAGTATTAGTGCCATATCCATTCTAGTTGCCTCCTAGACCGGCCCTGCAACAGTGTCGTAAGTAGTCCTCTGTCTAAATGACTTACCCCGGCCAGACCTCCAGCTTATGCTGCGGTATCTGTATAGCAGCGGACTCGTTGAAATGCTGTCTGCCGAACCTCACGAGTTGCAAGTCTCGCATAATCTGCTTGAATAGCACGTTGTAAATGTGCACCATCTCGTTGAGATGCCGCGTGCGACGGAATATCACCTGTGGGATTGGGATTGAGTCAGTTTAGTCCGGTTTTATACCTGATGCGTCCACCGAAAGTAAAGAAAGTTGGCATTTCGTTACATTTATTATTAGTAGATTGTATGTTACAACGATTTCTTATAAAACAAAGTCCCATGCCGCGTCTGTCTGTTCGCGATGAACTCAAAAAGTACTGAACAGATTTTCATGCGGTTTTCAGCATTAGACAGATTCATGAGGAAGGTTTAGGTGTACGATTTCTTAAAGTTACAACCCGTACGAAGCAGAGGCGGGTGTAAATAATATTAAAATAACGTCACGGGGCCCTAAACTGTTCAACCAGTCCCCAGCGGAAGAACTCGTTCAACCTCGCTTGAAGTTCTACTAGCCCCAAAACACGAAACGGTCACCCATCTAATTCCCGAACCTTGTGAGCATTGCTTAACCTTGGTTATCGGTCACGCACGCAGACTGCACTAGACCACCTTTAATTTATTTATTTATTTATTTCCATACAGTTTTACAGCAATTAAATTTAGTTATAAAATTACAATTCAAAGTAGCAAGTTTAAAACATAAACATTTTATTTACCCGCCAAACGTGACTTCCCACCGAATATACCTAGCTTGATAATAAATTTACACGCCTAATACCAATAATAAATAAATAAAAATACCAACCCTTGCAAATAAAGAAACACTCACCGATATGTTAACTTTGCTCTCGTCGAACGGATTCGTGGACTCGAGATTGGTAGCCTCATCGGGTAACATGTGAGGCACATACAATGTGGTGCCATCGAATGTTCTGGTCTTAAAATATTCGCTGTGTTCTGAAAATAAAATAAAATATGGTAGAAAGTGTAGAAAACACTACAGTCTAACTGGCAATGTATTCCAGTAGGCTAATTACGTAACTGTGTTGCTAACAATTATCTGATTTCAATGATTGAAATTGTTACTGCGATTTCGTATGACCGATTTATTAGTTTTAGTTTATTGCAATGGAATTGTTTTAATTACGTAACGCGGTTACCAAAAAGAATTGTTGGTAACCGCGTTACGTAATTAGCCTACAGTTGTCTTAATTATAAATATATTTCGTCGCTTCATTCTTCAGATATAAGATAATTCACAACGTAGTCCCTTTAGCCTACAAGGTAGCTTCGCACGTTTATTTAAAGTAAAATCTATTTGTTTTCAATCGATCATTTTTTGTTTTTTCGATCCTACGTATCGATACAGCCAGCCGCCATTTTTATGTCATTCCTTTTTCGTGCGAGGTAGCGAGCACATCGTGCACACGTGGTGCACAACAAATTGTTAAAATTTTATTTCAAAAGTAGAAACGCAGCGTCGAAAACAAGATTCGGTATTTTAAAAGAAAAAGCAAAAACCTACGATGTCACAAAGTGGCGATATTCTCGGATTCCACTTCAGATTCCGATAAAAATTCATGTAAGTACCTACAATATTTTCGCCGAATGTAGTTACTTTTATAATTTATGCATTGAGTGTTTTAATTCAAAACCTGGGGGTTGGCCGTGAGTCAATACGACGGTGATTTAGCTTAATGTACTTATATTTCAATAAAAAAGTGAGAATATAATTAAAATTTCATCTGGAGGTTGGTCGAGAATCAACCGCCGGTAACAAATAACTACGCATATGCACCTCCCGGGGGGTTGGTCGTGAATAACCACGAAGGCAATATGCAATAATCTAGTGTCTCAACCTGCTGATGATCGAGGTTTTTAGATACTTTAGATTCCGATTAAAACTCAAGTAAGTACCTATTTTACGCGATTTTCGCTTAATGTGATACGTGTAATTTATGCATCGAGTGTTTCAATGTAAAACCTGGGGGTTGGCCGTGAGTCAACACGATGGTAAAAACCTGGATGTTGGTCGAGAATCAACGCGAAGGTAAAATTATACACCTGGATGTTGGTCGAGAACCAACACGACGGTATCGACACAAAGCCTGGAGGTTGGTCGTGAACCATCACGAAGGCAATGTGCATATTCACCGGGATGTTGGTCGAGAACCAACACGACGGTATCGACACAGAGCCTGGGGTTGGTCGTGAACCATCACGAAGGCAATGTGCATATTCACCTGGATGTTGGTCGAGAACCAACACGACGGTATCGACACAGAGCCCGGAGGTTGGTCGTGAACCATCACGAAGGCAATGTGCAATAATCCCAAGTGTCACAACCTGCTGATGATCAAGGATCATTTAGAGGTTTATGACACCTACCTACCCGCCACCGTCGATCGAGAATCGGCAGCGTGCGGGAAACTTTTATTTTATGGATATACCCACATTCTTCACATATCCGTGGTTTTATCTTCGGAATGGTTTTTAGTTGATCGGGGATCAATACAAACACCTTATGAACACTCGATGAACGATGAGAATAATACTTTAAACAGTGGGGCATTAAGTACCTACTAGTAAAGTAGGGTGTGTAATCGACCACTCGTTCGTGAACTCGTTTGTTCTAAAACGGACATAATATGATTTTGTCTGCGGTTTTAGACATCGACACACCTCCGGATGCAATTACTGAGAGGTATTACTCGCTACTGAGGCGTCAACAGACCTGCCCCAGGTCGCTGTCGCCGATGAGTAGCGAAAGAGCCTTTGTCGGTGCCGCCGATGCGCCCGCGCACAGTAAGGCTCACAGCTGGTGCGGGCCCTCGAAGCCAATATCCACAACAAACTCGAGCACGGGAACAAAATACATAACAATATGAGTCTATTGCGACTCCCTTACAAGGAAAAGATCCTTAAGAGTTAATTAGTGCCGGAAAACATAAAGTTACCCCAGGCTCAACAATAAAATTTCGTATTAATAAAGTTTAGGCTCATTAACCGAGAGCGCCCGAGGCCGCGACAAGAAAGCGGCGACGGCGCGGCGGCTACTCGGCGCCGGCGTCATCGCGGTAACCCGCGCCGCAAGACGTAACACGTACTCCAACGAGGAGAATACCACATTCATCGCCGTCAAATATCTGAGTGACGCCCGCCGCATACTCTTGCGATCTTTATTTTATGGACTCGAAATCGAGAATAAAACTGATAATAATAACGCCTATAATGATAAGGCGTCCTTGAATGTCGTCCGTAACACTTACCGAAACGAAACGCTATTCGGAAGTACTGTGTGCGAATTGGCTCCATCGACATACCCCTTGCTCGGCCACGCGAGCCCGGGGAAATGGCCGGCTCCCCCCGCGCCGGCCGTCACCGGGCCGCAGCGAGCGTCGGCCAAGCAGCCTCCCCGCGCCGCGGAAGCCGCCGGCCGCCGCAGCCGCGCCTACATAGTCACCTAAGTGACTCAGGTACGCAACGTTGGTCGCGGACAATTATTTAATAATTAATTGTTGACATTTATTCGTCACGGTTAAGAAGTGCCATTCTATAAGTCCGTGGCACAATATCTATGTTGCCCCTGGTATAGACAAGTATTCTGTCTCCTGACCGATACCAAACTTTTTGCTCCTGACGAAAAGAAGAAGTCCCCTAGTCCATTAAAATGGTGCGATTTTAGAGTGTTCAGCCGAACACCTTGCATTGGACAGGCGGCAGCCCCACATACCTAATCAATTTTTATCTAAAATATTCCCGGCACCTAAACCGAATGGGAAAAAATATTCACCATAAATCTAAAATCACATAATAAATTAAAATAAATTCCAAGAAACACATTTTTAAATATGATAAATTTAAAATTGTTAACCATAAAATCTTTAATTCAATGGCAGAATTTACAAATTTTCAGCCTTACCGTATTAGTTCTCGGTTGCCCCGCGAGGGTTTAATAAAGTGACGACTAAGGTCTTCACCTTCTTAAGGTCTCAAAGCTCAAAATCCGTGCGATTAAAAAAAAAAAAAAATTAAAATATATTTATTTCAGACCATTGATCCATAACTTGTTAGTATTATATTAGTAACAATTGTACTATACTATACTTACACCCGGTTTCTGAAACGCTTGTCAACGCAAAAATCACGTAACAGCTTGTTAAACTCTGATTAAATGCAGTTTGGGTTTCTGAAAGGGCCAATTGACGGCTTGTTAACAGCTTGTCAACGGATTGTCAAATCTCCAATTAACGGCTGATTAATGTAATTTTGGGTTTCCGGAAAGCTTTTTCTCATGTTAACTGTATGTTATCGCCGTGTTATTTTAATTGGCGAAAATCGACCAATTAGCCGATTGTCAAAAGAAATTATATCCGATTTTCTTGGTCTAGGTCTTGGTGTTGGCCCTGGTCCAGGTCCTACTTTTGGTCCAAGGCAAAGTCCAGGTCTAGGGTCCAGGTTCTGGTCCAGGATCATGACCAAAACTGCAACCTTGATCACAATTTGAGCTTGAACCAGAACCAGGACCTAGACCAGACCCAGCACGTAGACCGTAAACATTAGCTGGACCAGGACCTGGTTCGGGGCCAGGACATGGACCTGAACCAGGACCAGGATCTGAACCACGGACATGTCAGGGTCCACGACCTGGACCTGAACTAGAAGCTGGTCCGGGGCCAGGGCCAGAACCTGATCCAGGACCTGGTGCGGGGCCAGGACCTGGACCTGAACCACAAAGTGCTCCGGGTCCAGGACCTGGACCTGAACCAGTACCTGGTCCGGGGCCAGTACCTGGACCTGAACCACGAACTGGTCTGGGTCCAGGACCTGGACCTGAACCAGGACCTGATCCGGGGCCAGGACCTGGACCTGAACCACGAACCGGCCCGTGTCCAGGACTTGAAACAGGATTTAACTAATGGGATTATTGGGAGAAACTCACAGAATCGATAGCCGATGGGGCGGATGGTGTTGAGTGGCTTTCTCTGGATGGCCTCCCAAGAGATGGACGGACGACCTCTTTAAGGTCCTAGGGAGCCGATGGATGCAAGATAACAGAGTGTAAGCCGTGGGAGGCCTGTATTCAGCAGTGGACCGGGACCCACCTAACTGCCTAAAGATGATGATGATGGGATTACTGATCCACTGGAACCCGTGACCCTATAACATAAATATTGTTATATTTTCTCTTTTCTCGCTCTGTATATTTTTTTTGATAATATTCGATTTTTATTTACACGAAAACTATACAATCGCTATCAGTTTCATCTAAAAGTTGAATATCCCGCCGCTATCAAAAGGCCGCTAGGGACAGAGACAAATCAATGCGTTAGACAGAAACAAAACATGTATGAGTGAATGAATGTGACTGATTTTAGCAGGGGTAGCCAGACGAAAAAATTGATCTCTTGTTAATGGTCGATTAGCTAACAGTAGATTGATTGGCCTTTCAGAAACCCACGGTGATTTAACAGCTTGTTAAATGTGACAGTCTGTCAGCTAATCAATGATTTGACAAGCGTTTCAGAAACCGGGTGTTAGACGAAATCATTTGTATTGGCAATGACTTCGAGGAATGTCTAACACCCGGTTTCTGAAACGCTTGTCAAATCATTGATTAGCTAACAGACTGTCACATTTAACAAGCTGTTAAATCACCGTGGGTTGCTGAAAGGCCAATCAATCAATTGTTAGCTAATCGACCATTAACAAGAGATCAATTTTTTCGTCTGGCTACCTCTGCTAAAATCAGTCACATTCATTCACTCATAGATGTTTTGTTTCTGTCTAACGCATTGATTTGTCTCTGTCCCTAGCGGCCTATTGATAGCGGCGGGATATTCAACTTTTAGATGAAACTGATAGCGATTGTATAGTTTTCGTGTAAAATCGAATATTATAAAAAAAAATAGAAACAGAACACACACAGAACAGAAACAGAGCGAGAAAAGAGAAATTATAACAATATTTATGTTATAGGGTCACGGGTTCCAGTGGATCAGTCCCATCATCATCATCTTTAGGCAGTTAGGTAAGTCCCGGTCCACTGCTGAATACAGGCCTCCCGCGGCTTCGGACCAGGTCCTAGTTCAGGTCTAGGTACTGGCCCCGGACCAGGTACTGGTTCAGGTCCAGGTCCTGGACCCAGACCACTTCGTGGTTCAGGTCCAGGTCCTGGCTTCGGACCAGGTCCTGGCCCCGCACCAGGTCCTGGTTCAGGTTCAGGCCCTGGCCCTGGACCAGCTCCTAGTTCAGGTCCAGGTCTTGGACCCTGACATGTCCGTGGTTCAGGTCCTGGTCCTGATTCAGGTCCATGTCCTGGCCCCGAACCAGGTCCTGGTCCAGCTAATATTTATGGTCAATGTGCTGGCACTGGTCTGAGTCCTGGTTCTGGTTCAAGCTCAAATTGTGATCAAGGTTGCAGTTTTGGTCATGATCCTGGACCAGAACCTGGACCCTAGACCTGGACTTTGCCTTTGACCAAAACTAGGACCTGGACCAGGGCCATGACCAAGACCAAGACCAAGAAAATCGGATATAATTTCTTTTGACAATCGGTTAATTGGTCGATTTTCGCCAATTAAAATAACACGGCGATAACATACAGTTAACATGAGAAAAGGCTTTCCGGAAACCCAAAATTACATTAATCAGCCGTTAATTGGAGATTTGACAATCCGTTGACAAGCTGTTAACAAGCCGTCAATTGGCCCTTTCAGAAACCCAAACTGCATTTAATCAGAGTTTAACAAGCTGTTACGTGATTTTTGCGTTGACAAGCGTTTCAGAAACCGGGTGTAAGCAATGTTAACGAGGCTCAGATTACTTCAATGTCTCGGATTCATAGTCAACGTTAACAAAAGCAACTTTTTATCTAAAATATGTGTAAAATTCTAGTGTTTTAATTTTGAGAATTTCAAAAAAAAAAAAAAAAATTTTTTATCTGGAGAAAATCGACATTATAGCACACTCAGTGTATATATTTTCGTCTCTTCCCCGTTGCACAATATAAGTTCGCTCAACTTATTGCGCTGTCAGTAGCAGCTTGTTCAGCGCTACAATACAGCCGATTGCACACAAAAACTTTGGAGACCAATTTTTATCTATTGTTAAAATGTATTTAAAAATATAATAGCTACTTAAACTTTAGCATAAATATCCCCCCGTTCTACGTTCTTTGAGGATCTTAATGGATGGGCGCAAAACATTGGCCCTTTATTGTCCCTCAGGACTTCATTATGTAAACGAGAACGTCACTTATGCCTCTCGTACTGACTGGGGAACCGTCTATGGCGACGATTGGGTCAACGGGTGTTGGAAGCAATGTGAACTCAAGTATCCCATTAACTGGATTTACTAAATCTAAAAATGTTGCATCGTACGATAATAATTGTGCTATATTGGTACGAGTAGATAACACCACAGCTATCAGCTATGTAAATTGTCAAGGAAGTATTGAATACCTTCATGCAAAGAATCTAGCGCGGCATATTTCGTTATGTGATATTAAGGTTAACGAGGACTCAATAGAGTAAAGGACATAGAGTGGAAACTCTCTGACTCGGCTTACCGATAGAGTGTCCACACTGTTAGACAGACTATGATTGAGGTATCGGTAGATTACCTATAAGCGCTATTTATCCGGCAAACAGGACTCGGAGGCTATCGCAGTAAATGTGATTAATCTCATACATTCTCACTTGCCGCACTTCTCTCGATTTGCAATTTTGGTTGCAGAATAATACTGATCCATATGAAGATTCTAACGAATTTGTGATAACATTTTAAGTAATTGTTTTAATACGAATGCTTCGTATGACACTTTGAACAATCATCGTTCAGCTCCGTATCCCATTTTGGTTACAGTTAGGATCTTCGAATTAAACGATCACTAAAAGGAGGTTTTAAATTCAATCCAAGCTTGCCTAGATATACTGCCACTTGGAATCCACGAGAGTGTATTGGATAACATTTCAAATTCGGTCCCGTCCGAATAAATAAAACATAATAAAAAGTTAACCAGAACATTAGGTACAAACGCTATCACTTTTAAGGATGATAATATTAATACCACCTCAAATAGCATTAAAATCATAATTAGTTACACATTAGGGTCAGATCGCTAGTATCCAGGGCTCTTTCGTACCTAATTTACGCATAACCCCTTCCATCACACTCGAGGAGTATCTGATTAGAATCGAGCAACTCAGTACTGGCACATACTAAGTATCTCTTTCTGTCGTGCAAACACCATAAATTAGTCACGGCCCAAACCATTAGCCAATGGATTGGCAGGGTGATAACAGAGAGCAGTGTGTCATGGGTTCATGTGCTGTGGCTCGGTGTGGCCGGCGTCCGGTGTCCGGCGCTGGGGCCGGCGGCGTCTCCGCGGCGGGGCGTTTTCGCCAGATATTATATCAGGCCGATCGCTGATGTCGGCCGATTTGTTAAACCCGTTTGCTTTCTTAATAATGAATTAACCACAGTTTCCATTATGTAATATGTTTCATTTACGGTTGATACCGTATTATTAATACATTGTTTAAAATGTATGAATAATTAATATTTTGTTTAAAATTTGCAAAACTTCCCTCTCCAAACATCTACGTTGTGAATTATCTTATATCTGAAGAATGAAGCGACGAAATATAATATATGATCAAACGAACTTCGCGAAGTTCGATCGATATTATATGAGTCGCTTCATTCGAAGATATAACACCCGCCCGCCCATATTCCCAGGCGTGGGGAAGTTTCGCATAGCATCTCTAAAAAGAATGACATAAAAATGGCGGCTGGCTGTATCGATACGTAGGATCGAAAAAACAAAAAATGATCGATTGAAAACAAATCGATTTTACTTTAAATAAACGTGCGAAGCTACCTTGTAGGCTAAAGGGACTACGTTGTGAATTATCTTATATCTTCGAATGAAGCGACGAAATATAATATCGATCGAACTTCGCGAAGTTCGTTTGATCATATAGTATCTGCATTATCGACAAGAGCGTTTAAAATGCAACTCAAGTACTCCAGATACGGTTGAAGTTTGCGTAGCGAAATAAGACAAGTGTAATTTTATGTTGCTATGCCAATTTCAAACGTATGTGAAGCATATTCAGTTGCAATTTGATCGCTCTCTTTCTCGAGTAGCTAGAGTAGCGATAAAGACCGTCAGACTACGTAAGGTGATCAAGTAAGTCTACAAATACAGTTGACCGCAAATTGTTTTAAAAATAAGGTAAGAAATTACGGTTCAACAGCTTGTATCGCATCGCCATGAAGTCCTGCTCTGGAGTGTACTTCACTTCGTATTCGAATACGTATTTTTCTTCGAAGTTCAAGTATATGAAGTTGGCGGTCACGTCGCACGGAGCGCCGGATGTGCCCTTCATAACCACTGGAGGCGTTTCCTTCACTTCGCTCTGAAAAAAATACACATTTATTAGTCATTATTTCTGGATTTGAGATGAGTTTTAGATCTAATAGACTATGTGCCATGCCGGTCGCCGCTCAAAGTAACTTTTCTCTTGTCTTTTGTGACAATAATGTGGCTGAAAAGCAAAAATAGAAGCCACACAAACGAATATGTAACTATTATCGCTACGAAAAGTCGAAGTTTGGGCAACTAAAAAAAAGTTTTAATGTGCCAGGCTGCGCACGGGCAGACCAATGTTTTGTGAGTCTCCTAAATGTCTACTATCTTCTAATTAATATAAAATTTTTCTTGTATTCGGTGACGAATACAAGAAAAATTTTGGCGCCCTCACAGTTCATAATTTCAGTAGCCACATACAAAATGGCTGTTTCGACACGCGTTACAGCAGATTACAATGTAGGACACTTACGAAAGGCTTATTCTTGGCCACAGAAGACCTCGTCGTGGACAATGTACTGCCGACCGTGCTCTCTGCCATCTGCTGAGTGAGCTTCGGCATGGGGTCGCCCGCCGCGCCACTCTCCGCCGCCCTGGCAGCTTGTGTTGCCTTCCTGGTGATTAGAAAGTTTACGTGTTAACTCTAATGATAAATAATAAATAAATAAGCTATATAAATAAGCTCTACACAAACAAATAATACGTAAGCAGCAATATAATAATATAATATAATATAACATTTATTTCAGAAAATTAAATTCCATATACAATTTTCATAGCTATATTTGTGAAAGACTGGTGCCTGAAATAGATTCGTGAGAACCCGTGGTCACCACGCTTCCAACCCACAGATTAACTAAGAAAGTTATGTTATGTCCTACCGCAACAAGGTCGATTTTCCTTTGCAATAACACCTTAGCGATATTTTGGTCACACGAGCAGTTTTGTCAAAACTGATGAACCACTTTCATCCCGTGAAAATAATGTGTTTCCGCGGAAAAGTTAATTGTTTACACATCCGAACTGCGTGCGGGTGAAAGCCGCTGAAAACTTCTCCCACGAAAGGGGAGGTTATTGCTATAATCTCCACGCTTGGAAGGCGAGTTGGTGATCGCCTGCCAAGCGTGGAGATATTTGCCTCGAAAACATTAGTCACCTTGTACGACACCCATGAGTGTAAGGGTTGGTGCTATTCTACTCTGCCAGACACTACACGGCTAGTAATACATATTAGGAAAGGCTTACTAACAATGTTTGCAACAACTTGATGCCACGGCCGGCGCCTCGCGCGGGCGGCGGCTGCGGGCCGGGACTCAGGTCTGATGCGGGAGTGAATGTGGGTGCCGGAGTTGGGGTGCCTGCAAAGAAAATGGTAGCTATGTCACAGCTTTACTGCATCAATGTCCCAAAACTAGAACATCTTCATCGTCATCATTAGCCGGAAGACGCCTGCGGAGGCGTCCCCCAGAGATCTTCACAAAGGCCGGTCTTGTGCCTTCCGCATCCTGCTGGTACTCGCGATCTTTACCAGGTCGTCGGCCCACCTTGTGCAAGGCCTATCAACGCTACGTCTTCTGGTATGCGGTCACCACTCGAGAACTTTACTGCTATCATCATATTGCGTTCTTCAGACAAAATATTCAACTAATGCCAATTACAGGATCAAGTAATTATAATATTGAACTTTTGTGCCTCTTACCTCCTGGTTTTTGTAACTTGGACAGCATCATAGCAGCTAGCTTGCCCCTGCCACCCACCATAGAAGAAGAGACTGATGAGCCAACCTGCATATTTATAAAAAAAACATACAAATACAAATACATAAATATTATTCATAGATTTATAACCAATTTTTTGTTTGAAGATGCCTAATGGTTAAGGTGTCCAACACATACCCTGAGGTACCGGGATCGACCCAGTGCTGCCGTGTACCAATGACTCTTTTCTGAATTATGTACGTACATTAAAATAATAAATAATTAAAGTTGAACATTAACTGATGCTCTTACAATGAATGAATATATTGTGATGAAACCTGCACATAAATTCAGTGCAGTCAGAAAAATAATATTGAACGGTTGTCTGACTTGGACAAGTACGCAAAATTTGAATTCAATCATTACAAAGAAGTAGAAGTTCTTGCAACCACCTTCCAACTAAATGAGATCAGCTCACTATATGTATACTAGTACTAAATAAATGATCCATTTATTTATTCTCGACAATGCATTTTTTCACTATACCCATCACAATTGTTTTTTTTTCAATATTTAGTTAGACCCATGTGCATCACGCATTTTCAAATATCTCGTAATTTTCTTACTTTCAGAGAGTTACGAGATTCTAAAGGTCTCGTGATTTTGGTTTCATACTTTTCTATTTTTTCTAGTACTAGTAACCACCATCTACCATACAAAATTACACTTATATTGAACTATTTATATAAAAATATTTTAATTATAAGGATTACAACCCATACATCAAAAAAATCTCATCCTTTCATTAAGTGAAAACAATATTGAGTTCTTTTACACCTTGTGGTACACCAGCAGCATATAAATAAATAAATAAACATAAATCTTAATGATGAATTATTATGAAATGTAATTGTATAATGGCTCTATTGGCTGAATAAAGAACTTTATTATATTATTATTATTATAAATCTGACTGCACAGTGAACATATTAACAGGGACACAGAGGTCAATGGCAGTCGCTCCGCTGTCATAAAAATTACTAGGTGAAAACTAGAGGGGGCTATTAAGGATGCACCCGGGGTAAAGAGGATAAACAATAAGTCATATTGTATGGGTACATTCCCTTATATGTATGTACAAACAATATTGGGTCATAGTATATGAAGGGGAACTGAACACCTCCTTTGCCACACCTCAGTTCCCAACCCAGGTATTCAAAGGCCAACTGTGCTGTATTTTACAGGACATCCTAGCTATCATTTTGGCAGTGTCCAGTAGTTACCAAGACCATATGGTATATTTGAATTGGATGCCCGCAGCACGCGAGGCATTAAATCTTTTTTGGATCGCATGTGCTGTAAAATGAACACAGAGATGGTCACCCCTAGGCGTTCAGTACCAAAAAATTAAGAACCTATGCAACCTAGATAAATACAACCTGTGGGTACAGTCCAACCTTTAGGTAATCACTTACAACACTAGGAGTTACGCTGGGTCCAGGCGTGGCTTCTGGGGACGGATCTTGAGAAGGTGGAGGTGAATCCATCATCTGAGATTTCTTGAGGGCCTGAAGCAGCGCTAGGCCCCGACCACGGCCCTTACCAGGGTCCGCCATGCTTCTGATCTAAAAGCCGATAACGGATTATAAATAATTTACACACATTTATGAGATATAGAACAGAGCAACAAATTTGACTAGCAAGTTTTTTGCAAACCTCAGCTAATCGTTTACAAAAAGGACTTACCAATAAAAAGAAGAATAAAAACACCCAGCAAAAATTCAGCTACCGAACCCAACCCTATGGCTTTCGTTCTATGATAGAAAGAAAAGTATTATTTTCGATTTTACCTTCAAACAAGATGATTTTTATTACAATATAATGTGTGCAGTGTTGCCACCTTAGTTTTAGTAATGGGGGCAATTGAAGAAGCTAAAAAGGGCTAGATCGGGCTAAAAGGAGCACAAAAAGAGTTGGTGTAAAAAAAGGCTAAAAAAACACCTGTACTAATGATTTCCATTATATATTTATTTATAGTCTGAATCACAATATTTTTTTCAAAATTAGGTTCAAAAATTAAAAATATTAGTTTTTTTTTTTTTTTTTTTTTTATGTCATACGGTAGGCAAACAGGCAAGCGGGCCACCTGATGGAAAGTGGTCACCACCGCCTATAGACATTAGCAACACCAAGAGTATCGCTAATGCGTTGCCCACCTCTATAATACGTTGCTCTGGCAGCAAAAAGCAAATGCCACTCCACTGTCAAAGCCACGGTTTCCCAATTCCCCACCCCATGGAGCACTGGAAACCTTACTCACCGGCAGAAACACAATACTATTTAAAAGAGTATTATTTAGCTGCGATATTCTGTAAGGTGGAGGTACTTCCCCAGTCGGGCGGCTCCAATTCGAACGAGATACCCCGCTATGCCCTACCTCTCTTAAATTACAAACTCTCAAATCTCTTATTTTACAAACTGAAATTAACAAATTTTCCGTACAAAAATTTTAAAAGAATAATTTAGTAGCTATTAACCAAAACAAATCAAAATTAAACAGACTTAAAATTTAAAACATAATTATTTACCTTGCTATCAACAAAAAAAAACTAACAAAATTTAACAGAAAATACCAAAAAGTAATCAAAAGTCAAAGTCTTCATCTGAATCCTCCAAAATCTCATTTGGCGGAGCAGAAGAAGTAGATGGCTCATTTAAATCTGTGGTATTTTTCGATAATTTGAAAGTGTATTTCAAATTACTCCCACATTTTTTAATTAATCCTTAGGAATCTTGTGAGAAAAGCAAGACTGTTTGAGTCGTTTCAATCCCCATCTTATGTTTAAAATTGCAGTCATTGTTTTCAACCCCATCCTGTTTCTCGTTTTGGTTTTGATTAAGTTCATTGAACTGAAGACGCGCTCTACATCGGCGTTAGAATGGGGTAAAGATAAAATAATTTTCGCCAAATTTCCAAGCTCCTGATACGGCTTGTTTCCAGCGGCATCCTTATGAACAAGCACTTCACACCAAAATTTTACGCTGTCTTCTTTATTCTCCCAATCTTGGTTAGCAATGTGCCTATATTGTGTCAAAATTTTATCAATTTCTTCAGGCTGCACACCGAACACTTCAGCAAGTTTAACGATGGGTAGTACAGATTTGTCTTTTTTAATGTTTGTTTAACAGAAAGAATTGTCATGGTCTTTAGGTTTTTGAAGTTATTTGGCAGGCGCTGCTGTAATTGACTTATTAATTTCAGAGTAAAATCAATGCATCTTTGTTTGAGTGCTTTCTTTTCAGGTTAATTTTGAGGGTAAAGTGATAATTTTATGGCATAAACTTTCAATTTCAGCGTATCTAGGAGTAGTACCGGATCTGTACCTTTGCCTTCAAATATTTTCAATGTTTGCTGAACTTCATTAAGCACTGATTTTAGGTAAACTAAATACAATTTATTCCTCTCATCTTGCAACATTGAATGCAGTAATGTAGCTGTGTAGCAATTTTCTGGCGTCTGTGACATTTGGAAATGAAGTTTGAGTTCATCCCATTGAGAAAGAATTCGAGTAACGGCTGGCTCGATAGAAATCCAGCGAGTAGCACACATCTTTAAAATTTTCAGTGGCTTCTCACCCACATTTATGGTTTCATAAATTTCTTTGTATGCATCTTGTCTTGATGGGGATAGACAAAACCAATTGTATATCTCCCTGACTAAAAACTTAATGTTTCGTGGTATGGTCTCTTGCGAAGCGTGTGATACAGCCAATTGTATGGAGTGGCAAACGCATCTATTTAATACCAAATGCGGTAAGTTATATTCTTCTTTGAGAATTTGAAACACTCCATTATTTATTCCCACCATTACAGAGGCGTTATCGGTTTCGATTCCCATTAACTTTCTAATATCTAATTTAAGGTCATTGATAAGACTGATAAGGGCATCAACTATAGATCTGGCATTTGCAGAAGTCAATTGCTGAAGACCTAGAAATGTCGAAACTATTTCGTTGCGTTCTTCGCTCAAATATTTAATTACCACTCCTAACTGTTTTGTGACAGACACATCCGTAGACTCATCAAGTATCAGGCTGAAAGGACTCGTTCCAATGTCTTTAATCAGTAAATCTTTGAAATACGGACTCAGAACTTCATTTATAATATGGGTTCATTTAGTGCGATGCATCTGGATTTTATTTGCTCCTCCTTTCAGACAGTCACAACTGAAAATTTCTTTACATAAATCGGTAAGGTGGTCGACACTATTAATTGAGGAGTGTTCTGCTATATATAAGCTAAGATATGCTTCAGATTTACTGGCACTGGTAGAATCTTCTTTTTGCACAACTATTTTTGTTTGTGAGGATGACGTAAAGGGAATTGACTTATCTTTGCATTCATTTCCACTTTACAATGCAAGCACTGGGCTTTCCATGAATCTCCTGGCACTGGTTTTAACCACTTAAACTCTACTTCCCACTCTTTTTTGTAGTGTTGCTTATATTAAGTCTTTTTTTAAAGCGGCAAATCCATCTTAGAGTTATTTTATTACCCACAAGAACTTTTGATTGAAATGTTCACACACACTTTGTATAGATACGGAAAACTCAGACTATTATTGTACAATGTTCTATATAAAGCCTCAAATTACGACGATGAACTTCAGACGAATGAATGAAAAAAGAACTGTTCTTTAGGTTGCAAAAACAATTGACAAATCAACTTATGAAATAATAGTGTTTTGATACACGTCTTTAAATAGTCGGGATCTTATAAAGTAAACGCTCCGGGTATTCCCCACCGCAGCCATAGACTCTACGGGTACTAGATCGGCGCGGCGCGGCGGCGGGGCATAGAGATGCGATATGTTGCCATAATCGAACAATTGGTATCTACAAAAAAAAAACAATATATATGACAAAAATCGCGAAAGTTCGATGTTATCGCGATGTTAGCATGTCGCAAATTTCAGATTTTTGTACAATATTTTTAAGTAAATGAAAAGGGCTAGATAGCCCTTTTCGGGCTAAATCATTAAACAACGAGTTCACCTATAGTAAAAAGTGCTAGATCTAGCCCCAAAAGGGCTAAGGTGGCAACACTGAATGTGTGCTTTTCCTTGATAACAACTTTTCACCACCAACAAACTAACAACCAATCAACATCAACCAAGAAACGTTAAAATTGTCTCTGCTGCAGGGACCACAGACTATGAACTGCAAGGACGGCTTATGAAATACTGCACAAAAAATTGCTGAGCGAGAGATCTTCCCTATTATCATAGCCTCCTTCATCTACAAGCCATGCGCAGAAGTTTGACAACGTCGCTTTTTTTAATTTTAGTGTACCTGAAAATTACTGTAGAACTTTCTTCGCGGTCGTCGTCGTTTAATGTTATTAGTTATTTAAGTGATTGAGTATATGCATTAGTTAGATAATATGAAATTGGATAGATTCCTGTACTATTTACCTATCTACCTACTTGGATTATATCCTTTTACCCTATTAATAACATAAATGCGAAAGTTTGAAAGGCTTGATGGAAGTTTGGATGGATGAATGTTACTTCGTCATGCAAAATTTACCCAACAGATTTAAATGAAATTTGGCAGTAATGTAGCATATAACCCAGAATAGTATATAGGCTATATTTAATCCCATAATTATTTGTGGTTCCCGCGGGCGCGGGTCTGGAACATTATCCTACTAATACTATAAATGCGCAAGTTTGTGGGTATGTTTGTTACCTTTTCACGCCTAAACGGATGAACGGATTTGGATGAAATTTGGCAGTAATATAGCATGTAACCCAGAACAGTATATAGGCTATAATTTATTCTAAAATTAAATGTGGTTCCTGCGGGCGCGGGCCTGGAACGTTATCCTACTAATACTATAAATGCGAATGTTTGTGGGTATATTTGTTACCTCTTCACGCCTAAACGGATGAACGGATTTGGATGATATTTGTAGACAGGTTACCGCCTGGATTAAAACATAGGCTACTTTCTATTTAAAGTCTATAGGCAGCGCTGACCGCTTTTCATCAGGTGGCCCGCTTGCCTGTTTGCCTACCGTATGCCAAAAGCTATTAGGAAATAAAGCTAGACAAGATATTGCCTAATTTAAGTAATTTATTCATTAATATAATACATTTTATACATTGATACATATGTACAGGACTAAGTAACTATATACAAATCAGGGAGATAGGTACCTACCTTAAAACTACTTACCATGGTACTATCATATTTTTTACAACAATTAATACCTATCTAACTTAATAATACCTACAGATACACATGGTCATCTTGGCGTTAATGTCCCGATTCCACTATTACTCGCGAGCGGCCGGTGGCATCCAAGATTTGTCGAATAAGGTAATTACAGTGGAATGACTGTCATTCGTGACCCTGTTAACAGGAGAACAGATTGAATCATGGTTACATATTCAGTCGCCTGAACGTGGAGGTTTCATCACGATCATTTACCTGATTGTAAGAGCATCGGTTAGTGTTCAACTAATATACATAACTCAGAAAAAGTCATTTAGGTAGGATACAGACCGTTATTGTGCCTTCATCTAGCTGCGATCTTTATAAGGTGGTCGGTCCACCATGTGGGATCTCATTTCTGATTCGAACGCGCAAATAAACTCCGACCATAGCTCCTTGGGTAACAGTAAGCTTTCTTATAAGGCCTACAGTACGGCCACGTTTCAGTTCCGTAAGTCATCACTAGCAACACATATTGATCAAAGACCTTCGTGTTGAGACGTAGTTTCCCGAACGCTGCCCAACCAAGTTGAGTTCGTCGATTGACCTCTTTCTCGAAATTGGACCTACCTAGCTGGACTATTTGTCCTAGCTATGTATAGTCGTCAACAACTTCAAGTGGAGTGCCTCCAACTGTCACTGGAGTATGCACAACATGGGCATTCGACATAATGTTCGTATTGTCCATGTTCATTTTATGATCTACTTGTGCTGAGAGGCACTACAGAATTGTTCGAGGATTTTCAAGTCTTCCATGGTTTTAGCCATGACATACAAAAAGGAAACATCGGGGTTTCAGACATTACCTACTATTATTACGAACTTTTAGTATACACATTCAGCTTCCTTTTATTAGATTTAGAACTGTTGGTCAAGTCATTAAGATTTTTCGTATAATTATTTAATAAAATGTTGGCAATTACTTTACAAACAGAAAAATATATTTGCTGGGTTGAGTGGCCTAATTCACAGCAGCCATCTATGTCAATATAAAAAGTGTCCGATTGCAAACTTGAAAGTGTTAAATCACATAACGTCTTTCTTACATCGAAATATTTAAATAGCTTTCCTCTCAGCTGTAAATCATTTATTATGTATCCGAAGATAGCATAAAGGTGAAAACATAGAAACCTTACGGAATCAGCTGGTACACTTAGACCACCTCTTTGCAAGAAATCGAAGTACGGGGCATTAACAGTTTCACCTTTATTTTCTCTTATTAATGCTGTGCAATGAGAACAACAAATTTTTTTGCAAACAGAATGGACTGCATATCCACAAACATAAATTTGAGATTGTTCATCAATATCGCAACACTCAAGATAGTCTGTGGATAATATAAAATTAAATTCATCTGTGTTTTCAGATGCTACAGTACTTAATATTTTCTGAGTTTGCCTAAATTTGTCATCCATGTCTTCAATTTTCATAATTTTTTTAATGCGAATCTTTTTTTCTGATTCCATAATTTGTGTACATGAAACATGGAAACTGCAGCCTGACAGTTGCCGATATTGGCCAAAACGTCTCTCCAAGCAGTCCGACTGAAACTTTCCCAGCAAAATATATTTAATTGGATATTTACCAAATGCTGTTTCAGTTATTTCAATTAGTACAGAAGTAGTATGAAATAAAGCTTGGAATGTATCTTTAGATAAAAATGAAAGAGCTTTCCATTTCTGTAGCCAATCTAAGAAATCCTTCAAAAAGGTTATTTCAGGACATGCAGCTGCTCTTATTGCTGAACATGTCAAGTCACGTTTGAGTTTTGATTTAATTGGATTTTTAACATTAACAGTATTCCACCATTTTCTAATAATTGTTAGGAATTCTCCAGTAGATACATATTTTTCATTATTCTTCAAGGCAGCTATTGTACTGTCATGAAATAAATTGTCCACTAAACTTACACTTTGGCGCTCAAAGCTTGATGGATACAAAGTCTTTGAGTTAAGCTTGTAAGCTTTTTTTAGTAGCTGGTTTTGTTCCTCTTTGTATATATTTGTCAAATCTTCAAACGCAGCAGTTTTAGTTTCACCTGTTTCAAAAGAAGGATATGTGAATGTTTTTCCAGGACTCTTCAAATTTAACCAATTATTCCTTATGTTTTTAAAAATATGCACTGTATCATACATCGCAAACAATTTATCTCCACTTTGATGAATATTTTTACAGTATAATTTGTCATCTAGCAGTTGTTTGAACATAGACTGATTGATTCGATTGTTGTCGGTGATTACAGAAAGCACATTAACAGTATTCCATATATAGGGTTCAAAAACCCAATAGATTGGATAAAGTGTATCACTTCTACTGTTAATTCTTTCAGTTGTGCACCTGTCATAGAACTAGTTGGATAAAGCCTCACTATTTCTTTAAACCTACCGAATGGAGAGGAAATCATAAAACTCTGCACTGTTTTGGCCAACACAGCGGGATTATTGTTCGAATATCCATCTATTCGTTTAGACTTATACTCAGCTTTACTATTAACATAAATTTCATCTATCACAAGATTTACAATTTTTTCATGATCTGTTAGGGTATTAAATATGTTACTAAGATAATTTAAATTGTTCGTCTCTCGTTCGGGCCCTACATTTAATGATGACGATAAATGTTGAATATATCTTTTATGGGGAAGAAATAAAAATTTTCGCAGTAGCTCATAACAAGAAGGCGACTGAAAGTACATAAGAAATGCAAATATTTTAGTCGATATAGAGTTTCTTCGCTGATTTTTTAAAAGTAATAACAACTGGTCTTTAATTATATCTACCTGCTTTTGTACCCCACTACTATCCTCGTCTGTATGATCGATTGCTTTTTCTAAGTATTCTAGTGCCTTCTCAATGCAATGATTATATCTTATTTTTGGTGGCTCGTGAGAACATTTGTACCGACCTAATAGATTTTCCAGTTGGGACCATTTAGAAAGCAGCAAAGTATGGGACAACATCGGTTTCAAATCATGTTCGGACAGTTCATTTTTACCTAAAAATACTTTGACTTTTAAATTAGAAAATACAATAATATTGTTGAGCACTTTGACGGGAACATCATCGTTTATAGTATAAAAATACATGAACTGGTCACCATATCCTAAACGCCACCCACAATACAATTCTGTTTTAAATTTAAGACCTTCCTGTAGCTCACTAAAGCTCTTAATCTCATCACTTTTTTACTTTAAATTTTCTTTTTCTTTTTGCCTTCGAATCCATTTTTGCCGTCGTTTTTCTGGATCAGTTCTAGTCTTGGGGCATGCTTTATTTAAAAGTTTGGGCAAACTAGGAAATATACGGGGTATCGCACCAGTCACTAGACGAGCGCGTTTTACTGGTACCTTTTCAACGCTGCCATCACCGTGGTATATTTTAGTTGTTGTGATAACTTCCTATTCGCTAAAATGTTTACTACATACGAAGGAACCAACAGTGGGACTCCAGTTCGCTCGGGAAATAGCAGAAGTCCATTTTTTAAAAAGATATTCATTCTTTGGAAACGAAAAAGTCGGCACAGCCTCTTGTCCGTTTTTTAGCGTTACATCGTAGTTTGACCTACATTTTTCTATGCAACAACGCCTAGGCATCTGTTGAAGAAATATTACTATTTTAAAACAGAATTTGAATGATAAAATAAGTAAAAAGCTAACAACAAAAATGATCGAGGATTGTTTTTTACTAATCGTATTTATCCATATTTGGCGCAATTATAAATATATTTAAAATCAAAATCAAAATCAAAATTTCTATTTCTATAAATCTATGACCGTAGATAAACGTATCCCTCGCCAACCGAACCGTGCTCGACAATGCCAGGCAGAGCCGGAACGCTATATTATATTATATAGGTATGTCTAGTATAATTAAGAAAAAAAACCACCTAAAACTACAGCAAGAGTAAGCCAGTCCACCAAGGCAGCACCCGTTCACGAGTATAACGCAGGGCCCAGCCATCGTCCAATTCAACCATATTTGAGGGAAAAGAGCGACCCGGCCCCCACGCCACCGCCAGACAGACTTTTAAGTGAGCGTGCATCACACATGCTGTATGTGGTAGGTAGTCGCTACCACCCTACTCTATCCTATCCCTTCCCTATCGCTACTTTACCCCTACCCTATCCTACCATTGCCTTAACCCTACCCTACCACTACCTTACCCCTACCCTACCACTATCTTACCCCGACCCTACCACTATCTTACCCCTACCCAACCCTATACTACCTTACCTCTATCTTACTCCAACCCTACCCTACCCCTACTCTAACTACTACCCTACCCCTACCCTAGCGCAGACAGGAGACACCATGTGTGGGAGAGGAAGGAAAATTAACGCCGCTTCCAAGGTGGTTCTCCGTGGGGAAAAGAAACGGCAAGAAACCCACAGAGCCTACGTAAATTCTTTTTTTTTTTTTAAACATGTCTTATGTACTAATACATTATTTGTCCTATATACTATCTTAAAAGTAAATACCTGTATAGAACAGCAGTTCAGTCCCATGGACTTTTGTCATTTACATATTCAGATATACTATAATAACTTTTTTGACATAATTTGTTTTTTATAGCGACTTTAAATTTATTCAATGGTAAATTCTGAATATCTGTTGGAACCTTATTATAAAAGCGTACACATTGACCCATAAATGTTTAGTGATTTGACATTTATTTAATTTACTTTTTAATTGTATTATAAACAATCAAGTTCATGTAAAACTTGTAATATTTAGTATGCTTTAAGGCGCATCATGGAGCCGCTACTATTACTATTTACCACCTTTATGTACCTGTGATGACTGAATAAATGATTATGATTATGATTATGATTAAATGATTTGTGGACTTTGGCTAGACGACAAGCACCAGCAACAAGCTTATCCTTATTTCTCGTATTAATATTATGAACATCACTATTCTTCTTAAATAAGTGTAAATTTTTATGAACATACATTAAGTTCTCATATATATATTGTGACGGCATTGTCATTATATCAATATTCCTGAATTTATCTCTTAGTGAAGTTCTAGGTCTCAATTGATAAATCGCGCGAATAGCCCTTTTCTGCAATACAAATACATTGTGCCAGTCGGCAGCGTGTCCCCACAGCAGTATGCCATAGGCCATAATACTGTGGAAATAACTAAAGTAAACTAATCTTGCTGTAGCCTCGTCAGAAATACCCCGTATTTTCTTTACAGCATATGCTGCAGAACTTAGCCGTTTCGCCAATTTATCAATGTGAGGACCCCATTGCAATTTATTATCCAGAGTAAAGCCTAAAAATACTGTAGAATCAACAAGATTCAAATTTTCGCCTTTTATTTGTACATTAGTGGGCACTGATCTAACATTTGGCAAAGAGAATTTTAAACATTTTGTCTTCTTGCCATTCAGTAATAAATTATTAACCGTAAACCAGTTTACCACTTCTGCAATAGCCTTGTTCACGTCTTCATATGTTAATTGTTGTCTTTTTACTTTAAACACTAAAGATGTATCGTCCGCGAACAAGACAATTTCATGGGTATCTTTTACAAAGTACGGTAAGTCATTTTCATAAACAAGAAACAAAAACGGCCCTAAAATAGATCCCTGGGGGACACCCATAGAGACAACAGACCCCATAGATCTCTCTCCGTTTACATCAACTTTTTGAATTCTATGACTCAAGTATGAATTTAGCAAGTTTAGGGCCAAGTCCTTTATTCCATAATGTTGTAATTTCCTGACCAAAATATCATGATTAACGCAATCAAAGGCTTTGGATAAATCACAGAAAACCCCTAAGGCATCACGGGATTCCTCCCACGCCCCAAAGATATGTTTAATAAGTTCATCACCTGCATCAGCTGTTGAACGACCGCGAGTAAAACCGAATTGTTTATGATGTAATAGGTTACCTCCATAAACTTTACTCCATTTACTTTTATTTACCTTTGTAGATGGTCCATACAATTCGTTTATTTATAGTTTTGATAATATATTTTAAATTTATTAGCTTAAAATTCAAAATATTCCCGCTCTTTGACATGTAAACAATGAGTGAATCGGTTCACAGCGACGTTGCCGTTCCGTGCTACAGCATGGCTTGTAGATGAAGGAGGCTATGCTATTATAGAGTGATATCCTTTTCTATCTGAGATTTTTTTTTATTAAACTTTTTTAACATTCCCTCCCCTGCATGGACCATCGAAATAACGTACTACATCTGAAATGGGCACTAAGCAGAAAAAGTGGTCCGAATGAGATAGTTATCACATAGTCATTCCATCCCACTCTGTTAGTGTATAACCATAATTTGGCCAACTGACAATGAGACATTTGTGGAGGAAAATGATTATTTTGTGTGAATGAATTTTTTAATAATTCAAAAACTGAATTTTCCATCAAAGTTTGACGTTTTTAAAATCAGCGGGAAATTGACCGCTCAGCTCGTACGTCCACCGAGATGTCATTTCTTGTTCATGCGCTAACAAATGGAATAATTTTTAGATTGAATTGATATTTTTGGAATCAACGAGTAAAAAATACCATACAGATATTTTATAGCACCTTTATGTACTGATACTATTGGTAGCACTCCTGAAAATAACTTTATATCCACAAAAACGTGTACTATGGGAACAACGATTTTATATTTTATTTGAGTTTTAGTTCGCTTCGTGTTCAACTTTATGATAATATTGATAATTATGATAAAAACACAAAATAGTTTAAAATATTACTTTCAACATACTACTCTAAAGAGTATAGTAATATAATAGTAATAATATCATAGTAATAGTAATATCATAGTATATATATCATAGTAATATCATAGTAATAGTAATAGCACAGATAGATAGAATATGTTAATAGTTTTTGTAATATAACAATATCAAATTGTTAATGAGGACTCCACTGATGTCTCACTATTATAGTTAGTCAAATTATGGTCATTCACCAACAGAGTGGGATAGAATGACTGTGTGGTAAGTATCTCTAATGGATAAATTTTTCAGCTTAGTACTCATTCCAGGTAAACGTAAGTAGGTATACATTACTTAGATCATAGCCTCCTTCATCTTACAAGCCATGCTGTAGCACGGAACGGCAACGTCGCTGTGAACCGATTGACTTATTGTTTACATGTCAACGTGCGGGAAAATTATGAATTTTATGATGAAAATTTAAAATATATTGATAAAACTGTAAATTAACTCGTTTGTATGGACCATCTACAAAGGTGAATAAAATTAAATATATTTATAATTGTGCTAAAATTGGATAGATACGATTTTTGAAAAACAATCCTTGACCATTTTTGTTGTTAGTTTTTTACTTATTTCATAAATCAAATTCTGCTTAATATTCGTAATCTTTCTCTAACAGATGCAAAGGCCTTGTTGCATTTGAAAAATGCAAGTAAAATTATGATTAAACCATAAAAATGGAAAAGAAGCTGTGCCGATGTTTTGCTTTCCAAAAGATGTAATTCTATTAAATAAATGGACTTCTGCTATTCCCTAAGCATGCTGGAGTCCCACCGAAGGATCTTTTGTATGCAGCAAACATTTTCGCATCGTGAAAGTTATCAGAACTACTTTAAACCACGATCTCTGATTATCCACGATGATCTAAGCGTTGAAAAAGTAGATAGGTATAATAAGTAAGTAAATAGTTAGTTTTATATACTTAGGTTCTTAAATAAAACTGTTTAAAATGTATTATACCTAATATTTAATAAATTGGGCAATATTTTGGCTGGCATAGATTCTATTTTATTTCATAATACCTTTTGGTCGCGACTGCGTCCGCATAAAATTTGGCTATAACGTTCCGGACCCGTTCCCGTGGAAATCACAATAAATATCGGGATAAATTATAGCATATGTGTTATTCGGAGCTATATGCTACATAACTGCCAAATTTCATTAAAATACGATCAGTAGTTTTTGCGTTAAGGTGTAACAAACATCCATTACGTACAAAACCAAACATAGATTATATTTCGCATTTATAATATTAGGATAATACAATTGCAAGTAGGTAGATAGGTAAATAGTACAGGAATCTATCCAATTTCATATTATCTAACTAATGTTTATACTTATTAATATACTTTATCACTTTAATAACTATTAACATTAAACGACGACCGCGATGATAGTTTTACAGTAGTTTTCATTTCACTAAAATTAAAAAATGCGACGTTGTCAAACTTCTGCGCATGGCTTGTGAGATGAAGGAGGCTATGCTTAGATGGTCCATGCAGCGGCCGGAATGTCAAAAAGTCTATATTGTCAATGCTCAATCTAAAAAAATGTTTTTGTGCGCAAAATCATAATAAACTACGAAATATATAGTTTTTTCCATATTGTTCTATTGCCTATTTGAGTTTTACCAGTGTCTAGGCGTCCAGGGCGTAGTATTCTGTGGTCCAGCCTCCAGTTATTCAGCAAGGCAACAAATATCTACCAAACAAGTTGAATATATTTATTTGAAAATGTTGCGGAATACATTGCGAACAATTCGGTTCGGTAACCGATTTAGCCGCGTATGTTCGCTACACAGGTAAACTATTAAATGATAATTACCTTTAACCTTTACTCCATCCTCTGGGCCTAAGCCAACCTCAACTGCACGCGGTCAGGTGATCCGGCATCGACATAACGTATTGTGCGGGTTAAATTTAAATAGCTGGGTTAGAGGATACCGAAGGGTACAATTCCAAAAAACTTAGTAAAGTCGAGAAAAGTCACCGCGGGTAAAACACTGCTTTAGTTATGGATTCTGATGAGAAACCGCTGTCAGCAAATCTGAATTCTTATGCTATACAATGATAAACGAGCAGATAGTCCACCTGATGGTAAATGGTACCTGTCGCCCATAACATCGGCAATTCATACATTTAGATTGTAGGCAACAAAATGTAGAACTGCAGTGCGCTGGACTCCCTAGGACAATATGGGGGCATTAAGCATGTCTGTTTCATTTTTATAGTAAAGGAATGGTACTGACAAATATTAATGAGTTATGATGATACTCATTTGGTTTGTAGGTGGACTATTGTCTATTATAGAAAACTGTGTCTGTAAGCTTGTAGGCAAAGGATCACTCTTTGCCTTTGGATAATCTTGTTTGATTGTCTTTCTTCCTTTACAGACTCTGTGACATGAAAGCATATAGTGGCTTGTCCCATAATGCAGGTCTTCAAAACAGTTTGAAAGCCAGCAGCATAGGCATCAATTCATGCCAATGCCGAACAATGTTCATTCAAACTCAAGACACACCAAATCCTAATAGTTTGAAGTTTATACCAGGAACAAAAGTTTTGGAACCAGGTCAAACACTTGATTTCCCAAATATTGGAGCTGCACATTGTAGCCCTCTAGGTAAGGTTTTGAAAACTGCATGAGCCTTAATTAAATACAATGCATAATGTCATGCCAAATCATTCATTACATACATATACACACATGGTATACATACCATCACACCATTATCCTGTAGACCCCTAAAAGGATGTTGAAGTATGTAATATTACCGTACTTGAACACTAACCAATGCTCTTACGGTGAGGGAAAACATAGTCCATAGATCCAATCTGGTCAGGTTCCCGGAGTTCAGGTGGCATTGTTTCACTTTAATTACCTGATCGGACACATCCTGGATTACAGTCAAGGCTTACTCCGGACACTCGCGCGCGAGGTCACAACTGAGACATTAACACAAAGATGATGAACTAACAAACTTAACCTTTTATTCTCATTTCAGCAAAGATGATATTTCGAATTGAAGGCGTTAAAGCTGTATTCTTCGGTGCAGAATTTATTACCGTAACTAAAAAGGATGATGATGTAGAATGGAAATTACTGAAACCTGAAATATTTGCTACCATTATGGATTTCTCTGCCAGCGGTCTGCCTATAGTGACGGATGCTAAACCATCAGGAGATACTCGTAAGATTCCTTCATATTTATGCATAGTGGTTTGATACAGATATACTTCTCTTACACACTCCACTCAATCCCATGTCCCATAACCATAAGTTAGTAGTTTGATCTCGATTTAATAATATTTTTTGAATTTATATAAACTACATATTAACTTCCAGAAATTAATGAAGATGATGACGAAATAGTGCAGATGATCAAAGAGCTTCTGGACACTCGCATTAGGCCGACTGTACAAGAGGACGGTGGAGATGTATTATTTGTTGACTTCAAAGATGGCTTGCTGCGTTTGAAGATGCAAGGCTCCTGCTCGTCATGCCCTAGCTCCATTGTTACTTTAAAAAATGGGGTTAGTATCTGTAGTGATTTAAAAGGAAAATGTGGACCCATCACTGACTGATTTATCTGTCTGTCTGTCTGTGGGACCAACCTCATGAAGACCCTCATCATGTACAGTGTAAGGTAGTTAATACTCCTTATCCTTAATGTGTGATCAGAGTAATTGGATACGTACCTTTGTTGAAACAAGCAAATGGGCCATCTGATGGAAAGTAGTCACCGCTGCCTTTAGATATTAACACCAGGTTAACATCAGGCTAATGCATTGCCCACATCTAAAACCTCGAGACATGCTGCTAGTTGTTTGAGGTGAAATTGAAATAATAAAGCTTCTACTGCATGTCGAATATCTAGATAGATATACCTGGGCATTTAACGTAACTCGACGACCTCGCGCCTCTTATACGTGAGGGTGGAAATTATGGTTTAGGTTATTAAACATTAATGTGCCAACCAAATTCCTCTAGAAAATTCAAGAGCAGCCTCTGGAAGATTACTAAGATGGTTGGGTGCCCTAAATACTTAGACCTATATGTAGCCACGCCACTCTATGGACAGCCGTTTCTTCTTCCTCTAGGGATACTCTGCACACGGGCATATCGAAAACCTAATTTACAAGACACCTTATTTGTAATTTCAGGTACAGAATATGATGCAGTTTTACATACCCGAAGTGGTGGCTGTTGAGCAAATAGATGATGAAGGTGACTTATTGAGTGATAAGGTTTTCAAAGAATTCGAGCAGTTAAAGAATAAGATACCTGAAGAAAAATCTACGAAATGAATGTAAATATCTTAGGAAACAAATTGTATACTATGTAAATAGGTTGCAGTAAATGTTATGTAGAAATTTGTTATAAAAATATAATGTTAAATAATGATCAGCAAAGACTCAAATTTTTTGTAGACACCTTTGGTGCTTTATAGCTTGTAATATAATAGATATTTACCAACCTACAGTCCATACATTTTTATTTTTAATGCTGAAATTATGAGGCTTTATATTCAGTTTCACATTCATATCAATTCTAATGTTTCTTAGCCTGCCTATACATATAGAAATAACATGTTTTTCAAAATTTCCTACTTCTCAAGTAAGATAGCTATATTTGCTTTGTTATTTGTATCGGGTCAGGGAATTTGTAGCTTATCATCATCATATCAGCCGAAAGACTCCAGCAGTGGGCGACATAGGCCTCCCTCAGAGGTCTCCACAAAGGCCGGTCCTGTGCCATCTGCATCCCGCCATATCTACGCTGCGATCTTTACCAGGTGGTTGGTCAACCTTGCCCGGGAGGCCCACGTTGCGTTTGTGTCTACAAATTATAAAATATAAATAAAATCTCTTTATTTTTCATTAATTATTTTATTTGTATGTGGTTTTGGATAATAATAGAAATGGAACACATTACTTTTCATTTCTACGATAGCAACTATAGCATTGATTAACAAATGGTTTTATAATCTCCTTGAATAGTTCCAATGAAATTTTACCACCGTAGTATTGATTCTCAGACAAAGTATGAGTAAATTGACACAATAATTAATTCGTTTTATAAATATATTTTCGACAAAGGTAACTTAGCAAGCCATAAAATATATTAGTCATAGAAAATTATTTTACTTAAAATATTAATCATCTTATTTATCTAGTGCCTCTACTTTCTTTCTACATAGGGTTGATAAAATAGTTTAAAATTATTGCACTAAAAGTAAAATTTATTTAGGTATTCGAATGCTTTATTTCCTAAATAGAATTAACATTAAAATTATGGAAATAGCTGTACAATGGCAGTGTTTTTATACCTAGGAATATTGCGTACTTCCTATTCTATCTAAAAATTAAAAGCCTACTTTAAGTAGGTATGTAGTATGTATATGCACCATTCAAATAGATGAAAATCATAAGCTTTATTACTAAAACAATAGATAAACAGAATGTATACATAATTTCAATGTTATGAAAGCTTGTCTCGGTTCTCCAAAAACCATACCGTTTCTGTTAAATTTGACTTTTTACCGGGGGACTAGGGACCGTCCCTCCTCTAAGAGACTCATTGGCGAACATTCGCTTGGCTTGAGGGTTTGTATTGCATTTGTTGCACGAGTTTGTTTTGGTGCACTTCATTCGCGAGTCAAATATTCCTTTCGCGAGCACAGCTACTAAAATAAAATTCGTCTGACGAATCAGCGACTGAATGTTCGCTAGTGAGCACCGCAGAAGCTTCGCCCCTAACTGTAACTTAAAAGTACCTAATCGACCAATACGGTGTTGTCTTTTATCGCGCTGGTGGTGCCATCTTACGGGGTTTGTCGGGAACATCAGCAGCGACCACTTGCTCTTGTCGCAGAAGAGAAACGCTTGTTCCTCACGCGTCTATCACGGGCGACACCTAAAGCAATAAACAAATGTTATTAATTGAAACCTAAGTTGGGGGTGTCCACGTTAGGTGATGGGGATGAAATAGGTTGTAAGAACGTACTAGTTACAGCACGCGCGTACGACTGATGTGATGCCTCACATTTGAATGGGGGATTTTCCGACCGCCAATTAACCCTTTACACGCCACGGATTTTTACGATTTTTACGCCCAAAAAGATGTTGTTTAGGTAGTGTTGTGAACATAATACATATCGATATATTAGATAATAAACTCAGTGTTAATGTTTGTGTGTACAATTACAATAATGGTTAATTATAACTTATTTTCTTGTCTAATATATCAGTCTTTAGCATCATGGGCACGGAAATGAGATCTCACAAAATGAATCAGAACGAGGCCGTAAAATGTATACAAATTTTGACTGCAATTTTTATCAGAAAATGTACTAAAACTAACGTATCTTTGCACGAGATACCTTTCCGAAAAACTTTGGTAGTCCAACTCAATATATAAGAATCGTGTCTTAGCAACGCCATCTAGCGAGGGTCGCATGTTTTACTTTTTAAACTAGCTATCAGAAAATCGCCCATTGACACTTGCACCGCCAGTACCGCACCCATACGAATTCGATTATCACATCACATATGAAGGTCGTGACGGTATATTATAATATAAATAATAATAAACATATATTTTTTATTATGACACACACACACCATATAGGTACTAAGCGCACGCGAGTTCATGTGCATCGGGCCCAACCATCTAACTCGAACGGATTATACATCGCCATCTCACTCGCTCAAAGCGCAAACGAGTGACATGGCGATGTATCGAGCCTTCAATTGAATTATTTAAGCGGTCGTGCACGATGGACATGAACACGCGCGCAAAGAGTAGGTACCTATGTACGAATGACCTTGCTATTAAAACAAGGGTAACTTGAGCTTACCAACAGGCAGGTAGGCCGTATGCTTGTTTGCCACCTTGTTACTACAAGTAAAAAATAAATAGGTACTAATAGGTAAACTCGGAATCCAAATCTGAAATCAATCATGTTGATACCTAGCTGTCAACATTCGGAACGGAAACTGCGTAAGTGGTGAATCATCACCACCGACCTGTCGACATCCCTTCAATCACATTCACTATCTTTCAAATAAAGATACATGAAAGGTAAACAAAGAGCTCATCGAAATTGTACCTACATGAACTCTTGCACATATCTACAATCATTTGTAACAATTACTAGCCTCTTTAATTGATTTTCACTTAGGTACTATCTACCTACTACATCGCACATTACAACTACGGCACACAGGTCAATTAACTTTTTTTTGTTTACCTTTTCTGTAACTTTGATCGAAAGAGGGTAGTTTGACTAAATATTATAGTTCCTTTTTACGTCATTGGGCGCTTTTATAATTTGTAACGAGACGATATTATCGTGGACGTGCACAACGTACGGGAGACGTGGCATGGAAGGGACACGTATTGAAAGGGATAAGTCAAATAAGTCTACAACAAAATTGTCCCCTTGACTCACGCTACACCGAGCGAGTCTCGGCGTAGCCAAAGCAACTAATATCCCATATATTTTGTATGGACACGGTCATCATCATCATCATCATAATCTTGGCGTTAATGTCCCGATTGTGCTATCGCGCACGAGGGCCCGGGATCCGCCTTGACCATGATCCAGGATTTGGCAGATCAGGTAATTACTTTTTTGGATAATGGTTACACATTCAGTCGAATATGTAGGTTTCATCACGATGTTTTCCCTCACCGTAAGAGTATCGGTTAGTGTTCAACTAATGTACATCACCCAGAAAAGAGTCATTGGTGCATTGCCGCAGCGGGATTCAAACCCGGTACCTCTCGCTTACGAGTCGGATACCCTAATCGCTCGACCATCGAGGCTCCAAACGACACGCTCATGGGGGTACCGAGGGGTAACAGAGTTGTCTTATTTATTTATTTTATTTTCCAGTTTATTGTACACATAAAACTGTCTTTGTTCGATAGCCACCCCGTTGCCCCTCGGTACAGCTTAAGCGTGTCTATCACTACATATTATAAAACAAAGTCCCACGCCGCGTCTGTCTGTTTATTCGCGATAAACTCAAAAACTACTGAACGGATTTTAGGCAATAGACAGAGTGGTTCATGAGGTAAAATAAAATATATGGGATATTAGTTGACCGCTACGACCGAGACTCGGCTCGGATCCGGCTCGGTGTAGCGTGAGCCATCCTGTATAGAAGGAAACCACTGTTAAATGATGGATCGAGTCTAACCAATGATAGGGCATTATTTTGACGTCAGAGCTCAGTAGCGCCATCTGGAATTGCGAACACACTCATTGTTTTGTCTATTTCTATTGAAACATACGAAATGGACGTTTGTTTGCAATAGCAGTGGGTCACAAGCATTTAAAGGTATATAAGGGCTTAGGTTAGCCTAGCTTGTAAATATAGGTACTAGTTGAGGTAAGTCTAGACATGTACCTGCACACACAACAAGAGGGAAAGAGGAACCAATCCATGAATATGCCGGCGCAGTCGTCGTTTGTGTCGTACGCCAGTAACCGGTGCCATTTGAACTTCTGCTCGCAGCCGCAGTCACCGGAACAGCGCGCTGTCGTGTCTTTGCTGAAAAATAGAAAAGAATATCGATAGAAATATAAAATTATTAGTGTCGTATATATTGTACTTGTACGTCCGCTGGATAGAGCGGGTTCACTCGCGGACGTTCGCTCCTGGCGTTGTAATTTAATCCATTGTTAGTGAGAGCGGGACGGAATGTCTGAAATGCCAGCAACATCATTCGTAGCTGACCACCTAAATGCATAATACTTAGTTTTAAGTTTGTAATTGCAATGCCCGTAAGGGTTCATAATGTTTATGTAACTTATCAAGCAATAAATAAATAAAGCAGGCCATTGCGTAGTGTCTGTGAAGCATGGAGATTTTTGAGAGGCTCAAACTCAACAGTCGACTGTATCGGGATGCTAATAATGAGAACTGAACCTGCCATGCGTAGAAAGCGTAAGAGGCAACATCATCGTCATTCTTTGAAGATGCTAATACCGTGACAAGGTTTTAATTTAAATCTAAAACTGAAGAAAAAGTCGACACAAATGCCAACAAACACTTTTGCTCTCATAATTTCCACAGGCGCTATGAGCTTCCGAATTAACTGCAATATCTTTCTTTCCTCGATAGCTGCAGGATTTACGTTTAAAAAGTTTGAAGTAAGCAATTATGCCATCACAGCATGTGAACTACGGACACGTTACTCATCAACCTGACAGAATGAACGGTCACCGTGATATCTTCGAAACAATCGAGTAAGTCATTTTAAGGTAATAGACGCAAGAAATATGATGTCTGTTGTGTCTTAATCTTCTGTAACATAACGTGTATGCTCTATCTTGTGAACAATAAACTGTTAAATAAATAAATAAATAAAGAATTTCAGCGTTAAATATTATTGGTGACTGTTTAGTTTAACGTTGAATATTTATCTTAGGTTATTTCTCATTCTCATTAGATACCTGCACACTTCCTGATGTATGGCCTGTTCGAAGTGCTTGGTGTTGACAATGGCTCTGACCTTCCCCGCGGAATTCAACGCCCAGTACGGCGTCATTATATCCGTCTTGCTCTCGCATGCGTCTATCCTGCAATTGAAGTAGAATTCATATAAACAATTATCGAAAATGGAAATAGTTGCTATCCAGCTAGGCCCCCGTAGACTGGAAAATGGCTGCCTGTTATTTTTTGTTTTATTCACGTGGTTTATTGACTTACAAATATCTGAACAACATTCCTAGGAGGTTGATGTCAGGCAGGCGGACGCTCATAAAAAAAGAAGCCAAGACTTTTTATGCCATGACTCCTATAGTAGTCACAACATGTCGATACTGCCGAACCCTAATTAGGGCAGGGGGGTGATGGTTAATTATGGAAATGCCTACTACCTACTGCTAGTACTTCTCTACTATTCTAGAGAATAGTCCAGAAAATAGGTGGCTGCTTACCAACATTCTAGAACATTTCGATTAAATAGGTAGGAATGCAATGGTATAATAGTCCGCCAGTACTGCGCTTGCTGGTTTCATATTCAATATTAAACCAACTAAGTAGGTTCCATGGACTAACTCGGTCGCTGCATGTTCTCTGTTGTCACAGTCTCCACCGTCGGTCCGCGAGCGTTCCATACCTACATTAGGTACTTTTTATGTTTGATTTCGGGATTTCACTTAGTGCCTACTTTTCCTAACTCAAACATATACGTGCGCACGCTGAGTACCTACGATTTATTACTTAATTCGGGCCAAAAAAAGTCGATTTTGCTTAAAAGCCATTTGGTTCATAGAAGATGAAGTCTTGGGGGACGTCCTGCGGCTGAGATCTGCTCACAAGACCTTCGTTAAACGTCGTTCGTAAAACGTGCTAAACTTTAAACTCACCTGCCTGTTTAATACATGTTGGACCACAAACGAAACCCGCGAAAACCCGTATATCTCACCTGCCAGTACTATTGACAGCCTGGGGATCGGGCAGGTTGGACCGCATGGGGGCCTGTCTAGCGTGCCGGAAGTAGGAGTCCCCAGCATGCAGGTCCGGGGCCCCCGGAGCACGGCGCACGCGCGCCCCTCCCGGCGTCGCAAACGACCCGTACATCCGCTTGATTAGCGCCTTGTTCTCGTCTATGAAGTTCTCGATTTTGTCTCTGCAAGGGTGTTTTAGTTTTCTTAGTATGTGACAGTTATCTATACCGCTAATTAAAGTAGACATTTTGACTAATCGCCAATGAAATGAAAATACTGCAGTGGATATGCGGAGCTACGCGTCTCGACGAGTACCTACGTAACGAGTACATCCGTATATAATTGGTTCAGTAGATTTAGCTAAGCTTAGAAGCATTTCGTGAACGATTCTTGGGTTATCAAGGCGTTGTCGCAGGCTTGACAAGGAGACCTGGTGGTGGAACGACACAGTCCAGAGGGAGATCAGGATGAAGAAAGCCATCTTAAAAAGTGAAAAGCTTACTGATGTCCTGAAGATTATGCTGAGTATATTACAGGGAAGGCGTCGCCGGAGCCTCGCGGGTCAACCGAGATTGACGTCAGGATGATGATGGTGATAAGGGAAGCATTTCGTGCGGTCTAAATAATGTTTTGATGCTCATTCGTGAAAGACGGGAAGGACTAAAACATAGAGAAGGTTCTAGGGGGGTGATCTAGAACAGGTTGGGAAATGAACTATCTGGGGAGATTTTCCCTGGAGAGGACAACATCGAGTTCTTCAAGAAACGGATGAAAAGGTTTTTACAGGGTTGGCAACTCGTGGGTGATGCCCCTGGTATTGCAAACGGTCATAGGTGGCGGGTCACCGCCGAGCAGCGGGTAAGCAGTCATAGTTACCATCAGGCAGACCGTAAGCCTAAGGTGGATGCCTTCAAGGCTAGAGTGAATAGGCTGTTCCTAGACATGTATGCTCCATCATCGACCGCATCGTCACTTACCACCAGGTGAGGTGGCGGTCAAATGCCTGTCTAGTAAAGTAATAAAAAAAAAAAAAAGCTTGTTCGCCACCTTAGTGGTATAAAAAGAGCATCTGTTCCTACTTGGATAAGTAAGCTACTTAAGGATACTCACAAAGGATATGTGTTCCCAGCAGTGGGACAGTAGAGTTGATAGTTACGCTTGACGCACGGCACGCCTCTTATGATCTGCCCTTGGAGTTCGTATCCCAAAGCCAGCGAGAGCGCCGTCCACAGGATCTGAAAATTTCAACCGAAAATCGTATTTAGATCTACATTTATTTGACTTCAAACGAGTTGTGATTAAACAAGGTAAACACAATTCTATTAATACCCATACCTACATCCAGTTTATATGATTCTTTTTTTTATTTTAATAATTTACCGACGTTTTGCAAGTTTTTGTGCCGCGCCATAATAATAACATCAGAGTAGTCTTATGTAATTAATTAGTGGAATTTCTGTGGAACTGCCACTAACTATCCGACACTGAGCATGGTACTTGTTTAGTATCACTAGTCTTTCAATATCTAACGATTTTGGACATTACTTTTAATAGTAAATTAATGGAACGGAATAATATACTCAGAATTAAGTAGGTAGGTACCTATAGAGAGGTACCTACCTAAGGTACCTATAGAGAGTATCGATCTACTATAGCTAAATCGCTATAATGCTAATAAATAAATGCGAACTCCTTGTTTTATAGCAGGTTGCTTCCACGTAGTTTTTATGGATCAATGTCTGTTTCCTTCTTTCAAACATTTTTTCCTCAGGCCATCAGATATTTTGAGTATTATTTTTATTAAAATTAATTTGTTTTTAATTTTAAATTAGGAACTAGTAGATAAATATCCCAGGAGTGGTCAGGAGTCTGTCTGTCTGGGAATTTGTCTTTCTTTTCATGTAGATTGATAATCTTGGAGGTTATGAATGGATTACCTATTAAGTTATCGGATCCAGAATTTTGGTGGTTGCTTGATTGATGGCATGACTTGAGCGAGCGTAGCGAGCTCGAAATATTTGGGATTTTGGCTATCTAAACCACTTGGCCGAGTGCAACGAAAGTAACTTTAACTTTTTAGGTATATGAGCGAGCACAGTCAGCTCGTAATTGTTGAAATTTTGTCTATCCAAAAATCTATCTATTTAAGAATAAAGTAAAATCAGCTAATCAGTGGAAAGAGCGGAGTCAGCAATCGTTATATCGTGGGGGGTTCATCACAACCCGTAGCAGTCCACTGCAGGACTTAGGGCCTCTCCCACGTAAGGGGAGGTTATTGCCATAATCTCCACGCTTGGCAGGCGGGTTAGAGATCGCAGTGTTTAAATATAAAGATGAAAAATGCTGCTGCCCATTTTCCAGACTACGGAGACTCTTGATATTTTGCCTCGAAAACATTAGTCGCCTTGTACGACACCCATGAGCGTAAGGGGTTGGTACTCTGCCGAACACCACACGACCGTGGGGGTTAACTCTCAATAAATCACTTGTTACACAAAGCCTATAGGACACAGAACTACAGAAAAGTTCCAAAAGAACAGGCTTCAAACCCAGGTATACCCAGTGGACCGTTAACGGCTGTAAGTCGAAGTGAATTCATGAAAATATGAATCGAGGAGGTAGTTAGCGAGCGTAGCGCGCTTGAATGTTTTTGCATGTTTGCCTTTTTAAGTGCAACATTTTATTTTGAGGTTTCTGTCGTACGAAATAAGATGATTTGGGAGGGATCCTCTAGTACTGGAATCCGCGTCCCATTCCTTAATAATTCATTCGTTCGTGAGAGGGCCGGACCATAATAACTTAAATAAAAATAAAAAGACTTTTCCTCCTCAGGTCTCAGGCTGAACCATAATAAATAAAATAAAAATGAGGAGACTTTTCCTCCTCAGATGGCGGAGACGCCATTGGCAAAAAATCATACATATACATCATATAACAAATAGTAGAGTGATGCGTGGAGATGTTAGGGCATGCACGCACTATACATGCACTATGCAAGACACATTGTGTATGAATATAGATAATGGAAGGATTTAGAAGAAACCCCTAGAATAGAATAGAATAGAAATCTTTAATTGTAGGACACTGACAATAATTTCTTATTAAGTACAGTGTTGCCCATTTCGGACGTACAATATTCTAGGTATAGTACTATTTAGGTACAAGGTACACCGCAATAAACCATAGACAGGTACGTAAGGTACCTACGAAGGGAAGAACTTACTTGACTAATAATTAGTAAAAAAACTCACAGCAACGCGGGACGAGCAGAACGAATCCATGTCCGCGACAATGGCGTATCTATAATTGTTATTTGCTTAATTACCGTACGTCCTAACACCGTGGCGTCCACTAATTAACTGAACTGTTGTGAAGTAAGCCACCCGTGACACCCGAAAAAAGATTTAAGTATTCCCCGGTGCCGTCGTGTGAATCATGGGCGCGAGATCCGGAGGTACGTCTTGAGATATGTGCAAAGTTATTTGTTTCTTTATCATCTAAGGTTAGCTTCTCGATTATGACATCGAATTTTGCGATAACATAATGACGTCACATCTTCATTCCGTAGGGATATATAGGCGGAGTATACGTTATAGTTAATATTGAAAAAGTTTTCATGGAAGGTAAAGAACATCCGCACATACTAAAAGGGAATCGAATTTGAAATTCAGCTCCAAAGTGAAAAAGCAGCTAAGTTTACAAAAAAGCCCGTACGCCATAGTACCTATTCTACTTTGCTTTCCTTAGGTAGGTATTCCGTGATAGGTACTATGGGTAAAAGTAGTATGTACCTACCTTTTTACAACGCACTGGACGTTGATCTCTGTTAGACCATAATAATGCAGATATTTAAATTTGCACTAAGCGTTAAGTTTTAAAATTCTAGTCGGCGAAGAATAGTTATTGGAATTCCTTACGACATGCTAAACGCTGTAGCATGTCGCTGTTCAGAATACCTATTACACAAATTGACATGACTTTTTGAATATAAACTGAAGATGCCACTACTTGTTTTGTATCTATCTCTATATCATAATTTTCTATAAAAAAATAGAAAATTATGCATTTTATAATGATTTATGGCGCTTTTGATTGCGTAATATTGAAGAAAAATAGAAAACTGGATCGCATCACTAATTTAGCAAGAGCCTGTTATTTAGCAATTCTATAGTAAGCAAGTGTGTCAATAACCTTGCTTGGACCGAAATAAATTTGCATATATTTGTTAGCAAAAAATCTATAAAACGTCTTACTGCGCCCATCCTGTGGCGCCTAGACTTTATAAATGATTTATTATGAATGATAGCTTATTTTAAATGTCGAACCAGTATTTGCGATGTTTGAAAATGTCGGTTACGATTATATATGTTAGTATCTTTGTTACTTAGCCGCCAATGTATTTTGGCTTTTGCTTTACTTCTTTCATGAATCGTGTCGAATTTTGTAAATAGGTAGGTACTTGTAACTAAATCCACCTACGAATTTTGTAAATAGGTAGGTTAGTTACTCATTATCTACATACCTACTACCCATATGGCTACACCTTGTAAATGGTCGGTAGGAATCGAACATCGAACTTCTTGACAGAGATGAGGTAGCTTGCTAACATAGGTCAGGAAAGGACTAAAGGTTTAAATTGAGATTACGTACTTACATACTTATAATGATATTTTTAAGCAAAATACAAGAACTTTTTTCAATACTCAATACTCAAATGTTTATTGCTTCATAAAAGTAACTTTTTTTCTTTAAGACAGATACATCTTGAGATAGTCATCTTATGTGTGGTATTAGGCCTGGTTAATGAACAGCACGCTCTAGACATCTCTAATTTAAGTTTAACCTTCGTATCCAGTTTCTATACTGTGTCCTGCGCGAAATGAAATAGTACTACAGGTTTCTACTGTCATTTTGAAGTTATTTTATTTTATTTTTAGGTTACTAAGGCCCATAGACACATCAATAAACACAAATAAAACTAATACAGAAGTATAACATAGTCATGTCAAATACAAAACCTACATAAAAGTAAACTATATTAATACATAAAAATAAGTACTACTTCATAAATAAGTTAGACTTCAGGCTCCTCCAATTCTTTTGATGTTGTCATAAAACTATATTCTTCAGTAGTTGAATTGGCGGCAGTACTAAACAACTGTGATTTCTACAAAGCTGAGAGATTGCTAAGTAATAACAATCAGGAGTTTGGAGGGTTGTTTTTTTAGTGACCTAAGTTCCTTGGCACGGATTGATGGATTTAAACATATCATGAGCATGAGGTATTATTAGATTCGTCTTGGTCGCGCGAATACTTACACAAAAATGCTTACAAATAATGTCTTGCAAGCAGAAGATATTAATTTATGATATTCCCAAGGGTTTAAAGTGATTTGAATTAAGAACTTTAATAGTTTAACACTTTGTGTTGTCACTTCAAGATGGAACTCCATTATTATGAATTAAATCACTTTTAGTACACTAGTTCCACTTTATTTTACAATTTTATTAAATTGCAACCGGTTTCGAATTACTCATCTTCAGGCAATTTTGCCTGTATAATAAAGTGGAACTAGTGTACTAAAAGTGATTTAATTCAACGTTAATAGTCTTATGAAAACTCTCACTCCCGGGCAAACTTAAGCTTGGCAAGTTAGTATCAATATTCTGTGCTCTTGGGCGAAGCGAGTGAGTAATGTCCAGAGGGAAGTGAGGGGTTCAAGCCGCCCTTAACTAATACCCCTTTGCATCTTATAAGAAAAAGCATTGCACCGAAACCAACCTTATATGAAAACTAAACTCGCGAAGTCACTCTTAGGTACTTAACTTTATGATACCGATTTTGTGACTCCGAAATGCTTAGGAATATCTTAAGAGACGCCTTTAGTTTTGTAAAACTAGACAGGCATTCGACCGCTATCCCACCAGCTATACCATGCGACCGAAGACAGAGCATGCCTATCTAGGAACAGGTAATTTACTAATGCATTGATGGCGTCTAGATTATAAAATTGATCAGGGAACACACTCATCATCACCGTCCTAGCGCTTATCCCGGCCTCTGCCAGGGTTCGCTGTACTACAAATTCTTCTCCACTTCGCCCGGTCTTCGGCATCCTCGCCTCGTAAGCCGTTAGCTCTCGCATCCGACTCAGCGATGTCAATCCATCGCTTCTTTGGTCGCCAACGGGGCCTCATTCCTGACACCGGCAGGTTCAGGCACATATTTCCCACGTATCCCTGCGGCTTACGCAACACGTGACCAAACCAGCGCAGGCGAGCCTCCTCGATCTTGTCCGCGATATCCCTCACGCCAAGACTGCCACGGATATATTCATTACGTACTCGGTCGACCCGTGTAACTCCGCACATCCAAAGCAGCATTTTCATTTCGTTGGCGTGGAGTTCGCGAATGTGTTTCGTCAGCGCTGGCCATGTCTCGCAGCCATAGAGCATTACAGGTCTAATTATACTCTTGTAAATAAGCCCTTTGAGCTTCACAAGGATTTTAGGGTCACAGATGACTGCCGTGAGTTCCCGCCATTTGGCCCAAGCTGCAAAGATTCGGGACTTGACATCAGGGAACACACTCATCTCTGGTCTATACCAGGCGCGCAGAGTAAATTGCGGGCAAAACGAGTCTGAACATAATGACTGAAACATAATCTAAAATGTCAATAAGAGTTCTCGTGTCTGCTAAACAGTCTGCCTCGCCTGTCTAATATTTTAGAACAGTCATCAAATAGTTAATTCACTATTTCAAATGCAGGCGGCGTTGTCGCTGCGCAGTGCGAAATCTGGAAATTCAGTGCACGTATCTTCGCGCCGGTACCTGATTCTACGTTGAGTCATGTGAACTATGGGTTCGTTCGTTCGCTAGGTGTAATTAGAAGACACGTTATCTAATAACGGAAAATATACGTTCATTTATTAGCACTATCATATATTATAATTAGGTATAAACTTCCCCTTTTAATTCAAAGTAGGTACATATTTTCATAACATATGATATATACAGTTCCAACTTTAAAATTTAACCCTGTTTGTATTTGAATGGGGATGATGTAATTTTCTTCTGTTGACTAAGATCTTTCTTCCTCTTTTATCTTCATATGTTTTAGGGGTTTCTGACTTTGGTTTGCAAGTATTTCGATCGAGTAGATATCTAAGGGTTGTTACGACATAATTCTCTTCCGTATTAAAAAAAATTATACCACCTCTGTTCAACGGCCTTGAGAAGCTGTTCGTACCTCCTTTTACTTTTAAAATCAGTTGTCGTCGAATGATTCCAATTGCGTCGCCGTACGTACCTAACAATTATACCTACGTACCGTACATTATCAAAGGTTATTGCCTCGCAAACTTGTACCTACGCGTTTCCAGAAATTTGAACTTTACACCGCCGTATAAATCGCTCACGTCTGCCCACGCGTGGCTTTGCTGTGACTAAGACGCCGCCTGGCCGCCGCTCGGACGGTTTCCTGCGGCATTACGCTGTCGCAATGTTAATAGACCGTATTATCGTAGGCCCATGGGATAGAGGCTATGTGTACCTTGTAGCCGTGTGGTGTCTGGCAGAGTAGAATAGCACCAACCCCTTATACTCGTGGGTGTCGTACAAGGCTACTACTAATGTTTTCGAGGCCAAAGATCTAGAGTCTCCATAGGCTGGAAAATAGGCAGCAGCGTTTTCTATTGTTATATTTATAACGCTGCGATATCCAACCCGCCTGCCGAGCGTGGAGATTATGGGAATAACCTCCCCTTTCGCGGAAGAGGCTCTAAGTTCTGCACTGATATGGGCTGTGATGATTATGTGAACCTTGTGAAATTCTAGAGGTAAGGTGCTCCAGAGAGTACTGAACACAATGTAACGCGTAGCTACATCATCGTAGTACATCGGCTCTATAGACTGTCCGCATCGTCTCAGCGCTCGTATGTAAGCGTAGAATACATGAAAGTAATGTAAGTCTTGTATCTAAATACGAAGCCGAACCTAGCTTATGAGTATTATTTACCGCAAACTAAGTTTCGGGATGCCCCTGGTATTGCTAACGTTCATAGGCTATGGTGACTGTTTACCATCAGGTAGGCCGTAAGCTTGTTTGCCACCTTAGTGGTATAAAAAATAAGCTCTAGAGAATTGTTAAACAGAAAGTAATATGTTAATGTACACTCGGCGAATAAAGATATCAGTATCTTAACCAAAATCGCCGACATTCCTCGTAGAACCGATGGCCGATGGGGCGGCAATAAACTCGAGTGACGGTCATGTACCGGTAATCCAGAGTAGGACGGAAAGGAAGGACCTTGAAGTCATAAAGAGCCGATGGACCAAAGGGACACCACTATGTGGAAGGCGTGAGGGAGGTCCGATGATGTCCTGTAGCTGTGAGATGAGATAATGACATATATAAGCCTGCCAATGACATATTAGGTATATTACCATGAACTAAGTTAAGTCAGTCCCTCAAGACGAAGGTTTTTGATCGGTGTGTGTTTGTGGAAAGGAAACATGGTGCATGACCAAGACCCTCATTAGGAATCTCAAACTCACGCAGCGCGCAATGGAAAGTGCTGTGCTCGGAGTTTCTCTACACAACAAGATCAGAAATTAAGAATTAGAACTAAAGTCACAGGTTTCAGAGTTGCAAGACTGAAGTGGCAATGGGTAGTCTACACAGCTCGCAGAACTAATATCCGTAGGAGCAGAAAGGTCCCTCGCGCGACTACGTAAAGAAAATCGAGAGTAGGACAGCTTACGAGATGGATGGACGACCTGACAAAGTTCGTGTAGTGCCGGTGGATGCAAGAGGTGGCTTAGGGGTAAAAAGGGGAAGGCCTATATCCAGCAGTTGTCTATTTCCTGTGTCAATGATGAAGTTTAAATATGATAAAAACTGATACTCGACGTAATAACAAGTACAATCTTCGATAGCTTAACCATCCATAGATATGTAAGTATACATAGATTCTTAGGTAGTAAGTACAGACACTGCTGTAGCTGCGTGCGTGTATGCAAAACACCGGTGTGCCGTGTGTTGACACTGCGTGTTTCTAAAAGGTATTAGCACCTTGCAGCGTGTTGTCGACTTGAGGTTGGATATGTGCCGATTTGAGGTTCTGATGTTAGGAATCGTATGAGAAGAATTTTATCAATATTCACTGTAGGATACATGGTTATCTTGGCGTTAATGTCCCGGTTGTGCTCTCGCGCGCGAGGGGCCGCGGTCACCCTTGAGGTTCTCCAGGAGGTAATTACAAGAGAACGGCTGCCATCTGACCTCCGTGACCCTGTAAACAGGGGAACCTGACCAGATTACCTGACGATCTGAGTCGTTCAGTGATCAACAGTCAGTCAGTCAGCCACGCAGTAGGTCTCGGGTTCGATTCCCGGCTGGGCAGAAATTTATATGATGAATTTTAATTTCTGTTACGGGTCTGGGTATTCTATGTTTGATAAGTATGTATTAAAAAAAATATATATAAGTAGTATATCAGTTAGCTAGCACCCATAGTACAAGCTTTGCTTAGTTTGGGGCTAGATAGCGCTTTGTAAATTTGTCCACGATTATTTATTTTATTTATTTATTATGGTTACACATTCAGCCGCCTGAATGTGCGCAAAACCTGCGGGTTTTATCACTATGTTTTCCCTCACCGTAAGAGCAACGGTTAGTATCACGCTCGACAATCAAAACTAATAAATATAAAATCGGCGTAATTTATACCTAAGTTCACTGGAACGGAAATATTTGATGCCTTATCACAAGGAATGGCCAAAGTTGAGAGTAAGTACATTATTAGAATAGCTTATGGTTGAGCCCATGGCCAATGGGCCGAACGATCTTCGTGAGGCCAAGGACCGCAAGACGAAGCGCGGACAGGGCTCTATAAAACCGTCTGATATCGGCACGACAAGCCGATTGTTATAGTTCTTTACGGTGGTACAGTCAGAACTGATTGTACGTGGTGATACTGGCCTATAACGTAAATACTTCACACGTAGTGCTTATCGCTTGGCGCTTAGTGACGAGAAAGGGAGAAATGGGAAAGAGATAAAAACTAGGATAGGTATAGCCAAGAAAGCCTTCCGCACAAATAAACTAATAAACAACAGTAAAGTACATTTAAATATTAGAAATAATCTTATTAAAAATTACGTTTGTAGCGACGCTTTGTATGGGTCATTTCACATCGCCTGCGCCGTGTGATCAATCTATATTTTTACAGCCAAAATGCAAAATGTCCGAGCTCGCTACGCTCGCTAATTCATTGGTTTTTATTAATGAGTTTGCTACAGTTCTTTTTAACCAAACATTTAATAATTTCAAGCTAGCTGTGCTCGCTCATTTATTAATTTTTCACACCAGTCGCACCGCGTACTTAATTTGGATTTAAAGAGCCAATATGTAGGTATACCAAAAAGCCCTGGACGAGCTCGCTGCGCACACTCAGTCATTGGTTTTTGTAATATTTAGGTATCATGTTCATCTCGAGCCAAAATTGGAAAAATTTCGACGGTGCTGGAGGAGAATGCTCAAGATCAAATGGACAGCTAAAGAAAAAAGATAAATAATGTCCGCCATAGAACTCCGGAGAGCCAAATGCAACAAGTAAACGTATCAGACAACAAAATCGAGAGCTTAGAACAATGAAAATTGGAGATTGCAGCAACAGAGGGCCAGCCTCCTTAATTATAATAACAGTGTCTATCATCAGGTAGATTTTTGGCACGTTAGTGATTATGATAATCATCTTGGCGTTAATGTCCCGGTTGTGCTCTCGCGCACGTGGGCTCGTGGTCCGCCTTGACCATGATCCAGGATTTGGCAGGTCAGCTAATTACAGTGGAGCGACTGCCATCTGACCTCCATGACCCTGCTACCAGGGGAACCTGACCAGATTGGATCATGTTACTCATCCAGTCGTCTGAATGTGCAGGTTTCAGCACAATGTTTTTCCTCACCATAAGAGCATTGGTAAGTATTCAACTAATGTCCTCTGGCTTACGAGTCGGATACTCTAACCGCTCGGCCACTGACGTTCTGGTACGTTAGGGTTATTAAGAGTTATTCTTAACCTAATAAGTAAGAAGTTTCTGTGGCTGGAACAAAAACCGAAATTTAAATTGAGGAATTACTGTCTCCTGCAATACGACCTAGCGTAGAAGTCAGGAAATCTGCCCTAAAGGGCCCCACAGATTAACAGTTCGCCGGACGATATCAGTCTGTCAGTTAATCGCAATAGGTTACACACTAACAGTTCCGTTTAAGGTTTCGGACTGACTGAGAGTGTGTGGCTTGACAGATATCAGCCGGACAGTCCTTGGCCTTGAGGCCAAATAAACACACATTTGGAGGTAAACGGCCGGCGGCTTGACTACCGTCAATCGAGCGCTATCAGTTTTACAAAAACTGCCGACTTACGACTGCTAGTGTGTAGTCGCAGACGTCGCAGCAGGCCTTTGCCGGCAGGCAATAATCACTTTAGTGTGTAGACGTTGTTGACCTAGGACGGCAGGCCGCCCGATACGTCGCGAGACCGCAGGCGGACCGTGAATGTGTCCCTTAATATGTACACAACTGCATTGTATTTCAATACGAGTTTATAACTTTAGATCTGTCTGAACTTAAAGACTGTTACAATTGCACCTTTATACTCCGTAAGGTTAAATTATTATAATATTATTATCCTTAATAGATTGTATTATAATTGCCTATGTGCCCGCCATGTTTCAACGTACCAAGAGCAATGTTTACCATCGGCACATATGAGGTAAACGCCATGTTTGCGGCGGACCTTTGCGTGACGAACATAATTTGTCTTGTATTTGGGCAAACAGCGCGATTGCTTAACCTAGATCTGGCTATTTGCGGCGTTAATAATTATTTGTAAATATGTATGGGTTAATTAAGACGCACTTTAGACGTTTTCGCTTAATGTTCTTATAAGTAACGCAATCTACTCGTAAGGACGTAACGGCTTCATCATTTGATGATTGCAATGGCACCTACTATTTTAAGGTAAGTGAAAAGCGTCGAATGACCACCGCGAAAGTAATCGTATCTAAGTAAAATTATAAAGATATTTATGCAAACTGTGTCGTGTTCGGTGTTTAGATAATCATGTGCTTAAGAATAATAAAAAAGTGTGGTGTTCAGGAGTTTGGAATAGGTGTAGCAGCAACCCTCTCGACTTGCACACACGTACAGGTGTGTGTGTCCCAGATTGTACTCAGTGTGCAGTACCTGCTATTCTGTGGTGTAGCAGAAGCATGTAGGTCATACCTGCTTTTAGTACCTCCAAAGACCAGGAAATGGACAGCAGCGTTTTTTTAACACTGCCATCCCAAATACAAGCCGCCGATCATGGAAAACCCTCCGCTCATAATCTTGGCGTCAATACCAGTTGTGCTCACGCATTTCGCGAGGGTCGGGGCTTCACTTTCGCACTTCCTCTTGTCCACTGTAAGTTGAGCGTGTAAAAACTTACAGGTATTTGGTAGAAGGATCCGTTGTTGACGGTGGGGTAGGAGGTGAGCGGCACGACCGGCACGGAGCCGTTGCGGAGCAGGATCGGCCCCTGCAGCGGCGTCACCGCCGGCCCGCCGGCGTCTGGAAACATTTCATTGGGAAGATTTAACTTGATCTGCTGGCGTGTGTAGGTACAGGAGTTTTATAAAAATATATCAGCAAAAATAAGCGGTTCTTTAGACAAAGGTTGCCTGGTAGAGATCGCTTGCAACGATAAGGCCGTCTTTGTCCACAACTAGTTGTGGTTTTTGACGGAACTTTTAAATTATATATCAGAATCATAGCCACGGGGTAGGCCTGCATGTATCGTATGGCTCCCGGACATTGAAAAGAGAAACGGAAATTAAAATGCATTAAAAACTGCATCAACAGACCGATCTGTTAACAGGGACATGGATGTCAGTCAGATGGCAGTCGCTCCACTGGAATTACGTGATCTGCCAAATAGTGTATCGTGGTCAAGGCGGACCCCGGGCACGAGAGCATAACTGGGACATTAACGCCAAGATGATTTTTATTTTTATTGCATGTAGGCAACATAGTGTACCTACACATAGGCCAATTGATACCGAAGCTTAATGTGTTTACCGAACTTAAATTTTACCGAATTTTAAGCGGGCAATAGCTAGTCCACACACCACTCGACACCACACCATCTCAAAGGTCTCACTACCACATAACTAATAGATTAGATTAGATTACTTTATTTATCTTTGAAATTTACATTATACTATAATACAATTCATAATATAAGCAAATCACAAAGAAACCGTCATCAAAATTTATAATAATGTCATAGAATAATAATTTTCAAAATACATATAAACAAAAATTAAAACGTAAAATAAAAAATCATGTAATTAAATATAAATTGAAATAATTAGCTATTAGAAGGACTTCTATATACTAGCGTATCTATAAATCAATGGTCATTAGTCAAACTTGTATAACTATAAAATAGTAGGTAGGATATAATATGTTGCAGACAGCCAGTCAGTGCGGTGACGAAACTGTTCTCCGTGAAGGCGTAATGATGTCTCACTCCGCTATGCGCCCGCGCATTTCATGTGTCAGAGACTCCCTAATCGCTCTTGGCGTTTATGTGGGTATAAGAGATTTACAGTAAATTAGGCTACTAAGGAATTTACAGTAAGTAAGCATAAAGTATGATTGTTGTACGGCCCGTCCCGCATTACTTAGTGCTTTAAAAAATTAAGTTGATTTCTACAAAAAAATAGAAGTATCAAATAAGTAGTAATTAAATCTCTGTGTATTGATAAGATCTCGAATGGGCAACCCAATGGGTAAGCGGTGAACAACCAGATCTCACATCTTACCCTAATTAAGAATGGAAACATCCTGATAGGTCATAAATTTAATATCTTAGAAAGGTAGTGTGAGATATCGAATCTTATTGTTAGTTACCTAGGCCTAATGCGCTGATTACGTTAGATTAAATTCAGTAACTAAATTCAGAAGCAAAAAGCTTGAGAGCAAATCAAATTAGGTAAATTTTTGTATCACTTATATTATGTTAAGTGTCGCTCCGCTTTTCAAAAACCGTGATACAAAAATGGACCTTATTTAATGAGCAACACATTTCACTTTGATTTGCTCTCACGCTTTTTGCTTCTGAATTTAGTCAAATGTAAAAAGCGGATAATGCCCAATTCGTAAACAACCCATACAAGCTCAATTTTAAGAGAGGTAGGGCATAGCGGGGTATCTCGTTCGAATTGGAGCCGCCCGACTGGGGAAGTACCTCCACCTTACAGAATATCGCAGCTAAATAATACTCTTTTAAATAGTATTGTGTTTCTGCCGGTGAGTAAGGTTTCCAGTGCTCCATGGGGTGGGGATTTGGGGAACCGTGGCTTTGGCAGTGGAGTGGCATTTGCTTTTTGCTGCCAGAGCAACGTGTTATAGAGGTGGGCAACGCATTAGCGATACTCTTGGTGTTGCTAATGTCTATAGGCAGTGGTGACCACTTTCCATCAGGTGGCCCGCTTGCCTGTTTGCCTATCGTATGACATAAAAAAAAAAAAAAAAAAAAAAAAATTACAACAGTCTGGCAGCTAAACTTGAGCTTCCACAAATTAACGGATCTACTACAGTACACTACAGAAAACTCAAATCTAGGTATTTGCCGGACCACACTGATTGAGTGCCTATATATACCTATTCGTGATTTAAATATAAAATTAATGTCCGCCCAGGTCAAACCCTTAAAAGAATGTCTGAGTAAAGACGTTAGTAGTTTTTACTTTTGTGCTGCCCTGGTAGCAGCAAATAATAATCGGTGGACTCGACGCCGACCAAAGGAATGGCGGCGAAGCGACTTATTTTTAGTAACAAATTAAATGCTACTTAAATTAATTTCGGCACCATCTAATGTAATTTAATTCCGGTAGCTATACTTTATATCGTATAATTTAAGTCGTAAAGGGAAGGAAATTGTAGGAAGTTGTATTTCTAAGGAACATGAATTGTTCTTTCGGCAAAATTATCGGTAGCTCGCCACCTCTACTCCACCGGTCGGTTCTGACCTTTATTCGATGTCAACGGTTAAGAGTTATTAATTATTAGGTACTAGATTTGTTGTAAAATATCATGTTTTACCTTTTAAATAAATATACGTAACATCTTCACACTGCATTGACAAAACAATAGAAACAAAACCCTCACAGCTAAGCACTGATTCAGTCAATGACAATATTTCAGCAATATTATACGGATAGTCTTAAATCACTATGATTCATCGACGCGTGATACTAAACAATAGGAGAGACAATCCGACAGGGCAATAAAACGCTAGAATAGAACGTACTTTGTAACGGTTTGCCTATTAAAATATACTTATTATACTACGCAGCCCAACAAAAAGCCCCTTGACACAGTTCTACTGACTGATACCATAACACAAATCACATCACATCAATAGCCCATCAAATCTAAGGCTTCAGCTTCAGGTTTCATCCTCCTCCACTTAAGTTTTCTTTACACCACTAAGGTGGCAAACTTGTACAGGGCATTGCTATAATGAGGAGTTTTCCAGTAGGTATTGATAGTTGGTTTCAAAACGCATCAATAGATTACACTTTTGGTAATCTTTTTATAATCTGTATGATGGTGGCAGTGTTTTCAAGCAGCCAACTAATACTTAACTTAAAAATAAAATATTTATTAATATAAACATAACTGTTAAAGGTTGAACAAAGTGTAAAAAGAAATATTTATTGAAGTAGGCACTATGTTCCATTATTATTACAACCTCTAAAATGGTTGAAAACTATTGACAAATACAATATTATCCAATACAACGTACCCAGTGTTTATATCCTGTTTGCTAAGAACCTATTTCAAGCGATTTTTAATTACCAAAATTGACGGGGCGCCATCTAGTGAGTGGTTAAGAATGCTTTAGATACCTATTGGAAAACTGCTCATTTCCATGCCTATTAGAGCCCATACAGACGTACACGGTTTCTGCACGATGTGTCCTAACTGTTTATGCAAATTTAGTTTCTGACAGAAAGCCTATCTTATTATTTGTAAACTTAGTCTTTACCAATATTCAGTGCCGAGTGCACGAAAATGACCATTTTCTGGTTTATGATGTCTTTACATTAGTCGCCTCTGATGACATCCGTAAATAGTTGATGCTGTGCTAATGATTCTACTACGCCGGCCACCTCACATCCAGCATTGATAGGATAACTCACACGACACCGAACCAGGTCCAAGCTGAGTCTCGGCCATAGCACGTAAATATTTTCCAAATGTTAGGTATAGGACAGATTCCAGATAGGAAAGATTTGAATTTGTATGAGCAGTACCCAGGATGTACCCAGGTAATGGTGCCCAGGATCCGAGTATGTAAGAGGATACACAAATGTGTAACCTGGCGAACTTTTAATCAATTTATAAAACTCTTTGCATATATACAAATACATTGCACAAAAAACAAAGGAAAAAAAGGCAACCGGCGGCTTTACCGCTTATAGCGAATTCTTCCAGTCAATCTTAGATATCTAGTAAACAAAAGTCCCATGCAAAATGAGAAACATGAGCAGGAAAGAAGATACATTCCTAATACCTAAGTAACTTCAACGATATTTCGATTGTATATAAAAACGCTAATGTCTGAATAAAGCTACAAATACTTGGTACACAATTATTTTTTCCTCATGTTATCATTATTAACCAACAAATGGAGTACATCGTTCAATGAACAATTATTGTTGAATCATTTATGGCCAAAGTTGACCATTACATGGCTGTATTTGCCTAATAGGGAAAAAAATAAATAACTTCTGAGAATGCCTGCCTGGCGGTCAGATGCAAAAGGTAACTGACATAAATTTATGTACCTACTTACAAAAAATTGTACTAGTAAATGATTCGATTAAGTAATTAGCTGATATAGGTAATTTTTAACTATGTTTTACATATTTATTATCAAGGTTATTTCCAAATACCCGCTTATAATACGTTAGAAAGATTATCTGTTGTGTCTTAAAATTTCTTATTTGAAAAATCAATACAAACAAAAATATTGTTAAAATAGAAGAAATTTGGTGGAAATGCCGCCTATTCGTAATTGAACGAAAAGACAAGAATGACATGACGATAAATTATTATGAAAAGATCTGCAAACGAAAGGTCATAATCGTTTCGCTAAACTTCATTGTTCGATTTTAGGCGCTACCAAATTGAAATGTAAAATCACCAACTATACAAATGTCATGCCAAGCCTCTTTTCAACTCAAGGCCCTAATAATGACATAGCAACACAAACGTCAGAAGAAACCCAGCTGTCAGGCGACCTTGCTTCCGATATTAAATTGGCTAATACCGCATCCTCACATTTCCAAAACACCAATAAGATTTACATACAAAAACAGTTACCGTTGCAATAATCGGTGTCTATTAAAAATAAATCATTGTCGACAGATACGATGCACAGAAGGTGTGGATTTATGTTGTCTCATAATATTTTCGCAAGAAGATATTATTCTTCGTCATTAACATCAACGGCCCATTACAGTTAATTGACGAACTTCTCTTTTAACAATTGAGAAAGGCAATTTACTGGCAATACCATTATGCATGCATATTCTTTTTTTTATTGGTATAAAGTTCAGTGATCCGGGGCAAAGTGCAACACGTTTTTATATGAACTATATTCGAAAAGGTTGACATGTGTAAAATTAAAAAAATGGCCCGTATCATGACAGAATTTTACTTGAAACTTTTTAGTTATTAAAAGTTTTAGTTATTAACATATTTTTTAAATTTATTTTATTTTAATGACATTTTCGTTACGACACGTAAATAGATGAGATATTCTATTTATATCATATAACTTAGTTAATTGCCCCCTGTATAGTTAATAACTCCGCTTTATGTTGAATGTCGGCTCTGTTTACGAGTTATTTTCGGACGATGACCATCAGTGATCTAGTGGGATGCGTCAATTTCGTCATTTGAACATCGTATACTTGCTCATACATGTAAAGGTTTAGATTGAATTGAATTGATCCAGGCATATGTGGGAAATAGTTGCTGAAATTGAACTTGCTTGTATCTGGATAGAAGTCCCTCGGGACGCCCAAGAAGTGACGGATTCACATCAAGGATGCCAAAGATAAGGCAAAGTAAAGGAGGAAGATTAGGGTACCGTGGGCCATGGCTATAACCTCGCCGATGGTAGTCAGGACTCTGTCAAGGTTGAATGGTCCGCCTGGACGGGTACCGGACAGCATATGGTACCCATACCCACCTTATCCATTTCCCTAATGACATAAGAGGTCATGAGAAACTACTATCTATATAGTTAAGAACTAAAGCGCTCAAGAGAGCTTAGGCAAGCTTTGTCAGTCTTTATGAAACGGGAAACTTTCAAGTATTGACATTGACACTAAACACAAGTCAAATAAAGAGTTTGTTTTTTGTTGGAACTGATCTTAAACGATATATTGTTGGTAATAAAATGGTCTCTGTAAATATTTTAAAGGTCCAGCTGGTAGCGAAAATTCATGTCATAGCAACGACTTGGTGTTAGTGCCTTTATGTAAATGGGTCTTTGTACTAGCGGATAATGAATTTAAGTCGTGCACAAAGAAACTGGTCTGTTCATACCCACCCAATGTAAGGTCGGTATTTGAAAGGGCTGTCAGAGATATTTATGCCAGAGCCGACCGATCTGATTCGGTACACATAGGCAGTTCTACAATTACGTATTTTGGTGTTAAGTGAAGTAGCTATTATATTAAATTACGGGTTATATGGTATACCTACGCCACTACAACTTAACAGAAACTTTAATTGAAGATCACACATCATGTTTACTGGAAAATTTCAGCTTCATAATTTGGGCTTCACAAACCTTCTCGATAAGATAAACTTTCCTTTGACAGCGATAAACAAGCCAATGGTAGTCTGACGATCCTTGAGTATCGGCACGTATGCAGGGATGTCTCCAAACAGAGAAAAAGTATACTCACAGCATTGACAACCCATTTCACTAAACCACAAAATAGTTACATGAGAATATTTACACTTCAAGACTTTAAATCTATCCAAATTCACAGTTCCAAGGGTGGAGTCACAAGACCTTCTGAAGCACACGACAGACCGATGGTTCAAAACTGGCGTATATATAAAATCTTATTCATATTCCAAACGGATGGAGGCGTCAGTTGGTTATGGATCTTCGATCACAGTGTGGCATCACCCTAACACTGCAAAAATTCGAAGCGTTTCGGCCGAGATGCCCCTCCTTTGGCTTCTTGCGAGATCCAACTGGCTTACGTCACGTGAACCTGTGTTCTTACATAAACAATATGTCAACGATGCAGCCCAACGCGATAAAATCTAGAGTGGAGGTGTTAAACGGCCGCAATGCAACAGTGTCAAAAGTTTCCCAAAAAATAAAACCAGTTAATTCAGAGGCAACCGTCGGTGCTCATGACGACTCTATAACCGGTGACATGCGTGAAATAAAAACCAACTGGAAACGTGTCCAACTATGCATAAAGCAGCGATGGATTTCGCCTCCCACGCCCGCTTGGACGGAAATGGTGTTGTGGATCAACTGTATCGTCCATTTATAGACACGTGGACTGGTCGATTGTGTGATCAATTATTGCGAACCAATCAGGTAATACTTAACATGTATCGCAAACCCCATTAGAAATATTGTTAAGAAAAACTGCGTGGCACTTATTACGAAATTAAGCTAAAAGATTTTATGGGCAGCCATAATTAGGTCAAAGACGCGTACATTGACGTTACCAAAAGGATTAAAGCGACATGACTTGCACAATTAAAAGCTTAAACTCAATCAAAAGTGAAGCGATGATGCTGTGATAGAACTGTAACGCCCAGTTTCGGACTGGCGAAGCGAGCGAGCGATGATACGTGATCGAAAGTGAAACCAAGGTCACAAGAAGTGTTACGGAGACGGAGGCTTTTAAAAGTGAATACATTTCGACGGTATCTGCAACACGTAAACACTTTATGTTAATGGCCGCTTGTGACGACGAGTCAAAACTGGCTTCAAGTTAAGTAACATCAGAGAATCTTGGTTAGTTAAGAGCAAGTATTTGTTACAGACAGCTCAGCTGTAGCGTGATCATGGAAGACGCAGTTCTTAAGTCGATGGGTACTAACTATGTTTGTATATGAAAGTGCTATCGTTGAATGAAACTATAAAAATATTTTATATTGAAACGACCTCGTAATATGTAGCACAATTTTAAAGAAAATTATAAGCGTCTCAAGGATTTAGTCGTGAAGGGTGCCCGTTGCACATTGCTTAAGGACCAGATTTTTATCTTTATTTCATTTTTGATCACGTTTTTTATAAACATTGTCCTTACAATTGGCATTTATACAGCAAAGAATTAGAGTTAGGCTAGTTTCTAGGACATAGACATTCATGTTCATGTATCAACGTCCGCGGTAGACTGGCCATTGTCTGGCTGGCATTGGCACCCGGCACTAAAGCGATCGAAGGCCTCACTTAAACGTGCAAGGTAGAGGCGTCAGCGTCAGCGAATGCAACTAAACAACTTTATGAGACATACCTAATTTTTAGGATGAATGTTCGTGATTTCATAATCGCAAGACGATTTCCTTGATAATTTATCTCGAATTTATTTAGGTAATTAACCTTATGCATCCGGAATAGAGCAAGTTCATAGCGCTAATGCTGGTAAGTATTTTGTAGTTTTTGTAATAAACATTCCTGATTATTACCAATGCCAAGTTAATAAACGCTGGCAATTCTAATCTTATACCAAATCTTAAGAATATTAGCTATCAACTGATAGTGGAAGTAATTGGACCGATCGTGGCATTACTTCAACGTCGCCTGGACGTGAATTGCGACTATTTCGCGGATAACGATCTCGCCTTCGCGTTGTTTGACCAATTTAAATTTAATCAATGATAATTTTGTTCAACAGGTTTTAACTGTGATATTGCCTACATTATAAATTATTATGGGCGGTTTACCTGTGCCAGGAACATCGTCGTAGTAGTCGTCGTCGTAGTCTAGTACGGCGTGGAGCTGAGTCTTGCCGCCCGCGCTCCCAGTCTCAACCTTAGTGAAACCCCGCGGTCTGTCAAGGGATCCTTGACTATTACTGCTGCCCGCACTGCTTCCAGTCTTTATCCCAGCCTCGTTCTGCTTCCGCGGCGCTGGCGCTAGCGTCGTCGTCGGCCCGTTTATAAAATTGAAATTATTATGTTGATTCAAGTTCCCCTCGAATCTTGGACTAGGTTTGGATGTGGTCGGCGGCCCGTACGGGTTCTCCGCGAACCCAGGGTTGTACGGAGGGTGCCTCGGAGCGTTCGGGTTCAACCGCCTCTGTTCGTAATCGTAGTCGCCCGTGGGATCGTGCACGTAGTGTCCCGTATTGTCATACTGTGGACTCACTTCTTGGACCCGCTGGTTCTCTATCTCAATGTCGAGTCTGGTATTCTGTTGGTATACTTGTGTGTGTAACTGTCCATTGTAGGGGTTGTGTGTGAGTTCCTGTCGCGGGTAGTGGGTGTACTGGTTCGGCGGAGGGAGGTAGGCGGCGCCGGCTCTCTTCCGGAGTTTCGACCTTCGCTGGTTTGGAGGCAAGAAGGGCTCGCTTCCTGGCTGCGGCGGAAGGCTTTCCTGTTGTTCGGGCGAGTAGAGTAACTCGTCGAGGTCTTGCCGGAGGGGGGACGGCGTGGTGTGAAGCAGGGCCGGCGTAGGGGCTGCCGCCCCGAGCGTAAAGTTCGCGAGCGCCATGTCAGCTAGTCATTGGTGCGGGCGTCTAATGCGTCAATGGAGCACTCGAGCGGCGGCGCAGCCCGATTGCATAACGTGAACGGCACGGCGTGGGACCGTCTAGCTAGACCGTCTTCGCATTGTCGGCGGGCACTGCACTGGCACAAACACACTGACACACCTTCACACGCGGCTCGTATCTGAAACAAAAGCAACGAAGATCTGTTTGAACATTTGTCTTGTTGTGGCACTTTGTTTATTTTGTGCTTTATGTTGACGGTCATGACCCGCTTAAGATTACAAACGTGGTTTTCACTGGATTCCAAGTATTTGAGATGTCTCTATAGTCGGTGACTAAACATTTGTTTCGTCGTATGTTTGCTCTACTATAGCGATTTTGTCTTGCTTTAAGTTGCTACGCGTACGTGAAGTTGAGACAGATTATGTGACCGAATTCTTAAGAGCTTAAAAGTACAGACCGTGTGTCCTGGACCACATTCCAAACATGGTGTAATAAAATTAGGCGCGTTATAATTCACCGTAATGGCATCTGTTTACAGCTGGATTTCCCACTCTTGGGCATCCTTGTTACAAAATTAAATGGCAACAGATTTGAAAGGCAAGAATCGTGATGTCTCTTCAAAAGAGCTTCGGATACAAAACCGGGGAAATCCGATACCTAATACGGATTATGTTTGGGAACTCTAGTGAAGATGATATAAAATATATTAGCATCCTACGTGTTTGAAAGTGATCCATTCATAAACACACACACAAAAATGATGAAACACATGATTCTGAAACTAGTTTTATTTTTGACTTCATAAGATCGTGAGGGCATTATCTAATTGTAGCTTTAAATAAGTCTCATAGAAATATCGTAGAATATAAATCCGACAAAGTCACTGTATTAAAGTGGACCAAAGTGATTTACTCCAGCAATTATCAAATGCAATTCCAAGTCAATTTACAGTGCAGAAACGTTCGCTAAACATTCTGTATGTTTCACCTACGACGCGTATATACAAGATCCTAGAATTATTGTCACCAATTCCTTCTCCATCACTGCCATTGCAAACATTGGCGGATGGACCGCCTAAAACGCTTAAACCTTAAATTAGGCAAGCCTCAAATATTTTTATGTTATGCTAGACCAGCAACACCAGGGGAGTTACCAATTCGTTGATCGCCTCTGAAGAGACCTCTAATATATCTACGTCTAAGTTACAACTGAATCATAATTCTAATATATATAAACCGTATATACTATAACAGTACACTGCTGTACTTAATTCTCCACGCTTGGCAGTATAAAGTTATCGATTTTGTTAAATTGTTATGAATAAAGGAAATAAATATTGATTTGGTCGTTAATGTCCCGGTTGTGCTCTCGCGTATGAGGGGTCCACCTTGACCATGATCGAAGATTTGTGGAGCTACTGCCATCTGACCTCCGTGACCCTGCTACCAGGGGAACCTGACTAGATACACACTCAGTCGCCTCAATGCTTTACCACGATGTTTTCCCTTACCGTGAGAGCATCGGTTAACACTCAACTAATGTACATAACTCAGAAAAGAGTCATTGGTACATGGCGGCAATGGGATTCAAACCCAGTACCTCTCGCTTACAATTCGGATACCTTAACCACTCGGCCACCGACGCTTTTTAAATTGTAATGTATACGTCTATTTCAAGCGTTGCAGCTATTGCTTTGACCGCTTACAAATAAGGTCTGACTGAGAGATCAATGCCCACTATTGCAAATCCATTTGGCACGAACTATAGCACCAGCACCTGCACCAAAATGCTTGTCTACTTGGCGATCCAATGGAAATGTATCTCCTATAAACATTGCTGTAGTATTTTTAACTTATCTCTATTTAAAGAACCTCTTAATTAAATATAAGTGTTCAATGACTCAAAGCAATAAGGAATTGGTGAAGTCCGGTACTAATTGACAAGAGGAGTGTCGTTTCCGTTAACTAGCCTTTAATTTTAATGGTTATCTGTTTATTTGAACGTTTACTGTATTCGGTGGCATTTCCGAGAGATGAGAAAAAACTGCTAATTGTTTATAAGTAGCAATACCTTCGTATGAAGTACCCTCTCCTTCCGAGCGGTCTGTCTCGGCTTCAGTCAATTTCCGGTGGGTATTATGGGTATTAGGTACCTACTTGTTCAATACATTGAGAATGAGAAAATCTACTTGAAAATGAAGTTATTATAGAAAATTGTAAAACAAACGTTATTACTTCGAATAAGTTTGCCTAACAAGCACCCTGTAGAATGGATGCAGTTTAATAAGAACTTAATCATCATTCAGTCATTACAGTCTATAATTAAATAATAAATAAATTAATAAATATGCTTGCACAATTCACACAGCGCCATCTAGCCTTAAAGTAAGCAAAGCTTGTGTTATGGGTGCCAGAAAACTGATAAACTACTTATATATTTTTAAATTAATATTATACATATAACAACCAGACCCATAACAGAAATTAAACATTCATTATTTAAATTTCTGTCAGGCCGGGAATCGAATTCGGGACCACTGGGTGGCAGACCGGCTTGAAAACCACTGAACCACTCAGGCCGCCCACCACAAGTAACATTAAATTGACCAACTGAACCACTGACATCATCGCAGCTGTGACCACGGTGGGTGTAAACCTACCGAAACGTCAAGAAAACAAATCGAAAAGGTACGTCGCGTGTAAATCCCGTTTAATACAATAATATGAACCACTCAGGTCGCATCATTAGACTCTCACCTTCAAAATTGTGAATCCAACAGATTAAACAGTCAACAGATACAACGGGCAATGTTTTGTTTCGCCTAAGCCACGGTGTCTCAAAGTGGGGTACGCTAGTCCCTAGTGGTTCACCATTCGACGGTAGAAGGTTCGCGACAAGCTGGTGCTAAGGTTATGTTGGCGCAAAGCGGTATATTTCCTTTTACCCTTTGCTACGACATGCTTGTGGGAGTAATAAAAACGAAATACAGAAATCATGTAAATGCTGAGTCAGAGGAAGTTATAAGTGTCATAATTTGCGACATGAAATAAGCCAACCCATCAAAAGGGTTCGCAGTCATCTGAAAACTTAGACAGGGGTACGTGGAACCATAAGCTTGAAAAACCCTGGCCACCTGGCTACAAGGACGCCTCAAGAATTTCGGCTGACACCAACTCCTGCCTGCGCACGAACCGCCTATCTCCGAGGATCATCTAGATCACGACTCGATCGTGAGAACCGCATCCAAGCGGAGCCTTGCGCACTGCATCCGATCCGAATACGACAAAATGCTGTCCGATGGAGCACTGTACTACCATAAATTATATTATAACTACCAGAAGGTCGTGTTTATAAAAAAAACCAAAATAAAAATAAAATATAAATATGCTTGGACAAAATAAGCAAAGCCTCTGTTATGGGTGTCAGAGAACTGATAAACTACTCCTCCTCCTGGCCTCACTTTCACTTGTTTGGATAGGCTCCGGTTACCACAAGGGAACATTGGCAACCAGGAGATTCCAAACTTGAAACTTGATGTAACTTAATAATGTCTTCAAGTGGTGTAACGACTTGATCGAGTCCATAACGAGTACATACGTGGCAGCCTTGGTGTGAGAGTCACAGCAAATAAGATCGATGAGGCTCGCCTGCGCTGGTTTGGTACGTGCTGCGTAAGCCCCAGAAAAACGAGGGAAATAGGTGCCTAAACTTGCCGTTATCGGGCAAGAGGTCCTGTGGGAGACCCAAGCAGCAATAAATTGACATCGCTGAGTCGGATGCGAGAGCCAAAGGCTCACGACGACGAAGTGAGAATAGCAAAAACCGGAGTATGCGGAGAGGAAATTGTAGGGAAGCGGACCCTGACAGAAGCCGGGATTGACCGCTCGCATGATGATGAAAAATAGGAGGCGCCGCTATTAGAATGCCAAAAAATCTTGACGGACTTGTATTTTCTCAGTATCTGATAGAGTGCAGTGCGTAAGCGCCCTGACTCTGGGAATCGGCGAGTGAGAGTGCATTGAGCGTAATTGCCACGCATTTGTTTATTTCTTCTAGCCTCGTTGCATTGTTGTCGCAATTGGAACATTAAGGTTTTGCTGTTGCGGAATTGGCCTATTACGTACCTATAGCACTATGTTGTTATGGTGTTTTAACCTCCGACGAAAAAGTGGGGTGTTATAAGGTTGACATGAGTATCTGTGGTATTGTGTGTCTGCCTGTGGTCGTAGCTCCCAAATTGATGGACCGATTTGGATGCAGTTTACTTTATTTGAAAGCCAGTTTAATTGAAATAGTTCATAGCTTCATTTCATTAAAATCGGTTTTGTAGTTTTAAAAATATTTGAGTTTAAGTAAACTTAGGCCGGGGGGTTATCCGACTTTTTTATTGATTAGGTATGTTTATAGATTCTTTCGGATCGCGCGCCTAATAATTTTTTTCAATGACCCCGTCATCCTGAAGACTAAGGCAACGTCTTAGTCTGCGGAGAATTATATGTATAAAAGGCAGCCTATGTCCTGTGCAACAGTTCACGCTATCTTATGCTTTGAGTGTCTTTCGTAATAGCCACGCTATTAGCCGAGTAGACGTGACTGACAGACAGACATAATGCGAAAGTGCAAATCTATAGATATCCAATTATAATAATAACTAGTAGACCCGGCGCGACATCGTACGCGTGGCGTCCTACCCCTAACCTATCCCTACCTCTAATCTACCCCTACCCCTACCCTACACAACATCTACCCTACCCAACACTTACCCTACATCTACTCTACAGCTACCCTACAGCTGCTATACCCCTACCTACCTTTTTATTGCTTATAAACATTCCTCTTGAATCACTCTAGCTATTTAGGTTGCAGGTAACAAAAATGCAGAACCGCAGGTGCGCTGTCACTGTGAGGACTAAGAAGAAATGCCTCATGCCTGTATTTTCGCCGGCTACTTTATCCTTTGATTCAGAATACAACAATGCTCGCGTTGTTGCTTGGCGGCAGAAATAGATAACGCGGTGGTACTCACCCAGGCGGACTCCTCAGGCTTGACATAGTCCTACCACGTGATTATATAAAAGTCGAGTTCTAAACCGCGAAATATCAACCAATAATAACGTAGATATGCGTAGAAAAACAGTGACTAACAAATTGCAGGGTCAACACATAAATCGAGTAGGTCCTCCATTCTTGGCCCATTGATTTTAAATGTCAGTGTTAGCTGTCAATATGGTGTATTTAATTTAAATATATTAGCTTCGCAGGTGACAACCTTTATTTGTTGACACACGACAAGTGTTGGGGTATGTGTTGTACTTGTGTTCGGAGATATATAACTGGTTGAACATGTTCTGCAAGGGGACTATTGAGCACTTAGTTAACATTTTATATTCCCGTCACCTACCGACAATGCTGCAGATGCAAATAAATTCGTGTAATAGTATAATAATCGTCTAGATGTCAATATCATGGTTGTGCTCTCGTACGAGAGCCGGGGGTCCGCCTTGACCATGTTCCAGCACTTTGCAAATCAGGTAATTACAGTCGAGCAACTGCTATCATGGTTGTCATATTCAGCTGAATGTGCAAATTTCCTCACACTGTTTGCTCTCATCGTGAGCATCTCATCATCTCAGCCCGAAGACGCCCACTACTGGGCATGTGCTTCCCCTAAAGATCGTCACAAAAACCGGTCCTGTGCTTCCAGTTGGTACGTGCGATCTTCATCAGGTCGTCGGTCCACCTTGTGGACCTACCCATGCAGAGTCGCGAGCATCTTTTAGTGTTCAACTAATGTACCTACATAACTCAGAAAAAATCATTGGTAGTACACAGCGGCACTGTAGTACCAATGACTTTTTCTGAGTCATTCGATACCCTCCGACGGGTGTACGTACAGACGTGTACGTACGTGTAAGTACAAGAGCGTAAGTGCATTACCACTTCAAGAAAATCTCTCCAATCCAAAGAACTCTTCCTTAACCCTAGGGTATTTTTTGTATTAGAAATAAAAATTAATTCATGAATGCTACAAAAACCGTTTAACAACTGCATGGTAGTGCAAAGCAATATGACTCCTAAGGTGGTTACTTATGCTCTTGCATTGTACATGGGCGGCGGTGATCATTTACCATCAGGTGACATGCTTGCTTGTTTAACTATTATAAATTAGCATTCAACGAATTCCCGCGACCCGACTAGACCCGACTAGAACTCGTAGGAGGCGTGGCCACTACCCACGAGCTTAGCTCTTTCCGGTCACTCGAGGAACTCGGGTGGCCTTAATACCTTGCACTTGTTAGGTATAAAAGACAATTTTGCATAAAATCATAATAATATTATAAATATGCTTGGATATGCTTTTTTCTTTTCTTTTTTTATGTCATACGGTAGGCAAACAGCACACACACACAAGCGGCACATGCTTTGCTCAAAATAAGCAAAGCTTGTGTTATGGGTGCAAGAAAACTGATAAACTACTTATATACTTTTTAAAATACAACATCCAGACCCGTAACAGAAATTAAAATTCATCATTTCAATTTCTGCCCGGCCTAGAATCGAACCCGGGACCTCTGCGTGGCAGACGAGATGTAGAGATGTTAACCAACTGAACCGCTTAGATTGTCAAATTATACTGTCTAACGCATTGGTATCGTGATGAGTTTGAAGCAAAGACACATGCAACGTGTAGTACCTACATCATGTAGAAGTTTTCAAATCTAACAGATGACCTAATTTTAACATTTCAGAGCGATGAGTAGACCCGGATGAATAATTCAATTTTATTACCCAAACGTTTTGTATTCAATCTAATATTATAAATGTTTATTGCCACTGCATGTTGTAATTTATAAAAAGGTAACACCGAATCTGCACAAGATGACGCGTGGTATAACCTCCAAAACGTTTACTGCGATTTTTGTTTTTCTATTCTATTTATATATCAAGTATGTATTTCCTTATTAAAGTGACTGAAATACTGACCTAGAAGCTCTTGTCTGTCAGATAAAAGCCATTCAATAGTCGAGGAGTCATCGATGAAGTGGATGAGTTGCACTCGCAAAGCTAACAATTGATAAAATATAGTCTCTGCAAGTAAGAAACTATGGGAAATGTACGTAATTTCGAGGAAGTATAATTTTCGGGTTAAGGTTCACTTCCTTCCTTTTTTGTCGTATCACATGCCCGTCTCTAACTCGGACCGAGTTAGATCAGAGCTATAATATGGCACGTCTGTAGTTGCAATGCATACGAAAATATCGCTTTGACAGAGATTCGATAGTCTATCGAGAAATTGCAGTGATTGTCGATAAGAAAAATTCCAACAGGTGTCAACCAAAAGTTCGCGTGTTACCCAAATCCATAGTTATCCAATATATCTGTTTAAAACAAAGTCGCTTCCCGCTGTTTGTCCCTATGTAAATTTGTTATACTATGTGAAGATGTCTGAGCACGGTATGCTTAGATAAAAATATATATAATTGTGTAAAAAACTTAACTGAAAACGTTGTCTGAGTGAAACTTTTCTCATTTTGGCCATCAAAAACGCTAATAATGTAACTCAATAAAAGTTAGAAATATAAGTTCATGAGTTGTTTTTATGTAAGTAAACAGAAACAAAGTAATCGGAGCGCAGCGAATCCAAAATTTTTGTCAATTTATAATACTACTTAAAAAAATTAGCAAATTTTTTTATGACACTTAACAAACTCATATAATTTTTTACAAAATTTAAGATTTGTGGGGTATGGACTCAAAGAAAGAGTTTACTTCTACGAATAAACAATTAGTTCATATAGATAAAAATTCCCAAGGGGCGGGCCGCTCGCCGCATGTTGAGTACATAGCTAATTTGGATAAACACTTGTCATTTTTTTGCGCACTAGACGCCAGCGCCGGTCGTACGCGCGGCGCATGCGCAGAAGCCTACGAATCGACGACCTTGTTCCTACAATACTTGGACGCCGGAATGCGAGTGACCGTGAATGTTACTCGGATTTTTTTATCAGCAAATAGTACAAATAATAGCAAAATTGATACGACGACTCTATTCGATCGTTTGTGCAAAAAGCGACAAATTACGTACCAACTAAATTAAATTTAGTTGTCGTTTTTTTCCATTGCGGATAAATTTAGAACGTTTCTTCGGATTAGTGTGGTATTTTATTTTACTATATGAGTAATTAGTCGGCACTATGAATGTGAAATTATGATCTAATGTGGTCTGGTATCCCTGTCAATAGAGTCACGAAGGGATTGCAGCTCTACTGTTATTACGTGATCTGCCAAATCCTGGATCATGGTCAAGGGGGAGCCGGACCCTCGCGCGCGAAACATGACCGTGATATTTACGCCAATATGTGGATTAGGTAATGCTACTAGGACCACAAATAATATAAAAAATACTAAGCACAACTCATAAATGTTTTATTAAAAATGTTATGTTCTCACTTCATAACCAATAAAGTCAACTTCAAAGGATGCTGTGAACTTTAAACCGCAAGGTACCTTGAACTATAAAGTAGATGAATTGTACTATAACAAAAATAAACATCCACTCAATTAATTCAAGTGATCAATGCTCTAACAAAGGGAACTTTCCTGAGGTTAAAATAAATGCATCCCTTAAAATATTACTTACTTGTTTGAAAAAATAATTTCAGTTTCGCAGTAGACAAACGTTCAGTCAGTTCCATCATCAGATCCTGAATACTTTCCTTACAGTTAGGTACGTAAAAAACGATTTGTACATATATTCTTCGAGAGCTTCCCTCGATGTCTCTGAAAGTTCGTGTTCACATCCTGACCTGATGAAATTATCTAATTCAATTAGGTGGTAGGACTCTGTCAAGCCTTAGAAGTCCGCCTGGGTGAGTACTACCGTCTTATATATTTCTGCCGCCAAGAAACAATGCTTGCATTGTTGTGTTCCGGTTTGAAGGATAAGGTAGTGTAACGTTCGCCCTCTCAGCAAAACAGACTCTCTTATACTTTCACACACACGCTCATTCACACTGAAACTTAAGCTATAAAACTACCATTTCTAAACCGTAAGACTATAGAATCTATTATCGACGTTTTAAACTAAATAAGGCCTTTTGTGATCGTCTATGGAACTCTACGTTGTGATGTTAGTAACCCCGATGCTTTTAGAGTGGAGAAGTATAAACAGGTATGAAATTATATAATTAAATAAATACAAGAGATAATTAGACTAGAGATTAATTTGCCAAGAGTTTTATAGCTAAATTTGAGATCTAATTCATATATTAGGTCTAAGGGAAACAAACAGATATAACGTCTAAGGGAAAACAAACAGATATTATGTTCAAGGGAAACAAACAGATATTATGTCCAAGGGAAACAAACAGGGCCCCCCTCATTAGAGGAGGGGTAAGCTGCTCCAAAGCCAGATAACTGACTCCAGCATGAACTTCGCTACTCGTAGCCCATGCTTCACTCCGCAGCTTACTATATGAGTCAACCAGAGACATCCTCATCCTACCCTGATATTTTATTTAAGAGATGGCACAAGATTCTAGGTCTTTGTCAAGTCAATTAGTATTTCATAATATATAATGTAAGAGGGCACAACAACAACAACCAATGCCTGTGGATCATATCCATATAATAATTGTAGGTGTGATTAATTCAATAAAGCATGTAGCTTACTCCAGGTCTCTCCACATCTTCTTGTTGTAGAAACGTATATCATGTACCAGAGCTTACTCATGAGCATAATGACAAGTCTTAGGATACACCACAGGTTGAGTCAATCGCGTATGCAGGGTCCAATAGACTCGACGATGTAGATTTGGATACCCCATAAGCATACAAAGGCGGACTACAACAGTGTTCCTTCGACAACAATAAAGGGCCCGAATTCAGCAGCACAGATATAGTATAGGTAGAATAGTATAGAATCGGCAGTTAGCCCTGGAGAGAGTGCTCCATACACAAATGCAGATTATGCATAATAAAGTTTTCAGTTTGTAATATTTCTTCAAAATCCAGTGATGGATAAGTTCCAGAGAACCATGGTGTTGTTCCAAATGGCTAAAGCCACAATCTTTTAGTAATAATTAAAGGGAAAGAGATAGAGTCCCATAGGTCAGTCCGTAAGGTAGTGCAGGTATATTTTAGGCTACCACCGCTCCGGAAATGGAACCTACATGTGAGGAACGAAGCGACCAGCTTCTCACACAGCCAAACATCTCACGGGTACAAAACTCAATCCTTGATATAATATAACAATAACTGGCGAACAGGATCATGATTTCAATTGGTAGTCCCAAATGTATTTGATGTATCACATCAAGTTCTTCATATAAATCTCCCAAGTAAGTAAGTTGTACAAATTATAGATATATTCAGTATCGATAAATAGCTCAAGGCTAATTTAAATAAGTTATATAAACAATTAATATTGTAATAAACAACTGGTGATTGAGGCCTGTAACTTCAGGTACTCTCAATAAATATTTCAAATGCTGGACTCCAATTGGTATAGAAAAGTAGCTCCAAAGTTTGTTTCTAGTTATAGAATATTATTGGTGTTACAACTGTATCAGGGGTCTGTATACTGTTGAACCATCTAGTTATGAAAGTAAATAACAATGAACTTTATTCATTGATCCTAAGCAATTCCAACGTACAGATTTGGTCGTATTAAAGTTGTCCCACCGGCACACCACTAAGTACTAGAAAAGTCTTGCAAAGACCATGGGATTCAGACAGACTAACTGCTATCTCGTTATATTGGAAGCGAGCTTCCTCAACATCAAAACAAACAAACATTAACATCGCTGTTTTCGCTATGTGCAATAAATTTGGATTGACAGACTGCTATCCGGACATCTTAAGACCGAAGTCCCTCAATATCACGATAACAGCGGTACACCCAAAAGTTTGTCTATGCGGACTCCAGCTTTGCCAATACATTTTAGAACCTTTTCGCAACATGCATTAGATTTAGACTGGTCAGCTGCTATCCAGATGTCTCAAGACCGCAATCTATTAACATCGCGATAACACCAACTCGCCCAAAAATTGACTTGCGCGGACTAAGCTCTAAGATGATTTAGGAGAGAAAAGACTGATTTTAGGACGTTTTCGCAACATACCTTAGATTCAGATAGGTTAGCTGCTATAATGATATCTCAAGACCGCAATCTCTCCACATCACCATAACACCAACTCACCCATAAATGGATTGCGCGGACTAAGCCCTAAAATACTGGTATTCCAACAGGACCCCAATCATAAAACCCGATCTGTCACGTATGCTACCCGAAAGAAGGATACTAAATATTTTTATATCAAAATCATGTTCCATGCCATCTCTTATAAATATCATAAAGTAATATTTATACATTAAGGTTACAAATAAAATAATTTAAGGATTTAAAATCCAAATTACAATGCTCAATGAAGTCATCCCACTTCTAAAGTATTTCATTCCAAACAGCCCTAAACGTTCAAAATAGCGAATTAATAAATGCTCGTTATAAATTTATTCTCAAGATGTGAGAACACATTCAACTCCTAATAGCCTACTTGTTTTAATACAAATAATGGCCTACAACTTTATTAATTTACTTAAAGGCAACTAACAATCGCTCTCATACTAATTCTGTCACGCACTCATACATACATAACATACTCACTAACATCATTTATACTATAGACCAAAAACGCACGCTCTGTCTTTCTCACGTAAGTACATACTGATTGACAACGAAGGAATGTATGAAATTCATTTCTCGCCCCTAAATCCGTTCGGACTAGAAAATCTTTAGTACATCTAACGCACTCACTCTCGCTCATCTCTCTCTCTATCTCTCTCAAATCTATTCCTTTATTACATTGATTTATACGGTAATTGTTTCAATCCTTTTCAAATAATAGAGTATAATAACTGTACATAGTACAAAACAGAAGCCGTCTACCGCGTTACTTTTAGATAATTTAGTAAAGGACTACCTAAGAATGAAGTACGTATAAACGGTAATTAATAACCGTATTAAATGTGACGCGGCTGAAATTTCATAAAAAGTAATTTAAAATTCCATATTTAAAACTTATGATGTTCCGCTCTGAGGATCGAACCCGGGACCGTCGGTTGACTCCGCGGTAAAGTCGAACGTTCGCTAGACTAGCAACTTTAACTTATTTAACGCGCGGCGAAATATGCTACCACTATTAGATCGGTCGTATTTCATAAAATTCTCCGAAACCAAAACTCTTCACGAATTCCGTATTATTTTACAGATTTAATGATTATTTAGTGGATATATAACGATATATGAATATATTAATCTACGCCTAAATTCCTACAATACTTGATGAGTCGATTTTTGTTTATTTAAAAGATAACCTAAGCGAACTACTTTTGGGCCTACCCCTTTCTTTATCCCAATAGACGAAGCCTAAGCATATCCTTGTGCAAATAAATTCCCCGTTTACTGTGTAAGTGTGATGTAAGTGTCCCATACATAAGTCCTATGCATATCTAAATTAAAGACTAGCTAAACCTAACTTTCAGCACTGGAATAGCGACCGAGATCGCTCAACCAAGTACTAAGGTATTCCCTATCGTCTCCTGGGCCAGTCAGTGGTGGGTCTGACCAGTGTAGCCAGAAGTTGTACCTATTCCTAAGAATATCCGACATGATACTGCCTGGGGACATGCCGAATACATTGTGTGACAAGACCTCGGAACCTCGGCACTACGGGGCTTACTGTTGGGAAGCGAAGGCGAGGGCCTTGCAACCTTGCGTGGAAACACTTGACGAATCCCAGATCCTTTCGTAGTGCCTAAATTCCAAGTCAGACGATCTATGAATGTCACACAAAAATTCCAGAGAAAGATACTAGACAATTACTTAATTCCAATCGGAACAAAAGGTTAATAATGGAATATTATGTAACATCCAGCCATTTGCTGTCCGAATCAAACGGCCTAAGGTCTTCAACCTTAGTAGGACCTGAAAGCATAAGCAAGGGCAGTGTGCAATGCCTTGCCAAGGGGTCCCTGAAACAAAAACAAACAATTAGTATTATTCATCACTGTTCTAGAACACTAACATACCTGGTTTTGTACTTCACTGAATCTAACTCAAAGACCCGTTATAAAATAACCCCGATTGTTCTTCTTTCTCGTCTTCTACTGCCCCAAAGCTAAAGCTTGAGTGGAAAATCCCCAAATGTATCGAGTAGAAGCCCGGACGTCCGCCTTCGTCGACTGTTGAACAGAAAAAAGCCTCCCATCGAACCTTCCACTCCCTTATATATCGATTCCAAAAATCTGTCGATCTTTCGAGAACAAAAACAACACAGCGATCACGCCACCTTATAGGGTTCCTTCAGCGAAACATGAAACCCCTCAATCAACAAATCTTACTCGCGACGTACCCATTTGACAACCAGTCATTCCTTTAATCGGTACCTATTGAATGACATCGAAATTAGATGCAATTACTGTCCTAAAATATCTTTTAAATACAGCATAAACTACTCATCTTTTAAATTATGGATAGTGAAAGACAGCTACGGAACCCGACGGTTCGTGTCGACTCGACCTTGCCTATCAATCCACCCCACCTTAGGAGGTAGGCCTCATGCTTACTTTTTTTCTTTCTCTAAGCTTTGTGGCCACAAATTATATTCATACAGCCATACACATTGACATGATTTCTTTTGATTTCAACAAACCTATAAATATTTAAACCTATAAGTATTAAAACAAAGATAATTTTAGAACACTCAAATAATAGATAAACACATTTCAAACATGAGAGAACTGTAGAACAGTTACCATACTCCGCACATAGATGACGTTGTTAACGTGATATTGAGCGACCTCGTCAAATCGTATCTATCGAAATCTACAGATGGCGTTAGTTGCGGAACAGATCGGAAAGATTCGCCTTATGGGCACCAACTAACAAAATAATTACGAATCTCTCGCAACTCGTCAGTGATCGATCAGTTTTGAACAAAGCCGTTTAATTATAACTTGATCCTATAATCTATTTAACAAAAGGTATCATCTCCCAAATTCGAAGTTCGTAATTGTGGAATATTTTTCGCGTGAAATAATTTGGCCTAGGGGTCAAACTGTTACATGACGCTGCTAACGTAATATTGTGAAACTTCGTCATAAATTCTACAGGTGGCGTTGGTTTCAATTTAGAAAGATTCGCTCTCGATGGACTCCAATTAACAAAATATTTACGAATAATATCATTTCGAAACTCTAGCAGCACTGGCGATCAGTTTTGAACGAAGCCGTTTAATTTTAACTTAATCCTATAATCTATTTAAGAAAAGGTATCGACTTCCGAACTCGAAGTACATATTTGTGGGATATTTTTCGCGTGAAATATTTTGGCCTAAGGGTCAGACTGTTACAATCGCCCCTGAATTTTTATGAACATTAAAAGCGAATAAAAATTCGTCTAAGTACTATTTATCTAAATATTTTCTAAAGTAACCAAAATGTTTCAAGGTATAATTTTAATCAATTGTTTATCCGACTTCAATCAACCGTTTATTTTTCTATAAAATTATCATAAATATTTAACTGTGTTTGATTTAGTTTGCTAATAACAATTTTTTTAATACCAAGGCACTACTTTTAAGTCACTTAATGCCCTAATAGTAAGCTGTGTAGTCTAAAGCTTTAGTTATTTTGAATGAACATGAATCTACACTTAAATGTGTTAAGTATGACGAACTGCAGTACAGATAACGTTAAACAGACACGTTGCGGTTGAGTTGACTGGTAGGTAAAACCATTCCAGCTCCAGATCTTCCACTACATTTTGCGCAACAAGCAAAACAAAAACAAATAATGCATTTTTAAAGATCGTAGGGAGCGTGCGTTAACTATAGGGGCAGCACAATAGCTTACACAAGAGACACCGTGCGGATAAAAAGAAACCTCCCAGACCTGTCTAGATTTGCATCTGTAAACTTATTAAAATTTATTATAATGAAGTTTTATTACCTATATGTGAAAAATGTTTCTACCTAATAATGTTAAAAATGATACAATATGGATTTCAGTCAAACAACAATAAACAGCAGCATAGCCTAATTACATAGAGGTCAAAGACTTTTCAATTCTGGGCATGTCTAAAAAGTTCAGGATCATAAATTTTTTTAAATGTTCAGATAATGGTACCTAAAGTATTGTTTAATAAGTACCTATTTAAATTACCTTTAAAGACACATTCGAATCGCACACAAAACTGCAATCCACCCGTGAATCATGAGTGTAAGTAGTATTCTTCACCGCTTTATGCTTTGTTCACCGATTGCTGACAATTCTATGTCTTGCGACTTTCGTTAGTTTCAATATTTTGGGCAAACTAGGGGACAAGAAAAAGACTACAACGCGAGAACTAGCTGCAAAAGTGATTAGAGGTTTCACCTTACTCATTACTTAAACAAAATTAAATCACTGAGAATATTTTGTAATTTGTAACAGACAGCAAGCAAAGTAAAGACTAGCCAACGCCACGAAAAGTAAATAAAATACGTGAAATACCTATGATGCGCGTGCACCTAAGTTTCGTTTAAATGGTGAGTTTTATACTACAAACTTTGGTATTTCTACAAACATGTGACCACATATAACATTAAACATATTTGTGCATTAACCAATCATTTCTAAATGCTTTTAAATTATGCAGATTTTCTGTGTTTATAATTTGTTTCGATTTTCACGTAGCCATGATATAAGAGACTATTCATTGGAAATTAATAGAATTTTACACCATCAGATTTAAACAATTTAAACAGATTTTAATTTAGTTGGAACATCCATAAATGCACCAATAATTTATTTGTCTAAACAATTTATAAAACTTATTACGTGAAGTGTCAATCTCAAATTTTTATAAGATAAAAGTTTCGGATTAGTGCCACTAATTGGCAGCTCCTTCACCTCGCATTTTGCCTGTATATAAAAGTTATCTCCAATTTTACGATTATATATATTCTTAAGTCATGGCAAGCGTCAATAGCGCGATATAAAATACCAGTAGCGCCATCTCTCGTATACGTTAAGTAACTCCGGCCCCCATACAATCACTATACCTATACGTAAAAATTTCCATTGATGGTATTTCTTTATTTATGTTTGGATATTTATTTATATTGTTACTCTCGCCTAACAGACAACAGGAAAATGGGCCAATAATGGAAATAAAGTGTTCACCGGTACTTCTATACATACTTAGTACACAACACAATAACTAACAACGCAACGCAGTAACTATCAAACCACGCAACGGACCCCAACGCGGTCCCCAACAACAGACAGTGCGACTCAAGAGGAAAGTCTATAAGGTAGGACTATTCTGCGAACCTTAAAAAGTATATTACGATCGCTAAGATTCTTATTAATTGAGAACTGATCATACGAATGATTTTTTGAACTATCCAGAAATACTCGGAACTCACAAGCGCGAGGAACCGTATAATACCTAAAAAGCATATATGCTTAAGACAAACCTCCTACCTAAATATAAGGAACGAATGAATTGCTAACCCTATGAATGCTGTCGGTCACCTTAGGAATTTTAAGACGTTAATGACAACTTTTGGCGTCACAATATTACGTGTTTTTCAAATACCTAAGTGTTCAAAAGTCAACTTGTATATAGTTTAATTAGTACCAACTTCATTCCATCACAATCATACATGTACACATTCTCTAATGATAAGTAAGAAGAGTGAATCCTGTAAACGTTTACGATTGACCGTCTCTAATATGAGCTATTTTCCTTATCCTTTAAAAGAATGTACAACCTAGTTCCTGTAATTGAGATCGATAAAGTAAATAATGGGTAAATTTTGATGACGTTTTCGTTGTACTAGGTTTAATTAAGTTAAAAACTAACTTTACTCGGTCACCTGTCCAGGAAAATTATTTCACAGGGTTGCGATCTACGGCTTCTCTAAACCAAATAACTATGATGGCCACTCATAGCAATTTATACGAAAAACCGTTTCACACGTTTTCCCTCTAAAACAATTCAACTGTTATCGGGCCTAAAAACGACAATTGCGCAACATCCTAAACGACTTATTGATTTGTCCGAAATGCTGTAAATATATTATCATTACTCTGACAGAAATACAAAATAATGTCAATATAGAAGATTTACAAATATTTTGCTCATAATTTTAGGAATAACCTGTTTAATACTTCCACTCTCTCCATTTCACGAACAACAAATTGTGCTCTCTTGAAGAAAGCCACTAACCTCGTGTAAATTACAAGTTTTTTATGGTATAAATATCGTCACAGTTGACGATTATATTTGTGATGATGATGACAAAACAGATGATGATATAGCAGTGGTAATATCCTGGTCACGCTTACCAATATTGTAACGTTCGCCCTCTCAGCAAAACAGACTCTCTTATACTTTCACACACACGCTCATTCACACTGAAACTTAAGCTATAAAACTACCATTTCTAAACCGTAAGACTATAGAATCTATTATCGACGTTTTAAACTAAATAAGGCCTTTTGTGATCGTCTATGGAACTCTACGTTGTGATGTTAGTAACCCCGATGCTTTTAGAGTGGAGAAGTATAAACAGGTATGAAATTATATAATTAAATAAATACAAGAGATAATTAGACTAGAGATTAATTTGCCAAGAGTTTTATAGCTAAATTTGAGATCTAATTCATATATTAGGTCTAAGGGAAACAAACAGATATAACGTCTAAGGGAAAACAAACAGATATTATGTTCAAGGGAAACAAACAGATATTATGTCCAAGGGAAACAAACAGGGCCCCCCTCATTAGAGGAGGGGTAAGCTGCTCCAAAGCCAGATAACTGACTCCAGCATGAACTTCGCTACTCGTAGCCCATGCTTCACTCCGCAGCTTACTATATGAGTCAACCAGAGACATCCTCATCCTACCCTGATATTTTATTTAAGAGATGGCACAAGATTCTAGGTCTTTGTCAAGTCAATTAGTATTTCATAATATATAATGTAAGAGGGCACAACAACAACAACCAATGCCTGTGGATCATATCCATATAATAATTGTAGGTGTGATTAATTCAATAAAGCATGTAGCTTACTCCAGGTCTCTCCACATCTTCTTGTTGTAGAAACGTATATCATGTACCAGAGCTTACTCATGAGCATAATGACAAGTCTTAGGATACACCACAGGTTGAGTCAATCGCGTATGCAGGGTCCAATAGACTCGACGATGTAGATTTGGATACCCCATAAGCATACAAAGGCGGACTACAACAGTGTTCCTTCGACAACAATAAAGGGCCCGAATTCAGCAGCACAGATATAGTATAGGTAGAATAGTATAGAATCGGCAGTTAGCCCTGGAGAGAGTGCTCCATACACAAATGCAGATTATGCATAATAAAGTTTTCAGTTTGTAATATTTCTTCAAAATCCAGTGATGGATAAGTTCCAGAGAACCATGGTGTTGTTCCAAATGGCTAAAGCCACAATCTTTTAGTAATAATTAAAGGGAAAGAGATAGAGTCCCATAGGTCAGTCCGTAAGGTAGTGCAGGTATATTTTAGGCTACCACCGCTCCGGAAATGGAACCTACATGTGAGGAACGAAGCGACCAGCTTCTCACACAGCCAAACATCTCACGGGTACAAAACTCAATCCTTGATATAATATAACAATAACTGGCGAACAGGATCATGATTTCAATTGGTAGTCCCAAATGTATTTGATGTATCACATCAAGTTCTTCATATAAATCTCCCAAGTAAGTAAGTTGTACAAATTATAGATATATTCAGTATCGATAAATAGCTCAAGGCTAATTTAAATAAGTTATATAAACAATTAATATTGTAATAAACAACTGGTGATTGAGGCCTGTAACTTCAGGTACTCTCAATAAATATTTCAAATGCTGGACTCCAATTGGTATAGAAAAGTAGCTCCAAAGTTTGTTTCTAGTTATAGAATATTATTGGTGTTACAACTGTATCAGGGGTCTGTATACTGTTGAACCATCTAGTTATGAAAGTAAATAACAATGAACTTTATTCATTGATCCTAAGCAATTCCAACGTACAGATTTGGTCGTATTAAAGTTGTCCCACCGGCACACCACTAAGTACTAGAAAAGTCTTGCAAAGACCATGGGATTCAGACAGACTAACTGCTATCTCGTTATATTGGAAGCGAGCTTCCTCAACATCAAAACAAACAAACATTAACATCGCTGTTTTCGCTATGTGCAATAAATTTGGATTGACAGACTGCTATCCGGACATCTTAAGACCGAAGTCCCTCAATATCACGATAACAGCGGTACACCCAAAAGTTTGTCTATGCGGACTCCAGCTTTGCCAATACATTTTAGAACCTTTTCGCAACATGCATTAGATTTAGACTGGTCAGCTGCTATCCAGATGTCTCAAGACCGCAATCTATTAACATCGCGATAACACCAACTCGCCCAAAAATTGACTTGCGCGGACTAAGCTCTAAGATGATTTAGGAGAGAAAAGACTGATTTTAGGACGTTTTCGCAACATACCTTAGATTCAGATAGGTTAGCTGCTATAATGATATCTCAAGACCGCAATCTCTCCACATCACCATAACACCAACTCACCCATAAATGGATTGCGCGGACTAAGCCCTAAAATACTGGTATTCCAACAGGACCCCAATCATAAAACCCGATCTGTCACGTATGCTACCCGAAAGAAGGATACTAAATATTTTTATATCAAAATCATGTTCCATGCCATCTCTTATAAATATCATAAAGTAATATTTATACATTAAGGTTACAAATAAAATAATTTAAGGATTTAAAATCCAAATTACAATGCTCAATGAAGTCATCCCACTTCTAAAGTATTTCATTCCAAACAGCCCTAAACGTTCAAAATAGCGAATTAATAAATGCTCGTTATAAATTTATTCTCAAGATGTGAGAACACATTCAACTCCTAATAGCCTACTTGTTTTAATACAAATAATGGCCTACAACTTTATTAATTTACTTAAAGGCAACTAACAATCGCTCTCATACTAATTCTGTCACGCACTCATACATACATAACATACTCACTAACATCATTTATACTATAGACCAAAAACGCACGCTCTGTCTTTCTCACGTAAGTACATACTGATTGACAACGAAGGAATGTATGAAATTCATTTCTCGCCCCTAAATCCGTTCGGACTAGAAAATCTTTAGTACATCTAACGCACTCACTCTCGCTCATCTCTCTCTCTATCTCTCTCAAATCTATTCCTTTATTACATTGATTTATACGGTAATTGTTTCAATCCTTTTCAAATAATAGAGTATAATAACTGTACATAGTACAAAACAGAAGCCGTCTACCGCGTTACTTTTAGATAATTTAGTAAAGGACTACCTAAGAATGAAGTACGTATAAACGGTAATTAATAACCGTATTAAATGTGACGCGGCTGAAATTTCATAAAAAGTAATTTAAAATTCCATATTTAAAACTTATGATGTTCCGCTCTGAGGATCGAACCCGGGACCGTCGGTTGACTCCGCGGTAAAGTCGAACGTTCGCTAGACTAGCAACTTTAACTTATTTAACGCGCGGCGAAATATGCTACCACTATTAGATCGGTCGTATTTCATAAAATTCTCCGAAACCAAAACTCTTCACGAATTCCGTATTATTTTACAGATTTAATGATTATTTAGTGGATATATAACGATATATGAATATATTAATCTACGCCTAAATTCCTACAATACTTGATGAGTCGATTTTTGTTTATTTAAAAGATAACCTAAGCGAACTACTTTTGGGCCTACCCCTTTCTTTATCCCAATAGACGAAGCCTAAGCATATCCTTGTGCAAATAAATTCCCCGTTTACTGTGTAAGTGTGATGTAAGTGTCCCATACATAAGTCCTATGCATATCTAAATTAAAGACTAGCTAAACCTAACTTTCAGCACTGGAATAGCGACCGAGATCGCTCAACCAAGTACTAAGGTATTCCCTATCGTCTCCTGGGCCAGTCAGTGGTGGGTCTGACCAGTGTAGCCAGAAGTTGTACCTATTCCTAAGAATATCCGACATGATACTGCCTGGGGACATGCCGAATACATTGTGTGACAAGACCTCGGAACCTCGGCACTACGGGGCTTACTGTTGGGAAGCGAAGGCGAGGGCCTTGCAACCTTGCGTGGAAACACTTGACGAATCCCAGATCCTTTCGTAGTGCCTAAATTCCAAGTCAGACGATCTATGAATGTCACACAAAAATTCCAGAGAAAGATACTAGACAATTACTTAATTCCAATCGGAACAAAAGGTTAATAATGGAATATTATGTAACATCCAGCCATTTGCTGTCCGAATCAAACGGCCTAAGGTCTTCAACCTTAGTAGGACCTGAAAGCATAAGCAAGGGCAGTGTGCAATGCCTTGCCAAGGGGTCCCTGAAACAAAAACAAACAATTAGTATTATTCATCACTGTTCTAGAACACTAACATACCTGGTTTTGTACTTCACTGAATCTAACTCAAAGACCCGTTATAAAATAACCCCGATTGTTCTTCTTTCTCGTCTTCTACTGCCCCAAAGCTAAAGCTTGAGTGGAAAATCCCCAAATGTATCGAGTAGAAGCCCGGACGTCCGCCTTCGTCGACTGTTGAACAGAAAAAAGCCTCCCATCGAACCTTCCACTCCCTTATATATCGATTCCAAAAATCTGTCGATCTTTCGAGAACAAAAACAACACAGCGATCACGCCACCTTATAGGGTTCCTTCAGCGAAACATGAAACCCCTCAATCAACAAATCTTACTCGCGACGTACCCATTTGACAACCAGTCATTCCTTTAATCGGTACCTATTGAATGACATCGAAATTAGATGCAATTACTGTCCTAAAATATCTTTTAAATACAGCATAAACTACTCATCTTTTAAATTATGGATAGTGAAAGACAGCTACGGAACCCGACGGTTCGTGTCGACTCGACCTTGCCTATCAATCCACCCCACCTTAGGAGGTAGGCCTCATGCTTACTTTTTTTCTTTCTCTAAGCTTTGTGGCCACAAATTATATTCATACAGCCATACACATTGACATGATTTCTTTTGATTTCAACAAACCTATAAATATTTAAACCTATAAGTATTAAAACAAAGATAATTTTAGAACACTCAAATAATAGATAAACACATTTCAAACATGAGAGAACTGTAGAACAGTTACCATACTCCGCACATAGATGACGTTGTTAACGTGATATTGAGCGACCTCGTCAAATCGTATCTATCGAAATCTACAGATGGCGTTAGTTGCGGAACAGATCGGAAAGATTCGCCTTATGGGCACCAACTAACAAAATAATTACGAATCTCTCGCAACTCGTCAGTGATCGATCAGTTTTGAACAAAGCCGTTTAATTATAACTTGATCCTATAATCTATTTAACAAAAGGTATCATCTCCCAAATTCGAAGTTCGTAATTGTGGAATATTTTTCGCGTGAAATAATTTGGCCTAGGGGTCAAACTGTTACATGACGCTGCTAACGTAATATTGTGAAACTTCGTCATAAATTCTACAGGTGGCGTTGGTTTCAATTTAGAAAGATTCGCTCTCGATGGACTCCAATTAACAAAATATTTACGAATAATATCATTTCGAAACTCTAGCAGCACTGGCGATCAGTTTTGAACGAAGCCGTTTAATTTTAACTTAATCCTATAATCTATTTAAGAAAAGGTATCGACTTCCGAACTCGAAGTACATATTTGTGGGATATTTTTCGCGTGAAATATTTTGGCCTAAGGGTCAGACTGTTACAGTAGCCAGCGAAATTACAGGCATGAGACATTTCATCTTAGTCCTCACAGTGACAGTGCACCTGCTTTTGTTACCTGCAACCTGAATCTATGAATTGTAGATGGTATGGGTGACAGTTACCACTTACCATCAGGTGGGCTGCCTGCTCGTTTGTCACTGAATAGCATAAAAAAATAGTTCCATAAATTCCAGTATTATTCCCTAACTCTTAATCGTTAAGGATGTATGTGGCTTCATCATCAGGACAGTAGCATCAGATGATGACACCCTAAATCGAGCACCTGAGTAAGACATGACAACCTAAGTGGCACACCATACGTACCTACAATTTTCGAGGATTGCTCTCGATTTCCATAACCATCTTGACCTGATGAAAATGGCCCCATTTTTCAAACAAAACAACCAAATTTCATATCAGCCCACAATTTGCGGAGAAATCGATGAACATACACAAAAAAATCATAATAATGGACTTGAATAAATTCATCTATATCTATATGTACAGTCTTAAACAAAGTCGTTATCCGCCGTATGTCCCTATGTACTACCCTACCCCTACCCCTACTCCAACCCTACCCTACCCTACTCCTACCCTACACCTACGTAAGGGACGACGCCACGTGAAAGAATTCGCTCCGGGTCCATTAGTCTTTCCATAAAACATGCTCTTGCTCTACCAGCAAATCCTACACGCTCGCGTAAGCCTACATTATAGGGTTAAATATAGCAATCTCAGGCAGGTCGTATTAAGTTTCAATTATTTCGTTTAATCGCTTAATCTGAGGTCGGCGTTTACGACGGACCGCGCCGGACGGTTTGACCTGATTCTGTCAGTCAGTCACTGTTTATTGCGTCATGATATTGATGGTCGAGTATTAACTTTTGGTTTATGGAAAGCGGCTTGCGTTTTGCTGCTTACCATCAGGCTGAACGTAAGCTAGTTTGACTTCTTAGCGGTATAAAAAAAGCTTATGTACTGTGTGTGCTCTGGTGGATCTTAGGGCAGGTCGGGCTCTTGGATAGGAAATAATAATAATAATAATAAATAATAAATATTCGTGGACAAATGCACACAGCGCCATCTAGCCCCAAACTAAGCAAAGCTTGTACTATGGGTGCTAGATAACTGATATACTACTTAAATACTTTTAAATACATACTTATTATACATAGAACACCCAGACCCATAACAGAAATTAAAATTCATCATTTCAATTTCTGCCCGGCCGGGAATCGAACCCGGGACCTCTTGCGTGGCAGACCGGCATGTTGACCATTGAACCACTCAGGTCGTCAGGAAAGCTTTTATGATGGTGGTTCCGACAGTGTAGCTTGGGCTTTTGGAGGTTAAGCAGCTTGTGTCGTTTGGTGTAGGCTTTATGGTTGGTCCAGCCAGTATTCGGGTAGGTTTTGGTTACGTTAGGTTAGGATAGTAGGTTGAGCAGGTTAGGTCGTTAGGTTTAGGCTTTATTTTGGTTAAGGCAAGCCAGTATTCGGGTAGGTTTAGGTAGGAGGTAGGTATAAGCTGGGTCCACTTGCTGGGACTGTTTATTGCGGACAGTCACTGTGTACTTTGCTTTGCTCGAGTTTGCTGCTTACCATCAGGCAGGCCGTAAGCTTGTTTGACGTCTTAGTGGTGTAAAAACACCTATGTACTGTAGCTTGTGTGCTCTGGTAGACCTTAGGGCAGGTCGGTATAGGATACCGTAAGCTTGTTTGCCAACTTAGTGGTATAAAAAAACTTATGCACTGTGTGTGCTCTGGCAGATCGTAGGTAAGATCTGGTTCTAGGGTAGGCTTTTGGGATGGGTTGTCGTTCCGACAGCGTGGCTGGGGCTTTGGGAGGTTAAGCAGGTGCTGTAGCGTGTGGGCTCTGTCAGACCCGTCGGGCTCTAGGTCGGGTTCTCGGATGGGTTATCGTTCCAATAGTGTAGCTTGGGTTTTGGAAGGTTAAGCAGGTTGGTTCGTTAGGTTGTAACGTAACAGACTGCTAGCAGTGGGTCAGGTTCAGTTGTAAAATAAGGAATGCTCTGTTAGAGGTCAGTAGCAAGCTTATTTTTATGAGAGATTTATTGGAGGTCGGTAGCCGACCCCTTGAGCAAAGAAAACAAAAGAATCAGGGTAGTGGGTATAGTATTCAGTCCATCTGTAATCTATCTACAATAAGGAATTTTATCAAAATAATATACAAAAGCACAACAGTTATAAAAAAAGAGTTTGTCCACATAACCTTCTGTCCGGGCGGGAACACTTATTTCACTTTTCAACGCAGACCGAAAGTACCGGTTTGCGAACTGGTTAAGCGACTACGTCAGCTTGGGATTTTTATAGGAGTAGGTTCATGCGACTAGGTGCATATTCTTAGAACTGGGTCTTCGGAGATAGAATTGATGCATCGTAGCATATACTTTAGATTTATACTGCACACATAATAATTTTCTCGACTTAATTTCTTATAGTAACATCACGTTACAAACTATTCACCTCCATGGCCAAAGGCTGGGAAAACTCTGACCAAATCCCTCTCTGTCTTCTCTATTGAAGGCTCGGGTCCTTGTTTAAACACCTTCTAGAACCATTTGGCACAAAAGAAGATAATGTCTTGTTAGCCAGTAGTCATAGTCAACCAGCCAGTTCCCGAAATGGTCCATATTAATTTTCGGACGGTCTGGTGTTCGACGGCCAAGAATATAATTCATGCCGACCTGATGAGGAATTGGATCCAGCAGTTATCTAGAATAAGAGAGGCACAAAAAAGATTAAAATCTCCTTTGACTATTAAAAATTTCCCACTTGACATCAAATGACATGACAAGAGTAAAATAACAAAAAAGGACCCGCTCCAAATAAAAATGCGGGTTTATGTGTATAATTCGTATTGGAAACTATATATAAATCAAACCCAACTGAAGGAAAAAAACCATCTTAGGCATTGGGGCTCGTCCGGATCCATAATATTTAAAAAACAAGAAGTTGCGAAGGTAAGAATTCAGACACACGCCATTGCCCCCTGCTTTTCATTCGGAAACCATCATTACTTTTATCATTTGGGTGTCTATATATCAAAAGGACATTCCCCAGAATCTATTAGAATCAAAACATTAGTAGAACGTAGTAATCAACATAGTCTGATATACAGAATAAACTTAATTTTCCAGGGAGGAATGATGGGCAATCAGAGCCTGAAGGGCCAAATCCAGAGATACCCATAAAAACTAATAAATATAACAAATTGAAAATAAAAAGCATCAACATGCTACACAAAAATGTGTCAAGGCAAAACCCTATTTACTATTATATTGAATTTAAATTATATTTAAATTAAACACATTAGTAAAAACGTAGTTACATCAAATACAGAATTAACATATTTTCTAGGAAATAATCATTGACAATCAGAGCCTGAAGGGCGAGATCCAAAGATGCCCATAATAAACTAATAAAGGTGGAAAAATTAAGAATAAAAGTGTCAACGTGTTGAAAACAACGTTTAAACAGGAGTCCTCATAACCGTAAGTATTACATAAGGCAAAGTAAGATCCTACATATTACCCCAAAAACCCGGAAAAAAAAAAATTTGAACCTATAAAGAAATTTTTTTTTTGTAACTTAAAACAATGGCTTATTTAAGGAGTTGTCAGCCGCTCCCAGTAATTCCTACATCACTTTGAGTGATAAGAGATTACCCAAACCCTTTAGAGGGGTAAAGTAAACAAGAACACCCTAACCCTTTAGAGGGGTTAGAGTATAGTAAAAGAACCCTAACCTTTTAGAGGGGTTAGAGTATAGTATAAGAACCCTAACCTTTTAGAGGGGTTAGAGTATAGTAAAAGAACCCTAACCTTTTAGAGAGGTTAAAGTATAGAGACAACCCTAACCTTTTAGAGGGGTTAAAGCATAGAGACAAACCTAACCTTTTAGAGAGGTTAAAGTATAGAGACAACCCTAACCCTTTAGAGGGGTTAAAGTATAGAGACAACCCTAACCCTTTAGAGGGGTTAAAGTATAGGAACAACCCTAACCCTTTAGAGGGGTTAAAGTGTAGAGGGAGTTAAATAAATATGGGTAATATGTAGAAAATTCTTAGTTACAAACAAAGTAAAAAAACATTAAAGTGGGAACAACCCTTATAAAAAGAAAAAATCTAAATTTTTTAAATATTTGCAGAAATAAAAGAAAACAAGAAGAAAAGAAAAGACAAGACCGATAAGGAAGTGTTCAGTAATTGTAAGAATTTGTTTGTTAGTTAATCAGAAGAAAAAATAATAATTTGTAACAGTCTTCCTACAATAAGAATGATATTGGAATATGAAGTTCAAGTAAAATAAAATTCGTAACATGTTTATATTATTATCCCTAACATTCCAACATAATAGTTAAAAGTTATTTATTTTTAATGAGAAAATAATAAAGTTTTATTATTAATAAATAGAAACATGGCTCGGTCACAACCGTGCGCTCAAATCTAAGGAAGTAGGAAATCTTCGATCATTTAAAATAAGTAAAACTTTTCCGACTTAAAAATATTTTGAATAAACATAAAATAAATACGTTAGGATAAATATAAATAAGAATAAATAAAAAGGGTGACTCAAAGATTCGAATGTTCTGTGTAATCAATAAATACGTTATAATATATATCTGTGAAATACACGATGACCGCAAATGGGATTCAACTAGTTGATCTCTTTTACGGGCGCTCGTAGCATACACAACGAGAAGAATGTACAACTGGATAAGCGGTACCTTACACGGGATTGTAGAGTCACCAACCGCTCTAAGAGGTGCAGCGAAGGGCTTATTTTAAGTGTTGCAAACCGCACCAGGTGTAGGCTTTTTTATACCGGACGGCCCTACTCATCACGAAAACAAAATTAAAGAAATAATATTTGAAAGAACAGGCGGTACCTAACACGGGATTGTAGGGTCACCAATCGCTCTAAGAGATACAGCGAAGGGCTTATTTTAAGTGTTGCAAACCGCACTCGGTGTAGGCTTTTTTATACCGGACGGGGCCCTACCCATCATGAAAACAAAATCAAAGTAATAAATATTAGAGGGAACAAGCGGTACCTAACACGGAATGGTAGAGTCACCAACCGCTCTAAAAGGTGCAGCTAAGGGCTTATTTTAAGTGTAGCAAACCGCACCCGGTGTAGGCTTTTTATACCGGACGGCCCTACTCGTCCCGAAAACAAAATTAAAGAAATAAATATTTGGGGAATCAAGCGGTACCTAACACGGGATTGTAGAGTCACCAACCGCTCTAAGAAGATGCATCTAAGGCTTATTTAAAGTGTCGCGAACCGCACTCGGTGTAGGCTTCTTTATACCGGACGGCCCTACCCATAACCCAGAAAAAATAAACCAAAAATATAATATAGGATAGAAGATATATATAGCATATTAATAAACATATTCTAAAGTCGGCAAAGAAAACTATATCATACAATAATAAAATGAAAGAAATAAACCGATATAAGAGAGCCCACGAGTAGAACTACGTAATTAAAACTTTATCACGAGTTTAAGTAGAAGTTAAAAGTACGTGCCATTATTATTTTTAAAAAGCCAAATACTAGAGCCAAAATACAGAAATACTGTCTATCTAATTTACAGACGTGTGCTTGTCTTCTTTTAGAATTTAGAGAAAGGGAGCAACCATCATAGTCTAGGCGCTCGAATCTATAAAATAAGTGATTTAGGTAGGTTCTAATTTTATTTGAGGTAACCGAGGTAAACCTCTTTTGGAGAGAGTTAAGTCTCTCTTCTACATAGAGTAAAACTGACTCTATCTGAGCAACATCCTCATCTAGAGGCAAAGTTGACTCAATTACATCAGCCGAAAAAGTCTTAGAAATGAGAAGAATTTGTTTTTAAAGTCCAAATAAATCTAAAGCGGGCGTTTCTAAACGTATTCTCTTATAAACGTATAAACGTTATTGTTTAAGAGTATGAAGTTAATAGGACGAGCCATGATTATTTATTCAAATGCCAAATATCAGTGCCAAAATACAGAAATACTTTCTATCTAATTTAGAGACTGTGCTTGTCTTGTTTTAGAATTTAGAGAAATATATAGTTAGATATATAGTAGTTATGTTAGCACCGCCAGAGGGTTGCCCTGGGACCGATGCCAACGTAGTATAGTTGTGCGTATAATGTTATGATGTTTAGCACCGCCAGAGGGTAGCCCTGGGACCGATGCATTGTAAGTGTAATGTTATGTAAGCCAGCACCGCCAGAGTGTAGCCCTGGAACCGATGCCAACTTAGTATAGATGTAAGTATAATTTTATGTTGGTTAGCACCGCCAGAGGGTAGCCCTGGGACCGATGCCAACGTAAGTAGAATGTTATGTAATAAGAGTGTTGAGTATGAATATTAATATATATATTTAAAGATTTTATTTACGCATTTACGCAAAATAATTCATAGTGAACTAATATATTACTAGTAAGTGTAATGTTATGTAAGCTAGCACCGCCAGAGTGTAGCCCTGGAACCGATGCCAACGTAGTATAGTTGTGCGTATAATGTTATGATGTTTAGCACCGCCAGAGGGTAGCCCTGGGACCGATGCATTGTAAGTGTAATGTTATGTAAGCTAGCACCGCCAGAGTGTAGCCCTGGAACCGATGCCAACTTAGTATAGATGTAAGTATAATGTTATGTTGGTTAGCACCGCCAGAGGGTAGCCCTGGGACCGATGCCAACGTAAGTAGAATGTTATGTAATAAGAGTGTTGAGTATGAATATTAATATATATATTTATAGATTTTATTTACGCATTTACGCAAAATAATTCATAGTGAACTAATATATTACTAGTATAACTATTTACTTCTGGACTGAAAGACCACGGATGAAGGCGCCAAACTGTAACGTAACAGACTGCTAGCAGTGGGTCAGGTTCAGTTGTAAAATAAGGAATGCTCTGTTAGAGGTCAGTAGCAAGCTTATTTTTATGAGAGATTAATTGGAGGTCGGTAGCCGACCCCTTGAGCAAAGAAAACAAAAGAATCAGGGTAGTGGGTATAGTATTCAGTCCATCTGTAATCTATCTACAACAAGGAATTTTATCTAAATAATATACAAAAGCACAACAGTTATAAAAAAAGAGTTTGTCCACATAACCTTCTGTCCGGGTGGGAACACTTATTTCACTTTTCAACGCAGACCGAAAGTACCGGTTTGCGAACTGGTTAAGCGACTACGTCAGCTTGGGATTTTTATAGGAGTAGGTTCATGCGACTAGGTGCATATTCTTAGAACTGGGTCTTCGGAGATAGAATTGATGCATCGTAGCATATACTTTAGATTTATACTGCACACATAATAATTTTTTCGACTTAATTTCTCATAGTAACATCACGTAACAAACTATTCACCTCCATGGCCGAAGGCTGGGAAAACTCTGACCAAATCCCTCTCTGTCTTCTCTATTGAAGGCTCGGGTCCTTGTTTAAACACCTTCTAGAACCATTTGGCACAAAAGAAGATAATGTCTTGTTAGCCAGTAGTCATAGTCAACCAGCCAGTTCCCGAAATGGTCCATATTAATTTTCGGACGGTCTGGTGTTCGACGGCCAAGAATATAATTCATGCCGACCTGATGAGGAATTGGATCCAGCAGTTATCTAGAATAAGAGAGGCACAAAAAAGATTAAAATCTCCTTTGACTATTAAAAATTTCCCACTTGACATCAAATGACATGACAAGAGTAAAATAAAAAAAAAGGACCCGCTCCAAATAAAAATGCGGGTTTATGTGTATAATTCGTATTGGAAACTATATATAAATCAAACCCAACTGAAGGAAAAAAAGCTTCTTAGGCATTGGGGCCCGTCCGGATCCATAATATTTAAAAAACAAGAAGTTACGAAGGTAAGAATCCAGACACACGCCATTGCCCCCTGCTTTTCATTCGGAAACCATCATTACTTTTATCATTTGGGTGTCTATATATCAAAAGGACATTCCCCAGAATCTATTAGAATCAAAACATTAGTAGAACGTAGTAATCAACATAGTCTGATATACAGAATAAACTTAATTTTCCAGGGAGGAATGATGGGCAATCAGAGCCTGAAGGGCCAAATCCAAAGATACCCATAAAAACTAATAAATATAACAAATTGAAAATAAAAAGCATCAACATGCTACACAAAAATGTGTCTAAAAGTCCTAATAACCGTAAGTACCAACACAAGTCAAGGCAAAACCCTATATACTATTATATTCAATTTAAATTAAACACATTAGTAAAACCGTAGTTACATCAAATACAGAATTAACATATTTTCCAGGAAATAATGATTGACAATCAGAGCCTGAAGGGCGAGATCCAAAGATGTCCATAATAAACTAATAAAGGTGGAAAAATTAAGAATAAAAGTGTCAACGTGTTGAAAACAACGTTTAAACAGGAGTCCTCATAACCGTAAGTATTACATAAGGCAAAGTAAGATCCTACAAGGTGTAGGCTTTATTTGGGTTTAGGCCAGCCAGTATTCGGGTAGGTTAAGGTAGGCCGTAGGTACTAGACTATTATATATCAAATACCGTGCATGTTACTGTAGCGGCAAAGAAAAATTTTGTTTAAAGAGTAATGTACTTATGCTCTTGCGCTTAACCTACAAGCCTGGTAAGAATTAATTTTTATAATGATGATGAAATTCTACATATACCTAATATTGTTTGATGTTTTGAGCGACAGGTGGGCTGTATGCTCGTCTGTCACTGAGTAGCATAAAAATATAATGTTGGCAAATAATCGTACTATAGCGTAGAGTACACACAATAGCATAAGGATCCAATTGCCTAACTGCCAAACAAAAGCACTTAAAATATTAGGAAATCGCAAATGTATCATGTTCATGTGACACAGCATCGTAGAACGACTAAAACGTTAAATTTAATGGGGTGCTATTCCGAAGAATTACCTGGCAATTATGTCTCACGATTCTCAAATATGGCATTAATAATTGGGAGTGAAAGAGTATCATTGTGGTGCTTGCCTCACGTGCTCGCGTTGAGGTCTAATCCGAGGTTAAGTTGCAACCTTAGAGATATAGCTCTATAAACTAACAGTATAGATGTCATGCTCCTTGCTTTGTCCTTGCTCCTCGGTTTTCATACGTGGATCCTGTAATTTTTCCGGGATATAAAGTACCTGGATTTCGAAGATTATACGGAACCACAACATACAAACGTATCTACTAACTTTTTTATTTATTTCTTGTTTTTTTCTAAGTTTTTTCAACGAGGCTTTAACTATGGATGGCTATGTCAGGAATGAGGTAGGCATGAACCTACCGCCTTATAAACATACAAATTTCCCTGCATATTATTAGTATAGATAGGAAGATATATTATTAGTATAGAGAGGAAGAGGAGAAACTGGGGGAGGTCTAGGTAGGTCTAATGGACTACGGTGTCCTGATAAAGAAAGATCGCTTCCAACAAGATGCACAAAAAATATTTCTTTATTGTAGCTAAACTAGCAACCCACCCCGGCTTCGCACGGTAAATAAATGCAGCATGCAACTGCGTCGAAATATCGGGCTACTCGTAAACAAAGGTACGCGGTAGAAAACCCGAATCATACTTTTAAAATGTGTGATAATGAGCACGATGATTTCAAGAATTGAACACCTGTTTCCATGATAATAGTGTAAGCTTGAAATGAATTTCGAACAAGATGTAACAATGACGTGTTTGAACTTTATGCAGCGTGAACTTCTTGTAAATTATACAGAAATTGCCTTTTAATGTCGCGTACAGGCTGCAGTGCTCATGTGTGTAATAATCATCAGGAAATATAAAGTTCGTTGTGGCTCGTATCGTAACTTTCTCGTGGATATTTTTTATTCCATTAAAGTGCCAAAAGGTTCACGCATTGTGCATGGAGTACTGCGTGCACTATAGTATCCTTTAAGTTTCCCGGGCTAGAAGAGGCTCTGATGAAAGTAGCTAATTAATTTGAATTGAAACTTCTAAAGCGATTTTTTATTATCGTACAATCAGCTGCAAAGAAGCTATCTCGGGCTGAAGAGTTGGTGACTGTAATTATAAATTATGTTTATATTATTTACATCTGACATCGTTTTTGTAGTTGACATGCTGCGAATAGAACGTAGTGTACCATTTATTTTTTATACCTACCTTGTATCTGTGAAAGTACATGTATAATGTATGTACATGCACTTTGTACAATAAAATGTTTTTGGATTGGATTCATTTCCCTGTCTGCATTATGTAGGTACTTGTACAATAATTCCGATGGCTCATCGAACAATGTAATTTGAATGTCGTAGGAAATATATTCATACTGACATTTAGTTTAGCGGTAACTGCGTTTAAAACATACAAGGGTTGCTTTGAATGTCACATTAGTCATCTCTTAATAAAGTCAATTGTAAAATTGCATATTTCGATGTTGTGTTAACTATAATGTAGAATGTTAGTGTACAACTAGTGCGCATAACTCATAAAAAGTCATGGTGGCACTGGGGATTGAACTCGGTACTTCTTCGCTTACGTGTCGGACCCATACATCTGCGTCTATTACCTTACAGACCTTATTATTACTATATATTGTAGTGTGATTATCACTCGTACCCAACTATGATTAGCTGGGTTACATACCTACCATATTTGTATAAAACCTAGTCCCCAATATAAATGATATCATTCAACGTGTCGCCCAATGACGCCGTTTTTGAACACGTTCTGAACCAGCTATATGCCTCAGCTCTTGTCTAGTTCTTGTTCAATAACTTCTGAATTTTCTTTAGTATTAGTCATAATTTGAAAAATTAATTAATGTTTTATACTAATTGCCATATCACCGAAGAACCGACAACCGCTGGGGTCAACTATATCTTGAGTGTACACCACGACGCAAGCGTAGTGAAGAACGCCCTCCAGCCAAGTGCAGTGAAGATTTGCGATAGGTTGCAGATGGAGGCTGGATGCAGCAAGCCGAGGATATTGGCGCTCATTGGGGGAAGCCCATTGGGGGATATCCCGCAGTGGACCTTTACCGAAATGTTTCCCGAATAGTACATTCTGAGCACAGTATATGTGTGATTACGTAATTTGTGAATACAGTATTGTAAGTTGTAGTAGAAGTTGTAAAGTCTAACGATAAGTCCAATTTATGTACTCGGGCTATTTTTACAGAAATAATCAAGCTATTAAATTAATTATTCACGCCATTCATTTCGGAATAAGAGGTAGGTATGTGGAATGTAGTAGAACTTTTTTACTAAATATTGGATGACACAGCAGTTAGGTAGGTAGGTATCGTTGTTATTGCTTTACAAATTATTAGTTAATTAATAACGTGTGGCATAAAAAATTCAGCCGTTTCATGCATTTTGGCAGAATTCGTTTTCAATTTTGTATGAAACACATGATTTTTTTTCGTTATCACAAGCACACGCATACGGTACCCCTTTGCTTCATCAGTTTGAGATCACCCTGTATACTTATATTATATAAAGAGAAAAGATTTTAAAAATTCTTTTAATAATAGAATGCTACATTATTACTGAGTAACATAGGCATTCATGTCCCGAGAACATTCATATTCGTATTCATATTCGTAACATTCTATCCCGAGAACATGATAGGTTCCCACGGGAAAGTTGATCCTAACTGCGAGCGGGTGAATGCCGCTGGAACGGCTAATATATAATAGACCAACAAATAGGTACCTATCTTCCGTGCTGTTGATATTTATAAACTATTGCATTTATATATATTAGTTGTACATTGGGCAGCCTTCTTAGACATTTGTAACATGGCGAAGAAAATACAAAAGAGCTTTGTACCACTTCATTAAAAACGAAGTAATATACTTAATTTACTACCAAGCCCATTTCGAAGATATGCGAAAAAAATGCGCTGATATTTTCCGGGTCAATACACCGAGCAAAAAAACAGGTTGTTGGTTTGTTCGCATAGATAAAGCAGCTGTATGTCAAGACACAATTGCTTCCGTGCTGTTGATATTTGTACATGTTTAATTATTTATGAAACCGCTGTGACAAATAAGCGGACAGTCCAGCAGATAGGTAGGTCAGGATCACTCATGAAATGTACTAAGAACAGTATGGTTTTTAGGTTTTTTTTATGTTAGACAAACAGGTAAGCGGGCCTTCTGATGAAAAGTGCAACAGGGAAGTTACCAATGCGTTAAACAATTAAAAGAAAAAAAAAACTAATTATTAAATGTTATTATAATATTTAAAATTTCTTTGTACGATTATTAATAATATTAAAAATGTATTCCCTTCAGTTTGCTTAAGAAATTGCTCGACAGCCTTTAATGTTGGGCTTGCGATATTGTAAATGAAATAGGCTAAAATAGAAATGGAATAATTAGAAAAGGTATTGTATTTAAATGGGCTAAAGGCTAAATTAGAACAAAAGGTAATTTTAAAAACATAAACTGATCAACTAACACTATTACCTGTTATACATTAGAAAGCCTTATTTAAACTATCGCGCTTATTATACCGAAATATACCTTTGAAATACCAGAAAGCCCTCTCAAAATTTTGCGGTGCCCCTACATTTTCGTTCGTCTTAAGTATTGTTAATTGTATTACCACATAGTATGCAAATAAATAAATAAAGCACAGAAACAATAACGTATAAGAACCACCAATCATCACACCACTCGCCATCGTCAGGGAATTCATCCTCAGGGAGCCTCCAAACCTCAGCGCGAGAGGTTGATGCAACTACGGAGAATACGTATTCTGGAACATCTGTTCCATGGAACATCGTGCATCATGTTCCATGCTGCAACTATGCATTCACGACGCGTTTGCGAGATTGGAACGCTCCCTAGTACCTTAGACGTACAAAAACGTCCCATGCTATGGAACCCCATATGGCATAGAGGAACTGCACTCTCATTCTTCTATCCTTTTTGTAGTATTAAGGTGGCAAACAAGCTTACGGCTTGCCTGATGGTAAGCAGTCACCGCAGCCTATGGACGTTCGCAATACCAGGGGCATCACCCACGCGTTGTCGACCCCGTAAAAACCTTTTCATCCTTTTCTTGAAGAACTCCTTATTGTACCTACACTATCTAGGGTGGTGGAATCAGCTCCTTGAGTGAAAAGGTTTTTACGAGGTTCATACCTCTGTTATTGCAAACGTACATAGGCCACTGTATCATAAGGCCGTACACTTGTTTGCCATCATAAAAAACTGCAGAATCGCAGCGTCGAGTCAGGAAGTGCAAAATTACACGGGTACCTATGAATTTTCAACACAGGTTTACAGTGCGCAAGCTGTAGTGACAGAAAATTAATAGTTTCAATAAAAATTTCAATTTAATATGCTCAAAATCAATTGTAAATTGTTAAATAGGTTCTACAACAAGCAGTTTTAAATTTCTATTGACCTCTCACTTCGATACAGTGTTGCACAAAATATAATATGCTATTTTATGGTCTTTAGTTTATGTTTCAAACAAACCTTAGATTAAACGTTATACGATTGTATTTAGAGGGCGTCAAGGTCACAATGACTGGTCACTAGTATACGCAACCTTTCTAATTTTATAGATACCTATCTATAACTTACTGTGTTATACTTACTATTGTAAGATTGTTTTAAACTAATTTAAATTATATATCCATTCATATTCATCTACATACATGTTCTATACTAGTGGACTCGGCGCGACTTCGTTCGATTACACCTGCTTTACCCCCACCAACACTTTTTTCATGTAGTAGAAGACGACGAGTTTGAGGCTAAGACCCCATTTTCTGTTATAAGATTGATCTCCAACCCTAAAGCGCTGTCCTAATTGGCAACGGTCGTGCGACCATGGTCGTATGACGGGCGGTTTTCAGGTCTCCTGTTGGGCAGGTGACGTCCGTCGTACGACCATGGTCGCACGAACGTTGTCAATTAGGACAGCGCCTAATGCGTGGGGAATATGAAAGGTGATAGGTGTAGGGTAGGGTAGGGGAAAATAGCCACGCGAACGAAGTCGCGCTGTACCCACTAGTATAAAAGAAAGTCATTTATCTGTCTATAAGAAAGTTTATATTATTGTAGGGTAGGGTATGTATGAAACCAGAGTGGCTTGATAGTAGGATTAGATATATTAGGTTATATAGTAGGATTTATAGTAGTATTAGATAAAGATAAGATTCTTGTGACGATGTTATCTAGTTCCAAAATTCAATATACAAAGTTAACATAAAAAAATTTGCCCAAAACTTATGTATTCAGCCGCTAAACGTGTAGGCGTTAGGCAAACTTGAATTTATAATATTAGGGGTTGGCCTTTGCTGTGATTTAAGATGTTTTCATGGGCGACTGGTCAACAACCGATCACACAGAACTCGTAGAAAACTTAAACGAAATAATAAAAGAAATGAACCTGTTTCTAATAAATATGATCCTATTTCGACGACTCAACTACACACGATATTCTCAATATCAACACTTAAAAGGAGTCTCCAGCAACCATAGATTTTAGGTACTTTTTGTTAACGAAATAAACAATTTTATTAAAAAAAACACGCACAGAGATTATGGAGAGGGTGTCATGCGGAAAAAGCATTTTTGGGGTTCATTTAATTTAAAGGCGATAGTCATAGCTTTCAGGCTATTAGCTCGTTTGTCTCTCTCTGACTGTACTAAAAACAATCCGTTTTACGCAAGAAATAATAAATTAACATGTTGTATACAAATGTCTTTTAAAGAACGATTCGAAACGCACTTTATAATTTATTCAAATGTCATGGTAAATGTTGAATTATGTCACGTGCACTGTCGAAAGTGGTACACCTAGTGCACGTAGGTACTTTATAAACGTTAGTTCTAATAAACGAAAATTGTTCAATTTATAATAATATTATTAAAATCTGAATATTTATAAATTCAATTTCATTGGTGGCCAATTGATATTAAAGTAATTAAAGGGTTATTTGACTCATCTAATAAATAAACTAATCGTAAATGTAATCGTCATGGAAGAGCAATTAAAATTAATATAATTACAGATAAAATAGTTAAAATTAATTCAGGATGGAAGATATGGAAGAGATTAATAGGCTGTTATTAAATCAAACAAAATCAAGTAAAATACAAATTACGCGGAAGAGTAATTCTTCTAGTTTATTTCTTATATAATTTCTAAACAAACGATTTTCTTCGATATCTAATAAAATGGGAGCAAAAGGATTTTATATGTGATGATCCAAATGTGAACATTGACATAAACAAACATCAGCACAGTCATAGACATAAATAATTTATAGATGAAGAAACAGGCAAGTGTCAGTGCACTGATCTTTGAAATTTTTTACAACTTACTGGGCCGGAATTTGACCGCCATCTCACCTCTCATAATTCAAGTTCTACCTACAAGATTACAGCTGACTTCGATAGCGCTAAAGTTACGTTAGCATATATTCTAGGCTAAACTTGTCAATTTCCTTCCGTAAACCGATGTAGGAGCCAATGAAAGGCGACTGACGATTCGGTCACATAATTGGCAAAAGCATCGTCTAAATTTCGTTATAGTGTGATATTATGCTGTGATTTAAGATGAGTATTTGTTGCGTTATGTCATTGGCGTGGTTTGATCCAAGTGGCGTTTACGTAAATATTGGCGACACAGACTCAAGGTTGCATCGATTGCGCTACTAAACATGACTCCTAGCACACAAAATCATATCCAACGAGTACATACACGCATTAAATAAACTATCGGGGTACTTAGAAATAAATAATAAGTCCAGCCGGCGTTGCTGTTACACAAGACACGGGTGGGTTTAGGGATAATCAGTTTTTTATGGTAACAAATTTAACTGTCTCACCGCGAATATTAAAGATAAAGTATAGCAATCGACATATACATGAAGTAAAGCTAAATGAAATGCGTTACCTTTATTGTCCTTGCTATTTGAACTCGATGTATAGCAGAACGAGTAGACGCGTTCGCAATTCAAATCCCACAGGAGGATGGCGGGAAAAAAATTCAAAATTAGAACGTTAACTTTTTAACAGCACTGTCCGGCGAGCGGTGGTAAGTTGCGTTCGCATTTGGCGGGTAAATGTCTCATTTGGGTGAATGGAGGCGCGTGCGTACGCGCAGGCGACCGCGCGGGTACTGACTGGCTGCCGATCGGCTGTGATCCGTCAGTTGAACCCGATTCTTGCTCTCTGGCCCGATAGTGGAGCACCAAACTTCCGATGATGTATACGTTCCGGTTGGGCTCCAATCAGCTCCAAACTGGTGGAAGAGAACCCGGAAACTGTTGCGGATCGAATATCAAGCGGTTGCGTTGCAGGGAATTTGTTAAGTACCCGCCAGTAGTGTGTCATAAAAATGAACTTGCATTCTTGTGCCGGTCACCAGTCAGCCAGTGATTGTCGTACACGGAAATAATATGATTCAGGTAGTCTGATTTTATCACGCTTTTGTGAAAGGATTTCTAGGAGCAACTAAACATTTCTATAGTATTGATATGGATAAATAAGTATTAAATAATTATTTTAATATTCGGCATTCTTTTCGGTGTCAATATTCTGTGCTTATGGTTTACGTGTTAAAACGCGAATAAATGGACAACATGATTTCATAAATCTTATGTAACAGGTAGGTATAACACCATTGGGCTTACCGTACGATCATAATTGACATTTATGCCATATACCATTAATAAAATTTATTGCTAGGTATTTTAACGGTTGTCATACGGCAATGATCTACTTGTAACCATAAGGTAAATGACAAGATTTACCTCATTGTTAACGAACAAATACCAAACTTCACTTTCTTCAAACAAAAGACATCAACGCGCACAAATGATTATTATGTTTATTTGTTGACAGATATATTTGATCTTTGTAATTTACAGTTTATGAATTTTTTGCACTAATAAAGACGAGAGGCGGCTTATGACGTGTGTCAATGTGAAAAAACCAGGATTTTATACTCTGCAGGTCCGCCAGAACGTCTTTAATGTATTATAAATGTAAAAGTAACTCTGTCTGTATGTTTCGTTTTTATGCCTTAACAGCGGGGCTATTGGCTAACTCAGTTGACAACTGTATTTGACACTAGATAATTCTACACCACGTCATCTACGTTGAAAACTGGCAATAGCGTCTACCAAATTAGAGTAGCGTCAGATTTTTTAATGTCAAATTCAGTTGTCCACTGAGATAGCACATAGGCCCTCTGGTGAACGGATTTATAAAAAATTTAGTTATGTGACACATGGGTATCGATATGCTACTTTTTATCTTTAACAACAGATCCGAGTGAAATGAACATTAATAAAGGAATATTATAATTTTTAAAGTTAGGCACATTATATTGGACTACGCCAGCGAAGTCACAAACAAGAAGTAGTTAATTCATAAACATGATATTGGTACAGTAATTGGCGACGGAATGTTTATCCATAATCCAATCTGGTCAGATTCCCTTGTTAAGGTCTAGGAGGTTAGTGGGATTCGCTCTACTGTAATTATCCGATCTGCTAAGTCCTGGATCATGGTCAAGGCGGGCCCCGGGCCATCGCGTGCGAGCGCACAGCCGGGTAATTGACACCAAGATAATTTTTTTCATCGTGTTGCTGTCTACTGTCGCCAGATGAGCACAATATCGAGTGGTGGGCAATAAAAATAATTTTCTTTGTGTTAATGTCCCGGTGGTGCTCTCGCGCGCAAGGGCCCGAGGTCCGCCTTGGCCATGATCCAGGACTTACCACATCAGATAATTACATTGGAGTGACGGCCATGTTTTTTTTACTTTGGTCTAGCCAGGCAATTGACCGCCATCTCACCTGATAGTAAGTGACAATGCCGGTAAAGGTTGATCTGACCTCTGATTGTGTGGTTGTCAATAAACATGTTAATAGAAATAAGAAGTTACAGATGTTTCTGTAAGCCTGGAGACAAATGGACGGGAATGTACCAGTAACAGCGTAGTCTGCTAAAAAGTAGAATACCGTATAATAGTTTTCGACACGCCAATACAGCGATTTGAACGGTCTCCATATGGAACTAAGTTAGGGTTGTGTTCGTGTGTATTATTTTTTGTTTCGTAGAGAAATAAATATGCAATGAAGGGCTTCAAGATTTTGTTTGACAAATTCTCACAGCGCCATTTAGCCCCAAAGTAAGCAAAGCTTATATTATGGGTGTTAGATAATTGATAAACTACTTATATTACTAGATTTATAACAGAAAAGAAAATTCATAATTTAAGTTTCTGCTCTGCCGGGAATCGAAACCACCTCTGCGCGGCAGATGCCTTGGTGGTAGAGAGGTGGCTGCGTGGAGGTGGATGACGAACTTGGGTCGTCAAAGTTCCAACTTGGTCTTTCTATTCTAAGGATAATTAACTCACCTGGAGGTTGCCTGGAAGAAATCGCTTTAAGCGATTAGGCCGCCTGTTGCTTCTCCTGCTGTTAATTTTAAGTACCCATTGTATACTTTTGATTGTACAATAAAGCGTTATTCATTCATTCATTCATTCACCTGGGGTAGCGGTACCAGGTGGTGTATAGGAGATCGATCCCACTTTAATATTATGAACTAAAAAGATAATTATGTTGGCTGAAGATAAATGTAAGACGAGGTCCATTTTACATATTTTTCTTATGGTAAACTTCGGATTTGATGATTTTTTATAAATAAAATGGCATTTCGCCTTCTTATCTGCCATCACCACCATCAGCTCGGTAGTTGCCGAAGACCGAGCGAAGTAGGCCAGGAAGAGTAGGAAGGCGGACCCCGGGTCCTTGCGTACCGCGCTGAGGCGCAACCGGGAGATAGCGCCAAGCTGATGATGACAATCTGCACCTCAGTACTCATTAAGAACCAAAGTTACACAAACGACTTTAGTTATCTAACTAAATAAAATTAATTTTAATATGGTAAGTTATTCAAGATTACTATCAGATAAATATAGCACTAACTCATGATATTATGAAATACTTATATGGTACCTATAATGATTTAATTTATTTATGGAAATATATTTTTTATATTTTGAGAAAGCGCGGCAGTCGGAGAGACATTGATGTATGATTAATAATAAATCATCAAGTTGGCGTTAATGTTCGTTTGTGCTCCTGCGAACGAGGGCCCGGGGTCCGCCTTGACCATGCAGTGGAGCCACTGTCATCTGACCTCTGTGACACTGCTTTAGTCGCCACGATGTGTTCCCTCGCCGTATGAGCATCGGTTAGTATTCAAATTTACGTATAACTGAGAAAAGAGCCATTGGTACAAGGCGGCATAGGCTGTCGCTTGCGAGTTGGATATCTTTACCACTCGGCCACCGACGCTCCTCGTGTATTCCAACGATAGCAGGATAGGTAATATAAATTTGTTTTTATGCCGCGAAGAAAAAAATCGCATTAAACAATCAAATGAATTTCGCACGACTGATGCGGAATAAGTTGTAACCACAAAATTGCTAAAATACAAATAAGCGACCAAGAACCCTTAAATAAGTTTAAAAACGGGTATACAGTTTAATCATTCCAATTTTGTTGGACGTCCAAGCCCTGCCGTGCCAGCGAGTGACATCCGCCACTATCGGGTCCGCTGCGCCTGCGCACCGCCGGGAAAACCGCCTCTAAATCTAAATAAGATACATTGTTCGCCGACACGCGTGTCACAGCGGACAGAGGCCGCGGTAAAAATAGTGCTGCCGTGGTCCGATCAAACTTGGAATTCTCTTGGTCATTGTGGCGTTAAAGATCCTGTTATTCTCTCGCGTGTGAGGGCCTGTGTCTACCTTGGCCATTGTCCAGGATTTGGCAGATAAGTTAATTACAGTGGAGAGACTGTCATCTCACCTCCGTCACCCTGTGAACAGGGGAACCTGTACATATTAGATTAAGGTTACACATTCAGTCGCTTCAATGGGCAGGTTTGATTCCGATGTTTTCTCTCATCGTAAGAGCATCGGTTAGTGTTCAACTAATGTAAATAATTTAAAAAAGTGTAATTGCTACATGGCGGCACTAGGGTTCGATTCCGGTATGCTGAACGCACAGTGACACGCTGACCACCTTATGGCCGCAGCAAACCCAGCCCACGCCAACCACGACCGGACCGTGCTCGACAATGCCAGGCAGAGTCGCACCCCTTAACCATTAGGCTACCGACGTTCAGACTAGGTGTTTTCTTCTATGTACGCGATGCCCATACATTTCATTTATAACACTTTTAACGGTATAACCCGTTGAGTCCCAAGTATTTATAACAACATATAGGTATTGATCATTAAACCAAAATTTCCGAGCCTCCTTTTCAAATCGGCACCCGAGACTCTTTAAATCGTCAACTCTTAAAACTGCTATAGTATATAAACTAACCAACTAGACACGGCAAATAACTCAAGTTCACACTAATAGTTAAATATTTTTATACAATTTAACCGATTTTAACGTAACAATCATCCAATTATAATACCATCAAAATTAAACTAGCTATCAGATATCGAAATCCGCATCCAAATCGGTCCGACACACACCTCCACACATACGTAGAGCAGATACACAGACATACCCCCTCTTTTATCGTCAGGGGTTAAATGCAACTACTATATTGACGTTGTAAACTTGTTCTCCAGTCGTGGCCTTTTAGTGGTGAACAGAAAGCCACATCATGAAATGAGCTTACTTAAAATTATACATATGTAATATAGGAAAGAAGTTTTTTTATTGATTGATTGATTGATGTGATCTTTATTGTACCTAAAGAAAATATTCATTTTACATAAATGTTAGAGAGGTATATACAAAGGCATAGGTTTTTATTGATGCAGAAAACCTGCAGAAAATCTGCGAGTGCACAGGCGTTTCCGGCCGATCTGGTTTTGGCCTGCGAGCCGAAACGACTGAGATCATAAAATAATCTGTTATTTGGTCACGCAAGATTTTTTGTTTTTAATTTAATAATTATTAACAAAATAGAGTCACCTACTAAAGCCATTACAGCTTTTTTAACAGCGGGCCCAAACGTCTGAGGAAAAATATTAATTTTAATCATAATTTGTTTCGGTCCGCGGGCCAAAACCAGGCCGGGTCAAAACGCTTGAACACTCTGACCACTGACACCCTCTGTGTATCTGTACAGGAAAGTATGTGCGAAATTGACGTGCTCTAAGCTTAGAGCACGTCAATTTCGCACATACTTAGTGCTAGCTAGCAATGCTACTGTGGCTGTGACGCCAACGCATTTAATCGCCAGCATAATTTGACCTCTGGTAGCAGCATGAACACTTCTCTTAGCGAACTTTAGCAAGACAATTAAAGCTCAAGTTAAGTTGGCTCATTCACAAGTTGATTGACTTACTTACGACCGTAATAAAGTAGCTTAATCACTGGGGATATACTTTACGTTTTATTGTTATTTCTGTGCACATTTTCTTGCGGTGACTCATTGAAATTTTACTGGTTTACTGGCTTGAGTGAAGTAATGTGGGCTTTAGTGCCTTATAAAAATATATTGACCCTGCAATTTATAAATCTGAGCAACTAGCCTTCTGGCGGGTCCACGGCGGACTTGACGACGGGCACGACACTTGTTTGACAGTTATTATTGTTCTCTTTATTCTTTTTTAGTCTTATTATTATTATTGCAAAGCCATTGCTGTCCCACTGCAGAGCAAAGGCCTCTCTTTGTTTTCCAGTAGGCATAAGAAATCTGAACAATCTGCTTTTGCCTGTGAAATCGGAAAAACTATGCAATGTTTTTCTCGAGGATTTCATGTACTCCTTGCTTTTACTTTGTACAAAGCTTTCGGTGTCCTATTTTGTGATGATAAAAATGAATTCACTGTAACACTGTACAAATATTTCCTAAATAAAATAATAATTATTAAAAAAAATGTTATTAAAATTTATGTTCTTGTTTGGTTCCTTCTGTATGATTATTATTATTATTTAGTGCTCTCTAGCTGTTTGTTTTGCTATATAGGAGGACCATACCATGCAGTTGTGGACCACCTGGTCCTTATTTATTGCTTTTAATTACCTTATAGATAATAAGTTACAGTTGTTCCCATGGTGTCATCTATATTACCCAATTTTGATAACAAGTTATGTGGTCGAAACAATGATTCGCGGTAGTAGTAAAATATAGGCAATAGTAACTTAAAAGAGCCCACGAAAGCTGTTTGTCACGTTAGTGCCACCAAGACAAACAAAGATAGGTAATGTGGTCTCTAACAAAATATTTGCAGTAGGTATGTTATGATTCGCAGTTGTAGTAAAAGATAGACAGTCCGTAGACAGGAGCACGGTAGAGAGTATTGATAGAAAGAGCCAACGGAAGCTAGCAGCGTCATCTCCAAATGAATGAGTGAAGAATGATGAATATAGAAAAAGGGAAAAACATGTTTTAAGGCAGGACCATAGTAAGTCAGGCCTTGAAGTTAGGTAATATGGTTAACTATATATTTTAAGTATATTACATATGTTATGAATCAGACGTTTAATATTATTTTATGTTCGGTGACTGTTATGAAATAATTTGTCATACCGCGTTACTTCTGCGAATAAGTATAGGTTGAAAGTCTTAATGTGTTCCTAAAGAAATTCTGATAACCGACTCATATGTGGAGGTGGCGCTTAATTATCCTAAGGCCGCTTCCATCGTAAGGACACGTCTTGAGAAATTATACGGTTGGCTAACACTTCGAATGCTAAGTGATAGTTGAGTCACAAAAAGAATAAATTAGCCTTTGGATATTTACGTAATGTATTACTCATACGGCTGTTATAATTGCTTGAACATATACGTTACGAGTATTTGTTTCAAACTAAACTCGCGTTCTTTACACATATTATTATATTAGACGGGACTTGGACGCGACGTACCTTTATACGAAACGTCGGGAAAACAAATCATAAAGGTACGTCGCGTCCAAGTCCCGTCTAATATAATAATATACGTTACGAGTGTTTATAGTCTATTCAAAATCAAACTGCTTGTAATTTTTTTTGCATTAAACTAGGTAAGCATTTAACTGCTATCACCTTAAGTGACGATGCGGGCGAGGATGCGACGTGCTTGTATTCTCTGGCCTTGAAAGAGTATGTTTGAAGAACACATTATTTATTTGTTGGTTTATTTGATTTGTCACTGGTGGACTCAGCGCGACTTCGTTCGCGTGGCGTCCTACCCTTACTACACCCTACCACTACCAATAGAAGTAATAGAAGTCAAAGGTGAGGGGAAAAGGAAGGCCAAGGTTTGAATATTGGAAGGATTTTATAGACTGAATGCAATTGATTACAAAGAAGTAAAGAGGTTAGCAGATAGCAGTGAAGACTGGCAATTGCTCCATCGACAAGATTCCAACTTTTTTTTATTTAACTCTAAAATTTATGATTTTTATAGTAGTTATGATACGTCTTTTCTTCTCCTTATACCTACAATCACTCCACTATTGTACTAGTAGCAGTATTGAGATCGTTGGAGCCATAGAAAAATGTTCTGTGGTTTGAGCCAATTAGAGCCGCCGACCCTCTTCACGTCGTATCTCCAGTGCATTTGTGGTCTTGTATGAATAGGTACGCTTTCCTGACAAGTTTCCACGGCAGGAGACGAGAGAAATAATAATTATCTACAACCAACAGTATCTAATCTTTCACTACAAATATAATCGCGAGTAGACATGGTCTACACGGTCACGAATATACCAGGATTTGGCAGATCAAGTAATTACAGTGGAGTGACTGCCAGCTGGCATTTTGCAAGGGGATAAGGCTGGGAAAGGACATAGGCCGCAATTTAGCTTAAAAATAAATAGAACGTGAATTATATGCAGAAGTCACGGGCAAATGCTAACTACAAAAATACTGACTGTAAACCATCACACTGAAAACACACCAGCAATATTAAAAATCGTTTACTGTCCTTCGATTGAATTCGCAGTCAAAACCTCCAATGTCAATCAATGACAATTATTTTCTCTTACGAAACGACACCAGAATAGAATAACGTAGAATCGCAGTAATAAAACTTAGTTTACACGCTATACTAGCAATGTTACATAAGTGATAAGTCGTAAGCAGATACGTCTGACGCGGGATTTCCGCACTTCCGTCATTCATGGGGTTTTCTTGTCGGTCGGCTTCTCTTTGTATAACGCGATCCGCATACAGCCGGATCTGTATCTGTATGGTCATCCATCCCGCTCCAAACGGACATCAGTAGCTTCAATGTTGCTATAGCCGAATCTGTTGACCGACGCTTTTAGAGCAATGATGTCAGCTATGAGCCACTGGGATTTGTGGTGTTTGTGAGCAATAACCACAAATTCCTGGTGTTTGGAAAAATAGGATGTAACGGAAACGCCTTCCAAGTGTCGAATAGTCATTCAAACGAATTAGCTGCCAGCTTAGGTCATAATATTATCATACTAGTGGACCCGGCGCGACTTCGTTCGCGTACACGTTTCTACCACTACCTACCCTTTCAATATTTATATTTCTTATGAACTTTTTTCTTGAATCACTCCATCTATTGTTGAAAACCGCATTAAAATCCGTTGCGTAGTTCAAATGATTTAAGCTATCATAGAAACATACGTAGACACAGACAGCGGGAAGCTACTTTGTTTTATACTATGTATCTCGTAGATAGCCAGGTGGTCAGCTGAACATTGAGTGAATGTAAAAAGGCATATTATCAAGGCGCTCTGATTTTTTTGCCCTTATTCACAAATAATAAACGTTACTATGCTTTTTAACAGTGCTCGTCTGCTAACTGAACGTAATGCGTTGAATGTGACCATGATTGGTAAATTTCGTTCATTTTGACGGACGCACAGTGCCGATCGACGACCAATTTATTTGTGATCGTCACTAAAGGAAGCTCTTACTGAATAAACTTCATATTTTTTATTCTTCTTTTTAAATATTGTCTGTTGGTACCCTATGCATGCACGCACACTGTGAGACCTTATAGTAAAGTTTCTGTGGTTATTTTTACACCGATGGAAATGATGAAAATTATGTCTTATCCCTCCTCTAATGTGGGTGGATAGAGTTTTCTTGCGCTTCAATGCTTCAGCTCCAACGAATATTACTGAGTATTTCCACCCCATTTTTTAATATACCCCTGCCACACCATACCTACTGACTTGAGCGATACACTACATGGATTATGGACGGGCACTCTTACAGAGACTTAACCGCCTGTACTTCGTTTACAATACAAAGAAATTGCACCGCTGTACGTCACACGTGGCTTGTGCGACGGCTCGAACAATGGGTGTGCCCAGTGCTACATAACGACCTTGATATGCAATCTCGTTAGATGTATCCTTAAATAATTTGCGTCTGATAATACGGAAAGGCTACTGCCCTACATTTCAAAGGCAGACTGGCAAAGCATTATAATCCTAAACCCACGTCTGTAGTCTCCATATCCGGCTCTGCTATGAATTATGATAATTACTATTGGTTTATAATAATAATAAATATATCTATATAATAATAATAAGAAGTGGATAAAACTGCGACAGCTATATGTCACGGTTGTAGATTAAATTATCGACGCGAGCCATTGTTAAGGCGATTGTGAATGTCCGTTTCAAACTGAGACCAATTGGACAAAGCTATGCAATTAGGCTCGATGTAACGCGAATTTGTTTGTGTTGGAAGAAAAACTTTGCGATTGTCTCCCAATCGGATAGTTGTACAAACAGGGTCTGGCTATTGATGTTCTTAGTAGCTTATAATACTTTTTTCATGTAATACGCAACACAAACGGGCAAGCGAGCCACCAGACGAAAAGTGGTCACCGCCACCTATGGACATCAGCAGAACCAGAGCTACCAATGCGTTACCCGCCTCTAAGGATACCTCTTATATAAATAAATAAATAAATATTCGTGGACAAATTCACACAGCGCCATCTAGCCCTAAACTAAGCAAAGCTTGTGCTATGGGTGCTAGATAACTGATATACTACTTAAATACTTTTAAATACATACTTATTATACATAGAACACCCAGACCCGCAACAGAAATTAAAATTCATCATTTCAATTTCTGCCCGGCCGGGAATCGAACCCGGGACCTCTTGCGTGGCAGACCATGTTGACCATTGAACCACTCAGGTCGTCACATTATATACATACATCTTGAACGATCCCATGTCATAGTCCAAAGGAAACACTGTGGCTGCTCATTGAAATTGCTGGGGTGCTACTTAAAAGGACAACGAACCACTGTTTGATATCATTACATTGTAAATTATAGGATTAAAGCATATTTGGTGCTGCTTCATTTTACATTAGGTACTATTTTAAGGTAGTTGAGTGGAAACAAAAGTCTTTTTTGTCTTTGATAAAACGGTGGTCATTTCGGGAAAATATTCAATGTCGAAAGTGTATACACACATTTAAAAAGAAACTGTTGTCGGTTTATAACAGCCGATAAAAATTCGTATTGATTGAATATAGATTAATGTATTTTGTAGTCAAGCATTACGTAGCCTTAAGGCTGTGGCGGCGGCCTGCTGGGCAGACCACGTTCACTGTCCGGCACTATCTATTCAGGAATTTAATGCCACCTAAATAAATTACTCGTACCACAATGTCTAACAGCAGCATTCGTGTACAATCTGTATATAGTATAAAACAAAATCGCTTTTCGCAGTCTGTACCTATGTATCTGTATGCATCTATGTACGCTTAGATATTTTAAACTTCGCAACGGATTCTAATGCGGGGTTCAACAATAGATAGAGTGATTCAAGAGGAGGGAGGGTAAAGTAGATACGATATAAAAAGGGTAGGTAGGGGTAAAGTCCTACTTTTTACTCAAGTAGTTTTGTATTTTTTTGTCTTTCTTTTCCTGCACCGCCTACCTTTCTCAGGCTTAGATTATCCCGATTGACTGGTAGATAAGGATATCTTAGCTTTAAGCCACTGTTCTTTTGTGCATAAAGCTTTAATAAATAAATAAAGTAAGTGTACGCGAACTAAGTCGCGCCGGGTCCACTTAAAGAATTGCATTTTAATCTGGAAATATCTACACATAAAACTACAACCGGTTAAATTATTCTGCCATTATTGTAGGCACTTACATAATATTTACGCAATCAATGATAACTTCATTGAAGTATAAATACTTATTACGCACTAAATCAACAATTCAGTTAACACTCGATAACTGCCAATAAACTTATGTGACTTCTGACATTATCCCATATTTATGGAGTTTCAATCTTTAAAACGATATAAGGAAACCTGTATGCAATTTTAGTAATTTACGCTGCTCTTTTGACAAGTTATTTATTAAGGTTTTAACGGCAGCTTCGACGAGTGAAATTTCAACAACAAGTAGAAAATAATGATGTGAGTACCATCTGAGTAGCCTGAAAATAAAATGTGAGTTTATTAGTGTTTAAATTTCTACAATGTTATTTAAACATTACTTGTCTAGACTGATTAGATTCTAAATGATCAGAAGTAGGTAATCAGGACACTAATATACTTATAGATCATGGAAGCAATGGCCAAATGTTCATATTTATTAACGACCTGAGTGGTTCATTGGTTTGCCACGCAAGAGGTCCCGAGCCCGATTCCTAGCCGGGCCGAAATTGAATTGATGAGTTTAATTTCTGTTACAGATCTAGGTGTTCTATGTATAATTAGTATTTATTTAAGTAGTATAGCAGTTGTCAAGCATTCATAGTACAAGCTATGCTTAGTTTGGCGCTGTGTGAATCAAAAAAATATATGTTCCTTGAACCAAAAAACACATGGGCACGTAACCATGCTCTACCCTCTTAAGAAGGGGGCTATGCACACCACCGCAATCTTTAGTAAAAAAAAATATCGCTTATAATCTGGACGCCTTCAAGGATAGACTGTATAGGCTGTTTTTAGAGGTATGCTTCATCTTCAGCCGCAGCGTCACTTACGATCAGGAGAGATTGTGGTCAATTATCTAACTAGTCTAACATAAAAAAGAAAATTACCTCATCCCCTATTTGCCTCTCGTAACCGCGCGGGTGAAACTCGATTAAATTGTAAAACTTTACCACAATACCATGAAAATGTTCTCTTTGCCACTATACAAAAAAACCGTTAAGTAAACAAACCAACAGGGTAGTTACATCTGTGTAATTTCCACTGTAGCATAACGGGTGACAATTAAATAAGAGCTCATTGTTCCGATGCGCGGGCGCAGAAAAGAAAACCGCTTCCTAGAACGAGAAAAGTCGCCCGACCGGTCTGGTAAGGCCAGCGCAGACGACTTATCCTTAAGTTGTCCGCATCTGTCTGTCTGTATATCCGCTAACTCCTCCAAAATCACGCAACGAATTTTGTAACTGTTTTTAGTTTAATTTAGAGAATTTTAAAGTTTTATGGATATCAAATGTTACATTAAACCTTAATGTGCAGATCACATGTTTTAATTTTAATTAGAATATTTTTCATACAAAAACAATAGTTTCCTGTAAACTCCTACCACGAACCAGCTCGAGTTAAAAAATAACTATGATGAAAAAGAAATATATTAATTTTAAAGCAAACCGTGTGGAATTTTTTAATTGGGAAATTCGGGATAAAAATTTCATATTTTTTCCAAATTTTTGAAAATAATCTTTACCGCTTATGAAATAAGGATAAAAAATTTCAACAAGCAATAAAAATACTCTCTCTCTCTACTCATGGTTACCCTATTATTGTAACCTAATTTAAGTGTATCAGGTGTTAGCTTTCCAATAAAATAATAAATGAAAATGAAAAATGAAATAATTATATATTATTATAAACAAATAAAATGACAGTCGGCGTCAGGCCGCCTTTGCGAGAGTGAACCCTTAAAAGAGATTTAACATCAGAAACTACAAATGAGTTGAGGTCCAAGGACAAAAGTGTCTCGTCTACGCAGACCTTATACGCTGCAGCGGCGGTCGGGTTTTTATACAATTTCCAGGTGTGGGCAATTTGCCATAGCCTCCATTACGCGGTGTATGACACGTCATTAGTTTAACTTATAATTATCGAGTTAATTTATCCTAACTAGGCTAAAGATAGTTGGGCTGCTTTGTGTGTAACTGCGTAGGGAATGGCCGTGTTGTGTCCGGCAGAGTAAAATAGTACCAACCCCTTACACTTGTGGGTCTTGTACAAGGCGATTAATGTTTTCGAAGCAAAATATCTAGAGTCCCCGTAGGCTGAAAAATGGGCAACAGCGTTTTCCATTGTTATATTATAACACGGCGATCTCCAACCCGCCTGCCTAGCGTGGATCTGCACTTGTATTTTGCGTGAATCTCGTATTATATGATGGCAATAATAGAAGATACCCTTAGTCCTACAGTGGACTGTTGTGGGCTGTAATGATGATATATTATAACGCGCCTTTTCCCCGTAGGGTTAGGCAGAGACCATACCGTTCCATTCGCAACGGTCATATCTCTGACATATCTCTCTCGCTTCATATATGAACGAGGGCTTAGGGTACTCTTGAACTGACCGTTCTTTAAAATTTCAAGAATTTGATCGTGATACGTCCGTCTCGGTCTTCCTCTTACGACTATTGCCTTCACTCCTTTTGTTCGTCCTCTCTACACGCCCAAACCCGCTAAGCATTCCTCTCTATCCTAGTTGCTGCAGCACGTTGCCTTATTATACTATTCGTAATTTATCTTCATTACTTTCACACTTGAAGCTCTCATTTCTACAGCATTTATTCCACTTTTGTGCTACTTCTGCTACACCCAGCTTTCGCTTAAATTGGAACGAACACTCTTCTATGAACACCTTCAATTAGACACCTTCTGACTGTTCATAAATGTGTGTAGTGCTCCATTCTCCATTCTTGGGCGGATAACCCCCAAGTTTACCTAAACTGAAATATTTCCTAAGCTACTGAACCAATTTTAATGAAACAAAGCTATAGATTAAACTGGATTTCCGATAGAGAAAACCGCATCCAAATCGGTCCATCCGTTCTAGAGCTACGATGCCACAGACAGATACACCCCGTTTTTTTGTCGGAGGTCAACAAAACAGTTCTCAACGGCGACATCGTTTTTCAAAACGAGCCAATGAGCCGAAACTAAAAATATTTGTTCGTGGAAAAAGCACTTTGAAGCGAATGGTGGTACGACTTGATCACACCAATCACCACAAATCCCAGGAACCTTCAAGCAACGCGAACGCCTATGGAAATTACACCAGCAATTTTTCACGACACAAAGACAATGGCCGTCGCTCGGCCCTGTCGGCGCACGCGTCGCGCCGGACCGTTCCGTCTAATCAGAATTACAAATGTAATCTAATATTTACATCAACACGCGACCCCAGCTATTTTGATCCGGTAGCCGATTCGTATTACCCAATCGCAATATCTGTGCACCTGCGTCTTACCCTCTAAAGCTGTCGTATCTGTACATCAATAAGGTTTAATTTCGTACATAAAAGCTAACAAACATCGAGGCATCAGGTGCTGAGATATTGTGACCGTATTATAACCGCCCGAGGCCCAATTCTAAGTCGACACGGTGTTAATGATTCGAAATAAGAGGATTAGAGATAAATTATTTTAATTGGTCGCACGGAAAATTGACCAATTAAAACAAACAGTTGCTCGATAGATAACAGCCGTCGTAAGTGCGAGGGGACATAAATAGCTACAGAATAATTACACGATATAACTAATGATTGCCAATCGATTATCTACTAACTGAATGCATTGATTTTTTTATACCATCTACTCAGTGACGAATGAGCGGACAGCCTACCTGATGGTAAGCAGTAACTGCTCACTACATCTATGATTCATGCATTTATGTTTTCGTGTAACAAAAATGCAGAACTCAGCTGCAAGCGTGTCGCTGTGAGTACTAAAATAATATTCCTATTGTCTGTAATTATGCTCGTGCTGGTTACTAGTACACATCTTAGGACAAGGAGGCGCGAGGATAGATTGGGGATTAGGGGGGTATTACGGCGACTGTACCGGCTTGACAGAGGCCTATGTTAGGTGGTAGGCGCTTTTCTGTATTTACTTAGCTTCTTCGCACGGTCTTCACCATCCTCGTATAGTCTCAGCACCCAGATCCTTATCTCTTGGTGCCATAACCTTTTCTAGACTTCAGAGATTATGGCAAATCTTACTTCCATAATTTGGAGGAGGCATTAGTAAAATAGTAGACCGTCATGAAAGAAATTGTTATCAATGTATAAAAATTATAAAAGGGTATATTTGAGCGGTCTTCGGTAAAATATTATGTAGCACCAATAGCGTTCATTGACAGGTTATAGATAATGTCATAGAGGCAGAGTACTGATACATCTCTGTGTGTTACATCCTGTTAATCAGCTGTTGATGTGATGTGTGTGATGTAAAGGCCGTTTTTTAGGTCAAGTCGGCTTTTTGAAATGTGAAATTAAATGTTGAAAAGTTTGTACAGGTACAAACTTCTTGTTCTTAGTCGTGCTCTCTTGACAGCGTGGTCGTAGTCATGTGTCGGTCGAGTCCTGCGCCACTGCCTCCCTTGCGATGCAACGCCATGTATCCCTGTGTTACACATTTACTCATAAATCAAGGTATACGGTGCGTGTAAAGGGTTAGATTCTGGATTTGCCACAACTGCAAAAGTTCGCGGATTTCAGCACATTATCAAGCGTTCGTTTTAAAGTCAACATTCGTCATGAAAGCCGTCGTGAAAATATTAAATACACAAGATTTAAAATTTTGTATGGAAATCTAAAAACCCCGTCTCTTTGATGTATATTTTAACCAAACTCTGAAAATCCACAAGCTTAGCCATTGGTTTCTGGATTGACTTTGATAGCGTAATATTTACAATATAATCAAACTACGTTTGTATGGAGCGCGCTCGGGGAGACTTCTAATTTTTTTTTATACCAATTGCAATTAAGCTTACAGCTTGCTTGATAGTAAGCAGTCACCACAGCCTATAAACGTTTGCAATACCAGGGGCATTACGTAAAAACCTTTTCACCCCTATTTTGAAGAACTCCATGTTGTACACTCCAGAGAAAACCTCTCCAGGTATTTCATACCACAACCTTAGTGTGCATGGGAGAAAGTTAATTTGGAACCGCACAGTTTACGACAAATTTGGCTGCAAGGTGTGAGGATAAACGCCTCTCCTGTCGGTAAAGTGTTTTGTATACCTTATTTATAATGTTTAAATTAAATAAAGTAAAAAAATTATAGGAATTAGATAATTAATCAAATAAGTACCTAAACAACAACACCATAACATATATTTCGGTGAGGTCAATATATACGGCAACAGTAGAATGTATGTATTCAACAATAAGCACTTGTTAAAAATGTCTGCGTAATTTATTGCAGTATATCGCAATAACGAGCTTGTTGAACTATGCCAAATGAGCCGAAGTGAACATAGGAAGGGCCGCGGGGCAAATGACAGGAAACATGTGGCCAAAACAGTGGCAGTGCAAGGTAGGAAATTTGGCAATTGTCGAAATAGCTCGCCAGGCTTAAGAACCCATTAGAAAAGTATTTGACTCCAAGAAAAAAAATTCAAGATATGACATTTTTGACATCGCGCGGAGCTCGGATCTCTGCAAACAATCAACTTTCCCAGGGAAACCTTTTATTTTCCCGAAATATAAAGTAGGCTAAGTTACTCAATGATAATGTAGCGTGGAGGTATTAATCTGAAATTAAAATTAAATAATCTGAAGTAGTGAAAAAATCAACATCCAAGTCAACGCAATCAAAAGATATGGCCGTTTATGTTCCATTTATGTCGCATATTTTTAAGGGTACTTTCCTTTGACCTAGAGTCATGAAATTTGACAAGAATCAATGCCATGTAGCAAAGTGTCATCACAAAATAATTGTCAAATAAGTATTTAGTAGTTGGATGAGCAAATATTTCATAATTTAGCTAGGTGCATTGTAACTTTGTAAAGTGTTTATAGTATCAAAAAGCTCTCTTTTATGCATGAATATTGGCAGTCAACTACGGAACCCTACGTTGCACGTGGCACGATATGTTTTTTTTCTTTAACAATTTGGGGACAAAAAATAATAATTTAGGGTCAAAATAAGAAACAAATTCCAATAGCACTTGAAAAGTGCCGTAATTCGATTAGGCACGACGACATAACATGTCCGAATCGCTCGGCAGACATGTAGACAATACGATCGTGACCTCAACTAAATCATTCACGGTAGTGTGGTGGCACCTTATTTCATTACTGTTAATTACTTGCCATTATTCGGCGGGTCCTTTAACGGTCGGGTGGGCAATATCGATCGATATATGTACGCACATTTATGATATAGGTACTTATTATGTACTTTGGATGAAAACGATAAGTGAACCTATTGTAAAATTAGAAAGAGTTAAAAATACACAAGGATTTACAATTTTAATCTGTCTCTGCAGTGTCCTGTCATCATGATAACGCAACTACATGCAATCATTTGCATTCTGCCTGTGTCTAAAATCGATAGCACTTTATATTGGAACTTACACCAATTGCTCAATAAAATATTAAAACCAGAAAAGTTGCTTCTGTTTTTTTTGTTAATATACAATTGTGTTTCATTATCTTATACATATTGTTTAAAGCGAAGCCTCGTTTTTAGCGTAACGTTCAAAATGAAACGTTTTAAAACGAACGAATGAGCAAAGGCCTAGATTGAGTATAATGGAAGCTCGTGGATTAACAAACGTGAATAACTTATTGTATAAGTTAGTCCAATACTTAAAGCTAAACTTCTGAATTTTGCATTGATTTGAGATGTTCGCTAAAGACGAGGCTTTGTTTCGAACACTTCTGTTGGAACGACGCGCGACGTATAGAGGAAAATTCTTATTAAATAAAATTAATTTAAATTGTATGTTGAGTGCATTCAAATGCGCTTTAAGAATTTCAAATCTGCCGCCAACCAGACAGCCTATACATTCTTTTCAATTTTATTCCACAACGTCTACTTCATACGTAGAATTTACCTGGAAAGGTATATTCGAACGTAAAAAGTCCCTTACTGAATCAGAAACAATGCACGTTTAAACAACATACGTCATCAGCTGAATTACAGACTAAAAGAAAAATATTGGCAAACGATACCCTATATAGATGATAAGGCTATTGGAAAAAATTATACTAATCACGTATAATTTACGATTCCAGCGTTTATCAGCAACATAGCAATCGCCAATAGCCAATCGCCATATTGACACCTCGCATGACAAGTTTATTCGTACGTTGGACATTTTAATTATTCAATTAAGAGGATGTAATACTTGTATAATTAGTTTTAACAGGATACAAATCTTGTCGCCGTATTTATTGGTTACACGGAATTTTTCTTGGCCTAAGGTATATGGTAGGAGTGGATAGCTAATTGTAAGCCACCGTTTATTAAGTCAGAGACAGCGATGGCATAGCAATGGTTTCCCAGTTTAGTCTTCGGATACGGAACCCTAAAAACAAGCCGTAATTTTTAGCTATACTCGTATTTACCAATCACTGGATGTGCGTCGGTAGCCGAGTGGTTATGGTTATCCAAGTCGTAAGCAAGAGGAACCGGATTCGAACTCCACTGCGGCCAGGTACCAATGAGTTTTTTTTGAGTTAGTGCTTTATTTGAATACTAACTGATGCTCTTACGGTGAGAGAAAATATCATGATGAAACCTGCACATTCAGGCGACTGAATGTGTAACCATGATCCAATCTGGTCAGGTTCCTCTGGTAGCAGGGTCACGGAGGTCAGATGGCAGTCACTCCACTTTAATAACCTGATCTGCAAAATCTTGGATCATGGACAAGGCGGGCCACGGGAGCACAACCGGGACATTAATGCCAAGATAATTTATTTTTTGCCATTCACTGGATGAAATTACAATTTAATTACAGCACAATACAATTTCATTTTAGGTTAGTTATTGTGGCATAAGTCCGATATATAGTTTCCCTATTGTCAAGATCATGCAATGATTGATATGATAAACAATAAATGGCTTACGCAGTAACTTTGTCCATTGAATAACAGAATCACGGGAAACACTGTACGGATATCCTTCACATAATTATTTAACATAAATAATTAATAAATATTTATAGTCTAATCTAATTATTAAAACACACTTGGTTATTGACAGTGTTAATCGATCATTATTAGTGACGTTTGATTGCCGATATTTTTTTTGGTTTATTTATACAGTAACTCGTGCAAAACACTTCTTAGTATAGGTAATTAAATATTGATAGACATCGGACTAGTATACCTAGAGCATCGGTGGCCGAGTGGTTACGGTATCCGACCCGTAAGCGAGAGATACCGGGTTGGAATCCCACTGCGGCCATGTACCAATGACTCTTTTCTGAGTTAAGTTAGTTAGTTAAATACTAACTCTTAAGGTAAGGGAAAAAATCGTGATGAAACCTGTATATTTAGGGGCTTATAATGTAATTCAGGAATGTGTTATCATGATCCAATCTGGTCAGGTTCCCCTAGTAGCAGGGTCACGGAGGTCAGGTGGTAGTCGTTCCACTGTAATTACCTGATCTGCCAAATCCAGGATCCAGGACCCCGGGCCCTCGTCTGCGAGAGCACAACCGGGTCATTAACGCCGATAAAGACTACCTGAGTGGTTCAATTGGTTAACATGCCGGTCGCCACGCAGAGGTCCCGGATTCAATTCCCGGCCGAGCAGAAATTGAAATGATGACTTTTAATTTCTGTTACGGGTCAGGGTGTAGCATGTATAATAAGTATGAAGCAAAAAAAGTATGTACCTAAGTAGTTTATCAGTTAATTGACACCTAGGGCTATTGGGCTAGATGGCGCTGTGTGAATATGAAAGAAAAAAAAATATTGTGTAATCCATGCAAAATACTTCTAAAATTAGTATGATTGTATTGATATACATCGCACTAGTACACTCGGTAAAGCCATATAAATCACAAGGGAGTGATTTATTGACGTATCACATAATTAGCGATGTCTGTAATGTATCTGTTGGAAGGGCCACATGCTGTGAAGCTTGCCCTAAGAACGTTATACGTTCACGCTTGTCAATTCCAATGGCAAAACCGGCTTCGGATCTTTATCTGTCTGTTTAGAAAAGTTGAGTATTTATACGAGTTATGGGTACCTATTTATAAATTTTGGTTTAATAGAATAATGTAGTGAGTAGTAGGGTGGCTGGCTGGAGATCTGTGTTTTCAACATTGGATAAAAAGTAATTATTTAATATGTAATTTAAGTTTTCATATTTATAGATACATACATTTTTGGGATATTTGCAAAGTCCATAGGCTGCGGTGACTGTTTGCCATTGGGCAGGCCGTAAGCTTGTTTATCACCTCAGTGGTATAAAAAACATAGAACAACCTTAACTGCCAAGCATGTATGAAATAAATGTGTTTGCAATGAAAGAGAGGTTTGTGAGGACCGTAGTAAGTAGATCTACCCCTACGATAAAAATATATTCCGACAAAAAGTAGCCTGTGTTATTCCAAACCCTAATACTAAGCTACCTTTAATCAAAATACGCCCATCCATTTAGACGTAAAGAGCTAACAAACTCACACACACAAACTGTGTGCTACCATACAACCCATGCAATACAACATGTACGTATGATTGAACGTGCCAAGGTATTGCGTCAAACGTTGCGGTAGGTAGCAAGAATAAAAGCGTACGGCATTATGTAAATTGCTAATCTGTTTTTCACAATTTGTCATCGGCATCCGTAACACATTAATTGTGGAGGCTTTGGTACAGTTAGCGCAGTAATTAAACCACGTTATAAGTCAATTACTTAAGTCCAATATGTTAATAAAAGCAAAGAATACTACGGTAGTTAAAGGTAATTTAGTACCAGTAAATAATAAATCATCTTAGCGTTAACTGTCACGGATTTGGCAGATCAGATAATTACAATGGAGCGACTGCCATCTGACCTCCGTGACCCTGCTACCAGAGGAGCCTGACCAAATTGGATCATGGTTACAATGATTACTTTAATGTGCAGGTTTCATCACTATGATTTTCCTCAACGTATGAAAAGTCTTTCATTCCACTTTCATTCCAGTACCAGTATTTTATCAAAAGCAGCTTTGAGGTAAATTAAAAATATTTTTTCATAGCAAGCTTTTATCGCGCTTTCTCTATAATCAGTCTGTGTACTTGTCAGTCAAACAACAACGGGTTTAAGTCAAAAGAATTTTACCAAAAGGTTTAGAAGTTCCTATAGCCACTTTCCATCTCCAACATCAGATCAGCTCTATGGTATCATAACATTGCATTGGCACCGAATTTACATGAGTGTGTAAAATATCAGTTTAATCGGAAACCGGGAAATAGTTACGAACAAACATGGGGACATACGAAAGTAAATAAAAGCTTATTAAAAGCCATTTTTAGCAACCACAAGTTACTTTTAGTTTTCATTTTTTAATAACCTTGAGTCCTCAAGTTAGTGATAAACAGCCCGGGGCTCTATCTTTGAACCACTTGTCTCAAAGATAGCGCCACGGGTTTTAACTTTTATTTTGGGCATGAAAGTTCTACATTATTTAAATTACATTGGCAACACCGAAAGCGGACGGTTCAAAAATAGCAAAACAGACACATGTTGTAATACCTCCTATTATACACGAGTTGTTTAAAGTACTGTTAAGCCCTAACTGCTTTATATCACTATAACTGAACATTATCTACCAAATTACCAATGACTCCTAAGAGGATCGTGAGAATATGAACCAATTCTTAAATACATTTAAATTAAAACAGCGTTGACTGTACTTTAATGGGTCATTCGACTGATATAGTTATTTCATAAATTTAACTCGACTATTTTCCGTTCCATAAGGTCAAATACCTAACAACAACTTATATTGAACATAAACATGTAATTGGCATTTACATCATTTTTTATTGAGACAAATTATATTGAGCCGCCTTTGAGATACTTACAATTATTTAGGTCTGTAGGTCTTCAACAAGAAACCTATTTAAGATATTTATGAGTACAAGGTTTAATATTGTAATTGGAGAGTGCGATTATGGTAAAAATACAATTTTGCTCAAATTCTTGGCACGAACTCGCTGGCTTTTAGTACAAATGGAATATAAAACTACCTAACTTTTAAAAGAGGATGTTATTCTTTTAGAATACTGGTAGCTACCCAACCTAAATGTAGGCGTGAAACAACGTAGAAAGCACGTGAAAGAAATTGCGTAGACATAAAATTAATTGAAAGGATTAGTTTCATTGAAATTTCTCTGATGCTCTTACGGTGAGAGAAAACATGAACGCGATGAAACCTACACATTCAGGACTACCTGAGTGACTGATTGTGTAACCATGATCTAGTCTGATCAGGTTCCCCTGTTAACAGGATGACAGAGGTCTGATCTCTGGCAGTCGCTCTACTGTAATTGCCCGATCTGCCAAATCACCATGGTCAAAGCGGACCCCGGGCCCGGACACGAAAGAGCACAACCTGGACATCAACGCCAAGATGACTAGAATATTGGTTGCTCCCTTTTGGTTGGACATTTAGAAAATTTGTGGCTACTCAATCTAAATTAGAAACTATTCTTAGAAACAACCATCATCATCATATCAGCCAGAAGACGCCCACTGCTGGGCATAGGCCTCCCCCAGAGATCTCCACAAAGACCGGTCCTGTGCTTTCCGCATCCATCTGGTACCTGCGATCCTTACCAGGTCGTCGGTCCACCTTGTAGGAGGCCTACCCACGCTGCGTCTACCGGTACGTGGTCGCCACTCGAGAACTTTACTGCCCCATCGGCCATCTGTTCTTCGAGCTATGTGCCCTGCCCACTACCACTTCAGTCTGGCAATCCTAAGAGCTATGTCGGTGACCTTGGTTCGCTTGCGGATCTCCTCATTTCTGACTCGATCGCGTAAAGAAACTCCGAGCATAGCTCTTTCCATTGCCCTTTGGGTAACAGTGAGCTATCTTATAAGGCCCATAGTGAGTGGCCACGTTTCGGTTCCGTAAGTCATCACTGGCAACACACATTGGTCAAAGACCTTCATCTTGAGACACTGCGGTAATTGGGACGAATATATATGGACAGCGGTCATCGAGCATTTTGCCCAAGTCTTCCAGGGTTTCAGCCATGAATACGATATCGTCAGCAAATCTGAGGAGCGTGAGGTACTCGCCGTTAATATTGATGCCAAGTCCGTCCCAGTACAGAAGCCTAAAGATATCCTCCAGTGCAGCGGTGAACAACTTCGGTGACATCACCTTATCTAACACCTCGCTGCAGCTGAATAGGTTCTGTGGTCTTGTCCTGGAGACAAACTGACATATTGGCGTTTTCGTACAAACACTTCAGTGCTTCGATATATCGATAGTCAATTTGGCACCGCTGTAGAGACTCGAGCACCGCCCAAGTTTCGATCGAATCGATGGCTTTCTCATAGTCCACAAACGCCAAGCATAATGGCCGGTTATACTCTTCGGTCTTCTGTACAACCTGCCGCAGCGTATGGATGTGGTCTATGGTACTAAAACCTTTTCGGAATCTGGCTTGTTCGGGAGGCTGGAAGTCATCAAACCTGCGTGCGAGAGGATTCGTAATGGCTCTCGAAAACAGCTTATAGACATGGATCAGCAGCGATATTGGTCTGAAGTTCTTCAAGAGAGCCTTATCACCTTTCTTGAAGAACAATATCACTATGCTTCTGTGCCATGCTTTCGGCGTTTTGCCCTCGAGGATGACGGAATTGAACAGCTTCTGAAGGGTCTTTAGCATAGGTTTGCCACCAGCTTTCAGAAGCTAATTCCATCATCACAAGGCGCCTTGTTGTTCTTAAGCTGCTTGAAAGCCATACTAATCTCGTACAGGCTGATGTCCGGTATATATTCGGTGTAGTGTCGCGTCAAGTTGGCTCTGGGCTCTTTTGCCATACTGGTAACAGGTGCCCGTGTTGTCGTGTATAACTGTCCATAGAACCTCTCGACTTCCCTCAAAACCTCGGACTTGGTCGAAACAACTCTGCCGTCATCCGTTTTCAGTCTCGTCAACTGGCTCTGTCCAATCGACAGATCTCTCGCAAAGACTTTAGAGCCTTTGTTCCGCTCGATCGCCGCCTCAATATTGGTAGTATTGAAGCTGCGTATGTCGCGAGTCAGAGACTTGGAGATCTGTCGATTAAGTCGCCTAAATTGAGAGACATCATCAGGAGATTGCAGAGTCATTCCGCGTCTTTCTTCGATGAGTTTGAGGGTATCGTCAGAGATTTTGTTTGTTCTGTTTGTACGGCAGGTTTTATAAATCGTTGACCCAACCATATAGACAGTTTCCACGAACCTGTTATTATAGTCGTCCATGTCGACGCACTCTCCTAGGCACTCGAAGCGATTTTGTAATTCGAGTTGAAAGCTCTCGGGGTTTTGGATTTGGATGGGTATAGGCCGGAGCGTGGACCTCATAAATCTCGATCTTTCCAGCTGGGGATCAATATTCAATGTGCCTCTTACCAAGCGGTGATCACTGCCAATTTTAACGCTATTGATCACCGAGACATCATTGAATATATGCCGTATCGTAGATAGGATGAACTCAATCTCATTTTTTGTGACACCATCGCGACTAACCCACGTCCATCTGCGATGATCCGGCTTCCTGAAAAATGAGTTTATCATAAAGAGTCCTTCTCCATAAAGCCGGCCAGCATCTGGCCACGGGCGTTCCGACTGCCAACTCCAAATTGCTCCACTCTCAACTCGTGCCCGCCTCGTTCGCCCAGTTTGGCGTTGAAATCACCCATGACAACGGTATAATGTGTCTTGGAGGTATGCATGGCTGTAGAAATATCCTCATACATAGCCTCCACTTCATCGTCGTAGTGAGTCGAAGTCGGTGCGTAGACCTGTATGACCTTCAACGAATACCGCTTGGTAATTCTGAGTATAAGGTACGCTACCCTAGACGACACACTCTCGATTTTGACGATGTTGTTCACGAGGGATTTGTGGACGAGGAACCCGACACCACCTAGGGACAGTTGGTCGCCCTCCCGGAAGTAATTTTCGTCGGTCCGCAGTGTCTGGACATTGTATGCAGCCAGGGCCAGTGGTCGTGCTTTGTGGTAGCCTGGTCGCATCCGGTGATTCTTCGCACCCCCTGCCCCGCCGTTACCGTGACCGCTACCATAGTCCGGAATAGCGGGGCCGCCTGGTACTGGGGGCCGTAGCCTGTGTGTGCTTGTGATCGGGGGGGGGGGGGGGGGGGGATTGCCATAATCGCCACGCTTGGCAGGCGGGTTGGCAATCGCAGTGCAGTAGATGTAAATGTACCCGAAAGATGCTGCTGCCCATCTTTCGGGTTATTCCCTTAGTCGCCTCTTACGACACCCACGGGAAGAGATGGGGTGGTGCTATTCTTTTAAGTGGCGGCACCACACACCACTTTTTCTTCTTAGAATCGTTTCTTAGAATACCACGAATTTAAAATTTTCCTTTTTTTGGTTAAGGGCTTGGTACAGTCAACTGCGGAGTGTACGGTCCCCCCAGTATATGTTAAATGTCTATCGTGAGTCCGATTTCTTTGCACTTTGCACCAGGTAGGCTTGTAAGTAACCTTCTAAAGGCAAGCCGTATGGGATATACCACAATAGACCAGATCAGAAAGTGCCTTTTGGCTAATTCCAAATGGGTTACCCTAACCACTCCAGTCTTGGGCAACCGGAAAATATTTCTTTGACTTATATCTGCCGAAATACTAAACCATCGAAGGGATAAAGATATAATTATGAACATCGGCAACACTTCTTTTGTTTCAGGGGTTGATCTGTTCTTGCCTACGTATAATGCACAGTAACCCAAGATACCAACAGGCGGAAGTAGAAGGAAGAAGTAATAATGTCTCAAAGCGGTCGTGACCAAGCAAATGGGCGCACCCACATTCTTAATGCATGTCGGTCAACCGCTCGGCAAGTTAGTACAGTCTGTGTCCCTATTCAAATATTATTTTAATAGTATTGTTGGAAAGGTGCAGTCTATGATATGATTAATTTTTAGGTTTGTTATTAAAAAAGTCAAGGTTGAGGAACATCTGTCATCAGGCATATTTCAGGTAATAAGGGTTTGAATGCAATTTATTGACTGCACCGTTCAAATAGTATGATTAAAATTTTATTTGAATAGGGAAATAATTCTTATTGAATAAAATCTTTGTAAAAAATTAAAAATTAGGGCGTTAAAATGATGATAAACAGTTAAATAAATAAATAAATATGATTAATAATGGCGTAATCTAAAAAATCAAGAATAATTTATAAACTTATTTTGGAGTGAGTTGGAGTTATTAGGTATTAATAAACAAAGTCAGTCAAACTACCATTAAGCCACAGAATCAATTATTAATAACATAATGTAGCTGTTTGGTATAGTCTGATGATGATAATGTGCATACAAAACCATCAATAAGACTGGTTGTTATAATTTAGTAAAACTGTAAAATATTAAAAAAATTGTTTTTAATTTTATGTAAATTTTTGTATACAAACTTTGGCTGTACATTTTAACTATCTTTGATTAACCCTATTGTCAATGTTATTAAAAATTCAAACAACAAACGTATATATTTACACCATCCATTATTCACCTACCTTTCACGAGGGTCTGCAGCCTTTCATTACCTTTGTAATTCTTTGCTCAACGCATTGAATTAATTTCAAACTACAGTTCACTCTTCATCATTTTTATCTGCTTACTCTTAAATCGACCGAAGAAACTAGCCCTGAACACTGGTGACAGTGAGGGAACAGACTGTACATAGGTAAGGCTATAGCATAAACTGTCTCGCTAGAAGTATAATGATATAAACCTCTTCGCATTTGTTTTGCTATTGTTGGGTGCTACGAAAACAAAATAAAAGCATTATTTTAATGTCGCTTTGTAAACAAAGCTTTTAAGCTCTATGTTGCTCGTATTTGTCAACTGACTGGACAACTAAAACATTTTTATAAATCATAGCCGGCCGAGGCGGTATTCGGTGCGCGCAGTTCGGATCTCTGTAAACATTCAACTATCCTGCGGGATCCTAATATTTTGTACGGTATAAAAAGTACCCTACACTCTCGATACAATAGTTAAGCTTTCTGTTAATGAAAGAATTTTCGAAATCGGTTGGGAAATAGAATTTAGACATGGTCTCAAGTGCTACGTACCATGATTTCGCATACGGAAGTTATTTTATTTCGTGGTATTTGTTAAATGTATTTTTTTTTAATTTGAACAGAAAAGTTCACGGCTACTAGAGTTAGTATTCGAAATATGTATCGATTGTCGATCCCGATGTGACCTTTCGGTGCATCAACGATTCGAAACCGATTTGTTCTTATTTATTATATTGATAAGATCTATTTTGCACAAAGTCAAGTACTTCCCTTATTCAAGATGTCATCTAACTCGATACCTATAATTTTAAGATTGCCCAATTTGTAATATTAGTTTCATGAAATATTTAAGCAAGATTTACTTCCTTGTCATGAGTCTCAAGGAAAATGAATAATGATATTCCATATTGTCATCATATTCATTATATTTTGCTTTTGTTTTATATGCAATGTATTTATGCAGCACTTAAGAATTTTCATTCATTCATTCATATTCCGTAATTTCTCAGAGAGTCAGAGGCCTACTGGGCGAGACATAACAGGTCCGATCCCCGTGCACTCTTTTCTGAGTTTTGTTAATTAGTTGAACACTAACCGATGCTCACACGGTGAGGAAAACCATCGTGATGAAACCTGCACATTCGGGTGACTAAATGTGTAACTATGATCCAACCGTCAAGTTCTTCTACTTAACAGGGTCACGGAGCTCAGATAGCAGTCGCTTTACTGTAATCACTTGATCTGCCAAATCCATGATGAAGGCGGACCCCAGTCCCTTGTGCACGAGAGCACAACCGGTACATTAACGCCAAAAGTATTATTATTTTTTATTACGGAATTTCTCTAAGGTATACTTACCTTAGAGAAACATTGACATTATTAACAAATTAAGTAGGTAGGAACTAAAACTGCATAAAATGATATCTGTATTTTACGGTTGATGATTGCCATTTATGGCCTGTGAATACTTTTGACTGAGAATCTATCATACCTAAAACCAATTCATAGTAAGTAGGTACCTATTTATCAAACAAATATCAAGTACCACGATGCAATTCCTGGAATTTTTGTCCGAATAGGAACGTATAAATGTCACGAGGTGAAAGGACTGTGCCGGCGCCTCAGGAATGTCGGTGCCACGGTACCATTACAATGCTATAAATTGGATTAAATCACTTAAGGCTTTAGTACACCAAGCAGGCCAAGCCAACGCTTATTCGGGGTTCCGTACCCAGAGAGCGAAAAGTCACCACTTCTTAAAAACTAGTAACAGACGTTTCGATTTGGCTGGAGTCGAAAGACCGTCAGTTGCAGTTGATACTAATCCTTACAATGTATAAAATAAAGTCGCTTTGTGATTGTGAAGTGATTTAATCTATGGTACCGTGGCTGTTCGCGCTCTAAACAGTCTTAATGCCAAAGATCGAGCGAAATGGTAGGAGACCTCGGACCACGGGCACTCGCGCATCGCGTTAGAACACAACCGGGATCGCCATGATGATGATGATGATGATGATGATTGAGGGTGAAAGGATAAACTGACTAACCTTCCACCACCCGTCGTTGCTAATCCAACCGTCACAGGTAAAAGCTTGAATTTTTCACTGAATCGCGCGCGTCTCAGGCATACGATAGGTATGTTAAGGATTAAGGTTTCGATTCTCTTATTTTTAGGGTTCCATAGAGTGATGACTGTTTCTATTTTGCATATTTGTAATTGTTCTCTATAATTTATAATAAGATAGTTTGCTCTGGGGTGGAGACCTGGTGACCTGTAGCACAGGTTTCCCTAGTTCAGGCACCAGTCACCACAAATATGTATACGTATCCAACATGTTAATAATGTACCTAGTTTCATAAAACATACAAATATTATGTATACGTTGTTGTGGAGAAATAAATGGATTATTTATTTATTTATTATTTATTTATAACAAAAAAGGAACGGTTTTCGTCAGGCAGGCGGTCTGTCATTAACCTCAATTAAAAATATTTAAATACGGAGTCCATTAAACCTGTGCAGAACATTTCAAGAGCGAGAGAGGTCGCGTCAGGCAGGGGATCCCCCGATGGTGGGATTCCTTATAGGTATCACTGAGCACGCGCCCGGTGTGATATAGCCTGTTGACCTACTTTTGCGTCATTTGATTTGTTAGTATGGTGTTGAAGGGTTCATATAACGTGTTTGGGGCACTTTACTTTCAATTTTGATGAAATGTGGGTACCTACTTGACATTGTTACAGTAGATATTAATCTCTGAAGCATAAAATGGAACTCTGCTAAATTATCTTAGCTCTAGTGATTTCGCAGTTGGCACAGAAAATGCTTGGTGAAATTTTGTAATTGCCAAAATAATGTTGTTGTGCTGCTTGTGTGTTTAGGACAACTCTTTCTAAGCGATAGACAATACAATGCAATACAAAATATATTATAGTAAGCAGTACAAAGGGCGGTCTTATCACTAGTGTGGTCTCTTCCCAACAACCTTGGTATGGAAAGAAACAAATTATTTTAGCTTCTGACAGGTAGTGCACACAAAATCTTTACACAAGTTCACGAAAAAAACACAAAAACAATAAGAAAGCTTGTACCCTTGACTTGAAATCGAAAAAGTCAATTACTCTACTTGATAAATATTGGATATGTTTTTAGAAGTGCAAGTTTGTATGCAACAGAGGCTCAAGTACCTACCCACTTAGGTACGTCACAAGCGGTCTACTTATTGCTAGTACATATTAAAATAATTATAGCGATTCTATATCGCGAAAGATATCCGTATTAATAGCAGTTTCGCAATAATATGCCTGCAAACGAGGGCAAACTTATATGTGATCCACTTCGCTCACTTAGGTAGCCCGATTGCACTAAAATCTTAAGTAGACGCCATAAGCACAAAGCTACAAAATTTGTGTCATAAATTAAGAGTGACTTAGCGAATATAGTTTTCACTTAAGGTTAGTGTTGGTCCATGATCCATGATCCTATCTGGTCACGTTCCCCTGGTAGCAGGGTCACGGAGGTCGGATGGCAGTCGCTCCACTGTAATTACCTGATCGCCAAATCCTGGATCATGGTCCAGGCGGACCCCGGGTTCTCGTTCTATAGAGCAGAACCGGGACATTAACGCCAAGATGATGATGATGACTTATGGTTAGTGTTGGTGCATGCTTATTACAATTTTTTATTTAAATTGCAATGTTTGTATGTAATCATGTATGTTCGGGGCAAATCTTGCAACCCTAATTTGTCCCACTTCCCGGTGTTCAATTGAGCTGAAATTTTGCATACCCATGTAACTTGAATGACAATGCATTAATGTGGTACCTTGGAGCTGGTCTGATGATGGAGTCGAAAGGTGGTCATACGAACTACTGAACGCAACAAGTTAACCTCATCGTGTTTAGGCTCTTTGAAATTATCTTGATGAGTACTATACCGCGCGTTAAAAGCTTGTTATGAAAAAGTGTTTTTCATTTGAGACTTTATTCTTCTTATGAATATCTAAAATCGACTTATGCGTCGTCTAAAGTTTAGTGCAATTAGGCATTAAACTACCAACTCTTCAATGCAATAGAGATCTACGAGAACAAGCTCTCGCCAAAGATTTTATCTTGTGTACGAGTAGTCGTCTGTGGAATTACAGAGTGGTTGCAGAAAAATAGTAAATACAGCAATGCAGTAAACGCTAGGACCAGACTTGTTTAATTCCCATCACTCGCCGCGGGTTGGGTACTTATCCCCATTACGTAGACCCTTTAGTGGTGTCCACGCAAAGGTTGTAAACATGTCTCGCTCACACGATTCGGATGTGGAGTGATCTCCCAGCCACAGTGTTTCCTTTGGACTACGATATGGAATCGTTTGTTTAGAGCTGGGCAACGCATTGTTTTCTGATGTCCATAGGTGGCGGTGACCATTTTCCATCAGACAGCTCGCTTGCCTGTTTGTCAGCCGTATAACGTAACAAAAATAAACGTTGCTATGCGTGCCCGTCATCATCTCAGGGGGCCCATGCCAACCCCACCTGCTAACAGGCGCACGAGGCTCTGGCGATTAGGTTTTCCCTGGCGGGGGTTGTGCGGGTCAGATGGCGGTCACTGCACGTAAAAGCAAAAAACCACAAAGTTTTAAGTGGTACACTGTCCACAGACCACATGAGTTAAGGATTCTGGAAATCTAAAAGCGCGGACCCTGGTTGACAGATTTAAAACTAGTAACAGAAGTTCCGTTTTGGCTGGAGTTAACCAAACTGCAGTTGTAGTTGATATTTACACAGACACACACATACGCACACATAGACACAAGCATGCACTAGAATTGCAAGAGCGCATGCTACTGTTACTATTGTTGTTTGCCTTTGTTGTTGTTAATTTGTTGTTTTTTTATTATGTTTATTATCTCCATGTTGGCCATTCTGATGGACTCTCTTATTAACTAGTACTGATCAATTCCTTGAGGTTGGGACCTGGATATCTAAGATACAGACGAAAGTCTAGTTTAGGCTCCAGTCTCACAATCTTGAACTGTAAACTGAAAATTGTAACCTTTAACACTGTATGTGAGAAATAAATTTTTATTATTATTATATTAATCCTTACGCAGTATAAAATAAAGTCGCTTATGGGACATGGTCGGACGTCCGACCAAGGTCAAGGAATTATTCGCAAGGATTAGTATCGACTGCAACTGACGGTTGGTCGGCTCCAGCCAAATCGGAGCGTCTGTTACTAGTTTAATCACTGAGCCGGGATTTGTCGCATGAATGAGGAGGATTCTTTTCATGTTATTGGCAACATTAGTTTTACGCTGAATAATTGAAAATCATGAAATATTTTACTTGGCTTACGACGAGAGGATGCCGAAGACCGGGCGAAGTGGAGAGTAGGAAAGCGGACCCTGGCAGAGGTCGGGATAAGCGCTAGGACGATGATGATGATGAAATATTTTCCTCATTGGCCCCACCCTGTGGGGAAGTAGATTGTCAAATATTTGCGTGTTGGTATCAAACGTTAGACGCACAAGGAAGGGATTGTAAGTGACAAGTTGCGACGAAAAGACAAGTTTGCAATGTCAATTCGGCGTGCTTGTGCTGCCGCTGGCGTGTTGATAAGTAGGTAGGTACAGTCACGCTGACATGTAACTTAAGATAAATAAAATATTGAAGATAGGAGAACATCTATCCTATGGTATAGATGTTCCCAAAAAAGTAAATCTTATCTATCATACATCAAACAAAGTCGCTTCTCGCCGTCTGCCCCTCTGTATGTAGGTATATATGTAGGCATAGATCTTTTAAACTACACAACGGATTTTGATGCGGTTTTCATCAATAGATAGATTCAAGAGGTAAGTTTATAAGTTAGGAAAATACGCGAACGAAGTTTCGGCGGGCCAACTAGTAATAATATAATTTATATTTTATGCCTACACTCTATGAAGGATGGTAGATAGGTATTGTTGTTTGTAGGTTATTTGGAATACAATAAAAATAATATCTGCAAAAATCGGTTTGAATACAAAAGCAATCCTGTCATTATCAGGAGGATGCCGAGTCTAGTCATGTTTCTATGTAATTTAGAGTCAGTAGTTATGCGCAGTATAGGCACAATTACTGACTCTGAAATACTGGGACAGGTTGAGCAATTTCGGGAGCCGATTGGCATTCCGAGACCATATAGGTACCTACTTTATGAATTTTATATTTACTATTAGGTATAACACAACTCACACATGGGTGTCATACAAGGCGACTAATGTTTTCGAGGCAAAAGATCTTGATCTCCGTAGTCTGGAAAATGGACAGCAGCTTTTTCCACTTTTATATTTGAACACTGCGATCTCCAACCCGCCTGCCAAGCGTGGAGATTATGGCAATAACCTCCCCTTTCGTGGGAGAGGCCCTAAGTCCTGCAGTGGACTGTTACGGGCTGTGATGATGCTGATAACACAATTAGGATATAATGTATGACTGATTGTCCTTTGTGTGATGTCGCTTTTGTTTCACATTATACATTTTTATAACGAACGAATGGCTTAAACTAATTATTGCTGTATCACTATCAGTTAATTAAAATAATATTTGATACTAATAAATGCTGGAACAACATCTAACATAAGATTAAATTTCATTTATGTCCATCAGCCCTGTAATCACTTCACTGTTAAGGCACAGTTATATATTAATCAATATAAGATATACGCAAATCCTCCTCACATAGTATAACATAAAATCCGTTGCCGTGTCTGTCTATCTGTTTAACCACTAACAACTACTAAACCACCCAACGGATTATGATGCGTTTTTGACCATCAGTTAGAGAATTTCTTCTGGAAGATTCATTGTTTAAGATATGCATATTATAGTAAAGGAAAAGCGTGAAAACCCTTGTACAGCCGGGGCCGATTGCTAGTACAGAATATTTGGTACATTGTTACCCAATCTCTCTAGGCCTCAAGGAACCAGGATTTAAAAAAAATTAAGTGTTTATTGTCCATAGACCAAATGGCAATTGAAAGAATCAAACAATTTTTTACACAAATTTCACTATATTTAAAATAAATGTTCCTGATGATTATTCATTCGAAACCGATTGCAACATATTAAGCTTATTTTAATTATAGAGAAGCTGGTGTAAAAAAGTGTTTCAATTCTATCATACAATGGAGTTCCATCAAGAATGCACTTTCCATTACAATAATGACGGCGGAAATATGTCGTCTGTGTACACGTTAACGTTGAAAATATCTTTCATGAAAAAGGTGGGGTATTATTTCGTTTTCGATAATATATATTTGTTATCCAATCTGGTCAGGTTCCCCGGGTAGCAGGGTCATGGATGTCAGATGGCAGTCGCTCCACTGTAATTATCTGATCTGCTAAGGGCCGATTTTTTAATCCTCAGATAAAGTTTATCTGCCCGATAAACTAATATACTGCCAAATTAAAACAAACTATACTCCTTTACAATTATGAAGTATGACAGAATTTTGTTTTAGTCGCACAATTACTTATCAGACTGATATGTTTTATCTGAGGATTAAAAAATCGGCCCTAAATCCTAAATCAGGGTCAAGGCGGATCCCGGGCACTCGTGCGCGATAGCACAACCGAGACAATAACGCCGAGGTGGTTTTATTATTATTTATACTCATACGAATAGCCTCAATATAATACTAACATTATAATACCACAGTACAGAAAGTATATAGTGATAATACTAACTAGCTTATTAATATAATATATTGTTACCGACCTCCCTTTTACCTTTTATTGCAAACTAGTTCAATATGTAAGAATAGCTATTACATTATGACATTTTCCTAGCCATATTTTTCCTCTCGCGGTTTCATACGCGAACACGGAAATTAATAGTACATTGTGGTAAAAGTGTGCTATTAGTGTAGTAGAATATTACCGAAAATATAGCTCGAGGTGGAACTAATTGTAACAGAAATAATTTTTGCGACATGGTAGGTAATACATTGCTAATAAACATAATAAAACTGTACATCTGTACCTTCGGTGGTTTTAGTGTGAAGGGGCCCGCAAACTCCCATTTCTAGTTTTCGTAAATATTATGAAAACAGTACGTCCTACATAAATATGGTCCATACTAAATTATTGTTTATAAAATTCTCTACGAATGTTGCTTTACACGCTTTGTGGAATTCCCAACCGTTTACGAGCAACACACGACGTTATATATCATTCTAATCCGAGATAATGGTCGCACTAACATGATATGGCGTGTGAAAAAAGTGAATTTTCGGTTTTTAATAAACTAATTAGCGAATAACGCCTGTTAATTGGTTTTGGTGGTGATTTATAACAAAACCTGACAGCCCCATCCGGCAGAAGGAAGTGCGTAAGGCACTCTCCAAACTCGACGTGAACAAAGCCAGTGGTTCGGATGGTATACCAGCACTGGTTTTGAAGCACTGCGCACCTGAGTTATCACCCATCTTAACTCGACTGTATCGCCTGTCTCTACAGGTAGGTAAAGTACCGAAGGCGTGGAAGATTGCACATGTCCAACCCATGCCAAAAAAAGGTAGTCGCGCTGACCCGGCGAATTATCGGCCTATATCCATAACATCGATCCTATGTAAGACATTTAAACGTGTGCTGAATAACCGGCTCTTGACGTATCTCGAAGCAAATAATCTGTTGAATGACCATCAATACGGCTTCCGTAGTAACAGATCAACTGGTGACCTTCTTGCGTATGCCATACACATATGGAGTGAATCCGTGGAGAACCACGGTGAAGCACTGGCTGTGTCCTTGGATATTTCCAAAGCTTTCGACCGGGTGTGGTATGACAGCCTGATAAGCAAGCTTCCTGCATAAGGACTATCTCTCAGCTATTGTACCTGGATAGCCGACTTCCTGAGAGATCGATTTCTTCGTGTGGTGGTTGAAGGTCAAGCATCCGACACAATGCCAATTAATGCCGGTGTACCTCAGGGATCCGTCCTCTGCAACACTATTCTTGCTTCACATTAACGATCTGCTAAAGCCTTGGGTACGCTGATGATAGCACTGTTGTAGAGAGGTACCTATTGAACGCGCGAGCTACTGGGGCTCAGGTCCGGGCTAGCAGTGAGACCCTGAAGGCTGTGGCTGATTGCGGTGAAGTCAAACTGGTCAAGTTCAATCTCTCCAAGATCCATAAGTTGGAGCTGCTTGGTGTTACCCTATCATCAGACCTAAACTTTGGACCAAATGTTGAGTCAAGAGCCCAATTGGCTTCTAAAAAACTTGGAGTCCTAGCCAAGTTGAGGAAGTACTTCACTCCTGGACAGCTTCTCAATTTGTACCAAGCACAAGTCCGGTCATGTATGGAGTACTGTAGTCACCTCTGGGATGGGTCCGCCAAGTATCAGCTGGAAGCTCTTGACTCTATCGACAGACGTGCCAAAAGACTGATTGGTGATGATTCGCTTGTCGAATCTCGCCTTCTGGGTCTGGGACACCGTCGTAGAATAGCCGGCTTATCCGTGTTTTATAGAATTCACTTCGGTGAGTGCTCCCAGGAGTTCCACAACCTTGTTCCACCAAACCAGGGCCCCGCGGTAAGGTGCCCATCATGGCGGCGGCATTCCCGTGGTGGAGGGCGATACTTATCCGCTGCGCGAGAAAACTGCCGGCAAATGGGTCACCTGTCGCCTTCCTGATCCGCTTACTAAGCTCGATGAAGAGCGAGTGTGCGCTCGGGCCCCACGGACCCAGTGTCTCGATACCAAATGCGACAAAATCGTATTGGGCGCCGAGACAACTGTACTTGCCCACCTTCGAGCGCTCACGTATCTCAGCCGCCGCGCCAGCCCGTTTAGCGGTTGCCGGAAGATAGGTCGCAGCCAGTGTGTCGGCGCACGTGGTGTCCCACACCAGCGGGCGACCCATCCTCCATGGTATCATAGACATCCCGTCAGGTCTCTTGCCATCGTCCCGTGCAATGTGTTGAGGATCCAGGATTCCAGGGACGTTGGCGCTGACGAGAGACCGTCGCAGGATGTCATTGCGTAACGGGAGAGGCGGCCAGCGCTCAAGGAACAGGCAAGCCCATGGTGACCGAGGCGGTCAACACTCGCTCCACAAGAAGCACAACTATGTTCGATACAAACCTCGGCTCCCAGCCGGAGACCGATGGCGAGACGGAGAGTGGTCGGGTCGATGAAAGTGCCGGTGTTGGGGGATGGGTAAGCGTGAAGCCAATGCCCGGATTCTCGTCTGGCAACTGCTTCCAGCCTGGCGCAGTCTATTAAAGATGGTGAGGTATTAATGAGAGTGTCTAATATGACTTGAGATGAAATGTTGTCCCAGGCCTTTTGAATTTTGGGTGTGGGAGGAAAATTTGGGCTCGGTCCAGCTGGCCAGGCATTTTCAGCCTCCGCCAAGCACGCGACCTCATAGTTTGTAGCCGCGGGGGCTTAAAGAATATTACCTATGAGGTCAGACGAGTTATAGATAAAGGACAGAAACGCCGGCAGTGCTACACTAGAGATTTTGCGGGTTCCCAGGCCACCTAATTAGCAGGAAGGCCTGGGTCCATGCCAGCTCGCTGAGTCTGATGTTCATTGTTCCCTGATAAGTATAACCTTGGGATCTTCAAATTAAGAGTGAATAGGTATCTTATAGGCACGCATGCTACATCTTCGACCTCATCGTCGCTTTCCATCAGGTGAGTTGAGGTCAAATGCAAGCCTATTGATAATAATAAAAAAAAACACTCTGTGACCTAACGTCATTTTTATAGTTTTGGTTATTTGACAAATTTTCCATTTTAACATTCCAACTTACATCAAGCAACTTTTGGTCATTCGTAGATTTGATGACACATACTTCAAAAAAAATTGCTAAATAAAACATTTCGTCTATCAAATTTTGTTAGTTTCTTCATAGTCCTTTCGAAATTTGCTGGAAGAAGTTTTGATTTTCTAATATGTAACCTAGTACGTAAACGATAACGTAAACGTAACGTAGTAAATGATCGATCAGTCTCTACAACAAAGCTCTACAACTTATAAGCTCTACAATATTATACGTACACGATGTATACTATATTTATTAATCTGAACGGGAACTAAACACGGCCACGCCTCAACAGATGTTATATTATCACAACAATGCCATTAACACGTTGTTTACTACTGTATGTAACTGGACTGCCATTTTATTATTTTGTACTTGGCTGCACGCAGGTACCGTTTGCATGACAGAACTCGAAGCAAATCTTGTTGGACTTTAGTAGTGATTGCTCCGAGCTGCTAATCGTAGTATTAAATTCTTTACAAGCTTTTGTTAGCCACGTCGCGCGCAAGGACCTATTACTTATACTGTTATACTCTATTACTTTTACTTCAATGTTGATATTTTTAATTTTTTGTGACTATTTTATAGTAGTAGGTAGGAATTTGGTAGAAAACATAAATCCATATTCAATAAAATTTCATTTTATTTCATTTCACTTCTTCTTTTTGGGAATTTCGTGATAATTAAGACACATGCAAAAAGTCGAGCAGTTTCTGCTGTAGGTTGATAGGTTAGCCAGTCACCTTCCTGTTTAATAAGCCTCTTGCCGCACTATTACCTTAATAATTATTACGACTACCCACAGTACCCAACCATCTATACAACCACATAATCAATAGACCGTAATAGTCCACTGCTAGACTTGAGTCTCCTCAGTATTACTAGAGCGTTAGCCATGATGCGTCCACGGTTCGGAAAACACACAGTATCAGTAACAGAAAATGCTTCAGCTTCTTCCATTTGACCGCATTCAACGTTGGGCGGCCCGCGAGATTCTCGCCGGCCGGCTTGACAATCTCGCTTTTCGGCGAGAGGTTGCCTCATTGTGCATCTTCTACGGTCTTATGTATGCATTATGGGCAGTGCTCTGAGGAATTGTTCGAACTAATACCAGCTTCAGATTTTCACCACCGCTCAACCTGCCACGTTGATAAGTGGCGTTTAATCCGTACAATTTTCACAAAGGTTCCTGCCTCGTACTAAGGTGGTCGTAACTGGTCTTCCTCTAAGTCATCAGTCGCTTTGTTCGACACTCGTGAACAGAAGAAAATGGTGCTATACTCTACTCTGCCAGACACTAAACGGGAAACTAACCAAAATAGCGTAACGGTAACTTAATTTCTCATAATCGTTGCTACTGCTACGACTCCTCAACCTACGTTGTACCTATTCTCATACAAATACTAACCAGTGCCACAAGCTACGATAGCGATACTGACACACCTCTATTGCCTCTTATGAATATCAATCATGCAATTAATGTTTTTGGAAAGCACTTAGCTAACTTCCGAACTGCGAGATTGATGCGAGGTGTATACTATCAATAGTTCCAACGACAGTACCACGGGTACGTACTGACGTAACAACCCAGCACACGATCAAACAAAATGTGTCGTGTGTGCGAGTAGCAATTAGGGCTTTCGGCACACAATGGCGGGCGGCCTCCGGGGAGCGGGAAACCAGTGAAATGAACGCGGCGCGTGCGCATGTGGCCTCGCAGCGACGTTTCCGCTGGACACTGGGCGAAATGTCGCCAAACTTGGCGGGAAGTACCTACCCACGGATGATGTTGTTTTTTATGCTACGCAGTGACAGACTAGGACTAGAGCTTTTGCTATATTATATTATAAACATTATTACTTCACTTCTTTTTTATGCTATTCAGTGACAAACGAGCAGACACGTTTTGGTACGTATTTATATATTTTTATAAAACAAAGTCGCTATCCGCAGAGGATAGAAAAAACTAAAACGCTTCTCTGCTTAGTTTTTCTAAACTACCCAATGGTTTTTGATATGGTTTTGCCAATAAATATTACCTTAAAAATGATTTAATGTTTTGACAATAAGGATTACCTACTTCTACAACTCTACAACTTTTAGAATGGCAGTTAGGCTCAAATCGTTATGGGTAAAAAGGTTTCGAGCGGCATGCGAGAGCCCGGGATTCACCTTCCTACTTCTAGTTGTCTACTTTAATCCTTGGTGGTAAGTTTGTTCAATTGAAAAAAGTTTTAGGAGACCCCTCACTGCCCATATAAAAATAACCAATATATAGTTACCATGACCTATTTTGTGCCACCCATACGTGGGCTCACATCCTAGAAACTTTAGTCTGTTTATTTCCTAACTAGGTAGACCGAATAAAGTTCCGAAGTTAAAGTTTCTGCTTATAACTTTCTATTCATTTCTGCCTTTTCTTCATTTTTAGTCATGGACTAGCAGTAGCACATGAAATAAGGAAAATATTTTTAAAAACTGCTGGTCAAAGTGATTGTTTTAACATGTAGTACACGTATGCCAACCCGCTTTATCAGAAGCAAACACATGTATGAGAATATTATGAAAAAGTGATAAACACACCCTACGTGTCTGTAATTTTCGAGGGTTTCTATTTCAAGGTATACCACCTCAGGGGTTGTGAAAATCGGTCTACAAATAGCGCAGAAATTCATTTAAAAAATGCAATAAACATAGAACCTTCTCCTTTTAAGAAGTCGGTAAAAAAAGCGCTGAACATTCGGTTTATCGGTCGCTGCACTGATTGAAGTCAATACATACTAGCGCCATCTACCCAAATCACTGTAAATGCGGATGATTTAACTGTACGTTGGAACGAAGGTTCATGTCCACAGTTCGCCTTCATCAATATTACATGTTTCGGTATAGCTGTTTTGAGACAGATGGCGCTAGTAATACTGTAAAGCATGCGGCCTACTTGGAAGCGATTAGCCTACCGCTTTAGAGATGCGAAAGAGAAATATTATTTTAAATATGGAACTGCAAAGTTTCGCGGCCATTCTGATCCATTGGCATTCGAGATTTGGTTTCTGATCTTGGATTAGGTGGCTTCTCCGTCAGGATTCTGTATCGTTAAACTTATTTTATTGCAATAAAACAGTACAATATCGACAAGACCCAACGTTTGCTTCACCTCTACCCTACAGTACTTTTTTTGCAAGGCCAGGCAATTGACCTATATCACCTGGTGGTAAGTGACGATGCGACCGAAGATGGAGCATGCCTGTCTAGGAATAGCCTATTCACTTGATTGTTGCCTTAAATGTATTCAGATTATAATGATCTGTAGCCGTATTCACAATGGCTCGGAAATCGGATTCGGATACGGAATCGACAAAGGACCCCGCAAAAGTTCTTAGGAAAATGTGGTTTCAGCTAATTTTGATGAAATTTTCATATGTTATAGAGAGTAGAGTTTCCGTGGAATCTATCGGGATTCTGAATAACAGTTTTCGAATCGATCGACACGGATTCGCCGCTCACGAATTTCGTGTCGAATCGTTCGGAAACGGTTTCGAATCATTGTGAATACGGCCACTGGAAACACACTAGCAGGAAACGTGTTTCGATCCTGGTAGTCACAGTAGTGGTAGTTTGTGTTAGTCGTATTATTTTATTAGTCAGATGTTTTTATAATAAATAACAATTATTTTCATGAATTTCCTCCATTTCTATTTGTCGAATTAAGTCAATAAGTGTGTCAGCGAGTGGGATTTATTACAATTAATTATTATCCATTATTGCAAGCATGTCTAATGTTTTTATTTCATTTAATGGAACAATGCAAGAGTATTAGCATTCATTAGAAGCAGATGCTAAAAATTACTCAAATGCTGTCAGAACTCATGTCAAAGCTACCGTTCCTTTTACAGCAATATACATATAGAACTATGTGTATGGAATGCGAATGGCCCCCTCAATATTTTTGAACATACACAGATTGAAGAAACGCAGTGCACATCTAAAAGCTATTTTAAAATACTCGGCTATATTCTATATCACACCATGCACCAGGTTCTGGAATCCTGATTAAATCGAATATTAAACACCAATCATACTGTAAGGACTATATTCAAGCGATTAGTATAGTAGTAGTCGATTGGATTAATACTATCACAATATCATCCCATGAAGGATTATTATTCAATGGATCAAAAAATGGAGGATTAAGGCCAATGAATCAAAATCCTTGAATGTCACTTTTACCTTCAGAAAAGGCATCTGCCCACCAGTAAAACTCAACAACAAAACAAGAAATCCCACAAGAAGACCTTGTAAAATACCAAGGATTACCTGACAAAAGCACATTTTTACGAAACGTAAACAACTGGGACTACAAATACGAAAACTTTACTGGCTGATTGGACGGCGGCCTCAATTATCGCTCAGCAGCAAACTACTATTATACAAGGCGATACTGATTCCAATCTGGAGCTATGGTATTCAGCTTTGGGGTACAGCCTCCCACTCTAATATTGAAATCATACTGAGATTCCAGAATAAAATGCTGAGGACAATAACTGACACCCCATGATTTGTCACAAACGAACAGCTCCACCTCGACCTAAAAATAAATAACATTCGACAGGAAATTGTCCGCCACACCACATCATACAAGAATAAGAACCGCTGACCAGCCCAACGATTTACCATGCCAAGTAAAAACTTGTTAGCCCTTTCTTGTTTCGTCTACGTATATGAGGAGTCGCTAAATCGGTTGCGATCTCTTGTAAAAAGAGTTTTCTGTTGTGTGTTCCATAGATGACACTCTTAGAGCTTTATCATTAGTGATAATATGTTTTACAATTATATTATTATTATGTTTAATCGGGCGAGCAGTTTAACAACTGATTAGCATGTATCCTGCTTATTCCTTTCCACGCATTAAAATATAATGGTCCAGTTTGTTTCTAAACTAATTGACATTGTTGACATTGTTGGCTAAAACCACTTTATTACTCAGGAAGTATTTGTGAATATTGTTATTCTAGAATCGTATTAGCAGTCTAAGGGCACGTGGCACGCGAGGGCCCAGGGTCCGCTTTCCCGTTACTCCTGGCTTACCTCGCTCGTTCTTCGGCATTCTTAGTGGTGAGCTTCCTTAGTTGGCGAGCATATCATTCTTGATTTTACCTCGGCCAGCCTCTCCTTCTCGTGCCCGGCGGGGGCGGGATGGCCAGACACTTGTTCAAGCCAGCGACAAGCAGGCAAGTTACGTTACGTAGCGATAGTCTTTGTGTTGCTAATGTCTATAGGCAGTGGTGATCATCAGGTGGACCTCTTGCCTGTTTGCCTACCGTACGATAAAAAAACATTCATGCCACTCGACCTACCTACTTAGATTAAAGTACGTTTCAATAGAAAAAGACGAAAGTAGAGCACGATAACGATAAATTATCGATTATCCATATTTAAATAAATAAAGATTCTTCTTTAGATTTCTGAGGATAATACTATTTTTAGGTATCATTGTCACGCTTTACCTACTTTAATTATCCTTTTTCTTTTTTTAGCTCCCGACAAAAAAGAGGTATGTTTTAAGTTTGACGTGTGTATCTGCGTTTCTGTGGCTTTGTGTATCTGTCAGTGGCATCGTAGCTTCTGAACGGATGGACCTATTTGGATGCGGTTTTCTTTATTTGATAGCCAGTTTAATTGAAATGGTTCTTAGCTTTGTTTTTTAAAATCGGTTCTTAAGTTTAGAAAATATTTGAGTTTAATAAACTTGGTCGGGAGTTATCCGACTTTTTCAGTAGTTTATCCTAAACGTATCAGGCCAGTTAGCTTAGCTATTGTTTACTTGTAGAAAGTAGGTAAGTTCTGTCTAAAAAGTAAAGCGACTTGGGTAATAATAAGATTGATTGAAATCAACAAGAAAGCAACCTGAATAATGAAGACGTCCATCTTTTGGCTACTGTATTGTTGTTGACGGATGTATTCAATATTCAATCAGTTTTGCTTATAATTGCGCAATTCGCCGTATGCCCGATTGCACTAAACTTAGGCGACGCCTAAGGTGATGTCATAAAATATTCCTAAGCTTGTAGGAAACAAAGGAGGGTTATAGGGTCCCACCACCATCTCAGAGGCCCAAGCCAAGCTCACCTGCACGTGATCTCCTGTTGGCAGACGGACGAGGCTCTGGCGAATCCCTAACGAGTTGTGCGAGACAGATGGGAGTCGACGCACGTAAAAAGCAAAACCCAACAAAAATTCATGGCAGGTCAAGTACAGCAACCAACTAAAGCTTCAAGATAATGATGATGTAGGAGTCAAATCTGTGTCACAAAAAGAAAGACTTAAGCAAGTTAAGTTTTCGTACAAAATTGGTGTTGGTGAAATGCTTTTTCTATTTATTAATATTTTCAGTGCAAAATGCGATGTATAATTTTGAGATTGAAGCAAAAACAAAAAATGGGACATTCTTGGAGTCCACCATCATAAATATTATGAAGTAAGTTATTCTCATCAGACCACGTGGTCGGTTGCGAGCAGCAACGGATTACTTAAAGTTTCAAGTTGGCTCCCGTGGTTCATTGCAAATAATCGTGGTACTCATATAATTTTACAGAATACCGCAGCTAAACAATACTCTTATAAATAGTGTTTCTGCCGATGAGTTAGGTCTCCAGTGCTCCATGGGGTGGGGATTTGGGGAACCGTGGCTTTGGCAGTGGAGGGCCATTTGCCTTTTTGCTGCCAGATCAACGTGTTAAAGGCGGTCAACTCATTGGCGATACCCTTGGTGTTGCTAATGTCTATAGGCAGTGGTGACCACTTCCTATTAGGTGGCCCGCTTGCTGTTGTGTCATAAAAAAAATTCCAATGAACCACGCTTCGTAATTTTTTATCGTAATACGTAAAACAACTAAATACATGTTTTTTTCAATTCGTAACGCAAAGCCTGCAAATAACAATTACATATAACTGCGCTCTCCTGCTTAAATACTGCTATTTTAATGTTATCTTATCTAATATATATCTTGGAGTACACATTGATAACAATCTAAACTTCCTGCGACACGTTTTGCACCTGGCTGGTAAAGTTCGTAGGGTAATTTACGTTTTCAAAAAATTGCGCCATATTTTCGACTCAAAAATATTAAGAATGTTTTCTTTGCTTTATGCCAGTCACTACTATCATATTGCATCACTGCTAGGGGTGGCGCGGCTAAAACCCACGTATTAATAGTGGAAAGTGCACAGAGAGCAGTCTTAAAAGTTGCCCATTCAAAGCCCTTTCTTTTTCCCATGGAATGTCTCTATAAACACTGTCAAGTCCTCACAGTCCGACAGCTGTTTATTCTAAATAATGTACTTAGACAACACTCACTGGCAAAATTTGACTCCCAACTTACCTCACAAAGACGCAATCATCTTTTGATCCCACCTATTAAACTCAAAACTAAATTCTTTATATTCCTCGGACCATATCTCTACAACAACCTACATAGTTACATCTCATTCTATGATTCTAACAAGTTTACTACAAAAGAAGTAATTACCGAATGTCTTCTAATGCTGAACTATGACTTTACAGAAGTTATCTTAAAACCAAAGGACTAACGCACTACACGCTCTCGGTACTACAACACGCACACGCACACACATACGCCCACGTACACGCGCACGCCTACGCACACGCACACTCACACAAGCTATAACGTTCTAAGTTTTTGTAACTATTTTAGTATTTAAGAAAAAAACCTAAAATAATTGCCTGAAGATAAGTAATTCGAAACCGGTTGCAATTTAATAAAATTGTATAATAAAGTGGAACTAGTGTACAAAAAGTGATTTAATTCAAAAAAACCTTGAGTAAGTTTATATTGTTAAATTTGAATTGCTATGTCTTGCAACAATGACGGTGACTATAGTACAGGCGTTTCTTCTCCTATTTTAGTCACCAGATTTCTAATGTAACCACATACTAATACTGTTTTAAGCATATAAGAATAGACGTAAGAATACCCTGTATAAGTATTTCCTAAAATAAAAATTATTTTTATTATTTTCTTATCATTTGCGATTCTCCCTTTTAAGGGGTAATTTAGCCAGACGATACGGGTCACTGACCAAGTATCACAGGAATAAAAAATTAAGATCCCGTGCTTTCTGGATCAGAAAGAAATTTTCGGCGGGTATAACATTGCGACATTGCGGTTTTTTGCATCGAGTGCCGCAGATCAAGGGTGGTTAGACTATGTAGTAAATGTTTAGGTATCACGCCCGTGATGGAGAGCACTAGGTGTACAATGTACACTGACTGTAGGTTCCATATTCTCAAAACTTCTTCTTTTAGCCCTGTATATTCATTATTTTTTCCTGTTTTTGCTGTTTGTAAATTGTGAATGTTAGGGATGGTAACATCTATTAAATAAGCTGTCTTTGTTATTTCGTTGAGTAAGGTCTATTGTAATGTATAGTGCGGTCAGTGAGAATGGCTCGATCGTAATACATTTTAGCGTCGGCATCTTCTCCAGCATGGGTCTGTGTGTGTATTCGTAACACGGTTTTAATTTTCCAGTTATAAGTTGATATTTCCGGGCTAGTTTCTGATGTATATAATGTACTATTTGATTCTGTAGAAGGGAAGTGCATGCACCAGTGATATGCTGTATGGTTTCAGGTTGTTGAAGACATTTCCAGCATTTGTCTGACTCTATGTTTTCTTTTAGTATATATTTCTTGTAATTTCTGTTTATTACTTGGTCTTAGATGGCGATAATAAATCCTTCTGTTTCCGGAAACAAATAACTTTGTTTTAAAAAAGTATTTGTCGCTATTGGATTTACATGGGGTTTTTCAAGGTCGTGCACATGTTTACCATGCAACTCTTTACTTTTCCAAGAATTCAACTTATTTTTAACTTGCTCGGTAACTGGAATAAATTATTTTTCTTTAAGTTTTAGATTAAGAGGCGTGTATTTATCATCTGTTAAAGTCGTAGCTAAGTGTACAACGCTTTTACTTCTTTTGCTATAGAAGAAATCTCTCAAATTTTTCAGTTGATTTTGCCAAATAATGTTTAAATCAATGAATCCTCGTCCTCCCAGTCTACTATTTATGTTTCGTTAGAGTGGTTCTAATATTAATTTCCAGGTTCTTTATATCGGTTTGAGTCCATTATATTATCCCAAAAGAATATGTTAGTATCGGCGTGGCATATGTATTTATGGGTTTTGTTAAGTTGCGGGCTTTAAGCTGTTTTTTACAAACTTGATTAACTCTCCTAATGTACTCTGAGGTAAGATCTTTTATAATCCGCGTGTGGTTTATCGATTTTGTCTGTTGTATTCCTAAATATTTTTACATTTCATCATTATCCATGGCAGTTATACAAATATCTTCATTGATATTGTAATCGCCTTCAATTATTTTTCCCTTTTTTATATGCAATGTTTTACATTTGTCTAAACCAAAATTCATATTTATGTCTTTACTAAATTCGGCAGTTATTTCGAGCAATTCCTTCATGCCATGATCAGATTTTTCATAGGGTTTGATGTCGTCCATGTACATCACGTGAATGATTGAAGTGTCGCGGGTAAGTTTATTGCCGTGTTTAGATTTGGAGAGTAGTTGTGAGAGAGGATTCAGGGCCATACAGAACCATAAAGGGCTGAGGGAGTCGCCCTTGAAGATGCCATTTCTAATATGGATTTGCTCGGTTATTAACTTTGCAGTTTACACAGACAAAGTTAGTGTCGTCCTCCGGTTAGCCATGGCATGTTCCAGGAAAGCTATGATTTGAGGATGAATCTTATATATTTGTAGGACGAGAATCAACCAAGAATGCGGAACACTGTCGAAAGCTTTTTTATAATCTATATAAGAAATATTTAGATTTCTATTATGTTTATGAGCGTGTTTAAAAACAGTAGAATCTATGATAAGCTGTTCCGTACATCCTCTGTGGTTCTGTCGGCAGCCTTTCTGTTCTTCAGCTAAATTGTTGTGCATTTCTAGGTGGTTAACAATTTTATTGGTTATACAAGATGTGGTCATTTTATAGGTAGTGGGTAAACATGTTATAGGCCGGTATTGAGATGGATCTGCAGTATTGGGTGATTTTGGGAGCAATAATGTTATTCCAGTAGTTAGAAATGGCGGTAGCGAAGTTTGTATCATGGATAAGTTCAGTAACTACTTTAGCAAGACTGCTATGGAGCACCGTGAGATGCTTAAGCCAAAATTTTTGTACTTCGCCCAATCCGCCCAATCGCCAAAGCCTTCCAATTTTTCATTTTGCTAGTAACTATACATATATCATCTTCCGTGATATCTGTTAAAGCCATTTATTCTATATGGTCCTGTTGGTTTTTTATATATCTGTGCAGTGTTATCTATGATACACTCTCTGCTTGTCTTTGACAATGACTGAATAAATCGCCACTTCATGGTAGACCATCCTTCACAGTTGTTTCATTTTACTTGAACAATAGGTTATGGGCAAAAAACGCTAACAAATCGCGAGAATTTTCGGACATTGCCAGTAATAAAAGGTTGTTTCGAAGCGTGATTTCACTGCAGAATTATTTTTGTCGAAGTCTTGTGTAATTTTTTGACTAATCGTTGGTGACCGTTAATTCAAAATGTCGGCCAACTATCTCGTCAATGTGCCCAAACTTAAGGGGCGAGAAAATTACACACAATGGTGTTTCGCGGCGGAGAATTACCTAATCCTCGAGGGCATGAAGCATTGCATCAGGCCAGAAGGTAAGGATGCGGGTGCTGCAGACGACGAAAAGACCAAAGCAAAATTAATTATGACAATCGATCCGTCATTGTATGTACATTTGGCGGTGCAGGATAAGATAGCCGCCAATGTTGGCAAGCGAAGATGGAGGGAAGGTAGAAAAGGGTAATTACCCACCTGGCCGGGTGTTGTGACCAGGGGACCAAGGGTCCGACAGTTGATCGTCGGAAGTTGTATATATGCCGTGAAAGTTGGCACATTTCTCTAGCGCGATGTAGGATTGTTAGCGCCATCTATGTGCGGATGCTTGCCAACCTTGTGTTCGTGTACTCGTAATGTGAGTACCGTTGAGTATCCCTAGTGGAGCGATAGATGTCGCTACAGTACTCCCCCCGGAGACTGGAGGTCGATACCGAAGCGAGAAACGCTGAAGCTGACGTATGAAGCGTAGTCAGTCTGGCGATGCGGTGAGCAATGGCGTAGCTCTGGCGTGAGGTTGCGCTGTGAGCTGTGCCGAAGCGATGCTGTTCCCAAGTCTGCAGTGAGTCGAGACTGGGTGGGGACAGTGAGATGCCGCAGGTGAACGACCAGGAAGCACGCGTTGTGCCGACTATGGTCAAGGCTGTGACTGCTGTGTGCGGGAGTCAGGTAGGGAAGACGTAAGGATCACGTCGGGGTCACCACTTTGGCGGTGCAGGATAAGGTTGCCGCCAATGTTGGCAAGCGAAGATGGAGAGAAGGTAGAAAAGGGTAATTACCCACCTGGCCGGGTGTTGTGACCAGGGGACCAAGGGTCCGACAGTTGATCGTCGGAAGTTGTATATATGCCGTGAAAGTTGGCACATTTCTCTAGCGCGATGTAGGATTGTTAGCGCCATCTATGTGCGGATGCTTGCCAACCTTGTGTTCGTGTACTCGTAATGTGAGTACCGTTGAGTATCCCTAGTGGAGCGATAGATGTCGCTACATACACATAAAAAATGTAAAAACATCGCAAGAACTGTGGGAAAAACTGAAGCAACTATTTGATGATAGTGGTTTTTCGCGAAGAATTAGTTTGCTGCGGAAATTAATTTCAATTCGCCTAGAAAATTGTACTTCGATGACGTCATACGTGACTCAGATTATCGATACAGCTCAAAAACTAAGCGGAACGGGATTTGAAATTAATGATCAGTGGACGGGATCATTGTTGTTGGCGGGATTGCCTGATCGATTCTCTCCTATGATCATGGCAATCGAGCACTCAGGGATTGCAATAACAGCAGATTCCATCAAAACCAAGTTATTGGATATGGAGTCGGCGAGTGAAACAGATGACAGTGAAGTTAGCGGCGCTTTCGCTACGACGTCACGATTTGGAAAAAACAAAGCGAGACTATCCATGGTTAAGAATAATGGTTCTGTTGGTAGCACTGACAATAAGAATGTCGCGAATGTCAAGTCGGTGAAATGCTACCGATGTAAACAAACCGGTCATTACAAAAACCAGTGCACAAATAATGATAATAATGCATCAAACTCCAAAAACAAAACTCGAATGCAGTCTAATGCGTTTAGCGCAGTGTTCCTGAGTGGAAATTTTAATAAAAATGAATGGTACATCGATTCAGGTGCAAGTGTACATCTGACGGCAAATGAAGGCTGGATTTTGAATTCTTTCAGTGAACCAGGAAAACAAATTGTTGTTGCTAACAACGAAGTATTGGCAGTAAAATGTTCTGGTGATGTGAAGATTACGACTATAACTGATGATTGCGAGTACGACATCATAGTAGAACAAGTGTGTTGTGTTCCGAGTTTGACAACAAACTTGATATCTGTCAGCCAACTTATTAGAAAAGGCAACAAAGTAAATTTTTCTGATAGTTGTTGTACAATATACAACAAGAATGGTCAGTTGGTAGCTACAGCGCATTTAGTTAATGGAGTGTACAAGATGAACTTGCTAAATCGTACAGATTTAGCTGCATCAGTTGTGTCAGCAGTAACGTGGCATCGCAGATTAGGACATGTCAATGAAAGTTATTTAAAGCAGATGAAGGATGCTGTGATTGGTATGTCCATGAATGACAAAGTAGATATCTGCAAATCTGCATGTACTGCATGCTGTGAAGGAAAGCAGTGTCGCTTACCATTTAAGAGCATGGGCAAGAGAAGTAATAACTTGCTGGATATAGTGCACACTGATATTTGTGGCCCTATGGAGACTACATCTATCGGAGGCTCCAGATATTTTTTACTGTTTGTTGATGATTATAGCCGCATGGTTTTCATTTATTTCCTCAAGCACAAGAATGAGGCGTTGAAGTATTTCAAGCAATTTAAAGCGCTTGCGGAAAATCAAACAAAAAGCACAATAAAAGTGTTAAGAAGTGATAATGGGCTAGAATACTGCAATAAGGAATTTGACAACTATTTGAGCTGTGCTGGTGTGATTCATCAGAAGACTAATCCCTACACTCCACAACAAAATGGATTATGCGAGCGGTTTAACAGAACAATCGTTGAGAAAGCAAGATGTCTCCTTTTTGATGCCAGGCTAGGCAAGGAATTTTGGGGTGAGGCAGCTAATACAGCAGTGTATCTGCAGAATAGAATAGTTGCACCGATGTTGGGAAATAAAACTTCATATGAGATATGGACTGGTTCCAAACCTGATATAGGCCATATTAGGATCTTCGGCAGCACTGTGATGGCTCATATAGCAAAGGAAAAAAGGACTAAATGGGATAAGAAGTCACAAAAGTGTATTCTTATCGGATATCCAGAGAATGTAAAAGGATATAGACTGTACAATGCAGAAACAAGAACTGTGCTCACTAGTAGGGATGTGATTATTATTGAACAAGAATCAAAATCTGAATGTCAAATCTCTGTTCAAGATCAGATTTTTGATTCAGTGGGGGATGAAGCCAAGGTGGATGAACCCGATGTAGAAAGAAGTTCAATTAGCATGGGTGAAACTCTACTAGATGAGGATGACACATCATATATTCCTGATGAAAATTATGAAGAATCATATGATACTCCGCAACGCACACCCAGACCTGCAAGAATTAGAAAGCAGCCAGAGAGATATGGATTATTAAATCTATGCATAGGCAACGACACCTATGATGATGCGGCTGGCTTATCTCTGCATGAGGCTTTAAATGGACCTGAAAAGGAACAGTGGAAAGCGGCTATGCGTGAGGAGTTTCAATGTTTTAAGGACAATAATGCGTGGGAATTGAGTAAAGCTCCGCATGACAGTAGAGTTGTGCAATGTAAATGGGTGCTGCGTAAGAAGTACGACAGTGAGAATAAGGTACGTTTTCGTGCACGTTTGGTAGCTAAAGGTTTTTCACAAGTTGAAGGTGTGGATTACACTGATACTTTTTCTCCTGTAGTTAGACAAACTACTTTGAGATTATTGTTTGCATTGTCAGTTCAACTCAATTTTGAAATAACACATCTTGATGTGACAACTGCTTTCTTGAACGGAACGCTTGAGGAAGAAATTTATATGCAGATACCAGAGGGTTTCTCTGAAGTGACAGAAAGTGGTCAGGTGCTCAGGTTAAAAAAGGCAATTTATGGGCTTAAACAATCCTCAAGAGCGTGGTACAAGAAAGTGGATGATTTATTATTGAAAAATGGATACATTAAATCCAAGATAGAGTCATGTATGTATTCAAAAACAAATAATAATATGAAAACAATTGTCACACTATATGTGGATGACTTCTTTATATTTTCAAATGACAATAAAGAAACTAAATACTTAAAAGAAATATTATCTCATCACTTCAAGATTAAAGATTTGGGTGAGATTAAGAAGTGTTTAGGTGTAAAAGTAACTGTTAATAAATCTGAGAAAACAATTTCATTAAGTCAGAAGGATTACATTGATCAGTTATTGTTAAAGTTTAATATGAGTCAGTGTAAAGCTGTTCAAACTCCAATGGAAACTAAGCTATATGTATCTAATGATGATGAGACCTGCGTAGGTAAATTTCCTTATCAGCAGATAATAGGTTGTCTCATTAGCAGTGCTCACCAGGCCTGACATTGCTTATTCTGTTTCGTATTTAAGTCAATTTAATAATTGCTATACAAAAGAACAATGTTCGTACGTTAAGAGAATATTAAGATATTTAAAAAATACTAAACATTATGGCTTAAAGTATTCTGCTAATGGTAATTTATTGTTAGAAGGGTTTGTAGATGCAGATTGGGCTGCAAACGTTATTGATAGAAGGTCATATACTGGATATAGTTTTACATTGTCTGGCTGTGTAATTTCATGGGAATCTAAAAAACAGAAAACTGTTGCTCTGTCTAGTAGCGAAGCAGAGTATATGGCAATGGCCGAAGCGTGTAAAGAGGCTGTTTATTTACGTAATTTACAATATGAAATAACGCAAAATATGTACACTGTTGATCTGTTTAATGATAATCAAAGTGCGCAGAAGATGTCTGCTAATCCAGTTTTCATAAGCGCACTAAGCATATCGATATTAGATATCATTTTTGCAGAGATTGTGTAATGAATAAAATTGTAAATGTTAAATATTTGCCTACAGCTGAAATGCCTGCTGATTTGCTCACTAAGAGTTTGTGTACTGCAAAACATTATAATTTCTTAAATCAGTTAGGTGTTCAGAATGTATCATTACCTTAATGTAATAGGTAGGACTATATTTTATAAAAACTTGTAAAGTTAGTCTAACCATTTTGTACTACTACATTGCTAGATATAGTGGGGGTGTTGGTTTTTTATATATCTGTGCAGTGTTATCTATGATACACTCTCTGCTTGTCTTTGACAATGACTGAATAAATCGCCACTTCATGGTAGACCATCGTTCACAGTTGTTTCATTTTACTTGAACAATAGGTCCCAATGTTGCTGAGCGATTAAATTCTGTCGATTGTCCCATATATCTGCCCAATAATGTCTCAGCTCCTCCGCACTTGGTACTTCTATTGAGTTTTGGTTATCCGATCCACTGTTGTGTAACGACCTATAGAACCCTTTTTCATTCGCGTTGAATAGATTATTATTAGTTTTTCTTTGTAGAGCTTTATTATATCTCCCTAATCGAAGTGATTTCTAAGTACTCTTGTGGTCTATTGTTTGCTGGCTCATTGGTGGAATGGACTTTGGTGTTTCTAAATACTGACTCTACTGTATCTGTAACTTTTCTTGACCTATTACCTTTTATGTATTGTGTTAGGTTACCTATGTTTTTTCTTAATATTTCAATATCCCTTTCTAATCTTGTTTTCCACGTAGGTTTTTGAAATTTTCTGTGTCTGCGGCCTTCAGTGATATTCTGTTCAACTTTGTAACCCATTTCATGGCTTATGACTAATGCACTACAATGTATAAGTGTGTGTATCTTTGTTAAACCCGAATCTTGTGAGATGACTTTCGGTAGATATTATTATTATTGTAATTAATTTCGGTTTAAAAATCGTAGTAAGAGTACCAATCGTGGTTCATTGGGAAAAATATAGGTACACGTGGTTTGAAGGAAATAACTGAAATATGTATTCATCGTCTAAGCACCCTGAACGACATTCGGATGGATTAGCTTAGGCTTAGGTACGCACTATATAGGCCCCTATACAGTAATAAATTATCTTGGACAGATTCACACAGTTAAGACCTATACCGACTAGTAATTAGGTAACTGGTACCAATACATACCTACAAAAATCAGCGATCGGTGCTAAAAGGGAAAAAGACTATAAAAATTAAACGATCGGATTATCAGCGTAATAAAAATATAACAAATCCAATGATAAATCGCAATCATCCGGCTTAACCTAAACGTGATATCAACGCCTTGTGATAATGAGTGTGGTATCCGTTTATACATGTTTTATTGTTAACACTGATGGATGTTGACGGTAAATAGGTATTCAAGAAACATTTTGAACAAAGAACATAGGCCTCGACCTACAGTGATTGACCACTGTTAATCTGTCATAATTCTATACAAATTACGAAAGCTAAAGGCCACCAAATTTGACAATAGCAGTGGTTATGGACGTGAGCTTTCTTTATATGTATGTATATAGATCGTTACTTAAGCTTTTTTTCTTTTAATTGGACTAGCCAGGTATTTGACCGCCACCTCACCTGGTGGTAAGTGACGGCTGATGATGGAGCATGTCTGTCTAGGAACAGCCTATTAACTCTATTCTTTATTGCAAGCGTGTGAGATACTAATAAATACGACGTCAAAACTAGGCTATACTTTATATACTTTCGATGTCTGTAAGTACTTCTTGAAAGTATCGAACGTTATTTCGCGGTAATTCCCCAGTCTTAATCTTTTTGACTGATAAAACGGCACCGTTATAACAACTAAATACTCGAGATAAGCTTTACAAACATGGATTCAACTGATATGTAACTTGTATTGTAGGTAAATTATGAAGGCTATTTGAAATATCGGTTTTCGTGGAAATAGATTTTAAAGCGTTTACTTGAATTTAGCGCTACCATAGTGTAAGGTTGGCACAGTGTTATCCGATGCTGAGCCGTATCGCATACCATATCAAATTGATATATGATATTATCAATATCCTGTTACTCAAACACACACAATTCCATCTCTATTAAATATTTTTGGTGATGGTGAAGAAATTATCTAACTAGCCCAACATCTTTGCGCCACCACCACAACATCCTGCAAACCTTGATTTGATAAGCCCTTGACAGTATCAAACTTATGAGGAACACAATGAAGCTATCCGAATGCCCTGTGTCGGTTTGCCAATACGGCTTCAGGCCAAGCTGTAGAACAATGGAGCCGTCAGGGCCTCCAGGAGACTTACTGCAATACGAATGAACCACTGTATTTCACATTCCTCGAATTGCAGAGGGCCTTCGAGAGCAGGTAATCTTAAGTTGTGGGCTCTGAGATCAGTCTGGAAACACTGAAGCCGTCCTCAAAACCATCGTAATAGTAATCCCTTCCTTATTATTGTAAGTGTTCACCAGAATTCTGTTCCAGAACTTGTTCTGCGTTGTGAACTGCGTTCCAGAACTTGTTCTCAGCTGAAATTAGGGACACGCCTTCATGGGTTCATGATACGCAGATGATATCATACTGATGAGCAGGCTTACGGGATCTTGGACCCGGGATCCGTGCTGCACGAGACTCAAGTGCCGTACCTCCGCGGCTTGGGCCAAATGGCTGGAGATCACGGCAATCACCCGTGGACCCTAAAATTCGTACCAATACTAAGGGGCTTATATACATATACTTATAACATATTACAGATTGAGAGCGATTCTAAAAGTTATTATGTATAGAAAACCTTTTAGATTTCCGACCACTACACTGCATTCTCTTTCTCAAGTATTGGCTGTGAGACAACTTTTTATCCTTCGCTCTGTCCTTCGTCGACATTCACAAATTGCCCCACAATCGATAACAGTAAGCCAAACACTAGAAATATCTAGTTAGTCGAAACGCATAAAATTACATTTGCCTCGCATCACTACTACATCATTAACCTGATTCTTTATAATAAAATAAACAAAATCCTTAATATAAATTCCCTAATCAAATATGAAATTAAAAACGAGATCCTTCACTGGCACTGAAAAATTATTAACATGTTTATCAATCACATAACTCACACAGACTTATACGCACACACACATTCTTATCTCATGTAATTATACTTTTTCATGGATTACAAGCAGTAATCTATGTAAATATACAGGGTGTTACATAATATATGTATGAAGCCGCGAACTGGATGGAGTGCTAAACATATTAAAACGATAGGTATAATTATTTCAGTCGTACGTGGAATTTTTGTATCTATCGTTTTCATACATTTAGCACTCCATCCGGTTCACGGCTTCATACATATATTATGTAACAGCCTGTAGATACAATGCACGAGCATTCACGAATTTTTAAAATACCGGATTTTCCTAGTTTAGAAATCAGGATTATAACCAAAGCAAAAAATAATTGCCAGTCCCATGAACCTTTTCATAACCATGAAGATAGCTAGCTTTCCAATATCTTTGATTATACCGTATGTTAAAATCCTACACCGCATTCCAATAACAATAATATTTTTTTATGTAATACAGCCGACAAAAAGGCTAGCGGACCATCTGATGGAAACTGGTTACCGCCGCCCATAGACATCAACAACACCAGGGGCGCTACCAATGCGTTTCCCGCCTCTAAGGATAACTCTAAAGGAAACACTGTGGCTGTTATTAGCATAAGATAAAATATACTCAATTTGGTTAACAAAGAATTTATTTATTTATTTTATATAATATACACAAGTATAAATTTGGCTCGTGAATGGCTCTATCATTACACGACTCGACCGAGTCCGTAGATATCGCGGCAGATAGGCAGATATCGCAGATAAGATTGAGGAAGCACGCCTGCGCTGGAGTAGTGACGTGCTGCGTAAGCCATCCTCAGGGCTACGTGGGAAATAGATACCTAAACTTGCCGGTTATTAGTAAAAAGATATCGCTGTTCCAAGAAGCGATGGATTGCTGCGCCTGCTTACGACATGAGAATACTGAAGACCGATATTGTGGAGAAGAAAAACTAGGAAAGCGGCTTAAGCCAGGTTAGACGCTAAGATGATGGTGGTGACGATTGTGGATTCACAGAGGCGTTCTAGCCAATTCCTAAAAGGTTGCCAGAAATGTATGTTTTGAGGTTATGTTGACAACACTTAGGAAATTTTCCCTGCTCCGGTGCTCAAAAAAACATTCGAGTCATAGCCGCAAGAAAAAACGCGAGCCAGTATTTAAAATTCCTCTCCGAAAAATCTTAAATTTGTAACTGGTACTTACCGGCCGCTCCACGACACGCTCGCTTCGCTCGCTCGGCACGTGCGCGGTGGTTCTAACAACTAACATGCTCGTCGGTACCATTAAGGATACCGAAAATCGAGCAAAGTGGACTAAGAAAAGCAGGAAGGCGGACAATGATTAGTTTTGACGTTGAGTCTCTTCTTACAAATGTGTAGGTTTCATCACGATATTTTCCCTTGCCGTAAGAGCATCGGTAAGTGTTCAACTAATATATATATATATAACTCAGAAAAGAGCCAAGCAAGGCGTACCTCACGCGCGAAGGGTAACCGGAATATTGACACCAAGATGATGATGATAATTTTATTGCAGAGGTGAAGACTTTAGTTTTACAAAGGTATATTTTATTTCAAGGTATATTGTAAACAACAAAAATGAATCATTACAAAGGTATTTAGAGAATTATTTTAATAATCTCTTAATAAAACAAGATAAGGTGAAAGTATTTTAAATACACTTTTCCATGATTAAGAATGACGAAGTCGATGACGATGACAGATTATTTGTCATGCCAGACCCTGTATCAAGAACCAAGAATGCCGAAAGAATACCAGACATTGAGTTTTCCATGCATACACGACAATACCCTCTACTAAATAAAATAGAAGTATTCTACTTCCTACTGACCAAAATGAAAGATGTCTGACGATCCAAACTTCATTTACGTACAGTACGTTTCAATAGAAAAAGTAAAGTATAACATTTTTTTTATACCACTAATCAAGCTTGCGGCATGCCTGATGGTAAGCAGTCACCGTACCCTCTGGACGTTTGCAATACCAGGGGCATCATCTACGCTTTGCCGACCCCGTAAAAACCTTTTAACCCCTTTCTTGAAGAACTCAATGTTGTACTCTCCAGAGAAAACCTCTCCAGGTAGTTCATTCCACAACCTTAGTGCGTGTTAGAAAGTTCCTTTGGAACTGCACAGTTCGCGGCCAATATGGCTCGAAGGTGTGAGGATGAACTCCATGTCGATGGCGAGCGGTGCGATGATAAAATGTATCTGTAGGCATCATGTCAAACAGTTCTTTAGAACAAACACCGTTGTACAAGCGGTAGAACACACAAAGGGAGGCGAAATCCCTCCGCTGGCTTAGCGTCTCAATACCACTTGTGAGAAATAAATAAATCATAAAAATATCAATATTTATTCAAATAAGTAAATTTATTTAGATTTCTGTGGATATTACTTATCCATATCGTGCTCTACTTTTGTCTTTATCTATTTTGAAACGTATTTTATGTACACATTTTAAAGGTATATCCGCGTACCTTTGTTAACACGGAACATACCTTTAAAATGTGTGATAATAACCGCGATAGTTTAAAACACTATGTGTACTTTAAGTAGTTCAGTTGTATTGAAGATTACCTACCACCTAAATTCAAACTTACAAACTTTATTAACTTCTTGGCTACTCAGTGAACATTCCGCGACAGAAATGAAAACCATAACTTACTCGTGAAAATCAATATTTCGTGTTGTGTAGTTTACATTGATTGAAACGTTACAATATTTATTTATTTATCTTTCAATAGGTAGTTAGCAGGAAAAACTACACTATTGCATAACTTTATTAAAAATTGGTTAATGTTTAGCAGATAAATTTATTTATTATATTGCACTTCCTATGTTTTCAACGGTACAAAGTACAACATAAAAAAGTGATACTATTAATTGCATTCTTGAACAATACGATTACAATTCTACGAAATTTCGTCATTTCGTCAATGGAATTTTTTCGTGTTACTAATCCAAAACTAAAATTTAAAAACTTCATAACTCTACAATTTACGTATGTTGACAAAGGTTGGCCCCGCATCCGCTCCCCTTGTTGCAGATGTCCTGGACGACGGTGGCTACTTTTCATCAGGTGGACCGTGCCGGTCCTTAGGCAATAATAGAAAAAAGTATTAACTAATGACATCTGATTTTTCTCCCGTAAAAGACACCAGTAAATAATTACTTACACGCAAATTAAGAGACTAAAATACCGAATGTAGAAAATACGATTCACATTGAGAAACTTAACATCTACGATTCCCAAATATTTCAAAGCAAGGAACTGGTAAACACGTCCGAAATGCGGAGTTGTCGAATTTTGAATAAAATAACAGTAAAACTGAAAATTGCAGAAACTTATGCACTTTCCGATAGTGAATTTGTTCTATATGACAAAAGTTTAGTGAAGAATATCGGGTAAATACAACAAAGTATATGGATAAGTATTGAGTTTGCTTTCGCTCTGCGAATATTTATTTGAGTTTGTTCAAGTACTTACCTACAAATGTATAGGTCGACAACTTAACTGGTGTATCGCCTGCGGTATGAATGCAGGGGGGCAGAATGGGTGACGTCATGTGACGTTTTGGGACTGATCACGGGGGCGCGGGGCAGGGAGTACAAGGAACGTTTCTCAGTGCGCCCGCGGACTCCACACAGCGTGGTTGGTTTTTTGCTATGGACTCTCGGAATAACGCACACGAGGTTAATTTACCGATGATAAATCCCGTGGAGGCTTGAAAATATTTGCTAAAGAAATTTATAGAAGCACAGGGGTTTCCAAAGTGTGCGCCGTGGAGAGAAAGGAGGGGCGCTGTGAGGCGCTCCCATCTTCTCGTCTCGAAACTAAACTTAGATGTTCATTTGTATGTATTACATCATCATCATCATATCAGCCGTAAGATGTCCACTGCTGGGCATAGGCATCCCCCAGAGATCTCCACAAAGGGTATTGCGCCTTCCGCATTCAGCTACACCTGCGATCTTTACCAGATCGTCGGCACACCTAGTAGGAGGCTTACTCACGCTGCGTCTTCCGGTACATGATCGCCATTCGAGAACTTTCCTGCCCCATAGGCCATCTGTTGTGGTGAGGTGGCGAGCTATGTGTCCTGTATCGTAATAGTTCGCTTTCGGATCTCCTTATTCTCACGAAGAAAATGCTCACTGCCCCGCGCCCCACACTCCCGCGTTCATACACGAAAAATCACCCTCCCACCTACCTCACCTACCGCAGGCGATATACCAGTTAAGTTGTCGCAGGTAAGGTGCAGTGTGCAGTAAATGTTAAGGTTCAAATGTGAATGTTCGAATTTTCTGTGTGAATGTGTGAATTTTCAAAGAAAAGAAACAATCAAATTAGACATCACAGGTTGTCCCGGATTCGATTTTCCGTCAAACAGCCCACTACATGACTTGAGCATCCCAAATATTTGTGGGGAGTTTTCTCGTCTTTTGCTACTTGCAACTAGATGACACCGTTCAGCCGCACCGTCACTTAGCTATCACCAGTTTAAACTACGGTAAAATGTTTGGCTACTAAAAATAGAAAAGATAAAAATCGACCCTTACGAGGGTAGTCCGAGGGTGCACCTTTTTAGATCAGACCGCTGATGAGGTGCGTAGAGCGGAAGGCGCCGCGCACCCAAAGTGGGGCGTCGGTGTTGTTTATTAAATTCACCCCTCTGACCTTGTTTCACGCCGGGGCCGAAGGATACGCGGTGCCGCTATAAAAACTTAGTTGGTCTCCATAGTTTCACTTGTGCTCTTCCTTCGGCGTGGTCTGAATACTTCTAATAGAGAGGTGTGAAGGATTTTGTATTAAATCGGTTTGAAGGAAGGTAGCCTGAACGTCACATTGACAATGCACATGTGGCTCTGCGTTTTACAAGCTTTTATTTACTATCACATGTCCCCGTATTTGTTCGTAATAAAATCTTGCGAGTTATATTTGACCCATTTCCAGGTGTCCAATTGAGCTGAAATGTTGCTTACTTATGTAAGTTTATGGTACCAACAAGCTGGTCTGATGATGGAGACGGAAGGTGGCCTCTTAAACTACGAATGATAAACCCATTGAGTTTGAGCTCGTTTAATTAGTCTTGACAAGTACTTTGACTGATCATAGAGAACGCGCGTTCGCGTCGCGAAAATCTTGCTATGAAAAATATTTTTCATATGAATACTTGTTAGGTTTTTTATGTCTACCTATCACAAAGACAAAAAGAAATATACAGGGAAAAGAGAGCCTACTTGAGCCGGCGTTTAGGTAACCACTGTCACATTTTGAATGCATTTTTTCTATTGTGTTTCAGACAATAAAATTGGGGCGTTCAACCGCTGCCGCGCCGCCCTCTAGCTATGGGCTACTACTTGGAACCGTTCGGCTACTGCATCGTTAACTATCCATATATATATATATATATATATATATATATATATATATATATATATATATATATATATATATATATATATATATATATATATATATATATATTCTATAGATATATAGAATAGAATAAAGGGTAAACTCAAAGAGATTGGAATGTTAGCGACCTTCATGATAGAAGAAGGTCGCTAACATTCCAATCTCTTTGGGTAAACTACAGAAGGTAACACTACAAATATAATCTGTCAGCTAGTATGTAACTGTACCCCCCTCTGGCCTATCACCTGATGGCAAGTGATCACCGCTGCCTACGTCGTTTCTGTCAAGTGCGTGTAAGAAACTAGTCAACGTGTATTATTTACCACCGATTAAAAGCAGTAAATCTCGCCGCCTTTGAACATCGTCGGGTCTTAATGGTTGTGTTTACCACAGTCGGGGTCCGCAATCGCGATACGGAATGATCCGCATCGATAAAGCCACGTCGTCGGTTCGTGACAAATCGAAATAAATATAAAGCAAAACAACCTTTGCCTTATATATAGCTATTGCTAGATGCATTTCTCAAAACTAGGTCGTAGGGTAACTCAATCACGAATTTGTCGAGTTCCCTTTAACTGCCAGTGCGCTAACGTATTCCAAAAGGAAAAGGCTGTTTTAACAAAATACCGTTGTATTTGTAATCCTCGGGTGTATACATGAACATGGCGCACCGTGTCCCTTAATTTAGATACCTACCTACATAGACATATAGATGATACTTATATCAATAACTCTCTCTCATCAACCTTAATTTCCGCAACAATAAGGTTATAGGTACGTAAAAATAGGCCGTTTTAATGTCTCAACACGGGATATAGAAATAGGATCATATGATGTTAGGTACCTACGTTTAATCCAGACGAAGTCGTGCGTGCATACGAGTACATAGGTGGATTTTATTTAGTTTTAAAATAAGTGGTAAGTATCGAAGATGACGAGATAAAAGTACGATGCTCCGTTACATCCTAGACTCGGTTAGTGGTAAAGTTAATACCTACTAAATGTCGTACTACAATCAATAAGTACAGTCATACAACTAATTAGCTGAACCACTTAGTCCATATTGTCATATGGATCCATATTGCATCAGACATTATCAGATTCAGCGATTTTTTTTATGTTATACGGCAGACAAAAGGCAAGCGGGCCACCTGATGGAAAGTGGTCACCGCCGCCTATGGACATCAGCAACACCAGTGGAGTCACCAATGCGTTGCCTCTGAAGAGACCTCTAATATACCTCTTGAACGGTCCCATGTCATAGTCCAAAGGAAACACTGTGGCTGGGAGCTCATTCCACATCCGAATCGTACGAGCGAAAAACGTTCTTTCGAACCTTGGCGTGGTGACCAACAGACTGAGGGTCTACGTAGTGGGGATGAGGAAATCGAAAAGTTCCTCGGAACACTCCCCATTGTACAGCCGATAGAACACATACAAGGAGCCAAAGTCCCTTCGGTTAGCCAGTGGTTCTAACTTGCTTGTTAGTATGGGATCGTCGACAATTCGTACGTCGCCTCCGGGGACAGAGGAGATCGTATTATTTTGTCACACTTGCTCAGAAAACACTTTTATTTGCTGCTCTATTTTTTTTATTGTCAAAATACACTAGCATTTGACTTCAACTCACCTGATGGAAAGCGACGATGAGGTCAATAATGTAGAATGCGTGCCTAGAAGATACCAATTCACTCTTGATTTGAAGACCCCAAGATTAGTTATAGTTATCGGGGAACAGTGACTCTTTTGGCGATTTTCAGTGCGCATAAGAAGTGCATTTTAGTCGTCGTTGAGCACCGCGCTGTACCTCTGATAACGCAAGTACCGATAAATGTATCAAGTGGTTTTAATAACGCCATAATTTTTCTGAGATAATTTCCACTGGCGTAAACGTGACCAAGTCAGCGTGCAGGCGAGCCTCTTCAATGTTATCTGTAATATCTCCTACTCAAAGCTGTCATGGATGTATGGACTCGGTCAAGGCATATAATGCTGCACATCCTTCCTTTGATTTTTCGTTGGTGTGGAGTTCTCAGCCGTGTGGTGTCCGGCAGATGGCCGTGTGGTGTCCGCCAGAGTAGAATAGCACGAACCCCTTACACTCATGGGTGTCGTACAAGGCGACTAATGTTTTCGAGGCAAAAGATCAAGAGTCTCCGTAGTCTGGAAAATGAGCAGCAGCATTTTCCATTGCTATATTTAAACACTGCGATCTCAAACCCGCCTGCTTGTGGAGATTGGGACTTTACATTGGAGTCATATCAGGGCATGTTTTCAGGAAGCATGTAAGTAAGGCTAGCGGTGAATAAATCTAGATTTTCCCAGACTCCAGACAGACTTACATAACAAAAGAATTTATCCAAATTATTATTCCGAATAGTCGGAAGGCAACACTACATTTTGTTTTAACTGTAAAAATGTAGTGTACAATATGGAGACGTAAAACGAATTCACCTCGACTACTACATTTCGAGGAACGAACTATTTTCCCTCGCTTTAGATGCGCAGGTGCGGTCTTACAATGTGATATAAGGAAAATGAGTTTCTTCAGTTGAGCTATCTTTTTACCCGACTACGGCGAAGTAAAAAGAGCAAAAATGAGGATTCGTATAATATGTAATTTACATTTGTATGTTCATCTGTTTCCCTCCAAAGAGTTTTATACCATAACTTCTAAAGACTTACCATAATTTGATAAATGAGGTATCGTTGGAAGCGTTTTTATCGTCGACAAAATAAGCTATGTGACGTCACATTAAATTGAATATGATATTCTCTAGCTAGAGGAGTCGTGAACAAATGTTTTTTATTCATCTTGCCGTGTTGGGTATCACATGAAAGGGCTATCCAAAAAAATAGGTATGGGTCTCGTGGCTTTGCTTGTTAAAATGTATGGTTTTGTTAGGGAACGTGACATACGACCACGAGTTCTTTAAGCATCACTATAACGCCTGCCTGACAAATATCACAGTATAAATACTGAAGGAGATGTGGCATTAGGCCAGGGAGGAGGATTAAACCAAGTCCTTCTCACCGAAGCAAGCAAGAAATATCTATAGAGGCATTCAATAATGAAGTTATTCTTATAATAATAATAAAATACCGTCACGGGGTGCCAATAGGATCCCAAAACTGTTCTAGCAGTTTCAGGGTCCCCAGCGGAAAAACTTGCTCAATATCGCCAACGGTATTAGGAGGAACACATAACGAGTAGCTAGTTATTTGCGGTCTTGAAGTTCGACTACTCCCAAAGTACGAAACGGTCAGCCATCCAGTTTCCAGACTTTGCGTGGGTTCCTTAGTTATGGCTAATGGTCTCGTAAGCACGCTGCCACTAGAAAGCTGCTTCCAAAAAATACAAAATAATTGAAATAAGTCTGTTAGGCGAACAGGAACAGTTGCTAATATCGACATAACACGAAATCACTCACAGCTGCCTCATTTTCATGAAGACATTTCGGTGCCGATGACGGCATAGCCAAATTGATTTCTGTTTGGTTTGTGGAAAAATTGGGGCGTCCATTCACGTGTTCCTGCTGGCATGCTTATTTAGTATCTCTCTAAAACATTTTAGAATGTCTGTATTCGATATTAAACCGTAGCGCTCATAGTTTAAGTCGAATTTAAGAAATTTCAGTTTTTGTGCGTGGTGTTCGAAGCTTTAGGTTAAAAGAAAATAAAGGTATGTAGATTAGATAGACGGAAGAGGAAATTGACAAGGCCTTGAGTCGTACGGAATCGTCCAATTAAAAGCTTCTAACACGCGAAAAGTTAATCTGTCTTCCTAATAAATTATATCCATTTCATTAGGTGCCTCGGTTTATAGCATGATATTCAGGAATGTTAAATTTTGGTTGTGATCACAATCTATTTTTGGACTTGTGATAATGATTTCAATTATTAAACTGTCTTTAGTTACTGTGCTATCTACAAATCGCTGCTAAACGTTGGAGGTGGTTACTGAAGCGAATTAAATCAACTGTTTAGTTAACGAGATTATAGATCTCGTTAACTTAACAGTAATACGAGTAACTTTTATCATCTAAATTCCCCTTTTTCCCTTTTCCCTTCTCTTCGAAAAGTTTTTAAACGTCCTAAGAGACTAATAGACTTCTGGAAAGAGCTGGGCTGGCTATCACAGTCGATTCGCAATAACGTATAAAGGACCGATTTTGATTCTAAATACGGAATATGGAAGCCCCTAACCTAAGTAAAGTCAAGTGCAGAGTGAACGGACCCCAGCATATATTATACATTTATTGTATGCTTAGGAAGACCGTTCTCTCTACATTTTTACAACTCTAGCATTATGGGCATTATTATTAGCAGCGTAGGCTGGGTACTCGTCCCCACTACGTAGACCCCTCTGTTGGTCACTAAGCGAAGGTTCGAAAGGACGTTTCTCGTTCGTACGATTCGGATGTGGAATGAGTTCCGGCCACAGCCAGTGTTTCCTTTGGACCACGACATGCGATCATTCAAGAGGTATATTAGAGTTCTCTTCAGAGGCGGGCAACGCATTGGTAACTCCTCTAGTGTTGCTGATGTCCATAAGCGGTGGTGACCACTTTCCATCAGGTGGCTTTCCTGTTTGTCTGTCGTAAAAAGTTATGCAATGTGAAATAAGAGCTACTAAGTTTATTCACTATTATTCGAAAATAATCTTCATATAGATTATCTTGAGTCAATCTTCGACCCGATTGTATCTTCAGATTGTTCTAACAGGGGTCAAAGTTCAAAGTTTCTTTCATGGCTCTCATGACGTCACTATGTCTGCGAACTTACGAAAACGAATAACACGACTATAAATAAAGCCGTAACCTCCAGATAAATCTCCCGTAGGCTTTCTTATTTCGAATGGACAAAGTTATAAGGTTCAGATAACAAGCTTCAAGTTTTTGTAATAAATCATAAGATATTGATAGGTAGGTGCCTACATTGCTTTTATTGGGATACCCACTTATCTTTTGATTTTTTGAAGATGTATATAAAGGGTAGGTATATAAATTAAGTATTCATTTCTTAGGTTACAAAATACTAAAATGCCTACATTCCTGCATTTGACTAATCAAACTTTTGAAAGCTAATATTACAAAATATCACTAACTGACAAACATGATACATAAACTTATCAATTAATTCAGTATAAAACACAATTTGAAAAGTGGCCAAAATTGGCGGAACCACATAAGTGTTTTGAATTTTGTTAACGTTGCCAAAGTTTATCTTATTTGCTGAATACAGTAAATATACAGTCATTCTGTAGTGAATTATTAGTATCCCCTACTCTATTTGTAGAAGCAAGCAATACCTATTGGAATGTCGAAATAAATCATATCGATGTCTATAACTTAAAATACAAAGTAATAAAGTGGATTGTTCTTATTCCAACAGGATATGGCAAAGATACGTAAGTTTGTGCAATGTTTATAGTATGTACCTTCTATTAATGCCTACATTGTTTATTTATACATAGTATAAAATAAAGTCGATCTCCGCGTCTGTCTGTCTATCTGTGTCCTAAACCACGCAACGGATGTTGATCCGGTTTTCACACCACAATACTATAATTAGGTACAATAAAATAACAAAAAACTAATTATTTTATTTATTTATTTATTGGAGAACCAACAGCTTATAAAACAAATTAAATATATTAAAGTAGACACAGTCGAGCCAATTATAGGTACTCGCTGATAACCACAGAATATAAATATAGTGAAGCACTCAAAGCAATATTGAAAAACAAGAGTGGTAACAACGCATGTTTCTTACTATCTAGCTACATTAGATTAGAGTAAAATACATACATATTATCAACACATAATTACACACCTATTTTATGCACCGCTTTAGGAATGATCAATGAAGAACGACTGAGTCAGCCGCCTCCTCAACGACTCGCACCTTGTGTCCAATAAATCGACGTCATTGTCCTTGCACAATTCATTAAATGCACTACACACACATATTGTGTGTGTGGTGCCGCCACTTAAAAGAATAGCACCACCCCATCTCTTCCCGTGGGTGTCGTAAGAGGAACTAAGGGAATAACCCGGAAGATGGGCAGCAGCATCTTTCGGGTACATTTACATCTACTGCACTGCGATCGCCAACCCGCCTGCCAAGCGTGGCGATTATGGCAACCCCCCTCCCCGATGACAAGCACACACAAGCCACGGCCCCCAGTACCCGGCGGCCCCGCTATTCTGGACTATGGTAGCGGTCACGGTAACGGCGGGGCAGGGGGTGCGAAGAATCACCGGATGCGACCAGGCTACCACAAAGCACGACCACTGGCCCTGGCTACATACAATGTCCAGACACTGCGGACCGACGAAAAGCTCGTGGGACTGGAGGAAGTGGTAAGCAGATTAAATTGGGATATTATAGGGTTATCTGAAGTCCGAAGAAAGGGGGAGGACTCGATAATCCTAAAGTCCGGAAATCTGCTTTACTTCCGGGAGGGCGACCAACTGTCCCTAGGTGGTGTCGGGTTCCTCGTCCACAAATCCCTCGTGAACAACATCGTCAAAATCGAGAGTGTGTCGTCTAGGGTAGCGTACCTTATACTCAGAATTACCAAGCGGTATTCGTTGAAGGTCATACAGGTCTACGCACCGACTTCGACTCACTCCGACGATGAAGTGGAGGCTATGTATGAGGATATTTCTACAGCCATGCATACCTCCAAGACACATTATACCGTTGTCATGGGGAATTTCAACGCGAAACTGGGCAAACGAGGCGGAGACGAGTTGAGAGTGGGGCAATTTGGAGTTGGAAGTCGGAACGCCCGTGGCCAGATGCTGGCCGGCTTTATGGAGAAGGAGGGGCTCTTTATGATGAACTCATTTTTCAGGAAGCCGGATCATCGCAGATGGACGTGGGTTAGTCCCGATGGTGTCACAAAAAATGAGATTGACTTCATCCTATCTACGAAACGGCATATATTCAATGATGTCTCGGTGATCAATAGCGTTAAAATTGGCAGTGATCACCGCTTGGTAAGAGGCACATTGAATATTAATCCCCAGCTGGAAAGATCGAGATTGATGAGGTCCACGCTCCGGCCTATACCCATCCAAATCCAAAACCCCGAGAGCTTTCAACTCGCATTAAAAAATCGCTTCGAGTACCTAGGAGAGTGCGTCGACGTGGACGACTATAATAACAGGTTCGTGGAAACTGTCTATACGGTTGGGTCAAAGTTTTATAAGGCCTGCCGTACAAACAGAACAAACAAAATCTCTGACGATACCCTCAAACTCATCGAAGAAAGACGCGGAATGACTCTGCAATCCCCTGATGATGTCTCTCAATTTAGGCGACTTAATCGACAGATCTCCAAGTCTCTGACTCGCGACATACGCCGCTTCAATACTACCAATATTGAGGCGGCGATCGAGCGGAACAAAGGCTATAAAGTCTTTGCGAGAGATCTGTCGATTGGACAGAGCCAGTTGACGAGACTGAAAACGGATGACGGCAGAGTTGTTTCGACCAAGTCCGAGGTTTTGAGGGAAGTCGATAGGTTCTATGGACAGTTATACACGACAACACGGACACCTGTTAACAGAAGCATAGTGATATTGTTCTTCAAGAAAGGTGATAAGGCTCTTTTAAAGAACTTCAGACCAATATCGCTACTGACCCATGTCTATAAGCTGTTTTCGAGAGTCATTACGAATCGTCTCGCACGCAGGTTTGTTGACTTCCAGCCTCCCGAACAAGTCGGATTCCGAAAAGGTTTTAGTACCATAGACCACATACATACGCTGCGGCAGGTTGTACAGAAGACCGAAGAGTATAACCGGCCATTATGCTTGGCGTTTGTGGACTATGAGAAAGCCTTCGATTCGATCGAAACGTAAAATATTCTTCAGAACGAAACCTATCACCGGTACGGAAACATAAATGCACAGAAACCTTTTCTGAATGTTTTCGATACGGTTTTGATACTTCTACTTTCATATAACATGGGTTCGACACTTGAGACGCGTATTCTAAATGACTCCTCACATAGGTGCAGTATAAGACCCTAAAAGTTTTAGCACAACTGAAATCACCTGAGGCACGCATGATAAAGCCTAGGGCTTTTTAGGCCTTAGCAACGACATTATCTACATGACTGTCAAACATGAGCTTTGCGTCATGAATAACCCCAAGATATCGCACCGTGGTATCTCTTCCAATTAACTCGTTTTTAAGTGTATAGTTGTTCTGCAAAGGATATCTTTTGCGACTGTAGGTAACAATACTGCACTTAGTGGGATTCAGTTCAAGATTGTTGACACCACAGTAGTGTTCGAGCCGGTGAAGATCCGACTGTAGGGCCTCAGCATCAAGTCAAGATTTAACACTGGCAAATATCACAAAAACATAGTAAACGTTAGTGGGGGACACCGCTGGGGACAGAAACCCATCCAGATATGTAGATATTAACTACGACAGCTTGTGACCTATTTTCAATGTAAGAAGAGAACCACCTAAGCAAATCTCTCCTCACACCTATCTTGAGTAATTTAGAAAGTAATATGTCATGCGGGATTCTGTCATATGCCTTACTGTAATCAATGTAAATGACATCGACCTGTGAATCTCCCTCCATCTCTTCAGTTCAAATATTATTTAACAAAATAAGATTGGATATCGTTGAGCGGCCGCTAAGGAATCCATGCTGAGTTCCAATGAAAGACTGTTTTACGCCGAATACAACTGTTCGTAAACCAACTTCTCAAGCACTTTGGAGACTATACAAAGCTTGGAAATTGGTCGATTGTTGGATACCTAGACCCCTTTTTATGAACAAGACGTAGACAAAAATAAATAAAAATTATGTTATAAAGAATACTTATATGTAATAGAATCTCCGATTGGGTACGATTAAATCTAGTCCAATTTAACCCCACTAAGACGCAAATATGCGCGTTCACCGCCAAGAAAAAAACTCCATTCGTTGTAGTTCCTCAGTTCCAGGATACACCGCTTGCCATCTCTAAGAGCATACATATCCTAGGTGTCGACATCTCCACTACGTCCAGTTTCGCAGTCATTTGGAAGAAAAGGTCAAACTCGCATCTAAAGAGCTGGGTGTGCTTAACAGATCAAAGCAATTCTTCACGCCGGGGCAACGACTTCTCCTATACAAGGCTCAAGTCAGACCCCATTTGGAGTATTGCTCCCATCTATGGGCGGGAGCACCGGCATATCAGCTTGGTCCTTGTGACTCGATCCAAAAGCGCGCTGTGAGAATTGTCGATGATACCATGCCTACAAGTGGTATTGAGCCGCTGAGCCAGCGGAGGGATTTGGCCTCGCTTTGTGTGTTCTACCGCTCGTACAACGGTGTTTGTTCTGAAGAACTGTTTGACATAATGCCTACAGCTACATTCTATCATCGCACTACTCGCCATCGACAGGGAGTTCATCCTCACACCAAATTTGGAGCCAAATTGGTTGGGAACTGTGCGGTTCCAAAGGAACTTTCTCCCACGCACACTAAGGTTGTTGAATGAACTACCTGGAGAGGTTTAACTCCTAGAGAGTACATTATGGAGTTCTTTAAGAAAAGGGTTAAAAGGTTATTACGGGGTTGGCAACGTGTGGGTGATGCCGCTGGTATTGCGAACGTCTATAGGCTGCGGTGACTGCTTACCATCAGGCAGGCCGCAAGCATGTTTGCTACCTTAGTAGTATAAAATAAATAAAAAAAGGTACACCTACAGTTTATCTTTTCTTAGGTATGCATATTATAGTAAAGAAAAGCTGAGGAAATCCATGCGAAGCTGGGGCAGGTCGCTAGTTTAAATTTAAACAACGTCTTTGCCGGATCCGTTCGCAATAAACTCATGTATAAATACACCAACGGAAAGCATGGTTCACGAGAAGGGCCAAGATAATAAGATTTTACCTTTTATCTTCAAAGGTTATATAAATCAAAGGTATGTAATTTGTAATACATTTTATCAAGTTCAAACATGGATAGTTACTTTTAAGAATATTTCTGACGTAATTATGTGCTTCTTGTATTTTTTATATTATATTTTTACCTACTTATCAGGTGAGGTATTTTATCAGTCTGCCTGGGTTATTACCACAGCCTTATCAATTTCTGCCGTCATGCAACAATGCTCCCTGCCCGACTGGGAAAGTACCTTCACCTTACAGAATACAGCAGTTAAACAACACTATTTTAATAGTGTTGTGTTTCTGCCGGTGAGTTAGGTTTCCAGTGCTCCATGGGGAATCGTGGCTTTGGCAGTGGAGGGGCTTAGCTTTCATATTAGCTTGTACGTGGCTGAGCGGGGGCGGTGTGTTGGTGCGGCGGTCAGGGAGACCTAGTGAAACGGCTGTCCGCTGGCCGCCCGCAGGCTGAACGGGCTCCCGAACTCAGGGAATACATAATCTCCGCCCTGGGAGGCTGAGCTGACAGTCTCGCGAAAAATCCCTGGTGTAATGTTCGTGCCGGAGGAGGAGATCGGAGTGGACTCGGATGTTGCGTCAGGGGAGGACTAGGGGCCCGACCGCCCGCCGCGCCAGCAGACCGCATACTTGCCAGACTACGTGATAGTTATGACAGCTCCTTTGCCTATTTGCTGCCAGAGCAACGTTTCCCCTTCAAACTTTTAATTACCCCCCAAATATGGCAAAAAAAGAAAAAGGAATACAGTTTTGACAGCGGCAACCCCATCCACTCTGAAGGTAGACTATTGCAATATTAGGGGTCTTCATAGCAATATAAACGCAGTCCATAAACACCTCTAGTCTGCGCAGCTTACCCTTCTTATTCTGACGGAGACACAGATATCCTGCCCGGCATATTATATCTAACTTACCCCGGGTACAAGGTTGAGCATAATTTTGTGCGTCGTGCCGGGGTGTATATGTTCATTCGGGATCAATTTGTTGCCGCCGTTTACAAGGCCTTGAAAACAGGGACCTGTCGATTATGTGGATTCGTGTGGATTACGGTGGCCACACCCGTATCTACGCAGCCCTATACAGGTCTCATGGCGGTGACTCGGACTGCGACTTTTTGAGCACCTGAAAGTGACGACTGATAAAGTCTTTGAGCAGATTTTAATGCGCACCATACGGAGTGGCTCGGTTCTCGGTTTACTAACTATGCGGGAAGGTCTGCTCACGACTTTGCTCTAGTCTATGGTCTCTCACAATTGGTTTGCTCCCCAACTAGAATCCCAGATGTTGAGGACCATACAAGCTTCTTGCTGGACCTTCTGCTGAATACGCGCCCCAGTGAGTACTCCATCTCCGTGAATGCGCCTCTTGGCTCGTCGGATCACTGCCTTGTGCGCAAACAAGTGCCTTGTATACCATCCGACTCTACCGGGCCTACTGGATGGCGTCGTGTCTGGCACTATAAGTCAGCAGACTGGGATGGATTGCGTGAATTTTACGCATCGTACCCGTGGAGGTGGCTCTACTTTGCATCGGATGATCCTGATACCTGTGCCACCGCAGTCGCCGAGACCATCTTAGCGGGTATGGACTGCTTTATTCCTAACCCCCGCTGGTGGCTGCTGGGGACTGGAGATGACCGTGGTTTAATCGGCCATGCAGAGAGGCTCGACGAGCGAAGCAATCTGCGTACGAAGCTTGGAACACTGCTCGTCTCAATCGGGACCCGAATATTGCTGATGCAAAGCGGAAGTTAAATGCTGCCTCCAGGAACAGCAAGAGAGCGACCGCTAGAGCAAAATTCGCCTTCGTTAGCAAAATTGGCGAGTGACTCACAAGCTATCCCTCTGGTAGCCGGGATTTCTGGTCGCTCGCCAAAGCTGCCGAAGGAAACTTTAGTCAGTCGTCCTTTCCACCAATGCGTAAACCTGACATAGTGCAATAGAGAAAGGTCCCTGGTCGGGACCTTTCTCTAGGCTAATAATGAAAGCTAATAATGAAAGCTCGTAATCCACGAGCTTTCATTATTAGCCTTAGTGGTATAAAAAAAATGCTCGCATTGTTGTATTCCGGTTTGAAGGATAAGGTAGCCAGCACAACTACAGGCATGAGGCATTTCATCTTAGTCCTCACAGTGACAACGCACCTGCGGTTCCGCAGTTTTGTTGCCTGTGACCTAAATGCATGTATAGTAGATGCCACGGGCGATAGTTACCGCTTACCATCAGATGGGCTGTCTGCTCGATTGTCACTGCGTAGCTTAAAAATATATATTTATTTAGTAATTTTTGACATATCTCAAATTGAAAAACATATGTAAGCGTTCTGCACCATCAATCTACGTTTATAACTCTGTAGCCATTGAAGTACTAATTTCGTGATTCCGTACGCGATTCTTTAAGGCGCTAACATAAGAGCCGCCTAAGTTTAGTGCTATAAGGCATTATTCTCCTAAAATGTATGTATTAGCCTAATTTTTTTCGCGATTTCCGAGTTGGTGCCATAGTAAACTTTGTTTTTTATCACGAGCACATGCCCCTTGGTATCAAGAATTTATTTATTTATTTATTTAACAATTTATTGTACACAAGAAAATTAAAGATATTTATTTATCATGGTTGATGATGGTAATGACGTTCCTGTGTGACATTAGTCGACTTTCCGACCCGTCAATTAATGAGGTTGGTGCACTGACCTCTAATATACTTGCATTACTAGAGGTCAGTGGCTTGGTAGTTAATTAGTACATATAACTAGAGGCGCTGTTGTCTCTGTGGTTTTCTCTACGCTAGTCAAATTTAGCTAATTGTAGTTTCGGTTATAGACATGATTTACACATATATTTTGACATCACAAAAATCCATAAGCGTTAACATACATGCTAATGCATCAATGCTAAACTAAAACAAAGTAGTTGTAAACACAAATACAATTAATCATGGACCAAATAATATAATTATTAACATACCTAACCTCGAAACTTTTAAATATTCTACTCAGTCAGTCATCACACGGCCTATTAAATACATAACTAACCTTTTTATCGGCGAAGCAAATCCAAGTGTTGCAATGCTTTCACTATTGTTTCCCATGCATTTCATAGCATTACAATTCATAGGCGTACCTGTAATCAGCGTGGCGAACGCGCAGTTTGCTGGACCTAGTTAACTGATCGGCGATAATGCCGCTCCAGTTTCCCGAACGCTGCGCTGGCTCGATTACGTAGAGTTACGGTTTTTTTTTATTTTACTTAATGACAAACGAGCAGACAGCCAACGATGATGGAAAGCGGCAACTGTTGCCTATAACATTTATGATTCATGCACATTGTGTGATATTTAATCTTATATTGACATGTTCTTATCATGGACATGATAAGTACATAACATAACATAATGTTAAACATAATCTTTTTTTTTATGTAATACAGTAGGCAAACAGGCAAGCGGGCCACCTGCTGAAAAGTGGTCACCACTGCCTATAGACATTAGCAATACCAAGAGTATCGCCAATGCGTTGCCCACCTCTATAACACGTTGCTCTGGCAGCAAAAAGACAAATGCCCCTCCACTGCCAAAGCCACGGTTCCCCAAATCTCCACCCCATGGAGCACTGGAAACCTTACTCACCGGCAGAAACACAACACTATTTAAAAGAGTATTGTTTAGCTGCGGTATTCTGTAAGGTGGAGGTACTTCCAGTCGGGCGGCTCCAATTCGAACGGGATACCCCGCTATGCCCTACCTCTCTTAAAATTATTATTATTATTATTACGTGTTTATTTTTCTTATTCTTTCTAATAGTTTGTATATTTCATTATATGTGATGATCGTTTTTACAAAAAAAAATAATTTAAATGTATTGTTTTGTGATAAACCTAATAAAAAAGATATCTAAATATTTGATTTCAAGTAATAAAAATACACCGCCGTCATGGTCTCGAATACGAGTAACTTCATTCAACACACACATGCAATACTGTAGACACTTTTGTACCTTTTGGTTGTAAATGGTTGTTAAATAGACAGTGATACCGAAACATAAGAGGCAATGTACGTGTTTCGTATACGAAATACCACGATAATACCACGAAATATAGAAATAACACGGACAAACTGCTATAACTCCAAAGGCGTGAGACTATGAATGGTGAACGGACCCCCTAACATAAACATTTTAATGTACGCTATTTGAGTTCGTTCACTTTGCAGCTGACTAAGTGTACCTTTAGTCCTACCACTACCCAGACCTACACTAAACCAGTATAACATGAGCTGGCGTCTTTGTAGACGCGCATAGCAATGCAATCCTTTTATACTGGATTTGACTAGATCGATATGATTGGACGTGAGTATGAAAAAGGATACTAACTCGTCAATTTTTGACGACATGTGCAACAGTAGTTCAGTTAGTTAATATGCCATCTGACACGGTCTCCTACAGAGGTCCCGAGTTCGATCCCGGCCGAGCATAAATTAAATTATGATTTTAATTTCTGTTACGCATCTGGGTGTAGCAAGTATATATTAAAAAAAGTATATAAAAATAGTTTATCAGTTATCTAACAGATCAGTTATCTTGTGGTGTGTGGTGCCGCCACCTCAAAGAATAGCACCACCCCATCTCTTCCCGTGGGTGTCGTAAAAGGCGACTAAGGAACAAATCCGAAAGATGGGCAGCAGCATCTTTCTGTGTAGATTTACATCAACTGCACTGCGATCTCCAACCCGCCTGCCAAGCGTGGAGATTATGGCAATGACCTCCCCTTTCGTGGGAGAGGCCCGAAGTCCTGCAGTGGACTGTTATGGGCTGTGATGATGATGATGATGATGAGTTATCTAACACCCATAACACAATCTTTGCTTACTTTGGGGCTAGATGGCGCTGTTTGAATTTGTCCAAGAATATTTATTTATAACTTTTCATTAGAAGTGGTTAACGATAACGAGACTAAAGCGAAATAGGTACACAAAATCGTAAGAGTATACCTACACAATCGCACCGCAGTTTTTATGCACTCTTCCCGGGATGGCACCAAGCAAAACTTTGATTGGATACCGCCGGAGTTGGTCATTTGATCCCGGTACTTTATAGCCCCGCCGTAGTGACGTGGATGCTGCAAACGAGCGGATTAGGGCCAAGTTTATAAATGGATTAGTTTAGTTTAGATAACGTGAGAGCATAGAATATTTGGCCGTGTGGTCTCCGGCAGAGTAGAATAGCACCAACCCCTTACACTCGTGGGTGTCGTACGAGGCGAGCAATGTTTTTTTCGAGACAAAAATCAAGACCCTACGTGGGTTGAAAAATTTACAGCAGCGTTAAATAAAACACTGCGATCTCCAAATAGCCTGCCAAGCGTGGAGATTATGGCAATAACCTCCCCTTTCGTAGGAGAGGCCCTGAAACCTAGAGTGGACTGTTATGGGCTGTGATGATGATAATGATTATAGAACATTTGCCGCTGGAAATACAATTTTTATTTTGAAAACTAACTGTATGAATCGTATATGTTATGGTTAACAGTTTTACCTGTTTCCATCAACTGGTCTCGCTTCTCATTGGTCAGTGAGTAGTATAATAAATTACAATTCCATAGTACTATGTTATGATATCATTATGACGAAGCCTCGGTGAACAAGTCATTAGTGCGTCCATCTTGTTCGCGGATTACGCAAACATAAAACTCATTCTCACATCATCACGTTCTTTTAATTAATATGAAGAAACATCGAGAGGAAATTTGCCTATGAATTCTATCCTAGGACTCAATAATTAAGATAAGTATGGCAGTCTGGTATTCAGTCTGGAATAATGTCAGTAAAGATCATCACCATCATCAATCTAGCGGACTATCGCTAATTGTGTCACCGTCCGATTACCTACTCTTCCACTTCGTCCGATCTCCAGCATCATCACATCGAAAGCCGTTCACCCTCGCATCCGATTTATAACTGAGCAATATTAAATCCATCACTTCTTAGGCCTCTTGCGGTTTTCCTGAAATCTACAGGTCTAGACAGTGGCCATTCCATGGCCCGCTGGCAAACCCCGAGTTTAGACTTTTGAGCTTTAGTCAAAGACCAAGTTTGAGCCCCGTAAGTGAGTATCGGGAGAATGCACATGTCCATGAGCTTCCGTTTTAAGGAGAGTGGTAAATTTCCCTTTATGTAATCTTTCATGGACCAATAGCACCTCCAGGCGTTATCTATACGGCGTGATACCTCTTTGTCTTGTCGCGCCTGGAAATACATGTAAATACATAGTTAAAATATACCTTTATAGTACCTACACTAGTACATTACCTATTGTGTTAGTTTGATTGATGGTTATTTTACGGAAACATAAACTAAATGTTTTCTCGTCGCCCCGATGATGCGGATTGAATACAACGAACAACCATTTTGCGTTAATGACGTAAAATGTTTATCTTCTTTGAGTCTGTTTTCGCTGTGATGTTGTGAACTATTAAACTCGTACTAAACTATAAATACGCGCATCGACTTAGTTGTACAAGTACTACTACTTCGTACTACAAGTCATACACATTGACTTGTCTCATGCATCTTACTCGCTATTAGTGTCTGCACGGCACTGTCCAGTAAGGGCCAATTTTTCAATACCCAGATAAAATATATCTGTCCGATAAAGTAATATACTGTCAAATTAAAACAAACTACAATCCTTCACTTATATATGAAGTAATTATACAATTATTTTAGTCGCACAATAACTAATCAGACTGATATGTATTATCCTAGGTTTTAATTTTCAGCCCATATATAGTAAAAAGAAAAGTATGTCAATGTCAAATTGTATTGATAATTTATGTGTTCGTGCGGAGGTACATACCTACAGAGCGCGCGGCGCCGTGCACACATACAAGCCGCGCGAGGTACATAGTTTGGAGATACCCTACTTTTCTTTTTTTACTATGATAACGAGCATAGAACCGACTTTTCCCTGTGCCGATCAGATCGTAGGTAGTCGCCGCACGTAAAACGAAAAGCACTACAATATAAGAATCAAAAGGTCTGGAATGCATCCAGAAATTCGTCATTGTCACTAATGTGATTCAGAAGATTCAGTGAAGTGGAGGAAGAAGAGTAGAAAAACAGGCCCTGGTTGAAGCCAGAAGCGACCGCGAAGATGTTGATAATAACATAATGAGCAAACACCATAGTTCAAACAGTGCCCATCACTAAATATTTTGATTTATATCTGCTCGGGGAACGTAGCGATTAGTCAATGCTCGCGCCATGGCGGCGCAGCACAATTAGCAACACCTACATAACACAATGGGTCAACATTATGTGCTGTCCTTGCACTGCCTTATGTACTTGGACGGGTCTGTGTCATCATAGGTACTTACCTGTAATGACACAGACCTATACTATAGCATCATTGTATTCTGTATAAGTAGCTTCGTTATAGTGCTGAAATACTCATCGTCTATGGAAAACTCAGTGTAGAAAACATTATACTTACTTTATTTTTAAATAGTACAAAACATCAATAAAGTAGGTATCACACAATCAAAAAGGGGAGGGGGGTGGTAGGTAAAGTAGGGGTCGACTTTCCATCAGGTGGCCCGCTTACCTGTTTGTCTGCCGTATAACATAAAAAAATGAATATTTTGTGCGGGTAATACGAACTAAAATGTAGATAGCATTGGAGCCTCGACCTATAGATTATGTACACTATTACTCGGTCACAACTATAAAGAAAGAACACAATGTCATTCAAAAAACTCTGGCTTCTGGCTCTAGCTTTGACAACTTAGAGCTAGTTCTAACATTAGGTGAAGGTCTTTGACAACTCATAGCCTTTTGGATAGGTTATAATTACGCACACCATGCACAGTGTGACTTCAGCTGTGAGTAAGCTTCATCTATGCTCTATTTACAATATCTTGTAGATGATGATAATGGCAAACTATATTTTACGACGTATGGTGGTTCTTCCGATCAACTAGGATTCACTACTCAAGGTCACTTCGAGGATGGTGACCATTCATTGTAATCAACTTTGACGGGTAATGGTAAATAGTATCGGGAGAGCTGAAATAAATACGATTTTAGCAAGTTCATGCCTTGGCACAGGAAGTTGTAATGACCGGAATGTAGTCATTAAAGTAACAAACGAGAAAAAATCATATTTTCCCATAACTATAATAAAGAGAACTGAATTGAGGAAGGAGGAGTGTGGAAAATTAAAGCAACTAAAACAAAACAATATGTGCAAATAAGTACTTACTCATAGAAAAACAATAAATGGTACTCGTCTCTACGTGAAGTACGTATTTCATATAACATTCCTTATTATTGTATTACAGCTTGAAGGATAAGATAGTTAGTAGGTATTAATTAAATCCATGAGGTATTTCAGGTTTGTCCTTATAAGTGTAAACAGGCATAGGCCTCCCCCAGAGATCTCCACAAAGACCGGTCCTGTGCTTTCCGCATCCAGCTGGTACCTGCGATCCACCTCCAGGTCCAGGTCCACCTTGTAGGAGGCCTACCCACGCTGCGTCTACCGGTACGTGGTCGCCACTCGAGAACTTTACTGCCCCATCGGCCATCTGTTCTTCAAGCTATGTGCCCTGCCCACTGCCACTTCAGTCTGGCATTCATAAGAGCTATGTCGGCGAACCATCGCATGCGGATCTTCTCATTTCTGACACGATCGCGCCAAGAAACTCCGAGCATAGCTCTTTCCATTGCCCTTTGGGTAACAGTGAGCTTTCTTATAAGGCCCATAGTGAGTGGCTACGTTTCAGTTCCGTAAGTTATCACTGGCAACACACATTGGTCAAAGACCTTCGTCTTAAAACACTGCGGTAATTGGGACGAAAATATGTGGCGTAGCTTCCCGAACGCTGCCCAACCGAGTTGGATTCGTCGATTGACCTTTTTCTCGAAATTGGACCTACCTAGCTGGACTGTTTGTCCTAGGTATGTAGTCGTCAACAACTTCAAGTGGAGTGCCTCCAACTGTCACTGGAGTAGGCACAACATTTACATTCGACATAATTTTCGTATAGTCCATGTTCATTTTAAGACCTACTTGTTGAGAGGCACTACAGAGGTCATCGAGCATTTTGCCCAAGTCTTCCAGGGTTTCTGCCATGACTATGATATCGTCAGCAAATCTGAGGTGCGTGAGGTACTCGCCGTTAATATTGATGCCAAGTCCGTCCCAGTCCATAAGCCTAAAGATATCCTCCAGTGCAGCGGTGAACAACTTCGGTGATATGACATCACCTTGTCTTACACCTCGCTGCAGCTAAATAGGTTCTGTGGTCTTGTCCTGAAGACGAACTGACATAGTGGCGTTTTCGTACAAACACTTCAGTGCTTCGATATATCAATAGTCAATTTGGCACCGCTGTAGAGACTGGAGCACCGCCCAAGTTTCGATCGAATCGAAGGCTTTCTCATAGTCCACAAACGCCAAGCATAATGGCCGGTTATACTCTTCGGTTTTCTGCACAACCTGCCGCAGCGTATGGATGTGGTCCATGGTACTAAAACCTTTTCAGAATCCGGCTTGTTCGGGAGGCTGAAAATCATCAAACCTGCGTGCGAGACGATTCGTAATGACTCTCGAAAACAGCTTATTATTAGAAAATAGATATTGGTCTGAAGTTCTTCAAGAGAGCCTTATCACCTTTCTTGAAGAACAATATCACTATACTTCTGTGCCTTGATTTCGGCGTTTTTCCCTCGAGGATGACGAAATTGAACAGCTTCTGAAGGGTCTTCAGCACAGGTTTGCCACCAGCTTTCAGAAGCTCAGCCGTAATTCCATCATCACCCGGCGCCTTGTTGTTCTTAAGCTGTTTGAGAGCCATACTAATCTCGTACAGGCTGATGTCCGGGATGTTTATTATTAATTAACTATAAAATATATGTCGGAGATGATCATGAGTCTCTTAGTCCATCTCTTTGGCCTGGATGTCGATTGGTGCGCCACCTGACGGGTGCCTTGCAACTATTATGACAACGTCACAAGCAGCATGGCGGCGACGGCAGCCGCAAGGATATTGGGACCAAGAACTAGAAACCATTCAAGAGCGAAGAAGCGTAAATCCTGATGCGTTAAAGAGATGCGTGAAAGCTCCAGAAAATAGAAACGTGAGTGCAGGATGTACTGTTAACAATGTGTAGGGAGTCAAGCAGTGCGTATGTGGCAACTAGCAAGAGCCCCGGCGCATCTCCCGCGGATCGGCCTGATGAGATTGGCCATGGGTGGTGGAGGGTTTTGCAAATAACCCGCGGGTTTCGGCTACAATTGTAAACTCGTAAATGTGGCTTTAATGTGACAATACATTCTTAAAACACTATAGATACCCCTTTATTGCTACGAAATACCGATTAATACGTTCTGATGGCCATAACTCGCTCATGGGCGAGTCTTCTCCAGTCTTTTCCCGACATATATATTATTTCTTAGGTGATAAGTAATTTTGAGGAACGCTTTATAATTACAATCTCATTATAAATTATAAACCATAATTGACTCAGCTTTTATGAGGCTCCCTATTAAAACAGATACCTAACGATTAGGAAATTATTAAACAAGTCGAGATATCTCAATAAATAAAATCACACACAAATTAACACACTCCTAAGCGCGTGGCTTTTTTCCTTCTTTCGAAAATTCGAATTTTGTTACAAAGAGAAAATACATTTCCATCTATGAACTGACCGTCCAGAAGCAACGATGCCCGGTTGAAACTATGACAGTCGTGGAACTGTTGTTAGGTATAATAAACACCTGTACCTACCGAGGCTCCTGTTCCATCATTAACAGTAAGACTATAGCCAAAGTGGAAGGCGGAGGCGGAAGCTTTTATAAATAACTAGTGGGCCCGGCACGACTTCGTTCGCGTGGCGTCCTACACCTACCTTAAACCTACCCCTACCCTATTTCTACCCTACACCTATTCTACCCCTACTTAATCCTTTCTTTTCTTGCGTTTAAACCACCCCTGTATAATAGCGAACAAAATAAAAATATTTAATAAAATGTAGAGTCGGTGTAAGGGAGCCCCCCTTGAAAAAGTAAGGCAGTTGTACCCATTCCAAATATTTAAATAGGTACTTAACTGCCTTACTTTTTCAACGACGATCTAACAATGCTTATGTTGATGAGACCCAAAGGTTAAGGTAGCCCTAGCCCTCATAGCCGATTTTACATTTTGATGGCTATCTGCTCTTTTGTCACAAATAGTATTTTACATGTTTTCCTTGTATAAAATGAAACGAATAGCATTAGTAGGAGCATTTTTACGTATATTGTACAAAATGCCTATATATTTTTAATATGTTTTGAATAATAAACTTAATTTCACCTTTTTGTAATGTTAGTAATAACCCGGGGGTATTCTGGATATTGTGCGGTCGGTGCAGAGGCAACGCTGGCTCGAGTCACTACTGCTTGGACTCAGATTTCGTTGTTGGTCACACTGCGTGACCAAACTCGTGACTCATGCGGACGTCTTGGCATAATGTAGCTCCAATACACCACTCCACGCGCCAAGAGGCCCTTCTTGAGGAAAAACTCATTTACTGAGACTATAGGAGAGTAAGATTTAAAACCCAGATTTCTTTAGAGTGATGTGTGATATGTGATAGAAATAAAACACTTTTTTACACAAGTTCCTCTATAATACAATCATTATTGTTTGTTTAATTCTATCATAAATATTCTGTTTTGAGTTCCATAAAAATGCACAATACAAACTATTAACTTTGTAATATTATGTATTTGTTTTCCTCTATTCTGGGCTGACTGAACGTTTGTCACTCACTTTTATAAAAAAAAAACCACCGGCAACTTTCCAGAATTAGATGTCCCTACATCTGAGAAGTTTATTGTCACAAGCAGCTTATCTCTCTCCACCGCGAAAGTTTATCTAAATTGAAAAGCCGGTAAAATATGGGCAGACTTCATTGTGCTCATGGGATAAAATATTCACAAGGTGTTATCTGCTGAGGCATCGACTCCTTACACCAAAGTATCTAAATTAATCCAGCTTCAAACAAATTTTGTCGTAATCTCTCCAGTGCTACGAAGGCTATATTGCGTGAGGTTTGCACTAGATATGATCATATGATGAGATCATTATAAGTTCAACACAGGTTATGAAACATAAATTTATGTTTATAGACCTAATTGTTGTTTACAATGTGACATTGTAGCAAAGTAGCTTCATGGAAAATGATGCTTAGACTCTTGTCTTTCAACAGTAAGTCGATCATCTTGGCGTTAATGTCCCGGTTGTGCTCCCTGCTCGAGGGCCCGGAGTCTGCCCTGACCATGATCCAGAATTTGGCAGATCAGGTAATTACAATGGAGCGACTGCCATCTGACCTCTCCTGCTACCAGGGGAACCTGACCAGATTAAATCATGGTTACACATTACGTCGCCTGAATGTTTTGCCTCAACGTAAGAGCATCGGATAGTGTGTACATAACTCAGAAAACAATCATTTGTTGTTGGCAGTGGGATTCGAACTCGGTAGCTCTCGCTTGCAAGTCGGATACCTTTACCACTAGGCCACTGATGCTCTTTTTTAACAGTAAGTATTTTATACAAAATGTCCTACAGCTAACAAGGAAACCAAGGAAGGAAAAATGCGATTGTTCAATGTCGAACACGTACACATTTGTACGTACGCATATTTAAAGTATGTGGTGACAACATCCATCACATGACATGATAATTTTCTGTGGCCTAACATGGAGGCAATCCATCTTAACCGCACTACCACGTGAGATGGCGGTCAAATGTCTGCCTACTGAACGATGATGATTATGTAAACTATAAAAATATTATTGAGTATGTCTGTTTTGATTAATAGATTTAGATAATGGGGTCGGCAACGCGTGGGTGATGCCCCTGGTATTTCAAACGTCCATAGGCTGCGGTGGATGCTTACCATCAGGCAGGCCGTAAGCTTGTTTGCCACATTGGTGGTATAAAAAAAAAATTAGATTCAGAGTAAAAATTCAGCGTTATCTTCCTAACCCAGACGAAAAAAGAGGGATGTTATGAGTGTGTATCTGTTGCACTGTGTATGTGTGGTGTGGAGGTGTGTGTCTGTTTGTGGCATAGTACCCTGAGAACGGATAGACCGATTTCGATGCGGTTTCTTTTATTTGAAATGCAGTATAATCGACGTGGTTTTTATCAAATGTTCGTGTTAGCAAAAACACAATTTCGATATATTTTAAATTTACTGCGATGTTTTAGACTTAAGAGTTTAATACGCTTTTCTCCTACACCACTTAATGTAGGTAGATCAAATAAATACCATTAATAAGATAGTAGAAAATTCGTATTTAGAATTTTTATTAAAATTATTTAGATTTCCTGTAATTCACGAAAATGGGTAAACACAGGGTAATACACATACCAAGCTGTAAGTCGCTTTTTCAAGTACAACTTTATAGCAGTTTACGTAAACACGAATCTGGCATGCAAAAATAAACGACAGGCGTCCTCTTAAACTTTGTCTTAAACAAATTTTCCATTGATGTTTCTTTTTTTTTATACAAAGACAAACCACATCGCACAGAAAAGTACACGACAATCCTTCAAAACAAAATAACGGGTGTGAATTCTCACCACGGGCCACTAGTTTTGCTTTAGTTTTGTAATCAAATAACTACTTAAAACGATCTACCAATCTTCAATTATTATTTAGATCTTTCCATTTGTTTACATCTCTGGAAAAATTGTTTACATCTATGCAAAATTTGTTTACGAGTATATGCATTGAAAGATAAAGTAATGGCTAGTACGGAAAATATGACATCGCTCTGTTTATCAACATATCCACGCTCGTATCAAAACATCGGCGGCGTGGACTAATGACCCAGGTACAGCTGACCCACTTTGGATCCCTTTCACACACATTGCAGAAGGTTGCAAGGTCTCCTAAAGCAGAAACTTCGAGCGTCAAGATATCAAACGAAAATTTACAAATCGAGAAATTTCATATGAAATATGAATATTAAAATAGAATTTATTTATTTATTAACTGTTTAGTTTATTTAATGCTTTGTGTTGTGACTTCATGATGGAACTCCGTTATTATGAATTAAATCACCTTTTGTACACTGATTCAACTTGATTATACAAATTTTATTAAATTGCAACCGGTTTTTATCTGGTAAATTGCATCTTCAGGTGCAACTGTATAATAAAGTGAATTCATTCATAACTATTTTATTATTATTATGAAATGTATTGTGATTACCTACTGTGAGTAATGTAACTTGAAACAATTTAAATTAATTAAATTAAAAAGTCTTTTGAAAATGATTCATCAATACCCAACCGTACCACGAAATATGAGTAACTATAGCATAGATCTCGTGTAAATTAAGAATATACCTATTGTGTTAATAGTAAAAATTATAAATATTGCCCATCCGTACTCAAATACAGAGCCGCCTTTTGCGTATTAGACCAGCTAAATCAGTCATTGGAAATATTAATATTTTTTAATGGTCTAGGGAGGCAACTCGTTCGGATAGGTTTATTTGTTTATAAAAGGTGGTATGGTGGGTTAGTATTACTTACTGGTATGGTCGCATGTACGTATGTTTATATCACCTTCCAGGAATAACTGAGTCCATCCTTTGTAAACAATGTAATGGCTTCCGGTTTAAGAATATTAATTACATTTTACGGGGTCGATGATGGCTATTCAGTCCCCATGGTATTTTCTAACGCAGGATTGGCAAAATTGTATGGGCCCATCCCTGTGATCCAATAGCGATGATTTTATTAACTGGATATATTTCGTTTGAGAGTCGAATAATAACAAAGAAGTTTCATTTTCATGGAGTGTTTTGCTATGTTACAATCGCTGAAGACTTCGACTCTCATTACACCCGTCCACTTACGTCAAGTTGGTGTTATAGTCCCAGTCTACCATTTTAAGTACAATATATTTTAATTTTGCAATGGTCACCTGTAATACTGTAAAGTTTGTTTTTAATAAATAAATAATCATTTTTTGCAGTCATATTCTGATCTATGGGCCATGTCCGGGCTTGGACCAGTATACACCTAACCCATATGTGCGAAAGGCTCCAACAAAACTTACCACTTGTGTGGAAGAATCTACAAATTTTTCATATTGTTCCACTTTCTGCTCAGATGCAACGTAAATTTAGAACATAACACGATAAATTATAAAACAAACGACAAAAGAAACTAAAAATAATACAGTCGACATTCAAGTATGTAGGTTACAGCAGTTGGATAACAAGTCAGGTTTTACCGAAGATACTTAAATGGCGCTGCAAGGTTTCGACACACTTTCCAACTTGGAAGACGAATTAAATATCTTGACTTACCATCTGTTAATACACCTACATAGTACTATAGAGTAATTAATAAAAGTGCAGCAAAAGTAAATGAAATTGGGTGTAGTACCTACATCGTAGGTGAAGATAATGAAATCACGTAATCATCAGCACATACCGATTTCCAACTTTTTCTTTATTATTTGCCAACTTATGATTGTAACTTTATCTATTTGTGTACTTACCAAGTCTCATCCAAATTCCACTTCAAAAACATAAAAAATAATATTAGTTAGCTATGCTTTTAGCGAGAAATAAAGCTTGAAACGATATTAAGAGATTCTAGAAATAGGTAATTAAATAAAGGTGATTATTAAATATGTGATTGTTAAGTAAGGCAATATTAAATTTGCAGTTGTATTGTGGTCTAGTTTCAATCATAAATCGATAAATTATATTATGAGCCTACTTGTTCATATTGTTAATTACGGATGGGAATATTTAGGTATTGGTTTGATCACTTAGACCTGCACCATCACATCCAAGAGCTTACTATCTTCATTCAGACATGTAAATAAATAAATACAATAAATACATTTTCTTTATTAACAATTGACATAAAAACCCGGTTTGGTTTTTCAGTTACTGTCAAATAATAGTACGCAGCCAGTAATTTTTTTTATGTTACCTATACGGCAGATAAGCAGGCAATCGGGTCACCTGATGGACAGTGGTCACCGCCGCCTATGGACATCAGCAGCACCAGGGCGATAACCCGAATATTCAATGTTTTCTAATAGCTTGGCCGCAGCAGCAGCAGTGGAGTACAAGCTAACTAAAAGTCATACCTAACCAGGGTTCTGATTGGCTCCCGAGACTGATCCTACAGTCTCTGAATCCCGAGCGGGCTTTTTAGATATGCAAAACCTTGACTTGCGTTGTATTACTTCGGTTTTAAGGATAGGGTAGCCAGCGTAATGACAGGCTTGAGCCGTACGATTTTAGTAATCATAGTACAGATGCACATTTTTTATTTTTGTGAAGCCTTGCAGGAGTAAGAATCGTCGGCGACAGTTACTAGTTACCACTTTCCATCAGGTGGGCTGTCTATTCGTTGTATTCGTATATTTAATGATAATCATCTATAATCTTCCTAACGGGTAATCACGGCTTCTACTAGAGCCTTCTCTTCTCATCCATCTTCGTCATCCTCACGTCGTAAGTCTTAGCTCTCGCACCAGCCGAGTAAAACAAAGCCTAATATAGGTTCAGAGAAAAAAAATACTACGAAGAATAGGGGAATAATTTACAATTTGAACGTCCAGAGAGCAGATATAAAATGTCGGGCTGCGTCAAAACGAAGTTATCTACACTTCGATCTACAATCGAGTTAAACGAATGCATGGCGAACGAAAAGTGGAACAAATTTGAATATTTGGCAGACGGTAGCGTGGCGTGAACTATCAGCAGATATTTACGTTTGATGTTTATTTTTAACGTCTTTTGTTATGGTATGTAAGGTTAAGTTATTGTTGTTCAAGTTTACATATAATGAAACAGAAAACACATTCTTAAATTTTCTAGTTTACAATATAGTGGTATTTATTTATATTTTAAATTGTTATTGAATAAAGCGCATACCTAGTTTTCAAAAGGCTTCACCACATGTGGGAAGATCCTATAGACATATAATTGTAGAACGCTCTAGTTAGATTTTGTTTCGGTTTCGAACTTGCCAACAAAAATAACAACAAAGCAGCGTTGTTAGTTAGGGTGACCATGATTTTTAATTAGTCTGTAAGAATGTGCAAATTTGACTTTATTTGACATTTAAATCATCGTTAGGCGCTTCATAATACATACAATGTCAAACCTGATATAGTATCATTTAATCATTCATTAAGCAATTTAAATACATTTCACGTTAAAATAATATCAAAAATACAATTGTCAACATAAATTAATTTACAGTCATGCTACGCTCAAAATGAGGGTAATTAATGAACGTCAAAGAAATGGAGGAAAAAGAAACCAGCAATATAATTATAATGTACTGTGATAAGACATCGTCAAATTAAGTTGAAAACTATTCGAATAGTCCTCCCCAAGTAGTGCCACGTTCAAAAGCGCTCATTATTAAAGCTGCATTGCCGCGCTGTATTGCCAAAGAAATCTGCTGCACGAGGTAGGACCCAGAACATAGTATGACTAATGAGTATATGAGTATGAGAAGTAATAAGTATGACTGTTATGAGCTATAATTATGAAGATATAACACACATAAGAGACTGTTGAGAGAGTATCTACCTAGAGACCAGAAAGTAGTGAGGCTTCTCTAATTCTCTAATAAAATCATAGTTGACAACCTGGTAAAATATATTTTTTGTATCGTTCATTTTTTAATTTAATTTAATAAAAATATTTTTCTTTGTTTTATTTCAATTTGAAAAACAAAGCTTTAACATGACAGAACTTTAGGCTCCAGGAAAGTAAGGACAATTTCATTTAATGAGTACTTTTACCGTGTACCTATATTGTTGGTGGTTGTTTTGCCTAGCATCAGGGTTCTGTGATTCAACAAACAGATCATAGGGAGGAAATCGTTGAAATAGGTAATACGGGATACAAATTAGCTTCTTGGTAATTTGTGGTTAAGTTTGCCGGGACAATGAGTAATAAAAGTATTGCATCCTGTTTGTTGCAAATACAATTAAGCCCTATGGCATATCACGTGTTCAGAAAAGTCGTTTTAAAACCGTATTTGTATACTGTAAGGTCTAATTAATTAATGCTCAAAATAATGTATTATTATGATTAATTAATATTGTATCCAGCTTAATCAAGTAAATTGTACTGATTTGTTAACCTTTTTAAGAAGTCAAGTGATGGCTGTATGAGAATAATACCTTCGGTAGCGTTTGACATTTGAATAATTTATAAGAGTGAGTGTCATTATGTTTTCGGTGGCTTTGTATAGAAGATGATTGTAATACCAAAATAACTAATACTACGGAATAAATCATTGTTATTATTGATAAAACGGAGTTTTACTACATATCAGAAGTGGTAAGTGGCCCATGTTTTACATTTATGTTTCTGTATTTGTACAAGAGAAAATTCCTTTCGCTCTTCGAAACGTAACTTGGGGTTTCGCAACTGGTTACGACGGAATACTAACCCAATACAACCATCTATTCACCACGTGAAGGAAGCATTACAATTTCTCTTCCCTTGTTAATTTGTAAAATGATAAATTCTTTATTGACACTTTCATTGCTCGCATTGAATTTAATGGTTAGGGAATTAAAAGTCACTGTGAAATACCTACACTCTCACGTAGTAGATAAACCAATTAAGCTATCCACTCGGACCGCTTTGGCTCGACGTTTTTATACCTACATATTCTTTTGTAGTTGAGTAAAATTGTTAACGAATTTGTTTGTGTCCGAGATGCATGGAAAGCGATGACAGCTACCGGAGGCACCTGAAGACGCCCGACCAGAGGTCGATCCGGTACGACAACGGTGGCGCCAGGCGCAGCCACAGCCGGGAGCGCTGCGGCCATAGCCTGCGCGGCGACAGTAGCTGAGTTAGCCGCTGAAGCCGCAGCCCTAGTCGTCGTTGCAGAAATTGCGGCAGCCTCCAAATGTGGGAGTTGGAATTGGACCAGGAGTGACAGCACTTTCGGGCGCTAAAAGAAGAAGTCTGCAGGGAGCGTAGCCGAATGGGACAAAACACCAGTGGCATCCATCGCCACCGCTCAGCTGTGGAGCGCACAAACGCTCATACGCCGTGAGGGTGAAAGCCGTGAACGTGAAGGTTCTCCGATGTGAGTGACGATCATCATGCCATGCGGGCGAGGGAGAAGGTCAGCCAGTTCCAGTTCTATATTCAATAGTCCTAGTTATTCAACTCAAGATGTAATTAATATTTTAAAATCGAATCTAAATCAAAGAGAATTGATGTCACAGCCGTCATCACAGCTGATGGCAGTAGGTCCTAGTAATATTTTAAATCATAAAAAAATGTAATAACTGATTTCCGTATTGGGCTTTAAAAGTTAACAATACATTTTGCTATAAAAGCTCCAAAGGTTGGCCAAGACATGGTATGATTGAGACCTTTCATATTGTAGGTATAGCGGGAAAGAATGACAAAATAAATTGACTTGGTCTCTACTTGATTTAAAATGACTTTCAACACTGTATGATATAGACACATCAGCAACAATGCTGCTCATTTATAACCTAAATAAATAAATAAATAATGCATTTTAGGTCCAAGTTATAGCTAATCGCTGGAAGATATGTTAAGGGGAAGGAGTAGGTATGAATTACAAAAATTAGCCTTTTAGAACCAGTGCGACAGTAACAGTAAAAGAGTTGTTGATCGTTTATTACACAGACTGAGGGATAATATGTAGAAATCAAGCGCTCTGGTGCTGTGCTGCTCCCAATCTGATGACTTGTTACACTGAGACTGACTTGAGACTTAAATCACAAAAATATTGGTTAAATGTCGTATTAAGTGTATTTAAACCCATTATTACTTTAGAACTATTTTGTTTATTCCACGAAACTTGGTACAAGTGCAAGATAACTTTAGGATACGTCTTTAGAAGCACATAAGGATGAATGACTGCCTTACTGACTGACTCTCTGCCACTCACATGGCTGGCCGCCACACTAATGGTATGGTGAGTGTTGCCACTACAAAACTAAGTTACGTCTTGGTACAAAATAAAAGCATATGTTATTAAATACATGAAAAGTATCTACCTATATTGAAGCTATGGAAAAGAGATTGGTGCTGTATCGGTTACAGGCAGTTCTGTTACAAATATTACCATTCATAATCCTGTTTACATTGGAGGATATTCAGTGTGGGAAGTCTATTAGCACTGAGTGAACTCTTGACTATAATTTTGACAAGCAGAAGTGGTGTTTTAAGAAAATTGAATAGTTGACATATAATAGTTTCCAACATACATGTGCCTGTATGTTGATTGTGGCAGTCTGAGCTTTTCTCATAGCTATAATATGGTGAGCTTGGCGTCATTTCCTGTTCACTGTAGCATTGCAAGTTTGAGGATGTTTAACAAATTGAGTTAATCTGACACCATATTATTAGTTAGTTTTGTAATGAAGGGGTGAGTGAAATCTGAATCTGTCATGGTTACATATGGATGTTGTTTTGCATTGCATACACCCATTCATGTGAGTTTGTTTAGATGGACCATTAAGCATACAATGCAACATGATTGTTTGCATAATTTTAATGACAATGACGAACTTGTCTATAAAATATAAGAGATCTCATGGAGCTAATCATGGGATTCAAATATTAGGAGGGAATAGGTACTGTTACAACAACGAATAATTATATAATAACACATGAAGGGATGGATACCTTCTCAAATTAATCTATACAACAATTCATCATGTGTTCTGAATTAAAATGTATAAACATCATAATATACCTACGGTCATGAGGTGCCAATAGAAATTAGTTAGATACCATATATTTTAACTATTGATTTATGAACATTCCTTTTTAAATAATAATAAAATCATGAGATACGGTTTTAGCGGTGACAGCCGTCGCCTAAAAAGCGTTGGGCAATACCTTTTGACTGGCAAAATGTCCTATTTAAGTTATTGCTATAAAAGTTTACTTAACCATTTCATAAAACCATTATAGTGAGTTACTATAACAGGCTTAAATAAAGTATGGAGTAATTTTATTGTAAAGCACTGGTAAATGTGGCTAGCATGCACCTAATTTACGTTATAAAGTTTCCTTGCAAACCACTGTTGTTTTTGTGTTTTAGCAGTGATGTTTCATCAATACAAAAATTTTAGGATACAGATGACGGAGGATGACTCTACGAATGAGAACTATAGTAGTTACATGGTACTAAGTGGTCATGAGGAGACTATAATAGAGCGGTTTTGCTATATAGTAGACTTTACGGAATATATTTATAGCGATCAAAAGTTATATAACCGTTTTTTTTAATCAATATTATAGTCTCTTTGCTGGACATGTCACAACAACTCTTTTATACGGTGAAGCGTTGTATAATAGTTCAAGTTCGTCCTCTAATACAAAACAGCGTTGTAACTGACTCTAGATGTCCCTCATAATATAAAAAAATATATATATATTCCATAAAAGTGGAAAACTGTTACTTTTAAAATTAAAATTTTGGCTTGTTTTCTATCTTTCTTTTGACAAAATACAAGAATGAAAATTTAATCAACATTACAACTAATTTCGTACAGATTAAACAAAACGACACTAATGACTTATGCACTAAAAGCACCTTGTCAAAATTGTGGGAATTCGTTGGTAGTGGTAGTAGCAGTGTAGAGGAGTATTAATCAACTTAAATTTTATCCACTATGGCGGCGAACACTTTGTTATGAGTGTCTCAAAGTTACTTCTTGACGCTGGAGTGGTGGCACCATGGCGATGCGTCTCATTTAATTCAGTTTATTTTATTAATAAAACTCATACATCGAGTGCGAATTGAAATACTTTATAAACGTAATACTGACATCAAAACCGCGGTTGCATATACTTTTGAATCAATGAGCAGTTTTCCAATAGGCATCTAAAGCATTCCTAACCACTCTCTAGATGGCGCCCCGACAATTTTGGTAATTGATAAATAATCGCTTGAAATAGGTTCTTAGCAAAGAGGATATAAATACTGGGTACGTTGTATTAGATAATATTGTATTTATCAATAGCTTTCAACCATTTTCGAGGTTGTAATAAATTGTTACAAACAAAACAAACATCAATTTGACCGAGTCAATTAGTTTCATGGACACTAGGATCAGGAATGGACGCAATACAAATATGAAAGGTTTGTATTAAAATACATTTCGTTGAACCTTTTAGTAATAAAATTACCAGTTTTAAATCATGATAACAGACCACAAAACACTTGTTGGAGAAATGAGCTGAAATGATTATGAATTTACTGGACGTTATTTGACCTTTTATAGGACCATTTCGTATTTGAGACTGGATGGACTGCTATAGAACAAGAAATTGTCAGGTAATATCTGATGAGCATTAAGGATATTTCTCTAGACTCTGACATGTTTAATAACCTCAGGAAAATAGCCGGTGATCAAGGCGCTACCGATTCTAGAACTTACAAAGCTTGAAATAGTCTTCAAAATCTAGCATTGTACTGCTATATTTGTAAAGTACATGGTTGGTCATGAAGTAATAATGAATCATGATTGGTGAAAACCGGATAAATATTGTTTCAATATATCAAATAATGAAATAGCAGTGCCCTCACAGGGTCACACGAGATATTTTTAGCTACATTTAAGAATGCTGTGAATAACACTAAATTAGTACAAGACATCAAGGATACATAGTGTATTATGTAGATGAATAGAAACTTTGATTCGTTAATTGTATACATGGAATATAGTTATAAACCTAGAGTAAATAAGATAGTAATTAATGATATTTTGGAAACTGAAATTATAATAGATGGTTTACTATACATATAACGACAAGGATACAGTGTACTGATGTAGATTAATAGAAACTTTGATTCGATTATTGTATACATGCAGTATAATTATATAGACAAGGACAATAAGATAGTAATTATTGATATTTTGAAAACTGAAATTATAATATTAAATGATTTACTACATGATATGGATGGGTTAGCACCGACTACCGATTCGACAAATGAATAAATTGACAGTTAATTCAGCTAGAATGGATGGGTTAGCTGATTAACTCTCAATTGTGCTTAGGATACCTGGAACGTAAGAATGGATGGGTTTACGTCCAAGGTTTATATACATCGAAAAGGTAAACTGCTAGAATGGATGGGTTAGCAGGATACCGATTCGTCAAAAGAATTAATTGAAGTTGTTTTGGCTAGAATGGATGGGTTAGCCAATTACAACACAAAGGCGTGAACATCGAAAAGGTAAACTGCTAGAATGGATGGGTTAGCAGGATGCCGATTCGACAAAAGAATTAATTGAAGTTGTTTTGGCTAGAATGGATGGGTTAGCCAATTACAACACAAAGGCGTGAACATTGAAAAGGTAAACTGCTAGAATGGATGGGTTAGCAGGATGCCGTTTCAACAAATGAATTAATTGAAGTTTTATTTGACTTTGGACACCTGAAACGTAAGCTGGGTTTAATTATGGTTTTCACAGTATCAATGATGATTTGAAATAAACTGCAGATTTCTATAATTTATGATGTTTGTAAGTTTAATATTATTGTGTATTAGGTAGATAACTTACTACTGTGTTCATTCCAATTGTTATTTATATCATACCTAGTAATTATTGAAATCTAATTGGGTTTACATTGACGATTCCTCGATTGTATTAAAATTGTATAACATTTGGGACATAAATAAATTCAATATAATTGATAAGATTATGTTTACACATATAACTTTGTTATTAGCTTTTAGTCGCCGAGTGTAAGGTTCCACCTGGGTTCGTGCACAGGGACGTGCACGAGGTCAGGATGGACGAGTGTAAGGTCTAATTAATTAATGCTCAAAATAATGTATTATTATGATTAATTAATATTGTATCCAGCTTAATCAAGTAAATTGTACTGATTTGTTAACCTTTTTAAGAAGTCAAGTGATGGCTGTATGAGAATAATACCTTCGGTAGCGTTTGACATTTGAATAATTTATAAGAGTGAGTGTCATTATGTTTTCGGTGGCTTTGTATAGAAGATGATTGTAATACCAAAATAACTAATACTACGGAATAAATCATTGTTATTATTGATAAAACGGAGTTTTACTACAATACCTAAATGTACAAAAGTTGAAGACAGGAGTAAACAATAACTTTAAATTGGGTCAAATCTACTAAACCGTATTACTTACCTCTCTAAGTTGGTTTTGCAAGTTACAAGGACGGTAGGTCTACAATCTTGCGATAGATATGAATCTATTGCGGGACTTAGTGAATATTAATCTACACGTTTCGTTAATATCACAAATTATATCACGATGCAACGTATGTTATCCTAGCCTTTATAGAAAATGATAGATAGTTGAAAATGATCATCTTGAAACAAAGATAAAAAATTATTCCCATCTGAAACAATCTGAGATACAATGCTTGGTATGCGTAATAACATTTGCCTAGTAATTTATTACAATAACTTGATTTACAAGTTTTTATTATAATGGTAGGTATCCGTTTGATATTTTCCTACAATACGAGATTTATTAGGAAATTAACCGTGCGGGAACAATATAATCGATACAAACGTTTACACTTAATTGTCATTGCACATAATTACCTAAATACGTAAGCATTGTACCTGCGCATTCATGACTGATTCACCGGATGACAAATAACCATCAAACCATTCTTTTTTAGTATAGATAATAGAAATTATAACGTTTAATTTGCACTAATAGCGCACCAGGCTTTCTTCTCGTGAAAAACAAAGGCTTTTCCAATTAGTATTTATTTTCTATTTGAATAGATAGCTCTAACTCGTACAGAACTAAACCGGTAAAATCTTATAACACCTACAATAACTGCATCCAACGCGACCCTTTCGCTATGCAATAATAACATCTATTCCATTCCCACAAATGTAGATCGAATGGATATACTTATACGGAGCGATTTGACGACGTACTATGGCTAGCTGTTGAGCGTTTTCCCCATAATCTTAGGTCACCCTAGCCGTTCGTGAAAATACGTCGGCGACGAACCGACGGCTGAGAGCTCGCCGGCCCCAGTCACCAGTCCTGGTCCCACTTTGAGAGTGATCAGTCGTCCGCAACGCAGTGCACAAACAACTTCGAACCATGTCCCGAACCGGAATCGTGTGGGCTTTAGCCTTGGTGTTGGCCGTTTTTCAATTCGGTGCGTATTACTATCCAAAACTTTAGTTAGGTACTGTTACTAACCCGCAATCTCGACTAGGCTAGAATATATAGCTCGATTGATGCTTATCGTCATCGGTTTGATTTATCAGACCATATCTTGGGTCGTCAGGTCTAGATAATGAATTCTAATTAAAGATAATGTTTGGAATTATCAAAATGGGATTCTTAAATTTTTTATTAGTAATGATTATAGATTGTAATGGCGATTAGGAAAAATTACCCAAATTAACCGAATCTAATTATAGCAATGAAGTCACTCGCTTGGGTAGGTAGGTAAACGTTTCTTTTTTGTAAACAGTATTTCGTGCAAGGGGTCTTTTATGAAGACTTTCGGGTAACAATTAAGTAGATGCGTAGAACTAGATGACTATTTCTACGATTAAAATGTACCTACAAGTACCTACTTGAAAATATTTAAGAATATATAATAATATCTCGTAATATAAGTACTTCGTGATTTTCCGCTAGGTACCTATTATGAATGATCTCACCTACGTTTTCATTGTTATCTACGACTATACAAAGTATACAAATTGTTTCTTTATTCCTTCGCCCATCCCGTTTGGGTGTTTTTATGTTTTGGCACCGGTAGCTGGTCATCTGCATTTGAATGGATGAATGATAGTCGGGTCGGGGATCCCTCACAACATTTGCGAAGGGCGTTACAACTTTGACCTTATCCGTGTACAAAAGGTATATACCTAGTGACTTGTAAATGTACATATATGATAGCTATTTACGTGGATACTACATTCTAAAGCGGTCGTATCATTTGACGGATGATAATACTTCGGTACTTATTCTTAAGTTAGGTAAACTTAGATTTTCAGAATGTGTAGGAAACTTTGTGGTTTACTGTTTTATCTAACACTTCTTGACCCGGCGCGACTTTATTCGCGTGTATCTATTTTACCCCAACCTACCTTTTTTTTCTTGATTATAAACTTTCCTCATGAATCGATTGTTGACAACCGCGTTAAAATCCGTTGCGTAGTTTAAAATATCTAAGCGTACATAGATTCAAACAGATATATAGAGACTATAGAATAGCGCCTAAATAAATGATTATACTAATTGTTGTCAGATATTTAGCATGGTGTTATTGGATACTATGTGCATTTAAAATTAATATGACGTTACGAAATATTATTGAAAATTGACCACACCTTCATTTGTGATGAGTAGACAATATGTCTGTTATACCAACGATATATTCGAGATATATTCGATAAGGCAGTTGTTAGTCATACTGTTACCTTATCTAAATATGCAAATACTTTGCCGATTTTATCTAAGGAATTATAATATTTTGTTTCCGATGGTATGTAATCTTTACAATTTATTACAACAATACGTAAACTATAACTACTTTCATTAATAAGCAGGAAATTATAATACGATAATAAACTATATCTATAAAGAATTTTATAGATAGCCTGCCATTGTACATTCAAAGTAATTAACACTTGTAAATATGTGTAGATATGACTTTGTCTATGATATCATACTTAATTTATGCAGTATACCTAGATAGGTATATTAGTATGTACATTAGATAATCTACATGCATTTTTAGGTAAATATTTTCACTTCTATTCATAGTACCTAGGTATAAAACAAAGTTGCTTTACGCTGTTTGTCCCTATGAATCTACGTATGTATGTATTTATGTACGCTTAGATCTTTTAAACTTTGCAACAAACATTCATACCATAAACATTCCTACTTTATTGCTTATAAGTGCTATAAATGTACAATATAATAGATAAAAACAAATGGGTAAAAGTCTGTCAACAACCTTTAATAAAACAACAATATCTCAACACCAAATCCTCGATTCTTTAGGCAATGGAATAGAGGCAGAATCTAACAAATGACTAATATTACATCTGAAGGCGACAAAAGCTGGAAGAGGTCCAGATTTTTTATTGCTCTTGAGTGGAGCACCAACAATGTTTCTCTACCTAAGTATATAAGTACACAAAATACATAGTCAGCAGACTACAAAGTATACCAATGTACTAGTATAACATTCCGTGATGGATGGATAACCTAGATAAGCGATAGCGAAGCTAGCCGTCTGTGTTTCTTACCAAAAATGACGCTGTGCTGCGGCTGTACGCAAACTGACATTTGAGAATTTTTTTGTCACTTGGAATACCTACCTAAATGTCGATGAAATATCTAGCTGTGATTTTCCTACAAGGTAGACCGACGACCTGGTAAGGATCGCAGGTACCAGCTGGATGCGGAAAGCACAGGACCGGCCTTTGTGGAGATCTCTGGGGGAGGATCTTTGTTCTCCAAATGTGAACAAAGTCATCTGATGTCATACCTATTTATTTTATTGCCGATGGTTCGAGGCTCGTTTTTAAATAAGTAAATACGCGATATATAAAGAGACTTACCTACCGTTACGTCATATTGTTTTCGGGGTTTGAATAACAACATTGGCGGCTTAATCTTTATTTAGTTTTAGCTTGTGCTTAAAAATATAAGTGAAACCTAGAAATGCAGTATGGTCATTGGTCCTTAGTATCTAGTAGATGGGACATAAGTGTCTAACTGTATACCTACCTATCAAGATATCCATACCCTTGAGTAATAGAGAGTAACACTTGCTATCGATGCATCGGATGATACCGACATAGTTAGTTTACTGTAAATAGAATTTTGTGCAATAAAAGTTTTGTGCACAATATATCTAAGTAAAACTGAATTTTAATGAACATTAATTGTTAACACTTTCGGTTTTGCAGTTACTAGAGTATCTGCAAAATAGTAAACTGTGCTTCGATTAGTTATACTATAGTAGGTAACTAGGTAATTTCATATCTCCAGATGATACGTGTCTCTATCTGATACTGTAAACATCTATAAACGATTACTAGCCAATGAGATCATCTCGTGGAATTATAGTTATTTCACAAGTACAGATCCAAGGAAAATAACCTCCGTCCAGCGGCTGTGGAGCCGCCGATCGTTGACAATAACATAATGACATCATCACATGACCTTGTACCTATGCCACGCCACAAGAGAGACCAACTGCGTTTTTAGGAAGGCCTCCCAACAACTCTGCTGTGCGAGTAGCAAGTTAAAAACCGGTTTTATAGTCGAAAAGCGTTAGACAAAGACCTCGAGTTCTGAGGCGTTTTCGTTGTGTAACTTTGCGTGGTAAAATTATGTGTAGCTATGTTAGTTGTTTTAAAAAGATGGGCAAGTGCATCTTTGAAATTAAAAACTGTAAAACGTAAAGGACAAACGTGTCAATAAATAATTGGTAGTGTGGTGTAGATATGCATTTCAATTTATCTATACATAGTATAAAACAAACAAAGTCGCTTCCCGCCGTCTGTCCCTACGAGCAAGCATCTGTGAAGGCTTAGATCTTTTAAACTACGCAACGCATTTTAATGCGGTTTTTAACAATAGATAGAGTGATTCAAGAGGAAGGTTTATGAGTAAGAAAAAATGGGTAGGTAGGGGTAAAGTAAGTGTACGCGAACAAAGTCGCGCCGGGACCACTAGTTAGAAAATAGTTTGTAAAAGTTTACCTGATTTCTCAACGAATGACTGACGATGAAACATACTAACAGGAAGTTACCTCGACGTCGCAAACTGGGTTAAAAAGCCTTGGCACCTGGTCATGAAGCTAGGTACTCAGTAAGGAAAAAGATTCAGTAAAATGAATGCTTACAACTCAGAGCCTTAGCATTAAAAGCTGCTTTATACACCTGCTTAAACATACTCATAGAGTACTAATCATAATAATATGGGAATGTTTATAAGTTCTCCAATTACGAAACGACTATGCAATGTGTAACCAGTGTGGCCAAGCACATATAGTACCTATATATCGTAGACATAAGACATTAAGTAATATCGATTTTCTGATTGCCCGATTTCACCATCACCTGAAGTGTTAGACACTTTTACAGTGTCCCCTAAAATATATTAAGTGACGGTGAAATCGGGCATTAATCACTGATAAAAGCAGCTAAGAACAGTATCTGTGTTATGCTTATAAATTTATGAGGTAACCACTTGTGAGTTACCGGACGACATAACCACTCCTCTATGCTAAGGCATTTACGTGAAACGTGTTAAGGCCAACCACTATTTGTATTGACCTAAGGTGAACACTACCCATAGTTAGTGTTATTTTATATATCACATACCGACAAACCTGTTCTTGTTTAATTAAAAAGCGCTATTGTTTACAGCGGTTACTAATACGGAAGACAATTATATAGCATTCGTATTTTGATTCGCAAGAGAGTGAGTCATGTTACATGTTCTAGTGTCCATTAAATTCTTCTTTATTGATAAAACTATAGGTATTTTAGGAAAAATAGTGATCTATCGTACACGGCTCAAGACTACACAGAAATTACGTAAACGAGTCATACTAAAATTCGGCCACTCTTGCAGATGAAGTACTTCCTTTATAAAAACGGTGCGGCGCGTAACGAATTACGTAATGCGTTTTTTTATACCACAGATAAGTGATCCATTTAATGCTAGCCGTTTGCCCTTGAATTTCACAGTTCAAGACTCTTTCAATTTGCCCGCGGGAGTTTCAAATGTTTCTAGGAAAAAAGTATCCCAAACTCCTCTATCAGTCAAGAGAAAAGCCCTATCAAAACAGAATCTAACGTCATGATAAAATTGTTTTGTTGTATTGATACTGCAACTGCTTAATACTTTTATTGAAATTCAAAATGGCATCCATAGAACCAAATATTATTACGTATCCGCTGATAAAAATAATAGGTCCAAATTGTATTTATTATCATGGCTTAAACACTTTAACATTTGATTATTTTCCATTTCACTAAGATGATGTCATTTATGATACGTCCTTTATTACACATCATCAACATTTTCGATAAGTTGGCTCCTTATTGCAATATCAATCTAAGATAAAAGGGTTTTTACAAAATATTGAGACATTTTTCCGATATGATTTACCAATGGGAAATTACCCTAAGGCCAAGATTAGGAAGTGGTAGATAATTATCCGTAAATAGATATGACAGATACGCCGTATCAGTAGTATGACCATAACGCCATGTAGGTATCGTACATTAGTCACTCGTTAATTAAATAATCATGACCAATTAGTACGTGGATGCCTGACGGTACATTACTCCCGTACTGTTACTGGGGCGTAGCCAAGCCGTCACTATAGCTATAGTTGCTGGTTCACGTTCTAGTCTTATACTATTTTCAGATGTTGTGTCATCACTTTGAAAAACACATATGTATACTAATTTACTTAACATGGTAAGCTAGGTATTAGCGGAAATATTTAATTTTTTTATTCATACTCTTTATAAATCAATTACATATACAGATATTATAAAGAATGGAACACTAAAACGATTAAAAGGAAAGTAAACATTGAGTAATGTAGGTTGTTATTTAAAAAGTGATTTATGTCATTGATTATAATTAAACATGCAGCTATCAGACGACATAAGCCGTTCCTCACACTGGTTCAACTCTCAGAATAAACACTTCGGAATTCAGAACAGTACAAGCAGCGGCCATGACCAGGATCTAACATGGCGGACGGTTATGTCTCTACTGTTTGGATGGAAGCCAAATACTTTGAATAAAAACAAAGCTAACTAAATGCTCGCTCATCAGTTAAACAGAGAGCCTTACAAAATTAAGCGAGTCCATTATTTTAAAGTTCGCGCCGAAAATTTGCTCAACTAAAGCTATGCGCTCGTTAAATAAACGCTGCCTCTGTTTACCGTTTTGTTTTATAAGAGTACCAATCTACATAATACAGTGGTACCTAATTTTCATGTTTCCTTGATCGTTCAAGAGGTATATTAGAGGTCTCTTCAGAGGCGGGCAACGCATTGGTGACTCCACTGGTGTTGCTGATGTCCATAGGCGGCGGTGACCACTTTCCATCTGGTGGCCCGCTTGCCTGTTTGTCTGCCGTATATCTTACAATAAATTTGCACTCTACTACGTCTCAATGAAATAGGTATAGTAATAATAGGTATATACTTGAGCTACTTTTAAAAACGCAATATGGTGCAACTATTCACCATCGTTGTTAGCAACAGCCGAAAGATATGTCTACACCGATCAATCTTGCACTATGTTCTTAAGATAAAACTGTTCTTTGTACCCAGCACATGCAGTCAAGCGAAGGTGAAACGCCCACTGCTCTGAACGATGCGATGACATCATCTGTAGATTGAAATAGCGCCGGCTGAGTTTGTTAGTAAACGAGTCGTGATATGCATGTTGAAAGATTTGACGCTTGTATATTTAAAAATATAGAAATAATAGAAATCAATATGCTTGCATTGTTGTGTTCTGGTTTGAAGGATGAGGTAGCCAGCGCAATTACAGGCATGAGGCATTTCATCTTAGTCCTCACATTGACAACCCACAGTGACCTGCAACCAAAATGAATGAATCGTAGATGTTATGGGCTGTAATTACCGCTTGCCATCAGGTGTGCTGTGTGCTCGTTTGTCACTTCGTAGCATAATAAATATATAAACACATATTTGTATTTTTCTATAAGAGAGGTACAAACTCTACACAGAGGCACTCTACATACATACAAACACTTATAAGTATACATCAAACAAGAAAAAGAAGATTTTTGCAAACCAGATCTACCAAGGTCTTTCAATAACAAATGGTATTCTCCAAAACCGTTTGCGTTATAAACCAGTCCATCAATCTGTATAGAAAAAGAAAAATATACTCCATTCGCAGAGCCCAATGGAACTTTCCAAACTAAGCTTACTTACTAAATTTTTACGACTTGTTTTATGTCATCAGTCTTCTATAATAAGAATATTAAGTGCTTCTTTAAGTGACCTCCATCACCCACCGTTATGTATTGACGTCATCCTATAGACTTGCAGTAAAGGCACACAATGTTGTCAAATACTAATGGATATAGATAATATCAATAAGGTGTACCTTACTTAGGTACCCATTCTACTTATGATATAGCTAATGATGTCTAGATATCTTGATAAATGTCAGCAATTATTTCGATACTTTTATAATACCTGTCCCTCAATAACAATAAAAAATTTCTACATACATAAACATCTTCTGCACATTATCAGATGGCTCAATAATATGGTGCTAACATTTGGCATTTTTTAGTATATGTTTATATATTTTGAAGTAATACCTCTCTCTAGTTAAGTTTGTCCTTATCTACGCATGCACTACTACTATAGTTTACTTAATACTTTTGATAAATTTTCTGTTTCATGAATGTATTGTTATTTTTATTTTATTTATTTATTTAACAGTTTATTGTGCACCGGAAATAGGTTAACGATATGACAAAGAAATACACAGCACAATAAGCACTACTTATTTCTGAAAGAAATTTCTTGTAGCAGGCCGTCAGAAAAGTGATATGATAAATAATAATGTAAAGCAATAACAATATAAAAAAATAGTATGATCAATGTGACGAGAAAGAGTTATAGTTACTTCCATATTAACAACATATCCAAAACAACAAGCGAACGTAATGGTTAGCAGAGCAATAATAATTTTTTTTGTTCAAAAACCGAACAAACAAGACATTTAGCAGCAAGCTTTATGCAGGTACCTAAGTACAGGCACACCATAGTAGTTGACATTAACGTAGTTCGATACGACACTTAGTTAGTTACTTGCTGCATCAAAATATAATCTATACTTCTATATCTATACTAACATTATAAAGAGGAATGATTTGATTGTTTGAGCAGCAGCAAAAGAGCAGTGACATCGAAGTTACATAAGTATTATGCCAAATTAAAAATATGTATAGACATCATGTTTATTATTGGTAACGAGATTTTAATTGAGGAAACATAAAAAATCCCTTTAATATTTACTCAAAAACAATATGGAGGGAACACTGTCTGCCTCTTTACATCTGCTGAGATTCGACGTGCAAAGTATTTTCACAGTTTACGTAGAAAACCGTTTGGTTTTAGTAAATATTTATATTCTTGGTAAAGGTACGCCAAATTTAAATTTTAGGAAGGAAGGCGTAGGAAGCGTAAACAAAATATTAGACAATACAGTGCTTATTGGACTATTTTTCTAGTAGCTCTCAAATTTACAAATTTATAATCCAATGTTACATCTACATGTCGCAGGTTTATGATGAAATGAGTGTTTGATTAAAAACCTTGGCTTTTCATCTAGAAACGTAAGAAGACAATACTATTACTTAATCTATCATTAGCCTGAGAATAAGCTAGAAACAGTCATACTGATAGGTGTGCGATATCAGTAGCCAAGGCCAGAAGGCCAATGTGTATGTTGTATGTACAAATGGCTACTGATATCAGTAGCAGGGTCAAAGAGGTCAAAACTTAATGTTAGGCGTTAAAATGAAATTTAAATAAATGTAACTAACAACTACTTGCTTAATATAGAATCAATCACTTGTAAGGGTCAAAATTGGGCGGTCATTGGGCCATTAGGATCAACATTGGGCTACCATAATATAGGTAGTAATACTATTGATTTTAAAGACCCTAACTGGGTATACCCGCAACAATACATATACCTACTGCTCTCATTTTAATGCTCGTAATGCTCTCTTTTCTCAGAACATTTAAAAGAAAAATACTGCAGCCAGTTTGGCATTATTTATCCCATATTGATTTATCACAATAACTGCGAGGTCAACAAAACAAGACATTCCGAAATTAGTTGCAAATGTAACCAACAGTGCGAAGACAATAAAATCATTGCTATGGGCAAAGAAATGCTTGGGATGCTTAGATTTTATTCCTGCTCCATATTACGAAAAAGAACGGGACAAAAACATTGCGATAAATTTGCTCCTAGTATAATATCGTTGTTTGTTCTGTAGACGCATTGTAGACGGGACATTCTTTAATGTGGTAAATATAAGTTTGTCAGAATAACTAAGTATTTCTTGGATTCGGGATTGCAATCATGTTATGTTGGCTCGAAAAGTAGGTCAGGCAACATATGAAGTTATGAAACCTTTATGCCATCATGAGACATGCCGTCGTATATTAGATTTATAAGGGGTATAAAGAGTAGCTACGTAATAGCTTTAGCAGTGGCGTAGCTGCTAGAGGGGCCCTGTATTTTATAGTAGCTAGGGGGCCTCCTGGTTCATACCCCCATTAGCCATAACATCCACACTCCATTAAAATAGTTAATTTTCTATTGTATGTAATTACTAAATCATCTGTTTCAAAGTTATTAGTTGCTCGCTTCGTATCAAACCCTTGAGTGAAAACTCAGCATGTCAAATATTCCAATATTACTTTTAATCGGATTATATTACGTTTCACCCAATATATTCTTGTCAGTATTTTTTCAGGTGATAATCTGGTTTACCGAAGCTATCTTTGACGATAAGAAAGCAAATTTACCTACCTATTTCTTAAGCTAATATGCACAAAGCCTAAATTAGTTGGTTATCTATTTATGACGAATGCAATAGGTGCGTCATACAATGTCGTAGGTAGCAGTGTCCCGTTGGTAATTTAACTCAATCAGGAATAGTGACAATGACCTCTCCTTTGATCTCTTCACCAATTATCCTATCTGTTTCATTCGCTAAACTGGCAGTCGTCTATAGTTGTATCATATGTTATATGTAAGGGGTATAAATGGCAGCCTTTCGACATTTCTTGAAAAACGTTGGTGCAATAAATTGTCTCTGTAAAGAAACAGATGAAAATTGAAAACGAACAATACAATTAATAATACGTTAACATTACGTTAGGGATATTTTCCGTCGAGGTAAGACAGAGATCACATTGATCCACTGGCTACGGTCCTGAATCCTGATAAACCTCTTTCGTTTCATCCACATTCATCAACCTTTTCATACTATGATGGACAAACGTGTTTGTAGTTTTAGGGTATACTCTTGACCTAACGTGTTAACTAACCATTGTTCCTTTTTCAACATCTCCAGGCTCAACTCAAGGGCTGCGTTGCTACCAATGCACTTCTGAAAGTGACAGCGCCTGTCGCGAGAACTTCTCAACAAGTGGCCGGACCCCAGTGGTATGTATCATACTTACATAGCTAAATTATGATTCATATTACACCCACTTCAAATAAGAGTCTTCACATTAAGTACTAGATTACAACTTGTAAGTTATTATGGCTAATGTACAATATTTTGTTTCTATATATTGTGATTATAGACATATTTCAAGCCTGACTACACCACCTCATTCTTAGAATAACACGGCCGGCGAATTAGCCTAGTATCTCATTCTGGTGACCAGCAAACTACGTTGTGTTCCGGCTTAAAGATAATTTAGAAAGTGCTATTCAATTGTATGAGGCATTTCATCATAGTCCTTATAATGTAACATTTGAGATTTTGTTACACACTGTCATGTGGAATACGTGCATGCTTCATAATCTGGGTTTGCGGAGGTTAGCTAGTTTTGCAGCTGCCACCGTAAGTACGGGTATATTATTGTAAGTGTTCTTAGGAATTGTTTGGGCCGATACCTGCTGTAGAATTTAAACGTACCTACTACCAGGTGGAAACTATAATTAGGTACATCCGTACCCCCTGGATGAGTGGCGGTCGACCACCGTACGATTTTCCTACAACTTTCTACCTCGTACGACAACGTTATGGAATAGCTTCCAGCCCCGTTTGTTGTAGGTGTGTAGGTGGCGCGTTACTTATCATCTCTGTCTAGAGATGGTCAGGTCTCTGTTCCTTCGTATGCCACCCTCTAATATTAAAGATGGAATGGATGGACAGATACCTACATTAATTTTTTACAAAATTTCTAAGCATCCTATTTCCTTACTTTACATACATAACATCACGCCTCTTTCCCGCAAGGGTAGATCATCGTCACCATCATCACAGCCCATAACAATCGACTGCAGGACTAAAGGCCTATCCCACGTAAGGGGAGGTTATAGCCATAATCTCCATGATTGGCCGGTGGGCTGGAGATAGCAGTGATACGGGAACTACATCATTTGCCTCGAAAACATTAGTCGTCTTGTACGACACCCACGAGTGTTAGGGGGCTGGTGCTATTCTACTCTGCCGGACATCACACGGCAGAGATCACACTTTCGTAATTCATAATAACTGAAGCATAATAATGTATTTTTTTATTACAGGATTGCGAATCAGCCAACAAATTCAACCAGGACTATTTGTCGCGCGTCTTCACCGGTTACAACTTATTGCCTTACGCCCCCAAGAGCTGCGTCAAGTTTGTTTTACGTTAGTATCTCTTCTCTTTCCATAATTTTACCTACCTACTTTTACTTAGTATTTTACTAGTTTAGTTTTTACCTGAGAAGATACCTTAATTTTTGACACCTGTCGCAAACAGAGGGTTATTAGTTTTACGTGTGGATCCGTGTGACTGCTGTGGCATTGTAGCGCTAGCCTCTGGGTTTCATTAAAATCAGAAAATTTAATATATCAGTAGGGAGTAGTCAAACACGTTTGACAATGGACTCCAAATTTGACTATATTCAACAGATTCTGTGTCATCGACCGAATATTGAATAGAATTACATAAGTACTACGGTTTGGTTTGGTAATCGTGGTTTACGGTTCATGTCCTACGGTAAGTTTTCAAAGTTCCCAAATTTTTTATAGTGTTTTTATTATTAGCATCGGTTAGCACTAGCCATTTCAGAGCCTGTGCAAACTGGGGCAAATGGTGTAAGCTCATGTCAGTCACGTGTGATCTTAGCGTGAGTTGTGCTCTTGCGTAAGAGGGCCCGGGGTCCGCCTTGACCATGATCCAGGATTCGGCAGATCTGGTAATTAACAGTGCGACGATTGCAACATCTGAGCGCCGTGACCCTGTTAACAGGGGAATCTGACCAGATTGTATCATGGTTGCACATTTTGTCGCCCGAATGTGTACCTTTCATCATAATGTTTTATTTCACCGTATTCAACTAATGTACATAACTCAGAAAAGGTATATGGCGGCACTGAAGTTCGAACCCGGTACCTCTCGCTTACCAGTAGACCTTAATCATTAGGCCACTGACGCTGCCAAGGGGCTTATAAACAGTATACTTAGGCCTGTGGTACTCCATCGTCATCAGGCAACCTGTAACTGTCCATTGCTGAAATTCAGCCTCAAACCCAGCCATTACGAAGATATTATTCTATACTTGCAGAGAGCGGTACCACGGTCCGTACTTGCATCGACCACAACGCGGCGTTATCCGAGGACCAGGCCTGCAACCTGCTTGGGTTCTCGAGTCCAGTCAAGCACTGCTCCCTCTGCCAGAAGGACAGCTGCAACGGCGCTGGTGCCTTCACCGCCTCCGTCCCACTCGCCTTCCTGGCCTTAATCGCTTCTTACCTGTACTACAAGCAATAACGTGAAGCGCAGTATGAGCTCTGTGTACGTACCGAAATTCCGAAGCACTGAATACATGCGAATTACTTATACCAATGTGTGTATCACTTCTAGTGAGCGAACAGCAGCACTTATTGACCCTTCAATCTGTCCAAAAACAAACGGATTCGGATATATACATTAAATGAGCTGTATTATAAATAAGCAAAGTAAACAATGATATACAAACAAGATGAGTCATCCAAAGTGCATTCCATGCTAAGCTTTTAGTGTTACTTTTGTATTACCAATCAAGTGCCAAAATTGTTCACCTATGGCCTTTATCTAGATGTTACGACCGTCCAATTATCATTGTTGATACTGTTGCTTTGTTGAACAATAACGTTTAGTAGTTTAAGATTAATTTAAGCATAATTTTAGACATGATACATTATCACACCAACATTGTTCTTTAGTAATGCAATCGTACCTGTCATAGCAAAGAATCTCTTTATGGTTGTTGTAATCTTTGTTATTGTATGCATACCTACCTATTTATTTCCGTAATATAATTAACCATTTGGAATTTGAGAATATTGTAATAAAATAAACAATACTATATATGTATGTATAGGTAAGAAAAGCATTTATAACAATATATGTATTATTTTACATGTAAAATATGTAAATGATGTGATAATTTTTTAAATAAATATTTAAAACGCAAAAATATTTGTTATATTTGAGTGCCAGAGTAAGTATTATTGTTTCCTTTATTAACTAATAATCTCAGTTTTCTTGATGAAACTAGGAACCATATCTTATAATTCAACAAAAATCAGTTACCCCGCTATTAACTAGGTATAAAATATAATAGACGTAGATTGATTTCAATTATACATACATACTGACGCCCGTATCCTACAGGGATAGGCAAAGACAATTTTAAATATTATAAAAGGGAAAATTAAAAGGATGCTTGCGATAAGATGTATCAAGTAATGTAAAAAGCGTACTAGAAAAGAAAGTGTATAAAATAAATACTAATAATTTATCAACGTGCACATAGCTCCATTCACCGTTCTCAAGCTGAAAGGTATGTTACATCCCATATTGATATTATGCTATTACCACACATAGTGAGGTATTCGCCTACACTATACAGTAGTTTTAATAAATCCGAAGATGAAACGGACGGTCGTGACTAGTCCTTCTAAACTAGTCGTACTGTCATAATGATCATAATCAGCCTGTAAGAGCCCACTGCTGGACTTGAATCTCCTCCACATCGGTGAAAAGTTTTGCCATTATCCCAGGCTTAGAACAAACAATAGAGAACGCTGCTACTTATTACGTATCCGGCATAGGTATGAGGACCCAGAACAGAGCCCTGTGGCACTCCGCTCTATATGGCAAGACTAATTATAGAAGTGCTGTGTCCGGGCCCACTGCCGTCCACGCGTGTTATGTGCTCCCATTTGTAGGACGGAAGTAAAAATTACCGGTAGATATTATAGCTGTCGACGCGCGAAGACGCTCCGGCGACGTATGCGGACTGAGAATAGAGCCCTGTGGCACTCCGCTCTATATGCCGAAACTACTGGGACGTAACAATTACGACTGGTCTGCGCATGCTATCTGTATGGGCACCAGCACCTTATTTATTTGTCGCCGGGCAATTATAGGCAAAAGGCATGTCATGTTAGTCCTCACAGTGACAGTCATTCGGTTCTGCATTTTTGTTACATGAAACATAAGTTCATGAATCGTAGATGTTGTGGAGGATAGTATCTTCTATCCGCTTTCCATCATGTGGGCTGTCTGTTTATTCGTCACTAAGTGGTGTTAACCGCAACCGATGTTCTGACAGTTGAACAATATATTTACTTCTCCATGTAACGACGTGCACAGAGTAGATGTACTACAGGTTGGGAGCGCACACTAATACGAGAAAGGTTTATGTTTTGATTTAAGTAACTTATGTGTTCGAGCGACGACGAGAATCAAAGCCATTGAATTTGATCTCGAGTTTCTTACAATACAATATGTATTTTGGAATGTTTTCTAATGAGGATGTGGTGTTCTATTTCCTAAACACGCACAATTAGTATGCTGGTCTAGAAAAATGAGAACCACGCTTGGCCGTGGCCTAAGGGTGAAGAAATTTACAGTATGTACGAGGTTAGGCAACGGCAATTAAGGTTCGGAGGCCTATATAGCAACAATGCGCTGTTCGTAAACATATTTCTGGAGAAAGTGGACAATCTTTTATTTCAGTCGAAGTTTGGTTTGGTTAAAGTTTTAGGTTCATTTTTCAAATGTAACTTTAAATGGTGTCTTGAAAATGTGTAACATCTTGTAATTGTCGTCTTGTAGTCGTGAAATCTGACGAAAGCCCCACAGAAATTCCACTTCCAATCCCATAGACTTTCACGTATACGTATGACCTCGGGACCCGTAAACAAAACCAGCAGTGCGTGGAAAAGGGCGGGGAACAAGGAGACTACAAAAGAGAGAATATTCAAGCTGCGTCTAAAGACAATCGTTTTTTTTGTACGATACCCACGGCACCATTCATCGTGAATAATGTGCCTACCGGCCGGACAGTGACTAGACATGTTGGCGTCCTGAAGTGGCTGCGGGAAATTTTTTCGTGTACCGAAGTCGCCGAGAACGGCTACATGTTGTGAAAAAGTTTAAATTGTCCGCAATGATCCCATTGCCTTCTCCACATCATCACCTGCGTTAGTTTGGTCACGTACTGTTGGGTCTACAACACGCAAGCTTCAGGTATACGAGAAGAATATGTGACTAAAGTTGACTAATCTTGTCGGTATCGCTGATCATCTGCACCCGAATGCAAGATCTAACGGCTTACGTCGTGAGGACGCCGGAATGATGTTCCGTTGGGATGGATGACAAGGACCAAGGGTGTTTTCATAGAAATCGTTGTGTAGGGTAATAAACTGTTTTGAAAGTCGATAATAAAATTTTGATCAAATTTAATTTTTTTTTATTGGCAATTTCCCGGAACATGGCCATATTTCGTATGTTAGTAAAATTATTCCAATTCTTGAGAAATTCCTTGAAGTCCGACATCCCGTTATATGCCAAATTCCTTTACAATAAGTTTAGTGACTCTTTATGTCATCATCATCATCATATCAGCCAGAAGACGCCGGGCATAGGGCATAGGCCTCCCCCAGAGATCTCCACAAAGGCCAGTCCTGTGCTTTCCGCATCCAGCTGGTACCTGCGATCCTTACCAGGTCGTCGGTAAACCTTGTAGGAGGCCTACCCACACTGCGTTTTCCGGTACGTGGTCGCCACTCGAGAACTTTACTGCCCCATCGGCCATCTGTTCTTCGAGCTATGTGCCCTGCCCACCTGCTCTGGCAATCCTTAGAGCTATGTCGGTGGTCTTGGTTGGCTTGCGGATCTCCTCTTTTCTGATTCGATCGCGCAAAGAAACTCCGAGCATAGCTCTTTCCATTGCCCTTTGGGTAACAGTGAGCTTTCTTATAAGGCCCACAGTGAGCGGCCACGTTTCAGTTCCGTAAGTCATCACTGGCAACACACATTGGTCAAAGACCTTCGTCTTGAGACACTGCGGTAATTGTGACGAAAATATGTGGCGTATATTCCCGAACGCTGCCCAACCGAATTGGATTTATCGATTGACCTCTTTCTCGAAATTTGACTCTTTATGTAATTTTAGCTAAACAATCTATCTATCTTCTATCTTTTGACGACCTGAGTGGTTCAGTGGCCAAGCAAGAGGTCCCAGGTTCGATTCCTGGCCGGACAGAAATTGAAATGATGAATTTTAATTTCTGTTACGGGTCTGGGTGTTCTATGTATAATAAGTATGTATTATAAAAAAAAGTATATAAGTAGTTTATCAGTTATCTAGCACCCATAACACAAGCTTTGCTTACTTTGGGGTAGATGGCGCTGTGAAATTTGTCTATAAGTACTATTATAAAACTGTGAAAAAGCTGTGTCTGTACATTCAGAAAGAATAGTTGGAAAAAGATTCTGGCTTTATTCTGGGATTAACTTTGACAAAACAATTTTTCTTTTGAATTTTCGGACAAACGTTTTAAGTATGTTTCAAGAGAATTTGGACCAATTACCATACACAATTGTTAAGCGTTTGTATAGGAACAAAAATATGCAATTATTTAAGAGGGAACTACAAAACTTAAACTGGGATAATATAATACAACATAACAAGAATATTAACGAAAACTTTTAAATGTTTCATGATTCTATTTTAAATATATTTAACAAATGTATACCCAATAAATCAATAAAAATAAAAATACATAAGAGCAAAAATACGTGGCTAACTTAAGGTATTAAAAAGTCATGTAAACATAAACGTGATCTAAAATCAGTATTATCACAAACTAATAACCCTATCTTAACAGAATTTTATAAAAAATACGAAAAAACTCTAAAAACCAGTGTTAGTATCAAAGAAAATTCATTATATTAAAAAAGTTAAAGAATCGACAAACAAAATAAAAACAGTTTGGCAAATTATAAAAGAAAAAACAAATAAAGCTCCGAATAAAAGATATCGAAATATATCTCTTAAAATTGAAAATAAAACGGTAAACAAACCTCATAAAGTTGCAAATACATTTAACGACTATTTTGCATCCGTAGGCAAAACATTGCTCCAAAAAGGTTTGGCATTCAGTACCTGTTATTAACCCCACAGAAAATTCGATTTATTTAACTGAAGTTGAAAAGAAGGAAGTATATAATATTCTAAGAAAGCTAAAAAACAAGAAAAGTTTCGGCAATGATGAACTACCTCCTTTCTTAATCAAATTTTTCGCTGAAGAGCTGACCACACCTCTTACTCTCTTAATTAATTAATTCTTTAATGAAGGTGTATTCCCCGATTCTATTAAAACTGCTGTTATAGCTTTTGTGAAAAATATAAAATTTTAAACAATAGTCAGTATGGCTTCCGAAGACAACGCTCAACAACTCTTGCAATTTATAATTTTATCCAGATAGCTCTTAAAAAAATTAATAATAAAAAATACGCGATAGCCACATTGCTAGATATGAGCAAAGCCTACGATAGGGTTTCCCATAAAATACTGTTACAGAAACTCTATGGTATAGGAGTAAGAAGTACAGCTTTCAGGTGGTTCAAGTCATATCTAGAAAATAGAGTACAATATGTAGAAATAGAGCATCGAGACTCTGAATCAAGGACAATAAGAAAAGTTAGATCAGACAAGGTTACCATGACAAACTCAATTCCACAAGGTAGTGTCCTTGGTTGCTTACTTTTCTACATCTACACTAATATTATAAAGAGGAAAGATTTGTACCTATTTTTGTATGTTTGTATGTTTGTATTGAATAGGCTTCGAAACTACTGGACCGATTTCAAAAATTCTTTCACCGTTGGGAAGCTACACTATCCGCGGGTGACATATTATATTTACTAAAAAATTACGGATCATTAATAAAACTCCAATAATGTAACCCAAGGTGTAAAAAAATACCCAAAAAATTCCTTACATCGCGTGCGCTGCTAAAACTATTGATGATAGAACAAAGTAATGTACTACGACTTTGCAGAACACATCATTATCTACAAAAAGTGTCGCGACAGTATATGTGTAACTATTATAGTTATGTCACAATAAGTGTTCTTTTATTTTCAAAATTTAATTGAAATGCCGCCGCTAAAAAACGCTCTTTATTTGTACCTTGGTATTAATCCTTATCAAAATAAATTACTTCATATTCACGACTGCTTCAATACCTTTATATAACTTTTTGAATTATTCAATTCAGACATTCCATTCGAAAGATATCACGAGTTTAAAAATGTGAATATTAGAAAAAAGTCGCGTGTTCGCCGCTCAGTCCGCTCGGCTATCTAGGCAGCACGGGGTACGTACGGGAGGGGAGTCAATGTCAAGAAATACGGCCGTCAGGAGCCGGGTCGCCCCCTTCCCTCTAAAATGGTTGAGGAGACGGTTGGAACTTTTGTAATCGTAATATGGTGTCCTGTTTGTAACGGGACACTACTCAGTACATACTTAAGTATAATATAATTACTTCATATTATAAAACGAAGTCCCACGCCGTGTCTTACTGTCATTCTGTACGCGATAAACTCAAAAACTACTGAACGGATTTTCATGCGGTATTCACACACAGACTACATAGTGCGGTTTTAGACAACGTGATTCATGACGAAGGTTCAGGTGTATAATTTGTTAAGGTTTACTACCCGTGCGAAGCCGGGGCGGGCCGCTAGTATAATATATATCAATGATTTGCCAAAGTTATTTGAATCTTGACATTGACTGCATTTTATATGCAGATGACTAACTTTAATTTTTTCTTGCGATAACGCCCTAAATCTTAATAATACACTAAACAACATTTTTAATTTGATAAAGACTTGGCTTAATAAACACAACTTGCAACTAAATTTTTCCAAAACAAAACTAATTCAATTCAGACCGCATCAAAAAGCTCCCTTATCATTAAATTTATCTGATAACAATACCGAAATAGAAAGTACGGACAGTTGCACACTCCTTGGAGTAGAAATTGATACCCACATCAACTGGAAAGCTCACGTAGAAAATGTAGAAGGAATGTTGTCTCGGTTCACTTATGCACTGTTTGAGCTAAAAAGTACAACTGACCTAAACACAGCTTTGACTGCCTATTATGCCTACGCCCACTCGTGGCTGCAATACGGTGTCATATTATGGGGCAACAGTACTAATGCTAAAAATCTATTACTACTCCAAAAGAAATGCATAAGAATACTAGTCAACATCAAGCAAATAGAATCATGCAGACCATATTTTAAAAAACTAAGAATATGAACATTGCCGTGTTTATATATCTTTGAATAATGTAAATTCGTTAGAAATAATAGAGACCTGTTTACCGAAGCAAAAGACCATCACACAAGATATTTCAATTTACGGCACAATAATAATAGACTAGCACTACCTTCAATTAAACTTCAAATCTATAATTCAAGCACGTATGTCATGGCTATACGAATTTATAATAAAATACCAAAAGAGATTAAAACTGAAGATACATACTCGGTATTTCTAAATGAATTAAGAACATTTCTTATAGATAAATGCTTTTATTAAGACCAATTTTTTTTAGAAAGTAAGTATCTTGATGATCTTAATTTAAACATTGATTATGATATTGTTAATATTAGCTTTAAGTATATGTAGGTGTTTTGAATTGTTAATTTAGATTTGTAAAACCATATTCTTAGGCTTTAATTATATTAAAAGTTGTAGTTTTGTCTCTGTACTAAAACGTTGTAACTTGCAGTGCCCTAGCAGGGTTCTTGTGTGAAACTAAAACATATTGTAACATGTGTAACAACCACAAGAAAGCAATAAAGTTTATGATTATGATTATGAATGCAAGCATAGTCGTTTGGCGGCAGAAATAGATAAGGCGGGAGTTTCCCCCAGGCGGACTCCACAGACTTGACAGAGTCCTACCACCTGATAAAGGTACAGTTAAGGACTGAAATACTTTGCCTGCCGATGTGTTCCACGAACACAGATTGAATAGGCTGTTTGTTGTTAGACAAGCAATACACGCATATTCCATGTAGGGCGCATCGTCACTTACTCTCTGGTGAGTTGGCGGTCAATGCTTGCCTAGTTTAATGTAAACAAAAGTACTAGGAGCGGTTTGCCCCATCTAAGCATTTCATTTAATGTAAACTAGATTCCAAACGTCTCGCTATAGTCTCGACTAGACCCACATTAACGCGGTCTGTACGTTTTCCTTATTGGACGGAGGTTGGACATTTATCAGGTTTGACATTAGTATCGTAAACAGATAGACAGTGCCGTCTGCGTCGCTGTTTTGGACTGGAAACATATAAATGATAAATAAAAAATAAATTATGCCATATTTTATCATTGACACGATAAGAAAAAGAAGGATCGTAAAGGAATTATAGTTCAGTCTTGTGTGTACGACTGATAGGCTGGCAGACAGACATATTGTACATTAAGTACCACTGGCAGACCGAAGGGACTTTGGCTCCCTGTGTTCTACCGGCTGTACAATGTGGAGTGTTTTGAGGAACCATTTCTCCCTGAGTGATTATTCAAGAGGTATATTAGAGGTCTCCGTAGAGGCGGGCAACGCATTGGTAGCGCCCGTGGTGTTGCTGATGTCCATAGGCGGCGATGACCACTTTCCAGCAAGTGGCCCGCCTGCCTGTTAAAAAAAAATATAAAAAAACGATCTTGTTGAATCGCGGCTGAGGTTTCCATGAAACCTACTACTGTTACTACTGTCTACTGTTGGTAATTGTTAGTAGTTCATTTCTGGTTGAATTTATCATTGCACCTAACTATGTTAATCTAACAGTACTATAAGCAATGAATAATAGTACTGACTAACACAGTATTATAAATAGATAATGAACGTGTGTTTAATCAAACACGTCACGAGTACATTCCCTACGTTAGTTTCAACGATATGCCTTATTTCTTTGAACAGGTTTTCAAACAAATTAGTAATTATCCCCATTACACTATCCTCTGATAGTGGTCGAGTGGATAACACACTGATATGATCATCTTTACTGGGACAACTTAACACATGGCGCTTTAAATTTTTCTCCTATTGGCGGGAGATATTTTGATGAGAGAGGGGAGAATGTTATTAACATGCTCAAATAATTATATAACTCAATTGTTATATTATTATCTAACGACCCGCCCCCCCCTTAGTACGTATAGTAACTTAAACAAATTATACACCTAAATCTCTCTAACTATTAGTAAAAACTGTATGGTAACCCGATCAGTAGTTTTTGAGTTTATCGCGAACAGACAGACAGACGCGGCGTGGGAATTTATTTTATCATATATAGCGATGCAAAACTATTTTTTTGGTATTCCAATACTTGAAAGTATATTTACGCTATCCATTGCATTGGGGCAAATGAAGTGAGCCTTGATCATTGATCATCAGAAGTAGGTATGTCCACTTACTTAGGTACGTCTCCACTTCAAAACCTCTCTAGGTAGCTCATTCCACAAGCTTAGTGTGCATGGGAGAATGTTCCAGGGTTTTAGTATTTTTAACTGCAATGTATTGTAAACTTCATAATTAAGGGATTCACCTTCATATATTTACTGGAATGTATTAGGCGCACCTAAAATCGAATGTAGACGTCACAGCTACCAAGTGATGTTTAAGCTAAACGACAGCCTGATATGAATTGGGTACATGTGATAAGATAAAAAAATTATATTTAATTAAATTGTAATCCATCCTATATGAAGTAAATTAAAAGATATACAGACAGATTAAGGAGTTTATTCGTCAATTTTGTTCTACTAATTCTATAATTACAATAGCGGCTGTATATCGTGAGAATGGACGGATCGGTTACACGTTTAAATTACAGAACATGTAATGATGATTGTAGAGTTATTTTACAGAATTAAAATAGTTACTGTTTACCATCAGGCAGGCCGTAAGCTTGTTTGCCACCTTAGTGGTGTAAAAAACAATAGTACCTACTTACGGCACCACACCACGCCTTCATTTAGACATTCACGCGGTAAAGTTGATTTGCGGTCAAATGCAAGCCTATTGATAATAAAAAAAAGACGTTTGCAACATCCATAGGCTACGGTAACTGCTTACCATCAGGCAGGCCTTAAGGTTGTTTGCCACCTTAGTGGTATAAAAAATGTGAAATGGTTGCTATTCCTAAATATGATATTCTCCAAAAAGTTATTCGAATTAGAGTTCGACTATATTTTTTATATTCTGATAATATTTTTTTTATGAAAATAACTTAGTCAACACCATGTATGTTTGCAAACTGCCAGTACCTGCGTATAAAACTAATAAGAACCTATCACTTCAGCGTTGTTTAGTACACAGTAGTGATAGGAACAAAGTAGTACAGCGTAAATATGGAAAAAGCAATGATTTATATTATTGCTCTATTATTATGCAGTGTAACTTTAGGTCAGTACTTTTAGAGGAAATCAAAATAATTATTCAAAAACTAAAATTAGCGAAATTCGGAGTCGATTTATGTCGAAATGGCATATTTTATTAAATTAAGAAGTTAATTATATCATTCCAGTAAATAGTAGATTTGATTGATAGTCTGTGTAAAATTTCAAATTAATTATTATTTAGTACAAGCCTTTCCCAGCGGCTTTCACCTGCGCGCAGTTTGGATCTCTGTGAACATTAGCTTTCCCGCGAGGCTCTGTTATTTGCCAGGGATCAAAAAAGTTTTGTTGCTCTCGAATAACGTAGCTTCCTATTAGTAAAAGAATCTGTTCAATTGATCCAGTAGTTTTTGAGTTTATTCATTCATTACTAACAATAATAAAATTATATTCTCTTTATAACATTAAGCATAAATTATGATGAATTATCTTTACAGCAAACAGTTTCCAGTGCTATGTGTGCGATGATTGTGCCGAAGTGACAGACGATGATCTTCAGACTTGTGATCTACCAACAACAGAATCACCCAGCACCGAAACAGTGACAGAGCCCACTGAAGAAGGTTGCACCACAGGAATAGTGACAGATCCCTCCGGAGAAGGCAGCACGACCGGAACAGTGACAGATCCCTCCGGAGGAGGCAGCACGACCGGAACAGTGACAGATCCCTCCGGAGGAGGCAGCACCACCGGAACAGTGACAGATCCCTCCGGTGGAGGCAGCACCACCGGAACAGTGACAGATCCCTCCGGAGGAGGCAGCACGACCGGAACAGTGACAGATCCCTCCGGAGGAGGCAGCACCACCGGAACAGTGACAGAGCCCACTGAAGAAGGTTGCACCACAGGAATAGTGACAGATCCCTCCGAAGAAGGCAGCACCACCGGAACAGTGACAGATCCCTCCGGAGGAGGCAGCACGACCGGAACAGTGACAGATCCCTCCGGAGGAGGCAGCACGACCGGAACAGTGACAGATCCCTCCGGAGGAGGCAGCACCGCCGGAACAGTGACAGATCCCTCCGGAGGAGGCAGCACGACCGGAACAGTGACAGATCCCTCCGGAGGAGGCAGCACCACCGGAACAGTGACAGATCCCTCCGGAGGAGGCAGCACGACCGGAACAGTGACAGATCCCTCCGGAGGAGGCAGCACGACCGGAACAGTGACAGATCCCTCTGGAGAAGGCAGCACCACCGGAACAGTGACAGATCCCTCCGGAGGAGGCAGCACGACCGGAACAGTGACAGATCCCTCCGGAGAAGGCAGCACGACCGGAACAGTGACAGATCCCTCCGGAGAAGGCAGCACCACCGGAACAGTGACAGATCCCTCCGGAGGAGGCAGCACGACCGGAACAGTGACTGATCCCTCCGGAGAAGGCAGCACCACCGGAACAGTGACAGATCCCTCCGGAGGAGGCAGCACGACCGGAACAGTGACAGATCCCTCCGGAGAAGGCAGCACCACCGGAACAGTGACAGATCCCTCCGGAGGAGGCAGCACGACCGGAACAGTGACAGATCCCTCCGGAGAAGGCAGCACCACCGGAACAGTGACAGATCCCTCCGGAGAAGGCAGTACCACCGGAACAGTGACAGAGCCCTCCGGAGGAGGCAGCACGACCGGAACAGTAACAGATCCCTCCGGAGAAGGCAGTACCACCGGAACAGTGACAGAGCCCTCCGGAGGAGGCAGCACGACCGGAACAGTGACAGATCCCTCCGGAGGAGGCAGCACGACCGGAACAGTGACAGATCCCTCCGGAGAAGGCAGCACCACTGGAACAGTGACAGATCCCTCCGGAGAAGGCAGCACGACCGGAACAGTGACAGATCCCTCCGGAGGAGGCAGCACGACCGGAACAGTGACTGATCCCTCCGGAGAAGGCAGCACCACCGGAACAGTGACAGATCCCTCCGGAGAAGGCAGCACGACCGGAACAGTGACAGATCCCTCCGGAGGAGGCAGCACAACCGGAACAGTGACAGATCCCTCCGGAGAAGGCAGCACCACTGGAACAGTGACAGATCCCACCGGAGAAGACAGCACGACCGGAACAGTGACAGATCCCTCCGGAGGAGGCAGCACGACCGGAACAGTGACTGATCCCTCCGGAGAAGGCAGCACCACCGGAACAGTGACAGATCCCTCCGGAGAAGGCAGCACGACCGGAACAGTGACAGATCCCTCCGGAGGAGGCAGCACAACCGGAACAGTGACAGATCCCTCCGGAGGAGGCAGCACGACCGGAACAGTGACAGATCCCTCCGGAGAAGGCAGCACCAGCGGAACAGTGACAGAGCCCTCCGGAGAAGGCAGCACCACCGGAACAGTGACAGATCCCTCCGGAGGAGGCAGCACCACCGGAACAGTGACAGATCCCTCCGGAGGAGGCAGTACCACCGGAACAGTGACAGTTCCCTCCGGAGAAGGCAGCACCACCGGAACAGTGACAGATCCCTCCGGAGAAGGCAGCACCACCGGAACAGTGACAGATCCCTCCGGAGATGGCAGCACAACCGGAACAGTGACAGATCCCTCCGGAGATGGCAGCACAACCGGAACAGTGACAGAAACCTCCGGAGGAGGCAGCAATAAGGCACTGAAAGAACAAATTTCAATGCATAATACCGAACAAATTACAGTAACAAGAGTAAGACGATCAATATACAGAACATTGTCCAAAGCAGATGAAGTAAAATTTGTCTGCGTGAAGGGCATATACAAAGGTAAGTACGAAATCAATTACAAACATCATCATCCTATAATTTATCCCGGCTTCTGCCAGGGTCCGCTTTCCGACTCATTCTTCTCTACTTCGCCCGGTCTTCGGCATCCTGGCGTCGTAGGCCGTTGCGTAGGCGAGCGTCTTCTCTATGCCTCACGCCAAGGCTGCCAGGGATATACGAACTCAATTACAATATTACTTACTAATTAAAATATAAAACACGTATGTTTAAGGTATCGCCTTCATCGTGATATAAAAAAGACAAGTAGGATAACTCCGAACATAGGTAAATCGTGCGGCTTATATGTGTGTGAGTATTAAATCTCAAACCTGTCAAGATTGTTAATTGAGGGTAGTAGAGTAGTTTTTTCTATGACCATTGCTGTTAGTGACATTTGGTCTTTTTGTCACAATTTACAATAACCGTATAATGTTTTGCAATGTTTATGGTTATTTGAAGAGCAAGGAAAAAATCGAGAATTATCGTTATTTTTATACCTCGGCCTCTGTACGAAAGGTGACCAATGTCAGTTCAATGTGAGGTCAGTTTGTAACTAATGTCAATATAGTTTGCAAATACTTACCTACACAAATGAACAGTAAAAGAAATATTTAACGTTTATATATGTTTAATCGATTTTATAACATTTTGTTTTAAAAATGTAGTAAAAAGAACTAAGAAAGGCTGAATGATATAGGTAGGCTAACAAGAATTTGGCAACCCTACCCTTCGATAAACTTTAGTTGCCTACTGAGTGCCACGGTCCGGGAGTTAAACTACTTTTATTTTTTTACTAATGGTGATACGAACATGTCAATGTGATTATCACATTATTTTATCAGATTAATCGCGGTTTTATATTTTTTCTCGGAAACACACACCCATTAATGGAATTTCAAACAAACGAGGTCAAAATAGAATATAAATAGTTAAGCAAGGACCTGAACAAAATACGGATGCCATTCCACACTAATAAGAAGTGAGGCGTGCAAGGTACTACAATTTTTGAAAATTTATTTTGTTGTACGTAACCTACACCATCATACACATACATCAGGTCTGGCAATTCGCCGCCATTTTGTTTGATTTTATACCGCGCTGTCAGTGACACATAAATAGCGGATACTACACACACGATATATATCGTGATTTACGCATGATCACGATATTTATCGAGTGTGTAGCCTAGAGTATCACGAATCGTGATACGGATCACAGGATTTCCGAAAATCCAGAAATCTACGATCCGTATCAACTATCGTGCGATATATATCGAGCGTCTAGTATCTAGTCGATATTTATCACGACATTTCTGTCAAACTGACAGATAAATAACGTAATTTCAAATTTATTTACATTGCTGCTGTGGCCACTATGGACCTGGACAGTTACTATAAAAGTATAAAAAGTCAACAAGGTCCTCATCCTCATAATTTTTCTCATTTTTTTCTCTTCACGCGTCTTTTTAATCCTAATGCTAATACTATAGCAACGCTAGCTTTATCAGTCATTTTAGTAAAAATACTTAAAAATCGTAAATATACACCAGCGACGCGTCAAAAATGCTTTTTTTTAGGCTAGGTATTGGCAACTTAGTCTATTCAGCCATCAAAATGAATGAAAGACTAATGAAAATATCGACGATTCTTATCGTGTGTGTAGGGTCGACTTGCGATCCAAAATATTACTCGACATGGATCACGATACGTATCACGATAAATATCGTGTGTGTAGTATCCGCCAATGGGAGGCCATTTTTACATTTCACTCATGACTTTAGAGAGTATCCGTACCGAGTATAAGTATTTTCTTCAGGTCTGTGCAGTTAAGATGCTCCGATTACGCAAAATAAGGGTTCGTTGCATAATGTCGCACAAGAAATAAATATATTTTATTTATTTATTTATTTAACAATTTATTGCACACAATAAAGAAATACAGAGATATAACATAGATATAACTGACACAACAGGCACTATGAGGTATTATAGAATTGTAAAAAAGCCGTCGCCTGTACATTGAAGATATTTCAGAAAAAATAGTCGGGGTAGGATTCTGGGACGTAACAATACCAAACTTTTTTTTATGGAATCTTTGTCTGTCTGTTAGTTTTTGCGTCACGCAAAACCGCTAAACGGATTTTGATGAGGTTTTCACAGATTGGTAGTTTTGGGTCCAACTCAAAATCTAAGCCTTAAATCTAATTTGGTTAGGTAGAACCAGATTAAGAGCTACTACTCTTGCCCTACTAGCTAGCTTTCATGCTTATGCTATACATTTAAAATGGTCGAGCGGGAAAAAAATAAACTGCCCACAAACAATTTCCACAAGGACGTAGTCGCGGGCAAAAGCTAGTAATAAATAAAATCAAGCTATTCATAAATATGGCTATTGTACTTTTGTATTAAATAAAAAATTATCATCTTGGCGTTAATGACCCGGTTAGATACAAGGGTCAGGGGCCCGCCGTGACCGCCCAGATCAGGTAATTACAGTGGAGTGACTGCCATCTGACTTCAATGACCCTGCTACCAGGGGAACCAGACCAGATTGGATCATGGTTACATATTCATTCGCCTAAATGTGCAGGTTTCATTACGATGTTTTCCGTCACCGTAAGAGCATCGGCTAGTATTCAACTAATGTACATAACTAAAAAAAAAGAGTCATTTTTACTACATTGGCTATTGTACTTTTGTAGTCCACATTAAGTGTAAATCTATATTATCTACATATAATGAGCGTGTTAGAGCCGTCATTCACATGCAACGTAATTACAACAACTGGCTTCTGTAATTTTCCTAGTTCGCGCTTCTGCTATGGTGATATAGATAGGTTGGTATTACTCGTAATAAAATACGAATTTGTCAATGAATAATGGCCGTGTGGTGTCACCAATAGCACCAACCCCTTACACTCGTGGGAGTCGTATAAGGCGACTAATGTTTTCGAGGCATAAGTTCTGGAGTCTCCGTAGGCTGGAAAATGGGCAGCAGCGTTTTCAATTTCTATATTTATAACACTGTGATCTCCAACCCGCCTGCCAAGCGTGGAGATTACGGCAACAACTTCCCCTCTCATGGGAGAGGCCTTGAGTCTTGCAGTAGACTGTTATGATAATTAATAGATTTTTGTCTTTTTTACAGTCGATGAAACGGAAAAAATAAGGAGGAGATGTGCAATATACAACAGTAATATGACTGCGGTCTGCGAAAGCGCAGAAGTGAAAGATGGCTGCAATATATGCGACAAGGAGAAATGTAATTTAGGCGTCACTTTCAAGCTTTCTCTGCTACTTCTAATTATAACAATTGCCATTGCAATACTTATGTAATTTTTAAAATACATTAAATAATTATTTATATTAATAGTAAAATTGTTTATTCATTAGGTACCTATTTTCCCGCACCAACCTAAGAAAATTCATTTGTATGAAAGGGGCTAACGCTGTCCCCTTGCCATATTCCAGTGGGTCTAGATATGTCATACTTAATCCATTAGTCAGCTTTTTATGTTGTGTATATTATAACAAAAATTTTAATAATAATAATAATTTTTATTTCATAAATCAACATTCTGATTGGTGGTGGGACTGAACATAATGGATGTCGTGTATTATTACTTGGTGGTGGGTATGTGTAAAATACATTTTTAATGTAGACCCTCAATTAACATAATATACAAAGTTATTAGAACTCTTGTGAGTTTCACTTGCTACATGGTGGCAGCGGTGTTACTAAATTAGTTGTTTATACGGTTTAGAACGATTTTCACTGTAACTAAGTGTTAATAAATTGTTATAACGTGCATACAACTAAAAACTATAGAAAACGCACGTACTCCGGCGGAATTAGTATTGGAAGGTGGGCCGACTGCGCGACCATATGCGTGGCAAAGATGTCGTAAACAATTTATTTGTTGTTTTTGAAGGCATCTGGAGTGAGCAAAGAGTTGAAAAGCATTCAAGCAAGTTTACTCGTAAACTTAATCGGTTCGTCCGGGTACGAAGTGTACTGCACATTCTCCTACGATAAGGACGAAAGCGAGGATGACGTAACATGTTTATTAAAGAAATTTGATGACCATTTCGATACTAAACCCAACATTACTATGGCAAGATACAATTTTTTTAGTAGGAATCAAGATGATGGCGAAGATATTGATTAATATGTAACCGGCTTAAGATTGTTGAGTCAGAGTTGCGAATTTTATACGTTGGCGAAAAGTATTTTACGAGACAGAATAGTGTGTGGAATAACTAATAACATTGTGCGCGATCGGATACTGCGTACAGAAGATTTGACCCTGTCAAAAGCTATAAAAATCTGTCAAGCTGTAGAAATTTCAAAAGAGGAAAATTCGTGCTTCGAGGGTCAACCTAGCAAAAAAGTGGACATGACCATTGATGCTGTATGGAGTGGATACCGGCGTGGCGCACGCGGCGGGCCCAACGCAGGGCGGCCGCCCCGTCGAGTTCGGCTCGCTCGCTCTCACCGACACTCAACAGCGCTACGCGCAAATAGGAAAAGAGATGTTGGCCATTGTGTTTGCTGTAGAGCGGTTCCGACAATATATTTATGGTAGATCGGAAGTTACGGTACAAACGGATCATAAACCACTAGAATCGATTTTAAAAAAAATTTACCTTTATTTATTTTTTAACCTCTGGAGTCAGTTCCAGCTAGATTACAACGCATGATGTTAAGAGTGCAGGGGTATGACCTAAAAAAGACGTATTCACCTGGGAAGCTTATGCACATCGTCGACACGCTGTCACTGGCGCCCCTCGCGGACGTCATGCAGTACAGTCTTAGCGAGGAAGTCGAAGCTCAACGATGCATGATGATTTATCAAATTCAATACAGTAACAGCAAGTTAGAATTAGTGAAGCGCGAAACGAGAATGGATGCCGATTGCAAGGGCTGGCCAAGGAACAGATACGATGTGAAAAACAGTGTAAAAGCATTTTGGCCTTATCGTGAGTTATTACAATATATAAACGGAATAATTTTCAAAGGCAACTGTATCTTTATTCCTCGTAATATGCGTAAGGCAATGCTGTTGCGCATACACTAAGGTCACCTCCGCATAGAGAGGTGCAAGAGGCGCGCCCGCGACGTAATGTTCTGGCCGGGGCTGTCGGGCGACGTATTCGCGCGGGTGCGCCGCGTGCGCCCTGCGCGCCCCGCGCCCGCGCCGCGACACGCTGTTGCAGCACCAGGTACCAAATGTACCATGGGATAAATAAGGCTCGGATATATTTAATTACTTTTCAAACTACGTAGGGGTGGGTTTCAAACAACTGAATAATATAGCTGTAATAACATGATAAAACTTTTAAATGAAAAATTTTCTAGACACGGTATACCGAATTATTTACAGATAACGGTCTAGCTTATCGCTCGTATGAGTTCAACAAATTCATGAAATCCTGGGAAATACGGTAGGTTAGATCTTCGCCACACTATACACAGTCCAATGGCAAAAGTGAAAGAACTGTTCAAATGTTAAAAAACTTATTTAAAAAATGCGTGGACTCTGGAGACGATATTTATATTAGTTTATTAAATTATAGAACCACACCCCGTAATGGTATATATTCTCCATCTCAGATGTTAATGGGCCGACGTCAAAAGACCAGGTTACCAGTTAATCAACTAATAATAAACGAAAAGTTATAATAAACGCAATTATGAAGCAATTATGGCTAAAAAGTTATCAGACAAAAGGTACTACGATAGGTCAGCTAAAGAGTTGGATTACTTAAAACCTGGCAGTAAGGCTACATTAGTTGATTCAGGTCAACGAAAATCGGTCACTGTCGTAGCGCCCACAGCGGCGCCACGTTCGTTGGTTCAAGACCCGCGCGGGCGACTGTACCGCCGCACGCGCCGTCATCTCGTGCAGCGCGAGGCTGCCGAGCCGGCTGCAGAGATGCCGCCGCCTACGCCCGCGCCATTCAAAACAGAGCCCTCGTCGCTTGAGATAAAGGCCACAGAGTACCATGATGACTCGGTCAAAGTTAAAAACACGAATTGCCCAACAAAGTCTAAGTTAAGTGTTACCTACCTTTAAAGTACTTAATGTTATCTATTTGTTACATTGTTTTACTGGAGGACAAGGATTACTCGCGTCCGCAGGATATTCACCCCTAGTTACCCTGCACGTGTCCTCCGGGTGGTGCTAAAGAGTAATCAACTTTTGGCTGCTGCACTGCTTTTACCTATGTCGATCTATGATAATGATAGCCTCGCAGTAAATTATATTTCTTACCTACAATAATGCTCCCAAATTCTCAAAAAAGCTCTTTTAAGAGCTCCCAGACTAGAGATCTAGGACCTTCAGTTCTAATCTGCCAAATAAACGTGGAGGGTATTAGCAAATCAAAATGCGAATATCTCTCCAAACTTCTTTTAGAACATAAGGTCGACATCCTGACAATTCAGGAAACGCATGCTCGGGACGATCAGGACATGTACAATCGGGGCCAAATCCAAGGATATACACTGCTCAAAGCGTTGAACCACCCCAAATACGGCATCGCCACATACTGTAGATCAGGCCTGGAGCAAGTGATGGTTCTGTACTCCGACGCCACAGCTGACAACTTTATTATGGTTGTGCAAACCGCTGACTACAGGATAGCTAACATATATAAACCCCCTCTTGCAACCTGGAACAACGGTGGACCCCCAAGCTTCGCTCATCCATGTATCTACACCGGTGACTTTGATAGTCACCATACGTCATGGCGCTACAGCGCGGATGACTTGAATGGTCTTACTCTGGCCCAGTGGGCTGAGACCGTTAACCTACATTTGGTATTTGATGCCAAGGACAGGGGTACGTTCCACTCTGCTCGTTGGAAAAAGGACTATAACCCGGACCTGACCTTTGTCTCCATAGACTCAGCGGGTAACCCCCTTACCACCAGGCGAACCGTTCTTAACAGCTTTCCGAATAGCCAGCACAGGCCGGTACTATTGGAGGTGGGACTGAGGATTCCTCTTATTAACAGCATGCCTCTTCCGCGTTGGAATTTTAATCGTGCGGATTGGGACAGGTTCGCACGCAGAGTTGATGCCGGTATCCGTTTCGTCCCACCGGAAGTATGCAACTACGATCGATTCGTTGGATTGGTGATCGCTTCTGCAAAGGCACATGTTTGTAGAGGTTTTAGAAAAGAGTACCTACCGGGCTGGAACGCAGAGAGCGAAAGGCTGTACAAGGAGTTTCAGAATTCTGGGGAGGGGACGACCGGTACTGAGCTCCTAAACACCCTGGACGCCAACCGATCAAGCAAATGGCGGCAGACCGTTGACTCTATGGACTTTAAGCGATCCAGCCGGAAGGCATGGAGTGTGCTGAACAAGCTTACGGGAAAATTGTCTCCACCAAGAGCGGACCCCGCTCTTCATCCTAATGAAATTGCAAATAGGATTGTGTCGATGTCCAGAGTAAAGGGTGATAAACCGGCAACTAAAGAGGTGAAGAAGAAGATGAAACAACTAAAGGCGAATTTCGTGCCGATTCCGGAGCTTGCTGAACCCTTTACTCCCGGGGAGGTGTTCCTTGCCATTGGCAACCTAAAAACTGGTAAAGCCGCGGGAGTGGATGGATTGTATAACGAGTTTATTAAAAAACTTGGCCCTAACGCTATCAAGTGGCTCGCCTTATTCTTTTCCAACATTCTATCAACTGGCAATCTCCCAAAAAAGTTCAAGAACGCGAAGGTGATCGCGGTCCTTAAGCCGGGAAAGACAGGGGTGGACCCTTCCAGCTACCGACCAATAGCTCTGTTGTGCAACTGCTACAAGCTATTGGAAAGACTCCTTTTGTCCCGAATAGCTCCTCTTATTGAGCGAGTGGTCCCTGTCGAGCAGGCGGGCTTCAGATGCGGCCGTAGCTGTACAGATCAGGTCCTGGCCCTAACCACGCACATAGAGGCAGGCTTCCAAAGAGAACTGAAATCCGGCGCTGTCTTTGTGGATCTCACGGCAGCCTACGACACTGTTTGGAGAGAGGGTCTACTATACAAACTACTGGCTGCAGTCCCAAATATACAAATAGTAAGGCTTATCTCCAATATGCTCTCCCAACGCCAATTCAACGTCCATTTGGGGTCTAAGGTAAGCGATACAAGAACACTTAGTAATGGTCTCCCCCAGGGATCCGTTTTGGCCCCCGTTCTTTTCAATCTTTACTTGCACGATCTGCCGAAAACAATTTCAAGGCAATTTATATATGCAGACGACATTTGCCTTGTGACCCAGGATAGATCTTTCTCTGTTTTGGAGCGCACACTATCGGATGATTTGGCAACACTGGAAAGGTATTTCAGAGTGTGGCGGCTGACTCCTAGTAAAAGTAAAACTGAGGTCGGTTGTTTCCACCTCTGCAACCGATTTGCTAGGCGTGAACTCAGGGTGTCTCTTGTTGGCCACATGTTAAGGCACAACTTTGCCCCGAGGTACCTTGGCGTCACTCTTGACCGTTCTCTCACTTATAAAGACCACCTTATTGGAGCAGCTCGCAAGCTTCAGACTCGTTTTAATATCATCCAGAAACTAACCGGTACATCCTGGGGAGCAAGCGCTGATGTGCTTCGTACCTCGGCTCTGTCACTTATGTACTCCACGGCGGAATACTGCGCTCCGGTTTGGTTGGGCAGCGGACACACGAAGAGGGTAGACACAGAACTAAATAGGGTCATGCGCTGTATCTCTGGAACCTTAACTTCTACACCGACCCACTGGCTGCCCGTGCTATGCCAAATTCCTCCCCCCGACTTAAGGAGAAAAAATGCATTATTACGGGAGGCTCGGAAGATTCGCGACAGCCCCGGCCTTCCCATATGCCCGGAGTTTTTGGACACATCAAAACTCCGCCTGAAGTCCAGAAATGCACCAAATGTTATCGCTTCGACCTTGTTGCAACAGGACTTCGACCTCAAGCAGGAGTGGTCTACCTCGTGGAATTCCGAAATGTCGGGGAAACTGGGCGCTGGGTTTATCCCGGGCTCTGTGGTGAGGGGTTCTGAGCTCCCGAGGCGCGACTGGTGTACCCTCAATAGACTCCGCACAGGTCATGGACGCTGCGCTCAGTACAGGTACCGCTGTGGGTGGATAGACTCTCCAGCCTGTTCTTGTGGTGCCGCCGTGCAGGATATCCAGCACATTATCTCCGAGTGTCCTTTAACGCGGTACACCGGAGGCCCGCCCGATGACTTGATCGGCCTAAGTGACGAAGCCATTATGTGGCTCAAGTCTTGTAAAGTGGATCTGTAGATTTAATTGTACCTAATATAGTCTTTATTTTTATATTAATATGCCATACGAATAAAAAAAAAAAAATTGTTTTACAGACCTACCTTGCGGCTCCATTATATGTATATATAAGTTAGTATAGGTACCTAGGTATAGTAACTTTATGATTATATTATATAACCATCAGTTCAATGGTACCAAGTTCTTGTATTGTATTAAGTACCTACCTAATATTAAAATGTATTTAGGCTAATAATTAAGTAGGACTTATATTAAATTCATGTTACATAATTCTGGGACTTATTAACTAAAAGAGACATCTTTGATACATTTTTTTTTATGTTATACGATAGGCAAACAGGCAAGCGAGCCACCTGATGGAAAGTGGTCACCACTGCCTATAGACATAAGCAACACCGAGACTATCGCCAATGCGTTGCCCACCTCTATAACACGTTACTCTGGCAGCAAAAAGGCAAATGTCCTCCACTGCCAAAGCCACGGTTCCCCATTTTCCCACCCCATGGAGCTCTGGAAACCTTACTCACCGGCAGAAACACAATCCTATTTAAAAGAGTATTGTTTAGCTGCGGTATTCTGTAAGGTGGAGGTACTTCCCCAGTCGGGCGGCTCCTATTCGAACGGGATACCCCGCTATGCCCTTCCTCTCTTAAAATTAATCTAAATTGTTCTGTATAATGAAGTGAAGCCTTGCCTCCTGCTCGTGAAACTTTACTTTTTACTGATTTTTTTTTCCGTAAGGGAAAGATGTCGTGTATTATTACTTGGTGGTGGGTATGTGTTAAATACATTTTTAATGTACACCCTCAGTTGACATAATAAACAGTTTTAATCGAACTCTTTTGTGTTTCACTTGCTACAATGGATACATTGGGTTGATCTCACCCAGTAGATAAAGATATTTAATAGAAAACATTAATATTCAAAAGCTATCTCTGCCTGTACTATCATCTGCTTTGCATGAAGTGGAGATTATCGAAAAAACCACATTATAGTGATGTGATGGCATGCCAAACAAAATTTAATCCAGAAACATGAGGGCCCTAAGCAATATGTTCCTACATTCGCACTAAAGCAGAACTAGGTCGGCCGGAATTGGGTTGAAAAAAGTATACGTTGCAAGGCGCCCCAGTGTACTGGCGTTTCACAAAGATTTCGCGAAAAATGTGTTTAACAAAATAATTGTTAAAAATACTTTCTTAAGTGGTTTTTTACGTTCTAACTCAATGTTATAGTAACGTCATTCTCCCTAATGTTAAATAAATATTGAAAATTAATTATTTTTTTATTTCTTCCAAATCGGTATTTTTTATTTCCGTTAATTAAAATATATTTATTTCAGACCATAGATCCATAATTTACACTTACATTTCTATGTTATGTTAGTAATATTGGTTAGATTACTTTGTAGGAATTTGAAACCTATATCTAATTAACTAAATCTAATTAAATTAATTAATTCTTAGATCTTGATCTACAAAGGGTTGTTTGAGTGTCCGGAGTCCGCCGCACTTTTAATGATTTACAAACGATATTCAACCTTACCTACAAATGACTATATACTTACCTATGTGTAAGGTTTTTTACAATGTTTAAGTATTTGTAGGAATTGATTACTGATAATTTACCTGATGCTAACTTATTTTGTCAGTAAATAGAAACCTATTTGACTGATAATTATATACCTGGACTAAATATTGTTGAATACCGCGCATTCAGAGTTACGATCGAAAACAGGAAATGATAGAGGCAGAAGGTGGCGACAGAAACCATTACGGTTTTTATTTGTTCTGTTATAAACCGTCACGAGGTGCCAATCGGCTCTCGAAACTGTTCACCAGTCTCAGGATCCCAATAATATAAATAAATATTCGTGGACAAATTCACACAGCGCCATCTAACCCCAAACTAAGCAAAGCTTGTACTATGGGTGCGAGATAACTGATATACTACTTAAATACATACTTATTATACATACGAGTAGAACACCCAGACTCGTAACAGAAATTAAAATTCTTCTTTTAAATTTCTGCCCGGCCGGGAATCGAACCCGGGACTTCTTGCGTGGCAGACTGACATGTTGACCATTGAACAACTCAGTTCGTTAATCGGAAGACCTTGTTCAACCTTGCTTTGCCATCGGTATTAGGAGGCACAGCAGTAAGAGGCGAACTCGTAGCGGCGCTGAAGTTCGACTAGCCTCAAAGTCCGAAATGGTCACCCAACTGGTTCTTGGATTCTGCGTGCATTTCTTGTATTTTAATAAGTAATATTCGTTAAGTACAGGTTATTATATTTATTTAACAACAATATCGTTTAATTATATAAAATTAAATTTACGACGACAATACAAAAAATGTTCGCGTTAACAATCGCGACCGAGCACTGTTTGATAATTCCAGTAAATGACAATGTGTGTATAACAGAAATGACACTTTGTTCTCAGTGGACTCCCTGTTTGGACCAGGCCGTTTTTTACTTAGTGATAGCGAGTCCGTACAGCGTACTGTCACTGTTACTGTCTCACGCCACTGTTCTTGACCAATGTAAACCAGCCAATAGAAATAACAGGTAGTAAGTATTAGTATCTACATAAATTAAGTACATTTACGCTATTGGAGACTATCTTTTGTAAGATATCAATCACTTTCCGTATTATATGACTCATATCCTCATTATTCAAGTTCTTAATCAGGCAACAGCGAAAATGTGTTTTTATCTGAAATATAATTACAGCCGGATATTCATGTAATTGATGTTTTTATAGAGCGTTGTTCGAATCGATAAGGAACACTGAAGCTAATTATTTTAGGCCTATTTCAAAGATTAAGGTATCCTGTTAATAAAAAAATACAATAAAAGCGTAGCCATCGTACACAAGTTTTTTTCAAACATGGCGCAGCTCATCTAGCTAAAATTGATGGCATACTTAATCACGGTATGATGTTAATGGTCAGGAGACCTGGACCGTCTATCATACGTCATCAACAGCCTATAGCAGTTTGTTGCATTATAAAAAAAATAATCCTCTTGGCGTTAATGTTGCGGTTGTGCCCTCGCGCAAGAGGGCCCGGGGTCCGCCTTGACAATGATACAGGATTTTGGCAGATCAGGTAATTGCACTGTCAATTCATTCAACACAGCCCATAACAGTCAACTGCAGGACTTAGGGCCTCTCCCAGAAAAGACAGGCGCTAGACAGGCGGGTTGGAGATCGCAGTGTTGTATAATAATATATAACAATAGAAAACGCTGCTGCCCATTTTCCAGCCTACGAAGACTTTAGATCTTATGTGTTTTCGGGACAGTGTCAATTATTATGTTAATAATATAGGTATTAGGTAACTCAAAATTCTCTACAGTCGCAGTACATCGTACACCGTCTGCCATCACTGGCGCGTAGATTGCCCAATATGGACATCCTATTCGCAACAATTGCGGCCCTATATCGCTAATAACTTCTCGAATGTTGTGTTCGATAATTTATTTATTTAAAACTTCATGCACATTACAGTACAAAGGCGGACTCAAAGCTACGTAGCTTTTTCTACCAGTCAACCAGAGAGCAATTTACAAAAATTACAAGGCGGTGCAACAAAAAGGAAGAGTAAAGAACATAAAAAATTCAAAATGTAAAATAAAATTTAAATTAGAATACCAAATATTCACAAACCGAGATTTATAGATATTATAACAGGAGAGAGAGAGAAAACAAGAAACTAAACATAACAAACTACCAGCACACTCAACAACACTACTGCCCAAACACTTCAAAAAGAGAAAGACTAAGTAAGAAAATAAGTATATGGGTTACAGAGACTTTAGAAAATGATTATGAACTGATTTTTTGAAAGAAAATTTACTGGGACTACGTCTGATCTCCAAAGGAAGATCTTCCAAAGTCTAGCAGCGATTAAGGAGATAGAATTAAACAGAAATCATCTCTAGTTTATCGGTGTAAAAAAATGATACAGTTAGATCACACAATCTCGGTAGCCATCTTGAAATTAATCGTTGATGTTCATTTCTTTCTCCATTTAAAATTTTGTTCGGCTATGAAGCTCGCTTTTGGTTGAATTATTAAGTGAATGACAAAGCACACGACGACCACATGTCCGAAATCCTATTCAAAATGGTATTTCCAATAAAGCTAGTTTCATTTATACATGCCTCTAAAAACACCCGATATTGTAGCAGAGGGCAAGTTTGCAAGTGTTTAAAATTTTCTACGTTCTATGTGAAAATAAAACCACTAGATAAGTACCAACTTATCCGTTCGATAGTGCACGTAGTGTAGCATAAAAAAGTATAATATGCTACTCATCAAAATCCTTTCACCGTTAAACCAAAATCATCACTTTTATTAATTTTTAAAACGATATAAAAGTATGATATGTTATAATATGCTACTCATCAAGATACTTTCACCAATAAACCAAAATCATCAATTTTATTAATTTTTAAAACGATTCGCGATTATTTATGATTTATTTATTATTATTCAAGTACATACGCACCACGCACTTTTTTATAGGTTTTTTATAGGTTCCTATTCATATAGATAACTCTTAACTTCTAATTGCAATTTGCAAACTACGGTCCTACAAACAAAGCGTAGGTATTCCTTCAATACACATTTGACAAAATTCTTTTAGACATCCAATTACTTTTGCAAATTCGAATGCATTTCATTCATTTCGTTGGACATAGTCTTATAAAACTTGAACTGAAATAGAGTCCACCTCATAGATGGCAAGGATAGAAACGCTATCAACGTAGGTACATCCGATAATTCTAGTTAATTAATATCGAATCAGAAGGCTTATCAGGACTCTGAACGTGCCACGCAAATGATAGCGATAAAAGACTGGACAATATAACGTCTGATAACAAAAACACCTTTTTATTACTGGTAGCGGTCACCTTTACAATTATATAAAAAATATATATATATATATATTTCCCTAATCGTTGCACACATTAGTATGCACTGAATCCCGAGCTAGGTACAGACCTGCGTTACGGGAGACAGTTGCATCTTCCCATAAATTGCAATTACGATATGAAAATAAGAAATCTTATGATTTTGAATAAAGCTTTATCCAATTACCATTGTCATACATTTCAATAAGCTACACTTGTGTGTGTGTGCATGCGGGTGTGGGTGTGGATGTGGGTGTGGATGTGGGTGTGTGGCTGTGGGTGTGTGTGTGTGTGTGTGTGTGTGTGTGTGTGTGTGTGTGTGTCTGTGTATGTGAATGCTAAAACTAAAGGAGCAATGCTTCAGTCTGGTTGTAGTCATTGGAGGGTAACCATTTCTTTATTGTACTTTTTACCTCGCGAACTGTAAGTAGGTGAATATTTAGAGCTCTATTAATCTTGTTGTATATAGAAACAGCCATGGGACCTTGTTGACGCCTAGCTGAAGCGGTTGTACAAGTAATTGGGGGACAGACGTCTCTTATTGTTCGCTACCTACTATAACTATCTCTATCAAATGAGATTAGAGTGTGCTGCATGCAAACTAGCTGCAGAATTGTATAATTTCCTAACAGTCATCACACCGAAATTATCGTACAATGACTTAGTAGGAAATCTAATTGGACCAAATAAAGGTCATAACTTTTAAAAGCGAACGTTGTGCTCTTTCTAAATGTATCATAAAGATTTTGCATGCAGCACCCATCACTCTGATACAATACCCAAGTATTTACTGGACTAATGTGTACGGTCCAACAGGAAACTTTTTATTAGCTGGAGCGGTATGCCACGTACTCCGTAATGGTCGAGTTTGCTTAGAATGAGTTCATGATCGACCAGATCGAAGGCACGAGAAAAATCGAAGAAAACAGCCGCGACGCGTCTCCTCGCTTCCAGATGACGCAGCACGGTGCGCTGAAGCAGCCGCGCCCACCGTGGAGCAGTCCGCCCGGTAGGCGTGTTGCTGCGGGCACAATGAGCCATTAGCTAGAGAGGAAGTCAGCGAACCTTGAGCAGATGCCTAACTCAAAAATCTTAGATAACACTGGTACCAGCGCGATTGGCCGATAACTCTTCAGTTCGGTCGTACTCATCATCGTCCTAGCGCTCATACCGGCCACTGCCAGGGTCCGCTTTCCTACTCAATCTTCTCTACTTCGCCCGGTCTTCGGCATCCTCTCGTTGTAAGCCGTTGGCCATCGCATTCGACTCAGCGATGTCAATCCATCGTTTCTTGGGTCGCCTACGGGGCCTCTTTCCTGATACCGGTAGGTTCAGGCACCTATTTCCCACGTATCCCTGAGGCTTACGCAACACGTGTCCAAACCAGCGCAGAGCCTCCTCAATCTTATCTGCGATATCCCTCACGCCAAGGCTGCCACGGATGTACTCGATACGTACTCGATCGACTCGCGTAACTCCGACATCCACCGCAGCATTTTCATTTCATTGGTGTGGAGTTCGCGAACGTGTTTCGTGAGCGCTGGCCATGACTCACAGCCATAGAGAATCACCGGTCTAATTATACTTTTGTATAATTTTCAATGCCCTTTGAGCTTTACAGGGATTTAAGGGTCACAGGTGACTGCCGTAAGTTCCCGCCATTTGGCCCAAGCTGCAGAGATTCGGGACTTGACATCGGGCCGATATCGCTGGACTTATGCATTACGGATCCGAGGCCTTTGGATTTATCTGTTCCATTGACCGCTTCGTTACCTACAAGGATGGTTTCGGGATCTGCGCTGCAGCTGGATATATACTCCGTTTTGGCGACATTCAACTTCAAACCACCGTTTTCTAGCACATCCTTTCACGTGTTTACTCTGGTCTCAAGTTCTTGCCTAAGCTTGCTCACCAGTACAATGTCGTCAGCGTACTTCATAATACTACTACTGAATTTCCGCTGAGAGGGCATCGAGCACAATGCAGAACATGTAAGGGCTCAGCACAGAACCCTGGTGAACACCTAGAGTAATCGGGAAGGGATTAGTATGGCCTACGATGGTTTTGACGACGGCTCCAGTATTGGCATACATATCCTGTATCATAATAATGTACGCTTCGGGCACAGACTTTGATCTCAGAGCCCACCAGATTATCTCTCGAGGGACACTGCGTAATGCAGAGGTTGATTCCTACTGCAATGAGACTCCGGGAGGACTCTGAGGGCAAATATTGGATCCATGGTGCTGTAGCCCGGTCTGAAGCCGTATTGGCATTCCGACAAAGAATATTCCTGGCGAAGTCTCTGGTCCATAATACAAGTACGTTCGAGTAGCTTCATTGTGTGGCTCATGAGTTTAATATATCGATAGTTGCCGCACTCCTGCACACTGCCCTTTCCTTTATAGATTGGCGTAATAGTTCCGCCAGAGGGCGCTGCTAAGTAAACAAATAGCTCCTACGTTAATTACCATTTAATATACATAAACTGCTTATATTCGTGTTTTGACCTAATAAAATCGTGACTAGTGATCTAAATATAGTGTATAAGTGTGGGTGACGATAATAGTGCCAAAATAACTAAAATAACGAAAAATAAAAAATCGTAACTAAGAGCATATTAAAGTGTTTCAAAATAAAAGAAAATAAATAAACTATAGGAAAATACTGACCAAATACAACTAATTTACAATAATTATTCATAAGTGGAACAAGTGTAAAACAGTGCAATTAAGAAACAATCACATATCGAAAACAGTGGACTTTGACCGGCAATAGAACAACGTACTTGTACTATAACAATGAGTGACTATAAATTTCATATACCCACAACGACAAGCCACAAAAAAGTGCACAAAGCAATAGAAAGTGGTGTCGGTACTATACGAGAATTTCAACAGTAACGTTCAAGTCTGAGTAGTGGACACAAAACAGTATCCGACTCGTGTCGTACAAACAGCGAAGACCCGGGTTCGATCCTCGGATTGATAATATTTTTTTATTTTTTCCCTACATGCATCTTCATCCAAGCCTGAGTAGTGGACACGAAATAGTATGACTCGTGTTGTAAAATCTGCGTAGACCCGGGTTCGATTCTCGGATTTTGAAATTTTCCTTTTTACTTCTGCATACACTTACATACGCAATGGCAACTAAGAATGCGCCAAAAATTGTTTTTGTAAATTGCTGTAAATGTAAAACTCCTGTTGATAAAAGGGGCTCCTTAGTGTGTTCCACATGCAAGAATATTTATGATTTTGATTGCGCAGGTGTATCAGAAAAGCTTTTTAGCTTAAGAGATAAGGAAAAGAAGAAACAATGGATGTGCAAGTCGTGTAACAGTAAACCTATACCTACAAAAGTCTCGTCAAGAATGATACTTAGAACAAAAACTAATATAAAACCTACGAAAATATCCGGAAAGTCGCCTGTTAAAACCAGTTTAAATTCTTCCACGATTTCACAAAACACACAACAGAATGATTCACATATACTTAGCGACAAATCTTCCGACGAATCTCTGTTATTAACTGAGAGGCTCTCTATAAGTCTTGAAAATTTTAATTCAGATAATACAAGGGTTCAAGAACTGAACGAAAAAGTTGAGAAACTTACAAGCGACTTGGACGCCACCCAGAACGAACTAGAAATAATTATATTGGAGAATAACGAATTAAAAACAGTGATTACAAAATTAACAAAGGAAAATAGCGTATTAAAAGACCTATGTCGGACACCTGCCAAACAGAAACTTCTAAATAAAAATATAGGTTTTCTTTCCTGTGAAAACAGCAGGACGGTACGCACCGTTCAAGCGATGGACTTGCACGTATCAACAAGCCCAAGTAAACAACCCTTACTTTATCCTCATTCACACAGTTCACCGTTGAGCGAAAGAAATGAATTAAAACGACTTCAAACTATCATAAAAGAGCTGCATAATGATATAAAAAGTGCCAAGGGAGAAATAGAAAAACTAGAACGCCAAATTAAAAATTTGGAACTTGAACTTACTACTCAGAGACATTCTAAAATTGTAACAATAGATGACACGATGGTGACACCCCATCCTAAGTTTTCTAAAACTCAAGTGTTTCCGTGTAACAAAAGGAAGCTTTTAATTTATGGTGGGAAACAATGTATTGGACTATCATCAGCACTAATATACGACAGAAACAACACAAAGTATGAACACTATCATATTCAAGGCGAAATAAAGCCCGGTGCGCCCACAACACAGATTCTTCGTGACTGTTGGAACAACCAACTCAACTCAAGTGACAAACTCATTGTATGTGTTGGGGAACATGACTCTAACCCAATAACGGTCTTAAATGAATTAAAATCATTATTAAACAAATTTGACATGAATACTATAATTGTAATAAGTGTACTTTGTAATATACATTTGAATACACAAATGTTAAATAATAAAATAGAGAACATGTGTAATAAATTCATAAATTGTCATTTTCTTAAATATAACTTAATATCTAATAAGCTATCTGACATATACAAACTAATTAATCACAAAATTGATTGCATTGACTATAATGATAAGTATTTAGATTATAAGAAATTAAAGACTTATATCAACCGTGAAGGACTAAGCAAAAAATGTAATTCCGAAAATTGGAAAAAGGGTACAATACCGTATTATTTTCGAAATAACGTGAAAATTCTTAATATGGACTCTATTGATAGTCCCGAAAACCAACGTAGAGCTAAGAAAGGTACAATCCCGTATTATTACGCTCCAATTAACGACAGCCGTAATGCGTTTTTTCGTGACTAAATCAGCCAGTGACAGTCAATCTGTAAATGAAAACACTTTTAGAATACTGCATCAGAACATAGCGAGTGTATTAAGCAAAACAGAAATACTAGAATTAACTATTCAAGAGCTAAAAAGTATAAAAAAGCAACCTGATTTAATATGTTTGTCAGAAACTTTCTTGAACAGAAGTTGTGCTCAATATCTCAATATCGTTGACTATAGCCACGTAACGAATTTCTCTAGAGACCAGAAAAGAGGAGGTACTTGCATATTGGCAAAAAAAGGAACACAATATGAGGAACTAGCATTCCTAAAAAAAATTGCTGTTGAAAAAATATTTGAATGTTGCGGTATAGAGATTAAAAATAATGGTTTACTAATAGTATGCATCTATCGAACACCTTCATCAGATCCAAAGGTCTTTTTGAAAAAACTTGATTGTATGCTGGATGAAATTTCAAAAAAATTTAACCTGCTTACAACCAAATTAATTATCACGGGAGACTTCAACATCGACACTTTAAAAAGTAGCTCAATTCATGACAATTTGCGTGACATTGTTAGCAGTTATAATTTAAAAATACATATTAATGTGCCTACAAGAAAGTCATCCTGTATAGACCACATTTTAAGTAACATACCAGAAGCGGTAGCAGAAGTTCTACCTCTTCATCTCTCTGATCACGAAACTGCACAATTATTGCAGTTCCCATTGGAGCAGAAAGTTAAAAATAATATTAATTCTTACTTTATTTCAAAAAGAGATTATAGTAAAGAAAATATTTTAAAATTTAGGAATATTTTACAGCAGCTGTCATGGTCTGAAGTCTATAATCATTCGGATATGAACCATGCTTTCGATGAGTTTCACGAGCTCTTCTGTCTTTTTTACAAGCTATGTTTTCCAAAAGTAAAATATAAAATAAAAATTAATGACAGTGGCCCGCAAACATGGATGAGCAAAGGTCTAAAAACTAGTTCTAAAATTAAACGTAACTTAAGATTTTTATATTATAAACATAAAACAGTTAATAGTAAAAATAAATATTTAATATACTCTAAAATTCTGAAAAAATGTATATATCAATCTAAAAGAATATCAAATACTAAGTTTATATACAAAAGTAAAAATAAATGCAGAGCTTCATGGACTGTAATAAAAAATGAAATGAATAATACACGGACTGTAAATGATATAAATAGCATTAAAATTAATAATAAAATATACACAGATCCTTTAAATATTGCAACTGAGTTTAACGATTATTTTATTGATATAGTTAAAAATTCGAATGCCACTAGTAAAACCTCATTTGTAGCAAATAGGAGTATTGCAAACTCTATGTTTCTGAGGCCAATGTCTGAAGAGGAAGTCAGACGAGAAGTTTTGTCTCTAAATAGGACAAACTCTGAAGGTTATGATGAACTTTGTACTAAAGTAATCAGGGATTGTGTACCTGAAATATTATCTATTTTGACATACCTTATTAATCTATCATTCTCGTCGGGAGTGTTTCCGGATTCTTTAAAACAATCTTTGGTAAAGCCACTGTACAAAGGGAAAGGAGATAATAGAGATATAAATAATTATCGGCCAATTACACTCATACCTATCCTATCCAAAATTTTTGAAAAATGTATGCACAAAAGAATGATAGATTTTTGTAATAGATTTCAAATAATAGACATCAATCAATTCGGCTTTCAAAAAAATAAATCTACGTCGCTTGCAATATATTCAATTATAAAAAATATTTTAAACAGTCTCAATGAGAATAACTTAACTACATGTTTATTTTTAGATTTATCAAAAGCGTTTGACTTTGTTTCACATGATTTACTGCTACAGAAACTAGAATCTCTAGGATTTCGGGGCAATACACTTCAGTGGATTGGTTCATATCTTCAAAATCGACAACAGCGGGTTCTTATAACGCAGCTAGATAAAAATATGGAAGTCAAAGTCTTTACATCACATATAAGATACAATAAATGTGGAGTTCCACAGGGAAGCGTATTGGGACCAATCTTGTTTCTTTTGTACGTCAATGATATTGTACAAGTAAGTGGACATGCATGTACTCTTTTTGCAGATGACATTTCATTAGTTGTGACATCTAATAAAAATAATGCAAATAATAATATGATTTTGACACATGAATCTGACATTAATAATTTACTTTCTAATATAATTAATTGGCTAAATAATAACAATCTACAAATAAATTTAGATAAAACAAACTATATGCAATTCCATAAAACAAAAGATAAAATCAATTTACACATTAATTACGATGGTACAATAATAAATGAAGTTGATCAAACTAAATTCTTGGGATTAATACTAGATAAAAATATGAATTGGAAGGCCCAGGTAGATTGTATTTGCAGTAAAATCAATAGATTTGTTTATGCACTCAAACGTTTAAAAAATACCACTAATATAAAAACTGCTCTAATGGCATACCACTCCTACGTGGAATCCGTTTTCCGGTATGGAATTGTAATCTGGGGAAATTGTTGCGAAATGAATCGAGTCTTTATTGCACAGAAGAAATGCATTCGGGCATTATACGGGATTGCACCTGACGTGTCTTGCAAGCCCTATTTTATCAGGCTTGGTATACTAACCATTCCATCGCTCTATATATACGAAATATGTGTATTTGTAAGGCAACATGCCTATCTATTCACGCGAGTTTGTGATATAAGTAAACGGGAGCAAAGAGATCCCAATAGACTGGTACTGACAATAAATCCAAAAAGCGCAAAATACAACAAAAGTTGTTTAGTAATGTGTATAAAAATTTATAATAAGTTGCCGAACTATTTTAAATCGTTAAATGACATATTATTTAGGAAAAAATTAAAGAACTGGCTCTGTGTACAAGCCTTTTATACAATTAAAGAGTTCACTGACAATAAGTTGTATACTTAATAAAATTATGATATAATTTGCATGCTGTAATTCTGACAGGCTAAACGTGATTGTACATATTTACAAATAACTCCACCTCTGTAAGACCATGTTTATAGCAAATAAATGATTATGAATTATGAATTATGAATTATGAATAATATTTACGCGCCACGCGTCAGGTATAAGCCCCGTGGCTACCATCCTATTGTATAGTTCAGTGAGCAAGAGTACGCCTTGGGTCCCCATTGTTTTCCAAGTTTCTATGGGTATTCCGTCATGGCCAATAGCTTTCCCGGTCTTCATATGGGCCAGAGACCTCTCCACCTCGTCAGGGGTAATCAGGCTTATCAAGCTAAGGTTCGCAGGAAGCTGTGGTGGTGGCACGTGGTTGTTGGCCTCGTTAGACAGTTCCTTGAAATGGCAGCACCAACAGTCTTTAATAGGGTTTGCACTTGTGAGTCCGGCCGTGTGGCCGTGTGGTGTCTGGCAGAGTAGAATAGCACCAACCCCTTACACTCATGGGTGTCGTACAAGGCGACTAATGTTTTCGAGGCAAAGATCAAGAGTCTCCGTAGTCTAAAAAATGGGCAGCAGCATTTTCCATTGTTATATTTAAACACTGCTATCTCCAACCCGCCTGCCAAGCGTGGAGATTATGGCAATAACCTCCCCTTTCGTGGGAGAGGCTCTAAGTCCTGCAATGAACTGTTACGGGCTGTGATGATGAAGACGAGCTTCTGCCCCTACACGGAATCCAGCGCATCGTAAAGCGCAGCCAGCTGAGCTGACCGTGCTTTTGCCACCATCGTCTTAGCTCGCCGCTTTGCCCCCAAGTACACCTCCTTATTCGAAGGTGAGTTACTGTGCTGCCATTTCTTAAAACATGCCTTTTTGTCCCTAACAGCTTCCTGCACCTCACTATTCCACCATCCTTGTCAATTCTTCGGCCGCCTTTCGACGTACCGAGTACTGTTCGCCCGAGTTTGACGATGGACTTTTGCAAATGTTGTTGTGTCAGTTCGGCCGTACTACCCTTACCTTTATAGACTGGGATGATCTTTACAATTTAAAAAAAGTCTGGATATTTACCGTTGGACAAAGCTTCATTAAACAATTCGTATAGAGTTGCCACAAATTCTCTAGGTAGCCTTTGAAATATAAACGTTGGTATATCATAAATATAATTCGTCTTCTTAGGTTTAATTTTCTTAATTATTTTAGTTAGTTCATCAATATATATGGTTTGAGAAAGATATTTCGATGTACTGAAGGAATATTGTCGCGTAGAATTTGCATAGCAACTGCAATATTCGGTCGCAGGGGCGTGTCCCGCACTACCGACACTGTAGAAGTTGAGCTCACTCGTTAGGCGCTGTCGCCCTGCCTCACCCTTGCCGCCTACTGCATGTTGCAAGATGTCCATAGTATTAACTTGTGCATTCTTATTCGTATCAACCTTGATAAGATCCTTTAAAGCCCGGCCCGAATTTACACTGGCTGCCATACGGTCATTCATAAATTTCTTTCTCGTTCTAGCGAGAAGGCTATTATGCCTACTCTTACAGTGTAAGTAAAATTGCTTCAATTCCTTATTGCAAGGAAAGTGCTGTACATACGTTGACACTAGTTGTAAAAAATTACTAGAAGATTTAGCCACATTGTTGTAACATACAATAAAATTTGTTGGTGCACGACCAGTCAGTGTGTAATTGTCATAATAAATGTATTTAAATTAGTATCAGAAGTAAGCCTTTTAGTTACGTGATTGGTGGCTGTGATTGGTTTTGACACTGTTATGTTAACCCAGACAGCAACATGGTCACCTATACCTAAATGTAAGGGGGAGGTTTTGATGTTATCCAGATCAGAGTAGGCATGACCCAAGCAAGTTTTAGATTCACCATGAATCGTAGTCGGAAATCGAACTAACGATTTCAAATTATACCTGCGGAGTAAGTCAAACAAATCACTTTTTTTTTGGACGATTGTCACCCATAATTAAAACTTGAGCATTTTCATTGATTATGTTGTGAATAGCAAGTTCTAACTGACGAGTAAATACCCTAAAGTTACCCACCGTTTTTGAACGGTAAATACACAGTACAATTAAGTTGAAGTCATTTACTTCAATCACAGCAATTTCAATTTGCATTTCCACTGAATAGGTACACAGATCCTGTCTTTCTAAAAATGTTATACCGCTACGTACATAAATACAAGTACCTCCATGTTGCCTAGAGGGCCTTCAATAATACGAAGCTAAGCTATAGTTCATTAAAGTACAGACACTAAGCTCGTCCGCGGTCATCCAGTGCTCAGTTATTAGCAAGATGCCATAGCACCGGTCACTCTTGGTAAATGATTATATACGCTGAGTTTTGTTCCGTAAGCACTGCACATTTTCTAGCACGACATTAAACTATCGTCGACATGTAGACTCAGTGGTGCTGGTGCTGGCTCTCGGCGACTGCGCTGGAGCTGGCTTCGGTCCCGCGGCGCTGGCGGGGGCGCGCGAGAAACCAGTTACTATAGCGTACGCCTTGTGGCCATACGGTCGACGAGTTGATTTGGTCGAACAAGTTTTCGGGAATTCCAATTATAAAGGAAGCGTGCCTGTCAGGTTTAATGGAACGTTTTCCAATGTAGTAATCTTCACATTTGACTTTTCCATTTAAGAAATTTAAGATTTGCTGCGTAGTAGTTTCTGGTCTAAACCAAGCCTGTAAATATTTGAGTCTCCACCGTTAGATCATTATAATGTTTGCCAGATCCTACTGTGACATGCAAGCGAGATTTCTTGCCCTTCCTAGTTTTTACTAGGGTCCAATCTGAATCCGCATCCATTGATGTCGGTAGTGCCGCCGGTTTCGTGGCCTTGTAAACATCACGAGTTCGGCATACGATACGCCGGCGAATCACTCGTCGCAGCACTTACCCCGTTAGCGCTCCGATTTTCGAAATGTTGTGGGTAGATGGCGCACTAGTCCGACCGAGTTTTAGAGTTGCTATATGACTAAATTGCACACTAATCACAGACTCTAGAGCACTAATTCGCGTCACTAGGTGCGGTACGGTTTTTGATAGGTCGCGAACTAAACTTTCAAGAACTTTCGTAGCCATATTCTACGGAATTGATTTAAAATATCAAGAGCACTCTCTGACTGCTGTTGACCTCTCGGGGGGTAAGGGGGTACTGTCAATATTATGGTCATGGGACGCCATCAAAAGAAAACAATAGATAATAATTAAAAAAACAACTACAAGCAATACTGGCCATTAACACAAGCGTATGTAATTAATAAAAGGGATCACCGACAGATACATTATCAGTCATGGAAAAAGCGGAATTTTGCTAAAATCGTCTTCCTCATTTATCATATACTGCGGCAACTTGTCATCTCGGCGCAGTAAAGCCTTTCCAAAGGAAGTCCAGCAGTATTTGAATTCCTTCTCACTTGCGAACTTGCGTGCCAGGTAATAGATGCACTGCATTTCGGGAGTTAGGTATTCCGCTATATAAACCGGTTTAATGGGTCCGCTGAATTCCAGGTGGCCAGTATTTAGTTTATTTGACTTATTTTCCTAGTTAAATTTACGTGCACCATTTAATACCTTCTCCTTTATACCTCCACTAATAGAATCTATGAAAATCTTCGGAATTTTATTTTTGTTATCCTTTATTCGAAAGTCGTCATTTATTTCGTGTTTTTGAAGGGGCGTATCGAGCACCCTCGCAGTTTTTATTACCATATCTGTTAATTTTTCCCTGTTTTATATTTCGTTGATGCTAGAATTCGTTCCATGTTTCCAACTTCACTTGTATGAGCAGAGACCTCCGCGATAATATCACTTTTGAGTGATTCAAGTTTCTAGTCTATTTTTCCGTTCTGGACTTCTATTAGCTATATATCATCGTATATATCTCGTCTTTTAGCGCGTTCAATTTAGAACGACTCTGCCTCTCAATTGTACGGCCAGTAATATTTTGTGAGTCCATGTCGATCGTCGAAACAGTCGAAACACTCGAGCTTGCGGTAGGCAGTTGACTGTTAGCTGGCAGTGACTGGGGCTTCGGGGTTTTCGGAGGTGTGCACTTCATCGGCTTTCTCTTCCTTTAGCGCTATTGCTTAGATTTTAAAACTGGGATTGTTAAAAAAGAATGTGCTAAATTTCCCAAACTTTGGTGTAATTTATGGGCACTGGCAACACTGGCGTGTGTCACTTTCACTGTCACGGACAGATGTCAATGTCAGTTGATTTTGTTGTACAAAAAATGACATTATGTGGGTATTTTGATGCGTCTTACCGGTAATCGAAGCAAATGAAACGGTGAGGGTAGAAAAATAGATCTTGTCTTTGTTGATTTCAGTACTTTATACTGAATATTATCACTCGCAAACGATACCACACGCACACTGTGGAACACTGAACGAAACTAATAAACTTTTAGAAGGGAAGATGTAAAAGTGTGCACGGTGCGTGTTTCTAATGAACACCAGACAAGGCGATTTGGGTGTTTCCTTTGGGGTTCCGTACAAATTGACCTAAGAACAAATTAACTCTTATTTAATTATCTTCTAGTTGACAATATGCTTTAAAAGCATATTTGTGTTGGTTGATTTTAAGGTTAGACTCTACTCTGTGTAAACTGTTGGCCAATAAAAATTTTGGGGACCAATATACTGATTATCTATATGTCTCCAGAAATATGGCAGACTTTAGAACAACTGACACAGTTCAATTTGTGGTAGATAAATCTTGGAGTGATTGGAGTAGCATACCGGTCGCCACACACAGTTCGATTCCCGGCAGAGCACAAATTGAAACGATGAATTTGAATTTCTGTTACAGGTCTGGGTGTGTACTACCTATGCATAATAAATATGTATTTAAAAAAAAAGAAGTATATCAGTAGTTTATCAGTTACCTAACGCCTATAACGCAAGCTTTGTTTGCTTTGGGGCTAGATGGCGCTGTGTGGCAATCTATGCAGATGGTCCCGTGATCGATTCCCGGCCGGGCAAACACGTTATGAATTTTAATTTATGTGTCGAATCTTGAGTGTTTCTGACTCTTTAAATATTAGGGCCTTACCTATGAAATTAGCGTTCTTCTTCTTATCGATTCAATTCTCTATGGGTCAAGTATAAAAATAATTAGTTTATTATTAAGTACTTATTAGCGTTTGGCATACGCGACGAATGACGGAAACTAGAATTTTGATACAAGCAATTTTTATCAATTTATTGAAAATCAAAGTATTAATTTTAATGTTATTATTGTAATATATGTAATTTCGGAAAAAAACGCTAATGTCAAGGCAAGGACCAAGGAGCGAGGAGACAGGTATTTGAAAGGACAACCATTTGAACTCCCCAAGCGCGAAGCACCCCCCCACCCTCAGGATTCGAGAAACCACGCCGAGTCTGGACTCTGTCAAATAGACTCCGCACTTTAGTAGGCAGCTGCGCACACCTGTGTAAGAAGTGGGGCTGGGGTGAATCTGCCGAATGCAGCGCTTACCGGAAGAGACCGTTCGCCACATCATGCTAGAATGCCCCATAACAGCAAACAAAACGCCACCCGAAGACATCAAGTTCCTCTCGAGCGATGCTCTCAATAACATGAGAGTATGTTATTTTACTGTTTAATTTTTTTCTGTATTTTTATGCTACTGTATGCCTTACAATAAATAAATAATAAGGCAAGGACCCAATATTTTATACTTATTAATGATAATTAATTTTATAAATTTTATTTCAGTATATTTTATAGTAAATTTTGCAAATAACGTACTTCGCATTCTTTAAGGGTTCAGATGTTTTGCCTAATGGTGTACGAAATTCTCAAAATGAGAAGATAAGGAAATAAGCCATGAGATAGAAAGAGACAGACGTATTATCTATATCCACATTTTATACCCGCCGATTTAATAGATATATACACACAAGCCTGCTAATAGCTATCTTATCAAAAACTTCGTGGATAACGATATTCGTATAAAATTAGCATCCTATTCATATGAAGCCATTGTGTTAACTAGTGTGGTGAGAGCTAATTACTAATAAAAAAATATAAGACAATTAATATTAAAACAATGGCTAGTTTTCGTTTAATTCTGTGTGTCTTTTTCATAGCAGTCTTAAATTTTCACGCAAGTGGTAAGCTTTCAATATCATTATAATAAAATACATGTTAAGATGTCCTAATAATATTATAAATTCGAAATTTTGTATGGATGTTTGGATGTCTGTTACTGCGGCACGCAAAAACTATTGCACAGATTTTGATGAAATTTAGCAATAATGTAGCTAATAGTTCGGACCAGCACATTTTCAAACAGTGAATTATATCTGAAAGGTTACAAATTGAAGCGTACGGTGATTGCTTGTAATTTAAAAAAATTAAATAAATATTCTATAAATAATATTCTCATCACATTTAATTAATTATTAAAATAGTAATTATTTTAGCCCCTGTTACTGAGACCAGATTTTTGGCTAACGTTTTTGAAACCATTGCCGCAGTAAAAATTACTTTTACTGCTATTTAGTCAGTTTATGCCTTAAAGTTAAAAGTTCGGTACTTACGATGTAAGAATCTTTATTTTCTCAAAAAGTACATACTTGAAATAAAATAAAGATGACTTTAAACTTTTTTGAAATCATGATTTTTTTAATATCAGATGCAAATGTAGATCAAAGCTAACCGAATACAACAGACAGTCTATACTATTGATAGAATGATACTGTGTTCCTGACGGTGAGTAATATCCCCAGTTCTCCATGGAGTGTGGAGTCGGTTTTGGTAGTCGAGAGGCATACGAGTATTTAACTAAAAATTGCTAAATGCTGTAATAGGAAATACTGAATTTTAGACATAGGACGGTGATCCCAGCAACGGATCCGGAACGTAAAAACCAAATTTTACGCAGCCAAAGTCGGGGGAAAAGCTAGTACCTATATCTATAATAAATTGGTTAGCATCGTATTATGGGATCCAGATAAAAGATATATAAGATAAATATCTAATTTATAATTGACTGTAAAGTTTGTTTGGCTAACTAATGAAACGATTTTTAAAATTCGTTTGAAGCGATATTATTCTTTGAGATCATAATTTTTATACAAATACTTTTTATTTAAAAGTACTTTAAAGTTTACAGAATTTCTGAGAAAACCGTGAGAGACCGCCAATAATTTCTAAAAATGAAACAAAAAAACTAAACACAACATTTCATTTATCTTTTTTTTTCAACAGCGGGAGCCCGACAGTGCTACCAATGTAGCAATTGTAATGAAGTTACTGATCTTGAGCCTCAAATATGCCCACCTAGACCCACCACTGCACCGCCGACTGACGACACTACTACTGAAGACCCTATAACTGAAGGAACTACTACTGAAGACCCTATAACTGAAGGAACTACTACTGAAGACCCTATAACTGAAGGAACTACTACTGAAGACCCTATAACTGAAGGAACTACTACTGAAGACCCTATAACTGAAGGAACTACTACTGGACCCTATAACTGAAGGAACTACTACTGAAGACCCTATAACTGAAGGAACTACTACTGAAGACCCTATAACTGAAGGAACTACTACTGAAGACCCTATAACTGAAGGAACTACTACTGAAGACCCTATAACTGAAGGAACTACTACTGAAGACCCTATAACTGAAGGAACTACTACTGAAGACCCTATAACTGAAGGAACTACTACTGAAGACCCTATAACTGAAGGAACTACTACTGAAGACCCTATAACTCCTACTCAAAATCCTGAAGCTGGAGGAATCGGTCCTGATGGGGAAACTCGTGAAAACCCCGCAAAGGAAGGAAACTTGAATCCGGTAAGTAACGAATAATCTATAACATCAATGACGTTTTGATCAACAATTTATTCTTGTACAACTCACCTATTCTATTACTGCTCAATAGGAAGCTACCTACTTGTAGAGTAGAGGTCATAACTACTAAAAGGTAACCATTAAGAATTATAGGTCCAGGCAAAAAGTTTGCATTAATTCGCTTAGCAAAATGTCGAATGTCGCCAACGCCCCTCTTGTGTAAAAAACATATTCAGGGGTAAAATTATAAAATTAGAATAGAATAGAAAAGCTTTATTACATCAAAGACGCCACGACACGAAATTATCGTTCATTTAGCATTTTTCTCGTGACTTGTGCAATAAGTAAGTCTTATAAGTTGATTTCCATTAGATACCATTTGTTGGGTATATACCATATAGGTATTAAAATATTGATCCAAACTAACAATCTATAGAACATGATAAGGTGTGATGAAACCTAGTAGTGAAGGGCATTATGCCTTAAGGGTTACCTCTAGACAAGTCATGTGTAGTTAAAAATTATTATTTGTCTATAAATATCATGAAAACTTAAATAATTGGTAAAAAAAAAATTATAGGATCCGCGCGGATCTCCACGGAAAGAAAAATTTCTTTGCATATATTTTTTGGAACTATTAATTTGCTTAGTGGCAGCAGTTGATTTGATTAGTTTCTTAATTATTTAAAGTTTTAGATAAATTTTGTTTTAGTTAGTTAAGTTTAGTATAAAATTTGTATATAAACAATTCCCTCAATATTGTAAATAATAATGAATTTAATTAGTGACATCAATCGAACAGACGAAAATTTATTTGATTGCAAACCCTACTTACAATATATAAATTGTGAATACGAAGAAATTATTTGCTAATTTATTATTTACGTTCATTTCAGAGTGCGTCACGTTACCGAGCTTCCCCTCACGTATTACTAAGGACCTTGAAACAAATGAGAGATGACGACGACGACGCTAGCTGCATAGTCATCATCTACGATAGTGAGTCTAACGTTCATCATAACTTGAACCACGTCTTCCACACCGATCGACTCTGTGCATCTTGCATCCATTGTCTCTCTACGACCCTTGTTAGGTAGTCCGTCCATTTCATGGGCGACCGAAACGCACTGCGATAGCCGGTAGGAGGTCTCGAGTACGTGGTCCCCTCGAGAATCTTTTCGCCTCATCGGCCAACAGTTCTGCGACCTATGTGGCCTGCCTATTGCTATTTCAATATTGAGACTCTGAAACCTATGTCGGTAAACTTAGTTATTTTATGCTCATTTCTGATAATATCCCGAATGGAAACTCTGATCACTCTCTTATTACGAGTCTAAGACTGCCTGTCCACTGGAGCGGAGAGAAGCAAAGCGGAGCGGAGTTGTGCCAATGTTAACCAATCTCTGAAACGGAGCAGAGATTTTCTTGGTTGCAAAACAATTATATTGGTCAATATTGGCACCGCTTCGCTCCGCTCCTCTCCGCTCCAGTATATCCAATGCTTATTAGCAGCCTAACTGTATGTACTTGTGTATTATGCGCTTGAATTTTGGTTTATGAAATGTACATTTTAAAATACTTACTAAATAAAAAGTTTTGGAATTCATTTCAATCATATCATTATCAATACTAACGACTTATAAATATATGATATGTAATATATTTCAGATGCTGAAGGAGAGAGCCAGACCGATCGAGGATGTGTTTACACAAACGAAGATGAAGTGCAGGATGATGAAGCCAGATGCAGGGAGTTCATCGGCGGCGATGAATATCAGGAATGTGACATCTGCGACGAAGATGGTTGCAACTCTGCGGGGAAAGCAGCTGGTGCAGTTCTTCTACTTGCGATAACCCTAGCCATTAATCAGCTACTTTAAACGTCTACAAATAAGTTTCTATAAAGACAACAGCTTTGAGTTGAACAACTTATGGGTTGTAACTAGTACATGTGAAGCATTGTGCCTACCAATTACTTAGATATGCTCATTATTCTGTAGTAGCTGTTACAGAGGAAGTGTTTCACGTAGTCAGGTACCTATACTCGAGTAGGTAGGCAGGCATCTTCATTTACATGGATTTTGATTCTCGCAACCGGGATTGCTGGTAAGAAAAGTAAACGTGTAAATATTTTTAAATTTTTTTAATGACGACTTCAGTTAAAATTTATTCATAAATAAAGTAATCCTAAATAAAAGACCTCGTGACCGGGCTTAAAGCCAAAATGATGATCAATTGTAAATTTGAGGTTCTCATAATTAAAACCTTATAGGTACCTCATACTTATCTGTTTCATAATAATTAATTAGAAATAAGTAGGTATACCTATATTTAATATACAAATAATTAATTGGCACTTGATCGTGAAGAGTGGAAGAATCGGGGGAGGCCTTAGCCCAGCAGTGGGGTGATTCAGGCTAATATTATTTATTTATTATTTATTTTTCTCTTTTAAACCTGTGATCTGTTTAATAAAATTTGTAGAAAAAGTGACTTTGGTATTTTTTATAATTTATAGAGAAGGAAGACCAAAGACAACTTTCTTGCAGGCTTCAATATCGTATTGGCTTGTGGCTTGGTTATACCGCTGCCGTATCAGTATCCGTAGTAAGAGTTTTAAATACCGTGTAAAAAGCTCTATTAGTATGGTCGCCCAAGTAAAGATTAAAAACTGCAGCTTCATACCTGTGCCACTTTCCTACTTATAAGCAACTAGTGCACCAGGCGCGACTTCGTCCGCGTACACTTATCCCCTACCTAGCCTTTTTTTCTTGCTTATAATATTCCTTTTGAATTACCCTATCTATTGTTGGAAACCGCATTAAAATCGGTTGCCTAGTTTAAAAGGTCTAAGTGTAAATAGATACAGACGGAGGTAAGCGACTTTGTAATAATAATATACTATGTAGAAGATAGGCAGTCTGCATACAATGTAAACCTATGGCAAACAATGCAACCAGTGGTAAACAATATCAATATGCCTAATGGTAAACATGCTTGTTGTGTCGCCGTGCCTGTGCGGCGTTGTTGTGCCGGGTTCGATTCCCGGCCGAGCAGAAATTGAAATGATGAATTCTAATTTCTGTTACGGATCTGGGTGTTATATAACATAAATTGTGCTTATTTTGGGGCTAGGTGGCCATGTCCATTGCCAAAGCATTTTTTTTAAACTTAGATATTAATCAATCGGTATTAAGCGAAGTCTGACTGACTTTTTCAGATTTCGGCCAAAGTTGAAGTAGTAGGTAAGTAGTATTTAGCTTGATTTCGACATACCAACGTAAATAGTTACTGACTGTTAATGCACAGCAAAATTACATTTCAATTAATTTCATTAACTCGTGCGTGATTAGTTGGTATTTTAGCAGACTTGAATTAGTTAACCTAGTTAAATATACAACTCTAATTCCCATTTTCACTAAACATAGGAAACGCGTAAATAAGACGCCAAAATACTAGGAAATAACTATCACCGTTAGGTATCGTTCAAAGGAAGTGCACTGGGCGGTGCTTAGTCTCTAGACTACGTTCTGCTTCCCACAGAAAACTTATCTTACCCGATGGTGGCCGAAACTGGAACTTATTTTCTCCATTTTTTAATATCACTTTCTTGTCAATAACAGCGACGCCGTCACAAGTTTAGATAAGTTTGTGGCACTCTACAGTTTACCAACATACGTAAATCTCGTTTAGAGGTACAGGTTTGGTGAAATAAATCGATGGGACATTTTCCGAGAGCCGAACAAAAAGAAAAAATAGTTCTAATAATTGTAATAAATGGCGTTGACTAAACACGATTCCCAAAAATAAATCAAAACGAAACCGGTGTATGTATAATAAACATGTAGCGTTTAGTTTGTGTCAAATGAAACCCGCGTTCTATGTATAAACATATTATTAGACGGGACTCACACGCGACGTACCTTGACCTGGTGACCACAGTGGGTGTAACCCTACCAAAACGTCGGGAAAACAAATCGAAAAAGTACGTCGCGTGTAAGTCTTGTCTAATATAATAATATATGTAGCGCTATCTTAAAAGGATTAAAACTAAGTATCTTTTAACGAAACACCTTTCCGAGTAACTACGGTTACCAGTTCAATACTTGAGAATTCTGTCTAAGCAGCGCCATCTACTGAGGCACGGCCGAACTACACTTTTTACTTCTTAAAGTAGCGCTCTGAAAACCCCCATTGGCTAAGGCCATTCCTAAAGATAAAAGTTTCCTGGCCAGATAAGGCTTAATTCTAGTTTAGTAAAAACGGGTGTTAATCTAAAACCTGGGACATCTCCGCAATTAGTCTTTATTTGTCTAAACTATCTGTTTACCCATGACAGAAGGAGGGTTATATTTTTCGAGCATATGTGACATACATATGCAGCTAGACCTATTTCTCTGTTACCGGATACAACCGGTTCAGAGACGACAATGAGTAGATTACATTATATTTATTTATTAATCCATGAAAATAACATTATATCATTAAACATTTCACAACATAAGCAACACACAAGGATGTCATCAAAGGAGTAAATAATAAATAAAAATTATATAAATAAAAACCAGACAACCTGAGTGGTTCAGTGGTCAACATACCAGTCAGACACGAAAGAGGTCCCGGGTTAGATTGCCGGGCCTAAATTTCAATTTTTTTATATCATACGTTAGGCAAATAGGCAAGCGGGCCACCTGATGGAAAGGTTGTGGAATAAACTAAAAAAGTTAAAAATTAAAAGTTAAAAGGTTTTTACGGGGTCGGCAACGCGTGGGTGATGCCCTTGGTATTGCAAACGTCCATAGGCTGCGGTGACTGCTTTCCATCAGGCAGGCCGCAAGCTTGTTTGCCACCTTAGTGGTATAAAAAAAAATAGTTGTACCTATGTCGATTTGATTAATCATTATTATGTCAAACTTTAAATAATTTCATTTTATATTTAGGAATGAAACTGCCTTAGTATTAGATATACCAAACATTCTGTAGGTAGTCCACAAGAACGAATTCGAGGACACAGCTAGTTAATCAATAAAAAGTAACCACCGTAACTAACTGCCTATAGGTATGCACGCACGTGTACGATAACAACGACGTATAGATAAGTAACGCAAATATCGAGACTCATATCACATTGTCAAAGGATAACGATAAGTTAATTCCAGTTATAAACGGTAATTGCTATAAAAATCAATATTCTTATATACGTACGTAGGTACTTGCAGCAAGGGTAGACAGAGAAATCAATCGCGTGCACCCATTCGTAGATCTACCAAGTGAATTTCCGCGTAACGATATGTTAGATGAATGAAACAAGTTTGTTCTAATACTCGTTCATATGTACCAGAAAGTGTTTGAACAGCCTAGATACGATGCATCCACCGTGCTGTCACCTGCATTGCAATTTATTTTAATGATTAATATGCAAGAGAAACAGTGTTGAACATAACACACAGAACTGCGGGGCCGCAGCGTTCACGGATTTGGAGCCCGAGCACGATGCTTCTACCACGACTTTGATTCATAGGAATGAAGCTTCGAAAAGCTATTTCAAGGACCACAACCTTCCTCTGCCCGTGTACAATTTTACTTTTGAATCGCTCGCCTCGATTTGAACGGTTTTTTCGAACGATTTTCAACATGAAATATTCCATATTTCTGTGCTGATTTTCGCTTTTTTTTGAGCCATACTCTTTCGGTTTTGCCAAAACATAGAATTTATCATGCTAAAATCAAATTTGAAAACCGTTCGAATCGAGGCAAGCGATTCAAAAATAGGGCCCCTGAGCGGAGAATAAGCATTGCAATGACCTTGGTCAATCTCGCTTCTCCAACGTTATTAAACACACATATCGAGTAGCGAGATTGTTTCGGTGCTTAAGTTCAACTAGGCTCGAAGTACGAAACTGTCACCCATTCAGTTCCCGGACTCTGTGTGCGTTACCAATTGGTTTCGCAACCATGCCGCCACTAGACCAGTGCCAAACGTCTGATAATAACCGCGAGATCATGTTTGTTGTTTTTTGGATGAGTTGTCCAGAAGTGTCGAAACTTTTACTGACTTTTCTTTTTAATGTATGTTTTAACTGAAATGATCTAATATATTATCTTCATTAGTTTCATGCCCATGTTCAACCTTATTTTTCGCAAAATAGAGTACATTATTATCTTATCGGTCAGACCCTTGGTAAACCCCACTCGGCCAACGATATTAGAAGGCACACATCGAGTGAATAGCTTTCTTGCGGCGCTGACGTTCGAGTAGCCTGAGGCGCTATTCTAATTGGTAGACGGTTGTACGATCGAGATTACCGTACTGTACCGTACGACACGGTAGATCAAGTCAAACTCTTACGATGGAGGAAAACATCGTGATGAAACGACACATTCAGGCGTCTGAAAGAGTAACCGTGATCCAATCTGGTCAGGTTCCCCTGGTAGTGGAGTCACGAAGCTCGAATGGCAGTCGTTCCACTGTAATTGTCTGATCTGGCAAATCCTGGATCATGGTCAAACCGGACCCTGCGACCTCGCGCGCGAGATCACTACCGGGACATCAACGCCAAGATGATTTTGTTTTTCATTAATTATTATAAGCCATCGCTGTTCCAGTGCAAGGCAAAGGTGTTCGTTCTCCTGTCAATCCTCACAAAAAGAGTCCAGCTCGTCCCATCATTTCCGTCAGGGCCTACCTCCTATTTAAGATTTTTGGGACCCACTCTGCGGCAACTTTTGCCCATAATTCACACTTTGTTTTGCACACCTTTCGGTTTCAAACTCTGTCGCGAGCGCACGTGTGCGAGTTTGTTGTGCGGATTTTGAATATTTTTATTTAAATTCGTAATAACCTAACAAATTGTATTAATTTGAGTGTGTTTCCTGATCAATATTATCTGGATGCCTTCATAGGATGCGTGAATAGGCTGTTCCAAGACAGGCATGCTTCATCTTCGGACGCATCGTCACTTACCAACAGGTGAGATGGCTTGTAATAGGGCTGCGATGATATCTGGTTTTAGGGGGGGGGGGTGTTCTGATCAAGACATCCCCTTTTAAAATAAGAAGATAAGTTATCCATTCTAACAGTTTTAAGTAAAATTGTTTGAGTTAATTGTTTATGATCAGATTTATCCCGTCGTTACGCGTAGTGTTCCGAACGCCAAACATGGATTTATGCGCAAAAGATCAACCCTCTCTAACTTAGCCTAATTTGTGGACACTGGTGCCAGGCATATGGACGGGGGCCGCCAGGTTGACGTCGTTTATACCGACTATTCAAAATGTTTCGATAGGCTTTGCTACGACACGATTCGACACGACAAAACAAACGGTACATAAAACACGGGGACAATTATTGAAATTCCCAGTGGCATTTTTCATGGGCATCCAGCGTAAATGGATCACCCTGCTTAGCATAATGTTGAGGCCGCTTGCCGCGAACCAAAACGCTGGTTTTCAGTGGGCCCCGTAATAACCCATTGACACTGTACCGTCAAGCAAGCAATACCTACTACCTAAGCAATATAATGAAATATAAATAATTTGATACTATAGAATAAACATAAATAGTTAAAGAATTGTGTCGCAATATAAAAACATTTGATACGTATTTGAAAATAAAATAAACTAATTTGCAAATATTTGTGTGCTTAATGGAAGTGCTTGTGTGAATCCCGAACTACCTTGTGTGATGCCGTTCGGCTGCGGCACGACGATCTGCTGCGGTGGTTTGAGTCATACCTTCTCAACAGAAGTCAGGCTGTCAGGCTTTGGTGTAACCGCTCTCAATTTGATACGAGAGTGCCCCAGGGCTCACATCTGGGAAACAGTTGTCTATTTGATTATGCCCAATGCTTTCGACATGCATCGTTTCTTATTTATGCAGACGATACCAAAATGTTTGCCTATGCTTATTAAGCATCCTACGGACTGCACATTACTACAAGAGGATCTGGATAGAGTCTCTGAGTACTGCAGTTAAACGTCAAGAAAAGTCAAACGATCTCTTTCACTAGACAGAGGGGTACAAACACCAACTCCTATAAGTTGGACTGTAGCATAATTGATAGGGTATAACCAAGTCCGGGATTTGGGTATAACTCTTGAATACCAATTGACCTTTATTGCACAATATGAGCACATCGCTGTTAAGGCAATAAAAATGTTGGGCTTTATATATAGAGCGTGTAAACCTCTTAACGTAGCTGCAGCAATTAAAACTCTCTACCACGCATATGTTAAGAGTGTACTTGAGTACGCATCGCCTGTGCGGTCTCCAATTTACGCCAACCACCGCGGTAGATTCGAGTCCAAACAGAACGCGTTCTTTAGGCGTTTTAACTACATTGCTAAATGCGAACGCTTGGTATATGGGGAGTGGCTGATTAAATACAAAATGTTTTCCCTGTGGGATAGGCGTTTGATTGCATATATTAGGTTTTTGCGGGGGATGCGCGTGCGTGTCGTGGAGGTCGCTGGCCTCGCCTTCTCGATTATGGTCGAGTACGCTCGAGTAGCGGCTACGGCCTGGGCTTACTCATCAATAGAGCTATTGACTCCTATGAAGCTTGCTTCTCCTGTACAGTCGATATATTTATACTATGGCACACATACACACACCCACACACCGACATACGTAAACAAGTGGCCGTGTGGGATAAGCCTACAATTCGGTTCTTTATTTTTACTTTATAAATACTCCTACCTAATGTAACTCACAAATAGAACGATAGGAGCTATATCTGAATAGTAATTTTAAATTGAAATGCATGGTTAACCTTTTTCTACTCTTTTTTAATTTCCAGATCTTAATTAGCATATGCTTATTTTGTAATCTATTTTTATAATAAATTTTATGTTGCTGTGATCTGTTAATAAACAAATAAAATAAATAAACTAATAAATGGACATCAAGGGAGAAACGGGCATTAAGCACAGTTTCTTGTGCAAAACTTTTGTAATAACCAGTATCAAGCATGGAAGTACGTACTCATTTGTATCGAGATTGCATTTCGGGTTGGGTTTTTCTTTTGTAAAGGGACTGGGCCTCCTACCAGCGCAGCGGTTAAAATTAAGACAGACAAAAATTATCTTCGATAGCTTTAGTAAGAAGCCAAAATGCACATCTGGATGGAAGACAAGGCAGTCGCTCGCAATTCTGCTGATGTGTACTACCTTCGCTATGGCTGCAGCTCTTTTGAGGGGTCTGGAAGGATTGTTATATGTATAAAAAACATAATAAATAAATAATTATCTACGGGTACTCAAAATGGCAACGCTAAGGTATGGCATCTGGATTTTAACGAATTCAGTATTGTATCTGGCTGCACTTTTTTGAACTTGGAATAAAGTGAGGAAGTTCCTTTTTGAGTACCTGATCAAATTTACAGAAGTCCAATGTAACAAATATATAGAGGTATATTGTTATGGGCAATGTGATTAATAGGGCATTATGAATAACGCCCGTCACTTACTGGGCAGCGACATATTGGGATTGAAAATTTGTCAAAACCCAAATCCATCAAAAATGTCGTTCTGTCACACGGTTAGGTTGCGACGAGCGTTTAATTTCTATGAACCACCGCGCACGAGTCGTGAGCGCGAGCGAAGCGAGCCATGGACTAAATGATTAATCACTTGGTCTATGCATTAGAAGATTTTCGTTAAATTGCAAGTTGTTGTATTGTCTATAACATACATATGTAGCGCGGTAGCGGCCGGCAAGTACCAGAACCAAATCTACAATATTTCGGAGTGTTATTTTAAAAAATAGCGCAGCTAACCCAGCAATTTGAAGTGCAACCAGGTCAATTTGTTGTCTAATGTATCTTTATTAACAGTTTGCCCAACAGTTACGTAGCACTATTCATGATGACCCGGCCAATGTGATAAATAATGAACTTTAAATAAATATTAATTATTTAATTGGCTGATTTGACTTCACATTATTCATATTGCCGAGCATTATAAATAATGCCCGGATTAATCAATAGCTATTTCTGGATCCGAGGTATTTGAATTTATCTGCTCTATTGACAGCTTCGTAACCTATACGGATGGTGTCGGGACCCGTGCTGCAGCTGGCCATATACTTTGTTTTGGCGATATTCAGCTTCAAACCACCGTTTTCTAGCACATCCTTTCACGTGTTTACTCTGGTCTCAAGATCTTGCCTAAGCTTGCTCACCAGTACAATGTCATCAGCGTACTTCATAAGACAAGGAGGCATGTCCTGAATTTCCGCTGAGAGGGCATCGAGCACTATGCAAAACAAGTAAGGACTCAGCACAGAACCCTGGTGAACACCAACAGTAATCGGGAAGAGATTAGTATGGCCTACGATGGTTTTGACGACAGCTCCAGTATTGACATACATGTCCTGTATAATACAAATGTACGCCTCGGGCACAGACTTTGCTCTCAGAGCCTACCAGATTATCTCCCGAGGGTCACTGTCGAAAACCCTCTGCAGGTCAAGAAATGCGTAATGCAACGGTTGATTCCTACTGCAATGGGACTCCTGGAGGACCCTGGGAGCAAAGATTGGATCCATGGTGCTGCAGCCCGGCCTGAAGCCGTATTGGCAATCCGACCAGGATGCAATGTATACCTACTAAATTATGATATAAACGTTATTAAATGAAGGCACTGAGCTGCATTTGCAGTTTTAATGATTAGATTACGAATAAAAATGCTTTACCAGTGATTCATTTCGTACATCCTTCCGGCGTTGCTACATATAACGCAGAACTAGCGCCACCATTGACAGGTCACCTATGTTCCGCTCAAGCTTTACCAACCTGTCATGTGCTGAGAATGCAAGATAATATATGCGACCCCATAATTTTATTCTACCTACTCAATTAATAAATTTGGAATAAACACAAAAACTACTGGACCGACCGACTAGGCGACTATGTTAGTTTGAGAGAAATAGCTTCTGCTGCGTTATAATTTTGATCCACCTTCTAGTTCTAAGGCTGGGACAACTTTCTCCAAATAATATTCATTTCGTAAAATAACATGAATATCCTTCCACTTTTTCACTTTCAAACTTCAGACTACCCGACATCAGTGTTTTTCCTAGCCGTTAATCAATTTCAAATTTATTACAGCCAGTCTTTTTCGTGGGCAGCAAATAGAAATAAAATATTCGCCATCATAGCATCGATCTATGGTTCGTCACTGCTTGACAACTTCACAACAACGGAAAAACACTATTTATGCCAAAATATTATTAAAATTCATCAGAAAACACGTATTCAAGGCCAAAAAGAAATAAATTAACAAAGCATAATTATGAGAAATTAGCATGAATCATCGTTACTTGTGCGTCGTAGGTTCCTCCTGATTTTTTAATTTTTTCACGTTGAATTTATAACATTTGACCACATATGACGGCATTTATAAATAAATTTCATCGAGGATAAATACGTGTTATCATGAGTGTATGTCATGTACAAGAAAGGATTTTGTCACACCATGCATGCAACCCATCTCTTTAAGGTACGTTGGATGCTGTTTTTGTTTTATTTCTGTGCACCAAACCCTTATTTTTCTATGGCCAAACCCAAGGAAATACCAACAAAAATTATAAAAACGATTACATTAAAATTGAAAATAAATGTTTCAAGAACCTGAACAGTTGTTTAAAAAGAAATCCTAATAACTGTAAGTACACCAATCATCAGGGCAAGACCCTACAATAGGTACCTACCTACTCGGTGACGGCATACCAACATGATCTTCATAGTGGCATCGCACCTGCCGTTCAGCATTTTCCTTACATGAAACCTGTCCTGTACCTTCAGGTGGGCTCGGTGCTGAATTTTCATTGAGTTTAAGAAATAAATTGTTTAAAAATACTTTTTCTTTATCTTTTCTTTTCCAAAGTAAGCATTTAAAATCTGCATCTTCATTACTGACGATAACCGTTACAGGACGACGATTAATCCCTAGGATTCTATTTCGTTGAGACCGATGATGATGATGAGACGAGTACCGTAGCAAGTGGAAGAATGTGATATCCGCCTACACTTCCGGGAAGAAGGCTAACGTTATGCAAGAATATACAGCTAAATCCTGATGTTCTACAAGAACCACTCGCCATCAAGTTTTATTATTTAGTCCGTGGTATTTTGTCGATGAATACCTATGGCAGACATGCCAGATATCGACAGAGATAACGCACAAGCCTAATCGATAGATAAAACTAGATACCACGAATTCCTCAACATGTGAATTGAACCGGAACCATAAATATTTGTATCCACCAATCTAGCACAGCAACGCAAAGGATAGATATCTGTCCGAAGCAAAAGCCAATAGGGACGATGTTGAGTATTGTTGAGAGGCCATGGTTAATCGTTTGGACGAATCTCTCAAGGCAGTCTCTGATTGGGGCGAAGCCAATCTGGTGGCGCTTAACGCGACCAAAACTCAGGCGTGTTTGTTTTCCGCCAAAAGGAGTCCATTTCAACTTTGGAATTACATTTCAACTTTTCGGGATGTTCCTGTAGAAATTACCGACAACCTACAGCTTCTTGATGTTGAGCTATCTACAAATTCAACTTAAGGCAAAGGCTGCAGCTAAAAAACTTGGTATCCTCTCGAAGGTTAGGCGGTACTTCATTTCGAAGCAGTTGCTTCAGTTATATCAAGCAGAAGTCCGATCGTGCATGGAGGGAGTACTGCTGCCACTTCTAGGATGGATCAACCAAATATCAACTGGCAGCTTTGCATTAAGTGGAAAAACGTGCAAAGAAGATTAGATGATTAGTAGGTAAGTATCTATTAGATCAATTTCAATAGCATGAGTCCAATTTTCGTCATTGCAGAGAAAAGTTATAAGGACATAACAAAAACATATATACGGAAACTTATTGTGTGAGGTATCAAATTAAAAGGCTTTAAGAGCCGGATCCAAAAAATATTACACCATTATCTTTCAGCTATCTATTCTAGAAATTGAAAAAGTATTTTCAAAATCTTAGTCCTCGCAGTGACAACGCACCTGCGGTTCTGCATTTTTGTTACCTGCTATCTAAATGTATGAATTGTACGGCAATTATGGGCGACAGTTACCACTTACCATCAGGTGGTTTGTCTGCTCGTTTGTCACTAAATAGCATAAAAAAGGAAGAAAAATAAGTATACCGTGTTGGAGCAAACCATGTTGTTATTAAAATTAGATAATTATATTTCCTAGTATTTGTAGCACTAACTTGAGTTTCTTCAGGTAGGAAATGGCTGAATGAGTTTTCGTTAATAATGCCCCAAATGTCCTTATATTAAACATCAAGCAATTTTGGAAATTTCTGTACTTAGTAGGTTTTTTCTCCCGTAACAGTTTCTTGGGTAAAATCAATATCAGTTGCTAGTAATTAATTTTTTGCGTAATTGCTATTTGACATGAACTTTTAATTTTCTTGGTATTTATTGAAATTTATATGAGAATCTCAATACTCAAGGAACTAAATATAAATAAATTTCAATAACGGGATATGCCAAGTCATTTTGTTTCACAAAAATCATTAAGCTGTTTCCTACCTGAAGAAGTCCAAGAAAGTCAGTATATTTTGTAAATACTTTTTAGACTTTTAGAAGACTGATAGCATAAAGACAATAGTGTTATGTATTTTTGAAACCTGCTTACGAAACTCTTTCATTTGATATCCCACACAACAAGTTTCCAAAGAATAAAAAAATATATTATGCTATATTGCAATGATGACGTCTTAACTATTTTCTGCAATGACGAAAATTTAGCTCATACAACTCAAATAGCTCTAATTGCTCTACAGAATAAATGTACAAAGTAGCACAATTCTAATACGAAATGCCGAATATTTGCACTAAGAGCTTCCACTATAGACTATAAGACAGAAGACAACGTGACACGATTTTTCTAGTATTCTCTTTTTAGAGGTAAGGTAAGGGCAGGGCAGGGGCTGGGTACAGGCAGGATAGGGCCGGGTGGGGGCAGGGCAGGGACAAGGTCTTACGTACTACCCCACGAGTCACAAAAAAATGTGTTACCTGTCACATGCAGCATCTGTAATGCACGCTCGCTTAAAAGTCTTTCCTCATCATCATCATATCAGCCAGAAGACGCCTACTGTTGGGCATAGGCCTCCCCCAGAGATCTCCACAAAGACCGGCTTGTGTTTTCCGCATCCAGCCAGTACCTGTGATCCTTACCAGGTCGTCGGTCTACCTTGTAGGAGGTCTACCCATGCTGCGTCTTCATGCCACGTGGTCGCCACTCGAGAACTTTACTGCCCCATCGGCCATCTGTTCTTCGAGCTATGTACCCTGTAATGTTTATAATTTTGGTGGGTGCAGTAGCGCTTAACCTAGAGGCTCGGAATGAAAGATGGTGTTTGAATTTGAAATAACTGCTTTATTAGCTTTGCTTTATTACACACCAAAATGTCCTTAGGTTTACGCGAAAGGATATGAACACAAGGGTTACGTAGAGGGTTTGATCGATAACGCATACGAGGAGTCTATAATATTTTATATTTAGATTCACTCAGCTGCCTGTCCTTAGGAGTCTGAACTAAAGTCGAGCAGGAGCATCCCCTGAAGCAGCTGGCCAAAACTGCTCCAAGCAGACGGCCGCCCAACCCCAATTATGGGCTGGTACCAAGCACCTCCTGTAATGATCACACCGTTGCAATCATTCAGGGGGAAAATAATTATTAGGAAGCGAGCAATCCATTCGTTCTCAGCTGGCTTTGGGGGAAATGGGTGTGACAATAGGCTGTCACTAACAGGGGTAAACAAGCAAAAGCGCGCATGCCAGACTAGCGGCATTACCTCCAACGCCAGATGATGATAGGTGGCAGGATTTAGCAAAGGCAGTGCAGCACGCGGTCACGTTAGGTTGCGTGGCATAACCTCGAACATCAGATGATGATGGGTGGCAGAAATAAGCAAAAGCACTGTAGCACGCGGTCACGTCAGGTCGCGCGGCATAACCTCCAACACCAGATAATGATGGGTGACAAAAATAAGCGAAGGCACGGTAGCACACGGTCACGCCTGGCCGCGTGGTGTAACCACTAACGTCAGAGGGCGACAGATGGAGGGAATTAGCAAAAGCACGACAAGACGGGGCCATGCTAGGCCACGCGTGGCACAGCTTGAATCACTTAACAGCGGGATGGAGAAATAGCCAGGTAAAAGCATGCTTACCTGTTGGAGGCGAGCTCCAAAGCTTCCTACGCGTCGCTGCCACTGGCGACGTGTGTAGGCAACTGGGCGCGGGACCGTAGGAGGCGTGCCTACGTCGGCTGAAAACACCAAAAAGGTTAAGATGGGCTTCATCGCGCCACGCGGATGCCAACAAGCCATCGCGATATGCTACTTACGTGGGAATTTCTGTGAGGATACTCTCACCACCAACTACCGCGGTGTCCCGTTTGTTTGGGAAGGCGACAGGCTAGCAATTGAGCTGCGCAGTCGCACGCGCGCGGCCGCCTTTCGGGCAGGACGTAGCCGACAACACGTGGACACAATGTCACTTTCCACAATATTTACTATATATTTGTCGTTCTGACTGGTTCTGCTGAAAATATTTAGAAATTAGCACCGCGCAAACAAACAACAATGAAATCTAGCGGCTCCGATAACACTTACGAGATTCACTAGGTATTTATTTTTTACAAGACACCAGTAACTTCGGGGGCTTCGGTCAGGCAAAAAGACCGAGAACCCGCGTGCTCCGGGCTTTATTCCTCGGCCTCCGCCCTAACCTACTCGCCAATAAAACCTATAACAAAAAAACGGCTTGGGGTTGTCAAGCTATAACTTTTATCGAAATTCAACGAAAGGTTAAAAATCATACAGCCAAACGGTGACGCTAGAAACGAACAATTTAAATTAAGGTGAAAGCCAAGTTTCACCCAAATAAAAGGATTACAGGCAACCTAAACCGAATTAAAGTAATATAAATTGACGTAATTCCGATTTTACACCATCGGAACCTGTAATAAAAAGACCAAAGACCAGTTTGGTGATTCTGAGATAAAACAAATTATCCATTCTATAACATTTCAGTTATAGAATGTATAATATTTAAAGAAAAAATGAAATGGAATCAACCATAAAAAAAAATTTTTATACTTTATTTATTTTTGCAGGAAATTAGTTTTATGTCAGCAACACCAGCGTTTAGTTTTCTAAAATTGAAATTTCGGCAAAGGGAATCAGTCATCATACAGCCATGCGTTGAGTGATATTTCTCAGTCGAGAAATATATGTTACAACCCTGCCCACTGCCACTTCAGTCTGGCAATCCTAAGAGCTATGTCGGTGACCTTGGTTCGCTTGCGGATCTCCTCATTTCTGATTCGATCGCGCAAAGAATAGCTGTTTCCATTGTCCTTTGGGTAACAGTGAGCTTTCTTATAAGGCCCACAGTGAGCGGCCACGTTTCAGTTCCGTAAATCGTCACAGGCAACCCTTCGTCTTTAGACACTGCGGTAATTGGGACGAAAACATGTGGCGTAGCTTTCCGAACGCTGCACAACCGAGTTGGATTCGTCGACCTCCTTCTCGAAATTGGACCTATCTAGCTGGACTATTTGTTCTAGTCGTCAACAACTTCAAGTGGAGTGCCTCCAACTGTCACTGGAGTAGGCACGACATGGACATTCGACATAATTTTCGTCTTGCCCATGTTCATTTTAAGACCTACTTGTTGAGAGGCACTACAAAGGTCATCGAGCATTTTTCCCAAGTCTTCCAGGGTTTCCCAGCCATGACTACAATATCGTCAGCAAATTTGAGATGAGTTAGGTACTCGCCGTTAATATTCATGCCAAGTCCGTCCCAGTCCAGAAACCTAAAGATATCCTCCAGTGCAGCGGTGAACAACTTCGGTGATATTACATCATCTTGTCTAACACCTCACTGCAGCTGAATAGGTTCTGTGGCCTTATTTTGGAAACGAACTAACATAGTGGCGTTCTCGTACAAACACTTCAGTTCTTGGGTATATCACGCTTGGACTGGTGCACCAACCAAGTTTCGTTCCAATCAAAGGCTTTCTTATAGTCTACAAGCGCCAAGCATAATGGCCGGTTATACTGTTCGGTCTTCTGTATAACCTGCCGCAGCGTATGTATGTGGTCTATGAAACTAAATCCTTTTCGGAACCCGGTTTGTTTGGGAGGCTGGAAGTCATGAAACCTGCGTACGAGACGAATCGTAATGACTCTCGAAAACAGCTTAAACACATGGGTCAGCAGCGATATTGGTCTGAAGTTCTTCAAGAGAGCCTTATCACCTTTCTTGAAGAACAATATCACTATACTTCTGTGCCATGCCTCTGGCGTATTTCCCTCGAGCGTGACGGAATTGAACAGCTACTAAAGGGTCTTAAGCACAGGTTTGCCACCAGCTTTCAGAAGCTCAGCCGTAATTCCATCATCACCCGGCGCCTTGTTGTTCTTAAGTTGTTTGAGAGCTATACTAATCTCGCACAGGCTGATGTCCGGGATATCTTCGGTGTAGTGTCGGGTTAACTGGTTAACTTGGCTCTGGAGTCTTTTGCCATACTGGTAACAGGTGTATGACTGTCCGTAGAATCTTTCGACTTCCCTCAAAACCTCGGAATTAGTCGAAACAACTCTGCCGTCATCCATCTTCAATCTTATCAACTGGCTCTGTCCAATCGACATATCTCTCGCAAAGACTTTAGAGTTCGACTCGGTCGCCACCTCAATATTGGTAGTATTGAAGCAGCGTATCTCGCGAGTCAGAGACTTGGAGATCTGTCGATTAAGTCGCGTAAATTGAGAGACATCATCAGGGGACTGCAGAGGCATTCCGCGTCTTTCTTCCATGAGTTTGAGGGTATCGTCAGAGATTTTGTTTTCTTTTTGTTCGGCAGGCTTTATTACACTTTGACCCAACCGTATAAATAGTTTCCACGAACATGTTATATGACAGTAGATGTAAATCTACCTAGAAGCTGCTGCCCATATTTCGGATTTGTCCCTTAGTCGCCTCTTACGACACCCACGGGAAAAGATGGGGTGGTGCTATTCTTTAAGGTGGCGACACCACACACCACCACTAATATAGTTGAATTGGTCGATGGCTGGGTGCTGCGTCATATTCGTGAATGGATGCTGCCTTGGTGGACTGACTTACTCTTGCTGTAGTTTCAGGCAGTTTTCCTAAGTATTAAATACCCATATAATTTTCTGGACGGCTCATGCTTTCTTCAATATAGAATGACAACTCTCTCCCACAGTGGCATGTGCCGGTGCCCCGTGTCTCGCCGATTAAGCACCCGTACGCGCTCATCGGTTTACATTCGTCGCGCCCTACCTGGATGAGCTTGTTTAACTTTCCTTTTGCTTTTGAAAAGAGATTAAAAATGTCAACCTAATTCAATCAATACTTACCTATTTCATTCGTTGTCGTGCACGGTACGGATCTGTCTGGCTCTGTCGAGCGAGGCCCGGCTCTGCCTGGCATTGTCGGGCACCACAGACTACACAACTTATGTGAAGTCAGTGTCGGGCACGAACTGGCTATGCCGTCCGTCACCGTTTAGGGATAGTTTACCGGCAGGATAGGGGTAGTCTACGGGTTGAATTGGACGGTGGCTGGGCCCTGGGTTATACTCGTGAACGAGTGCTGCCTTGGTGGACTGGCTTTACTCTTGCTGTAGTTTTAGGTGATTTTTCTTAAGTTTAATATAGGTTCGTATACATTATGACGAGTGCGGTCCGGCTCTGCTTGACATTGTCGGGCACTGACCGGCTCTGTCTGGTATCGTCGGACACGGTCCGGCCGTTGTCGGCATGGGGTGGGTGTGCTCCGGCTCTGGGGCGGCCGATAAGTCACTGTGTGTTTTCTTCCTACTTTCCTATCACTATTCCATTTGACGACTGAAAGAGATATTTACGCCCAATTTCTGAAACGCTTGTCAATGTTAATCATCGATTAAAACATTTTCTGTCTCTGTCTACATCTCACCACAGATTAAGGATGGCGAATATTAATTGATGATTATAATAGATTAACTTAGGAGAATATGGCTGTTAATGTCCTAATCAATCTATCAATATTGAATTGATTTAATTTTCATTATCTACTTATATTACTTTAATACTCGTAGTTAGTATCCAGCCAATTAATAGCTATCTTATCACCGAATTCGTGGATAACGATATTGATTTAAAATCTGCATATGGGCAGGCTAAAATCGTTTCGTTAACTTGTGTGGTGGAAGCAAATTTATAGTAAAATACTAAATATTAAGATATAAGTTGATACATTATGGCAAGTTTACGTTTGTTTATGTGCGTTTTTCTTATAACCGTCATAAATGTTTACGGAAGCGGTAAGTTTAAAATCATTCTTAAAAACAATATCTACAGAATTAAAGGTTATAACCTAATAGTAATCGTCCATGTTTATCACCTGCAAATTTATGAACTTTAAATCTTTCGGGGCTGTGTGAATTTGTCCAAGCATATTTATTCATTATTAAATCTAAAATATTGAAAAAGCGTCCCGGAGATATCCCAGTGCCGCCATGTGCCAATGTATCTTTTCTGAGTTTATAGTTTGGCGATGTACATCATAGTTTGGCAAGAAAGTCGTAAAAATAATGTTTTGGGAACTAATGCTCTCGCCTAAATTGGCCTCACTAATTTACTGTCAAACTCAAATATTCTATAGGGTGAAGTGTCGAACAGTGACCCACAAAAAAGTTAAACAATCATAACTCATAAGTTTTTCAATATCATGAAATGCTTTTTAGTCCAATCATTTCGTGATATGACTAATAATAATACGTAATATAATTTATAGAAAAAGAGTTAAAGAACAAATGGTAACGCAGATTTTTTAAAAGACGGGATATGACTCATTGTGTCCACCTCTTGAGACACATTGAACCAGGGTTTTGGTCTACAGCGAACCGGAGAATACACAGTCAGCCTGACGAATGAGATCACTATTATTAATGTGTCCTCTTTGTACTTATTAGCATAGTAGAGAAGTTCGATAATAATACGTTCTTTATAAATGTGGAAGCAATTACTTTTATTCACCAAAATAGCTGTGAAGACTATAAATCAACATACATCAACAACAACATAACTTAACCTATTTTCTAATTTCGGTCATTGATGGTATCTTATATTTATTTATTTATTTATAACACTTTATTGTACATTAAACGAGATCGTAAAAATACAGTTTAAAATAATAAAGGTACAAGGGCGGCCGTATCGCTGAGAGCGATCTCTTCCAGGCAACCATTTACACATAAACTGATCAAAAAATATTAACATTTTAGGCAATGTACAAAATACAATACTAACATAAACAATAGCAACTACTAATATATCCAATAACATAAACAATACATAACAAATAACTTAATAATACAATAAATAACAATCTATTCCATATCTAGACTGAGACGAAGGACCTCATTTTTGTAAGTCTAGGATGTTGGAATACACCAGGTGTATCAGAACATCTCACCTCACGGAGCAGAGCAATCCGATGCAGAGCTTTTAAAGTTGTATAAAAATAAAGAATCAACTAGCAACACTAGAGTTCTTGAGATCTTTTTTACACATCTACTAACAGTGGTGGTTTGGTAAAGTTCCCTACTTCTATATAAAAAATAGTAAGGGAAAGGATAGGAATTCGATCCACAGCTGGAGCCTTGCACTGGATCTTAGTGGATTGAGGGGGGTTGGGTACGGGTAGGGCACGGTTAGAGCACGGATAGGGTTAGGATAGGGTACGTGTAGGAGTGGGGTAGAGGTAGAGTTCATGAAATTGAAACCACGCAAACCAAGACGCGCCCGGTTGCCACTTCATGTACCTATTCAGGTGAACCAACCGTTAGAAAATAAATATCGCCGTTAGTAACGCTTAAAATGAGGAAGTGAATTGGGCGATGCTCAGTCCCAAGGTATCGCCTAAAATGACAATTGCGTTCTGTTTCCCACAGACTTAACATAACATAATATATTATTTTGAAATGTCACTTTGTCAACAACAGCGACATTACTACAGTTTACCAACATTACAATGCAAAACCATAGATAAATCTCGCCTTGAGGTAGAGATTTAGTGAAATATACTAATTGGACAAGGCTATTTCTAAAGTAAGAGTTTTACAGTTAGGTAATGCTTAATTCTAGTTTAGTGAAAACGGCTGTTAGCGATTTTGGTTTTAACTTATGATTTCTGTTGCTCAATGCTTTTCTTGTTAGGAATGTCTTAAATCGACTTTGGCGTCGACTAAAGTTTTGTGCAATGGAGTATCGATCACACAAACGTCGAATATGGATGAATTTGAATGATTAGACCAAAGCATCCATTTAGCCCGGACTTACCTTTTAAGGTATAATTGATTTTGGTAACTGGAAAACCTGATGTAGAACCATAATAGACAAGCTAAACTATAATAAATATGGAAATGGATTTTGATGGGATTTTCACAGTTTGGTAGTTTGGGGTCCAACTTAACATCTAGGTCGTGTTCCATCTAAATCGGTTGCGTAGAACCAGAGATACAGCTTGACCTCTCCGTAGTACTAGCTTTAAAAAAAAAAAAATAATAATTCATATATTAGGGAGACAATTTAAAATTGTCCTTCGGGTAAAAGATAAATAAATAAATAAGCTCAGAGAAATTCATATAGCGCTATCTAGCCCCAAAGTAAGCAAAGCTTGCGTTATGGGTGTTAGATAACTGATAAACTAAGAATATACTTTTTTTTAACATTAGGTCCTTACCTATGAAATTGACGTTTTGTATGGCGAACATGACTGCAACTGTAATTTTCATACTAGTAATTTTTTAAATTTCTTGGCAATTGCAAAGCCGATTACGAAATTTTGAAGTTATAATTAAACAACATTGAGCTAACTGGTGCATAACATTTAACCGTGATAACTACAATCTTCATAAAATTACACCTGGTTAAAATGGCAAAATTGACGACACCTGAAAAGGGGTATTTTCCAATCCTTATAAAAACTTAAGAAAATATTATTTATTTCATTTTTGACAATTATCGGCATCCAAATATACTCTAGTAACTTTCGAAATCAAGTATTTTGATATATTACAATTTAAAATATTTTATCAAATATATACCTGCGAATAAAACGAATTTAATAGGTAAGGACCCAATATTTGCCTACTTATTAGACATATTACACCCAGACCTATAACAGAAGTTAAAATTCATCATTGCAATTTTTGCATGGCGGGGAATAGAACCCGCGACTTGTGCGTGGCAGATCGGCCATCGGATGTTAACCATCGGAACCACAGAGGTCGTCAAAATTCGAGGGCAAAAGCTAGTAAATAATAAATGAAAAATAAACATGCAATAACCTAAAGTATCCTTTCTTTTCAACAGCCGAAGCTCGAAAATGTTACGTGTGTAGTAATTGCAATGACGTAACCGCACTTGAACCAGAAATATGCCCACCTAGATCTACCCCTGAAATCAGTGAAGAGTCTAGAGAAAATACCACCGAAGAGGATACTGCTGAAGTCCCTGATACTGAAGAAAATATCACCGAAGAGGATACTGCTGAAGTCCCTGATACTGAAGAAAATACCACCGAAGAGGATACTGCTGAAGTCCCTGATACTGAAGAAAATATTACCGAAGAGGATACTGCTGAAGTCCCTGATACTGAAGAAAATATCACCGAAGAGGATACTGCTGAAGTCCCTGATACTGAAGAAAATATTACCGAAGAGGATACTGGTGAAATCCCTGATACTGAAGAAAATACCACCGAAGAGGATACTACTGAAGTCCCTGATACTGAAGAAAATATCACCGAAGAGGATACTACTGAAGTCCCTGATACTGAAGAAAATATCACCGAAGAGGATACTGCTGTAGTCCCTGATACTGAAGAAAATATCACCGAAGAGAATACTGGTGTAGTCCCTGGAGCTGGAGTGAATCCCGCAGAGGAATCTGGAAACACAAATTCGGTATGCAAAAAGGTGAGACAACATTTAAAATCATGCACCGCCATTTATCCTTCGGAACAGCAAAATCGTAGCACTATTCTAGAACAATATAATCTGTCAGGATGTAGCCGGCCACGTGGAGTATATATAGGGTTCCGTAGTAGCCAGTCATATTTTGCATGCTTAGATAGGGGTTCTTGATGCTATGCCAGTAAGGGGCCGTTCAAGTATTACGTAAGCACTATGGGGGTCTTTGCTTTGCTTATTTTGGATGACATGGGGGGTAGGGTAGTCCAGATGATGATATCGTCACCGGTAGTTATTTACTTTATTTACGTAGACATTCTAAAATCGGATGAAAGTGAGCAGACTCACAACACTGAGCAGCAAACATCCAATGTCATCGAAAACTTAGAATCATGGATTCGGGTTTCGTGGACTGAAGACTGTTAATTTGAATTTAATGTGTACCAAAAATTTAAAATAAGTTTGTTATGTATGTATGATTATAATATTTTGTACCTTACTCTATGTTGAATACCGTATCTTTAAAATCTAATCTCTATACTAAATCCATTTTCTTATAAAAAAACAATACATTAATTGAAAAATGTTTACGTCAGCATGGTGGGAGGGGGTAAGAGCTTTGCTTACTTTTGCTGACAAGGGGGATGGGGGGGGGGGGGGGGGAAATAATTGTAATAAATCTGCTTACGTAATACTTGAACGGCCCCTAATATTAAATTAGGAATACACTTCGACATTTACTGATGAAATAAATAAATACGTGAGAAGATGTTTGAATGTGGAAGAGGCGAAGGAGGTGTGCCAAGATCGTCGCTTGTGACACTCGATAGTCTCTGCCTACCCGGTGGGGTACTGTGTGACTGTGTATGTATTTAAAACTAAATTATTACGAAATGGATCGCTAAATCCAAAAATGATATTTATAACATGGAGAAAGCCTATCCATTGACACTCTACAACACAACTCAATATATAGAAGTGAAAAAAAATCAACTCCGCTCTATGTGTATGCTTTATATGCTTTATACTCTTTATGAATGAATGCACATTTTTTGTCTGTATTTACTGCTAGGTATGTAAATGTACTTGTATTTACTTTGGGCAATAATGAATCTGAATCTATATATTTAGGTAAATAAAAAAAAATTGAGGATTTAACATTACAAATTTGAATTATACCAAAATTTTGCTCTTTGATTAGTTCCTTATTGTACCACGGAACCCTAAAACACGGATAATATAAACTAGACAAAAAATATCTGTTAATTTCAGGATGATTTAAGTTACCATGGTTCCCCTCACGTGTTGCTAAGGAAATTGCAACAATCGAGAAACTACGCTGACGACGATGATGCCAGATGCATTGTCACCATTTTTCAAAGTAAGTTCAACTTGACTTAGAATACGACTGCAAATATCGCATCGCAGAGATATTTATTTATTTATATTGATATTTAATGTAGAAACTTAAATATTTTTCACTAAAGCACAGAATTTTTAAATTAATCTAAACGAAACTAATGAAAGAGTTTCTGCTAAAGGTCATTAATACCTAGTGACAGAAAGAAGACAGGGCAAAAGTGGTCTATGAACCAGCAGCTTTCTGGTGATAACCTATGGGTTAGGCTGCCTCAGCTGCATATTTGTTCAAGATGGCATCAAAATCGGTGCCGGCAGTTTCGAGAAAAAAGCATTTATTTGTCACATTTGTATGACAAGTGCCGTATTCTTTGAACCAGCAGCGACATGATTACGGAGTACAGGTTGAGGACCTTAAGCTATGTTCTTATGCCACATGACATCAAAATCGGTCCCGGCAGTTTCGAGAAAAATGGATATCATTCGCACATTTGTATGACAAGTGACGTATTCTTTGAACCAGCAGCGACATGGTTACGAAGTATAGATAGTGCACCATCAACTATGTTCTTATGCCGCACAACACCAAAATCGGTCCAGGGAGTTACTAAAAAAAGGATTTATTTTTCACATGTTTGTATGGCAATTTCCGTATTCTTTGAACCAGCAGCGACATGGTTACAGAGTACAGGTAGAGTACCTTTAACTATGTTCTTATGCCAAAATGGTGTTTTGATGTCGTGCGGCATAAGAACAGAGCTCAATGTGCCCAACCTATACTCCGTAACATTTTGCTGCTGGTTCAAAGAATACAGCAGATGTTATACAACTGTGCGAAAGACATGTATTTTTCTCAAAACTGCCGGGACCGATTTTGTTACTGTGCGGCATAAAAACATAGCTGAAGGTGCTTAACCTATACTCTGTAACCATGATGCTGCTGGTTCAAAGAATACGGCACTTGTCATACAACTGTGCGAAAGACATGCATTTTTCTCAAAACTGCCAGGATCGATTTTGATGTCTTGCAGCATAAAAACATAGCTTAAGATCCTCAACCTATACTCCGTAACCATGTCGCTGCTGGTTCAAAGAATACGGAAATTGCCATACAAACATATGATAAATAAATTCTTTTTTCTCTAAACTGCCGGTTCCGATTTTGAGGTCGTGCGGCATAAGAATAAAGCTGAAGTTCCTCAACCTATACTCCAGAACCATGTCGCTGCTGGTTCAAGGAATACGGCAATTGTCATAGAAATGTGACAAATGAATGCTTTTTTCTCGAAACTGCCGGGTCCGATTTTGATACCATGCAGTTTAAGAATAAAGTTAAAGGTGTACAACCCATATACTGTAACGATAACTCCATCGGGTCATATTAAAGGGCACTTCCCATACAAAATGTGCCAAGTACATTTTTTTTTAAGAATTGCAGGTCAGTTTTTGATGCCCTTCTCTACAAGGATGTATTTGAGGGTGCTTAATGCAAATACTATGCCGATGTTGTTATTTGGCCATAGTCCACTTCCCCTACATACTTACCCAGTCTCCTTTAATTACACCTACGTAACATATTAATTGTTAGGGATCCTATTGCAGAATAAAAAGAATATTTCATAATCATCATTTATAATTCACGCGCTAGCGATTGTAGGCTAATTACGTAACTCTGTTGCCAACAATTCTCTGATTTCAATTATTGAAATGGTTACTTTTGCTATTCTTTATCATAGATTTCATGGGTTCAGTTAACAAAGTTCCAATTAAATAAACTGAAACTATTAAATCAAACATACGTAATCGCAAAAGTAACTATTTCAATCATTGAAATCAGATAATTGTTAGCAACAGAGTTACGTATTTAGCCTACTGATATTTAATATCAATAGGCTGGAGAAAATGCTTACCATCAGGCAGACCGTACGCTTGTTTGCCACCTCAGCAGTATAAAAAAATACTTTCATGTATTTCAGACCCTGTGACGGGACAGAGTCAAACAGAGCGAGGCTGTGTTCACGTAAGCGTCGATGAAGTATTTGATGCCGAAGCCAGATGCAGAGAACTGATTGGAAGCGAAGATACGCCGTTCCCGGGTAGTTTAGAAAGATGTCTTATTTGCAGCAGAGATGGTTGCAACACTGCGGAGAAAGTTACTGGTGCAGTACTCCTACTTGCGATAACCCTAGTTGTTTATCAGTTACTTTAAGTGTCTCTAAATAAGTTTCATCGTTTCATCTTAAGGTAAATATCACAACTATAAGTGAATCATTTTTAACTGAGTACAGGTATCGGCCGTAAATAATGCACATCGGCTAGTTCGGGTACGTAGAGCGTCGTCTCTGTCGCACGCGTGTGAGTAAATACGAAGCCCAAACTAACCGATGGCATTATTTATGGCCGATACCTGTAGCTTCTACCAAAAGACCTACATAGTAAAGTGTTACACACAAATTCGATTCAGCGCAAATCGATCATTGATAGTGTTTCCTGTACATAGAAACTGAAGAAACAGCTTTACAACAAACTGCCTTCTCGATTAAAGTTTGAAATACTTAATGGACAATTAATCTGAAACAGAAATCTTAAAGGTACAGTGATGATACTGTAGGGTGAAGTGTCGAACAGTGACCCACAAAAAAGTTTAACAATCATATCTCATAAGATTTTCAATATAATGAAATGTTTTTGGCCCAGTCATTGCGTAATATATCTGACTCTCACTTTGTACTCGTATATAAGTATATGGAAAAAGAGTTAGAGAAAAAATGGAAATGGAGATTATTTGAAAGATGGGAAATGACTAATTGTGCCCACCTCTTGGGACACATTGAACCAGGGGGTTGGTCTACAGTGAACCGTGGAGTACACAGTGAGCCCGACGAATGAGATCACTATTATTAATGTATCCTCTTTGTAGTTATTAGCATAATAAAGAAGTAAGACAGCAATACATTATTTTAATCATCATCATCTTGGCGTTATGTCCCGGTTGCGCCCCCGCGCAACACGCGAGGGCCCAGTGTCCGCATTCCTGCTATTCTTGACCTACCTCGCTCGGTCTTCGGCATCCCTAGTGGTGAGCTTATTGGCACGCATATCGTTCTTGACTACGTCAAGCCATCGCTTCTTGGGCCGGCCTCTCCTTCCCGGGCCCGGCGGGGGCAGCATGGCCAGACACTTGTTTCCCACATAATTTGCTGGTCTGCGCAAGACGTGGCCATACCATCGAAGGCGGCATTCTTGCAGCTAATCTGCGATGTCACGGACGCCAAGGCTACCCCGAATGTGGGCGCTTCGAACCCGATCCTTCCGTTAAACTCTACACAACCACCGCAGCATCTTCATTTCCGTGACGCGCAGCTCCTGTTTGTGTCGCTCTAATAGGGGCCAAGTATCGCTACCGTAAAGGAGAGCAGCTATAATGATGGTCTTATAGACCTGTCCCTTCAACTTTATTGGCATTTTGGGGTCACAAATGACACCTGTTACCTCCCGCCAGTTGGCCCAAGCAGCGGATATTCGGGCCTTGACGTCGCCATCGATTTTCCCGGTTGAGCTAAGCACAGATCCCAAGTATCTGACCTGATCCGTGCACTTAACTTCCTCATCGCCTATGCGCTAAATTTTTCTTTAGACCGCCGTTGTCAAGGGCCTCCTTCCACTTTTTTACACGTTGGATTAGTCGCCCCTTGTCAGAGTCTGTCAGCGCGATATCGTCAGCACACATGAGCAGCCATGGAGGTACCTCATGATAATCTCGGATGCTGTCTGACAACACGTCTAATATCACGTTGAACAGAAGTGGGTTGAGCACAGAGCCCTGGTGTACCCCAACGGTAATCGGGAAAGGCTTGGTGTCACCAACGGCAGTCCTTACTATGGAATCGGAATCGTGGTACATGTCTCGGATAATGTCAATATAGGCCCCAAGTATGGACCATGTCCACCATATGATCTCCCGAGGGATACAGTCAAAAGCCTTCTGTATGTCCAGAAACAGGAAATGCAGGGGTGTGTTCTTTGATCTGTATCCCTCCATGAAAGTTCTTAGGGCAAATACGGGGTCCATGGTCTCACAGCTCGGCCAAAACCCATACTTACACTCCGAGATTGTACACTCCCGTCGGATCCGAGAGTCCACAATGCGTTCGAAGAGCTTCATGGTGTGAGACTTCACCTTTATACCGCGGTAGTTGGTGCACTCCCGCACCGAGCCCTTGCCCTTATAGACTGGAGTAATAATACTCAGTCAAATCCGTATTTATTTATTTAATTTACCTAATCTGTAGCATTACGCTCACCTTTCTTTTTATTTATTTTACACACGTATATATTATAATAATTACTATACATTTGTTATTATTCCACTATTATTGTTTTAATATAAAACTTGCTAGTTGTGTGCTTCGTGCAGGTCTCCACACCGTTAAGGCCCGGCTAAAAACCAGCGCTGCATCATTCTGCTGCAGCTAATGCTGAGTCCGGGCCCTTTTTGACATCGTATTACTCCATATTCGAATCGCTTTTATTGAATAGGTTTTAAATATATATACTTATGTTAAATTTAGATATACAAATGTAACTTGCTCCATGAGTTTTGTATTATGAGTATTGTGATGTCAAAATAAATAATGTCTATGTCTATGTCAAAATCAACAATACATTATTTATACATATATGTGTAAGCAATTAGTTTTATTTACTAAAAGAACTGTGAATACTATAAATCAACATAAATCCATAACAACATAAGTTAACCTATTTTCTAATTTCAGTATAGAGTTCTTGAGATCTATTTTAGGCATTTATCGACAGTGGTGGTTTGGTAGGGTTCTATATAAAATCGATGTACAAAAGGGTAGGGGAAGTGGTAGGAATTCGACCCACTGGTGAAGCCTGCCAGTGGATCTTAGTGGATTGAGGGGGATTGGGTACGGGTAGAGTACGGTTATGGCACGGATAAGGGTAGGGTAGGGTACCTGTATGAGTAGAGTACAGATATAGAGTACATTAGCGCTGGGTAGCCAATTCATGTATCTATTCACGACTAGCGGCCCGCCCCGGCTTCGCACGGGTACCATTACGGGTACACGGGTTACACACGACCGCTGCGTAAGGAGCCGACCGCGCGAGTGAGCCGCGCGGCACTTTATTTCTTGACATTTACTCCCCTCCCGTACCCCGTGCTGCCTAGATAGCCGAGCGGACTGAGCGGCGAACACGCGACTTTTGTCTAATATTCACATTTTTAAACTCGTGATATCTTTCGAATGGAATGTCCAATTTAAATGATTTAAAAACTATTTTATAGGTAGTTAAATGGTCTTGACCATAAAATAATTTATTTGGATAAGGATTAATATAAACACATAAATAGCATGGTTTGAATTTGGTTAGCATTTTCATTAATGTTTAAAATGAAAAAAGTTGTTGTAGTGACATAACTACAATAGTTGGACATATGCTACCGCGGAGTTTTTTGTAGACATTATGATGTTCTTCAATATTGTTGTACATTATTTTGTTCTATCGCTAATAGTTTCGGCAGCGCATTCGACGAAAGACATTTTAAGACTCATTTTTCTACACCTTCGGTTACATTGTTCAAATTTTACCAAGGATCCCTAATTTTTTTCAAAATGAAATGTAGCCTATGTCAAATTGGAAGAATGTAGCATTCTATTGGTGAAAGAATTTTTTAAATGGGCCCAGTACTTTTTGAGCCTATTCATTACAAACATACAAAAATAGGTACAAATCTTTCCTCTTTATAATATTAATATAGTGTAGATGACTGACGGCAGTAGCCTGATACTGCCTACCCGCATTTTTTGTTCGAGTCACTCTAAAAAAAGTAACTGGTGATGATTTATATGGATATTTAAGGTAGAATAATAAAGATAATCAGAATCTTGAGGTTGAAGTCAGTGGACCACTGGCTCACTGTTCGTGCCGGTGTAGTGCGTCGCTATGTACCACTCTCTGATTTTAGGTTAAGCAAAAAATTAATCATGATAGTAGGAGTTATGAATGTACCACTAAACAGTGCAAAGATATTCAGGACAGAAATAGAAAAAAAATTACTTTTGTAAGATGTAGTATTAAGTTAAAAACCATAATTACTACTTAGGTCTTTCCGTATTTTCTCGCCGAAAATCAAGAACAGCGACGCGGGCGTTTATTGCACGATCTGACAACATTGCGTTTTGGAGATACTAATGGTGGCTAACTGTGTATTACTGGTTCACTGCTCGACATCTCACCCTACCTTTAAAATTTCTGTTTAAGATTAAATGTAGAAACAATAGCATAGGTATAGAAATAGCCAAAACTACATCCAGTTTTAGCTATTGCTATACCTGCAATGAATTAAAAACAAATTAGTAGGCCTTGCGGGATTTACTCTTTTTTCACTATGAAATGAAGCAATACAAATGAAATGCCAGCACCCAGTCACATCTATTTTTATAAAACGAAAGTTTTTTTTTCTTTTTTTTTTCATACAGTAGGCAAACGGGCCACCTGCTGGAAGGTGGTCACCACTGCCTGCAGACATTCGAAACACCAAGAGTATCGCCAATGCGTTACCCACCTCTATAACACGTTGCTCTGGCAGCAAAAAGACAAATGCCCCTTCACTGCCAAAGCCACGGTTCCCCAAATCCCCACCCCATGGAGCACTGGAAACCTGACTCACCGGCAGAAACACAACACTATCTAAAAGAGTATTGTTTAGCTGCGGTATTCTGTAAGACTTCCCCAGACGGCGGTTCCAATTCGTACGGGATACCCCGCTATGCCCTACCTCTCTTATATTATACATGACACAATTTTGGTAGTACCTATGACAAAGTTGACTTATTTTGATAATGAGTAGAGAAGAGCCGGATACTGTAGGCCTAGCAAAAGTTGCTCTCGCGCGCGACAACCGAGAAAAAGCGCAACATAGGTATTGCTATCTCTTTCGTCTTAGTATTGAGAGAAAGAGACAAAAGCTCTCTCGGGGCGCGAGCTTTGTCGCGGACACACTTGTGCTATGGCCACAGGCATAAAGCAGTTGTTCTAACAACTACTTGCCTGCTTAATGATAATAATAAAAGTTGAGCGAAGAAGTTTATTTTTCCAAACTTTATTGGCACTATTACTTAACGTTTTAGATTTTTTTAGGTAAGAATATAAGCCCTTAATATTTTTTTTTATTATACATATTGGAAGGTACTCAAAAACTGAGCTAAGGTGTACATTTATACCAAATTAATAAAAGTGCGATTATCTCGAAAACTACAGATTGGTCAGTCGTGCTCGTTAGTTGGTCAGCGCTCCAAGGAATACGTTGACACTCTGGATACATATTCATCATATCTGCCGGAAGACGCCCACTGCTAGACATATGCCTCCCCCAGAGGCCGGTCTTATGCCTACCTATGTAGGTATACTTATTTATCTAAGCGAATTATTTATTTATATTTTTAACCTGTGATATGTTTAATAAAAATTTTCAATAAATTTAGGGTTTTCATTTGTTAGCTACAACACCTACTACTACCTAAACAGGCAATCGAATTTGGTCGGTTTCATATCCTAACCTAACCTTGTAATACTTTATAATGCCTGAAATAAACAGATTATTATTATTTGTATAAATTGCAAGGATGGACCTGTTGTTATTATACAAGTAAACTGATAATATTCCAATTGAGTAACAGTGTTACACAAAGCGGAGTGACACAACAGGAACAAAGGGACTTAAATAGCGATAGAATAGAGTACACTAGAATAATCTTTATTATAAAAACACTGACAATAATAAATAACGTAGCGCTACCCAATTCAAAATAATATAATAATAAAAACACTGGTAGGAAACAATTCTAAAAGTATCAATGATACACTCATTAAGTAAGATGTAAGTCGTATTTTTTATAATTACAATATTCAGCAAATTTTGAATGAATTTGAGAAATTTGATTGAAATTGTGTTCTATATTTTTTATACTTCGCAAGGTAAACTGATAAATATTTTGATACCAGTTACTTTTACAGAATACATTATTACTAGTTTAAAGTATCATCATCACAGCCCGTAACAGTCCACTGCAGGACTTATGGCCTATTCCACGAAAGGGGAGGTTATTGCCATAATCTCCACGCTTGGCAGGCGGTTTGGAGACCGCAGTGTTTAAATATAACAATGGAACATGCTACTGCCCATTTTCCAGACTACGGAGACTATTAATCTTTTGCCTCGAAAACATTAGTCGCCTTGTACGACACCCATGAGTGTAAGGGGTTGCTGCTATTCTACTCTGCCGGACACCAGACGGCCACTTAAGGCCACTTAAGGCCGTTTAAGGTATACTTTTGTTATAATTGTAATTCGGTGTGTGTAATCTACTGGTATTCCTAAAAAATGTGTCGTGGTTAGCTTTCACAAACATACTTTTTTCAAGTTCCTAAATATATAATTTACAGTTACAGGTTAGTGTCTTATTTTCTTTAAACTTACTCTGTAACGTTACCGTTTGTTTCATTTTAAATATATTTCGCACACTTTTCTTTTGCGCTATAAATACTGATCGGAATTTTGCAGAAAATAGGTTTCAGTGAAATTTATTTAATAATAAGAAACTCTCAGATCTACATTGTACTAACTTAACCTAATTTTAACCTACTACAATCAAAAATATATACAATATATCAAACATAAAAAACATTATTATAATATGTAAAAAAAACTTCAAATCGCTGCCAAATGTGAATGTGCTAAGAGGCCGAGGTACGCTCCAGCCCGTGGATCGCCAGTCGTCTCGATTAGGCGGGCAGATATGTCTCTGAAGATTTTTGGGCACTCGGCCTCCAGGTCTCAACCCCAAAAGGCGCAAATAAGTATTCCTGGCCAAGGGATCCATATTTGCGCCGCTTAAGGTTCTCTGCCGCTGGAGCTACCGCGTCGGCACAGGCCGAGGTAGCCCTAACTAGGAATGGAGCCAGGGTATCCACGCAGGTCGCATCCCACACTTAAGACCTGCCCTGCGACCAAGCCACGAGCGTCATGCCGTCGGGCCTTTTACCATCGTCCCGGGCCAGCCCTTTGGATTCCAAAACAACTGGCACGTTGACAAGGGCTCGGCGGATGATGTCGTTGATATTTGCGTGACGCGTCAGACGACCGGCGCTTCGTTGGCACGACAGTCCGTGGCACAATGGCAGCAATGTGGTTCATTTGTTGTTACCCCTAAATTTATAGTTTAAGTGTGGGGTTCGGTTATGTGTGTGTTTTAAGATGGTATTGCCTGCAGCCAATATCCTGCCTCCTTCTCTGAAGCGGCGAGTAGACGAGCTTGATCGCATCATTGGTCGAGCTTTCTAAAAGTGTCGATAAAGCGCGTTTACAGATAGGCTCGTCTCAATGCTTTTGGGAGTTGGGGTTGGCAGGAAAATAGTAGTTAGGGCAGGCAATGGATCAGGCAATCCTCGCCTCCCACAAACACGACACCACGACGCCGCCAAAGGACGGAGTAATAATTTTTATTTTCAACGTGTGCGTGCCTTGCACGGAGGATAAGAAGGTAGTGATACACTGGAAATTTTGCGGATACCCAAAGCTCCGAACCGGAAGGGTATGTAGGCCTGGGTCCAGAAACGATAATCAAAACAGCAATTGAGGACGGAGGATAAGGCATTTTGGATGGTTTCGTCGACGAAATAAGATCGGGGTATTTCCATATGGGACTATAACGGAGCAGCTAGGTGGCTATCAACAAACTGTTTCAATAGCTGACAAAAACGAATTATAGTTATGGCAATATGAGGTGGATTTTTATAGTTCAGTCTTTTTGCTAATAAAGTTAATTAGTAAGTACTTAAGTTTTCCACGTTCCTCTTGAAAAAATGCATTTAGGTATCTCGAAGATAAGCATTTCTCTAAGATTTTTATAACATGCATTGACAAACGAGGAGATAGCCCACCTGTGATGATAAGCGGTAACTGTCGCCTATAACATCTACGACTCATACATTTAGGTTGCAGGCAACAAAAATGCAGAACACGACAATGCAAGCATCGTTGTTTGGCGGCAGAAATAGATACCGGTGAAATAGAGACGGTGATACTCACCCAGACTCAAACTCAAACTATGACTTAAGATTAATCCAGAAATAACAATTTTCTCAGGTCATACTTCAGTACCTACGTTTTCAATATCAAATTCTCAACTCAGAAACTTGTTGTAAATTAGGTAAGTATATAAAAACGTGGCTTAGGAAGGCGAAGTCGATGAAGCTCTGTGAGGCACCACACTGCTTTGTCACAAAATAACCTAACCAAAATCATTAAGTGCAGGAATAATACATTCAAAGTCAGTCCTGCCCTAAGCCAAACAAATTGATCCTAAATAATTCTTGATCCTAAGTAATAGTAATGTGAATATACAAGTACGTTTCATCGAAATATCGAAATAAATAATTGAATTAAAGTACAACTAAATATTAAACGAGTCTAGAACTTAATTTTAATCTACATGTTTGATGACTAAAATTTATTAGCTTCATAGAAATTAAACCTCTCTATACTCGGTCTAATTTAACGTTACGTCGAGTTATAGTACCTAAAATGTCATTATATTAGCTACTCATAGATATCAATTCACTTCCCTACACTATAACTATTGGTCTAAAGGAAATCCACATCGAATCTCTTTGCTTGCGTATTTTTCTTTGCGTTGTTTAAATTTAATCGACTCGTTGAATAAATAAATCGTAGGTAATACATCACTAGCTGTTGTAACATTTAAGTATTTTCGGTTATCAGGAACAGTTTGTAAAATTTATGGATTTGCGAACGTTATAAGAGCAGTCGCTTAGACCTCATAAAATTGGAAATATTTAATTTTTGTTTGTTTGAAATATTGAACTGTGGGAATTTTGAAGATAAGGGATTCAAGCAAGGTGGCCAGGGTAGTAGAAACGGGACTGTCAGTTTCGGGGGCGCGTCGCGTGAACATTGCTTGTATCCATTTCCGTAACTAAGAAACCCCAGTTTTTCCAAATTAATTACAACTCGCGTGTGATTTGTTTAATGAATTAAGTGCTTTATTACTTTGTGTTATTTTCAGCTTTGTGTCGTTTCTTTCGTTGTCTATCTTTTCTTTATCTCTGTAGTGTTAGTGATTCGGTTTGTTTTAGATTTGTCTTGTTTCTAAGTTTCGAAAGCGTAAGTTACATTCTCATTACTTTTATGGTAGTTGAGAGTATTTATGTGGGCTCTTAGAGATTTCAATGTAAGTGTGAAAGGTGATTAAAACACAAATTTTTGAGGAAAAGATTACCAAATTAAATATTATCAGTACTCACTCTCACTGAATAAAAAACTATAAAACTAACCTGGGACACAGTTTCGGATCGAATACACTCTAAGAGAATGAGTCCGGCACGAATCCTGACTTGATCTTCGATGGCCTAGGCGCTCTAACTAAGTCCACGCCTAGGTTTGCCGCTGAATTCTGGTATTTTGACCCATGTTCCGTTTAATACCCTTTGTGCTTTTAAAGCTTTAATGACATTTTCCTACGGACATGAATCTCGAGTTTGGATCGAAACCTGGTCCGAGTCGTTATCGTCCCTCACACTAGGCACACAACTTACACGCGCGAAGTAAATAAAATTTAAAAGAATGACTCCTTTGACTCGTGAGTCGATAGGTAGGACCATAATTATGCCTGACGAGATAATCGGAATATGTGTGACGGTTTGAGCGAAGTAGACAATAGGTCACTGGTCTGGTGGGCATTAGGGTCAGAACTATGTTAGGCGATTTCGCAACCAATGGGTTAGGAGTGGCCACAGAAGAAAGAAGAATCCGCTGCCGTTTCGAGTGCTGTCAAAGCTAAGTCGCATGTTTATTTTATACTTTGTTTGATTGTTTGTGCGGATTTTATAATTTTTTTTAACTATTTCGATTTGCGTGCATTAAATTTTAATCATCTTATTTACGCGAATTTTATGTTTCATTCGTTTCAATTGTGCGGATTTTGATGTTTGATTTTACTTTTATTTACGTGAACTAAATTTTATTCATTTGCGAATATCTTCCGAATTGAATGCGGTTGATTTACAGAGTATTGCTTTAAACTAGCATATCCCTTGTGACGTTTTTGAAAATGTATACACAACGTAATGGATCTAAAAATTTAAATGTTAAATATATAAAAATAAAATTAATCTTACGTGGCCGTATCACAACATATGAAATAAGGTTATTATGTTATGTCTACTCTTATGGGTAGATACTCGTATGTGTGTATTTATACAGAGAGATTAGCGTGACTGAAAAGCTACAGCACATAAGATAAAGAACTCAGAATCAATACGTTGGCGTATCGGCAACCATTTCAGTTAGGTAAACCATAACATGTTATTAAAATTATTGAATAATTATAGTTCTTTATAAATAATTAAAAAATTTTTTTTTAATTATAATTTAATTTTTTATAAAAGAAAATTTTATAATAAAATTAATTTAGTTATAATGATAAAATTAGTATATAATTAAAAAACAATTTTTTTTTTAATAAATTAAATGAAAGGAATATAGCTTAAAGTAATTTTTTAAACGGTTTTATACGGTAGAGAAACGGGCAATTGAGCCACTTGATGAAAACTGATTACCGCTACCTAAGGACATCAGCAACACCATTGTCACAGACATTGTCTCATTGTCTACCTCTAATGAAATCTCTAATATACCTACGTCTTGAAGTATCTTATATATAAGTATGTCGTCGCGTGGATGAAAAGGGTGTATCAGGATAATTGTCATTACGGTGGTGATATCAGTATTAGCTCGTATTCGCCCAGATAAATTAAAGAAATTAAACATTTACTCCACTGTATTTTTTCCCATTCATTTTTGCACATCACTTATAATTTCACTTGAAATCAGAGCGGTATTACAATGTAGGCAGTTGAGGTAATTTACTTTCTAATTTCAAAGTTGATTTTAAAATTACTTTATTTTTAAACGTAAATAACACTTTCTATAAACGAACTTCAAACGTAAACAAACGAAACGTGGAGACAGTTTCAAGACGCGTCACTCCTCGACGACGGTTGCGCCAAGAATGGCCGCCACTCCACCCGAGTCGTGCCATCGAGACTCTGTCAGCACGCCCCACCAGAGGGCGCACTCCCACTTCCGTTTTCTTCGTCATGAGTCCGTACTATTGACCACATTATTCCATACTATTGACCGTGATCCGTCAGCCGTCCTGCTGTACACACGTCCTCGTGTCTTATCTGAAACATGAAAACCATAGCACAGTACCATATTCGCTCGGTCACTTCTGACCACAACTCATTACCAAAGTAAGTCTTATGAATCATGTGATTAGATCTATCACGACTGCATTAACCCACCAATACTTAAGTAACCTCTATTTGTGTACACATAAAACATACGTACATTATCATTTATCATACTAAACTTGTGTACACTGAGAGAGACTTGAGAGAACAACATCATCTCGTACACAAATTATTATTTATAAGTTGCCGTTCCGTTCCGCTCCGTTCCAGGTACAACACCAGCCAGAAATGCTTCTGTAAGGGTGTATGTAGGTCATATCAGCGAGAACCAAGTATGGCGTCGCCATCATCGGTAGTTCCGTCGTCTGTACTTGTATTTTGAGCAACCAAGCCCAGCAGATGGCACGGTTCTCACCCAAAGAGCTGGTGTACTTTGGATACCGTATCAGACGTAGGAATTGTTTTTGAATTGATTTTAAGCGACACTTCACTTCCTCCTCCTCCAGCCCGAGATATCAGTGCGCACGTAGATGCGAATAGAAATGTAGGGCTTTCGCAGTCAGGATGGGAACGATAAGAGTTGGAGAGCCGACAAGAATTCATACATCGAGCCAGTATGAGGGAGCATAGATACTATACTTGATGTGTTATATATAAAGGAAGGATATTGACTGCTGTAATTGGCCCCTCGGAGAGCTCTGCTGGTTTGATCTTCGTGATTTGTTGTCTTTTGATGTCCCGCCGTAATCTGCGTACCCGTGACCTTCAGCTATTCTTCTTATATTTCGTCCTGTCGCAGGCAGCATAGAAAAATAAATTTTTTTAATTATAATTTAATTTTTTATAAAAGAAAATTTTATAATAAAATTAATTTAGTTATAATGATAAAATTAGTATATAATTAAAAAACAATTTTTTTTTTTAATAAATTAAATGAAAGGAATATAGCTTAAAGTAATTTTTTAAACGGTTTTATACGGTAGAGAAACGGGCAATTGAGCCACTTGATGAAAACTGATTACCGCTACCTAAGGACATCAGCAACACCATTGTCACAGACATTGTCTCATTGTCTACCTCTAATGAAATCTCTAATATACCTACGTCTTGAAGTATCTTATATATAAGTATGTCGTCGCGTGGATGAAAAGGGTGTATCAGGATAATTGTCATTACGGTGGTGATATCAGTATTAGCTCGTATTCGCCCAGATAAATTAAAGAAATTAAACATTTACTCCACTGTATTTTTTCCCATTCATTTTTGCACATCACTTATAATTTCACTTGAAATCAGAGCGGTATTACAATGTAGGCAGTTGAGGTAATTTACTTTCTAATTTCAAAGTTGATTTTAAAATTACTTTATTTTTAAACGTAAATAACACTTTCTATAAACGAACTTCAAACGTAAACAAACGAAACGTGGAGACAGTTTCAAGACGCGTCACTCCTCGACGACGGTTGCGCCAAGAATGGCCGCCACTCCACCCGAGTCGTGCCATCGAGACTCTGTCAGCACGCCCCACCAGAGGGCGCACTCCCACTTCCGTTTTCTTCGTCATGAGTCCGTACTATTGACCACATTATTCCATACTATTGACCGTGATCCGTCAGCCGTCCTGCTGTACACACGTCCTCGTGTCTTATCTGAAACATGAAAACCATAGCACAGTACCATATTCGCTCGGTCACTTCTGACCACAACTCATTACCAAAGTAAGTCTTATGAATCATGTGATTAGATCTATCACGACTGCATTAACCCACCAATACTTAAGTAACCTCTATTTGTGTACACATAAAACATACGTACATTATCATTTATCATACTAAACTTGTGTACACTGAGAGAGACTTGAGAGAACAACATCATCTCGTACACAAATTATTATTTATAAGTTGCCGTTCCGTTCCGCTCCGTTCCAGGTACAACACCAGCCAGAAATGCTTCTGTAAGGGTGTATGTAGGTCATATCAGCGAGAACCAAGTATGGCGTCGCCATCATCGGTAGTTCCGTCGTCTGTACTTGTATTTTGAGCAACCAAGCCCAGCAGATGGCACGGTTCTCACCCAAAGAGCTGGTGTACTTTGGATACCGTATCAGACGTAGGAATTGTTTTTGAATTGATTTTAAGCGACACTTCACTTCCTCCTCCTCCAGCCCGAGATATCAGTGCGCACGTAGATGCGAATAGAAATGTAGGGCTTTCGCAGTCAGGATGGGAACGATAAGAGTTGGAGAGCCGACAAGAATTCATACATCGAGCCAGTATGAGGGAGCATAGATACTATACTTGATGTGTTATATATAAAGGAAGGATATTGACTGCTGTAATTGGCCCCTCGGAGAGCTCTGCTGGTTTGATCTTCGTGATTTGTTGTCTTTTGATGTCCCGCCGTAATCTGCGTACCCGTGACCTTCAGCTATTCTTCTTATATTTCGTCCTGTCGCAGGCAGCATAGAAAAATAAATAAGTAGTTAGAAAAGCTAAGTAGGCGGTGCAGTCGCGCCACAACTATGCGCAAATGGGCTAATTTCCTTCGAAAGGCGCGAACGCGCCGTCAGTCTCTTGCAGAATTCAACGGAAAGCGCATCAAAAAAAGCTGTGTCTAAAATGTTAAAAATATGCCATCTTGCGCAATAGTTAATTGCATGCAAGAAGCTAACAAACTTCTAAAACAAAAGGAGTGATTTCATTTCACCGTTAAGTCTAAAAACCTTATATTTAACAATATTTTACGAAAAATATTCACCCGCGTTCAAGGACAATCCGAAAACAATCTAGTGCTGTGCACATGAACCGACCTTATCGGTAAATTATTTTGTTTATCAATATAATATATTTATAGAATAGTAGAATTGACATCAAAAAAGGAGAAGATTCTTATTTCGATTGAATGTTCTTTTATTGTAGGTACGTGTGTTCCTTGAAATTTTCGTCAATTGCGGACCGATTTTGATATTAGTTTTTAGTAGGGGCACAGCAGGGGCACGGGTGGGGTACAGGTGGCGTAGAGGTATGATGCAGTTACCTTAACACTAAAATAAAATAAATACCTAATTGTAGACAAATTCACACAGCGCCATCTAGCCCTAAACTGAGCAAAGCTTGTATTATGGGTGCTAGATAATTGATATAGTACTTATACACTTGTTTTAAATACATACTTATTAAACATAGAACACCCAGACCCGTTACAGAAATTAAAATTCATTATTTAAATTTCTGCCCGGCCGGGCCGGGAAACAAACCCAAGCAAACTAGCATGTGTTAACACTGAACTACTCAGAACGTCACACACTATCGTACTCCTGACATATTCCTGCCATACCCCTACGGTAAATCTACCGTACCCCTACTCTCTCCATCTCCTCTCTACGCGTCCTTGAACCCCGCCTCACCCCCCTAAACATAATAACATTTTCAATTCATTATTATTAAATAATAAATACCATAATAATAGTTAGAATTTTATCGAAATATTAATATCGACAAGAATTCGATTTTGTGAATCCCTAGCGTAAATGTAAATTCAGTGAGGATTTACAGCACACACGCAACGCAATGTGTGTATGTGGCAGTGACCGATGGACTAATCACAGCGCTCCGTTTGACTTTGCGTGTGCGTGCGTAAGCCTGTGCATATTAAGTTGCATGAGTAGTGGTAAAAATAGTGGGGTCGGGAACGGCGGCATCGGTTTCGGTACTAATGGCGAAGATGCCACTTCTATCGTGTTCTGTGGCAGGCAGCGTATCCATAATTTTCGGCTAGTCTTCTCATGTTGTCCATCGAAGGCCTGTCGCAACCCGCCTACACTATCAGCTATTCTTTAACTCTTGTCTTTCTGCTATTCTACTTAATTTTCTTTCGATGTTCTCTTGCAAGCAGCGTACCCGTAATTTTTGGCTTTTCTTCTTATGTTGTCCATCGAGGTCCTGTCGCAGCCCGCCTACACTATCAGCTATTCTTATACTCTTGTCTTTTTGCTGTTCTTCTTGATTTTCCTTCGATGTCCTGTAGCAAGCAGCGTACCCGTGATTTTTGGCTATTCTTCTTATGTTGTCTATCGAAGTCCTGTCGCAACCCGATGACACTATAAGCTATTTTTCAACTCTTATCTTTCTGCTATTCTTCTTAATTTTCTTTCGATGTACTCTCGCCAGCAGCGTACCCGTGATTTTTGGCTATTCTTTTTATGTTGTCCATTGAAATCCTGTCGCAACCTGCCTACACTATCAGCTATTCTTCAACTCTTGTCTTTCTGCTATTCTTCTTAATTTTCCTTGAATGTCCTGTCATAATCTGCGTACCCGTAACCTTCAGCTATTCTTCTTTAATGTTCTACTGATGTCCTGTCGCAAGCAGCGTACCCGTAATTTTTGGCTATTCTTCTTATGATGTCCATTGCTGTCGCAACCTACCTATAATATCAGCTGTTCTTCAACTCTTGTCTTTCTGCTATTCTTCTTAATGTTCCTGCGATGTCCTGTCGTAAACAGCGAACTCATGACCGTCAACCGTCCTTATTATGTCGTCTCTTGAATTCTTGTCTTATCGCAGCAGAATACCCGTAACTTTCTAAGTAACGTAGTGTACCCGTACCTTTTAGCTGTTTTTCTTAATGTTGCCCCAACATGTCGCCCGTAGCATACCCGTAACATTCAGCCATTCTTTTAATGTTGTATCTCAGTCGTTGTCCTGCTCACGGCAGGTACGAGTATCATAAACTTAGAGCTATTCCTTTGTTCCGGTGTAATGTCAAAATCGGCCACTCAGCGGCTGTCAGCTATTCTTCTTGTGTTGTTTGTCGATGTCCAATAGCCGAGAGTTTATGTTGTCTCTCGATATCCGGTCCCTGATAGCTTATCCGAAACATTCAGTTAATGTTCCCGTGTTGGTCAGTATTGCGAGTGGTAAACACGTACCTTCCGCACGTTCGTGCTTTACACTTATTGGGTCTTTAATGAAGTCATAGCTACCGAGGACTGTAAACTATGTTTTGGTGCCCGCTCTCCAATTGGAATGCAGTACCCGCTCGAGAGTGAACATGTGGTTGTCTATAGATCGGTCTTATAAGAAAGTCGTCAAATAACTTCCTAACTGGATTATTACGTCTAGTTTCTTCCATATAAAGATGGCTTTTAGTTTGTACTATGTTGAGGCCCTTGTGAGGTTAGCATTATGGTACTTATTGTAGTGGTTGTGAATGCAGTTCGAAGCATATTCGTTTTCTGTACGAAGAAATCTATCATCGTCGAAGGATTAACTATTGGTTTTCTATGTCCGCATTTTGTTTTAATATTAATAGAAAAGCTGAGCAGAGTCTGTCTTTTCCTGTTATTCGCTGCGTATGACGCTAGGTCTGGACGCACTGCCTAGTGGTAAAATTTTAGGTGAATGTCTTCATTTGTTTGATCATCGACTGTCTTAGTGACGTCTGTTTTTCGTTTGCCATGTTCGGTGCGCCAGATGTTGCAGTCGCTTTGTTCATGATAATGGTCAGGCAATAGTTTTTTATCTCCATTCCGTTGGGAACTAGTCTACAAATGTGCGTTCATTGTTTTCAAGTGCCCGGTCAGAGCTCTTTAACAATTTTTTGTCGATTTCTTTCCTGTGTTTATTGCGTTTCGCGGAAGACCCGATACTTTAGTTATGGTGTACGATTTTTTAAAGTTATACAATGCGTTGCAAAGTAGGTAGTAGTTTTGCTGTATTGTGGAGCGCATGTTTTCGTACGTATTATTGTGGATTGGTACAGCTATGTAGAAAGCTGGATAGGCAATTATTTAAAATATGAGTAACATATAGCGGTATTAGACGGCTCAGGATATAATTAAAAAGGATCGATATTTGCATAGTCAGATTAATTCGTGTTGCTTTTAGTTTGAGATATATGCATCCCTCTAAACGCCAATTATATTTGTCTTATAAAATCTTACTTTGTGACTAAAAAGCTATAGTTAACTGAAAATAAATTAAATTTGCACATGGTAACGTCCAGCCAGAGCAGATGTCACGCTGCTGCTAAAAGCTGGCTGGTAAAATTATGTTTAATTAGGTACAACTACCAGCACATCAGCCTACCCACCTAGTATAAAATCAGATAGCATCGCTATGGAGGCGTGTGCAGACCGGAGACGGTTCAAACTCTAAACAGAGTAGGTTGAGGTGCTGTCTTCTGTACACTAACTAATAACAAGTGCTTAATTCTATGAATAGAGTCCCAAGATAATATAGTAATATCAAATTGTTGCTATGTGTACCTTAGACACCGATATCAATAGGTTGGGGCACTAGAAAAATAATAGGAACGCGCACCAGATTACGTGATGGATAGTGTAAGTAGGTAGTTCCACCATGGAGCTAGCTACTGGGACCACTGGGAATCTCCGTTGATTTCAGGTCAGGTCTGATCATGTAGGTACGAGACGGAACCAAATATTGCACTGAAGATGCGCGATTGTTTGGTTGCTCGTGTCCATTAGAGTCCGATTAACTCATTATCACTATCACTTCTAACTCTAGGTACTACTACAACAAATTTTCTGACACAGTTAAGATAAGCTTAAACTTTAGATTTCACTTTAACTAATTCTATGCGAAAAAATTTATATTCTTATATATTTAGGTTTACTTAACCTGTCCCGTCCCAGCGACACATCAGTGGGGTCGCAAGAACAATTGATAACAATAGATTAGCGGATACTTGGTTAATTAAAATTGAAAAGCATTCGGGGCCAATTTTCTTATCAGAAGTACATTATTTCACACCACATAATATTTAATCGATGACGGTCCTACATTTATATACCGGGTCACAACTTTCTAGTTTTTAGCTTCAATGAGGAGTTTTCCAGTAGGTATTGATAGTTGGTTTCAAAAAGCATCAATAGATGGCGCCCCTACAATTTTGGTAATCTTTTTATAATCTGTATGATGGTGGCAGTGATTTCATGCAGCCAACTAACACTAAACTTAAAAATAAAATGTTTATTAATATAAACATTATTGTTAGAGGTTGAACGAAGTGTAAAAGAAATATTTATAGAAGTTGGCACTATTATTACAACCTCTAAAATGGTTGAAAATTATTGACAAATACAATATTATCCAATACAACGTACCCAGTTTTTATATCCTGTTTGCTAAGAACCTATTTCAAGCGATTATCAATTACCAAAATTGTCACGGCGCCATCTAGTGAGTGGTTAGGAATGCTTTAGATACCTATTAGAAAACTGCTCTTTAAACAAAAACTGGAACATCCCTAGGAGACACGTATGCAGTGAGTGTCATGTCAGTGTCAAGTTGCATGTCGTTACGATATTGTTAACGTGCGATGTGCGCAGACTAAATATATTATTTTTTTCTCACACGCGACATGCATCCGACGTGTAGGATGTATGCATCCGACGTGTTGCGTGTCGCGCCGTGTGCGGACTACAGTTGTACGCGATACGTCGGACACATGCATCCTACACGTCGAATGCATGTCGCGTCGTGTGCGGACTGCCTCAATTTGCCAAAACCAGCATTATCAAACAAATAAAAAGTCTAGAAAACTAAGAAATAAACATAAAAAGATAACCAAAATGTCTAAAATACTATACATATATCGACACCGGGACGCTGTACAACAGAAACGTACGCAGAAAAAACTCCTAGCAGAAATATACAACTGCAATAGACAATTGTCTTTAAGTAAAAAATTGCATGAATGTTGTACACAGGAGTTAAACTCTAAGATAAAAACCCTCGAATTAGACCTTTAGAATATGCACACAAAATATTTATGTTTGCACACTGACTTGGATATGTACATTAAAGAGGTCTCAAATATGATGAAATTGTCTGAGCAGAATACCGAACTTATGGATTTCCTAATGAATGACCTTGAGGATATGACTTCTGCAACATCTTCCACCCTGGCCTTGGCAAACCTCGCGATCCCTGAGGCCTTCCCTGAGGTCACAGATTCAGCACCGCCGCCTGCATGCGCCTTCAGGCGTTCCCTGCTGCCCTGGCGGACCCAGGGACCACCGTCCCTGCGGCCTCTGCCGTCGCCACAGCTCCAGCAACGTCGCCTGCATGTGCTGGCCTTGAGGCGGTCCCTGCTGCCCTGGCGGACCCCACGGTTCTTGAGGCCTCTGCCGTCGCCACAGCTCCGGCGCCCTCGCCTACAACCCCAACGCCCGCCGCACCCCTCATACATTCTGCGTCCGTATCGGATAATCATATTAAACAACATTGTATAATTTTTTCGGATAGAATGGGTATTAATATGGGAATTTCGTTACATAAATATGTTCATAATCAAAGTTTAATTAACTATTGTATGCCTGAACTAAGTTATTCAAAAATTATAGAAATTATAAAAACCATCAAAATAGACAATAATAGTAATATAATTATGTTAATCGGGGAATAGCATAAATGTTACAAGAAGAGATATATTACGCTGTTTTGATAGTTTGCATTGTCTTAATGTTAAAAAAATAATATTGTGCGCATTTCCATTCCAACGTAATGTTAAAAAATACGAAAATCAGCGTATTCATAAATTAAATACACTTATGTACAACCTGACTTGTTATAATAATGAAATCTTTGAATTTTTTGACACTAATATATTAATCACAAAGATTTCACTGACGAAGGACAAATTGTATCTGAATAAAAAGTTAAGGATAAAGTTAGCTAAGCTAATAGCCTATAAGCTACATGTAACGGGAGACAAGTACAAATTATGTGCAAAGTTACACAACTTCTACTAAAACGTCTTACTACACAGTAAGACGTATTAGTACAAAACATTTACGGTGTTACCTTTATTGGGTAGGGTGGACTCTCAAATACAAGACTTTATAACCCTCGAAATATCATGTCCTTTAAACTTCAACGAAAGACAAAGGGAAATCAGTCAGGATTAACTTTAATTCATCAAAATATACAGGGATTTCCCGGCAAAGAGTTCGAAATAGATATATACTTAGAAAATAACCCTATACAAGTTCTATGTTTAACAGAACACTGGCTAAGGCAGCATGAGCTCTTATTTCATTTGAATAATCGTAATTTACTAAGTGCTTATTGTAGAATTGATAAAAACCGTGGAGGATCAATGATAATTGCGAGAAAAAATTTAAAATATAGAGAGCGTAAAGATGTAGTTGCCTTTTCGGTTGAACACAAAATCGATATTTCGTGTGCAGAGTTGGAAAAATATATTATCGTTTGCGTGTACAGAATACCCTATGATGACAATTTTAATATTTTTGAAAGTAATATGGAGGAAGTACTTAATATGGTATGCCTTAAACAAAAAGAAGTAATTGTTTGTGGAGATTTTAATGTGGATCTCCTTGTTGACAATTCTTTAAGTAGGAGGATTTTAAATTTATTTCAAAGCTTTAATCTTATTAACTGGTTTTTGGAACCAATAAGAATAACAGACTCTACTGCGTCTTGTTTGGATAATGTGTTTTGTGATTGCGATGTAATAAACAAAAATATTATTAACACTTTTAGATCTGATCACAGTTGACAGCTGATCACTTTTAGGAAGCCGGAAAGAGTTCATTACTATAAGGTAAATAAAAGGTCCGTCACTCCAGCACAAATTACAATATTTGAAAATACTCTTGCAAATCACGTAAATAATCATATGAAATTTAATGTTGACCCGAATATCATGTTTCAGGACTTCTTCAATGTAGTACATAAATCATACGAAGACAGTTTTCCTGTTAAAAATTTATAAATAAATAACAAATTTAGATTTAATGACTGGGCAACTGTAGGTTTAAGGAAAAGTAGGAATAAACTATTTCAACTATATGACGAAAAATCAAATATTCATAATCCATCATTTAATAATTACGTAAAAAACTATCCTAAAATATTTAAGGTAGCCTGCACTATAGCAAAGGCTAACCATTATGGCAGAATCATAAAATCATCCCGAAACAAAATTAAATCTGTGTGGACAGTGGTAAATGCTGAGACAGGCAAAAATATTAAAGGAAATCGTGAATTTTTGATACAGACAGAAGATAGACCAGTTTCTTCCGATGGGGAGGTGGCGCAACTCTTTGAGTCCTTTTTTACTGATATTCCACGAAAAGTCACAGCGCAACTAAACTCATCACCGGAGCGTGCCGCTGTTTTACTTGAAGAGAATGTACCTGCATATCCTACTGAATTTAAATTTACTCACGTTACTCCATCAACTGTAATAAAAACATTTAGGTCACTTAATTCAAAAAACACGAAAGATCTGTGGGGAATGTCGGTAAAAGTAATAAATAATGTGATTAGGACAGTTGCGCTTCCTCTAGCCAATATTTTTAATTTGTGCATAGATGTGGGAGTCTTTCCCGATATTATGAAATATAATAAGATCGTCCCACTTCACAAAAATGGAGAAAAAACGGACCCAACAAATTATAGGCCCGTGTCAGTCTTGCCTGTTTTTAGTAAAGTTTATGAAAAAATAATTTTGGATAAAATGCTGTCACGCTTTAGCTTAAATAAATTATTTCATAATAAACAGTATGGATTTATCAAGGGTTGAAATACTATTGATGACTTAATCTAATCCGTAACATATATCAAGCTTGGGAGGACTCGCATAATACCATAGTTATTTTTTGCGACCTCTCTAAAGCTTTTGATTGCGTCAATCATAATACTTTGATAGGAAAATTGGAACACTATGGTCTGAAGGGTCTTTCTTTAAACATCATTAGGTCTTATTTAGAAAATAGAGTACAGAGAGTGCAAGTAAATCATTCAAAATCAAATGGTTCCATAGTAGAAATGGGAGTGCCGCAGGGGTCAATTATGGGTCCATTTTTATTTTAAGTCTACGTGAATGACTTGCCTTATGCAGTACGCAACTTGGCGGAAATAGTTCTATTTGCCGATGATAAATCTCTTGTTTTTAAAATCAGTAGGAAAGCTAACCAAATTGACGAGGTAAATGGTACTCTTCAGGTAGTTCAGGACTGGTTTGCTGTTAACAATTTAGTTTTAAACGCAGAAAAACAAAATGTTTAAATTTCTGTGTTCCAAGTGTTGAAATGAATAATATAACAGTTTTAATCGATAATGTGAGGGTAGAATTTGTTAACTCAACTAAATTTCAATTTAAATGCAGTCTGGAAAATTAGACACCTAATTGATGAAGCAACTGCTAGAATGGTGTACTTTAGTTACTTCCACAGCATAATGACCTATGGGATTATGTTGTGGGGTCAAGCAGCAGATATAGACACTGTTTTCATTTTACAGAAAAGAGCTGTGCGTGCCATTTATAAATTAAGACGAAGACAATCTCTAAGGGAAAAATTTAAAGAAGTAAATATACTAACCGTTGCCAGTCAGTATATTTATGAAAACATAATGCACGTTCGTAGGAACCAATCTATGTTTGCCAAGAATTGTGACATTCACAAATTAAATTTAAGAAATAATGATAAACTGTTCGTACCAAAGTATCGCCTAAGTAAAATAAATTCCTCATGGATAACTGTATACGTTTCTACAACAAAGTACCAGATACAATTGTAAATCTGTCAGAAACGAAATTTAAATGTACCGTAAAACGAATTTTGATCTCGAAACAATATTATAATATAGATGATCATATTAATGATAAGAGTGCATGGTGTGATGTCAACTGCAATCTATAATTGATTAAGTATATAAATTATATATATTTACAATATTTTATTAAGTATTTTAAATTTTAATAATAAAAATCTTTATCATATTGTTAAATGAATTGTATATTCGACGTTCGAAAGCGATTTTTTAAATCCTACTCGAATAAATGACCATTTCATTTCATTTCATTTCATGACAATATAATCTTATGGCCAAAATTTGGGTAAAAAATAGACTGCAGTGAATACCGCCAGTCCGGATGGAGGTTACAAGATAAGTAATACTCAAAACCAAAAATGAAATCCAGTATATTGGGTTAAAAATACTATATAACTTTTAGATACCAGGCACAAAACTTGTGGTACTACAAGTTTACTTAAAACATTACGAGCTTCCCCATCACCTGCATCTCGTACTGTATTAGCTGGTTGGGTGAAATCCCTTATGAAGGAAGCTGGCATTACGGCTACACCCGGTAGCGTACGCTCTGCCGTTGCGTCACGTAACTGGATCGACAGTTTTCCTCTCGATGACACTTTAGGCACTTTAGCTAGAGGAAACTGGAGGTCGGTAATGATATCCAACACCAATAGTGATTCAGTTACAAATTTGTTTAATCCTATTAACTGATCATAACAACAAAATTAGTATGAATGTTTGTCTGAACCAATTCTGAACAGACAAAGAGCATAAGTTTGATTTATTTACATTATCTTATAGAATTTACAATATCAAAATAATGATTTATAATGGTAATTGGAATGGTTCATTATTCAGGTAATTTCTTGCAAATAATTAGTAATGTTTACTTATTATTTAGATAAAAGTAATTACTCAGGTACAATGGTAATGAACAATGTCATTGTAATGAACACATATGAACAAAGGCGAACTTATCGCTACAGGTGATCTCTTACAGACAACCTTTGTAGAAATTATTCTCTTGTAATTTAGGTGCTGGAGTAGGTACCTACAACATCATTATGTAATATTGGTTCTAATCAATGTCAGTGATCACTCACTTCTCACTGTACCTGTAAATACTTATGTATTTAAAATTGAATTGAAATCATTATTTTCTTTTGTCATCATCATCACAGCCCATAACAGTCCACTGCAGGACTTAAGGCCTCTCCCACGAAAGGGAAGGTTATTGCTATAATCTCCACGCTTGGCAGGCGGGTTGGAGATCGCAGTGTTGTAAATATAACAATGGAAAACGCTGCTGTCCATTTTCCAGCCTACGGAGACTCTAAGATCTTTTGCCTCGAAACCTTCGCCTTGCCTTGTACGATACCCACGAGTGCTATTCTTCTCTGCCGGACACCACTCGGCCATTTTCTTTTGTATTTGTTTCAAATTATGTATGATGGAAACATACTAAGTAAGTACCTACGAGTATAATAAAAACCACTGGTTTCGCACATCTCTATTATTTTATTGAGTCTACCTACCTACCTAGTAATATCCAAATGATCTGTAGGTACCTATATTGTCACATTGGCCTTTTTTATTTTCACCAGGCGATAACAAACATGTCTCATATTATAAGCTTCTAATAGCGGTCAAGTTGTTTAATAGACGTGTTTTACCTGAAAATAAAACACATATTAAACTACTTACCTTATTAGAAGCTTAATTTTTATTTCTGCCTCGTGCATATTCGACGCAATGATGAACGATCGGCGCGCTGCGAGCCTCGCGGCTTCCGCGCCCCCCGTCTGGTGTTAAGGGTAGGAGATGTGCGAGAGAGCAACAGCTATACGGTAGAAAGACTAGCAAAATGCATCGGGAAACGAAAGTGCCTATCTCATATTATAAGCTTCTAATAAGGTAAGTAGTTTAATATGTGTTATATTTTCAGGTAAAACACGTCTATTATTGAACTGGCAGTTAGATTGCACACTATCTGTGTGTTTTGACGTTGTCTGTCGATACAACCAATCGTAGATAGTACATTATCTATTTGACATTGTAATAATGTACCTAACAGTATTTTTATTTTGTTGTGATATTTTACATTTATATAATATAATTCATCATCATCTTGGCGTCATGTCCCGGTTGCGCCCCTGCGCGGCACGCGAAGGCCCAGGATCCCCGCCTACCTCGCTCGGTCTTCAGCATCCTTCACGACGCGAAGCGGAACTTTCTGTGGGCTAGTGTTTTTAACCGGGCCCGCTCTGGACCCGGTAGCCCTAACCGACTTAACACAGGAGTAGGGCGATCCCCCTGCGCGTCGTTTAGCGGCGACGCCCTATCTGTGTCCGGTTTCCTTTTTCGACTTGCCATTAAAATTTTGTGAGGTTTTGGCTTTTTACGTCGGCCCAGAGCCAAGTTGACCCGACACTACACCGAAGATATCCCGGATATCAGCCTGTACGAGATTAGTATGGCTCTCAAACAGCTTAAGAACAACAAGGCGCCGGGTGATTATGGAATTACGGCTGAGCTTCTGAAAGCTGGTGGCAAACCTGCGCTGAAGACCCTTCAGAAGCTGTTCAATTCCGTCATCCTTAAGGAAAAAACTCCGGAATCATGGCACAGACTTGGGCAAAATGCTCGATGACCTCTGTAGTGCCTCTCAACAAGTAGGTCTTAAAATGAACATGGACAAGACGAAAATTATGACGGATGTCCATGGTGTGCCTACTCCAGTCACAGTTGGACGCACTCGACTTAAAGTTGTTGACGACTATACATACCTAGGACAAATAGTCCAGCTAGGTAGGTCCAATTTCGAAAAAGAGGTCAATCGACGAATCCAATTCGGTTGGGCAGCGTTCGGGAAGCTACGCCACATATTTTTATCCCAATTACCGCAGTGTCTCAAGACGAAGGTCTTTGACCAATGTGTGTTGTCAGTGATGACTTACGGAACTGAAACGTGGCCGCTCACTGTGGGCCTTATAAGAAAGCTCACTGTTACCCAAAGGGCAATGGAAAGGGCTATGCTCGGAGTCTCGTTGTGTGATCAAATCAGAAATGAGGAGATCCGCAAGCAAACCAAGGTTACCAACATAACTTTAAGGATTGCCAGACTGAAGTGGCAGTGGGCAGGGCTCATAGCTCGAACGACAAATGGCCGATGAGGCAGTAAAGTTCTCGAGTGGCGACCACGTACCGGAAGACGCAACGTGGGTAGGCCTCCCACAGGGTGGACCGACGTCCTGGTATGATCGCAGGTGCCAGCTGGATGCGGAAAGCACAGGACCGGCCTTTGTGGAGATCTCTGCGGGAGGCATATGCCCAGTAGTAGGCGTCTTCTGGATGATATGATAATTATGATGACCTTCGTCTTGAGACACTGAGATGGTGGTGGGGCCCTAAAACCCCCTTTACATTTATTTTAATTATTAAGCAGTATTGTACGTCAAAATGTTGCATAATGTGCTGTCTGAAAAAAGCAATTTATTATTATTGATAATGCAATAAGCAAGTAACAATTTTTATAAGCCAATTTTTAAACTAATGCGCTTATCACACATTCCTAAATTCAGTGACTTAATTCAGAAACAAAAAGCGTGAGAGCAAATCAAAGTAGAATGTATTACTTACAGAATAAGGTCCATTTTTGTATCACTTATGGTAAGTCTCGCGTCGCTCCGCTTTTCAAAAATGCGAGATACAAAAATGGACCTTATTCTATGAGCAATACATTCCACTTTGATTTGCTCTCACGCTGTTTGTTTCAAAATTCAGTCACTGAATTTAGGAATGTGTTATAAGCGCATTACCTATATAAAAATGATTACCCTATTAAAAATTATCACACAATACGTATAATATTGCCCTTGTGAATTCATTCAGAGGACAATAGAATAGGTCAAGCATTGTTGCGATTTTATTGCGAGTGCCGATCGCGCGCAGCAGAATTGTTTTATCAACAGTTGTATTATCTAAATCTTCTATATTACATTAATATAAATAATGAGCCTAAAGTAATCTTTTTTAATTTTAGCAACTGTTCTGTCACACGGAGCTCTTTATCGCTAGGCTAAAGTAGCCTCTATAATTTTCATGTATAATTTGATAGTGGCCACAATTCCCTCAGAGATTTTTAACTCGTGCACGGTCACATTAATTTTCGCTGGCGGAAAGTAGCAGCTACAAATCGCTGCGTGTGACTGAGGTTTAGCAGGTAGGCATAGGTTTTCATAGCGAGTCCCACATCACTAGCCCGGCTGGCCTCGGTGGTAAACTAATAAGAATATTCTCCGTCTGTTTCCCCGCCAGCTCGGAAGGTGCCCTACAAAAAATGCGGAGGGCGAAAAAAATAATGGCGCTTGTACAGTTCAGGTGGCCCGGTAGACACTTCAGAGCGAATACCTATGTATGATTGTGGAAGATCAGCTTGACGTGGAAATCATAGAAGAAAATAAACCGATCTGTCATCGATCATCATCATCGTCCTAGCGCTTATCTTGGCCTCTGCCAGGCTCCGCTTTCCTAAAAATTCTTCTCCACTTCGCCCGGTCTTCGGCATCCTCGCGTCGTAAGCCGTTAGCTCTCGCATCCGACTCAGCGATGTCAATCCATCGCTTCTTGGGTCGCCTACGGGGCCTCTTTCCTGATACTGGCAGGTTCAGACACCTATTTCCTCCGTATCCCTGAGGCTTACGCAACACGTGACCACACCAGCTCAAGCGAGCCTCCTCGATCTTGTCCGCGATAGGTGAGGGATCACGCCAACACTGCCACGGATGTATTAATTACGTACTCGGTCGAGCCGTGTAACTCCGCACATCCAGCGCAGCATTTTCATTTCGTTGGCGTGGAGTTCGCGAACGTGTTTCGTCAGCGCTGGCCATGTCTCGCAGCCATAGAGCATCACAGGCCTAATTATACTCTTGTATATAAGCCCTTTGTGCTTGACAGGGATTTAAGGGGTCACAGATGACTGCCGTGAGTTCCCGCCAATTGACCCAAGCTGCAGAGATTCGGGACTTGACATCGGGGCCGATATCGCCAGACACGGATTCGAGGTATTTGGATTTATCTGTTCTATTGACAGTTTCGTTACCTATACGGATGATGTCGGGATCCGCGCTGCAGCTGGCCATTTACTCTGTTTTGGCGACGTTCAGTTTCAAACTACCGTTTTTAGCACATCCTTCCACATGTTTACCCTGGTCTCAAGGTCCTGCCTAAGCTTGCTCACCGGTACAATGTCGTCAGCATACTTCATAAGCCAGGGAGGCATGTCCTGAAATTTCGCTGAGAGGGCATCGAGCACAATGCAAAACAAGTAAGAGCTCAGCACAGAACCCTGGTGAACACCTATAGTAATCGGGGGGCCTACCACAAGCCTTAAAAACAAGATTACTTTAACCTTGTTTTCAAATTGGTACCATGATCACTAAGAAAATAATGTTAAAAAAATGTTGTTTTGGTTAGAAGTTTTGTGACGTCACAGCCAAATCATTCATTCAAACCAGAGACTAAAAGCCACCACAAATTTATCTGACCCGGTGGCCAAAACTGGAACTAAGTGTGACTATTTTGAAATGTAATTTTGTTACCAAAAGCAGCGACGCTTTTCTAGTACTTTGACTAGTACAGTGACACCTAGCTACCATTTGACGGAAAGCATTGTTTATATTCTGTCAGAAGTTTCATGAATTGCAATTTTGATAATTAATTTTTATAGAGAAGGTAATATTAAAACGTTATTTTGTAAAATCTTAATACTTAAGTAATCAATTTAATGTCTTCGTCTCCAATACTACAACAATTGTGATGTTCTGACATAGATGGCCAAAGAATTCGAGAGATATATATAATATATATATTCGTGGTTGTAGAGCCGATAAGCTTTAGCTTTAAACTCAATCAGGAAATAGCGTCAAAAGCCATTGTACAAGTGTGACCCCATCGGCGAACATAGATGATGCGGAGTTCGTCAACAGATGCAAACACAGAAGCTTACATGTAAAATTCGACAGATTTGTCTGTTCAACGAAGAACGTGGAGGAACGTCCACTTAGCCAAGGAGAACAGCTAATGAGATCACGCTTTGAACGTACGTTTAATTTGTGCGTTGCGTTGATACCTATCGTTGGAGATTTAGAATTCTTCATAAGAGAATATTATTGTCCCAAAGAAAGCCAAGGGTATGCTTTACCGGAGTTTCCGTGGGCGACCTAGAATTATCGGTGATGCCGATATGAAATTATTTATTTTATTTTTTATTTAAAAACTTTATTGCACTAAAAATAATACAATTGGCGGACTTAAAGCCATCAAGGCTTTATCTACCAGTTTAAAGAAATTATAGGAGTGTCAGAAAGTGATAATGTGTGTCCGAAGTGTGTAGATTTTAAATTATATTTTTATGCAAGTACCTATTGTGAACGAATGTATAATGTTGTATATTTGTGTATTTAGTATACATACACGTATACCTCTGGCCTCAGTTGCCTGAAATATTTAAATAAAGATGTAAATTTATAACATATTAACATTTCTCGAGCTTTTATTGGTTTTTATTGCCTGAAATTACAACAATTCTTGAATATTTTCATAGTTCCGTAAGTGTGAAATGGTTTCGTTTTCCTTCATTACGAGGTAATGTCAACAATTATAAAGTAAGCTATAGGCGCTAACCAAGCCCCGAATTAGTGCGGTTGTAAATTGGTAGATACAAAAATATTTCGTACAATATAAATAAATTATAATCATCATCTTGGCATTAATGTACCAGTTGTGCTCTCGCGCACGAGGGCCCGGGGTGCGCCTTGACCATGTTCCAGAATTTTGTAGATCGAGTAATTACGGTAGACAGGCATCTGCCCTCCGTGACCCTGTTAGCTGGTGCCCCTGACCAGATTGGATTATGGTTACACATTCAGACGCCTGGAGGTGCAGGTTTCATTACGATGTTTTCCCTCACCGAAGAGCATAGGTTAGTATTCAACTATTTATTTATTTATTTAGTGGTGGGGATTTGGGGAACCGTGGCTTTGGCAGTGAAGGGGCATTTCCCTTTTTGCTGCCAGAGCAACGTGTTATAGATATGGGCAACACATTAGCGATACTCTTGGTTTTGCTATTATCTATAGGCAATGGTGACCCGCTTGCCTGTTTGCCTACCGTATGACATAAAAAAAAATTACATAACTCAGAAAAGAGGCAGTGGTACATGCGGCAGTGGGATTCAACCCGGTACCTCTCGCTTACGAGTTGGATACTTAACCACTAGGTTGCGGATGCTCCAACCAAAGATTTGATTGATTAAATATAGTGCTAATACCAAGGTAAACAACAGGTTTTCTCAGGTGTTAGGACTCTATCGAGCCTGTGGAGTCCGCCTGGGTGAATACCAACGCCTTATCCATTTCTGCCGCCAAACAATTATGTTTGCATTGTCGTGTTCTGGTACCAGCCACCGTAATTACAGGCCTGAGGCATTTCATCTTATTTCTCTCAGTGCAAAGGCACTTGCGTTTCTCCATTTTTGTGCAATGCATGAATCGTAGATTTTATGGGCGACAGTTACTGCTTACTGTTAGGTGGACTGCCTGTTGATTAGTCACTGCGTAGCATAAAAAAAACAACAACAAATATATAATTATAACCGGTTAAGTCTGCGTCGAATTCGCGAATCAATATTTCGAAATTAATTGAACATATTGCTTTGGCATCTAAATATTATTGATGACCAACATCCATACGTCTACGTAGTAAATAACTTAATAATTGCTTAAACCAAAGTAAAATTTTAGTTTTCTTTAAGGAAAGCCTTCCACTATCTTATGTCTTCATCTACATGCTTGCCAATCATTATTAAAGTGGGGTTTATGCTTATCTTGATAGGTATTATAGCAGTGTTGGCCCAAATATTTACGTTAGATCCGTGCGGTGTCGGTTTTTCACCGAATATCAGAGTTATGGTTATAGCGTAGTTGGTGTAGAATATTTGCCGACACGTCTATGCGTTAGCCATGCATTTTCCTCCTGTAGTGGCACGCTGATATACCGGCTCTTCGGTTTGCTCTATGCGTGATGACTCTATATATCTATGGGAAAACTATCATGTTTTTAGCAAGCTCAAAGTATTATTAGAATTTATTGGTACCATGATCTCTTAAAAACAACATTATAATAATATTGTTTAGAGAGGGGTATGAGCGAATGAATTGTCTATTGTAAAAGTATGTGAAAAAGAGACAGCGTTATAATGTTCGTACAGTGCCACAAACTTATCTGACCAGGTAGCGAAAGCTGGAACTAAGTGTCGTCATATTGTAATGTCATGTCAATCACAACAACAGTGACGCTATCACCGAGTCAGTTGTGTTTGTAGCTCTACATAGCATTATCTTTATCGCACCTTACTCCGGATCACGCATTAATATTGCGATCTTTGATTGATTTTATTACATATTTTTAAATAAAATTTTATCACAAGTCTACTTCATAGCTGAAAATGATACTAAAATGTAGATTTCTAAACAAAAATGTAATTTTATTCATAGTACTATCCTCAAAATATAATGTTGTAAACACTTAAACACGAATAACTTGGGTGGAACGGGGCGGTTGCAAATCTTGTCAAACGGAAATGTTGGCGTGCAAAAATGTCAGTGCAGTCAATATCTATTTATGAACTGGTCAAGGGCGAATTCAACAGGCATTTGAAGGGTTCCCTAAAAAAGTCAAGTCATCGATTCTTGGGCCAGCCTCTTCTTCTCGTGCGTGGCAGGGGTATGACATTTTTTTCCCTACATAATTTGCCGGCCTGTGCGAGACGTTGCCATACCATGCAAAGCGATACTCTTCCAGCGTTAGGTGGAAATGGCTTTCCTGCAAAAGGCTCAATGGAGAGGCAACAGGTCCCGAAAGTATAAACTAATATCGCTGGCTAATCGACTGGGGACAACGGAGTAGGGGTGGTGGTCTTTGAGGAGTTTCGGGACGGCGGCATCTTGGCCGGCGTTGGTAGAGAAGGGTAGGGGTAATGACCGCAAAGATCGCGGACATCAGCCGGGTGCGGAAGGCACAGGACCAGCCTTTGTGGAGATGTCATGGGGAGGCCTACTATGCCCAGCAGTGGGTGCTTTCGGTTGATGTGATAAGGGTAGATAAGGGTATGATATGGGTAAAGTAGGGGATAGGACACAACGCGAGTGAAGTCGCGTCGGGCCAGCAAGTTAAAAATAGAAACAATTTAAAATGAGACGAGAAAAAGAGATCTGCAAGGATAAAGCCGATGTAGGAAAATGACGATTTCAAACGACGATAGACGAGTTAGGAAAGTGTCAACATTGAAAAAGAACGAACACGTCTGGATTGTTTTTAGGTAGTACACGTATCTCTTTTACTCAAGAAAAATATGAAAAACAAATTTAAAACCAAAGAGATTTGAATGCTAGCGACCTTCATGGTTTTAGACCGGCAAGAAAGGCGCTAGCATTCCAATCTCTTTGTTTAAAACGCAGTTTTATCTTTTCTCTGTGGGCATAATTATCTTTGCAGATTTTAAACTTAAATTGCAAAATATTTGTTATTCTAATCCAAAAGTAAGTTAAACATTTTTATTATCGATAATGCTTAAAATTTACGCATACCTCTTCTATACTATAACTGTGATATTCTTTTAGATGGCTAACGAACACGAAATTTACGAGTTTCTTGAAGGTGATAGCAGTGTTTGAGCAGCATATCAAGAGAAGAAACTATGTCCAAGGCGGTTGCGTGACGAGTGTGACCCCTTCGATTTAGAGGAATCTGAATTTGTGCGTAGGCACCGCCTTACGAAGGACCTCACACATAATTTATGTGATGAGTTGAGGCCCATTCTTAGGCTACCTAAGAAACCCACCGATTTAACTGTGGAGACTAAGGTAAAATATCAACGTGCTTTTAATTGCCTTAATAACAAGTGTCTTTCATACTACCACTACAATCTTGGCCTAGTTTTAGGTTCTGACTGCGCTGTCAGTCTTCGCTACAGGCTCCTACCAGCGCCTGGTGGGAACTAGCTGGGGATAATTTATGGCACAGCATACTGTCTCATCTGCAATTGCACAAGTAACAGCTAGCCTCAATACATTGCATATGAGACAGAAATATATACACTTCCCGGTGACCAGGAACGTAATATAATAAAAGCCAAGTAAGTGATATTTTTTCTACGTTATAATTATAATGTTCTATAAATTATTATGAATGTTTAACGACTTGAGTGGTTTAGTGGTCAACATGCCAGTCAACCACGCAAGAGGTCGATTCCCGGCCGGGCAGAAATTTAAATGATAAATGAAATTTCTGTTACGGGTCTGGGTGTTCTATGTATAATAAGTATGTATTTAAAAAAGTATATAAGTAGTATATCAGTTAGCTAGCACCCATAGTACACCCAGCTTTGCTTATTTTGGGGCTAGATGGCACTGTGTTAATTTGTCCACAATTATTTATTTATTTATTATTTAACAAGCATGCCCCACAGGTTCTACGGGGTCTATGAGTCAACATCATCTTAGCATCTATGCCGGCTTATGTCAGGGTCTGCTTTACTTATTCTTGTCCCCTTCGCCTGGTCTTCGGCATCCTCCCGTCGTAAACCGTTGGCTCTCGCGTCCGACTTGGCGATGTCAATTCGGACGCGAGATTTCTGCTTTCTGGGTCTCCGACGGGATCTCCTTCCTGATACCGGTCGGTTTAGACACCTGTATCCCCCAATTCCCTAGCCGAACCAGCGCAGGCTAGCCTCCTAGATCTTATTCGCAATGTCACTCATGGCACAACTGCCACGGATGTACTCGTTATGAACTCGATCGTGCCGAAAAAATACTTACTTGCCTATTCTTCCTATATACTATATTACAGGATTACAACAATAAAAATAATATAGTCACAGTGTGCCATTCGGCTCCCAAGACTGTTCAACCAGTCTCAGGGTGCCCAGCTAAGGTTGACAGCAATTTAATATCCATTTTTTATTTCAGATTTGTGATGCGAACATGCAAATCATCAGTGTAGATGCCGGAACCGGTGGTGCGAGCCACGATTCGTTTATATGGTCATTCCAGCCAATAAAACACCATGTGGAACAGCTATGCAATAGTCAGAACGTCTGGCTCCTTGGTATGATTTATTTCTATTACAAACATAAAAATGTACATAGGTACGTAATTTAATAAGTACATAACTTTTGGTTTATTGATATTATTTCTAAATTTGTAGGTGACTCTGGCTATCCGTTGCGGAAATATATGATGACACCAATTAAATAGTAGATGCACCACCGGACACACCAGAGGCATACTACACTGATATCCATGTACGCACCAGTAACAGTATTGAGCGCACAATTGGGCTTCTCAAAGCACGCTTTCGGTGCTTACTTGTACACAGGGTGTTACATTACACCCCACAGGCGGCTGGCTTTATTGTAAATGCTTGTGTAGTATTACACAACATTTGTAATAAAGCCAACACACCTGTGCGACAATTAAGCATCGAAGACGTGGCTCGAGAAGCCCAATTCCAATTGAATGCTGAAGCGGTCGAGCAAGGACCGAGGAGCAACACCGCACTGCAGCAGGGCTGGGCTACGCGATGCGATCTCGATCGGCTGCTCTGGGAGAGGCGGCATATATAGCTCAAAAAAGAAAATTAATTTTACTTAATAATAAGAGTTTGTGTAAATATATTTCGTATTATATATGTAAATTGTAAATATTTCTTTTTAGTGTAAATGTGTTTTATTCTATTGTTGTTATATTTTATTGACTAAATTTTGAAATAACAATAATTTTATACATAAACTTGTCCTTTGAATTTCACTTTTTTCTTTAAGTTATTATTATTATGTATTTTACAATATACAAGGTATCCCACGGCTATGCCACACGGCATCGGCATTATTATTATTATTCTTTCGGTAAAATGTCCTATCTACAATATTTAAAGTGCTTCCCCTCTACCTATGTGACATAGCCGTCGTACGCCCTGTATGGTCTAATTGTATGGAAGATTATGTTGAACTGAATATACCTTTCAATGCGTTCTAAAGTGGCCTGAATATTGATTATTCCATGCGCCATTCTTTCTAATGCTTAGCTGCTTCTGGTGGCAGCCTCAGCCCTTTGTTGTGAAGCCCTGACGAGGGCCCGTCTTGCGGCCTCCTGAGACATCGGCGGCTCTCGACGCCGGCGCGACAGGGGGGGTGCTGCTGGTGCGGTTGGCTGTTCGGTTGGCTGTTCGGCTGGCACTTCGGCTGGCTCTTCGGCTGGCTCTTCGGCTGGCTCTTCGGCTGGCTGTTCGGCTGGCTGTGGCGCTTCAGGAGATTGGAGAGGACTCTCCTGTGGTGTTGCTGATGGTCCTTGAGTAATTATCACCTCACGTGGTGGTGGTAATAATGGTGACAGTTCCAACTACCATTTGAGAGTCCTCTCCATCAGCAGCACTTCCTGAAGGCTGTTGACCATTAGAATAAAAAACCGATATTAAAGTATAATTTGCACTTTAAGGCCTGTAATCCATCGGTGCATTCGTGCACTGCGAAAGTGTGAAGTACCTGTGCCTTGCTCAAATTATAGCGAGATTTTATAGTTACATCCTCATCGCTTATACTCGCTTCCGCACGCGAACGCCTCGGTGTTCTACGGGCGTAATATTAGTCTAGGTATGTCACTTATATATGAGGGTCGATGGCCTAATGGCAACTAAGCCATAAGTAAGTAGCCATGGTAAGCCATAGGCACCGATAACGATCTCCAGTGTCTCTATGTGATGTAACAAGAGTAATGAAATTGTATTTTTACAAAGGTACTTACATTAGATGAACACTAACGTATGCTCTCATGGTGAGGGAAAACATCTTGAGGATACCTGTACATTCAGGCAACTGAACGTGTATCCTGACTCAATCTGGTCAGGTTCCCCAGACAGCAGTTATACCTCTGTAGGTAATTACCTGATCTGCCAAATCCTGGATCATGATCACGACAGATCCCGGACCCTAGATATTTATGCTAAGAAAATTTACACTTAGGTACCTGTGAAAACAGTTCAACCGAATACGTGGCAACCCTTGACCGTACTCCTCTCCAAGGGTTTGGAGGATTTTTTTTTCAATATCAGTCAAGGGTTGCTCAATAGATGGCCCGCCACCAGTCCTCGACTGTGCGGACCTTAGTGTTGCCGCCCTCTTTTTTAGCTTCACCTTCATGTATACCCAGTACTGAAAACCATAATGATATGTATATTATGTAATACAAATCATCAAAATATTAAATATTTACTTTGGACCAGCCTTTCCAATCTTTATGGGCTCCCTCGCCTTGAGAGTTCAAAATTGAAGATATCTCTCTCCACTTTCTCATAGAACGCTCCTTGGCGTGAAGAGATCTGTTATAGGCTACAGCGATATCTCTATGAGAATTTAAAAATTCCCAAAGAAGATCCTGCTGTCGCCCCGTAACACGGCGATGTCTGGTGCTGCAAAAAAGTTTTACCTTATCAACTTGAAATTACTTAGAACATTGCGAGCATTTCCAGACAGACTTTCTTTCATTTATATTTGTTTCAAACTAAACTCGCGTTCTTTACACATTTTATTATACTTTCTATTACACTTTTTTTCATACCAAACAGTAAAATACATTGGTACTTACTCATTCATTGTCATTTTTAAATATATATATCTTATTATTTCTAATATCAAAAACACTATTTAATATCCACATATATTTATTCCTTTTCCTGTTTACATTCAACTCCCTTTACATAACGGTCGTCCCGCCTTTTTGCACCGCTGTACTTCTCTTTTTCTCCACCAGAGGCGCCAGTTGTAGTAAAAGAACTACCAAGGAGTTTGGATGTAAGTTCGTTCAATCGTTTTTTACTTTGTTTTATAATATACTAGTGGGCCCGGCGCGACTTAATTCGCGTGGCGTCCTAGGCGTAGGACTTTGTTTTATAATATGTAGTGAGGGTGCCGTAGGTTATCTACGTTATCGAGTACCTATATAAAAATAGCTTAAGCATTTAGAACAACATGCGCAGAACGCATATGACTGCTCTTTGTAATAGGATTCCTTTTTACTTTTCGGTTACGGAATACTAAAATATGAAATAATTATTGTGATAGTATTAGAAGACTTTTCAGGGTTTTCAGCTAATAAAAAGCACTATGTTTCTACTTTACGTAATTATTTAATTCAGGGAACTGGGGCACATGTTTAAAAATACGATTATGAACGAGTACTTACATAAAAACTATAATTTTAAACTCTAAACACTTTAGAAACACATCACTTTATCGTATACACTTTTAATCCCGTTTCGCTGGCAACGGGAATCCTAGACCGGCCACGGAATCGGATAAACCACACCCTTCAGCCATAATCTTCTCTCACGAAGATCTCCGAATTTGCTACGGGAACCAATGCCACGAACAAATTGAAGTTACGTTCATGGTATTATGCCAAGAGCTAGACCCTGATGAGGCATTGGCTTTGTTTAGTAGATAGGTGCACACGTCCTTGGCCCTACAGATAAATCAATCGATTTGGTAGGACTCTCCCAGTGTGGGCTTTAGTTGCCCCGTCGCATAGGTTGTGTGTGAGCATTTCAGTATAGTCACCCACATCTCATCGACTCTCAACGTCGAAGGGCTCGTGTTTTACACGCTATATCAACGATAACAGCTTCTACAATCCCGAATATCTCGTATTGGTTGGCCGTCTAAAAATCATTACCGTTGTTGTAGTATTGGAGACGTAAATATCAATGCATTAAGTTATTTCAAACTTTTGTGAGAATAAATACATTTCACTTGCTTTTTGGGAGAACATAACGGTATTATATATGTCGTAAATCTTTAAAAATCGTAAAACAATATTATATCCACCATGAAAAAGTGACTTTTATTAGATTGATGGATTTGACATAAAAACAATAATAATGTCAAACAAAACTTCCTACTGTCAAACAAAAACGTAAAGATCATGGTACGGTTTAGAAAGTAAGCTTGTTTGAGTGAATGATTCTAGCCTAAAATAACCACAAAACATTCGTTCATGCACCTCTCTATGTTAGTGCCACAAACCGGTGACCAAAATTGGAACTACGTGTGTGCTGATTAAAATAAAATTTGACGGCAATACAAAACTTAACAACAGCGACGTCGTCATTGGGTCAGATAAGTGGCAGTGTAGTGGCAACAATTCAAGCTTGTTTTAGGAGGTCATGGTACGGATCAAAGTAAGAATACAATAACATTACAATAACATTATAATAACCTTATTCTAAACAAGGTTATTTTAACCTTGTTTTGAAAAGATTGTGGTACGCCCCCGGGAAGGGATTAGTATGGCCTACGATGGTTTTGACGACAACTACAGTATTGGCATACATTTTTTTTTTATGTCATTCGTTAGGCAAACAGGCAAGCGGGCCACCTGATGGAAAGTGGTCACCACTGCCTATAGACATTAGCAACACCAAGAGTATCGCTAATGCGTTGCCTACCTCTATAACACGTTGCTCTGGCAGCAAAAGGCAAATGCCACTCCACTGCCAAAGCCACGGTTCCCCAAATCCCCACCCCATGGAGCACTGGAAACCTTACACACCGGCAGAAACACAATACTATTTAATACATGTCCTGTAAATACAAATGTACTCGGGCACAGACTTTGCTCTCAGAGCCCACCAAATTATCTCCCGATAGACACTGTCGAATGCCCTCTGCAGGTCGAGAAATGCGTAATGCAACGGTTGATTCCTACTGCAATGGGACTCCTGGAGGACCCTGAGAGCAAAGATTGGATCCATGGTGCTGCAGCCCGGCCTGAAGCCGTATTGGCATACCGACAAAGAGCATTCCTGGTCAAGTCGCTAGTCAAATCCGTTCGAATAGCTTCATTGTGTGGCTCATAAGTTTGATACCTCGATAGTTGCCGCACTCTTGCACACTGCCCTTTCCTTTATAGATTGGCGTGATAATATTTACGCGCCACGCGTCAGGTATAAGCCCCGTAGCTACAACCCTGTTGAAAAACTCATTGAGCAAGAGTACGCCCCGGGTCCCCATTGTTTTCCAGGTTTCTATAGGTATTCCGTCATGGCCAATAGCTTTTCCGTTCTTCATACGTACCAGAGACATCTCCACCTCATCAGGGGTAATCGGGCTTATCATGCCAAGGTTTGCAAGAAGCTGTAATGGTCGCATGTAGTTGTTGGTCGCGTTAGACAGTTCCTTGAAATGACAGCACCACCGGTCTTTAATAGTGTTTGCGCTTGTGAACAAAACGCCGTCCGTACCTTTTATGGCAACACACTTTGTCACATCCATACTGGCTCGACTCCGCGACTTGGCCATCTTGTAGACGAACTTGTGCCCCACCACAGAATCCAACGCATAGTGGAGGGGAGCCAGCTGGGCCGACCGCGCTTTTGCGACTGCCATTTTAGATCGCCGCTTTGCTCCCAAGTACACTTCCTTATCCGATAGTGATTTACTGTGCTGCCATTTCTTGATACATGCCTTTTTCTCCCTAACTGCTTCTTGCACCTCACTATTCAACCAACCTGTATCCCTGTCAATTCGTTGGCCGCCTTTCGACGTGCCGAGTACTGTTTGCCCGAGTTTGAGGATGGATTTATGATAGTGGCACCAGACTTCATTGGAGGTTTCACCCTTTGCGCTCCAATCGAGGCCTTCGGCTGCCTCCATGAACTCCTGGATCTGCGCTGCTCAGAGTCCATCACTTAATAGACGGTACGCAGCGTTCTGCCGTAGGCCGTCTACTAATTACCCGGACGTCCATGACAAGGACTCGGTTCTGTATAGTGAGGCATTCCCTCTGGATGATCTTGCACTGGGATACGTGACCGATGTTACGTCTTCGGATCAGCAGATAATCGATCTGTGATTGGTGCGGGTCACTTTTATAGGTGATGAGGTGTTCTGGTCTTTTCTGGAAGAATGTGTTGACTACGGCCAAGTCAGCGGCCAGTGAGGTTCGGAGAATATCTTCTCTCTCACTGTTTAGCTTGCCGTAGCCAAAGCCACCGTGAACCCGACTGAACTCCTTGCTCCTCTGGCCCACATGACCGTTGAGGTCCGCACCAACCACAATCTATTCGGAAGATAGTATACGTCGCAGGGTATTTTCGAAACTGTTCCAGAAGGCAGTCTTTTCGGTGTCGGCGCAGCCGGACTGGAGAGCATAGGCCCTGATGAGGTTCGTTGTTATACCCTGAATTTGCGCCTTAATCACCATGAGTCGATCGCTCACCCTGTTCACCTCCAAAATGCCGTTCCGGAACTCGTCGCCCAATACAATAGCGACCCCATTCTTCCCTTCTGCGGATTTGGTGTACAACAGCTTGTATCCCTGCCCGATTTCCTTAGACTTGGAGCCACGCAACCTCGCCTCTTGCAAGAATGCCACCCAAACGCGGCGCCTGTGCAACAAGTCGGCCAGCTCTCAGGTCAGAGAACCAACATTCAGGGTGGCAAAGCGGAGCTTCCTACTACTTGGCGCTCACTTCTTTAACCCTGCCCGCGCGTGACATGGTAGCCCTAGCCCACTTTTTGCAGGTGTAGGGCTATATGCCTGCGCATCGTTCATCGGCGACGCCCTAGCATGGTATTTATTTTTTGTAGCGGACTTTTCATTCGTTCTTTTTAGCGGTGTTCTGCTTTTTATGTGCGGCGACTACCATCCGGCCCGCACAACCCGTTAGGGAAAAAGCCGGTTCGCCAAAGCCTCGTCCGTTTGTCAGCAGACCGGGGGACCGCGGGCAGGTGACGTTGGCCCCATGAGGTGGTGTTTGGGCCCCATAACCCCCCTGAAACCTGTCATCAGTGTTCACTCCAAATAACGAACCCCTAACATGTAACCATATGCTTTACTAACGCCAGTCCATCATAAGTCTAAAAAATATTTAAGCCATACATAAACTAGCCTACCTACTAAGTACAGAGAGAAGAAAATCACTAGCGTTTAAACTATGAACGCATAAACAAATCACATGGTGGTAAACCTCTATCCTACCGTCTAGTGGTATCCACAGGAAGATTTGAAAGAACGTAGGTATCTCGCGTGTACGATTCGGATGTGGAATGAGCTCCCAGCCGCAGTGTTTCCTTTGGACTATAACATAGGGTCGTTCACGAGGTATATTAAAGGTCTCCTTAGTGGCGGACAACGCATTGGTAGCGCCCCTGATGTTGCTGATATCCATAGGCGGTGGTGACCACTTTCATCAGGTCTGCAGTATTACAAAAAAAATTACATATTAATAACTATGTAAAACTCGTATGCCTCAAATCGAAATAAGCACAATAAAAAGATAAACGTATTAACCTACTTCTGTTTTACGCGCATGGGTCTACTTATCAGAATATTTTGGTCGCACATCATTTAATCAGTGTATCTATGTCTGTCAGTATTGAAGTTACCACCTGTCATCCAAGAAGAGAGACTATCTGTGGGAGAAATAAACGACAAGAAACCCACAGGTACATTTATTAAAAACAACAGAGGCGAAACCTTACCTATAACCTACCAAACGATATCTCACTCAATGGTACTAAAATAAGTAAAAATGTCACCTCCTTTACGTGTTAGGGGATATCCCTTACAGCGTAAGCACCTTTTATCCAAAAAAAAAAATCAAGCATTAAATTTCCACTTCGTAGGCGTTACGAACTTATTAAGTAAGTTACTCAGTGTTTCTTGTTTTACTACAAACCCCTAAAACGGAAGAAATTTCATAATGCAAATAGTATAGGAAGTTAGTGCATAAATAGGTCAGCGCGCGTGAATAAGTGAGTGCCTCACTTTCGGTAAACATTCATGATTACGTTAATGCTAATGAGTAATCAGTGTTAGATAGGTAGTTCCCCCTATAGACGATTAAACAAAATTGCAGTTGTTTACGACTGGAGGATATAATGCATACAGGGTGTAAATCTCAAATGGGAAGTTTGGGCCATAGATTGGGATATATAGATATATATAAAACCACTAAAAACAAGTTTTGACTGTAATTTCAGTCAAAAGTACTATTCTCTCTGCGTCTGCGGTCAATAGTACTTTTGACTGAAAAAGAGTTTCGACTGTAACACATACACACTCATGATCGTACCCCCTAGGGATAGACAGACACTATAAAAAATAAAAACTCTGTATTTAATCGAATTATATGTATCGAGACCTACGTGACCTACTCGAATACCCGGAATTTTCCGTAAGGTGTCCATTGGGTGGGTGTGGTCCTAATTTAAATAAATTTTCAGTTGGGTCGTTTTACAAAGGTAAGGTGCATTAACATTCATAGAGCTATCAGCTAATATGACTATAATAATTTCCTCATATTAAAAATATGCGATAATCATGAACTTATAGTTTTATGGCCACAATTGATAGGAATATTGATAAGAACTACCTGCCTCTAAAATGTGTTCTTATAGGGTATGATGACTAGAATCATAAAATTTTACAAGAAGCAATACCTCTAGATTTATTTAGTGGTACTGCTTATAACCTTTATTCAGTAACCATGTTGCTGCTAATTCAAAGAAGACGACAGTTGTCATACAAATGTGACAAATAAATGTTTTTATCTCGAAACTGCCGAGACCGATTTTGATGCCCTCTTATACAAATATGCAGCTGAGGCGCCTTAATCCATAGGTCATCACCGTCCTTTCAATAATTAAGTTATAAAATAATCTATCTATACTAATATTATAAAGAGGAAATGTTTGATTTTTGTTTGTTTGTTTGTTTGTTTGTTAGTATTGAATTGGCTTCAAAACTACTGGACCGATTTGAAAAATTCTTTCACCGTTGGGAAGCTACACTAGCCCCGGGTGACATAGGCCATATTATATTTTCTAAAAAATTACGTATCATTAATAAAACTCCTATAATGTAACCCAAGGTGTAAAAAAATACCCAAAAAATTCCTTACATCGCGTGTGCTGCGAAAACTATTGATGATAGAACATAATAATGTACTACGACTTTGCAGAACACATCATTATCTACAAAAAGTGTCTAACTATTATAGTTATGTCACAATAAGTGTTCTTTTATTTTCAAAATTTAATTGAAATGCCACCGCTAAAAAACGCTCTTTATTTGTACTTTGGTATTAATCCTTATCAAAATCAATTACTTCATATTCACGACTGCTTCAATACCCTTACACAACTTTTAGAATTATTCAATTCAGACATTCCATTCGAAAAATATCACGAGTTTAAAAATGTAAATATTAGAAAAAAGTCGCATGTTCACCGCTAAGTCCGCTCGGCTATCTAGGCAGCACGGCGTACGGGAGGGGAGTCAATGTCAAGAAATAAAGTGCCGCGCGGCTTACTCGCGCGGTCGGCTCCCTACACAGCGGTCGTGTGTAACCCGTGTACCCGTGGTGGTACCCGTGCGAAGCCGGGGCGGGCCGCTAGTCAATAAATCAAACCATGTCATTAAATATGCCAATATTACTTACAATTTTCATTAAATAATAATGTAATCAATAATTAAACAATGTCATTTAAATGTCAATTAAATATTCTGTCAATTCATAATATGCCTTATCTACTAAGTAAGAATGTAATTTATTTTTAAATGTCATAAAATCTGTACATTGGCGTAAGCTAATTGGTAATTTATTGTAAATCTATGGGGCTAGTATGTAAAAACTTTTCTGACAAAGAGTAGTTTGGCCACATATCCATGATACGATGATAAAACAGCTTTACGGTTTACTATTTTATTTAGGTTGTAAAGCACATATGAATAGCTTCTTAATTTATTACATACGAACTTTAAATGTGTTGCCATCGCATATCATTGTCAATATATAGTCCAAGAAATTTTGTTGTGGCTGTTTCTCCTAACTGAATATTATTATATGTAATTTCAGTCTTCAGTTTATTATTTTTCCTTTGCGAAAATTTCATTATTTTAGTTTGATCTAAATTAATGATTAGGTTATTATTTTCCAACCATTCCGTAATTTTTAAGAGGCTATCATTGATTTCATTTTCATCATTGAATATTACTGTGTATAATATCATTAGGGTGCGTATACAGTTCGGCATATAATTAATATACACCAGAAAAAGTAGAGGCCCCAGTATACTACCCTGTGGTACTCCGTAACGGACTGCTTTAAGTTCAGATTGATAAAACATTTCAGTTTTGGTTATTATGCACACCTTGGTTATGTAAGTTTTTTGCCATCTGTCCTTTAAATACGATTTTATTAAATTATAAGCATTTTCTCTAATTCCATAGGTCTCTAATTTGTAGAGAATAATGTCATGATCTCATGATGCATCTTTTATCATCTCTTGATTAGCTTTATAGAATATTTATAATATATATATTTATATAGTATATTATATATTATTATAGGTATTTATGTATAATAGGTAGGTACATAAATAACGTAGTTTATTTAGAAAGGTAGTGCACTTTATCTATTGCTTCCCCGCTTATTGCTTTTCTCCACACCCGGTAGGGTTGGTTGCAAGAGATCTCTTACAGAGATAAGCCCACCTTTGTAAACTACCGTTTATAATTATTGTTTTTTTAACTTGTTTCATGTGCAATAAAGTATATAATATAATACATAATCAAAAGCCCTAGTCATGTCCATATACATTGCATTTACAGGAAGCCCATTATCCATTCTATTATAAACTACGTCAAGAAAGTCGTATATAGCTAAATCAATGCCTTTACTTTTACGGAACCCATTTTGTTCTTTACATATTAAACCAGTTTTCTTAAAATATGTGTAAAGATTTGAGTAAATAATATTTTCAAAAATATTTGAAAATATCGGTTTTATTAAGTTTTTTGCTCTTTTTTATGCATTGGTTTCACTACAGTAACTTTGGAAAAACTTTGGAACTTGCTTATCTGGAAAAACACCAGTCTCTATACACAAAGTAATAATATAGGACAACAAAGGAGAAATTATATCTGATACAAATTTTACTACCTTCGTACATATTTCGTCATAACCGGTGCTTGTTGTATTTTTGAAATTTTTAATTATGTTCATCACGTCTCGTGGGTCTGTAGGTCTCATGAAAAAAGATTTATGCCCATTATTCCTATTCAATTATTCTTTTTTATTTGATTCAATATGAGTTTGATTTTCATTGACTGACAATTTGTATTTAATAAAGGACGTTTGATTTTTTTTCTACCATTATGTTTGACTATTTGAATAAGTTACTTACCTTACTGGTACTATTCTTTTGGGAATTTACATGAGTCTGTCATGTAGAATAATTTGACATGCTCTGTATCATTTTACTTTAGTGTAATTTTATGTATTAATTTTCTATTTTGACATTGATTATTATATTATTTTAATTTGTTAATTATTTGAAATTGCTTTCCGGTATGAAAGCAATTATCTAGGTATTCTATGTATAAATATTATCTTATAACTCGACGATCTCTTTTATTGAACTAATGTTATATACCTATAATAAGAATATTTTCATTATGTAAGAACTTTAAGAGGGAAATAAATAAATCTAAATAATTGAAAAAAAAATCGTTAACTGCAAATTTATCGTTACCTACATCACCAAAAACTGTCAAATAACTTATAAAATGTAGGTGCAACTCCATTGCATTGCATCCAATATGTGCAAATTCGTGGAATTCCAAGTTGTATAGGTGCATTTGTAACTTTGTAATGTGTTTATAGTATCAAAAAGCCCTCTTTAAGCACGCACATTAAGTGCAATTTCAGCAAAAAAATGCAGATTCAGGCCACTACGGAATCACACACTGTACGTGGCCCGATACGTCTTGACCGGTTTTTTATTCTTTTGTTACCGTATTCCATGTGGTGTACTATAGAATATACCTACTTAACCCTTTTAGGGTAACAGAAATTAAAATTCATCATTTAAATTTCTGCTCGGCCGGGAATCGAACCCGGGACGTCTGCGTGGCGACCGGCATGTTAACCAACTGAACCACTCAGGGCGTCAAAACATCAAACATTGCCGGCAAAGCCCTCCACTAACGTGGACGAGACTCAAGACCAGCAGTGGACCGTTGTGGGCTGATGATGTATTTAGAATTACTGCATTTTGTCAAACTTTTTATATAATTTTTAAATCAAATGTGATTTTATTAAGATATAGATATACTTTACTTCCTGGCGATTTTTGAACATTCGGTCCATCCTGTATGTGACAGGTACATAATGACCGAATAAACTATATCCGTTGGACATAATGTAAGAAGGGATTATCTACTTATTAGATAGCTATATTTTAGATAGATAAAGATAAAGTTAATACTTTTGAAAAAAAAACGTGATTATGTTACTGAATACTCTTGAAGACAGTCGTGTAGTACTATCATGACATGTTCCGGAATTTAACTTTTAAAATATTTATGATTACTTAAATTGATTTAAAAGCTCTCATGTGGTTCACCTATGTAGTGATTATGTGAAGAAAAACAAAATGTCAAAGATAATAATATTGTGTTCTATACTATTGATAGTAATAAGCGGTAAGTCAACTTTCCATTTCCCTACCTTTCTTCCAATTAGTGCCCACCAGAAATAAAATGCTAAGCTAAATCTACAACAAAAAGCCTTACTAGATAGTCTTTTGTATCACTGCGTACTGTCACTTGATCTTGTTCTTCTATTCTCTCAGAATTGTCCGATTCTCGTGATTTTTTACTTTAAAACATGACTAAAAAACTTGAGTGTGATTTTTCAACTGTAGTCACTCAATAGTCCCGTATTAGGTACAGTCGAGTTCATTAATATGTGAGCATTGCCAAGGCTTCAAATATAAATGTACATGGAAGGGTACATTATATATTAGGTTGGGGAAAAAGTCTTTTCGCATATAGTATGTATGGTTCATAGGTATGTATGAACTTGTAATAAAACCTCTTTGGCTATACTATTTGTACCTGGCTAGTTTTGGTATCATTTAAAAGTTTAAATTTTAAGGAAGATAATTCCAAATTCAAATTATGTAAATGCGTGATTTTCATTTGTTTTTCTTACCGTCAAGATGAGTGAATCTAATGAAGAAATTAGATACATAAAAAAGGTAAAAATGCAACGCAAGTCGCGAAAAAAATTTGCGATGCGATTAACTTAAGACATTCAATTTTAATTATTTGACATAATGAATTTTAGTGATTTGACATTTATTTAATTTACTTTTTAATTGTATTATAAACAATCAAGTTCATGTGAAACTTGTCATATTTAGTATGCTTTAAGGCGCATCATGGAGCCGCTACTATTATTATTTACCACCTTTATGTACCTGTGATGACTGAATAAATGATTATGATTATGATTATGATTATGATTATGATGTTTATGGACCTAATGCAGTGTCTGTGAGTAGCACAAATTTGGTTTAAGCGTTTTCAATCCGGAAATTTTGATGTCAAAGATGCACGTCGCTCTGGTTGCCCTGTTACGGATAAAATGGATGCTATTTTTGAAAAAGTGGAGCAAGATCGGCATATCAGTAGTTACTTGACCACAAAACAGTTTTGGCGCATTTGAAAAAAAATGGGTATACAAAAAAGCTCGATATTTGGGTACCTCACGAGCTCTCTGAAAGAAACCTAATGAACCGTTTACTCATTTGTGATTCTTTATTACGACGTAATGAAACCGAACCATTTTTGAAGAAATTGATAACTGGTGATGAAAAGTGGATCACGTACGACAAAAACGTGCGAAAAAGCTCATGGTCAAAGGCCGGTCAGGCTTCACAGACTGTGACAAAACCCGGGTTAACTCGCAACAAGGTGATGCTGTGTGTGTGGTGGGATTGGAAGGGCATTATTCATTATGAGCTGTTACCACCAGGCAGGACCATCGATTCAGAACTCTACTGCGAACAACTGATAAGATTAAAGCAAGAAGTTGAGATTAAGCAGCCGGAATTAATCAACAGAAGGGTTGTGGTTTTTCATTATGATAACGCTAGACCTTACACATCTTTAACCACTCAGCAAAAATTAAGAGAGTTTGGCTGGGTGGTGTTAATGCATCCGCCGTATAGTCCTGACCTTGCACCTTCAGATTTCCACCTGTTTCGGTCTCTTCAGAATTCTTTAGGCAGTGTCAGGTTAACATCACGAGAGGACTGCCAAAACTACTTGACGCAGTTTTTTGTCAGAGGCTCCAAAATTTCTATAGCAATGGGATCATGTCCCTACCTATAAGATGGCAAAAAGTTATCGAACAAAATGGTACCTACATACTTTAGTTAAATGTAAATAAACTATATTAAAAAATGTTTTGAATTTTCATATAAAATGCGGAGAAACTTTCTCCCAAACCTATTATTTAAAGGCTTGGTAATGCTCACATATTAATGAACTTGACTGTACATATCTGGGGGCGATTCTCGCGATTTCGACATTAGAATTCGGCATTTTCTCTAGCCACAAATATCTATTAAAAAGTCACTAAATCTCTATTGGAAGCAATAAACTTGTTCTCAACGATTTTCTCTAATCCTTTATTGTCGAATATCGTTTTAAATTACTTTTTTAATAGAGATATTTAGTTAGTTTTTGTCGAATTCGAGATGTCACAGCGCGAGAATTAAGCCCCTGAACGTTCACAGATCAAATCTTTAAAATCACAGACGTACTAACTGATATGTTGATCGGCAGTCCATTCAGTATGTTTGATCAATTATGTACTACAATATGTGTTACAATTTCCAATTTTCAACAACAACTCACCGGGCAAAAACAAAAAAAATCCTAAACTTATCAGACTCATCAAATCTGTATAGTAAATATTATTAAAATTTACCATTCCATCTATTCCATTACTCGTGAAACCTCAATACTCAATATATTTCTTGCATTCCATAGGTTACAGAAAGATTAATAATAACTGTTAAATAACATGTAGGTAACTCTCTTATTTATTACAGTACTAGCTTTTACACGGCAACCACAAGCCGGGGGCAAATGCAAAAAATCTCAAAAATTTAACGAAAATCCACTCCCGCCCTCTTCGAAAATTATTACCTAAACTTGGCGACTCACTAGGGTTGCTACTGTATTTATTTTGAATTTTAAATAGAGTATTTATATGATCGAATAGATTTTAAAGATCGTACACAATAACATGTCCCTTGCTAAGGACCAATATATAATCCTTGCCATAATGTGCTCATAATTATTCCAAGCTGTTCAGATTGTGTTCAAGTGTATTAGATTTTCCATATAAGCTTCAGACATTATGCCTTTAGTAGGCGTAATAATAATCGCTTTTTAAAAATTCATTGCCACCTGATTATATCATCAGACCCTAAGAATAACCTTTCAATGACCTGGGATTTGACTCACTTCCCGGTAATCAATTGAATTGAAAATTTCATATACATGTAAATTGATGAAAATGCAATATTATGGTATTAGTCTGTTGATCTGATAATGGACAAGGAAAATGGTCAGCGATTTTATTTATATTAGACTAGACAAGCATATTAGACAAGAGACAAGACAAGCATACTAGAAACCATTAAGGTGGCCATTACGGTTTCTTATTCTGTTAAAAACTATCACGTGGTGTATGAAACTGTTCAACTAGTCCTAGGGTCTCTAGCGGACGATTTTGGTCAATCTCGCTTCACCATCGGCATTAGAACTCGTAGCGGTGCTGAAGTTCGACTAGCCTCAAAGTCTGAAATTGTCACCCATCAGTTCTTGGAATCTGCGTGCGTTGCTTGTATGTTATTAAGTAATCTTAGTTACGTACAAGTTCTTTTATTTTATCAATAATAATATCGTTTAATTAAATAATATTCATTTTAATTCGACACTACAACAAATTCTCGCGTTAACAATCTCGCCCGAGCACTGCTTGAGAATGCCTGTAAACGTAACGTCAATGTGTGCGTGATGGATATGGCGCATTGTTTCCAGTGGACCTTCTGCTTGGAGCGGGCCGTTCTTTATTTTGCACTTTAATCCTCAATGTTCTGAATAAATAGCCTTAAATTATAAAATTAACGGGCTAACGTAATGTTTCGAGTTTTGGCTGAAAGGAGCGGGAGTGAATGTGTAAAGCAGCAACCACGCTTGGCAGGCGTGTTGGAGATCGCAGTGTTTAAATATAACAATAGAAAATGCTGCTGCCCATTTTCCAGAGTAAGGAGACTCTTGATCTCTTCCCTCAAAACATTAGTCGCCTTGTACGACACCCATGAGTGTAAGGGGTTGGTGCTATTCTACTCTGCCGGACACCACACGGCTGGTGTATCATCATTATATCAATTGTTACTGAAAATAATACCAAACTTGCTGTAGCCCGCTGGAAACTTAGTTTTTTCATTAATATGATGTGCGGAGGGGTCCTTTTTACCCCCCACGCCCCTGGCAGCAGCATTTTTTGGGGCTCGCGCTTGAATCAGTTTATTGTTCACATAAAACTTTGATGAAAAATACAGAGTTATAGATGACACAACAGGCGCTACTTATTTCTTTGAAGAAATCTCTTCCAGCAGGCCTGTCAAAGAGATATGTGATAAGTAGTCGCAGATTAGACATGCACAATATCTAACTAAATATACATACACATATAATAACCTGCCGTGGCCAACTACTGGGCATGCCAGATCTAGCGTTATCGAAGAATTGACTCGAAGAAGAAGAAGAAGAATAACCTAATATATAATAAACTACATATACCAATACATAAATTACATAGATGCCTCAGGAATTAAGAGAGAGATAGTGCTCTTTCACACGTTTCTTAAAAATATTGATATATTTACTATCGCGTATTTCATACGGCAGAGAGTTCCACAACCTTGCAGCATGAACAGTGAAGGAGTAGGAATAGAAATCGGAATGGTGAGGAGGTATTGCTAATGAGGTTCGTTCACTGGGACGACAATCTTTGTCTAGTGGACGGGAGAAATGAAAACGTTCAGAGAGATATAAAGAAGCGGACGGGTTATAAAGGATATTATAAAGAGTGGAAAGGATGTGTGCATTCCCACGTAGTCGAATTGGTAGCCACTTGAGTTGGCCGTGTGGTGTCCGGCAGAGTAGAATAGCACCAACCTCTTACACTCATGAGTGTCGTACAAGGCGACTAATGTTTTCGAGGCAAAAGATCAAGAGTCTCCGTAGTCTGGAAAATGGGCAGCAGCATTTTCCATTGTTATATTTAAACACTGTGATCTCCAACCCGCCTGCCAAGCGTGGAGATTATGGCAATAACCTCCCCTTTCGTGGGAGAGGCCCTAAGTCCTGCAGTGGACTGTTACCGGGCTGTGATGATGAGTTGGGATCGATAACTTGAGACATGGTTGTACTTGCGTAAGCCAAAAGTAAAGCGTATGCATAAGTTTTGAAGTCGCTCTAGCTTACTTAAAAGCTCCTCAGTGGCATCCAGATAGCAACTGTCTGCATTGTCTAGAAGAGGAAGAAGAAGAGTTTGAGCAAGAGAGATTTAAGATTTCAATGGCAGAAAACTTTGGAGATGTTTGATAGAGTGGAACGAAAAATGCATCTTCTTACTGACCTCATTGACCAGAGACATCCAGGGCTCTAAAATCAAACCTAGGTTTTTAATTTTTTTCTGAGCGGAATAGAAATTCCATCGTAACAAATTTGGGGAATAACTGTGCCAGATCCAAGCCGCCGACACATATACGGGCTACCTATAAGCATAACCTGAGGCTTCTTCGGGTTTACCAACAGACCATAAGACTTGGCCCAGGAACAAATGCGCTTTAAGTCATCGTTAATACAACTAAAAGCATCCTCGATGTCATTGATTTTAAAATGGCAGTAAACTTGCAAACTAGTAAACTTGTTTAGTGCCAATCTTCAACTCACAGAGTCTGATGAGAGGGCTAGAAGAGCTGCTTGACTGTCTGAGTGTATATAAATATAATGGTTCACGTATTTCCTTTAGAGGTTTATGTCCGCATATTCTAAGATTGCGTACACCTCGGACTGGAAAATGGAGGTGTATGTACCCAGGTTTAGGGATTTTCTCAGGTTTAGGAGCGCTATGACCTAGTTTGGATCCATCCGTGTACCATATCAAATTTCCATTTTTCCAATACACTTGACTTTTAAGCCAATCATCCCTGGATAAAAGTTCCACAGAGTATCGTTTCTGTGTTGTCATTAAGTCAGTGTACATACTCAGTATGTTGGTGCCCATAATGATATCCTGGAACGATCTCAGTGACTTTGAGAGCCATTTACCTTCTCTCTGGGTGGTTAGCCTGTGCATACTACTCGCTGCCATCATCTGTACATGCAGATGTAGGGACGGTATATCTAGAATTGCATTCAGGGCCTCACCAGGTGACGTTGACATAGATCCTGTAACCAAGAGTCATACTGTTTTCTGAACGCCACTTAGTTTATCTATAGCATTTTGCTGGTTGGTTTATGTGTGCTACTCTATGGCGGCATATGTTATTATGAGTCTTACAACCGCTGTATATAGCCATAGGAAGATTTTTAGAGATAGACCCCACTGCTTTCCTCCATTCGATTGCATATTCCCAAGGCTATTTTAGTCTTCCGCAAGGTTTCGTTTATAAGGCTGTTTCAAATCCGTTTTTGGTCCAGTGTCACACCTAAGTATTTAACTTCCTTGGAGAACTTAATAATTTGGCCCTTTAATCGCGGTTTATCTATGACGATTGATTTCCCTTTTGTAAGTCAATGGAACAAAAACTTTTATCCCAGAATTTATAGACAGCTCATTGCACCATTTATCAACAACAGCGCTCGTTCCGTAACGCATGAAAGCGTACTTAGCATTTAGAAAAAGTACAGATACACAAGCCCTATATTAAAAATTATAAGAAACTGTCACGATATGCAATGTATATTACAGATGTAAGAAGTCGTCGATGTTACGTCTGCCGTAACTGTAGAGAGGTGCACGAAACTGCACTAAAATTGTGCCCACCTAGACCTCAAATTACCACAACAGTGGTGACCTCTACACTGAGTTCCACAAGTGAGCTTACAACAACTGATTTAACAACAACAGAAGAAACTACTGAGTCCACTACAACAGATGAAACTACAATCACAACTGAGTCTACAACAAGTGATCAAACTGCAACCACAACTGAGTCCACTACAACAGATGAATCTACAATTACAACCGAGTTTACTACAACAGATGAATCTACAATCACATCCGAGTCTACAACAAGTGATCAATCAACAATCACAACCGAGTTTACTACAACAGATGAATCTACAATCACATCCGAGTCTACAACAAGTGATCAAACTGCAACCACAACCGAGTCCACTACAACAGATGAATCTACAATTACATCCGAGTCTGCAACAACTGATCAAACTGCAACCACAACCGAGTCCACTACAACAGATGAATCTACAATCACATCCGAGTCTACAACAAGTGATCAAACTGCAACCACAACCGAGTTTACTACAACAGATGAATCTACAATCACATCCGAGTCTACAACAAGTGATCAAACTGCAACCACAAACGAGTCCACTACAACAGATGAATCTACAATCACATCCGAGTCTACAACAAGTGATCAAACTGCAACCACAAACGAGTCCACTACAACAGATGAATCTACAATTACATCCGAGTCTACAACAAGTGATCAAACTGCAACCACAACCGAGTCCACTACAACAGATGAATCTACAATCACATCCGAGTCTACAACTAGTGATCAAACTGCAACCACAAACGAGTCCACTACAACAGATGAATCTACAATCACATCCGAGTCTACAACAAGTGATCAAACTGCAACCACAACCGAGTCCACTACAACAGATGAATCTACAATCACATCCGAGTCTACAACAAGTGATCAAACTGCAACCACAACCGAGTCCACTACAGCCTATGAATCTACAATCACATCCGAGTCTACAACTAGTGATCAAACTGCAACCACAAACGAGTCCACTACAACAGATGAATCTACAATCACATCCGAGTCTACAACAAGTGATCAAACTGCAACCACAAACGAGTCCACTACAACAGATGAATCTACAATCACATCCGAGTCTACAACAAGTGATCAAACTGCAACCACAAACGAGTCCACTACAACAGATGAATCTACAATCACATCCGAGTCTACAACAAGTGATCAAACTGCAACCACAACCGAGTTTACTACAACAGATGAATCTACAATCACATCCGAGTCTACAACAAGTGATCAAACTGCAACCACAAACGAGTCCACTACAACAGATGAATCTACAATCACATCCGAGTCTACAACAAGTGATCAAACTGCAACCACAAACGAGTCCACTCCAACAGATGAATCTACAATCACATCCGAGTCTACAACAAGTGATCAAACTGCAACCACAACCGAGTCCACTACAACAGATGAATTTACAATTACATCCGAGTCTGTAACAACTGATCAAACTGCAAGCACAACCGAGTCCACTACAACAGATGAATCTACAATCACATCCGAGTCTACAACAAGTGATCAAACTGCAACCACAACCGAGTCCACTACAACAGATGAATCTACAATCACATCCGAGTATACAACAAGTGATCAAACTGCAACCACAACCGAGTCCACTACAACAGATGAATCTACAATTACATCCGAGTCTGCAACAACTGATCAAACTGCAACCACAACCGAGTCCACTACAACAGATGAATCTACAATCACATCCGAGTCTACAACTAGTGATCAAACTGCAACCACAAACGAGTCCACTACAACAGATGAATCTACAATCACATCCGAGTCTACAACAAGTGATCAAACTGCAACCACAAACGAGTCCACTCCAACAGATGAATCTACAATTACATCCGAGTCTACAACAAGTGATCAAACTGCAACCACAACCGAGTCCACTACAACAGATGAATCTACAATCACATCCGAGTCCACTACAACAGATGAATCTACAATCACATCCGAGTCTACAACAAGTGATCAAACTGCAACCACAACCGAGTCCACTACAACAGATGAATCTACAATCACATCCGAGTCTACAACTAGTGATCAAACTGCAACCACAAACGAGTCCACTACAACAGATGAATCTACAATCACATCCGAGTCTACAACAAGTGATCAAACTGCAACCACAACCGAGTCCACTACAACAGATGAATCTACAATCACATCCGAGTCTACAACTAGTGATCAAACTGCAACCACAACCGAGTCCACTACAACAGATGAATCTACAATTACATCCGAGTCTGTAACAATTGATCAAACTGCAACCACAACCGAGTCCACTACAACAGATGAATCTACAATCACATCCGAGTCTACAACAAGTGATCAAACTGCAACCACAAACGAGTCCACTACAACAGATGAATCTACAATCACATCCGAGTCTACAACAAGTGATCAAACTGCAACCACAAACGAGTCCACTACAACAGATGAATCTACAATCACATCCGAGTCTACAACAAGTGATCAAACTGCAACCACAACCGAGTTTACTACAACAGATGAATCTACAATCACATCCGAGTCTACAACAAGTGATCAAACTGCAACCACAAACGAGTCCACTACAACAGATGAATCTACAATCACATCCGAGTCTACAACAAGTGATCAAACTGCAACCACAAACGAGTCCACTCCAACAGATGAATCTACAATCACATCCGAGTCTACAACAAGTGATCAAACTGCAACCACAACCGAGTCCACTACAACAGATGAATTTACAATTACATCCGAGTCTGTAACAACTGATCAAACTGCAAGCACAACCGAGTCCACTACAACAGATGAATCTACAATCACATCCGAGTCTACAACAAGTGATCAAACTGCAACCACAACCGAGTTTACTACAACAGATGAATCTACAATCACATCCGAGTCTACAACAAGTGATCAAACTGCAACCACAAACGAGGCCACTCCAACAGATGAATCTACAATTACATCCGAGTCTACAACAAGTGATCAAACTGCAACCACAACCGAGTCCACTACAACCTATGAATCTACAATCACATCCGAGTCTACAACTAGTGATCAAACTGCAACCACAAACGAGTCCACTACAACAGATGAATCTACAATCACATCCGAGTCTACAACAAGTGATCAAACTGCAACCACAACCGAGTCCACTACAACAGATGAATCTACAATCACATCCGAGTCTACAACTAGTGATCAAACTGCAACCACTAACGAGTCCACTCCAACAGATGAATCTACAATTACATCCGAGTCTACAACAAGTGATCAAACTGCAACCACAACCGAGTCCACTACAACAGATGAATCTACAATCACATCCGAGTCTACAACTAGTGATCAAACTGCAACCACAAACGAGTCCACTCCAACAGATGAATCTACAATCACATCCGAGTCTACAACAAGTGATCAAACTGCAACCACAACCGAGTCCACTACAACAGATGAATCTACAATTACATCCGAGTCTACAACTAGTGATCAAACTGCAACCACAACCGAGTCCACTACAACAGATGAATCTACAATTACATCCGAGTCTGCAACAACTGATCAAACTGCAACCACAACCGAGTCCACTCCAACAGATGAATCTACAATTACATCCGAGTCTACAACAAGTGATCAAACTGCAACCACAACCGAGTCCACTACAACAGATGAATCTACAATCACATCCGAGTCTACAACTAGTGATCAAACTGCAAGCACAAACGAGTCCACTACAACAGATGAATCTACAATCACATCCGAGTCTACAACAAGTGATCAAACTGCAACCACAACCGAGTCCACTACAACAGATGAATCTACAATCACATCCGAGTCTACAACTAGTGATCAAACTGCAACCACAACCGAGTCCACTACAACAGATGAATCTACAATTACATCCGAGTCTGTAACAATTGATCAAACTGCAACCACAACCGAGTCCACTACAACAGATGAATCTACAATCACATCCGAGTCTACAACAAGTGATCAAACTGCAACCACAAACGAGTCCACTACAACAGATGAATCTACAATCACATCCGAGTCTACAACAAGTGATCAAACTGCAACCACAAACGAGTCCACTACAACAGATGAATCTACAATCACATCCGAGTCTACAACAAGTGATCAAACTGCAACCACAACCGAGTTTACTACAACAGATGAATCTACAATCACATCCGAGTCTACAACAAGTGATCAAACTGCAACCACAAACGAGTCCACTACAACAGATGAATCTACAATCACATCCGAGTCTACAACAAGTGATCAAACTGCAACCACAAACGAGTCCACTCCAACAGATGAATCTACAATCACATCCGAGTCTACAACAAGTGATCAAACTGCAACCACAACCGAGTCCACTACAACAGATGAATTTACAATTACATCCGAGTCTGTAACAACTGATCAAACTGCAAGCACAACCGAGTCCACTACAACAGATGAATCTACAATCACATCCGAGTCTACAACAAGTGATCAAACTGCAACCACAACCGAGTTTACTACAACAGATGAATCTACAATCACATCCGAGTCTACAACAAGTGATCAAACTGCAACCACAAACGAGGCCACTCCAACAGATGAATCTACAATTACATCCGAGTCTACAACAAGTGATCAAACTGCAACCACAACCGAGTCCACTACAACAGATGAATCTACAATTACATCCGAGTCTACAACTAGTGATCAAACTGCAACCACAACCGAGTCCACTACAACAGATGAATCTACAATTACATCCGAGTCTGCAACAACTGATCAAACTGCAACTACAACCGAGTCCACTCCAACAGATGAATCTACAATTACATCCGAGTCTGCAACAACTGATCAAACTGCAACCACAACCGAGTCCACTACAACAGATGAATCTACAATCACATCCGAGTCTACAACAAGTGATCAAACTGCAACCACAAACGAGTCTACTACAACAGATGAATCTACAATCACATCCGAGTCTACAACAAGTGATCAAACTGCAACCACAACCGAGTCCACTACAACAGATGAATCTACAATTACATCCGAGTCTGCAACAACTGATCAAACTGCAACCACAACCGAGTCCACTACAACAGATGAATCTACAATCACATCCGAGTCTTCAACAAGTGATCAAACTGCAACCACAACCGAGTCCACTACAACAGATGAATCTACAATTACATCCGAGTCTGCAACAACTGATCATACTGCAACCACAACCGAGTCCACTACAACAGATGAATCTACAATCACATCCGAGTCTACAACAAGTGATCAATCTACAATCACATCCGAGTCTACAAGTGAGCATACTACAATCTCAACCGGATCTACTACCACAGACGAGACAACGCTTGATGATACGACCACAACTGAGCCAACTACATATACCACTGCGTCTCCTACCACAGTGGAAGACAATACCGGGGCGATCGAAGTTTTATCAAAAAGACATGTGCAAGTGTGTACTGCATTTAAATTATATTGTGTGTTTTAACTGATTTTAACCAATGTGTTCTTGTAATAGTTAATTGCAAATTTTAAATCGATGATAATTTACTTTCAGGGCAATGATGCTAGCCTTTACACATATAACCCATCGCCCCACGTATTTCTTCGAACACTGAAACAGTTCAAAAACGAGGGCTTAGAAGATGATGAAGATGATGAAGACTTTGATGGCGATCCAGATGCTAGGTGTTTGGTTACCTTCTATCAAGGTACTTTTATTTACATTGCAATAAGTACGACAATAAACTTCAAATAGTGATAAATGCATGAAATTTGCTACAATTGATCTTTAGGACATATGAATTAATTAGACCCGTAGGGATAATAAAAATACCTATGTGTAAAAATATTTTTGATAAAAATATTGTGAATAAGTTTAGTAGTAGGTATCTATGAAATGAACCTAATCTTACCCAACATATAATACTATAGTAAATAATTGCCTCGCTTTAAATTTTTTTATGTATGTAACGGCTCAAATTGATTTGTTTTCATAATGATTAATCATACCACTTTTCATGCTTTTAACACCATTATGTAGCTTTTTACTGACTTGCATACCAACTGGCTGCTTTGGATTCGGTGGAATAACGGGCAAAGAGATTAATTTGTGATCCGCAGTTAATTGAGGCTAAGCTGCAGAGCCTCGAGCATCGGCGTAGGGTTGCGCGTTTGTCGGTTTTCTACAGGTTGCACTTCGGAGAGTGTGCGAAGCAGTTGCACGACCTCATTCCGCCGGCCCCTTTCCGCCATCGGGAGACGCGATCCGGGCGAGCGCTTCATCCTTATGTCGTGGATCTTCCAACTATCCGCACGAGCCGCTTTGGCTCGACTTTTATAATGCGTACGGCTAAGGAGTGGAATGCATTGCCTGCGAGTGTGTTTCCTGATCAATATAATCTGGATGCCTTCAAGGCTAGAGTGAATAGGCTGTTCCTAGACAGGCATGCTCCATCATAGACCGCATCCTCACTTACCACCAGGTGAGGTGGCGGTCAAATGCCTGGCTAGTAAAGAAATAAAAAAAAATAAAAAAACGTTCGTGGTGTACCGCTATTAAATAGTAAAGTTACCTACACTTAGCGGCAAATAAACTGGCCCAAGTGCTTAAAGCATGTAAAGCAAAAATATTATCTTATTATCAATATCCCGATTGTACTCTTGGCAGAGAGTAAGATAAGGCAGGAAATTATACAACTTATGTATACTTAGGTACTTATCTCAGAAAAAAGTCATTCATGGCGAGGGATCGAACACGGTACCTCTCGCTTACTAAGCAAGCCATTAAATACGCCACGTTTCTTTTCGTCCGAATAGTTCCGATGGCTTTGTAAATAACAAAGTGTTGGAATATAAGTAATTTAAAATCTTTTTTCCAATTTTTATCTCGTCGTCCATGATAACAAGCTCCGTAACCCGTAGGGATAATAAAAATACCTATGTGTAAAAATATTTTTGTTAAAAATATTGTGAGTAAAATCCTGAAATGGAGATGCCCAGTTTAGTAGTAGGTATCTATGAAATGAACCTAATCTTACCCAACATATAATACTATAGTAAATAATTGCCTCGCTTTAAATTTTTTTATGTATGACAACGGCTCAAATTGATTTGATTTAACTACTTAAACACATAGTTCCATGTACCATAACAGATCTATCTTAGTAACTGAGCAACCGTTATTACAGCGATGAAGAAAAAAGTTATCCACAGAGCTTATATGCCCGCCCTCTCACGACCATCTGGTGGTCCACATTTGGCAGGACTCAGTGGTTGTAGGAATTTTATTTCGAAAATTGAAGTATGTTTTTAACGAAGTGTCATTAAAAACCTACTTCATACTTCAATATGTTGTAAATCCTGTCAGTAAACGTCAGTAAAATGTAGATGGAAAGATAGATAGATAGATTTCAATAAGGAAGATGGCTAGTAACTTCCTAATTTCAACAAAGAAGATGGTAAGCAACCAGTATGTACCTAATCCAGTAAATAAGACCCTTGATTAATTACTGGTTCACATACTCGTGGCTAACCTTACTCATCATGATATGGCTCCATGAGATCTCAAGATATCTCCATAGTGTTTAGCGTACTAATAATCATCTTGGCGTTAATCTCCCGGTTATGCTCTGGTGCAACGACCATGATCGAGAATTTGGCAGGTCAGGTAATTACAGTGGAGCGACAGCCATCTGACCTCCATGACCCTGCTACCAGAGGAACCTGACCAGATTGGATCATGGTTACACATCCAGTCCCCTGAAAATGCAGGCTTCATCACGGTGTTTTCCCTCGGCCCGTAAGAACATCGGTTAGTATTCAACTAATGTACATAACTCAGAAAACAGTCATTGGTACATGGCCGGAGCGGAATTCGAACCCGGTGTTTAGAGTACCGTAGTGTTTTGCATACTACGGTACTCTAATTGGACAAATGTACTGTTTCACACAATATGTCTTTGTTACTTTTAAAGACAAATGTCACCTTAATCTGCTTGGGATCATGATAACTATAACGTGATCGAGACATCGGGATAAAATGAAAATTATAAAACCGCGATTAATCCGTTGCTAATGTTTTCTTTGGAGTATCTGGGCATTGCGTAAACAAAAGAGAACACTTAAGCCATTTTTCTGTCCTTGGTTGTATAATATCTTCTCCTTTTGGGTATACGTTATACCTAGTCCATAAGACATAAAAATTAACATATCTAAGCATCTAACAACTATCTCTATCAGCGAAGACCTGTAATTGGCTTTCTGTTTCGTAAGATTGTTATTATTATGTTGTTGGATAGCTGTTGGTCTTCCAAATAAAATAAAATAATATAAAAAATAAATAATATAAACAAGAAAACTATATAACGTGGATATTGAAATGAGTGAGACGACAGCACGAAACAAATCCAACAGTGCTATGTGCTATGGCACAAACGCCTGTTTACAATAATGTGCTGATGCTGATGAGTGAATTTTTGGTGGAGCTGAAGGAGCATGATAGTCGAATAATGCTGTGGAAGAGCTTCCTTCGGTTTATGTTACGAGATATGTATGATAAGAGATCGTTGTAAGATAAAAGATGATGTGGTAACTAGGATTGAAAAAGGTATGCTGAGATGGTTTTGAGATGTGCAGAGTATGGAAAGACGATATAGGTCGGCAGACGGTGCCCCAGGAGGACGTATACCTATCAATTTAAATAAAGGACCTTCTACAAAAAGGCCAAGTCGTCCGTCTAACATGGGTCGTTGCTGATGATGATTAAGTTTGAAAGAATGGACTTGATGTTCAATGTTTCTGTTACAGATCCAGTTACAGGAGAGGTTGACGCTGCTCGTGACTGCGTTTACATATCTTATCAAGAAGCATTTGACCCTGAGAGAATGTGTCGTGAAGCCATCGGAACAGATGGCCCTTTCGCTGGCACTCTAGAAACATGTTTGGTCTGCAACGAAGATGGCTGTAATGCTGCGCCAAAAACAATTGGAATGGCCATCCTTGTTTTAGTGACACTACTTTTATCATTTGTATTCTAGTCAATTTAGTAATTTGCATATTGGAATCCCACTATGTACTTCCTTTAATTAGGATTTCAGTTAGTTTTCGGAAAACTGAAGTGACAATGTAGGCCACGTAGCTCGCAGAACCGATGGATGATGGGATGAAAAGGTTATCGAGTAGCGACCACGTACCGGCACGTACCTACTGCAGCGTAAGACGGCGCCCCAAGATATGGACGGATGACCTGTAGGGAGCCGATGGATGTAGAATGTCGTCGCGCCGTATATTATCGATTACAAGAAAAATTCACCAATAAGAAAAGTGACTTTAATGTGACAGAAAAGCGAAACTACCAAGAAGATGTGAGGCGGACCGGTTTATTTACTTATAAAACCCATACAAGAGGATATGTAAGTACTATCGCTACGATAAAACGAAGTTAGAGTCATCAAATAAAAAATGTTTCGTGCCATGTTATGCACGGGCTGACCAACGTTATGTGGGTCTCCTAAACTTCTACTATCGCTACAAAGTGGATTTTTTGTTGTACTCGATGACCTACAGCACCCTTACAGTCTAAATCCATCGGCTCCCTATAACCTTTATAAGATCATCCGTCCATCTCTTAGGGTGCAAGAGGCGCTGAGCCGAGCGGTGTGGAAGGCGTGGGGAGGCTTGACCTACGTTCAGCAGTCCTACGACTGAGATGATGATGATGATAAGACCGGATAGGACAACCGCCTAGTAGTTGTTATAGATTTGCATATACTTGTCCATCATTTAGCTTAGAGCAGCATAAATGTAAATGATGCAAGGGGTCACATATCGGATCTCAATGAACCTACCTCGCGGGATCATATTGTTTTTCCACTTAAAGATAAATTTAATATACTTAAATACTTAATGCCAAGCGCAAATACTCTAGTCTGGATGTTGATAACTTATTTGCGCCGTTTGGTGTGGAAACTCTTGGGCCGTGGAGACCACTCCCTTTTTCGGGAGTTAGCTAAGTGGCTGGGCGATATTTCCAAAGACCAGCAAGCTGGTCGTTATTTGGGTCAACGTATTAGCCTCGCCTTCCAACGAGGCAATGCGGCCAGCCTTCTGGGCTCTTCCCCTAGGACCGCACCTTAGGCAAAATCTTTAGGGTAGTCATTATATAATTTAGTTTAGTTTTATTTTTTTAGATTTTTAAGTTAATTAGTTCAGATTTGTTATTCTGCATTGTTTTGTTAGTGTAAAATACACATAAACTAATAACATTAAAAAAATATATGTCAAATAATGAGTGTAGCACCTGTTTAAGTAGTACTTAAGGTAATAATTTTAATTTGATCTGCCATGGTGGCAGTGTGGCGAGAGCTCTACTTTGCGAGTATTGTAATATACCTAGCCTATAGTGGGTACTATATGCTTGGCACATTATAAATCTTTAGTAGATTTAAGTGCCTGAACTAATTTATTTGTCATATTTATTGTTATGTCTAACTTATTAAAATAAATAAAATAAAATACGAGTACCAATGGGTTGTCCTATGTACAGTTTCAATCATACGATTACCGTTCCTCGAAAGGCATGTTAAGCCGTCGATACTGGTTGTTATCGATTGATAACAACCGTCTTATGCCACGTCGGAGGCCCCAAGGGCGGCTTCGATGAATTAATGTCATACAAAATACGCCAATATGTCTGAACATGTTGACATTTGCACTAGTAAATGTAAATATAAATATATGCTTCTCTGTTATGTTATCTATGACCATCCTGTTTTAAGGGTATTGGATATTTATTTAAGGATAGTGCTGTGACCGTATCATACTAATTCAAAGTTGATACGGCAGACAAACAGGCATGCAGGCCACCAAAGTGGTCACCGCCGCCGCCATAGTACATAAGCAATACCAACTGCGCTACCAATGCGTTGCCCGCCTCTAAGAACCTCTACCTCTAATGAACCTTTTGAACGGTCCCGTGTCATAGTCCAAAGGAAACACGGTAGCTGGGAGCTCATTCCTCATCCGAATCGTACGAGCGAGAAACGTTATTTAAATAAAAATATACCTAGTTGAAAGAGACTATGTGATAGTATTTACTTTGTGAATCAATAAATAATACCCAAGTTTAGTAGTAGTTGAAGAGATAAGACTATCTGTTGCTTGTCTAATAGGCAATAAATTGTATTCATTCAACTATTCATGCACCCACGTTTTTTAAACCCAGTAAAGTAAAGCCGCACATTAATTTTTATGACTAGATTACAGCCAATAATATTAATAAATTTATACCAAAATTACATATAACAAAATATTTATCTCTTATTAATAGTAATTAAAGATGTCATGGCCTTACATTTAATCATAGACTGCCGTATAATAAGCTCTTACGATGGACGGCGTCCCTGTCATTGTTTATCTTTAGGAGTTGTTATTGTTGGTTGTCTGTCAAATTTAGTTCCATTTTCAGCCGCGAGCAGTTATCTTGCGCACACTATCAGTTTAATCGTGGGTTATGCCCCTGGTATTGCAAACGTCCATAGGCTGCGGTAAGAAAAGGGGGAAAGTAGGTGTCCACTAGTCACAATATAACACGATGTAACATTGTTTTATGTACAATAAAGAATATATATATAATATAATTTTAAGGTTGCCGAATCTCAAAATACTTGCTGATTAATTTAGTTATTTTTGTCGACCATTAGAAGGAACTCAATTTAAGTGGATTCAGTGTAGCCGGAGCTAGTCGTTACCTATAAATGCGAAAGTTTGTAAGGATAGACGTATGTTTGGACATTTACTACTTCTTCACGGATCAGTACTCATCGGATTTTGATGAAATTTGGCAGCAATATAGCTTATAGCCCAGAATAGCACACATACGCTATCATTTACACCGAAATTCAATGTTGTTCCCGCGGGAACGGGTCTGGAACGATATAATCAATTTTACGCGGACGAAAACACGGGAAAAAGCTAGTAACTTATTCAATTAGTTCGTAGAATATACATAATATAACTTAGTAGATATATCCGAGATAAGTTAAATATAAATCAACATTTTAAAAAAGAACTTACGCTCTATGGGATTTTTCATACCACTAAGGTGTCAAGCTTAGGTACTGCCTGCCTGATGATAAGCAGTTGCCGAAGCCTATTGACGTTGCTATACCAGGGGTACCTACCTATCACCAGCTCATGCACGTCACCACCGTGGTGCCGACCCCATAATAACCTTCTCACCTCTTTTCTGGAAAAACTCCATTTTATACTCTAAAGGGGAAATCTCATTCATAAGCTTATAATATCCCATGCATGCACGGTCCTGAACCTATATGTCAAATGCTTCACCCAGGCGGAGCCGGACCTATGGCAAGTTTTTTTTTACAACTACGGGGCAAACAAACTTACGGCCCGCCTAATACAGCAAGCGGTTACCGTAGCCTGTGGACGTTTTCAATACCAGTACCTGTGTAAAACTTTTTACAGGATCGGCAGATTCTGTCTACGAATATAATATCGAGCATCTACAGTACTTAACCAAATAGCTATGGCTATAACCCATAATTCTGAAAATTTTCCATGGCTAGTAGGTACAACGCAAGAGCATAAGGGCATGACAACCTTAAGAATCATGTTTCTTTGCACTACAACGGTTTATATAGCATTAATGAATTAATTTTTTACTTATCATATAAAAATACCCTGAGAATAAAGGACGAGTCTTCTGGGCATAAGGCACAGCTAATGCTCCCTTCTTTCAGCAAACTGATTTCGGCTAAAGATGAATTAAATACCGTAAATAAAGGAAAAGGTAAAGGAAAATTTTCTTTAAGTGGTAATGTACTTATGCTCTTTTACTGCACCTATTGTTTGTAATTTACCGACCAAAAAGCGATGCGCTTGATAAATATGAATGTCATTATAAGCGTTCGAGCATGGTGCATTCCTCGATAGCTGACGACTACCTATTTGTATATAACTGGAGCTACTTTTCATTGGTTTCATTGAATTAGGAGCTGCCATTTCCATCAAACAACAGCAAGATGGTGAAGCGAAATGTATTGGCATTTTTAATGTGCGCTATTGCTATAAGTTTATTAAAAATATCCGGGATTTCTGGTAAGTACCTACACTTTGTATCTAAAATATACTCGTACCTACGAGTCTCACTCGAACTCAATCCTCTTCGAATCTTGTTCGGTTTTAGTTAATAACTAGTTAGCAATAGCCGTAAAACCGTTGGAGTAGACATGTTATCGAGTGAAAGCCACGACTGCACAAACCTAGTGTAGGACGTCCTGTATCAAGGAGCAGCAACGATCAGCGCAAAATGGTTGGGTATAACTGGATGCGCAAAACTAAGGAACTTGGGCTGGATGGCGCTGTTAATTTGTAAAAAAGAAAGTACCAATCTAAGTGGCGCGCCGTGTGGAAGGAAGGCCTATGTCCAGCAGCGGACTGCGGTAGGCTAATAATGATTATGTGGTTGAGTCAAGATGTCCAAAAAGAGTGTTTGCACTTACAAACTCCAATTGCATTGTTTTTGGACACCTAGTAAGTACAAAGGTAAAGCATTTGCTTATTCTTCCATAATTTTCCCGAGCAATCTTAGTATGCTTGCCTGGTGTAAACTTTACTTTTACACCAAAAGAATACGAGCGGATGAAGTCGCTATAAGTTCGTCTGGTGTAAACGCTCCGTATCTGGGTTTATACCAAGTGAGCATTCTCTAAGAATGCTCGTTTGCTTGGTAAACCTAAATGAACAGAGCATTCGCTTATTGTTCTGTCATTGTTCGCTGCATTCTTTTTAATGCTCGCTCGCAAGATGTAGCTATACGATTGGTTTTTGCACTTCAATATGTCTTCTAAGCTTCAATATACATTTGCGCAACCAAGAGACTGTTGCATTACTGGTATTTCTACTATGATATTTATCAAATACAGGATCAGCACCGGAGGCCGGCGGCGAACAATCCCAGGAATCATTTGAAGATCCGGAAAGACGAAGCGCGGCATTCGCTTCGGCACACGCAAGTGCAGGACCAGGGCCCAGGCCAAACTTCAACCCTGGACCGAAGCCGTTAGCCCTAGTGGAATGCTACGTGTGCACAGACTGTCCTAAGGTTTATCCAAACACAACCACCAAAATATGTCCCGCTTCGTTTGACAAGTCTAAATCGAGAGGCTGTGTATCCTATTCCGAGCAGTACCAACGTGAGTATAGTCGTGTGCGATGTGAAGGGCCCCCCTAGCATATATTAGCAACATTAGCAATATCACTTATACGAACGCAGATGTCGATATACGTTTCAAAGTCTAAACTTAATTGCGAACGTAGGCAAACGAAATTAATATGAAATGTGATCTGTGAACGTCAAATTACTTGTGACAGAGACAGAGACCAGAATCCAACATAAGGGGAAACAGGAAAACCTATTTTAAGAAATAATTTTCGTTGCTAACGACTGTTTATGAATTTAGATCGTATAATCTCTGCAGAAATCGACAAATTTTTATCTATGTCTATGATCACTTAGGTGGATTATGGTCCTAACCACAAAAAAACATAATTCACCTGCTCTTATCCTCCTAGGTTGCGTCGGCACAATGTCTTCTTTTCTTCCATTTTAACCCTATCCCTCATCATCTCAGTATTCACACCTTCCCCGCTCGTCTCCGCACAATTTTTCTCTTAGTTCGGCCTCTATTGAAATATCCATCTACATTTATTTTCATCGCCTACATTATTATCCTTTAAAAATTATGAAAATTCACCCCATATCATCATTATTCAGCCGGAAGACGCCCACTCCTGGGCATAGGAATTCCCCAAAGATCAGCACAAAGGCCGGTCCTGTGTCATCATCATCCAGGCGGTAGTTCCGACCTTTACCTGGTCAACGATCCCCCTTACATCATGAGTGATAGTTTGGGACAACCTGTATAACAAAATAACCTTCTTGATACCAATTTTGGTACCATTCATAAGAAGCACATAAATTATTATGCCTAGAAGACGGAGCCGGCAATGACAATGTCCAAGGCTCAGTTCACTTGTAGATAATCTATTAGATAAGCGAATTACAGTTCGTTTAACAATTTGATAATCCCGTTAATTGTTTGTTTACCTTCGTGTTTCTGGAAATTAATATTAGCTTTAATTACTTACTTATCATCTGCAAAAAGAGTATATTAATCTACTACCTACTACCTATATTAATCGTATTTGCACTATTTTAATTGTTTGCTTTAACGCCTCGTTTATTTATCGAGCAATCAATCATTTCAGGTATGTGTTGTTAAAATAGGATAGAGTTGAGCAAAAGAGAAATGATAGGGATAAAGTACTATTTACAGTTGCTTTTTGGAATTTCAAGGGCTTATCGTCTTTAACCTATTTATTTATTTAACCATTTATTGTACACAAGATTGTTACAAAAGTATATGACATAATATATCAGACACAACAGGCCAACTCATTTCTATAAAGAAATTTCTTCCAGCAGGCCTACAGCAGAGAGATCGTGATAATTAAATGCAGTTAAGACGTGCACAGTAGCAAAAAATTAAATAATTATGCTTAACTAATACTATACACCTATATACCCACATTGTAAACAAATACATACATTCAAATACATACATACATATATATATACATACATATATTAGACAGATAGAGAAAGGTTATGCTCTTTTACACTTTTCTACTGGTAAACTAGGTAGATATACTTACCTAAATTACTAGATAAATACTAGATAGAGGTAGAAAATTGACCTAAATTCGTTTTCATCTCCTATGTTGATTGCTAAATCACGGCGAAATAATATTATCCTCGTCACCATCATCTAGAAATCCCCACCGACATATTGGATTGTAATTTTTTCGAGGGGAAAGATCTACGTAAAGTCTCTGCTGGAAAATGGACAGCAGCGTTTTCCATGGTTATATGTTTTTATGTCTGCCAAACGTGAAGATTATGGTAATAACCTGCCCTTTCGTAGGAGTGGAAGAGGCCCTAAGTCCTGCAGTGGACTGTTGTCATTAACAACTAAAAACTTAATATTATTTTAATATTGGGTAATGATAGTGGTTTATCTTACAAAGTAGAATATTCATTTAAGTCCTTTTTATAGTGCAATAATTTTGTTATCTACGGAGGCATATTGCATTGTTTTTATGATGATAAATCCGATTTCCGATGACCAAAGTTTTGCAAGACAAACAACTCTATATTGAAAATTATTATGTTTTTTGTACTATTTAGAAACAACAACGTTTTTTTACAAAAATCCTTACACGGATGTATTTATTTTTCCAGCGAGGATTTTTGAAAAGATAACTTACAATGGTGGGGATATGTCTGTGGGGATTTCTGGAATAAATTCATCCGCTTGCTCTTATACCGCTAGGTGGGGTTCACACAACATTTCTCTCGCTTTCTTTTCCCCTCGTCATTTGCCCTCGTCTCGTCACGTCGTCATTTACTTCCTTTACACGTCTTTTACACAGTCCATCTATATTTTCCTTGGTGGTCCTCTGGCGCATCCATCCACATTCCTGTTCACCAACTCCCTTGCAGACAGTCCATCTATTGGAAAACAGGTTTGACATATGAAAATCATCACCAACAGTATCCCCCAAGCATATTCTTCTATCATCTGATCATCAATAAATGCTGGACACGAGCCATTAGTGGAGAGCATTGCCGTAATCTCCACTCGGCGGCAGACGGGTTGGACACCCTAGAATAGAACCGTAAAATGATGGTGCTTATGTTCTGTTCTACGCAGGTCATGGTCAGCCTCTGTGGCATTAGTCGCCTTTACAGCACCCGTTATGGACACGGTATAATGAAACGATGACGATGATTATTTTTTTTACTCCACTAAGGTGACAAATAAGCGTACGATTCGCATGATGGCAGTTACCGTAGCCGTACCGTAGCGTATGGATGGACACAAGGTCCTACGGTAATGAAACGATGACGATGATTTTTTTCTTCTGCTGGTTATAAACAAGCGTACAGCCCGCCTGATTTGAAGCAGCCTATGGACCCTGCAAAAGTTTTTCACACCCCTCTAGAAGAACTTCATAATGATGACTCCTCATATAAAATGTACAAATTACAGACATGAAGAAAGCCTGGCACATTCGCGGTTGCTCCACTGAACGGGGTACCTGCAAGGAGATAGAGCAGGCCCACTCCCTACACGCCGGCATAGTCAAGTTGCTCCAATGTAACGATTGTGAGGGTGACAGGTGCAATAGCGCTGTCCGCTCCCTCTCTGATCTGACTACGGCATTTGTGGTCTTCCTCGTAGTTCCCTTGATTGGGAAATGTACGTTCTCCTAATGTAAATGAAGTAGTGAACCCCACGATGTCTCGCGAAGTCTCTAAGAATCTTCGGGACATTCATTCGTTTGAATTTTCGAGATGCAAGATCTTCTGTAATATTTAGTCAGGTTCTAAATTGTTTATTTATTTAAATATATATGAATTAATATGCCTTTATTTATTAGGTTTTATACGAATAAGAGTCTCATTCGTGTGTTTAATTAAAACGATTTTCTACTATGTCATTGTTTCATTGTATCACAATTGCAACTTTTCGTTAAATCATTTGCCTACAGTTCCCAAATAGTTATAAATGATCATCTTGGCCTCAATATCCCGGTTGTGAACTCGCGCGCGCGGGCCCAGGGTCCTTCTTGATCACGATCCAGGATTTGACAGGTCATTGTAGGTAGTAGACCGACTGCCATCTGACCTTCGTGATCCTGTTAACAGGGGAAATTGACCAGATTTGATCACATTCAGTCGCCTGAATGTGTAGGTTTCCCCACGATGTTTCCCTCACCGTAACAGAATCGGTTAGTGCACATCAGTAAAAGATTGGTACATGGCAGCACTGTGGATCGAACTCAGTACCCACCTCTTGCTCCGAGGCCGACTCGCTAGCCAATACGCCACCAACGCTCCCAGTTCCCAAAACAGTTAATCCTTTTTATTCTATCTATAGTGACCTACTTTACCTCCGTATTATAACACAAAAATATCAAGAAATATTTGCATAAGAATGCTACCTAAATAAGTTAAGTAGCTCCATCTATACGTGCCTACAAACTTCATTGTGTTGTCTTGATGCTAACGCAATCACAGCGGAATCGCACCGCGTTAAAAAAATAACATAGGTAGGAATATAGATGTCGCTACAATAGCATTGTTAATTGTTATTTTAGGGTTCCTTCCAAAAATGTACGCTAACGACCTAACCTAATACGGCTAAGTGGGTTATCCTTGAGGTTTATTATTTAGCAGGTACATTGAATAAATGTGTTAAGTATCGTCACTTACCACCACGTGAGGTTGCGGTCAAATGCCTGGCTAGTTAGTTCAATTATTTAAAAAAATCTAACTACAAAAATTAACTAGGTAGATCCTTGAGTATGTTATGTAAGATAGTGTGACATTTATGTCGTAGGTATTAGCAGTCCTTCGTGGCTATGGCTGTTGTTTCCGCCCCCGCACAGTTAAGATTTCTGTAAACATTCAACTATCCCGCGGGATCGTTATCGGGATAAAAAGAGACTATGTCACGACTGTGTCAGTCAGGAATAATGTAGCTTCATATTAGAGAAATAATTAAAAAAAAGGGTTCATTAGTTTCGCAGATTACCAAAAACAAACAAACTCACAAACATACAAACATTTCCTCTTTATAGGTAATGTTAGTAAAGATGTATTATAATGTCAAGTCAGGAAGGGATCCCTACTCAGTTCAGAAACTTCAATGATGAATAACTCAATTATAAGTGCAAGTTGGCATTGCGGTTGTTGGTTGCGGTGTCATAAATCCCAGTGTTTTCCCTTAAAACGTACAATAAATACTAGGAACAAACACTGCAAGCAATGCCAACTCATTCTCAGCTGTACGTACGGGTCACTTTACCTTATATGAAGTACATAAAGGTAAAACACTCCTACACGTTCGTGACTAATTCGCTTGTGTAATAGCTCGTTGCTCCACGGACAACAAGCACAGAGCTCACCTTGAGAGACACGTTGTAAACAAATCATCGTTGTTGGGATCCGTGGCAAGGAATGAAGTATCTTTGTTCTATCGGGTACTGTTTGTGTTAAAATAATTTATTATATATGTGGCTAACTACCCCTCAATATGAATTTAAAAGGTACACGAGAGTTATCATTATCATGTTTAGGATTTAATAAAAAAAAATTGATGTTACGCAATGACAAACGATCATACGTAACTGTCGCCCATAACATCTACGATTCATGCATTTAGATTGCAGGCAACAAAAACGCAGAATCGCAGGTGCATTGACACTGTGAGGACTGATAATTTAATCAGTCCTGTAATTGGCTACCTTATTCTTCAAACCGCAACACAACATTGCAAGCATTGTTGCTTATATGAAATCTTTATTGCACAATACAATTGGCGGACTTAAAGCCATCGTAGTTTTATCTACTAGTGAACCAGTAGCCCAAATTAGTTCACTGCAGGACTAAAGCCTCCTTCGTATTAGTATTGCCGTATTCTCCACATTTTACAAGCGGGTTGATATCGCCATATTGAAAATACTACACATAGAGCGCTGCTGCCCACTTTTTACATTATAGAGGTATTAGCCGATGTCTCTAGGTATGACATTAGTGGTCTTCTGACCCTAGTGGCCTTATGGACTACTGTATACTACACGGCTAGCTTGGACTTTAGGTCTTTATTAAGTCGATAGCCGTTAACTGTAACTTAACATACTGTCGCGTGTTTATACAATAGATCGTTTAAATATAGTTATTATTTTCCAGCGGAACCCTTACAATATCAAAATGTCACACTTTTCTTTATAACACTTTTTATATCATCTACGTAAACGTATTATTTAAATTTAAAATACCTATTATGTAGATCGCAACAATTTTGTCATTATTTTGCTTCAATTTATTTTGCATAAAAATAAACTATGGCACCTTTATTTATTTGTTAGAGACTGATTTAGGTAATAAAAAGGTCCGCAAAAACATACATTTTAATGTCATCGGAGATTCTTGCAATAAATTCGCATAGCAAATAGTAGGTACCTACGTACCTACGTAAGGTAAAATATTACCAAATACGAATATATGCATGTTTGTATGGGTATTCATTTGATTTTATGGAAGCGATATTAGCAATTTTTCCAGAGTAGGTACCTATGCCGATAACTCTTGTCACGGCATAGTCCAAAAAAATTCTATAATCGCTCTCCGTTGGTCCTTTTTGCCTTTAATCTCGCAGAGAAACACTGACATGAAAAGTACATATGAATTTTAAAAATGTGAATTTTCCTCAGTGAGGAAAACTCCAACTCACATGTCAATCGAGTATATTATGCTAAATCAAAAAGTTGTACGGAGAAGGCTTAAGGTAAAGTAAGGTAACGTAGATATTGTATATTTTCTTTGTTGCACGCTGTGAGACATCCAAATAAAATAAAGTAATAAATAATAAAATAACACTCACAGAAGTTGAATCATCAGGAAAAACACCAGTCAGGGCATAAAGTCATCATCCAGCACTCATCACTAACAACACGCACTACTCAATGATTGCCGCCACCGCTCATCAAAGATCCTCTCGGCTTATCAAAAGATAGCTGGAAGAAATACCGTTGTGGGATAAGCTCGTCTTTGCAATATAAACAGTATTTTTATTTCCTGCAATGTTATAAATTGATGCAATGAAGATATTACGAAAAAATAAAATTATATCGATTGACTTCTTTTTAAAATCAAAGGCTATCCTAACCTTGAATTCAAGTATTTATAGTTCACGCAAAAACTTAGACACCAAAACATTTTTATGTTCACTATTAACATAATACTTTGGAGCATACGTATCCAATTAACAGTTTTAGACTCTACGGTTATTCTCTGTGAACAGTTTCTCCCAGGAGACCAGTTAGTAGGTACGCGCCCCTCATCGTCGTTTACTCGAATTGACTGGCTCGAATTAAATTATTGTGTCAAGTGGCCCATTACTCTGCCGAAGACGCAGATAAGCTGCCGTGTGTTATTTTCAAACAAAAATTTTGGGGACAGGAATGCTACATTGTATCGGAAGTTGCTATGCGCAAGCGTATAGGAGATGATCTATTTTTATACACATAATTGGGTGAGTCGCAGAGATATCGACTAGCTGCATTTCAGATATATTTAATCGCTTTCTCCGAACCCAAATCTCTAGCACTATTATGTGGGGTGTGAGTGGGTTGGTTGCGGAAAGATATCGCTAGAAAAAAAGGCGGAACATGTGTTACGTAGTTAAGTGGGAATGGGCAAAATAACTGTTCTACACTCCTCTAGTCACCATCATCAGCAGCAGCGTTACCGCTCTATTAGTAAGAAAGCGCTTTCAGATTTCATCATCATCATCATCATCACCCACACCAGTAGGTCAATTACATAACTTTGTTGCTAAGAATGATCTGATTACAAAGTTTGAAATCGTAACTTTTGCGATTCCGTATCATCGATTTCATGTGAACAAAGTTAAATTTCAATAAACTGACACTATGTCTGCGGGCCACTGCTGAACATAAGCGTCCCCCAATGAGTGCCAATGCACCCTGTCCTCGGCTTGCTGCATCCAGCACCCACCCGCAGCCTTTCGCAAATCGTCACTCCATCTGGCCACAAGGCGTCCCATACGACACTTACCGAGACGCGGTCTCCACTTAAGAACTCGTTTACCCTAGATTTTCTCGCATTGTCGACAAATATGGCTAACCCACTGCCATTTTACTTACAGATTTACTGAAAGCGTATTCCCACTAGAACCGTTCATTAAAAATGTGTGGTGTTTTAGCTCGACTACCATCTGAACCGCTCAACCAAAAGCCGAGCTAGAGTCTTGTCCGTCTGTCATCAGGACCTCTCCACGAGTGGCTTGAGCCTTGAGGATGGTAGAACGGCCTCACAATACCTTATAAAATAAATCGAATCTCTCTCTCTCTCACCGAAATAACAAATAGTTCCATTAGTTCGTATTTGAACTGTCCCAAAAAAACCGCGAGAGAAAACAGCGATAGCAACTGCTATGAAGTAAATTAACGAGCGATGGAACCGAAATATCGCCGCGTGTCGGTCTCTTTCGTAACCGCAGGTCAACACCGCCAAAGAATAATGTGCAATGCGTCTGCGCACACCTACTGAACAAACACTGTCCTCAATAGCGTTTTTCATACCTACAAACTAAAATATTGCACTAGTTGAAGTGAGTCAGTTTTAATGTTTCAACTCGGCGTTTTATTTTGTTCTCGTTATTTGAAAAAGAGAAGATTACCCAGCGGTCCATAAAAACATAAAACTAAAACGCAATTATTCCACTATGACACATTTTCTAAACAATTTTCCAGTTCCCTCTGCTTGTTTTGCATATGTTTACTACATAATCTTATTTGTGTAGTATTTAAGAACTGCTGTGGACAAATAAGAGGGATTTTACTTTTGAAGTAATAATTACTTGATGATGATTTTATCGAAACTTAATGTAAATTTAATTATAGTTGAACTAATGGATCGTGCTTTTTAATTTATCATGAAAAAATATCTTCGGACTACTATTTCTAAACATTAAACTAAAAGTGGACTACGCGTTATGCTCGAGTCGGTGATGCTAAATACTCAGCTCTAAAATTCCAAAAAGTTTTGATTTCTATCGTATGGTCATAAGTACCTACTTACACATCTTACTCTATGAAACAATTGTTGTTACATATAATTATGAACAACACATCGCTGAGAGAACAATAACCGGGAAAATCTGCGACCCACTATAAGTAAGATCAGTGTGAACTGTAGATAGAGTGACGCAGCTTGACGGGGTCTTTAAGAATGTAATATGTGTTACTGGCATGTAGGAAATTAAAAAAAAACAATATCTGACTGTCAAAAGAGTGTTCGGCAGAAGAGTTGAATATAACGAACACAAATGAGAAATACATCGTATGTCCTCAGAAATGACCTACATACAATGTATGTAAAGTAATTTTAAAAAAATGTTCAGAGCACACCAAATTTGCTGTGACATAATTTCATGTAAAATTCAAATTCAACAGCAATAACAATTATTACATATATTTCACCTATATTCACTAGGTACTATAAATAATGCCTCAGGGTAATTATTTGTTATGGCAATTGGCGAGGGCCTGTCTGTCCCTACGGATTCTATGACCGTGAGCCACGATGCAGTCACGTCGTAGTAAAACGCAATACGCGTAGCTACGGCGTATTCGCGCCAAGCCCTAACTCCGAGCCAATGGGTAAGGCTGTGTACATACACGGTATGGAGATTCTTTGTTGTAACAAATTTTTAGTTTATCTCTGCATAGTATAAAACAAAGTCTCTTTCCGCTGTCACTCCCTATGTATCTATGTACGCTTAGATCTTTTAAACTACCCTGGACAATCTTTTTGTTACAAATTATTAGAATATCTTTACATAGTGTAAAACAAAGTCGGTTCCCTATGTAAGTATGGGTCTATGTACGCTTAGATCTTTTAAACTACGCAACGGATTTTAAAGCGGCTTTCAACAATAGGAATAGAGGAAGGTTTATAAGTAAGAAAAAAGGGTAGGTAGGGGTAAAGTAGGTGTACGCGAACGAAGTTTACGAATATTTGAATGTCAATCGCCTAACTAGTAGAACACTAGTTAGGCGTATGACATTCAAATATTCGTGTATGTCTATGAGTTTTAACTTTTTCTTACCCTGCTGCTGAACTATATAAAATGTACGAGGTTCTTTTGAAAAACGCGACTTTTTAAATCTCGCGGGCTAGGCAAATTCGAAATTTTTATTTTCTATTTTGTCAGCAATTTAGCATTTGTCATTTGTTTTTTGCCAGTTATAAAGGTTAGGCGCGTACCTGGTGTGTGTTTGTCGATTTATTGCTATGAAAAAAATGATTCATATAATATTTAGTGTAGATACATATAATGAAACATAATTTAAATGATCTCTGGGGGAGGGAGATCTCTAGGGGAGGCCTATGCCCAGCAGTGGGCGTCTTCTGGCTGATATGATGATGATGATGAATCTAAATGTCCAATTATTACACACTCTTCGCAGCAATGCGGCCCGGAAAGGATGGTAGATTACCTAAGTACCAAACCTACCTAGATATTATTTTAGTGAAATAGGTTAAACTACCTATATTTATTGATTCACGATAAGCGTATATCTGAAAACACCAGCAAAAATAACACCGTCTAGTACGTATGCACCATCCAAGCTTGAATGAATGCAGAAACATGTCAATGTGTGCGCCGCATTATCTCACCAGCTCTCCGCACGGCCGTTCTCCCTTCATTCGCTTGCCGAAAGTTGCCCGGACCGACCGTCGCCTCAGTGTTCCGCATTCGAATCCGAGACACAGTGCACTTTCTATTTCGCCACACACGATCTTCGAAAATGGCAAACCTGTCCCTGTTTGTGCCCGTTCTGCTGCTGGCAGTTTTCGTGAGAGATGGTGAGTTATATTTAAATGAAAACTATGACAACATTCGTTTTGTTTATGTTGAGTAACGCGCGCGATTTCGCGATCGCTGGCAGGTAGGTAAATAAGTTAGCGCGGGAAACGAAAACGTTTACGCCCAAGGAAAAACAGGTTTACTTGTGTAAATTATGTGAGGTTCGCTTGTTCAATGGGTACTTAAAAATAAGAAATGCTAATTCTATACCCATATCCATTCTGGGTTTTCACACATTGTTGATATGAAATGAAATAAAATGAAAGTAAGTACATTAATTGTTGCCTTAAGATACCACATCACACTGTTGTCGTTTTTAACTGTATATATATATATGTTTTCAATTAGACAATAACAGTTCGTAAACTGCATAACAGGTAGAGTAACTTGTAACGGTTTGAATTGAGAGTAGATTCAAAATTTTAAAAACAAGTTTAAGCGAAAACAACATATTTTTTTAACGAAATAACATATGAGGTACGTCACCGCGTCTGTTATTGTATCTACCTGTTATGGAAACGGCCTCTAGTTTCTAGTTAATTGTAATAATGTCTATAGAGATCGATAGTACAATACACAATGTCCTAATATAAACTTTCATTAAAACGACACAAAGAGACATTCACAAGCCACAGAGGCAGCTTCGAATGCACCAGTTGGCTGTTTCCAAAGCGCTTAAATTTTCGCGCCTTTGATACTAATGCGGTTATAGTATAATATTATACATATACGGTGTTATGTGGTTATGTAAACCCTTAGCGTGCAAACTGGATGGACTAGTTTGACCAGTTTAGGGCATGCAACGTTGTTATTAGCGCATTTCGCGGAGGCTTTTCGAGTGTTGCCAGAGTTTGAGGTTTGCTTACGCGACAGGTATTCGAACAACTATAACTAACTTGACTTGATCATGAAGAGTGGAAGAATCGGGGGGGAGGCCTTTGCCCAGAAGTGCGATGATTCAGGCTAATATAATAATAATAATAGGTACCAAACCAAAACAAAAAACGACGACACCTTCGTGACTCATGCCAAATAGGATGATGTTAATGTCGAATTATAGTATGATAAGTGACATTATGTGATAATTGAATTGACCTTATTGTTTGAAGGATAAGGTAGCTAGCACACAAACAGGTATGAGGCATTTCATCTTAGTCCTCGCAGTGACAACGCATCTGCGGTTCTGCATTGTTGCCTGCAACCTAAATGCTTTAATCGTTGATGTTATGGGCGACAGTTACCGCTTATACGGTGGGCTGTCTGCGCGTTTGTTACTGCGTAGAATAAAAAAACTATGATAACTAATAGCACTTATTACTGAGCAATGTACCTAAGTAGTAATGATGACAGGCAGGTCAATTTTTTATCCTACACCCTAAGGGAATCTTTAGATTAGAAAAAGTCGGCTATAACAATACAAGGGTCGAATTGAAAAAGGCAACACAAGTTAATAAAGCGAAACAGAACCAAGTTCAAACGATATCCAGCCTTTCCACTACGCTTATAGAGGCCACATTCAAATTGTCCTTTGTCATTTCAAATTACTTGGGAAAACATTAAGGAGCAAGACCAGAACCCAAGTGTTCCGAAAGAAAGGTCTTCTAGATAGAATCAATATATATATACCTACCTACAGGTATGCTACGACTTTGGTTAGGTTCAACGGTGAGAACATGAATGCCATATCAATGCCTGAATTAGGCATATTTATTTAATAAATTTATTAATGCAGAAAAACAAATTACATTTGCGAGATTTCCATCACGTGATTCTTGGATAACAGAATATTTATTTACTTTTATTTTCACTGATCAATTTTGATAGTCTGAAAGATATAATGACGGTGAATCCGAAATGCTTTTATTTAATATTTTTGCAAGACTGACCATTGTTAGTATATTTTTGTACCTTGTTTGATTGTTATCGGTAGATACTAGACAGAATCAGTAAAACCACTTACAAAACAAAAAAATCAATACCTATAGTACCTAAATATAGCTATATAATTCATGTTAAGAGCTCTACTTTGGCACATTAAGCACATCATTAGAGGGTGATAATAACACGCTTTGATAGAAAATTACCAGTTTAAAAGAAATATGACAAGCATTTCCTCTTTACATAGATAGGTGTAGCAGTACTTAGGTAGGTAGGTGCTTACCAGCGCAGCTGTATGAAATAACTTAAAAACAAACAATGACCATTCTCAATTTTCTACGGTCGATAATATTCGTTTGTCAGACCAACCTACTTAAATTATAAAACAATGACACTTTTATTTATTTAAAGTTACATATATGTTCTGTACATACCTATTACAATGGATTTAGTTTAAAATCTAAATACACTACGAAAATATTGCAGATGCAGAGCTGGAATTTTCATACTATACATAGTACCTACTAGCCTGCATGCACTGAAGTTCTTTGTAAGTGCAGGTTTATAAATCTCTACAACAGAACCGAGTTGGAAAATTATTTCACCCACCATCCGGATAATGTACAAAATCCTGACGGAAAATTCAAAATTTCGTAATTCCCGAATTCCTAACGGTTAGGCCTACAACAGCTATCTACTAAATAAGTAGCTACGTACAATGCCTAATACAACAGTACCAGATACACACAGACTGTGCGCACAGTAGAGTAGGTCGCATGCCACACCTTCCAAGCCCACGACATTTTCTTTCTTGCACCCGAGTACATTGAAATGGCAATTACAAACGCACGTTCATCGCTTTCACTTTCACGTTATCGCACTATGGCATACTTTGGCCCTTTACCATTGTTTGCAGTTGCCTTTCCACTGATACATCGACCTTAATATTATGGCAGTAAGGTTCAAAAACGAATTTTGGTTTTAAATCGGACACACGGTGAAGGGACCGCTTTCTAGCGTGACGCCGGAGCGTTCCGACTATGTCGTTTAAAATATCTTGGTTATTGAATGTCAAATTAAAAAGAATCAGTGGGATATAAATAGTCTACAAGTAGCTGTATCTAGCACATCTAGACACGCCTAGCTAGAAACTAACCAGTGCTTATTAGGTATTAAGCTAATTTCTCTAGATTCTTATTTAATGTGTTATTTAATATTGTGAACGCGAATTTTTTCCATGCAAAAAACAAAAGTTGTTTTAATTGGTATCAAAACCGATATAATGAACTTATACATCTGTGCTACCTACTCCATTACAGTGCAGTGCAATGTGTGCCCTTGTTACCTAACAAACCAGCGCTGACCTGGTATTCAAAGAAACTGATAAGGACCATAATATTATTCTATATGGTTCGAGTAGGTTCGGTTCGCTTGCTTATGATCGTTAATTTGATTGAGTGGAGATTTAGGTACCGCGGCTTAAACCTATAGCCTAAGAGAAATAGTTTCAGCTACTTGATTTTGATCATCGGATTTTTTACGCATACGGATTGACGATCCACCTTTTTTATGTTATACGGCAGAGAAACAGGCAAGCGATGGAAACCACCTGATGGAAAGTGGTCACCGCCGCCTAAGGACATCAGCAACACCAAGAGCGCTACTAAAACGTTGCCCGTTGATCACTAATATATATAATTTGATGGAAAGGGGACACCATCGTCCAGGTAGTCTGAAACTCAAAAGGAGCTGATGCTGTAGGTCCAGCCTGTAACTGCAGAACTGGCCTTTTCATTATTTCCTAAGTTGTAGGTAATAGAATTTCGGTATTGTAATTCGTTTCTACCAATTGAAAAACGCCCGAAAATTAATTTTTGATTACCATTAAAATAAATCATGACATGACATGAAATATGACATCGTTCAAGAGGTATATTAGAGGTGAAGCGGGCAACGCTTTAGTAGCGCCTCTGGTGTTGCTGATGTCCTTAGGCGGCGGTGACCACTTTCCATCAGGCCACATGCTAGTTTGTCTGCCGTATTACATAAAAAAACAGCTCCACTGATTTAGGCACGTACGTATGTCAAAACTTTTGACATTTTATTAAGTTTATAAAATCACAAACGACCAGTAAACACCCACATATCCTAAAACCGCATGATAGCAAAATGTAATTTTTATTAGCAGTAAAACGAGCACGTCCAGCCTCATTTATTATTTTACTACAGTATATTTAGGTACGTAGGACTTCCGTATGGAAATTTAAAATTAGGTAGTATATACCAGATACTAGGTCATCTATAGGTACATAAACGTAATATGTAGCCCTTATTAGTTTGTAACAAGAAAGAGTTTAATTAGGTAATTACGGCTACTTAAAAGCGTTAGGTGCACCTACTACCTACTTAGGTACTTAGTGTTGCTTAATCCTTTGCCAATATGTCTCTCCATATGGTTGGAATTATGGATTCACCACATGGGTGAGGGTAGCATAAAAAAAAGGAAAACATGCTTTTCTACTTCAGCGTAAAGATTTTTATTCTCATAAAACATAAATAGAGACACCTATTACTTGCACATTGTCGCTTAAGACGAGAAATATTTTAACTAAAAATAGCCTACATAATGCAATTAACACTTTATTAAACCAAAAATGTTGTTACAACCACCATAAGCAAATAGAGTAGACACTAACCACCCAATCCAATTATACGGTAAACAATTATCACAAAACCGGTAGCTAAAAACCAACAACCAACGAGGTAAAAACCTAATGCGTACTACAACTCATGAATGAAATGCACCGTTATTTCGACATTGCGCAATAGTGTAGTACTCACGCCGTTTTATAGCTCACTCGAGCGGGGACAGAGCATCGCTGTTCCTGGAATGCGCAGGCGCAGCAGAACATGTTTTTGTTATTTTTTTATGTAATACGGCAGACAAACAGGCAAGCGGGCCACCTACGCCTATGATAATGATATTTTTCTAATTGACACTATAAGTTAAGATTAATTTAAATCTATGCATAGTATAAAACAGCCGATTCTCGCTGTCTGTGCCTATGTATCTATGTACGCTTAGATATTTTAAACCACGCAACGGGAAGGTTATGAGCAAGAAAAAATGGGTAGATAGGGGTAAAGTAGGTGTACGCGATCGAAGTCGCGCGCGGGTCCACTACTTAGGTATAAATAAATAAATAAATACACACAGCGCCATCTAGCAAACTAAGCAAAGCTTGTGCTATGGGTGCTACCTAACTGGTATACTACTTATATACTTTTTTAAATACATATTTATTATACAAAGAACACCCAGACCCGTACCAAAAATTAAAATTCATCATTTAAATTTCTGGGACCTCTTGCGTGGATTACTGGCATGTTGACCACTGCACCACTCAGGTCGTCAAAATATACATACACTCATATAATATACTATATAATATACTTGCACATATCCAATTGCACAGAAGCCCCAGGGATTCATGGGAAATAGATATTTAAATCTGCTGGTATTAGTAACATGGTCGCGAAGGAAGCCTAGGAAGCGACGGATTGACTTAGGACGCCGAAGACCGGATGAAGTAGACCAGAAATAGTAAGAGTAGAAGCCGGAATTGACAGCTAGGATGATGATAATGCCTTATATCCAAATAACAAACCCGCACCAAACGCAATTATGTACAAACCTTAATGTATCAATCTACGATCTCACTAATATAAAAAAAGTTACAAAAATCTGAATGTATCCTGCCTCACCCTCCGAATCACAAAGAACGGTGCCAAAACCATCAATATCTCCAAACACTAAATGGATAAACAATTAATTCCATTTGTTAAAGAGGCGATAGGCGTCGAATTTATCGTGGGGCCCGCATAATCCCAATAGAGTGCAATAAAAAAGCCATGACCCCGCCACGAACTGTGACCGGGGGGCATTGTGTCTTGAACAGCGGCAAATCACACCATTGATTGTGTTAATAGCCAACATTGATAGCTCCAAACGGAATTACGGGCCTTTTTTGTCAGATCGTTATCTTTGAAAATTTACGGCGTCGAAGAGTAACTTTTCGGAGTTGTTTTGGGGGCACTCGATAAGGAAGGACATAGACCTTTTGTTCGGTTGCGGTTTTGTTATTTGCAGTTAGAAAGAAAGAAACATTTATTACGCATGGATGCCACGACACAGTAATTTCACAGTGCAATAACATGAAAATAATAACAAAAACTGTTCGTGTGATGTCCGGCTGAGTAGAATAGCACCAACCCTTTGTACATAGGGCGATTGATGCTTTCGGCACAAAATATCGAAAGTCTCCGTAGTCTGTAAAATGAGCAGCAGCATTTCCATTGTTATATTTATGAAACTGCGATCTCCAACTCGCCTGCCCAGCGTGGAGATTATGACAATAAGCTCCCCTTTTGTGGGAGAGGCTCTAAGTCCTGCAATGGACTTATATGGGTTGTGATGTTGATGATGAACATGAAAAAAATAAAGCAAAGAACACTGAAGTTTGGGCATTGTAGTTCGTATAGAGCACATAAATCCATCATATCAGCCGAAAGACAGCTCTCCCAGAGATCTCCACAAAGGCCGGTCCTGTGCCTTCCGCATCTAGCTGACTATCTGCTTCGTACATAAATACTTGTGTAAATAACATTGTTTAAGATTGGTACTTATTCAAACTAATAATACACACTAATAATAAATATGGGTAGGTAACTTAGAGGTTATTGCAATAACACAAATAATAAATGATTTAAAACAAGATCCGTTCATTCATTTCCACTTAAAGTTCTTAACATTTTTTGTAAGATAATTAGTCAATCATACATCCAGTGATTTGCTTTTTTACAAGATGTATATACGTGTACCGCCTAGTAACGAAAACAAAAAATACATCATAACTAAAACGTCCCAAGCCCAAGAACTTAATAAATTGCGCAAAATATTCGTGATTTGTCAATCATAAAAAGTCCACTGCTACTTCTAGGTATAGATAGCATTATGTTACATCATACTTGGTTTAAGAGTAAATCCATACTACATGATAGCCCGTATGAACTGCATGCATTCGCTCCAACCTCTTTTGTATACCTAACGATGAGCTTACTTGTAAAATAAGACCATAATATTTCTTTCATTTGGCAATAGTTAGTTTGAGTTGTCTTTTTGAAAAAATAAATAAAGTATCATTTGGCAATAACAATAACTGTATTCGCTGAACACTTGGCATGTTGCCGCGAAACTGACAAATTGGGCCATTATGAAACCCACTACAATTGTTATGTCGCTTATAATTAACTACTTAACCTGTGTATTAACCCAAGTAGGTCACAAGTGGCTTTATCTAGGAGTACACTGGTGACCTTTTGACCCAGATTACTCATCGTAATGTAAGATCCTGCATTATATCAGATACATACTTACTCGACTTATAGGCTAAGACTGTCGAGACGCAACCCAGAGGACACTCTAGAGTCGTTCAAGCCTTATCCAGCTAGGTATACTTATGAAAAGGTACCTACCACTGCCGCAAGTCGCTGACCTAGAACTAGATAAGACTGCAACCGAACAACTGTTAGCGTTGTTACAAAGGATGAATAAATTCGTATAGGCAGATATTTATTAGTTCCCACAGTTACATTGCACCAGCCCAGCGGTTCTGCATTTTTATTGGTCAAGACGAGACCTAATTAATAACACTTAATCTTATGTCCGATTGTACTTTAGGCGACTCCTAAATCGATTTAAAATATTCCTAACAAGAAAAGCTAAGTATAAGTAAAAACTAAACTCACTAACTTCTTCTAATTTTTATGACGCCGATTTTGTGACTAAGCTTCCCTAAGCACGACTCCTAAGTTGGCGCCTTAAGATATACCTAGGGATATACTTAGAAGTCGCAAGTTTAGTGCGATCGGGCAGTAGACCTACAATTCCCACTAAGTTTTGTCTCCGAATTTCTTATGACTACACATTTCAGCTCGCACCTACCAAAATGTGTTTTTAATACTTAGAGGGACGCAAACTGGCAAGTGGGTCGCTTGATGAAAAGTTATCAAATTTTAAACAGAAACAGAGGTTTGTCAGTGGTTACATATTTAGATTATTAGGTAGGTCTTTGACCAAATCTATACATAGTAGAAAATAAAGTCGCTTCCCGCCGTCAGTATCTATGAAAGCTTAGATCTTTTAAACTACGCAACAAATTAAAATGCGGTTTTAACAATAAATAGTGTGATTCAAGAGGAAGGTTTATAAGCAAGAAAAAAGGGTAGATGGGGGTAAAGTAGGCGTACGCGATCGAAGTCGCGTCCAATAGTAAGAAATAAAGACAGATTCCTGCGAAAAACATACTGACGCACGCAAAACTACGCCATGATGTGTGAACGTACACGGTCACACGCACACATTGACAACCAAACTACGCCATGACTCAAATGTTTACGAAGCCTGCCTCATGTCACTGTTGTGACAGTGACAGTGCGCCGTCTTTATTTCTAATTTGGTCTGAGGCGTGGGTACGCAATACACATAAAATGAGGTAACACACTAAAGGTGATGCACTGTAGATACACTGTCCCTTATCTCTGTTTATTTTTACATTCAGTGTCGTGTATAGGCGAAGTATACCTCTATGGATATAGGTAATGATAGCGAGGCGTAAACTGACGTAAATGATGAGGCAAAGACGAGTAAGTAATATTCTGCAATATGCATGATTTCAATATTTCATTTTGAATATAATTTAAAGCCTAATCTACTTACTGAAGAAATGGAAAGTACTATTAAACTACAGAGGTACCTGCAGAGTATTTTTGTTTTGTTTTATACCTTGTGCAGTAGCACTAATTTACGACGAATTGGAATAAGTCATTAATTCACGACAGTTATTTTTTCATTTTCGCGATTATTGCCCACCAATTATAGTAGGTAAATAAATAAAATAAATAAATAAATATGCTTAGACAATTCACACAGCTCCATCTAGCCCCTAAGTCAGCAAAGATTGTGTTATGGGTGCTAGACAATTGATAAATTACTTATATACTTTTACATACAAACTTATTATACATACCCGTAACTGAAATTCAAATTCATAATTTCAATTTCTGCTCGGCCAGGAATCGAACTCGGGGCTCTGCGTGTGACGCATGTTAATCACTGAACCACTCAGGTCGTCAAGGTAGTCTAGGCACCACATAGGTAAACCAACTATGGTCACCGTAAACCACAAAATGGCTATCAGCGTTTTCTGATGTCTATTATCTTTCAATACATGCTTAGATAAAAATTACATTACACAATTAAAATTACAAGCGTAGGATGCCTATAAATAGAAGATGGTAACTCTACCCATGGACGTAATAATGACAAAACTCTACCATAGAGCTTGATATCACCGTAATCTCAACTAATATTTATGGGCGTCTAGTCAATTGGGCATTCCTTTTTAGACATAGAGTTTAGGCGACAGTATCCGTCTTCCACACGAGCAAAGCCAAGAGCAAAAGCTAGTATCTAACTAAACCAACAAAACGACAGTGATTCAAACATCAAATTAAGTGACGTTAAGTGTCCGTAAGCACCGGAAGAAGGTAAATTGCCCTTTTGTGGGGATGACGGTAATTTAATTAAGTAATCATAAAAAGACCATCTTGTCTCCCTATTAGAATTATAGCAAGTGAGTTACATGACAATGTTTTTATAGAACAAAATTTTGTCTGGAAAAAAGAACCCAATCGTATAGGCATCTATGAATAGCGAAAGCTGTGGAATTAATAAGTAACCTGCTGAACCTTGAACATCAATGTAGGATGGCACGTTTATCGGTATTCTTATTATTATACCGGCTCATTATATTATTATTAACAGGCAGCATTTCGCGGAGGGTGTGAAGGAATTATTCGATGCAATCTCGCCGGCCTCTCATCATCTTCGGAGCACATGTGGCAAGCAGGCGTGGCACCCTTACGTGGTTGCCAACCAGCTATCTGCAGGAGCTTGGGTTCGACCTTTCTATGCATACAGCAAAGGAATGGAATGCTTTGCCTGCTAGTGTGTTCCCCGAACAGTACAACCTAGACTCCTTCAACGCTAGAGTGAATAGGTTGTTTATGGACAGGCATGCTTCACCTTCGGCCGCATGGCCGCTTCCTATCATGATAGCGGCGGCCAAATGTCTGACACGTTTATTGTATAAAAATCAGGTAGCTTAACACAATAAAAGTCAACAATTTGTCTATACTCATTACTATTACTCATTAAAAAAATGGTTTTTCACTTGGTGGAATATGCCTCTTTCAACGTGAGTAGGTATTCCACTCGTCGCGGTATTGGATCCAATTTGAGACGTCAATTATACGTACCTAAATTTAAAATGTAGATATTAGGAACAATTCGCAATTTCATTACACGCTCGATTAGACTGGATGCATCGTTTGTTACGACATTGAAACTAAATTCAATGTTGACCCGCCAAGGCTGTCTATTTCCTTCTATTTTTTTTAGGAACAAAAAAGGTAACACGCACGCGGCTATTGGTAACTAAAATAAAAAAAAACTGTGTTGAAAATAAACAGTGATATCATAACATACATGACTGGACAGTTCATCGTTCGGTGCGTACAAGCAGTAGGTTTTACAGACTTCTCATGGGTTGTGTGCCAAAATAGCCGATACTGTGAGTCGTACCATACAGCACCTATTGTAAGCAGCAAGGCTCCAACAATTAATCACTATCATACAATAGTGAGCCAGCCTAGTTGGTTTTTCTTGGCAATGGGTGCCCTTAATAATAGCGAGCCGATGTTCCCGTTAAATGATTGTCGAAATCAATAAAAAGCTATAGGTATAGCGTAGTATAAAACGAAGTTCTTCGCTGCTACTCCCAGTCTGTCCAAATCCAATGACTATATCCAGTTTTAAAAATAACCTACTCTGGGCAACAAAATATTCTTCATCAATAGTTGGTTTGTCATGCAATTAGTCACTACGATGGCAGAAAACGTTTTCGCTACAGTAGGTAATTTTTGTAGTACCTACACATACGTAGGTGTGTTAACCCTTTTATCACCAATATCGGGACACTGTGCATTAATAATCATAGTTCTGCTTGTTTAATCCAAACATATCTTTATTTCTTTTCATGTATTTTTTTAGCTTGCCGTACCGGGCACTGAGTTGAATTTTTGGCGTGGCGGTCAAAAGATTAAGTAGGTAGGGCACGACTAGATCCGGTGCCACGAGCCACTCATTCTTATTATTCTAACAATGGACTAGGTTTAATTTATTTGGAATATCGATTTCAAGTTTCACAGACTGATTGACGGCGATGAATATCACGACAGTTGTCACTAAATCACAGTATGTAATTGGCAGCTATTCAAGATTTATGACAATAAGAACTGTGCCTTATCACTGGCCTACGATTCTGCACTTTTGTTGCCTGAAACCTAATTAATCGTAGATGTTATGGGCGACAGTCACCGCTTACCCTCAGATGGGCTATCTGCTCTTTTGTCTCTGCGTAGAATAAAATAAGAAAAAAGTGAAACTTGGCTAATAATCATGAAACTGGAAGTTATAACCGCGAAAACTTTGGATATATCGATTGCACCGTGTTCCTGGGCGAAGACTGGAGACGTAGTTCGTGGTATACCTACGCTGTTACGCAGAATACGTCATCGTTGAACCGACAAACGTGGCAGCGCCTCGACGACAAAGGTAACACGACGTGTGATGCCAGTCAAACAGCTATTAAATATAAATAATAGAACCTACATCACCCGAATACAAGGTGGGCGCACTAATCATTTTACAGCGACTGTTCACTGTCTCATCGCTGCGAAACATCAAGTTTACGATGTATTTACAGGAGCAGAAATAATCTATGGGAAATGACGAATATAGAGTAACAGACAGATGACTTCATGTTCATGTTGTAACTAAAGCCCGTAGCTAAAACTACATTGGCTCCGGACCAAGAAGATATTTAACTAATGGTGCAGTACAGCCATGGCACAACTAACTAACCCATAAATACGACGACGCTGTAAAAATAGGCATCTGTACTGTCAGTTTGATGTGTGAAACTATAACCGCTATGTTATTGGGATAGCCAAGTTTGCGCCATGGAACTGTCGTACAATTTCTTAGCGGAAACGCTTCTCGGGCCACTTTCACTGCCGTAGTAAAAGACAGCGTGCGTACAAAACACGTTAGACCACTTTTACTTGCATACAACATATTCTACCGTATAAAGTTGATTCTCAATCCATAAAACAAAATGTAGATACCTGCACAACTTTAGTCCCCCTACAATACTCTACATAGAGTTACAGCAAGTGAGTACAGTGTATCTTTAGTAGATAAGACGTAATTGAGTGCGTAACGTGCACATCCGACGGACGTCATCCGTAAAAAGATATCGCTGTGCTGGGTAAGCCCCAGGGATACTGCAACTAGGTGCCTCAACCTGCCGGTATAAGAAAAAAGGTTCCAAGGAGCGATGGCTTGAACTTCGGATGCAAGAGCCAACGGCTTTCGATAGGAGAATGCCGAAGACCGGACAAAATGGAGGAAGAAGAGTAGGAAGCGACCATGGTGGAGCAGGATGATGATGATGAGTCTACTTGTACCTACTCGTAGGGCAGTGAATCTTTAACTTCCTTCCCAGATGATTGAATATCAACTTTAACATCGTCTTACTTATTTCCCAAGCCTATACGCTCACTTTCTCTTAAATTTTTCGGAACGTCATTTAAAGTTCGTCCGTGATATCACTTTCCATTGCCATTCTGGTAGCATTCCGTTGTAAGTAAATAACAGTAAACCGGTATGACATCATTTCACAAACAAGTTGACTTGCGGCCAAAATAATAATTGGTAATGTCTACCTACCGTGATAATAAACCCGATGACATGTACGATAATAGTATATTATAGTTATAATGATACCGTATAGTTTCGCACAAATAGTGCGAAATACGACACAAAATCCATACAAAAATGCAAAATTTCGAATTCATTATATTCGTAGAACTCCACAGACAGTCCACAGGATCAAATCTTAAAAGTAAAATATAATTCTGAGTAGCGTAAATACGTAGGATCGGATCCAGTTCTAAAACTATTGAAAACAGCAGAAGTACCTACATAAATGAGATCAACAACATCTTGGCCACAAACATAACAGACTAAACACAAATCACAAATATTCCCTGTTCGCTCACTCTACAATGATTATGAATCTGGCTATCCCGTTTTTTCGTCTATTCAAATTATTTCTAAGAAAATGACGCGCGCAATGTTTTGAACGTTCGACTTGTTGCTCAAGCTAACAACGACCTGACGGTTCTTTTGAAACATCTGTGTAAATTTTATAGTTTCCAAATAAAATTTAAATCAAATCATTTAAAAGACGGTGTAATTTAGTGCACATTTATGTGAAAGCGCGAAGTATTCAAATACACCTGAATTATCTTTTCATCGGTAAGTAATTTCATTCGTGGCCGCGGCGATCGAGAATCAATTTTAGAAATTATGACAAAAATATGTATCGTAATAGTGTGAATTTGCAATAATTGAAATGCTTTGCCTTAAAAGAACTTGCCATTAAAGATAGATTTAAAATTATTGGCAAATTGAGCAATATTTCGGTGTTCGAAAATATTTTGATGCTTACAGGGTCGGATTTAGTATTAATTGTATAAAATTTCAATACTCAAATCTTGTAAATAGCGGTCCTCAATTTTATATGAATTAATTAGGGTTTCTTACCAAAAATTTACCTAAATGACATTTTAAATGTTTTTCTAGGTTTTCTAAAGACCAGATGTCTGGCGATGTCTGGGTTGCAAATTGGAAGTGTTGCGTTGTAAACATTTTGAAGAACAAGATAATAAGTAGATGCAAGTCCCTTCTGATATATGATTTTTTATTGAAAATAAAGAATATGCTGCCTGTTTAATATATTAATGTAGGTACCTATCCTTTTCATTATATTTTTTTTCACGACTAAGTCCTCTAGAGGGCATAAATTTATTGTGAAGTCACATAGGCCAACCTGTGGATAATGAAGATACTTCTAACGATAAATAAGTAGGTACCTACTTACCTACTACTTAGTTTAGAAGTTATGAGGCAACAAATAAACATGCATTCCGGTCAAATCATAACCCTCCTTTTTGCAAAACCAAGAACTGCCGATTCACGGTATGTAGGATCGAGAGATCAAAAAGACGGTGGTAGGTATTAGGACGTGAGTTTGATTCAGTAGACATCTTACCTTTTATTATAATGACAATATTAAATTATAAGGACAAGGTAAAAACAATATTTCGCTCCGGATGACTTCGGCAGATTTGTTCGTGTTCGATACGAGTAGAAATTCTTAGCAAAATATAACTTATCTGCAGATGGACTTCCTTGTTCCGTTCCTGCATTTGCATTAGTGTGTGTGTTATAGAGATGTGTGACGTTTTGATTCGTATTTAAACTCGGTATGTACTCTCAGCTCCTGTATATACAATTTTTTCTCTATGATCGTGGCACACTTATGGATATTAATACAATCGACTGTTAAGGAGCACTGACCCGAATCAATATTAAAGTGTTTACAATTTAAAGACATTAAATTTTATTCCAAATTTAAAGAAGTTTCTGATCATTTGATCATAAACCCAAGTTCATCATTATTATCGTAACAGCCATGACCCATATGCCTCTCTGAAGTTTTCCGCCGAGATAACTTTTAAGTTCAAGCTATCAATGAGTTAAGTACATAATTAGGTAGCTAAAAAATAAATTTAAATTTAACTGAGTATTAAAACAGACAACGGCGATTGTATGTAACGCTAATTTACTTTCATCATTTATTGTCTAAAAGAAGAATAAAAATAATCGTATAAAACCTTAGCTATTTGTTTTAAGAGATACCTTAGATTACCTTAGACTATACTTAGTTATAGTGACTATTAAAACATACGTAGTCATAACATTATTGACGCTTCTAAATTGTAGGTACCTTAAATACGATGACAAACTACGAATACAAGGTATGATAAAACATGCAACTAAGTAGCTACTAGCTTGTTGTAAATAAAAAAAATAAACAGCTCGTCACGTGCAGCAAAAAAGAACTTGCGTCCATTTTCCTCACACCTCACTTCTGGTCCAGTCCACTAGCCACCATGTAAACTACCGAGTGACCACGTAATAATGCCTAATTAAAATTCATAACAAGTTCACAGTACCTACAATATAGAATCAGTTGTATTCGTCACGTACAACAATAATTTATTGTACTTGCGCTGTTGTTTCTACTATGGAGTTTCACTCAAGGAATGCTTAGGTACATTGACTGTCACGTTTCAAAAGTAAAAATACCAAATCTTACAAACTTTTATTTCAAGTAAGTCTGTGATCTGAAATGTACGATTACATTACAAATTATAAATAAACTTTAACCTACAACAGTACAACTTCGTAAAGCAATTCGGTTTTAAACCGGTCCTAGGATATGTCAGGCCTGTCTATAACCATCTCGATAGACCTGGCCTATATAATCATCTTCATCATCATCATCCTTGCGGCCGATTTCCGCTTCTCCCGGGGATCGATTTTCTACCATTCCTCCACTTCGCTCCTTTTTTAGAATCCTCTCGTCGTAAGCTCTCGCATCCGACTGAGCGATCTTAATCCATCGCTTTTCGGGCGTCTACTGAGACATAATGTTTTTTGAAGGATAATAATTGCTGTTTGAAGGATAAAGTAGCCAGCATAATTACCTACCAGTGTCACGTACGTCACCATACCTTAGTCCTCAAAGTGACAGCACAACGCACCTACATTTAAATGTATGTACTTACCTAATCGTGCAGGCAACCATTTTCCATTAGTAGTCTATGCATGAAATCTGTGCACCACAAAATTCAGAAACATTCCCAAGAACTCTATGACATCATTCGCGAAGTAAACTATAGGAAAACTCCGCGCTTCCCAATATTGTTACACCGGTCGTCCCTAAAAGCTATTAATGACTTTTATAGCCCAAGGGCAACTGCGCAAACATCAATATTTATTATTCCCCAAACCAAACGAGATTTCGGATTTACGACACATTTATGGACATTGCATTTATGCTGTTACATTTTTATCCTTCAGATTTAGAAGCAGTCATTAGGCTAGGGTAGGAGTACTTCGGTACTTAAACAACGCCTAATCAATCAATTTTTGAATCCGTGTAGTTTCAACTATACTCTCTGCATCCACCGTGTCAAGCCACGATTCAATCTGGTCAGGTTCTCCTTATAGCAGGGTCCCGGAGATCAGATGGCAGTCGCTTCATTGTAATTACCTGATCTGCCAATTCCGGATCATGGTTAAGGCGGACCCCGGGCCCTCAAGTACGAAAGCAAACCGGGGATATTAACGCCAAGATGATGATGATGATCCCTCGTGTCAAGTGTCGAAAGGAATTTCTTGGGTGAAAATTACTTTGCATAGATACTAGGTAATTGAAGAAATTCCCCCTGCCGCTCGTATAAGTAAATGTTGAATTGATTCCCACAATTTCCAATAAGATACGGTATAACACAGAGCTTGAGTTCTCATAGTTATTTATAGATAAATTATTGATGCGAAAGTCATTATTATAAATCCAAATGAATGGGATAAAGGTAGACAAATGATGAATGATATATGCGAAAGTTCGTAAGTTTGTCCATTTAATATGATCTTGGTCGGATTTTGGGGACCGACACATCATTATCAAGTAAATTCAACTCATTAACATTCAGGTATTAAAATATACACGCTATAATAGTGTACTGTACAGTGTACAATACGTGGTGCAATAAGAAAACTACCTATAACTGTAGCACGTCGCATAAGTAATCTATAATATATATCTACTCGCCGTACTCTACCTACGTATATTGTTACGCCTAACCAAAGCATTAAGTACCTTTTGTCATAACTTCCTACAAACGATATTACAAACCAATACTACATAAGTACTATTACTATTACAATGCTTGTAACACACCTAATTGATACCAACCTACTCCCTCCGAGAAGGAGCGAGCTCATGAATAACTTTGACTAAAAACGCTAAAAACTAACAACTTAAATGGCATTCTCACTCAAAATGCAAGCCAAGGTAGAGCGGATTCCTATTACATTGGCGCCGCCTGGCGTAAATGTTATTCAGTATAATTACCACAACAGCACCCTTTCAGCATAGTCCATCCTATATATTACACCCTCTCACCCACCTGCGTATATTGTACACGAGTACATTCTTTCGAAAGTTGAATGAAGAATACTTAGGCGTACAAGTGTGCGTGTACACATTCGTGCCAAAACCACAATTTAAGGGCAGTGCAGTGTCGTGACCCGGTGCCCTAAAAACTTACAATAAACAGCGAACCGTGGCCATGCTTTACCTACCTTCACCCACGGATATACATGTGTATAGCAAGTGTCCTTGCCTACCTTATTAAGTGAAGCAAACTAAACATCCATCAAGTTGTGAACCACAGCACGTCAACGGCGTTGTATGGACCTAGAGTATCTGAAGCTGACTTATAGGTAAGGTATTTAGTTGTAAGGTCGAGCGTCGGTGGCCGAGCGGTTACGGTATCTGTAATACGGCGACTGAATGTGTAATCTTGATCAAATCTGATCAGGTTCGCCTAGTAGCAGGGTCACGGAGGTCAGGTGGTAGTCGCTCCACTGTAATAACCTGATAAGCCAAATCCTGGATAATGGTCATTAACGCCAAGATAATTACTTTCTTTTTGTTATAAGGTCGAAACAACAAACAGATTAGACTGATCTATGGCATCAAGGAACGAAGAACATATCCCTGTTTTCACGAAACTTGCAACTTGAATAAAGCATTACCTAAATAGGGAACTCTTGTCTTTGGATGGCCTTATGACCTTAGCCAATTGGTCTATTTCGCCAAGCCTCTGTCTCTCGGCGAGATTTATCAATGCATTGTTTTAATGTTGGTAAACTTGTACAATGCCACAAACTTATCTTAACCGGTGACGGCGTCGCTGTTGTAGACAACAAAGTGACATTTCAGGACGGATAAGTTTGCTGTGGGAAACAGAACGCAACTGTCATTTTAGGCGATACCTAGGGACTAATCCACTTCATGATCAGGATATCATGGTCTTCAGCTATAGAAAGAGTATAATAATCATATAATACTTACTTTTTAAAATATTTACACTCCGCACTGACAAACGAGCAGTCAGCCTACCGGATGGTACCCTAAGCAGTACCTATATCTTAAAAATGGCACAAAGTACACCACCTAAATATGCTATGAAGTAGTTAATGAACGATCCATGTTAAAAACATTGGACGCAACCTCCTATGACCGTGTAAGTGTTTAAACATACTTAGGTACATGTCTGTGAATGAATGTGGCACGATCTCGCTCATTATACAGCATCAAAGAACGAGGTTAATAAGATCACAGTGTATATGGCTATTGGGTGTGGGATATATTAAACGAAAAATACATTTGTAGATCCAATTTTATTTATTCTTAAGATGGGTTAGAGTAAAATGTAAAAGCAATAGCGAAGTACCTGGAATGGCCTCTATGTTTATTTTATTAGCGTGCGCAAACTATTTTGTAAATATACTTGTTTGCGAATAAAAATATGTACCTTCATATCCTTTGACTTTTGAATAAAATGTTAAAAATAATAAATCATAATCATACCTATGCTTGGAAGATTCACACACGTCATCTAGCCCCAAAGTACGCAAACCGTGTGTCAGGGGTGCCATACATACTTATTATACATAATATTATTAAGTAGGTACGTTATTGCTTGTAAGGTCAACATGAACCATTATTTTTACAAGATGACAACTTAAAATAACCGCTTCCTCAGTGCACAAAAAAACAATTGAGCAATGGACTGGACAGTAACGAATCATAATGCAGACACATTTTCTCACGATTTTTTCATCAAACCAGAAACCAACAATAATAAAATAACCCTCCGCACTAAGTAATATAACATAACATACGTTTAAAAATGGCCACACGAATCCTGCTATTGTAGGAAAGACAACGGATGATTATGTCCATTGTCAATATTCCTAATGATTGTTGCGTAACTATATTCACAAGGAATTAGCATCTAGGTACCCAACATAGCCACATCATACATAGGTAGTAGAAGTTAATAGCTAATTACGTATAACGACATGAATGAACCTTTATCTATTTTCCAGCGTTGTCTTGTTGAACTGCACCGTTTAGTGAAGAGGTCTGTTGATACCTATTGTTTATTTTGACCTCCACATATCGATAAGATATCGAATGTCGAAAATAATCAGGTCTCTAGTGTCGGAGGCCAAGATCCGATGCACTAGCGCAGAAAGAATGTAAGTAAGTAAGTATACCGGATACCGTCACGGAGTGCCAAAGGGTTTATTTTAGTACCGAGATTATTTTATTCATAACAAAATATACGCAATATATTAATATTTGTGACCAATATAATCTAAAAAAGCTCTCATTCCTAAAACATATTGCATCCTCAAGTGATATTTTATCTCTCAACTCATTAGCTTAGGTAACTGCCCTAGAACTTCAAGTAACGGAAAATGTGTCACGTAGCGTTTATTTATAACCCTACTCATGTTTTGTCGTTGTTCGTGATCACGGCAGAAGTAAAATGAAGCTGTTACAAGCAAGTACCTTCTTCCATTGTCGACGAGCATTGTACCGTGAAAACCGTAGGAAAAACTACTCCAGTACCCAAGGGCCTTGCGAGACCACTGTTCTGTTTTTATTGGCGCTTTCGAAGGTTGCATGCATTGGTTTCGGTACGGAGAAAAAATAAAATCGAATTCTCAACAGCGGGCGGTAAGGAATGATATTTGCATTTGCATTGAATCGAAGATTACAAAAGAAAATATCGTGAGTGGAAAGGGTTTTCTTTCGTAGACAATAAGAGATTCACTCAGAGAAATCACTCAAACCGTTATAGATAGGCAAACACTATCTTGAGTGTCTGGCCTATTACATTTGGAAGTTTGGTAGATTTTTACAAGTAGTTTTGATTTCCGAATTTACCATTGAGAAACTTTATTGAAAAATCAAAAACGTATTAGATGATGATCCTTACAGAAACCTTGACTGTAAATGGTACAAGTAACAGGTATATTGTTGAAAACGACTTAATTAATGATGAATAAGAGCGGTAATCGCGGCTATTAACGGTAACCATGGGAATTCAGTCTTTGTTACGACTCGTGTTTTATTCTCGAAGCTAACCGTGGTTACACAAGGTAACAGTTGGCTCAATATATTCAAATTGATATGACGACTTCTGTCGAGGTACTTTTTAACTGTTTTATGAAGCATCAGTTGGTACTCTTTTTACATATTTAGTTTATCTGTAAAATACTAAACTGGAGTACCTACCTATCTACCTGCCCATAGTACTTCTATACATAGTATAAAACAAAGTCGCTTCCCGCCGTCTGTCCTTGAGACATGTCTATGTATGTATCTATCTACGAATGTTTAGATCTTTTAAACTACGCAACGGATTTCAATGTCACCTTGAGGAAGAGGAAGGATTATAAGCAAGAAAAAAAGGGTAGGTAGGAGTAAAGTAGGCGTACGCGAACGAAGTCGCGCCGGGTCCACTAGTATTAAATAAAATTATCTATCTGCTCACCGCCAGCAGTGTGGTGTGGTGACCCTTTCAGTGACAACTCTCAACAAAGTATCTACATATAAGGACTATCTCAACAACTATGGCAAATAAACTATGGTAAGCAGCTACCGCAGCCTATAACATTTTTAATACCAGACCTAACTTTTCAACCGTATTCTTTCTTAAAAAACTTGTAATCTCAAGGGAGCTCAATTAATTAGTCGTCTATTACGTTACGTAAGTCGAATAGCAAAGTTGGTGCAATTACATCTCTGCTGTAGGCCTAGCACAAGTTGCTCTCGCGCGCGATAAACGAAAAAAGCGCGACATAGGTATTGCTATCTCTTTCGTCTTAGTATTGAGAGAATGAGATAAACGCTCTCTCGCGGCGCGAGCTTTGTTGCGGACACACTTGTGCTAGGGCTACTGGACACCACACGGCATATCTATTGACATCCATAAGTACCTTAACGTCAATTTTCTAAGGGTTGACAAAGAACAGCAACGACGACATTGTTCCAGTGTAGTTACACTGTAGATAGACAGTGCACAGTACAGATAGTACAGAGTAAACAGACATCTACATTCTACATCGATGTCTAATCTCCACTTACCTCCAATTCCAGGCGAGTCAGTCCGCTGCTGGACCTGCTCTTCAGACCTGAACCCTCTCTGCGGCGACCCGTTCATCCTCGGCCGCTCCGACAGCAACTACATCTTCAAACTGGAGAACTGCGATGCTAACTCCGCCAGCACCTACCCGTACATCAGCTCATCGAAATCTACGTGCAAGAAGATGAAGAAATACAGTGAGTATCTATCAGCGGTTCTTGACTGGTGGTCCGTAAAGGCAACCGAGGTCGTCCGCGAAGTCTACTATTTCTAGGACCAACGAATGAATGGATGAATTATTTATTGCTTTACAATGTGGTAGGTACATAACAAAACAGATGTTACCATAATACGGTATTCGGCTTCTCACACTTTACCAAAACCTGGCATGCAATATTTAAAGTTACTATAAGTTAATCTAATTAATGGCAAAATGACCGTAGGTAACCAATTTCATAAATTTATTTATTTTTCGTATGGCCATCAAGTTCCTACTGCTACTTAAATTTTCAATTTACTAAAAATAAATAATAATTATTAACAAAATAAAATCCCAAGACTCTAATATTTCGTGACGTGACCTCCTCCTTCTCCTAATCTTCAGTAAAAAGGCGGACCTCAGGGCCTCGCGTGCCGCGCGAGAGCAAAATATCACTTTAACTTAACTTTTAACTAAGAAAATCTTTCCTATTATTTTTCTACTCTTAACCAAATTAGTATTTTCACAAAATGTGTATTGCAATCGCAACACATTCTACTCCCACTAAGCTTTTCACGGCTGTCCTTCGGATGTTTGCCATTCACTGCTTGCGTATAATGCCACAGAACATATAATGGTAGGTACCTGTCTAGCTATACTTTATAATGCGCAATAGTTTTAGATAGAGACTTAGAGTTATTATGGTAACTACTAGCTATTGGCAATCGGTACAGCTACTGCAAACATGGTACCTATAACTACAGGTACTGCAGGCCTAACTTGTGTAATGCAATAGTGTACAGTTATGATTGATTATCCAGCTGAAAGTAGCTGAGTATCTGATACCAGAAGGCATAGTTACCTACGAAATAGAAGTAGGTAGTAATTTTTATTGATGACGTACATTTTCACACACATTCGGATTTTCTGTACGAAATAACATGCATCATATTAATTCGCAGCGATTTAAAGCGTAGTAAGTTTAAACCTACCTACTTAATTAAACTAAGTGTGTAAAATACCACTGTAAAGTAAAGTGAGTAACTTCAACGCAAATATTACAAACCAATGTTAATTGAACGCATGTTTCGCTGTGACAAAAAAAATCCACCCACAATCGTTTTTGCTAATAGTACAGGTGAAGTGCAAATTCTTATTGGCAAACAATAAAGAAAAGTCAATGTAAAACAATTCTTATGTCAAAGTCATTCGGCACATTTTACTGTAAATGCTCTTGCTGTGTATACTGTGTATATTCTATACATACATGCATGTGTCATTCCTATTCGTCATTCAGTGTTTCAGTCATCTTTACACATTCAATGTCAAGTCAAATCACTCAAATTGCCTTCACCTTGTACGGAAGCCGTATTCATGTGATGTTCTTCTTCTATTGTTCTAGCTAAACACTCTAATTAGATGCTCTGAAAACCATGAGAAAACGTAAAACCAAGGCCACTAAAGTGGTTTCTGAACAACTGGTGTATCAATACTTAAACCCTACATTTATATTATCTGAGACAGTTAAGGACCTAGGTTCTCCTACATTATCCAGATTGCAATAGATATCGAAATCGACACATATGCAGTTGTTTCACATATACAAATAAAGTAGATAGTAAACATAAAGAAAACGACCTGGATATATGCCTGGATATGAGCTAAAATTGAACATCAACAAAATCCGCTCATTGTACAAGTGGGTAGTCTCTTGCCAGTGCATTCAGTGCAACCGAAATAATAGCTCACAAATTGTGTAAATAGCTACCGCTACCTACACGTTACTTCAGTATGTAACATCACCGTCATCGATATTTTGAGGTATATTTTACTGTTCTCAGCTGATAATAAATTAGAACAGATCTATTTACTATTCTTATAGGTATTACAGCCATTATTTAAATAACACTCCATTAGGTAGATGAAACACATATTTTATCCTTACTAAAATAGGTGTAGGTACCTAAGAGAGAAATATATTAAGTAACTAGGTTAACTTAATGCATTTCTGCTTCTATTCCGCTCGTCTGTTACGTAACTAGTCGACTTTATATGTTTAGAACAACAAGAATAACAAGACTATCCCTAACATGACCCCAATTTTGGACGCACCGCGATTTCGACGTATCGCGTTTTGCGAATTGGACCAATGAGGAAGTTTCCCGTAGGTATTGTCAGTTGGTTTCAAAAAGCATCAATAGAGGCGCTCCTACAATTCTGTTTTTTTTTAAATCTGTATGATTTTGGCAGTGATATCATACTGCCATCTAATACTAAACCTAAAAATAAATAGTTTTTTAATATAAACATAACTTTTAAAGGTTGAACGAAATGTACAAAGACATATTTTTATGAATAGGCACTATGGTTCATTTTATTACAACCTCTAAAATGGTTGAAAACGATTGATAAATACAACAATATCCAATACAACGTACCCAGTGTTTATATCCCCTTTGCTAAGAACCTTTTCCAAACGATTATCAATTACCAAAATTGTCGGGCCGCCATCTAGTGAGTGGTTAAGAATGCTTTAGATACCTATTGGAAAACTTCTCATTGCAAATTGGACCCACCGCGCACAAACGTCATCACTCCAATCAGAATGTCGAATCTCACACAGTATTAATTTCCCATTCCAGTCAATGGGCAACTGGTTGTCTCCCGCGGGTGCACGTGGAAGAGGCAGGATGACTTCAGCAGTTACTGTCCCAGCTCGTCCAACGGGCCCAATGAGGTGATGTCTTTCTGCGAAACTTGCGACTATGACGGCTGCAACGGCGCTGCTACCATCGGCAAGACGATTGCGCTCTTGGTAGCCCCTCTGGGTCTGCTGCTCTTCAAATAACTCTGTGCCATTCCGACGACCCGTCGTCTAACTGAGCTGGATCATTCTGGAAGATTCTAGAACGCTTCAACGACCCCACTGTGACGTTGTGGTTCACGTGGGAGATGGACTCTTCCGGAATTGTCTATTGTTGAGTTAGATAACGGAGGTGCAGAATCGATAGTTTTAAGTTAGTGAATCAACGCATCGTTCGCAGTACACGGGACCATTGTGATTTCACACCATTATTGTTCCCACCGCATTTGGAAAGCAATAAATACATAGTTGTATATATTACTTACTTATAGAACCAGCATAACATATGATGAGCTTTATATCTTTTAATTACCTACTGTTGTGATAGATTTTCAAAAAGCTTTTATTTGCAGGATTAAGCTATTTAATATAGTCTTGTTTTTATACGTACTTCTTTCCCAGACTGCAGTTTAGGCGAAAATTCACAAAGTGCTCTTAAAAGGCGCTCCTTCTATCTGGAGTACCTAATACAATACAAACTATTTTCTAAGTTTCCTCACTTCTTTGTTGTAAAATTAAGTAAATTTATTTTTGATGTGTAAATATTTTTAAGTTTCATTCGTTGTTAACATAGCATATTGAATGAGTTCTCTATTTTCAATTTGACTGTAAAGCAATTAAGACACTACTTACGCTACATAAAAATAGTAACAGTATGTGGTACCTACAAACTTACACACTTTGAAATATAATTTGGAAGTGTTTCTGTCTTAAAGTACCTGCCGTATTAGAATTAGTCTTAGATTAGTCTATCTATAATCTCAGTTTTTATCTGTTTCTTGGTTGTTACTAATTCTACCAAATATCCGTTACACCATATTACATTATTATTACGTTACACCATTTACGAATTCACTTTAAAAAATCTTTAATAGAAATAAAAGTTTATCTGTTAATTTAAATAAAGTTACTTATTTAAAATAGACTACTTTTGTGGCATTTATTTCTTACATTTAACTTTTTTATGTTATACGGCAGACAAACAGGCAAGCGCGTTTGATGGATTGTGGTCCACGCTGCCTCCATAGGCGCCATATCCAACACCAGGAGAGTTAGTTACCAATGCGTTGCCCGCCTCTGAAGCGACCTCCGATATACCTCCTGAACGATCCTTTGACATAGTCCAAAAAACATTGTGGCTTCTTCCACATCTGAATCGTACAAGCGAAAAACGTTCTTTCGAACCTTCGTGTGGTGACCAACAGAGGGTCTACGTAGTGCGGATGAGTACCCAGACCATGTCGGGCGGTGAAAAAAAAAATTCGAAATTGTGGAAATTACGTAAAGAGTTCAATCGACGGATCATTTGCAAGATGCAAGTCTGTACTCCCACCATTACATTGAAGTTCTCCAAGTAAATTGCGTACCAAGGTATACGCTTAGGTATATAGTATGCTCTAATTGAACTAAACAATTTGATATGAATCGATTTAAAAATAGCGATAAAAATCAAACCAAATATTTCAATCCCATCAGACCCATCAATTAAGACTAGTTTAAAGATCTAAAAATAATTTAAATGATTTCAAGATTGACGAAACCTCGGTAGCGCCCGCGGCTCGCATATCTAATACCTGGGCCATCCAAAAATACTAGTGCCTAAAGAGAAATGATCTACTCGTTGAGATCTACATTTCGGATGACCGCTGTCAAACTTAATACTGTTATAGGTACCTACTATTAAACTATTGCTTCTGGAACACTAGTTCTAAAAGATAAATAGGTTATAGTACTCATCGAGATATTACATTTCGATGACAGCTGTCAAACTTGAAAATTGTAATAATTTGGAAACTATTGATCTTAGAACGCTTGTTCCTAAAGAGTAATTATTGATCTGGACAAGTCTGCCTATGATTGAATGTCTACCGATAGTCCCACGACTACCAGGAAACTTTTTTAGCTTAAAAAAATATTCCTTGTCCGTCCACAAGGAGGCCAATTGGCGGGAGGGAGACGACGGGTATTATTTGTACCCCAAAATGCCGGTAAAGCTGCAGGGACAAATCTATAAGACCATTATAAGACCGCGTACGAATTTCGAGGTAGCCTAGGCGTCGCTGACATCACAGATAAGCTGCATAGCTCCTTCTCGTAGCTTCAAATATGGTACGGATAGTTCTCTTCCAGAAACCAGCATCCAAGTATGTTATACTAAATAAAAAACAGCCAGAAGATAATCTCTACAGTGCTTAGTTCTTCAGCTGTGACGTCACCAAGTTTTGAAATAACAAATACCATAATAATAGTTAGATTCAAATTGAAATGTTAATATCGATAACAATTTGATTTTGTCAATACCTAGCGTAAATGTAAATTTAGGAAGATATTTAGATCTTGCACAGCGCACACGCAACCACATACCTACACGACTATTCATAGCACTCCGTTTTACTTTGGGTTGCGTATGCGTGCGTAAGCCTGTGCAGTGTGCATATTAAGTTGCATAAGTAGTGTTAAAATAGAGGGATCAGGACGGCGATATCAGTTCCAGTACAAAAGGCGATTGATCATCATCATCATCTTGTCGTTAAATCCCGGGCCCGGGGTCCGCCTTCCTGCTTTTCTGAGTCCACTTTGTCTTCGGCATCCTTAGTGGTGAGTCCGTTTGACCCTCGACCGTGCCAACTTGTAAATGAGTTTCTGCTCCTCAGACGATTACAACTTATCGTACAAAGGACGTAAGTGGTCTCGTCTGGCTCTGGCTACCGCTAGTTTGGTGGCATGTTTGGCATACCTGTATGCAGCATGGTCATCAGGAGATCTGGACGCTTGCCACTTTTTAACATAGGCGTAGAAAGGGGGGGGGGGAGGGGAGGGGGCGTGCGTGAAAATTTAATAAAATCACAGAGCTCGACTATGTCATGTGACAACTGAAAACTAACGCCTAACTTAAAAACTGGATCCGCGTTGGGTGGCTTTAATTGTGCTAATTCGTGCTCACTGACTGTACATTGGCGATAGACTCGGCTTCATCGGCCACCTCAGGGGCCCCCCCTGGAAAATAGCCCTAGATACGCCAATGTTTTTTAAAGAGGGCTTTCTTCACCCTAGTCTCCCTCTGGACTGTGTCGTTCCACTACCAGGTCTCCTTGTCAAACCTGCGTCCGCCCCCTAGACCCCCAGCACCGTCCTTGCCACCCGTGCAATAGCTGCCCGAGTTCTGCCCCAGAGTTGTTGAACGGATTTACCGACTGTCGTAACACTAAGGTCGTTAACAGTAGCGGCGATCTCATGGGACTTGGTTCCTTCAAGTAGCCACCACTGGATTTAGCGTCGGCACTGCTCCCGGTATTTGCTTCACGCGCATGTCCATCACAACGACCCGGTGTTGGGCGATTGACAGCCATTCTAAATGGACACACGAATAGGCTATTTCTAGACAGGCACGAGGCACAGGCACTCAGCCGCCTCTTACCATCACGTGAAATGGCGGTCACATGCAATACTGGACAGCGGAAAATATTAATTAAGAGACGATGAAAACAAGACGTGAAGTAAAGAAGTGCCCTCTTTGGACACAATTAATATTTTATGCAGTGGATTCTAAAGGATTGTCATTCGCATTAGTGTCACTGACGTTCTACTGTCGGCAATTTCATTTTGCAAGGACTTGAGGTCTTATTTGGTAAGGCCTCTTTGCGTCTTCCATTGCTTGCCGGGGTGAACTATAATGCTTCTTGTGGAATATGTACCTACTGCATACATAGCTTGGATCACAGAGGAAGAGACGCAGTCCCTCTTCAATCTGATTCATCCAATTAGTCTACCATTACCATTATACTTTGTCTAAAATAGGATGATAATTTTGACAGCTCACAAATTGTTGGTCTTTGGCGCACGCCTATGAAGTTTCGTGTTTTTTTTCGGTAAATGTACTACGGAAAATGTCGTACTTCATAGACAGGCCCCGCCCCTTTAGTGAAGTGTCACGAATAACGAATAACAACAGACATTCGAAAATCGGTATTGATATAATATAATCGAGTATTTAAAATTAATATTTAGGTAACCTTATTATTTTTTGTAACTAAACTTTTATTCCTTGTTTGGATTTCACCCTAAGAGACCTTTTACAACAACGAATTCGAGTCGCGCGTATTCTATGTAATAGGATGACTGACCGAATAGTGATACGCACGGGTCGAAATCGTCGTTGTGGAAGGGTTTTTAATGTCGTATTAATAAATTATTATTTCAAAAGAAAATAAATAGTTTATTTTGTATAACATGTACTGAATACCCATGCAACTATCGATTCCAAGTTCTATGAGAATGATTATCGATAATCGAATAGATTCATTAACGATTTTACATTACCCCAGCCTTACTGTGAATTGTCAAAATTATCATCCTATTTTAGACAAGGTATAGATGTATAAGCAAGTGGCAGTCCATCTGAACCGACGAGCAGGCTATTTAGGCAGAGTGCAGGGCCCTGGACCGATGTGACTGCAGCTGCAACTTTGGGACTCACATGTGCAATCGCCGCTCCTCCTGTGTATTGTAGCAAAGTGCGCTAGGGACTCTTGCAGAAAAGACAAAAAATAATTAGGTAGGTACTACAATTTTATAATTCCTCATTAAAAAAAATGCGAATATAGGTACCTATATCCTTATGCAGTAAAACTGGAGAGACAAGAAAATATGGATCTGGGTGGCACAAGATACTTTCACAGTTCGTTTACAGGTAATGTAAAAAACAATCTTGATTTTTTTTAATTGTGTCGAAAGGAAGGTCCTTTTTCTAAAATGTTATTCTGATGTGTTAATTCGATTCAGCGCGTTCCTGTTTCCAGAATTTTACTCATAATCTTAACATGGAGACTGTATGACATTTTATTTTTTTATAAGTTCGGAAAAAGCGCTCTTGTATTTCGAAATATCCAGAAATAAATCTCGGGAGAGAGCTTCGGTGGCTGAGTGGTTAAGGTATCCGACTCGTAAGCGAGAAATACCGGATTCGAATCCCCCTGTGGCCATATACCAATGACTCTTTTCTGAGTTAGGTATGTCCATTAGTTTAATACTAACCGATGCTCTTACGGTAAGCCTGCACATTCAGGCAACTGAATGTGTAACCATGATCCCGTCTCGGAGGTCAGATGGTAGTCGCTCCACTGTAATTACGTGATCGCCAAATCCTGGATCATGGTCAAGGCGGACCCCGGGCCCTCGCGTTCAAGAGCACAACCGGGACATTAACACCAAGATGACATAGGTAGTATAAAGCAAACGCAATACGCTTAGATCTTTTAAACTACGCAACGGATTTTAATGCAGCTTTCAACAAGAAAAAATAAATAACCGTGGACAAATTCACACAGCGCCATCTAGCCCCAAACTAAGCAAAAAGATAGAGTGATTGTAGTAGTCAAGTAGGAAGACGGGCCAGCTAGTTTACCAATAAAAATCCCTGCACTATAAACATTTGAATATAAATTAGTATAAGGAATGTATCCATCCAGGGTTGAGTAAGGTACAAACAATTACTAGGTACGAAAAATATTTATTCATGTATAAAAGATTTATAATGTATTAAAGTAATTATTTTATAATTATATAAAATCAAACATTAAAAATGGACGGCTCACATTATTCATTCAGTCTTAAAACTATACAAAGTGTCCAAATAGAGACATACTAAATATGATATGGATAATATTATAATTCTAATACATATGGTGGGTGGGAATATTTGTTTATTTGTCCATAACTTGGGCCAAATGGCTTGAGGTTAATGTGATGTATCTAAAGAGATAAAACTACAACAACAGTGAGTGTATGAAACGTCGAGAATGCATTAGCATTGCAGCATTATCATATCAGCCAAAAGATGCCCAGTGCTGGGCATAGGCTTTCCACAGAGATTACAACAAAGGCCCGCATCCAGCTGGTACCTGCGATCTTTACCAGATCGTCGGTGCAAATAGTGGGACGCTGCGTCTTTCGGTACGTGGTCGTCACTCAAGAACTTTCCTGCCCCATCGGTCATCTGTTTTGCGAACTATGTGCCCGGCCCACTTCCATTTATGTCTATGTCCCAGCTATGTCGGTAACCTTAGTTCGCTTGCGGATCTCCTAATTCCTGATTCAATCACGTAACGAGACCCCAATCATAGCCCTTCCATCGCCCTTTGGGTGACAGTGAGTTTTCTTATAAGGCCCACAGTGAGCGGCCATGTCTCTATTCCGTAGGTCATCATTGACAATTGACACTGGTCAAATACCTTCGTCTTGAGACACTGCGGTAATTGGGACGAAAATATATGGCGTAGCTTTCCGAACACTGCCCAACCGAGTTGGATTCGTTGATTTACCTCTTTCTCGAAAGTGGACCTACCTAGCTGGACTATATTACCTGGTAGCAGAATATAACCTGGTTGGTATATAAAATAATACTTAGAAGAATTTACTCACATTTTGGCTATTTATCAGCCAATGTCTGACTTACCCTTTAAGGTATAATATGTGATGTTATGCAAATTATCGGATGTACATATTCTTCTGTCCACTTCTCTGTCCATCCTATTTCGATATAGTGCTTCGAAAGTACAGTATGTAAATATTATTGTGTTAAATATAACATTGGTATACTTTTAGCTAAAACATTCCATATACAAAATCATGTAAAATAATGCTTATGAGCATTATAGTTTATTGCTACATATTTATCATCATTGTTCCTGTGTCGCTTTATAATAATTGTGATATTTCTCTATATGTTTTATTGTGTATAATAAAATATAAAATATTTATTAATATTATTGTATTATATACTAGCAGCACACAGTGCTGATGAGTGTACATCACTGCATCGCAATTTGTGAAATTATAGATCTGATCTGATGATTCCTTCAAAGTCAAAGTCAAACAAACTTCACTGGTATAAAGTAAGATATACCTACTTGTAAATATGCAGATGATATCTGAATAAAGATCAAGTAAGAAAATTTAAAGTTAATTAAGTCTTATCTTTGCAAATGCGACCAAAGAGAATAGGTAAGTTGCTTTTGAAGTTCAAGCTACATTCTAAAGAGACAAGATCACTATTGGAGAAAACTCCATTCAATACATAAGACATTTAGTTCTTTATATTAGTTATTGCTTTTTATCAATTATCGAAGAGTAGGCAGTTTTATTAACTAGGTACTATAGCTAGCAATTACATTAGGCGAAGCTTTATTTGGTTGGTCTACTCTAGTAAATTCATTATCAGATCCAAAGCTTACATTTGTACAAGTTGAGATTGTAAGGCACTACTGTCTAATACTATAAAGGCTACAATATTATGACACAAGTTTTACCATGACATAAGGGAGAGTGACTAACGTTAAAAGAAGCAGTGGCATTGGAGTGAACAAGAATGATGAGTTGCATCCATCTTTACTGTTGCACGTGCAGTATTCTATGAATATGTTGTAAGTTCCAGTTCGCATGAGACAGAATCTTTCGTCACCTTGAATGCCTACTTCACCTAAGTAAGCACAGTCCCTGAAGTATCGCCACTCACCATTCACTGTAAATGATACATAAACTATTTTAGAATATTTTAAATATTGTGGAATTACTATTTGATTATAGATATACAGAATATTGTTGTATTACAATTGAGGTAATTCGGTGCATTTGAAAATAAACTTTCAAAATAAATTATCACCGGCATAAGATGGGTGTTTGTTACTAAACTATAAAACGGATTTTGATGCTTTCTGTGTTGCAGTTTGCATCAGAACAGCACAAATCTACAACTTATAACAGTCCAATAATGGCCTGAGCCTCCTCCACCTACATGGAGGGATTTACCTTATTCTCCTTGCTTCGCAGAGGGTCAAAGATCTCAACAGATAATTTTTTGCATTTTCTGGATTGAAAAGGTAATAAGTAACAAAGTAAAAATAAAGGAATAGCATTTCCTACTACACCTTTCTTTTACTATTAGCTAGTTTGCCTCCTTCACATTAGTTACCTTTTACAACACCTGTCAATGGATGGGGTAGATGCAATATTCCACAGGCCCATTTAATAATCAAATTTTGTATATAACAAGCCATAATGAGTTCATAATTATTAAAGTCCTGCAGTTCATAAAAGTTACTTAATGTTGAAGTTTTGTTGCCAGCAAACTTTTTGAGCATTTTGCATATAAGTTTGAGTGCCTGCATTGCTACATATAATGTATGAAAATTGTTTGACAAGTTTTCCGGGATATATACCAATCGACTAATAATAATACCAACCTTTTTGTCTAATTTTCCGGCACATTGAGGGCCTTAAGCCCGGAAACTGTTTGAGATCCTTCTCATGTGTACAGTCTGTTATTGGAACAGTAGTATTATCAAAGGGATCTGCACATTTGGGGTCGTTATTGGATCGGCAATTCCAGCATTTAATGCATGTAACTGAAACAACAGAACAATAACATAAAATACAGGTGCTAGGGCGTGACCGTAAGTAAAACTTGAGCCAAAACTTACCTTGTGGCAAAGAATTAATCACAATGAATAAACAAATACCATATTTAGCCCACTGATTCATTTTAACAGATGAATGCCACTTTATAACCCAGGAATAAAATTGAATAACAACAAAATTTATCAAACAAAATTTATCAAACAAAATACCGGAAAGCGACCGCTTCACACACTTTACGAATTAATGCCGTTTTTCTTGCTTAATTGGAGAGCCAACTATTTAGGAAATTAACTGCTAAAGCTAATTAAATACATTCAACATTATTTATTAGAGCGTTTTATAGAATCTGTAATTATCACAAAACAGAAATAATATAACAAACGATTTTCTTAAAAATAATATTTCATAAAACAATGCGCATCTTGCGCTGCTACCGTACAAGAGAAACACACCCAATGACAATTTCCAGTAGTGCTGCGCAAGGAATAAAACGATTGAAAACCGTTCTGTTTCTGAAATTCGTCAGCACCTGGCGACAATATCAGAGCTATTTTCCCAAACGTATTACGTTATTTATTTACGTTTTGACCGGGTGCGCTCTCCGGGCGTCTCCAGGAGCCTTCTGATCGGTTTGTTCGGTCTGATCGGTTCAACCATATTTCAGGTTACACCTGGGCCGGCCCTGCCCAGCCCTGACCGATAGGTCTGTGCCCGGCCTAACAAGATGAATTATTCATGGCATGGTGATGATGTTTAGCGCTTTAAATTTAAATTAAATATAAAATATAAGCGCTAAATAATTTCAAATGATGGCGCCCTACATAAAAGTATGAAATATAATATGCAGTAAAATGAAAAAAATCGTTAAGAAACAGAAAGTATTTTTTCTAGACCGAACCTTTTTTTGTGACGTATGCGAGTACTTGATCGCATGAATGATCCTCATTCTCTCTCGTGTCAATCAAGTTTCGCATGATTGATTCTCATGCATTGGCAACCCTGGTTACGTCAAAATAAAATTCAAAGTTTGGGTTGGGCTGGCTGGGTGTGTTTGTGGTTGATTTGATTCGTTTCATTTGTAAATAACTGGATAAAACAGTAATTTATAAATCAAAATGCTATTAAAATTTGTGTTTATAGTGGCCATTAGTCTTCTACCGTCAGGTAAGTTCTTGTTGCACTTATTTCATTGGACATAACTCTCTGTAATTCTGTTACAATACGACAGAATTAACATGTTGTTATATGAGATAAACTTTTCTTTGCAGCTATCTGTGTGAGATGTTACCAATGTTCATCGTCACAGAACATAAAGGATGACACCTGTGGAGCGTACAGGAAATTTGATAAAGAGACCCATATCCCTGTGGATTGTACGAGTGATGAAGCCCATAATCCTGGGTCTTTCTGCATGAAACTAACACAGCAAGGGCCGAAAGGGTTCATTTGTAAGTATGAAATGTACAGTTGTACAACAAATTAGCTTAGCAGTTAGCTCTGGATTTTCATATAGTCAGTTGGTCAACTACTTCGTTAAATGACTGTACAACCTTAACTCATTGACAATTTGACATGTTGATCCAATAATACAACATTTATTAGCGATTTTAACTTACCATTTTTCATTAGGTGTGCTGTCTGCCTGTTTATTTCATATCCGAGAAAGACATTTTACTAGCTAAATTTAGACAAGATTATTACAAAGGGGGGCCTAATGCCAACCGTGTCTACTCACAGGTGGTATTCATCATCATCTTCCGAGCTGTTAGTCCCGGCACAAACTCATTCTTCTCCACTTTGCCCAGTCTTGAGCATCCTCGCATCATAGGCCATTTGGTCTCATCCGACTCGGCGATGTCATCAAAGGCATTCAAGATGACTAATGTTCCATAGGCAACTTATACCTCTTTAGATATAACAAAACAGAGAGTTCTGGTTTTCACCCAACCTATTAATTAAACTTACTTTCTCACAATTATAAACAGTCATTAGATCTAATATGAAAAATATTTTATATTTTAAATTTATCTGTAGCAGGGCAGCTTCCTACTTTTATATTACTGAATGGTAATACATGCCACTGGATTCTTCTGTAAGAGAGTTCTTGATGGATTATACACACTATTGTGATAAGATTACCAAATTACATTAAAAAAGTTATTTCTTTACCTAATGAAAAATATAATTCAATTTGTTTAAGGGGATGGCCGATGGCGACAGGTGGTCCGTCGCTGTGCAGCGGTTGCCGACACAGGTGTACCAGGAGTCTGTAACTGGGGTGTCTATGAGAATGGAGTGTACTGGGAAGAATGCTACTGCTCCGATGATGAATGTAATAGCTCTACTCTTCTCAAATCATCGTTGATACTTATGTTTAGTGCTGCTATGGTGATATTTTTAGCACACATTTGCTGACGTTTTTATAGATTTACATGATGATATTTACATGATGTAGGAAGTGCCTTAGTATTATGTATGTTTAGTAACGGCGGCCTTTTATTATGTAAGCACACACAGACCCAGTCCTGCCACTGAACTGAATACTTTTTAAATAATGAATCTCAATTTATATATATTTTAACTTGTAGACTAAGTATAACTGATATTATTAAATAAGTGTAAGCAGCAACACTGGATTCACATTTGTGGCACAACGTCAAAGAAACATTGCATTGTGCAGTTTATTATTTACTAGTTTATTGACTTCTATTTCTATTAGCAAACACGAAGTATGACCTAGATTGGTAATTTAAATAGGTTCATGGAGTAGATCTGTCTTTCTGTAGCACCATAGCTTTCAAATGCACGGCTGATACGGTTTTCGTTAATTGTAAGCTAATTTAATCAAGTTTATTTTAAGCCTCAATTCAATAAAAGTCCAGCCTTCAAAAAATATTCACTTATAGTCTAGAGTGGTTTTCTGGCATAGACTGGTAGTTTTAACTACTGGAACTAGTTTCATTTATGAAACACATAGTTTTAAGCACATTATATCTATTCTAATTGGCACATGGCACAATCATATGCATTGTACATTTGTCTGTATGTTTCTGTAAAGACTACAATTTGCTAAATTAACACTAATACTTTACTCTCGGCAACGTTTGTGCAATGTTCATAATTCACACAATGTATTGTGATTGTAAAAGTAACAGAGGTTTTTGTTTGAGGTTTGTTTACCTACTAATATTATCATACTCATGGTAATTTACACTCTATGTTCTTTTTATTATCCCACATGACTCTTATTTTCCCAGGATCAAAAGTCACTTGGGTAAAATGTAGTTCAGCTTTTCAGAATAAATTTGATAGTTACAGAGATTAGTTGTTCAAAACATACAGTCTCTTGCAATTTAAGTTTAGTATGTAGGTGTAAGGAGTAGTTGACTAGTGGTTTGTTTTGTGAGACTTATTTTTTGATATCCAATTATATAATGTTAACACTTAATTATCTATTAAGATGAAATATTATTATTTTACAATGATAATGATAATTGAAATTGAATCCGTCCGTCTGAAACTGTGAATTTGTATTTTATGCCTGAATATAGATTTTTATCTACATTTACTTTGTGTTATTTTGATAGTTTTTATAAGATACGTAATAGATATTCTAATAAGAACAAAGTTTACCTATCGACACTTGCGAGTGAGCAAATCGATTCATTCTCATACATTTCATAAATATTTAACCGATTTTAATTGGTATATACCGATAGTATATAAGTTATAGACTGATTAACGCCGGAAATGTACGTGCGTGTACGGAAAAATATCCGCTCAACGCTCAATATAAAGCTGCATGATACACTCCATGATGCTAAGGGCAGATGCCGATGGAAATACATCGTAAATTGACTGTTTATCGGGGGATTCATACCTTCAGTAATGAGGAACACTACGCGAGAAGGAGGATATGGAAAAATGTGGAATGAAGCAATTTGTTTGCTTACAAGTATAAATCAAAGAAAATATTTTTCCAAGTTACGTAGATTTAGGTATAGTTGTACATTATTATATCCAGTTCTTATATAGGAATGAAATTTCCTATTCATCACCTCATCACCCCTGATGAAAAGTAGTTATGAAATGGCAGTGCCGAGGGCACTGCATGCCTGAGCATCTTATACAGGAGTATATTAAAAATATACTTCTGTTGTCAGATCTCAAATGACAATACCTATTTCTTTGTCCTCCTCAGTCAATCCCCCTCTTGACAGAGTGATGCGCCTCCACTTGTTGCGGTCTTCAGCATTACGGGAACGTTGGACTATTATAGTACTATAGTCCCTACACTCCCTATGTATGGTGGTGTAGTCGCCATTGGTCAATTTTGTTTAAAATGTCTAAATTCGGTAATTCTTACAAAAGGTAAATTGGTGGTGGTAAGTCCCGTCTAATATAAGAGGAAGGTCAATTGGATATTATCATCGCTTTTTTAATACACACGCACGATATTAAACTTAGAACTTGATATTGAAACTTAGTCATGCGGAAAAAATATTTATGGGAGAGTAAATAATTCAAAAATTCAAAATTTATTTGTTGATTAGGACACTAAATATCTCTTTCAATCGTCAAAAAGGAGGGGAGTAGGAAAGTAGGAAGGAAGCACACAGTGACATGCTGGCCGCCCCATAGCAGCAGCAAACTTACCCCACGCCAGTCACGACCGGACCGTGCCCGGCAATGCCAGGCAAAGCTGGACCGCGGTCAAGCTAATTCCAAGCTAAGGCCATTCATTTAACTAGAGCTTTCGCTAAGGAGGCTTTACGATTACAGTGTAGTGCGGTGTGTAGCACTCCGAAGAATTATTAGTACTTATGTTATTATTATTTTTTAACAGGCAGGCAGTTTGTGAACCACTCTGTTGAATTGCATGTATCAGGCTTTTCTCCACACATTTTTTCTAGTCTGTTTTTAAAACCGTTTGTGTTCTTTGCAGTCGCCACACTCGCCACCGCTTCAGACAGCCTGTCCCATGGTCTCACGTTTCGATTGGTTAGATTAGGTTACGGTAGGGTTGTCATGGAGAACAGAACATCTGGTTTATTTATTCGTATGGCAAAAATACAATATACGAGAAACACATTCACAAACAAGAGCATCTGGTTTTGGGATTTTTAGTTGGGTACGAAAAACGTTTTAAAATCGCGACTGTCGTAATGTCTCGATCAGACCACCACGTTCTGTAACTTTCTTCAGCGTTGTCAGGTTGAGTAGATTTAAAGTCTTTTCAAAGGACTTGGCATCTTAGTAAAACTTATCACGGTCGTAAACATAAGTATTAGTTTATTTAATACTAGTGACCTGCCCCGGCTTCGTACGTGTAGTAACCTTAATAAAATATACACCGAAACCTTCCTCATGAATCGCTCTGTCTATTTGTGAACCGCATGACAATCCGTTTAGTGGTTAGTTCAAAGTTTATTGCAAACAGACAGCTACAGCGTAGGACTTTGTTTTATAATATGTAGTGATTATTAATAAGTAGTACCTACGCGGTTACGCTGACTGACTGTGTGACTAGACCACAAGTCTATAAAGGCAGTTCTAGCCATATGAAGCGAGCTATGCATGCTCCATATATCGACATAGCCAGAGAAATTGCAAGCTGAAGTGACCGTGGGCATATCACACACATTTGTCGTACAGCCAGCTGCTGGATGAACGAACCCCCAGCATACATTAAAAGTATCGCAGTCCATTCACTCTGCAGCTGTCTGTACAATCGATAATGGGGAGACGTTTTCTCGAGTGGAGCCCACGAATGGGCAAAGATAGTGTGGGACGTCTTGTGTCAAGATGGGGCGATGATGGGTACAACAGCTAGCGGTGACTGGATGCGCAAATTGAGGACCGACCTAAACGGCGCGTTTTGGTAAGGGTTATGGCTACGTCCAGCAGCGGGCTGCGGGAGTGTGACGATGCTTTGCATACCTCATTCTTATGAAGTTGCCGAGATACTGCAGCGCATCTTGTATGTTCGTCGAGGCGGCGATGCCTGATTTTATGCCATTATTAGGACACGTATTCCTTCTGGGAACGAATACACCATAGTAATATTTTATTATTAGAATCGCGAGACCTAACGAGCCCTATTGTATTGTAAGACATTGGTCATCGCAGCATCGTGGCTCAAAAAAGAAATAACGTAATTTTCAAAGGCTCTATTCGTGGAATAAAGAACTATGTATTTGAACTATTATATTATTATTAAAGAACTATTATTATGAGATGACGCCTGGTTACGCACCGCCTCCTGGACTTGCATTTCTTTGAAAGCGAGCGCTTAATCGAGATATTTTAAAGGCTACCATCACCCTGTGGTTTGTGTTGGGACTGACGGAAAAATTCAAATCTGTTTCATCGAATCCAGTAGCTGGTAGCCCCGGCGTTTAACGGGGCAGATGGCAAAGATAAAGTTTCATTTACCCCGGTATAAACATCTTGGCGATAATACCCCGGTGCTCTTGCACACGAGGGCCCGGGGTCTGCCTTGACCATAAACCACGTTTTGGCAGATCAGATAATTACAGTGGAGCGACTGCCATCTGACCTCCGTGACCCTGTAAACAGGGGAACTTGACCAGATTGGATCATTATTACACATTAAGCCGCCTGAATGTAAGTACATATCTATCTACAAGTCATTGGTATATGGCGGCACCGAGGGTCAACCGTGTACCTGTCACTTACGAGTCTTATCTGCTAACCATTAAGCCACCGAAGCTTTTAAGTTTCATTTACCCCGGTATTTCGTTGTAGTACCGGGGTAGGTACCCAACCCTAAATGAAAATTGATCTGTGCCATCCTTTCCTTAAACCCCTCAAGAATCTTTTAAAGTACCAGTCGTATTATAATCGTTATAAAATTGGTAGTATAATCTATTAAAGTACGCCACCCGAGGAGTTGATACTGTCTTAGATCAAGGGCGACATATTGGACACTGAGCCTAAAAATAAAAAATTATTGGAGAAATTCGCACAGCGCCACCTAGCTCCAAAGTAAGCAAAGCTTTTGTTATGGGTGCTAATATACTTTAATACCTACTACTTACCTATATACTTTTTAAACACATCCTTATTATACATAAAACACCAACACCCGTAACAGAAATTGAAATTCATAATTTACATTTCTGCTCGGCCGGGAATCAAACCCAGGACCTTTTGTGTGGCAGGTAACCTCTAAATCGTGGGTTCAAGCCAAGCACAAGGCTAAGAAAATCATCTGTGAGACAATAAAAAAAGATCTGACTTATGAATTAATTTAGTAATTAATTCATAGTTAATTTAGTATACTTTAATACCTAATACTCATATACTTTTTAAACACATACTTATTATACATAAAACACCAAGACACGTAACAGAACATGAAATACATAATTTACATTTCTACTCGGCCGGGAATCGAACCCGGGACCTTTTGTGTAGCAGATAACCTCTGAATCGTGAGTTCAAGCCGCACAAGACTTAAAGGAAATCATCTGTGAGACAATAAAAAAAGATCTGACTTATGAATTAATTTAGTTACTGATATACCTAATTAAACTAGCTATTGTCCGCCACTTCAGCTTCGTCCGCATGTATTACACTTTATATCGTCACATAGCTTATGTCCATCTCAGAGTTCCCAAGAACCTATAATGTCTCTCCCAAGTATGGTAAAATTCGCTTCAGTAGTATAGCCGTAAAAACCGAAAAGATCAGGCAGACAGGGATCCGCCTTTTGTCCGCATGGACTTTATTTCGCTATAGCAGCCATATTGAATTTATGATGACGTCACATAGCCTGTGGCTATCTGAGTGTTCTCAAAAATGTCCCTCCCAACCCAGGTTTGGTCACAATCTGTGGCCGTGAAAGCGTAGACACTTTCGCATTTATAAACAGTAGGGACAGTAGAGACGGTAGAGAAGAGACGTTTTTTTTTTTAATTTTTGTTCATTTTATTTTTTAATTCGATCGGCGCCATTTTGCCTGCCACCTCATTTTTCCAATAGATGGGACGATAAAACTTTATTCCTTTAAAATATTTTTATCCCTTTTTAGCAAAAATTTAAATTTATGTTATTATTCCGTTGGCACGCCGGGAGCAATGCGATAAAAGAAACCTCTTCTTCAAGAAATTATTTATGACAAGAGCTATGACATGAATAATGCCAATTATTATCTCACCTATATAAAGCGAAACCAATCAGAAACCTGCCCGGAATCTAACCCGAACCCCTCTGCACGGCAGCCTTTATGACAGCTAACATAATACACTACCTATTCAAATCGCAACAATACCAAGGAATAGATAGGTAGTACCTACATACTACTATATCAATGACGTCCTCACGCACGTCACTAGATACCGTTGTGGAATTTTGTGGACGTCTAGCTAGGAAAACGCAAAACGTCATTATAAAGCACATGTGAAGTGAACGTATGTTTCGCAATTAACTTTGAATAGATACATTATGTATAAGTTTAAGGTATAGGTATCACTTACATACAACAGGTGGTTTCGTTGTCTGTTGGTGGTACTGCTTCTGAAACTTATCTAATTATTATTTTCACATTATCTGCACAATATATTTAGGTCGGTACTACAAATTAAATTCTATACCTACTTTGTCTCCTAGTATAATATTGCGTGCGATCTAAATTGGCTGTATTGTTCGAAAGATTTTACCAAGTACCTGTTAACTGCACAAATTTCACAGGAAAGGCAAAACGAAATCCACCACTCAATAATCAAAATGTTGTTCGTAGGTTTTCGTATACGGGTACATTTTCTCAATGAAATACCTTAGCTGTACCTAGATGCATTTAAAAATAGGAAAGTTTAATAAATTCCAAAGCTCTGAATAGAAGGGGTAGGTATCTGGGAAACGTCCTTTTGGCAATAACGCAATGAAATATCGTTGTTCATTGAGTTTTCGCCGCCGTTCGTAGTTAGTCGGGTATGATCGGCGCTCGCCGCTCGAAAGCGTCGCCGGGTCCTCTTGTTGACCTTTTCTGACTCACGCGTGACTCATTCGAGTGAGTGAGCCAACCGCGTTCACAACACGCGCGTCGCGCAGTAGTGGCTCGTATCCCGGTTGAGGCTCAGTGCTTTCCCGTAGGCTTCAGGCCTTCAGTTCCCTGAAAACTGTGGAGGCTGTTTCGCTCGCCTCCGGTGTCTTACCGGCAATCCACCTCATATGGAATGATTAAGTAACCATTTGTACGAGTTGTGCGCGCTGAACTATGCAATTAGATTTAATGTGGGATCAGTGTTGATTCATTGGAATTAATTTTTTTAGACTTTGTATTTTCTTAAGACTCGAGTGCTTAATCGGCCCAAAAAGTGCTACGGAGGGATTCCAGCGCGGTAAGTGTCGTTAACATCATAAATGCTACACTTATTCATTTAAAATTGTCTGCGTAAATATTGATTGGGACCGATTTGTTTTGATGAAGGAGTTGGAGGGAAGGGGGGTTAAAGGTTATGACCCCTGTAGCTGAAGCCTGGGAACCGTCGTCGTTATCTAATAGCCGAAGATAGGTACTTATAGGTACTTCTATCTATTTTTTCTTTCACTTCGTTTGAATGTCAAATCTAACTAGGTACTTACCTATACCTACCTAAATTCTTTTGTTTCTTCGGAACAGATCTATCTAATACGATATGATCAGTAGATAAATTAACATTCAGTAATATACACATATTTTAAGATTTTGCTTCGTTGTGACAGAAAATATCGGACCTTCCTATTACATGTGGTCATTTTGTCTTGCCTCAAAGAACATATTTAGAACATTAGTCATAGAGTATTGTCATTTGTCATAAAACGTTGAACGACTTCGGATAAGTGTAGGTACGTATTTACCTTAAAATTTGTATTATTTACTCTTTTTCACATTTATATTTAATTGAAGTGTATAATTTTAATATTCAATTGAAGTGTAGGTATAATGTTTATGCACGTAGTTCACGATACCTATTTAAAAAAAATCATGGCGTAATTACGTCGGTTTGCACGGGGGTCCGAAATCCGAGGTGCAGGATTTGGCAGATCTGTAATTATGACAGAAGAGCGATTGGCACCTGGCCTTCGTGACCTTGTAATCAGAGGAACCGAACCAGATTGGATCATGGTTACACCAGTCGCTCACGTTTTCTCACGATTTTCCCTCGCCGTTAAGAGCATCGGTTAGGGTTCAACTCTTGACTTCGTGTAGATTCATGGCGGCACTGGGTATCGAACTCAGTACCTCTCCTCTATTTTACGAGTCCGACGACCCGCTAGTTATTAGGCCATAGTCTATAAACAGTACTTTTTTTTGTGAAATAGACAGGCATTTGACTGCCATCTCACCTGATGTTAAGTAGTAATTTGTTTATGATATTTTAAATGTTCTAACTAACATTTACGGTAGATAATCTATAAATTACCTACTGTCAATTAGAAGATAAATATCATAAACCTAAGTCAATACTTAGTCACAGTTGAAATACCCATTCAATATGCAGTGATTAAAATATGATTATCGGGTACTTTTTTATGTACCTAAGATAATCCCCCTTAAATATTTCATTTAAAATTGGTTCCCCAAGCCTCGTAAGCATTACGGCCTCACTGTGAAAATGTTATCAGATTTCATGAAGAGTCGAGCCCCTAACTCTACAAAGCATAACTCTACAAATTCTACATTTTTGTCAGAATGTATGGCTTGGCCGTTTCATACACCTTTTGCATGTCACATTCGGATTCAGAGCTCGACCGACGCGACGGTCAAGGCTGACATCGTCGGTCAGACTAAGCTAGCGCGTAGCTAGCATCAGCTCTGCTCTGTAGTTGATCATTGTCATTGATAGAGCTACGTTTGAATCTATGAAACGGCCAAGCCATACTTTCTGACCAACATAAAGGGTTTGTAGAGTTATGATAGATATTTTCTGTGTGGTTATGCTTTACTAAGCTTTGCGGGTTTAGCTCTTCATGTGGTCTGATAACTATTTTTTAATAAATCCAATATTAACTGAAATATTTTTGACGGCATTTGAAATATTAGTCGAAAATAACTTAGTAGGTAGATAAAAATTCAAGCTCAATTTAAAGTGAGGTTACCTGTTTGTCTGCCGAATAACATAAAATAACCCTGTTGCAAAAAAACGGGCACATAGACCACTTTCATACAGTCTAGACAATTTGGAGACCTTGGCTCTCGTCCTGGAAATTTTCTAGGTGCTATATGCATATCTAGATCAAGGAAGGAGGAGGTCTAGTGTTCCAAAGGTACCTAACCGATTGAAAATTCCGCTTACGCCACAGCCCGAAAGTTTGCTTCGGAATTTTGATTCTATACCTACACTACACCTCACTTCATACACCGCAGGCAATGTCAATAGCAAGAGGTTAAGAGGACAATCACCAACTATATGGACCGATATGTTGAAGGTTGTGACATCCAACAGATTCTGCGACATATCTGCTCATCAGACCACGATCCTTAGTCATGAGGGACCGACTACAGAGAGAGGAAGACTATCTACCTCATTGTAAGCTCTAATCTAATTTCGAGTACCGAAGTAGATATTTAAACTATTCTATCCTATCACCCACTTACCTACCAAGTGGTTATCGCATGTTATCAACATAATTACATTGTATCTAGGCGTCTAATACTGCCGGCCAACTTGTTTCGTCATTCTGGTTAGTGGGGTAAATAATTTTTTAGGTAACCTAGTTACCAAAAATGAACTGGGTATTTACAATGATACTTTAGTGCTCGGGAATACTTATTTCTTTATTTTACAGTTCATTGTGCACAATAAATAGTATACAAAATTGACAAATAGATAACATAACAACAGGTATAGCTTATTTCTAAAGAAGTATCTTCCAGTAGACCAACGGAAGAGACTGGCAGATGGCGTGCAACTTAAATTTACTAATCTATTATATACCTACTTAAATTATAATACAACGAAGTATAAATACATACACAATACATAGGTACTTACTGCTCATCTGCGTTTGGTATTTAAATGGCTCCCCAAACCTTTGTGTTCCTCTGTCCTCTGTTCCTAGGTGCCTACCTATTCGGCTATCAGTTTCGTCTCCACACTTGGCTTCCGGCCAAAATCAGCCGAAGGTCGTAAGTTTAAGTGAAACACCTTTACCTAATCCAATCAATAGTATAGTACTACGGTAAACTACTTGTCTTGACTCTTGATTTCCAGACCGCTACAACGATATTGATATCTTCAAGAAATGAGCCTATAGACTCAAAGTTGCGGGTGACCACTTTCCATCAGGTGACCCGATTGCTAATTTGCCTCCAAGGAAATTAAGTTTTGGTTAGGAGGTTAAGCTTTTTTATAATAGAGCTACCGGTCAAATTGTAAAGTTAACTGTACATTTTCATACTTTTAAAACAATCTGCGACTTTTTTTGCAAACTGATAGTACCTACTTATAGAATATTCTACTACATTGGAATAAAGAAAAATTATGAAAAAAAATTTTAACATAGATATTTCTGAAATTGCTTTCGTGAGGAAGTAGGTACCTACTTACATTAATACTGATACTTGAAGTCCCTATTCTGAGCCAATATCACTAAATTAGTTCGTTACCTACCCACAAAGTATCAAATGCCCACATCCAGTTCACTGAAGCGCCCAACAGCTACCAATGTCGTGGCAATGCAAGTTCAAATCAATTTACAAGATTAAATGGACTCATTACTTTGCGGCATTTTTACGTGGCATGGTAGGCACGCGATATGTGAATGTTAGTTACCTACGCCATTGAGCGAAAATAGCGAAAGAAATAGGAAAACCAAATGTAATTAGCACTAATGACCAACGAATAAAAAAAAAACAAAAAGCAGAATTTTAACAATACCTAATGGGGCGGGCCGTTTTTTACATTGTGATCTAAGTAAATTGTGAAAAAGTAATGCTTCGGTCATGAAATTTCTTTTGAAAACCACCAGTCTCGTGAATCCAAGTTCCAGTATTGCATGAGCTATCTCTGTATCGTAGTGTAAAACCCACTAGACATGAAACGTTGCAGTCTAGAAGTACCTACTATATATGGTCTTAAAGTGGTATTTAAGTACATGCTAAATTGCTCGACTTGAGCCTCCCCCACATTAGCAAAGGGAATGCATACGTAACATTTGGCAAGATTAGAGATCACCAAAAATATATCTAAACGCTATTGTTGCCAAGTTTCTAATCCATAGAGGTCCACTCCTTGGTGGCCCCAGGGCCTAAAATGGTAATTGGATCAAACGAGATGAAGTCATACAGCTATCGTAAATATTTAGGTTAGCTTATAGAGCATTGGTCGCCTTGTAGACGCCCTAATTAGTCAACTGAAGTGACTAAATTCAGTAGCCTAAATTCAGAAGCAAAAAGCGTTACAGCAAATCAAAGTGGAATGTATTGCTCATTAATTGACTTTTGAAAAGCGAAGCGACTAGTTACATAAGTTATACAAAAATGGACTTTATTCTATGAGCAATACATTCGTTGTATTATCAGGGTAAATATCTACTTAGGTACTTAATAAAAAGGGGTAAGAAATATTTGCTTTACTTTACAATATGTTAGGATATTCACATAGAAATGGTACAAATAGTAAAGAACCATTAGCCTAATAAGTAAAATAGAAATATATAATTACAATAAATCAAACAACCCGCCCCTGATTGTTCCCGGCACAAAGGTACCCATTACACCAGCAGCATTCCCGCGCTGTATGGCAATGGCAATCATCTGCGCTAGGAATCAACCAGCGCGGGGGTCAATGCTGCTATCCTTAATGCGGCATACTAAATCGCAAGCTAAACTGAACTGAATCATCTCTGAACCCCAACTGCCCAATATCCCCACAGCGAAGGATACAAAAAGGTAGGTAGCCTGCATCACTGCATACTTCTGCCTTTTCTTGGCAGCTGCATCATATAATTCATTCTTATTCACCCAATTTACTTTTTGTATCTACGCTATTTCAGTGAGATGTCCCCAAAAATTGAGGGCAGGAAAAATTCACCATGTTCACAGGTTTCTCTGCCCTCATAAATATTCATTGGAGACCGCGAAAAACACATATCTATTGACTACACACAGCTATTGAATACGGTTGGTGTCGGAACTGACAATATGTAATGTTTGTCGTATGATAACGCAACAACGTGATGGGGTGATGGGTTGACGAGTGGAACATGAATAATTTATAACTAACCGAACTGAGGAAAAGTACAACGATATTAAAACCAGAAAATACATCCAAGCACAGGCCTTACATGACGCAAAAAAGAGAAAAACAATGAATCTGTAATTTTAAATTTGATTGGAAACTCGGTGATTTTTTTTTCAATTACAACTAATTGTGATTTGCAGATGGTTCGTGATTATCTTGGAATTGAAGTCTCAACTCAACGTACTGAATGGGAGTGATAGTAATTATCTAAAAGATACATCGTATTTTCAGTTCAGTTGCAGACAACAGAGGGCCTAGTGTGAGTTCCGCTTCGATTTTACTTAACTATCGCGTTTGCGTTTACGTCGAAATTAGTATAAAGAAGAAAACTTCATTTACGTACCACTAGGCGGCGCTATATATTTTTTCATACTAATTTTCACGTAAACGCAAACGCGATAGTAAAGTAAAATCGAAGCGGAACTCACACTAGGCCCTCAGTGCTTGGATAAACCGTTCATCCATAATATAACATTACCTATTCTTAGGTTTTGACACATTTATTATTTCCCAATTAGGTACCAATTTTTTTTATAAATGTTCCTACTACTACTACTAGGTATATTTTATCAATAAAACAATTACCTAAATACGATGTCCTTGTTAATGGGAATAAAAACATCGGAAGGAAAATATTGGGTATGAACCTAATTAATCTATAGGAATAGTCGTATTGCCTGGGAGAACAATATACCTATTGGGATAAATGTGAATGGATGATATGTGCCTTGCCTACTACATTGGACTTAGTAATTGTTACAAACAACGCAAATATAAGCGGTGATCACCTATTTGCGCCGTTTGGCGTGGAAACGCTTGCGCCGTGGGGTCCAGGTGCTCATACTCTCTTTAGAGAGTTGTCTGAGTGCCTGGTAAACAAATCGCACGACGAAAAGGCTGGCATGCGAGGAAATGCGGCCAGCCTTTTTGGAACGATCCCTTATACGAGGAACTTGGGGCAAGTTTTTTATTAGTTTTTATAATTTATCTATAGTTATTTTGTTAGGTATTATTCTTCATACAAATTAGTAAGTAGATACAGGTACAATTAGAGACTAAGCAAATAGCATAGCAACAGCGACGAAATCAAATTCACATATTGATTTTATAGGTAGGACCTTGCAGTATTATTTCCATCATTGTTTACATTCATTTTGCCCTTTGTTTATCCAAGAGAATTTCGCGTTCAATTTCAATATGTGTATGTGCGATTCAACGGTAACGTGTAACTGAAAATGTTCTATCTCTATGTAATTTGATTTTCCATTTGCTTGTGATTGAAAATATCGGAAGCTTGCTCATTTATCTCTGTCAACGGGTACCGGTTGCCGATAAAATCTTTCACGTTGTAGTCCTCATTGTGATAAATGTAGGTGGTTGTAGTGGATTGCAGCGATGAGACGGATGTCTCCATAACCATCGATCTTGCTAATCGTTTAGATATCGTTTCTCCATCAATTTCAGTTGTTAGGGCTTATTTATACGTTACCGCTTGCACAACGGACGACAAACGCGTACACGCATAGCCACCGCGTAGCAACCGGATACAAAATGTGCAGTCTGCCCTATTGGCGCGCACATGATCAGGAGACCGGCTTGCTCCTTCGTTTCCCTATCTGATAACAATAAATAATTATATTTTGTGTATAATGGACCGGCGTTTCTACAAAGTACCTATTCCCAACAAGAGGATCCAATGACTTTAAAACAGCCTTTGTAGAGTTTGGTATTGACTTGTAGTTTGTACAGTTATTTACTAGCTACGTACAATCGAATACTTTTACAATGAAGAGCTTGGGAGCTGGTGACTCCCAAGCTTTGTAATCCGAAGAAATGTAGGTAAGGGATGGCTATCCGCTAAGAAACAGGCATAATATATACTAATACTTATACTAGCCTAATATTTACTAATAATTATTTTCGTTATATTTTACGTTCCGTACCTAGTGCCATACTAGGTCACCTCTTCCCAAAGGTTGCCTGAGAAAGAACGCTAAAAGCAAAGAGCTTGGAATGCTAGCGACCTTCATAGACTGGCAAGAAGGTCGCTAGCATTCCAATCTCTTTGGCTAAAAGCGATAAACTTTACCTTTATTTACCTATTTTTGTTATTTTAATATGGACAATAAAGGGTTTTTACTTCAGATATTAAACGCATACGTTCAATCTGTACAACTCTGATATTTGGCGTTTCCTACTTGGCTCATGGAAAGACCCGTCTCCGTCGCTAGATTACTCTTAATCGCTGTTCTCAACTCAACTAAATCCACGGCAAACAGTAGTTCCCCAAGCGTAGTCTGCTTGCGACTAACACCTGTCATTACCGTCTATCCCGTAATCCTGAATGCGGTCCCGTTGGAATGAGCACGCTTGGTGCTTGAGTACGACGGAAGCACGATTAAGCGGTCTTGGGACTTGATTCTAGAATTTCCTTGGAATTTAGCTGTATGCAGGTGAATCAACGCTGTCACGAGGAAAAGGAAACTAGCTATCGATTAATTAGGATTCACTAAAAATCTATGGACAAATTACTACTTAGGTACCTATGGATTTGGTATGTTAAATATGTAATCGTGTAGGTAACTATATTATCAGGAATAACACGAAAATGCTCAAGCAATGTAGATAGTAATGTAGTCTCTGTACTCGAGAGATCGCAAATAAACGTTTTTTTTCCCAGACTTAACAAGCGGTGTTCTAAGTTTGATGTGTGTATCTATGACTCTGCGTATGTGTGTGTCGTCGTCTGTTTCATCGAGACGTTTCTTAGCATTGTTTCTTTAAAATCAGTTCAGTAAGTACTTTAGAAAATAGAGTAGAGCTTTCCGACATTTTTCTGTCGGTTCTTTATTTAGGTACATTTTATCTTTTGCCTGACTTTTACATATAGTTATGGTCTAGAATGCTCTGCAGAGAATCGTTACAGTGTGATTTGTCGTAGGTAAAGCCTTTCATGGCTCAAACTTTTTCATCGCGTGAGGTACCAGACACAGTTACTACCTTTGATGTCGGAGTTTCGAGCAGTTCATAGGGAGAGGTTGTTTATATCCCGAATTGGCGACTGGGAAATTGCCCAACTTGGGAAATATCTGCACTTCACAGAATACCGCCAAACAATATTTGTTAAATGGTATTGTTTTCCTTCCATTGAGTACCTAAGATCTCTAGTACTCCAGAGGGGCCGTGGCTCTGAGTAGAGGGGCCTTTTGCTTATTTGTTGCAAGAGTAGCTTGTCGAGGTGGGCATTGTGGCGTTGGTGATACCCCACGCCTGGTGTTGCTAATGTCTGTAGGGGGCATCCAACTTTATAATATTATACTAGATAATTAACATTATAATCTAAATTAAAAATAGTATTTCACAGAAAAATGTTTGTAATGTAATAACGCTTAGTGATATAAAGTAATATAAAGCGAAATACATAGAAAAAAAATACCTCTTAGGTATATAAAAATACCTATAGCTGCCCCGCTTGGTAATTTATTTACCAATTAACTTAAAAAGACTCTATGTACCAAGCGCCAGCTAACAAATTCAATGTACAAATAGAGCATCGCAGCCTCTGTACCACCACGTGTAGGACACGGATCCGAGGCTTGTTTAGACACGGCCCCGTCACGGCCCACCCGGCCTACTAATTAAATGATGCTCGCTCGAACGGACATCTAAGCTGGATGCAAACGCGTCCCCGACCGAAATAATGTCCTGCCAACAAGGAAAATAACTAAACCTTATAAATAATATCCTTTACTGCTTACCTTGACGTTAATAATTCGCGGCTGACATTTGGATTTTGAGATGCTGATGTTGGGGAAAATATAAATAAATAAATTCTAACAGCGCCATCTAGCCCCAAATTGAGCAAAGCTTGTGTTATGGGTGTTAGATAACAGATAAATATGTAGATAGTGTAAAAAAACTGAAAGCATACGTATACCTACTTATTTCATATAGCTTTTGCCCGCGACTTCACCTGTGTGTATATAGTTTTTATTCCAAGTTATTTTTAGCATAGTTATGTGCTTCATTCAATCATGTGCTGAATAGGATATATCACGAGGAAAACAAACTATTTAGGTAGGCAAGAGCATAAGTGCGTGACCACCTTAAGAGTCATATTCCTTTGCACTACTGTGCAGTTGTTAAACGGTTTTTATAGCATTTATGAATTAGTTTTATTTACTATATAAAAAATTACCCTGGTGGTAAAGGACTAGTCCTTTGAGCATCACGGACAGCTAATTCTCCCTTGTTATAGTAAACTGATTTTGGTTAAAGATGTACAAGATGGCACCAAATGCCGTGAATGTTGCTTTAGCGGAAAAGGAAAATTTTCTTGAAATGGTAATGAACTTATGCTCTTTGATTGTACCTATACCTAACCAAACTCACGCATTTGTCGACAATGTTAAGTTATCAGGAGCACGGATTGCTATTTATAATACTCACCTACTACGATATATTAGGTATAATGTGACACACAGTGAATAAGGACAAATAATTAAATGGTATCCGTTTCCTCCAAATGAATTCAGGTCGCGGTCGACGAAATATAGGTATAAGTAAATAAGAGAATGTAAAATGCTTTACCTTATACAACAATTAGGGCCTTTGATTATAAATAGGTAAGTAGATAGTTTATATTAATCTACTATTAATTCAATTCAAAAAGAAAATATTTATATAGAAGTAAAGTTTTCCTTTCTTATATTTTTTCTTCATCTTATGGCAATGTTCTACATTTTACAGATCAACATAAATTGCCATTTGACAGTTCAGATAAATAAATCAGTAAATCATCATCATCATCTCTTGTCGGTGGAGCAATCGTCACTGCGTCCCTCCCTCCATACTAGACATAAGTACCAAGAGCGTGCAATAAATAGTGAGAATGGGGTACAAACTCTTTAATACTGGCTGGTTATATAGCTGTTGGTATTCCAATAAATAAAGCTTTTGTTTCTTTTTAATGGTACCTAGTGTTTTGTTTGCAATCTGTCGTAGCGGGTTGTCGAAAATGGAAAAAATGTGACTGCGCGCGGTTAGTAGAATTTGAAGACCGAACGAGTTTATCGATATTTACGGGATACCTACTTTATTAGCAAATTATACTCCGTATTCTACAGTAATAGGTTAGTGCGCCGAACGTAAAGTAAAAGTAAAGAACATCCACCAAAGATGACCATCGCTCGGTAGCCCTACAACGGTATTTGAGGGTAGTGATCGAAGAAATGGTTAAAAAAGTCGAATAAACTGTTGGGTCGAATGTGATTTGGATCGAATACGACCTTCGACAGAACATTCAATAGAAGTTCGGTTCTTTTCACTGTGCTTTCTCGAGTGCGACATGTTCTACTGTCGCACTCCAGAAAGCGCTGTGAAACTATCCGATATTCGTGTGAATTCAGGACAAATTCGAGAATATTTCTATCATTTCCTGGATCTGGGCCATCGGTATATTCGCACGAGCATCTTTTGTTGCAGAAAAGGGGTTAGAACATAGATACTTGCCTTAACTTTTAATCAATTTTTTTTTCAATTCTCTTAGTCTCTTTTGATAGTGCACATGGAGATATGCTACTTCAAAGTTTCGATATAGGTATTTCAGAAGTTGAATACCTTGCTTTTTAAACAGCATAGCTTCATAAAAACATGATTTATTCCATACGAATGAGTAGGTACATATATTTTCGGCTTGTTTGTTACTTTATTCCCTCGTATGATCATCTTTAAGTCTCATTATTTAAGCCATAAGAGATATTTCAATATTTTCTGAGCAAGCTTTTACTGGTATTTGCTGCTAACTGTACGTGCGGCCGTAAGTTGTAGGTAGGTAATCAAACTGCCACAAATTGGCAACGTCGCGTATTGCCACACGGAGACAATATTAAATTAGGTACGATTGGAAATTAAATTACCTAACCTACCTAAACTCGGATATGAAATTTAAGATCAAAAGTGTAAACAAATGGGTTGCCACTATAAAAAAATAAGCCCAGGGGGTGAATTGAAAAATTGATAAAAATTATCACATTCCAAATAAAATAAAATCATGTAAATAGGTAATCAAAAATATCTACTCAATTAAATAGGGAACATTAATGTTTTTTTATTACGTATAAACGCTGTTTAAATAAAATATGTGTAGTTTTTATTTATGCTTCTGATAAGCAATTCCAAACATTAACACACAAAATTGTAAAGCTGCGATCATAGACCGTTAATTTTTATCAATATTTTGTGGGTTTTTAGGTTCACTGTTGGAAAGAATATAACAGACACGGTATGGCTGTATGCTCCATATCCTTGTTGTAACACTAAATGCAAACCGTGTAAACGTCAACGATCTGTCACTGTCATTCTATCCCTTGTCAAGCCGGCTCCCTATTGCCGCAATGTTTTAATTTATCTTCTAAGTAAATAAATGTAAATCCTGACTAATTTTAACAATCCGTGACACAGATGTAATGCATTTTATTTGTTGATGAAATAAACTACATTGTAGCAGATTCCAGTGTTTATTTTTCTTCCTCGAAGGCCACGACTTACTGCCACATCGTCCTGCTGAACATTTACCCTTATCTAATCAATAACATATGAAATTTATAAGAAATACTATTTATTTATCATAAAACACGACACTTACTTATTTTTAAATAGTTTTATCGTCAGAGCGAAATTTATAATCGACCAATATTTTAAAAAAATCAACGAAATATTGTATTTATTTAACTAATTCAAAGCAAGTAGATACATAAAATATTGAATTATATATTAAGGTAGTAGCACGTTTTCCTTTGTTTCGTTTTATTATTTACATACTTACTTATTTAGATGTAGCAAACAAAATGACCAAATAGCCCCGAGACACTAAACATCAAAACGAGCAGTGAAAGCACTACAAAAAAGTCTTAAATGTTGCCATTATGTGTAGTAAAATCTGTCGAAAATGATAACACACAGTCAACCTGGAGACACGTTTGTCACAACAATTATTATATATTTTTAACACGATTTTACAAAAAATTACAATTACCATACCTTAATAATAAATAATAATCATCTTGGCGTTAATGTCCTGGTTGTGCTCTCGACAACAAGGCCCGGGGTCCGCCTACACCATGATCCAGGTTATGGCAATTAGGTAATTACAGTGGAGTGCCAGGGGAACTTGACCAGATTGGAACATGGTTACAAATTCAGTTGCCTGAATTTGCAGGTTTCATCACGATGTTTTGCCTCATCGTAAGAGCATCGGTTAGTATTCAACGAATGTACATAACTCAGAAAAGAGACATTGGTACATGGCCGCAGCGGGATTCGAACCCGGTACCTCTCGCTTACGAGTTGGATACTTGACGCTACAGACGCTCTATTACTTAATTAGTTAATACTGTGCCCAAAAATACTGTTTCTTAAACAATACTACCATAGTATTTATGAAAATCACTATTATAGAATGCAAGGTACCGCTGCGACACGTGAATTTTGTATGGAACTAAAACTGTATTTGTATGTATGTATGTATGTATATGTATTTGTTTTCAATGTAGGTATATAGGTATGTATTTATTTATGTATTGTATTAGTTAAGCATCATTATTTTGTTTTTGCTACTGTGCACGTCTTTACTGCATTTAATTATCACGATCTCTCTGTTGTAGGCCTGCTGGAAGAAATTTCTTTATAGAAATAAGTTGTGTCTAATTGTGTCTGTTGTGTCTAATATATTATGTAATATACTTTTTGTAACAATCTTGTGTACAATAAATGGTTAAATAAAAAAAATAAAAAAAAATAAAAGACCGGATATTAAAAATAATGGAAATGTATAACGAAAATTTAAAAAGTTTTTTCTTATATGTAGAATGAGATAATTGTTTAAAGGTTATGAAAAAATTGAGTTTTATTAAATGATCATCATTATTTTGCTGTAACATTGACAAGGTTGGCTCTGGAGACTCTTTGACTTATGAAACCGTCAAAGAGTCTCGGCCTGACCTATCTCTAAATGTGTAAATTTGAATATAAGTAAATGGATATGCTTAAATATGTTTCTCACAGCGCCATCTAGCCCCATAGTAAGCAAAGCTTGTGTTATGGGTGTTAGATAACTGATAATCGAGTTCCCGACATCATATAATATAATACTTTTATGAACCACACAGGTCCCCATGTACTTATTCACAATTATAAGTAAGTAGCTAGTTACTTATAATTGTTATCTTGCAGAGCTTCAATTACTATCTATCCACGCAAATAAATCTAAATATCGATTAAAACTCTAGCCGAGAAACTCTGTCACTTGAATAAAACTAATTGGGAACCGTAATTACTACGGGAAACAAACACAACTGTTGTAAATTAAAACAAACAACAAGGAAAAGGAACTAAGTAAATAGGGAACTTCTCTTATTTGAGGACAACTGACAGGTTTCCTGTTTGACCTACTACTACATCACGGAGATCAAAAAGTTAGGTAGAGCTCGTCTAGTCTAAGATGACGCGCCCCACTACTTAGTTAGTTGATTTCGATGTTTGAGTGCAAATATTAATAACGACACTTCATCTGTGTGGGAGCCAATGAACGGCGCGTGCTCCGACGTTTGAATCTTACCGGCAACTGAATGACCAATTACAACGGCATTTGTATATGTATTGCGTCCATATTTTAAACTTGCTTGTGTGCGTTAATGCGATAGTGGGGCGCGTCATTTTAAATTAGACGAGCTCTACCTCCATGGCAAATTTTTTTTCGATGTCTACCTATTATAGCATCACATCCGAAGCCCTTTACAAACCACAGCTGGGATTCTGGGAGCCTCCTCCAAACGAAAAAAAAAATGAAAAATATATTCATACAATTATAAAGCTCACGGCTTTGGCCCACAGAAGACCTAGGTAGAGACAACAAAGATTGAAAAGTTACTTTTCGTCACGGCTGGGACAGGTCATTTTTTTAATGCTTCGTGGTAGGTTAGAGCCTATCCTGTCCTGACACACTTTATAGATTTGCATACATCCACAATTCTCTTCATATATCTCCTTTTATTCTTGCCACTCAGTCAAAATACTCAACAGAATAAGCCCTGCCCATTCACTGGTCTACGGACCTAGCTGGAGTGGTAAACTCGTATAGAAATACCTATCTCTGTTATGCAAGCATTCACCTGCTATACTGGAATGCTATTAGAACGAGGCGGGGGAAGCCGAAGTGCGAGCCCTGGGACACTCCCTTCCATAGATTTTAATTAAAGATATCTAATACGAAAATGTGTTGTAACTATTAGAGAATTATGTAAGGTATATTTGTTTTTGTAGGTACTTGGTATTGTTTGCGTGGATTGTCGCGAATTTATGTAACTTATCTCCGAGTTTAACAGCTTTTGTGTGACGTAACGCGGGTTGTGCGAGTTATATTAAGTGATCGCCTTTATTTTTAATTATTAATATGATTGGTGTATTTGTTATTTTTAGACATTAAATGTCAGAGTCACATTACTCAAAAAAAATTATTTTCTAATAAGTAATAATAATGAATATGAATAATAAATATCTGTATCCATTAATAATACTTACTCAATAATAATTATTCATATACATAATTAATACTTTCTCAAAAATTAAATATATTTTTGAGTAATAACAATGAATATGAACTCTGACATATAATTGCTCTCTCTCGCGTAGATCCCCTCGTAGCCATGAAAGCTACGCCGCGGTCGTCGTAGCGACCGCGTAGCTAACTCCCCCGCCCCGTAACCCCGGCAGCCTACGGATTGCTACGGTCGCGTCGCGCGGTCTTTGAGTATTATGATTATAAGCTCATAGGTATTTTTGTTTGCGTATGGATGTCTAAGGAAAAGGATCGGTTACCTTTAGTATGTTACTACATAATATCCTGTTTAGCTTGTAACCGTTCGTCTATTACTTATAAGAGTTTGTATTTTATTCTATCTGTACCTGTGTATTTATGTGTTCCATAATGCTTGGTTACTAGACCACGGGCTCTACTTTTGAATCGTTCGCTTCTTTGCGAAAGCTTATCAATTTTGATTTACGCCATGAAAAATTCAATATTTTATAAATCACATTGGCAACATGGAAAGATTACGGTTCAAAAATCAGCATAATGCATCAGCATCTCGAATATTTCGTTATGAAAATCCATATTGAAAACCGTTCGATTCGAGGTGAACGAATCTGGAAATAGGGCTCAATGACTTCGTATTATATTGCCAAAACCAAAGGAACAACAATATTTGTTACATACATAAGCAAACATTGAACACTGACTCAGTAACGATATATTTATTATTAAGTAATGATATATTTATTAGAAATTCGCGAAACCCATATCGCCTTGTACACGAAGTTACAACAAATTCTACTTTGTATTTGAAGCAATGTTATTTGATGGCTATATCAATATTGAATAAAATTCCACTGGCAATTAAAGAACAGCCCATCAACAAATTCAAAAAGGACTTGTATAAATGGCTATTGGAGCACTCCTTTGATTCTGTCAAGGATTTTTTAGAGTTTAATTTAGTACACACTACTAAGGTAGTAGACACTGAACAAATTTGTATGCCTGTTAATACTGGCTGAACATGTGAGAGCCACTATGTGATGATTATCTTAAGACTTATCATTGTAATCAGGTTTTAAGCAAATAAATGTTCTATTCTATTCTATTCTCTTCTAACAGTAGCCGAAAACCAAACAAAAGTGTACACACAGTGAGGGCCAAGCCCGAAATTAAATTTCTGGCTCGGTCACTCGTCTTATTTTTCTCCGTTACATTCGCGACTCAAAGGAAGAAAAAGCTAATGAACATAAAAGTCTCTAAGAGCATTATTGCGATTGTTCCAAAATAAATACGTAACTCCTTCGTAGGCTCCATCCGCGCCCTTATTTAGGGGCGCCTACAAGTTTTAATCTATTTACTTTTGTAAAAAACTTGGGCTCAGCAGTAAAAAGGGCGTCGTAAAGGAACGAAGTGCGCCCGAAGAATTTACATCGTGGCACAATAAAATACTCTAACGTTTCAAATGAAATTAGGCAATCTATTCGCTGGGCGTTTTGTCGATTCACATGTCGATAATCATTTTTTAATGTATGTTTCGTTACGTTGGCTTTTTGTGAACTTCCACTTTGGCTTTTTACTTATTTACGGAATGGAACACGTTGCCTGCGAGTGTGTTCCCTGATCATTATAATCTAGACGCCTTCAAGGCTAGAGTGAATGGGCTGTTCCTAGACAAGCATGCTCCATCACCGGCCGCATCGTCACTTACCACCAGCGGAGATGGCGGCCATTGCCTGACTAGTCTAATACAAAAAAGACCATATAAATGCAATTGAAATGTAATCTAATATTTTTCAGTGAGTTCCACAGATGAAATTCCTTGGTCAATTAAGAAAGCGGAGTAAACAAACTGAAATTAAATTAAGTACGCTCGAAGTCAATTACGGAGCCAATCGAGTGTTTCGCTGCTTCTAGGAAAACATTCTCATTACTTACAAGGAAGTTTTCTCTCAACTTTTGAGTAAATGAAATTGAAATTCTTTTATTGTTTTGCAAAAAATTGCTGTACTGTACGGTTATTCTACGACTGACTTTGACTACCTGATCATGGGATAATCCACTAGATAAAAAAAAAAAATCTTAGCATTAATGTCCCAATCTTGACCTCACGCACGAGGGTCCAGGGTCCGCCTTGACCATGATCCAGGATTTGGCCAATCAGATAATTACAGTGGAGCGACTGCCATTTGACCACCCTTGACAATGCTATCAGGGGAACCTGACCAGATTGGATCATGGTTACACATTCAGTCGCCTGAATGTGCAAGTTTTATCACGGTGGTTTCACTCACAGAGCATCGCATAGTGTTCAACTAATGTAACACATAACGGTAGTGGGATCCGAATAATCCACGTGATAATGTGGACTAAATGGTTAGCTACTATAGTAGGTTGTATGACTGTACTACGTGCTAACTTTGTTAGCGACCAACCTATTGGTCTAAATTCAAAGAAATTTCGATTTTAATTAAAGAAATTGGTTACTTGAAGACTGTTTGTCACTGTAACACACTGAGAAGTGGTTAGGATTAAAATTATGATTAGAAATAACTCTTAAGAAATATTTGATGATTTTGTACCTTAAAATTTGTTTAGTCGTAATTATTTACTGTAGGTGTAATGGAAACATTTTATAAATGCCAAAACTTGGGTCATGGTCATGGCGGACCTCGGGCTCTCACAATTGGGACATTAACGCCAATTTTTTTTTAATTATATACTTTTATCTACGAGTAATTATGATAGGTAGGTAAATACGTATACCGCAGCTAAACAATACTCTTTTAAATAGTATTGTGTTTCTGCCGGTGAATAAGGTCTCCAGTGCTCCATGGGGTAGGGATTTGGGGAATCGTGGCTTTGGCAGTGCATTTGCCTTTTTGCTGTCAGAGCAATGTGTTATAGAGGTGGGCAACGCATTGGCGACACTTTGCTGCTAATGTCTATAGGCAGTGATGACCACTTACCATCAGGTAGCCCGCTTACCTGTTTGCCTACCGTATGATATAAAATATTAATTATAATAATAATAACCGTAGATTATACCTTCAAGTTTTAGTATGAAGGACAAATAATAGAGTAATGAAAACGGTTCTTTGTTCCAAGCAGATGAAAGCAGAACAGTAAATAACTAGAGAGATAGCTACACAGATAAATATAAAGAAGGTAGATAATAAAAATGAGAGTAGGTACAAGAGTTTGTTGACTTCAGCTTTAATATTATTTGAATCGATTTACAGGAATTTCCCCAGCTCTTGTAAATACTTACACCAACCCAGCTTAATGGAAGTCAGATGGGAATCTATTTCTTCGAGAAAACAACACAAAGCTAAAGTTCGAAGCAGTTTTGCGCACCGAGGGTTCCACACTTTAGAAGGAAATGTATTTTAGGAGAATCTTTTCATCGTTTGGCGAGTGTTTTTATTTAGTCTACCTTTTATGTTATTTCTTTCTTTTATGTGAAGATGCAGCACTTGTGTCAGTTTTTAGGCTGTGAAATAGTCTTCTAAGAAATTTGATAATGTTCGTGCCAGATAAGCCTGCCTTTAGGTTATGGCGTTCCTGTCATTGTTTTTGTTCTGAGTTATTTCTGTTGACTGCTTGGCTATTTTAATTATACCTATATGTGGAGGTGCACCGGTAGGTGTATAGGTACTATACCACATACTTATCTGAGCCAGTGTTCAAAACTGGAACTAAGTGTCACCATTTGTTAGTGTCATTTTATTGTCAACTCTTTTGACTACAGCGACGCCATCAACGAGTCAGTAAAATTTGTTGCACGCTACAAGTATACCTTACACACCTTTTTTCAGATTTCCAGTCTTTATTTTAAACTAGTGGACCCGGCCCCTACCCTTTTCCTCTTGCTTATAAACCTCCCTCTTGAGTCACTCTATCTATTGTTGAAAACCGCTTTAAACTCCGTAGCGTAGTTTCAAAGATACATAAGCGTAAGCGTACATAGTTGGATAGGGAGGGACAGACGGCGGGAAGCGACTTTGTTTTACACTATGTACCTATCGATGGCGTACCTAGATAAAAATGATATGAACTTGTTTAGAAACAGAGAGGACTTTTACACCCAGGTTTTCGGTATTTGGAAACAGGCAGATTGTATATGCTTTGAGGTATTGTACATATAACATAACCAGGAACATAAACGGTTACGCATTTTAATTACAAAGGCACGTTTTCTGAAATCAACCGGCTGGCAGTACAAAACAATCTCACTCACAGCTTATGCACTGATCCACTCCCAAAAGCCAGAGCACACAATTTCAAATACAGCCGAGACAGAATGGAACACAGCAACATGCGAGAAACTGCGAGGAAAGCAATTGCAAGCCAAAGCAAACACTAGGCTCGTACTCTCGAGCGTTCATTGCTACAGGCTTTCGAGGTAGCGCTGGGAGGTTGACTGGAATAACCTTTGAATGCGTTCGATATTAACCCTTTAGACGGAAAACAATTTTCTTTAAACTTGCCATCACTGTGATTTATAAAAACTAGTAGTGGCGCGACTTCGTCGTCCATGAGGCGTCCTACCTCTACACTATCCTACCCCTACCCTACATTACCCTACCCCTACCTCACACCTACCCTACACCTACACCTACCCTACACCAACTTTACCCCTATACGTTTTTGTCTTGCTTAAAAATCTTCCTCTTGAATTACTCTATCTATTGCTGATAACCGCATTAAAATACGTAGCGTAGGTTAATATATCTAAGTGCACAGAGATACATAAATAGATACCTACATTGATACATAGGGGTAGACGGCGGAAAGCGACTTTGTTGTAGTTTATTTATCCAACGGCGGAGCTTTGAGTTCGATGATTCTGCCAAATTGCACGAATACTTAACTTTAGGCGACTCATAACTTGATTTAAAATATTCATAACAAGAAAAAGCATAGTACCAACACCAACTTAATGAGAAAACTTAACTTCCTTCGTCACTCAAAATGATACCGATTTTGTGACCCCTAAATGTATTGAAATATTTTATGGCATCCACCCATTCCTGACACCTCCGCATACATAGACATTAGGTACAACTAAGCATTAAATACGTCTTCAAAGTATTCTTAACAACGATTTAATACTTACCTACACAATTAATCTATTTTCAACCCATAAAATGCGTCGTTACTGAATAGAGTAAGATAGTAACATCCGAATCTGGAACGCGCACAAAACCCCTTTGATCAAGAGGTGCGTCTGACAATTGCCACTTGTCACCTGTCAACAGAACTAAATGGAGGAAACGAAGGTATCTATTCAACGGTCCTTTATTTGTCCCTCCTTACCTACCGTCTCCTGGACGAAAGTGGCTATAAATAGACGAATAGGCACAACTTTTAGGCACAAGTCGACCGTTCGCCAGCAAACGTAGACCTATTAGTTATGCAGGGACAGGGACTGTTTTTTGAAAGCTTTTCAGCGGCTTTATTTCTGGAGGTATTGTGAATCGTAAAGCAGTTATTCTAAATTAAGATTGAGGTATTCCTAGGTACTATGTAAGGACACTTGTTGCGTGTTTCAAGACGGGCTATGAGAGTTACCAGACTTGACAGACATATTTTTCTTCCTAGCGCTTTCTTTATGGAACAACATAGTTACTACCTCAGTCAGTACTTCCTACTTAAAATCGCTTTAAACTATGGAACATTGTCCAATCAGCCAGGTCAGAAGTTCAGTGTGGGGTGGAAAGTCAAAGAAAGTTCGTCCTTTCCGAGAAGTCAAGCGCGAAACGAGATTTAAATTAACTTCGAGAAAACCTTAATTTGAAGCATTTCAAATGCTAACTTTAGTAAAGGCTGCCGACCGCTTTGTAGGGCGGCGGATTCAATGTAATTTTGGGACTAAACTTTGTCTTGTTACTATTCATGTGTAAGGTAAACCTATATATGTATAATAGAACAATATTATGGCTTGATTATAAGTTTAAATAATACTATGGCCAATGCGTTTTCCGCTCCAAACGGTAATTGTAAATCAACAAACAATATATTTATTTTATTGTATTTTTTTATATTTTCTTAAGGAAACCCAACAGCAAGTATTACAAAATAAAATAAAACTGGCAGCACAGACCCAATTGGTTTCCACCGATAGAAACTGGACAAACTAATACATACTTAACTAAGATAAATATTTGTCACTCTTGTTTGTTTGTCTTTTGTTATGATTAGAAATTATGTAAGTAACCAAAGCAGCAACGTTAGCACAGTCTTTTTATAGGCAAGTGTAATTATTTTATTACATTTTGTTATTTTTCAAAATACCTTCCGGTACATACCTTTTATCCTGTAATTTTTCAAGTAAACTCAAATTTTAAATAAATAAGCGATAAATCAAAGAAAATCGTCGAATCTTTACTGACTTGACTCGCTCGTGACGTGAGGGACGACGGCCGTTTTCAGGTTTTCCCCTCTTCTTTACCTTTTCTAATTTACTCCGGTTTCCCGTATGTGATGACTATCTTAATAATTGTGTGATGCCTAGCGGAGCAAAACATGAAATTAAACTCTTTGACTGATGGACCCACGATCCCCTATTTTTTTAGTCTTTTTGAGTTTGTATTTCACAATCAGGTGCAGGGTTGCTCGTTTCGAGGGTGTTAGGCTGTGCGCACCGTGGACATGATTCGCGGATGCACTCAAATGTGTAATGTGTGTATAGTGTGTATCGGTGCGCAACATGTCGCCAGGTCGTGTGTGTCGGGCGCGCTGGTCTGACTGCACGCGGCTCCCTCTTTGTAACTGTATTCTTGTTCATATTTAACAGTGGACTGCAGTGGCTTCGCATTGTTCGTGTCGCGTTGTCTCATGTCTAGGTAAATTCCAACTGGCATTCGAAAATTGCGAAATGCGGTTGCGGGTCGCAGTGATTGCAGTGCTTCGTCCGTTGAAATTGTTAGAGATCATATTATGTGTGATCTTGGCAAGTTGGCATCCTCATATCCCAGTTTATATTTCGGACGCGAGGGCCCAGGGTACGCCTTGACTATGGTGCAGGATTAGGCAGATAAGGTAATTACTGTAGAGCCACTGCCATATGACCTCTGTAACATTATTAAGAGATGGAACCTGACCAGATAGGATCACGGTTACATATTCAGTCGCCTGAATTTGCAGGTTGTATCACGATGTTTTCCTTACCGTAAGAAAATCGGTGAGTTTAGTATTCTACTCATTAGTACGTAACTTAGAAAAAGTAATTGTTAATGGCGGCACTGAGGATCAAACTTATCTTGAACGCACACTCATGCAGTGCGCTGCGCAATGCACTGCACGATGTGGCAAAACTTGTTATACGTCGAGCAATTTGTATGCAAGTACATTGACAGATGGCGAAATGTCCCACTGTGCAGCGCGCCGCGCGGCGCACTGCATGATGGGGCAAAACTCGCAATCCAAGCCCGAAATGTCAGTTCTGTATGAATTTTGTCTACGTTTTTCAATTTGGCCCCATCGTGCAGCGTGCGGTGCGATGTCAGTAGATGTCAACATGAAACGTCACATTTGACTGTTTCTTTTTACCAACAGTTCGAATCTTTCCTCTTTATGTGACACAGTTCACACACATATATCTGTCTACTTTTTTTAGTACAGATACAACGCGTGTGAATGAAATAGGAAACGGACCTTGTCAAAGAAAGTTTGACCGCTGATGCGTAAGCCCCTCCCCTTTTTCTGATTCTTTAACATTAACGAAGTTGTTTCGCTTTCGTGATCCTGTCGTCATTCTCTTCTCAGTTCATCCCGAATTATAAATAAGGCATGTTTGATTCTAGAACACTAGTTTCTAAAAATAAATGCTGTTACTCGTAGAAATCTACATTTCGGTTGACAGCTGTCAAACTTAATACTGTAATAACTCTGAAACTATCGCTCCTTGAACACTAGTTCCTGAAGAGAAATGATAGTCGAGATCTTCATTTCGGTTGACAGCTGTCAATCTTAAACCTGTAATAACTCTGAAACTATTGGCCTTAAAACGCTTGTTCCAGAACAGCAAATACTTATAGATATCGACAAGCACTATCATTTCTTTTTAGGATCTAGTTTTCTAAGAGTAATGGTTTCCGAGTTATTTAAGTTTTATACACTCTCTTTATACTTACTACTAATGTTATACTTTGTAGTTATAATTTTGAATGAGCCCCCGTGGTATACTTAAAACATTCGTAAAGGACAGAAATAACTACGTTTTAAAACATTTTGTCGTAATATTGTCCCAAAATCATGTCTTCAACCAGTTGAGGACAAATTTAAGCAGTACGGTATATCCCACAACAGAATCAACCAATGTGAATAAAAATTCCCAACATGACCGAATCAATCTTCTGAATTGAGAAATTTTGAAGTTTTTAGGTTCTTATATCCTCAAGATAATATGTACATTGAATGTATCATCATAGAGCCTGTAACCATCGGACAATCAATACGCTTTTAACAAAAATCGGCCAAGTAGTTTTTGAGCTAGAATTAACATTCATACAAACATTCATATCCACATACATACATACAAACCCCTTTCGCAAGAGTAGGTAGAGACGACATTGTTCCACTTGCTATAGTCCTGATAAATCTCTGTCGATTCTTCCACGTTTATTAACTTTCCATACATAGATTGTTAACTTCATTACCCTCCTTTAGCTCCATCGTAGTCGGGTAAAAAGTAACAGTCATAGTATAGTATTCGCGGGTGATCAATCGAGGTGGTCTAATTTCTTGACATATTTCTTTTGTTATACTTTTTAGTTAAAAAAAAGCAACATTCGCGTTTCATACATTTTTGGATCAAAAATTTAAGTGTCGGCCAGACCAAAATTATTAGTTTCCAATAGAGAAAACAGTTCTTAACATTGTTTACTGTGACGTCAAATCCGCACGTCCGACAGTCGATTGTTATTGGCTTTTAGAAAAGCGATACTTAGTATCTACTGTACGCCCGGTGGTACATAGTGGTGGTGGTGGGCGTACTGGTTTGGCACTATAGTAAGAAATAATTGAACCTGTCTCTGAAAATTGCATAATATTTTTCTGGCCGGCACTTTCAGCGTTTTAATCTAAAATAAATGACATCCATTTCGTACGTTTCTCTTGGTTGCATTTGAGACAGTTTCTTGGTTGCAAAGTGACTGGAGATTAAAAATCTCCAGTCACTTTTTACGCCTGTGTGTAATCAGACAGTCGGAGACATATGGTCAATAATCATGCGAGTCGTTTAAAATAACGCGCGTAAAAGCGTCGAAAAAGCTCTCGTGCAAACGTTGCCTAACTCACAATCATTCGAAAATCTCTCGTGCGAACGTTGCCTAACTTGAAAAACCAGAATAACACCACCGTTTTCTTTGTTGTCACCGTGACGTGGCACTGCGCGGTGCGCCGCGCAGTGCACTACACTGCATGAGTGGAGCTAGTCGCTTAGGCTCCGGGTGTGGTAGGTGCCGCCAATGAAACGAAATAATGATAAATTAAATAATCATTAAATTCTTGACGGCTCACTTACGTTTCATACTAAACTGTTATGCCACGTGATGAAAATATGCAATTATTTATGTGTACTGTCTTTCTGTCAAATACAATCATTTCAATAATAGAAAAACATATTTTTGCTAAAATAGGTTTAATAGAGTAAAAAAACTTTTATATACATGACAGTTATTTTTTATTTCATCTAGAAAGCCGCCCTAAAAACACTCACTACATCAAAAATTACAAAGTCGCTCTTCCCGCTGACAAAGGATGTTACATTAATATTTAATTAAATCAATCGTGAACCCTACTCAGTGTTATGGTGAGTGTAACTCTAAAATGCGACAGGTTTAATTTGAATTTAATTAAGGCTCCACCATTAAATCAGGCAGATAAAATCGTGGATCCCGAAAGCGGTACTGAAGCGACCGGAAATATATCCGTTTCAAAGTGCCGACTGCCGAGTTACACTGGCAGCAGTGCTGTGTCCCTCCACTGAGATCTTTTAAACTTTATCGGTCTAGTAAAGTTTCTTTAACGGGATATTTCATAACTAATTCAATTGTGACAATGTGTGGTACTTTAAACCGCAAGCTAAGTTATTAGATATTAATTCCGCAGAGCGTTTATCTGTATGTATACATACATACATAAAGCTAACGCCTCTGTCCCACAGGTGGGATAGGCAGACTACGGAACTCCACTTTGCTCTGTCCTGACACAACTCCTTAGCCTCGCATTTATCCACAACTCTTTTCATACATCTCCTTTTATTCTTGCCACTTAGAACTCCAGGTTTTTTGAGAACATTACTGATCTCTCCAGTGAATGTTGTGAATGTGAAAATCGCCCATCGATAGGTCAAAAAAAGCTCTTATTCATTGCGTTGACTGGTTTATGGAAGTCTTAGGTAGACGGGTTTCCTAGAAGATATATCAAGAATAGCTACTTGTTGCGGTCGGCAAGAGTATTCAATGATTTATCTCTTTATGAGCGCTTTGAGTTATATTGTAGTAGCATACTACTAGTTGCCACTAGTAGCTTTTTCTAAAAATATAACTTTAACTAAGTTTCAGCATTGTATAGCAAAGAAAATATCTTTTTTTTTTATTATATACTTTACTTTACATTTTATTGTTAGCCTTTCCCTGATTTGGGTTTAGTTGTAAACTTTTATAAAACTTTTCCTATGTAACTTGTGAAATATAATTGTGGTTTACTCTTAATTGGCCAATCGATGTTATGCTATTGAATATTTTCTATGATGCACGCTAGGAGGCCAAATAAAAAAATATATAAAATAACATTTCTCGCCTTTTGTTGTTCAGTAACTACACCAGGACTGAATGGTATTCAAAGTCACAGTGATCTGGTCGCGGCATTGTCGTAAATGCACTTAGGCTGATGCAATTTTCTAAGTGTCTGCCCGGGGCGAGCTCACCGCTTTCTTGCTATCCAGTCTCGACGTTTGCATCCACGGCTAAGCCATTTTCGGCTTTTAATCTCATGTGTCCGTCTACCTAATGTTATTGAGTCTGGTATTTACACGTCTAGTGTGAAATAAAAACATAAATATACGATATAATTGGCAGATGGTGGAGTTTCCTACTTAGCATATAATATAACAAACCTGCAGTCCCCCGCGGTTTTCGCCCGCGCGCCGTTCGTATCTCTAAACAAACATTCAACTATCCGCGAGACCCGAGTTTTTCCGTGATAAAAAGAAGCCTATGTCACTCCTTAATAATGTAGCTTCCTATTAGTGAAAGAGTTTTTAAAATCGGGTAAGTAGTTTCGGAGAACCCGCAACACCCCACTATACAAACTCATAAACATGCAAACATTTCGTTGATAGGTATAGATAAAAATCCATTTTTATCTCGCAACAAGGTTATTGAAGCAAAGCACAACGTTTTGATTCATTTACAGCTTGTTTGCTTAAGTGTGCTAAAACATGATAGTACCATTTTTCGCTACATGAATGGAGTCATTCATCTTCTGTCCTTTGATAAGACCTTGTCAGCCTATAACACGGTTTCTACATTCGCAGAATTCAATCTAGTATTATGCCAAGAGCAGAAAGCGTGGGTGCGCTACGCTGTCCTGAATCAGTACCTACCTAGAGTGACGTAATGGAAGTAAAGGAACACCCAGATCGATTCGAATCTCGTGTATGTCCTTTACCAGCTATTGCCCGCAGCTTCACTCGCTCAGAAAGGGTAAAAGGTGTTGTATCATGCCTTTTGGAAAGCGGACTCACGCATAACATATCTAATGACACAAAATGGACCTTATTCTATGAGCAATACATTCCACTTTAATCAGTTAATCTTTCTCTCAAGCTTTTTGCTTCTGTATTTAGACGACTGAATAAAGTCCAGTGTGATAAGCCTTGACGACTAGACTGTAGGTATATCGGTAGAATGTCGTGTACAGTCGTCTGCAGTGATCGATTTGTTATCTTAAAAGTATTGAGAAATCGCTTCCTGACCACAGTTGAGTTAAAGCGGAGGTTTCAAGCGGGATATGGTATGTGAAGAGCCAGGTGGTACGGATCCCCTTAGATATAGGTAGTGCTAAAATTTTTTGAGGAGAATGATCGACATATTTACTTAAATATACTTAGACACCAGTCTCGTGACCTAATTACGTTCGTGATTTCGCAAGACAGTGTTAATTATCTGAAATTAAATTAAGATAATAGTCCAACGCTGTTATCCAAAATTACATTAATTTCCGCTGCTCCAATTACGCCTCAGTCGCTCTGGCCAGTAGGTAGCATTGTTTTGGGTAAGCATTTGTATTTTTTTCCCGCTATAAGTATTGCTAAATATTATTTTCCAGCAGAGTAAGTATTTACAATAGAAAAATAAGAAATAAAGAAAAAAACATTTATTACACATAGCACACTTCGATATAACGACAGTTACAGTTACAGACAAAGGAAACAAAAATAATTAAAACATCCAAAACAATGCATAGCGTCCTATGCCAACAACTTCCTATGCCACTGTCGGAGCAGCGGCGGCCAGCATAAATGTACCTATTAACAACAACAATACCTATAACAACATATAATAAAACGGGCACGAAAATTCTATACCAAAAATATTACCGTCTCACTCAACAAAAAAATACCTATTTTAGCCTATAGTTGAAAATAATTGCGACAATTATGGATTTCAGCCTCCAAAACTGCTGCGAGATATTTCCGAATAACTGCGTGCTTAAACGTACAAAATCCAATAATCGGATTATCGCTGGCCGTATTCAGTGTCGTATTCAGTCAGTCCGAATCTCTGCTAACATTTAATTATCCCGCCCGCGGAATCCTTATACTTTTTCCGGGAAGGCGGAGGCTTCAAGTTGCACGTGGTATGAGAACGGTAAGGAGGTAGGGCAACATACCCCTTAGATTTTTTTTTATGTCATACGGTAGGCAAACAGGCAAGCGGGCCACCTGATGGAAAGTGGTCACCACTGCCTATAGACATTAGCAACACCAAGAGTATCGCTAATGCGTTGCCCACCTCTAAAACACGTTGCTCTGGCAGCAAAAAGCAAATGCCACTCCACTGCCAAAGCCACGGTTCCCCAAATCCCCACCCCATGGAGCACTGGAAACCTTACTCACCTGCAGAAACACAATACTATTTAAAAGAGTATTATTTAGCTGCGATATTCTGTAAGGGTAAGAAATGGGTATAGTACTGCTTAAATATACTGAAGAGCTTTTTTTACTGAAAATTTACCTATTTATTTAAATATAGACACCATTCTCGTGATTTCGCGATACAATGTTAATTATAAGAAATTAATTGAGACAATAGTCGGGAAGGATATAGCTTTCTATTATAGAAGAATTTTCAAAATCAGTTTCGTAGTTTCGAATTTCGCGTACGGAAAGACAGGGACTTGTCAATATTGGCTATTAGGTACCCAAGCCGCCAAAATTGTAGGAGGCACCCACCAGAATCCTCTTGGTCCTACCCAAGGATTTAAAATTATTTTTTCAATTTCAGCTTTTAAAAGCCACAATAATAATTCCAAAAGTTTCGAGTTCGATCACTATTGACTTTAGTTTGCTCTATGTAATACTAAAGGTCCATACTCTGCTGTGACTGCTTACCATCAGGCAGGCCGAAAGATTGTTTGCCACTTTAGTGTTAAAAAAGTACGAAGTAATGCGCGACAGGTATTTTAGAGATGATATACATAATTTAATGTATTTAATTCGGTGGCTACATTCATATGGCCTGGGGCACCATTAGCCTACCTAAATACGTCACTGTCCGTATTCGTACTACGCAGCATCAAATCACGTGATTGCCACCGAAACGGTGCTAGCTATCTCACTCAGGAAAATGCAATTTGCAGCCAATATCTGGTTATTTTTTGCTCCCCGACGGGCTTCGAAAGCATAAGCCTTTAGGTGGTGCAGTTTGTTTTTGCTTTGAACAAGCTTTTTGATGGAAATTTTGGTCGTCACGTAGGTCGCCTTCCTTTCAGATGTAGATGACGCTCCGTCTGTAGTAGTTAGGTAGCATGTAGGTACCTTTTTATGTGTACATTTTTAAAGTTTGGTGATCAACTAAATGTGATTTAGACAATCTGCATTCGATCTCATCTAATGGAAAAAGGTGCCCATGCTTGCCTAGAAGACAAAACAATCAATCTAGACTTGAACACCCCAAGTTTCAATATCGGTGAACCTAAACCTTTTATGACTTTGACCTATATACAAAATTAACCTGCCAGGACGTTAGAGCAATCACATACAAAGCTAATATACGAGTAGGCCCATATAACGTACCATCACACACCGTCCGTCTTAACACGAATCCCTATTACACGAGAACCGGTTCAAAACAAAGCCAAATGATCGAAGTTGTCGCCATAAATTTCCCAAGGGAGTTACACGTAATGGCATAAAGGTCCGTAGAACCAATACCCTTTAGTTTGCATTGAGCTTATGCTAACACTGTTCAAACTGAATGGCCGTATTTGTTTGAGGATCGCGCGTCTGCTAGTTGGGTATTATCGTAGGGTAGTTGTGGGGAGACTTTTGCAATGTAACGTGATTTACCAGCTACTTCCTATATGCAACCAATACGGCGCAGGCATCCGTAGAAATGTGGTATCAAATTGGAACTCTTGGGAATAATGTTAGTGCATTAGCAGAAGTTGCTCGCGTTCGGAACTTGTGTTTGAGTGGCGTGTTGTACAACTCCGAAATACCTTGCACGTGTTGAGATATTTTTCAGGAGTGAGTCGACGTAGTCTACGTTGTAGAAAAGATTCGTCTAAAGAATTCCTCGACAATTGTTCGTATTATAAGAGTTTTAATTTTATAAAAGCGTTCACGCAGTATATACGATCTGAAGTCATTTCAGTTTAAGCTGTAGCATGGCAAAAAAACGTACTAGTTTTGATGTTTGTTTCATATGTAGGTGTCGCCAACTTAGACTTGATGAAGTTGGGCCCTTGGGGTCCTGCTTCCAAAACGTTTATAAAGGATCTCTAGGAGTCTCTGTAAGGCCACTGGCCGCAGGGCTGGCAACTTTTTCGCTCAGAGGTTGAGCCTCATTATTAAAAGGGGAAATGTTGCCAGCCTTCAGGGTACCATGCCTTGCGGCGATGCCCTAGAGGAGGTTTTTTGTCTGTATATATAGATTTAGGTGTAGGGTTGAGTTTGTATGTGTTTGTGGTTGCGTAAATAAATTGCTTATCTCTTAAAAAAACTATAGAACTGTATTTTTGGCGCGCCGCCCGGTTTAATCCCCGTTTATATCCAACAGCAAAATAGCTAATTGCCACTAGTGTTTCCAACTTTTAAAACCCGAAACTATTATATATCCGAAAAGGATAAGTTTGCTATTGGCTAGGTTACTGCAATAAAGTGTTTGCATAAAACACATACTTCTTATCTACTAAGTCCTTTCTAAAAGCCTGGCATCGCTTTCGCGACCCGACTGGTGTTGTGGATATCCATGGACGACGCTGATCACTTATCATCACGTGAACCGTTGAATACTAACCGATGCTCTTACGCTTAGTGAAAACATCGTGAAGAAACCTTCACATTCAGGTGACTGAATCTCCATGATACAATCGGGTCAGGTTCCCCTATGGGTCATGGAGGTCAGATGGCAGTCGCTCCACAGTAATTACCTAGTCGCCAAATCCTGAATCATGGTCAAGGCGGACCCCGGCCCCTTATGCTCGAGAGCACAACCAGGACAATAACGCCAAGATGTTTATTATTTATTTCTTATCACAAAAATTATGCAGAAATACCTCTCCGGGCATCTCAAATCCGTGTCTCAACCGACAAACGACGTTTCGCCGTAGGCGTACAAAGTCTTTCGTCTCATTACGTAACTAAAATTCGTAGCTAGCAACGTATTTATTAATTCCAAGGCCTGATAATGCGGAAATACGGAACTTTATATCTATTTCAGAGAGAGAGAATCCACGGATTTGAATGAAACCTGACAGTATTGAGAGTGCAATAGGATGTTATTATAGGTAATCTACCTAAAACTGTAAAAAATATTTTTGAAATGTGTTTCACAAATCGTTGTGTACGTGTATATCTAAGTATTCATCAGTGTTTAAAGATAGTTCCGTCAGGTGTCCCTTGTTTATTTGTCTACCAAGTAATATAAAAAGATGTATGCCCTAGCCGCGGACGGAAGCTTAGTAACTTCTAGTTAGAAGTAGTAGATTCTGCTTAATATTGTTATAAAAGAAATGATGACAGTCAGGAAGTGAAATTGCTTTTTCCCAGTCCGTTATCGGGGTTAGGTGTATTTACATGATAATGTACTCTGAATTATGCATAGGGCAGGAGCCTCGCGGTCTGCTCGGGAAATGCATCTCATATTTACATTACCCTATGATAGTGGCATTGGAGAAATGGCGGGAAGTCACTGGGTAAATGCTTTCATTCATGCTTAGCTAACTGTGCTGGAAGGAAGCTAAGCTATGAAGCTAGGGTGCCCTATGTTTATAACCAGTTTGTCAATGTTTGTTGGCATTTCTCTAATATAGATAGGCAGGTACTTTGATGCTATAATTGCAACTATGGCAGTGTAAAGTTGGCTGTAATCATATGAGCGAACGATTACTAATGCAAAAGTTTACATACGATAGGTTTAGACCTAAAATACTGAATGTAGTCAGGCAAACTTGTATTCATCAGCTGGTTGACTGTTTGACGGAGTACATTCTAAAAGTAATGGGTACTTTTAGAGAGAAGAAAATAGTGCAAAGTAAAGTGATTTGTGGTAGAGCTGCGGAAAACATAATTTTTTTATCTATAATAAAAATATACACCAATACCTATATCTAAAATACAAAACATAAACATTATAAATTTTTTATTAATAAAAATATTCCATACTAGCTTTACAATTTTAAAAATCTCGCCTTTTTATCACTTATTTACTAATAACGAGATTAAAATGAACAAAATAAATACCTAGAAACATCTGTACAGCTTTGTTTTAGGTCTTATTAAGGTTACCGTTTCATCCGCTATCAAATAACGAAAAGGTAAGCCAATTACTGCAATTTTATTTAGTTACATCCGACGTCGAGGCGGCAGAGGGTCGCTGTAATCACCCCAGTGGATATTTCGCAATCAACCCGGTGGATATTTCAGCCTTAGGGCCCCGCATTTAGAGAATAAGTATTACATGCTCAACGCACCGTCGGCGTCGTGACCAAATCTTTCTCCATTAGTGTTTACTTCAACGACCCTGTGTTAATGCTTTCATTTCCACTCTTGGGCGAAAAAAATTAAGTTGTATAATTAAGCTAGCCAGGCATTTGACCGCCATCTCACCTGGTGGTAAGTGACGATGCGGCCGGTGATGGAGCATGACTGTCTAGGAATATTCTATTCACTCTAGCCTTGAAGGCATCTCTATTATAATGATCAGGGAACACACTCGCAGGTAACGCGTTCCATTCCTTAGCCATACGTATTGTACGTATAACATAAAGTGTATATTAATATGTAGTTGTTTTATCTCATGTTATGTTCTGTGGAGGTCCCAGTATGTCTACTTTTAAAATATTAGGGACTCGCCATATAACAATTTTGGATGGAAGGTAAAATAATCATCTTGGTGCTCTCATTTTGGCTAAAGATGGACCAAATACCCTGTAGCTTGCGGCATGTGCATACGAAAATTTTCTTGAAGTGGTAATGCACTTATAATTTTGTACTGTACGTATCCATGTTATGTATTTATAGTGCTTTCAATATTCTCAAAGAAATACCTACTAAAAGTCAAGCTAGAGCGTGCACCTTCTCCTAACTGAAGCAATATATCAGCGTGTGTGACCAGTGCAACGGTATTAAACAGATGTCGCCCCATCGTGATCGCAATTTGTAAGCTCGCGACAGAGTAATATCGTGTTAGGAAATACTAGTAGGTATAGTAAGTTTCAATGGAAACTAACAAAAGTGAAGAACGTTCTCGACGAGTATTTCCTACAGCAATGGACTTATTCAAATAAATATAGATTTTTCGTTAGGTTTCTGTGGATATGATAAATTATATATGTAACTTGCTTACATTGTAATTGCATACCCGCTATGGGTAAACTGTTGTTCTTCCTATTTGCAAAACCATCTGCAGTAATGTAACTACACAGTTAACGCAATAAAGTTTATTCTATTCTATTCTATTCTATTCAATTTGTTTAGATTTCTGTGGATAATACTTTCTATAACGTGCCCTACTTTTGTTATGTTACTCTTTGAATAGAGTCAGTTCTAAATAGGTATAAGCTATGTTTCTAAATAGGTAATAAATTCTATAGTTATAAAAAAAGTTAAAAGAACGATTTTGATGTTTTTTCGTTAGTATTTTGCACAATAATTTTATAGTTAATTGATATACCTAATTATGTGTAACCATTCCTCATTGGTTGAAATATAACACTGCCATGAATATTTTCTATAAACGAGCCTTCCTTTGTACATCTATAGTAGATATAGGTACATAGAAGTACCCTTAGCGTACTCCCATAAAACCTATGAAATATAAATTACTTTAGTACCACGGTACACGCTAACATGAAAATCCCGCATCGCTTGTCAACAACGCGACTTGTTTACCGAGTCCGCTAACAAAACCATAAACGCGCCAATTCTATGACAAAACCGTATAATACTTTATGATCGTAACATCAAATCGTTAATGACATCGATAAAGTGGCTGCATAAAGACTAATGTTTCTATGACATCACTCGATATTTATAATAAGTAATATCGGTTTATGTTCATTGCTGTCAAACAGGGACTTGTTTATGATTTGTTTTATTATACTCTGTGGTTTGTTATACGGGCTGTTGAAAAACGTCTGAGCCGAAATTTATTTATTTATTCATTTTCGAAAGAGTTACAGGTATTACATTACGATGAGCATCTCATGTAGTTAACAGCCGAAACAAAAATTATCCTAATAGTACTCGTAACATACCTACTTAATGCAAACATAGCGGCGGGCGGCCAACTGTCACTGTGTTTCCTTCCTACTTTCCTACCCCTTCCTGGGACATTTTGCGAAAGAGGTCTTTCGCTATAAGAAGGGACCTTTTGCTATCAAGGGGCATTTTGTGAAGGGGACATAATGCTATAAACGACGATAAAAAGGGATATTTAAATTCTACTAAATAAATTTCGAATTTCTACTCAGTTCGAATGCCGTTGATGCCACTGCGCCTAGAATTTAAAAATTATTGTAGATTTTTATTTAAGTTACCTGGTAAAAACCTAATTTGAATAAAAAAAGTATTTTTTTTTTGTGTCAAAAGCGTTGACACTGTATCTTTCGTACCTGTAATTAAATACCTAAGACGCACGCGTGCTTAAATGATTGAATTATGCAAATTGCGTGTGCGTGTTTAAATTGTTACACATGTTAAACTCATCCTCGATTTCCTTAGAAGCAATTTGTTAACACATTTAAAATAGGTAACCCTTGCGTGTATCACCCGCTATATAGGTAGGTACAGCCGCGTTCATAAGACCAACTTAAAATACATATTCCTGTGCAGCTGTTAAAAGGTTTTATAGCATATAACATACTACTATTTACGAAAGGTAAAGTAGAAAATATATTAAAATTAAAATAATACGAAAATCGCTTGTACTTATTTTTTTTTATTACAATTTAGAATCACTTTGTCAGTTTTCCTTTTAAAATTCACAATGGTTTTTGACTTAAGAAAGTTAACGTAATATGTAAATATTATTTAATTTATTGTAGCCATACATAACTGGCCGTGCGGTGTCCGGCAGAGTAGAATAGCACCAACCCCTTACACTCATGGGTGTCGTACAAGGCGACTAATGTTTTCGAGGCAAAAGATCAAGAGTCTCCGTAGTTTGAAAAATGGGCAGCAGCATTTTCCATTGTTATATTTAAACACTGCGATCTCCAACCCGCCTGCCAAGCGTGGAGATTAGGAGAGGCAATAACCTCCCCTTTCGTGGGAGAGGCCCTAAGTCCTGCAGTGGACTGTTACGAGCTGTGATGATGATACATAACTTACCCATATAACCCTACTGGCTGTATTATCAAAAAGTGTTATAATTTTAATTTATAAGACAAAATATGGAAATTCATTACAGCAATTTTCATTCATTAAACAAAAAGAAACCTGCAGGTTAACAATGAGATATTGCTTATAATGTGCAAATGCTACAAACGATTTTTATCTAAAACCGGTCATGCACTATGAAGGCCTACTGTACCGAAATGTAGTAAGTAAATCCCTAATCGTCTGCGTAGACGTATCGCAATCAGTGGAACCAATCGAGTATGATATTGTTCAATTAGGATGGCCTTATATCGGGCATCTGCTGAGGCCAGCGATCGCCGAGACTTGGCAGCCGCCCCGTTGCAAACTATACGGACTTGTGGGTTAGAAAGCATTGTGTAGTGAAGTTAAACTCGTAGTCGGTATCGAAGAGGAGAAATATATATTTTTAGGTATAATGTGCTTATTAGATTTGACTCAATTCAGTAGCCTAAAGAATCAAAAAGCGTGAGCTAATCAAAGTGGAATGTATTCCATAAGGTCCATTACTGTATTACTTAGATTATGTTACGTGTCGCTCCGCTTTTGAAAAGCCGTGATACCAAAAATGGATCTTATTTTATGAGCTTACACGCTTTTTGCTTCTAAATTTAGACTACTTAATTATGTCAAGTATAATAATCGTATAATACAAGAGCTGTGCATTACCACCGCAGTAGATAAAAGGGTTGGAAGCCTCTTGCGTGTCGCTGAAAGAACTTTTTAAAGTAACAAGTGAGTAAGTAGTAGAAAAAGTAAAAACCCCGGTGGCTGTTAAAAATTTAAAAGCATAAAATTCTTTTCAAGCTTGTCATTGTATATTTTTTGATTACAAGCTTTTATTTAACTTCTCTGTTCGTATGTACGTTTATAAGTTGAACGTCAAAATTTGCAAACTAGTTTTCCACCATTTGTTGGTATCCGATTGGATTGAAATTTGGTTTACCTATGTAACTTGGATGACAATACATTAATGTGGTACAATGGAGTCGGAAAGTGGTCATAGGAACTAGTGAACGCAATAAGATAACCCCATCGTGTTTGGGCTCTTTGAAATGGTCTTGATGAGTAGGTACTGTATCACGCCTTAAAAACTGGTAATGAAAAATTTTTCGTTTGCGACCTTATTTAAGTCGCCTTTTAAATACCTTTATTTTGCTACCCCACTCGATTGGTTTTAGAGAAAAATATAAATGAATAATTTAATGCAAATTCTTTCTTTATTGCTTATACACAAATAAGCTTTATGGTTTATTTTTGGCATTACAAATTACAAGGTATAATTAATGTTAATAAGCCCATATTTTGTTTCTAGTAGTAATCTTTAAAATTAGGTGTTAGAACCTACTCGTATTTTAAAGGTTTCTTATATGCCCCTTTTCGCGGTCGTCGGAGCAACGCTGGGCTCCGTTGATGCGCTGGGGAACTCCTCTGTCGTTTTCTCTGATGCCTGAGACTGCTCGTAGGGTCGTCTTGGCATGGTGTACTCCACGAGGCCACAACTCCTATCTAAGAATTTTTTTCATTTTTTCCGTTGGCACTCGTACGAAATAGTTTTATTTTATAAATAAATGCAAACGCATTCTGAATACTTTTATTGGATTAGATACTGATTTCCGTGCGTTCCGTATGCCGACATCATAATTTTTTTTATAAGGAAAATTTAGTAATTCCAGGAAATAATTTTTAGTTTAATAAAATTTTAAATACCCTTGGAGTCAAGGATAAGTTTTAGGCTAAAAGCTCCTTTTATTTTAGCAAAGCCAATTCAATATTCTGTGTGGTGTAATGCTCTACTAATGAGGAATTTTCTTTTTATTTTCAGATACAAACATGATTTGAAGAACAAGGTAAGATAGGGCAGTGACCCATTCGATGTGTTGAATTAAAATTACATCTCATCATCTTGCCGTCCCATTTGTGCTCTCGCACGCGAGGGCCTGGGACAATGAGCTAGGATTTAGCAGATCATGTTATAGTGACAATAAATTATAGTATACAATGCGACTCTGTTTACAACCTAGTAACCATACTACGCATTCAGGCCCCTCCATGTGCAGGTAAGAGTACATAACCCAGAAAAAGTCATTGATGTTTGGCGACACTGGAAGGTCGAACTCAAATCAATGCTAACCACGGAGCCACCAACTATGCGTTGAATTGAAATTAATTATTAACATCATACAAAATAAATACCATTCAAATTTTAAGCGGATTTGCGTAGCTCCGGGCAATATATTTTCTACCAAATCTTAGTTGGGACTGTTATAAACATTTAAAAAGTAAATTAATGTATGTACATAATCAGTCCAGTCCTTCTCAATGTCTTAGTCTGCTTTCTCAGTGATGTGATGGCCAAAGAACGACAGACTTATAAAAATAGTTAAAGTACTTATTCCTACTTTGTATTTATTTATTTATACTTCATGCATGAAAAGTATAACGGCGGTCTAATAGCATTTTCTTCTACTCTATCAGGAGAGATAGCAATAGAAAAAGGTATGCGGTGTAGGAAGACTTACATATAAAATTATTACACATAAGATTATTCAATTACAATCAAACAATATAAATTTACATAATATTTGGTATTTTTAAAAGTAGTAAATTAATTTATCACGTGGGTAGGTATATCTACCTATATTGTAATATCATTATTCAAGTTCCATACCCTTTCGCATATCCTTGGCACCTTTACTTCAGTCCAAGCACTTTATTGGTGGAATTTGATAAATCAAATAAGTGTGAACGTGAGAGCAATGCTGAAAGGGTACCTCTTCGTAAAAAATTGTTTGTAACTCTCTTAAGGGAGTTGCTGGAGAGTAGCGAGAGTAAAAGTGAAGGCAAATTTTATACTTAGCTATACAATTTTGCATAAATATACAGTATACCTGGAAGTATTTCATTTTATTTACACAAAGATAACGAAATACAATTATTTATATTTAAAAAAAAGCCTTACACTAACAAAAAATGCAATATATCTTAACTAACATAGAGACCAGATAGGAAAGTGTCAAGTTAGAAGAATAACAAATCTAAAAAAACGAAGATGTAGGCTGGAGGGACAATGTGATATGATATCTATAACTAAATAGGGAGAGACAATATATATGAAACGACTTGCAATGATTTAAAGAAAAAAAGCAAACATTCACCACGACAAGACAAAATAGGTCAAGCTCGGTGCAAGACAATAACAAAACAACAATTTTACTTAAAACACAGAATCAAAATAAGAAGACTAGAACTAGAAGACAGACAAGCAACGAAAGAAGCAAACGGAAACAAACAGACGGACAATACAATAACCAAACAACAATTTTACTTAAAACACAGAAACAAAACTGGAAGATTAGAACTAGAAGACTGACAAGCAACGAACAAAACAACTGAAAAGAAACACTAAATATATATAAATATAAAATACAGTAAGGTACATGTTAAAATGGCAGGTGTGATAAGTACATAACAATTATTGTTGCCCTGCTTCCCAAACTAGGAATAACCTGTATCTTGGGAATCAGTGAAATCACCCATGGCGCCACATCATATTTTAGATTATGGTAAACAATATAAAACTTAAGAAAGAAAGAAATATGAGATTACAAAGATATACTACATAATCTTTACACTATACTTACTTACTTTTGTTTGATAACAAAACAACAATTATACATAAAGCACTGAAACAAATCTAGAAGATAAGAACTAAAAGACTGAAAAATATTATGGACATCACGTCTACGTAGACAGTAAATTGCTCTTACAGCTCGTTTATACCGTCAGTAAACAAACGACGACACCCCCTGAGTCAGCTGACATCAACTTTTCCTACCTCAGCGTCTTGGCTATAACATCTGAGATAGTAAAGGTATATGTCTAACAAACAAACAAGCCGGCGCGACAGAATCAATAGTGGAACTTGATCGGTTCGGAAATATCATCGAGCACGCACCCAATAGAGGTGCGATCTCTTACAATAGTTTCGTTTAGGTTCACATGGTCTACTGTGTTAAAATGTCCACTGCCGATTGTCCACTGAATTAAAACGTCCATTTTAAAATACCCACTGTACCAAAATGTCCACTGTATCGATACGTAGTGCAAAATATCACGTACATAAAGCCATAAATGACAATTCTAATACAAGAAATGTATAGGTAGGAGTTTACTTGTTCGATATACAATTACATTGCTGTGAAACTTTATTATTTACACGACAATGTATGTCAATTTAGTTAACCTAATATGCTTGGAAAAATTCACACATCGCCATCTAGCCCCTAAGCAAGAAGCTTGTGTTATGGGTGTTAATGTACATAGCTCATACAACTTATATACTAACCTTTTTTAAATATATACTTATTGTACATACCTACAATACCCAGACCTGTAACAGAAATTAAAATTAAGAATAATGTACCTACAAATGATCCCCCCATACCTCAGCTATTGGTAACAATTTAGTTCTATCTAATTGCCTCACTATGCGCCTGTACTGGATCAGTGTCCACAATACTCCTCTACTGAATCTGTGCTCGATGTAAAAGATGGACGAAAAGCCCAACCACACAGCTGGCGTTTACGCAACCCGGCGCGAAATACCCTCGGCAAACTCAGCAGAGACATAAAACGAAGGAATTCGTTTACAGAGGAACGTACCCTTTTGGGGACTTTTCGCCAAATTGCCCAATCCAGAGCCGAGATCGTATTTGAAACGTAGGTAATTAGTTTACCAGTTAAAACCCGCCGACGAGGGCCACGAAGCGATGTAGATACTTATCACTACATATTATAATACAATTAGTAGACAATTAAGTATGTAGATACTTATTGCTACATGTTATAATACCTACGACTAGTGGACTCGGCGCGACTTCGGTCGCGTACACCTACATTACCCCTACCTACTCTTTTATTTCTTGCTTATAAACCTTCCTCTTAAATCACTCTATCTATTGTCGAAAACCGCAACAAACTCCGTTTCGTAGTTTAAAAGATCTAAGCGTACATAGATACATACATAAAAGCGACTTTGTTTTATACTATGAATATTTAGAATCCCCACGCCGCATCTGTCGGTCTGTCTCTTCACGATAAACTGAAAAACTTCTGGTATTTCATGTGGTTTTCACTAATGGACAGATTGTCTCATGAGGAGGGTTAAGATGTATAATTTGTATCCGTGCGAAGCCGGGGCGGGTCGCTAGTACGAAAATAAAATAATATGCTCAGCCCCGTGATGTGGGATATTCCATATTTCTCGGATACATTTCAAAGGAAACTGAAACTTCATTACACATACAGAGATCTAACAACAAAATCTGAAATCTATCGCCATTTACTGCTTGCTTGTTTTCTTTTCCTCTATGCTTACTTTTTGTTCACTGTATGTTTAGATAGTGTTTGTTTAAGTTGACTTTCTGTGCATTATATTACCTACTTCTGAGAGCCTTCCTCGATATCTACGATAATGGTTGTCTGGAAGATATCCTTAGTATATATATTAGTGATAATTCCGCCTTTGTACTTTATTGTCTTGCTGTATCTATTTTGACTTTCCTTTGTGCGTACAATAAATAGTTATAAAAAAAACTATATGTCACAATTTCAGGATAAACTGGTACTTACAATTGAGTACTTATGCAGAATTATAAGAAATGTCCAAATTGGATATAAGAAAGAGTTCCCTAGAAATTGTTCGTTTATACGAACAATATTATTATTGTCAGAGTAGTACCTAACTCGAACGATGGAACTGGTTTCTGCAAAGGCTTTGCTCTTTTGAATTTTCATCTCTTGTCCAAGTTATTAAATGTAGAAGCAGTATCTGAAATTTTTGAGGATTAACAAGAGTATAAATCATATCATATTAAAGTAAATCATCATCATCATCATCACAGCCCATAACAATCCACTGCAGGACTTCGGGCCTCTCCCACGAAAGGGGAGGTCATTGCCTTAATCTCCACGCTTGGCAGGCGGGTTGGAGATCGCAGTGCAGTTGATGTAAATCTACCCAGAAAGATGCTGCTGCCCACCTTTCGGATTTGTCCCTTAGTCGCCTCTTACGACACCCACGGGAAGAGATGGGGTGGTGCTATTCTTTGAGGTGGCGGCACCACACACCACATTAAAGTAAATAATTGGACAAATTACGAAAAAATCTGAGAAGTAACTCTTTAACATAGAGCTTCAAATCTCTTATTACTTAAACTTTCTTTTATACTTCAGTCAACAAGTTCACAACTTGATTAAGGCAGGAAAAATAAGGCAATACCGTTACTTTTCAATTCCTGAAGAATATTGCTACGATAAAATTTACCTTCACAGTCTTGCGTCTATTCAATTATATAGGCCACCGCCGATTACAGGTCGCCTTGATGGAATCTCGCCTGTCGATAATGAGTTTTGTTTTCCATTGAATGAGGTTTCAATAAGTCACTTTGTAGCGGGGTTTCGCAGTCAAGTGGGTAAATTCAGTTTCGCCTTTGAGGGTGGCAAAGCCCGAGGTGGAGTCGACACACGCCTTTTTCCGATCACCTGTTTTCGAGATACGCCGGCGTTCGCTTTTGAAAATAATGAGCGGCACGAAAATAGACGCCTTCCTTCGCTCACACGGCTTCATGGTCGAGTGGTCGTTACAATTGATTAGCTGTTGTTGTTTAACAAGTAGGGTGCTTATATCCGACGCATACGTGTCTAAAAAAAATTAGACGCCAAGTATTCAGGCGTCGTAATTAGTCATGGGTAGGTGTAGGTCGTAGATGGCTGTATGTAGTTGGGGTGTAGTTATCAACTAAGTTCGTAATGCGTAGCTACAGAAATTAACTGTCACGAGCCGATTCGTAATTTAAATTTTGAAATAGACATTTCTACTGATCGGCTGGGCATAAAATATTTATCAGATTTATCGACTGGGATGGAACCTTGTCGAAATAAAACGAAAAGGCACTTCTCGGGCAATTAGCGTTAGCGCAAACTGTTTGCTAACACACTAGCTAGAGCCAACTCTGCACTGTAGTGGATAATTGTCACTGATATAATTGTGTTTGAATACATGTAACAGCAAAGCATACTTTCTGACTTATATTTAATAATAACTCTACAAACCCTAAATTATGGGATAACCCTATATTAGAGGGTTTGTAGAGTTATTAACAGAGAAAGCAATATGAATGTGCGAGGCTTTGGGAACCAATTTTACAATATAAAAGGTTTTTGGTGGGATTTTTATAACTTAGGGCACGACGAAGTCGTTCGACAGACCACGAAAGTAGGCACGCAACGAAATTTAAAATTCATCCCTTTACTTGTTCTTGCTAAGCTGAGTTTCCTATACATACGCAAGCTACTTAATGTACTTAACAACATTTGAGAAGCCGTAGCTGAAATCAAGTAATGATAGAATTGCACAATATTCAGTTACGACATTGTTGGAACAAAAATGGGTTGGAAGTGGTCTGGGGAAATGAGGTTATCTGCCGTCCCGCAGTTCCTGGAAAACAACTATAAACTCCTGCCCCGTTCTAGTCACCTGTTTGCTAGGCGATAATAACACCTAACATCATTTGACGATCCCTCAATGAAAACACATCTTGGGCATTTGATGTCATTATGATCTTAATGAAACTGTTTTGGGAAAATAAATAAATCCTTATCAACTATTGTATTTATTATTAGTTTTTTTTGTAGTTTTTTAATTTATCCATTACTAACAATCAAATCTTTTCTTATCTCTATTATTAAAGATTGCATATTTCCTCAAATAATATTAGTAGGTACTTTCATAGATACAAGCTTTCCGTTATACTACACGTTAAGGTGCCAGCAAAAGTAGCCTGTCTTATTCCAGACCCTAATGTACCTACGTGTAGAGGTAACAAATACCAACACACACGCACACACACGCACACGCACACACAAAGTTTCGCATTTCCAATTATTAGTGGCATTATCATTTCAGTACTTGCTAATTAATATAATTATTTGGAATTAATGCCATATTCTGTCATATTTCATAACCATTATTTTCTTCTATGTAGGTACTATAGAACTTTGAAAAGAGGGCGAGGGCAAGTAGATCAAGTAAACAGACCAGGTGAGATTAGCACAGAACTCTGAGAAGTATGTTATGATCTCGAGATTACCGTGTAGATATGAGTAATAAAATACGAGTCCCATTCAGCGCAAAAATAAGATGATTGAGGGATATCTTAGTAGTACATATTAATAAAACATAAATAATGACTTGAAGAATCAAGTCAGTGAGTGAATCGATTTGAACAAATCGCAATTTTATTTCTTTTATGCTTGAGAATAAGGGGTCCCTTGTTTATGTGAGCACAGTATCTCGTCGGAAACTCTATAATTAAACGATAACAACTAGTAGTGGGTACGAATCAGAATTTTATTCCCTGGGTGCGTTCCCAGTGGATACGACCGGGAATAAAAGGTTCGTTTCGTCATTTCTCTGTGATTTTACGTCAAGTGTGTTTTCAATGAAGCTTAGCTTAGCTTTTTTTTTGCCAATGTTGGCGGTAAATAAGGCACATCGGATAGTTAAGGCTTTGAAGGCGTTAAAATTGAGCTGAGGCTTCGTACGTATCAAAATTGAGTCGATGTGCAATCATTACCGCCTTGTATAATAATAATTAATAATAGGTTAATAATAGGTAAGGTAGGTATATTGTACATAGCATAAGTTACTTTTCATTATTATTATTATTGTGATGAAATTTAGTAGCTGTATTTTAAATATTATTTCCCTGCCCTTTTCACACAACACATTGCATACTAGGTCCCATGTTCCCTCGGGACATGTTGTAGTCTTAATAATTTTGGCTTAGAAAATAAATATTCCATTTTGGAATCCACAACCGTTCCTCGACAGCCGTTTCCTCGATGGACATTTCGTTCAACCAGACTCCTGCCTGACATCAACCCTCCTTGGGATTGCCGTAGAGAATACACAACAGAAAATTGTAGCGTTTAGAACCTGAGTATACCTACCTATGCAGAACTATGTTGTATTCAATGTAAGTAATTCCCGTGGAAACGAGTAACCAAATTTTATGCGGATGAAGTTCGGACAAAAGCTTTATTTCAAAATATAGTGGACCCGGCGCGACTTCGTGCGCGTACATCTACTTTACACCTACCTACCGTTTTTTAACTTATAAACCTGCCTCTTGAATCACTCTATCTATTATCGAAAACCGCATTAAAATCCGTTGCGTAGTTTAAAAGATCGAAGCGTACATATATACATACATATTGACAGACGGTATAAAGCGACTTAGTTTAATACTATGTATATATAAACCATCGTCCCATACAGTTAAAATGGGCACCCATTAAATTTGAACGGCGTTGTTATCCTTATCAGCTTTTCCGCACTAAAATCTTCTAAAATGTAATAAACGCTGGGCGCACCCTGCAAAATTAATACTACGTGTTTGTGTGTTCAACGAAACGCCACAATTTCAACGGTTAGCTATTTCGAAGCTTTCGCATTTTATCTGAGTACAAGGAGCATTTTACGAGAAATGAAGAGGGGTACATACGTATCCAATTTTTAAGGACCTCTTTTATATAAGTAGGTTCCCACTTAGGTAACGACCTGTGGTTCAGTTGGTTAACATCCCGGTCTGGCTATGTGAGGCCCGAAGTTCGATTCCCGGCCGGGCAGAAATTGTAGTGATCAATTTTAATTTCTGTGACGCGTCTGGGTGTTCTATATATAATAAGTATGTATTTAAAAGTATTTAAGAAGTATATCAGTTATCTAGCACCCATTAATACAAGCTTTGCTTAGTTTGGGGCTATATCGCTGAATTTGTCCATGAATATTTATTTTTTTATACATATACATTCACGCACGCACACACATAAACTTACACAAACACACAAATTATGAAAAGCCTTCCACATAAAAATAACAATGAATTACGACCCAAGGACTCGAAAAAAAAATGCACTAAAGATCAAAACCCCATACCACATACAATCTCTCAATACATGCACAACACAACACAGAAACCTAAATACATCAGTCAACTTATTTCGATTTCTGTGATGCACTACTTGGGGCTGATACCAATACCCCTGTCACTATTACCTAGGCGTACCGAAGCTAGCATTAAGTAATTGAATGATAGAAACTAGAAACTACATTAGATACATACTAAGCACGATAGGTACTTGAATACGATGAAGTGTTGCGTGCTACAGCACCTGCGAAGTTTGTCTCCCAACTTCTGCCTCACCGGGGTACATTCTATTGTAGTTAACCGAACTTACATTAGACGGGAAGTTAGATGGAGATAATTTTTAACCACATTCGGAAAATGTTGCAAGTTCGCACAACGAAGTCAGTTAATGAGATTGTCATATAACCGTGCATTAAGACTAAGGCGAATGTTCTTTAGATACTTGGTGGAAGTACTGTAGTCGGAGGTAGAGGATTTCAGTCTTTTAGAGGATTCACTCGTTCTGTCCGGATCATTTGACATAGATCTCGAATATCTATAGTCTGTTCGATCTTTGTTCCGAACACATCCAATAAACCAATACCTAATGTTTTTCTACAGCGTCAGTGACCGAGTGGTTACGGTATCCGATTCCGGTTCCAGTTCGAGGTACCGGGTTCAAATCTCACTGCGGCCTTTAACTGCTTGTAACTCATTTCTGAGTTATGTACATTAGTTTATTAGTAACGGTGAGGGAAAACGTGATGAAACCTGCACATTCAGGCGACTGGATGTGTAACCATGATACAATCAGGTCAGGTTCCCCTGGTAGCATGGTCACGGAGGTCAGATGGCAGTCGCTCCACTGTAATTACCTGGTCTGCCAAATCCTGGATCATGATCGAGGTGGACCCCGGGACCTAGAGCGCGAGAGATTATTTTCTATTACGTACTATCTTCCGCCTTGAGAAAAAAAACGGCACGAGGTACACGAGTCTCTCCGAGAAAATAGTTAATATTCATTATTCGTATTGCCCATTAAACTAGAAAATACCCTTTGCAACATTACCGCTATAAAACTAGGGCTCATCCTTTCCGATGGCTAAAAGGATCGCGCTATTACGAGACCTTGGACTGCAAGGCTCTTGTTAGGGTGCTGTCCGTGTACCTATTGCTAGAGCTGTGTCTAGCAAGGCCAAAACAATTGGTTTTTATAATGAAACCCATTTGCAGCCGCACAGCGTTTGGGTTGTGACAAATTTTTATTAGTAAGGCGATTAGTGTTGGTACTATAAACGGAGATAGAGGATTTCAGTCTTTTAGAGGATTCATTCGTTCTTTTCGGTTCATTGGACATTGACTCAATATAGCCTGTTCGATCTTTGTTCCGATCACAAATAAAACATTGACCATTATAAACCAATATTTACTGTTTTCCACCTTAAAGGAAAGCAAAAAACTTTTAGAGAAAATAGTTAATATTCATTTTTTAGTGGCCAATAAACAAGAAAAATACCCTTTACAATATTACCGCTATAAAACTAGGGCTCACCCTTTCCGATGGCTAGAAGGATCGCGCTGTTACAAGACCTTGGACTGCAAGGCTCTTGTAGGGTGCTATCCGTGTACCTATTGCTAGAGCTGTGTCGAGCAAGGCCAAAACAATTGGTTTCTTTTAATGAACCCCGTTTACGGCCGCACAGCTTTTGTGGTGGATTTTCATGCATACAGTAAACTTTCTGTAAAGGAACGATGCGTTGGTTCATAGGTTAAAACCGTTATTCATCATCACCTGGCCGTGTGGTGTCCGGCAGAGAAGAATAGCACCAACTCCTTACACTTGTGAATACACTCCTTACAAGGCCACAAATTTCATCAAAAATATAAAGTCTCCGTAGGCTGGAAAACGGGCAGCAGCTTTTTCCATTGTTTTATTTATTCTATTGTTATATTTACTGCGATCTCCAATCCGCCTGCCAAGCGTGCTCACGCTTTTCTATGGCAATAAGCTCCCTATTCGTGGGAGAGGCATTAAGTCCTACAGTGTTATGGGCTCTGATGATGAACATCATAATCCTGGCGACAATCCCAGTTATACTTTAAGGCTCGGGATCCTCCTTTCTACTTCCTTTAATTCGGTCCTTGGCATTCTTGAGTTAGGTTACTGTGTCAAACAAAAACAGATAATAAGCTTACTTATAGTGGATATCTACAGCCGAAACTGGACCTTGAAAAATAAAGTTATGTACAGAGGATTGTAATTGTTGTAACGAGTAAGAATGGATCTCTAGATAAAAGAAAGAAGAAATACGAAACTCGTTAGTACCTCCTCAGATAGGGTACGGAGGATGTTTACTAGATAGATACACAGTAAGCACTGGTCTACGAAAAGGATCCACTCAATAGCACTCAATGCTCAACAGCACAACACAAACAGTCACTTTACTTTGCTGCAAACTAACATTGGAGTCCCTAATTAATTTTTTTACAAATTTTTTGGTTTCGGTCTCAACTGCTATCCATCTATCCAACCCTAGACAATGTGAAGGGCATCTATAAGTAATCAAGGGATTTGCATGCAGCAGCCGTGCGTTAGAATACTGCTGGAAATAATAATGTGGATGCAGTTTAATCATAGCAGCTCGTTACGCTGGGTACACATTGCGCTACGTGCTGTGGAAACGGCTACAGGGGTACAATACTGACTGTTATCAGGTATGCAATTTTGCCATACTGGATACGGATAATTATTTTTTACTGCGTGATACTAAAACACTAAAAACTGAAGCGTCGATGGCCTAGTGGATAAGGGGTCCGACTCGTGAGCGAGAGGTACCGGGTTTAAACACTGTCGCCATGTACGAACGACTCTTTTTCTGATTTATGTACATTAGTTGAATCCTAATTGATGCTTTTACGGTGAGGAAAAACACCGTGATGATACTTGTATATTTAGGCGACTGAAATTGTAACCATGATCCAATGGTCAGGATAACCTGACACGGGGGTCAGATAGCAGTCACTCCACACTAGTTAGCAGATGTGCCAAATCCTGGATCATGGTCAAGGTAGACCCCGGGCTCTCGCACGCGATAGAACAACCGGGACATTAACGCCAAGATGTTTTTTTTTGCTAAATCATTACCTGAGGGATTGACCTGAATATATGAAACTCGTGTAAGTGTTGCCGGTAACATGTTTACTACGGCATTCTATGGAATGCCTAACTTCAGGCAAAGTGTTCATTTATAGATCGCAGAGTATATTACAAAATAGGGACAGGTATAGTTGTTAACTTCAACCCCTTCGATAGACGGGTATCGTACAAGGCGACTTAGTATTAGGTTCACATGGTCCAGTGTCAAAGTGCACACTGCATGATAATATCCACTGTATTTCAATGGCCACATTATAATGTCCACTTTACTGAGACGTCTGCTATATAAAAGTCCACTCTATGACCACACTACCGCTACGATATGTTCACCCTGTCATATTATTTTCTGAACCGAACTGCCCGCCAAGCAAAATCTCAAGTCCATCGAAACGACCACCTATAAAAGCTACATAAAACGACCCTTGAAAGACTGAGTTCTAGCGATAGTTCGACACCGTCGATAGAGCGAACCCGCTGTCCGGACTGGGTCGGGTGCTTGAGGATCAAATGAGGGGGTGGAAGACTGTGGGTAGTGGCAACGCCAAACGCCTTTTTACCACCCTAACGTCACCATATAAATGACGAGTCATTCAAAAAATTGTAGGAATGTGAAAAAGCTTCAACATTTCAACATTCATGGTTGGCAGCTGCCAATCTTAAGGCGTTCACGCTCGTTTGATTTCTCACGAGGCTGCTCGCGATGTCGATACAGGTCTTAACAACCACATGATATTTACCTATCATAAATGTAATTTAAGTAAATCTTGACTCTTCATACAAAAGAGTTCAACGCTAGTGACGCCTTCGTGGATGTCTTTAAAAAATTGTATACATACCAGTTTTCTATTCCTTTAATTTAGAGCGCGGTTAAAGTGTTAAACATTCGTTTTATTGTTATACATACACACATACATACATATCCATATCAACACAAAACAAACGAGCTTAAAGACGAAGGATTTACTTTGTATAGTTTGGGGGTGCCTATAGCCACCATCTGTCTCCATCATCAGATCAGGTCGATGCTGCCATAACTTTGTATTGTCACCGAACTTACATAGTATGCAATAATGTACTCTACCCCTACTTTATGACGTAGCGGACATTTTGGTACTGTGGACGTTCGGATATCGTACACACTCTGATACAGTGGTTTTTCTGGAACAGGACAGACTTTTCTGGACATTCTGATAAAGTAGACGATCTGATACAGTAGCCGTTCGAATACTGTAGACATTCCAATACAGTGGACCATCTGCCTGAAGGGAAAAAAGGCAGCTGCATTTTTTGTTGTGCGTTTTAATGTTGCGATCTCCAATCCGCCTGCCTGCAAGTGTGAAGATTATGGCGAAACCCTCCACCTGATGTGGTGGAGGCTCAAGTCCAACAGTACACCGTTACTGTCTGTCTATTATGTTTATACGAGTATGTACTGTCTATATTTTTTATACTTTTCCTAGGCGTTATATCTGTAGAATGCCGGTTGAACAGCCAGCAATGTTATGAATACGCGATGTAAACTTTGCCATAAACCAATTTTCCATCGATGTAAACAAACCACTAATCGCAAAGGAAAATGTACTCATCAATCCACCAAAACAAAAGAACAGATGTGAAATTACACCATAGGCCACTAATTTAGATTCCGTTTTGTAAACATATAACCTCGTAAGCGGATAACCTTTGTAAGCGGATAAGATCGAAGAGGCTCGAATCGCCTAATTTGGTCACGTGTTGCGTAAGCCCCAGAGATTAGTAAGAAACAGGTGCCTAAACCTTCCGGTATCAGGAAAAAGGTCGAAAGGTCCAAGAAGCAATGGGTTGACATCGGCGAGTCGGATGCGACGCGAGGATGCCCAAGACCGGACGAAATGGAGGAGAATGAGTCGAAAAGCGGTCCCTGGCAGAAGCCGCTCGGATGATGATGATGATTTGTAACCAGATAACCCCTTATAACCATATCCATAATTCTATTTGTTTATTTCGATAGAAAATTAGTTTCAAACAGACTGGAAGATAACTAATTGTTTCGGCCTCACGTTACTTGTGGATTCTCGAATCTTGCATTGCATTCTAGCAAGTTAAAAAATTAAAATTAAAATATATTTATTTCAGACCATAGATCCATAACTTGTTAGTATTATATTAGTAACAATTGTACTTATTTGTTATGTTAGTAACATTAGTTAAACGATCGCTTATGTGTATACATTTATACACACATTACCCGCGAGGAACTGTATAGAATAAAAAAAAAGATCTTGGCGTTAATGACCCGGTTGTGCTCTCGCGCACGAGGACCCGCGGTCCGGCTTGACTATGATCCAGGATTTGGTAGATTACATAATTACAGTGGAGCGACTGCCATCTGACCTCAATGACTTTTGACTCGTAACCCGTGAGGCACTGTATAGAATGACTGAATATAAATACTTTGCCGGTAACACAAACAATAGCTCAACTACCCACAGAAATTGTTTGACCAACTGATTGATAATGTACGAGAAGTCAAGTCGAACAATTCTTTGAGACTTTGTATGGATTGCTTCCTTTGGGCTTGGACATTATTTATTAATATCAAGGAACTACCTGCTGTGTACGACCATTCTACGAAATTATTTGTGTCCGAATAAAGGTCAAAACCTTCGTCCGAAGCTCTAACAAAATTTATTCAAGATTGGCTATAAGCTACAATTAATAATATAAATGATTTTAAAACTTTAATATACTTTTAAAGGTAATATAAATAATTTCTAGACGTTAATTTAAAGATGATAATAAAAATTACCTTGCAAATTACCCTCAACGGCAGTTTTAATTGTAACAGAATACCAAAAACAAGTAAAACTACCATTGAGCGGCGATTGCAATTCGATTTCAATTCCATTGAGGTATTAGTAAATTGCTTATACATCCTTACAAACTATCACATTTATAATATTGTAGTAGGATTAGTAAGTAGGATGTTCACCTCCGTCAATATGATCACCTCCGATATGTCAAAAGCACCGATGTATAGCGTGAAAATATGTAGCTAGTATCGAGAAAGCTTCATGCAGGATTTCAAATTGCCTTATTTTATTTTATTTCCTTATTGGATTTCCCCGGCATCAAGCAGTCGCACGGCATTTGTTACCTTATAACCATCACCTTACGTAATACGGAGTGGAAAATAACCAATAACTTACGATTTCAGAAAGCTTTTTTATATTCCCGTACCTAGTACAATAGACCAAGGAATGATCTCACCTAGTGGAGTGGTCGATAAACATTATTTTAATTAGTAAAAGTTGCCTGTAGCGAAGTTATAGGTACTAGTAGATTGATACCATTAAATCTAGTATTGTAATAAAACTAGGGACCTGGCTTCGCACGGATGTTCTCAGGTTTTTTCTATTATAATATGCATGTATTATTAAATCTTACGTAATAAATTCTCTATTGGCCGTATGGTGTCCGGCAGAGTAGAATAGCACCAACCCCTTACACTCATGGGTGTCGTACAAGGCGACTAATGTTTTCGAGGCAAAAGATCAAGAGTCTCCGTAGTCTGGAAAATGGGCAGCAGCATTTTCCATTGTTATATTTAAACACTGCGATCTCCAACCCGCCTGCCAAGCGTGGAGATTATGGCATTAACCTCCCCTTTCGTGGGAGAGGCCCGAAGTCCTGCAGTGGACTGATACGAGCTGTGATGAATAAATTCTCTAAATGATAGTGAAAACCTCATCAAAATCCGTTGCGTGGTTTAGGAGGAGTTAGCTAGAATACACACAAACCGACACACAGACGCGGGAAACGACTTTAACTTATTATACTGTGTAAAGAAGTAACGGTGACGGGCTGAACAGAAAAGTATATTGTCGGGAACATTCCACAGAGACCATACTGAAGTTTCCCCGAAAATGTTTTCAGATAATTTGAGACGTGCCGCAAATCGAAAAATAAATCGTTCCACAATTTTATTTTTTTTCGAATGAAAAAGCTGCTTTTTTTGCTTTTTTTAGTTATACTAGCCAGGTATTTGACCGCCATCTCACCTGGTGGTAAGCGACGATGCGGTCGTTGATGGAGCATTCCTGGTTCAGGTGAATATTACACTGTCAGTTCAGACAATGGACTTCCTGCAGGGGTTTTTCCTGGAGAGTACAACACGGAGTTCTTTAAGAAAAGGGTGAAGAAAAGGTTTCTACGGGGTCGGCAACGCGTGAGTGATGCCCCTGGTATCGCAAACGTCCATAGGCTGCGGTGACTGCGTACCATCAGGCGGGCCGTAAGCTTTTTTGCCAAGTTAGTGGTATAAAAAAAATCTAAGCATCAGGAAAGTCAGTTTATTCAGTGAAAGCAAACATTGCTGCCTAAATTAAATTGCTAAGACCTCCGCAGCACAATATCGGAATATCTTTGCGACGGTACATTTATTCGAATTAAAAATACCTCGCGTTTCGCGACATAACAGGTAGCGTCACGAAATCTGCGTCAAGGAAAATTGAACCTTGCAACATGTTCCCGTAAGCTTACATTGGATTAAATCATTATCAACCTGTACAACAAAAGTATGTACCTACTTTCAAATTTTTTATTAGGTATCTCACCATATTTGTAGAGCCAGTTTACAAAGTACAAAAAGGCCCGTCCCACCAGTTTGATAGTCGATGGGCTGTCGTCAGATAGGTAATATTTAAGGTTTAAGTAAGAGCAATCGTTTTAAAATGTTAAAACAAAAAAAAATAGAAAAGTAATGGAGTGAGTCGGTTAAGGGGGCCTACAACCTTATCCGGGGCCCAAGCCAACCTCACCTGCTCGCGGTCCCCCTACTGACAGATGAGTTCTGTCGAATCATTTTTACACGCGAATGCCCGGAGTCCGCCTTTACCATAATCCAGGATTTAGCAGATCAGCTAATTACATTGAAGCGGCTGTCGTCATTATTACATGGCAGCACTGGGATTCGAATTTTAAACCTCGCGTTTACGAGTCAGACCCTTTAACTACTTGGCCACCGACGTTTCCTTTCGGTCTACAGTAACCAGAAGAAATACACATGCATTAGATATTACATAACTACAAACTAGGTATCACGTCTTTGCTATTATAATCATTGCAAACCTACTTTATGCTTAGTGTGTATCTAATTTACTTCGAACTCAACAAAACTATAAATTGCTCCAACGCTTCTGAGCTGGCGCTGAGAGAGAATTTCCTTTAGCAAAATTATTTCCTCATTAAATTGCTTCCTCAGATAGAAGAAGTTTATTATTCCGCGTATGAAATTATTATTACTGTTTTCCTCTCTAATAGTTCAGTTGAGTAGATTTCTTTAACAATATGCGAGGGCACTTTATATATATTTTAAAGTTATATCTACCTAAGTAATTTAGAGAGAACATACTGCCTTCGATTATTAGAACTTCCAACTAACAGTAAACCTTACCAATAAGCTGTAGGTATTATTACGTTAACAGACCGCAAACAGTCCAATGCTGATCTTGGCCTCTTCGACGTTAGCGTAGATTGCAGATAGCAGTGTCAGAACTCAGAAACACACAACAGAAAACGCTGATTTGCTAAGAATATAGCTAGGCTGAAGACAACAGCGCCACTCCTTATAGGTAGTGAATGTTGAGACAGATTATAATATATGGAGTTTTATGCTATTATTTTGTGCATGTCTTGTCCGGCTCTATTTCTTACAACCTCAGTACTTTTTAAATATTATAGATATTTTGTGTAAGTCAAGGTCAGGGTGAAGCTACAGTAAACGTAGAATTAAACATTTCGGTTTGCAACATACATCAGCAGGTAATGGATTGACGCCAGACATTTCTAGATATAATGTCAATCAGGTAACACAAAACATGTAAATATCTAACCTCGTCAAATACATTTGGAGACGAGTGGCTCAGAAACGTCCAGATTCATTTTGGGCATGGCTCCAGCAAAGTTGGAGCCGTTGGCGATAGACACAGGCAGCGGTGGCCATTAAATGCACTGTTACACTCGCATTTGCAACGCGAAACTTCTAAATTACCCAGAATGCTGACTGTGGCCTTTGAGCGGGAAACGTTCCAGAGTCCATGAAGTGACCTGATTGCTCATTTGCTTCCCTCTGCTAAAAAGAACATTTGTCATTTCTTGTATTCATTTCCGCATTGATGATTATGTGAAAGGGTATCGAATAAACCACAATCACCCCTAGAATATGACACTGATGATTGTAACGAGTTTTGGCTAAGACAAAATCCTACTATTACGAATGTGAACGTTTTAAGAATATTTGAAAGTTGCTTATTGCTTCACGCCAAAGATACTAAACGTATTTTAATGAAATTTGGCAGTACAACTGAACAGGGAACATATTCGAGAAAATAATTAATTCCCATTGTCTATACCGAAAAATAGTACCTAAGTAGTTACTTAAGTAAAATATTATGAAGTAAGGGGAGACACAAGGGTAATTTTTCGGTTAAAGGATAATTTAGAAAAGTATGTTTTATCGTAGACTGCTAAGTAGGAAATAGGTGCCTAAACCTATCGATATCAGGAAAGCGGTCTCGTGGAAGGCCTAAGAAGCGAAGTATCCACAGCATTGCCCACCTCTGACGAGACCTCTAATATACCTCTTGAACGACCTCATGTCTTAGTCCAACGGAAACACTGTGGCTGGGAGCTCATTCCTGGTGATGATTATGTTGGTATCGAGGATGATGATGATAATGTGCATTTATCTAAACTTGAAATAGTATGATAGCACTGATATATCTGATTATACTAGGTACCATCTACATATCATGTCTTATTTCTTTTTAATTTTTTTTCCATAATTATACTTTATTATGCAAATACACTTAAGACCAAGAAAAATTTTTCACAAATATAAAATAATTATTTATAGAAATTTCTGGACTACAATATTATTTTATTACAATATTACTGTGACATTAATACTTAGGTTTTAGTTTTATCCGATCGTCTCATGTCCACACCGAACTTGTGACGTAGGTACCTACATCAGATAGACGTAAAGGCAAGAAACCAATTACTTTTTTATCCGTCCCGCTGCCATTGTCCCTTTTCCCACGGGGCAGTTTCCTACTTTTTTTATTGGAAATAATTTACATATTAATCTAACAATTTTAGGGCCATCGCATCAGTATGATACGTTCAGTTTTTTACTACGTCAGTAATGTGTGGGTATATAACTTTAATAGTTATTAAATAGTTGTTAATTTCGCCTAAGGCCATTACGAATAATAATTGGTAGATTTTAAATTTATTGAGCAATTATCATTTTAGATACCCATTTTATGTATGACGCTCTCCAAACAGCAAACTCCGTCCTAATTTTCATTAGGGTAAAGTAAATAGCGATCTTGTCCCTTACAAGAATAAATTTGTGGAACCATGAATATGAAGAAGTTGCTCCCTAAAATCGTGATATTTCAGTATAATTATATTTCGTGGAAGTGTGGGAGGCCAGCTTTGTATTATCTCACATCGCTAATCTCCAAGCTTCTCTCGTAAGCAATTTAGCTTGTCTCCTTAACTGCTGAACGAAGATTGGTCACCGTTTATTTATTTCGTCATTTAAGTACTTAGATACTTATTTTTATTATTTTCTAACATATATTTTATTTTATTGTTTGGTCACATTTTTTTATTACTTTGATTTTCAGTTGTTTCAATGGACTCGTATAGTCATAATATTGCCGTTATTTGATTTCATTGAATTTAACATTTTCTTTCTCAACAGATAGACAATTATTTTGATTCCTTATATCTCTTTTTTATATAATTTCATTAGTGGCCTAGTGCGCTATTTAGATGAGAAGGTCATACATAGGCTAAAGTAAATAGGCTGTTCCTAAAAAGGTATACGTAGTCCTTTTTCGGCCACATCGTTATATACCATTACCACCATGTGAGATGGCTGTCCAAATGCCTGGCTAGTTCTTATAAAAATAAGTTGGATCGTTTTTATTAATAAAGTAAGTTTATTGTTATTAGTAGGTCTAGTTTTACCTAAAATCTGTCCATACTGACATGTTTAATTTGGTGAACAAATGAAATACTCTTTACAAAATCACGACTTGCCGTATCAATCACGCTACATACACTGTATATATTGATGTCTTGAATTATTTAAGAAATACATAGACTGTAAATTTATATTATTTCTGCTGCAAATTATCCATTTAAGTACATAATTTCACTAAAAGTATAAATTTCACTATCACTTACTGCCACAAAAAAGAACATTGACACATTGACATTCGGAAATCTATTATGTCTATGATTCCTTCAGGCAACCCAATCCCATACATTGACTTTAGTTGCTAATAGGTACGCCGTATTTGTTTACAAAATAAGACAATTTAGTATGGACAGATTTTACCTATCTATATGTTGTTCTACGAGTTTTATCGGTCACGTAACTCTCACGGCGGCCGTTAAAACGGCAGTCCCTGTTGAAGGTTTGGCGAGGCCCTTACGAGTTCCTCGTTAACGCTTTACGCGATGTGTAGACATTAATGTGCTCGCGATAAACTCTCTGTACACACTGCCCTACATATATAGTATTGTGCTTTTTGGCTTGCGGCAAAATTGCGGGTGTTTAAGGGCGGCGGTCCAGGTTGCCCGCTAGCTTTTTTTTGTCTAGGGAAGCACATGGACGGACGGTCCATCTGATGGAAAGTGATCACCATCGTCCAAGACATCTGCAACCGAGAGCGGATGCGGTGCTGGCCACTGAGGTACCTGTAGACATGCCTTGCCTCTGTGGTACCTGAAGAACCCCATGTTGTACAGCATTTCACTACTTTCTCCAGCTCGTACTAAATTGTAACAATTATGGAACATGAAGATATGTATATTCTAATTCTCCTACTGCATATAAAAACAACGATTCAAAATGTATTCCTTCTTCTCCTATAACAAATATTGTGCAGACAAAAGGAGAACTTAAATTTAAAATTAATGAATGCGCTGATTTCGTGAAACGTCCCTTTAGTAAAGTATTCACAAAATCTATTAACTACCTATACCTAGTCTAGACAAGGGGCTTACGTAATTATCTATTCAGTACATAACAAACAGGTACATACTTTAGTACCCGCTGTTTATGGTTTGCTAGCAAAAAACCGATTCTTTTAAAAATTCCCAAAGGTGCTCATCAAAGGAGAAATAAAAGCACAGGCCTTGAGACAGGGAAGTTGCTAGCTCTACCCTTGCTATTAAATACGAGAGTATTGCACCTGAAATAAGTACCTACATAAACAAATTAAATATAACTAATTTTCAGCAGTTGCGTCGCGTACTAGGTTTGAAAAACTGCAAGTCTTAATTTTCAATAGAAAATATGTGTATGGGTTTGAAAAAGCACTTATATTTTGAAAGCATATCCAAAATTCTAATGTCTCATTATCATTTTAGCCAAGATTTCCACTGTGCGGCTCCCAACAACTTTTGTAACATCGACTTTTATGAAGTCATGAATATGAAGAAGGTCCCAAAAACTGTTAAAGTATATTTCGTGCAAGTTCGGATGGCCAATTTGGTACTTATCTTGTTAATCTCCGAACTTCAGTTAGCTGTATGATCTCGGAGAATGGTTACCTTATCATCATTTAAAACTTCATGCAATCTTACTTCTCGAACTTTGCAATGACCATTGAAGGGCCCAAAACCTGGTACCTGGATCTGTACCTGTAGCCTCGTTCATGGCGGAAGCGCGCAGTCGCGCACCTCTAGAAATGCCTTCAGCGTAATCGGGGCGACCTGGAAACCTGGATGTACTCTCGTCGTCGTTTACATTGTCTATACACCTGTAAATTGTTGCCTAACTACCTGTGCCTCCACTTGTAGGTATTTCTCGGGCTGGTGATACTCTGTTAAGCCTGAGGAGTCCGCCTGAATAGAATCCATCCCCTTATCTGTTTAACCCGCCAAATAGTAATAATAATGTCTCTATGTTTTGTGATGTGAAATAAGTAGATATTATGTATTTATAGTATTGTATTTTAGTGATATAGGTTTGTTTGTATTAATGAAATATGCCACAGTAATGTTCTGTAGAACAGACTTACCACCTATCCCAGAGTATATTCTGTTTCTAGGTGTCTAAGGTGGCCTGGAAGAAATCGCTTGAAGCGATAAGGCCGCCGGTTGCTTTTCTTTTTTCCTCTTATTCTGTTTTATTGTATGTATAAGCAATAAATAATTTTTTATTCATTCATTCATTCATAATAATAAAATTGATAAAGAATTTTAATTGCTGTTACGGGTCTGGGTGTTCTATGTATAATAAGTATATATTTAAAAAAGTATATAAGTAGTTTATCAGTTATCTAGCACCCATAACACAAGCTTTGCTTACTTTGGGGCTATGAGGCGCTGTGTGAATTTGTCCACGATTATTTAGTATTTATTATTATTAATAATTATAATTATTAGTAGCCGTCATTTTCCCACTGTAGGACAAATGCCTACCGTAGCCAGCATAATTACAAGTAGGTACCTCTACAACATTCATCTTATGTCTTCACAGTAGCAAAACATCAGCAGTTCGCCATTTTTGTTACTTGAAAACTGAGTGCAGAAACCGTACATTTTATGGGATAGTCTTTTCTTCAGACGGGCTGTCTGCTAGTTTGTAACTGAATATCTAAAAAATCTACACGGTTTTGTACTTTCCTAATAGAACAAGTAGATGAAACTCTCGTGACATTCGATTAAACTGTAGGTACCTGTAAGTAACAGGTACCTACAGTTTAATCGAATGTACCGGACGTGTGTTCCGGGACGTAAATATACCCACTCTATGAAAACTGGAGGAATAGAAGCTGTGAGACGTTCTTTTCGGAATCGGTTCAGTACTTTCAGATATTACTTACTGCTGTCAAACAGACCCGATGGGACATTATGTACGCTGCATTTTACATTAGGGTAGTTAATTATTTACATTTTTTTTATTAGAAGAAATGATTTGTATGTTGGTAATGAATATACTCAAAAACTGCTGGAGAGATTTTAAAATCATTTCACTAATGTAAATGCTACGTTAACACTGAGTAACATAGGATACTTTTTATCCTTGGAAAATAATAGGTTCCCGCGGGAAAGTTTATAGAGGTCAGACCAGATGCCCCGTGTTTGAACCGCTCGCCTCAAGTTGAACGGTTATTAATTTTCATTTTCGGCATAAAAAATTCTGTATTTTAAAACAGGACGCTGATTTTTTCTATTTATGAAACATTAGTTTTTGGTGTTGCCAAAAATCAAAATTGAAAACCATTCGAATCGAGGCGAGCTGTTTAAAAATAGAGCTCTTGTGTGCGTGTGAAAGCCGAGAGAGAACGGCAAGTCAAATACATAGGTAGATAGTAATTTAATTTAAACAAAGAATCGTAACTTCCTACCTTCTTACTTGAAACACCATAATTCCACTAACGGTATTGGTTTCGTTACCCCGGCCTTTCTTTTCGTAGAAAAACTTAAGGGTAAGTAATAAATGTTTCACCTGCAGTCGGAAGATTGATAGATGGCGCGTACGTTTTCTTATTACGACGCGAGGTTTTACAACATTTTTTTAGCGAAAGTATTTTTGGGGCGAAGGAATGTCTGATCGGTTGAGCGCCTTGTTACAAATAAATCGGAAAATACGTTCGAAATGTTTGGTGAATTTACCTACTTATACTTAGTTACGTAAACCTACATTACCTATATTTTGGACCTGGTAAAGATCACAGGTACCAGCTGGATGCGGTAGGCACAGGACCGGCCTTTGTGGAGATCTCGGGGAAGGCCGATGCCCAGCAGTGTACTTCTTTCGGCTAATATGATGATGATGTTTTTAGAATGATAGTCTGTCTGTACGTTTTCAGATATACTTTGTTCCATAGTTAGCAACGATTTCTTCGCAAATTGGGTCCGATGTCCTCTTTAATTTAGGAACATTCTTATTGAATGATGTTCACCGACATCACGGGCATGCAAAGGCTAACGATGATGATGTACGGTTGGCTGCAAAGAGAATTTACCCCCCTACACACAAAATGTATTATAGCGGGGTCCATGCACTCTGCAGCTGACTGTACCATAGTCCTCGAACTTGACTCTAGCATCTCTTCTCTCTCTGCAGGGAGGCGCGTGGCGGCGCGAATGGTGCGCCGAAATGGGTGGGCCGCGGCGCATGTCCAGTGCGCTGCTGCTGCCCTTTGCGCTTCTCTCGCTGCCGGCGACAGATGCCGCCAATGCTACCACCTACAGGGTAAGTACCTCCTTATTAATCAGGTGGTAGGAGTTCGTCATGCCTGAGGAGTCCGCCTGGGTGAGTACCACAGCTATACCATATCGTTGTGTGCCGGTTTGATGAATAAGGTAGTCTGCGCAATTAATTTCGTGAGGCATTTGATCTTAGTCCTTGCAGTGACAGCGCCCCTTCGTTCGGCATTTTTGTTGCCTGCAACCTAAATGCTTGAATCTTAGATGTGAAGGTCGTCAGTTACAGCTTACCATCAGGTGGGATGTCTACTCGTTTGTCGATGTGTAGCATAAAAAACCGTTCACCAAGAGTCACAAACAGTCTACTGTTACTACCTACTACAGTGCCACCAACGCCATTAACAAGTATAACTGTCGATCGACTAGTGGAGCCTGGGAGTGGATCCTAGTGCATTAAGTAATACAGAACTAGCCACAGGGAATCGTTACAGCTTGGACCACTCTACTGATGGTCTAAGTTATGGACTACTTATTTTAAGTTTCATTATACGATTTGATTCTAAATTGGCATCGCTAGCCCCCTTTCGACGACGAATGACGATTCTTGAAACGACTAAAATATGCAACTCTGTAATTGACACAGTACGATGTAAGGTTAGAGACTCTACCTTAACTACTATAAGGACCATAAAAGGCATAACTCTGCCCCCGGAATTTTCATCCACCTCTCAAACCGGAACGTAACAATGTCAGCTATGCGGGTGGCAGAGCGTTTCTCTTCGACATCAATGCACTCGTTGGAAAAGTGAGCACTATCATTCATTTATGTCCAGCGTATCCACTTGAAAGCAGCTGGGCAATGTTGGTCTGTATGGTCATTTTGTCAAGTATTATTTTTACATTTTGAAACTCGTCCTTCCAGACTCATAACAGCTGACAGCTTGTACCCGGAGTGGTGCATTCACTTTTTTATACACACGTAGGAAACTAATCAGGCAGTTGACTATTTTTCAGGATCTAATACGACTCGTCCAACTCTAAAACGATTTCTTTACTGAAACCTTCCCTTACACATTCTGTCGTTTGCTGATTTCAGCACTTGGGTATTTTGATAACTTGACGTTTTAGAACCGATATTTTTCAATTCTCAGATAAATTTTATCTGTCCGATAAAGTAATATACAGCCAAATTTAAAACAAACTATGATCCTTCAATTATATATAAAGTAATTATACAATTTTATTTTAGTCGTACAATAACTTATCAGACTTATATGTTTTATCTTTATTTTTATCTTTATGAAAAATCGGCCCTTAGACGAGAATAAGTCGTTTTGACTGATTGACATTTTTTTAATTGAGTGTTTTTTTAAACAGAGAATACTATCGTATGTTAGTCCAAAACTTACAAAGTCGAATGGGAGAAAATGGGACAATACCTTAGTTACTATCATGTTGTAGTTTCTGTGAGACTGACAGATTATTTTTTTTTACCACTACGGTGGTAAACAAGCTAACGACCTGCCTGATAGCAAGCTATGGGCGTTTACAATACCAGGGTTACCACTGCCGTCTTGCCATCCCTGTAAAAAATACGGCGGACAAGATCTAAGGTATAATAGTGTAAACATTTTCCGAGGAAAATAACTCTTGACCGAGTTAGAAGCGTAATCTACTTTGTTGAAACTCGGAGTCTCAGGGTATTGAAAGCCGCTTTTAAATCGCTCGCAAACTCTTAAGCCGGTTAGTTTTTCATTTAGCTGTAAACAGGGCGCTCTATAAAGTTTTACGAGATATAAATGCAGGTCCAAGGTTCACTGTGCTCATTGCCTTCATTTTGCGTTGAGCTACAGTTGGGATAAACATTTACGAGTGCACTTCGTATAACGTGGAATTAAGTGCAAATTCTCCGTATAAATTGATATTGAATCATCATCTCTTCTTATTTATCTATCATCATCAACACACGAAAGACGTGAAGTGCCACAAATTAACGAATTTGATTGCTACGCTGAATGGCGACCATTTAGAAGGATAGAAATTCGATAGCAGTATCTAGGCCCTCAGACGTCCAGCCAATTATGTTGCTTAGGTACATAAAGGTGTCCAGTACTACAAAATAATAAATAAATATACATAGACAAATTCACATAGTGCCATCTAGCCCCAAAGTAAGCAAAGCTCGTGTTATGGGTGTTAGATAACTGATAGACTACTTAAATACTTTTAAATACATAATTATTATACATAGAACACCCAGACCCGTAACAGAAAATAAAATTCACCATTTCTATTTCTGCCCGGCCGGGAATCGAACCCGGGACCTTTTGCGTGGCAGACCGGTATGTTGACCATTGAATTTGTCGAATCTGAGTGATGCCGCTAGGTTATTGAATAAGGATCTCCACACAATCAAGAGCTGGGCTAGGGCCTTTGGTCTAAGAGTGAATGCCTCTAAGTCACAGGCTATCGTAATTGGTAGCCAGCATTTCATAAATAAATTGAAGAACGTTGATCTACCTGAATAGTCATTTGATGGCACGGTCATTAAGTTCAGCGAGACTCTTAAGAACCTAGGCGTCATATTCGATCAAACGCTGTCTTGGTCGGCCCATATTAGCGAGGTCAGCCGTAAGGTCTTCGCTTCGTTCCATTCGCTGAAAAGACTACAAAATTTCTTACCTTTTGAAACCAAATTATTGCTGGTTACGTGTCTCATTCTCCCGCTCTTGGACTATGGTGATGTAGCTTTCTTACATCCCACTGAAGAACTTTTGTCTATATTGGAGAGCTTTGGGTTGCGGAAATTCGACCACGTATCAGAATTAACAAGCAAATTGAATTGGCTTCCGATACGTCACCGCCGAGATAGTCATACTCTGGCGGTACTTTATCAGGTACTTAATAACTCTAATGCGCCCGAGTACTTGCGCGAATGATTCAGCTTCCGCCCGTCCGCCGACCCTCGACTGCGCCCCCGCCGAGAGCTTCAGCTAGATATTCCGTCGTATAATTCGGCTAGTTACGGGAGATCGTTCAAGGTTTATGCGGCTCGCTTGGAGAACGCACTACCTGAAGATGTTCAACTCGCTCGCACACCTGGCTCCTTCAAGGATATTGTGAAGAATTTTTTTTAAATATTGATGAATGAGCTTTATTTATTTATATATCTGCTGTCATATTATATGTGTTTATTTATTATATTATGAATTTTTATGTAATTATTTTTATTTATTATATTATGAGTTATTAGTAATTGTTAATTGATGTATTGATATTAGTATTTGATTAGTCTACCTTTTTTATGTCATACTGTAGGCAAACAGGCAAGCGGGCCACCTGCTGGAAAGTGGTCACCACTGCCTATATACATTAGCAACACCAAGAGTATCGCCAATGCGTTGCCCACCTCTATAACCTATACCTATTTACATCCTCATATGTATATATGGGGTAATATTCTTAGTATAGTTAATTGTTTATACTTCAATTTCCTTCACCGCTCATCAAAGGTCTTCTCGGCTTATCAAAGGTTAGCTGGAAGAAATCCCGTTGTGGGATGAGCTCGCCTTTGCATTATAAACTGTATTTTTATTTCCTGTAATGTTATAAATTGATGCAATAAAGAGATTACATACATATATACATAAATACTTATCAGACTGATATGTTTTATCTAAGGATTGAAAAATCGGCCCTTAGACGAATAAGTCGTTTTGACAGTTTGTAATTTTTTTATTGAGTGTTTTTTTAGACAGAGAATACTATCGCTGTCTACGTTTGATATCTTGACGATTTGACAATTTCTCTATGTTAGTCCAAAAGTTACAATGTCGAATGGGAGAAAATAGGACAATACCATAGTTACTATCATATTGTAGTTTCTGTGAAACTGACAGATTAATTTTTTTTACCACTACGGTGGTAAACAAGCTAACGACCTGCCTGATAGCAAGCTATGGGCGTTTACAATACCAGGGTTACCACTGCCGTCTTGCCATCCCTGTAAAAAATACGGCGGACAAGATCTAACCTATAATAGTGTAAACATTTTCCGAGGAAAATAACTCTTGACCGAGTTAGAAGCGTAATCTACTTTGTTGAAACTCGGAGTCTCAGGATATTGAAAGCCGCTTTTAAATCGCTCGCAAACTCTTAAGCCGGTTAGTTTTTCATTTAGCTGTAAACAGGGCGCTCTATAAAGTTTTACGAGATATAAATGCAGGTCCAAGGTTCACTGTGCTCATTGCCTTCATTTTGCGTTGAGCTACAGTTGAGATAAACATTTACGAGTGCACCTTGTATAACGTGGAATTAAACTTATTTATTATACACATAAAATATTTACAATTACAATGCAAATATATCTATATACATATATTTACTACATATACCTATTCGCTAATACATATAAAATATATACTAAAAATTAAAAAAGTCGTCCACACCGCTGCCCCCCGGAATGGTGCCCAGAAAGCTGGCTGCGTTGCCTCGTTGAATAGCGATGCTAATCCGTTGCCCGCCGAGGAACGAGCCAGCTCTCTGGTCACCAGTGGTGTCATTTAATTTTTTTGAAAGTTCTATATAGAACTTTCTCGCACCAGGGCCCCACGGTCCCAACGTTTCCACACCAAACGGCTGAAATACGAAGTCTTGCGCTAGACTTTCGTATTACCTCCGCTTGAGGTCTTCCGCAGCTGAGGCCGCAGCCCCAGCGCAGCTGGCAGTGGAGGCCACATGCGAAGGCGCCAGAGTGTCAACATAGGTAGCGTCCCACACCAGCGCCTTCCCACGCTGCCACCCAATGAGCGTCATGCCGTCGGGCCTCTTGCTATCGTCACGTACGGTACCTTTCGGCTCTAATACGGCCGGTACGTTGACGGTGACAAGTGCCCTACGAATGACGTGATTGATTGCCGCGTGCCTGGAGATTCGGTCTGCGCTGCGGGTACATGAAAGACCACAGAACACGATAGAAGTGGCATCTTCGCCATTAGTACCGATACCGATGCCGCCGTTCCCGACCCCACTATTTTTACCACTACTCATGCAACTTAATATCGCACGCACACGCAAAGTCAAACGGAGCGCCGTGATTAGTCAATCGGGCACTACCACATACACACATTGCGTTGTGTGTGTGCTGTAAATCCTCTCTGAATTTACATTTACGCTAGGGATTGACAAAATCGAATTCTTGTCGATATTAATATTTCGATAAAATTCTAAATATTATTATGGTATTTATTATTTAATAATAATGAATTGAAAATGTTATTATATTGAGCGGGGTGAGGCGGGGTTCAAGGACGCGTAGAGAGGAGATAGAGAGAGTAGGGGTACGGTAGATTTACCGTAGGGGTATGGCAGGAATATGTCAGGAGTACGATAGTGTGTGACGTCCTCAGTAGTTCAGTGGTTAACATGCTAGTTTGCCATACAAGAGGTTGCGGGTTCGTTTCCCGGCCGGGCAGAAATTTAAATGATGAATTTTAATTTCTGTAACGGGTCTGGGTGTTCTATGTTTAATTAGTATGTATTTTAAAAAAAGGGTATAAGTACTATATCAATTATCTAGCACCCATAATACAAGCTTTGCTCAGTTTAGGGCTAGATGGCGCTGTGTGAATTTGTCTACAATTAGGTATTTATTTTATGTCAGTGTTAAGGTAACTGCATCATACCTCTATCCCACCTGTACCAGACCCGTGCCCCTGCTGTGCCCCCACTAAAAACTAATATCAAAATCGGTCCGCAATTGACGAACATTTCAAGGAACACTATAAAAGAACATTCAATCAAAATAAGAATCTTCTCCTTTTTTGATATCAATTCTACTATACTACAAATATATTATATCGATAAACAAAATAATTTATCGATAAGGTCGGTTCATGTGCACAGCACTAGATTGGGCGCAAGGTGTCCTTGAGCGCGGGTATTTTTCGTAAAATATTGATAAATACAAGGTTTTTAGACTTAACGATGAAATGAAATCACTCCTTTTGTTTTAGAAGACTGTTAGCTTCTTGCTCGCAATTAACTATTGCGCAAGATGGCATATTTTTAACATTTTAGGCACAACTTTTTTTGATGCGCACTCCGTTGAATTCCGCAAGAGACTGACGGCGCGTTCGCGCCTTTTGAAGGAAATTAGCCCATTTGCGCATAGTTGTGGCGCGACTGTACCGCCTACTTAGCTTTTCTAACTACTTATTTTTCTATGTGAAAGACCGTGGTGCCCTAGTGGATCTACAGATGCACCACAAGGACAGTAGTGTGGATGAACCAGATTGACCCCCAATCTTAAACCCAAACATATGGACAACGACAAGTTGTCCAGGACGGTGCGGATATTCGAGGAGGGGACTGCTTGCAGCCAGAACCCTGACTCTCGCTCTGTCACGGCTAGGAGACAGAGCCCGTTCCGAAATATTGGCCAAAGAAACTAATAAATCTTTTAAGATTTTTTTGCATAAAGGCTCGTCCCATAGCCGTTGATGCATCGGAGACTCTGGGGGAGACTCATTCGGACATATACTCATCCAGGCTTTTTCAGCATCAGTGCAGCAAGGACTGTCAATAAAACTTGTGTGTGGTCCTAGGATTTTGCTGACTAAAGTTTCGGTGCTATAGACAGATGATAAAAAAGCCGAAAGAGAAATACTTGAAATTTTGCGCACTCCTATTCCGCCTAAACGAACTGGTAGCGAAGCTTGGGACCATGCTCGTGAATTAAGATCTAAATTTAGAATTTTGGAGATAATTGTTCGAATGTCATTGTCTAAAGGTATTACTAAATTGTCAAACTGCCAAATAGGACTGCATCGTAAAAAGTATGTAAATTGCGGAACGAAAATGCAGAAACGGAGTAAAAATAGGGCCATGTGTGATTTAATTTTAAGTAGTTCTTCACAATAAATTTGGAATTTTGATTGTTTTTCAAGTAAAAATGGCGGAACAGACTTGTCACTTAAAATTTTGATTCCTGGGGCTTTTGAGTCAAAATTTGTTATAATTTCAAGTTTGTAAATCAAATTTGGGTCTAAATAAAGCTCGGATTTTGAAAAAATTAAGGATTATTTATATTTAAGGAATTAAGTGCAAATTCTCCGTGTAAATTTATATTGAATCATCTACTCTTCTTTTTTATCTTTCATCATCACGAAAGACGTGAAGTGCCACGAATTAACGAATTTGATTGCTATACTGAATGGCGACCATTTAGAAGGATAGAAATTCGATAGCAGTACCTAGGCCCTCAGACGTCCAGCCAATTATGTTACTTAGGTACATAAAGGTGTCCAGTACTACAAAATAATAAATAAATATACTTAGACAAATTCACATAGTGCCATCTAGCCCCAAAGTAAGCAAAGCTCGTGTTATGGGTGTTAGATAACTGATAAACTACTTATATCCTTTTTTAAATACATACAAACTACACCCAGACCCATAACAGAAATTAAAATTCATCATTTTAATTTCTGCTCGGCCGGGAATCGAACCCGGGACATCTGCGTGGCGACTGGCATGTTAATCAACTGAACCACTCAGGTCGTCACCACTCATACTATAAATCCTCCTTCCTGTCCAGCCTCCCCCAATTGAAACACCTACATTCATCATCGATCGACTTTATACTGCCCATATCAAATGGCTTCCCGCGACCCTCACCAGATTCGCCGATGGCCGGCTACGTCTTCCAACAGATCTTTACAGAATATTTTTCGGTCCTTATCGCTATTATGGCCATTCTTAAGATACCTACTCCAAGGTATAGGTACTCCAACAGTGAGCGATCTAGATTAGGTATTGAGCAAAGTTTCGGGTGTAGGATTTATGTATTTTAAGGGCTAGGGATCAGGATCTGTCCTCGGAAACCAACAAAGAAAACAATTAATCTTTGACAAAGCGGACCAGTCTTTAATGTATACTTCCAGTTTCAAATATGCGGGCGTTGTCGGAGGCCTCCTAAAACTTACAGAGTCAGCTTTAGTTAATGAGTTGGCGTATTCAAGTAAATTTAGGGGAGGTGGAGGCGGAGTTTTGCTTGTTACCGTTTACATTGTATTCGAGGAACATTTCTATTGACCTACCTAAACATATTCTACTAAAAATTCGAGAAAGAAATCGCTGGCGTAAAACGTAAGTTATTATTCATAGGAAGCTGGAGGAGCTACTCACAAGTAGATAACTACTATTACTAACACTCATTTTATAAAGAACAAAATGTAGGTACTAGATGAAAGAATTAAACACTTTTTTACACAAGTACGTAAGTTACTTAGGTAAGTAAGTAAGTCGCTATTTAAAAGACTTAAACTTACTTATTTAGTTACTTGTTCAGGGATCTCTTTACTTATCTTCTTTCCGATTTATTTATTACCTAAGTGTTTTCTGGATAGCTACAGGTAGCAAGTAAGGCTAGGTAGAAAGAATCTCCATATCATTACCATATCTTGTGACAAAAGCACAAAAAGTCCTCCACTAAAGTAGGGCTCGAAATACACTTAACCCTAGTGTATCTCATTACCCGGGACCTCTCGCATCCACGTAGACTTATTACCGGTCCGTATTCCTTATTCACTTAGGAGAAAATGAGGATTATATCCGCGGGAACCGTGAAAAGTCAAGTGTACCCGAGAACCCGCAAACCCGGACAGCGTACCTCCCAATTCAAAAAAAAAAAACGCACCACTCACTCGGGGAATCTGTAAAAAATTACACCTATTTTTGGAACCCAGCTAGTCATCGGGATTAGCCAGGGAGAATCGAATGTTGCCAGGGAAAGGATAATCTGGGGATTTGCCCGGATAATATTGTGATTGCTTTTCACAGAATTGACCCGTGGGATGGCGTCCTTGAATTAACGCTTTTATTATCGGTTATGAATAATAGCATTACAAAGGGTCTATTTGGTCCTTTGTGTATCGAACCTATTATAATGTAATAACATATTGAGAGTAGACTATTAATTACAAGCAGGGATACGCCAATCAATTTCCTTATTAATTTCCATCCACCCTATACCTCAGACTACGTGTACGTGTCTGCCTTAGATGACTACCTACGTCTACCTACTTCAAACATTGTTGAAATTGGTTTACAAAGTGAGTAACATAACACTTATTCTAGGAGGCAACTGTAAGGCGCGGATTATATCAAGCGTCGGCGACGCACGTTGCGTCGGCGACGCAACTTGCGTTATGCTGTCAATTCAAAATTGTATGAACTTCTAATGCGCGCGCCGACGCAACCTGCGTTTTACCTGCGTCGCCGACGCAACCTGCGTTATCGACGCTTGATATAATCCGGGCCTTATAGGAAGTTAATTTATATGTTATGTTATAATAATGAATCATCCGAATTCTCGGAAATGACGTCGCGGCGGACCCAAAAAAGGTGGACAGGTGGGCCGTTGAAAGTGACTGGCAGACAATGGCACTTGAACGCGAAGAGTGGAAGAATCGGGGGGAGGTCTTAGCCTAGCAGTGGGATAATTTAGGCTTATATAATACTAGTGGACCCGGCGCGACTTCGTACGCGTACACCTATTTTACCCTTACCTACCCTTTTTTTCTTACTTAAAAACCTTCCTCTTGAATCACTCTATCTATTAAAAAAAACCGCATCAAAATCCGTTGCGTAGTTTCAAAGATTTAAGCATACAAAGGGACATAGGGACAGAGAAAGCGACTTTGTTTTATACTATGTAGTGATAGTGATAATAATCATCCGATAACCCACCGTCCTGGCCAGCTTGGACTTGACTTGTAGAGTCTCATGTTCGAATCCTAGCCAAATACAACTTCATACAATAAAAGAATAGGTTCTGATTCTTTAATGGATCTGGATTTTTAGACACTAAGTTGTCTTTGTTTATATCCATAAGACTTACGACTGAGAATCCTTTTATACTAGTGTTTAGTTCACTCTCAGTTTTCAGTCCATAATCACTACTGGACTTGACCCTCCATTAATATTGGTAAGTACATACTTGTTTTCTTTATATTCTATTTTGATTTTAGACTTTGCCTCAGCTCGGATCTAATAACTTTAGTAATTATTAAGCTCATGAAATACTACATACCTAACCACCCACCCCACGCGTCCTAGATAGGTAAGCTAGATATTTTTTATTCTACTCAGTAGATATACGTAGAAAGTAAATGTAACATCTACGTAATTTCAGCATCCATTTAACCTAGCCTTCATATTATAGTTTGAGTGCATCATCGACCTCCCTCCGAATAGCCTAGCCTTCAGTAGATGAAGATTCCAGTAAGCGCCTACGCTGAAATGTAGAGCTCGAGTGACGTTGAGTACTCATACAGTAAGGACGTGTGTAGATAGACCGCTAGTTAATCATCCCGACAGCTGTCGGAAAACCTCCGACTAATACTCAAAATATATTTTCTAAACTACGGATTTGATTTCGTTGAAACAAATTGAGAACCACCTCGACTCGACTAGTTTTCGCATGCTGTCCACTTAAAGTTTTGAGGTACTTATAGTTTGAGAAGTAGGAAATATTTCCATTGGAAGTATTTATTCGTAAGAAGTCGTTGTCGATCTGCAAAATCTCAAGATTTTATTTAAGTCGAGAAGTAAGAAAATAAAATCTCACAAAAGAAAAAAGGCTTTTATGGTCTTCATACAAAAACATTCTAACCCTTTCCACCAACTTTCCATACCTTACGATTCGCAAATTGCAACCTATATTTTCGGTATAAAATAAATCCCTCGCCCAGCAAAGAACAAAAGATTATTGAGCTTGCAGTTAACGTCAATCAAGCGCTTTTGCGGGCACTGCGCGATCGTGATAAGGGCCGCCGCTTCGACTTCGGAAAAATAACGGGATCCCGTTTTTTGCACTATCGTTTTCCCTATAGTGACTAATGACTACTATTTATCCAGTAGGTGGCATTAGTCACAGGTTTTAATAGTTATTTTAGTGGTCAATTTTCCTTAAATAGCTCAAGTTTATTACACAAACAATACAAAAACAATGGTAACTAAGTAAAACTACGGTTAAGAAAAATAGAAAGGTAGTTTGTTATCTCTAGAAGTTGGTCTACAGATGATAAAAAAGTTACCTTGCAATTTATTTGCCAAAATTAAAAATCTAATCTAAAAATTTATATGTTACAAAATGTCACCCAGATCGCACCCATTAGGACTGGTGCCCATAAGGCTGGCTCTACGTTCCCCGTTGGATGGCTATTCCTATGCGTTGGCCGAGGAATGAGCCAATGCACGTGGTCCATTGGTACTAAGGGCTTTCACAGTACCTAAGGCACAAGAGACATGCCTCTTACCTTAGTTTCGAGCCAGCCCGAGAGCTCAAGAGTAGATGCACAGGTAGAGGGCAGAGTCTCAATTTAGTTTACCTAAAAATTGTGACAATATAATTACACAATCTCTGCGCGGCCATCTTCGCGACCAGAGATAGCGAGCGGTCTGGCTGATCACGCCAGGATTGTCCATATGTTCTTCTTTCTCGACCTGACCTTTAGCCGTTTATCCTCGTCTGCCGAGGAAAGTCTTCCCTCAAATGAGAATGTCAGGGAAAAATAGCTTAAAGCTCGTCGAAAATATACCGCTTCGTTTTCATAAGTGAAGTCGAGGAAATTTTTAGCAAGTTGAAATTGGCCGTGTTACCATTTTACGACATGAGATTTTCATTAAAGTCTATGACATGGAATCGTTCAAGAGGTATATTAGAGGTTTCTTCAGAGACGGGAAACGCATTAGTAACTTCCCTAGTGTTGCTGATATCGATAGGCGACGGTGACCACTTTCCATTAGGTGGCTCGCTTGCCTGTTTGTCTGCCGCATAACATAAAAAAAAATTCATTAACGAACAAATTATGAAGACATATAGATTGTTCAAGAGGTATATTAGAGGTCTCTTTAAACACGGGCAACGCATTAATAGCGCAGCTGGTATTGCTGTTGTCCATAGGCGGCGGTGACCACTTTCCATCAGGTGGTCTGCTTGCCTGTGTGTCTGACGTATTTAACATAAAAATGTCATCAACGAACAAATTAAGAAGACACATAAAACTGCTAAACGTTGCTCCTCGACTGTACCTAAAGCTATTATAAAATAGTTATTGTAAAAATTGGCAACAGAAATATCCAACACAGACAGGAAACCGTAAATAATTTATAGTGTAGTTAGTATTTAACGAGCAAATATCATGCGTTTAATTCGCGTACATTTGAATCCAAATTAATGGCGACTGTTAACTCGCGGAGTTGAACAAACATTTTGGGCTAAAATTTAATTCGGCCGATTTCATTACTAACATGGCATGGCATCATGCCATCTAATGGCAGATTGCATTACTTGTTACCGATGTGGGTACATTGGATGTTAATTATAATTTTTGTAATTAAGTAAGACGTCAGGTGGGTAATACTTATGACAGTTTGTAGTAACTCACCGAGTAAAGTAGAGAGGAAGAGAAGGCGGGATATATCTCTAGGATTATGATGAGTTGATACTAAACGCACTGATGGTTCTAAATTTTTCTTGTCTTACATAAAACCGATATAACTAAGTAAACACTCTTTATTGCACACATACATATTACAATATACAAGAATCAGCATAATATACATGTGCGCAAAGGCAGTCTTAGCGCTGTAAGCGATCTCTTCCAGACAACCTTTGGGATGAGGTAATGTTTCATGTGAGCTAGAAGTAGTGCAAGAGCAAATATAGGAGAGATAGACATAGACATAGACATTGATTTATTGATAAAATAATTTACAGGTCATTTAAATGAATTGCTTCAAAATAACAATCGTGATAGTATCTAATCCAATATTAACAAATGTCATAAAAATAATTATAGCAATCCATCAATAATTAAATATAAATAATAATAATTCCTCAAGAAGTGATTAGTCATTAATTAAATAAATAATGATATTCATAATGTCAATAATAATATAGCTAACGTTTGTCAATAATAAATTCATAGAAAAAATAATAGTACAAAAAAAAATAACATTTAATTACTGATGTACAGCTATGTCACAAGTCTATTTAAACACAGTCAATTTAAGGTCCAAAAATTCAGCAAGTGAGTAGAACGCCTGCGTAATGAGCCACTGGTGAAGCTTCTGCCTAAATGTTCCAGAACTCGGAGCTTCTACGACCGATTGTGGGAGCCTGTTATACACAGGCGGTCCCATAATACGAATAGTCTTTGATGATTTTGCCAAAGAGTGCGGTACAGGTAACAGCCGATTTGTATGCCTAATACTATACGAATGACATCCACCCATACACGGATAATGATTTAGGATTTCCCTTACGATAAATAAGATATATAACGATATACTTATATGAATCGTCGGTAGTTTGCGGTTTTACCAGGAGTAACTAAGTAACCTAATTGATGTAGGTAATATCTCTAGCTTTGAATTATTCTAAAACTTTCAGTAGGCAATCCTTCACACTGAAACAAAATTACTCAGGTCATGAAGGCACTCATTCTGGCTCGAATGAGTCGCACCAACTTCAAAAACGCTTGTAGGAAACTTGCTATAGTCTCCGGTTAGGTTCACACATCCTGACGGATACGTCCTAGCTCGACCGAGTTCTACCACTTGCACAAACTCATTTAACAAAGTTGCTATAGGCAGTCGCTGCTCACTTAAAACCGTCACGAGCATATACCGTAATTGTGGCGGCATTTCACATGTGACCGAGCCACTGCTATTACAGCGCTTATAAATTTCCGTCCAGCCACACTGCCTTAATTGGGGTTGCCAGCACCCGCTGCTCCAAATGGAGCCCTGCCGGTGACGGCCTTGATGTGACGTCACGTGACGTAACTCGGTTCATTTGTTACCAGTTACCCAAAGTTTGGGGAGAAAAAAACAATTTCACTCGAAACACAAATTTCGTTTTATTTTTGTAACACAAAAACATGGAGATGTTTAGGAAGTAGCTATGTAGGTACCTGATTAAGTTACGTAAACACCCACCTACATTTTTCCTTTCTTGAAAATGCTGAAGTTTCAAAGTTTTATTTCTGGTGTTTTGTAAGGTTAATTATCAAATCTTCCTGTACTCGACTCTCACAAGGACGATTATGAACGCTCTCATTACCGTAATACATGTTATTCTCGCCTGAGAAATCTTCCGTCTGTCTATTTCCATCCATCACGGAGTCCCATTGTTCCACGTATAATCCTTATCGCATTAATCATGTTACATCGCCGCATCACATATCAAGATCTGCTGGGCGAACTATGAAGGGTAACATCGGGGAATACATTGCTACGTAATTTTGTTAACGAGTTCGAATATCTTATTGTTTAGAAACTAAGTGCTTTGATGCCGCACATATATTGTTTGAAGACCTAAGTGTTTGAGAAGTTCTATTTCAATTTGTCTTGTTGGTTTCAATTTGTTCATGGTCGTGCACCATGGTCGCACGACCGTTACCAATTAGAACAGCGCCTGAAGGTTACTGTTCTCATCAAGTTTATAAGCCAGGATTCTTACCCAGTTCTTTGTCCAAACACAGGAGGAGCTAGAATCTTCCTTGAGGCTGGTGCACGCGGTGGCACGCGGCGCGTCTGGCGCGCTTTGCGTGACGTACCGCTACGGGCGTGTGCGTGCTCCACTGCACGCTGCACGCTGGGACGCTGCACGTGCACGTGCCGATCTAGCCGCCAACCTGCTGCAGCAGATCGGGCTGGATGCCGCTGGTGAGCATAAGAACCCTTATAATGTACAGAAATGAAAATAAGACAAGTAAATAGAAGTCGCGTGAATTTGTCGCCATGCAGATGATTCGATAACCGTATTTTGTACATAGTATTTGAAACTAGTAACAGACGCTCCGATTTAGCTGGATCCAATTAACAGTCAGTTGCAGTCGATAATAATTCTTACGATTTACAAAATAAAGTCGCTTTTGGATTAATTGGCGAGCCGACCTTGGTCGGTCGTCCCCTACACCAAAAATCGACTTTATTTTATACTGGGTAAGGATTAGTATCAACTGCAACTGACGGTTGATCGGCTCCAGCCAAAACGGAATGTCCATTACTAGTTTAACACCTGACAGTTATTATGCAGTAGCAAAGTTATGTGCAGTAGTGGCCGAGGTGGCGATATGCGTCCTCGTTAGTTTGACGCCCGCCATGCTATTTCTGTATTTATATTATTTTGATTTCTGTATTGTAATACCTAGGTACAGCGTCTTTGCCGTACGAGCATTGTAAGGAGGGATATTATTTCATATTAAGTTTTATACATAATACGAGTAGAGGGGGAACCGAACGAGATTGGGATGAGATGCGTCACTTTTTTTCGTCCTATCCTTGGCGGGAGGCATGCTTCTCTTCGGGCGATCCGTCGAGTTGTGCTGAAGCCGTTATCGCGGTTATACGGCAGGGAATGGAATACTTCATTCCATATTCTGACGTAGCGATGAATGGCAAGTCTCGTCCATGGTTTAGTGCTGACAGCAGTCGCGCTGAAGCGCTGAAGCAAGCGGCATACTCTGCCTGGGCTGAGGCTCGAGCGCATATGTCTCCGGATACTCGCAAACTGAAGAAAGCCTTTAACCTCGCCGCCAACTCTTTTGCAAAAGGACGCTACGCAGGGCTCGTTTCGACCACATAGGTCGGATTGGCACCAAACTGGCCTCTTACCCTCCTGGGAGTAAGGCGTTTTGGTCTTTGGCAAAAGCGGTCGAATCCAACTTTAGTCAATCTTCGTTACCACCATTACTGAAACCGGATGGGACACTGGCGCATGCTGCGGAAGAGAAAGCAAATTTACTTGCTTCTCAATTCGCGGCGAATTCACGTTTGGATACTGCAGGTAAATCTCCACCTATCTCACCCCGCGCTGACTGCACTATGGCAGAGGTGCGTATACATCAGAAAGAGATTTTAAAAATCCTGCGGAGTCTAGACGTGAACAAAGCTAGTGGACCAGATGGTATACCAGCAATAGTCCTGCGTAGTTGTGCCCCCGAGTTGTCTCCTATTCTCACGCACCTGTATCGCCTCTCACTAGAGATTGGAATTGTACCGAAAACATGGAAGCTTGCCAATGTGCAGCCCGTGCCCAAGAAGGGCAGCCGCGCAAACCCTGCCAACTACCGCCTTATTTCGGTTACCTCCATACTCTGTAAGATAATGGAGCGTGTACTGAACAAGAAACTCCTCGTGCATCTTGAAGGTAACGATCTCCTCAGCGATCTCCAGTACGGATTCCGCTGTGGTCGGTCAACTGGGGACCTTCTGGTGTATGCTACTCATATGTGGAGTGAGGCCATTGAGAGGCATGGCGAGGCCCTTGCTGTGTCTCTCGATATCTCCAAGGCCTTTGACAGGGTTTGGCACGCAGCCCTTTTAAGCAAGCTTCCCTCATATGGTATTCCTGCTGGTTTTTGCACCTGGATATTGGATTTTCTGAGTGAACGATCAATCCGTGTAGTTCTAGACGGTTACACGTCTGAACTTAAGGCTATCGACGCGGGAGTTCCTCAGGGGTCGGTTCTGTCCGCGACTCTTTTCCTGCTGCATATCAATAATCTGCTTGGACCCAGTATCTTTGGGTACGCAGACGACAGCACAGTAACGAATAGATATCTGTCAGATGCTAAAGCTAGCAGGGGCGATATTCAGTCTTGTCGAGAGGTCATGGTTGGTCGCTTGGACGAGGCTCTCAAGGCAGTGTCCGATTGGGGCGAAGCCAATCTAGTGTCGTTCAACGCCACCAAAACACAGGCGTGTTTGTTTTCCGCTAAACGGAGTCCATTCCATCTAGCTCCGACTTTCCGGGGTGTGACTGTTGAAATTACCGACAACCTACAGCTCCTGGGTGTTGAGCTATCAACCAATCTCAACTTTGGACAGTACATCGAATCAAAAGCCAAGACTGATGCAAAAAAACTTGGAATCCTCTCGAAGGTCAAGCGGTACTTCACTTCAAGTCAGTTGCTTCAATTATATCAAGCACAAGTCCTATCTTGCATGGAGTACTGCTGCCACCTCTGGGATGGATCAGCCAAATACCAACTGGCTGCTTTGGATTCGGTGGAAAAACGGGCAAAGAGATTAATTTGTGGTCCGCAGTTAATTGAGGCTAAGCTGCAGAGCCTCGAGCATCGGCGTAGGGTTGCGCGTTTGTCGGTTTTCTACAGGTTGCACTTCGGAGAGTGTGCGAAGCAGTTGCACGACCTCATTCCGCCGGCCCCTTTCCGCCATCGGGAGACGCGATCCGGGCGAGCGCTTCATCCTTATGTCGTGGATCTTTCAACTATCCGCACGCCGGTGCCGCTTTGGCTCGACTTTTATAATGCGTACGGCTAAGGAGTGGAATGCGTTGCCTGCGAGTGTGTTCCCTGATCAATATAATCTGGATGCCTTCAAGGCTAGAGTGAAGAGGCTATTCTAAGACGGGCATGCTCCATCTTCGGCCGCATCGTCACTTACCACCAGGTGAGGTGGCGGTCAAATGCCTGGCTAGTAAAGTAATAAAAAAAAAAAGAGTAAGCAGGTCACCTGATGGTAAATGATCACCGCCATCCATGGACATCCACTACACCAGGAGGGTCGCGAATGCATGAGTACAACCTTTTGAAACATGTAATCTGTTTTCTTAAAGGCCCTAGCAATGTTTTACTGACTTGGGAATACGGCTGCAGGAATATCATTTCATAGAATGGTCGTACGCGGCAGGAAATTTATTGAAAAGCGTACGGTTTACCCACACTCATCAAGGTGGTACGGATGGAAGTTTACTCCAGGCAGCTAGGACTCTCTATGACTCCATACCAGAGGAGGTCGCCTGGATGGCGAACAATTACATCGATGAATAGTTTTTCGAGTTACTGTTCTGAGCTCAAGAGGTACCTAAAGGAGGCGATAGCCTTTGTCACGTAATAATGCTTGCTATGTTATTTCGGCTAGAAGGGTATGGTGGTATGTACAGTTGCCGCTTTCCATTAGGTAAGAAACTTGATAACTTACTGCAGCAGGTTGAACTTGACATACCTCTGGTAAGGGTCAGCGAGAGGATTTATAATAGGGGATTTTGCAATGGAGAGAGGTCTCTTGAGAGAGCTAGATAAGTGTCAAGCTGTTTTGCCAATCTTCTGAAAAGCTTATTAGATTTTTTCTTTACTTATTATTTACTCTGTACTCATCACTATATACTATAAAGCAAAGTCCCACGCTGCATCTGTCTGTCTGTCTGTCTGTTCGCGATAAACTCAAAAACTACGGATTTTCAGGTAGTCTTTACTATCATTTAGAGAATTACTTCTGGAAGGTTTATATGTAAGTATAAAACATGCACATTATAAAGTAAACCCGGGTAACCCCCGTTCTAATTGCGAAGCCAGGGACGGTGGCTAGTTTTCAATAAAGTTTCTCGTGGTAGTCGAAAATATTTGCTCTAAATAAGGTTAGATCCGATGTAAGTAGCAGACGCTTAAAATACCCTCATTACTCATTCATGCAGGATTAAGTTAGGGACGCCACTGATTCTTTTAGACAAAAGGGATTTCTTTTGTTTATTAACCTCCGGCGAAAAAATAGGGGTTTTATATATTTGATGTATCTGTGTATCTGACGCTTTGTGTATCTGTTTGTGGCATCATTGCTCCCGAACGGATGGACCGATTTGGATGCGGTTTCTCCTAATTGAAACACACTTTAAATGAGATGGTTGTAAGCTTCGTTTAGAGCCCCTGTTGTACTTTTGATGCCAAGATGACTAAAATGACCACTACAGGCTGTCACAAAAGTTTATTAAGTATATTGTTCTTGATATTTACTGAGGAAGGACTGAGATTTAATCATGACACAACATATTGGTTAAATAGCCACCGTTGCTTTTTTATCAGGGTGGTACTCTTTTGACAACATTTCAGAGTAAAATTCACAGTATAGCATATATATAAATGTTCTCAAATAAAACATAAAATTTACACTTACCTTTTAATTTTTAGGGTAAAAGTAAAATATATTTTTGAAATGATACCAAATTTGAGACACCCTACATTTACATAATATAAACTTACATAACGTCAAGCCTTTTCCCTATTTAGTCTATATTTCTTTCCTATTATTTTTATATATTATTTTTTGAGACACTCTCATCTTGATCATCTTGGCGTTAAAGTCCTGGAAGTGATCTGTGATCTGGCGCGCGAGGGCCCGGGGTCCCCCTTCACCATGATCCAGGATTTGGCAGATCAGGTAATTACAGTGGAGCGACTGCCATCTGACCTCTGTGATCCTGTTAACAGGGGAACCTGGCCAGATTGGATCATGGTTACACATGGTTACACGCACAGTTTTCTTAGCCTTTTTATCCAGTAATTCGTTATTCTGAGCGGCTTTTCAAAGCTAGACACATACAGTGTCTGAAAATCCTTCCAAGGTTTCAGCGACAACGTTATTCTCATTTCACTGAAGGGCCATCAGCGGAATTATGTCATTTTCCTAAACTCGTCCGTATAAACGGTCGAGATTACTCACATCGTGCGCATTTTCTCTCTAAATTGTTGAGATAATAAATATTAAGTATATACCTGGAGGTAGGAGATCAAACGCTGGGACCGGTTGCTGTAAAATGTTGAATTTAATTTGTATTAACTAACATAATAATATGCTACTTGCATCGATACCCTTGCGCCGTCCCATCTTCCAGTGACCGCGTGTCAGGCTGCGACGGGTGCTGCCGCAGCTGAACACGCCAAGCGGCGCAAATATGCTAGTCTCAGTGGCGATTACATATTTGCGCCATTTGGCGTTGAAACTCTTGGGCCGTGGGGACCAGGCGCACATTCCTTATTTCGGGAGTTATCTAAGCGCCTGGTCCAAATTACAAATCACCAGAAGGCTGGCCTCTTCTTGGGTCAGCGTTTAAGCCTCGCTATACAGCGGGGCAACGCGGCCAGCCTTCTGGGGACTTCTCCAAACTCGGGGGACCTGGGTCAAGTTTTTTAACTTTAGTTTAACTAAATTCTAACTAGAATAAAGTTTTTTTGTGTTAGAGCAAGACTTTTTTTTTAATGTTAATAATTGTGATTGAAAATGTAAATAAAGTGTCACTGATAAATAAATAAATATGTTTAAAAAAAAACAATAATTAATATGTACAATAAAAAGAAAAAGAAATTACCTAACTTAAAATATGTAAAAAATTTGTGCCGTGTGGAAGCGTACCCAAGATGGTGGCAGCATTACCTCTCTGAATAGCAATGCTTATACTTTGTGCGAGGTAGCTGCCAGTTCTTCGGTCACCTGTGGTGTCGACCAATTTCTTCGCAAGTTCTCTGTACAGTACAGTACAGTACAGTTTATCTACGGCCATAGGGCGGTCAGCGTGTCACTGTGTGTTTCCATCCTACTTTCCTACCCCCTCCTTTTTGACGATTGAAAGAGATATTTAATGTCCTAATCAATAAAGAAATTTTAATTTTGAATTTTGAATACATAGAGAGCGCTCCGGGGCCCCACGGACCCAAGGTCTCGACACCAAATGCAACAAAATTGTATTGGGTGCCGATAAACCGGTATTTTACAATTTTTTGCCATTCAGCTGTCTCAGCCGCAGCAGCAACCTTTTTAGAAGTAAATGGCAGATAGGAGGGTGCCAGTGTGTCGACACATGTTACATCCACACTAAGGCCGACCCATCTTCCAAGGGATGAGCGACATTCCGTCCGGTCTCTTACCATCGTCACGTGCGATACCGTTCGGCTCTAGAATAGCCGGCACGTTGACGGTAGCGAGAGAGCGGCGCAAAATGTCGTTCAAGGCTGCATGGCGTGAAAAGCGGCGCTTTTTTGGCAGAAAAGACCGTGGTGTCCCAGGTGGTCGACGTCCACTCCACACGGTCATTTATGTGGGGTGCAGACGTTATCATCGAGGCGGAGAGCCACAGCCAGACGAAAAGTGGAGTTATCCAAAAAAGTGCCGGTATTGGCCGATGGGTAGGCCTGAAGCCACTGGCCACACCCTGGACACAACTTCCAACCTGGCGCGGCTAGAGTCGGTGCAGTTACTAAACAGGGTCGAACGTATAAATTTGGATTGAATATCATCCCCGCTCTTTTGACTTTTAGGGCATAATGGTGAATTTGGACTCGGGACAGCCGTAATAAACGTTTGTAGCCTCGCCCAGATACGCCACTTCAAAGTTTGGGACGGAAGGATTTAGAATTTTTTCTATGATGTTGGACGTGCTGTGGATTGAAGATAAAAAAGCTGGTAAAGATACGTTTAAAATTTTGCGGATGCCCAAGCCCCCAAAACGGATAGGCAGAGAGGCTTGAGTCCAGGACTGCTCGGAAAGGTTGACATTTAAAATAGATTCAAATTGACTGTTTACAAGGTTGTTAAAAGAAACTGTTCAATATTTGAATTTCCAGTAAGGTCAACACCGTATAAGGTAAGTAAATTTGGGTAAGAAGAGGCAAAATTTCAAAATAAAAATAGCCGAATGTGTGTTGAATTTAATTGTGCGGTCCGAATATAAATTGAATTTAGAAATCGAATGCTGTACTAGGGATGTTATGGAGTCATCGAAGAGTGATTGTGGGTGGTTTAAGATCTCCATCGCTTACTTTAGTTTCCTCCTTTCGATAGATATTAAAGGAGTTTGGGTTATTACGGTTACTATTGCATGCAGAGGAATGATTTGAGTTAGTGAATGAGCAGATGTTTTTAATTTTTTGGGTGAGCGATGTTCCAGAATTGTCCGATTTTGCATGTAGGGTAACAAATGAAAATATAAGTAACTTTTTCCAGTCATCGAAGCTATTGCTGCTTATGCATATTGATATAATTTCGGAAAGGCTGTTCGCGACGGAGATCCTTGCACCTCTTGGGATTCTTTTGACGAAAGGCGTGGAGTTTATTTAATTGAATTAATTTGTACTGAGTATTCCTAAGCCGACCAAGTGCGAGTCAGGGTGTTATACAAGCTATTCTGTACAGTACAATTTAAGAACAATAAAACACATTTATCAAAAAATCTTGAGTCTGAACTCACCTGATGGAAAGCGATGATAATATCTTGAAGATGATGCTTGCATAGCAGATACCTATTCTTGAATTGAAGACCCCAAAATTATACTTATCGGGGAACAGGAACTCAGGCAGAGAGTTCCAGTTCTATGCCGCGCATAAGAAAATTGGATGCAAAACGCTGTGGATGTAAATATTTTTAGGCTGACGAACCTCTAAACTCAAATTCTAACTCAAACAAAAAATAAATTATTGAAATAGGATTTAATTAATCCGTCTCTTATTAAACATCAAAAAAGACAACGGAAAACAAAGGGATAATTTAACGAGCTCATCGAGGTAACGGAGGTAAAGGTAAAGGTAACGGAGCCCTTAGGTATAGGTAAGATCATTGTGTTATCTGTTTTCTTGTCTGTCTGTCTATCGTAGGTCTTTACTTAGGATGCGGCATTCAAGTTGCCTTTCCGTATTGAAATCATGTTGTATGAGTAGAAACTAGAAGTTATAGGTAGACGGGTATGTCTCTATCATAGAATAATATGGTTCACTTTTCATGTTTTCCACGTATAAAATCACAATTTTTATTGGTTTACTGTGTGTAGGCGAGTTAAGGTACACTTTGATCTCGAAATTTCCCACGGGAAGATTTTTAAATAGGTCAATGCGAATGATTTTCCACTTTACCAAGCGACAAGCGATTATTTTTATCTACAGGTACACGTGTCTGTTTCAGAAACAATGGCAGCCGTATCCCAGGGTCTGTTGATGGGGTCCAGTCCGTCGGAGCGAGCAGTTGGCGCCAGGGTGCTCTCCCTCAAGCCCAATGGTGACGTCAACATTGCAACCTCGTGGCAGCGATATGGAACAGCTGATCCGACCCCAGTCAAGTCACCTCAGTCTGGAAGGCCACCGGATACCGAGTATCCTTGGTAAAACAAAAATTTAAATATTTTTATATGTTTCAATAGATTCATATTGCAATAGCTATTCACAAATCTGTGGGTGTTCTTTTTTTTCTAGATAAATTTAAGATCACTGTTTGGCTAGGTTCTCGTCAAGCAATGTCATCTTGGCGTTAATGCCCCTTGGTTGTGTTCCCGCGCGATGGCACGGGGTCCGCCTTGACCATGATCCAGGACTTGACAGATCCGATTATTACGACTGCCATCTGACCTCCGTGACCCTGCTACCAGGGGAACCTGACCAGATTGTATCATAGTTACACATTCATTCGCCTGAGCAGGTTTCATCACGATGTTTTCCTTCACCGTAAGAGCATCGGTTAGTGTTCAACTAATGTGCATAATTCAGAAAAGAATCATTGGTACATGGTGTCAGTGGGATTCGAACCCGGTACCTCTCGCTTACAAGTCGGATACCTTTACCACTAGGCCACCAACGCTCTTACTCGTATTCCTACTTATTAAAATAAAATAAAAACTCGCGGCCATTGATTAAAGATTTCTTGTATTAAGCACTAACTCTGTTCATCTTTGAGGCAATTTTTCACATAAAAGATGATAAATGGTGCTCAACGAAGACGCCTGTAAAATTTTACGGCTCACTCTTACTTAAGCATAATAATCCTGCAAAAACCGAACAAGTGGGAGGGACGTCTTAAGGATTCCGTACAAAGTAAATAATACATTCTGAGAATGTTCATACTCCGATGTTGAATGGATGAATGAATTAGTTAATTAATGAATAACGCTTTATTGCACTTTCAAATTAATACAATGAGTTGTTGTTGTTATTATGTAGGTATTTTGTACTGGGTATTCTGTTTGAATTTGGAATTAAATACCCTGTAGCAGCTGCATTTAACCCTTAAAATAAGGCACCACTGATCTAAGTACAGGGTCGCAAAAGTGATCACACTACAATACTTACTTGTCATTCTGTTTTGACATTTGTGAAGTAGGTAAATAGATACAAAATATCTACACTGCAACAATCATATCTTGTTTACGGCTGTACTCAAGAACCCGCTACTGTTATGATATTTTGAAAGCTTCATTTTCGGGTCACCGAATCTTTCTTTCGAAGGCAAAAATCATACTTACATGATACAAAACCAGAACCATCCTCTGTCATTCATAAAACGAATTACAGCCAAAGAACATCGGGTAACAGCTTCTGTGTTACATTTGTACGTACTCGTACCTACTCGTTGGTTTCATAGTTTAAATTCATAGGTACTGATAGCCGATCCTCAGACAAAAGGTCTTGACAAACGTGACATTAAAATCCTGAAATTGTTCCATTTTCTTTTTAATGTAACGAAAACATAAAACGCGTTTTGTTGAAGGACCTACGACCGACCTACTACTAGGGAGCGTGGAAGAAAATGCTAATTAAGTTTATTCGAGGCGTCCATTTAGTGATTAATCGTTTTAGGTTCGTGTCTGCTCATGAGACTGAGTCTTTGCGGTCGCCGAAGTTCATGCCCGCACCTCCCGGAGCGGCCATGGAAGGCTGGTGGACTTATCCCTATTACAGTTGTGAAGCAAAACGGTGGCTTCTGTCCTATACGGTCCCCGTCGCCACTGTCCGAGGGTAAGTACCTACAATAAGGTTTTTAATCTCGCCATCATCGCCTGCTTACGAACGTTTTCCCTTGCTTTGATTTGCTTCTTTCCTCAAAATTTTCCGTTTATTTTAATATTTGTTTTGTTTCCTTTCTCTATTTTATTTTAGTTACAAGATCATACGTCGCACTTCATCTCCACAGTTTGTACAAACATTTAAGATATTAAATGTTAAGCCGTGGAATCAGCCTGGTTCTAATAAGTAGGTATCTAATATCTTTTATTTTCTTTTTAATCCTTCTACTAATTGCTGCTTGCCCCAATTTGAAATTCCATTCAACGAAACTAAAACATTGTCGTTTCTCCATAATGTAATTTGACTAACTTCCTAAGTTCCGATTAACTACCTAAATTGTCAGATTCGTCAGCAATAAAGTCCCGAAGGTTCAAGCAAGTAGGTGTCAGAAAAGTTTTCTTCCCATTCCGATGAAATGTAATCGTAAAAAGTTCCGTCTTCTAACAACCAAAGAGAGTATAACAACACAATACCAAACCAAGCGTGTTTAGGTCAGTAAGAGGGCCGGCCACGTGTAAGAGAATAATCTGTTTTCGTTTGTAAATTGAGATTTTCGTTCGTTAATGGAGCTTAGGTAATGTTCTTTATTTAATACTTTCAAAGATTCTTTGTTTGTTTTCTGTTATTTGTTTGTGGATTTTTTGTACCCACTTCAAAGATAGGTATAATGGGTATCAGAAGTAGAATTTTTGTAAAGATTTCTTCTTTCTACAGATTCAAAGGCGTCGTCTCACTGGATATAGACATATCCAATTTGGAGATCAACCAGTGCGAAGTGGGATATTACGAGGACAGTGACAACCAAATATATTCGTTTCATGGCACCCACAAGTGCCCTAACGAGACCACTTACGTAAGTTCACTTTCGTATCCCTCAACTTAGCACCCCATAAAGTTAACTACTGAAGACTCATTAACGAGGTTTAACGGTTCATAAACTATGCCAGAGCCAGACTGGTACAGATATATGTACCTACCTCGGTATAAGTCATTACTTAGTTTAGTACCTAAATTATGTTTTAATAGGGTAAGCTAATAGACATGCATAATTCTTAGTTTTTGTTTTATATTAGACTAGCCAAGTATTAGACCGCCATTACACCTGGTGGTGAGTGACAATGCGGCCGAAGATGGAACATGCCTGTCTAGGAACAGTCTATTCACTCTAGCCTTGAAGTCCTCCAAATTATAATGATCAGGCAACACATTCCCAGGCAGTTTTCTTAGTCTTTGGTTGATATATGGATGTTTAGGTGGGTGGCTACTTAAAATTAAAACGGTGTGTTACTATCATAGTTTCTGGACTAGTAATAGGCACGATGGGCAATTTACCGAGGTTAGATTAAGTTCTTTTTAAGTTTAAAACCGGGTTAAGTTTAGGTTTAAAATGTGAAAAAGGGACTGTGCTATTTTTCATTTCTATCTACCTGCTCACTCTATTCTAGTGGACTTGGTTCAGGTAAAGGTTGTCCTATTTTTGACACAAAAACAGAATTGATAGAAGTAGCCTAGATTGTTGCTTGCCAATGTGAAATACACTTAGATAGGTTTTTACTTTTAAATACTCACAATAAATGAAGTAAAAACATTGTTTCACTCCAAAATAACTATACCTAATGTTGTAAGGTTTGAGTTTTCTAACCTATCGGCACAGTCGGAGTCCCACGGTGGGCGCCAGTCAATCTATGCGGTTTGCTTACTTGTCGGTGTCGGATGGAGGACTAACAACAATGACAACATTGATTTCTCATGAGACTTGTCTGTATGGAACTTTGATATTGCGAATAAGAAATAATGAAATAATATCAAACTTATTATATAAAGTTTCGATTAAAGGTCGGTGTACCTTACCCACTCGAACATTCTAAAAACCTACCTATTAGATCCTGATAGACTGGTCTAGTACACATGTACTGATACACTACACTAATAATATAATTAATCTTGGCGTTAATGTCACGGTTATGCTTTCGCTCACGAGGGCCCGGGGTCCGCCTTGACCATGATCCAGGATTTAGCAGATCAGATAATTACAGTGGAGCGACTGCCATTTGACCTCAGTGACCCTGCTACCAGGGGAATCAAAGGTCGCCTGAATGTACAGGTTTCGTAACGATGTTTTCCCACACCTTACGAGCATCGGTTAGCATTTAACTAATGTACATAACTCAGACAAGAGTAATGGTACATGGCCGTTTTGGGATTCGAACCCAGTACCTCTTGCTTACGAGTCGGATACCTTAACCTCTCCGCCACCGACGCTCCTACACTACACTACATTAATATTGAGTGTTAATCCTAGGATAATCGCAGGATTTAGTACTAGTAACAAAAATTGAATTCTACTTGTAATCTTATACCTACACGCGCCAATTTATCTACTTTTATCAGCTACACGTGTGAGAAACGAACTTAAAAAAAGCGAACGCGAAACCCGGGTTGCCAGTAGATATCCGACAATCACAAACTTCCGTTGCTGTACCTACAACCTTTCCTAACCAAAACTTTGTAGTAGCCAATGCAACGTCTCCTGAAATTCTTTTTGCGTCACGCCTCAGGATTTAACACTACTGTTTTAAATTTTATACTAACATTACAAACAAACACTTTTATTAATTCGTGCATATCATATATGTATTTAGAGTATGGTGGCAAAACCACATACGTGCATGCCACCTGGTAGAGGCATGAAGTTATGAAAGAGTTCATACGTGAATGGCCCACGGATGTTTCATTAGTCAAAATATAACTTTTTTGTATGAAGGAGTATATAAAATGAAAAGCAATGCTGCTAACGCAAGACTTTTGTATGACTTTTCATATAATCTTGCGTTAGCACGTAAGTGGTTCTCACCATAATCTTAGCTACTCAGTGAACGTGTTACGGTGGCTCCAACAATACATATTTATGTGTATTAACTCGTACGAGCTCACACGCCCGTAGTAAAACAGGAGGGGGCTCGGTGAGTGAAAGCTTGTAGGATGGCCCAATTTCTTTTGGGTAAAGCCTTGTATAAAGTAGACCCGAGCGTGCCCGAACTGCCGCGTGTCGGCAACATCAAAGGCGTGATGCAATGCATACGAGGTAGTCGGTTTTTTAAGTAGGTAAGTAGAGCCTACTCACGAGACAAACGTTTCAAAAGTTTGTTTCAAGGGGGAATGGAGCTATCGTGATAGAAGTATCGTCCAAATGGAAATTAGAAGTCTAGGAACGTGCTTAAGTTAAGGCACGGGTAGGGAATGAAACCATAGTGGAATAAAGTATGTTTACTGAATCCTACAACATAAATAAGTAGGTAACAGGTACTTTTTAAGTAGGTAGGTAGGTACTACTTATTAAGTTACCTATCACAGCCGTGCGTGGGTATTCAAAGGCATTAGACTTAATGTTAATTATAAACATCCTCACGTACGATATTTTACACCTACCCACAGCTGTTCTGGTGTCTTACATGATTAGCTAAGAGCTGTAAATGTCTTGTTAACAGTGCGAGTACAAGCCAAACAGAGAAACAAGCGTGAAGTATTCGGGCTGGGCGCGAGGGTCTTACACGTGCCAGTGTCGACCCGGCTACTATTCGATACATCATCCTGAGGGATTCAATGGTTCTTTGGTTGAAGGTAAAACATAAATTAACTTTGAAAATAAATACGCACGTCCTCTTACAATAATCCATGTGGTACTTCCACTACCATAAATCTGATTAAATCTGCAATTCAAAATCAAATTAAATCTTTGGATTGTTGAAAAATCACTCTACTATTAGAGTTGAGTTACTTATTAAATAGACAGGGCATGGCTGTATGGATGGAACACCCTTGACGTCACACATGTCAATGTGACTGTGACATTTGAAATTTTGAATTTTGTGCAAGAAACAAAAACAAAACAATTTAAGTTATCTAATTCTAACTAAATAAACCTTTTGTTTTAATCAAATCAAACAGAAACCTACTCTGTTTATTAGGATACTCAGTCAGTCAAACTTAAATTCCTATATCCATTACCAAATAATATGAAGAATAACATCACACATATTTTAATCAGTGGCTTACCAAGAATACGAAGAGAATGGCTCGCTGGACAACTGGAGTCAGCCCTACGAGTGCTTGAAATGCCAGCCGGGCTGCGAGACGTGTTGCGGCCCGGAGCCATGCCTCGCCACATACAACTGGCCATTTCGGTAAGTTAAACAAATAAGTTTATTTTTTATGTTATGACAAACAGGCACGCGGGCCACCTGATGGAATGTGGTACCGCCCATGAATATCAGAAGGACAACACCAGGGGCGCTACCAATGCGTTTCCTGCCTCTAAAGTGACCTTTATCTTGAACCATCCCATGTCATAGTCCAAAGAAACCACTGTGGTTGGCTATATCTTGCTATTATTCTAAAGAAATGCTAGTAAGAGACTGTGTGCTGAGTTTTTGAATAATTAAGAATGTATTGGATGGATGCCTCTGTATGTAAAACCCTTGGTTGGGTCACATTTTGGGTAGGGACCTAGCCATCATGACAGATGTAACCAGTTAAGATTGTTTATATTGCTACATAAAGAGAGTAAATCTGCAGTTTGTAGTTGTTTTATGAAATTATAAAAGTTTGTTGTCACACACACAAAAAAGAACTGAATTTTATTCCTCAATTGTAATGATCTGCTCTATAATTTGTATTATCAGATCAAAACTTATATAACATTTTTAATTTGCTTGAAAAATATAGAAAAATAAAAAGAACCACATTGTACTACAATATCATATTAATTTGTTTATACATTTTTGTAATCTTTCAGGATATCCCTGCTGGTGATATCGGTAACATGTGCAGCTCTAACGGTAGTGCTGACTATCTACACACGCCACCACAGGCGTGTGAAGGTCTTCAGGGTGGCCAGCCCTGTGTTCTTGTCCATCACACTGTTGGGTTGCGCTATTATGTATATGGAGGTAAGAATTGTGTGAATTGTTATGTTCTTTAACACAGATCTCTCAGCTAACTACAAATAATCTAAAGGCAGGTTTCGGCTGATCAAGGACAATAAGGAGACAGATACAGGCATATCAGACTTCTGCTCACCTATTATTTCAAAATAATAACATCAATCAGTGATAATATGCAGTTTCCTGATACTTTAATGTTTACTTAAAATTATAAAAAGAAAAGATCAAAAGAGAAACGCAAAAACTGCTTATCTGATTTCTAAATTCTTTCACCTATAGTAACATAGGCAATATTTTATCTTAAAAAAATTAGATATCCATAGAAGTTGCAATAAAACCCAAACCCAACGTATGAAAATGTTGCAGTTTGCAGGGGTAGAGTAGGTTTAGGAAAGGGTTATGACAACGCACAAACTAAGTTGTGCTGAGCCAACTAATATCTCTTATTATTATTACTTAGTCTACAGGGTTTGCTAACTAAAAGTATGTTGAAACACCTTTTCAGATGGCAGCTATATTTCCAGTTTTGGATAGATATTCCTGCATCGCTACTAAATGGACTCGCCACATGGGGTTCTGTCTCACATACACAGCTTTATTGATGAAGACATGGAGGTGAATATAATAAAAAAATATATCTATTAAAACATAATTACACCAGAAATTAATCCTCTGTCAGTAGTATTTAATTTTCTATCTCATTGATTAAAAAGAGTATGCTAAACCTTTAGTTTGTTTAATTGGCAATGAAATGAAGATGCCAAGAGGTGTCATTGGCGTCAAGTAAATGACACACTTAGATATTGTAAGCGTTTAAAATCATAAAGTCCCTTTAATCTACAAGGCCTGTCATCGTCACACATTGCTGTATTTACAATAGATTTTTTACTTTTTACAGGGTATCCTTAACATACCGTGTGAAGTCAGCCCACAAACTGAAGTTGACCGACAAACAACTACTCCAGTGGATGGCTCCAATATTACTCATAATGTTGGTCTACCTCTGCACTTGGACACTGTCAGCGCCACCAGATGCTGAAGTGGTAAGCAAGGGCATTGTATTTTTAGAATTCCATTAAAATATTAAAAGACCTATGTCAAAGTCATCTACTATCATGTAAGGTCAGTCGAATATACGAATTAGAATGTCCACTTCTGAATATTGGCCTCCCTCTACACGTTTCACACAGTTCAACTCTATGACATTTATGTAGTAATTGTAAATAATAACTATTAATTGTCCTATATTACAAAACAAAGAGCTAAGTACTCTTGTTGGCTTGTTATGTTATGTTATATTTACTTATTCTAAACTACATAATAGATTTCAATGTACGGCTTTATTATTACGAAATGAAAATGCTGCGGTGGATGTGCGGAGTTACGGGACTCGATCGAGTACGTAACGAGTACATCCGTGGCAGCCTTGGCGTGAGGGATATCGCAGATAAAATCTAGGAGGCTCGTCTACGCTGGTTTGGTCACGTGTTGCGTTAGCCTCAGGAATACGTGGAAAATAGGTGCCTGAATCTGCCGGTATTACGAAAGAGACAAGAAGCGATGGATTGAGATTGATGAGTCGAATGCGAAAGCCAACGGCTTACGACGAGAGGATGCCGAAGACCGGGCGAAGTAGAGAAGATTGAGTAGGAAAGCGGACCCTGGCAGAGGCCGGGATAAGCGCTAAGACGATGAAGATGAGGATGGTGTATGGCTTTATAACTGGAAGGGTTTATTGTTTATAAAAGATTTTGATATTTGTTTGGGCACAATAAATGACATCCTATTGCATATTTAGCAACATGGCTTTAATAAGAACCTCATGTTTTCTTTCAGATTCAAGATAATAAAGGACTGAAATTCAAACAATGTTCATATAATTGGTGGGATCACAGTCTTGCCATAGGTAAGCCTCGTATTATTAAATTTTTTAATAGAATTAAGCAAATTACCCCTACGCACACTAAAGCTGTGGAATGAGTTCCCTGGAGAGGTTTTCCCTAGAGAGTAAAACATCGAGTTCTTCAAGAAAGGAGTGAAAATATTTTTATGGGGGTGTTTAGCTCGTGACTGATATCCCTGGTATTGCAAACGTGCATAGGCTGCGGTAACTGCTTACCATCAGGCAGGCCGTAAGCTTGTCTGGCACCTTATTGGGGGTAAAAAGAAAATGTTTATCATAAGCCATAATGTTGATGTTACTCCAAAAGTCAACTTACTGCCCATCTGGTCTACGGAAGCCCTAGCTGATTCTAAGACTTTTATCGGTTAGTATTCAACTAATGTACATAACTCAGAAAAGAGTCATTGGTACATGGCCTCACTGTGGTTCGAACCCGGTACCTCTCGCTTAAGAGTCGGATACCTCAACCACATGGACAAGGCTACCGACGCTCTTATCACAGTAATATTTAGATAGTTTTAACTCCTTAAACAATATAGACTGCACATTTTTCTTCCAGGTGAGATCCTATTTTTGCTATGGGGAGTCCGTGTGTGCTACCGCGTGCGACACGCAGAGAGCCTATACAACGAGGCGCGGCTCATATCCATCGCCATCTACAACATCTTCACAGTAAATTCCCTCATGATTGCCTTCCAGTAAGTACTGCAAATGTATCATCATCACCATCACAGCCCATAACAGCCCACTGCAGAACTTAAGGCTTCTGCCACGAAAGCGGAGGTTGTTGCCATAATTTCCACGCTTGGCAGACGGGTTGAAGATCGCAGTGTTGTATATAATATTACGATAGAAAACTCTGCTGCGAGACTCCAGACGTTTTGCCTCGAAAACTTTAGACGCTTTGTATAACACTCACCAAGGGGTTGATGCTATTCTATTCTGCCGGACACACGTCCAATAAAATGTATGACATGAAAAAAAAACATAATAATTGCGAGTTACAACGATACTAACGAATGTGGCGTAAAAAGGAACTAATATGCCACCCATAAGGAAACTTCCGAAGAAATGACACTTAAGCCTCCTCACGCTCATTATAATTATTATCGTTGTCACTTGTTAAGCGCAATGAGGGTTTACGTGATTCCAAACTCAACCAGCTGGCGCTACTGTACGTCATGTCTGTTGTCTAAAGCTTTGTTATGGCTGGAATCGATCCCTATTCAACTGCAGTTGTTTCTGTTCAATAGCATGGCAGTATTTTGAAAACGGATCTTTCTTCTTTGATGGTTTATGAAAAGCCCTAATTGTTTCATTAGTATAAACACACATTTTAGTAGATCCGAGAAAAATGTTTCAGAGCCGTATTAAGTGGAACATTATATAGTATAAGATCCATCCGCACTCATCCATGTAAGTGGCAGGGACGGATCCCAACCGGTCTCACACACATCGCGCCTAACGAGGCCAAAAGTTTTTTGTAATGACTATTTTAAAAATTGATATAATAGGACCACGCTAAGTCTGAATCGACTGATAGTGGTAGAAATTATAAAGTGTGGATAGGGCAATAATCTGGGGATAATCTGTCCTTGTCAGTCCTTCTTGTAAACATTCAGTTATTTGGTCACAATTAGCTTGAACTTTTGTCTAAATTATTAATCATGCTGAAAATAATCTCTCTCACTTCCTTTTAATTGTTTTGCCCATTATTATGACTTTTATGAATGACATTCCATTACTTTTAAAAAACCTGTCATATGTTGCCATACAGAGATTTTTATTCATTTTTTTTTAATATGCGATTCGGGCTTATCGTGGTCTTATTATAACAGTGTTCCTTGATAAAGCCTCTAGCCTAATATTGGAAATATTTATCAATCGACAATGAAGTAAGAGAAGTAATAAATATGCTTGAACAATTCATACAGCGCCATCTAGCCCCAAAGTAAGCAAAGCTTGTATTATAGGTGCCAGTAAACTGATAACTACTTGTATATTTTTAAATACGTTCTTAACACCCAGACCCGTAACGGAAAAAAAAATTATCATTTTAATTTCTGATCGAACCCAGGACCTCTGTGTGGTCTGCCGGCATTGTATTTAACTGAACCATTTTTTTTCAGCTTACTTATCCTGCCACAAGCCGGGCCTGACATCAAGTACCTGCTCGGCTTCATAAGGACACAGTTGTCCACGTCGACCACCGTTTTGCTAGTATTTTTGCCTAAGGTATGTTCTTTTTGCTTCATTTGCCTTGCTACGCCATTCTGAAATACCTCCGGGCCCTCGTGCTCGAGAGCACAACTGGGACATTAACGCCAAGATTGTTAATAATCGAAAAAGTGACATAGCACCAACTGTTCACTATTTAAACTGATGTAAAAAATATTGTTGTTTAGCGTTCTAAATTTATCTTATGTGGCCTGGATGGGTGTCACCGCCTTATCTATTACTGCCGTGAAGTAACAATGTTTGCGTTGTTGTGTTCCAGTTTGAAGTATAAGGTAGCCAGCACAATTACAGGCATGAGGCATTTCACTTAGTCCTCACAGGGACAACACATTTGCGGTAAACTGTGGTTTCACATATTTTTCGCCTGTTGTTTGTTCGTTTGTCGAATAGTAGATGTTACGGGAGACAGTTACCGTTTACCATCAGGTGACGCTGTTGACAGGGGAACCTGACCAGATTGGATCATGGTTACATTTTCAGTCGCCTGAATGCGCAGGTTTTATCACGATATTTTCTGTAACAGCACCGGTTAGTGGCTCACTAATGTATGTAACAATGTGCGTAACTCAGCGCGGCTATCACAAGTGTGTCCGCGACTCAGCTCGTGCCTCGAGAGGGCGTTTGTTTCTTTCTTTCAATACTAATACGAAAGAGATAGCAGGATCTATGTCGCGCCTTTTCTCGCTTATCGCGCGCGAAATAACTTGTGCTAGCCGTATTGGCCTCTTCTTGAGTCAGTGTATAAGCCTCGCTATCCAGTTCACAAAAAACAAATACAAATAAAAAACAGACTCTAAATCGCTGCCTTGCGGAAGTTTCCCCATAAGGCTGGAGTGTTACCTCTCTGAATGAGGAAGTTTCCAACATTTTTTTTTTCAATTGATTATAAAAATTTGAGTCAAATGAAACAAAACGGTAAAAATAAATATTGAAATATCTCACGAAATAAAAAAGTTATGAGACTTTAAAGTTGCGATTGCAAAAATAATTTCATTAGGGGCGTGAATTCGTGCGTGACGTCACCAGGCCGGCATCCCGCCCGCCACTATGGGGCTACCCACAGATCACAACAAACAAGGTTCACAGCAACCTTGTTTGTTGTGATCTGTGGGGCTACCCATACACTGAAACTCTTAGTGACTGTATCTTCGGAACCGTAATAGATACTTGAACTACTAGACACAGAATGTGTGTTATTTTGGCCGCTATAACAACAAATAGTAATAATCGTCATTAAATAAAAATAAAGGGGAGTCACCATACATAAAACGTGATTTTAAAGGCGTTTCAGATGTATTTAGTTTTTCTCTATGGCCAAGATGGTAAAATTTACAAGCATCACACTTTGGGAGAGCGGCACTGATCTAGTGGCAGCGTGCTTGCGAAACCGATAACCGAGGTTAAGCAATGCTCGCAATTGGTGGGGAACATGATGGGTGACTGTTTCGTGGTTTGAAGCTAGTCTAACTGCTACGAGCTCGCCACTGGTTAGGTGTGCTTCTAATATCGTTGGCGAAGCGAGGTTGACCAAGGTCAACCCTGGTCAACCAACCTGGTTAATGCTTGGGACCTAAGACTAGACGTAAAACGGTCACCCATCCTGTTCCCAAACATAGCGAGAGCATTGCTTAACCTCGGTAATCGGTCTCGCAAGGATTTACTCATTCGCCACTATATTAGTACCGCTTTCCCAAAGTGTGATGCTTGTAAGTTTTACCATCTAGGGCATAGAGAAAAACTAAATACATCTGAAACGCCTTTAAAATCACGTTTTATGTATGGAGACGACGATTTGCTGGCGCGGAAGACACCCACACGCCACCTGCCTGACGGCAGACCAACGGGACCTGAAAGACAATATTATTGACGCTGCTACTGCTCAAAATAGAAAGAAATGGAGGAAGCAGACAAGGAGAGCTGACTCCAGCTAATGGAAAAGGCATAATGCAAAAATAAGAGACCAGAAAACTATTAAAAATGTTTGCTAACCTACCAAATGAACTATACGAGTAGAATAGGTGCCGATGCCGACATAATCAATACTTTTTTGAATAATATTTATGGTTTTTAAACGTTTTGATACGACTTTTTACTCGACTGCTACAGAAGGGCATATATTTTCGATGAGCAAAATCACTTTTATGGGCTTTTCATACATTTTTTACTATCCGGTATCCGGCCGGATAGTAAATTATGGCCGGATATACCGGATAGTGGCCGGATATCCGTTACATCTCTAGAATATACCTACATGGAATAAAAAGTTGGAAGCTTTGGATAATAGTGATACCTGTGGTCGTCCCCAGGTGGTCCGCGTGTGGCGCGGCACGGGCGACACGTGGGACAGCGGCGCGCGCGCGCGCGGCCTGCCCGCCGCCGCCTCGCTCAACGGGATCGGACTCGTGCCCGACGAGCCCACAGACCTCTACCAGGTGAGTAGCCCACTGTGGGACTAGGCAGTGGTGACTGCTTGCCATCAGGCGGGCCGTGAGATTGTTTTGCCACTTTAGCGACATAAAAAAAAGAATGGGATAGGATGTCATCCGATTTCAAGAAGGGTAGGGAAGGGGTCGGTCTCGTGCCCGACGAGCTCACCGACCTGTATCAGGTACGGGTAACCTACTCTAAATGTGCTTGGACAAATTCACACAGTGCCATCTAGCCCCAAAGTAAGCAAAGCTTGTGTTATGGATGTTAGATAACTGATAAACTACTTATACATACACAATATATTTTAAGAGGGGTAATAGAACGGGATCGGATTCGTGCCCGACGAGCCCACGGACCTCTACCAGGTAAGGGTAGCCCACTGTAGGATAGGCTGTCATCAGATTTTAAGAGGGGTAGGGACCGGAGTTTATCTCGTGCCCGACGAGTCCACAGACTTCTATCAGGTAGGGGTAGACCGCTGTGGGATAGATAAATGTTTTAAGAGGGGTAGCGCGTAGCGGCATGTCCTGTCGATTCCTGATGGCGCTACTGAGACGTGAGGCCTATGGGTCTAAACAGGCCACATTAGTGATTCACAATATGATTCATATTAAAATGCCGCAAACTTATCTGATCCAGTGGATAAAACTGGAACTAAGTGACGCCATTTTGAATTGTCATGCCAATGTCAACAATAGCAACGCTGCAGATAAGTTTGTGACAATTTAATATGAATAATATTATGAAACGCTAATGTGGCCTTTTTAGAACCCCTGATCTTAGAACGGTAACTAAAGCAATTGTTCTGAGGGTCTGGTGTCAAAATAACGACACCCAGTCATTGGTTAGAATAGATCCGTCAGTTTACAGCAGTTGCTTCAGTCCAATAGCACAGCAGTGTTTTAACAGTGCAGTTTACTTCTCACTAACGCCATCTGTTGGATTTTAAAATCAAACGCGAAAACCCTTCCTCTATCTCACAGAATACCGCAGCCAAACAATACTTACTATCTCAAAAAGTTTCTGATCCTGCCGGTTCTAAGTTATACAGTGTTCTATGAGTAACCATGGCGTGACCGTGGAGGGGACTAGCATTTACAACCCGGGGTTGTACAGGTGAGAGACGCATTGGTAATGCCGCACAGGCGGTATATTACCACTTTCCATCAGGTAGCCTGCTGGCTTGTTTGTCTACCGATTGATATGCTTTATCTTTTCAACGCCACTTTAGTCGTAAACTCAAGAACCATTGCTATTATTGAATGAATGATTGCAATTTCATATATGTACCTATATAAAATACAATGAATAAACAAACAATCCAGCAAAAGGCGAATTATGCCATATAGGCCGCCTTTTGGTTATGTACAGCCATTAAACTAATTAGTTGACCATGTGGTATTTATGGCTATGTGACCATAATGACAATCCATATGACAATGGACCAAATGATCAGCTAACTCACTACTCCAGGAAACGCGAGGTAGAAACCAAAACCAAAAACGTATCCAACCAAGCCATCCCCCGTTCCAGGAAAACGAAGAACTGAAGGAGGAGGTCCAGAAGCTGGCCGCGCAAATAGAGTTCATGAAGATAGTCCAGATGGAGATGCATAACAGGCATTTGCGGCCGCGGCCCGGCGGGTACTTCACCGCAGCGAATGCTAACGCCACCGCCGCACAGAGCCCCATGCATCCCAAGTCTGTTAACATCTCGCTGGTAGGTATCATTGCAGTATCAGGCTTCTCTGGGGCCTGACTTTTGTTTACCAGCACCACTGGCGAGGTCTCTTGTCTTATCATTGTCAATGTCAGAATAACGACGAACTGAAAATACTGAAATCCAACCGTCAAATTGGATTGTAATACGCACAATAAGGAGCATTTGATTCAGACGATGATTCGGACCAATAGCATGACGTATTTTGACTCAAGAGACTGGCGCTAATCGTGACGTCTAGTGTAATTTAGGAGTCGTATTATGCTTGATGGACTGACCAATCTCCAGTCCTCCGGGGTTTTGGGGCCCTATCACCATCACCTGGGCGTGGCTCTGAACCGGCTTCTCCGTAACGGGCTGTGTGAGTCAGATGGCAGTCGCCGCACCACACAACAAGCTTTAATTAATAATAAATAAATAAATATGCTTGGACAATTCATACAACGCCATCTAGCTCCAAAGTAAGCAAAGCCTGTACCTGTTAAACTACTTATTTATTTTTAAATACATACTTATTAAACATTATAACATCCAGACCCATAACAGAAATTAAAATTCATCATTTATAGTCCTGTCCGGTCGGGAATCGAACCCGAGACCTCTGCGTGGCAGACATGTTAACCAACTCAACCACTCAATTAAAAAAAATCTGGTAACATTTTCAATAAATCCGAAAGCGCTTTCCCAGTAAAAGTCTAGTCCCTAGCAGAAACCCAGAATTACCAATAAAATGATGACCACTAAGATGATGATGACCAACCACCCACCCCCTTCCAGGACATAAGCGAGTGGGCAGGCCCCGTGTGACTGGTAGCGCTCGCCGACGGCTGGTCGTGGCCCGGGCCGGCCGCGCGCCGCGTCACCACCGCCGTCGACTCCCGCCCGCCGGCGTTCGTCTGACCGTACCGACATTGCGTTTTTTAATGTGAAAATACCATCCTATTGAGCAACGGATACAATGTTAACTTCGTTCGTCTGCCAGGGGAGCTATTTTTGAAACCGCTTGCGTCGATGGGAGCGATCGCCTTCTAATGCTTGCCTTTTCTATCTCTTGTAATTTCCCACGAGTGTGAAAGGGATAAGTAGCGTGAATGCGAGCGGTTTCAAAAACAGGGCCGCAGATACAAATACAATCCGTGATAGATTTGTACCACAATTTCAATTTATGAAACACCACTATGAAATTTGCTGCATTGTAAAGGATTAGGTTGGTTAATATCAAACGTTTACTTTGCATATAACTGATAATCATTTGAAAAGGAAAAGAATACCTATTCGTATGACGTATTATCGTGTCCCACTACAATGGTGCGATGTTATTGCAATTTATGAGACTTATTGAATAAATCGTATACAAATTAACAAAACGGACTTCGTGTGTCGATAAAACACGTCATCAATGAAATACATACATATTTCCCAATTTGATAAGTATTCAATTATGAATGAAATATAAAATATATTTATTTTATGACTACATTGTGTTCTAATTGTAAGACTAAAGTGTAGTTAAGTGTCGATGATGAATGATAAATATATTGATGTTATTTTATAGACTAATACTCGTTTTACTATAAGTAAATTAAATTAGAAAAAAATTGCTATGTGCTGTTAATAAATTTATAAATTAATAAGTGTTAGACAGTATGTATTACATTAAATAGAAATGTATTTATATTCATTTTGATAAGTAAATTAAGCGCGTAACAATATTATTTATTGCATCATGTACATGAGATTGTTTAGGTAATTCCTAGCTATGTAATTTGAATAAAAATAAATGTTATAGGTAAATATGTATGGCAGTACATCATATTATTTGAAACGATTTCTCAAACCCAATTATTATAGCGTGTAGTACTTAGCTATACTATACAGTATATAAATTTCATACGGGCATATTATAATTTTTAAGTATCTGTTACGATTAGTATCGGACGTGTAGAGCATTTTACATACATTAGGTAAAACAATATTATTTTTCCATAAAATAATTCAGCATGCAAAGTATGTACAACATGCTTTGTTTTCATCCGCGTCTCACGTCAATTTTACAAAGGTATACATACGTTGCTGCTTAAAAAAGATTAATCAACATAATATTTAATAATATTTGTACCAATGTGACTAAAAAATATGCCTGTGTGATAGTTACATGCTTTATAGGTATGTAAAAATAACACTGTATTTTAAAAGATATGTCGACATACTTTGACATATCGCCAAAATCGCCGAACAGAAATTCTGTTATGGTCACTAATGCGCAAGGTAGCATGAGATGGTAAACAAAATAAATATAGGTATACTAGACTAGAATTAAATAGGTTTATTCTATTTATTGATTTGAGATAGTTTTTCCCTACATGTCGAGTCTCATTAAGGCTGTAGCGACATCTATCGCTCCACTAGGGAAACTCAACGATACTCACATTACGAGTATACGAACACAAGGTTGGCAAGCATCCGCACATAGATGGCGCTAACAATCCTACATCGCGCTAGAGAAATGTGCCAACTTCCACGGCATATATACAACTTCCGACGATCAACTGTCGGGCCCTTTTCTCCCTTCTCACCATCTTCGCTTGCCAACATTGGCGGCTATCATATCCTGCACCGCCAAAAGGCGCATGTTATTAATGTCGACGTTTCTCTATGGTGTGTACGTTACTACGATTTTCAAAGCAACTCTACAAAGCAAACGTTTACAGTAGCATTGGAGCAATGTTTGGGGCCAGGGTGCAGGGGAAGGGGGGTTCTCGTATGATTGGCGGTTTTGAAGTTTGTATTTGACGTTGATGGGCCATTTTCAAATTTTGAATGGACCGGAGGGCCTAACATACATTATAATCTGCAGAATGTTCTCTATGGAACTACATTACATATGATTATTCTCTTGGGTCACCCAGTCCGTTATAGGTAAAAAATAATTAACAATAAAAAGTAGAAATAAACACAAGGGACTTTAGGGGTATTGGAATTCCATTCGGGCTCTTAAAACGAGTGTTTACTGATTTTAGTTATGCTAATGGGCGAGCTCATCCATTCATTCACTTCAAACTTGCCAGCGTTAGGCCTAGTCTTTAAATCAAGCCTTTAGATTTTAGGGTAATATACTTAGCACTGTTTTGAGACTTGACATGACGGGAACAAAGAATTTGCAATTTTTCGATGGGTAGGTAGGTAACTACAGCTAGAAAAAAAATCTATAAAGTAGGTTATTGTAAAGTATAGTTCGTAATTGTGAAGTACAGAAGATAGCATCTCAACCTACCCTGGTTAGACTTTCTCCGGTTTGTACGCGCATCTATAGTGATGCTATCTCATTTTATACTGGTGGTGGATAGGTTGTAGTTAGTGCCCCCTTCTTTACATATATTCTTGAGTTAATGTGTTTATAACTAGATGATTTACCTAAACAATTGGATCTGAAATAATGAATCTTACTAATATTATAAATGTCAATTGTTTGTTACCCAATTACCCAAAAACGGCTCGATGGATTTGGATGTAATTTGGTACACAGATTGTTTATAACCTGGACTAACACATAGACTACATTTCGAAGTCCACCCGGACAAACTCGCGGGAAGGGCCGCTTTAGAATGTTTAGCTTTGTCCATCTAATAGCTCACCACACTGAACCTGTGTTTTTGACACGTTAGCAAGTGAAGACAAAGCTAAGTACCATTATTTGAGATCGATCGAATTAGTCCCACGAATTAACGCTCGATACCATAAATTAAGTAAACAACGCCCTAAAATACCTACACGCCCAGATATTTACGTTGCTGTAGAGTAGACTGTAGCTAAGTAAGAAAACGTGGAATATTTGTTCTACTTTTCGGTCAGACAATAAAAAAGACGAAACAATATTTTTTTAGACAATCCGGCATCATCCGAAGCTGTATTCGAAAATTATATTGATATTTTAAATTCTAAATTAGTACATTATTTAGACTTAATAAAATAGTTTCTAAATTTTCAGTAACACTGCAGATTCTGAAATAAATGATTTTAGTCTTTTTAGTTCATTTTTTATTTATTTTGAAATTGTAGGCGAGTATAATGTAACCAGTCACTATAGACAGTCAAATGTAAATTAACATGTAAAAATGAATAAAACAGATATTATATTAATAAGTAGTTAAATGTAAGCTATGTTAATCTACAAATTGTGTAAATATAACAATATGGGATAAAGCATGAATTCTAAAGTGTTGTACATAATTCAAATATTGTAGTGAGTGTCTTTATGTTTATTTACTGTCTGTGATAGATATCTAAATAGAAACTAAAATAAGATTTTTTCTTTTCGACTTAGAAAATATGAGTTATAAATGTATAAGGTTGTTTCCTAGGTTGGTGTTGAACACTTAAAACAGATGAAAAATCAATATTAAAAATATCATTTTGCGCCCTTGTATGCGCAAGTTGCGGGAATCCAATAAATAATAGTAGGTACCTGTTTTATCTATTCTAAAATAAAACAAATAATGTGTAATTTAATTGTTGTATTTTGCAACAAAAAGATTAATTTTTTCTACTAGAATAAAGTAAAATAAATCGTTGTGTGTGTACCCCATATGTTACTATGTGTATCTATAAACTTATAATAACATACTGTTAATAATAGTATCTTCTCAATTTCTCATTTATGTAACTAGAAGTTAAAGGCCCAAACGCATTTGCGCTGCGCTGCACTGCGCGACGCGGCGCTTGGATTTTGTATGGATTTTACGTACCGCGTCGCGCCTAAGTGCGTCTAGTTCCATACAAACTCATACTAACCTTGTTCAGATAATTGTATCTTATATCCTATAGGTTCCAGGGGGGCTTTATCTCTAAATTCGTAAATTAGCCCATCTGTATTTTTAGTTTTTTATAGATACACTTAACAATTCTTTTGGCTGATAAGTTATTAACTAAATTACTTAAATTATCCTTCCTTACTGTAGAATGACAGGTTTACAGAGTACACTATACAAGGTTATATTTATGAAAGTAAATAATTCAGTTTAAGATTAAGTATCTATTTTGTAGACAGCATTCTCTCCTAATATTTAAGCTCTCCTGCATCTAGTTGTGTCTTCTTCCTAAATGTCGAGTAGTGAGATTCTTCTGCCAAAGCAGAGTCAAACAATCTACATTATGTCAGTAGACTTTAAAAATATAAATGTGATAAAGAAAATAATATTAGGTAATTAAAATAGTCATTAGTATTATCGGTGTTATAGATAGGTAGGTATTAATTATGGTAATAAACAGTATACTTTTTTATATCATTTAAACAACTCTTTTATAAAGCTTTTAAAATCAATATTGTTCAGTTATTAGGATCTTGTGTGTACCTTCCCCTACTAATCACTTGTGCCAATTTTATAATTTATTTTTCAATAAATTTTATTATAAACTTGTAAATTTTGACAATTTTAATATAATACACTAAGGAGTAAAATATTTGATGTTATTATAACTATATTAATTTAACATACATATGGATGTAATTTATTGTTATTCTCTGATATTGGTTAAACAGATATTCTGTAAAGAAGTTCTGTTTTTACATTAAATACATGAAACTGTTTACAATGTTTTATTATATTCTCAATAAAATCCCATAGAGATAGTATACCTAATGGAAATCACACCATACTACAACCCCTGACATGAGTCACTCAAGTCGGTATTTCTTGAAGGAAAACCTACAAGCATGAAACTGTTTATTTTTTATATACTACTTATATTATTAGAAGGAGGCACAAGCCATCAGGCCACTTGATGGAAAATGATAACCTCTGCTCGAGACCAGAACACCAGGAGTTACAAGATTTGCTGGCCATTGAAGTAAATGAATGTGAGAGGATAAATTGAAACAAGATGTGATGTATGGGCATAGGCGTAGGAAGGGGGGAGCCGGGTGGGCCGCCCAGAATGGTCTGGTGCCCACTCCAGGATGGGGTGCTCACTGGCTGTACATTGGCGATTGGCTTCATTGGCCACCTCAGGGGCCAGGCCCTCCCTAGAAAATAGCCCTGATGATACAAAATATGCTGATGTGTATGGGTATATTACATATTCCTTGCACATCAAATATTACTCATGTTTTTAAAGAGGTTTTAACTATTTACATGAAATGCCCACGATTGTGCTACCTGAACAGTATAACCTGCAGATGACGAGTATCATTTCTGTCATGTTTCTATGGAAATGGAAATCAGTAAGTATTGTTAATATGTTACATGTGATACGATATATCTATACAGAACTATAAAGTTTTAGAATGCTTTTATTTAACTTGCAATGTTACTGGGCAAATCTTGCAAACTTAATTTGACCCACTCCTGGTGTTCAATTGATTTGAAATTTCGTATAGCTATGTAACTTGGATTACAATGCATAAATATGGTACCATGGAGCTGATCTGTTGATGGAGTAGGAAGGTGGTCATAGAAACTAATGAACTCAACAAGATAACTCCATCGTGTTTGGGCTATTTGGAATGGTCTTGATAAGTACTATACCCCTATGATATTCAATCAAAAGCTGTGTGATAAAAGCTTGTTACAAAAAATGTTTTTAATTTGAGAATTTATTTACACTAATACCTTAGCCAACTAAATGCCATTGTTATTACATTAGATACTCATTTTTCTTCACAATCATCATCATCACCAAAGCCAAACTCATAGTTACTTTTTTGCATAAATGGGACACTAGCACACAGAAACTCAGCTTCACTATGAACAGCTTTCAATACATTATTTCCCTCAAAGTCTTTGTGAATTAACTCTAATGATTCCATATCTTTCTTGGCATTTTCACACACTTTTTCTACAGATGCAATTTCTTCCTCCTCCGCTGTAAGTAATGCTAGCATCAAGGCTCCCCTTTCGACTCTCTTTCTTAAATCAGCGACTTCTTCTTTCAACTCCTCATGTTCTTTGTCTGAACATTGTTGAAGTTGTACTTCATCTTCAGGTAAAACGACGTTGGATGGCACTTCGAGAGTCCGCTCGATTTCCCTGTCTATTGCTTCAAGAGACGGACCAGCTCTTTCACAATACATATGTAATAACTTATCGCATGAATGAGATAACGTAGCTTTATCAGTTTCATTTAGATCCAGCAACTCCTGTAAAGAAGCTTCCATGTCTTTTACACCAGAACGGATTTTTTCTTCAACCATTTGTCGCACAGCTATTTTGAATCTTTGGGCTCCAAAACCAAAAAGTTGGGTTTGGTATTCTTCTTGTGGGCCACCAGACCATTCCGGAAGTTTTATCATTATAGTTATAGATTATAGTTTTCGTTGTTTTAGTAACGCAAAATCACAAAGCAAAATAAACAAGAATCGGTAACGGACAGACGGGTATTTTCAAACAATCCTGTCACCAACCAACCAATGCAACAAACAAACGCGATTGACTTTGACAAACACTCACTAACTATTACTTAAGTCACTGTCAATCGGCAACACAAAATAATGTTGCGAGTCTAGCAAGCCATGAGACTGCAAGCTTTAATAAACACATAATAGATGGCGCTGCAAACTGCAAACCACCGTTTTGTGTATTTCCGGTGTGGTGTGGTCCAAGTGAGAAGCGGTCATTTAGGTAGGTATTGTATAAATATTTAGGTATTGAAAAAAGGGTTCTTTGTTTTAATTGATTAGAAAGTTTTGACTACTTTTTGGGAAAAAGTATGGGAACGGAACAAATTCCATCAAGAAAAATAGATTTTTTGAAATTGTAGGCCACTCTCCAAGGCGGAGTAAACCTTTTCACAGAACAAAATACTGACATCGCCGACATATTGGGTTCGAATGCTACTGCCACCATGTACCAACGACTCTTTTCTGAGTTATGACCAATGCACTTACAATCTGGTCAGGTTCCCCTGGTAGCAAGGTCTCGGAGGTCAGATGGCAGTCGCTCCACTGGAATTACCTGATCTGCCAAATCCTGGATCATGTTTAAGGTGGCCCCGTGCCCTCGTACGCGAGAGAACAACGGGGATATTACCGCAAAAATGAATTTTTGTTGTAATATAATGACATCGCACTGCGCAAAAAAAGAAAATCACTTTCATTGTGAAAAGGTTCCACAGTGCTGAGTCACGCACAGACGACGGGTTGATGACAAAGTCTTTGTTTTTAAAATCAAAAACAACCTTATTGATTTTCCTTACTTGTTGGCGCAGATGATTTTAAATGTCCCTAGAATTAATTTCCGTATAGTCAACACCAACACGTTCGCCAAGAAATACTATAGAAGGAACTTAGGCCGTCACAGTATATTTTACCGTATTTGTCATCAGCATAATGAATTTTGTAGGGAGGTGGATATGTTTAACGGTGAAAGTGTTAATATCATATAAGGCACTTCAACACAGACACATTTTTAGTGAATATAGTATCTAGGTGATTTTGTATGGTATATTAAAATGTTAAAAACATGTACTTAACTAATGTTATTGTTCTGCGGAAACCAGCAATAATGTAACTATTTTTTGTAAATGTTGTGTTTACTTGTAATTGGATAGGCACTCATGGGTGTCGTACAAGGCGACTAATAATTTCGAGGCAAAAGATCAAGAGTCTCCGTAGTCTGGAAAATGGGCAGCAGCATTTTTCATTGTTATATTTAAACACTGCGACCCGCCTGCCAAGCGTGGAGATTATGGCAATTACCTCCCCTTTCGTGGGAGAGGCCGTAAGTCCTGCAGTGGACTGTTACGGGCTGTGATGATGATGATGGATAGGCACTAACAAAACGATTGTAATACCTTAGATTTAGATGTTAGATGTAGTGTACATCTGTTGGTAAACCAATAGAATAAAATAAATTCTAAGATGGTTAGACACGTCGAGAGGATTGTTGAAAGACGGCTTACCTTACGAAAGCTGTCCATAGTGCGAATATGAATTAAAGGGGCGGTCGATAGTCTCTGCCTACCCCTGTGGGATACAGGTGTGACAGGGTAGTATGTATGTTTGTATTAAAGTAGCATTTTGGAAGGTGCTGCTATTGGAAGGCCAACATAGACTTGACATACTTAGCAGTGTACCGTATGGTGATTAATTAAATGACTTGCCCTTGACGTGTTGGTGAATTTCCTTAATGGGTGATGTGTTGATTATCCACGGAATCCACAGATTATTAGATTTGTGCGGTGTCGCGTCGATGTCGGGTAGAGTAGAGTCAGTTCCCTAATAATTATAATAATGAATGAATGAACTTTTGAATATGGATGCCCGAGTGAATAGGCTTTTTCTAGACAGGCATGCTCCATCTTCGGCCGCATCGTCACTTACCACCAGGTGAGATGGCGGTCAAATGACTGGCTAGTCTAATTAAAAATATATATATCGTAGGTACATTTCTTAGTATAATTTTAAATTCACAGTCTCACAGAACACTAATAATTATTCGCGCGCAATCCTCAATTGCACTCCGGACTCGTGGTCCCACCACAATGTCCCACTGGTGGGTCCACGAGTCATTTGCTATGTATAATGGACCCACCGACATACTCTGGGGGAAGGTCAAAATCGATCATTTATTTCGACATGGTTCGATCCCATTCCGACGCTTTGGCTGGAGAACTGTCTATTGGATTCACTTTCCTAATCTCCTTGCGCCTGAAATAAAGCTTGGTTGGACAAGCCCCGTAAGTTCTTAACGATTACACTATAAAAAAGCTTATGAAGAACCAAGCTCTTAACTCTACAAACCCTACAGTTTGGTCAGAAAGTATGACTTTCATAAAACTATACTATATTTTTATAGCGACGCGAAATGCCGATCGGTTTCGTTGAGCGGTCAGTTTAGTTTTAAAATATATAATCTCAGATATAATTCGCAGATACCTACTAATGAGCACGTACTGACATACGCGTTATTTGCGTGGATTGTTTTACCCTAATTCTTATGCAATTTTCATTTCTGTACTAATGACAGATAGCTTATAATATTTTATGATCTTCTCACAAACGTCGGAACAGCCAAGGAGATGTGTACCTTCCAAACAGCACCCATGGCATAACGGTTTGCGCGCTAGAGTAAATTCTAGCTTTTTCTGTTCTGTGTTTAAATAGCTGCGATCTGAGTGATTCAGTGGTTAACATGCCGGTCTGCCACGCAAGAGGTGGCATGCATGACAGGCATGCTCCATCTTCGACCGCATCGTCACTTACCACCAGGTGAGATAGCGGTCAAATGCCTGGATAGTCTAAAATAAAAAAAAAAATAAAAAAAAAAAAAAGGTCCCGGGTTCGATTCCCGGCCGGGCAGAAATTGAAATGATGAATTTTAATTTCTGTTACGGGTCTGGGTGTTCTGCTATATAAATGGTGTATAATAAGTATGTATTTAAAAGTATATAAATAGGTTATCAGTTATCTAGCACCTATAACACAAGCTTTGCTTACTTTGGGGCTAGATGGCGCTGTGTGAATTTGTCCACGATTATTTTTTATTTTATTAGCTCTTTCATTTGCATTGAAATTCTATAACTTCTTTGTTTGTGTCTCTTAGACACAAACTTTTATCAAGTGCGAGAGATTCCACCATGCTACGCTGGTAGGAGTCGCTATATCGGCCTAGCCAGTCACCATGTAGACCCGCGTAGCCACCGTCTAGTCAGTGCGTAGCCCCGCGTAGCCACCGCGTAGCATTCGCGTTCACGGTTGTCGGGCTCTTTATTCTTTTCCCATTTTGGACGGAAATGCGAACGTATGTGGATATAATATATCAAAGAAGTAAGTTAGATGTGAAACACAGCTACAGCTACTTGCAACATTCTTGCACCGCTTTCGTAAGTATTTTGACCAAATAAAAATAAAGGTTAATGACAATCTTGAAAGGTCATCAATTAAGAAGACGGAAGACAAAACCCGAGATATCAGAGTCGGACAATGGGCGGGCAAAGTAACGGAAGACATTGATGTTCCATAGAGCAACGTATAGCATTACACCAAGCCGTCGATCAGAAACAGTGGCTGTGGCGCAGTCACGATCCTCAACAATGAGGCAACGTCTTCCATTTGACCGCATCCAATGTCCGGCCCGAATTGTCGACGACGAGTGTCTCACCGGCCTGACAATTTGACCAGGGTTCCAATGGCGCTTGGACGCTGTCGTTGTCTTCAGCGAACCTACCGCCCGGACCAGAGTAGCACCAGGGTCGGGATCTTGAGGATCAGTTCCGGGTATAAGACTGTATAGTAAGGCCTAATTTAGTAATTTTTTAGCATTTGCTTAGCAACATCAATTAATGAAAATAAAAACACCCCGATATTCAATTTCAAATGGCAGCTAATGGCAGCTGCCAATCTCACAACAACATGATAATTATCATAAATTTTAAAACTTTTTCTAAGCAATGTTGACGTATTTTCCTTAAGTATCTCACAGCTTAGTGTTATTTAATAAAAATATTATCTATAAAACTATCATAACTTATTGATCATTAATGTTGACTTTCATACAAAAGAGTTAAACGCTAGCGACGCCCCCGTTGATGTATTTTATTTGAACACTAACCGATGCTCTAATGGTGAGGGAAAACATTGTGATGAACCCTGCACACTCAGGCGACTGAATGTGTAGCCATTATCCAAGCTGGTCAGGTTCCTCTGTTAAGAGGGTTACAGAGGTTAGGTGGCTCCACTGAATTGCCTGATCTGCTAAAATCCTGGATCATGGTCAAGGTCGTCCCCGGGCTTTCGCGCGCAATAGCACAAGAGCACAAGGGACACTAATTAATTATTTTATAATAAGGTTCCAACAGATATTCAGAATTAATTTAAAGAATAAATTTAAAGTCGCTATAAAAAACAAATTATGTCAAAAAAGTTATTATAGTATATCTGAATATGTAAATGACAAAAGTCCATGGGACTGAACTGCTGTTCTATACAGGTATTTACTTTTAAGATAGTATATAGGACAAATAATGTATTAGTACATAAGACATGTTTAAAAAAAAAGAATTAACGTAGGCTCTGTGGGTTTCTTGCCGTTTCTTTCCCCCACAGAGAACCACCTTGGAAGTGGCGTTAATTTTCCTTCCTCTCCCACACATGGTGTCTCCTGTCTGCGCTAGGGTAGGGGTAGGGTAGTAGTTAGAGTAGGGGTAGGGTAGGGTAGGAGTAAGATAGCGGTAAGGTAGTATAGGGTGGGGTAGGGGTAAGATAGTGGTAGGGTCGGGGTAAGATAGTGGTAGGGTAGGGGTAAGGTAGTGGTAGGGTAGGGTTAAGGCAATGGTAGGATAGGGTAGGGGTAAGGTAGCGATAGGGTAGGGATAGGATAGAGTAGGGTGGGAGCAACTACCTATCACATGCAGCATGTGTGATTAAGTGTGATGCACGCTCACTTAAAAGTCTGTCTGGCGGTGGCGTGGGGGCCGGGTCGCTCTTTTCCCTCAAATATGGTTGAATTGGACGATGGCTGGGCCCTGCGTTATACTCGTGAACGGGTGCTGCCTTGGCGGACTGGCTTACTCTTGCTGTAGTTTTAGGTGGTTTTTCTTAATTATACTAGACATACCTACGAGTATATAATATAATATAGCGTTCCGGCTCTGTCTGGCATTGTCGAGCCCGGTTCGGTTGTGGTTGGCGAGGGATACGTTTATCTACAGCCATAGGGCGGTCAGCGTGTCACTGTGTGTTTCCTTTCTACTTTCCTACCCCCCTCCTTTTTGACGATTGAAAGAGATATTTAATGTCCTAATCAATAAAGAAATTTTGATTTAATTTGATTTGATTTAACGCCAATATGACCCGTATTTTATTGCTCCGTTAAAGGGTTAAAAAATTTAAACATGCTTTTTAGGGTTCCGTACCCAAAGGGTGGAAAAAGAACTGTGTAACTAAGCCTCCGCTGTCTGTCTGTCGCGGGGGAATATTTTATGGTACGTAATAGGTAGACACTTCAAATTGTCATAGAATATTGTAATAATCTATCTATCTATACATAGTATAAAACAAAGTCGTTTCCCGCCGTGTGTCCCTATGTATGTATGTACGCTTAGATCTTTTAAACTACGCAACGGATATTAATTCGGTTTTCAACATTAGATAGTGATTCAAGAGGAAAGTTTATAAGCACAAAACAAAGGGTAAGTAAGGGTAAAATAGGTATAGGGTAGGTGTGGAGTAGGTGCAGGGTAGGTGTAGGGTAGGGTAGGGGTAGGACGCCACGCCATCGAAGTCACGCCGGTTCCATAGTAAATAATAATAAAAAATGTAAATAGTAAAAACTTATTGTAAACTTGGCATAAAATTCGGACTTGTCAATATGATGAACTGTGACGCAACGCCGCAAATAAACAGCTTACACTGCAGAAGCGCGTATACGCTTACGATCAATCGCTCCCTTGATTGCATTATGTAAAACGTGGAATCTATACTCTATACTATATAATATATAATAATATTATAAAGAGGAAAGGTTTGATTTTCTGTTTGTTTGTTTGTGTTGAATAGGCTTCGAAACCACTGGACCGATTTCAAAAATTCTTTCACCGTTAGGAAGCTACACTATCCCCGGGTGACATAGGCTATATTATATTTTCTAAAAAAATACGGATCATTAATAAAACTACAATAATGTAACCCAAGGTGTAAAAAATACCCAAAAAATTCCTTACATCGCGTGTGCTGCGAAAACTATTGATGATAGAACAAAATAATGTACTACGACTTTGCAGGACACATTATTATCTACAAAAAGTGTCGCGACAGTATATGTCTAACTATTATAGTTATGTAGCTCTTTATTTGTACCTTGGTATTAATCCTTATCAAAATCAATTACTTCATATTCACGACTGCTTCAATACCTTTATATAACTTTTTGAATTATTCAATTCAGACATTCCATTCGAAAGATATCACGAGTTTATAATGTGAATATTGGAAAAAAGTCGCGTGTTCGCTGCTCAGTCCGCTCGGCTATCTAGGCAGAACGGGGTACGGGAGGGGAGTCAATGTCAAGAAATAAAGTGCCGCGCGGTTCACTCGCGCGGTCGGCTCCCTACGCAGCGGTCGTGTGCGGAATCGAATAATTTTCGCTTGAAAGTAACCCGTGTACCCGTAGTGGTACCCGTGCGAAGCCGGGGCGGCTGCTAGTAAATAATAATAATAAATAATCGTGGACAAATTCACACAACGCCATCTAGCCCCAAAGTAAGCAAAGCTTGTTAACTGCTAGATAACTGATAAAGTATTTATAAACTTTTAAATACATAGTTATTATACATAGAACACCCAGACCCATAACAGAAAGTAAAATTCTTCATTTCAATTTCTGCCCGGCATGTTGACCACTGAACCACTCAGGTCGTCGTGTATGTACTGTACATCAATAACTCTAATGTTTAATTGCCCTTTAATTGCGCTATAAATTAGGGTAATAGAAAAATGCATTAAAATATACAAATTTTCATTACATTCATATAAAAGACATAAACACGATCGTCGCTCGCGTTCAACTCTTTTGTGTAATAAGTAAACATTTGTTGATCCTCAAGCTCCCGATCCGGGCGGCATGTTCTAAAGACGGCGGCAGCGTCCAACCACCACTGGAACTCTGGTCAGGCCGATTTCTATGATGTATTTCTTTATTAGGAACAGAGAGAGCCGAATGAGCAAGCGAGTAATCTGATGGAGAGTGATCACCGCCGTCCATAGACAACCGCAACACCCCGGGAGTAGCAAATACATTGCCGCCTTTGAGATAGGTATAAGCACGTTTCCTGAACGTTTCAATGTCGTTATGGTCTGGAAACACCACTGCAGGAAGCTCGATCCACAGCGTGGTCGTACGTGGTAGGAAGTATTGTGAAAATCGACTGCCACCGTCTGGACTCCGTACAGAGACGCGCCGTACGAATTGTCGACAAGCAAGTTAGAACCACTGGCTAACCGAAGGGACTTTGACTCCCTGTGTGTGTTCTTTAGGCTGTACAATAGGGAGTGTGCCGAGGAACTTTTCGATCTGGTGCCCACAGCACAATTCCGCCATCGCACCACCCGCCGCCGTGGGCTGGGTACTCATCCCCACTACGTAGACCCTCTGTTGGTCACCACGCGAAGGTTTGAAAGAACGTTTCTCGCTCGTACGATTCGGATGTGGAATGAGCTCCCAGCCACAGTGTTTCCTTTGGACTATGACATGGGATCGTTCAAGAGGTATATTAGAGGTCTCTTCAGAGGCGGGCAACGCTTTGGTGACTCCCCTGGTGTTGCTGATGTCCATAGGCGGCGGTGACCACTTTCCATCAGGTGGCCCGCATGCCTGTTTGTCTGCCGGATAACATCGTTTTTAATATGCATCGGGTTAAACGGTGGGGAAATTTTGCAACTGGTATTAGTCCTAACAATGCTCTGAGCTCGCCCCATTGTATAGTCGGTAAAAGAGGCAACATGAGGTAATCTCTCTCCGCAAAGCCAAATTGTCAGGCCGGTGAGATGGTCGGCGCTGACAATTCAGGCCACCCGATGTTGAATGCGGTCAAATGGAAGACGTTGCCTCATTGTTGAGGATCAATGCAGCCACTGTTTTGTTTGAACTTCGATGTCTCCCGTTACTTGGTCCGGCCATTGTTTGCGACTCCGATGTTTCGGGCTTTTGTCTTTCCCCTTCTTAATTGTTCACCTTTCAAGGTTGTCATCAATCCTTATTTTTGTTTGGTCGAGCGGTGCAAAAATGTTACAAGTAGCTGTTGCTGTGTCTTTTGCCTAACTTCCAACCTTGACATTTTATTAACACATCCGTTCGCATTGCCGTTCAAAGGAAGGAGAAAAAAGAGAATAAACGTTAACGCGAATGCTACGCGGTGGCTACGTAATGGCTACGCGGACGCAAAGCGGTGACTAGGCGGTTTCCTACCTGCGTACCAATGACGGTCTTTCTCGCGCGAGATCTTATTCTTATCGAATCGATGAACTAAACTGAGACTTATACTTTATTCGCCAAGTATTCGGCGACGCATACAGCGTTTGGACTGGCCACGTACAAGTCCTTCATTGTGCAAGTTTCAGGACACGCCGAGCTTAAAACGAGGTGGTCACAGTCACACTGAGAGCTGTCATTTGGTAAATCCCCACCTAAAGTGATTCTCTTTACATCGACATTATATTATACATTTACTCGACATTTACAGATAAAAGTTTGTGTATCTTATCAAAAGAGCTAGTAAGAACTTACAGTAAGACAAGAAAGTCGTGAAAAATAACTACTCTGCTCTTGCAAAAAAATATTGCCAAACTATGGTCAACCTGCGTATTTCTTCTGTCAAGTGGCGCTATCAAATTTTTCACAACTTTCGAAAGAGCTAGCTAAAATTTTCAGTCTGGCAAGAAAGTCATAAAAAAGAATCTTCCGGCAACAATACTGCCAAATTGCTATCAAACTGCGTACTTCTTCTGTCAGGTGGCCCTTCAAATGTTTCACAACTTTATTGCCAGACTGTACTCGCTCTCTTGTGTGTGTTAGATATGAGGTATTTTAGTATATTTTAATTGGTATTAAATATCGTGATTATTAATAATTAATATTTCAAAATACTTTTGTAAACATTTTACCAACTTCAGAACGAAGTGTGGTGATTTCTGAACGATTGTTTGTCATTGATCAGTTAAGTACTGTTTATGAGAAACTTCCTTAATTAATTATGTAATAAATTTTAAATAGTGTTAAAAGAATTGTAATACATTAAATAAACATCTAATCAATCTATCAGTAAATTTAGGAGATCGGAAATGAGAATAGAAATGACATTTCCGGCTAGAAGGTAGTATAAAGGTCCAGTCAAAAGACTGGGAGGGACTTTTGCTCCAGAGCCGGCACAGAGTTAAGTACAAACTTGCATTGTATTATTGTTGCTTTATATTTTGTATTGGTTTTATTTATTTATATTATCGTTTATTTATTGAATCGTACGTAATACCACTGTCCCATTTTTAAAGGATAAATATTTAATGATGTGATCGATAATTGTCATAACATTTGGTTAGAATTTTGTAGAAATGTGGTTTACCTATGGTACTTATGTTTTATTAAATCTCGTTTAATTCAGCTAATGTTGTTTCAATAAATACCTTATTTCATAATGGATTACATTGCTTATTACAATATATCTAATATCTTTTACACATGCTTTTGTTGGATTAAATATTGTCCACCAGAATTCTAAATAACATATTTTTTAATAAACTCCTACACAAATATCAGCCATGGATACTTCACCATCATCTGAACGACCAGTCCCGGCTTCTGCCAGGGCGTGGCTACCAAGTATTACTCCTCCACTTCGCCAAGTCTCATTAAATACTTTATAACCTATGTACTAACAAATAGCAGTACCTCCAAGAACTATAATTATTACATGACATTGATATATATTTATTAATATGCTCTTGTTTACTTAATTTAGCGTTTTCCATATATTTCACTGGGGTTTTGGATACATACTAACACTCTGTTATTATCCTGTAGCTTAATGACTAAAATAAAGGCTTGTACTAATAAAAGTCACTGTAGTCATAAGTAGGACATATAGTAAATCTGACACGTGCAATAAATCCCGTCGTGCTATGGGTGCTGGACGGGAAGCTGCTCATTCGCTGTTCGAACGTTGGTTGATTTCAAAATAAGTTTTCTGTCATTAGTACAGAACTTAAAATTGCATAAGCATTTGGGTGGGGTAATGCGCACAAATAACGCATATGACACGAGCTTGTTAGTCTCCGCGGATTATCTGATATATAGAAATGTATGTATTTCGCTTTTAAAACTGAACTGCCAAACGAAACCGCGCGGCTTAAATTTCGCATCGCACCCGAAATTTCGGCCTCGTGAACCTTCATCAGTGGTGGAACTTACTAGAAGTTAGTTTAGTTGGCTTCGGGAGCCTTCCACAGCAAAGTGCAATGTTCTAATCGCATTGCATACGTTTGTACCGTTTGAGAAGGTACGTGTTGAGAACATACTAGCGGCATGTTTTGAGAATGTTCCATAGATAGTTTGAGTAGTCGAAACTTTAGTAATGGTGTGGAATAAATATTAATACCATGCATAATGGCGAATTGTTCTCTTCATATCGAGTCTCGCCTAACATCGTTCGTTTTTGATGCGTAACATTGATAGCAGCACGTTTCTAGAATATTCCGAACATTAATAGGTTTATATTTATACACAAGTATGTATTTGTAGTATTTTATTATCTCTCTTCTCGTCTTTTATTTTGTCATTGGGGTTTTTTTTTAATACTACGCAGGGACAAACGAGCAAACAGCCCACCTGATGGGAAGTGGTAACTGTTGCCCATAACATCTACGATTCATGCATTTAGGTTGTAGGCAACAAAAATGCAGAACCGCAGGTGCGTTGTCGCTGTGAGCTACCTTATCGTTCAAACCGGAACACAACGATGCAAGCATAGTTGCTTGACGGCGGAAATAGATAAGGCGGTGGTACTCACCCAGGTGGACTACTCAGGGTTGATAGTGTCCTACCACCTTCTTTATAGAAGTTACAGCTTTGACAACTCGTCTGCACTTTTCTCGTCTAGTGGCCTGTGTCGTCAGTCCTACGGTGATCAGCCCCGTGCTCTGTTTTCTGTCTTTTGGTCTTGGACTACAAGTCTTACCATAGCGCCTTTCAGCTTGATGGGTCCATATCCAAAGGAAATACCGGAGGTAGAAGAAGAAGTAAGAAGTAGGATAGGTAATGGTAATTTTTCGAGAAAAATTGTCTCTTAAACCTCATCATCATCAGCCGCACAACACGCAGGGGCCCAGAATCCTGCATTTCTTAGTCCACTTTGCTCGGTCTTCAGCATTCTTAGTGGTGAGTCTGTTGGCACGTCACTCTTAATGACGTGCAGCCATTGCTTCTTGGGTCGGCCTCTCCTTCCCATGCCTGGCGGGGGTGACATGGCCAGACATCTGTTCCCCACAAAATTGGCCGGTCTGCGCAAGACGTGGCCTTACCATTGAAGGCGGCACTCTTGTAGCTTATCTGCGATGTCACGGACATCAAGGCTACCGTGGATGTGGGCGTTCCGCACGCGATCTTTGCGGGAAACCCCAAACATCCACCATAGCATCTTCATTTCCGTGACTCGCGTCACGTGTGTCTTAAATTTCTTATCCCTTAATACAGATACATGATTGATGATAACTGATAAGTAAAGTGAATAATTATTCATTCTTATATTCGGCAAAAATAATTAAAATGCCCTAATTGAATCTGATCAGCTTTCCTTAGTAACAGGGTCACGGAGATTAGATGCCAGTCGCTCGAGTGTAATTACTTGATCTGCTTAATCCTGGACCATGGTTAAGGTGAACCCCGGGTGGTTGTAAGCGAGAGCACAACCGGAACAATGACGCCATGATGATTATTTTTTATTTTATTTTTGTATAAGTATTGCAAAATTAATTAAATACCCGTGATAATTTTATAAGTTCGCCGCACGGGAAACCGTTACGCACGTGACGATTTGTATTTGTATGCACGTCGGCCACATCACATACAACAAAACATAATCGCTATCTACGTATAGTAAAATGTAGGTAGATATAGATATGACATAGGTTCGGCGCACGCCGCCGCCGCCGTGCGCATGTTTGAGCGGGAAACGTGCCGCGTCGCAGTCTCGCTAGCTCAGATTGTTCCGCGGCCGCAGTTCACTTCAGCCAAGTTCGTTCAGTAATAACGCGGCGCTCGCATCGTGTCGACGTCCACGCGTTATCACAACAAAAACATAACCTCACCGGCGGCCGACCGCGAAACTTTCACTCGGCAACTTATCTCATTGCCCAAATAACTTAACCCGTTATTCTGTACGTTGTTCTTTCCCGTCGAAACCGCCGTAAGAAGGTGCCGGCGCGTCGCGGCCGCGTGTGTTGTGTTTACAAAGTTATAGTTCGCAGTGTTTGGCTTACACGGTGTTGCGGTTTTGACTGCTTGCACCGGACTTTGTCTGAACTTCAGATCTCCTGAGGTAAGTCCATACCTTTCTATAAAATATATGTCGTGGACGTAATGTTCGACAGTCGCGATGATATCAAACTTGAAACTAAAGCAATCCACCTGTTGCTGCAATAATACCGTTATGTTGAGCCATACCTAGGTATAGACGTTTGACAATGGTACGGAAAACCAGTTCACGAAGAGCTTAGCTGTGTAATTATTTACTATCTACCAATGAACGCGACGAAAACACGTTTCGTCCTTTACCTTTCCAATTTGCGAATTCACCTCACGCTCATGACTGTTTAATGTAATGAATGAGACTAAAAAGTTGGTCACTGTAAACCTCGCCCAATGTTTTTGTAGGTTTAATGAAAGTAGGTAGGCCGAATTTGTTTTAATTCGTTTTTGTGAATAGGCGAACTTAGGTGCCTGGTACTTACCAGGCACTTAAATTGGTCTATTTCAATAAAAAATATATTGCTTATCATTACCTAGCATTATACCTAGTAATTGAAAAACATGTTAATTGGATCCGATAGTCGTCGGTAGTCTGTAATCGATAGTCGCGGTTGACGAAAAAATATAGTTTTCTCAACAAGTGTGACTGAGGACCCCGAATGGGGTAACTAGTTAAGTGTGGCTACAAAGAATAAGTACCACTTACATTTCGGGTTTATAAATTTTAGATGTAGGTAGTATACACAGAGCATAGACCCTACTAGAACGAGTACTTAGTACGCACTTGCCACTTGATTCCGAACTCCGATAATATTTGATTTGGTCGTTACGTTCTGTGACAGATAAGAACCATACATGTGATATGATAAATTATCGTTTACGCTCGCCTATTTACACAATTTGTCAGATGTGGGTAAGTTATATTGCGTAAGTGTGTACAAATCACTGGGTGATTGATAATGTTCAGAAGTACCTACATTGATTGGGTTTATCTGACCAAATGTCATTACTACACGGTCATTACCTATAGTGCCTATTGCTGACATGTTCGTGTTATGTATATCTGATTACACGGGTTGTCTCAAGGGAAAGTTGCCTGTTTTTGGTATGGCAGCCAGCAATGGTCTGTTAAATCGTAATTAATCTGTCACTAAAATAAAATGTGGGTAGGCAAACATAGTTATTTTAGTTGGCATCATAATATCTAAGTAAGGTAATACATACCTTTCTACATAGTCGATAAATATTATTATATCTAAGGACGCAAGTACATACACAAATTCCATTTAACGTCATACCTACTTAGTAGGAAATAATCTTTCGCAGCACTTTAAATCTGCTTTATCTAAATCTGCTGATTTCGTGATTCGCTCGCAAATCAGGGGACGAACTTAGCCCTAATTAGTTAAGTTGCAATAGAAACTGGGGCCCAGTAGGGAACTCTCGGTAATGGCGATCATTGTGAAAAATAACTGACCCCTTTGCTTCACTGCACAGAACAAAGAATGGCTTTGTGTTCAATTATGAATATTATCATAGCATAGCAATGCAGGTAGTACTATGGGCATCATTGTCTGCTTACGGTAAGTACAGACATGTACTATTACTAGAGATTTATCTGACGAGGAGAATTACAATTTTAAAACGAGCCTAATGGATCGTAATAAACAAGACCTTGAGATTCGTTATTTTTGGTAAAATTTGGTTCCTGTAGGTGACTCCAAATTATACTTACTTTTTAAAGGGTCAGAAGTGTGGAAGAGTCGAAGGGATGCTATACAGTCTAATATAATAACATAACAGGTAAGATCATCACTTTTAAGGAGGTAAGTTGTAAATATTGGAAGAATTTCGCAGAGAGTTGTGACAAATCCGCTAATCCGCACTAGGCAAGACCTAATTCCGTCTCTCCTATGAATCACAGATAACTTAACCGACAAAAAAAGTCGGATAACCCACGACCAAGTTTACTTAAACTCAAACATTTTCTAAACTACAAAACCGATTTTTATGAAACAAAGCTGAAAACCATTTTGATTAGACTGGCTTTCAAATTGAGAACCGCATTCAAATCGATACATACTTCAAACTTATAACACCCCTCTCTTTTCGTCGGGGATTTAAAAACGGTCCATCTCAGGAGAAAGTCGAAGTTTTTAGTGACCGTTAATGTTCCACCAATTCCCGCGACAACTGTAGGGTTAAATGCGCAAAGTAAGCAGCAAAAGACGGTGTTTTTGCTTAAAATCTGTATAATCCGCGTCATGAAAAAAGAGACTTGTCAAATGGCAGTAGAGGGGATTTCGCGCAGGTAATCGCCTACTGCGCAAGTCGAACCACGTGACCCGCCAAGTCTCTTCTTACATGACACTAGTTTTAATACTGCCAGTGTTTCTTTTGGACTATGACATGGGATCGTTCAAGAGGTATATTAGAGGTCTCCTTAGAGGCGGGCAACAAATTGATAGCGCCCCTGGTGTCGCTGATGTCCATAGGCGGCGGTGACCACGTTCTATCAGGTGGCCGGCATGCCTGTTCGTCTGCCGTATAACATATAAAAAGAAACTAGTATTTTTTTGTTCATAACGTTTTAAACTGTCACAGTTATTATCACACATTTTGTCTCAGGTTTCTTACCACGTACTTTTGTTTACGGGTAGCCCGATATTTCGACGCAGTTGCATGCATCATGGTCACGGGACGACAAAATAATAATGACCTAAGTGCTTGGGTACATAAATAACAAGAATGGTGTCGAACTGGAGAAAACCCGAAATATACCTTCAAAAATTTGCATTCGATTCTGAATTTTGTAATGGAATCTTGAAGATAGGTGACTAAGATCCTACGTACACTGTTAGGTACCTATCATATCTAGTATATCTGATAGGAAGCCAAGTTATAGGAAGTAATAAACGAAAACAAACACACACGGCCTGGCATTTATTAGAAGTTTACTATCCATCCAGCGTCTGTAATTAATCGACACGTGAAACAATAATAAAACTGTTCTGTCTGTTTATCTATACATATATGCCTAGTTTCAGTTGACCCGTCCCACATTTGCGCACGCATGCATAGGCCAATAATCCAATGCTGCGTTCGTAAAGGCGTATTTTTGGATTGGATTGTCAACAACGGCAATGCATGTAGTGGTTGTGCCAGTTTTCTTGTTTTATATTTACTTACTTTGGTTGCTGTGTTTGTTGGCTAAATATAACCGATCCACTGGACTGAGCGTGATTTAGGTGGGATTGTAGTTACGTGATCTAGTGTTCATGGGTATCTATCTAACCTAAGTACGTTATTCTGCCGATTAACGTATGTAGAGAATCTGTTTTGTGTGTTTTATCTCATCATAGCAGCATCTGAAAATTTCTTTGATAAACTCTTTACAATTTCAATTGAAAAGTTAATGGTAACTGACGACGAGTTCTGTTGGAAGTAGGAAATGTATATACTTACTACGATAAAACCTATTACTTGCAACCGCAATGAACATTTAAAAGGTTTGTTTAACCGGTATCGAACGATCAGTATGTATGACCCTACCGAAACGGCTTGAAAACAAATTGAAAAGGTACGTTGCGTGTGAATCCCATTTATTACAAAAATAAGGCAAAACCAGTCAGTATGGGTTTTATATACAAGACACAACATACATACATACACTTATACCTATATAAGTATCCCATAGGGCTAGGCTGAGATTTTCAACGGCTATAAGCTACAAACCTCACCTAAATTCGTATTCAATCAAATTCTGTGCACAGGGGATGAATCAGTTAATTATACACAATCACATGATTACTCACTCATCCATCAGTAACAGCCAATTAAAGGCTATTTATTGGACTCGACTGTTTTCCACATCAATGCAGGATTTTCCATTATCTCTATGATTGGTTGGAGATCGAGTGTTGGGAATACAAAGTTACGTCGCCTTCTACGACAACCGTCAATGGGTTGGCGTCAAATACATTGGAATGTTAGATACTTTCACTGTAAATTTTTTATCTGCTCTGTGGTTGGCGTCATATTCTACTCTGGCGGACACCACACGACCAACGTAAACTCTTTAGATAGTTCATTGTGTATTTTAACGAATCTACAACCCGTTTGCCAAGCGTGAAGATTAAGCAAAGGCCCTCCACCGTTGTTGATGCTCACGTCTAACAAGGGACTGTTATGGGCTATTGACGTAAAGGGGCTCAAATATCGCCGCGCGCGCAGAGGTTATGCCCTGCGTGGTGATTCTCGCGCTGTGATCTCATATTTGACATTTTCTCTAGCCAACAAACAAAAGAAATTTATCTTCGACAATATACGACTGTTTTAAGATAGTTGATAAACAATATTTTGGCTGCAATAGAGATTTCAATGACATTATTAATGGAGACATATAGCTATGTATTGTGCTTGATATACCTACCGGAATTTTGGGAGACCTACACCGAGGCAATTAATATTCTGTGACTGAGGTCGGAAGTTGGGAACATTCATTGTTTCATGTTCGGAACCCTCGGCGCGCGAGTCAGTTGTGTGTTTTTTTAATTTATTAACAGCTGAGTAGTTTCATGTGAGGTATTTATTAGTAGAGCGGTTTACATCTTACGGTTAGTCATGTTAAGTAAGTATGTATTTTTGATTGACGGAATCCTTAAAGAGGATACAAACAATCGATTCGACTTAGCGGCGATGCAGTCGCGGGACTAATATATTATAATTATGTGATAGCGCTTTTACTTTACCCCTACCTACCCTTTTTTCTTGCTTATAAACCATTCCACTTGAATCACTCTATCTATTGTTAAAAACCGCATTAAAATCCGTTTCGTAGTTAAAAATATCTAAGCATATATAGATACATAGGGACAGACGGCGTAATAAGATCTAAGCGTACATCGTTACATACATTGACACGTAGGGACAGACGGCGGGAAGCGACTTTGTTTTATACTATGTACAGATTTACGTAATTTACTTACATTAGATCCCACGTAAAATAGTTGCCGCTTTACGGAAAACGCCCGGCTACATATACTATCATTACATAAATACAATGTACAAACATTGGTGATAGATATCGCGGATAAGATTAAAGAGGCTCGCCTGTGCTGGTTTGGGCACGTGTAGCGTTATCCCTAGGCATAGGCGTAGGAAGAGGGGGGGCCGGGTGGGCCATGCCCACCCCAGAATGGTCTGGTGCCCACCCCAGGATCGGGTGCTCACTGACTGTACATTGGCGATTGACTCGGCGTCATCGGCCACGTCAGGGGCTAGGCCCCCCCTGGAAAATAGCCCTAGATACGCTAATGTCCCCAGGCCCAGGGATATACGATTTATGTTATATGGCAGACAAACAGGCAAGCACGCCACCTGATGCAAAGTGGTCACCGCCGCCTATGGACATCAGCAACACTAGGGGAGTTACCAATTGCCCCTTGCCCACCTCAATTATTACATTCCATGGTGGGAAATATGGGAAATATCCCATATTTTTTTTATTAATGAGCCCGAGTTCTTTTCTTTGCACTATAATTTAGGGTTCTTCAAAAGTCATGTTTAAAGGTCTCCCCTTTGGTTGTATATATCTTCCTGGCCGACGGTGGCCGCTTTGCATCAGGTGGACTGTCCCTCCGTGTGCCTCCGTAGGTAATAAAAAAAATCTGAAATCGTAAGCGTGACTCGTATAGCCTGTACCTAAATTCATAAAGGTGGGTAGGTACAATCCAACAGCATAAGAGTAAGAAAAATGTCCCCTGCAGCTACAGCAACATATTATCTGGTGCATCGTTAGCCAAATTGTTGTGGCTGAAATAAATTCAATCATTGGCTTTTACCCCAAAAACCCATACTCGACTTTAAGGGTGTTTTTTTTATTTTATGAATGAATATTTCTTTCATGAACGCTAGAGGTATATTCTTGCACTTATGCTCTAGTATTGTACCCATCCACGTGTGTTACCTACTAATACGGATCATGTGGCTAGTACTTGGAGAACAACATTGCGAAATAAATAATGTAACCCCAAACTTTTATAGTATAACGTTTTTAAATGTTAACCTCTTGCTGAAATGCGGCTTATACTCTTATGTAGGTCTGTAGGTACCTAAGTACTTAGTACATAATAAACTGAATAGGCAATATTAATCTCCAACTCGATTTATCTTAATGTCAGAGTCTGGTACTACGCAATGGGCAAGAAACTGGGCAAACACGAACATTTGGTTTATTTATTTGATGTAGGTGTAAATTACGTACATTGATTAAGTCGTTTATATACAAAACTCACAAGTTGTAGTAGATTTTTGCTCCTATACAGGAAATTACTATTCAAATGATTGGTAGGACATAAAAATTGTAGTTAGGCGAGGTCAAGCAAATTGTTTGATATACTTAATTTCTAGCTTTTTCCATTGCTATATTTAAAACATTCCGATCTCTATCCCGCTTCATCATCATCACATTCCATAACAGTCCACTGCAGAACTTAGGGCCTATCCCAAGAAAGGGGAGGTTATTGCCATAATCTCCACACTTGGCAGCAACAATGGAATCCATTTTCCAATCCACGGATACTAGATCTTTTGCCTCGAAAACATTAGTTGCCTTGTACAACACCCACGAGTGTAAGGGGTTGGAAGGGTGTTCAGGTCTTAGAACCTCTCCACGCTCGGCAGGCGGGTTGGAGATCGCAGTGTTGTAAATATAACAATGGAATACGCTGCGGCCTATTTTTTATTAAGTATGTTAATTTGCAGGAATTATTTGCATGGACAAAAATCCACCGTAAAAAGTACTACAATCTACTCCAGTAGTAACATTCATAGGAGCACAGACATTGGCAATGAACTCGGGCCCAATGACAAACGGTTGTTGGTAACGCTCGAGTTCCCTCCAAGGTACTTCAGTGCCTACATGTGTCCAAGGTACTTGCCAAAAGCGTACCACGGTCAATTAAACTGTAGGTATTTTCCCACATTAAACACAGCCACTTCATATCTTACTACGTATTTATGGTTGTACGAAATTGGTACAAATTTCAAAAAGATGTTGATGGCTTTGAAATGGCCCATTGTTTTCAAAAAAATAGTTGAGAGTGACATTATTATCTGTAATAGGTAAAGGCCATCGATAGGAAAAAATATTTTAACAAAACTTCGCATCTGCACTTGTCGTCTCATACAAACCTATCGTGTCACATGATTGTGACTTACCTATGTCAAAATGTTTTATATGAAAAGACAGGATGTTTATCCTTTTTTTTTCTGTCGAGGGCCTTGCTTAAGTTGGGCTGCGATATCAACTATCGACATTACTTTGGTTTACTTTGGACCAAGTAAAATTTTGGCAATCAGATTATTGAACTGCATAAGTATGGAAGAAAGACAACAACATGAATCACACCGTCGTGACTAACTTTTATAAGAAATCATATAAAAGTAATAAGGAAAGTACACATGTGGCCATATGACGTCCGTAAATCAACTAGTTTACTAATATCGTATACCAATGTGACGGCAGAGAATAGCACCAACCCCTTACACTCGTATTGTATCGTATCGTACAAAGCGACTAATGTTTTCTAGGCAAAAGATCTAGTGTCCGTAAGTTGGAAAATGAGCAGCAGCGTTTTCCATTCTTATATTTAAAATACTGCGATCTCCAACCCGCCTGTCAAACGAGGAGATTATGGCAATAACCTCCCCTTTAGTGGGAGAGTCCCTTATACCTGCAGTGGACTGTTATGGGCTGTGATGATGAATTAACAAACCCTTTAAAGGACTACACTGTTTCTCTTTCATTTTCTAAATAAATCCAAGTAGGTATGGGGATATCATTAAATAACTCTGGCCCTACTAATATTGAAAACAATACCATTGTTACGCAAAACCGAGAGTTTTTCAAACAATTTAATGACAGTGTAATAAATTGGAGGTAAAACAAATTTGTACATATCTTTACTTAAAAGTTTTCCAGCCCATTATTCTAACAATGTTGTCAAGAATAATTATCAACTCAGCACCAATATTGTGAATTGAGTATGGCATGGCGTGGCGTACCGAAAGTACGCTGCGTATGCGCATAGTTATAGGCATTCGTTGACAATGGCGTACATTCAAGGCTGCGCTGCACGTGACGTTGGCGGTTGTCTGAAAAATCAAACAGTTCAAATCTACATTGTTTGCTGTAACATTAGTTAGCATATTTTTAAAAGTTATTGGAAGTCACAACTTTATGTAGGTTAGGTTGGTAAGTAGGTACCCTCAAAATTCTCGCGCAATAAATTGTACGGTGACGCAGCATGACTTCCGTTACATTACCTGAACGACCGAGTTGCGCTTGTTCCAGAAAATTTAATTGAAACTAAAGTTACCGAAGTTAAAACAGTGATAAATCGATTTCGTGGCCCAGAAACATCCCTTTGGACTCGTAAGTTTTCATCGAATAAACCCGTTTTAGAGGAAACTGATATATCCGATACAGACAGATTGAGTGCACTTACACTAGTACTTCCACTAGCTATTATAATACGAGGCATAGCCGAAATATCCTATGGGTGAGTACTAATTTGTGGCCATGTCGCCGTTAGAAGAAACTGCGTTTATTTTCCCGTTTTCTCTCTACAAAGATGTTTATTTTTACTCCTTCCGTATGACTTATAATGGATAAACATTTATGCACGTGCACGCGCATTTATAATTAAATGTTTTATATTAGACGTTCGCAAAGAAACGACGCGGAGAATAGGTACCGTTTTCGTTTTGATGTCAGACCATAATGATAACGTTACGAATCAGATTGATCTACAATCTGATTTGATTAGCACGTTATACGTTTACAGTTACCTAATATGTACACTACAATTTACATATAGTTACTAACCTACACTACAATTTACACATAATTACTAATCTATACTACAATCTACATATACGACTAAGTTCTACAAGTACAGTTTGTATTGCATTTTACGTTAAGTATGCTTTTAGTTCTGGTGCATGAAATTGCAATTCATTAATTCTATTGCCAACTATTGTTCAAGATAATGGTGCATACCTGTTCTTTTTTTCTACTTTTTTTTGTTAAAACTACCTTACATACTTGGTTTTTGCATAATAACAGTTTGTTCTATTTACTTTGTTTTAAGTTAGCGTAGCTAAGCCAAAATTTCCGTTCCACATTTAAGTAGGTTACCTAAACAAAGAGGTGAATCATATAAACTTTGATTTATTAGTCTACCATATACCTACTGGTAATATTTTTTATTAAGTGTATGCTAAGATCAAATTACTGGTTATACGTGTACCTATAAAAAACTCGATTTCAATAACTCTAGTGTATCTTGAAATTATATGACGAAACGTCAGATAACTGTGGATATGATGGCAGGATTCTGCTAAGTCCGAGTCACCTTTCCGCTACCGCACCTTCCGACAATAGGATTGATTTCATCCACACCATCTAGATGCCTGGTATCCAACTATCGTACGGCCATCACGAGCCTTTTTACCAGGCACGAGCAGGCTGTGGAATGAGCAGCGCCCTCCCAAAATCTCTGCACTACAACATGGTGTTCTTCAAATAGCATGTCTACAGATACCTCAAAGGCCGGCACCACATCAGCTTCCATTAAGTTGTAGATGATTTGGACCACGGTGGCCATTTTCCATCAGATGGACCGTCCGTCCATGTGCCTACCTAGGCAAATAAAAAATCTTCGACTTTAAATGTTTGTGCTACCAAGCCAACAGTCTTTCTTACATGATGTATTTTCATAAAAAAAATGTTTGTATCATGTCATAGTCATTGTCTGCCGCTATTTTTCTCTACCCGTCATTTAGGAATGTTGTGAAAACTATCTCAACCAAAAAGCAACACACTATATCTATGAATAGGTTTAAGCGAACAATGTCTTCCTTATCTAAAATGACATGCAGCCACACAATGTCATAAAGCAGTTTCCTGTGACATCTACAATTCTTATGGTGAACAGTTTGCGATCATCGTTTAGATTAGGTGGATATGACATGTTATACCAACTAGATAGTACCTACAAGCTGGTATAACAAAACTGCATACATTTTACTCTTGATATTATTATCTACGTAATTCATCATACAATACTTTACTTTGTAGGTATAAAAATAAATAAATATGCTTGGACAATTCACACAGCGCCCTGTAGCCCCAAAGTAAGCAAACCTTGTATTATGGGTGCTAAATTACTGATAAACTGCTTATATAATTTTAAATACAAACTCATTATACATATAACACCCCGACCCGTAACAGAAATTTAAAATTAATTTCAATTCTCGGCAAGAATCGAACCCGGTACCTCTGCGAGGGAGACTAGCCCACAATGTCAACCAACTGCAACTCGGCAGTAGTACATGTAGGACTCTGTCCAGCCTGAGGGACACTGAGGATCCGGCAGCATTGGTACCCTCGTCTTCAGGTGTTTGAAGGATAAGGGGGCGTTTCAAGATAGAAATCTTTTCGATTTACGTTTGAAGTTCACCATGTGGAATTTGATAATAACTTATTTGATCCGGTAAAGTCGTTGTTATTGTTGAAATAATATGACATTTCAAAATGGTGATTATTAGTTCCAGTTTTGGCTACCGGGTCAGATAAGTTTGTGGTTCTATAAACCTAATTGATTTCAAACGTCAAAAGGAACCTTAGGTGTTTCCATGTTAATATTTTTACGCGGACCCGTCTCTGTACATAATTTGGACATTTCGATCAACAGAAACCTAACTATGTTAATCTTAGATATTTTCGAATTCAATCGTCGTGAAGGTCAAAAATGTATACTATACCACAGAATCAGTACAGAAGCCTAGTAAGGTTTCCAGAAAGCGTATGGCCAACATAGCAATTATTAACAAAAGTCATCTGTCACGATCATATGGCATGATAGGTTTGTATGAAATAACAGCTGTACACCTGTCATTTCATCAGTCGCCCTTGCTATAGCTATGTGCAATATAGTACCGATTAATTAGCATGATACATGATACCATATTTTGATTGCAAGTAATAAAGATAAGAATATGATTACGATTTTGGGTACGTCGATACATGGACTTCACATTTTCCCTAAATTGGCTCGCAGCTGGGACAGGCAATAAACAATTAGGATGATCGTGTTAACTTCATGTTTCCTTTTAGTCATCACTACATATTATAATTCAATGTCCCACGCCGTGTTTGTTTGTCTAGCTGTTCGCGATAAACTCATAAACTACTGAATGAATTTTCATGCGTTTTTCATCGATAGACAGAGAGATTCATGAGGAAGGTTTTGGTGTATAATTTGTTAAGCTTACTACCGGTGCGGAGTCGGAGCAGGTACCTAAATTGCCTAACTATGCCAGTACCTAACGCAAACCAACCTTATCAATGCCTATTATAATTCCGACATTATTTATGGAAATGTGAGAATTTCCGGAATCAAAGCTTTACGGTGGAAAACCGCATCGAGAGAGATTGGTAGATACTTGCCTCATCATCATCATCATCATCATCTTGGTGTTAAATCCCGGTTGCGGTCCCGTGCAACACACGGGGGCCCGGGGCCCGTCTTCCTGCTTTTCTTAGTCCACTTTGCTCAGTGTTCGGCATCTTTAGTGGACGTTCAAACTTTTTGGTAGATACTTGCCTAATTCAGGCAACTGAATTTGTAACCATGATCCAATCTGGGCAGGTTCCCCTGGTAGCAGGGTCACGGAGGTCAGATGGTAGTTGCTAAACTGTAATTACCTGATCGCCAAATCTTGGATCATGGTCAATGCGGACCCCGGGCCCTCGTTATCGAGAGCACAACATTATTATTTTTATTATACTTGCATAGTTAAGAAAAAAGGAGACTGAGACCACCACTTAAATAAGTTATTTTAGATAGAACTTAGAACTTATCTATTTATTACTCATTGTTTGTTTCATTTTCACAGTAAAGGACCTGAATCAATTGGATTCTTGGAAAACACAATACAATAGGCGTCTAGCTCTCCGACGCGTCATCGGAAAAAAATAAGATAACAAAATGGTATAGAAATATAAATAAATAGCGTAGTTCACATCTCAATTATTAGGTAGGTATAACTCGATTGAAATTATAATGGTACGTATAAGCTATTACCTATGTACCCAAATAAAGATATCAGCTATCATTCATATCTATATTACAATTTAATTTTTTTTATTGCGGAAAGCACATGGTCAGACGGTCCACCAGGTCAACCAAGGTTCCAAGTCCGCTAATTTACTTGACTCGATTGAAGTGTAATTGGACCGCAATAGCACCTCAACGGCAGTTTTAATTGTAGCAGATCACCAAAAACGCGTTATACTTCCATTGAGCTGCGATTACAATCCAGTTACAATTTAATCGAGCCATTAGTAAATTAGTGGACTTATATCCCAGGACATCTGCGACCTAAGCTTTAAGACACATTGTAGAGGTGCGCTGCGCGGCGTACTGCACGACGTGGCAAAACTTGTTGCATGCCGAGCAGTTTGTATGCAAGTTCATTGACAGGTGGTGAAATGTCCCACTGTGCGGCGCGCCGTGCGGCGCACTGCATGATGAGGCAAAACCCGCAATCCAAGCCCGAAATGTCAGTTCTGTATGAATTTTGTCCACATTTTTTCAATTTGGCCCCATCGTACAACGTGCGGCGAGATGTCAGCAGATGTCAACATGAGACGTCACACTTGACTGTTTCTTTTTACCAACAGTTAGAATCTTTCCTCCTCATGTGACACAGTTCATACACATATATCTGTCTACTTTTTTTTGTAGAGATTCAACGCATGAATTTAATAGGAATTCGACCTTGTCAAAGAAACTTTTACCGCTGATGCGTAAGCCCCTTCCCTTTTTGAGATTCTGTAACATTATCGTAGTTGTTTCGCTTTCGTGATCCTTTCGTAATTTTCGTCTCAGTTCATCCAGAATTATAAATAAGGCATGTTTGGTTCTAGAACACTAGTATCCAAAAAGCAATGCTGGTACACGTCGAGATCTACATTTCGGATGGCAGCTGTCAAACTTAAGACTGTAATAACTCTGAAACTATTGGTCCTAGAACACTAGTAACTAAAGAGAATAAATGATAGTGCCCGTCGCGACCTACATTTCGGATGACAGCTGTCAAACTTAAACTACAATAAACTGTTAAATAAATAAATAACTCTAAAACTATTAGTTCACTAGTTCCTGAAGATAATTTATACTTCTCGCAGCGATCTACATTGTGGATGACAGCTGTCAAACTCAAAACTGCATGAACTCCGAAACGATCGCTCACGAAAATGGTAGAAATCTTATGGTCAAAATGCAAAATTATTTTTTGTACGTTTCCGTTCGTTGCATATGAGTCGGTAGACAAAAAAATCTACTGTCACTTTTTACGCCCGCTTGTGAATACACAGTCGAGTGATATGGTCAATAGTTATGCGAGTCGTTTAAAATAACGCGCGTAAAATCGTCGATAAAGCTCTCATGCAAACGTTGCCTAAATCACAATCTCTCGTAAATCTTTCGTGCGAATGTTGCCTAACTTGAAAAACAAGAATAACACCACCGTTTTCTTTGTTGTCACCGTGACGTGGCACCGCGCGGTGCGCCGCGCAGTGCACTGCATGAGTGAACATCCAGCCTAAGGAGTGCGGATGCGATACCGGCCTTATACGTACCTGTTGACATGCCTTATGAAAAACTCCATACACTGGTTCGCATTAGTATGTCGTTATACTAGCTCGAATTATAAATCAGAGTAGGTAATCCTACTACGGTCGTGTGATTTATAATATGAATAGGTAGTTTGAAGTACTCGCTATGACAGACGTATTACATACAAGGCTTATCTGATCGTCTTGTAAAAGCATCGGTCAGTGATCAACTAATGTACAAAACTCAGAAAAGTCATTTCTACCTGACGGTACCTACTGGGGTTAGAACCCGGTACCTCGGGATATGAGTCAGACCCTTTAGCCATTAGGCCACCGACTGTTTACAAAGAAAGAAAGAAAGAAAGAAAATATTTATTACAAAGGACGCCACGACATAATAATTTACATTTAACACAAAAAAAAAAGAGTACATAAAACACGGAGACAATTATAGGGTTCCCAGTGGCATTTTTCGTGGGCATCCAGCGTAAATGGACCCTCCTCAGCATAATGTTATGGCCGCTTGCCGCGAACCACAACGCTGGTTTTCAGTGGGCCCCTTAATATCCCAACAAACAAGGCTCCTACTGCTATCACTACTGTCTACTAAGTAGATGCCGATTTTTTTTAATACTTCATTCACAAAATGGTACAATGGCGGTTTAAAGCTGAAATACCCTTATCTACCAGTCAACCAAGAGATATCGGGTTAAGAAAAAGGAAAAGACAAGGACCATAAAAATGGCTACCAGACTGGTGTATGCGACTTGGTTCGCTTCGCGTCGACTTCGTGCGCACACAAATTTGCGCAATACTTGTTATGGACAAACATCTGGGCAAACAAACAAACGTCCAAACTTTGTTATTTGCTATTTTACTTTGCCTATCTAGACTCATGTTTTGTTGCAAATTACTCCGTTATCTGCACTAGGAACATGCGATGAGATAACACAGTGATAGTGTTATGATAACCTTGAGGTGTAGCTTAGTATTTATTGCGATTTTGGGATGTTTGTATATGTTGCTATCACAACATCTCAGAATTGACACTGATGGCGGAAAATGTAAATGTTTATTTACATTTTCACATATAGGTGTCACAACGTAAATAAACATTTACCTAGGTAGGTACGTACATAGATTTTAGACCTCAAGTTTAATTTGATCTGTCTATGTCTAATTACCTACTAGGTGAGTCTACCTAGGAGTCTGAGTGATGCAGAATTCTACAATTTTACGAGCATTTAGGGATACTTACTTCTGGTAGGTACATTTTCTGTGCATTTGATTACAAATTTTTATTATCATCACAGCCCGTTACAGTCTACTGCAGGTCTAAGGGCCTCTGCCACGAAAGGGGAGGTTATTGCCATAATTTCCTCGCTTAGCAGGCGGGTTGGAAATCGCAATATTATAAGTATAACAATGGAAAACGCTGCTGCCCATTTTCCAGTCTACGGAGACTCTAAATCTTTCACGCGGCCAAATATTTAGGACAACCCTTTATTATCAAATATATTTTTTTACATTTTGTGCTCATTTTTTTTAGTCCAGCAGAGTAGAGTAAACCACTATCGTAATTATACGACTTATCAGAGGCTTGCCCATTCTGACAGTAGGTATAGGTAGTCTATCATAAATTTTTCAATTATAATTAATCTTCTCATATCTCTACCTATATTATACCTTTCAAGTTAATTATTCAGATAAAAGCAATGTGTATAAAAACAACACGTTACACATCTGCGTAGTAGTGGGATACATTATCCATTTTTGTTTTGTCTAATTTTGATTGATAATGACGCTAATATTATTGTTATCATCCATTAATAACGTGTTATCTTAAAATTTTAAGATCCGTCTTGCCTTTGGTTTTCAGGACCTTGGTATACCTACTTACTTAGTCTGTGTAATACCACAGTACCTAAACTTAATTCTTTCCATTTTTGTTTTGTCTAATTTTGATTGATAATGACGCTAATATTATTGTTATCATCCATTAATAACGTGTTATCTTAAAATTTTAAGATCCGTCTTGCCTTTGGTTTTCAGGACCTTGGTATACCTACTTACTTAGTCTATGTAATACCACAGTACCTTCAGGTGTTAGTACACCTGCATAAACTTAAATTTTAGAGTGCACGTAGGATAATTTTGTGCGATACTGAAAATGGAACAAAATGTGACCTGACAGCCAAAGAGAACAACTGCCGACAAAGACAGTCACAGAGAAGCCATTATTTAGTCCATACGTTAGATAATAAGTCCATGGTGCAAACACATGTTGCGCGCATATCTAAAATATGCATGTCTTTTTGACATACGAAACTGTTCAATGTGTGAAAAAGGCGAGACGTTATTGTTTGTGTGTCAAATGTTCATTTGCATTATTTCAGTTTATATTTCTGTACCTCAAGCATACAAAATTAATCGTATAGTCATAACATAAACAAGTATTTTTGTTATTTACTTACTTACACCATAGTATTGGTTTCTCGAAAACACCCTAAACAATAATAATAATCATTTTAACGTTAATATCCCGGTTGTCCACCGCGCACGAGGGCCTGGAGTCCGCCCTGACCATAAACCAGATTTTGGCAGATCAGATAATTATAGTGGAGCGACTGCCATCTGACCACTGTGACCCTGCCACCAGGGGAACCTGAGAAGATTAAAACTGATTGAACTTGGATTCAACATGGTCTTAAGATTTCAACCCGAAAGAATCTCAGTTAGACACAAGTAGGTACAAACCCAAAATATAAATAACTGTACCGATAGCACTTATCCGACTCTGGCTATCTATACCATACGGTAATACAAATTTGTTTGCATATAAACATCATAAGCAAGGAATGCGAGCACTTAATTCTACGTCCTCATTCCGCAATGATCGAGTGGTTATGTCTTCGAATATTCTCGAAGAATACTACGTCCTTTGATAGATAGAACAAAGATCCATTGATCAAGTAATCACTATGGCGCTCAGTATAATCCTTGTCCAATCAAGTTAATTTCCATTAAATTGTAGGAATTGAAATTATTCCTATAACGAACAGTTGTTTCATTAAGTGACATCTTGTGTTTGAGCGTAAGGGTTATCGACGAGTAGATGTTTTTATTTCAATAAACTTTTGGAGATTTGTAGGACTAGTTTTGGTACGTGACTTCGGCCATCTTTGCAATGGAAAAATCGCGCGAAATTAAAACAATCTAGATTGTATCATTGAGTATAGGTACTCGAACGAAATCAGCATCATCGGACGGACGGCAGCGTATTCCATTGTTATATTTATAAGACTGCGATCTCCAACCCTCATGCCAAGCGTGTAGATTATGGCAATAACCTCCTCTTTCATGGAAGAGGCCCTAAGTTCTGCAGTAGACTGTTGTGGGCTGTGACGATGACTCGATCGAAAACGATTTTGATACTCTTTCCTTTTTACTAACTGTCCGAATCTTTCCTCTGTGTTTTTATAAAATCTAAATTGAAATATGTTTGGAGTTGACTTTTGTTTACCAATCAAAAAATCTCGGTAAATTAATAAGGACATGAAATATAACTGGACACTGTTTAATCCCTACTCTCTACTTAATATATTATATAAATGCGAAAGTTACTCTTGTCTATCTGTCTGTGTGACTGTTACGCTTTCACGGCCAACTCACTGCATCGATTCTAAACTTTTGGATTTATAATATTAATAAAAATGTCACTATTTCTATTATAACAAAGGACAGAATGAATCATTTGTAATAGAAAATTCTGATACAAGTGTGCTAATATCGTAATGATCAATGCACACTTTCATTGTTATCTATTAACTTTTAATTATTGCTATAATTACAAAATATTTGTACGGACAATGGCGCGCAGTTTTCTTTGTCTTCGCGCGCGTAGGCGAGGGTGCGAAAAGAAAAATCAACATACAGCTTATATTAAAAATATATTAAGGCGAATATTTTCATAATTCGAAATTAAGGCGAAATTGACAAAATCGAATATTTATTTATCATAATTATGGAAGTGCAATTTACTTATTCAAATAAATCTGTAGGTACTCTTCCCAGTCGCATAAAAACTCTTTGTTGGTCCTAAAAAAACTGCATAGATTTATGAATAATATGTCAAAATCTTTGGTATTTCCTGATTAAATTACATGAATTACTTGAATGAATTACTTACAAACAGTACAAACTTTACCTGAATGGAAACATACATGCGTAATAGTAAAGTAAAAAGATTATGTGCTTAATGTGGCCGTGTGGTGTCCGGCAGAGTAGAATAGCACCAAGCCCTTACACTCGACGACTAATGTTTTCTAGGCAAAGATCTAGTGTCTCCGTAGGTTGGAAAATGGGCTGCAGCGTTTTCCATTTACAATACTACGATCTCCAACCCGCCTGCCAAACGTGGAGATTATCGTCCCCTTTCGTGGGAGAGGCCTAAGTCCTGCAGTGGACTGTTATAGGCTGTAATGATGATGTGCTTAAAAGCGATATAATAATATCCAAGTTACGAGCAACTTTGGTGACAAATAAGTTACTATATATTCCTATCGAGTTAATATCTACTAATTATTGCTGCCTTAATTCTATGTTTACAGTCTTGACACCGAAATAGCAATACGTTGCTAAATATAGCAAAATATGCGAATCGCTGTATAATTACTATTATGCAAATGATTCTATTTTTGTTTTTTAGCATTATCGATAGAAGGTGAATTCGCTTTTAGCTTTCGTATTAAAAATGCATATTTGATTGCTGCAGTAGGGTATCCATTCAACAAAAATGTTACAGGAGACTACCGTCATTATATATTTAAAAAAATCCGTTTTGATTTCAAAATATGCGTTATTGAATAAGCTTCAATCAGTACTTGAAACTTGGAGACTAGCTGGGGTCTAGGCGCTAAGCAAGCCACCTGTCGGTGAGGCCTCTGCGCGAATTAAATTTGATTTATTATTTTGTGATGCATCTTTTTATTTATTTATTTATTTATTTAACCATTTATTGTGCACAAAGAAAGTTACAATAATATGAACATAAAGATAACAATCACAAAAGGTACAGCTTATTTCTAAAAAGAAATGTCTTACAGCAGACCTACCGAAGACAGAGGGCTAGAATAGAGAGGCAGATATGACGTGCACCCAAATACATAATATAATTGAATTACTTAAATAAGTATCTATATATAGATTTTTCTTTGATATATGCAATAAATAGTTTTAACTTACGAGCACAAAAAATCTTCTATTTATCTGTCCTAACTAAACTGTCTTTCAAATCAAGTAAATGAAAGTAAAGATACACAAACGATTCGCCGAATGTAAGTTGGATGCAGGCAACCCAACAGTTGTTCACAACTGCCTCCCTGATGAACAATATTAATAATAATGGTGCAATTATTCAATAAAGCGTTTTTAACATGAACTCCCGCAAGTATTTCGCTCTTATTGTAACAATTACTCTCATTTTCAATTGATTTTACTACACTTTACTACCTGTCCCACAGCACACAGTACAGCTACGGCACAGGTCAATGCACTGGTTCCATTGTCTTTTTATCTGTTTTGTAACTTTGATTGAAGGTAGGTCTATAATGGAGATTGTCATCGCTACCTCTGTATTGTACAGTGAAATTCAAAGAAAAAAAATATTGTTATAATTATCCCTGAACAGACAGGCAGTTGGAATAACTGATATGTCTCACTATCCTAAACCCATTGACATTCTCAATTAATTAATTTAGGTTTTCTTTTAATGTTTGTCCAATAGATTTTTAAAGGCGTTGGTACTCGGTGCTGATACAACTTACTCAGGTAACTTGTTCCAAGGTGCCACGTCTCTGTTGCTGAAAAAAATTTTGTGCGGGTTATTGTTGGAGAAACTTCGTACCAATTTCGAGTGGTGACCTCTTAGTCGAGTGTTCTGAACGTTCAAACTCTGAGTTGTTCAAAGTTCTTCACATCATAATGTTTGTTTAAGACTTTCATAATGTCCGTTTAAGATTTTAGCACAGTTACCTAAATAATAATCAACTCTCCATAACCGTCCACTATTGGGCTCGAGTCAGCATAAATGGATGGAATTTCTACGCTTGCAAAAAACCTACCTAAGGTACCTAATAAAAATACGCTGTTGCGTAATTTGACAGTTCGATTGGTTTGTATGTACAAATTTCATTGCTGTAAAACTGTATGGAAATAAATAAATATCCTCCTTATGTTGTAACAGAGGTCCCTCGCGGTATCCACCAACCAGCGTGCATTCAGAAACTCGGCTAACGGTCGGGCATAAAGAAGATACCTATCCTATGACACTCGGGAAGGATGTAGCTTTCAGTGACAGTTATCGAAATCGGTTCAGTAGCTTTCGGACTTTTCGCTAATTACCTCAGCATACAACTTTCACAGGCTTGGTATCTGTCTTATTAGCTAACGTCATTGCTTTTTCGGAGGGATCTCATTGAAAACAATAACTACCAACAAATGTATTATTTTCTCTTAAGTTGTACTTAGATATACCTGAGTAGAGAAACCAAAGCCGAATTTACTCAAAAGAAACAAAAAAAAATTTTTTTTTCCTTTAATACCTACTCGTAATGTGGCACATAACATGTAGGTACGTAAGTACCAACTTGCAACCCCTATGGAACTCTTTTCTACACTTATCGATATTGTAAACATTATTCTTCTTGGCGTATCGACAAATGGCTGGTCAAATTGTACTCTGTAAACATGATTGTACACGGAACAATGAGGAGTTTTCCAATAGGTATCTAAAGCATTCTTAACCACTCACTAGATGGCGGCCCGACAATTTTGGTAATGGATAATCGCTTGAAAAAGGTTCTTAGCAAAGGGGATATAAACACTGAGGACGTTGTATTGGATAATATTGTATTTATCAATAGTTTTCAACCATTTTAGAGGTTGTAATAAAATGGAACATAGTGCCTATTCATAAAAATTCATTTTATTTTTAGGTTTAGTATTAGATGGCTTCATGATATCACTGCCAAAATCATACAAATAAAAAAAAAACAGTTGCTTTTTGAAACCAACTGACAATACCTACTGGAAAACTCCTCATTAAATTAACATGTGCATGGCTCTGACAAGTCGGCACCGGTTCCGATAAGTTGCTAATTTACATACCCATAGACGCCATTATTCTAAAGACTCATATGCAATTATGCAAGTTTTTATGTACAGTTTTAGAAAGTCAGCGTCTAGGTTCGTGCCACGAAAGAGCGGTATCAACAACAAAAGAAAATAAACAGCGTCTTCCATTCAACTCGAAACAACACATGGTTTGATCAAATCGTATTGTATGTTTGTGTGTAACGTGGAATGTGATGTTGTGGTGGGCTTCGATGGAATGAGATCATTCCACAGATGCTATACTCGATATGTACGTATGTGTGCACGTATAGTGACGAGTACGCCGCGTTAAAAGCAATGGGGTCACAGCCGACAATGGGTTGGCAAAATTCACCGTGGGTTTTGTTTACTTTACACATATACCTTTTTCTGATAGAGATTGTAATTGTTGACTTTATGGAAAACTTAAACTTATGGTTTGAAGTAAAAATTAATCAATGATAAGTACACAACGAAATGCTCCAAGTTTCCTATTATTTAACATGTCCACAGAAGGTTCGGGACCTACTATGAAGCCGGTTTGATCTATAGTTCCAATCCATGTTCAGTCCAAATATGAATTAGACAAACTATGAACGATTTGGGAATAATTTTTAGAGTCGCGATTTCATTTCTTCATATTTAAATACCCGTTTGTGCTATCTCGCGCGAGGGCCCGGTGTCAACCTTGACCATGATCTAAAATTTGGCAGATCAGGTGCTACTACATTTCTGTAGAGCGACAGCCATCTGACCTCCGTGACCCCGATAACAGGGGAACCTGACCAGATTTGCCCTGAGATTATCCAATATCCAGCTGAGTAGAATATTGTGTCAACCCCCTCGACCATGTATCATAAAAGACGACTGTGTCCACCGTAGACCAGATAACTTCATATTCTACCGTGTATTTTTTTTATGTTATACGGCAGACAAACAGTCAAGCGGGCCACCTGTCGCAAAGTGTATTTGAACAGGATATTTCGTGTATCGAACGCCCGAGGATGTGACGTGTATTGAGAACGCGCTGTCTCAAGGAGGACAGGCAGGCGGTCGGCCATTCGGCTCAAAATCTGAGGAAGAGCGACTCATGTCGGTGACACTTACCCCATCTAGTGGAATAAGGGCAGGAGAATGATGATATAAGGTATGTAGTGGGCAATTCAAGTAAGATAACAACTATTGACTTCTATCATGCATATAGGTCTAGAGTAATCTATGAGGAACTGTGGCTTTGACAGTGGTGGTAAGTGGAGATGCCTGTTCACTTCACCCTTGAAGGCGTCCAGAATATAATGATCAGCAGATCTACTTTAAACAAGACTTGTTTTGGGTTCTTTACCTCTGCTCCAATATTTTGTTTACATCCGAAAATGCTGCTTTTCCAGCGCCGAACCCCAACTCCGCAATCGCGGAAGCCTTGCTACGTGCTCTATTAAGAATCCATTAACGACTAATTGTGATTCGGTACATGGATTTTCCTCGTTCTTTCTTTATAGCGAGACTTTATTCTGTTTGCAATATTGTCCGGAAGCTGCAATTTGGGTCATTTCCTTAAAAAAAAAAATAAGCGGTAATTAAAGATGTTTTTAATTGAATACATACATAAAGCTCACGCCTGTGTCTCACAGGTGTGGTAGGCAGAGACTATGGACCGCCACTTGGCTCTGTCCTGACACAACTCTCCACAACATCCACAACTCTTTCCATACTTTCATTTCGTTTTATTCTTGCCACTTCAGACCCCAGCATTTTTGAGAACATTACTGATCTGATCAATTATTGTTTTTCTGAGTCGTCCTCTTTAGGGCCGGTTTTCCAAATTCGCGCTATATACCTTTTTCGTTAATCTTCTTTTATCCATTCGCTCTACATGCCCAAACCATCTCAACATCCCTCTTTTTATTTTTGCTACTTTCACGAATCGCTATGTTTTTCACTGCGTTTTTAAAATTGAATTCACTGGTGATATCTAGGGGTTGTTGGCGGGCTGGGGCTCTGGCTCTGGGGATCGTGGTTATGTGCATGGTATGTGTCGGTGCTCGGTGTCTTGCCGATGGGAGCACTCGTACGCGTTGCTCGGTCTGCAATTCCGCATGCGTCGCCCCCTACCTGGATGAATTCGCTTAACTTTCTCTTTGCTTTCCATTAGCTTTTTGAGGTTTGACGAAAAGAGATTACTAATTAACGTAATGCTAATTCAAAAAATAGTTTCTCCATATTAATCAGTTCAAGTAGATATCATTCGCTTTGAAATAACAATAACATATTATCAATTTTGTTTTTAAGTTACATTTAAACAATTCAATAAATTAAATATTACTAATACAATTATATAAATAAATACTGATCTAACATAATACTAATTATAAATAACTAAATAATACTAAGTAAATTTATTATTTGCCTTTTCACGCCCAAAGTGGTAGGCATTGTATAAATGTATTGAGTCCAGAGCATGCGGGAGCGACTACTTATTCTGAAGGTAATATGGCTTTAATGCGCTTCATTCTCTTAATAGATATTTCTTTAGAAATAGGCTGTACCTGTTGTGATTTTTTTCTGTATGTCTATTTTGTATACTATTTATTGTGCACAATAAATGTTAAATAAATAAACATGTATTTTACTGTGTGTTAAATAAATAAAAATAAATAAATAAACATACATACATAAAGCTCACGCCTGTGTCCCACAGATGTGGTACGCAGAGGCTATGGCCACTTTCCCACTATGATCCCCAAACATCAGACATATATTATTTATCAAATCATCATCATGAGTTTGATAATGTATAATAAGTATACGTAATTACGTACTGGATGTTTCTATTGGTTCTATCTATGCAGATATATATATCTATATAGATAATATATCTATGTATACGTATTACGAAATAATTATCTAGATTAGAATATTTACTTACGTAGAATAATACCCTACTCTATATTATTCTACAATAATACCCTATATTAATCTAGCATGTTGTGTTAATAATCCATGTTTCTCTACAAAATATGGCAATTACTCAAATCAAAACAAGGCTAATGACTTGATTGCTTACAAATCGATCAAATCTATATTATTTATCACATTTAAATTATAGTTTATCGATATTCAAACTGTCGATAATTGGTTTTTTAAACCACAAAGGTGGCAAGCAAGCGTACCTATGGTCCGCCTGAATATTTTGCATTATCAGGGTTAGCTATGCACTTATTTCTAGCGTATGGTCTACCCCGTAAATTAATTCTAACACCCTTCTTGAAGATCTGAACGTTGTATCGACTTACTTGCGAGAACATCAACAGTGAGCCCATTCCACAACGTGCGCGTAAGTAAGTTCCTTGGGAACCGCGAGTAATAAGTGAACATTTTGCAATTTCCCTTCTGTTTGCAAACGACTTGTTGCTTCTCGGTGTGGTATACCTATTTAGTTTTATTTCTTTCAGTCTGTTAATGGACTTCTTCATAGCTTATTCGTTCAACAACTGAGAAGTTTTAGCCATCAACGGGTTTGTGGAACTCGTCCCATTCTACTCATAACGTTCTATCTCACTTTCGAATTATCTACAAGCACTGTATAAAAAGAGACGCCTCCCCCAACAGTATGGTATCTCAGCCATATTCTCGAAAATGAGGCCCAGTGGCCCAAAAGGACTTGAACCTAGGGCCGTAACACAAACTACAAACAAGTCGTGGCGCCTTATGAATTTAGTACCGTATCTAAAAGAACGTTGATCATAGCCAAATGTAGCCGAAACCCACCTAAACAAGTGAAAGTGAAAATGTACGGCGCAATTCTTCCGTTTCTGTGAAGATGACCTTCTGGAAGTAAGTAATGTAAATGTAACAAAAGTACTCCACAACAATGCAATAACACCTTTAAAATTCTGCTACTTTGACCCAACGAATTCTCTGATATCCAAGACACAGGTCTCGGACCTACTTTGGTTTCAGAAGTATCAATCTATTTTGCCCCAGTACCTAATGTATAAATATCTATGATATCTGTATTCCTCTTATATACATAATATTTTTATCGCGTGTAAAGGTTACAAAATAAAATATTATGTTATTATGTTATGTTATCTATTTTGTGCTACAAGCGACATTAGGAAGAATAACGTAAAATGCAATGTCACCTTTCCAATGGTATTTTGTTGTTTAGCGTATAAACCTACCGGTAGATACGTTGCCCACTTAGAACTAATGTCCTCCACTCGACTTTTTGCAATGACCGTGATGTAATTCATGAATTATTTAAACATAAGCATATGTATTGATTCCGTCCAATGCGCGGTGAATATTCATTATATTATCGATTCACGAAATATTTACACAGTCTGCTGACAGCATGCGGAAGTTTTTAGATAAAAACAATGATAAAACTTCGTACGTTGTGTGCTAATGTAGGTAGAGATTTTGATTGGACAGATATTTCTTATCTAAATCGAGATGTGAAGATAAACTTAATGGGTGCGTGGATCACTGGGTGTATTACGTGGCAATAAAGATACACAGGTTAGAGATGTTAATGCTTACGATTATGATGTTTTGAATGTTCTTAAAAGTCGATGTCACCAAAATTATTCTATTAAAATAAACCAGGCGTATAAAATGTACTTACCTATTTCTATGACTTACCTAAAAGTTCTGAACAATAAAACGTCCTAATACAAATTAACTGATGGTTTTAATTGTCCTTTTACTGATTCCAAATTATTAATCAGATAGATAGCTGTGTAAAATAATTTAAATTTTTGAATGATTGATATATAATATTCATATAGGTAGATTAAATTGATTAATAAGAAGCAAATTTTATTTTTGTGCAATTTAAACATGTAAAACTTACATTTTCTTTTTTGTCGTCCATCACTGTTTTATGTGAATCCGAGGTCACATATTTTGTATTTATGTTTATAAGTTTGTACGTTGTGTACAGGAATCTTTCACTACATAGATAGAATCAGGTTGTGCTTTATAAATCTAAAATATAAATGTTCTGGTCATTGGGTTGAGGTTGTTTCAATATAAAATAAAATCGAGAAATTGTTGATTAAAAACACCTACCAGAAAGTACTTACGTCATAATTATAAGCAGGGCAACATGAATATGTACTCTTGTTTTGTTTATACGTGCAGCGCGCGCAACGTGGATCCGGGCGGTAAAGTCAATTGTGAATTGTCATAGTGACAGTGACGGACGGTCAGCTCTTTTTTTTTTAAAGCTCTGGCAACTAGGCCATGTGAAATACGCGCCATTTACTTCCGTACCATACTGACTGACCGAAACAGTAATGAGTCAAACAAACCGTTGCCGGATCGACAATGCCGTGGCGCAAAGCATTTTTTTCAACTGACGTTCATAAGTGTTTGTGTAAACCTAACTTCAATAAAAATATTTTGGCTTTGACTTTGGTACACGTATTTCGGACTTTGTCAATGACACTTAATCAAATAATTTAATAGTGATGCAGATTCGTACAGTAATCTATTATTTAGGCTATTTAAACAAGTGTCTGGACAGATATTTTCTCTTATTGTAGACACAACAGACGTGCGATAAGTAAATAACACATAGTATTAATTATGCCATGCAAGTCATCCATGGGTTCTTTATAACATACTGCTCATTCAATCATCTACGAAATATGTCTGTATTTACCATCTTATGTACCTATCTAAGCAATTATTGCTCTCTAAAGCAGTGGTAGTGGTACCCATCCAGGCTCAGCAAATACCACAAACAAACACGATCATTTTCCGTAATAACTAGTTATTTGAACAACGAAACACCTCATAAAGTAGTTTTTCTGAGTATGAAGTTAGCTGTGTCAGAAATCATGATAAAGCAAAGTGTCAATTCTCAGTCGCTTACCCCAATCCTGTGGGGCGAAGTTGCTATTTTTATTATAAAGGTAATGGAATATAAAATTTTGTAACTTTACCATTTCAACGTCAAAAGGAGTTTACTCGTATGTCTACAACACGACTAAAAACAAAGTAGGTACCTAACTCCCTAATGATAGTGAGTAACTTTTTTAGTTACTCAAGTTGGTAGCCACCACAACAACAGCCATGAGGAATTTCATCTTTCCTCATTATGACAACACTGACAACGCACTTGCGGTTCTTCATAAAAGTGTTAGTGCAAGAGTGTGAGGTCATGGGCGATAGTTACCGCTTTCCATCAGTGGGCTGACAGCTTGTTTGTCACGGCGCAGCATAAAAAATATATTTTCTTGCGGTTTTATAAAAGTTATGTTTCGATGCTAACTTTAATAACTTTACACAATTTTATTTTTATAATGGTTGTATTGATGCGTTAAAATATTTTAAAAGAAACCTGTCATGGTTTCCGTATAAAATTTGTATCGATATTTAATTTCCGCATTTCCCATCACTAAACCGTTATCGTTGCGTGGGAGCGCCACTTGTCGATTGAGTCAACAGATTCCTATTTACTTTTAGGTAATGTAATATTGTGTAATAGTCATTCGCTTCCGCCCACAGCTACGCCTGCTTAATATTCGGTAGTCGGGAAAGGGTTCAGACGTAAGCAAACCCAATTTATTGAAATTTTTGTCTCGTCTCCGGACTGCACACGCCTCCATTGCGATGCTATCTGATTTTATACTAGGCAGGTAGGCTGATGTGCTGGTAGTTGTACCTAATTAAACATAATTTTACCAGCCAGCTTTTAGCGTGACATCTGCTCTGGCTGGACCTTACCTTGTGCAAATTTAATTCATTTTCAGTTAACTATAGCTTTTTAGTCACAAAGAAAGATTTTATAAGACAAATATAATTGGCGTTTAGACGGATGCATATATCCCAAACTAAAAGTAACACGAATTAATCTGACTATGCAAATATCTATTCTTTTTAATTATATCCTGAGCCGTCCAATACCGCTATAGGTTACTCATATTTTAATTAATTGCCTATCAAGCTTTCTCCACAGTTGTACCAATTCTCAAGAATACGTACAGAAACATGCGCTCCACAATACAGCAAAACTACTACCTACTTTGCAACGCATTGTATCACTTTAAAAAACCGTACACCATAACTAAAGTATCGAGTCTTCCGCGAAACGCAATAAACACAGGAAAGAAATCGACAAAAATTGTTAAAGTGCTCTGACCGGGCACTTGAAAACAATAAGCGCACATTTGTAGACTGGTTCCCAACGGATGGAGATAAAAAAACTATTGCCTGACCATTTCCATGAACAAAGCCACTGCAACATCTGGCACACCGAACATAGCAAACGAAAAACAGACGTCAATAAGACAGTCGATGATCAAACAAATGAAGACCTTCACCTAATATTTTACCACTAGGCAGTGCGTCCAGACTTAGCGACATATGCAGCGAATAACAGGATAAGACAGACTCTGCTCAGCTTTTCTATTAATATTAAAACAAAATGCGGACATTGAAAACCAATAGTTAATCCATCGACGATGATAGATTTCTTCGTACAGAAAACGAATAAGCTTCGAACTGCATTCACAACCACTACAATAAGTACCATAATGCTAACCTCACAAGGGCCTCAACATAGTACAAACTAAAAGCCAACTTTATATTGAAGAAACTAGACGTAATAATCCAGTTTGGAAGTTATTTGTCACATGTTCACCCTCGAGCGGGTACTGCATTAAAATTGGAGAGCGGGCACCAAAACATAGTTTACAGTCCTCGATAGCTATGACTTAACTTAAAATAGCAGAAAGAAGAGTTGAAGAATAGCTGATAGTGTAGGCAGGTTGCGACAGGACTTCGATGGACAACATAAGAAGAATAGCCAAAAATTACGGGTACGCTGTTTGCGAGAGGACATCGAAAGAAAATTAAGAAGAACAGCAGAAAGGTAAGAGTTGAAGAATAGCTGGTAGTGTAGGCGGGCTGCGACAGGACCTCAATGGACAACATAAGAAGAATAGCCAAAAATTACGGGTACGCTGCTTGGGAGAGGATATCGAAAGAAAATTAAGAAGAATAGCAGAAAGACAAGAGTTAAAGAATAGCTGATAGTGTAGGCGGGTTGCGACAGAACTTTGATGGACAACATGAGAAGACTAGCCGAAAATTACGGATACGCTGCCTGCGACAGGACGTCATTAGAAAATATAAGAAGAATAGCTGAAGGTCACGGGTACGCAGATTACGGCGGGACATCAAAAGGCAACAAATCACGAAGATCAAAACAGCAGAGCTTTCCGAGGGACCAATTACAGCAGTCAACATCCTTCCTTTATATATTACACATCAAGTATAGTATCTATCCTCCCTCATACTGGCTCGATGTATAAATTCTTGTCGGCTCTCGCAACTCATATCGCTCCCATCCTGACTGCGAAAGGCCTACATTCCTCTTCGCATCTACGTGCGCACTGGTATCTCGGGCTGGAGGTAGCGCAAATCAGTTAGAGAACGAGGTGAAGTGTCGCTTAAAATCAACAATTCCTACGTCTGATACGGTATCCGGAGCACACCAGCTCTTTGGGTGCCATCCACCGTGCCATCTGCTGGGCTTGGTTGCTCAAAATACAAGTACAGACGACGGAACTACCGATGATGGCGACGCCATACTTGGTTCTCGCTGATATGACCTACATACACCCTTGCAGAAGCATTTCTGGCTGGTGTTGTACCTGGAATAGAACGGTTTGTTTGTCTGTGCTCGCATCACGCAAAAACTGCTGAACGTATTTTGATGGGACTTTCACAGTTTCGTAGCTTTGTGTCCAACTAAAAATGTAAGCTATTATCATCATCTTACCCCGGTTTGCGCTCGCGCGGCATGTTAGGGCCCGGGGTCCGTCTACCTACTCCTTTTACTCCACTTCGCTCGGTCTTCGGTATCCTCGGTGGTGAGTTTGTTGGTAAGCTTGTCATACTTACTTACCTCTTCTTCTTGGGCCGGCCTATCCTTCCCGTATCTGGCGCGAGTGGCATGGCCAGACATTGGTTCCCTTAATTGCACACGTGTAACACGTGGCCATACCATCGAAGGCAGCATTCTTGCAGCTTATCTGCAATATCACGGAAGCCAAGGCTGCCGCAAATGTAGGCGTTTCAGACGCGACCTTGGCGTGAAAATCCACTTCTCCACCGCAGCATCTTAACTTCCGTGACGCGCAGCTCCTGCTGGTGTCCGCTGCTTGATTCAGACTTTAGCAGATCAGATAACAGTAAAGCGACTGCCATCTGACTTCCGTGACGGTCAGGGGTTAACAGGGGATCCTGACCAGATTGGATCATTCAGTCACCTGAATGTTTACACATTTAGTCATCTCAATGTTTACGTATATAGTCACCTGAAAAACTACACAGTTAGTCGTCTGAAAGTCTACACATTTAGTCACCCGAAAGACTACACATTCAGTCAACTGAATGTTTACACATTCAGTCACCTGAATGTCTACACATTTAGTTACCTGAATATGCAGGTTTCCTGAAAAAGTCCGTAAAAGACCGTACTCGGGGACCGTACTCTGTACCTTCCGCTTGCGAAGCCGACTTACTAGCCATTTCGCCACCGACGCTTGACACACCGACATAGGAAAATAATACTTCTGGGTATCTTAAACTAACGTAATTAAATGTTGGATTACATTAAGAACGGGCGAACATACATTCGGGAAATATGATTCATTCAACAAATAAAAAACCTTACCCTAACAAAAGCAAACCTTACTTTATTCGAGATATAAAAATGTTTCAGAACTTAGAATTGGATGACAAAAATTATAATTTTACTTTTGCTATCCATAATATTACTTGTCTAGTGTAGATTTTTAAATCAGACAGCTAGAGTTAATCATATACCTGAATGAAGTCATCTCCGTTTACTGTAACATGAGGCGATTGTTCTATTAACCGCAAATAATCAAGGACGGTTTGCAATATAATATATATTTTTAACTATTGCTTCCTACGTACGGTATCTGACCTCCATGGTAATACTCAATTTGATGTAAGTACCAAAAAGTTTTATCGTACGGCGGGACGCATGCGGACGTTTGTTTTTCTTTTTTCGAAGTTATAAAGTTCAATGGAGTGAAATGGATAAACTCAAAAACTACTTAACCGATTTTTTAAATTCTTTCACCAATAGTAAGCTACATTATCAGTAAGTAATATAGGCTACATTTTATATTCAAAAAAGTTGAGATCCCTAGGAAATTGGCAATATAACCCAAGCTATCAAAATGTTGCGTGTTCGCGCATAATTTCAGAACGAATGCAGCAATTTAACTAATTCTTTTTTGTCGGATTTATAATTTTCAGGACAAAGTTCTTATGCAAGAAAAAAATGGTAGGTAGGGCTAGTGTAGGTGTAGGGTAGGGGTAGGGCAGGTGTAGGTGTAGGTAGCGGTAGGACGCCACGCGAACAAAGTCGCGCCGAGCCCACTAGTTACAAATAACAAGGGGTTTCCCAGGTTATCTTTACTAGTATCATCATCATTATCATATCAGCCAAAAGACGCCTGCTGCGCATAGGCCTCCCCCTGAGATCTGGACAAAGGCCGGTCCTGTGCTTTCCGAATCCAGCTGGTACCTGCGATCCTTACCAGGTCGTCGGTCCACCTTGTGGGAGGCCTGCCCACGCTGCGGCTTCCGGTACGTGGTCGCCACTCGATAATAAATATACTCTTCTAGTATAAACTGCTTTGGCAATCCGCCTTCTAAATTAGTGATTAGTGTAAATTGATCATGATTAGTGTAAATTGTAGATCGCAGTGATGGACAACAGAAACCATTTTACACAAGAAAAATACTGAGAGAATGATTGTTTTGAAGAACATTCCACAATAATAAAAAAAACATTCTGGAGACCGCAATTTCGGCAATCTATTCCGAGTTTAGCTACCATTAGCTGTAGTCAGTTAATTTTATTATCATGATAGATGAATCGTCAATTTTATGGGCAAGTGTAAGGAAGTAGGTACTTCCATAAAGTTACAAATTGAAATGAATGAATCTATGAGCCAAACGAATGACTAAAATTCAATTAATTATTTCCAGTTCTAGACGACCAATGGCATTAATTAATTTAGTATACACGCAATCGCACGAGTATTAATTTGAATCTAATTGATTTATAGGTAAATTTTTTATTGAGTAGCCATTCTGCCACTCAGACCATGTTTTATCTATACATCAATTATTTTTTAACCACATAATTATGTTTTTTTTGGGAATATTCGGCTTCTTCACTTTTTCTTAGTCACTGTCTCTTAGTAACATTGTGTTCGTGACAAATGAAAAAAATGTCCTTTAAGCTAACGTTGTATGTTATGGTATGACATGCTGAACTATTTTTGTTTTGATATAGGTGGCACTTTGCCCACGTAGACTTCAACTACAAGTAGCCAGAAATCACATCGATGTGTACGTAACTAGTACATGCGTACTCATAGCATACCTATATATTAAGGCCGTTAGTCTTTTGTTTATTTACAATGACAAACCAAACTGGGACGCGTTGCTCATAGAAAACGTTTCTTATTTGTCAAGGGCAATTGTCGTATCACGTATTTTGGAACGCGAAGTAATGCGTAAGTGCAAAGAAGTGCTCATTTTGATGCATTTTTGCTTGTTATTTATTGAAAAACTAACCCCAATTGAAAGTCAAACTGGTTTGAAAATATCTTATTATGTGAAATGTCACCAGATTAGTCATAACATAAAAAAAAAGAATTACATAAAGGTGTTAATTTGGGATTTTTTCTATCAAGTGAAGTCCATTAGATCTTATTAGTAAAAACAATTTTGACTGGGCTAGATCCTCAACTAATACATATATTTTTTTTAGAATTTAAAACGTTATTTTCTTTGTCTCAGATGGTTATAAAAACTCAAATTCTGGAATGCCCAGCCGTAAGAAAATGTAACTAGGTAATGAGGTTTATGAAATCTTCTACTCTGACTACTGAAACAGTTGGGTGCCTTATTAGCAACTGACTGAGGATGAAATTATAGTATTTTGCATTATTGCTTGCACTGTTGTGTTCCGGTTTGAAGGTTGCCAGCGTAATTACTGGCATGAGGCATTTCATCTTAATCCTTACAGTGCCCACGCACTTTCGGTTCTACATTTTTGTTCCTGACATTTAAATGTATGATTCGTCGATGTTATAGACGACCGTGACCACTGACCTATCTGAGGTGGGCTATCTGTTCGTTTGTCCCAGCGCAGCATCAACAATTTTTTTTGAAAGAGCATGTCAGAGGGTGAACTGTAGCGTTGCCAGATGTAAGGTAGATTAGCGTTGCCAAAGTAGATGTTGGGAACTGATGTTTTTAGTTGTGATAACATAGAAAAGCAGTAGAGTTAAACGCAAAGGAGGACGTTGAGCGTCATTGGAAAGGACTTTTCATTTTCTACAACGTTTACTATAGCGACAATTCTCGTATCGCTGTGAGAAAAAAGTTACGATCAATTAAATTAAACTTCATTTTGTACTGGAAAAATCGGACTATATGACCAATAACGTTGAGCGATATGTCTTTGAAAAATAATTTACACTTTCTATAACTTTTACTATGAAGACAATTCTCGAATTACAGGGTGTTTTTCAGACGGAGGTGGACGGCCGTCTACAATACCTCACTGTGTTTACAATTGACCTATAGAACAGAAATGTAGTATAATATGTCCTCATTAAATAATAAAAATGTACCGGTTTGTGAGACTGTTCAACCAGTCTTTTGTCCCCAGCGGAAGACCTTAGAAAACTCAAATTCAAGTGTAGGTACTAAATGCTTGAAGTTTATCTACGAGATAAGATCACGAATGACGATATCTGTAGCAAAACAAAGGTCAGTGGCACGAGGGTGACTGACTGAGGATGACTCATAGGCGTTATGACAAATATGTGTCAGGACGAACTCTCAGAAAAACAAAATACCAATTCTACCCATTCCTTTTTACATTTATTTCTTTATTATACATTGTTAGATACAGTACATGTACACTTAAAACCTAATTAAAATTCGGACACGGAGATCAGATGGCAGTCGCTCCTCTGTAATTACCTGATCAGTCAAATCCTGGATCAATCGCGAGAGATTCTCGTGCGCGAGACCACAACCGGGACATTAATGCCAAGGTGAGGGTGTCCGAACCTGTACCCTTCTCGAGAAACAAGAAAACCTAACTCCATTACAAAGACTAAGCCAGTTGCTATTTGCAAACAGAAGCCACTGAACTGAGGTTTAACAAAGTTTACTGAGTTAGGAACAACAACGCAGTAACTGGTAACATAGTTTCCGTTTCTGCAGAGTAGGTACTTAATTCCACTAGACAAACTATAAGCGCTTGAATTTGTTGTTTTACTGTGAGAAGGAACTTCGAAACTTCGACGACCTGAGTGGTTCAGTTGGTTAACTTGCTGGTTTGCGACGCCGAGGTTCCGGTTTCGATTCCCGGCCGAGCAGAAATTGAAATGATGAATTTTAATTTGTGTTACGGATCTGGGTGTTATATGTGTAATAAGTATGTATTCATAAGTATATAAGTAGTTTATCAGATATCTGAAACCCATAACTAGAGCTAGATGGCGCTATGTGAATATTCCAAGTATATTTATTATTATTTAGTTACTTAGATTATAAAGATTCATAAAATAACGTTTACATTTCTTGAGTCTTTAGGCATTTCATAAAAAAGAATTCCAACGAAATGAAAAATTGTTTCGGTACAAATTTCCCAAACATGTTAATCATAAAGTTTCCAAAAACATGTAAGGTTTCGCTTCAACTTCAAAAGCTAATACTTCCAACATAACTGCGAGAGAGTTCTGCTTGTTCTCAAAGGCTGGTAATATTTTCCTTTGAAATTTATACTGAATATTGGCGCAAAATCTCCCCACAAAAGGTTGAAAGATCCCTTTTACGGACCCAATAACTGAAATCCGATGGAAATTTGCATCTTATTATGTTATTAATGTTGGAGAGACTGTCGATGCGGCCATGCATACCAAATTGGGTTTCGGTCACAGTACGCTCTTGCAGAATATTATATTCAAATGAGCTATGGGTTTGTATTCGGGCCTGGGTTTTTATTACAGATTATAGGATTACTCACCTCGTTGATGCTACCTATGAAGGCACACGCAAAATCTGAAATGCGCCAAGCTTGAAGGTTATACGAGGTTCAACAGCCTTTGTTGTTTGATCGAAGTTTTCATGTTTTGCGCATTTAAGGCGTGTGTTTCTCGAGCGCGATCCGTACTAACGTAGTTTGATCATATTTCAATATTACGCTATCAAAGCCAATGAAGTTTGTAGACGTGATCAGAAACCAATATCAATGTTTGTGGTTTGTTAGATTTTTGTTAAAATATATTCGTTTCTTTCAAACTCGTATACGAAGAACGCGCCTCTTAAAATTGTGATTCAACTGTATTCGCATTGGACTGCACGATGCGAATAAAGTTGCTGGAGCAAAGGGATAATCATTATGGCCGTGTAGTGTCCGTTAGAGTAGAATATCACCAACCCCTTACACTCGTGAGTGTCGTACGCAGCGACTAATGTTTTCGAGGCAAAAGATCTAAGAGTCTCCGTACGCTGTAAAATGGGCAGCAGCGTTTTCCATTGTCATATTTATAACACTGCGATCTCCAACCCGCCTGCCAAGCGTGGACATTATAGCAATAACCTCCCCTTTCGTGGGACAGGTCTTAAGTCCTGCAGTGGATTGTTTGGGCTGTGATAATGAATGATGATAATAATTAATTTTTACTAATAAAGTTAAAAACAGACTAACTATATTTGTGGGCATGACTCTTTTCAATCACTCGAGGGATTTCCATAATCTTCACCAACACGGCAGGTAGATTAGATATAACAGCACCGGAAACACACATTTAACTAGCTGTCCATTTTCTGGTGTACAGAAATCGACATACAGTATGTAATGTGAGCAGTATGTGAGCAGAAGTAGTTTAACCAATTTAAAATAATTTAACCAATTACGTACTAAGATAATAAATCTTAACCGAGAAAAATATCTTACTCGGTCTTCCAAACTCATCGAACGCAGCACCCTCGTCAGAGGTGTTAAATTCTCGCCCAAGGGGCATTATTTTGATAGCGGACGCATGTGGTTAGCCCATTTATCGTTTACCCCATTGGGATAGCCTTTAGGGCTAGCAATGAATGCCATGAGGACCACTTTTGGAAGATTCACGCAGATAAACTTCGTATTGCCACTCGTTACTGTTCTACGGTCTGTGAAAATATTGCAAACGGTCTACATCAGCGAAAAAACAGCAATAACTTTTTATGAATACTACGTTATACGACAGTGAACAACTTTTGTAAACAGCTTCAAACATCTATTGAAGGAAATGCTGCTTCGTAAAATGATAGGTATGTAGAACGTTCTTTCTGGTTCACGAAGCTAAAGGTATATTAAATACCGAAAGATAAATGTGAACTGTTTTTACAAGCTTTTATTTAACTTGCACTGTTCGTATGAATGTTTGTAAGTTGTCCGACAACATTTGCTAACTATTTTTCGCCCATTTGATTGAGCTGTTTAGTATACCTATGTATCTTGGATTACAATGCATTAATATGGTACCATGGAGCTGGTCTAGGCACTATAATGAATTGTAACAATTACAGTCAGCTTGACGTGTGTATCTATGGTTTTGTGGCTTTGTGTGTAGATGTGCCGGATAGACCGATTTGACTGCGATTTACTCTATTTGAAAACCATTGATTGAGATGATTGTTAGCTTTGTTTCATTAAAATCGGATTAGTAGTTAAGAAAATATTTGAGTTTAAGTAAACTTGGCCGGGGGTCCGACTTTTTCATTCGGTTAGGTTATAAATTATTTATCTTAACTACTTACATCACACATTACTGCTACAGCTCATAGGTTATTGTACTTTTTTGTTTACTTTTGTATAATTTATATTGATACATAGTTTAGTAGGTACCACTTAAATAAGTAAGATTAGATTACAAGATAGATAAAGATTGACAGTCAAATGCCTGGCTAATCTTTTATAAAACTAACTGTTAGTTTTACTATTATTTAAAAGAAGAGCGTGGCATTCGGTGTTGTGTACGAACCGGCCATAGATATAACAAACAAACAAACATTCCTTCTCTATTCCCATGGTGTCGAAGTAACGTGAAATCAATTTGGCGGAGGCGGAGTATATTGAAAAAGTTTTGTGTGAATGTGGTATTGATTATTTCGAAGTTGTTTATGTAGATAATGTTTCACATATGTATATCTACGACAGAATACTATGCCTACACCTCGATTGATTTACTAGGCTGCGCTGGTTTGGTCACGTGCTGCGTAAGCCCAAGGGGTACGTGTGAAACAGGTGTCTAAACCTGCCGGTATCAGGCAAGAGATCCCGCGGGAGGCCTGGGAAGCGATGGATTGATATCCCCGAGTCGGATGCGAGAGTCAACGGTTTACGACGGAAGGATGCCGAAGGTCGGGCGAAATAGAGGAACAAAAGTTTAAAAGCCGAACCTGGCATGAGCCGGTAAATGCTAAGATGATGTTGATGATTATGACTTCGATTAATTTACTATTGAAGACATTATGTAGGTACCCAAGTACAGGCGTATAACGAATTTGCAGATTAGCTACTATGTTCATAATATTATGGTAGAGGAAATAAACATGTAAAGTTATCTTTTGTCAAATTGATTATCGTATGGTCAGCTCGTAAGGCAATTCGTCGAATGACTGTACTTCGCTCAGACGAACACGCACTTTATAAATATATTTTATGATTTTGAAGTAGAAACTTATATAGATTGTTTCGAAAGAAAAAGAGTTTTTTTTTGGGTTCGTTTCCGTAATTATAACTAGGAACCATTAGAGCCTATCGACGTACACGATTTCTGTACGATTTGCCCCACACGTTTATGCAATTTTTCTTTCTCTAATGACAAAAATCTAATTACATTATACTTTATTAGTGGACCCGGCGTGACTTCTTTTGCTTACACTGACTTTACCCCAACCTACCCTTGTTTTTCTTTTTTATAAACCTTCCTCATAAATCTACCCATTGTCGAAAACCGCATTGAAATCCGTTGCGTAGTTTAAAAGATCTAAGCGTACCTACATAGATACGATACATAGGGCAGACGGCGGGAAGCGACTTTGTTTAATACTATGTAGAGCTCGTCTAGTCTAAGATGACGCGCCCCACTACTTAGTTAGTTGATTTCGATGTGTGAGTGCAAATATTAATAACGACACTTCATCTGTGTGGGAGCCAATGAACGGCGCGTGCTCCGACGTTTGAATCTTACCGGCAACTGAATGACCAATTACAACGGCATTTGTATATGTATTGGGTCCATATTTTAAACTTGCTTGTGTGCGTTAATGCGATATTGGGGCGCGTCATTTTAAATTAGACGAGCTCTACATCGATTTTATTTTGTAAACAACCGCGCAGGGCCCGCCTATTTCCCGCACAGTAATTGTGTCGCACTTGCACAGTCACCGCCTCGTGTGCGCGCCAATAGGGTAGACTGTACGTCTTGTGTTTGGCTACGCGATGACTACCTATGCGGGCACACGTCACGACGCGTATGAGTTTATTATCCGGTTTGAAAGCGGCGACGCATAAACGGACCCTTGGGCGCTGGAGCTTGGACCATGGTCGTATGACGGACGTCGCCCGACCAATAGGATACATCACAACCGCCCGTCGCACAACAATGGTCGCACGACCGTTTCCTTCTGTCTGTCAGCGGTTTAAATAAAAAAACTTTAAGGAAAGACGTCGATGTTTTGTCTATTGAAATACTTCAACAAAACAAATTTGTTTAGTCCTTTTTACGGTACGAGCTGTCTGGTATCGTGAGTAATTATGCTTAATGACTTGTTATATAATGTACTAACATTTGCATAGCATAAACATATGCTAATTTGTACTTTACCTACATCATTAAATACCTACTAATATGTATTTACTTAGGCGTTTTTAAAATTGTCTAAACAAGATTTCAAATTTATTATTGAATATAGGTAGAAAATACACTTACTGAAAGTCACCATATTACTGTCCAATATCATTAACAATAAAATAATACATTAGAATTAATCACAATAACATAAAATTACAAATTGTCTTGCTAGGCAGGCGACAACTTAATGTAAGACCATGGTGTTTTATCCAACCAAACTCTGGTAGGCCTTGCAACATAAGGTATTTTTAATATTTGATTTAAATTTAGCGCAATAAAAATAATTACCTATTTGATACCTTGATGATCACAAAAATTAAACTTCGTCTACTAGGTGAACAGCATTAACATGCTGGCGTCAATGCCGGTTGTGCTCTTGGTAGTGACTTTGTTTGTTTTCACGCATCGCATCGCAAACTAGTAACATCGCAAGCCAACCTTGGTCGGACGTCCGACCGCGTTATCTGTCCACAAAAGCGACTTTATTTTTTACTTCGTAAGGATTTGTATTAACTGCAATTGACGGTTGTTCGGCTACAGCCAACACAGGACCTAGTTTTTACGAAGCCATGCAATAGCCTGTACCTTCTTGTCGGATCCGAGACTCCACAAGGCATCCGAAGAGCTTCATGGGGAGAGGCATCACCTTTATACTTCGTCTACTAAACAATAATTCATTAATTACTTTTTAGATTGTTGTCTTTTATTAAAGTTATGTATAAATACTTAGTGTGCGGTGTTCCTGTCGGAGTTATATTGAATTTTGGGATACATTAAATATAATTCTATGTGTTATTTTGGGAACCTACGTTAGAGTAACCACCATCCATATTTACAATCGCATTTAAATATCTATGAGAAGAATTTTTTTGTTTATTCTTTTAATAAATTAGGAGAAGACATACTTTTCCATATCCTGTACCTACAGTAGTAAAACAACTTAACCGGATATTAGGGCTTTCTTGTCACGCTATTTCCTTGGAGCGCTTAATAGAGTTGCCGACCCTCGCCGGGACCAAGGACAGGCTCAATGGCTAAGTTAATGACGCAAAAATAAGGGATTCCTTGCACGCTACCCCGGATCGGGACTACAACTTGTGGGACAACACTATAGGTTTGTTACGTACTTGTAATTACTTATCTTTCCTAGTCCTCCGACTTTTTAACCTAGGATAATCTACGACAGCCTGACAGTATATATTCAGTCTTCAAATTAGTCACTTACAATTAACCACCCGACATGACTTTGCATAGGGACAAACACACTAGAGACCACATTTAATGTTCTTTTTTTTATACCACTAAGGTGGCAAACAAGCTTACGATCTGCCTTATGGTAAACAGTCACTAATAAATATCTAGGCTACTGTATATACCTACAGAGTTCACATGCGAGTACGATAAAGTACAATATAAGTATTTTACTAGTGGACCCGGCGCGACTTATTTACCCCTAACTACCCCTTTTTGCTTGCTTTTTATTGAATCACTCTATTTATCGTTAGAAACCGTATTAAACTACATTAAAAAAATCTAAGCGTAAATAAATACATACGGACAGAGGGCGGAAACCGCCTTTGTTTTATAATATGTAGGTACAGAAAATTAATCATGTCATTTAAATAATTTTCAGAAAAATCTATTTGAGATACTTACCTTACTAGGTTACTTACTCTATGTTTGTATTACTTACAACAACACCGAGAACTATATAAATTGGTTAGGGTGGGTTTGAGCCGTAGATAACTTCGCTAAAACCAATTTTTATAAAAGTGTAATAATATGGAGCGGCATGGGCGCTTTAATGTGATCAAGCTCACTAACAACAAACGGCGAATGACAGCAATATGATGATGATCATAACTCTAAGTATTTAGGACAACTAACCTCCTTCTCAAAGATCTTCCGGAGGCTAAAGGGTCTCTTCAATTTCCTAGAAGATTTAGGTTAACATTAGTGTTACCCAAATAATAATTTCCACCCTCAAGAGGCGCAAGGTCGTCGAGTTACGGAAAATGCCCGGGTATATCTAATCTAATCTAATCTGATGGTGATGATGATGTTTCTACATTTTCGCTCGTTAAAACAAACTTCGCTTTCCAAGATGCTGTCGCCCCCAATGAACGTGTACTCAACTGTCTTGTAAGTCTTGAAGACACTCTTAGTGTCCACTTGAGGGGATCAAAGTGCCACTCAAGTTTCGAGCCGAATTACGAAAATGCCACTCGTGGATTTCATCTTCACCGCTTTGTGTCACACCCACTTATATTCGTGATGTTGCTTTTATGAGTAGGTGCTATTTTCTCCGAAATAGAGGACCTGCTATTTTGGTTGTTCCAGAGAAAACGTAATATCTAATAACTAGCTGTTTTTTATGGGGTTTCAAAGGTTTTTAAGTGGTTCAGTTGGTTAACATGCCAGGTCTACCCCGCAGAGTTCCCGGGTTTGCTTCCCGGCCAAGCAGAAATCAAAACCATGCATTTTAATTTCTGTTACAGTTCTGGTTGTAGTATGTTCCTATACCTAATTAATATGTTTTAAAAAAGGGAATAAGATGTTTATCAATTATCTTACACCCATAAAACAAGCTTTGCTTACTTTGAGGCTAGATGGCGCTGTGTGAATTTGTCCAAACATATTTATTTATTTATTTACCACATTTCACAACCGCGAAGGTAGCCAACATTTCAATCTTTTGGGACTTAAGCTTCAAGAAAGCAAACTTCTATTGAACAAAACAAATTAAATTAAAAGGATCTCATGGCTTCCTACTCATAAAACGCGATAGCCTAATCAATCTTTCTGCTAATTTGATTCCAAGTAATGGATTTGATAATTACTTAACTGAATTACCCAACTCATAAGCGGAATTTTCGGAAGTAAGTGATTTCACCCGTAATGGGTTTATTTGTTTAATTAGTTAAGTAAGTAAGCAAGTAATTATTAGCGAAAGTAACAAAATTAGGAAGCTGCTCCAATCAAACCAAAACAAGTTATGTACTTACATTGTACTTATTTTATGTTTTAACAAGTAGGTTATAATTTTTATTTGGCTTTAGGAAATACTGATGAAGTATGACGTATCTAATCCCTAATTCAGAATTTTAGTCAAATACTTGAAAATAAATAAATTCCCTGTTAATTGTATAGTACGTATGTACGTATATGTAAACTCTTCATTGCGTAACCCTTCATAAAGAACATTATCAAAAGATAAGAAATACCTATACATTGCGAAGGCGGGCTTATTCCACAAATCTTCCAGCTAATTTTACCTTACATAGTCCTAAAGGAGCTTTAACGAACGTTTAAGCTAATATCGAGTACTGTGTATCTAAATGAAATATACTTGTATTTTAAGTTATACTTATTATACAAATTTTATTAAGCCTTTATTGCTTTATTACTAATTTACCTTAAATTTTATTGCCTAAAGATGACTAATGCGAAACCGGTTGCAATTTAATAAAATTTGCATAATAAAGTGGAACTAGTGTGCAAAAACTGAGTTAATTCATAATAATGGAGTTCCATCACGAAGTCACAACACACAGTGTTAAATAGTTATGCTTTCGTTTACGTACATTATTGAGCCTAGTCCGTTCTTAAGCTTTTGTTTAGTTACTCTGACAGAGCGTCGGTGGCCGGGCGGTTGAGTATCCGACTCGTAATAGAGATATCGGGTCCGAATCCAGCTGCGGCCATGTACCAATGACTCTTTTTTGAGTTATTTACATTAGTTGAATTCTAACCGATGCTCTTCCGGTGACGATTAGCTAAGTGAATATTTTTATCCTTCTAAATATTTCGGGAACCAACTCTCTTTCAGTACAGTGAAATTTACGAATGAAGGACCATCGACGGTGAACTTAGATCTGTATGTAGGTTAACGGGAATTTGATGAAACTTGATCGCCCAAGTAAATCGATTTTCAGATATGGCAGTGTAACTCAATCTATGACGGCTAAAGGTCATTTTATCGTCGTTGATACACTCGTTGTTTCGATTTTGGTATCTATGTGTCTTTTTGTTTTTAAAAGTGACTTTTCGCGATATATTTTCGCGACATGGTACAGTCATACTACTAATTAATAAGCTGACCTCTTACTCCGTATTGTCATATGGATGATCGATCATATGGTTGGGATGTCAACTAATTAGTTGATTGACTGTACATCGAAACAGTGTATTTTCGGAATACGCATCAATGATTTATGGTCGTTTTCACTAAACTTAATCGCCCAAGTTCCGTCTTAATTAGTTTCTAGCCAATCACCAACGTCCAAAATGAGATAAAAAATAATTTAGGTGATTCCCACTTACGGTGGTTTAGCAAAAACAGCAATTACACTTACAAAGATTGATACAGCGCCATAAAAGCAAAACTCCACGTACGCGTATAAAACCAAAATTCCTTACAAAAAAGCGACCAAGACGTGTCGGGCCAACTGCCGTGTAGGGTTCCGTAGTTGCCTATTATTTAATATGCATGTTTAAAGAGGGCTTTTTGATATTATAAACAAATTACAAAATTACAAATCTACTGTACAACTTGTACGAAATATTTGTTAATCCAACTACACTTTACAATTTTCATTACGCTTTAATTTAGTGATTCCTTATAGGTTTTGATTCCCTTGTAAGCGTCAAAATATACAGCATAAACGGAACACAACCAGCCATATATTTTGATTGCGTTGACTTAGATGTTGATTCACATCTAAGTAGATATTTGATATTAATTTCAGCTTGATACTTCCACGTGTTCCCGAGAAAAGGGTCTTGACAGACCGACGGACACTTGGACAACAAAGTGATTCTATACCTAAGGATTCCGTTTTTTCTTTTGTGGTACGATACCCTAAAACAGTAACAGAAGCAAAATTGCTGTGCGTAGAATATATGGGCGACAGTAACTGCTCTCCATCAGGTGGACTGGAGCTGTCAGCTTGTTTATTAAGGACCAAGGACCACGGTTGAATAAAAATCCCGTAGCTAGTATTATATAGTAGTATTGTATTACTTTCAACGCTCTTTGAACACCGTTGGTGAGTTTTTAAAAGGACTTTAATCCTGTCTGAAATTACAGACATGTAAAAGCTTTTAAGACGCACGCAAGTATAGGTTTCGACAAATAAAAGGACAAAAAGACGCGTAGGATTCTGCTATTTATATTCGTCTCAAAATGTATTTCTTGCAGAGTTTTATCGTCTCCCAGTTGTATTGTAAGCCTCTGGAAATGGCTCTTTGCATAATGATACATACATACAAGTGGAATTATGAAAAGAGCTTATGCTCGTGACTTTGTCCACGTGGCTCACGTGGCTCACGTGGTAGTCCTTAGCCTAGCGATAAACCTAAACTTAGTGATAAGATCAGCTTTCAGATTATCGGTTTCCTACCGGAATCATTAATTGAAAAGTGAGGCTTAGGATTATAGCGTGCGGCGACTGCCATACTTAGACGCCAGTTTGCCAGATCCTCATCCTTCATCGGTAGGGGGACCGTGCAGGGTGGTGATGTTGTCTTGTCAGCAGCCGTACACAGCCCATACAGACGTACACGATTCCGTCACAATTTGTCCCAAATATTTATGCAATTTTGGTTTTGATCCTAATGACATAAAGTCAATTTTATTATTTGTAAGAGTTTGCGTTTTGCTGTTTTCGAAAGCAAAACAGGCAAAGTTTCTTTTTTATAATATATTTTCTAGGATGAAAAGGTCTGTGAAATTTTCACGTCACATATCTGCTCTATTCTCGAAGAACGTTATTCGATTTACTTTGTACCTACATTCAAATGTAAATCGCGTGTAAATAGATACGGATTGAAAGCCATTGAAAACGATACAACCAATTTCTTGGAATCGAGACGCTTTAAGCGGATCAACCCGGTTATTTCTGGATGTTACTAAGAAAATACAGCACATTATCTCTTATTGAAGGACCCGGGATCGGAAGAGCTATTTGGGAAGATGGATGACAGTTATTATGGAGCAGAATATTGGGTTTATCTTACGTCTTCCGAAGGTCGTCAATAAACGATGGCCCGCCATAATTGACCCCTATTAATAGATATGTATTTAATTAAAATAAATTGGTTTCTTTTTGTTTTGTTTAACCAAGTTAACATTCGAGCGAAATCACACCTGGTGACTAGTGACGATGCGGCCGAGGCCAAAACATGTCTGCCTAGAAACACCAGATTTAAAGGAGTCTACATTCTTAACTGTTCGGGATTTTTGAAAGCTTTTGCATAAATATTCTGAATTAGCCCAAAGAGCTACCTATATCATTAAGATACGTTCATTTCAGTATATGTTTCTTCGAGCCCGTGTATAGTAGGTACGGTCTTTTGAAATTAATCGTTGTCTAATAAATTTTATTTCATATTTTTTAAATTTACCTTGTTAGTTTTTAGAGATATTTACATTTTTTGTCCAATAGCGGTAGGCTGAGTCGGGCTTGCAACCTCACCTTCCAACATAAGTATGCGGGTAACGGCCGGAGGAGGTTCTATCCATGTTCGTCTGTTTTTTTTGCCTACTTGATTCTCTATGTCAACACCTACGTATATAATGTCCATCTCTTTTTATTTCACAGTAAACCAAGTTTCAGGGGCGTCATGATATTGAGTTTCCAAAGGGTTGGGTTGGGTTGGGCCACCAGTTCTCATTAATTTGGGCCTTTGTCGCGTTGACCGACGCTGGGAGTGCTTGCTTAATTTGGAATTTGACTCATTTCGAACCTTATCAACCTGATTGCAAAGCGAAATTAGTCCAGTATCGAGTGGCTTTTAAATTCGGCTAAATTTATCTTGATTGGGTAATTCATTAGATTTACTCTCTTCGTAATATGTGAGAGTTTGAAAGTTAGCTGTACCTATTTAGGTGTAGACAGACTAGCCCATTAGGATTAACTTGGGTAAAGGTAAGAATCGCTTGTTTATTACTTTTGCTCGAACCCAGTCTTAAACCTGAATCAAGGCAGCTTTAAGGAGCAATCTGAAACTTGGTGACTGAGGTCTGTTGTTTGATGTAGACAATTTCAAGGGGAAGGGAGTTATAAAGTTGTCTCTTTGGGGTATTGTAGTTTCTGAACGATGTGGTTTTCTTAATTTGAAAAGCAGTTTAATCATGATGGTTTTTAGCTTTGTTTCATTAAGACTTTATCGGGGGTTTTCCGACATCAGGTTGCATAGTAGGTAGAGCAAAAATATGTTGGTAAGGGCAGTAAAACGTTTGTCAAAGGAATCTAGACATCATCGGAATATTCACATTCAATACTCAATACTCAAATGTTTATTGCTTCATAAATTCATGGTTTGTCATTGAAGAAATTTTTAAAGTCCCATCTCTAATCTGTATGAGTCCGGCTCTGTAGCCGGGACTCGAAACCGGTACTACAATTTTGTTAAAAAATGGTAGTTGTCCTATTTTAGTAGTTGATAGTATTTTTTAACCTTTTTTAGATTTTGGACAAAAACGCTTACAAGTTAATCACAGACAGACAGACGAACATGGCGAAACTGTTAGGGTTCCTTGGTTTGCTATGGAACCTTTTTTTATGCTATGAAGTGGTAAACGAGCAGACAGCCCACCTGATGGTAAGCGGTAACTATCGTCCATAACATCTACGATCCATGCATTTAGGTTGCAGGCAGCAAAAATCCAGAACCGCAGGTGCATTGTCCCTGTGAAGACTAGGATGAAATGCCTCATGCATGTAATTGTGCTTTATGTTATCCCTAAATCGGAAAACAACAAAGAAAGACATAAGGCGGTGGTACACACCCAGGCGGACTTCTCAGGTTTGACAAAATCCTACCACCTGATCCTGACCCTAAACACAAAATATTAACTGGGATTAAAACAACGCTCATAGACACCAACAGAGTGAAATACTAAATACTTTTAATACCCTTAATCGAGAACCGATAATCCTGCATCGGACAAGTATATCCATGCATGCTACTAAAACGGATTAATACCACGTCGGAGGTATTAGGTAGTACGCTGTACGCTGCTGCTGTGGTATTAGCTCAAATTTTATCGAGTGACGTCGACCCAGCCAACTATATTGCGCGATGGAACCGAGCTGACAACGACTTGTAAATCGGGGATTTGTGAGGGATTACAAGAAACAGCGTCGGGGAAAATTGTTTTATTCTCTCTGGTAGATATTACAGATCTGGTATGTTTTTTAGGGGAATTATTTACCGGGCGAATAAATAATATACGGATGACTGTTACTGAGATACTTTAATACTAAAAGGAGCGGTATAACTTAACTGGTTTTATGAATGACTAAAAATACGTAAAATGAGCTACAAACAGTAGGAATCAGGAAACCCAAGCTAGCAACTAAAATTCCAAGTGTCCGAGTTAAATGCCGACGCTGGAAGCCAGAAGTTAAATGCCGTGGTGTGTGGTGCCGCCACCTCAAAGAATAGCACCACCCCATCTCTTCCCGTGGGTGTCGTAAGAGGCGAAATAAGACCTAAGGGACAAATCCGAAAGATGGGCAGCAGCATCTTTCTGGGTAGATTTACATCAACTGCACTGCGATCTCCAACCCGCCTGCCAAGCGTGGAGATTATGGCAATGACCTCCCCTTTCGTGGGAGAGGCCCGAAGTCCTGCAGTAGATTGTTATGGGCTGTGATGTGTGAGAGTTAAATGCCAAATTAGACAAAAAAGTAAGGTTACGATAAGTTGGGATGGGTTGATCGAGGAAGACACTAGGGTCACCAGAAAAATATAAAAAAAACCGCTCATGGATATTTTTAAAATCATGCCGATTTTTGTTTTTTATCAAAAATTTAACACCCGTTGAGCCTATTTCATTAACTGTGACTACAAATATTGCTTCAGAAAAAAATAAAAAACTGTTATGTAAACGAAAATAACCTTTCTACAATCTGAAATAAAACAAACAATACATATCTGACCAAGATCATAAAGAAAATCATGTTTTTCCCTTGCCAAGGACTTAACAATTACGATTTCACTCAACTTTGCAGAGTGTCCTGAAAAAGAATGTACTATGCAACTCTGGCAAGTTTCTTCAAAAGTTAGCTTATTTTATCACCATTCTAAAATAGTATAACACTTATTTAGTTAATTCATAATACGACAGCTAAATTAAATTCCGAGAAATGCACCTCAAAATCAAGAGACAAGCGAGTTTGACGAAACCGGTTTTAAGGACAATACATTGTTAATAACGTATTACCTGTCTCACTCAGCAAGTTCAACTCACTAAAGCAGTTCAATCAATTCAAACCAGTCATCAGTACGTTACGATACCATTAACAATAGAAGATTTGCACGTCATATCTCTAGATCATTCTTAAAAAGATGTAGGGCGTGTATTTATGTTGGTGGAAAACACTTTGAGCATCTAATTTAAATGAAAAACGACTAAATTTGTATTAGGTATTTGAATAAATAATTTAGTTTTTGTCTTATTTATTGAGTTTCATTTAAAACCTTAACTGACTGAAATGATGATGAATATTATCACACTTGATTATGGATTAACTGATATGATGAATTAATATGGCACCGTCCTAAAACACAACTAGATTACCAATTCAAATTCACTCAATCATAATTTTCTCTTCAAAATTACAGTCTAGGCCATGTCAAGCTTTGATATTGAACGTGTCATGCCAATGTAGTATTGGTTATTTTTCTTGTCACAGGGTAAATCGTATGTCATTTGGCCTAGAGTCTAGACTATAGACATGTAGACATAAAAATCCATACGAATTTGGGACTAAGTTTTAGTGTCTTTTTTTTTCATTCAAGATTAGGGTACTCTTCTTGAAAATTTATTTTAGCTGTTGTATTATGAATTAACCAAATAAGTGTTATACCATTTAAAATGGTGATGAAATAAGCTATCTTTTGAAGAAACTTGCCAGAGTTGCATAGTACATTTTTTTTTCAGGACTATCTGATAAAGTTGAGTGAAATCGTAATTGTTAAGTCCTTGGCAAGAGAAAAACATGATTTTCTTTATGATCTTGGTCAGATACGTATTGTTTTTTTTGTTTCAGATTGTAGAAAGGTTATTGACGTTTACATAACAGTTTTTTATTTTTTTCTGAAGCAATATTTGTAGTCACAGTTAATGAAATAGGCTCAACGGGTGTTCAATTTTTGATTAAAAAAAATTGCCATAATTTTAAAAATATCCAAGAACGATTTTTTTTTTATTTTTTCTGGTGACCCTTGTGACATCCTGGATCACCCTATCCCAACTTATCGTAACCTTACGGGACACCCTGTATTTGTCAGGCATTTCTATTGACCACGATCACGCTTTGTTTTGGTGGCGATGAGGCTGGCAACTATTATGAGTATCTATTCAGGCCATCAAGCTTCCTAAATTCACGTTTTATCTATTGGCGAAATTTGTAAGTCTGCAATTCCGCGTGAATGACTGATCAACAAAATATATACAAACTTTGACACGATACGAAACTGTTCTGTGATCCGTCAATCTGTTTATTCCGTTTTCTTTCACGGTGATCAAAGGCGATCAACCGATTTTGATCAAAGGCTTTAGGTACTTTTATCAAATCCGGTAATTTTCTGTCCGTCAGAAAGATCACACTCAGAAAGAGCTCTTGACTGTGTGGTATCCGCAGACCACGTGGGACTTCGGTAGATTTCTGCTTGTTTTTAACACTGTCATTATTGCAAATCCACCGACTAATATGGAAGAGGCTCAAGCCCAGCAGTACACTGTTCACCTTGGCGGTAACGTCCCGGTTGTGATCTCGACGAGGATCCGGCGTCCACTTTGGCCATGATCCAGAATTTGGCTGATTAGATAATTACAGTGGAGCGACTGCCATCTGACCTTCGTGATCCTGCTACCAGGGGAACCTGACCAGATTTGATCATGGCTACACATACAGTCGCCTGAATGTGCAGGTTTCATAACAATGTTTTCCCTCACCGTGAGAGCATCGGTTAACATTCAAATAATGTACAGCCGTAGACTGTTATGGGCTGACAATCCGTGATGGCGATAAACTCTCAATATATTGACTGGACGCCCTGAGTGGTTCAGTGGTCAACATGCCGGTCTGTCACGCAAGAGGTCCCGGGTTCGATTCCCGGCCGGGCAGAAATTGAATTGATGAATTTTAATTTCTGTTACGGGTCTGGGTGTTCTATGCATAATAAGTATGTATTCAAAAAGTATATAAGTAGTTGATCAGTTATCTAGCACCCATAACACAAGCTTTGCTTACTTTGGGGTTAGATGGCGCTGTGTGAATTTGTCCACGATTATTTATTTATTTATATTTACCTCTATCTACTAACAAATTATATTATATTTGTTACAGGTACGTTCGATCCGCAACAGGAAAACGCCGAATCTTTTGCCGAATGTCGTCGAGCAATTTGAATACGTGTTCGTTACAAATGGAGACATTATACATATAGGCCGCGAGGTGAGTCGAGTACACTGACCGAGGTAGACACATATAGCGTTTCTTTTGTCGGGATTTTGCGTCATTCGTCGTTTTGGTTACATATCTGCAAAAAGATTGGAGAGTTACCTTTATTGTTAAGCAATTTTTTTTTGCTCTGTGCATATCTGCCACTTAAATAACAACCTAAACAGCCTGTTCCTAAACAGTCGAGCTCCATCTTCGGCCGCGTCATCAGTTACCACCAGGTGACAAGGCGGTCAATGCCTGGCAAGTTAGAATATTGTGACAACCACTGAACTTCTGGTTCTTCGAAAGTCATGTTTACAGATACCGCAGAGGTCGGACCGCATCGTCTACCCTAAGGTTGCAGATGTCTTGGATGATGGTGACCACTTTCCATAAGGCGGTCTCTAGTGTTTTTGACCCTTAGGTGAATAATTAGAAGTCATCAAGTACAAGAAAAATCTACTTTGTAGCGATAGTAGACGTTCAGGAGATTCACAAAACGTTGATCTGCCCGTGCACAACCGTGCACAACACTAACCTAACCTAACACAATTTTTTTTTTGTTACCCAAACTTTGACTTTTCATAGCGATAGTACTTATGATCTGTCCAGACTGACTTGTCTTATTTGGTTAAGGAAAATATGTATTGAAATGGATAATGTGCAGCAGTATTCGTTGAAATTCACATTTTATGTGTTTCTTGTATAGTTCAAGACAATACACAATAAACGTAGCGTGATTGATACGGCAAGTCGTGATTTTGGGCATTGTGTGTTCACCAAATAAGACGAGTCAGTTTAAACAGATCATACATATCCTTTTGTATGGGTTCTATAAGAAAAAAAAACTAGTCTGCCTCACATTTTCTTGGCAGTTTCAGTTTTCATTTTGGCTTACAGTCTAATATTTTTGGCCATTCGTTTTAAACACGAAGTTAGTGGATAAATAGTAAGTAAATATGAGTACGATCAACACAAAATAGAACAACGAATAGGAAGTATAAAACACTATCCACGTTATTGTCTTTGTGCAAATGCAATAAACGTCCATAGTTCGAAAGTCAATTGCCTTTTTTATAACCCTCCTTGAGTACAATCAGCCATCCAAGTGCGGCACATATAAAACGCAGCAGTTCTTAAGAGGCCACGTTCCTGGGATGGGTGGGTGTCTGTGTGGTGACCTGTATTCTGTTTTATTGACAGCTTTAAAAGTGTAATTACCCGCCTTTAAACTTTTAAAGCTTCTACCTTTATACTTCCTAGAGATAGCAATGACGTAGAGGGTTATTTCGAAGGCTTTAGCTCTCTGACCCAGTTTTAAGCAATCAAATGTGTAGGTTACGTACCCTACATTCATAAGTAGATTGCGACTAAACTATTTCTTATGTCTGTGATGGTAGGTTAACAAGCGAGCGGGCTTCCTGATGGGAAGTGGTCACCTCTGCCTATATGGACATTGACGAGTATCCCCACCATGGAGCATCGGAAACCTTACTCACCAGCAGGAACACAACATTATTGAAAATAGTATTGTTTGGTTGCGGTATTCAGTACGGTGGAGCTACTTCTCCAGTCGGGCGACTCCAATGAGCAGTTTTCCAATAAGCATCTAAAGCATTCCTTACCACTCGCTAGATGGCGCCCCGACAAGTTTGGTAATTAAAGATCGCCTGAAATAGGAACTTAGCAAAGAGGACATAAACACTGGTTACGTTGTACTGGATAAAATTGACTTTATATATAGTTTAAAAAAAAATTAAGTTTTAATAAATTATTGCAAACCAAACAAACATCAATTTGACTGAGTCAGTTAGTTTCATGTAAGCTAGGATCAAGAATGAACGTAATTCAAATATGAAAGGTTTGTAATAAAATGGAACATAATGTCTACTTATATAAATATTTTCTTTACATTTCTTTCAACCTGTAAAAGTTGTGTTTATATTCATAAACTTTTAATATTCAAATTTAGTATCAGTTGGCTGCATGACATCACTGCCACAATCATACCTATTTAAAAAAAGTCCCGAAATAATGAGATCTATTGATGATTTTTTAAAACAACTGACAGTACCTCCTGAAAAACTGGTCATTCGAGCATGACACACTGCTATGCCCTACCTCTCATTTATGATAGTTAAAACTTTTATACAAATGTACTCCCGATTCCCAAAAAGATGATGTAGCTGAACGCAGTTTCGGCGTTTACTAATACACCTATACGAATATCAATTCAAAGTTAATGTCTGGCGTTCCAGACAGCTTTATATCCTATGTTAAGTATATCTACTACATCACGGTCAAGTCCGTTATTGCCTTCAGCCCCTTCCAACCGAATGCCTGACAGCCACACACAATAGCCCTAATCCGCCAACAGGCAATATAAACAAGACGTTAGAGCTAAAGCTTAGCGAAGTTACGCTCGAAACCTGCAACACAATGGCTTGTCTGTTCAATATCTAGTTTCAGACAAAATAAACGACGGTGGCCGTTCGTCTGCCGTTCGACGGGCAACGACCCCGAAGCTTCCCCCTGTTTTCAACAGCCTCTCTATATTTTATGTAGCAGCGATATTGTTAATGCAGGAATTTCATAATTGTACTACGTTATTCGAATCCGGGAAACGTTTTTTACGAAGTGGATGATTTGTAGGTACACCAATAAAAGATTGGGATGCCAAAGGAAACGTTGAAATACAGAGACTAATGTAATGTTAGCCAAAGTAAAGCCACTATCGGCAGCGGCAGAATTATACAGTACTTAGGCGCTGCCCTAATTGGCAACGGTCATGCTACCATGGTCGTACGACAGACTTCGCTCGACCAATAAGAGCCATTCATCTCATCTAATCAATAGGAGCTCAAAACCATCCGTCGCACGACCATGATCGTACGTCCGTTGTCAATTAGGACCGTGTCTTATTGTTTCTTAATTTCATAAATTCAGGGATTGTTTCAAAATTACAGGGAAAGTTAAATGTAACGACCATATCGAACCAGGTCTATGTATCTACAAATTATGATAATAATATAATATATCGTCACAGAATATAATTCGGCTCACGAGGCAGTTCAGGGTACCCAGCGAAAAACCTTGGTCAACGGTATTAGGACGCACATCTAACAGGTGACGAGCTCGAAAATTCTGGTAAAATTTTGTTACCATCATAATATTATAACCTGCGACATTGAACGTCAACAAACAGCCTGCGTAAATTCGGCGTAAAAAATGTGTCCCTTGTTACAGGCATTTTGAGAAGTTTCTCTTGTTGATCTTGATTTATACCGTAGCAAGGGAATAGTGAGTCTGCAAAAGTTTCGGTAATTGAAAACGGATGACGCACTATTTATCACCACCTCTGTATACCTATATATAAAAGTTTTAAGTTCTGAAATTCCAATTTGAAAAGGAAGTTCGTAAAACCGAATCAACACTACTTTTTTTTTCAAGTTTTTATCTTTGTAGCTTGTTGTCACAGAGTATGTGCCTCTTCCATGTAATACAAGTAAGGTACACTCCGGTAAAGTTCCTTCCTCATCTTGGAGGGTCCGCTTTAACCATGATCCAGGATTTGGCAAATCAGGTAATTACAGTGAAGCGATTGCCATTTGACCTCCATGACCCTGCTACCAGGGGAACCTGCCCAGATTCGATCATGGTTACACATTCAGTCGCCTGAATGTGCAGGTTTTATCACGATGTTTTCCTTCACCGTTAGAGCATCGGTTAGTATTCAACTAATGTACATAACTTAGAACCACCGATGCTCCAACGCTTCCTCCCTCAATATATGGGAACGAGAACAATCGTATTTAGAGAACGGTGTCCAAAATCACGTTTTAGGTGGACACCCGGTAGTAAATCTACGTCAAATAAATCAAGAGGATTCGACCTCAGTTGTGTACGCAGTTGAATTCTAGTTATGTTTTGGTCTGTATTTGAATTAATTCGGTACGTGTACGAATACGACAGGGATGACCCTTTCCAATTCGATTTAATCGATCGATTCCTTATATTTTTTTACAAAGTTGAAATCGTCGTGATGGCAGAAATGAATCGATATGCCAAAAGATTTAGGTAGGTATTGATTAGGAAAAATTTAATCAATATGGAATCGCTCTATTACGCAGATCTGTCCATATCGAGAAGATACATATTTTATATGAAATTGAAACATTGTTTTGGTTTTTAACGTTGCAGATCGTCCGAAGTTTGATACAACAGAAATAATATTCGATCCACACATTCGTGGATAGTTCTGAAGTAACATAGTAGGTAAACAGTCTATCCGTATAGCAACTGCAATGGGGATGATGGTCAGTAGTAATACGGAAAAAATAATCCCGTATTTTTAATAAAAATTTAGAGGCTACCTACTTATGCCTTAGTGCAAGGCCTACAGTTAATTTAAGTAGGTATCTTACCATTCTTGTTTTTGTACTTGTATGTAACTAAAGTACTTGTATAAAATTTCTATTATTCTTACGTACCTAAAAGTATATGGAATTGTAAATTCTGAAATAAATGATTATTTATTTTATTATTTATTTATTACATCTAGTAGTTAAGTATTACTTCTAACATAGTCAATTTGGTAAAAACACGGATAATAAAGCATAGTAATAGACCGTCCGTTATTCTCGTTTATCGATTATTTCAATCGATTTAACTACCGTTTTGGCACACCCCTAGTATACGAGGACATGGAGCCTAAATCTGGACAGGCAGCAGGATGTACGTTACGCTTTGGGCGGTGCATTCACTCGTAGCCGACGCGGTTTCAACTCAATATGAGTATGCTGTTATTTCATATTCTGTCTACGTTACCTCTAATACATCTGCTGTTTTGATTAGGGTTGGCTGTAATATAAATCTACACTAGATATTATAAAACTGAAAAAGAGCTGTTACACGTAAACGTATGTACATGGAGGATATATCAGAAAAAATAGTCGGGATTGGATTCGAGAACATAACTTTGCTAAACAATTTATTTTTCATTTTTGTCTGTCTGTCTGTTTGTTTGCGCATCACGCAGAAATCACTGAACAGACTTTGAGTTGGTTGTGATAGTTTGGTTGCTTGAAGGCTAAAGGGTACAATCTAAGTCATGTTACAACTAATTCGGGTAGGTAGATTCAGGGATACAGCTAGACCTCCCCGTAGTACTAGCATATAAACAGCCAATATCTATTGTAAAAAGTCTGTACATTTGGGGTAGGATATTGTACCGTAAACTGACCGAAAAATGTATTTAGTATTTTGGTCTGTTTGTCTGGCTGTGCTTTCATTATCCAAAAACCGCTGAACGGATTCGGGACTCTCACAGTTAGATAGCTTAAAATTTAAGCCATGTTTCATCTAATTCAGATAGTTAGAACAAGAGATACAGCTTAACCTCTCTGTAGTGCTGGCATCCATACATCAAAGAGGTCACTTAAAAATAGTAAACAGAAAAAGATAAACTGCCCTAAAAGCGATTTCGAGTCGCGAAGTCGCGGGAAGAAGCTATTTACCTATAGGTTGTAACCTAAATACCTTTACTTCGTACGCTGAAATACCTATATATTTTTGCTAATTAGAAAATAAAGGTCATAAGAGGTATATTAGAGATCTCCTTAGAAGCGGGCAACGCAATGGTAGCGCCCCTGGTTTTGCTGATGTCAAAGCCCGCTTGCCTGTTTGTTTGTCGTAGTATTTTAAATATCAATAGTTTGTATTGTTGTATGTATATTTGTTTGTATAGTATTACACGATATATTATTTTTAACTTTAAGCAATAAAACATCACTTTAGAATTACATACCAAATTAACTAATATATTTAGCAAAACAGTATCAGCTTACTCCAGACACAACTAACAGTTCCAGAGCTACGTGTCCATAATGGGTGCGTCCGAGCGTGTAATAAGTCACTCTTAGTGTCCTCGATTTCACTCGGCCTGAGTGACAGCCCTAAACTGTCTTGGGGCTATAAAAGCGGGCGCGGTTATTCGGCGCACGCCTGATCGTGAAAAACATCTCTTCGCAGATTAGTTTGTACGACTCGAAAATGGCCGCCTATCCGCAATTTGGGGTCCGGGCTAGTACAACTTGACTTGGAATCGGGTAGTTTGATACCGCTTTTCTTTTTTGTTAAAGGGATAGGGTTTGAGGCTTTTTTACAGCCAGCGCTGCAAGATCTGAAACTAATAAAAGATAGAGGCAATGTATGTAGGTAAGTTAGAAAGTACGCCAAACTACCAATCAGATTACGAAATTCTTTTGGTAAAAGTACAAAATAAAAAAGGTCCTTTATTTTGTGCTTTAAATATGTAGTACCTACCTAGTGTAAGCTATCACAGGAGGGTGTAAGTGACAGTAATATAACTTAAAACTATCGAACCTTACACTAGTAATATTACTGAGGTGTTAGTAAAAGCACAAAATAAAAAGGGTCCTCTATTTTGTGCTTTAAAGATGTAGTATGGTACGTATTACTGAGTGTTATACTTTTAACTCTCTTTTAAATCTCGCCGTGTAGTTTATGGGTTGTTGAATATACATAAATTAAAGAAAACTCGTTTTAAAGATATTTTAAACTCATTTAAGACAGAAAATGTCACATACATGAGATGAATGTTGAATACATACAGATTTATATAGTATCGTTCACTCGTACAGAACAGCACTGCACTACCTACGCATTAGACTTTATAAACTCGCGTGCATAATACATAAACACATTTGCTGCTTCACAAGACCAAAGTAACAACCTCTCAACAACAGTTCAGTACGTAGCATAATATGTTTGGCTAATTTACGCTTAAAATCATTATGGGACTCAATACTATATTTATAAAGGTAAGTTATTAAACAGTTGCGCATTCTTATAAGTGATCACTCGCTTACCGTAGTTAGTAACTTACATTAATCTGTAGACTTTGGAACTACACGCAGTCAAAAACATCGGCGGCTTTTCCTATGCAAAATGCAATAAATTCTCAAGAATTCTCCTCACACAGATGTCTCAAACGGCGTTACAAATCTTCGTTTCAGTGTAGGTTCCAAATTTTGTCCCGACATGAGCCTTTGTTTTGGTATTCAGACCACGTAGAGGCAGCAATTCGTCGAGTGAGGGATTATTTTGGAGTAAAATGTTTGAAGTCCCTCAAAGGACGATGTCCCTGCATAGAGCAGGGCTTAATTACCTAATGCTTTGACGCAGACTGGAAATAGCTGTATAAGTATGTACAGGTACCTACACAATTATAGTAAATAGCAGGCCCCCGTAGGTGTGAATTCACATAAAAGACGGGTCAGGTAACGAGCGTAATATATCCTACAGTCCGAGTAGTAAATTCTAATCAGTAAATGACGTCAATGCTGAGACATTGTTTGGAGAGGTCCATTTAACGGTGATCGTACTTATATGTACTTACCAAGGATACAACATGTCAAAAATCTACTAGTTGATACTTTCTTAAGTTTATTACTTTTATATTTTATAATTTTGTAGTATACATAATTATTTATTTATTTATATTTACAGAAATTGTAACATTACATTATGTATTACTACCGTAGGGGACTGGTTTTCACCCGGTTTTCAATCTCAGTAAACATTAGACTGTCCCGTGTCACCGGGACCTTATTATTATTCTGAGTTAAAAAGTAGCCTTTGACATTCGATATTAATATAACGTTCAGTAGTTTCGGAGATAACCGCCAACATACAAACTGACAAACGTAAAATTTTTTCCTCTTTATAATGATAGTATGAGCAAATTAACCCAGAATTATGAACATATTTGTTGCTGTTCTTACTACTGGGTTACTGTTAATTGTATTCCATCTGATTGTCATGTTTTCTTAAGTGTTCAACTGTACCTGCCTCTTCAACCTCTGTCTCTATCTCTTACAATTCTGTGAAGGTTGCCTGGAAGAGATCGCTCGTAACAATAATGCCACTTTTGCTGTACTGACTCTTACTGATTGCTTTTTTAAGTAATACGGTAAACAAACAGGCTAGCTGGTCCCCGGATGGAAAGGGTGCGTTGCCCGCTTCTAGTAGCGCCCCTGGTGTTGCTGATGTCCATAGGTGACGTCGACTACTTTCTATCAGGTGGCCCACGATCCTGTTTTGTTGCAGTATTACTAAAAATATGATTGAAAATTCGTTTGGGTAGAGGTAGAGTTCAGTAAATCTAAAACATACGTAGTAGCACCAGGCAGCTAGTATAACAACCCTATTATCATAAAATTCGGAATAAACGCTCCCATCAATCAATCTTAATAATTATACCTTACGGCCGTTTTTATGTCGCTCTAATAGCATTTTATCGCAGTAATCTGAGTAGATATAACCATGATCCGATCTGGTCAGGTTCCCCTGGTAGCAGGGTCCTGGAGGTCAGATGGCAGTGCTTCACTGTAATTACCTGATCTTCCAAATCCTGGATCATGCAGACCCCGGGCCCTCGTTCGCGAGGGCCCGGCAACCGGGACATTAACGCCAAGACAATGAAATCTGTGTAGGTCGACGATCTTACCAAGATATCGCGTTTCGTGCACAGATAGCGCATTAGAGGCGTACAATTCGCGAATCACGTAGAGCAAATACATCAGTGACGTCATCTAACTGTGCCGTTATGACGTATCACAATATCAAAGAGCTCGGTGAGCCGTCGGGTTGAGTCGGGGCCATTCGATTCACGATCGGATGGGCATGACATGAAACTACTGCTGGTATGGATTGAAATGTCGCTATGTATCGGAATAATGAGACATGGGTAGAAATATAGGGTGGTTTGTGAAAGATCTGTGGTGACACAGTCTACGAAATTACGTCTAAGGTGTAAGTTACTAATAAGAGGTACCTACACGACAAATTGGCAGTAAAAGGCTCTATTTTTACCTATACTTGTCTATCATTAGATACGGATTGACATCACATAACAAACCAGCAAATATAATATTAGAAAGATGTTTTAAACTGCAATTTACCTAGAGTAAATCTCTATATTTATTGAATGTTTTATTTAGTTCAGTTTATTTTTAAATTGTAATTGGTCCTGAAATTTTCTATCTCTATATTTGTTGAATGTTTTATTTAGTTTAGTTTTTTGTAAAATGGTAATTAGTCCTATGTTAGATTGATAAATATTCATACAATTTACCTAATCATTCTAGGTTTTAAATACAAAATCCCAACGACATCGAAACAAACTACAAATAACAAAATTTAAATATTTTATCTAAAATAAAGGCATTGGTATTGTGTGAGTGTGGAGAGGCTTTAACACTACGATACTACTACGATATAAATCATAAACTCGCAAAAAATTGTAGAATGTTACATTTATACGCAATTCGGCACTGGGCCAAGTCACTTTGCCACACCACAAACCTAACCTAATCGAATTCAAACCAAATGTTTTTTTGTTTCTTCGAATTGTAAATGGGTTGGCGAATTATGTTGCAGTTTTCAATATATAGATGGTTTATATATGTTACGTTAATTATTTTTACAGTATTACGGTGCTAAATGTACAGTCGCTAATGATGAGACATTCACGCTAATTGTCCTCAATTTGCTCAAATTATTGGGGTATGTTCATTAGAAATGTCATCAACTGTACTTATATTATAATGAATTAAGTCACGAGCTCTCATTACGATTGTCCTTGTACTCGTATTGAATGTCTTCGTTGATCTGCAGATTTAATTTTGGGTCCTTGCCTATGTAATTGACGTTTTTTCTCGCAGGTTTTACCAAATCACATATGTTTTCCAAAATAAAAATTTTTTTTAATAATTGGACTAGCCAGGCATTTGACCGCCATCTCACCTGGTGGTAAGTGACGATGTGGTCGATGATGAAGCATGCTTGTCTAGGAACACCTAATTCACTCTAGCCTTGAAACTTATGATGTGACGCCATGGGTGATTTCGCTGATTCCCAAGACAGGTTATAACTAATTCAGGAAACAGAGCAACAAAAATTTTTATATTCATATCACAACTGCCATTTAACATGTACCTTACTGTAATTTTATATTCAAACAATTAATTACGATTTTTTTACGTAATTATAAATTAAATAACCTCGCTTTTGGCGGTATCTACCTTCTTACACAAAAATACTTAAAAATTTCCTATTCATTCAGGTCACGTAATCCGGGAAAAGGATCCAGGTGCCATGTGGATGAGAGTTATTTTGTTCATTAGTTTTGTATTTAGTATTGCACACAGTCGCCGTGCGGTGTCCATCGGCCTAGAATGACACCAACCCCCGCTAAGGGCAAAGGTATTTAAAGGTTAAAAAGTTTGCTCGCAGACAGTCACATATGTTTGTATGTATGCTCACTATACTTGAGGTAGTTAAATAAAGGAGTGGTCTAAAGTAGAAATGGTCTAATGAAGAAGTGGTGGAATCCAGAACTGGCCATATATAGAAAGAGACAAAATAAAAAAGTGGACTCCAAACGTCAAAAAGCAACAGCTAAAGACACGTTCCCCAAATTCCCACCTAATGGAGCACTGGAGATGAATTTAATAATAATTAACGTATACTAAATATGTGAAAAAATTAACTAAATTATTAAAGAATATTTGTTATTTACTTACAAATAAAAAACTTGGCCCAAGTCCATCGTCGAAGGAAATTGAAATATTTTTTTTAAGTATATATGAAAATTTCGATTGGCACATTGTGCGTTTTCCATCACCAAAGTACTTACGTAGATTTTTCCTTACTCTCAGATAAAACGCTAATGTAAAACTATAAATCTAAGAAGCCCGTTTCTAATACACAAACTCATGTCACCGTTATTGTTTACTACAATGAGTAGTGCGAATGATTTATATTTATTCGACAAAAAATCCTAAGTGTGTGAGGTTAGATTTTTTTATGTAATACGGCACACAAACAGGCAAGCAAGCCACATATAGATACAGTTTAATCACACATGTCACGTTAAGTTAATGTCAATAAATGTCAATATCATTAAATAATAATACAACCGTCAACACAATGTAATTCACAATAATGCTTCATCCAAAATGTGGGTAGTCAATGAGGGTAGTATGGTTTAATCATTGTTTTAATCTGTTTTTGTTTAATGTAGTTTCCTAGTTTTATTAAGTGTAATTATCCCAACTTGCTCTTCAATCAATAAGTATTAGATAAAAGAGAGTACCTATAGCATGCAAAAGTTGTATGGATCTATTATACCTAAATAAAATATATATACTTAAGACGACTTGTTGTAGTGTACACAACACCTTATCCATACCTACGGCCAAGAAAGTCAATGGTCAAATAAGTAATTAAGCAATAAGTAAAAAGTTATGATAACCTAACCTCATAATTCTTTAATGTTCTGTATAGTTTACTATTAAATAATGACAGTCAATAACCATGTGTTGATTAGAATGTATACCTACCTATTATCATGTGTGTCCTCTAAGACCATGATGGCGGATTGAATGAATGAACAACAATGAATTTTGAAAACAAATCTCAATAATCAGAATTACCACAAAGACGTAGTTGTAAAATTGTTTTAAGAGAAGAACATTCGATACTAGTTGCGGTTTATTGAAAAGTTTAGATTAAATCAAAAGTCAACACTTTATTTCAGTGACTTGAAATGTTCCTTCAAAATTTTATCTATTAGGTACCCACGACGAAACGCCTTTTCACCTTAGAGGTCAATTTTGCGCGCATTCTTTGATTCATGTCCCGCCACAGCCACGCACGAACACTTTGCGACCACAATTCAGAATATGCTGGGGAAAAGTTTCGAGAATTCGTAAATATATGTACTAGGGTGGCCTTTTTGCCTGTGTCGCTTGTTCGTTTTAACAATGTCACCACACGCGGACCCTTTTTTTACAAGCTTTTATTTAACTTGCAATGTTTGTACGTAACTATGTATGTTCCAGGCAAATCTTGCATCCCTAATTTGTCCCACTTCCTGGTGTTCAATTGAGCTGAAATTTGGTATACCTTTGTAAGATGGATGACAATGTATTATATGGTACCGTGGAGCTGGTCTGATGATGGCGTCAGAAGGTGATATTAGAAACTAATGAAGGCAATAGGAATTGGCATGGTCTTAATGAGTACTATACCCCTAGGTGATATTCAAGGTCTGACGATGATTGCGGAACATAGCCCTAGGAAATACTGAAGGCAATATGATTACCCCATCGTGTTTGGGCTCTTAGGAATAGTCTTGATGATAGCACTCATAAAAGCTTGTTGTGAAAACATATTTGGGAACTTATTCGTTCTACGTTATGAACAATACTTGAGCTTTACTATAGGCCTTTGGCCGTTGCGTCTAGAATTAATTGTAACTTTGGGCAAAATGTACAATGTATCGTAACGTATCTAAATGAAGTAGATACCTAATCGTATACTAATGTAACCGTTTTCACCTCTGTACTACTTATTGTTAAAATTTTTTTGTAGCTGTAAGTTTGTAATCCTTACACTTGTGTTACTCCTTAGGGTACCTGTTAGTAGTTCTATTTTGTTGATTAGAAATGTAAAATATGTAGCTACGTACCAAATAATATGATTGTCTATACCGTAGCTTTATTCAATTATTCATATTAAATGTTATTTTGTACTTAAAAGCACCTTTTGTGTATTATAAAAATATTATTAGATAAACACATTTTTGGGTCATTGGGGCATTTAACCAAAAATAAGTTGAGTTATCCATAGACACCAATGAGCGGCGGTGATCATTTCTCATCAGGTCGCTCCCTTCGTTATAAAAAAGGTACTATAAATACAATAGAAGCACCCACACCCGGAACAGAAGTAAAAATTTGCCCGGATCATAAACAAGAATTCTGCATTATTTTTCCTCGACCGGGAATCGCACCACTGAGCACTCAGGCAGCCGCTTTTATATTTTTCGACATCACTGCTACGGATACTACCTACGTACCTATTACATCATCACAATTCACAAAAGTCCACTGCAGGTCTTATGACCTCTCGCACGAAAGGGAATGTTATTGCCATAATCTCCACGCTTGGCAGGCGAGTTGGAGATCGCAGTGTTATAAATATAATAATGGAAAACGCGGCTGCCCATTTTAGAGCGTACGAAGACTAGATCTAATACCACGAAAACATTAGCCGCCTTGTACGACACTCAGGAGTATAACGGGTAGGTGCGTACTATACACTATACTACGTACATACCTACATGAAAACGCGGCTCAACATAGGCACCTACAGCTTAAGAAGTAAACACGATCTACTAATAGAATTACCCCATTACCTTAAATCAAAGCAGAAGACGGTTGCTCGTTAAATGCTTCTAATTCCTCGTCTTCAGCCTGTTATAGTTCCGTAACTCGAGACAAACTTCCGAATTACCTAAGGGTGCTTTAGAACTTTACCGATTGGCGGGATTGAATATGAGTCGTGAGTCGCGGGTCGAAATACGAGTATAAACGGGCCGAGTCGGACACTCTGTTTTATTCTTCGTTGATGACCTGAGTGGTTTAGTTGGTTAACATCTGCCAAGACGACGTCGCGGGTTCGATTCCCAGCCGAACAGAAATTTGAATGATGAATTTTCATATCTTTTAGGTACGGGTCTGGGAGTAGTAATTATGTAAGTATATATTTAAAAAAAGAGTAAGTAAATATGCAGTTTAATAGTTATCCATAACACAAGCTTTGCTTACTTTGGGGCTAGATGCCGCTGTGTTAATTTGTCCAAGCATGTTTATTTATTCTATTTATTGCGCTAATTGTATTATCATGTTAAAAGATTTTATGTATAATTCAATACTATATTTTGTTTTACCAATTTGAATTAATAGATAAAATTACCACTAATTGGCTGATTCACTTTCCAAATTACTTTTTCTATATTTTATAGAGCAACAAGGTTTCTTTTGACAGTTCTTCTCGTACCTATACATAATTATCACGGGGATTAATTAAGCTGAAAAAATATTTTATTCACAATTCAATACCATATTCTGTTTTAATGAATATAATTTTAATTAAAAACTATACTATTTATTGGCTAATTAACTTTCCAAATTTTCCAAAGAGCAAAAGTATTCTTCTGAAGCGAATGAACATGTTTCGAAGTACTAAGCTATAACCTTGATCGTGTGATCTTTACCATAAACCATGTAAATGGCCGTGTGGTGTATAATACTCCGGCAGAGTAGAATAGCACCAACCCCTTACACTCGTGAGTGTCGTACAAGGCGACTAATGTTTTCGGGACACAAAAAGATCTAGAGTCTCCGAAGGTTGGAAAATGGGAAGGAGCGTTTTTCATTGTTATATTTATAATACTGGGATCTTCATCCTGCCTGCCAAGCGTAGAGATTACGCCAATGACCTCCCTTCATGTGGGACAGGCCTAAAGTTCTGCAGTGGACTGTTATGGGCTGTGATAATGATGATGAAATATATTTTTTTGCAATAGGTAAGTTCTATTGCAATGAAAGTCAATTCATGTAAACTGACATAAACCCGATACAGCACATTCGCTGATAACGGCTCGAAATGCTGGCACACGTTCGTTTTGCAGGTATTTAATTGAATGCTTTTTATTTAAAGTATTTGGGTCGTTATTCGTTCGCATACGCACAAACAAAGATAATATCACGGATAGTAATAAGTCCATGGATAACATATTATGGACCTTTGATTGACAATATAATACACTTTTCAGCAGAAATATCAAATATTCCACTAATAGAAGGTAACGTTACGAGTCATTGAGTGTTAACCACTTGTAGGGGCTTAAATTGCAATTTCAGCCTTCACAGTAAACATGTACAAGTTAAACAATAAGATCTAAGGCTAATAAACTATAAGATTATAGGCACAAGAGGGGTTTCAATTCAATAAGAGTCACTAAGATAGTTACTACATTGAGATATTCCTATTTTGTATTCCACGTCTAAGTGTTAATAATGAAAAATATGTTTGGACAATTCACAGCGCCATTTAACCCCAAAGTAAACAAAGCTTGTGTGATGAGGACCAGAAAACGGATAAACTACTTTTATATTTTTGAATAAATTCTAATTAATTAATAATTATAATTCTAATTAAACATACAACACCCAGAACCGTTAATTTCTGACCGGCCGGGAATCGTCCCCAGGAGCTCTGCGTGGTGGTGGTGAGTTGAAGTGTTGGATAAATAGTATCTAGCCAACACTTCAACTACCACTTATTTAGCAGGCTATTGTTACCCATGCCCTAAATAAAGCAACGCTTCATTTTGAAATGAACACTGAATTGCCGCCATTCGTTTCATTGTGATTAAGTCGTGATTACGATCTGAGGCTGACGCCGAGTTGTTCCTTGGTCATGTGATGTCGAGACCTATTTAAAATTTATAAAATTCTTTACCGTCAGTAGGTACTTCAATTCTGAATTACAATAACAAACCATTCATATTTATCCTTGTTATTTAACAATTGAATTTTTTAATGCTACACGGCAGACAAACAGGTAAGCGGGCCACCTGATGGAAAGTGGTCACCGCCGCCTATGGACATCAGCAACAGCAGGGGAGTTACCAATGCGTTTCCCGCCTCTGAAGAGATCTCTAATATACCTTTTCAACGATATCATGTCATATTCCAAACAGTGGCGTAGCGTGCCCTTCGGGGGCCCCGTATCAATTATTGTGTTAGGGCTCCCCTAGCGGATACCCCCCCACTACGGGGGGGGGGGTACTAATGAGTAACTTAAATCGTAGTCTCAGCTTAAGTCAATAAATGGACTAGCATAGCGAGCTCTTGGTTTGTGTCACAATAGTCTCTAACAGTCACTTTCGCGAGGCTAGGTAGGGCTAGGAATTTTTGATATATTGGCCTTTGGCTTCGCTATATTAATACCTTGCGCGATTATAACTTATATCGAAATTTTTGTAATTTATCCATTAAAGCCTTGTGCGATTTAAATAATAAATTACGTAAAATCAGCAAAATGACTCAAAATTTTTGACGAGAATTTATAATAAAATGAACTTCGCGAACAGTTAATGAGCGAGCGTAAGAACTCGAAATTTCTTGATATTTTGGCTATCAAAACGTTCTATTATTAACTTGAAAACAGACAAATTCAAAGATTGATTGCGTGTGAACCAAGACGATTATGCGTATGGGCGTGTAGGCCAAGGTATATTATGAGCCACGTTCATATGACCCGTTTAAGAAAGAACGGAGTAAGGAGTTTCTTAAGCCTTTGGTGCTACCGATAATTCCGAAAATATGAAATTTTTTATATGAGATCAAAATTGTTACCATTTTTGCCATCTGATATATTAATAATCTGATATTTTACCCAAAATTCAATGAAGTAATAAATGAGTGCGCGTGGAGGGCACTACGTTGTCTTGTTTTTTTTCAATAAAAATGATATATATCTCTTTAACGAAAGGTGAATGAAAACGGATTGTATTACTTGATTTCAATTGTCTTTTTTGCGAAGGGGCCTCCGACCCTGGTTTGAAATTCTATAAAATAATTATTTTTATCGGGACATAGGGAAAGTTTAACTGAAATGATGGATAACGAATTTTCGCTTACACACGTTTGGGGGCCCTATGGCCCGGGGGCCCCGTATAATTGATACGGCAGATACGGCGGTAGCTACGCCCCTGATTCCAAAGGAAACACTGTAGCTGTAAGCTCATTTTACATCTGAATCATATGAGCGGGAAACGTTTTTTCAGACAGACATAAACAGAGGATCTACGTAGCGGGGATGAGTACCCAGCCCACTGTCTGTAAATTTTTTATTAATAAAAAATATGTATTCAAGTATTTGATGATGATTACAATAGTATTCTGTATAGGTTTTCTTTTTTTGTAATTTAGTGTTCAATAGAGAGTGTATCTATCTATCTACATTAGATTAGTATTATATTCTTATTAACCTAAACAATAATATATTATGGCAATAATATTGTAGTTATTTAAAGGGAAGAACAAAATTGGACAAAAAAGCAAAACCAAATGCCCATTTTTACAGTGGTTCTAAAACTGAACGGTCCGTGACTATTGGCGACTTAACGCCATTAACTGTAAGGCAAGCTTTCTCGCGGATTAAAAAACTCAATCTCCATTTAGGAGGTTGCGAGATTGGCCTTCATTAGGGAGTCCCATGGAATTAACACCCCAATATTAGAGTGCTTTTAGGAAATACTTTTCCCTGAAGCTATTGAGCGATTTCTGGGAAAAAGGTCGGTTTTACAATTGTTAAGTTGAATTGTGCTTTGCTAAGTAAATTGTAAGTAAATCATATCTTTGTTACCATAATTTTAAATGAATTTGCCGTTTATTGATTTCAATATAGGTAATTTAAGTATCTATGTACCTACATTATACATAGTTTAAAAGTTGCTTCCCGCCGTCTCGCGTCTGTCCCTATGTACTATGTACGCTTAGATCTTATAAACTACGCAACGGATTTTAATGCGGTTGTCAACAATAGATAGAATGATTCAAGGGGTGGGTTCATAAATAAAAAAAGGGTAGGCAGGGGTAAAATAGGTGTACGCAAACGAAGTCGCGCCGGGTCCACTAGATCGGAATCACTGAACACAGTTCCGTGCACACTGAGCACGGACTATAATGAACGAATTTCAGAACTCAACAAATAACAGAGAGCAAACGATTTTATCCAGTCAGCTGCAGAGAAAACTGATATCCCTACCATACATTCTAGTGTATGCTAGGGGGCGTCCGTCCATCCACTCAGCAGCTGACTTATTTATTTATTTATTTATTTATATCGTGTCAATAGTGTGAAAGTAATTGAAGTCAGAATAAATTATTGAAAAGTGAGCGGTTCAAAGTTGTTACGAGTTGTGCAAGTTGTAAATTAGGTTTTATTTGTATTACTAACAAAAGCTTACATAACAACAACAACAATATTGTCTTGTCAAACCGTTGGTTTGGTGTAGGTATGTCTAAGTAACCCATGCTTTAAAAGTTGAATGTTTTGATTTCGATTTACTTTAGTAGTTTGTAGTACCTTTGGATTTTTTAAACAAAGGTATACAGGTTTTTTATATGACATTAAGATGTATATTAGAAGTCTTTTTAGAGGTGGGCAAAACGCCCACCAATGGTGCCCCTGGTGTTGCTGGTGTCCACAGGCGGCAGTGACCACTCTCCATCAGCGGTCCACTTGCCTGTCTACCTACCGTATAACATAAAAAAGATATTATTTATTTTTATGACGTATTTTTTTAAGGAAAATTACGTCGTATTTAAAAAATTGCCACTCAGAGAAATTGTAATATTTTCGCGACAAGAGGAAACTTTTCCTCGATATTCACAGCGATAACCCTTGCCGTATTTCACTTCGCTGACTGAAGAACATTTTAATTGGAATTCCATGTCAATAAACCGGGCTTAAATTTATTGTAAGTAATTTTCTTTATTAAGCCTTCGTTCGCCCATGCTTGATAATGTATTTATTACCTTTTACTAGCGACCCGCTCCGGCTTCTCACGGGTTTCTCGGGTTTTCTCTATTATAATAATAACATTCATGTATATGCATATATTTCAATTTCAATTTATTTAGCATTCCATGTGTTTAAACATAAACCTTTAGAAATTAACTAAAGAAAAGTGAAGAACATTCTAGGAATTTTCTAGGGCATATACAGACAGACAGACGTGGAAAGCGACTTTACTATATGTATATGTAGATGTATAAGGATTTGCAGATAGCCTATCAGAGATTGGGGTACGTTTTGTCGGTTACCATATGGTTCTCTTTTTAAAATAGATAATGAATTACTTATAACCATTTACAGCGCGCCATCGATCCCAAAGTAAGCAAAGCTTGTGTTATGAGTGCTAGGTAACTCATAAACTACTATGAATTAAATTTACCTTTCGTATACTAGTGCACCTGAAGATGAGTAATTCGAAACCGGTTGCAATTCAATAAAATATGCACAATAAAGTGGAGTTAGTGTGCAAAAGGTGATTTAATTCATGATAATGGAGTTCCATCACGAAGTTACAACACAAAGTTTTAAATATTCATTAACTACTTATACACTTTTAAATACATACTTATTATACATACCTATAACACCCAGACCCGTAACAGAAATTTAAATTCATCATTTCAATTTCTGCTGTGCAGAAAATCGAACCCGAGACCTTTGCGTTTTATGTAAACCGCTCAGGTCGTTATCTACACACAACTCACACAACACAATGGTATTGCAAACGTCCATAGGCTGCGGTAACTGCATACCATCAGACAGACCGTAAGCTTGTTTGCCACCTTGGTGGTATAAAAAAAACAACTACCTACATGGTAATAAATATATATGGTAACGTATATACATAAAGTACATACGTATGAAACTATAGAGGAAAAGGTACTAAGACAATTATGAACAAAATATGTTGAATTGGTTTTATTGATTTGATAATTCATTTTCCGTATTTTAAAATATATTTTGATGCTGTCGCCAACCGGCCTATGTTAAGTACTGGGAGCTTACGTCCAATTAAAATTTGTTGATTAACTTAATACCTTCATCACAACAGAGAACAATAAAGTTATAATTATAATTATTCTCTATATATTTTCGACGATGTGATGATTATACGAAAATAAAGTTACTTTGGTATGTGAAACAGAATTGCCTATAATAAAAAAATATATTGTAGAAGAAAACGTCTGAAAAAGTTCTCGATAAAGTACCTACTACTTACAGCCTTAGTTCAGCGACCCGAAGTTGATCTTTGGTTCCCAAAAGTATTACAAGTATCAGATACCTATTTATTTATCTATTTATGGTACACAGTAAAACATACAGGTAAAAACACAATTATAAATGACACAACAGGCACAACTTATTTCTAAAAAGATGTTTCTTCCAGCAGGCTTACAGAAGTGAGATGTTACATAAGAAACGCCGTTACGACGTGCACTACTGTGCACTACTGTGTACAGAATAAAAATAATCTACCTAGCCTAATACCTACCTATCTTAAACAAAACTGTTTCCCAATAAGCACTCTAAAACCGAGCACCTACCTGCAATAATAACCAATATAAATTATAGTTACGTCGCGATCAATTTCCGGATGGGCTTCAATTTCCGCCGAGCGATCGACGGTGCGGCGGTTCGCAGACGAGTTCAGAGATGCGAGGTTACATACTCGTTCACTTAATGGATACAGATGTATAATCTGTCCAGACTGACTTATCTTATTTGGTTAAGGAAATTATGTATTTAAATGGATAATGTGCAGCAGTATTCGTTGAAATTCACATTCTATGTATTTCTTGTATAATTCTCAACATCTGTACACAATATGCGTAGCGTGATTGATACGGCAAGTCGTGATTTTGTGCATTGTTTGTTCACCAAATAAGACAAGTCAGTTTAAACAGATCATATTTAGGTCGTACTATAGTCAGAAAGCTTCGATCAACTATTAGGAGTCTAAAGACTCATTTATCATTGTTTTAAACTCTTGTGTCGAATCAATACTGGTTTTTTTTTTTTTTTTTTTTTTTTTCCCAACGCAAAGGAAATGGGCACCCTTCGGTAATGCGGTTGGAAGGGAGGAGGTGAACTCTCATGAGTATCCCAGCCGGCCGGCCGGACTGGTTATGCACGACTCGCCAAAAGAACCTAGGCGCATACGTACTAAACACCCCCTGGAAGCACCTGTAGCCATAAGGGCCTTTCAGGTTTCATCGGATGCTACACCCCGTAGGGACGGGGTGCGCTCAACGTCACTCCTTACGGAGCATACGCTGGAGAATTTATAGCGAAACCCCAGAAGGGGGTCCCGCTGCTGTGGATTGGGATTGGGGGCCTACGGGGGCCGCTGAAACGGCATGGGGGGGCTCTGTTGAGTCGTCCTGAGCCTCCAGGAGGAGGTTCAGGGCGCTCGACAGTTCGTCGGGGGGATCCGCGAGGACGTGTCTCGGTCTCCGTACCACGTGGCCGGAGACCGGGCGGGGAGCGTAGGCTGCTGCCTCTCGCACGAGCGGGTTGGGGTGCTCCTCCGCGGCCTTGAAAAAGGTCTCGGAGAGCGTTCTAAGAAACTGCTGCAGGGTAGGCAGGTCCATGTCACGGTGTAGGTCCGCATTGCGGACGTACCATGGAGCCGCCGTTGCCCTACGGCAGAAGATGTTCTGCACAATTTGCAGTTTCTTAGTGACGTGGGAGCTCGCGTGAGCGAAGACGGGGGAGGCGTATGTCAACACCGGTCGAATGCACACCTTGTAGAGGGTTCGCTTGTTCCTGAGGGACATTTTACTGAATCGACCCAACATACTGTTGAGGCGACCCAGGTAGAAACGGGCGGTGCGGCACACTCTTTCGACATGGGGCCGGAAAGTGAGCCTTTTGTCAAGCGTGACGCCTAGATATTTTACAGCGCGCTGCCAGGGAACTAGTTTCCCTTGCATGCGGAGGGGAGGGGGGTCGCTGTCACCCCGTCTGCGCTTAACATCGAAGCAAACCGCGGAGCTCTTCTCCGGATTCACTTCGATGCGCCACAGTTTGAACCAAGCTTCGAGCTTGTTCACCGCCTTTTGGAGCTTTGCCATGGGTGGCCTTCGCCCTTTGGCGTAGATTGCCGTGTCGTCGGCGAAAAGGGACAGTTGCACCCCGTTGTCGGGGACGGGAATATCGTTCGTGTACGATATATAGAGTAGGGGAGAGAGTACAGAGCCTTGCGGGACGCCGGCCTTCAGTTGACGTGGGGAAGACAAAGTACCTTCGTGTCTGAACCGAAAGGTACGGTGTTTTAAATAGGACGCTACTAATCGGACGAGTCGATCGGAGAGACCAAGCTTGTATAGCTTGTAAACAAGGCCTTCGTGCCAGACTTTATCGAAGGCCTTGGCGACGTCGTAGAAGACTGCGACCGTCTTTTCTCTCTTTGGGTAGAATCCATTGAGGATGTATTCTACTATACGATGGACTTGTCTGGGGCAATTGTGTTTGGGACGAAAGCCGAATTGATGGGGAATGAGAACATCGTCTTTGAAGAGATGTTCTTTCATTCGAGAGAGCACTACTCTCTCGAATAACTTCCCTAGTGCCTTGAGGAGGCTTATCGGGCGGTGGGATGACGCTACATTTAACGGCTTTCCCGGTTTGGGAATGCCTATGACTATGGCTTCTTTCCACGCGGTCGGAAAGTGGCAATGGTCAAAGCAAGCATTAAAAATGATCGCTAACAAAGTAAGCACCTGCTCGGGGAGGTACTTAAGCGCTTGGTTGGAAATTCCATCCGCGCCCGGCGCTTTGTTAGATTTGAGACCCTTGATGAAGGAGTGGATCTCGTCGGGGGACACAGTGACAGGGTCCGTGGTGGGAGGGAGCGAGGTCTTTTGACGGACTTCGTCTTCCACCGCACGCACGTGACCGGGGTCGCACTCCATGGTGCTAGGGGAGCATTGTGAAGCAATGCTATCTGCAAAGCATTCGGCTTTCTCGGTGTCCGCAAACGCAATTGTGCCGTCTGGGCGAACAAGAGGAGGGATGGAGACTCTGGCGTCTGTACGAAGGGCTTTCGCCACTTTGTAGTACGCTTGATGGGACGGGGAAATCGTCTGCATGAGGTCCCCCCATTGGGAGTTCCTCATTTCGTCGAGACGTGCTCGCACTGCCCGCTGAAGTCGGTTCGCAGTGCGTCTGTACTCTGGGGTCGGATAGAGTGCGGCCCTCCGGAGGGCTGCGTTTTTGGCTTTGATCAGGTTTCGAACTTCGAGTGGGAGTCCCTGCCGATTAACGACAGGGGCCACCACTTCGTTGTCCTTCAACGCTGACCGAATGTGGGACGTTAACGAGGCTACCGCAGCGTCGATTTTATCCGGACTATCGAAGTAGTCGGATGAAAAAGCGAGCGGCGAGTCGGGCGCGTCCATGACGGCCGCCATGGACTCTTTGAATCCTTCCCACTTCGTGAAAGTTCGCGGCAGTGGGGGAGAGATAGGGGTGGGGGAGCCTAGTACTAGGGAGACTGGACGGTGGTCGGAGCCTAAGTCGTCGAGGGTGTCGATCGACCGGAGGGTGAGCGACACGCCCTTCACTAGCGCAAAGTCCAGTACATCGGGACGGTGATCCACTCTGTCTGGGTAGTGGGTAGGGGAGAGGGGGCAATACACGTCTAGGTCGAGAGACCGAACGATGTCCATTAAGTGGACACCGCTCGTGTTGGTGGAGGAACACGTCCAGTCGGTATGTTTGGAGTTGAAATCTCCGAACATAATAACAGAGTCGCCTAGAGAGAGGAGCGCTTCGAAGTCGCTTTTGTGTGGCAGGGAGCCGGCGGTGATGTAGACAGAGGCTATGATCAGGGACGGATGTCCTGTCATGCCTAGCTGCACTACGGAGGCCTCCATACTCGAGAGAGTTGGAGTTGGAAGAGGGGAGCAATGAAGCGATCTCTTGTAGTAAATAGCAGTTCCTCCACCACGCGATGACGCGGTGGGGGACCTGTCATCCCTGACAAGGGAGAAGCCGGGGATCGAAATACCCTTCTGGATCGAAGGCTTGAGCCAAGTCTCCTGAAGGAGAAGTAGGTCGAGCTCCCTGCTCCTAACGAACGTCCTAAGTTCGGAGATGTTTGTGCGTAGACTGCGCACATTAAAAGAAACAAGCGAAACCCCACCCGGCCTCATGCGACCGGTGCCGACACTGGTGGGAGTGGGGGGTGTGGCGTGAAGCGCCTGGGGCATTACTTTAGGGCCTGGACGAGGGAGTAATGCTCGACAAGTGCGTCTAAACGCTCGAGCTGGGTGGAGGCGTTACGCAGTTTGCGTGCCAGGACGGGGATCTCGTCAATGTTGACGGACGCAAGAATGGAGGATATGTAATGCATATCCTCCGCCAAAGAAGAGGGCGGGGGCTGGTGGCTGATGGCCTTGGGGGGGGAGGTGGTGGGGGGAGCCTTCGGCCCCGGGGCCTTGGGCGGGCCCCAAGCTGCGGCTGGAGCCGCGCTCGGGGGGGGCCCTTTGGCCTTGAGGGGGGGATAGTGGGCCACTGTCGCTGAAGGCGGCGGCGGCCTTGCACCTTTGCCCTTAGCGGGCTTCGGCGCAGAAGGATTTGCACTTTTGCCCTTAGTGGGCTTTGGTGCGGAAGTGCGGGGACGAGGGGCGCGCGGGCAACCCCTGTAGTTTGCAGTGTGGCCAGATTGGCCACAATTGCAACAGAAAGGAGGGGTGGTGGAGTCGCGCGTACGCGCGCACTCCTTGGCAGTGTGGCCTTCGCCGCACTTGACACAGCGCGGCGGGGCCGAGCAGTTGGCCGACGCGTGGCCATAAAATTGGCAGCGATGGCACTGCCCTGGGGAACCGCGTTTATGCGGGGCCTCGACTTTGATTCCGGAGAGCCCACAGACCGTGAAGCCTCCCCGGAATATAGTCCTGGCACCGGTGGTGTTGGAAAGCACCACCAGCGCCATGGGAAATTGTTTGCCGGACCGGCTGTACATCTTGTGTACAGCCTCGGCGGGGAAATCTTTGGACTTGAGGTCCATGAGGATGGCCTCGTTGGAAAGCTCGTGCGGCACTCCACGGAGTACCGCACGCACCTTACGCTCCTCAGGGAGGGCGTAGGTATGATAGCCTATCTTATTATGGGCTAGGAGCCTAGTAAGGCTCCTGAAGTCGTCGATCGACTCGACGTCAATCTTAACGGCTATACCCGTGTTTGAGGCACGGGTATAGCGGACGCGCTGTTCCGCGCAGAGACGGGAGACTAACTCCCACTTTGACTTTTCCCTAAGGAAAACAGGGGGCGGGGGCTTGGCTTTAGACGGGGCAGGGGGGGCAAAACGCGCTACTGGCTTAGGGCCAGACGGCGCGGTCTCGCGAGCGGCAGCAGTTACGCTCGATTCGGGGGACGCGGGGCTAGAGAGAACCGCGACCGCGACCGGGGCGGGCGCGGCGGCCTCGGACGAGGCCTCGGACACTGAGCGGGCGGCCCGCTTTCGGTGCCGCTTAGATTTAGCGACGAGCTCGAATCCGTCGAGCTCGGCCGCAGAGGGTGGGACGGGGGTGACGGAAAGAGTTCCCGTCACGGTGTTCGAGGACGAAGAGTCGTCCCCGGACAGAGAAGCCGCCCTCTTGCGGGAGGGCGGCGCTGAGACCTGGGACACGGAGTCCTCAAACTCCATGTCCTCAGAGGGCTCGCGGGGGGCCTGAGGGGCACTCCCCACTGACGCCAGGTAACTACGTACGACGTAGTTGTCCTGGCCTAGATTTGCTCGGAGGAGCAATTTCACCGCCTGAGCGGCGAAATCCTCCACCGAGACCGTCGCCATTGGGAGGCGAGAAGAGGGACTAGAGATAGAGATGTCGACGAGGGACTGAGATACGCGGGGCGTCCTCCCTGCGCGAGGCAGGGGGGAGAGGGGAGAGGGGGTCGGTGGAGCGGCTATCCCTAATGGATATGCCGCTATCCGTCACCCTTGGGCAGGCCCAAGTGCAATGGGATCGGGACGTCCGGTTTCGTTAAGACCTGAGGGGCCTTAACAGCGCACCGGGGCAACGCTAGTTGGCTTAGTTGTCACCGTTAAGTATCCACCAACTCAACGCGGCAGAAACGCAGCTTTGTGTTACCAACGAATCGGTAACAAGAAACTACGTCTCTGAATGAACGTAACTATAATTCGTTACGCTCAGCGGGACGCGGGCTCGCAACGCGAAGTGAACGCGCGCGAAAACTTGCGAAATACGTAAGCAAAACGGAAGCGAGCTGGCAACGAGCGACGCGGGGGTGCGCTACGAAGCCAAAACGGATACTGTCAATACTGGTAATTAAGAATTACTTATATACTTGGTCACAAAGTATGGCTCGGCCAAGCCGACACTTAAACGCTGTCCCAACTGGCAACGGTCGTGCGACAGACGGTTTTGAGGTCTCCTATTGGTCGTTCGACGCCCGTCTTACGACCATTGCCAATTAGGACAACGCCATAGGCTGACGCGACGGTCAGGGCTGATGCTGTCGTAGCTAGTATCAATTGATAATGATGTCTGATAATCTATGACTGTGACGGCCAAGCTATACTTAAGTATAGGTAGGGATAGGTATAAGTAATACATTTCAATTATAAAATAAATTAATGTCAACAAATATCAATATCATTAAATAATAGTACAACCGTCAACACAATGTAATTCACAATAATGCTTCGTCCAAAATGCGGGTAGTCAATGAGGGATAGGTATTATAGTTAGTATTTTTGTATAATTCTGTTAATATTTTCTTTGGAGCGGATATTGACTTGTTATTACAATGCGAATGTCACGTGCTTTGTTGCCGCCCGCACCTGGCCATGTTGCCGCATCACGCAGTACTTAGAACCAGATCATGTGATTTGTTCAAATTACTGTACATAGGTATAGATAGTTCCTACACATGAGTTACCTATACATGGGAGAATATCTACTCAATTTGACTCTCGTTAGATACCCTCGTGTGATTACCTACATAGGTACGTACTTGATTAAATATTTCCATTATGTTATCATTGACATCGTCATCAACCTGGCGTTAAATCTCCGTTGTGCTCTCGCGCGGCACACGAGGGCCCGGGATCCGCTTTCCTACTCCTTTTGGCCCATTTCGCTCGGTCTTCGGCATCCTTGGTGGTGAGTTTTTTGGCACGCATGTCTGAAGTCATTGACGTTGATGTCGTCAACTGACGACACAATTGCGTGTGTGAGTGACGTGTTCGGATAAACATTCCAACATGAATTTTGAATTTATGAATAGGCATATGGATTGGCCGTGTGGTGTCCGTCAGAGTAGAATAGCACCAACCCCGTACACTCATGGGTGTCGTACAAGGCGACTAATGTTTTTGAGGCAAAAGATTAAGAGTCTCCGTAGTCTGAAAAATGGGCAGCAGCATTTTCCATTGTTATATTTAAACACTGCGATCTCCAACCCGCCTGCCAAGCGTGGAGATTATGGCAATAAGGAGGTTATTTCATGGGAGAGGCCCAAAGTCCTGCAGTGGACTGTTACGGGCTGTGATTATGATGATATGGATTACCACTTCACTCACACAACCAAGACAGGCTTTACTAAATAAATAAATGACCGCGTATAAATATTTAATTGAAAGAAATAGAAAGTTTACTTTTCACGCCTTTCCATGTTGGGAAAATGCAATTTCCAACACCATGACGCCATCTAGCGCCGCTACCGTTAAGACGCTGGAACGAATGCAGTCGTTCGTTTCTAGTTTCGCGCGGCATGGTTTTCCGTACTAGACTGGTATAAGGTTTTCCACCAGAAGGATAGATGTCGCTGCTATTGCTTTTAATCACAAACTGCTATTAAACTGTAATTAAGCTTGGCTAAACATTGGACTTCTGTGCTTATATTATTAGAGAGATGAATCCATCATAATGTTACTTATTTAGGTATATAGGTTTTCTAGTTAAGAATAGCTTGAGAGGTACCAGTACCTAAGTACCACCCCACGTCTAATATGAAAAGAATAATTATAGTTATTATTCTTCGCACTTTGGTTGTTCTATAACCCCCGACATAAAAGGTGGCTGTTATTAGTTTGCCGATTTCCTGTCACGATGATTTGTGAGTCTAATACTCTAACCGTCTTCCTATTGTTACCTCATTGACGGTGTTTGACTAATTTGGATGGATTTGTGCTTTGGGTAGCGATGTGATGTGGATGTAGTATTATTAATAATTTGATATTTCCTGTTCTATATTATATAGCTTTAAGCGTTGTCCCGGTTGATTCCAAATAAACAAAATTGTTTTTAAATTAAAGCCAAAATAATTTTCCTCCTAAGGCGCCTTCAGAAGGGATACAAGAAAATTATTTTCTGTAAAGTATTAAATTTATCTCAAATGATATATAATATACTCATGTCTAACCTCAAGAAATCACTTTTGAAAATATTAGTACATTTTTTATTTTTCTTTGTACCTTTGTGAGAAAGTGGCTTAAAAGCTTAGAGGGGTGGGGTTAGAAAGTTGGAAAGCAGAAACTTTGGATTCAGAATTTTATTAGGGCTAGTTAGGAGACAAAAACACTAAGAGTACCAACCCATAGGAGTGGAGGTGAGCTGTGGGGTGGGGGGTGTAAAAAATTTCCCGATTTGCAGATTTTCTTTTATAGTACCTATGTCGAAAATGGTGCGTTGTCCGGAAATTTGTCTTACATCTAAATAAAAGCCTATAAAATGATCTACAACTTTTACTTTGCATACCTTTTTAAATTCCATACCGTCTACAAGCCACACTCTCTCGGAAATGCCGTGCCATACGCTCATGAAAAGAATATTAAACATAAAAATTTCCAAAAGCCCTTCCGTGAGATTAGACACGAGAATATTATGAATCATTTGAGGTGTATTTTCCCAAAAAATATTTAGCAATCCTATCTGGAGCCTAAACGTAATGTGATCTATTTTTTATTCAGTTTGGAAAGCCCTTTCATTTTATATGATATGATAGGTTTTAGAGAAAAATCATTTTTAACCATACAAAAAAAATACTAACATCATCACTGAACTGCGAGTCAACATGATTGTTTGATGATCTAGTACACGTGTGCCAAACGTCTAGGTTGAACATTGATTTGCAGTTTTTTTGGGCATATACCTTGAACTACGCCTGGGTCTTACGCAACACGTGATCAAACCAGAGCGGGCGAGTCCCTTTGAAAGTCATCATCATCTCCACCCGGTAATAAAAGTCCACTACTGGACTAAGCCCCACTTTTAGGTACAATAGTGAAGTGTTTTGCCTTAGGCGAGGCGGGAAGAAAATCAAAGATCGACAACGCATTCGCGAACCTCCTGGTGTAGCATTGGGTGTTCATGAGCGGTGGTGGTCACTTACAATCAGGTGATCAGGACCTGGAGTCCGCTAATTTACTATGGCTCGATCGAACTATCATTGAATGGCAATCTTAGCTCAACGGCAGTTTTAATTGTAGCGAAATACCAAAAACGCGTAAACTTGCCATTGAGCTGCGACAGTCAGCGATCCAATTACAATTCGATCGAGATATTAGTAAACTAGCAGTCTTAACGCCCTGCTTGTCTGCTTGTTGTGAATTGCTGCTCCCATTATTATAGAAATAATACAATGGTATTTCTTGTCTGCAGGTGCCGGCAAGCTGGCCTCGTCGGGCTCGGGCGGGCCGCCGCCGCCGGTGCAATGGCGGATGCGGCGGAAGCCAGGTGAGCCACTAGTGTTTATCAGCATCATCACATCATCATCATTATCATCTTGGGGTCAATATCCCGGTTGTGCTCTCGCGCGGGGGGGGGGCACTACTATTTATGAAGTGCTCAAATGGTGACATGCTTAGCATACTTAATTTTTAATGTAAGTAGTTCTGAGTTTGGAATTCCTCTCAGAATTGAATGAAGGTGGATCCCGTAGGAACATGACATAACCGAATTTTACGCTGTCAAAGTTGTATACATCAAAAGTACCCTATGACACTCGGTAATAGTCTAGCTCCTAGTTCATCATCATCATTCAAACTCTTGTCGGAGCAGCAATGAGCAAGGTCTAATGAAAAATAAAGCATACTACCTACCTACTGTACTATAGTGAAACAATTTTCGAAATCGGAGATTACGTCCAACATTAAAACTTACAAACTTTTTCTCTTTATAATATTAGTACCTATAGGTATAAATTATGTCTGAAGTTATATAAGAGATAGGTAATTTCCTTAGTTTCGAGATCTGGCTTAGAGATTTGTCTTCCAGGTGTTGATCCCACTCAAAGTCTATTCTTCTGTTGTATCTGTAGTAAAGATAAGACAAGACACGTGGTAGGTACTTATCCGGTAAACAATCTTAGTCGCTTCGCTTCGTCGCAAAAGCTAGACTTTTGACAAAGAATTTTCATATTGAATATTCCACGAGAGCAAACAGTGGGTTATCTATGCCATCAGTCAACTTCTTTGTACTGCTCTATTGTAATACTGAATACTCTGAAAACATTTGTTTGATAGACATATAGATACCTCTAGACTTTTAAATTTAAAACTTGTCTGTAACCTATTCGATAGTAAACACCCATTGTGAAAGCGTTTACGTCTAATACCGTATCCATTCGCCGTTATTGACAGCATCCATTTAATAAATATGTAAATTAAACGATCGATTCCATCTCGCAGTGATGTAGTGAGCATAGCTGTCTCGTTTGCCCTTTAGTTTAATTTGGGCTATCTTCACAGCGTTGGTAACGGCACGTGTGACAGTGACCCAAAGAATCAACTTCTTAGGGTCTACTAGTGGACCCAGCGCGACTTCGTTCGCGTACACCCTACCTACCCTTTTTTCTTGATAACAGCCTTCCCTTGAATCACTCTATCTATAGTTGAAAGTTGCTTTAAAATCCGTTACGTAGTTTTAAAGATCTAAGCGTACATAGACACGTATATAGAGACAGACAGTGGAAAGCGACTTTGTTTTATACTATGTATAGATACGCTTATAAAACGCTTAAGCTCAGCAACCGCCTTCTCATATTGCGTACGCGCAACCACCGAACCGCTTACGCATAATAGCCTATACGGACATACACAATTTCTGCTCGATTTGCCCATGCGACTTTACTTTTTATGCTAATGACAGAAAAGAAGAAAGCTTATTTTATTATTTGTTAACAATCGCGCAGCGCTCGCATGGTACCCGCACAGTCACCCGCCATCGCCCGCGCCAATATGGTAGGCTAAGCAATTTATTCGCGATTCCTGTTCGGGCGCTACGCGGTGATTAAGCAGCGTACGCATGATTTGTAAGCGGCAACGGCCCTCATGACCGAACATCGTATAGGTAGGTAGGTTAGGTGGCCTATCAGTTTGTCTGCCGTATAACATATATTCAAAAAGGTAGGTAGCACAGAACGGGAAATGCGCAGTCACTGAACGGCTTTGAGCAATGCGGTCTCCAATGAAATGAGCAGACGTCCTAGTGGTGGACGCTACGCGGTGGCAGCCTGGATGCTACGCCACCCGCCGCGGGCTGGGCACTCCTCCTCACTACGTAGATCACCTGCAGCTGTCCACGTGAAGATTCGAAACAGCAACCGCCGTCTCATACCGCGTACGCGCGATCACCGAATCGCACAGCCACTGAACGGCTTAGAGCAGCGAAGTCTCCAATGATGTGATAAGATATCCTAGTAGCGCGGACACTACGCGTCCACGGCCATCCACTAGCGTCGGTGCTACGCCATCCGCCGTGAGCTGCGTACACTGCAGTGCAGGTGTCCCAGCGAAGGTTCCAAGGAACGTTTCTCTCTCGTACTATTCGGATATGGAATGAGCCACAATGTTTCCTTTGGACTATGACATCAAGAGATACACTCACAGGCACAAAAATGTATCCAAAGTGTTATTGTCCTATGCTTTTTTGTGCCAGTGAGATATCTCTTTAGGTCTTCTTGGGTGGTGATATTCCTGGTGTTGCTGTTGTACATAGGTGGCGGTGACCACGTTCCATCAGCAGGTGGCATGTTTGCCTTTCGTCTAACGTAAAAAAAAAATAACTAAATGTAAACAAATAGAATAATGATGTCAGTGTTGAAAACACGCAACGGAAAATGCCGTTGCCCATTTTCTATTTTTTGCCTTCCAATCAAATAAAAAACTTCATCAGCAACAATAACAATGATAACTCGCGTGATCCTTCACAATAAAAGTAGATAGATAGATAAACACTTTAGTACTCATAAAATATCTAAGTATGTAGATAGTTTGCGTTTGCTACACTAAAACATACCGTAAGTATTTCTTTTTTACTTACAGTAGAACAAACATAAGCATACAGCCCCTGTACAGCCCCTGTTTTACATGCAGCCCCTGTGTAGCATTACATTTAGGTACCTACTTATATCCTGCGCTTTCAATTAATCTGTTCTGAGAAGGAAACTTAATTAAGCTCGCCTTAATTAATTGATTATCCACTTACAATCTCCAACCGACTTAAGTAAGTCACATGCTAAAATACATAGCTCAGCTTCTGAGAAATTAGTCTTTGCTATAATATCTATAAATCATTTAACAGTATGGGACCAAATGGTCGGTTTTCAATACAACATTAAGTGAGTAACACACAACCTACCTGTTAACAAGTGGTAACTGCCGCCAAAATATATTTGCCCGTAACATACCTACATGCGCTTTATAACTGCAGCTTTCATAAATCAGAAATGCAAAAGCAACGTTGTCACTTTCAGGACTAAAGCTTTTTCATGTAATACGGCAGACAAACAAACAAGCGAGTCACCTGATGGAAAGTGGTCACCGCCGCCTATTAACATCAGCAACACCAGGGGCGCTACCAATGCGTTGCCCGCATATAAGGAGACCTCTAATATACCTCTTGAACGATCCCATGTAATACACAACGGAAATACTGAAAAACGGAAACACTGTGACTGGAAGCTCATTACACATCGGCCATCAGATAGGATACATTATATGGTATCCTTTAAATCTGGACACAACCTTTAGTTTGAGATATTATAGTTACCTATATGTAAGTAAACGTAGGTAGAGCGTCAGTGGCCTAATGGCTAGCGATCCGACTTGTAAGCAAGAAGTACCGAGGTCGTAATGCAATGAATTTGTCTGTCTAGAACACTAACCGATGCCGATGCTTTTACGGTGAGAGAAACCATCGCGAGGAAACCTGAAACCATGATCCAATCTAGTCAGGTACCCTGTTAACTTTGTTAGACTCGCGGAAATCAGACGGCAGTTGCTCTACCAAAATTACCCTATTTCTTTATTAAAACTTCATGTGCAAAATGGACCTAAAGCTAAAATAACCTTATCTACCAGTCAACTAAGAGATATTGACTTAACCTTATCTGCCATATCCTCGATCAAAGCGGACCCTGGACCCTGGCGCGCGGATACAACCGTTATATTGACGCCAAGATGATTATTTATAAATGTTGTACACGTTTCTCCATAAACCAATGTGCACCCACCCTTAGATATCGAATTAATTAAATTGTTATGGCCGCACTTAATACGGCCTCTTGGCATTGGGCTAATATTGCCTTTTAATCCTTAATAGACGCAAATGGCTCTTCCATTTGACAGATAGCATCTTGTAATTATATTCGAGAGTCGTTAGAGGTATTCCCTGGGGTTATTTTACGTGTCTGAATCGCTATGCTACAGAGGCGGCTTCAGGTTCCATTTTTGTACCACAAGATTTTGCATATGTAAAAGGAGAAAACTTGTAACATGGAACGCGTTGGCAGCCAATGTGTTCTTCGAACAGTACAACCTGGACTTCTTCTAAGTAAGAGTGAATAGGCTATTTCTAGACAGTAATATTACATTCTTGGTCGTATGAGATCAGCTGAGAAGGCAAAAATCTTGGTAAAATCATCAGCTTCTGCTGCTCCACTGCTAGACATAGGCCTCTTCCTACAACACACTTACCTCGGCTTACCGCATCCAGCCTCCACTCCACCTGGCTAGGGGCATCCCATAATGACTGCGGTAGGCGCGATAGGTCAGTTGATAGTGCACATAGACTCGCTCAAGTTTGTAAAGTGCTCTAGTGTAGTTGAAGTTTCAAATTATAACCATCAGCCAAAGGACGCCCACTGCTGGGCATAGGCCTCCCCCAGAGAACTCCACAAAGGCCAGTCTTATGCCTTCCGCATCCAGCTGGCACCTGCGATCTTTACCAACCGTAATCCAAAACAGGTATGTTAATATCATGAAAGATATAAATTATTGTACTACGTCCATGTCCGGGTCCGAAAAGTTGCTGTAACATAAACATAGGTTTAGTAACATTTCGTTCATAAATGTTTGATCATCAAGGTTTTATCTGAGAGTAGGTATACCTCCGACATGCGGCAAACATGACCTGCTCAGTTCCACTTCAGTTTTCCAGCTTTAATGGCTACATCAGCGATCTGGGCAGGTCATGTTTGCCGCATGTCGGAGGAGTTATGGGCTAAAACCGTCACAGTTTGGACACCCAATTCTCGGAAACGACGTCGCGGCAGACCCAAGAAAAGGTGGACAGATGAGCTGCGGGCCTTCGATAGTGACTGGCAGACATTGGCACTTGATCGTGAAGAGTGGAGGAATCGGGGGGAGGCCTTTGCCCAGCAGTGGGATGATTCGGGCTAATATAGATATAGATAGGTATACCTGTCTTCTAGGTCCAAAACGTCGCAAAAACCTGGATACGTCCGCGGCCCCATAGCGTGAGGACAGTTAATTTATTTCCGCGCCCACTTTCCTGGAAGTGTTGTTTTCGATATTTCCATCATGTCTCAATGTTTTGACCTCTTGAAGCAAGCTGATGGTGCTTTTAACAAATTTGTTTGTGACCCAATTCTTCAGTAATTGGTTGGTGAAAACATTTTTGGCCGTCGCCATGTCCGAGAATAAATAATGTAGAGTTACATCGTGATTAAGTTTTTGAGATGAATTTGTTAATTTGTTGGATGATGCATTTTATTATGTAAATGAATTTAAGAACTACAATATTTAAAATTAATTGCAACTACACTTTGATATTGATATTTAAATAATTTTAACTGTTTGACATTAATTTGAACACCATGCGAAATTTGTATTTTATTCTATTTTCATGACATTATTAGGACCCTATTATTCTTAATGTTGTAATTTTCTTCCCACGATGAAGGTATCTAATTTATGTTCGTTTCTAATGTATATTTTAAATAATGTTATAGTAAAAATACACGATTTCTTTTAGATTTATTTAATTCATATAATATCGATAAATGAAAAGCTGGAAATGATATAGCAGATGTATCTAAAATCTAAATCTAATAAGACCAATCACTGTAGTATATCAATAGTCAGAAGAGACAGTGAGTATTGGATCTTATCCGCTCGGCTTTGGACTAAATTTGTGGAACAATAATTCGAAATGAATATTTCTATTTTTAATAGCCTTCTCTCCGTTTTGAACGTCTTCTTATCTTAACTGTAAGCTTTACTAAATTTACGATCACTAATCAACTTACCTTAAAACTGACCCAATTCCTCCCAAATCCTCAGTCAATAACAGTCTAAATAAATTATCGTCGGAAATGTAAAAGTGTCACTGGCAATTGTCCTTCTGCGAATTTACTCTGTCTATATTTCAGCCGGGAAACAATTAAAGAGGATGCCATTCTAAATTAAACTGTCGGGGGTTGCCAGCAATTTGGTGAAAAGGCTCAATTTAGGAGCTACCTGACGGGTGCCGGCGAATACCATACACACTCCCTGGTGGGAGCTTTACGAGTTACAACGTTCACTTTTCACGTGTCTTCTGCCTCTGCAATATTAAAATTTTCCCGATTAAATCTTCGGCCGGGTGTTCTGTTCGAGTGATGTTTAATAGTAAGTATTACGTGCTTATTTTACTGACGGCTTATTGGGGTTTTAATCATAATAGTTAATAGGAGTAATTTATTAAATAAATTCTTTCTCAAATCTTTACTTCGAAATCGGATAAAGGTACGAGTTGGTATGTGTTTATATGTCGCTTATATTTGACTAGCATTTGCCCGCGAATTGGTCCGCGTGGGAAATAATTTTTAGGGCGGTTATCTTTTTCCCGAACGGCCATTATTAATTATTTATTTATTAAATCTTTATGCACTAAAGGTACAATAACAATAATTATCTCTCTAATTAATTAAAGCTAGTACTGAGGAGAGGTCAAGCTGTCAGGTTCTACCCAAATAAATTTGATGAAACATGGCCTAGATTATAACATTGAAAACTATTAAAACCGAAACAAAATCCAGTCAATAGGCTTTCCATATTTCTTATAGTTTAGCTGGTCTATTAAGATTCTGCATCAGGTATTCCAGTTTCCAAAGTAAATTATACCCTATATGTTGCCCAGGCTAAATAGCTACACGACAAAAAGTTTCATTATAATCCGTCCAGTAGTCCCGGAGATTAGCGTGTACAAACAGACAAAAATACAAAAAATAATTTAAAAAATTCTTATTCTATTTTTATTTCTTCATCGCCCTTAAAATGTTTTTGGTAAGTTAATATATTCAATGTACCAATATACTTTTTTAACTGTTTTATTATACATATGTAGGGGTAAGGCCGACAGTGATTGTACTTTTTTTTTTTAATTCAGCTGTTAATATAACTTATATAACTTAATATATTAGGTTCTAAACCAGTCTATACAATTATCTCAAAAAAACTAATGCGATCAAATAACATTTCTGCGCAATTTAAATATAATAAAGAGTGTCTTTCGAACACAGTAAAATTTTGCTTTATACTAAACTCACTTGTCTCTAATGGGCATTAGCTTAAGATTTTATCATTATACTGAAATATATTCATTTTATCATTATAGTTTACAAAATGTTAAATATATTTAAACCACTCAGAATAGTATAATAATTAATAAGAATAGTATGTTTTTCTTTTATTAAACTTATTTCCTTTACATATTTAATAAAAATTAGATGTCTCCACATTTCTGTCGGTTGTGTTACCGATCAAAACGTTACCAACATTTCCAACTGCCAACATGTTTTATGTCGTAAGGTTGATACTTTCGGGTTTTTTTTTGTATGTTGCAGTCACGTCTCCGCGATTTTGCCGCATATTTCATAGTTTTGTTGACCGTTGGTCAGTGTAAAATATTAAATTGCTTAATTTAATGAAGCTTTTTTGGTGCGGTAAGTAGATATTTTTTAGTCTCTTTGTGGTTTTTACCTTTATGCAGTTATATCTAGCGGTTAACTGTAAGAACTTGTGTTAAGACTATATAAAGTACGTTTCAAATTTCAAATTTCAAATTTCTAGAGCTTAGTACAGAAGATTGTTTCTTATTCGCATTTAAATGAAAAATAAAAAATATCAGGTGTCGCTGGAGTATTTAGCCACAACATAACATTGGTATGGGTTCACCAATGTCATGTTGTGGCTAAACCTTATTATGTTCAGCTGTGTTACTTCTTGTCGGTTGACTTGACTATTGTGTGTTACAGTTTCGGTTGTGTTATTTTACAATTATAGTCGGCTTTACCCATAGATTGCTTTCTCAAAACACTTGATATACTTCGAATTTTAATATAGGTACGAGTTTGTCTGTATTAATAGAGATCTATTACTGAGTATTAAATGGGCTACGATTCTAAACATGCTATAACAATCTACATAACTATAGTAACGTGTCTGATCACGTAGCCGTAGCCATTATTTTAACAATTAATTTTACAACGAAAACGTTGATCACATAATTAATGGTTTCCAATTTTTGTCGAAAACAAAGCGTGACTAATTTCTGAATCCACATTAATCATCCAACGTGGGGATTGCAAATAAATACAGAACAAATATACATTCCCTTCGCAGCACAAGCAGCGAAGGTAGACTGATTTCTATTACTGGCAGTAATTAATTTCTGCGGGTAGAATGATTAATGGACGACAGTTTCGCCCGAGCAAGACTCGGTTATTTTACCATTAATAAATAATCGCCTCGGATAGTCTACTATACTGGATATGTACTGGGTGTTACGTAGCTAATTGTTTACTGAGGCACAAGGGTTTTATTATAATCCACTCTATAAACTGAACAGCTTATAGGAGCTACTTTGTAGAAAATTTGCTCTAAGTATTGCGTTAGTTCTTTATAGTATAGTAGTTTATATTTTATTAATTAGTAGGTACTTTCTTCTATATTTAAGCCTCAGGTACCTACATACCTAAATTTTGAGGATAAGAACTTGGTAAAAATGAAACTATTGATCGATTTGTTTTCTCTATTCGGACTTCTTAGTTTGTTCGCACAAAACCAGGGATTTTTTCTTTGAATATTAAATGTTCTTATTTATTATAGAACATTTTTTCATTTGAGCAACTATGTAAGCATACTGGAAGAGATTTCTTTTAGAAATAAGTAGTGCCTGTTGTGTCGTAACTATTCTGTACTTTCTTGATTTGTTATCTTGTGTACAATAAACTGTTAAATAAATATGTTGGAAAAGTTGTGCCTAAATAGGGTATTAAAGTATTAATTTTTTGGCCCACATTGGAACGATCTGACATTTTATTTATTAGAATAATTCATGAAAATGTTTAACAATTTCGCTTTGAAGCTCACGAATGTTTGTACGAATATAAATCAAGACAAAGTATTTATGTAACTTCGCCAAATTAAATTTTGGCTGGCATTCCTGTGGTTTCTTTATGGTTTCTCTTTTAAACGTTCTCCTTTTCTCATCTTAAACATCTCTGTTCAAACGTGTGCATTAGGAATAAGAAACAATTCTTGCAAAATAGGGAAATGTTTAAATTTTAATAAGGTAAATTATTTACCTTCTATAAATGCAGAAATCACTATGTATAAGTTAAACGGACCGGTTTTAAAAATTGTAAACCTAAAACATTTTCTCCGGGTTCCTTAACCTATAAAATATTAAAAATTGTAGCTACCTAGTCAAATGTAGCATAATTTTGGAATCTCATATTCATTCGGTAGTTTCCGAGGTTACCTCTACCTAATCATCATCACAGCCCGTAACAGTCCACTGCAGGACTTAGGGCCTCTCCCACGAATAGGGTGGTTATTGCCATAATCTCCACGCTTGGCAGGCGGGTTGGAGATCGCAGTGTTTAAATATAACAATGGAAAATGCTGCTGCCCATTTTCCAGACTACGGAGACTCTTGATCTTTTGCCTCGAAACCATTAGTCGCCTTGTACGACACCCATGAGTGTAAGGGGTTGGTGCTATTCTACTCTGCCGGACACCACACGGCCAGATCTACCTAATCATCATCATCAAATAAATCGTAGAAGTAGTTTAGTAGTTCGTTATGTTGCTTTGTAAGGAGGCAATGTTGGAACCCAAGAAGAGCTATTTATGTCTATGGGATGAGACGTTTAACATGAGGTCCGAAAAATCCATCCTGTCTTCACTTCTCCACATTCGACCTCCATACCAAGATCGGGCGAGTATCTTCAAAACAAACGGACGGAAATGCAGACGGACAGTTGATTAGATTAACTGAGGATTCGATTCACGGTAAGGCCAGGAGTCTCATTGAGATAATTATTTACTGAATAGTTTTCCTGGTGCATTCCCCAACGGATCACGTACGTGAAGAGGGCCTTAATACGCTACTGCTAACATTGATTGTGAGTGATGTCGCAAATAAATAAGAATCCATCTGGGTAGTAGTAGTACCAGATGATTCTAGTTTAAAGAATTTATTTAAACTGAAACTTTGCAATTATGGCTGACTGCTAATTTTGTATGGAAGTCTTTTATTACATTTATGGCTATGTTGTAGTTATGAGTACAAAAAAGCATTTTTGAAATTACTTTTTACTCAATAGATTTATTAAAACTGTATGAAAAACATATATGACCATATAGACCTTTGGAAATTCGTCCCTTAGGTGGTTGAAAGATTTACTCATTTAAAACTGCAGAAATACAGTTTGTACTATAAATAATGAGAGTAAAATCAATTATTAAAAAATTAATACCTAAGGGGCTGAAATATGGCTTAGAAAACGATTCTATTTAGGATTTTATTTTTATTAAACTAGCCTGACATTTGGCCGCCATCTCACCTGGTGGTAAGTGATCATGCGGCCGAAGATGGAGCATGCCCGTTTAGGAACAGCCTATTTACTCTAGCCTTGAAGGCGTCCAAATTGTAATGATCAGGAAACACACAAGCAGGCAACGTATTCCATTCCTTAGCCATATGCATACGGGAAGTAAAATAAAGGTTGAAAGGGGTGGTTTTTGGTCGTTCTGGGTGTCTAATAAGAAAGGATTTTTGAAAATTTACACGGTATCGTGATGAATCCAGGGTGGTCTACGCGAACGAAGTCGCGGACAAAAGCTAGTAATCACTGAACCCGCGTCGACTTCGATAAAGGTGTAACATAGTATTTTTACAAAGAAATTGATGTATGAGTTCGACAGTTCCAAATATAGCCCCTTCGACATTAGCAGGTTTTCCTTGTAACTCACAAGCACGTTTTCAAAGCCGATTTCCTGGTAAACATTAGTCGGGAGCAGGATCCGCCTCGTTTAGATTATCGTGGCAGTAATTCAAATTCAGATTATCGTGCTGTTGATTTTCCATCTGTTTCCAAGAAACGCGATGGCGACATGCGTATTGTAAACATCAGTGCTCGAAGGCGTTGATGGCTTCTGGGAATGTTACGATTTGGCAGTCAGGCCTACAACGTACGCGTCGGAGTCACCCACACAAGCCTTGTTTGGATACCTTGTAATTCAATAGGCTGTCTTAAACGGCACTAGCTACAGTGTACGCTTTTACAGTGTAATGGATTCTCCATAATAAGATATCGGATCAGAATATTGCAAAATTATGTTAATTTTTAGGGTTGCGTACACGGCAGGTAAAATGAAACCCTATTACTAAACCTCCGTCCGCTGTCCGTCCTGACGGACGTCCGTCTTTCACAGGCCTGTATCTTTGGAACGGTGACAGCCAGATATTTGAAATTTTCACAGAAAAGCTATAACAAAAAATAATAAAAAACATAAAATGTTAAATATGTTTTTCACAAGTTTTTTTATTGCTTTATTATCATAAAAACGGCAATACATAGGTACAAGCACGAAAATTTTATATGATCATAGTGCTAATATTGAAGTGATTTATGTTATTATTTGACTAAAAAATACTAAAAACGTGAGCCGAACTCTACCTACAAAGTTTCGAATTAAATAAAATTTTACGAATTACATTCCCTTCCATCTGATGTCCTTTTACATTCATTCCCTAGCGACAAAAATATACCCATACTTTTGTCGCTAATGAATGAATTAGTCGTTCAGAATACTTTGTATGCGAGTCCGACTCGCACTTGGCTGTTTTTTTTTGTTAAGCTGGAATTAATAATATAAATACATTTTTGAAAAATATTATGTGGGGCTCAAGTTGTATCACTCCAATGTTGCTATCATCTTGTTACTTTGGATTTACATTTAATTCACATTTTCCTACAGTCACTTGAAATGCGAATTTGTTTCACATGCACATACAGCCAACAGTACCTACGACCTTCCCAAAACCACGTAAGATGAGCTAGCGTCTCTTATGACGCGCCAACCTCCTTTTATACTGGTTTTGGGGTAGGTCGATTTGCTGTCTTCTGTATACCCATTCATCCTATCTAGGGTTGTCATAAAATTTAAAAAAGAATGTAGGAGATTTCCACTTAGGTTGTCAAAAAATAGTATCCATATAAAAAATATTGTATCCTTTATGTATTTTAAGGCAAATTTTTTACAATTTGTATGACACCCTTGTTGAAGGTCGATACAATCTAGTGGACACGCTTAACAGTGGTAAAATTTTTGTACATTCTAATTACCTGAAATGCGAAATCCTGGATTGGAAGTTTTGGAAATCGATTTGGGCTCGTATTCGCACGTTTGTTTGTTGGCCTTCAGTATCCGCCCAAACTGCGTTTGGTCCTTCTATCCGTTTGATGTTACCGCCACGCTGTACACGCTCACCACATGCATTCAACGGGATTATGTGAAAAATAGGCCAAAAAGTGTAACAACAATATCCTGTACTTTTGTTGTCAAACACACTTTCCAAAAATATTAAAATCTAGTGAATGTACTTTTTGGACAACCTGTGATATCAGTATCCCGTACCTAGTCCACCTGCTTCAGCCATGATAGCCTAGTACAATAGGAGATATGGCGCAGACGCGTAATCAAGCTGTGACTTTTTTGCCTATTAATGTTTGTTTTTTCTCAATTAGTTTGTCGACTATGTACCTAGGCAAACAATCTAGGTAAAAAACAAACGAATAAATTAAAGTAGAAACAAACATCGAAATGTCTTGTTTTTGTGCCGGACTGCTCACGAGCTGCTTGTGATAATAATTTTATTAACCAGCCACTTTAGGTATTGATCGTAGTGATCTTAAGGTTGAATTTTAAAACTCATATGAAACGGTAGGCAGAAAAGACTTAAAGGGACAAAACCTATATCCTATCTGTAATTGGTAAAATTGTAGTCTTCGGTTGATTGACCTGATTATGAACTTGAGTGACCTATTACAACTGATTTCTAAAGATACGATCTTTCGTTTTTAAAATGTCACTATCGACATTGAAAAAGAAAAAGTTCGATAGTCATTTTCTCGCTAACTATTCCACGCGCGAAAAAATAATTGTACCTATCGTTTTAATTCGTTTAGCACTCCATCCAGTTCACGGCTTTATACATATATAATGGAACACCCTGTATAGTATCTTGACCCAAAATATAGTAGGATACTATATTACATAGTAGATTTGGCAACCCTAATCTTATCATTGACACACCTAGACATAGATAGCCTCAATACTCGGACCTCAATTTTCGATAGCTACCCACGGCAAAGCACGACTCAACCCGTTAGTTTCGGAAAATGTGTGGGTGTCTATAAACCTCGAAACGGTTTCGAAGGCTTGGGTAATCGTATGCTGAGTAACATTAATTTCCTCTAGAAAATTTGAGAGATTTGTGGTATTTGCATTGTAAATTACAATTTGTATGACACCCTTGTCGAAGGTCCATTCATTCTAACGGACACAATTAATAGTAATGATTTTTTTTTAATGACCTACTTACCTAGTACTTTTTTTTGAAGAAAGAAGCGTATTTTTTACCAAATAGCTCTTATTATACACGAAGATAGTGTTGCGGCTCTATTGCTAAAATAAAGTAAATTTGTCTGTAAATGCAGTAAAGTTGACCCAACATATAGGTAGTAGGATAGGTATAATATGTTATATAGCAGATTTGGCAAACCTAATCCTATAACTGACAAACTATGACACATCTTGACATACATAGCCTGAATTTTCGATAAGTACCCACGACATAGCACGACTCAACCCGTTAGTTTCGGAAAAATAAACCTCGAAACGATTTCAAACGCGTGAGTAATCGTATGCTGTATAATGAGTAACATTTACTTTTCTCCAGAAAATCTCTCTTATTTGTGGTATTTGCATTGTAAACACGACTTTCCTTGAGCCGTAGGTATTAATATTAACAGCTGTGTATTTTGGGTAATGCTGGTAAATAAATGAGTCGCACTTGTAACGGCCGGGTACAGATTTTATAAACGGGCAAACGTTATGTTTAACTGCTGTGAAACTTAAAACTGTGAAATGAATGAATTAATCTTCTTTACATAGTATAAAACAAAGTCGCTTCCAGCCGTCTGTATCTAGGTATGTACGCTTAGATCTTTTAAACTACGCGACGAATTTTAATGCGGTTTTCATCAATGGATAAAGCTATTTAAGACGATGGTTTATACAAGCAAAAAGGGTAGGTAGGGGTACAGTAGGTGTAAGGGTAGGGCAGGGTGGGCCCACCAGTATATAAATAAACTGGTTGTATCCACTGTAACTCCGGTCCGGTAGCCAGGATCAGAAACAGTGAACCAAAGAGACACTTGAGTTTTGACACTCACTTGCTATTACTGTAATTGGGACACGCAAACTATTTCTTATGAATTAAAAACACTACTTTGTTTTAAAGTTCCCCGAAAGCGGAGAGAGTGCGATGGATTTTTTATACTATTCAGTGACAATCCAGCAGACTTATAGTCAACTAGATAGTCAACTTGAGCCTCAAGTCCGCTAATTTACTTGGCTCGATTGAATTGAATCGCAACAGCAGCAAAAACACGTAAAACTGCAATTACAATTCAATCGAGCCATTAGTAAATTAGCGGACTTGAGACCTTAGAAACCTATGTAAAATTGCCAGCCAAGTCTAATCACATCTGCGGCATTCATGCACTTAAGTGTTATGTAACAAAAAAGATGCTCAAAAAAAATCATAACAAGCTTTTATTACGCGTACTCATCAAGACCATTCCAAAGAGCTTAAACACGATGGGGTTATCTTATTGCCTTCTTTAGTTCCTATGACCACCTCCCGACTCCGTCATCAAACCAGCTCCATGGTACCATATTAATGAATTGTCATCCAAGTTACATAATCAGATATTTTTTTTTTTAAATAATCGGTTACCAACAAATGGTCAAAAAATGGTTTGCAAATGTTGTCGGACAACTGACATACATTCGAACAATGCAAGATAAATAAAAGCTTGTAAAACTGAAGAACTGCAGGTACGTTGTCGCGTTATGACGGAGAACTATGAAAATGTGCCTCATGCCTAATTGCACTGGTTATCTTATTTTAAAATGGTACACAATAATGCAAACTTTGTTATTTGGCCACAGAAATATTTTATTTATTTATTTATTTAAAACTTCATGCACATTATAGTACAATGGCGGACTTAAAGCTACGTAGCATTTTTTACCAGTCAACCAGAGAACAATTACCAAAAATTACAAGGCGGTGCTACAAAAGAAGAAGATAAAAGAACATAAAACAGACTAAAAGTAACATTAATTAAATTAGTATATCAAACATTCACAGACCGAAATGTATAGATAGTATAATAGGAGAGAGAGAGAACAAGGAACTGAACATAACAAGCTACTGGCACACTCAACAACACCTCACTCACACAACACTCGATATATGCTTACTATTGCTTACGTACAATACCTACCAGTACTCAGAAACATTACTATGTGGTCTCCCAGAGCGAAACACACAGGGCTTCAACAAACATTAGGTAGAGCTCGTCTAAGCTGAAATGACGCGCCCCATTAACGCACACAAGCAAATTTAAAATATGGACGCAATACATATACAAATGCCGTTGTAATTGGTCATTCAGTTGCCGGTGAGACTTAAACGTAGGAGCACGCGTCGTTCGATTGGAGCAATCGACACTCCCACACAGATGAAGTGTAGTTATTAATATTTGCACTCACACATCGAAATCAACTAATTTAGTAGTGGGGCGCGTAATTTCAGCTTAGACAAGCTCTACTTGTGTGGCGATCGCCACGATCGCCATGAGCCCGTCAAATTGAACGACATTGCCTAAAAAGCCAATGGGCCAGTATTTAAAGAAAAATACGACTAAATAAATGAAAATAGTGTAGGTACCTTCGTTGACTGGAGGAGATTCACTCTTTAATGCCAATATGTATCAACAGGAAAGCATTTCAACGCCCACAGCTTGCACGATGCTTTAAGCTGAACCGCACGTGAGTGTTACTTTGCCATACTAATTTTAGTGCAAACTTAATTAAGTCTGCGGGCAAAGTAACTGACAGGAACGTACCGGGAACCAGCGGTTATGAAGTGGCTGAGGTTAGCTCCAGCTAAAATTAAGCTGCGTTAAACCGTTAGCGGAACCTACATTTAGACTTGCACTTTGTGAAGGGTTTTTATTTCGTAACGTAACTTTATGTTGATTTCAAAATAACGGTTTCTTACTAAACAACAAAACTTTGTGTTTAAAATTCAAAATTAAAAATGTATTTATGATTAGAATATTAAATATCTCTTTAAATCGTCAAAAAGGAGGGGGGTAGGAAAGTAGAAAGGAAGCACACAGTGACACGCTGGCTGTTGATTTATAAATAACGGAATCGACGCTGTTTTGATCAAAAACTTGTCGTCCACTCTATTGATGTGAGTTAGGTACAGAACTTACTGATGCTAAGCTCTTACGGTGACCGAAAATGTCGTAATGAAACTTGCACGTTTAGGCGACTGAATGTTGAACCATGATCCAATCTGGTCAGGTTACCTTATTACCAGGCTCACGGAGGTCAGATGGCGGTGGATACCCTCTAATCTGCCAAATCCTTGGTCATGCTCAAGGCCAACCCCAGACTCTATATTGACACCAAAATTATGATGATTATTATTATAACTAATGTAATAATGTTGCAAGTATGAAAATAAACTTCAGAATATGGCGTAATATGAAGCGGAGATAGAGGCATTTTTGTCGAAACGCCATTTTCATTTTCATCGTGACCTCATAACATGCTAATTTTATCGGGACATTAAATACGAGTAGGTAAAGGAAATTGACGTATGACAAGATGGACGGACGGCTTGTAGGCTAATTACGTAACTCTGTTGCTAACAATTATCTGATTTCAATTATTGAAATTGTTACTTTTGCGATTCCGTATCAATTTCATTGGTTGCTATCAAAGTTCCATCAACTGAAACTTTATTAATCGACCGTACGTAATCGCAACAGTAACAATTTCAATCAATAAAATCAGGAGTCTCAAATGATGGTGATGATGGTCATAATAATAATAATCATCATCATCACAGCCAATAACAGTCCACTGCAGGACTTAGGGCCGCTTCCACAAAATGGGAGGTTTTTGCCGTAATCTTCACGCTTGGCAGGCGGGTTGGAGATCGCAGTGTTATAAATATGACAATGGAAAGCTGCTGCCCATTTTCCAGCCTACGGAGATACTAGATCTTTTGTCTTATATACTTTAATCACCTTGTACGACACTATGATAATAATTTAAATTGCAAATAAGTCATTGACGCACATTGTTATCGAGTAGCAAAACCGGCCACGTGGCCACAGGAAAGTGGTAAGATTCTCGCAAAAGACAAAATAAACTTTTTCACCATGAAGTTAGGTGTATAAATTGTATGTGCTGACTTTTACAGATTAGCTTACACTAATCAGACCATAACCTTACTCGTTAATATTTACATCATCTGCTTATTTAACGCCATACGTGATATAAGCGGCCATAAACTGTCTGGCGAGGCATCGAGCCGCGTAACTAACTGCGATACCGCCGTATGTAACGTAGCATAAATCACTTAACTTGCAAAGCTCGTGGACTACCAGCAAAGTGGGTTAGGTGCCTCTCTGAGATTTAATGCGAGACCCATTTTCGAAAATTAGCAATTTCGTAAGTCGCATCCATCACTACTCCGCTTATGGAGCCAAATGTCGGTCGCCATTCCGAGATGCGGATCCGACTGTGTATCTTTTTGTATCCGAGATCTTGGCGTTGATGCTCCGGTTTGCTCTCGCGGACGAGGGTTCGGGGTCCGCTTTGACCATTATCCAGGATTTGGCAGATCAGGTTATTACAGTAGAGCGACTGCCATCTGACCTTCGTGACCCTACTACCAGGGGAACCTGACCAGATGGGATCATGGTTACACATCTAGTCGCCTTAATGTGGAGGTTTTATCACAATGTTTTCCCTCACCGTTAGAGCATCGGTTACTTTTTAACTAATGTATATAACTTAGAAAAGAGTCATAGTTACATGGCTGCAATGGGATTCGAACCCGGGACCTCTGGCTTACGAGACGTATATTCTAACCGCTCGGCCACCGACGCTCGCTCTTAGCTTTTGCGAGCTGCTGTAATACTGATTATTGGTTACCTACTGTAATTCAATACTTTTTTTAATCTCGAAAATCCCGAGACTGGTAATTAAAAAGGACCAAATATCTTTCGTGACTCAAATCCCGTGATAGAAGCCCTAGTCCTGAAAAATCTCTTTCTCATATTATGTATTTTATCTCTACACTTGCATAGTTATATATTACATAACGGTTCCAATGGAAAACTTTGATGCATACAAAGTATAACGATCTAAAATTATTTTCCAGGGTTGCCAATGCCATTCTGCGCATACGCATCCAATCCAAACATTCGTAGAGTTGTCCAACAGTTAACAAAACAATGTGACCTTTGAAATTTAATTTAGATAACCGCTAATGTAAATTAAATCACTAACTCAATTTAAAATAACGAAGATTCCTCATTAAAATAATATATGTTTTCCATTCGAGAAATATTTTTTGTAAATATTTAAAACAATTAGAGGATCGCTTAATGACTACAATTAATTGTAGGTAGCTATTTAAGAAACCTAGAACATAGAACTAAAGAAGAGTCTCGAGTTTATGATTGATATATTATAAATGATCGGGAATTACATTACAATGCAATTGAATGCAACACTGCTTATCGATTTCATAATATTTTTGTCCGTTGAACTTGTGTTGTAACAAAAAACTGGCAAATTGGAAAAAAATTGCCACATTTGATACATCATCTCCAGCATACTTTATGAGTAGTAAGTATTTAAATTACTAGCAAGTCTATCAGCCGACATTGAGTTTATCATAAAACTAATTCAGTCTAGGTTTTTATTATAAAAACAACTGGATTTACTCAGGCTTATGATAGGATTAAGTAAAAATTTTGTTTTCAGCCAGTTCTTGATCCTAGGTGTTTGATCAAAAACCCAATTTCATTATAAACTTGCGACGAATATTTAGAAGCCCTTGTATATTTTATACAAGAGCTTGACTCGGATTTTAGGGTCGCAGCTAGTAGTAGTTCGCTCCCAAGCTGAATGTCTATATGGTGATAAAATAAATGAAAATCTTGTTGTAGGTACTCTTCCTGTATATATTAGGTAAAATCATTGAGCGTCAGTAGCCTAGTGGTAAACGTACCCGACTCGCAAGCGATAGTTACCAGGGTCGAATCCCACTGCGACCATGTACCAATTACTCTTTTCTGAGTTATGTACGTTAGTTGAATACGAACCGATGCTCTTACGGTGAGGGAAAACATCGTGATGAACTGCACGTCCAGGCGACTGAACGTGTAACCATGATCCGATCTGGTCAGGTTTCCCTAATAGCAGGGTCACGGAGGTCAGGCAGTCGCTCCACTGTAATTACCTGATCTGCCAAATCCTGGATCATGTTAAAGACTGCCGGGCTCTTCTGCACGAGAGCACGACGGGACATTAACGCCAAGATGATTATTTCTTATTTTATTGATTGTACTGCAATAATTACTGTATTTGTAAACAGTGGAAGGACTCGTAAACCGAGCGAGAGTATTTAAAAGTGACGTGACGTGACACCCAACAGACGCCTCCCTGCGGATTCGAGTAAACTCACGGACTTTTCACAAAATCCTTTTGTGGATTTAAAATTTATGAAGGTAGTTACGTTTTGCTCCGTTTTATTATACAAGCGGCAGGAGAACGCACGAATGGGAGCCTATTTGAACTCGACCATTGTGTTGTTACTTGAATATATAAAATACGAGGTGGCCTTTTGATAGTGATGTGCCAATGGCGGTATTTATGTGTGGTCCTGATTCAGACCGAGTCAGCATCAATAGAAATTTTATGTTAATATCACAGCCAACTAGCAGCGACTAGCGCAGCCAATTAGTTTTATTAATATAATAATATTGCGCACATCCTGTCGGCGTCTCGTTATCCCATCACACTACCGAAAGCCTGCAGAAGGGATTTCTTTTAGAAATAAGTAGTGCCTGTTGTGCCATTTATTAGTTTGTCATATCGAGTACTTATGTATTTCCTGTGCCCAATAAACGGTTAAAGACATACTTAGCAATTCAAATAACAGCCTAGCCTTTTAACTAAAAGGCGCCAACGGTGCAATTAGCGGCGTGAATTATATTCAGTCATTCAATCAAACAGCTAAGCTGTAACTTTGATAAAATCATTTGAATTGATGTTGTGTAAAAAACCTCGTTTGAAACTAGTTATCATGCTCAAAGATAACAAGTTTTGTACACAGTCGATGCTTAAGAGCCCACACAGACCTAGATACATGGTACCATGTATCCCAAGTGTTTAGGTATACAATTTTGGTTACCATATTACTATGGAATCATTACTGACAGAAATCTATTTACACAGCCAACGTATCGCGCCCGCGTAGTCATCTCGTCGTGTACGCGCCAACAGGGTGGACGCACGTTTTCTGTCCGGTTGCTACGCGGTGACTATGCGTGCTTATTCTGCTTGGGCCTCGTGTTACTCACAAGAAAAGTCGCTTCCCGCCGTCTGTCCCTATGTATCATTGTGCGGTGTAGAACATGGCTGCGATAACGATAACGCGAAGACAAGTGCCCGAAGGCTTGAATGGTTCATTTGTGCGACAATTCAATTGCGCGATAGCTTAAAAGCGCGACGTTTTAATTGAGCGAATTATCTTCTACGCGAAGCAAAAGTATTAATAGGAATAACCACTTTTTTATAGCAGTTTTAATCTGTTTTGTGTAATCTACTTCTTTAATATTTAATCGATTTAGCCTGCGCACAGTTCGGATCGACATTCAACTATCACGCGGTAGGAACGCTATACATTTTTTCGGGGGAAAACATAGCCTATGTCATTTGGGAGTTATGTAGCTCATTATTAGTGAAGGATTTTTCAAAATATCTCCACTATTTACATACATTTTTCAAACTTTTCATCTCTCTTTTTGAGTCGGGGATAACAGAGGGCCATATTTTTTATTATTGTCATAGCTGTATAGTATCCGTACCCGGTTTATTGTTGTCTTATTGAATAATTCAGATCTGATTGAAAAGTATTATTACATTAGCTGCCCGGCGCGACTATATTCGCCTACCCTAACCTATTCCCTGCCCTTTTTTTATACAAAACTTGTGATGATTAACAAGAAACAACAAAAAAAGAATTAGTGAAATAGGTGCAAAGAGTAATTCAAGAGGAAGGTTTATAAACAAGAAAAAAGGATAGGTAGGGGTAAACTAGGTGCACGCGAACGAAGTCGCTCGGGTCCTCTAGTAAGCAGTATATCTAAATAATTCATTTGAGATATTAATTATTTTATTTTCTGTGGTTGATGACATAAAATGCCGTGCAATGAAACTTGTAACCCTTTTCGCGTCGTGGTTTTCAAACATCAAAATCGGTATTCGGTTATGACGGTTTCAACTTACGCCCATCCTTATGCTAGGTATGATACAGTGATGGGCCGCGTCTGTTTAAATGAGGTTAATTTATTTTTAAAGAGGAAGCGCACCGGACCACACTCCTTGTTACCTGGGGTTACCTGCGGTTCTTTACAACCCCGCTCAACCAAACCACTCTTTTAGGGAAATTAATAAATTAGTACACTATCTACAGTAAAATATTACTCTCGTTGTACCACATCCGTAAGTGTTTGGTGCTAATTTTCCTCTACCGGCCACATCGTAGCCAAATGTAGATATGCTACAAACGTACCATAGCTAGATGCTTTATCGATTAGGACCTTAATAAAGCTAATATTAATAACACTTCAGAAAACACGTAAGGAAGCGGATAACTTGTAATAAGTGTCTGGAATAACTTTTCCTTATTTCCCGATCAGAAGTGTTCATTTAGTTACCGTAATTGAATTTATAGATAAGTTACACGTGAATCGAGGAAATCAAGCAGCTAGTATTTTTATGATCTCAACTATACGAGTATTGATGTACTTAAAAGTTGTTCCAAAGGTTTGCTACACCTACTCAAGGTGCGATTTCGAAGACGGCGGTATCGATCAGCTGTTTGTTTGTATTGCGGCAGGGGTCGCCAACCTACCGCGCCATGTGTGCCGACACGATTCTAAAACGCAGCCACCCGTACTCGGCCAAAAATAATTTTCTTGAATGAACCGCGACGATGGCACCGCACGACAATCGCGATGCGGCAGTGGAAAGTTTCACATCTGCTGTGGAAACCTTTCCTTACGTCACAGGATATTAAACTTTAATAACACCACGTCAGAATATAAATTCGGCGGTTTGCGCACCGCCCGAGTTTCGCTTTTATCGCAGTTAAAGGTTTGCTTCCAGATAAGTGCATACCGTTTTGGTGCGCTTCGAGTTTCGGAGTCATTATTTCACATAATAGCATAATCCACATTAATTCCTTTAACATATTTATATTTATCATATTAGGTGAACGCGTTTATTTGATAGGTATAGGAATAAAATCCTATTAATACCTATTATAAATATGAACAACACTTAAATCAAATTATTTATTCAATGGAATTCTGATGGATATCCTATCATTACAAGTTGCGATTTAAAATTTGTTATAACCGCACACTATACGGAGTATACATAAAAAAAATTATTTTTGGATCGTTATCCGTTTACATTTGTTACAGAAGTATCAGAATTCCATTGAATATAGAATCAGGGTATAGTCGTATTTAATCACACACGTGCGACAGAGACATCGCTCTATGAAGCCGGACCAGCCTCTTGTGTGGGTAGCTAAAACTCAAAATCACTCAAAATGTGGGTAGTCCCCATAATAGGAGCTAGCCGATGGACCAACACCATGTGGATGATAAGTGAAACCTCTATAAAATGTCGCATAGACGAGTTGACATCGTAGAGTGCATGTTGTCTGAACTCCTGATATAATTGTAGGCATGGGCAAAAACTAGTCAAGTTCTCAGGTTAATAATAAGTTATTTAGATAGATATTATTAATTCCTTGAACACATATTTATTTAAAAACTTCACAGTTGACTGTGCCTTATGGTGGCCACTCACCAACTTGCGGCTTGATCCAGAGGCATGGCCAAATAGGCTTGATCAAGTCAAATTTATCACACACTCCGTCAAATGGCATGACGTCCTTCCAAAATTTCACTGCACACGCGGTCAGTTTGGCTTGTTAAGCCTATTTTGTCACTTACTTAAGCGGCATGAAGATGAGTGGCCTACCTCAAAGGCCGGCACCGCATCCGCTCCCCTTAAGTTGCAGATATCTTGGTCGACGTTGGCCACTTTCCATCAGGTGGACTGTCCGTCCGTGTGCCTTCCACGTAATGGGCATGCTCCATCGTTGTCACTTACCACCGGGTAGGACCAAATGCGTCGCTAGTCTAATTACAAAATAGAAACTTTAGTCTCTTAAGTCTCACAAGTAACGGCCACTGCTGAAAGAATAATATTGGGGAATGCAGTTAGGATGAAAAATATGGGTGATATTTTAAAAGAGCCCGTCACAAGGGCCTCGTGGTTGTAGCGACAAATTGCGCTAATTTATTTGAACGATATTGTTTCCAACGGACTTCAAGACGCTAGGGACGCGCATAATATCGGATGCTTTGTATCGATTAATAGGAAAACTCAATCCAATTTGTGGATCTGATATTGAATCCTTTTTACTGTCGGTAAAAAAACGATAACATACTGTAAGGGTATGTTCCGGGTTTCCAACCGCGTACCTTTGTTGACGAGTAGCCCGATATTTCGACACAGTTGCATGCACTCAACTCAGTTGCAGGCTACTCGTCAACAAAGGTACACGGTAGGAAACCAGGAACATACCCTTACAATGTGTTATAATAATCGCGATTGTTTAAAACATTATGCGATAACTGTTGCCCAAAACATGTACGTTTCATATAGGTACCTACAGCTCCAAATCGTACGAAATAATTAACAAATTTTAATGAATTTCATACGGAATTGCATTTTTAATCTCATTACCATCCAGGGCGAATTCTCTTGTCTATTCACTGCGTGACCGAATTTGTCTTTTCCCTTTTTGACCTCTACAGCCACCAGAGAATGTAGTACTTCAACCATTAGCAGTGACGCCTACGCTGTTTATATTACCTATTACAGATGTCAAAGGTCATTAAATTAATTAATCTAAATACGACATCGTTTTTGTTTTCATTTTTGTATGTATTCCTTGTTCATCTACAAATACCGTCCGCTTCGACCAGTTGGTCTTCTTCAAATCGAAATAGTTTTTTATATAATTTGCCTGCGTGTTGTATAAATAAATATAATAATCATCTTGGCGTTAATGTCCCGGTTGTGCTCTCGCGCACGAGGGCCCGGGGTCCGCCTTGACCATGATCCAGGATTTGGCAGGTCAGCTAATTACAGTGGAGCGACTGCCATCTGCTACCAGGGGAACCTGACCAGATTGGATCATGGTTACACACCCAGTCGCCTGAATGTGCAGGTTTCATCACGATGTTTTCCCTTACCGTAAGAGCATCGGCTAGTATTCAACTAATGTACATTACTCAGAAAATAGTCATTGGTACACGGCCGGAGCGGGATTCGAACCCGGGACCTCTGGCTTACGAGTCGTATACTCTAACCGCTCGGCCACCGACGCATCATACGCATGCCTGCGTGTTGTATGATGAATATATATATATATATTCGAAGCGTCTCTCATATGAATGTGAACACTTTATACGTAAGAATCACATAATCAAAGTTACATAAAAGGTAAATAAACGGCTCACCTTTGTCAAATTATTCAATAAATCACAATTGTACTTGAACTCTCGTGCGTATTAATTGCAATCGTTTTCAATTTATTTCACTTACCTACATCGCACTGCTACGGCACACAGGTGCAATGCATTTCGTTTGTTTTACCTTTTGTTTAATATATTTTTCTGACACTTAACATTTAAAACAGGTCCAATCATTTTCTGCATTACCCCTTCAATATAAAGTAATGCAGTAAACTAACTTTCATCCACGTAGGAAATCGTATACCTTTTTTATGTTATACGGCAGGCAAACAGACAAGAGGGCCACCCAATGGAAACTGGTCACCGCCGCCTATGGACATCAGCGACAACAGGACCGCTCCCAACGCGTGCTCGCCTCTAATATACCTCTTGAACGATCCCATGTCATTATCCAAAGGAAACACTGTGGATGGGAGCTCATTCCACATCCGAATCATACGAGCAAGAAACATTATTTCTAACCTTCGCGGCTAGAATATCGCTGGACTGGGAAGTTAAACAACGGTATCTGTATGCCCACTAGTTTATTGCCTGATCGGCGGTTACTTATATACTGTGGTGCAGACACAATATTAACCTACTGACATACCTAACAGACACCAACAAGTAAAAATCGATGTATCGTACGGTTCCGATTAGATCTTCGATAAAATCGGATCGAAGTTGTGCATCCCTTCAAGATGCCTCGTAAGATGAGTGCTGGCTGGGACTCGTTATTTATTTCGGACCCTTATTAAATCATTCGTAGACGCTGACACTTATTTAGTAGAGAGTTTTCTGTCAGTGAGGCGTAGGATTGTATTTCACTTTATTGCTTATACAAAAACAATATGCCCACCAAAGAGATTGGAAAGTTAGCTACCTTCATGCTTGGACTGGCAAATTTTTTTTGCTCTGTGATGCCCACATTAAAGGAATGCTGAATTAGTTTGGTCATCATGTAGAGAGGATGAATGAGAGGAGATTAACGAAAAATGTCAAGAGCGCATGGAAGCGTTGGAAGTTGAAGTTTAAGTTAAGAAGTTGAAGTTGCATGATACTTTAAAGAAAGGTCCAGGTAAAGAGTTACATGTATGAATGACAATGAGCCAATGATCGAGAACCGATGAGCATATAATATATGAAGACTAAAGAGGAAGAAAGATCAGAGTCAATACAAGAAAATTACCGCTAGATGCACAAAATTGCCGCATTTCATTTCGAAATAGGTGGTTTCTCACCTACACATTATTATTATTAGTTATTGTGAGAAATTTGTGTTTTGAAGAAAATAACCTACGTTGAATTGAAATGAGGAAGTTTTTTGCATTTATCGGAAATTTCCTTCTGTTGAATATGATATTTTTAGTCTTCATATGCTTGATTGCTCGGTCGGTCGTTGAATTATGAAAAGATTGATGAATGAGGAAGAATCGGGAGAGGATTGTCAGGACCGCAGCAAGTGTAACAAATGCCTACCCTTAGGGGGAAAAGGTGTGACGTTATGTATGTACTTATGTGGAAAGCCTAATGGTAAACCTTGCGTTTAATCAGGTTTCTTCTAGGCAAATAGGTATTATACACGAAATCAAGGGAGCCTAACTCAATTTTGTCCATCCAATATACACTCACAGATTTTACTTAAATATAAAGAGAATTGGACCATAAGTGTTATGCGCACCATGTGACCATTAGATCAGGGTAACATCCTTTAAAATTGGGTGGTCATTAAATGTACCTTATGTAGTGGGGTATGACATCTTTGTACCAGTCCTCTGGCACTCAGCCATCCCTTAAACACATTCAAAAAGCCAGGACATTCTTGCCACTACATGTTCACCACTTCTGAGTATTTCCACTGTAACCCTATCATATATTGCAGCCTCACCCAATTCCTCTTAATTTTTGATAGCACGTCTTATTTACTTCATTAAAAATATTTTTGATGAGAAATGAGATTTTATTTTAATAAATATTTTTGTACAATCATAGCAACTTCTAAATTAAATATTTTTATATAAACTGACGAGCAAAAATAACGAGGTCACTTTCATAGACCACGATACTTAATAAACTAGTATAGATAGTTTCATGAGCCAAAAAGGATATTAAAATGAACTTTATCCACACTCATAGGTATTATCTTAATGTTTTAATGAAACTCTCGAAAATGGTTGTTTAAGGTCGTATTTTTTTCGCGCCATTGCATAAAATTAAAAAGGAGAATCATAAAATTATGATACAGCGTTAATATAAAAAAACTTTTTTAATTAAAATTTTTGTCCAATCATAGAGGTCCCGGGTTCGATTTCCGGCCGAGCAGAAATTGAAATGATGATTTTTAATTTGTTGTTGTTGTTTATGGGGCTAGGTTAATATGTATAATAAGTATGTATTTAAAAGTATATAAGTGGTTTATCAGTTATGTAACACCTATAATACAAGTTTTGCTTACTCTGCATATTTATTTATTTTCATTATATAACATTTTTATTTTATAATTGGCTGTATACCGAACTATGCCTTTCTCTATGGATGGAAGCGTGCATTTTCCCGCCAAAAAGAATATTTAATCTCTCTATTGCTGTTTCTGTTTGTGAATATTTTTTTCTTGCTTGATGCAAAAAAATAGTCAAATGTGAAAGTAGTGAAGAAAATTTCACTGAAAATAAAAAATACACATTAGCATATATTAGGGCGCAAGTCGCATTTTCAAGTCATTCAACTTTATGGCATCACACGTAAACGCGAATCTGGCATGGAGCTTGTGATATGAGTTCGAAACCACGATTAATATATTTTGTAATATGTTATACGTCAAATCACACTGCAGTGATCCCAATCCTGAAATGGTCGCAATAGTCGCAACACTAATTTCACACGTAATTTGAAGAAAGTTGACTTCAAATACATTTTCAATGGATCTCTATGGCATTTATTTGTATATATTATTCTGTTTAAGGCCAGTATGTTATGTAGATAGTAATCGGGCGTTCACACTTGGCATGCCGTAGTAGGGAACAATGATAAACGACGAATTGGCTGCCAACACAACATTCACAGTCTCTCTCTCTGCCCAGCTTTCTTGGCATAACTATTGGCACTACGGAAAAAATGGGAGAAAAATACTGAACTGTGTTACTGTGCCCCAGATTTTGTCACGCTTCCCGTAACACTAATACCGTTGGAATGCATCCAGATTCTTTTGCATAATATCCAAATGAGTTTCTTTAACTAGACGGACTATTGCATAGAAAAAAAAGTAAGTAAATGACGAAAATAACGGAACAAAACACCAAACCCAAACATTAAAATTATAAATAGGAGGGCAATTTTATGCATCATTATCGCAAGTAATATGTAAATTTTATTGACAGGCCCGCGACACGTTTACCTTTTGAGTTGGGTCGGACAAAAGGTATAAAGGAACCTTTATACAAGATCCCGCGGGAAATTTCTTCAGAAGCTGTCATTATAACTGGACGAAAGGTTAATAAAATATCGGTTTATTTATGGATTGTGGGAAATGTGGATGAAGAATAAATGTTTTAGGTACTTGCAGGCCCACATAACCTATTTTAGCTTTACGTTCGCCTTTCCACCATTTTGTACATGAAGTTTTAATAACTAAATAAATAAACCTTCTTGCCGTCCTCGGATGGAGAGTTGAATAAAATGAGTTTAATTTTATTTTGTAATATACATAGCTTTTACTCGCGATTTCGTCCGCGTGGAAAATTTGGGGCAGTTTATCTATTTCCTGCCCGACCGTTTTAAATGACCCCCCTAATATATGAAAGCTAGTACTGCGGAGAGGTCAAAGTGTATCTGTGGTTCTACCCAACCGAATTAGATGAAACATGGCCTAGATATTAAGTTGGACCCCAAACTACCAAATTGTGAAAACCCTATCAAAATCCATTCGGCGCCATTTCCATATTTCTTAAAGTTTAGATGGTCTATTATTGTTCTACATCAGGTGTCTTAGTTTCCGAAATCAATTATACACTAAATGTTGCCCAGGCTTAATAGATACACAACAAAAAAGTTTTATTCAAATCCGTCCAGTTGTTCCAAAGATATGTGTATACAAACAGACATACAAAAATTTCAAAAATTCTTATTTTATTTACTATTTTTTCATTGCCCTAAATTATTTATTTGTAAATATTTTCAATGTACAGTCATACTTTCTTAACTGTTTTATTACATGTATAGATAAGGTTCGGTGTGGTAATCGTGGGGAAGGCCTATGTTCAGCAGTGAACATCCTGCAGATAAGATGATGATAGTGAGGATAAAAGACAAGACGCACATTAAGATATAAGTATAGGTATTCTATAAAGCGAGTTACTAGTGAATATTGTTAAAAAAATAGAGACGTGCTATATTATCTATTAGAAAATCCAATATAATGATATTGGATTTGCTTATAGAGAATATAGCACTTTATTAGAAAGATATTATAGGTAGCACGCAGCCCTCACGCCCGCATTCCAGGGGTAGGCACGAAGACAGACAGACTATCAAGTGCCATAGATTGTGTGTGTGTGTGATTATTATAGCATTTTTTAATTCTAATGGGACTTACAAAAGCAGCAATCGAATTGTAGCGTGTAAAACCATTATCATTTCTCATTTGTATATATTGCACCAGCGTCGTGGCGTGTTGTAGAACCTAAATTAAATTTTGGGTGTCTTATTTCAGAGGCTACGACGACAAAAGGCAAATTAAGTTATTCAGCGCTGAAATTGAAATAGCTTCTTTACAGGACGAACGTAGGCGGAAAATTCCTCTTCTTTAAAATATGTCGGAATTATGTTTTAAAAGGTCATTTCTGGTACTTGTTACTTGTTATATCAAACAATTGATTTTGAGGGCAACACTCTAACGGCTACGAATGTTAAATTCTCACATTTATCCCAAAGAGGTACGCAGACACTATAACTCTCATGTCACGGCTCCCACATATATGAATCCCAAAAACAGTTTCTAACTGCGTATTAAAATCATACTTACCGGAGACTAAGGCGCAGACTTGAGCTCCAAATAATGGGAAAAGTCCTGAAACCATGATTTTGTCAATAATAATATCATTCTAAGCAATTAGGTAACTAAATTACATTAAAACTAATTAGGTTGGTAAACTTCATTTTTCGAGAATCTCGAATCATATTTAGAATACAAAAGAAGCAAGATCTTATAGTAGAAGCTGTAGAAGTGAAGAAAAAATCCGAAAACCATAATAGGGTTATTACAAACATAAGATTAATTTTTTTGGAATAATAACTGGTTGAATATTTATTACAATGGATCGGAATCTTCAAACGTTTTAGTACTGGCTAGTCCGCATTTTTTGACTTGCCTGTTTCGAGTAGGTAGATAGATATTAACCTTTATCATTAATTTATTCATCGTTTTTACTACCTACTACTTTTTGTCAGTACATAGTTTGTACGGATTGTCCTTTGCGTTAACAACTTCAATTTTCCACACAATTTTTACGTTAGATAATCGTCCGTTTTATGATATTTGAGCAAGGCTATTTACGCAATAAAGCCATATATTACAAAGGTTGTCGAAGCGATTTGAAAGAGCTGATTTTTTTTTTCGCGATTTCAGTAAGTTATGCTTAGATGCGAGTAAGTCCTTAAAATTAAATAAAACAATTTAAGTTTTTATGGGAGTAAATATACACCTTTTTATTAGCCGTCAGTTTTGCCTCTATAACTAGGGAGCCTACCACAAGCCTGTGACGTCACAGCGGAATCATTCATTCAAACCAGAGACTAAAAGCCACCACAAACTTATCTAAATAGTATAATAGTCGTAGGTAATATTGAATAGTATCGTTTATGCATTTTGGGAACTACTGCTCTTGCAACAATAAGTTATCAACTGTCAAACTGAGTACCCACTTCAGCTGTCACATTATGGTGGAAGATTGAGAATAAAGGGAAGTATTGAAAACTTAAATAAGGTCTTATATATATTTACTCTTATTAATTTATTAACAGCAACACTGACTCACGAAACGGTGTAATGTCAAACTGTTATCTATCTTCTGATTCTCCCTCTGTTCAACCAGCAACCTTGATAATCTTAATAATATAATATATTTTTCATAACTCCTTGATCCTGGGTTTCATTTCTCCAGCTCGAACAGTCGTACATTGCGTAATGTGCCTGGATTATTGGCTCTCTGTTACAATACAATACAGAAGCGCCGCACTGCTTTTAGACACGCTTGAACGCAAAAATATTAATAAATATTATATTTACGAAAAAATTACAAAAGTATCAAAACTATTACAGTACACTATAATTTGACGGTTAATTTTGTTACCTTAAATAAATGTAACCAATACTACAAAACACAATATAACTTATTTTTAAATACAATTTTATGACAAATCTACTTCATAGCAGAAAATGATACTAAAATGGAGATTTCTAAACAAAAATGTAATTTTATTCATAGTAATATCCTCAAAATATAATTTTGTAAACAATTAAACAAAACGGTCTGTGCGAGACGTTGCCATACCATGGAAAGCGATACTCTTCCAGCGTTATGGTGGAAATGGCTTTCCTGCAAAAGGTTCAATGGGAAGGCAACAGGTCCCAAAACTATAAACTAATATACGCTGGCTAATCGACTGGGAACAACGGAGTGGGGGTGGTGCAGGAGTTTCGGGAGGCGGCGTCTTGGACGGCGTTGGTAGAGCAGGGTAGAGGTAATGACCGCAAAGATCGCGGGCAGCAGCTGGATGCGGAAAGCACATGACGGGCCTTTGTGGAGATCTCTGGGGAAAGCCTATGCCCAGCAGTGGGCATCATCTGGCTGATATGATGATGATGATTGGTTGTTTGCTTGTAAATGATAAACATAAAAACAACTTAATTTATTTGCAATTGCAATAATATACCCCAAGGTATCAGAATGTCCCATGTTCGCGCATAATTTCAAACCGACTGGCAGCTATTTAAGTAATTCTTCCTTGTTGGGTTAGGGTAGGTGTAGGGTAGGTGTAGGGTAGGTGTTGGGTAGGTGTTGGATAAGTGTAGGTTAGGGTCGCCACGCCACGCCACGCCACGCGAAATAATATTTGGCGGTAATACAAAACTTAACAACAGCGATGCTGTCATTGGGTTAGATAAGTTTGTAGTGGCAACAATGTCATGGTACGGATCAAAGTAAGATTACAATAACATATAATAACCTTATTCTAAACAATGTTATTTTAACCTTGTTTTGAAAAGATTGTGGTACGCCCCCAGGTGTAATTTTGGCCAGAAAAGGCTAGTTATCAAAATTGAATGATATGCACCAGTAAGCTTTATACCTACAAAGTTTTAATGTAATTGGATTTGCCATTTTCAAGTTATAAAAAAATTTGCTTATTTGAAAATTACAGTTTCCGCCTTTTGCGACATACAAAACGCTAATTTCATAGGTAAGGTAATATATACTTGAGATTATTCTATAAATTATATGCTTATCAAAAAAAATTTTTTTTTCAGGTAATTTTCATGAAACGCTCGATTAATGCTTGATTTCGTTGATAGTGGTAAGTATAAGTTGGAAGTTAAAATTCCGCAATATCCGCATTTGATGGTAATCAGTGGTATCTTACACTTTTAAATCCCGGCTTTTGCCAGGGTCTTTCTCTTCCGCTTTTCCTGGCATCCGCCAAGCAGCTTTGGAATCCTCGTGTCGTAAGCCATTTGGCTCTCGCATGCGACTCGGCGGTGTCAATCCATTGCTTCTTGGGACTCCCGCGGTGATCTGTAAGGCTTGGTGAAGTGTAATATGTAAAGTAAAAATTTATAATTAGTTGTGTTTACAAATATCTAGGCAAGGCGGTTTGCGCAAATTATAGATTTCACAGCCGGAGAGCCAACCAACCAAACCAACCAACCAAAGATCTCGCAGGGTCGCAGATCAATCTAACTCAACTTAGCTAAAAGTTCAAGCGAAAACACTATTTGTTTTAGGTTTAAAGTTGGTTGTTTTCAAAAATAGGAACCATGTTTTTGGTCAGCCGTTTTAAGTAGAAATGGTTTGTGATAATAGGAACATTTTTTTTCAGGATTATGTTCACTGACGAGGTAAGCATAAAGTATATTACACTTACAATCGGTACTTATTCTTTAGTTTTGCTTAACTAAATACATAGAGCACACTGAAAGTTCCGCGCTCCTGGCCGCTCATAAATGTTTGAATTTGGAATGTTATATATTTTTAAACATAAGAAACTCAATTGGTTTTTTTTAATATTAGCGGGAAATCTCATTTTAAATCGAGGTATATTATACTTTCTTCAAACAGTTTCCATTACGTACGTACAGTCGTACACACAAGGCTACACAGAGACTAACAAAACACGTCATCTTGCATACAGCCCCTGTGTAGCCTTGTAATACAATATAGATCTTCGACCGTGCTAGTTAAGCCTTTTCCTTAGCAACAATTAGGTATGTTTGATTAAAAACTAGACTAAGCCGGTAACGCTCCTCGTGTAAGACTATCCTAACAACAACTTTGTTAGATGATTGATGTCAATGTAAGTAGTCGGATCAATTAGTCATACACATGCGTGTTTGCGTAGCTTTTTACGGAAACTACCTATATCTAACTAAATCGATAAATAAAGTATTATCTGTCTCCAGTTACGTAAAGCATCGACTTCGATTTCAAACCTATTTTCAGTGTTGTGCAATATCATTTTCAACCCACTCACACGCTTGAAAATACAATTGTTATGATTGTAAGCTTCTCCAGAAATTCCAGGACCATACTATGAAATGTGATACGTATGATTATTCAGACCAATTAACGCTGTGGTGTTCACATGGAATCTCCACTGAGTCAATGAATGATATAATTAATATCTCGTTCCCATGATCCCATCGTATTCCTGATATTGTGTCGACGTAAACAGATATTAGTGTTATGGGAGTCTTCCTGGATTTTCCTGATACCAGGAAAAAGGCAATGATGAATGATGAAATATTGGTTGACATTTCAGCTGGAAGACGCCATATGACGGTATATGATGAGTCATGCTCATGCACGATCGCTATTCAGGTTACTTACAATGTTCTGGAGTGTGCTAAAACTATGAAACTGAATTGAGATACAAGATTTTTACCGGATAGCAGTAATCCATTTGTCTTCGGAATTTGAATGTATTCTCCAGTACTGTTGATAACAATGCATGAACCGCATAGCGTGCGTATATGATCTTGATACAAGTACAAATGCGCGACTAGCGAGACATGTGCCTGTCCAGTTACTTCTGCAACCGTAGGTATACTGGTTTGTTTATTGTTCCCGTTTCGTTCCAGTTTAACGATATAACATCCGACGAGAGTATTCGCGCAGACGACGACATAGGTAGGCGGTGTTTACATAAATAATAAACAGCTATCGTTTCCGAATGTTTCGATGAACCGTCAGAAACTTTTCGCTGAGCCCTAAACACGGAGACGGAGGATCACGCTAAGCCAGGTTTCAGAGTCCGCCTAGCGGGCTGTGGTATAGAAACACGCCGAGTTATGTACCTATGCAGTTGCAGCATGGTGTTGTGTTTTTATGTTTATCAGTTTGCGCCCACGTGTGCGTGCGGCGTGCGCGTGTGCGTGCGTGCGGGCGTGTGCACGGCGCGGCGGGCGCCGGCGGCGAGTCGGGTCGCCAGTCGAGTTCCGAGCGCCACGGGGCTGCCGCGCGCGCCGAACACAGCCCGCACTCGCGATCCCAACTTTGTACACTGGAAACTTTTGGACGCAGTTGTTGGTCGGACGCCGCGCCGGCACCCCCATCGCCGCGTCCGAAGCCCGCCGCGTTGCCCACGCGCTTCTCCGACGGTCTATTTTTGAATATTCTCTAAACGCTTCTCGGCCAAGTTTTCGAAACGCCACCCGGAGCCGGGTGAACGGCCGCGGCGTGCAGCGCGCCTGCACCACAACTCTTGTGTTTTTGTTGACGGATCACATTTGTGTTGTTAACCTTCCACGGTACAATCCGAGAAAAGTTATCTGTAAGTATGACCCCGGTCGATTGTGATACTGGCTGTTTGTTTGACTACACACACTCGGAACGCGTCCGTGTCCACCCAAAGACACACATGCGACGTTAATTTAAGATTTACCTATCCGTTTTATCGGCTCCCAGTGAAGTGGCTATTGATTGCGATAACTAACTGACATGCTTACTCGGATATAATTGAAAAACGCAAACAAGCTGGACATTCATATCGGATCGGTTGCCCAGATATGTATGTATGGAATGAGTCCACAAGCCGCTTTATGTATCTACGTACACATATGCCTACATACATACAAATGTTGGACATAGTTTTGCTTCACGTAGCGCTATATGCCATCGCTTGTGTGTACATACGATACGCAAGCACTTTATTACTTAGGATCTTATTTGCGTGTTGTGTACACTTCATACGGTTCTACGTAACGTGTTACGCGACGATTCATGAACGTAATGAGTCTACTAATTCAAAATTTAGAAAAGAACTATAGGTAGGTATATTTAAAGTAAAGTAGTAATGATTTCATAGCCAACAAAGCCAAGAGTAGGTAAGTTAATTTTTTTGAAAGTTATTAAATTTTCTACTGTGAGTGTAGTGTTGTTCTCCACGCGCTGTGTTAATAAATTGTTAAAAAAGGTAGGTACAGTTACCGCTTCAAATCTAAATACAATATTAAAATGTGTTTTATAATTTATTTAATAACATATTACAACGTATTAAACTTTAATCTTAATCAACGATGTCACATCGTTTTGAGCTTAAATAACGACCTATTAGAATAACTACTATTAACTAACTAAATTCGAACCATCATTCACAACTGTAGGTACTGCTTACCAATTTTGATGAAAATAATGGAGATGAACTTGAACTTTGAAGGACATAGGCCTTTTCTAAAGTACAAGTGGAAAATTGCCAATAAAAGCTAACACTTCAGTATAAGTTGACGCAATAATGTCCTAATTTTGTTTTGTTTTTATTGTACAGAGTCAAATATTTTTAGTTACAGATAGTTAAGAAAGTAAGTAAAATAAATAAAAAACACTAATACTAAATTACATATTTAAAATTTCATCCATACCGCTGGCCCCCGGAATGGTGCCCAGAAAGCTAGCTGCGTTCCATAATAATAATTTAATAAGTACCTAGTGTACGGGAAACTTCGAGATCTTTCTGTTCAAATTAAAATTCGCAAAATAACGCTACGCGTGATTGGAGATAATTTATCGCAGTTACTATATTACGATTCGAACCGGTTAAATTTGTATAATTTGACGATAGCCCCTAAATTCATTTCAATTAAAAGTTTAAAATTGTGCCCTTGCTTCACAAAATAAGATGAAATAATTTCTAATAGTCGGGTTTATTAGTCAGGGACTTATTTGAAGACAAATTATTGGTTGGTACACAATGAATAATTCATAAAGGCCCTTAATGACTTTAGATATGGCTTCTACAAACTCGAGAGAAATCTTTCTCCTTATTGATAGAGGCCTCTACATTGTCAATTCAATAAGATTTCATAAGAAAAGGAAGAATATTCTAAAGGTAAATTCACTGAAATTTTAAATTATATTCGAATAAGCACGATGCCCAGGATCTATTTTGATATTAAAGTGCTTATTGAAATACCGTGACTCGAACCGCTTCTCAAGATTACCAACCTATTAGATAGTTACTACCAAAGTTTCTCGAAACGCTCGAATAATACCCATTTGAAATCCATGGCTGAACTAATGACTAATGTACTTGAAGAAGCAATTATGCAAGACAGTACACGAACTATCAAGATGGACGCTCTATTTGAAACTGTGAAAGACAATGTGCCTCGAATGGTGATTGTCAATTTGGTGCCGACCCTCTTTAATTGAGCAAGCGATTAAGTTTTATTACTAAACCAGTATCGCTGTAAATATTGATACAGAACCCTTATTTCCAGGGCAAATGCTACTTTGATGATCTTTCTATAATCCCTAAGCGATTTTTGATGACCTCAGCCAGCGTTCGACTTATATTATAAGTCAGTCTGTCTTATACTAATAAAGTCTACTGATAATACCATGCTTGGATTATGGGTAATTTTTTCCGTTATAAGAAGTATCTAACTAATGCCAATTAGAAGTCTTAGGCTATTTAGTCTTTTAATTTCAGATGAGCAAGCTTAGCTTTGATCATAGTTGAAAATATCACTTTTACAAAATGATTAACATTTAATGTGAAGGAATGCGTAGAATTATATTAGAGAACTTTGGCAGCATCTTATTTCACAAGATAGATTAAAGTTGTCAAGAATTTCATTAGCCATATCTGTTAAATATTTTTTTTTTCACATAAAATGTCTTATCATGAAATTTATAGATAAGTACTATGTAAACAGTGTAGTTTATTTGCTCTCTTGTAATTATCATTCATATCTGCAATATGGGCATGTGACTGATGTTTAATAACATAGAAAAACGTAGTAGATTACAAACGTAATATGTAATGCTTGAGGGGAATGTAAGTTGTCACGCAATACGATAGAATGCGATAGTTAACAATGCTCCCCAGTAAATTTTCCATAACGATGAATCTGTTTACTTATTTGCAAAACAATAGTTATCTCGAACGAGCTCTGTCTAATGAATCTAGGTAAGGTGGCACTTTATTTTAATTTTCATTTTTGCCTGCAGATATATTTGTAAAAAAATTGATATAAAATTGTTACAAGATCCTGCTACTCGAAATTTCAAGTTCTACTCGATATTTAGCACAAAAAATGTCCACTCTATGAATATAAACAATATTTCATTTTTAATGGTCGCCTGTTTGTACATAATTAAAAGCGAACAGGATAATTATTTTCCGTAATCCAAGATTCTGAAGGCCGAAAATATCGGCGGCGACTTAAGAAGTATCAGGATTAAATTAGATATTCAATATGTAACAGCTCGATCTATGTCTAAACATCCGGGATGTCTAATTGAAACTATCCCGATTTAGGTACATGAATCATCTCGGGAAGCACAATAACATCATCGTGCTTGGACCCAGCAAATATAAAATTTTGTTCTCTAAACGGATTTTCCTAGCGGCCATTTGCGCTATTCGCATGCTTCCACTGATTGTCAATCTAGTTCAGTGTCATGCCACGGCGGGTACAGAGTGCTGTTAGCATATCCTACATGGAGCGGTCACTCGGCCGCCGGCCCCGGCCCGTCAAACCGCGTCGAAGCGGCCTCTATATCGTCTAAAGTCTGCCGCTATCATTTGCTACTGTATATCTGGCGCCTCTTAATTGCCTCAGACAATAATTATTATCAGTTCGCGTGCGGGACCCGCCTCTCGGCTAGAGATATACTAGTTTAGGGTTGGCGCTCGTACTAGTTTTTTGTTGTAATTTGTTTAAGATTTTCTTATTTGTTTTAATTTTCTTGAATAGTCCGATTCGTTCATCTTTGATTAATTTTACATCATTTTTGTGCGTCGCGTGTATTTCCCATTTATGTCCCAAATAGCGATAGCCCTTCAAAAACAATTCCGGAAACAAGAGACCGATTAATCGAAACTAGAATCATTATAATAATTAGGTCGACGGTAGTTTTGAGCAGCCCTATTGTGTCGCACACATGCGTAGGTATAGCTTGCCTGCGTTAAATACGCATGACAGTAGCTGGCGTGGGACACGCACACCATGCCAAGAACCACGTGCTCTAAGTATCCTCTTCCACCACTGATAATCACGTGCACGATAAAGGAAGAGGCTACTGTTGTTGCGTCTGGTGATTTTCCTTTACATTCTGCATCACATACTTGATGCACAACAAGGCATTCAGTAAAACAGCTCCCGTATTTGTTCTTATCCTGGTCACGGCACCGCTATTTTAACTATGTTACTACTTTGTACCAACAAATATTACAGTCACTTATTTTGTGTAAATATTTACATATTTTATATTGCTTGAATCACTTCAGTAACTGCTAGTTATTAACTGTAGCTGGTTTAACTTATATGCACTATACCAGAAACCACGTAATCTCACGTAGTAGATATCTTTTTTCAGGATAAAGGTACAGACGTCTGATAATTTTCCTCTAGATTCTGCACTACTGTTTTGCTGTACAATAAATCATTAATTTGTAGAGCCATCCCTGTAGCTGTCCTCATCCTGGTCGCCGTTATTGTAACTACATTCCTACTTTGCACTATTAATTATGACAATTCAGATTTTTGCCCGTGAATCTTGACATTTGTTACTGATCGATAACACTTAGGTACTTCAACGAGTGCTAGTTCTTATTGACAGTAATCATAATATAAGTACAGAGTATTCTAAAAATAGGTCACCACTTCTCACATCCCATTGTAGAATAAACTAATTTAAATATTTATCGCATATGTATTAAGTGATGAACCCATTTATAGAAGTTGTAGGACGATGGCCTAACTAAAACCAAATATAAAGTTCTAAGTTTGGCACCTATTAGCCACGTTAAGATAAGCAATTTAAGGTTAAATATAGAAAGTGCCATGTTTTCTGTTCATAAACGGAATAATAATAATTCACGTTTAATAAAGAGTTATTCAAAAAGGACGTGAGAGTAGGCAATGTATTTAATAGTGATATCCTTGGAATTGCCAATTTCGACAGACGGTAACTACTTACCGTCAGGCAGATCGTGCAAGAGCACATTTGCCGCCTTAGTGGTATAAAAATTTTTCAGAAGAAGCTTTCACGGAAGAAAGGACTTTCTTTTCAGTAATAGTACAGGACAGGCTTTCTATGTACCGGGCACTATGTTTAGTATGAATTATTTGATGATTGCCAAGCTTAAGTTGCAGTGGGCAGGGCACATTGCTCGCAAAACAGATGGCCGATGTGGCAGCAAAGTTCTCGAGTGTCGTATCCATGTATTCTCACTAGGTGGACCAATGATCTGGTAAGGATCTCAAGTATGGGCTGGATGGGGAAGGCACAAGACCGGCCTTTGTGATGATCACTGGGGGATGCTTATGCCCAGCAGTGAGCGTCTTTCGGCTAATATCATGATGATAATTTGATGTTTGTTTCTTGCATATTGCTCTGTTACTCTAAGGTTAATAGAAATCTTGACAATAAAATTTTTTATAGCACCTAGCTGGCAAACACTCCATGGACGTTGGACTCAAAAAAGCTTTTCACCCCAATCCGGAAAAACTATGTTGTATTCTCCAATGAGCTCATTCCACAACCTTAGTGTGCGTGTAAAAAAGAACAAAACATATCTAGAGCTCTAGATGCTTTACCTAGGTGCTTTCACCCACCTGGTGAAAAGCGCAGGCACCTGACGACGACTCTTGATAGAGAAAAGAATTGACGAATGGTAAAACTAGTGTTGGATCATCGTTATGACATTTTTGTAGATAGACCAACGGCTCAAATACTTCTTCCATATTCTCATACAATTACATCGGTAGAGAATCCTCTTGCTTTTGACTTGCTCTTTTTAGAGAAGCTCACTTATTAGGTCTCTCATCATCAGCATCCGAGCGGTCAATCCCGGTTTCTGTCATGGTCCGCTTCCCTACTTTGTTTTCTCCATTTTGCTTCGGCATCCTCACGTCGTAAGCCGTTGACTCGGCGATATCAATCCATCGTTTCTTGGGCCTCCCGCGCGACCTCTTTCCTGATACAGGCAGATTGAGGTACCTGTTTCCCACGTATCCCTGGGGCTTACGCAATACGTGACTCTATTTGTTACAATATTAGTTATTAAGTCCCTATTTGTAGCAATAAATGTGGCATTTAATTGAATAATACACACATCTGCTAACGAGACTTGTTGTTATTTGCTTCTACTACTCTGTTAACAATTCGTGTCATGCAAACCACAAGGTTACCTTAAAAGCATTAGTCGTGTTATTCTTTAGGGGGAATAACCCCTGCTGCATCGTCTGGAATTGCAATAGCTTTTTAGTGATTTCCTTTGCCTTAAGGTTCTTAATTTCAACCAGCACTACGAAAGTAATGTATAAACGAAAGTGAAACTACTATTGTAGTTTTACTTTCGCATGCATAGATATGCGTAGTATAAAACGAAGTCGCTTTCCGCTGTCTGTCTATCTGTAACTGTGTATGTATGTACGGTTAGATCTTTTAAACTACGCAACGGAAAGGGTAGGTGTAGGATAAGTGTAGGGGTAGGGTAGGGTAGGTTAGGTTAGGGGTAGTACGCCACTTGAACGAAGTCGCGCCGGGCCCGTTAGTGTTAGATAATTGAAATCTTTTTTTTTTATACCAATGTTTTGGTCATTCTTTGACATGTGACACCAAAACTGATGTATTCAAAGCGAATACGAAGGTGTTGGTAGTGGAATCACAACAGAATGTCAATAGACGGTTAAAATAATAAAAAATGGGTCAGACCGAACATAAAATACGGATTCGGAATCGAACGATGTGCGGCGTTTGGCTTGTTATCAACGTTATAAATTAAGTTAGGTAGCGTGAACACAGTGGGGCCGGTGTTCCATTGGACGTTTGACCTCGCGATATGGCGGCGAGCCTCCGTGGCTGCGCGTGCGCTTATCGCTCGGGTGACGCGGCTCGTTCCGCTTAGTTACGTTACCATGTTATTTTTTTCCCCAAGTGATAACTGACTGATAACTGCCCAACGCAAGGAGCCGGGGGTTTGATCACGTAGAATTCGGATCACGTGGAGCTGTGGGCAGTACTTTGAATACAGATGTACACATACATGAAGCTCGCAGCTGTGTGTCCTTTAGGCTGACAAGGTCTATTGTCTTAAATTGCCTAGTTTGCTACTGTAGGTGGAGAGTACGGATTGCCATGTTTAATATCTGGATTAATTCTGTGGTGTTAGATAGATATGTGACTGAAAAGTTGCGTCAAAATCCCTATATTCATTTTTGCGTGAAAGATCTATTCTCACAACTTTTACTTTCGTAATATGCATAGGACTGTTATTTTATGTATGATTGCACTATATACGAATACTATTCCTTTGGTAAGACAGAACAGTAGGTATTACAGATGTAGGGCCTAACTTGACTGGTCATATTATATTGAGCATTTGTATTAGCACCATGTTGCTTGTCAAGAATGTGGTGTTTGAGTTCCTTTAAACAACCTCGCTACTTTGCCAATAATATTTTCGATTAAAATCGTTTTGCGAATCTCGGCCGTTTCATATAGCTACGTATGGTTTCGTATATTTTGTCGGCGCCGTACTCATTTTGGGGTATTGTCATCTTTCATAATATTGTTCCAGCCGTCTCGCCTTGTCGTCTCTCTTGTGTTTGTGTATCTTCCCATCTTCCGAAGATCTTTTTTTACCGAGCTAGCCCTTCGGTATATTTTGTTACGTTATTATATCTGACTCCGCGTAGATGTACTAGTAACTAAGTTAATAGCAATCAAGACTAGAATATTATGTTAATAATACACTAGGTTCCGTATTGCACCTCATGCAGACTTAAGTGATGAATATAACCTTTCCAACTTCTTCCTCTGAGAGAATAAATTCAAACAATTTTGACAATTCACAGAGCGCTAATTTGCTAATACGTGAGTAGTTGGTAATTTGGTATTTAATATCTACAATCTATTGAACAGTTGTATAATAATTTGTATAAGTAACTCCATAGTAGTGTTGTCAATATTAAAACACGTGTAAATTAACTATCCTTCTATATTCTTATTGAATATTGCAGAGTTAGATTTCGCAATGCGCTTTGTGTTCTCAACAATACAGCGTACTCTATATTTGTGTTGATCAAATGCTGAGCAAGATTCTTGTTAGTTCTAAGTGAAATCACATTTACTTTGTTGATATTTTTAAAGATAACATTCGAGACATTTCTGCTGACTACTGAAATCACTTGTAGTTTTCAGATATTTTGTAGAATCTATCTATAATATAATAGGGTAAGTTAAACATAGGAGTAGGTTATATTATTTTAAAATTTCACTCAATCATGAAACGACTTCTACATTCATTGCTGATATTGTGATAAGCTACCAGGCACAATATATCCTTTGGACTTTGTTATGGGATTGTTCAAGAAGTATTAAGTTTAGAGGTAGGCATACGCATTGATGATACCCTGATGTTGCTCATTGCTGATGCCCATAGGCAGCAGTGACCACTTTCCATCCATAAAAATACCATAAAAATCATCATTATTAATCCCATAAAAAATTTTTGGAAGTCGAAAAGCATTGTGAAATAAAACTAAATGAACCTAATAATACATAGATACGCCTGTGACGAAGAAAGTCACGGGCAGATAAAAGTTGCCCGCAAAGTCATTATGTTAAACCTTAAAACCACTGAGACGGTGTACTCCTAGAAGTAGATAAATATATCACTGTATTCGTTTGTGCGCTCCAAAGGTTGTCGTACTTACTGCGTTCAAGAAGCTTTACCTAACGTATCTTGGAGTTTCAGTTGTAGTTATATAATTTTTCCTATAATTTTTTAGGGGCTCGTTCTGGTATTTTTTATTTATTGTTTACTAGTGGACCCGTCGCGACTTTATTCAAATACCTATTTTACATCTATCTACCCTCTTTTTGTTGCTTCCTTTCTCTTAAATCACTACATATTGCTGAAAATTACATTAAAATCCGTGAAGTAGCTTAAAAGATCTAAGCTTATATAGATACATAGGAACAGACGGCGGGAAGCGACTTTGTTTTATGCTATGTAAAGATATGCCGCAGACTAAAATGCAATGGAATGATACATATTAGGATACCTAATGAATGTCTTTAAGACATAGATTTTTTTTGTTTGTTTACCTTTACATGGCAAATGGAAAAAAAAGTAGATACGAGTAGTACCTATATGTACAATATCGATAGTAACTATGCTTCTATAGTCCCCTATTAGAAACATTAGATAGATACTGCGTGAATTCTGTAACTTTTATTAGTTTCTTGGCCGGTTGCCCTTAAATCTCCTCGGGGATTAGAGAGGACAAAGGTCCCAACAACAAAAAACCGCCATTCTATCCTCAATCTACAGTCGATTTGTTTTTGTTAAGGCGTCTGGCCGTGTGAGGTCTTGCGAAATGTTGTTTCTTGGAAAATAAAATGCAAGAATGAAACGAAGGTAACTTTATGTTTTAAATGTGTCAAAATTTATAAAATAGCGTTTCACTAACTGTTTTTAGATAACGAACTGATGAGGAATGGTTGTTACATTGCTGTTTTTTTTATTAAGAAATTAGCATTATAACAAAAGTAAAATAATGATTAATAATGATGCAATGACCAACGTGACAGTACCCTTGACTTAACTGTCCGTCAACAGGCTTGACCGTTTAGTAACTACTGCGCATTATTTTAAATCGATTACCAAAAACTCACGCACAGAACGCTACAAAAGAAGCCCTATTGTTCTTAAATCATAAAGCGGCTATAACACGTCTCCAGAACGATAACCGGTGCTGGAACTCATCCACTATTCCATACGCGGAGTAGGATTGCCAGAGGATAATACTTTAGGTCGCCCAAGCAGTAAATGCTGTAAGTAGTACGTGGTTGTAACATGAAGTAATGTTCGCAAATCCTTGCATACTACGAAGTTACATACGAAATTACCTCATTCTCCACATAGCTTAACAAGATTGTATCGAGAGTGTAAATAATGTGCAAACGAAGCCGTACAGACTGACACTTAAGGTGCAACAGCAAGACTGCAAAAGCAAGCTCACTATAATATACTTACGGTAAAATGAAACAAAACAATTACGTAACTGATAAAGATAATAATATTATAAAAGCAGTCGTTAAGAAAAGAAAATCGAATAATTGTTTATGCCGCGTATTCGAAGCGCATAATAGCTATCGATTGATTGCCGCTACAAGGATCGAACAATAAAACTATGTGGCAACACTGGCAGGACCACACGTGCGCCCACATCTCATTAATTCAATCGATACGCCCTCACTAAAACATAATGTTACAAACACTGCCGAACTACTTTATTGCCACACGACCGGCTCAGCAGCCGTTATGGGTACGCTCGCGTGTCTGCAGACTGACTGATGCTGATGCCATGTGTTTATTGTTTTCTGGTAATATTCAGCGAAACGAATTGTCTAGTATGCTGCTATAGAGAGGTATATAATGTTGATGACCTAGGATGACTAATCTACTGAAGAGTTACGTCACTACTTGTACTTATGGCATCAGCAGTATTTCTGACGAAAATTGCAGGTAGCTTGGGGAAAATGGTATAGTAGGATGTTTTGTATTAGTTAAAATAGAAAAATAAAGGAGCTTATTTAATAAATTAAATGACCAACGAAAATTGGCGATGCTTAAAGTTTTGTAATTTTTATCTCATTAAGTACGAATGATTGATATTGGTTGGATTACATTTGAACAGAGTACCTTTTTTCCAATCAACAATATAATAAAATAGATTTCCTTCTTCAGGAAAAAACTCCCACATTCTACCTCACCCAATAACGTTGGAAAAGTATCTAAATATAGGTGACGCTACAGATGATCGAGGACACAACGAAACCGATTGATCTTCGATAAAGAGAAAGTGATGTCAAGTATGTATTTGGGTGACGATGAATCACATCCTCTCGTACCTACTTTGATACACATATCTCTTTCGATATAAATAGGTATTTTTAATTCAGTAAAAGCAAATAAACGTAATTTGGCACTGTCGCTCAGCTGCTTTGCTTCCGCAAGCGACTGCAGCTCGGGAACATTATAAATGCATTAGCGTATTTTACTTATCAAAGCTGATACTTTTTGTTCCTGGCGGTTGGCATGCTCGTTTACTATACATACCTACACTATATATTACCGGTAGATTTAGTTGAAGACTGTAGCTATTCTTGTTTAACGGCATTAGATAGCTATATAATTTCTCAAATTTGATTTTGAAATTAATGAGGCGCTAGAGTAGTAAGCAAAACTGATTAGTGTACAATAATAGATCTACAACAAGATTTACTATTTAAAACCAGGTTGCTCTACTTGTTGATTTCAATCAATCTTCAAATTTCCAGAGTCGCTTTATTTTTCAGTCAGAGTCTAATAACTGTCCTAGCTATAATTATTATACACCCACTACCTTTTAGGAAAAATAGGTATTGAAGCTTTTATGGAGATGTTCTTTTTTATAGACACATGATAGAGAGATCTGTAATGTTTGGAATTTGGAAATTGGAATGCAAATCGCAATGTTCTGTCGGTTGCGTGCTGTCCAGACAGTTTTTGCCTTCGATTATTCTGTCCACACTAACCGAGGGCACGACCTCGCGCGTGACGTCACGCTTCAGATGAATGAACATCACCTCCATTACTCCCTGAAACCCCCCTGGGGACGGGGAAGGGGCGTGGGACCACCCAACGGTCAGTTCCACGACAAAGTCTAATATTGCAGCCATAACATCTGTCGTTTTCACGGATACTCCATTTTTGATGCTACCATATTGCTTGCCTTTTGTGGAAGCAGGAAATGTAAGAGGAGTTACATGTAGAAACAATATGACGGAACTAGAATAAACAGTGTTTGCATGCCGTTTGCCTTCGTCGCCTCTTCATCGCCAATGTCAGAGGGATGAGGAAGTTCGCATGATTATGTTTGATAAACTCTCTGTAAACAAAATCGATTAACTTCTTACAGAATAACTATGTATTGTACTTTGTTAGAAGGAGGCAAACGAGCTAGCCAGGACACTGTTAAATTATTAAAAATTTATTAGATAACGAACTAAAAAAAAATTGGCATGCATTCGAGACTGCTTAACCAATTAACCAAAAAAAAAATATCAATGGAGTTAGAATATTTTTGTATGAAGTCTAGGATATCTACACCTTTTTAACTTTATTACTTTGGCGTTTTTTTTATATACACGGCAAATCTTGAGACTGCATATCCTGTAAATAAGGGTTGGAAGTCAAATACCTAGAACATTAGGAGATTTTGCCTTAGGAAAGCATTAGTCTGATTGGCTATGTGAGTTCAAAAGATCTTACAAAAATAATAAAATTTAGAATATGTTTAATAAATCCGAAAGATGTTCTGCCTGACCCTTTTAAGGTATGCATGTAAATAAAATAAATATACTTTCACAAAGCGCCCAACACAAAGGGCAACAAATAGAAATGAACTACCGCCAGGTATCGATTCAGAACTGGAGTTGTAATGACGCATATACAAGTCAGCCAACTTGGCAAGATACCGGTCTGGGCTGTCGGTGCAATGCACAGGGCTCGAGATCCCATATTTGGTTTAGCGTGAGTCATCTACCCATTGGACATACAAGGCCTACTTAAGGGCAAACAAAATCGATGCAGGGGTTCCCTAATGGGGATGCCGTTGTTGATGGATGATTTCTCTGATCCCCTCCTTTGTTATATCCCATGATGTATAGGTATTTTCCCGTTGTTTATGAGGTGGGGATTTGGATATATTGTTAAAGTTGCTTGGGAAGGCTTTCTCAGCTGGATACTCGGTTTCAGTTATGTAACGTTCAGGACCTGCTGCTTTTTCGTTACATTGACGTAGATAACACTTTGCGCTTATTAAACAAAAATATTAAAAACGAACATAAAAAATGGTGTCCATAATATAGTGTCAAATGAGTTTGCTAAACTTCTATCGTGATTTGACCTTGTAACATGGTAACTAATCTGTATACGTATAATAAATGAATAATAATACTGCCGTATAATGATCCTTGCGTATTTCTAAATAGACGTATAGAAACGTCCTCTTAAATGTAGCAAAAAGCCAATCTATACTGCCTTGTAGACCGAGATGACGTGGCTGCCTCTATACCTAGGCCCTCAAAAGGTAAGAAATTCCTCGACAACTATAATACTCTTGAAAAGCGCATCCATGGTCTACTACCATAAAAAGATTCTACAGAGTATGTAGTTTTGCATTAGAATTTTTCCTCAATTATTAGGTAAACGAAGAGTGTTAAAAAGTTATCACCAATGTATAAGCGCTTGGGTAGATTATTCTTAATAAATTGGCAAACACAATTATACACAAGGAAAATAATTATCTGTTCTGAGTTCTAAGAATTAATGATATCACTCACATATTTATTTTGATATTCCAAATGCCCCACAATACTGATTAAGTAATAAGTGCGATCATGTTGTCTCAGTTTTAGCTCTGCATAAATATTTTCTTTTGAGGGCTGTCAGGTTCAGTCTGGAATTATAATGCCAGTCATTCACTAAGAACATCGTCGTAAAGTTTGAAAATATAATGGGCCTTGCTCTAATTTCGTTTCAATGTGATATCATCTCCATCGCGCAAAATTGTTTAATGTTCTGAACGCTGTACGAACACAGTGGCTTTCATAAACTGTTGAACGATAACGTTGTCCTTGCTGACAAATTGTGTGCATATAGTGTAGGTGCGTGCGTATGTATTTGTGTGTGTAGATAATGTGGATGGCGCGTATTCTAATGTCAATTCGTGTGTGTATACTGCGCCTTGACCTTCTCTTCAAAGCCGGTCTGTGACCGCATGCTAAATAAGCCTTGACAATATACGACTGGGTTTGCTAATAGTGCCCATTTTTAAGGACAAAGGACTTTGTGCAAAGAAGAACTGCAATAACTAAGAAAGTCCCGACTAAATAAATTACCCACTTAACCCTAACAGTGTTACCGTCGACAGAACATTCAAGGAGTTAAAATCAAAGAATCTCCCTGAAGCGCTTATACCTACCACAAGTTAATTAATTCGAGTAATAAATACATATTACATACGTACCTATACTTAACATTAAACCGGTTACCACTTATTTGCTTAGGAACATCATTCTTCGCATTTGTCTTTAATAAAATTTATAAGATAATAATTGTTAAAGAGAATACAAATAAATTGTAGAACTGGTTTTTGATTTTTATCATTTGCAGCGATGAACAACGTTTCTGCTAGTTCTCGTCGTGGCACGAAATATAATTAGCATATTGCGTCCTCGATTTCGACTCGGCAAACTGTCAATGACTGCCAATCCACTAAGCAAATCGCTTCATTGATACGAAATCTATTAATCAAGTCATTGCTCCTGACAACGTTGACACAGACTTCACTTTCATTATAGCCTCGCAAAAAGTGTCCAGTTCCTTTTCAAATTGCTTTTTTGTTACGCTTCTCTCGCTACGAAAGACAGCGGAAACAGCCGTAGATTACGGAACACTCGGCAAGAACTATTCAATATGTCTCCGTCCCACTTTATCCAAGAGAGCGTCTAATTTCACGTTCTTATTATTTTTGTTTTGCTATCTCTGCGTTGGGGTGTTATAACTTTTCTTTTTTTTTGTTTGCAGTTACGTTTGTGCCGGGCTTGGTGGTTTTAACGGGGGGTGATGGATACGGATGACCTTTTAGTGGTTTGTCTCTGTGTTTCGTGCTAGTCTATCGTGAGGTGTCATCGCGACAGTGCCAGTGTCGCTAGTGTCTGAGCCAGTGGTGTTAGTGACATGTGACAGTCTATGGAAGTGTCACGGTGTTCTCGGAATGTTCACGAAACACGATAAGGGCGCTGAGAAGTGCCGCCATCTCTCGCATAGGAGCAAGAAGAAAAAACAACCCCCACACACGCCCTGGAAATACTTGATGAATTGCCCACTCGTTAGAAAATGTTTTGGTATAGTATTTATTTTTATTTTCTTTATTTTTGCTAACTGAAATTTCTATAAGATTCTTATCACATTAATTGCTTTACTGCGCGCTTCTATTGATCGCGCAGACGCCCATAAAATGTGCATTTTTGGGCTGTTCATTTCAAACACGATAAATATTTATCTGGCGATCAGAAGGTGCCATCAGAGCGTGCGAGGAAAATTCCAAAATGCGGGCCTGCTCGAGGCCTTGAACGCCCAGTTTTGTTTTGATATGACTGACCTCACCGAATTCATCACGTTACACGTTTTTCTTTCGAATGTTTTCCGAACCCTGTAATGCCTCTTTTATTTTAAATTATACGTATTTCAAACTTATTTTGCTCCTCTCGGTTAATGTTATTAAAATGCATTCTTTACAGGGCATAGCCCTTAGAGCCAAAGGAGACGAAAATATGAATTTAAAAACTAATACAGTGTTAGCCACAGATGAGGTTTGCAATCATTCGAGAAATAACTTGAGTGCTTTATGTGGCGCAATCATAGACAGCTGATACCTAACACAAAAGCGAAAACACAGTACATTTTGCCTTTATATATTTTAAGGCCGTTCTTGGAAAGTTCAATCACTTTCATGAGTGATCAATATTACTGTAACTAAGAATTTGTGATTGAAAATTGATTGGAATTTGAAAACAATAGCCAGAATTTATTCTATATTTTAAACTGAAAGACTTTTAAAACAAAATTTTAATGATCCAGTATAATACGTTTGCTATGCGCTATTTAACTTATGCAAACTAGAAGCTTCACTTAATCACTGGAGCGCGCGTGACTAAACAGTCATCAAATGGATTTTCCCATTTTAGACTGTGTGATTAAGGTTTAACTTTTGAAACAACTGTCCGTCCGTCTTTAGTTTCTGCTACTTTGAATTTACGATTCGATGCCGAGGGCGTTGTAAGAGAAATACTAGTGCGTATGGGTATTGAAGCTCTTTAAGTTATGCGAGTAAAGACGCCAGGTAAATTAATCACATGCTCTCGTATGGCCATTGAACGTTCTCGACCTTGCGAAGGCATTCTTGCTATCCTGTCTGGAGACAAGGCCGTCCGGAAAACTGGTTTGCTGCTAGTGTAGCAGAAGAGCGATTATTTAGTTTAAGGACTATCCTATGTAGGTATGTCATAATTATCAATAATATTGTTGATATTTTATAGCCCGACGGTAAAGTGATATTTTCAGAAATAGTTCTAAAGCAAACTAATGAAATCGTTTTTTTCTAAATCGTTATATTGTTAACAATAAGATGGTTACATTATTTAATCTGAATTAAAAACGAAATATCATGAACATGTTCATCGAACCCACAGTGTCAGAATTACAGAATATAATCAACATTAAAATGAATCCGAAAATGGCAAACACGGCCCATTGTCTTTAAGAATTTCTACTGAAACAATGGCGCCTGTTCTTTAATGGATTCCAGAAAGAATTCTGCAGCTGAATAGGCAGAGCATAACGTCTAATGGTTTGCTTGACATCGGAAACACTGATAAATTTCTTAATCATTTTTATCGAGTAGATTTTCATAAAAAGTAAATAAGTCTTTTGAGAAAGACAGCTCAAGAAAAAATGTTTCGAGTTGTAGTAGTGCAGTATTACAAACAGTACCTATATTGCTAAACACCTTTTCACTGCTCTGGTAATCTTAGCGCGCGAGGACCCGGGCTCCGCCTTCATCATTATTCAGGATTTGGTAGATCAGATAATTACAGCGAAGCAACTGCCACCTTACCTCCGTGACACTGTTAACAGGGGAACCTCAGAGATTCATAGTTGATCAGGATAATGGTTACACGAGTCTGTTAGCTTGGTTCGAACTACAAGCGATCGTAATCGACGGATCGTTGCTTCGACAAATTCCTGTTGCCTGAAAGTGCATCACGACGTTTTCCCTCACCGTAAGAGCAATTTTTACTGCTCTATTCAATTAAACAATTCTGTTCACAAATCCGTCATTGGACCGCATGATTGGTCGACTATGTTCACTTGTTGCTCCTTGGCAAATGACAGCCTAGTCCAACCGGCTGGTAGAGTAGGGGTTGTCGGCAGTGTCATTACGATACATTAACCGCAGAGCCGTTCTACTGGAATTATTGTTTACTCCTGTACGTGATGGATGGTGTGCTCGTTAATCTATGGGAAATAGAATTGGAACAGTTGTATATGTCATATCCTCTGAAGACTAGTTTCAACTTATAAAAAAGCTAGATTTGAAGTTTCTAAATAAAATTATTTAGAATATTGATCAAGCAGACGTAGTTGTATTGTATTGTTTCTATTTTGCCGTGTTATGCTGTTTATATACCTATACCTAACAAAGCTTGTTTGTACCTACAGGAATTATTAAAATGTTTCGAATGCAGACATTGATTTCAATAATTTAGGTATTTATCTAATGTAAAATATAGTATGGTCAAATTATTTTCCTTATCGTACCAGTTATAACCTAAGTTTGTCAATATAGAAACTTGTGGCGATACCACATGTAGGAACAATCATAAGAACTAACGTGCAAATTGAGTTTACTCTGTTCATGAAAATTCCAATATACCTTTATTTGCGCTAAAACTCTATTTATCCATACCAAAGCAAATAGAAGAGAAAATTGGTTTCCGCACACCATAGTACATACTCGCACCTATATGACGCTAGTGTGTATTAGTGATAATTATATTACAATATAACCTTTGGCTTTGTCTGGATATAAATCCGATTTTAATGAAATTTAGGGAGTTTGTTAGGAAATAGTTTGAGGTATGTAATTTAAGTTTAAAAACCTCGAGGAGCTTGTGATACCTTGCAGGGTGTCAAATACCTCGAACTTTTGAACTTTTTTCAGTTTTTTGCTTATAACTCGAAAACGGCGGCGTATAGCAAAAAATGCTCACTATTACCGCACAAACAACCAAAATTTCATTAAAATTGGAATTGTGTCTAGGTCGAAAGTAACTGCCTACCGGGCTATTACGTTTCATCTGTTCAAATTTGCCATTTCACGGTCTTAAATGGACTGACATGAATAATATGTACGTTTAAAAACAAGAATTACATGTTTCGATTGTGAATAGTTATTGCTGATGTCGATTTAAAAATGATTTGAATCAAATAACCTGGTGTTGTTTACATTTTGTTATCGATGACGCAAAACGGTATTTTGAATATTGCAAAATGTTGTAGGTACAAATTTCCTCGTACCTACCTACCTCGTACGAATTTAAGTCGTGCTATCTCAAAAGACCAATCAAATACCGCGACGGGGTTCTTTTCTAAATTTGGAATGGTTAACCGGGAATCAGTGGCGGTGAGAACGGAATCGGAGGATATAAATGAGGAATTCAGAAAATAATTTTTTTTCGTATTACATTCCGGACGGGTACCCCGGCGCGGTCTACCCAAGATTTTTCCCGGATGAATACATTAGGGCTGCTTAGTATTCGCCGAGAACCCCACAGATTGCGTTACCTAGTCGCCTTGAGGGACTCATTGCATATTGCATCGGCATACGAACACTTGCTAGAAATCATTTTCGCAAATTGTTACTTGTCCCCTTATTGAATACTTTTGATTTATAAGACTTGCTTATAAACGTGTGTAATTTGGAATTATTGACTGTTTTTGTGCTTCTTGGAAACGTAATGCAAAATGTTTTGGATAAATTCAGTGTAATGGGGATTTGTGTAGAAATTGCAAAATCGGTGTTTTGCAACTTTCGGCGTCGGCGCACACGAAAAAAATTCGTTTTTTTGCACTTGTTTTAGCTATTTGTAGGTATAATTTCCGTTTTTTAATACTTGAAAATACCAAATTCGCGCGCGATTTCGACTTGGATGCCACAAAATTAAAGACATAGAAACTACTAGAGATTGGTAGGTTTTGCAAACGTATAGGCTGCGATCACTGCTTTGTGACGGGCTTTGCCCTACCACTCGTTCCTAACGCTGCAACTCCCACATAGCCAGGGTCTACAGCGGCGACCATAGAGAGCTCTAGAGTTTTAACAGTCGGGCACGCCCGAGGACAAGCTAATAATGTCTTGAAACCCGCAACAAATTTCATTAAGAAGTAGGTGGATTAGGAACAGGTAGGGAACAGGAGTAGGAAGGATATTGATTACCGCCATTCAGATTGGTATCTACTTACTCCAAGCCGTATGAATGTTTCCCATTTAGGAAACCTCCCAAGCCGTAAGATCTCTGAAAAGTCCTTTCAGTGCTACAAATCGATCTATACTATTATAAAACTGTAAAGTTAGTTTTATTGTAATATATTGGATGTGTAGCACCTATTGAATAAAGTTTCTTTCTTTTTTATTTATTAATTTCTTTTTTCTTGCTTACAAATTTACTAGAGGACTTTGAATAGAAATGTTACTGTTTCTGTAATAAAGGTAATAAAGTTATCAAAATTCATTCGTTAAATTCGTATAGCTGTGAATAAAAAGAATGTACCTAAAATAAAAATACGCTTTGTCGCAATAGATAGGAGTATAAGACATGACACAATTCAACTCGAAAAGCATGTCGTTTACAACTTTGTTGCCGACTAAGATCATTACAAGGCTTCACATTCGCTTAAACATTTGATGGGTTGCCCTATAATTTTCAGCGGAGCTAACGGAAATGGTTGTCAAGATTACATTTCCAGTTCGCAACATTGTACGAGACAAATGTGAGATAGAATTTTAAAGCATGTCTGAGAAAACGTACTTGATAAATGAAAGACGCCACTCAACCGAGAAATACTAGGAAAAGGAATGCTGCAAGATTAATAACGCAGTATAAGTCAGAACTAGTATTTAAGAGTTTATGAAATACTAGTGGACCCGGCGCGACTTCGTTTGCGTACACATACTTTACGCCTGCCAAACCTTTTTTCTTGCTTATAAACCTTCCTCTTGAATCACTCTATCTATTGTGGAAAACCGCATTTAAAACCGTTGCGTAGTTTAAAAGATCTAAGCGTTCATAGACACATACAAAGATACAAAGGGACAGACGGCGGGAAGCGACTTTGTTTTACTATGTATAGAGGTATACTAAGAAACGATGATATTTTGCATCCAATGGGTGTAATGAAGCATAGTTTTACAAATTTTCAAGGAGACGAGAAAAACTATTTTCTTACATTTCAAAGTAGCCGAGCACTCGAGACATTTAAATGAAGTTAAATTCCACTTAGTTGAGAAGCATAAAGCGTAACTCTGGACTCTTGCAGCGTGTAAAATGTCATTTATAACAATTAGTCTTGCAACATCTCTTGGGTAAAGTTAACCCACGCTCGTCCCGAATGTACAGACGACCTGAATGTCCTAAATGTACATGAAGAGAAAGTTTCTTGATATCGGTGTTTATTTTCGGTTTCACATTTTAAGCTTTCATCAAACGATTAGGAGGGCACCCGGTTAAAATGATGTCTTGAATTTAATTACATATTTTCGATCGAAGTTATGATATTTACAGCCGGTTTGGTGTACATGTGCTTGTACGTATGTTTGGCAGGTTATGGATAGATAAACTAAATTCAATAACAGGTAGGATGAGGCAACAATCGATTCATTTTGTACAATGATACATTTGATGATGATGATTTTGTACAGTCATAAATTCTGACTAAAAGATCGTGTGAACTGTGATCTATCTGGAATTAATCTGTTTGTAAACAAACAGAAGAGAAGCGATGTATCGCTTAAGTGAACTAGTATTGATCTCTTCGAAGAAATGTTTAACAGACAGAAAATAACTCAACGTATCTACTTACATAAATATTTCTTTCTCTTATGTTCTCTTAAGCTCTCTTATGTTCCTGTATTTGATTACACAATAATCATTGATTACACAAAAATTACTTCATTGACCAATATTCTTAAATGGTGAAGACACTTTGATATTCATCGACCGCTTTTGCAGCGAACTTGGTAGAAGAACGTAAATAAACGAAATTTCTAGTGAAAAATCTGACGCAACAAATACTTTGTCACAAAGTGTACATTGAAATCTACTTAATTTCATTACTGCACAAAATCAGGACAGATCAAATAAACAATCGGTACCTATAGAAAATAATTGTCTAATAAAACTATTTATTATTTATAAGAAACGTAACAGGTATCACTAATAAATTATAAATAATTACCACTAATGTCATGAATCCATGAACCAGATTTTCTGCAGCATCACCGTGATGCAGCTTTATTGTGCTTGTTTGTTGATTATAATGTCCATGCTGTGTACCTAAACGGCGTGATATAATTTCTAAATATTTGAATCGTGGGGTCAAAAAAATAGTTTTGTCTGTGACACAATTGTATGTCCTAGAGCAGGGTTTGGTAGATTTGCTTTTTTTTTCTATTTGCTGAGGAACGTACAAAAACGTAACTCTGAATTTTCCGAGTCGCTTCTTCTATCTATCTTATTTACTTCATGGTTTACAAAAATTATTTATGGCTTGCTTAGAGTCGCCATAAATACATCGGTGCTGATTTGTTTCTACTTCAGTTGAAATTAACTAATAGTGTTCAGACGTTTTGACCCGGCCTGGTTTTGGCCCGAGGGTACAAACTACTGAGACCATAAAATAATCTGTCGATTGGGTCCGCATTTCTTTTTTGTGAAAGAATTAAGATTTTATATAGATATGTTGGCTCTTTACTCCACCCAACATTTTTAACTACCAGCCTAACTTTTAACTAACAAAATAAATTTTAATTCAATAGTCGTTTCGGCCCGCGGGCCAAAATCAGGCTGTGCCGAAACGCCTGAACACTCCTTACCATAAAGCAATTTAGGTACTATCATGATCAGGGATCTTCATGCTTAAATTTTCATATCGATGCCCTGGTATTGCAAACGTCCATAGGCAGGCCGTAAGTTGGTTTGCCACCTTAGTGGTATAAAATCATCGGGGTTTTCCAACTAAAAACACGAGTCACGATAACCTATTACAGGATAGATTATTATTTTACTCCGGATTAAGAATAAATATTTATAGACGTCTATTTCGCGAATATTTAGTAAGTAAACAGTTTCAATTTACTTTTTCTACAAATTCAGTGTTCTAATTAAACGCAGTAGGCACCTATTTAAAACAACGCCATACAAATCAGTGCACAAAATATTAACAATGCCATTCAATACACACACAAGTCAATTCGGCCGTGAATCCTCAAATGCAGAATGTCGGGTCATACATTGACATTTGTCTCCGACGGGCACCATAACGTGCACTCGTGTGTAATCGCTGTCCATTTGGCCAGTTCAGTGACTGATGTCTGTGTAGGTACGCCTGTACGGCTATCACAAGTGTGCTCTCGTGCGCGACAATCGAGAAATGGCGATATAGATGTTGCTATCTCTTTCATCCTAATAATAAGAGAAGGAAACAAAAGCTCTCTCGTGGCGCGAGCTACATCGCGGGCACACTTGTACTAACCATGCTGTGTGGAGACGCAACTTGGGGTGCGGAGGTGGCATCGATCAACAATGATTTACTACTTTACTACCTCCATTCATGAGCGACATTTGATGTAGCTATGACGATTAATCAATGACGTGGAGTTTTGTCGTGTTTTTTGTTATCTCCCGGCGAGAACGAAAGCGCTGTGATACGTTGACCTTTATTCGATAGTTTTTTTTCTGGTTGAATATAGGTTGGTTGAATACCTATTTATTGTTATTGAGATGCTGTATTGTGTTGTGAATGATGAAAATCGGTAATAGGTACAGCAACCGTCTTATTTTTATTGTAATGACACCCACAAGAAACACAAAAATAATTAGTTTTCCCCTAATAGAGGCAATAAGAAATTATGGTAAATTTAAATTACTTATTTTTAGTATTTAAGCAGAATTGTAATTTTAATGTTCTACCTTTTAGATAGATAGGCTATACTAGGAAAAAAAAGTTGTAATGATTCATGTCATTACATGATAAATATTTTAGAAGACAGTTATTTATATAAACCACGCAAACAAAGCTACCTAATTGCAGAACCATCCTAAAATAACATAAATCCACTGTATTGTTGCTTCGGGCGAAAATTCATAATTTTAAAACGCTTGCCTCATTAAACTTTTATTTGTGCGAAATGTAAACGTTGGTACAGTAGAGACACAGAACGTTAACTTTTGTGGTAAGCTACGAAGGGTTCAAAAGGGGAAAATACTTTGAGTAATTTGGAGAAATTTGAATAATATTATAACAGATGGAATTCGACTGAGTAATATCCTCGAGTCCGGACGTTCTGCGGCTGGTTCTTTGGCATAAACAACGAAAGACGTAGTGTAATTGGTCTCGTTGCTTGAAACTTTGTCGTGTTGTCAAATTGTTGTTTACTCAAATGTAATAATATTATGTTTTGCAACAAGCTACCTGATGAACTGCGCCAGTTTAGTTCACAAAGTTTTCTACCGTTTTATATAGGTATAGATACTGCACAAGAATTGTAATTGAATTGCAATTGTAGCTCAATGGCAATTTTAGTTATAGCAGAATACAAAAAACGCGTCAAACTGCCATTGAGCTGCGATTTCGATCCAATTACAATTTAATCGAGCCAATAGTAACAGTAGCAGAATACCAAAAACGTGTCAATCTGACATTGAGCTGCGATGGCGACCCAAATACAATTCAATCGCACCTTAGTGAATTTGCGGACTTGAGGCCCGGGTCTATCTCTATGACATTAGTCGCCTTCTAGTGACATCACATGGCCAAATAAGCTGGCTATACAAAATAACCAACATGATACAAATTACTGAACACACTTTAATTATCTAGTCTATTGTTGGCTACAAATTAATTTTACAAGTTAAAACGTCGGAGCTATTCAACGACTCCTAAAATCACAAACATTGGTCTCTCTTTGTCTGAGTACGTCTCTACGTAGACCACAGAATTTATTTACGTCTTCAACTTAGACTCAGCACTCGCAACAAAGGAATCAGTTATGCAGATTCTAATCTCCTTAAAAGCTGTAGCGAAGAAAGATACGCCGCATTGTTTCGTTATATATGAACCTGAAATGATGAAATACATTTGTCACTAGAGATGTAAATTTTAGGCACAAGTAATTTGGTTACTACCTTGTGCGATAAGGAAATTTTTCATATTATATAAACCCTGTTTTCCTTAATGGGAGTAATTGTTCCTCCAATCGCCTTATTACTCTAGTTTAGCCTTCAGATGGTATGATGCAATGAGTTATTTAAAATACGAGATCCTATTAGCTTCGTTATTCTTTTTATTTTACTAGCCTTAGTATAAGTATTTTGGCAGGAAGTGCATTGGATTTCGGGATAAATTAGGTTTTTATTAATACTTTACAAAGTACTTAAATTATATTACAAAATTGTATTATTCTACAAAAAGGTTCGCTATACAATACCGTCACTTGTTCATTATGATGAAATATTTTGAAATGCATGAAATGAATCATTTATGCACATTATAAGGAGATATTATACATCTGCTGATAAAAAATGCTAATCTCACGATAAATTATATGATACAATATCGTCATATTGGTGTCCACGTAGTAATTTTGTAACCTTCATGTGTCTTGGTAATCAGTTTAAAATGTCTAACGAAAATATATAAATATTAGCTTATAATATTCCTTAAGTTCGTCTCAGTTAACTTTAATACCGGCTTTGGCCTGTATAATGTTGGAGCCATTCGGAGTGGCAGTGGAGTTAGGAGATTAGCTAGTTGGCTCGAGATTCGAACGAGCTTCTGGGTTTCTATCCCAAGATTATGGGCATTATAATGTCAGTAAAGTAATAGCTGAGGTCAGTCTTTGGCAGATATTCTTGCTATATGTAGAGAACTGTTAGGGAGAAATTATTAATTTGAGAAAAAGATAATCAAATGAGAACTAGGGGGGACATATGTAGGGGTTGGACATGTGGAGAGGATGAAAGAAAAACGGCTGACAAAAGGTACTTACCTGTCTATCGTGCAAATGTGATCGGAATGGTCGGCAGAGGCCAAGAACTGCATAATACCGATCAAAGAAATTTTTTATACCTAGTCGTACCCACTGCTATGACCCATTCCAAAAAAGGCAGTTCAGGAGCATCCTCAACCGTAAATGTATGACAACATATATGAAGATGGTGGAAGAGTCAAAATAGGTGTGTCCGGATCGTAGCTTGTGACATTGGATAATCTCTGCCAACCGGCAGTGAGTGTGTTAGGTACATACGTGTACGTACGTGTATGTACCTAATATGTAAAATAAGAATTATCTCTGAAAAAGTCATAATTGTCTCTATAAGGAACACATGATTAGGCAATAAGTTGTGACGTTGCGAAACATTTGTTATCATAATCAATATAAGTCAATGTCTTCTGGAAACATAAGTGGGTAGATAGCTGAAATCGTTACGTGATTTAACACGTGCTTCGATAAGAAACAAATTCGTGATATCAGCCGATAACTCCATATGTACGATGCCATTGCTCGATGATCCTTGACATTGGCAGACAATAACATTTACTATCGATACTAGTGCTGTAGTGAACAATAGATCGTCACGTTGAAGTGGCTAAATTGATTTATTCGCTAATATTGCTAAATTTTTTTTTATATACCACTAAGGTGGCAAACAAGCTTGCGGCGTGCCTGATTGGTAAAAAGTCATGGACGTTTGCAAGACCAGGGGCATCACCCACGCGTTTCCGACCCACTAAAAACTTTTTAACCCCTTTTTTGAAGAACTCCATGTTGTACTCTCCAGGGAAAACCTCTCCAGGTACTTCATTCCACAACCTTAGTGTGCGTGGGAGAAAGTTCCTTTGGAACCGCAAAGTTCGCGACCAATTTGGCTCCAACGGGTGAGGATGAACCCCCTGTCGATGACGAGCGGTGCGATGATAGAATGTAGCTGTAGGCATCATGTCAAACAGTTCTTCAGAACAAACACCGTTGTACAAGCGGTAGAACACACAAAGGGAGGCGAAATCCCTCCGCTGGCTCAGCGGCTCAATACCACCTGTGAGCATGGTATACAATTCAACACAATTCTCACAGCCGATTTTGGATCGAGTCACAAGGACCAAGCTGATATGCCGGTGCTCCCGCCCATAGATGGGAGCAATACTCCAAATGGGGTCTGACTTGAGCTTTGTATAGGAGAAGTCGTTGTCCCGGCGTGAAGAATGAAAAAAGACGTGAAGATCTGTTAAGCACACCCAGCTTTTTAGATGCGAGCTTGAGCTTTTCTTCCAAATGACTGCGAAACTGGACGTCACTGGAGATGTCGACACCTAGGATATGGATGCTCTTAGAGCTGTGGAGCTACAACGAATGGAGTTTTCTTGGCAGTGAACACGCATACTTGTGTCTTAGTGGGGTTAAATTGGACTAGATTTAGTCGTCCCCAATCGGAGATTCTAGATAAAGTACTCTCGATTTTAGACACAAGAACATCGCGACTCTCCTCAACTATGGCACTAGGGATATTCGCACGACTCGTATAAAAGGCGTCTCCAGTACTGTCATCCGCATAGCAATGAATGCCGTCAATGGACAGCATATCATTATCATTGATATGAACGAGGAATTGAGTTGGAGACAGCACCGAGCCTTGCTCCGATAGCGTTAATGTCCAAGCTATCGGAGCAACAGCCGTCAACTACGGTTTTGATGCGTCTGCTGGACAAAAAGCTAGTTACAATTTGGGAGCACACACTTTAAGCACCACCGCCAGAATACCATCAGGCCCACTCGACTTTTCGAACATCTAGAGAGAGCAGAGCCCGCCGTACCTTTCGCTGAGAAAATGATATTTCAGGTATTGATTTACCGCACCACGAGATGGTAGGCGGGTCGGCGCCTCCGTCATTCAGTGTCGAGTTTGAGGCAAAGAGAGCACCCAGTAAATTGGCTTTCTCTATTGCACTGTGGGCCAGGTTACCGTCAGGTTTACGCAGCGGTGGAAAGGACGACTGACTAAAGTTTCCTTCGGCAACTTTGGCGAGCGACCAGAAAGCCCGGCTATCAGAGGGGTAGCTCGTGAGTCGCTCGCCAATTCTGCTAACGAAGGCGAACTTTGCTCTAGCGATCTCTCTCTTGCTGTTCCTCGATACATATGCTTCTGTGTATATCTCTGACCATCCTTTTTAAAGATACTGCCGTGATTTCGGTGTTGAACAATAATAATAATTTACCATTTCCTATTAGTCTACCAATATTTATTAATTTATGTTAACGGTTGAGAACCTACGTATTCAACACCACTGTCTACCTTGTTTTTCCAAACTATCTACTACAAAACATAATTTTACTACTAGAACTATGAAAACAACAATAGATACACGACCGATACCACAAGTGGATACGTTTTTTTGCACTATAGCCTTCAAGGCGTCCAGATTATAATGATCAGGGAACACACTCACAGGCAACGTGTACTGCTCTGAGAAAGTACTTGAAACACTTACTATTCCTATGCAATAAAAGAACAACAACGTCAATCAACCAGCCAGTCCGACTTCCAAATTCGAATTATTTTTTTAAATAACAAACAAAAAACCTTGTCCAAACAGCCAGTACTTATTGGTGAAGATAGTGCGTGAATGTAACAGTGTCAGTGACGGCGTTCCAGCATTGAATTGCGCATGCGGCAAACGCGATGTGAGTTGGTGGTGGCGCGTGGCGCGCGGATGGCGGGGAGGGGCAGGTAGCGCGCGCATGGGGCAGACGGCGAGCATGTGCCGCCTTCACGGATCATGTCTACATCACAAGAAAAGTACGTATTGTAGTTTTATGGTGCGTTAGCGGGTGAAAGGTTTTGAGGCGGATGCGGTTCCAAGCTCTACTGTCAATTTCAGCGGGAACAAAAAAAATAAAATGTGGTAATTTGGAAATATAGTACCAGGATAACTTTTATAAATTTGGAAAATTGCAGCTTTCTTTTGATTGTAGCTACTTTAATGTGTTTTAAAATACATACTCTTCTGTTTTATATTTACTCAAACAAGTATAGACTTAGATGTGGGGCCCAAGCATGGCCCAACTTATAAATTTCAAAGTTGTTAGTTACAAGGACTACCTACATAGCTTGTGACGTAATGTATGGTTTCCGTAAGGTGTTTTGAAACAGATTAACACAGCGATTTTTATTTTATTTTCACTATTGGAAATAAAATCTTGAGATAATTGATGATTTATTTTACGTAACAGTTATACTTTCATTATGCCAGTGGAATAATGACCAGTTTACGTAATTCGTTCAAAGAACCGCCTTTTAAATTTATTAATCGCATTACGAACGTCTATCAAAAAGGTTATGATGATGCGCTGTTTGAGTTCTAATCCGGCAATTAATCATGTCATTATACCCACTGTGTTTACGCGAACGCAAACATAGGGAGCGACATTTCACACAATTTGCATAAGCACACACTATTGTTTTACTCGCATTGAAATGTAAATATCGTTGCACGCATCGTGGCGACACGTACGAGTATGCTGTTTATTATTATGTACTGCCAATGCCGACACGACAGTCTGACAGCCAGCATTGCGAAAGACGGCTACATACGACACTGCGGCAGGGCCGACCTAGGAGGCAGTAAGGCAGTTGATACTAATCCGTTTTTAGTATAAAACGAAGTCGCTTTTTGGTTGCGCAGGCGAGTCTATTTTATCTGTACGTCGGCGTAGGGTTGCACGTCTGTCGGTCTTCTACAGGTTGCATTTTGGAGAGACCCCATTCCGCCGGCCCCTTTGATACGCGATCAGGGCGAGCACTTAATCCTTATGTAGTGGATCTTCCAGCACGAGCGCACGAGCCGCTTTAGTTCAACAACCTTTCTAATACGTACGGCTAAGAAATGCGAGTGTGTTCCCTGATTATTATAATACAGACGCCTTAAATGCTAGAGTGAATAGGCCGTTCCTAGACAGGCATACTCCATCATCGGCCGCATTGTCGCTTACCACCAGATCAGATGGCGGTCAAATGCCTGGCTAGTCAAATTATAAAAAGAAGACCACGCCGCCGCATCCGAAAAGCATATCTATTGTAACTCCGTAAGGATTAGTATCAACTGTCTGCTGCGTCCAAGATCGGCCCTGCTGCACTGTCGTAAATAGAGTACTGAAATGAATTCATGATTATAATGCGAACTGGTAACAATAACAACGTTATGTCAGCGGCTTCTTGGCGTAGATCGATCGCAGAGGACTTCGAAGAATAGATAATTTTTATGGACTAAACGTTGTGTCCGGCCGAGTAGAAAATTTAATAATGTCCGACCTCTTCGAGTATCGCGCAAGGCGACTGGAGTCCTACCGTCTTATTCATAAAAGTTATTTGACGATTATAAAACATATTTTGGCAAAAATCTCGCCACGTAATAATACAATTTTGTGTCGGGGATTTTTAAATGAGAAAACAACACGAAATTTAATTACTGAAGTTTAAATTATGTTTCACAAGCACAAAAGTTTCTCTGAATCACGTACAGTGTCCAAAGCAGATGTACAGTAAGTCCAGCAATATTAATTTAAACATTAATGGTGTTTATCCAAATACAACAATAATTGTTGTTTATTATAATAATGGAAAACACTGTGGTGCAGGAAAATAAAGCAATGTAGGTACTTTTAATACATGCGAGTCTGCTAAATAGATCCCTAAATTTAAATGAAATTAAAAGATAGTCGGACTGTTGGCTTCTCTAGCTGTTGATTCCGAAAGTATATAATGGATTGCCATTGCTTTCATTATTACATAGAAGTAGGTGTTTAACATTTATTAGAATTTTATATTATTGGGTTAGGTTAGGTAATAGACCTCACCTACCTATTTTGTGCCACTAGATAGTTTGATTATTCTTAAATCTATGTATTATACTATGTTTTATTGATTACAAAAAATGTTTGCTACTCACAACAACAACAAAAAAATTCATTCCAGCTATAGGTAATTATAAATTTTGCATGAGTATGTTTTAGAATGTAGATTCTTGACGTGGTGGTGGTGTGTGACGACCTGAGTGGTTTAGTGGTCACATGCCGGTCTGCCACACAAGAGGTCCCGGGTTCATTAAAATGATGAATTTTAATTTCTGTTACGGGTCTGAGTGTTCTGTGTATAATAAGTATGTATTTAAAAGTATTTATGTCGTATATCAGTTATCTAGCACCCATAGTACAAGCTTTGCTTAGTTTGGGGCTAGATGGCGCTGTGTGAATTTGTCCACGATTATTATTATTATTATGTATTTTTCTTTTTGGATCCCTATCACAAAGAGAACTGGTTAGATGATTGTTATGGGCCAAAGCCAAGTAACAACCATTGTAAGTCTAGGTTTGGTTTAGCCATCAGGTTGTAAAACCTTTCTGACTATTCGGTAAGTGTTTAATATGACCGCCTTTTGTAACTGTATAAACGTGTATCGTGGGAGATCAATTATTAGTAAAGATTTATGTAAATTTGTGGGTTATGATGCCGGTAGCAGATAACACTATTGGTACTATTGTTACTTTGTGTAGGTTCCATAATCGACTAATTTCGTCTTTCAGATCGGTGTACTTATTTAATTTCTCAACGATTGTTGATTGGATGTTATGTGTGTTGGGGATAGCTATGTCGATTAGATGAGCGGTTTATTATTCTTTTTATTCTTAATTCACTATTTTAGTTCCTAAACATTCACGGGCGGATACAACATTCATTCAAACGGCGCGCCTTAGATACTGCTATATCTTTCTCCTTAGTTTTGAGAGAAGGAAACAAACACTCTCTCGCGGCGCGAGCTGTAGGCCTAGCACAAGTTGCTCTTGCGCGCGATAAGCGAGAAAAAGCGCGACATAGGTATTGCTATCTCTTTCTCCTTAGTTTTGAGAGAAAGAAACACTTTCTCGCGGCGCGAGCTTTGTCGCGGACACATTTGTGCTAGGGCCACTGTGTCGCTGACACACTTGTCCTAGCCGTGCCATTAATTTCGAAACGCATTTCTCCATGCGTTTCCAATTAAAATGTCGTAACAATTAGGGGAATATTCCATTGGTTGTACCACGTGCGAGTTTAACAGCCAGGTTAGCATATATTTAGTTGGTATGCATGTCGGAGTCAAGTTCACCGCTTCATTCTGGTCACATGTCGTCTCAAATTTGCAACATAAATATAGCGCGATGTTCGTCTATTCTTGCCGACGTTAATGCGATAAGTGAAAGCCAATATTGATCCACACTAAAATCTGGCAATGTGACTGTTGTAAAAATGTTATTTTTAAAGTTTCAGTCTATTTGTGTCTTCAATACGGATGATGTTTGGCGCCAGAGGCCTGCAGATTTGCTTTGTTAATTTTATACTGGTATTGCAAACGTCCACAGACTGCGGAGTATGCTTTCCATCAGGCAGGCCGCTTGTTTGCCACCTAAGTGGTATAAAAAAAAATGCACTTTCTTTTGGTGCAACCTACTCAGTGGATTCGACATTAACATTTGTCTTACGAATAAAGGAAATATCGTAGAGAGTACAAGAAACAGTGTCATGGAGATTGTTTTAGTATAACTTGAATTATTGTTATTGCAAAGTAATCCATAAGTAGTGCCGCCACGTATCGATGACTCTTTTCTGAGTTATGTTCTGTAGTTGATGATTAACCGATGCTCTTACGGAGAGGGAAAACATCGTGATGAAACCTACAAACTGAATTTGCAACCATGATGCCCCCTGTTAACTGGGCCATGGAGGCCAGATGGCATTCCTTCCACTGTAATTTCCTGATCTGCCTAATCCTGGATCATGGTCAAGCCGGACCCAAGGCCACAACCGAGAGCACAACTAGGACTATAACGCCAAAATAATTATGTTTAATCCTTTCAATTAACAACCAGATTTTTGGAAGTGACGAATGACTACCACCTACCACCTACTTGAGTGACGTTGACGTGACCTACCACCGCTAGTATTGTGGTGTCACATCATATAACATCATCAGCCCATTAGTCAACTGCTAGACTTGAGCCATAATTTCACGCTTGACAAGCGGGTTGGATATCGCTGTGTTGCTTGCACATCATAAAACGCTGCTGCTCATTTTACAAGCTTTTAGTTTTATTGAACTTTACATGGGTATCCTGGAATATTGAAAGCCTTGACCCACTTCTTGACCAACTTAAGCTGAAGTTTATAAGTGTAGTAGTATCTATGTTACTTGGGTGACAATGCATTAATATGGTACCTCGGCGCTAGTCTGATGATGGACTCGAAAGTTGGCTATAGGAACTAATGAACACAACACGATAATCGTGTCATCGTGTTTGGGCTCTTTGGAATGGACTTAATGACTATTATACCCCTAGATGACATTCACGGTCTGATGAGGATGATGAAAGGTGGCCTTAGGAACTACTGAACGAAAGAAGATAACCCCATCGTGTTTGGGCTCTTAAGAACGGTCTCGATAAGTACCGCGCGATGAAAGCTTGTAACGAAATAAAAATGTTATTTCAGATATTATTTTGGTCTAAGACATCAGTCGCCTTTTACGAGACCCAGTCGAAGCGTTGGTGCAATTCTACTGCCGGACACCACGCGGCGCTAGTGGCTACTTCGCCGAAATTAAGTTAGTTAAGCTGTGTCCGTCGCAATCTCGCCATTCTCAACTTTAACAATCCAGCAGTCTGTGTATGTCTTAACAGCTGTAGATGGGAGAATCTTGTTTTATTTACCGCCATTAGCGCTGACCTACTTGCTTATAGTGTAGACGCGGTCATACATTAAAATATGAGAACCGCAGAAGCCGAGATAAAATACAATGAATGCTAGGAATTGCGAGGATCTGCATTAATTTAATACGGGGTTTTGTCTTCGTTACTGGATATTTTTAATCCGTTCTCCTCCGAGGAGAGGCTAGACGTAAATTTAATTAAGCATAAGGAACGGGAGAGGGTTATAACTGGATTGCCGGTGTAGTGGCATTAAATTCTTAGCGGGAAACATAACTTAAATGTCGTATGATGTTGCAGCGCTAAATGCTTAAACAAATTCACAAAGTACGAAGTAAAGCTTGTACCACGTTTTAGCCAAATACTTATTTACGTAACTTACTTACTTACTGCACTGGCTCAGCGACCCAAAGTGGATCTTTGGATATTTACGTAACAGAATTAAAAATTAATTATTTAAATGTCTGGCCGGCTGATAATTGAACTCGGGAGCCATTAGGTTCAGGCATCAGTGTAAGTGCAGTAACCAAAGCTCAAATTTTCTTAACTGTCATTATCATCATATATTTAAAAGTATAACTATGTAGATGATGTAGTGGCAAAAATAGAAAGAGGGATGTTGGGATGGTTCGGGCATGTAGAGCGAATGGATGAAAGAAGATTGACGAAAGAGGTATATAGTGCGAAACTGGAAAACTGGTCCTTAAGAGGACGACCCAGAAAAACATTCACTGATCAGATCAGTAATGTTCTAAAAAAAGCTGGGGTCCGAAGTGGTAAGAATAAAAGGAGATGTATGAAAAGAGTTGTGGATATATGCGAGGCTTGTTGTGTCAGGACAGAGCGAAGTGGCGGACCATAGCCTCTGCCTACCCCACCTGTGGGACACAGGCGTGAGCTTTATGTATGTAGTATGTATGTAGTAGCAAAATTGGGTTTACATAGCCAAGTCACTCCTTCTGTAATAAAAATGACATTGAAATCGAATAATCAACTGTTGTAACAATGGCATATATATGGTGGCTGGTTCTGGTTAAGGAATCTAGGAACGCTAGCAGCTCATTCGTTCGTTACACCCTATATGTATATGTTTAAATCTTTGGTAACACCCAAAAGACTAATCCTTAACAGGTTTAAACTAATGCTAACACCCATGCACACCGTTTTGTTCTACCGAAACTAAGCACGTCCCGCCAGAACATGTGTGTACACTCAAGAAGGATATTCGTCGACAGCATGGTGTCCTCGAGCGAGATTTCCCGACAAAGATCCCGGGATTAACGTTGACATCCGAAGACAGATGGTTATACGTATTGTCCCGGCCCATTGTTCAATCCTTTAGAAATTCTCGGCTATGACGATACTAACAATGGTTGTAAGTGTGGTACAAGAGGATTTATAATCCTAATGCACCATAATTGATTGCGCAATATGTTTGAGTATTAAATTAAATGCAGTGTTTCTGTAACTAATTTTGTTTTACGGTTCGTGTTTGCCGATAACGAAGTAATGGCGATGTTGAAGGACGACGTAATTGGTGCTTATTTTGAGCGAAATTGGAATTGGTGAAAAATATTTATGAAACATGTATTAGGTATGTTTAATAAACTACAAAAACAGACACTGCATCATGAAACGAGAGACTCGTAAAAACTTTACCCATAGAATATAATATAGGGTGCTATTTTAAGCGAAATTTTAAATTGGTTAAAAAGTTTAATGAAAGAAGTATTAGGTATGCTTAATAAACTACAAAAATACAAACTACATCATGAAACGAGAAACTCGTAAAAACTTTGCCAATAGAATATATAAAGTTTTATGCGAATAGGGACTGCGCTTCGCCATTATTATCTACATTGAATATAAGCTTTATTGCTTGTAAAGCTCGAAATCTATTTTTCAATGGAATTGCATTATCCTTCTATCATTTCTCAATGTTCGCTTCGCTTGAAGGAAACCGCAACTCTTTCCTTTACAATACAAAATCAGTTTTCAATCGATAATTTTTAGACATAGGTAAGCATAGAATATTATGATTAACATATCCATGGTCCTTCAAACCTAAGCTAGTTTTTGTGGTCTCTTTTTTATTGTGTGGTTTTAAACCTAAAGCGAGTGTGCGAAGCAGTTGCACGACCTCATTCCGACATCTGGAAATACGATCCAGGCGAACGTTCCACCTCTAAGTAGTGGGTCTTTCTTTCGCAAAACGCTTTGGTTAACCTTTATAATGTGTACGCCTAAGGAATGGAATGCGTTGCCTGTGAGTGTTTTCTCTCAACATAATCTGGACACCTTCAAGAGTGAAACCATCCGTCCAGTTCCAGCTAAGTGATTGGGTAGGGCTAGGTCGACGATGGCGTGGCGCTTAAACATTATAATTATATTGTAATATATGTATATTGCATAATTTACTAGCGGTCCCGGCGCGACTTCGTTCGCATGACCTACTCCTACCCTACACCAACGTTGCCCTATTTATTTTATCTACCCCTTTCTCTTACCTATAAACCTTCCTCTCGAATCGCTCTATCTATTGATGAAAACCGTACTAAATCCCTGCGCAGTTAAAAATATCTAAGCGCTCATAGATACAGACGGCGGGAAGCGACTTTGTTTTATACTATGTATATAGATATTATGTACATTGACATTCATAAGTGTTGTAAAATCTACACTGAATAAAAATATTTGATTTGATTTGATCCATCCATCCATGATGTTCCATCCTTGGCCGCAAGGACACTTACCACCAGGTGGTGGTTACCTTTACCTTTTTTACATCGTATGAGGGCCAATATTATGATCAGAAAAATAAGTCTAACGCAACTTTGTTATCAAATACAGATAATCTTCCTTCATGAATAGCGATGTCATGTGATTTGAGTGAGCTACATCGTTACAGTCTAATCTCCATAAACTTTTTATCTTCTAAAACGTAATTTGTATGTGCGTTGTTCATAATCCACCTGCCTAAACGACGCTACTCTTGTTATTAAACCCGTATTTTGGTTAAGGTAGGGTTTTTACAAAAACGATAAAAACATAACGTCACGCTTTTTTGTAGGGTTAGGTAGGACGGTAATAACGGTTTTGGAAAATAAATATTCTTGGACAATTCACACAGCGCCACATAGCCCCAAAGTAAGCAAAGCTTATGTTATAGATGCCAGAATACTATATTTTTAAATACTTATACATTATAACACCCGTAACCATTGTTTATATAAGTATATGGATATGCTTGAACGAACAAATAACTCGCAACGTTACCATATTAAATAAAATGGCGCCGTCTCATGTGCCACAAACTTGTTTGACCCGGTGACAGCGTCGCTGTTGTTGGTATTGACATGACATTTCAATATGGCAACACTTAGTTACAGTTTGGGCCACCGGTTTGTGGCACAGAAATAGACGTCAGTCAGCAATCTCGCCAAGGCGCCAGATATAACATTGTAAAAACGTATACTTTTTTTGTAACGTAATACCTACAATATAAATTTCTAAGCTGAAATAATTGGTATTCATCAATTACAAATCCAAATTATAATTTTTATCAATTTTATCTCCTTCAAAATTATGTCATTTTTGCTTTTGTAGAATTCTGTAACGATTTGACACATTTACAAAAAGTTGTTATTGATATTTTGACTGCTTTGAAGCTACATTACATAGCGATATTATTGTTATTGATAAATATGTATACTCATTTGTTATATATTTTTATCTATAATTATATCAGTTCCGCGAAAACAAAATCAACGGCTTTATGCCGCCGGTGCAAAGTCACATCGTGCGCATACATGTAAGACGGCCAAATAAAAAAGAAGCAAATAGTTTGAATTAGATTGAACATACCAACTAATCATGGCCGGTTAATAATTTTGCAATGAACACCGAAATAGTTATTGGAAATGCTAAAAGCACGAATTTACGGAACAAAGATACTCCATCCTTTTTTTGGTTACTGTTTATCGGAATAAGTGCATGTGTTTACTACGCAACTCGGCATTCTTAGTTTGTAAAGCAACGACGATTCGCACACGTGGCTAAAACGTCACTGAGACGACGTTGGTGCTCCATTGCAGTTTCAGCTCCAATGAAGCGGTGATATTTCCTTTGGTCAATGAACCGGTCCATACGCTAGTATATAGAAGTCTTTGCCCGTAACAGAAATAAAAATTCATCATATGAAGTTCTGCTCGGCCTGGAATCGAACCCCGTAACCTCTACGTGGCAGACCAGCAAGTTAACCAACAGAACCACTCAGGTCGTCATACTAGACATACTAGAAAAGTTCTTAAAATTCAGCTTTAACGGATAATACATTGGCATATTCAATTCAAGAAATTTTGGATTCAAGTGACTATTTCTTATTTGATTTACAGAGATACTTATGATAATGCATTAGCCCAATTTGAATCAACGGGATCCTTGAAATCTTATGTTTTTTGAGACGCCCTTTCGTGAATGTTCCGTTCGCAGAAACGTTCCTCCTAATAAACTATCTTCTTTCTGCCTTTTTATCTTTTCTATGTTACATTATATCATTGTACCTAATCATCACTTGTTGCCACCACAGAGCTGAAAAAGAATTTGCCTGCCGTGAAGGTAGTTAACTTTCTAATATCTATGGTTGCCACCATCATAGGTGAAATGGCAGACAAATGCTTGCCTACAAACAGACAAATGCGAGTATCTTGTTAAAAATATAGTGAAAATTTACAGAACAGATACGGAAGAATCCTTGTGCCTATTCATCTCCTATTAACTGTAATTACCGTGTAGTTACCGTGGCAGATAATATTGTGGCATTATATGCCACGGTAACGGCATCGCAGTTGTTGATAACAAAATGACATTTCAAAATGGCGACACTTAGATCCAGATTTGGCCACTAGGTCATACAATTTTATAGCACTGGTGCTACAGACTTATCTGACCCGGTAACGGCGTCGCTGTTGACTGTTGTTGATACTTAGTTCGTAATTGTTGATGGGCACTTAATTAGTTCCGGCATTAACCGCCGGGTCAGATAAGTTCGTGGCACTATAACTCCTTTAGACAATTTGATTTGAGACAAAACATGACTCACTCAAGACAACGTTTTATGATTTCGTTAAATCATCAAGTATCTTTACTTTTCAGACAATCTGTATGCGTGCTAAACGCCTTGACCGATTTTACTGATTTGTTTGTCCTTTTCGGATCACCTAGGATAGTTGTACCCGGTAGGTCACTATTGTCGAGATTCAGAACGCCGCGAACAAAGTAGTCGGAAAACAGTTTGTACTGGTAAAATGGGGTTAATTTGATGTCCATGCTACATTGATCACAATTTTTTCTCTATTAATCCATTGTTATTTTCATGCATACACAGCATACCTTAATGTAACAACCCTGACAAGGGGCAATACTTATAAATCAGCCATTTGTCCCTTAGCACATAACAGAGAAGAGTGATCAATGTACCCCCTGCATATCAACAATACAATATTACAAGATTCAATCAAATACTCAGACACTCCAAGAAATAACCGAAGGTGGCTGTTGCTCTGCGACGGGTCCCCTGTAGCGACCACGTGGACAGATCTAGTTTATAGCCTGTAAAACACGATCGATAATCGAAAGAGTTTACTGCCGGTCGTATAGTCAGAGGACCTGCCCACTTCCTATATTGGTGAATTTATTGCCCCTAGTCTATTTAATGGTTAACGTTGATGTAAATCTTTAGGCTATTTACGAGGCGCATGTACTCTCTGATAATGGGGACGATATTGTCTATTATTGGGCTTCCATTGTTATTTTGCTGTAATTTATTTCCGAATAAAATGTCGCTGTAGTTTATTTTATTTTTTATCCTGCTCTGTGACAAACGAGCTGACAGCCCACCTGATAGTAAGCGGTAACTTTTGCCCATAACATCTACGATTCAAGCATTTAGGTTGCAGGCAACAAAAATGCAGAACCGCAGATGCGTTGTCACTGTTAGGACTAAGATGAAATACCTCATGCCGGTAATTGCGTTAGCTTCCTATAAAGAAGTAGGTAGGTAGTACAATTAATTAGGACTTTGGACATCTACCGTCTTATTACAAGACATGGTTTAGACCAAGTCTAAAGATAGTACAGGTTTAAACCATGGCCCAACATGTTTTCTTATTACAAAACATGGTTTAACGCTTGGTCCCGGACTCACTGTGGTACTAAAGATAAACCCGCGATAGTTTATGTGTGGTTTATCTCAGTTTTGACATTGACAACAATGTTTTGGGGTTAGGTTTTTCTGTGTGGCGGATTGATTGTGATTTGGTAATATTTTGCGTTTTTATTGACTAAATAAAGTGGATATCGACCAACTAGATTTACCCTGGATATATTAGATGTTGAAGAACTTGATCGACAACACACGCAACGGCGATCAAACACTCCACGCATTCGTTTCAATTCCTTCATCGAGTTCAGTGATGAAGAATTCAGATATAAATATTGATTCACTACGGTTTGCTGAAAGAATAGCGGAGTTGGTGCGAAATCAACTGCCACAGGATCCACGAGGGGCACCAGTAAGTGCAACTTGAGTGCGCATTACGTAGTTGGATCCGACATGAAGTATGTATCTCCACCACTGTACCACTGGCATTACCTTTGTATTTGTAGCTTCAATCATGTTATTTATTCAAATTAACTGTATTACAGATTCAAGATGATACTGCGACCCGCATGGAGTATCTCGAACTCGATAAAGAAATAATTTCAAATTTAAATTTATGGGAATATTTCGCTTCACTATCGAATTCTTCTTGATTATCATCCTCCATTTCATATCTCACAGCTAAATCTTGCATTCTTCGCTTTTCTTTATGCTGGCGCTAGTGCTATTTTCGAGATAAGCAGTCAAAATTAGTCACACTTTTAAAGAAATCTGTATTTACATATCAACTTAAAAGTGGTATTATAATAATGTTTAGACAGGGTAATAAGTTTACTTTTTCTACGGTCGGACTAATTGAACAATTTACACTCCTCTTTTTCTTATTTATGTCCATTGTCTCACCTAAAATAACTTTAATTACAACAAAATGCGCTAAATACATTTTACGTGTAGCACAATAAATTATTTCAAATTTCGAAATGTCATTTATTTGACAAAAAAGTATAACGCTAAGGTCGTTACAGCCATACAGCCACAAATTGAAAGAAAGAGTGAATGAAATTCAGTATGTAGTGTATCACGGCTCTTAGTACCAGAGTTTTGATAAACTTGAGCTTAAATATTTAGGCGTAGACTTACTAGTTTGGGTTTAAACCAAAAGTTTTAGAATATTTTGCAATAAGACTATGTTGATATAAAGTAACTAGTAACTACCAAACTACACAGGATCACTAACTGAGCTAATCTAAAGATTGCTTGAAAATTTTATCAAAATCGGTCAATCCGTTTATTAGTCGATGTTATGTAAGAAAAAGAAGATGCAACATTTAGCTATTCTGGGCACTTGTATGTAAAAAGTTATTTTTGTCTTCGGAATTTCTTTTATTTAAATTTTTGCCAGCCTCTGGGTAGTTTGTGTTAAAAATCGCCTTCTGAATCCTCCCTAATTTTGTTACACACATTTCTAGGCCAGTCTCGCTATTTAATTCAGTAGAACTTTACATTACCAATGTCTATTTTCATAACAGATCCTGACACCTGTTTATTGTGTTACTATGATAATTATTAATGAATGACATTTTGTATCTACTATTATTAGCTAGATAGAACTATTATTATATTGACATTTTAAATAATATGCTTATTTATAATCTTGGCATTTATTAAAATTATATGTGTAATTCTATTAATTCATACAGTTTTGGATCACATTTTATTTTAGATTACAAAAATAACAATTTATTTAATTAAGTTAAATAATTCGAATATTATAATTTTAAGACGTGTAATGAAAAGTTACCAATAAATAATGTCTATGTCTATGTCTGTTTACTTTGTAATTTATTAGAAACAGCACATACCTAAACGGCACTTAACTCAAAGTGTATTAAAATTCTTGAGTAAATCGTAATTTATTTCCGTATAAAAGTTTTAAATTAGCGGTGGTGGGATAATTAAATTGTTAGGGCGTTGTCTGGGAATACTGGTTAATGGAATTGGAAAGCCATAATGGAGAGAATTCCTGCACTACAGGCGTCAGAATGGAAATAGGAGCGTCGGTGGCCGAGTGGTTAAGATAACCTACTCGTAAGCGAAAGGTCCCGGGTTCAAATCCAACTGCCGTCATGTAACAATGACTCCTTTCTGAGTTTTGTATATTAATTGAATGCTAACCGATGCTTTTACGGTGAGAGAAAACATCGATGATGAAACCTGCACATTCAGGCAACTGAATGTGTAACCATGATCCAATCTGGTCAGGTTTCCCTGGTAGCAGGGTCACGGAGGTCAGGAGCAGAAATATGACATTTTATGTTGAAATGCTCAGTATCAATCAAAGTCGTATGTGCAAGCTTAGAGTTTGATGCAAGATGGATTACAGGTGCCATATTTTATAAACTTCAATAAATTATGTTTGAAATAAGATTGTCATCTTCGCACTATATTTATATCCACATGTTTACCTAAAGTAAAAGTACCGACCCCCTGCACTGCAGCAACACCATATCCGTAGGTCTTATGTACTCGTAATTTTGTATCACTTATGTTATGTTCCGCGTCGCTCCGCTTTTCAAAAGGAGTGATACAAATATGGACCTTATTTTATGAGGAGTACATTCCACTTTGATTTTCACTCACCCTTTTTGGTTCTGAATTTAGTCGTCGGAATTTATCCAAATGTTATTAACACTCGTCTGCTGGATGAGCTTTATTTTTTTGTAGTCTGTAATGTGTCAATGGACTTTGTCAATATCGCACTACTGCGTTTCTTTGTCTTCCCCTTCCCCTGGTCTCTCGAACGTTACCATCTCCCGGCTACCACAAAGCAATTTAAACTTGACGAACAAACAAATTGCTCACGGCCACTTCCCCTGAATTAGCATTGGCTCGGACCGTGGTATCATCAACGGAGGAAATTACTGAAGCACCAAGGAAGCTGGCTGGTCGTGGAAATATCCAATTTGGTGTAGCGATAGGTATATATTTTACCTGGCGCATGGTTTTGTCTGATTTGTTAGTGTTGTAATATATTTTTACAACATTGATTAATTGATTAAATTACGTTGGTACATATAAAGCCAAACTTCAACAAAATTGAATTTCATTATTAAATTTCCACTTCGAAACAAGAACGAAACTGTAATATGTAACAGTACCTACCTAATTATGGTAAATAAATTTTGTTAATTACACTTGGAACCTAATAATTATAGAGCATTTTAATATCATAAAGAATCCGCCCTTGCTGTTTAGCATACACATTTACGATACTTCATTAACAGTCCCCAATTATATTATAGTAATTTAGCCTAATTTAGTTCTAAATGCTACAAGCTCGAATTTAGCTCCTCTTTGGGAATTGTTTAATCCTTGTTGAGATGAAAATAGCAGCGCTAAACTCTGAATTATACTACCTAAATAGATATTTCAAAATGATTCAATCCGCAGTTCATTGAAGCTAAGCTGCAGATCCCTGACCATCGGCGTAGGGTTGCGCGTTTGTCGGTCTTCTACAGGTTGCACTTCGGAGAGTGTGCGAAGCAGTTGCACGACCTCATTCCGCCGGCCCCTTTCCGCCATCGGGATACGCGATCCCGGCGAGCGCTTCATGCTTAAGTCGTGGATCTTCCAACTATCCGCACTAGCCGCTTTGGCTCGACTTTTATAATGCGTACGGCTAAGGAGTGGAATGCGTTGCCTGCCAGTGTGTTCCCTGATCAATATAATCTGGATGCCTTCAAGGCTAGAGTGAATGGGCTGTTCCAGGCATACAGGCATGCTCCATCATCATTCATCATTTTTTATATTAGTTTACTAGCCAGGCATGTGACAGCCATCTCACCTGGTGCCAAGTGATGATGCGGCCGAAGATGGAGCATGCCGCAGGAACCTAATTATGTAAGAGTAACTATAGACTTCTGCCATGAATCCCAAAAGGAGGATACTAAAAAATAAATAAAGTGCCGAAGGGCACCCAGAGGAAATCTCGCGCATCCGTTTATGTTACGTTTTAATTTCCATTTAATATCGAGAGTCGTTTTATTGGGAATAAAAACAAGAATTTTACGACGCCACATATATTTTGGTCATGGAGTTATCAGGCCAATACTCCACTTGCAGTAAATCGACGGTATCAAGGTAACGCCCCAGCTCAGTTACCGCTTTTATAGCTTGTACTAAACTGAGCGATATGGCCGCGCTTGAAATCTTGCATACAATATGTATGAGTCCGTGCATTTAATTTAAATTTTGATAGAGAGAGACCGGTTTGTAATAAGAATATGTTCTAAATTTGTTAATTACCTCATCATCTTAGTCCTCACAGTGACCTGTCGTTCTGCATTTTTGTTACCTGCAATCTAATCTATATTATATAAGATTTACAACACAATTTACTTATATATTGTGTAATAGCATGAATTGTAGATGTAACCACTTACCATCAGGTGGGCTGTTTGTCACTGCGAAGTATTTAAAAATATTATCTTTGCCCGGAAAATATACATAAGAACGACGTACCAGGAAATGCTTTTGCTCTATGTTTGTCTAGCATAACCCCACCTCATAGGAAAATAACATACGTCCTATGGTCTATCTTGTTGCTTATGGCATTCCAACATGAAATCATACATATTTGCCATTGACACACTAAGCCCAATTTGAATCTTAAAAAAAAGTCACATTCAGAAAAGGCACCGTATTACTTAGCGGGATACAGGTTTAGAAATTATGAGATAAAAAACCAAAAGTCTATACTATACTGTAACTTGACAACGGGAAAAAATAAGGCGGCACAAACTCAGTCTTTACCTTGAAGTCCGGACCACCAGAAACAGGTCTAAATATCATAAATAATTTATTGACTTAACTTGATGTTTGAGGATACACACTTGAGTCCTATGCCAAGAGAGATAACATCGAGTAGATATTAACAGTACAATGTTAACATTCAATCAAACTTTGTATCTTAACTAAACAGAACAGGATTTGACTTGACACTGATGATTACACTACCCGGCCCATGTCCCACAGTATCTGATGTACCTAGCTCAAGTTTGGTCATTACAATGCCAACTTTGTGGGAGACATTGTGACTTGGCACAGGGATGTTTGCAACTTGATAATTCCACGTATTGCTTTGCTACGTTCAATGTTGCATGATGTTCAATTCGATTTTGGTTTACAGACCATTAGTGCAACTTTGTCAATCAGTTGTAATTCAACAATATATACAGGCTATAAAGTTTCGTCTGTATGAAATAGTGTCGTTATTACGTTATTCGCTTAATTAATTTGTAGATTATCCTACAAAACTCTGTCTGTGTAAGCATAAGAATGATTAATAGCATCTACCCACGGACCAGAAAAAGATACGGACTGATACTCTCTAAAATCATGAGTGAATCATAAAAAGGCCGCCCATTTTTGTGTATGCGTGGTTTGACACTGTCACAGGCGTGACGTCGCGATACAAAATCAAAAAAAATAGCGGAGGGTTGTCAGACCTGATAAATACGTGTGTGTGAGTGTGTAGGTCATTTACAACAAGATTCATTGTCAAGAAATTGTCGTACTTTGCATGCTTCACTTCCCTGTGGTGTAGAATGGTGTCCGTAATTTTTTTTACATCGGTGCACCTACCAGCACAAATTAACTGTTATGTCAATGGGTGGGCTGCCGACGCGGCATCGCACCTCGTAACCGGAATTTATGTCAAGTCCGCACATTACTCCTATAATTGGTTGTTACTTTTCGTTTCGGCTGGGCTTGGTGCAATGATTATTCTACATTTAGGTACAATCTTCATAAAAATTAGAATTGTAAAGCCTATCTGGCAAGCGTGGTTAGGTTGGGTACTGCTTTATGTTTGATAGAGCACTTTATCGACAAAAGGTTTTAACTATATTTTATTATTATTTATTTATAATTATATATTATTTATTTATACATACATACACACTCCCGTCGGTATCCCTTAGGAGCAGACAGAGACCATTGAGTTTCACACAAGCTACTGTCACATCACAAAAACGCAATAAATATATTTAACCCCTAGAATACAATAATCATTAGTCCCTTTTATTACGCATTTTTTCTGTAAAACGCGAGTTTACTTACTTACTTCTAATCATTTGCCCTACGGTTCATGCCTTCTTAGTATCTACCTATCAGTTAAAAATGATATGATGATATGATGATGCGCTTCCGACCACATGCTACTTGGAACATGACTGTACGGCCATCTCTTCGCCCGGTTTTATTACTTATTATATTGTTAAATTTTTTCGTTGCTCCTATTTATCTTTGGAGAGGTGGGCGAAAGTTTAGTTACTATGTATATAACTATTTGGTTACAACTACTACCTACTTTGCTAGACCTATTAGAAATTTTTACAACCGAGTATAGGAACATAGAAGCCTCTCTTCTGAGTTATGTACATTACTTGAACACTAACCGATGCTCTTACGGTGAGAAAAAACATCGTGATGAAATCTGTAAATTCAGGCAATTGAATATGTATGTAACCATGATCCAATCTGGTCAGGCTCCCCTGAATCATGGTCAAGGCGGACCCCGGGCCCTTGTGCGCGAGAGCACAACCAGGACATTAACGCCAAGATTATTTTTATTATAGGAATAGAAGCCCCAGTTCATTATAAGCCAAACTTCTTCAAAACTTATCCAAAGTTCGCGAGGTTAAAATTTTGTTAAAAAGAAGCTACTTTGGTAAAAAACCATTTTGCAGATTTTTCCTCAACAACATTAACTTGCCAACTTATTTTCTCCATCTCTGGTAAATAACGAAAACCTATTTAGCTTCCGAGGAATACAGCGGACCTGCGTAAAAGGTTACTTTTACGTATAAATGGAAAACAAATTACTCTTTTTCCCCTCAATTTCCTTCATATTTCACTTTGAGCCCGCAATAAGGTGTAAAAGGCTATTATGCAAGAAAAAAGGTTACAATAAACCAGAGTGAATAGTGGATACACCGGATGCTGCTTTTTTTAATCACTTTTCGCCAGACTTAACCTAATAGGTACGAATTCTAAATAACACGCCTTGCGCTCAAAAAAAATTTTATTTTTTGCCTAGTAACTAGATCTTTAAGCCAAGTCATTAGCTTGGCTTCAGTATTTTACACGCGGACACTACACTCACTATTATATTGAGCAGTAAGACGTCAGTTAGTATATTATGATTTGATTAGTTTTAGAATCAAGAGTCATTTAGAACCCTAGGAAAGGAGCAAAAACTTACGTTTCTCAAAATAATCTACGTAAAACCTCTTATAATATAATCCTACACTTGTAGTTGTAGTAAATAGAGCGTTTCCTGTGGATAGGTACCTACCCCAGCAAAAACTTATGTTTCTCAAAATAATCTAAATTACCCAGTTAGTTGTTAATTTAAGTTACCCATTGTATACTTTTGATTGTGCAATAAAGCGTTATTCATTCATTCATTCAAACTACGCAAGACCTCTTATAAAATAATCCTTACTCAACTTGAAGTTGAAGTAGCTAGGAAGCTAGGTACCTACCCCGTACTACACAGAAGTGCTTGAACTAAACGCTGTTTATAAACATCGCCTTTGCCTTTTTTAGTTGAGTGGGAAGAGATCAAAGGGTCAACAGGGAAGGGTTTGGTAAACATTTTCCGGAGGGTGTTTACGCCTTTGTTTACTTCAATATCCATAGTTTTGGTTGGCAATGTATAATAATGTGCAGTAGGTACTTACATTTAATTATACCATTTTATTATTATTAGGTATATGTCACTAGCCTGAGGCGAGTGCCAGTAGGCTGAGAATGTCCAACTTGCAAAATATCTACCTCACCTGTGGGACAGAGGCGTGAGTTTTATGTATGTATTTGTGCATTTATTAAAGGTGGCTCTCCGGCAGAGCTTGACACAGACATTTTAGTGACTTGGACATTTTGCAACTTGGACATTGGTACCTGGATATTTTGCAATTGGACATTTTGCTACCCTTTGGCCATGTAAAGAAAGTAAGCAAAATGTGCTCAATGCTATACACGACTGCTAGCTATCTCGATTGGTACTACAATGTTTAATCGCAATATCAAAGAACTAGTTCACAAATGAAATAGGTAGCTAAAGGAAACTAATACATGCAAACTGGTAAAGTTTCTATGTCATCCCGCTATGAGCACGCGTAATGGTATCTGCTAGATGTCGCATAATAATGATATCAAGAACTTCTAGCAGCTGTACTTAAACATACTGTGAATGCAGGCGTTTAATTCGACGAAAAGGAGAATCACATCCTTCTGGGTTCGTAAGAGAAGACTCCTGTGTATCCGCAGTTGACTCGCATGGTCAAACTCGTCAGTAATTTTCTAAAAACTGAAGTACAGATACCTACGCATCTGTGTCTGTTTTACCGGAGCGGGTATCAAGAAAAGGATGATGCTGGAGGCACATGACCGCCCTTTGTGGACATCTCGGGGGGAGGCCTATGCCCAGCAGTGGGCGTCCTTCGGCTGATATGATGATGATGAATATCTAACCGGGTTAATCCCGCCTTTGCTATGTAAAATTATACTTTTGTAACTCCTTTACTTATTTATTAAGCAATTAAGAATTTACATACATACTTACTCTTAAGTATGACAGACACCTAATTCCATTACTTACATATAATTCCAAAACCATCAAATACACGACCTTGAATTTTGTATTCATCAAAAATTTCCATAGTCTTAAATTCTAATATCAACATTTTTTTGTGCATATGATAAGCCAGTGCAATTACCTAAATGAGGCAAATGCCCGGACAAGGCAGCTGAATATTCCGAAGCAAATACTACGAATACCAATTAAACTATCAACGTACGATACATACGAATAGATTTAGGAAGGTACGTATGTCAGATGCGTTCAACATCCCATTATTACAGGAAGTTTAAACTACGGCAGAAACAGGTCTTCTAAAGTCTAATTTAAACCTACTCTTATTTTGATAGAGTTATAAAACAGAAACGAATTTATTTAATCGCAAAGAATAATAAGATAAATGATCTCATAAATATACAGTAGAACAGCATTACATACAGTCAGTAGAGACTAGACTACTTACATAATACCTGCATTTTACCTTACAATATGTAAGCCTATATTGAAACTGTGTGATATTGAAAATTTGTCATTGTTCTTTAAAAAACGCACCTCCTACTACGAAGAGTCTCTGGCGATTACCAAATCGATTTAAAGTTTACGCGACTCGAATTCGTTACTGTCAATTGTGGATTTATATGGGATAGCTGAGAAGGTTACCAACCCTAATGGTAAACAAACAAGTAACCAACTGGCAGATAGAGGCCGCGCTTCTGGGCACGTATTTAACGATCAAATAGCAATGATGGTGACTCACCTTCGGTATTGTTATCGAGTTGGGCGAAAAAAATTGCGTATGTTATCGTTGTACATGTACAGTTATCAAGGGTTTGGAGTGTTTTCGTGTCACGTTCACAGAGAGGTCATAAACGGACGTTATTGTGTTGCTGCAGTTTTGAAATGAGGTACATGAAATTCTCTTATAACAATTCATTGCAGCAGTTACGCTGATTTTGTACATATCGACTTGTGCCTTGTTTCTAGTACGGTCATAACTTCGTAATGTTTTCTCTTTATTTAAATGGTGAGCGTTTGACCTGCCAAGCATACACTAATATGAATCAGTTAACTACCTTCGCAATACATACCTTACCTTTTTTTATAACCTGATACTTTTTCATAAACTGTAGAAATAGACCACTACAAAAAATTGGGAAATCTGGTCAAGGGACAACCTACACAATGCACCTTGGACAGTACCGTTTGTACCTTAAACTATAAGGACTCAATAAACGATTTTAGTTTGTTTGATACTCGCGAGACGAATCTTGTAACCAGACTTGGGCCAGATCTTCCACCATCATATTGATACATGATATTAGTTTCTTGTTAAGAGAGCAAAGTTAGTTTTTGCTGCGAGTGCTTTCAATCGTGAACTAGCGAACTCACTGACAGACACGTGATAAGATAAAAAATTACTCCTGTGTGAACCATATCTAAAAAATTTCGCCTCTTCCACAAGAGGATATTTTTGGTGCTGAAAAACGCAGCAAAATTTTCTACTTACGCTCGCCGCAAAGTCGATGCGAGTTTTTACGCACCAAAAGCGTCCATTTGGTGCTGGAGATGTGAAAAAAAGAAGTTTAACGTCATAATGATGTCAGAAATTTGACGTCATTGTGTCTAATTACGTAGGTTACTCCATTAACTTTGGTCTAAATATATATTCAGTGGCCACGTTCGTAAATCAAATTTCTTTGCAGCAGCCATAAAAGCTAAAGTTAGAATTGAGTTCCCAAGGCCGATTTTTATATCTGGAAATTGCTGCTACAACAATTTCTAATGTCTATATGCGGATATACCACGTAATTTTTCGGGTTTTTTTACCTAAAGGGCGAGTCCGTTTCAGTTTTGCGATAATCAGCTGAACCACAAAACACTTGCTAGGCTTGAGGCAACAGCATCTCACTTCTTGAAGCTTATTTCCTGAAATTGAATCTATATTATAAGAAATGCAGGTTACACTATCCGATCCTTAACTATTACTAAATATGTATGACCAAAATTCCTAAGCTCTTATTTCTTTGCCGCAGGTCTACAGCTGCGGAGTATAGAGGAGCCAGCGGGTGGCGCGGGCGGTGGCATGCCCGTGGCCGCCTGCTACGACGCCGAATGCGCCCGCACAGAGTCCTGGCTCGATGAAAACCAGGACTTTGTGCACGATTACTTCTTGAGGTAAGCAATTCCGGCTTCGGCAAGTGACAACGAAGAGCCGCCTTCGTCTTGGCCTCTTAAGACTACCGCGGATATAGCTTGGCAAATAACCTATAGGACAGAAAACGTCAGCTAACCCCTCACCAAGTTTTTTTTTATTCTTCTCAGTGACAAACGAGCTTACTTCCCACCTGATGGTAAGCCCTAACTCAATTTCAATAGAATGTCAGTCGATCTTAAAACAAATTGTTGCTCCTATCTGTCACCACGGCAAACTTTTTTTGCGGAGCTGTACTCGCGGACTCTAATATACGTACTTACTTCTTTTATAAGTACCTATTCTAGAACTGCTACATAGTTGAGGCTAAAAATAGTTTTAAAAGGCGAGCTTACACCAACAGCTAACGGACTCTAAAGCTCTTGGCATTTGTTTTCATCAGTATAAATTCTAGTAAATGAGGACTATCGGTACCCTGGTAATCCTTATACCCAGCAAGGATCAGAAGCTATTGGAAGGCTATGAATCTCTTTCCTCTCCGTAATAATATCGGAATCGGTTATGTAGGTTCAGAGGCTGTCCCTAATAGCTAAAATTACTTATTAAAGAGTGTTATAAGTATTGTAGGTCCTTGGTTTATCATGACTGTGGGCCCACGAGTCCGAACCACCGAAGTGATAAATCTACCATGACTTTGCGAAGGGCCGTACGGTTCCTGACCGAGATTGAAATCAAATGATGGGATTGAATTTAGATTGCTGTTGTAGGTCTATATGTGCGTTTTGCCTTAATGTTGAGTATTTGTTGTGAGAATGCACTTTCTCGGGTTTAATTTCTGTTTTATGGGCAGCTGTAGCAGCTATAACATTAACACAGAAAGAAATCTTGAGTACTTTTACGACGTTTAAGATCCGAAAAAGATTACTTTATTCTTTTTATGCATCATCATAATCTTCGGCACACTTTCTTCGTTTCTTAAGTAGGTGTTGCATGAAGCTCTAAAAATTGGCGTATTGTTGAAGCACTAGAACTTTGTGATGAATTAGTTAAATACATTGAAGGAACATTTGTAGTTAACCTTTTTTTTTCATACGGTAGGCAAACAGTTAAGCGGGCCACCTGAAATCAGAAAAGTAGTCACCACTGCCTATAGACATCAGCAACACCAAGAGTATCGCCAATGCGTTGCCCACCTCTATAACAAGTTGCTCTGGCAGCAAAAACCATAACCTACTCAAATTTTTTTCTTCCCTACCCTGCTCCTATCATATCCTACTCTTATTAAAGGTACCTACATGAAGATCCGGCCATAAAATAAGCGTTTAAAATCACTTACAACTGTTCAAACGGTTAAATATCAATGAAATGTTGAAAAATATTCACCTAAATTACATTCAGTTGCCGTCATAAATATGAATGAATGACACAATTTTTTCCTGCAATGTAAGCGCTCATTTATCATGCTCTGGTATAGAAACAAACGTAATATTCATCCTCCAATAATAGCTTGCTTGGATTCTAAGCTGTCATTAGATGGCCACATAAACAGTCCTTGATATTTAGGATATGTATGACAAAGGATATTTAGGCATGGTTTTTGGTTAAAATGGTTAGGTACCTAAATATGTAGGTACTAACAATAATTAGCATGACGGTTAAAATCTAAATGACAATATTAAATACAAATAGTTCACTTTGTATTATTTTGTATCTTATTTCTTCTGTTAAAATCGTTTAGATAGGTTAAGCTATGCAAAGTAAAAAAAATTGTTTTTTGTTCCCACAAATTCCATTAGACACGATATGTTTCAACAAAGTTAATAAAGGATTATGACACCTTTTAATTGACATTTCTATGATAACTGGGCAAGGCACATTTGCCCCTGTTGTAAGCTTTCCTGTTGTGGTTAGCTTTGAGTGGGGAACTTGTAGTAGCATGGTCTGTAATTTAGATAATTACATTCTGACAATTTGCGTTTTCAGTCTTGTGTGTAGAAGAGCCTTCAAGTTAAACTTATTTATGGCAGACTAGTTTATCATGCTGGTATGAAATTGTGTATGCATCAACAATCAAACATCTAAAATTATAACTAAATATTTGGTGCATCTTTATCTAAAATTAGTTTGCTAAAAGAAGGGGGTATTAGCTGTCCCTTAGGCTTGAAGAACTTGTCCTTGGCCACAAGACATTTTTATTAATAAATATTTTTTTTTGTCATAAATTGTCTGCACTGTATTATGGTCTGCACTTAGAGTTTTGCTTTGTACCTATTATTTTTATTCTCTCTTGACTTCCCTTCGGTGCCCGATATATTTTTTTAATGTAATACGACAGACATACAGGCAAGCCACCTGATGGAAAGTGGTCACTGCCGCCTAAGGACATCAGCAACACCAGGGACCACTCTGATGGTCCGAAAGTGGGCTGCGGAGTAATCCTTGAGGAAATTGTAAACACTATTCTTCGAAAGATTAATTTATTCACGGTTTCGAGGACAAAGTCTTTCTTAGAATGATTGATGACCGTAACTCTTTGATTACGATTTCTACTGTTATTATGATCAACCCGGGTTCTATGGGACAAAATTTCAAAAATGTACTTAGCATTGTATTATTTCAGACACGATCAACCCCAGCTTTCTGGCCAAATGCCAACAATTTTGAATTCGCTTCGCTGTCCATTCGTGGTTTTAAGTATATTATTATTAAAGTCTGTGTGTAAATAAAAGACAAAAATAAAAAAATTATCGAATTCTCTTCGCTTACTTACCTATTCGTTGAATTTGACTATCAATAACAGATTTTAATCTAAGAACAAATGTCGAAAATCTCGACTTGTTAAGCTCCCATATAGATATATGTTAGATAGAAATTAGAACGTTGATAAAAGTTGCTTTTTAGGAAATATTAATCGATAATATAATGTTGCTGTTGAATACATTTTACGTGTTTTATTTAATAAATATATCCACGACATAAACGACAAAAAGTCCCTCAACGCTAAAAGGTAAATAGGTACCCACTCTAAAGAGTTTAATTTGCTTAGTGTAAGTTCAGTTTACCTAAACGAAATGAAAATACGTGCAAAATCTAAACACTTACGCTCATTAACCTCAACAATGACCATAGGTATTCCTGTAGTTGGGATACGACGCCCCACTTTGCTTGATTGGTATTCCCCACCAGTTTCGACTTGTTACCTACAGTGAAAACTCTCCGTAAAGACTGCATACAGTTGCGAACTCTGAGCTTGTTAGGTTCCCAACTCGAGCCAACTTGATTTGTCGGTTTTGTCTTACTTCTTCGCTGTTGGCAACACTTCGCAATCTTTGTTAGTAGGAACTGCTGGCCGAAAAACGCCCACCGTCGTGTTTTCAGTTGCGATCAAAAGGATTAAGTTAGAGAATGTGCCTAATTACAGTAGTAATTATTAAGGCGTCCAACAGTTGAAAGCTTTATAATTTGATTAGAGACTTGTTCGTCCATTGTTGTTTCTTCAAAAGCAAGCTTAGTTGAATTCTAGTCGACATTTTCATTTGTAACTAGTGGGCCCAGCGCGGCTTCGTTCGAGTGGCGTCCTACCCCTACCCTAGCCTACCCTACCAACCTACCTACCACTACCTACACTTCTTTTCTTGCATATAAACTTTCCCCTAACAACTGTGTTTGTTACTACAAATCTCCCAAAAAATGAATTATTCAAATCGGTCCAGCCGTTTTCGAGTTTTAGTGAGACTCACGAACAGCAATTTATTTTTATTTAGAGAGAATAATAATGTCATATATTTCATTAAAGAAATCTAAGAACAATATAAATACCTGCCTATGTAATTCATGTGTTAATTAATTTGGCTTTTGCTTATAACAGAGGATTTTTTTAAATTTCGCATCTTATTTAATACCTACATAAAACCCGTTATAAAAACTCACAACCTAAGGATACCGCTGCCATAGCCAAGCAGTTACGCAGTTCAAGTTCTTCTAGGAATGTCCCGCAAAATGTGTAAAAATCCAGAGCTATAAACGCTCTAACAGGTACGTAGGTATGGAATCCAGTCTCGGTGATTTCCTCTTGCAAATAGATCACTGCGGCGGCGGCGTCTCTATTCTTTACCGCGATAGCAGCCATGTTTAATATCCTGTCTTATTTATTTTTCAGTTTCAAAGGTTTCACAAAGTTCAGGGCCGATGTTTAAGAAAGTTTAAGTTATGTATTTATAGACTGTATTAATTTCAAATATAATTCAAAAATAACATGTAAAATTTTGAATTTTATGTAATAAAGAGTATTTGAGTATTTGCGCTTTGATGGAATGTAGGTTACATAGAATACCTAGATTGACGTTGCTTGGTGACTTATTGAAATAAAAAATTCTGAAGTCAACGTTTCCATTAGAGTAATGTGTGCAATAATCTCTACTTTTGGTAGGCGAGTTGCAGATCGCTGTGTTGAAATTACTGCTGCCCATTTTCCGGTTTACAGACAAGGTGTCTAAGAATTAAATATATTAGTCGCCTTCATACGACATGTCTTTTATTAGCTTTTTATAATACCACTAAGGTTTCCTGCCTAATGGTAAGACTGAGTGCCGAGTCTTACTGTCTGGGCTACTTTCTTGGTAGGAAATTGAAGGAGTCTAGTAGGCTAAGTACATAACGCTATTGCCAACAATTATCTGATTTCAATTATTGAAATTGTGACTTTTGTTATTCTGTATCATCGATTTCATGGGTTCAGTTGCTAACAAAGTTCCATTACAATACGCTGAAACTATTAAACGATCATATGTAATCGCAAAAGTAACAATTTCAGTTTCGAATTCAGAGAATTGTTGGCAACAGAGTTATTTATTTATTTATTTACCATAAATTTACAGCGTTACAGTACTTACAAATTACTAATTCACTGCAAATATCATTATGTATTATCCTACAGGTCATACTGTTCGGGGTGTACCAAATTTATTTACGCAACATTTCACGTTTATTAAAATCTTAATTGGCAATTAAGATCTGTAGTACAGGTATCCATCCAGCCTTTTTCAGTCTCCAGGTTCTCTCAAAGGCTGTTAACGTATATTTGTAATTGTTTAATTTTGAAACCATAATATTCTTTTGATTATTTGATAGCATTCGTTGTAAGACTTATTGGTAACGTTTTATACTATCTAAGACTCACACTCTGAAACAAGACTGTATGATCAAATCTAAGTAGACTATCTTTACGGCATAGTTTTACGCCTACGAAGGTGAGGAAACCTCAGAGATAATGCTTAGCTATCTCATAAACTGTTCCCAGTGAGAGATTATCATCTCGCAACTGAGGACGAGCATTCGTAATAGCGTCAGAGTAGGTAATCCAGAGATATTCAGTTCAATTAAATTCGTGAGCAGATATCAACTTGCCAGTTATTCCTGGCTTGCAATAAATCCTCTCCACGAAACGGATTTAATTTTAATGAAACCAGTAGCACTGATTGAAAAACTGTTTAAAGTGGCACAGATTATAGGACCGCAAAGGTTTAACTTTAATTTTTTTATTGTACCAAAGACCTAGCCAGGCATTCGCTCGCTATCGCACCTGGTGCTAAGTGACCATGCGGCCGAAGGTGGATCTTGCCTGACAGCCTATTTATTACCCTGTGCCACTCTAGTATTTAAGGACCTTCAGATTATAGTGATCAGGGAACACACTCGCAGGCAACTTGTTCCGTCTTCTGTTCCCTATACACATTATAAAGGATGAATCAGAGCTGATACCCATAATGTTTTTATTTCTGTTAATGGTTTTGGTATCACTATCATCATCATAGCGGTCAGTCCCGGCTTAGGCCAAGGTCCGCTTTCTTAATTTTTCTTCTCCGCTTCGCCCGGTTTTCGGAACCGTGTCATAAATGCTATAGGATTATATTAACTCGGAAAACAGACGCAGGCTGGGAAATCCACTCTTCGGCAGTGCACATGATAAAAGTTAACGCGAAGCGCTCAGTTCGAATGTTTGGATTACATTATAAGGGATACCCTGCAGTGCGTCTGGATGTTCGATAGTAGCATAGAGAAGGCGGGAACAATCTCGAGAACAATCTCGGTACGACCTATGCAAGACCGACAAGCAAGCGATTATGCGGCAATGTTTAGATTAAAGTAATTCTTTATCGCCAAATAAGCCTTCTAGCTGTACCCTAATAGAGTTTAAAGCTGCCAGCTGACGAATTATTGTATCGATGAAAAATCAACGAAACGAAACAAAATCTTCGAAAAATTATTGTCCTTCAAAGTTTTTTAACAGAGTAGGTACTTAAAAGGAAAGCCGGCTATCCAAACCGCAGCGATTAAATCGTCCGTTTCCTGGTGGGAGCAATTTCCTCGTTTCGTCATGGAACACTAAAAACAATGAGCAGCTCAACACAAGGCATTCGCTATAATCGTTTTCAGGACGTTGACCCTAGTAGCTAATGGAAATTCTTAGCGGTGACATTTTAAAACAAAAAAATATAAAGTCGCAACAGGGATTGTAATCCAGCAGCTAGTATTTTGCTGGATTCACTTAATTTGCTGCCAGAGAAACGTGTCCAGGGTTTTAGAGGTGGGCAACGCAGTGGTTATTTCCATGCTATTGCCACTGCTAATGTCCATAGGCAACGGTGAACACTTTCCATCAGGTGGCCCACCTTCCCTTTTATCTATCGATTGACCCAAAAAAAAAACCCTGCATGTAGAAGAGCTACCGCTGCAAAAAAAAGCTAGTTATTACTATGCAGACCTACTTCGGAATCAGTTGTAACAAGTTATTACAATAGCTTAAGATGAATAAATGTACTATACTACCATACAGGAACTGAGTTTACCACACCCATTTCACCATAACTGTTGATTGCAGGAAGGCGACCCGGCAGGTCGTGGACGCGTGGCTGGTGTCTCACGCCACGCCGCCGAGCGCTGAACTCGCGTCACCCTCCCGCGCTGGCTCCGGCTCAGGCGCCACTACGCCGGTCAGGTAAACTTCTTTTTTATCATATATAAATTAACAGTAGGCAGGGCACATAGCTCGAAAAACAGATGGCCGGTGAGGCAGTAAAGTTCTCGAGTGGCGACCACGTACCGAAAGACGCATAGACCTCCCACAATGTGGACCGACGACGTAAAGATCGCAGGTACCAGATGGATGCGAAAGGCACAGGACCGGCCTTTGTCTCTGGGGCAGGCCTATGCCCAGCAGCAGGCGTCTTTCGACTGTTATAATGATAAATTGACAGGTATGTCGAGAAGCCAGAGAGGTATTTGCCTTATACAATGGACAAAGTAGTAGCGACAAGCCGCCGACCGCAACAGATGCAAACACTATGGTCGAAGTTACGATCCTCAAAAATGAGGCAAAGCCAAGACGAATTATCAGATATTTGATGGTCATCATATTATCGCGAAACAACATCAACTCAGTGTTTCTTTAGGTCTCCGCTGTAGATCGTATTCCAAGACAGTAATAGCTTGTCCTCTGGCTGCCTAAATGTCACAATCAATAACGCTTAGGTAAGGGATTAGCAGTTAGTCGAAACGCTGAAAAGTTACTCACTCCACGTACGGCTTCATTGGCTTTCTCAGGAATACGGTGCAAGCCGTTTGACGGTACGACTTTGTCTAGCTGGGGGACGGTAACTCTTGCTATGTGCTGCAGCCTTAGTACTGTTATTTGATTCTCTCACAGTTACGTTTAAAGTTAGGAAAACCTTTTTAAGATGCACGATGGCTAAACCTGAAACCAGTTCCGACATACACTGGTCAGATTTAAATGACTAAGTAGAAGAAAACTTCTAAAAAAAATTACCCGGCGAAAACCATATTAAACGCATGTTATGCCTCTTTAACCAGGAGTAATTTTATGAAAAGGATTGTTATTGAAATGAAATGGTATGCACCACTTAGCTTGTCTGATTATACGTACATAGTCTCATCGTAATCGTATTGGCCTAGCAATTAAAAATTAGCTTATATAAAAATTTCAGTTTCCGTCATTTCGTCATACAAAACGTTAATTTCAGTAAGGACCTAATATTAACTGCCAGATGTCAATACTTGTCTAATAACTTGCTCCATGGGGTGGGAATTTGGGGAACCGTGGCTTTGGCAGTGGAGCGACATTTGCCTTTTTGCTGCCAGAGTAACGTGTTATAGAGGTGTGCAACGCATTGGCGATACTCTCGGTGTTGCTAATGTCTATAGGCAGTGGTGACCACTTTCCATCAGGTGGCCCGCTTGCCTGTTTGCCTACCGTATGACAAAAAAAAGAATTTTTTTTTTTTATGAATAATGTCTAATCTATCTATAAAAATCGTAAAAAATCAAATTATTTTTTGACTACATTAATTAATTTAATTTAAACAACAACGCAACAAAAACTTAACAATACTGAAAACTTAACTAACAAACTCTAAACTAATCTTAAACTATCTAAACTAACTCGGAACTAATCTTAAATATATATATAGATATAACTATTTAAATAGATATTCTATCTTTCGTGTGGTATAAAATTGAATTAGGGATCCCTCTTCAAGCTAAGACGTCGCCTTATCTTCTGCGACCTGTTTCGGCGTTCCGTCGGTTCATCATCAATCTTGCGTATCCTTGCCTTCTGGGCGACCCTAGTACCCTCCTCGAGATAGATTATGCGAGTTATGCCGACCCAATGCAAGATGATCTACGGTCACATCGAGACTTTGGGGGTTAGAGCTGTATTTGTATATTTTATATGTATAATGTACTTCGTTCACGTGGCGTTCTACCTCTACATGTAGCTACTTTGCCCCTACCTACCTTTTATTTCTTGCTTATAAACCATTCTCTAAGAGGACTCTATCTATTGTTGAAAACCGCATCAAAATCCGTTGCGTAGTTTAAAAGATCTAAGCGTACATAGATACATAGGGACCGACGGCGGGAAGCGACTTTGTTTTATACTATGTATAGGAATATATTTGGGCTGTATGTCATTTTATCGCTCAGACGAATACAAGTGATGTGCATGCTCAAACTTATACAATGACTCGTAAGTTCTGCAAGTCGCTATACTTAAATAGTATCTAAGACTAGCTTTCTGTCTGCTAAATATTTATTTTGATAAATATACAATACAAATATCTACGTAGCGCGGAGTACAAATATCAGTTATTTACTTGTAATTTATATTTCTGAGAAGCTAAATAAAAATCTGAAGTAAAGACTTATACTAAACCCTCGAGGGCCAGCTCTAAAAGTCAAAGGTAACAAGGGTATTGACGTTCAGAGCTTGGTACTTATCTTTTAAAATGGGTACCTAATTTTCTTTTGCACTAATAAGAAACCAAAGTTGACCCACGGGCGGCCAGTAAAACAGCTAGTAAAAACCTTGTAACACACTTTAAGGTGTACAATAAAGAATTGGCGCAAGAAAGTTTAAGCGCCTTTTCCTTCATTATCTTTAGAAAGTTTACCATCTGTCGGTAGAAGTTTTCCCCAAGCTCGTACCAAGATGTTTCAGAAAACGATAGTCGGAAACTTTTGGAAGCCCGTTGAGTATAATTAGCTTTGTTATAATGATAACTCCCAGATTCATTGGACGCCGTGTTTTTCCAAGATGAACGTTAATTCTTAACTTAGTAAAGACATTAATAGAATTTGAGGAAGCAAAAGTTGCGAAATCAGTTCTCCCAATTTATAATGGAATCGTTTTTGTGTAAGATTTTCTCTTGGCGTTATTTCTCTTGTTAGATTTGGTTGTTTCTTGAAATTATAAGTTATTGCTGTCGTCAACAATGTGTATTTTGTATTAAGAAAACAATAATGATGCCTATAAAATAAATGTGCATTGTCTAAATTAAATTAGAAAAATTAGGCATGCGTATTACGCACCTATATTTTTAACTCCTGATGAAAAAAGTGTGTCTGTCTGTGGCATTGTAGCTCCCGAACGGATGGATCGATTTAGATGCGATTTTCTCTACTTTAAATCCAGTTTAATCGAGATAGTTATTAGCTTTGTTTTATTAAAATCAGGTTAGTTAGATGAAAAAATATTTGACTATAATGTAGACTTGGTCACGAGTTTTCCGACTTTTTCTGTCGGATCGGTGATTCAGACAGGTTTTTAAAATTCATGCACAGGAATCATTAGGAATCAAATACACACACGTCACAATTCAGTTCTCTCTCGAATTCCAATCCACGACTTTTTCAATGTATTCACTGTGTACATTTTTAATTGCATTTACGCCATTCTCTTTGGCACATGTCCATTGTACTAATTAATGCTGTTAAAACTCCATTGTTCGACCCAAGTTGGTTCAGGCACAATGTCTGGGCATTTAGTAGGTACAAAAGGGGTCTTGCGGCTAAACTTTTGGGGTAGCCTTTGTTGATTGCCGTGTAATGTAAACACTCCCCAATGATGCGTGGGCTCGCAATCAATGGCATGACGAACTATTACTATACTTGCTGTTGTCCGTTATCGTTATGTCGAGATTACTTTGGGTCGTTTGCTGGAAGGGGACTTCGGGCTAACGACTAGTGTAAATTAAATCAATAACCTAACTAAGTGACGTCGCCAAGCCCCTGACAAAGTTTATTTAAACTCAAATATTTCCTAAAGTACTGGGCCGATTTTAATGAAACAAAGCCGATTAAACAGTTTTCCAAAATGAAACGAACCTCGTTGAAATTAGTACAGCCGTTAGAAAGCTACGATGCTAGATAGACTTTCAGATACGTCAAAATTATGATACCCCTCATTATTGCGTCCGTGGTTAATACGGGACGTTGAGTAAGCCCGAATTGAAGCAGGGCCTCGAGTCCGGTAATTTATTTGGTTGTATCATTAATGTATTTGAATCGCAATCCGGGGGTGGCTGTCTTAACACTTTCGGGCTCTAATTTTCATGCAAACAATCCAATGTAATCGCGCTACTTGTTATTGACTTGAAAACTTTTAATTAGTACCGTTTCAAGACTTGAGACTTGATCAGATTCTCGCCATCCCTTGTCTTTGGGCGGATACGCGTCTGTTTGCAACTGGCACGAGTCAATTAGCAAGAACTCTTTAAATTCAGGAAACATCTCTTACCAACCGAATATGGTCCATAATGAAGTATAGCTAGAGCACACTCAGCAGAATCCACCGAGCAAGCCCCGCGGCTCTTTTACCTTGCACCTTCAAACTTGTTGACTTAACGAAAGCATACGCTTGTACGAAATAGGGATGTTACGGAGCTTCGACTCCGACTCCGATAAGTCGGAGCTTCCGATTGATCTTACACCTCCGGTTCCGACTTCGGTTCCGATACTTTTAAATCGGAGGTTTTAATCGGAGGTCGAACCATAGCAGAGGCGGCGGCGACGCGCGGCGGCTGCGGTCAACGTGTACGAACTGTACGAACAGGTTAATGCATGTCGTTGGAAAAGCACGCGTTCTGTCATCGATTAATATTTCACTTATTGTTACGCAATACGGATGGTTTGTTTTGTTTTGTGCGGTGTGTCAATTAAAGTTATCTGTTTTTGATTTGGAACTAATGGAAAGTGAATGGAAATACTAAATTCAAATCCCTTAAACCGATTGTCCTCCAATATTTATTGTGTCCACCAGGTTCAGTAGCAAGCGAACAACTTTTTAGTGGTACTCGCCTAATCTATGATCAGTTAAGAAATAGATTGGATGGAGACAAAGCTGCAAAGCTGTTGTTTATTAATTATAATTTGCTACTTCTGGAGTCAATTAATTTGATTTAATTTGCTAACTGTCATAAAAATGTGTTTATTTTTATTTGTGTCACCTATATGATATAGGTTTATTACTTTTTAATTGAAATTAAAGAGGCTGATTGATTAATGTTTTTACAATTTTATTTTATTGCCTGCCCTTAACACAGCTTTCTTCACCGTACTATCTCCAACTCCGCATCCGACTCCGATTCCGCTTCCGATTCCGGTTCCGACTCCGGTTCCGACTCCGAAAAACCAAATTTAGAAACTCCGACTCCGACTTCGGTTCCGATAAAACCACCTCCGTAACATCCCTAGTACGAAACAACTCTTGTTTTAGTTCTATATAAAACTATGCAATGAGTTCTGAGTTTTCCTTTGCTATTAGGTCCTACTTATATACGTCCAATTAGCACTAATTAGTTATTATCTTAGTTAAAATATATATTTTTTATATTAGACAAGACAGGCATGCGGCTGAAGATGGAGTATGCCCGTAGTGGAACAGCCTATTCACTCTAGCCTTGAAGGTATCCAGCTTATATTAGATAAATATTAATTTGACACCTAATAATTCTACTGGCATTTGGCAAATTTTCATTACATTAAATGCTATGTCTGCACTACACTATATTTCTTAAATTTTGTCTGCAAATCTCATAGTAAATTAATACATTTATGTTGTGTCTAGCGTATCGGAAAGCCTTCTAAACAGTTGTCAATTTCGACGGATCCTACATCCAAACTATTGCGCATCTTTGCTGGGCCCCATTTCCAAGGTCGCCCTTTCGACGCCAGTTTTTCCAGACTCATATAGTCTTGGTATCTGCAAGGTGAGATAGTGGAAAGCTGATTCTCGGTAAGCACTGAAGTGAAACGTCACCCCATTGCCAATGATAATATTATCGTTGTACTTATTCAATTCCATTTTGTAGAATGTAGCTTTGGCCTTTAAACAGTATAGTAGAAACAGAAAAATGGACGTTGCACTAACACCACCAAAAATCAATCAAACCATTTTCATCTGCATGTATTGTCGATACTTGCAAGAGTGAAATAAAATAAAATCTATTTATATCAAGCATAAAGTTACTATACCTTGTGGAAAGGTACAATACATGGTGGCCACTAACCATCGTGCGGCTTGACTCCGTCTCATGATCAAATAGGTTTGATCAAGCCTCTATTTGATTTTATTCTATGGTCAGTGGCCACCATTATGGCTGATTATTGGTGAAAAATTGATTTTTCACCAATAATCAGCCATAATGGTGGCCACTGACTGAGAAAAATTATCTAAAGCGAAGCCATCGAACTGAAAAAAGATTTAAGTTCCAGAAGAGTTCGCAACTTCTAATTTCCAACTTTCCGTCAACGTAGTTTTTTTCTGAGATTTCCTTTTCTTACAAACATGTCACCAACCTGTCACAAACTGAATGTGACATGACAGTTTCGTGTGAACTGACAGGGATACAGTTGCAAACTAATGTTTACAATTTATCATCCGAATTAACCCGCCTCCCGTCCCACAGGAAGATATCAGCCCACGAGTTCGAGCGAGGCGGGCTGCTCAAGCCCTTGGTGACGACCGTGGACGGCACCCCGACATTCCTGGGAGACCAGCCGCTGCACGCCACACCGTCGCGGCCGCAGCGGCGCTCGCGGCATGAGCTACGGCAGCTCGACGAGAAGGAGCTCATATTTGAGCTAGTGAGTACAATTACAACTTTCATATGGAGCGAAGGTCTAGTGGCAGCGTGCGGGAGAGACCGGTAACTAAGGTTAAGCAATGCTCGCAGTTTTTTTTACGCTACGAAGGGGCAAACGAGCAGGCAGGCCACCTGATGGTAAGCGATACATGTCACCCATAACATCTACAATTCATGCATTTAGGTTACAGGCAACAAAACTGTAAAGACTAATGCAGTGTCCGAGAACTAGGGTTGGTGACCATTTCGTACTTTAAGGCTAGTCGAACTTTAACACCGCAACGAGCTCGCCTCTCGTTTAATGTGCGTGCATCCTAATTCCGTTGGCGAAGCGAGATTGACCATGGTCATCCAATGGGTACCCTGAGAATGGTTAAACACTCTCGGGAGCCAATTGGCATCCCGTGACGGTAATTTTTACGTACAACGACCACTAGCAGAGAAGACGCTGCGTAGGCAGGCCTCCTGCAAGGTGGACCGACGACCTGCGGCATTTGTGGGGATCTCTGAGAAAGCCTATGCTCAGCGAATTTCGGTTGTCAGGATGAGAGTAGGGTTTCATCAACCTCTTCTACTGTAAGACACATTCGAACTAGTGAGTGTATCAAGACTAGACTTTGGCCTCCTCTGAGTTAATGGAATGTTTTAGCAAAGGCACTATATAAAATTATTTATTCTCCTGACGTTAGTAAATAGGTACACAGTCACTTGCAAGTTGCCGATGCCGTGAAAATCTTTAGTATAGTTCCGAAATAGTCATACTCTGGTCTCTTAATAGTAAAAACTGGAATCATATTCTACTATCCAAGTATAGGTAGTTGTTCGTGTACCTAGTAACGTGGTAATAGGATAATGACAAGTACTGTTTGCAGTGAAGCAGTAGGTGGAAAATTAGATGTTGTGCTAGTCCTCGTTTAATTGTCGTGTGGATTCTGACTTGTTGTATTTGTTTTGGGTTGCGGTTGTGTGTTTAGACTTAAAATAATAGGCTGTTTTAGCTTCAGGGGTAGAAATTCTCTTTTGATAAGAGATTAGAAATTGAAATTTTAATAGCTTTGGATACATTACTCTTTTTATTATGAAAATTGTTGTTCTGCGAACGTAATATGACCACAATATTTTGAATAACATTTAGCGTCATCGTGATGTAACCATAACGGATTTCCAGAGCGTTTTTCTGAACGAAACTAGAAAGGAATTACTGTTTGAACAATGTTGGTAATATCATTTGACGGTTAATGGACCTGAAATGTGAATCCGCGGGTCGAACACGTATTGGTTTCCATTGTATAACCCATTAGATGAATTTGTATCAGGGAAATGTTTCGTTTATTGTTTACCTACCTTAATAGGACTCGCTTGCCCCATCCGTCCCAGCGATTGTTTCGTACTAATGGCAACAGATAACATTAACGACATGGGATTTTATTACGCTTTGGAATATTAAAAGTTTTACATTGTAGCGACATCTATAGTCAATAGGGAAACTCAACAATACTCACATTACGATCACCACTGGTCCCCCCCTGGTCATAACACCCGGCCAGGTGGGTAATTACCCTTTTCCACCTTCTTCATTCTCGCTTGCCAACATTGGCGGCTACCTTAACCTTTCCCCCACCTTACCTTACCTTACCTTAACTTTTCCTTTTCTTTTCCTTTTCTTTTCTTAAGTTACCCATTGTATACCTACTTTTGATTGTGCAATAAAGCGTTATTCATTCATTCATTCATTATTTCCGCCACACATGCGTCGAATATGCGTATTAGGCATTATTTCCTCTGCAGTAAAACATGGGTTTCTTTAAACGCTATGTCTACAGGTACCTCAAAAGGCCCTTAGGTTGCAGATGTCTTTGACGACGGTGGCCACTTTCCATCAGGTGGACCCTCCGTCCGTGTGCCTCCCTAGGCAATTAAAAAATGTGTTTAAAGGGGCGGACTCTATAGCGTGGTCTAGTAATAACTTAATAGAGAAAGAGAGAGAGAAGCGACATCAATTTGTTGGTTGAAAGTACAACAATAACTTAGTTAAATTTTCGGCAGAATATGTTTTATCTTTTTACGTTACTGTTCCAAGCAATTTACCTCATAACAGAAGCAATAATAATACCACGTACGTAAAGAAAGATACTCATAAATATTGAGTTTATAAGACCCATCTCATCCCCAGTCGCATTTCATAATAAATAGCCCAGTTTCCAATATAACATGGGTCAACGCTGATAAAATGACTGTCCCAGGCTGCCCAGGCTGATAATAATTATGAACATGTAAACAACAACGTTTATCCTTTAGTTAGAGAATAGAAGCGATAGATAATGCGAAAGTAGGTTCATATTTTGTGGTCTGAAAAATGGGATCGATGTTGAGGTGCATTGGTATAAAGGAGACTGACAATGACTTGGTTTATTTAAAATTCAATAATGACCAAAACATTTTAAAAATATAGAAAGTGTAAAAGAATTAAAGAGCACATACGAGTAGCATACCACGACACAATAACAGTTACAGCCAAAGGAAATATTTATAATTAAATCATTTAAAACAATGAGTACCCTTCATAGCACTGCGTAAGTAACCAATATGTCCAAAATCTCTTACTTAAATAGAATTTGAACCAATATCTATACGAAAGTATTAATATTGTTGCTGTACCTAAAGAAAATATTAATAGTCTTATTTTGTCTGTTGGCAATCGCATGGAACCTAAGAACAAATATTTCCCCACAATGCGTTCCAGCTTCTTCCTAAGTAGTGCTCATGCCCTCGATTTACACTCTCCGGTACGTTAGTTAATCTTAACGTTCATTTCGTTGCTCCAAGTACCAGACTCATATGTCCGCCACACGAGATGTTTAGTCTCCGCTGCCATTGTATCTGTTATCACGATGCCGTTTGAAACATTATTCTTCGGTTTGTTTTGTGTTCTTTGAATTGGTACCAGGAACATTTTCATTGTTATAACAAACAGTTCTACAGCTACGGATGCAGATAGCATCGCGGCTGTTGTGTCACAATAATGTATGTAACACGCAATATGTTAATGGACGTATTCCAGAGTGCAATGGACTGATCCCGGCTTTTTGTTTTTCTTCCTCATTGCTATTTTTCGAGTATTGCGCAGTTAGGTTTTACATCTCGTTTCGACGTCTGCTTACGGATTGTTTTGTTCTATCTTTTATTTTTAATATTTATTGAAGCGTTTAAAATAGTTTTCTCGGAGAACCGATAAATGGTCACAATATCAAACAAAAAAATCGCTACTACTAAATGATATGAAGATTAGTTTTTGTATAAGGTCATAATAACCTTAAAACAGGTCTGTAACCTTCAGCCACAAGAATTCAACACACATAGTCTTGGTATAGTAAAAAACGGTTTTCAAACTAATAACCTGCTATTTAACGGATTCCATGTTCCATCCAGTGATTGTGTTATCTCCGTTCTGTATTCGGCGGGCCGTCTGTGTGTCCGCATTTATTTGATAAACGGGCGCCACAGAGCCCGGTACATATGCACCAAGGGAGACGATGTCTATTGGTGTAATCATATTTATTCATTGAGTACCCTTTGTAGATTGGAATGAGAGCTGTTAAAGGTTCGCTTTTCGTATGAAGGGCACAAATTTATGGCGTTTGCTGTTGGGGAACTTCTTTTTTCTGATTTCCACTTCGCTAGTTCGGTGAGTTAAGTCTCTAATATTACGGAGATTATTATAATCTTAACTGTTTTATGTATGATGAAACACATTACGCTCATCGTAATTAAAAATTTGCATAATCTTGGAATAAGAAAAAAACGTAATATCTACGGGCCGCTTGCTTGCAGTAGTATAAGTATTATTACACATTATATATTCTTGCTGTTGCTAAGGACTTACTTGTATAACAATATAAATTTTATTTTCTAGTTCCTAGAATCACTCTTTTCTGATGATACCTATTGAAATATTGGATGTCAAACAATCTATCTTCTGTAAAACTAGCTATATCATCAAGTATGTCTTAATTTAGCATTGGCAAATGAGCAAAGATGATAAAACGAAAACTGTTTTTGTCTTCTGACATTTTCCACCAACCTATTTGGGGTAGATCCATTCTCTCTTGCGTTTAGCTAGTTAACGACCTAAGCATCATCTTTCCTCATATCGTCTTGTTGGGCCCCACTGTCGCTATTCTGGAATGTTTTGCCAAATTACAAGACATTGGAAAAAAATCCGGAAAACAAAACTTCAAGCACAATAATTTGGTACAATTCGTTACATGTCGTTACTATATAAGCAGATCTATCAGAAGAACGTAGATTTCGCATCATATTAGGGGACGCGTGCAAAATAAGAGGTCTTATATAATTGCCATTAGGAGACGCGTGCAAAAGCGTAGTTACAATATCCAAGACGGTGTCCCGAAATATTCTCTTACATCCGTTTAGCAACGGAAATCAATGAGTGTTGTTTATTTGGACGCTATATCAAGTTCTTTTCCACGTGTCAATAAAACTATATATTGAAAAAACAGTCGGTCAATTGCTAGTCCAACTCGAATACAAAGGGTTCCGTAGCGTTAATACAAATAATTGTTATGTTAGCAAGATTTAGGTGCAATATGTAATTCGTGAAATTCTATTCAATTCAAAACTTTGCACAAGTCGTGACTCTCGCTTGACCAGTTTTTAGTAATTGTCGTTTTACTTTAGTATTATAGCGCCGTATTATAAAGGTCATTCGATGTAAAGTTTCGTGCTTGTATTTAATGTTGTTATTGCGATAGAGAAATCATTTAAAAATCTTCGGAAAAACGCGGACAAAGCGTGTTTCTAGTACTAGGTAGGACACCATTAATTTTTTATTTATTTATAGCGGCCATATTAACACATATTTTGCGAATATTTCAAGTATCTGACTGATACAGTTCTAAAGGTACGGGCTGTGTGACAGACAGCGGCTTACAGAAGCAGAGATAGAAGCTTAGTAATAGGGTTCCTATTCTACCCTTCCGGTACGGAACCCTAAACTCCAGCATGACGTGTCAGGGCAATACATTGCCAAGTGTGTAACCTCGGATGAAGCTATAGTTTCATTGAGTGCGCTCACGTCGGGAGCTGTGGCAGCAATAAATTATCGTAAATATACTCCACTTTTTTCATTACCCACCTAAATAATGTTTTCAGTTTTCGTGCTTATATTTAATGCCGTTATTGCGATAGAGACATAATCCAAAAAAGCCGCGAAAGTTTCTTATAGGACCTCTTTAGTTTCCAGTTTTTTTTTTCAATCTTTATTATTTGTTGTTATCGCGGCCATAGATACACAAGAATATTTAAAGTATCAGGTTGATATGGTTCCAAAGGTAAACAAACAGCGGCTCTGGTAGAGATAGCGGCTTAGTAATAGGGTTCCTTTTTTACCCTTCCAGTAAGGAACCCTGAACTCTGGCGTGACGTGTCAGGGCAATTCATTGCCAAGTGTGTAACCTCGGATGAGTCTTATCGTTTCATTGAGTGCGCTCACATCGGGAGCTGTGTCAGCAATAAATTACCGTAAAGATGCTAAATATTTTTCATTATCTACCCACCTAAATAATGTTTACGTTTTTTCATCTGTTCTTAAGGTTTTGTATTCGTGTCTGTCGATTTTTGTCACGGCCCCTGACAGGTGTCGTTTTGTGCATACTAATTTAGAGGTTGTTATTCGATAAGAAACTTTGTTTGTTTTAGTTTATTTTAATTAGTTAGAGTAACTGTCTAGTTTTTTATACCTATATATAGGTAATTTATATCTATCTCTGCGCTGACAAGGTCACTGGCAAATGCTGCTACAATATTCAAACATTAATTATTCAGTTAATTATACCTACTACCAAATAACGTTACTTAACTTTACTACCTACCACGACTAAAATTATTTCTCTTATCGCATTAAATACACCTAATTTTAGCAGAGGGGTCGGCTGGAATTCCTTTTTACGAATAGGATATTAAATTTTAACACCGTAGGCGTGGGGCTATTAAAAATAATTTACATAATCAATGAACTTATTGAATGTACGTAGAAATCTCAAACACAATGGGTGTCATGTTCTAAAGATCCTCTCCTACCCTCGTTTAGTTTCGATAGCGGCAGCTGTCATAGTCGCCTTTGTAACATGTCATACCTCACTTTAAATCTGCCTTGTGCTGTCCGGCAGAGTAGAATCGCACCAACCCTTACACTCGTGGGTGTCGTACAAGGCGACTAATGTTTTCGAGGCTAAAGTTCTGGAATCTCTGTAGGCTGGAAAATGGGCAGTAGCGTTTCCCATTTCTATATTTATAACACTGCGATGTCCAATTCGCCTGCCAAGCGTGGAGATTTTGGAAATGACCTTCCCTCTCATGGGAGAGACCCTAAGTCCAAGTCCAAATATCATGTTCACATATACATCAGGGCTGTGATGATGATACCTCACTATAGTGAACATATTTATATACTTAGATCTAGGTACTTATTATAAGCAATACTTATACCTATCTATAACTATCCTGTCCAACCTTGGCAATCGATTTAGTTATTTATTTATTTACTGTTTGGGTGACTTTCAGCGTAATAAACATTTAGAGTGTACCAATGTATAAGTCATATGCTAATGATAAATCTTGATATATCAATTTCATTTTGTTATAATATTACCTGGATTTATTTAACGATATATTTTTCAAGAATTCCGATTAACGTCGTAGAGAAAGAAGAAGCCTATTTTGCGAGTTCCTTGTGTCCACGACATAAAGTTCATTTTCTGATATGCTCGACAAATAATGTATACCTATTACTAATTTTGCTTTACTTAAACTAGTTTTTAGACACAGACATATCTTTATTTGGTCCGATAACACTACCGAAGCCGATTTACAAATCAAAACTGATAAAATGACTACTTATTAAAAGATAAAAGAAATATAGAACTACCGGATCAAGTATAAATCAATTTTATTGCTGGAGGCTTTGGAACAATCTTGCACCTAACTGCAATTAACGAGCACCTTATCGATAATTGATTTCCCTGATATTTATCATCTAGACTCCTTCAAAGCAACTGTAGCATGGCATGGCATAATGGCATGCTCCATCAACGGCCGCATCGTCACTTGCCACCAGATGAGAATGTGAGATAGCAGTAAAATGCCTTTTTTATTTATTGAAAGTGGTCACCGCCGCCTATGGACATCAGCAACACCAGGGGAGTCACCAATGCGTTGCCCGCCTTAAAAAGTCTAATTAATAAAAACTGGTTAACAGCCATACGTCACCACATTGTCTGAACAAGCCATTTGCTGACCCGTAGAGTAACGTTTGTGAATATTCATCGCCCATTCCCAGCTTATTCTTTATCTGAGATTCATAGACACGTTGTACGACAGCACCTTACGGTTGTTTTATCTGTTGGCTAGGTTGAATATCTACGGCATAGAGCATTAAGTGTTTGACAATTAATCATATCTCTGTTATAATAATACTATTTATTACCAATTAGGAGTCGGATAATAAAAATTAATCAATCCATTAATCAATGCATAATGATTCAATAGTCAGTAGTTTCTTGATGGGCGGCCAGGCGATTAAAGCAAGACGGTCACTGTTAGAGCTAAATCTTGGGGGAAGGTCTACAATACCTCTGGACCCTGGATGACGTGACTGCGTAAAACTACTTTTAAATAGAATAGCACAGTCACTCAAAAACAAGCTTTGCCGAGATAATAGAACCTATAAGAGTTAGTGGCTAAATAATACGCACCCTGTACTGCAGCCAGTGTATTTCACTGGAAACCAATTATGAGATCAATTGTTTGTTTCTTCATAAAATGAAAAATCATCGAACTCAACGACCCTTTATTATAAGGCTTGTACTCGCTAGGTGGCTAGGAGTTAAGCAAAATAGTCTCTGTAGCGACCAGCTAAGCTATTCGCACTTCGAAAGTTCGCCCGAAGATGTTTGCTCATGACGTTTCGTTTCGACAAGAAGTTCGATAACAGTAGCAAAAAGTGGATAGACACGCAAGTGTATTTTTGCGCGATACTATATTTTTGTTTCTACCTTGTTTACATTGACGTACATTTTTCAATTTGATATTTGCTCGAACGATGTGCGATGTTTGTCCAAATTGGTATTATGAATACTTCAATTTCTTGGGCAATCCAATTTTAGTTTGCGTGCCATGTTAGCATCTGCAGGCTATTTGATATTGTCTTTTTAATTATTTGTTCCTCTATCGTCGATATGGGACCCAACAATAACAACAATTTTATTGCCACAGTTGATGTCTTTGCAGTATACAGTAAACAGTCGCGGAACCTGAATGTTATACAAGTTGACATACCTAAGTCTGAAATTGGCCGTGTACCTATTTTCCAACTGTGGTTTGTCATTAATGATAATAAGCGATGTTTCTTGTAATAATACGAACAAATTATGAAGATACCTAAACTGCTTAACATTCATATTCCTTGACGGTACAAGCGTACTACAGTCTAAAAGTTAGTAGTACATAGGAGAAACATTATTCCAGATCTGACTTACTCAGACAGTAATTTAGAGATAAATAAAAACATTATCATTACTCATTTATAAACTGATAGACGAATTAAATTCTACAAATTGTAGTATCGCTGTCATAAATACAATAAGTTTAATTTCAAATCTTGGCAGATTAATTTGAGTAAATTATTCCTTTGTGAAAATTTCCATTCTTTCCAAATAAATTTTTTGTGATATTTTGATAATATTAGGGAGAGTTTCTATAACTGGTCCCTATATCGAGTAAATGTCTTGTTGGCGCGTAGGTGGCTACCCACGTAGACGTTTGGACTATCCAAACTTCGATGACATAATTCTATTACACTAAATATCTATTGCCTCAGAATATTCCGGTAGCGCAACACCAAACCGAAGGATGTTCGGGAACCGGGTAGTACTTCCTTGATCAGACAGGTAAAATGTTTGAAGTGATAGTGATAGAACAATATAAAGCATATGTAAATCATTTAAAGATTATGATGTCCTGGACATTAAGGCCTCAATTCCGCTATTTTTAGTTATCTCACTTCAACTAAGATTCGATTACAAGTAGATAACAACTCAAGATATATTAGGTATGCTGCAAAAACTTGTTAGTAAGCGCAATTGAGTTATAATCGAATCGACTCTCAATCGACACTCTTTTGGTGTGGGCTTCTAAAATCTGACTACCAAGAGATTGAACAAATGAACGTGAAATTCGCACGACTGATTTTCTTTACCTTATTTATTTTCCGGTTTATTTCAAACGAAATTGTCCGCAATGAAGACCCTTGTCAAATAAGAGGAGAATACCGTTTTATCATACAATCGAATCGAGCTACGATTGTAACACCAATCGAAAACCAATAGAATTTAATTGGTATTTACCAAAAACGTGTCAAATTGCGATTGAGCTGCGGTTGTGATCCAATTTCGATCGAGCCGTTATTAAATTTGCGGACTCGAGGCCCTAGCTGGTTGTACCTGTTTTACTGCTTGTTTTATTGCAGTTGTAGTTATAATAATAATTACTATAATTACATACCGACACGCCTTTTTCCCGTAGGGGTAGGCTGAGACCACACCGTTCCACTTGCTACAATAACATTAATAATTGGGGCCTACTTTTTTACTTTAGATATACTTCTATGTACTTACACGTACTTAATTTATATTCCACAGTTTCAGTATCACTATAGCCTTCACCTTGACCGACTCAACTCTTTAATGTTCTCCATTAGCATGTGTGTGTGTTAAGTCTCATTATTTTCCTTGTAATTTTTGTATTATTTTTATTATTTAGAAAATAAAGGCTTTTCAGCATATTTCTGTCCGTACGATATATATAATATATAGTGAAATGTGTGACTAATATTTCAAGAAAGTTTTGGAGTAGGTTCAATTCATGGTCATCCAGGAATCTAGTTTTTCTACAGGTACCTCAAAGGCTTGCACGCAGATGTCCTGGACGATGGTGGTCGCTTTCCATCAAATGGCCCGTAGGTCCGTGTGTATAAACAATAAAAAAATATTTGTTTAATGTTCAAATGTGTGTAATATGTACCTACCTGAACATGAAATGATTGCCCACAATAGAAACAAATAGCTGATTTCTCAAGTCACTTGCCAACACGCAGTTTTAGCAAATGCTGGTCTTTTTCCACGCGATTTACATTGAGTGGCGTCTCATTCTTAACAAAACCTTGAGTACGATTACCTACCTTATGTCTTCGTTTACAAAAGAATATGTATTATGATGAAACGGCATCGATCTTTTCAAGTGTCTATTTTTATCTCAAATGGGAAAACATGTTGTTTTTCTTAAGGATTTATTTAGTAAGCCATTTTAATTAGGAATAAAAGTTTAAGCGTCGCTATTAATGTTAAGCGTATTAAATTATTTATTATGAACCTTTATTTAGTAGGTATTTAATTCCAGACACAATAATAGATCAATCGTTCCTTACATTTCAATCACATAACAGTGACATATGCGATAATTTAACCGACGTCGGGAAACTCCCGACATAGTCTGCATAATACTTAATTATTTTCCAAATAAAGCTAACCCAATAAAGGTCCAAATCAGTCTATCCGTTCGGAACTTACACAGATGGCACACACAAACACATATGCAAAGATACGCACATCAAATTTATAACATCCCTTTTGCGTCCGGACTTATAATAAAGCCTAATTACACCCACTGTTACGCACCTGGATATATTTGCAACTTCAAGCTTCCGACATTAAAAAGCCCCATTTTCTTCCAGGTGAAAGACATATGCAATGAGCTGGAGGTGCGGGTTCTGTGCCACAAGATCCTGCAGAACGTGTCGATACTGCTGGACGCCGACCGGGGGTCCCTGTTCCTGGTGCAAGGGGACAAAGGCGCCACGAGCTCGCCCAAACCTCAGAATGGCAGGTGAGGTTTTAAGATACAGATACAGATTATCATCATCATCACAACGCATAACAATCCACCGCAGGCCTTATGTTATAAATATAACAATGGATAAAGCTTCTGCCCATTTTCCAGCCTACTGAGATGAAGTTTTGCCTCGAAAACATTAGTCGTCTTGTACGACACCCACGAATGTAAGATACAGATACTTTATTGGTAACATTGTTACAGGTCATATAAGTATTACAGAAAATTTAAAAGTCGCTCCAATTGTAGTTTTTACCTAATAGAAAATAATTATACATTAAATTTGTAAAAATATCGTATGTGAAAAAAATTAAAAATACATTAAATATTTCAAAGGACAAAATGCGGATTTCATATCATTCATATGATAATCGTCACTGCTATTTGAACTGCCTTTGCCTACTTAGTACCTAGGTTATTTTATAAGTTCATAACGTATAAATTTAAAATACATACTCGCCAGGATAGTTTTGCTTCGCTGGAGGAATAAATATTCTAAATATAAATTTAAGAGACTTACAGGCATTTAAACGTACTCTATTTTCGAAATTAAGTATTAATTTTAATATATTATGTACAATTAAACATATTTGAACTAATGTGTGTGTGTAATTGCGAAAATAACGTCAATTTCATAGGTAAATACCACATATAGGTATAAATTCATAAACTCAATCGTCCACATTTACCATGTAGCGTTTCCTGTTACATTCATTCCATCCATTCATCATTGACCTCCAACCTCGCAGTTAGCTCAGAGAGAGGTACGAGTACGTTAGTTACACAGGTTACATTGTATCAATAGTCGGCATTGAACTTGACTCACAGTTATGTAAGTCGCTTATCGGCACACGACATTTGCTATGAATGAGATTAAAATCGAGCGGCGTAGTTTCTTTTGCCACATCTGTTGGGGAACAGAAATGTCAATATTATGTAGTTTAGTATTGTAAATGAAAATAGTATAAACTCGTTTGCCGCCGTCTGTCCCTATGTATCTATGTACGCTTAGATCTTTTAAACTACGCAACGGATTTTAATGCGGTTTTCAGCAATAAATAGAGTGATTCAAGAGGAAGGTTTATAAGTAAGAAAAAAGGGTAGATAGGGGTTAAGTATGTATACGCGAACAAAGTCGCGCCGGGTCCGCTAGTTGTAAATGAAATTGATATGGTTCAGTGTCCATCAAAATTGTCAGCTCACTGACATCGGAACTTGTACAATGCTAATGCTTTTGAAAGGTATATGTCTAGGTATAGTATATACGAGTACATGGACGACAATAACGCCAAAATAGTGAAAATCACCGATATCGAAGGGCACGAAGGTAATGCCCCCCGTCAATACAAACCTAAAACAATAAGCTGTATTTTAAGCGAGCTTTTTCCACCTTTTCTTGCTTCTTTTCTCTGCTTTATCCTTATCCTTCTGAATGTTTTGTCGTACCTCAAGTAGCTTCAGCTAAATAGTGCTGGAGAATTTAAGTTTTCAGGATTTTGAATGTACTGTAGACTTACACACCAAGGTTTCATTTGTCTAGTTTTTATGCTTTGGATTTTATTAATATCTAAAATACGTTAGGCTTGTTTATTGTTGTTCTCCTTATTTCATTTTATTCTAGTTTTGTATAAAGTAATAGTTACCTATGTGGATTGTATCGTATACCGTAAGGTGGAACATGGAGATCTATAAAATATATGTAACCAACTTTGTAAGCCATGTTGACGATTAAATAAATAAATTGAAATTGAAAATTGTAGAGACCTTGGTTCTTCAGTAAAACACTTTTAGACTGTGAGAGCGCCATTGGTTATCGTACGTCTTCGGGTACAAGAAAAATTACACTTTATTTATTTATTGGAGTACCAACAGCCATATAAAACATAATAAATATTATTTTAGAACCAACAAGCCAATTACAGGTCCTCGCTAGTAACCAATACGTTGTAGCGATAGTTGAGGCTTAGGAGACGCACAAAACGTTGGTCAGCCTGTGCGCCTCCTGGCACATTTTTTTTTAAGTCTTACTTATTATACATAGGTACTACACTACACCCAGACCCGTAACAGAAATCAAAATACATTTCAATTTCTGCTTAGTCGGGAATCGATTCCGGGACCTCTGCGTAGCAGACCAACTGAACCACTCACGTCATCAGGAATACATTAGAGGTGATTTCATTTCCCACTATCGCCTCATTGACGTGTGCCTTGACTATGTTCACGACGTTAACTACGCACTTATCTCAAGAGAGGAGGTAGACGGTTGGAACTACTTCGGTGTATCCCCCGCCTTAGCTAGAGGCTTCACGTCTAGTGGAACGCGGATAATTCCATTGACGGTATCTAATGGACCTATTTGCGGGGTCGCTTTTGCCACTAAGGGGGTAAATATTGGTACATTATTGTTAATAAATCTGTATAGTAAATATAAGTCATAATTTGGTTATTGGTAATAAGAATATTAAAATAAAATATAAGAAGCATAGGTCTTGTTAGTAGTTAGTGGAGTTTCTCTCTACACATATTTAGGTTAAAAGTATTATGCAATTATTATACCATATGCAATACATACACACACACCAATATACATGTATTGCCTTGTTTTATTCTTATTTTGATTGTTCTTTTTATTTGTCAATAGGGTATCTATATGCTAAGCTCCTTACGGGCTATATATTAAAATTTTAAAATGCAGTTTTGTCATTGGCATTTCAACCATGATGTACTTATATTTTACATGTAATTAACTGCTGTTAAACCGTGAAATAAACTAATGAATTAATGTGTATTAACATTAACTAACCTAACTGACAGATGAAGTCGGATAACCCTCGAACAAGTTAAAATATACTAAAATATTTTCTAAACTACTGAATTTTAATGAATCAAAGCTGAAAACAAACTCGATTAAACTGGCTTCAAATCGGTCCATCCTTAAGGCAGCTACGACGCCATAGAAATATACACAAAGCTACAGACAGACATTCACGTCAAACTTACAGTATCCCTCTGTTTTCATAAGGGTTAAAAACGAAGCTCGAAGTGCAAATAACCCGATCCTACTGTCGTATAATTTATTTACCCCTGTCATATTTCGACGGAGCCGTGAAACGACATCGTAATCATTACACTTTATTTACCCGAAGCAGCGACCAACCACAGTACTGAGGGACACATGGATAGTGTGTCGTTTGAAATAATCGCGTTTTCGGTCAAAACTATTCGCAAGGTACGTTTTTTAGCTCCCGACGAAAAAAAGGTGTTGTAAGTTTTACATTTGTATCTGTGCCACTATGTATGGGTGTATGTGTGTGTCGGCTGTGGCATCGTAGCTCCCGATCGGAAGGACGTTCATGACAATCTGGGCCTCGAGTCTGCTAATTTATTAATGGCACAATATAATTGTAATTGAATCGCAATCTTAGTTCAATGTCAGTTTGGCACGTTTTTGGTATTCAGCTACTGTAACTAATGGCTCGATTGAATTGTAATCGGATAACAATCGCAGCGCAATGGCAGTTTTACGCGTTTTTGGTATTCTGCTACAATTAAAACTGCTGTTGAGCTAATATTGTGATACAATTACAATTCGATCGTGAATCAATCAAGTGAATTAGCACACTCGAGGCCCTGTTCAGTAGTTTAGGATATATTTAAATATATGTATAGGTACTTGGTCGCGGCTTTCAGCCGTTCTTCTGTTGGTAAGGGTAGGTTATTGTACTAACTTCTCAGTGACAAACGAGCAGACAACTCACCGTTAGTTAGAAAGCGGAAGATAACTGAACACAACATTGCAATGCAAACATTGTTGCATGGTGGTAGAAATAGATCATAAGATGGTACCCAACCAATCAACTACTATAACAAAATCTGTTCACACATGAATCTGTCATTTAATTAAACAAATGCTTCTTATGTCTTATGCTTCTATAATTGCCAGCTATATATCGATTAGTCGTGACGTTTATAAACAATAGTAATTGCTGTTTGTAAAAGCGATTGTGTCTCAGCTTTCAGGACGAATATAGGCTGTATCCCTCCATTCCAGTCCATTAGGATTCATTGGATGGCCCCATTTATGGATCCTATTACAGTTTTTCCTCCACCTGAATCCATCATGAAATAAATGCTATAGATATTGTAGTATATGAGACAAAGGATTGCTTTTTAACGAAGCCAAAAGATGAAGCCAAGAAGTTTCGGGAAAAGGTGTTTAGTCTACAGTATGATACGTATTCTCAAATAATATTAAAATGATTTAGCTGTCTTACTGTTTCGAGATTAAAAAAATGGAGAACCTCGGTGGCCGAGCGGTTAGGGTATCCGACTCGTAAGCGAGAGGAACTAAATTCGAATCCCGCTGCGGCCATATACCAATAACTCTTTTCTGAGCTATGTGCATTAGTTAAAGACTAACCGATGCTCTCACGGTGAGGGAAAACATCGTGATGCAACCTGCACATTCAGGCAACTTAATGTGTAACCATGATCCAATCTGGTAAGGTTACCCTGGTAGCAGGGTCACGGAGGTCAGATGGCAGTTGCTCCACTGTAATTTCCTGATCTGCCAAATCCTGGATCATAGTCAAGGCGGACCCCGGGCCTCGTGCGCGAGAGCAAAACCGCGACATTAACGCCAAGCTGAACGCAGAGCTCTTTGGAGATAAAAGATAAAGATAAAACTGATATAGCATGATTAACACTCGAAGAAATAGGCGCCCCAGCAACGGTGAAATAAAATAATTACCAAGTGGAGCGTACAAATTTAATTATGAAAATTATTACCTGCCTAACTCTTGATGACTTTAACGTCGACATTGATGGTTACTTCGCCGTCGGTCCCGTCTATTTTTAGTAATTGGGCTAAATTTAGTCAAATAAGTTTATTCCTGGCGTGGTATAACTCTGTCAGGCCTGATTAAGGTATCCGACTTGTAAGCGAGTGGTACCGGGTGCGATTCCCGCTTCGGCTATTTCTGAGCTATGTACATTAGTTGAATGCTAACCGATGCTCTTACGGAGTGGGAAAACATCGTGATGAAAACCTGCACATTCTGGCGACTGAATAGTATAATCATGATCCAATGTGATCAGATTCCCCAGAGGTCAGATGGCTCCACTGTAATTATCTGATATGCCAAATCCTGGATCATGGTCAAGGCGGACCCTGGGCCCCTTATGCGTACAACCGGGACATTAACGCCAAGATGAACATTAATAACTAGTGATTTTCTGAATAAAATTGATATTCTCAAGCATTTATTTGTATGTGTACTTTATGTACTTACCTATATTTACTTTTGGATAAACTGTATGTGAATATTTCACTTTTCACATTCGCCCAAGTGTCACGTATTTCCTAGACAAGCCTTGTATGACAATTTATAAAAATGGAGAAAAAATGTACCCACACCGCTCCTTCGTAAGAATTGCAGAGTACTTTCCTCATACGTGACCCCGTAAAGGTCTATCCAGGCAAGTTTTATGGAACACCTAGTCGTTACCATGTCAGTTGAAAAGTACTGAGGCGCGCGTATGTCGACCTTTATTGACGGGTAATAGAAATTCTTATTACTCGAATATTCAATGAACAGTTTCGGCGTGTCTTTTAAAAGGACGCTTACATTTTTCATAGTTTTTGTATACAGATTCTGAGCTAGCTCTATGATTTAGACACGTGAAATTTCAGTATATGTTTCCTGGAACCCTTATCTGGTATTCGTATCATCTTCTTGGTGTTGTTGCCTCTCGCGCACGATGGCCCAAGGTCCGCCGTGACCATGGTCCAGGATTTGGCAGATCAGATTAGGGTCGTAACGGAACTTCTCCTCCGCTACCGTTACTGCGGAAGTTCCGCAAGAAATCATACCTCCGTTGTAACGGAGGTTTATTTACGTCATGATACAACGCGCGAGCAGCGACACTGAACTGAACTAAAATATAGTTTGCCTCTCCTTAATTTTGATTACTACGAGTAGTAGGTAATTTTTGTATTTTTAAGAATGTGTACTATGAATGTACCTATTTTAAATAACGATTTTTTACTTTCTATTACGTAGTAAACCATGAATCACAAATTTTTCCACTTCCACTTTCTCCTCCGTCTCCGCCTCCGTTAACCTTCACTTTCGCTGAGGTCTAAAATCCGTGACCCTGCCACCAGGGGAACCTGACCAGATCGGGTCAGTCACCAGAATGTGCAGGTTTCATCACGATGTTTTCCCTCACCTTAAGAGCGGTTAGCATTCAACTAATGTTCATTACTCAGAAAAGAGTCAATAAAATACACAGTAGGTCGTGCAGTAGGCAGTAGGTTGCCATAGGCAGTAGGCCGTTTTCAAGTAAAGACGATATACAACTTTAGAGACGGCAGCACACGTAGACGCGAATCTGGCATGGCATGGCACGTCATGCAAAAACAAAAGACAGGCGACGACGGCGTCCTCTTAGAGATTATTTTTTGTTTTCTAGCAATTCCATCGCAAAATACACTTGTTTTTTGATCACGCTTACACTCACAATGTAAAGGTCACAAATAAAATGCTTGTGTATTCAGTAATCGGAAATCGCGTTATACATCACGTTCCGTGGAGAAAACCCAATTTCCCGTAAGGCCACGGCCTGGAGCGTTGTCCTACCTCATTATTGGACCGTGACGGTGGAAAAATGTGGAACTCCTTCATATAAACAGCTTTACCTTGTTACTACGCTGACCCACTAAATAACTATCGAATACACTTCTCTGCTCTATCTCTTTGCTATTGTAGTTTTCGAAATAACTGGGCCACAATATTCGCGAGGCAAACATTCACTCCGCAAATAGCAGCCGAACAAAGCAAAATACAAAGGCGGCAATAATATCAACAAATGTCAAGTTATTCCAGAAACTTATGAATGGGGCTGTGTATTCTTTATCAAAATACAGCCAATTAATGAGCAAACTTACTTCACATTAACAAAGACGCGGAGTGAATAAGGAGCTACAAATAATATTGTAGAACAAACAACGAGGGCTTTTGTGCGAGATTACCGACTATTAAGACAAGTATTCTGTCTGTGGAAATTTATATAGTTCTGCGTAGTTGGTCGTTATTTTAGAATGTATTACGAATCTTTTATATTGAGTAAAAGAAAGAAAGAAGGAAAGATAAGACATTGATTACATATAGCTCACCATGACGCAAAAACGTACGTACGTACGTACATAGACACATACATGATATATACATAGATACATAGGGACAGACGACGGGAAGCGACTTTGTTTATACTACGTATAGATAACATATCCTAATCCTTTGTGAAAACACATTCGTAGAAAAACTCATATCGGAGTTACTTCCTGCGCTTTCAGTGTCTTCAACTTTGGCTGTGCTACGTCTGAAAGTGTCTCGAATAAACATATTCTTACCTCTTCCTTCTTCGCGTCACTATCTGGCAGCTCGAGAGGAATATCTAATATCAGTCCGTCCCCTGGGGGGTGTGTCGTGCCAAATATAACAAGTGGCCCCGAGATATCTCGACAATGTCTCTCCACACATGCTGTTTTCTTTATTTACTTCAGCGGATTTGTTTATTTATTTCATGTGTTGTAATAGAACATCCCTTCATCCTTTTGAGGTCATGGTCAACCTTAATGTCGTGAATGTCTTCCCCGTGATTACATTTGGTCTATACACTAGTTACATTTTAGTCTAGTTATTGCCTTTTTACTGCTTATATTACATTTGTTGGCGCAAATCCAAAGTTTTTTACAACTCCTTGCCCATATAAAGTAAAGGGCAGTCAAGGTTTTACCATACAAGTTTCCGAATACATGAGTTCTCCATTACGCTGATTTATAAGCGATCAAGACAAAGTAGAACATTACTTTATCTGCACAAAAAGATTATATTATCCTTTTTGTGTGTATTACTTTCTATTTGTTTTGTTATTATATAATGTTTTACCCAGAAGCAGACGTTTATTTAACTATTTACAAAGCAGAATTGTTTAAAACTTCTGCGAATATCAATATTATTTTACAACTGTCTAGGGTTTGCCGTGACCTGCCGTTACCTACCTGATATAGCCACAAACTGGCAATTCGATAGGAATATTAATGGCCATAGGATCAAATTCCTAAACATTTGGGCCATTCTACGCAGACACTGAGAAAATTTTGCCAATAACGATAAAAACTCCAGTTAATATCAATGTCGGATATCAAAGATCAAATGGAAATGAAGCATAACTTCGCAAATCTTTTACTGCAATGACTTACTGCTGGGCCAGAAAGCTAATAGACCAGCTGTCTTTATCGTCGTCACATTCAACGAATGATATTATATTCACGAATCACTCAAGTATTCCAATTGTTGTCCGAAAATTTTTGAAAGACAAAGAAACTTTAAGCCGAAATTTAAGAAAACTTCGTACTTCGGTAAAAAGTTGTCTTAAAGTTTCGGTGTTGTTATTAAAAATAACTCTGTTATTTTAAAGTCAATGGAAATTTTCGTAGATAATGTAGATGCCTATATTGAATCTTTCGTCGAAATGGTAAACAATGAAACGTCTTAAGGACACGGCCAAGGCCAAGGGAAGGACGCCAGATCGATAAATGGACGAGGATTGGTTAAATATTTATGTAGATTTCATCTGTTTTCCTCATCTCTGATTTTGTTTCCCTAAAGGGATCCGCTATTATTTTCGGGTCCCAGTTTTCTGACTAAATCCGCGCAGGACGTAAATCAGATTTAGGGAACTTGGCTATAGTTGTGTCATAAGATTTGACGAAATATACAGAAGTGGTCGTTAAAACAACAATAATAGCATATGATAAACATAAACAAATATCCCTGTTAGCATGGACAATATGGACATGGCAGAATACATGTATATTCTAGCAGCAAAGCCAATCTTTGTCATACCAACATTATTGTTATTCATAGCGTTTTCGTCGAGAGTACCCAGAGTATTTTATTTCCCCTATGTGTTTATTATTCATACGGTGTCTAGCAATGCTCTGTTTTGGAAAGTTATGATGCAAATAAAATCTTTCGCGCTCTATACCATTTCTGTTATAGGTAACCACGATATGAAATTGCTTCATTCCGTTTTATATTTCCAATGAAAATGGACATTCGAATAACTTAGCTGTGTGGTTTCCAACAGAGTAGCATATCATTCATATTTTCACTCATGTGTGTCATTCAACACTATTAACATTTGATTTCTTACTAGAAAAAAACCGACAAATGCGAGTCTGTCAGCTGACTCGCCCGCAGATGGTTCGCCATTGCAACTGCAGTGGCGTGACAGTGTAGCAAGCACAAAGTGCCTAAGTACATATGATAACTTAGGCCTTACAGCTATAGCAGTAAGAGCTATTTTCGGACCACATAATATAAGTTTAGGGGTTTTTACAGATATCTCAAAAGCTTTCCAGATATTTCAAAAATTTGTCTATTTACGTTACACGACGTCCGCGTTTTGGATCACATAAATTGATATTTCTTATGTGACCTTTCAATTTAATCGGTCCAGTAATTTCGGAGATAATTGGATGTCATAGACAGACGAGTGACCCTATAACGGTACCGGAACCTTACAAAGGCAGCAAGGTTTTATGTAGAGTATTTTCTACAATACAATTTTCAAACTCATTTTTCAGTCTTCGGTTAGTCTGTGCATGTGGAGGATGCTAAACGTACAGTAAACCGGAAAGTAAGTCGTTCGACATCTCCGACAATCGAAATCCGTTTGGGAGTCCACTGCGATCCGATGCGCGAACCGTGAATGGCGAGTGACACTCGAAACTTTTCCTGCGAACCGTGAATCGCCGAATCGCCGGAAATATTTTCATTGGCCCGCCAACGCAGCCCTCGAGGTTGTTGGGTTAAATGAAGAGGGGTTATCTTCCGCCTACTGTTTTCGAAATTCAGCCGAGAATAAGCTGCTATGAATAAGTTTCGGTATTTTGGTAAATACTTTAGACAGACTGACGACTTATTTATAAACATGAGAGATTGTCACCTCTTCTATTATACTTTTCAGCTTCTATTGGAGGATTTCACTCTTATTTCCCGGTTATGATATTACAAACAAAATAAAAATATAATTGACGGGCCACGTGCCGTGTAGGGTTCCGCAGTTGCCTATAAATGCGTGAAAAAGGGCTAAACATATTCCTCATTTCATTATCATCACAGCCCATTACAGTCTATTGCAGGACGTAGGACATCTCCCATGCGAAAGGAGGTTATTGCCATAATCTCCACGCTTGGTAGGCGAGTTGGATATCGCAGTGTTGTAAAGTAGTTTGTTGTAGAAATGGAAGACGCTGCTGCCCATTTTCCAGCCTACGGAGACTCCAACTTTTGCCTTGAAATCATTATTCGCCTTGTACGACAACGACGATTGTAAGGGGATGGTGCTATTCTGCTCTGCCGGACACCACACGGCTAATATAACTATACTATTATTACAAAGTTATAAATATACATATTTCCAACATCTCTCTTACGTCGCTCATTTTTTTCTTCTTTTGTCCTTAACTCTCTCTCTCTCACTACTCCATCGAAGAAATCGAGTTGAACGAAACTTGTTAAAAATGAGTCGGGAGTCACTGAATAGATTTTCCTCATGTTTGTCCTTCAAACTTTTAAAACTGTTCAGTCCCAAGAGCGAATGTTAAGGTCATGGTCGACGCAAGAGCGAGACCATGAGCACCGGAAATCATATTTAGGCAAATGGAAAGGCCCGATATCAAGAGCAGCTGTGTGGGATTACTTTGAGGGTAGTTTGATGGCCTAAATTTGTTACCGGTCAGGACGGAAATATGGTTGCTTTTAAATAGAATTAGACTCTGCACGTTCGGTATTCGAACGCTACGCGGTGACTACGCCTAAAGGCAGTCTACGCTTTCGATGCTCGGACGAATATTTACTGTAGTTTCTCCGGCACTTCCTCCGGGGTGACAATAGGGAGTTTTCTCCCGGGTGACAAATCGCTGCACTTACGCTACTTTATGGAAAGATTAGAAAATAAGCTTTCTGTCAATAGCATCTACAGTACACAAAATTGGCACCGCGCGCTGCAATCGCGTGTATGTAAATGTAGGACCTTTTATTACGAGTTGGTGTTTGTTTGATTACAAGCTGCCCGGCGCCACATAGTTCGCGTGGTTTTTATTTAAGTAACTCAACTCCTACCTACCCTACCCCTATCCTTCCCATACCCTACCCCCTTTTCCAAAAAGCATATTTTCACAGTGACGATGATTAATTAGGTACTTGTTTTCGTTTTTTGTCTGTATTTCGACAGTAATAAAAAAAATAGGTAAAGACCAACGCGCATCATTTCCAGTAACTGAATGATGTTTGAGTTGTCAAACCCATTCGCCAGCTGTTCCTTGTTTTCACAGGTGATACAGTTCCAAAGAATATAAGAAAATCATCACTGAATCAAATGTTATTAATCCTTAAATGAGTTTCTATCTGATTTAATCTGAGTGATCTATTTAATTGGAATGGATTAATCTAATTATTATAAATTAATTTATTATTATTGATACATAGATAAAACTATGAAATGAATTTTTTTATCAACTTTTATTCCTGTCTGAGTTATTGTGTGCACAATTGTTTTACATACACAACGTAAAACAGTTGTGTATTTTAAACAATTCTGCATCGTCATTCTGAGAATCTTCTTGAATTTTTATTACTCACGCACGAAGAAGTTTCATCCCCATAATAGGAAAGGTATTTTAGACGTCTCTTCATAGGCGGACAACGCATTGGTGACTGGTGTTGCTGATAGCCATAGGCGGTGACCACTTTCCATCAGGTGCCACGCTTGCCTGTTTGTCTGCCGTGTAACATAAAAAAATAGGAGATTTCAAACGAACATCCAGCATTCATAGATCTTTAAACAGAAAATGAAGTTAGAACATGTGTAGTCGTCACTTAAGGCGTCGCCTGAGGGATTTTATTGAGTTTGAGTGAGCTCTTAAAGCGAGAGTCCTGGGGCGACCAAGATTTAGTTGACGTCACGCTTTTAGGCCCACTTCACAGAACCGTCGGGCCGTAGTTATTCAACAATATGTTTTATTTATGTCTTGACTTTGCTTTGTTTGGTGTGCTAACTTTTTCATTGTTGTCAAAGCCACCAATAATATGATCTCTTCAGGTAGTTGACTGTAATACAAATGTTTGACCGATTTAGCATTGCTATACCTATAACATTGGGTAGGGTATAGATCTAGGTGAATTAAATATTGTTTTGTCTTATAAAAAATATGACAGACCCAGACAAATTCGCAGTCGGTATGTATTAATAAATATTCCAGCCTCTGGAACTAAACCTTGTATATTTAAATTTGTAAAAAATATTTTATTTTTATTACACCGGCTATCGCAGCGAAGTTGATCCAAAGAAGGTTAACTGTAGCTTTAAGCAAGATTTTGTTACGTATGAATGTTTTACAATCAACCATTGAACATATTTCTCATAATAATGAGTTTTATAATCATCATCACTGCCCATAAAAGTCCACTGCAGGACTTAAGGCCTCTCCCACGAGAGGAGAGCTTTTTGCCATAATGTCCACGCTTGGCAAGCGGGTTGGAGATCGTAGTGTTGCAAATATATAAATGGAAAACGCTGCAACCCATTTTCAAACCTTCAGTGACTAGATCTTTTGCCTCGAAAACATTAGTCGCCTTGTACGACTAGCGTAAGGGGTTGGTGCTATTCTACTCTGCCGGACACCACACGGCCACACGGAGTTTTATAATAATGCTCAGCATTTCTTTCTTCATTTCACAACTTTGAGTCCTCATGTACTGACGGTGACCCAAATATGTCAACCTCCTTTGTAACATTCGGTTATCGAATGTATAGGAAACCATTCGTCTTCTTTTCATAAATATTCCTTTAAACCTTACATATTTTTCTGTTCCGTTACCTTGTATCTTATACAAACAATCTGTTCTTCAAATATGACGTATTGACGTCTTTTTTGGATAAATAACTTTTATGTACTTACTCACATATGGCCATGTTACGACAAAAGAAAATGACAAATAGTAAATGGAAATTTTTACAAGGTGTTTAATTATCTACAAAAAACGTTATTATAGTTTTTAATGTTTTCTTCAGTTTGTAGAGTAGTAGTGACAAGTTGTAAAGTTTGTGTAAACTGTGTCGTGGATTTTATTTCTTATACTGATGGACTCATGAATAGAAATGATTTGATTAATCATAGAACGTGTATATTTAATTTTTAGAAAGTCTCATTCATTTTTTTATTTGTTTCCAATGAATATATTTCACTAGATAATTGACACATGTTGGTCGGCCTTTGAGGGTGTATCTACCGACGATCTCTTAAAGGTGTTGCAGTTGGATTCACAGGACCGGCCTTTGTGGAGGTCTTTGGGGGTGGCTTATGTCCAGGAGTGACTGTTTTTCGGATGATTTAATGCCTTATTCAGTTCTTTTAATAAACTTTAAAGGTGAATTATATCTGACGACTGTTTTTGTTAGAGTCGAATTTTGGTAAATTTTAGTAGGTGGTAGGTTTCAGAATCAAATTTTAATGTACCTACGCGTACGTATTGATAGGTAATGACAGACTTAAGTTTATTTAAACAAAATAGTTTCTCTTTTATAACTGGATAAAGTAGAGCAGCGAGGATCTAATTCTAAAAATAAAATTGGATGGTGGACGGTCATGTCTGCAATTTTCTCTACAGGGATCGATTAAGATTTTTACTTGTGGATTTTGCTTTGCAAATAGGACAGAATGACACAGAAACATTTTGATTCTGAATTTCGTAAATAATTTTCAACTACTTTTTTTAATTCATTGTAATTATTTTCTGTTAAATGTATATACCTAATGTACCTACTTAGCAAACTACACACTAAATAAATAAATATAAATAAATATCCGTGTACAAATTCACACAGCGCCATCTAGCCCCAAACTAAGCAAAGCTTGTACTATGGGTGCTCGATAACTGATATACTACTTAAATACTTTTAAATACATACTTGTTATACATAGAACACCCAGACCCGTAACAGAAATTAAAATTCATCATTTCAATTTCTGCCCGGCCGGGAATCGAACCCGGGACCTCTTGCGTGGCAGACGGCATGTTGACCATTGAACCACTCAGGTCGTCAAACACTAGGTAGGTATATACTTTAAAGTTAACTACTTTGAAACTTATCTTGTTTATATATATTTTCTGATCCTGAAGGACCAATCAATTTTAATACCACATCTTGGGTGGTTTTAATCCTATCTTAGGACTTTACAATAAGTTTTCAATCAAAATCTGGGTAGAAAGAGAAGGAATTTTGGCTACAATATGAATCACGCTATAAGGTGGCTCCAACACTACGGGCAAATTCGTCGCCCAAAGTCGCTGCAAAGTGCTTTTTAATCATGGGTTCAGCCAGTCACGTTAGAGCGTGTGTAGGAATCTTTAAGCGAAATTCTTCTAGCTATTTGCCGATTGGGAAATTCCCCAAGCTGGCGAGGGGAATTCGATTACGTACGGCTGTCGTGTGCCTGTCTTGTTTGTTTGCTGTTTATAGTAAGCCAAACATAGATATTTTACACGGCGTTTTGTTCCCAATGAGTTTTGCGGGAGGATTGATGTCTCTAGTACCGTGTTTTTTAGGCACAACCTATTTACAAATATACCCATCAATATTGCTTTAAATAAATCATAATTAAAAGGATATTTCAGTGTAGTGACTTACGTCTATTGTTGCCATACACGTACCTTTGTGTAAAATAAACTCTGCGAATCTTCCTATTTCTAAATGGATTACCAGGAACTATACATAATACTAGTTCAACTTTTGATGCTTCATGCCTGGAACCCAGAATGCTAAACTTAACACGCCATACCAGAAGCCAGCAGAATAACATCTCATAACACCCGGATGACGTTAGAACGAAACCTCTAACACGCCACCCGAATCTAACTAGTCATCTCCTAACTAGTTATCTTCTAACTCGTCATCTTCCTTGTCGCCAGGTGTCTGGTGTCGAAGCTGTTCGATGTCTGCTCCAAGTCCACGCCGGAGCAGATGGAGCAGCTCGAGGAGATCCGGATACCGTGGGGCAGCGGCATCGTCGGCTACGTCGCCGAGAGTGGCGAGCCTGTCAACATTCCTGACGCCTATAAGGTTGGTACTTCTTCATCTTTAAAGGTATCCGGGTTTCCTACCGCGTACCTTTGTTTACGAGTAGCAAGGCGGTAGGAATCGCGGAACATACTTTTAAAATGTGTAATAATAACCGCGATAGTTTAATGTTATGTTCTTCTTTCTTCTTCGATATCTTCTTAATCCTTGACTGTTGTCGAGGGCTGTGAGTTTTACGTGTATCTGTGGCATCGCAGGTCTCGAACGGATAAACTGATTTCGATGAGGTTTTATTTATTTGAAAACCAGTTTACTCAAACTACACATTTTATATAACTTATCGCTGTACTAGATTATCTCTTCTATAGTCTCTTTGGAACGGATTTCTTCTTAGAAATTAGTAGTGACTTTAATTTAAAGTCGGTATCAATATTATTGTGTGCAATAAACTGTTAAATAAATAAAAAGATTAGTCAAAGTTACATATTGAAGTTTTCCTCCAGCCGCAAAATACATTTTAACTGTTAAATTCTGGTTTGCCAATATTAATCTGAGAAATAAATTTTATTTTGTGTTGATATCAAAGTTATTTACTGTTTTACAAACTGGTGTCAGCTGGCGCTTTTGTATTACGGCAGATTAGTTGTGACATGACCCGGAGAGTGGTTTTTAGTAGACTGGTAAACAGTTTAGGGCCCTTGATGGTAAGTATTTATTTTTAACAATAGGTTGACGGAGCCCAGCCTGCCCATGTCACATTATAACCTTCGAATGTAATACAGCCCATAATTTTTACACGACTTTACTGCACCGACAACCTGGTAAATAATAAAATTTGATCCTCCATTGTACAAAACAGCGCCGTTAAATGTTTTATAGAATTAATACCGCAGATTTTATGAATATGTGTGCCAGAGACAAGGACCATAGGTCAATAGGTGTGGAAACATTATTCAGTTTCTAATACAAATTGTGCACGTATTGTGGTTCATTTCAATAATTCATGCAACTTATTGCATGCAATTTATGCAACACGCGCACACTGTTAGTCATAAAATTGTATTACCTTGGACACAAGAGCCGGTCTATAACAAATATCGATTAACATGCGATGGAAATGCTCCATCACCATAAAAGGTTGTAATCTAAACACGAAGTTATATCTATTACTGATGCCATTTTATCATGTCATATTGCTTTTAATCCATTAGAGGCAGGCACTTGAATGAAGTATTGCATTATGGAAATCATTTTAGCAAGACTTTATCACAGACTCATGTCAGGGACATGTCGTGTGTCTACCTCTTTACTTTACATACTCGCATAAAAAACGTCACGCCTTTTCCCCGTAGCGGTGGGCAAACCACTCTTTGCTTTATATGCGTAATTTTCATTGTCTTTTTTAACCCTCAGCGGAAAAAGGAATGAATGAATGAATAAAAGTTCTTTATTACTTATACACAAATAAAACATGGCAAAAACAACGGAAAAAAGAAATAGTAAACAAAATATACTCTAGGATACTTATATCTTGGAAAAGCCAGGTAAAGAAAAAAAACTGTTCTACTGAACATTACTGTGACATAATTCAACAATACTAATAAACCTATTTCACTAAAATACAATACCTACTATAAATTCATAATACTTATTCAACATCTCACAACAAAATCGAAATGATTAAAAAAATATATCTTGTATGGGTGTAAGGAGTATTGTAAGTTTGACGTGTGTATATATGTATATGTGGAGGTGTCTGTCTGTGGCATCGTAGCACCGCACGAATAGGCTGATTTGGATACAGTTTCTTCTATTTGAATGCCAGTTTGATCGACATGGTTCTTACATTTGTTTCCATAGTTTATAAAATATTTGAGTATATGTAAAAAGTTGGTCCGGGGTTATCCAACTTTTTCTGTCGGTTAAGTTATTATTTTCAATTCACGCACATAAAAAGCAATGTGTATTTTTATTTATACACTATAAGGCCCTTAAAACGTCCTCAAAACGCCTCGCAATGCGCTGCTTTCATGCGGAACACCTTTTTATATCTCACATGAGAATGATTGTTTACCAAACGTGTGGATTTTATTAACAGCCGAAATTGTTGAGCCACTGCCTGATGCAACGTGACTCGAATCCTTCAGAGGGTTATTGATGGGTTAGTATTTTTCCACTGTCGCAGTCCAATTTTGTGTTTTATTTAAAAGCCAAAGTTGAAATTCAAGACAATATATTGTGCGGCCAGCGGGATGAATAATAAAAAGGTCCCGCGTCCAGAGCAGATGGGGAAATCGTCTTTCGCGGTCCAGATTCCATTAGTGGCGTGGAAACGACACATGCTTCAGTTGGAACGAATAATGGCTTTTGATGGTTTCTGAAACGCCGAAGCCGTTTATGGTATTGTGTTCGGTCAAGCGAGATAACCGGTTGAGAATAATTCATTCGAATTTGTCACTCATTTTCTTATTTTTGTGTTTTATTCGAGCCGTGTTTATTAAACGTTTTAAAACAGAAAGCCGTCAGCTGCAACTCCTGTGAAAGCCGTTTGCTAAAGTTTCGGGCTTCACAATGCAGAAGCACGGAAATGCGCTCCAAAAACGGCTAGATTTATATCCCAACGCCCGAGGGAACGTTTAAAAACGTATCACATAATGAAAACCCCTTTTTGAGAGTTTAAAACCACCAACAGTACTGCGAAAAGAGTAATTAACTGAAACCCCCGTATCATGCTGCTCATTCACACCCCAATGAATTGTCTCTGTTTGAAAGTAAAAGTAATTGAGTTTTTAAAATTTAATTAGTCTGCTCTGACCTAAATTATGTGATAAAACCCAAGGTCAACAGTTTGTGAAATACGCCCGCTGTTGGTAAAGTGGAAAAACTTTTTTCTAGTTACATTAAATATTTAATGAAATTCTTCATCTGCATACTAACGAACGTAGATGATATTTAACTATATAAATTTGCTTATGAGAATAAAGTTTGTAAAGACGTCTTCCACGAAATATCACTGCGATGTCTTAGAACCATTATCGTTCTCGTATTCGGTCTTCCTCTTCTGGACATCAATTTCGTCTGCTATTTATATTGGATATTATATGATATCGATATTTGGTGCTACGATTTTGTTTGATCCTTCACAATTATGCAGTAGGAAAACTTTAGTATAAAATCATTTTTAATTATGTCCTGGGACCAAAATCCTGTGTGTTACGTGTTTTGCATAAATAAATAAGAGCAGCTACAAACAAAAATCCATCTCTCATGCCTCTGACAGACAGCCGTTGTCAACACAGAGAAATAAGCTTTTTACACAAAGCTCGATGTTTTTACAAAGTTGAATAAATATTCATCGCGAGTGGGCCGAAATTGCGAATTTTAACTTTGTTCAGTTCGTAGCCTAGCTAAGTTATTTTCGTACCATAATCTTTATAATTGAAACTCTTGTCGTTGGCTTTTGCTTTTCGTAAACTCTTTGAAATGTGCTCTCTGTTAACTAATTCGAGAATAAGTTGATTTAATTCAATTGCAGCCAAGTTTGTATTTTTCGTAGGTAGATATATCTATTTATAGTTTGCTCGTTAAATAAGTTAACCTCGTATACATACATTTCCCATAATTTATACATTTTGAGCGCACGTAACACTAACGTAAATTGTAAATAAAACATAATACTTCTTGCAGTCGGGTAAAAAGACAATTTTATTCAGCTTCCAAACTCCACAAAAGAAGAAAACACCCAAAACAAACAACGTAGCGGTGATATAAACAACATTACTTTAAATGGCACAATTGAAAATGCACACGGTACTTGACTTAATGCATTCTTCTCAAGGTCTCAGCTTCAGCGTCCCGCAAAGTGAAATATATGATGGGATGAGGCAAAAAATGAAACGGTAATACCCTTTTACGACTGGCCATTAAACAATGACAGTGGCAGCGCGGCTTACGCCCCTGCTGTCGTTATACAACAGTTCGAGATGAGAGTCGGATTCAACGGGAAAAATTCGCCGGCATAAACTTTTTCACCTGGCTGGATTATAAGCCTGATGTTTCTTTTTTACTTTACATTCAGAGTTAATAGAGTAATCAGGGCGTAGCTATGTGTGCCAAAAGCACTAAACGATCCCGTTTATTCACTGTGCTTACAATTTAATATTTGCCGCATTTGGTATAATCACGGCCATGATTATATTCTGTGATACCCTTAAGTAACATTGCAAAGAAAACAAAATACACTTCTATTTGTGAGATACCATGTTTTCTTTTCTTAATTATCATTGCGCTACGTAATTAGCAGTGTACGTGAGGTCCTTTAGGGAATTACAAGCCCCATACATCCGTATGTTTCCGCTTGATTACAGGTCCAAATATACCGTTATTTTATTCTTACCACGTCTTATGGTAGGATCTATTCTTGCTTGCAAAGTTTACGAGTCATCTTATCATAAAAAGTCTTTCGAAGCGACCTTGTCGGCGTTGGTAAGGCTACGTAAGATATAATTTGCATGAACCTCGGATTGGGTGTCCCACAAGGTTCATGTTTGGGGCCATTTCCTTTATTGCTCTTCGATCATGGGAGCAGCACATGTCGTAAAGTAGTTTCTCATAAATGACGGATCAATGTTATTTTTTATACTTTTACGTTAAATTCAAGCATGATCTTCTTTTATACTGAATGCCTAGATTTCACAGAGACAAACTTTCCTTTTTCCTTTTGCGGCAAGTTACAACAAATTGTTCTAATGTTGGAAACTTTTTCGCGTAATGGGAGTTACATGTGTTATCTAAGGGCGGACGTCGAAAGAATATCAATCCGATCAACGAGTAGCTGGTGATTTGGATGTGACAAATGTTGTGCTGACTTTCTTATTGCTGAATGTATAGTAATAAATAATGTTAATGTATAGGATTCTGTTCTCCAAATCTGATTTATTGTCGATTAGATTAGATTTATTAAAGCTTAAACAATATATTGTAATTTGTAAAATGTTTAACAGTATTATAAACGTGATTTTAGTAGATAGAATTATTTTGTGGTATAATGTCTAATTTCACTTGGATGTTAAGTAAATAACTGTTTTGGTCGTTCCTTCATTTGAGCCTAAGTTTTGGCACTATTCCAATATTTTACAACTTTCAAGAGAGCCAAGCCACGTACACAAATTGGTCTACAAATTGTACGAAAATTTCGTATTTAAATTCATTAATTGTCAAAGTAAGTGTGAATCGATTTTATACTATGGGCATATTAAATTTAAAATTAAGCTCAAATCACATTCAATACACACAAAATGAGTAAAATCAAATCTCTCCTATCTGTATTTCTGTCTATCTGTCTATCCACCCTATCAATAACGTGATGACAAAAGATGTCCCGCGAATGTCTTCGACACCTTATAAAGGGAACTCGAAAATGAAATTCAATCGGTCAACGTCTGTCACAGAGTTCATCTGTTGTCTCCTCTTTGATAAATTGTCATAGGAAAAAGTTCTTTCATCAGACTAGAAAAAGATTCCGCTGAGTGCTTTTTTATTTCCGTGTTTTTCCCATAGAGAAAAAATGTTATCTACAGAAGCTGAGAGAACCGAGTTTTAATTCGAGACAAAATGTCACACATCTCTAAAACACACACACATGCAAATGCAGGGACGGAACAAGGCAGCCCATCTGCAATGTTATATAATTGCTACAAATTTCCACTCGTAACGAATATAAACAAATCTGACTTGTGAGTATATTTCGCTCCGGATGATTTTGTCATTTTTTTAAACTTGTCCTTATAATTTTATATTGACATTATAATAAAAGGTAAGGTGTCTAGCGAATCAAACCCACGCCCTGATACCTACCACCGTCGTCCACAGGAGGGTTTTGAGGATTTTGACCGGTATAAATGTTTATTTGTTGTCTCATAACTTCTAAACTAAGTAGGTACCTACTTACTTATCGTTAGAAGTATCTGCATTATCCACAGGTTGGCCTATGTGACTTAACAATAAATTGAATATGATGCCCTCTAGAGGACATAGTCATAAGAAAAAATGAAAAGGATACAGGTACATTAATATATTAAACAGGCAGCATATTCTTTATTTTCAGTAAAATTCATATAATGATGATACACCAGGACTGAAGGGACTTTACTTACTAAGGGCATCTACTTATTATCTTGTTCTTCAAAATGTTTACAACGCACCACTTCCAATTTGCTACCCAGACATCGCCATGTCTGGTCTTTAGGAAACCTAGAAAAACAAATAAATGCAAATAAACGTAAATACGCGATTAATCCGTTAAGTTGTTTCATAAAATGTCAGAACATTAAAAATGTCATTTAGGTACATTTTTGGTATGAAACCCTATTTTATACATATAAAATTGAGGACCGCTATTTACAAGATTTGAGTATTAAAATTTTATACAATTAATAGTAAATCCGACCCTGTTAGCATCAAAATATTTTCGATCACCGAAATATTGCTCAATTTGCCAATAATTTTAAATATATCTTTAACGGCATGTTGTTTTAAGGTTTTCAATTTCATGGCATGTTGTTTTAAGCATTTCAATTATTGCAAATTCACACTATTACGATGCATATTTTTGTCACAATTTCTAAAATTTACTTACCGATGAAAAGATAATCCAGGTGTATTTCCATAATTTGCGCTTTCACATTAATGTGCACTAAATTACACCGTCTTTTAAATGGTTTGATTTAAATTTTATTAAGAAATTATAAAATGTACACCGCTGTTTCAAAAGAAACGTCAGGTCGTTGTTAGCTTGAGCAACGTGTCGAACGTTCAAAACATTGCATTTTCTTAGAGCTTATATGAATAGCCGAAAAAACGGGATATCAAGATTCATAATAATTGTAGAGTGAGCAGACAGGGAATATTTGTGATTTGTGGTATGTCTGTGGTTTTTCCAACTACTAAAAGTAAAGTAAGGATTGTTCCTTGCTGCAAGATTAAAAAGTTTATAGTAGCAAGCCGTTACATACCAATTGTAACGGCTGTAATCAGTACAAGGATTAACTGTTAAATAAAGAAATGTTTCTAATAATTTTCGACAATAAATATTTATTCCTTGAGTGTTTGTGTGACAATAATGCTCTAGACACCTACGCAGACATAATATAATAGGTCCCTTTGCAGACTGGTTCATAGTACCTTTTAGAACTTCGTTTTAGCATCTGAACTATATGAGCAAATAAAAGTAACATGTTAGGTACAACTAATGAGATAGTGAGGTATGGACTCGAAGTTATTTGGACGGCAACAGAACTGTTTTATTGGACGCCACATATAAAATACTGTCTTATTTCCGCACTAGTAGAAATATAGTCGGCTAGCTATGTTAGCAGCGTTTCCATTATGTGGCGGCAATTTATCAAAACACGCTACATTACGCGTTTTAATACAAAACGGTAGGGCAATAAAAACTCTGTCGGCGGTACGCACGCTTACTAAGTTGGGAATAGTTCGGAACTAGTTCTTTATTGGTACTCGATGTCAGAATGTCAGTGTGTGAGCGTGTAATAATCGTAGGGGTTTATTATATATCCTATTAAATGTAAGCCAGAAATTGCTTTTCATTGAGGCTTCGTGGCTACAATTATACGTGTTACAATTTTGCAAAATAAATGACGTCGTGAAATTCAAAACTGGGGTGTATTGTGCCGTAAAATGCGTTATTTCGCTTGGACGGAAGCCAACACGCAAAAAGCTATTGATTCGGTAATCGGAAATTCGGATAGCTGAAAATTCCACGAAACAATGCAGCGAACGTTTCGTGCGGAAAAATGGCGGTTGTGCATTTTGTTCGGCGTTAATATATCACCTGTATAATGTGTGGGTTTTGGGTAGGTTTTCAGCTTTATCTAACTAAATGAGTTGGACACGAGTTGGCACGGTAATCGTGCGGACAAGAAACGGTCTCGACTCGGACTTAATTCTGTTGAGTAAGCTTCGCATCAGGAGTAATTTCTATGGAACCCCACATTAACCTTACTCTGCTCTTTTGAATGCGATGCAAAAGGACGATAGATACAGTAGGTAACTATAATGTCCCATTATAATATTATTGTTATTTTAACACATGACGAATTTAATGAATATTTGATGATTATTACTTATAGGGTCCAGGTAGGTTCATAATGTAAAGCCTAAAACTTGCCTAAGTTTTATTTAAAAAAATTATAAAGAAAAGAATTTAATAAACATGAAACACGTAATACCGTAATCATAAATACCTATACAAATCGACACTGAATAATTGCAACTATTTGTAGGAGCTGTATTTAGTTTACTGGGTATAATTAATTATTGTTACTTTAACATACAAGGTTACCCGGCTCTATGCTCATGCCTTTGGATAATTTATTATCCGGGTTCCGGACAAGATCGAAAGCCTTTCATTCATCAGCGGGTGATAAGCAATGTCGGAAAAATTTGAGCTCAGCAAGCGGTTGGATGTTGAAAGTTCTCTTTTTGCAATTTAAACTTTGGACGTACGATTTTTCCTGATTAAGAACGGGTGTCGAACCAAAATTTATAAAACTGGTGCTTCAACTATAGGACTTTATGCAGTAGATGTATAGCTACTTGATTAATAAAACTAATATGATTATGAACAATTAAATAAGTAACAAAAAGCGATGAGTTATATTATTATTAGTAAATACTTAATAAAATAAGCTAAGTCATTTAATATATTGTGTGTGTGTAATGTGATACTTGCAATAACACTGCCTGAAGTTACCTGAAACTAAATAACAAGAAAGCGTACGCTCAGAGACAGGAAAAACAAATTAACCAATAAAATGGCTAAAGTTATGATTTCATTCTGAAACAAAATCTTTTAGGCTCACATTCTTTCGGAGTCGAGGCCGACCGTACCTTACACACTACGGATAATGTATAACCATTTATTTCAGAAGACGTTACATTTGTTAGCTATAACCAGAATAATACATAATGATCAAAACTAGTCGTCATAATAGTCCTATCTAAGATTATCCGAAAACTTTTCCGCGCGAACATGAAGGAAACGTTTGTTTGAGATCTTACAAACTATTTAAACAAAATTTTAGTAAGTAGTAATTAGATTTGTTCGAAAATATGACGCTCCGCGTATCGCACATATCGATTACCTGAATAATACTTTGGAATTTTTGGAAATTCTCCAATAGCGCCGTGACTAATACTAGCATTAAATTTAGGTCAGAAGGAATTAACGCACGCATTAACAGTCTCACTCTTCTAATTCACGTTGGGAGATAGATATACAGCATATCCAATTTCTTCTATGAAAACCTTTTACGGCACCGTACAACCACGTGGCATACTGGTACTTAAATATTGTACAAAGATTACACAAATACCCTTTGCTATAGTCTAGCTAGTGAGAATTTATCCAGCGCCATCTCTAAATTTAAAAACATGAGTACATGACCCCCATGGCTTTTCGATTGCAACGTGTTTTATTTAAAATCATTGACTCAACCACTATAAATGGAACAATTTTCCTTCTCTCAGCGTATTGCTTGAACGCTCCCAAATCTCGGACCGAGATTCGTTGGAACGAGTGCACATAAATTATTCACACAACCCACTGGATAAATGGTGTGCTTAAAAACGCGATCCTTCTCCACTCACTTCATGAATTTGCTGATGTGGTGCACCCAGATCCGTTTAAGGAACTGCTTTTTGTTCTGGAAAGTTTTAGATAAAACTTTTAAACAAGTAACGTACCTTTTTAATTCCAATAATTCCATTTTTTTAATTTATGTAATTAAATAAGTAAAAACTCTTTACTGCACACATACCTACATATGATAACATACAAGATATAATAGGAATTTTAAGTTATAGATCTTGGAAAATTAAAAATACTTATGGAATTGTCCGTATTGCCAGAATATCCAATACTCCATAAAACTCAGTTGTCGTCTACACTTCCATTCCCTATAAATCCAATATAAATTCCTACCTTATAAATCCAATGACACCTAATATTAAAACTCTATGTAACAGAGCTAGGTGTACTCGTACTCCTTCATACTTTTTCAATTACCAGCGTGAACGTGACTCGTACGTTATTAGTTCTCCCCGCAAGGTGTTATTTCCTTTTACAGTACGAATGACCGCTGCAATATTGTCTCCGGTCTGAGTAATTATTCCAGCTTCTGCACCCACCACTTACACGACCAGCAAGTTGGACACGTCGTCGTTTATCTCCGGCAAGGTCGAGTTTTTTAGAAAAAGACGTATTAATTCATCACGTCTAATCTATCTCGACGGCGTCTTCGGATTGTTACGTCACAGGCTGGCCCAAATCCAAAGCCGTGACCTTGCCAAGATTGGCAGTCCACGCGTGCTTGCGTATACTCAGTTTATGAAACGAATTTGCATATAAATGCTTTACGCTCGATGTGTGAATAGTGCAGTCGGCTAGAGCCGGTGTAATCTAATTCTAAACCCTATCCCCTTGTTAACACACCCTTTTGTGGCTCCGCCTATGGAGCCACAGTGTTCGGTTACTCTTGTTTGATCCATCGTGTGCCGTTTAACGTTGACATAGAATACGTCTTGTGCACCGAGTCGACTGGAAAATTGTTATTTGCGTTTGAAACGGTACCCTCTTCTATTTCGCGACTCATTTGATAGCGTGATTGCTAAATGAAAGGTGTGATATATATTGTACTACCTACTTTGGAGGCGTCAGTCGTGATGTCACTCGAGTAAATCATGAATGAAATAATGGCTTTGTATGAAATGAACAAACAAAGTTGTTAAAATTGTTTTCGGTCTGGTAATAATGGTATTCATTCCAAATGTGTTGAGGTCACATTTAATATAGGTATATAGTAAAGCTTACAATAGTTATAAAGGTAAATTGTGAGTTTTCAAAGAAAGCGTTATCTATATTTTTTAATTAGGGCGTCAGATAACAACAGCTTATTGAGATTAGTTAGGTAATATTTTTTATTTGCTGCAAATAATAAAAATAAAAATAGTTTGTTTACTACGTATTGCTTTGGTTTGGTTTTAATGAGAAAGCTTTCATTATAGACAGTTTGATATTACAATGACTTTAAAATTAACTGGGGAAATAATTTCACCTGAACATAGCCTTTCGTAATTGAACTCTAAAAAATTATAATGGCATTTAAAAATTTACTTAGGCAGTTATGGTTCCCGTTTTTATATATAAAAGTAAAATAAAATAAACTAAATACTGCTATCTGCTCGGTTAATACAAGATAGAAATAAAGTCAACACTACTCTGAATCTAATACCTTTAATAATTCGCTACGGTCAAAGTTAAAACGTGCCTAGACCATCTTTCAAATAAATTGCTCTTTCAGAGGCATAGTATAACGATACTGCGAGTAATTCGCCTGAGATTTATGTATTATAACATAATTTATGATGCGGCATTGCGGATAAAGCCCATAGGAATACTTAGATGGAGGCATTTCGGGAGATACGATCCCTAAGTGACTCTCATTTTTGAACTTAAAAGCTGTCGAATTTTAGGAGGACGCCTAATTAATGACTGTTTAAAATTGTAGTTTGTTTATTTATTTATTATTTATTTAACCATTTATTGTACACAAGATTGTTACAAAAGTATATGACGTAATATATTAGACGCAACAGGCCAACTTATTTCTATAAAGAAATTTGTTTTTGACTTCCGACGCAAAAATGGGGGTGTTGAAATTTTTATGGATCATAATTATGGATAATCGTGGTGGGTCTTTTTACCCACGACGGACGGGACGGAACGGAACGGACGCGGTATACCTATGTATTTCGGATTGTGTATGTATGTCCATTTTTCTCGAAAAGTACTGGGCAACTTTCATTGCGGTTTTATTGCATTCAAAACGTACCATCTCAGAGCATGTTAGATATGTTTTATGTCAGTAGACCACCAGGGGGCGCTGCAACAGCCTGATAAGTCGCCATTTGTAGAATCCTCAGTAACTACGAAAACGATTTCGATGAGGTTTTTTGCATTCAAAGCTTGGAGTTACTTACCACTAATAACTAGCAGACAATCATACAGCCCGCCTGGTGGTAAGCAGTTATGGTACCCTATTAAGCTAAGAATAGCTTGTTTCGTTGATATCGGTTTAGGAGTTTCAGAAATCTTATAAGTTTTGTATAGACTTTATTCGGGGGTTTTCAAAAATCTGACTTATAGATGTTATTCATTTTCTTATTGGTGAGAAATATGATACTTTTATAAAAAAAATTACTGTGTATTTATAATGATAAACTGATATAAGATTTTTATTGATTTTTATCGTAATAATATCGGAGCGTGAAGGCTAGAGGAAGTTGTTAGTTTCTTATTATGTAGACTCACATGTGTTTTCAATGTTAAGTAGACGTTATTTTCCATAGTATTTTTCCATTTAACTACCAAGATTTTAGATAAGTTGACGCAGTAAACGTGAGCCTTGGTGATAATGGGTCAAATGCATTGTCTTCATGTCAAGGCAATTGATATAAAAATCACAGTATTTATAAATTAATCTCCTACATCCAACAGGAATGTTTTGCGGTTGAAATGACGATGATAATAAATATCCTATCAAACGTAAAAGATGAAAAACAAAAAGTTAACGAGCTCTCGTCCTTCCTTGTTAGACTTGTAATGAAACGTCATAAACGCATCCTACGCTAAGCCGTAAGTCTCTAAAATTTTATTAACGTACAAAGTTCCCACATTTTATTTCCCAGTTGTTACCCGAAGAACATAGAAGTTAACTCCAACTGAAATCTCAATTCCCCGCAAAAAGAAATAAAATTTTACGCTTTGTGAAACTTCTAGTCGAATCGAATTTCATGCAACGATTTTACAGCTATCGAGTCTTCAGTGTCATCCTTTGTTTGAAACCACCGCAGCTCCATTATCCCTTTTGCCTTAAAACTTTTACTACTCAATTCGGAAGCTTTAGTCTTGCAAAACATCGTATCCGCAGGTTATCTTGAATCCAGCATAAAAATGGAATGAATTTTGCCTCCAACATTTTCGTATTCAGCCGTAAACCGAATATGTTATTCAATATTTATGAATCTTGATTTATGCGATGACCAAACCTGAATCGAGCTGGAATTTTTCATTCCGATATCGATATCGCGACCGGCCAGTGCGTTGTTATATTTGGAAATATTGTCCTTCTGAAAAACGAGCACTGAAACAATATAGTCAATTCCAATGTTTACAGAAATATCGCAATTAGGTAGATACTAATATTTACATTTGATTTGTCTTCTGAAAAACGAGGCATATATAATACGGGCATTATTTTGTTTTATTTTTTAAGTTCATAGAATTTCACATAAAATTTCACGCTCATAAACAGCCACCGGGACTATTTCTCACAAATCTATATTTATATTTAAGTACTTATATTGCAAATATCTGGTAGTGATCTCCTGAGCGGTAAGTAAGTATTCCATTTGTGTGAATGTTCACATTTGCGGTAGATAAACACGGTTTAAAAGCAATCCGGTCAGTTGACAGCTAGTCGGGCTCACGTAACAAATGGCCAGATTCGATACACCGCTGCAGCAACGCCACAATACTGCCCCCACTTTGGCTTTGGGCCATACTATTGAATGAGTTGCCACGCGAAAGTATTCGTGGACACAGAATATTTCTTCACACATTTTGGTACTGTATCCATGCACGCTGTGAATTCGGCGACAACATTCTCGAAACGCTTTGATGATGATGAAGGTATAGGCCTTTTGTCATCGCGTAAAAATATCCCCCAAACACAAAAATGTAACGTCATTGATCGGCTCATCTAAAAAGTTCATCTAAAATTTACAATATCTACCCCCGTTAGACATTTCTTAATAATGCCCAAGCTAACACTTAGAAATCGTTGAGTGTGTCTATCGGTTTTGGTAACAAATCCATATGAGGGAGCACCCGAACCGTACTTAAAAGTACTCATATCGCAAATATTTTCGCCTTGTGGGTTTGGAATGTTTGAGGCATTCGGAGGTCAAGGTCCAATAGAGGAACCCCGAAAGTTTGAAATATTGGAATCAAGGGCCTCATAGAGGCTTCCTTGAGATTTGAGAGCAAATTAGAAAGTAATATTAACATGTTTAAAATACTTTTGACTGTATGAATGTCGTAAGGGTCTGAGATTACAGGGATCTGGAGTAATAGGATTAAATCCAGCGAACTAGTTCGCTGATATGGAAGAAATGGTTACCACGGTGACTTTTTTTTATTTAAGAGAGGCTAACGATGATGTTGAGGAAGTTGATATGGATTTTGATATGATAGCAGCATTTGTTTTTTCAGTCTTATATTTTACGCAGGATAGTTGTGCTAAAAATATTAACGAAAATGATTATATGGCAGGAGTGAAAACAATTGGAGTCAATTTGAATTCTTGCAAGACAGAGACGTATCAATACCAAATCGATGATATTTTAAAGTCAAGAGTTAGTACTCTAAACCGACTCGTTTGTATCAAAAGATGATGATGATGATAAATAACAAATTAAATAGGTTTGTCAGGACCTTAGGAAATGGAACAATGTAGTCTCTGCCTACCCCATGGAAAATATCGTGACATAATGTATGTACCAGCCCTAGAATAGTAATATGTCAATTAGAGATATCTATATGGTGCCTATATCTATTAGATTTAACTCCAGATTGCGGAGGTCCGTTGCGGTTTGCGGTCTGCTCCTACCAACTCTGATTACACTCTTGGCCCAGTTCCCCCATTTAGATGTATGGACGTGTAGGTGCAACGTTTATGGCTCAATTAGTGATTCGTTAGGTTTAATTTACTCTGGCACGTTGGCCGCTATTGGTTTCTCCGGTTCCATATTCATGACATTCATGATGTTGTAAATGCATTTTACATTCCATTAATTGGATTGGCTTCTGACGTAGCAATTTTACAAAATATGATGCTGGTCTTGAGATATTGTAAGAACTATTTTCGTTCAGTTATCTTCAGTAGTCTGGGACTCTACTCGTAGTATATATGTCGCAGCCATCTGGTTAAATCAGCCATTTAATGAGTAGGCTAGCCTGTTTATTAAACGCCGGCATTCAATTGAATGCCTAGGCCGATAGTAGACAAACCTATCGACTCTTAACGTTTAACTAGTTGGCTTATTATAAGCCAGCCCTTTGAAGACGGCTGTCGTAAAATCAGGCAGGTGATTTAAATTTAGTTCCAATTTTATCCACTGCAGCACTGGTAGTCATTAAAACAAGCAATGTTTTTGTATTTTTATCGGTTTAACTAAATTTAAAGTGTGGTACCTAAATGTTTTTAAGTAAGAATAAGGATAACTTAATTTGTTCATTTTCTTTTCATACTTACAATTAGAAACAAATATCTAAGAAAGTTTCGTGCCATTTTATATTTAATTTTATAAAATAAGAAAGTGCATTCTTCCTTTACTATATTGTTGCAAATAGTTAATAAGTTTAAAGTTTAAAGTTATTATTGTGGTAAATACTATAAATTTTATAAGTACTCGCAATGCAATTACTAATTGAATTTGTTGCCACTAATATATTCGTTTCTAAATAAAAATTATATTTATTAATTATCTTAAGTAAAGTTATATAATTTACGAATGGTCACTCAAACCAAACATATATTCTATTAACAAAATGGCTAAATAACGTTCAGCCAAGTAGCTGCACGTTACATTCAACTACTTGGCTAGTTGTCTTTTAGCCATTCAATTGAATGCCGGCGCTTAATTAACGAACTAGCCTTCTAATTAAATGGCTAATTTAACCAGATGGCTGCGACATATACAAATGTAAATCTTTAAAAAAAATTACAAACTGCGCCCACTGGAAGAAAGAATGGCGGACAGTTTCTAACCACAATGTTTTTTTCTTGTTTTAGGATGAAAGATTCAACCACGACATTGACCAACTTACGGGTTACAAGACAAGAGCGCTTCTCTGCATGCCGATCAAAGATATCAACGGTGAAGTCATTGGTGTTGCTCAGGTAAATTGAGAAAATACATGAACCTCATTCTTAGTGTTTGCCTTTTGATAAGTGATCACGCACGACTAGAACGGTGCTTCGATTTAAATGAAATTTTTCTATGGATATAGATTAGACCCTGAGCAGAAGGATAAAGGCTGCCTTTATCGAAATCTGCGTGGGAGAAATCGTGGGCCAATACTAATAATAGAAGGGCCTAATAAAAATGTAAATGAGGCACCCCGCGCTAGTTGACGAAAGTTAGCAATAACTTTGCGCGAAAATCTAATTACACATTTCGTGTGGATGGTTTGTTTGGCGATTTTGAGTTGAGTTAAGCATAGATGCAGAATCGAGACATGAAGTCTCTAACTACAAAAATGGAATAAAAACTTTCTTCCCCACTCTTTTCGTATTAGATTATAAATAATCCAAAGTTATTGGAAATTGCCTTGTGAAAGGTGTCTTCAAAATTATTTCATATCATCCGTCCGCCTGTTGCCGCGGCGTCCCCAAGGGGAAATGAATTGTTACGTCAAGTGTGAATAACTGATGGCACTGGATGATTGATTTTTGGATCTATTTTCCAGTTAAAGTGTTCTTTTAAAGAATTGTCTTGAAAAATATACAAAGTTGATCTCTTGTCCGTTAACATAAATAATGAAAAGTTATATTAGTTGAACATTGTTACACATTCACTAGTTTTTGCAGTAAAACACATATAGTGAATACATTTTAAAAGTTCAGAAGTTGAGTACTATTTATTCTAAACAGCCACCAACTCGGAAGGTTTGAGCTCGAGCTATGATTTCGGACGCGCACCAACTGTCAAACTCCGGCAAACTTAGCGCATTCATCTTCAGTTTGCCGGAACGGGATCTGAAGCAAAATCTCGGGATCTGCAGCAATATTTTGTTTCCAGGTGATAAACAAGCTGAACGACGGCGTGTTCACGTCGAACGACGAGAAAGTCTTCGCCTCTTACTTGCAATTTTGCGGTATCGGTCTTAGGAATGCGCAGCTGTACGAGAGGTCTCAGTTGGAGGTGAAGAGGAACCAGGTGCTGTTGGACCTGGCGAGGATGGTGTTCGAAGAGCAAAGCACGATTGAGCACATGGTGTTGAGGATTTTGACGCACACGCAGAGCCTCATCCGCTGCCAACGGGTCCAGGTGAGACAATCTTTTGTTTCGACAATTCTGTTGTTCTAACATTGGGTAAAGCATTCGGGAAATAGATATTTAGTATCTTTATAATAATCATCTTGACATTAATGTCCCGGTAGTACTGTCGCGCACGAGGGCCTGGGGTCCGTTTTGACCATGATCCAGGATTTGGTAGATCAGTTAATTACAGTGCAGCGACTGCCGTCTGACCTCCGTAACCCTGCTACCAGAGAAACCTGAACGGATTGGATCATAGTTACACTTTCAGTCGCCTGAATGTGCAGGTTTCATCACGATGTTTTTTTCTCACCAAAAGCATCGGTTAATATCCAACATACCTAACTCAGAAAAGCCGCAATGGTAATGGTATTCGAACCCGTAACTTCTCGCTTGTGCGTCGGATACCATTACCACTCGGCCACCGACGCTCCTTATTTAGAACCTTTCAGACCTCTTAAGACCCCTCATTTAAACTGTAAATTTTAACAGTTAAATCGACGAGATGTGATTCAATATCAGAATCACATCAATTTACTAGTACACCCATTAGAGAGCGATGTGGATCTTGACGTCAAGGAGTCACTGAAATTGAACGAATTTATTTATGTGGCCTCTTGACTGGAAGCAAATTGATTCCCAATCATCAAATGTCGTTATTATTTCGTCGTATAGCGGCAGATAATAGGTACACAATATTTCTAGGATACTAAGCATATAGAAACTGTTTATTTTATTAAAATCAAGAAGGTAACTTTGTAAATGCAATTATGTTGGTATACCTAGCAAACATACCCACGTTCTGGGAGCGTAAGCGATTTAAAATTTAATTTAAAAGCTTTTGATCCTAAGCTAACATTGTTTGCTGAATCAACCCGCCTCACAGCAAACACTGACCGTTGTCCGAAAAGAGTGTATGAAACACATATTGTATCAGTTACCTACGTAATAGCTGTTTATGTACCTATAATGATTATTTATTGAACAAATAAAATAAGCTAGGCGTATTTTTTTATGAGCCTTCGGTGTCCCACTGTAGGGCGAAGGCCTCCCTCCCATTTTTCTACTTATTACTTTATCTACTTATATTTATTTGGAAACTGTGATAATCGTATTAAATTTATTGGGTAATTTTATTTGGGTACGGTTTCTGTACTTTAGTTCACAAATACATTGGTAATATCTTTGTGAATAGGTTATTCATATTAATAATTGAACGATAACATCTGCGTTTGATGTAAGGAGTTCCCAAATGTTAATTTGCGTTTCAGCAATGGGGCTATTATCTGCGGAGTGTTTACTTACATAACGCCGTTTTAATCGAAACGGCGACGTGGCCTTTGTTAAGTAATTTAATTTCGACCTACCAGTTGTAATCGGGTGGAAACTAGATAGATGCTTGAACAATGATAGCGTGCCTGTCTACTGTGCGCGTTCCAATTTGGAAAATAACTGTAAATCGTCGGATCCGAGTTGGAACAGGCAAAACAGTCGTTATTGGTTCAACTTTGGGTAAGGTCTAGGTACCATTTACCAATTTACTAGTCTCTTTAGCGTTTATTTTCATTGCGAGTCAACTTGTTTTGGTGTTTTTGTGGACAATACAATTAGTTTCATTTCAATATTGGCTGTCCCTGTTTTGCTTCTAATCAAAGAAGACAGAGATAAAGTGGTATTTAAAATAGTTCAAAGTAAAGAGAATCTCCAGGCTACGTATAAATATTTAGACTATAGTTCAACATTCGTTACTGTTTCAGCATCGCCGTATTTATCAACTTAACCTAATTCTAGTCTATTTCTGTGTTCGCTGCGATCGTCATTCCCGGATTTCCTACTTGTTTCAAGGTCAAGCGCCATGCTTATCCTATTTGGCACTCGTAAATTACTGAAATGTCTTCTTGTAAATCACGTTGTTTAAGACAGTTTCAAAGCTAAGCCGCCCCATTTCAGTTTCAAAGAATTTTAATATTTAGTTGAATTACTGGTTTTTGAAAATTATTCAACAACCTTGGGCCTTTGTAGGCAGACACTGTTGATATAATTAATGGTTATAAATTTGTATAGGCTGTTACAACGCCAAATTGCAGTTAAGTAACTACAGCCAGCACTCTGTTAAAGAAACTACTGAATATTGGGCAAGAATTTATCTTTGAACACATTCTGTGCCTTTTGCTGTAAATAGGTTTTACAAAAATACTGTCTGTCACATTTTAACACTTCTAGCATTTTGCCCTAAAACAATATCTCTACTATCGTAGGTATTTTCCCTAAGTAGGTGACCAAAATGTACTTACAAGCTCTGAGCGTTCCAGTCATCAGTAATCTCGACCCAAATCATTTCTAGCTCCCCGACAATCTTATCTCCCAATCCCGTTCTATACATTTCAATGATTCACATTCACACCGCTACCCGATCGGGTATCTGCGGGCTGCGTAGGGTGACCAAGACGCTATGAAAATTTTACAGTGGACGTGATCTAAAATTACAAAATTCAATACACCGCGGGTTTATCATGAAATCTGTTACCTAAATAAAAATAAATAAATATGCTTGGACATATTCACACAGCACCATCTAGCCCCAAAGTTAGCAAAGCTTGTGTTATGGGTGTTAAATAACTGATAATGTATGTATATGCTATGTTTTTTTAATCCATGCTTATTATACATACTACACCCAGAATTGAATATTATTGAATAGGGGAATGAGTAGGAGAGCGCGAGCGAATGGTCAATTCAAATATACGGGACCACGTATGGTCCTGTATTTTTCTTATTACAATACCATTTTAGTTATTAAAATACAAATTGTTCTTATTGCAATACTGAAAAACGGAACGTCCTGTAATTTACAAGACAGTTGGCCAGCCTAGGGCTGCGGTAATCGCACCATCTGTCCGACCGAGGCGCCGATGCGCGGGCGCCGCGTATCGCTGTTACATCGGCGGACCGATGAATGCTAATTGAACCTTATCTGCAGTTTGCATCTCGTAGTTACGAGTACAGTCGGTGGTAGGATTATTATCGAAGGAAATATACGGTTCAGAATACTTGCAAACTTAAGGCCTTTTCGCTTAGCGCACGCTTATACGTCACCGCTTACAAGCCAGACAGCGTCGTATCCATATAGTCACCGCGTAGCAACCGGACAGAAAACGTGATGTCTACCCTATTGGCGCGCAGACGACGTGGTGACGGCGGTGTCTAGGCGAGTGCGACACGGTGGCTGTGACTATGCGGGCGTTGCGCGTTTGCTGACAGAAAACAAAATGAGCGTTCTGCTATTATCAAATTATAAATAAATAAATAATTTGAGACCAACCGTGCTGAAGACATCATGTACGTCTGTTTCGCATTAACAAACTAAGCTTTCCGTCATTAGTACCTATAGAAACCCAAATTGCATAAATTTTTAGGGCAAACTGTGAAGAAATATTATACCTACATCTGTATGGACTCTTGAACATAGCAAAGACCACATTATTACACCTGATGTTCAGAATTCAAACATCATTTCCATGCCATAAAGGTATTTTCATCGGTACACAGTTCACGACATATGTCTAATGAGTAACTAAAACAACTGCAATATATTTTAATTTTAACTGTCTTCTTGGTTCAAATCATTCTGACCAGTTTTAGCTTCGTTATTTCTTTCTGAACGTTCGTTGGTTGGTCTATATCTAGAATAAGAATATTTATTTTTCCACACAAGAATAACGTAATATGTTATATACATTGGAACCTTATACCTAGGGTACATACAAAAATAAATATTAAAAACAGAAAAAAAAAATTGTGTGGAAGGGCACAGTCTCAGTTTACGCTGAGAGCTAAAGCCCTGCAGCACTGATTTTCAGACTGCCCCTGACCTTATCAGTAATATATATATTTGGAATAGCAGGATACTATTTGCAAGCAAACATAAAGTAGGTAAATGATATCTAGAAGATAGCGCGCAAAGTACAGTGCTGACTGTATGGTATAGACCCAAGACTTGTGACGAAATGCAATGTATTTGCAATTAAAGTACGATAGTGCGATTCATCTTTTAAACATCCCGCATTTTAATGTACGGTGAAAGCGTATTCGTGATGCCGGTGTTGCGTTTCGTTTAGTGTTTGCTTTCTGTTTGACATGTGCATGGGAGCATGAAACGCAATTTTGGGAATTTATACGTAAGATTTATCATGTTTTTTTTTGTTAAAAGTATCCAAAGATGCCGCTGGATATGAGTAACAATTTGTAAAGATTAGATTCGCCTTGAAAATCTCGCTTTCCTTCTCGGAAGAAACGTTACAACAAATCACAATCAAAGACTAAAAGCTTCTTCCCTACATCGCGATGTTAAGCTGTTTATGGAAATAGAATTCGGTCTGCAGCTGGATAATTTTATCGTGGTTAAAATACAATATTCGTGGAAGATTATACCTACTTGGAATGCTGCCTAATAAGAGCCGCATGAAGATGAAAGAAATTTCGACCTGGAATGATTATCTTCTCTGTTATTGCGTGTTATTCCCCAGAATAAACGCTACTAGTCTTCTTTGTTGGCGATTAAGGAGATACATGAACAAACTACGAGATAACCAAAACAATGGGCAGCCTTTGTAGTTTTTTTTTCCCAAACAAGATAAAGCTAACGTTTATTAGTTTTTGGTACCATTCGAGTTCTTGCACGATATACTTTTGAGAGAACAATATTCACTATCGTATTGTAACGCAACGCCTCATTGGCCTGGTGCCAAGCACACAATTTGAAAGATACGTCTGAGTTTTAGAAAAAAATACAAGAAAGATGGTGGGAAGCTGGAATGTACGTACGATCATTCATGATAACGTATGCCCTAGATTCTGCGGGGTATACTTTTACGCGGGAAATGGATTGGCCAGATAAAGTTCACCCGCCGCGCCGTTGACCGGGATATTATTACATGTAGGTATTTGCAGTTGGGTGGTATGAGGAGCACGTACATTGGATTCCTTTTATAGATGTGCAAGCCCAGAAACAATAGACTAACGAAGCTTTCAACTACGAGTACCTACTAATTTTCTTTACAGAACCGACCATTAAAAAAGGACTAAAATCTGAAGGGATGTACGAAATCTACTTGTGTGTATCAAATTGAAAAAGTAAATTCGTACTTCATAAAAAACGTAGATATACGTAAAACTATAGATATAAAAATGAAGTAAATGCTAGTACTGGTATCTTTTAAGAAAATGACAGAAATCCGGAAAAGGATCATTTTTATCCTCAATATTATTATGACTAAGAAAAATGATCATCTTCCTTCATTGCATCACCAATATTCGCTTGGGGCTTGTCAGATCCTACAAAGTATGAGATATGCTATAATAAAACGGATGAAAGATTTGGTCAATTCTAAGTAAGACTAAGTTATCGATTTGGCTAGAATATAAGAAATTCTGTCCACACTATAGGTTTTCTGTATACACAGAACTGGTATCAAATCAGCTATACAATACTGTATGCTTTATTAAGTAGTTAGGTTAAACGGGTCTTATAACAAGACTCCTGGAATATGATAGAATTCCAGTAGCAGCACAACGATACATTCATTCGGGTATCAACCAACATAACGTATCATGTGTATCATTCTGCTACTGCGGTCGCAATGATAACTCTCGAATTACAGACTTTGAAATCGATGCGGGTAGCGACTGCGGAAAAAATTGCCGCAATTTGTTATACGACAGAATGGTGTCATCGTGGACTTGGATGAATGTTAGTAAAATCAGAACTAACAGCTCCCCAGGCCAATTTTGGAGGATATGACTTACGGAACCTTCATTAGCTGTAATTTCGGTGACTCTTTTTTGGTTATGTTATCTGTTCAGCGTTATGTTATCTACATAATTTGTGGCTTTGGCTATAGTTATTTACTGCAAAATATGATCTGAATTGGTCCATGTTCTATCGAGAATATAGGTATCACAAAATGATGTTACATAATATATTACAGTGTGGTTTGAAAGTTATTTATGACGGATCGTTCTTGGAAACTTTCTATTCAGCACCAAAATAAACCAAATACATTTTCTGTTCAGTATTTATGTCTTTAATCCATTTAACGGATTGTTGGATTCCAATAAATAAAATGACACTATGCATTATAAAAGTCGTTGACCTAAAAATCGCAAAATAAATTCTAGGTTGACATAAGGTAGAAGGTCCAAATGGGTGTCATAAGCTTAATGAGAATGGAAACCGATCGGATCTCTGACAAATCCCAATCCCAGGGGAAATATCGAAAGGTTTTTGGGGCCGAAATCTTGTGATATTATAAAGATAGGTCAGCCACTAATCTAGTTTCTTAAGATCCCCTAAAGAATCCCAGGGAAAAAATCGTCGTTACGGATTTGAGTTTCATGTTTATATGTTTACTTTCTACCTGAAAAATCGATAAGGCATTAAATATCTCAAAGGATAGGTAAATTTTATTGTTAAGAATTTAATTGGAAATGAATACAGACTAATTCAGGCGAGACCCGCACAATGAAATAATTAATAATTTAAATCCTATTAGGGAATCTTTTTACGGCGCCCAAAGTAAAATATTTGTTCAGTTAATTATTTCCCGCGATAAAATTTACAATAAAATTTGCATTCAAATCGGGGCCTGAAATTAGATTAAATCGGTTCACCGACCAGTACATACAAACCTGGACCGAAATCTCATTTCGGTCGGAAACCAATTAACTTTGTTTGCGTGACAATATTGTTCTTAAAATTTCGGTAATTTAAAAAGAGCACACTGATAATGGTAATTAAAACCAAACAAACGGACCTGAAATATTTTATTCGTGTACTTTTCTTGGTTTTCTTCACACTTTCAATAAAAAGAGGAAAGGCTTAATTTTGTAACTAATTTTCTTCTTATAAGTAGAATGAATGGTGAGCTGGCAGTCAAATGCCTGGCTAGTTCTTAATAATATTATATATATTTACTATCTCATCAGAGTCCAGACAGTGTAGTTCAAACAAAATAAAACTGTCATAGAAAATAGTATGTTGAAATAAGTTTTTATTGGGCGATATCTGCACAAGGGCACACAATGTGACCATGGCTAATTTATACAACATTCCTTTGAGATTGACCATAAAATAATCGTAACACAGTAATATGTCGTATTATCAAGACTGCTATGCTATTATGTCTTTCGTGGTCGAATGATACCCTGCGGGATGATCTTCTGTCTTATAATAACTTTTGACAAAGTTACCCTTACTTGCTTCCATTTCGGAACCACTGCGAGCCACGATGCTCTTGGGATCTCGTTCGAGAACACACTGTTCCCGCGTTAACTGCTCTTGCAAGTGGACGCAAATACAAGTTTCTGTGTTGTTAACTACTGTCGCTATGTACGCGCAACCGCGGTCTTTGGTCCCAGACACTTTAACATTTATTAGCACAATACCCTTGAGAAGACTTTGCTTCGACTGTAAATCTAAGGCCTGTCATTATGTGCTCTGAAGTGAAGTACGTGGTGAAACGTTACTTACTACATAATTAGTAAAATACTGATCTTTCTGATTTTCAATATTTATTTTAGTCACCGACCTACATCGGGGTGTTGGGTAATTATGACCATTTCTTCGTATTTATTTAGTGTCCTGAATACCACAGTACATCACTATGTACAAGTGGTGATAAAATTAATTCAATCTATGCAGTTCTACCTACCAATGTATGCATAGCCTATTCGACCATATTCGATGACCCACCTCCCCGTGAAAGTCGAGTCTGCCTACTTTTACAACTAGTTTTGAGGACTTATTTCTAGGGTTCAAGGAACAGGTATCAAAAATCAAAACTGGGTTCTTCATATTTTGTGATTACCTTTAGATCGGTGGATTTTGAAAGGCGGAATTGACAGTTGTGGTGGACTGTTGTAAAATAACTCTAATAATACCAATGACGAAAAAACTCTTTTTGAGAGGACAGGACATACTGTTAAATAATGTGTGTAGGTATGCCTTTAGATTTATAAAATGTAATAAGACGGATGTGCCCAAAAAGTGAGCTATTCTTCAGGCGCCACGTCAACGCGTAGCATCAAAATCAACTTTCCTTCTCTCTTTCTAGGTGCTGCTAGTACACGAGGCCGGTAGCTTCTCTCGGGTCTTCGACCTGGAGGCTGGTGACGTGGCCGACCCCAGCACGCAGACCTCGCCCTACGAGAGCCGGTTCCCAATCAACATCGGCATTACCGGCTACGTTGCCACCACTGGAGAGGTTGGTCTCAATAAGATTTCTCTTTGTTACCACTAGATAGCGGTGCAGGTATATTATAACGCGCTATTTACTTCACCCTTCCTGGAAAAAGTAAGGTGTCAAGATTGTACTGTCCGGGGAACACATTGTAAACGTTGTTCTTTTTATATTTGAAAAAAAAACAGGTATTTGTCCGCCATCTCACCTGCTGGTAAGTGACGATGCGGCCGAAGATGGAGCATGCCCATCTTAGAACAGCCTATTCACTCTTGCCTTGAAGGCATCCAGATTATATTGATCAGGGAACACACGCGCAGGCAACGCGTTCTATTTTCCTTAGCCGTAAAGGTACTAATAGTTTGTGCATTTGCTACTGACGAGACATAAGGGTGGAACGTCTGTCCGTTTCCTGTGCCTCTGAAGGTGGAGTGTGAGAGAATATGGCTTTTCTTTGATTTTAGTACCAATTGAAAAGCAAGGTATTAGACCGCTATTTTGCCTCGTGGGCCCAAAAACAGTATTCACTCTGACCGTGTCCAGACTACTCCATTAGAGATAAAACTCGCAGATAACATGTTATATTAGACATTAGAAAACTAAACAAGAATCAAGGAAAAGCTGTACCTTAAGACAACATTTCAAAATTTTTAGCATTGCGTTAGTATAGATATTCTATGCACCTCATAGAAGTTGACAGATGACGTGATCTCCAACTTAACTAACGTCCTAGGCTTCTACTTTTCCTAGTCCAAACTAATTCTACTAGCACAGGCATGCTCCATCTTCGGCCATATCGTCACTTACCACCATGTGAGATGGCGGTATACACGTTGAGTCGCTTCATCGCACAGGCAAATCATTACAGTCACTTTTGTTTGAGTTTATCACAGACTTAAAAATTAACCTATTGTGTTTTATTTTGCAGACTGTGAACATCCCAGATGCATATCAAGACAGTCGGTTCGACCCGTCAGTGGATGAGGGCACTGGTTTCAGACATAACACGATCCTTTGTATGGCTATCAAGAATTCCGAAGGCAGGATCATTGGTGTCATACAGGTAAGACATCGAGATATGTTTAATCACGTTATTTAAGATAGCGATAAAATTCTATACCTCGGTTAAAATTTCAATACCTATTTAAGAACGCCTTATTCGCCAACGGTTATAGCAGGCCATATGAAGTTCTGCTCCACCCGATAAAATTTAACATGTTAATATGGTATTCTCCACGCGTTCAACCCACAAACTTGGTCAGATGGCATTAATAAAAAATTCAAAAGTGGACTCGTAGCGGAATTTTGATAATAATTGTAGCGCAATGCGGCTCTATGCGACAGCAGCGTACGTCCAACAAACAAATCTGGCAATTGGACCATCCAAACACGCATCCCGTTAAGCAAACTTGGTGCATATAAATAATGTTTATGGCCGTAGTTCAAATTTGATCAGTCAAATTCGGCCTATGAATCAATGATACTGTCCATTGCGTCATTTGCTTAACCAGGGATTGGCTTTTCATGAAGTTGGAGCTCAATGTACGAGTTTAACTGATTTATACCCGAGTTGATATTTACGAATGCACGTGTAAATGTCACAATGCATTCTTTACGCATGACGGCGCCGCTGCACGCAAACATGTCGCGTTAATTGACGCGTATACATTAATTTCTGGCACAGAGTTACGCCCTATCGAATGCTATAGTTTTAATTGCATGTGGGCGAATACTGAAAAATGATTCGGGGTAAGTGTAATTAGTAACAAACCCAATCGTCCGTAACGCTCTCCCGAAATTTCACCAATAAAATAGTTTCATCAATTAACAGTTTTAACGAATGCTTTCAAATTTATTTTGATGTAAAAGTTTTTGGTGGAGCAATATTTTAGCCTCGACAGTGAACTGCGTCGTTTCCGAACATTTCCCATGTTCTTTTTTTATTCTGCAAGCCGGCTGTAACAAAGGCAAATTTCGAACAAGCGATAGCGGCACTAAGCTTTTACGAGCCGGTTCCAACTACTTAATTCCATTTAGGAACACCTTTGCCCCTTTACTATTAGTTTAACCACTTCGAATATGCAAGGGTTGAATGCTAAGGGCCATAAACTGGGAAATGTTCTTAGGGTATAATAAGCGTTTCGGCGCCGAGCCGGTGTTCTGAAGGTCTCAGCAACGCCCTAATCTTAACAAATTATGATAATTGACCCAAAACTTGAGAGATTGCAGAGCCAAATTACCTCAACTAATATTTTTCAACGCCGCAACGTTAGGTACGAATTTTTCGTTCTCGTTGCCAAGTAGCCGGATTCTACTTTGCAAGTCATCAACTAAAGTTGACCTTCTAATAAGGAATATTATATTTCCAATTCCAATCGCTTCTGTGGAATTTTGTTTATTGACATGTTTACAATGCGTAATCGTTTACATATCAAACACGTGTAGTGTCAAATGAATTAATTACCATGACTTTGAAAGGGTAGACAATAGTTACTAAACTCAATTGATAATATATTTTGCCACATTGGCTACTTTTTACCAGATGTGTTGTTTCGCCTTTTTTATCGTAACGAATTATCGAAGGTCATCTCACACGAGGCACTTTTTGTAACACATTTGTAATGAACTTCGTGTCTTACCTTTGCAGTTGGTGAACAAATTCGACGAGTTGTTGTTCACGAAGAACGACGAGAACTTCGTGGAAGCGTTTGCCATATTCTGCGGGATGGGCATCCACAACACGCACATGTATGAGAAGGCGATCACCGCCATGGCGAAGCAGAGTGTTACGCTCGATGTAAGCAAATATTTTATCAACCTGTTAGAAGTTGCCATACAAAAGAGTCAGATGTGTACCGGTTAAAATGTCGGTGATAATTTGTAAAAAATTAGGTACTTTACCGATTTACAACATTTTAAAACCTAGTTAGTATTGTCGGTTGCGAGAACAGGGTAATATTGTGGGGTTCTTAGATGTCTTGCCGACTTGCCGGTTTAGCCATATTAGCCATTCACCATTAACTTTCAATACGCAAGTATGATATAGTTTTGCACAAACTAACCTTCACAAATAAATTGAATTCGAATGTGGAAAATAAAATATTTATCAGGGCTTAACGTATAATTCCAGGTTTTGAGCTATCACGCATCTGCCTCGATGGACGACGCTCAGAGATTACGGGTAAGTTCCCTTTGTACACAGCTTGCTAGTTTAAATAAGTTTCCTGTTGCACCTGTAATGTGATGGACTACTTTCCTTATCGAAAGCAATTCACAACAACCAACAAAATTATTTACCTAAGTTACTGATACTATCTACTGTTATTGCGCTGGCTCAGCGATCCAAGCAAAAACTTGGCCTCCAACATTAAAAGACATCACATGAGTGAGATGACTCAATCGTCACAGATTATTACTACTTACCTAGTATAAATATTTAGGTTTAACCTTCTGAATCAACCTTCTTATTGGTATCCTCATTCCAGACCCTATGGATACCATCTTCGGCGCACTTCAGCCTCCACGAGCTAGAGTTCGACGACATTGATATGACGGACGACGACACGCTGCGCGCCTGTCTGCGCATGTTCCTAGATCTAGACTTCGTGGAACGTTTCCACATAGAGTACGGCGTGCTGTGCCGGTGGCTTCTCAGCGTGAAGAAGAACTACAGGAACGTCACTTACCACAATTGGCGGCATGCGTTCAATGTTGCGCAGATGATGTTCGCCATTTTGACTGTAAGTCGGGTATGTAGGACTCACTAGTTTTCGCCCGCGACTTTGTCCGCGCGATATTCGGCGAATATCACGTGAACATAACAGCTAAATTACATCAAATCCGTTCCATCCATTCTAATCCAATATAGCCAAGCTTGATCAAATCCGTTCAGTAGTTTTTGCGTGAAGGGGTAACGATTATCCAAACATCCATCTTTACTTTGGTTAATGGGGAGAAATCTAGTGTTCTTGAGAATTTTAATAGTTCCATTGACAACGAACCCTCTGGCCACGTAGTAAGACTGTTTTATTCTACTGATCGGGCGACATGAACTTTTTCCTGTTGGTTAATTGAACCAATATGGTTGTTGTTGGTTAATTGCAATATTCATTAAATATTTACCTATTAGTATAGTAATAGTAGTTTATTACTAGTTTATCTATTAATTATCTATGGATTGGACCGGTTGATGGTAATGATTTGAAGTTTAACATTGTAACTTTGTATCATTACAGGAGACGCAATGGTGGAAGTTCTTTGGCGAACTGGAGTGTCTCGCACTTATCATCGGCTGCCTTTGCCACGACCTTGATCATCGAGGGACGAATAACTCTTTTCAAATCAAGTTAGTATGACACTGATAACTCCAGCACAAATAAAGGACCACGCGTTAACAAATGCTTATGCAATTTTGGGCTCTGTACTAATGGCAGAAAGCTTATTTTAGAAATTTTCCGCTAAACCGCGCAATTGAAGCGTCCGAACAGCGCACAGTGAACGCACGTCATCGCATAACGGACGCGCGTCACCGCGTAGCGTTCGCTTCACTAGGGTTAGAAACATATTTGAGAACATAGTTGGAAAGTGACGAATGTGTCCGAATTCGTCTTCTCATTTCTTTAATACTATGCGTTTCCTGTTCGGTCGCTACGCGTACGCTGTTCGTTTGTGAAGCTCATTTTATGGACTTGTATTGTTTGTTTTAACTGCAGAGTGAACTCACTCATAAAGTCTGCAACTGACTGTACAAGTAGACTATGGCTTGCTAAAAGATTTCACAGATTTATAATGTCAAAACCCTCTTGGTATTAACAAAAATCTCCTTAATTCCAGAGCTTCGTCCCCTCTCGCACAGCTGTATTCTACATCCACGATGGAGCATCACCACTTCGACCAGTGCCTGATGATCCTGAACTCGCCCGGAAACCAGATCCTGGCAAACTTGTCGTCCGACGACTACGAGAAGGTCGTCAAAGTGCTAGAAGATGCTATCTTGTCCACCGATTTGGCTGTTTACTTCAGGTATGTTGAAGAAATTATGGACTTTTTACGCCTTAGCCTACCTACAGCTTTGGCTTCTTTAACCTTTTGTTAAAGAAGCCAAGTTGTTATCCCACTAAAGTAATAGAAAAACTGGTATATGTATAGTAACTGTGAGCCTATTATTGAGGCGTCCGTTGTTGTGCACGTGCTTATGTTTATCGCTGTAAGGGTTAAAATCAGCTTCGGTGCAGTTGACTTTATCGAACGCGAACCGCGGTCCGGCTCTACCTGGAATTGGCGGACGAGGTTCGGCTCTGCCGGTTATATTCGCACATGGTCTACATAATAATTCCTTTGTCAGGATGGGGTCAGTGTAGTAGGGTTCTGTGGCCACCATTTTTGCCTCTATTTCCATTCCACGCTTCTCTCCCTGACCAGAAAGTATCATTGTGACGTTGAAAAGTGTCATTTAAAATATACACCCATCTAATACACCATCATCTCCCGCCAGCAAACGTACCTCGTTCCTCGAGCTAATGAGCGCCAACAGTACAATTTTTAACACCTCCACCCGCCCACCAGCAAACGCAACTCGTTCCTGGAGCTAGTCGGCGCGTCCCCGACCGTGAACAGCGAGTGGGCCGGCTGCGAGCGGCGGCGCGGGCTGCTGCGAGCGATGCTGATGACCGCGTGCGACCTCGCCGCCATCACCAAGCCGTGGCCGGTGGAGCGCCGCGTCGCCGCACTGGTCGCCGGGGAGTTCTTCCGACAGGGCGATCTGGAGAGGCAGAACTTGAATCTGACACCGATTGTAAGTAAAGTCGAGTAAAACCACTGGCTGAAGGGACTTTGGCTCCCTGTGTGTGTTGTTCTACCGGCTGTGCAATGGGGAGTGTTCTGAGGAATTATTTGATTTGGTGCCCACAGCACAATTCCGCCATCGCACCACCTGCAGTGGGCTGGGTACTCATCTTCATTACATGGACCCTCTAGTGGTGTCCACGCGATGATTCGAAAGAAATTTTCTCGCTTGTATGATGTGGAATAAGCTCCCAGCTACAGTGTTTCCTTTGGACGATGACATAGGATCGTTCAAGAGGTATATTACAGGTCGCTTCTGAGAATTAAAAGATTTTGTGCAAAGCAATTGTCTGCATCACAAATAAATATCAATGTATGTGTGTATGGACTCCGAAATGGCTGGATCAGTTTTGACGAAATTATCTGGCAGGCTTAAGATTAGCTGTGAGAATCTAAGGCGAGTCGCTAGTCCTCTATACTGTGAAAACATCTATAATATTTATTTTTTAAATTTTCAGGACATCATGAACAGGGACAAAGAAGACGAACTCCCTGCTATGCAAGTAAAATTCATAGACACCATCTGCTTGCCCATTTATGAGGTAAATGAAACACTTTATTTTTTATAACATCTATATACATACAATATATAATAAAATAGTAAAAAACTATACATTGAATATATTCACAAAAAATAATTTAGAGCGATGAAGAAATAGTAGCAGAACAAGAATTTTTAAAATTGTTGTCTATCTGTTTGTATGTTTGTACACGCTAATCTCCAGAACTAGTACTGGACGGATTTGATCGAAACTTTTTGTTGTAGAGATGTTAAGCCTGGGCATTTTGGAAACTGGAACATCTGATGTAGGATCACAGCTTGACCTCTCCGTAGTACTAGCTTTCTGTCTTATTCTGCTCTGGTTCTACACAATTTTGATAACCATAAGGACAATGTAGTGTACTACGTCAATATAGTAACATCAGCCTATAGCAAGTCTTATGATGGATAGATAAACAGTAGACAAGATAGATATGACAAGATGCGGTGAATATTAGGTATATGTTCAAAACGGTCACCAAGAACTAAATACACCACACTAAGGGCCGGTCTACACATGGCTACCTTGAAGCTGGCCTAGTTCCAGACGTTACGTACGACGACAGCCAGGTCTTTCGACAAAGGGTTTTCACGATTTCACGAGTCCGTTGTCAAAATACTGTCGTGCTATTGGACAGAAACTGCTATGAAATGACAAATCTATTCCAACCAATGACAGGAATTTATTTTGACAGCAGACCTTACATCACAGTAGCGCCATCTCGTGGATTTTGGAATTTCGAAAACCCTCGCGTTTAAATGAGCAAAACACTAAATTAACCCATTTTCCGATTTAAGCCCCATTTCCACTTGTGTCGAATTCTTTGCAAGTATGTAACTAATGCGTCCAAATCAATTTCAGGCATTTGCAGTACTGTCATCCGCTCTTCAGCCGATGCTGGACCGCGTGAAGAGCAACCGCGCGCACTGGATCGACCTCTCCGCCAACGACAAGATCGAATACAACATCGACAACCAAAACGAGAGGAACGACAAGTCCAGCATCAGCTCTCAGAACGTGGATGACACGGAGAATACATACGACAGCAGCGGGGCGGTCAGCTTGTCCTCCGAGACCAACTCAAAGTACGAAAACCTTGAGAACCCTGTCGTTGGTCTCATCAACGCCAACGCCCTCCTACCAAGGGACAGCAAATTTAACCCACTGACCGACGCTTAACCTGCAGCTGACTCTATTGTGATATAAATTCGCGTCAAAACCGGACGTTCAACCTCGTTTCAAAGGCCAATAGTGAAACCAAATCGTCCATTTTAGGATGTTAGGACTTCGTAGATCGTAACTCGTTTTATTTTCTATATAAGGTGTAAAGAAACAGCACAATCGTAAAGACTTTCTTTGGACATTTAACGTGTGTGTGCTTCGTGACTTTGTACAGATTGTTTGCATTTTAGATAATTTTTCGTTATTAAGGTGATCCATATCTTTGTTCCTATTGGTCTGCGATGAAATGGGGGTAGAGTGCGAGTGCAGAAACTGATGCGGCACGTTTGTGTTTGTGGTTATATTATCTAAGAGTTGTGTGTGATATATTTGTGTAGATTAATGCATTATGCCGAATTCGAAGTCGCATCTGACACATGGCGTTTCACCATGTCAACCACCGTTGCACTGTTTTAATACTTTGTGTACCTAGCTTTACATTTTGTTTGAAACCGTCGAGTTCTAATTATGTTTTGATTCACTTACCTCATTGTTGTGTCTATTGGTTTCACAATGCGTGTGTGACTATTATAATTTAATTTAATTTCGTGCCTAGTATCGTATTAAATTGTATTTAATACGGGATACTGTTTTAATATATCTATCCGTACTGTTAAGTTTATTACAAAATTAAAACAGGGCCTAAATGACGCTGAGGGTAAATTGACCAAACAATTGTTGACTTAGCTATGTTAAATCAATTTATTTTTAATATTGACTGTTTATTATATATGTATTCAATTGTCAATAAATTGTCCGCATACGACATTTGTATCATGGACATACTATTTTTGTATTAAGTACACGTACTTATGTATGTGGCATGAAGATTTGTTTACGATTCGAAATGAAATGCACCACATTTTGTAAATAATCACTGTTTTGTGCGATTACTACTAACGAATTGTAATTTTTGGTAAGTACTTATAAATTGACATTAGTCCAAAGTAATTTTTCAATCTAACTTAAACAGTAAATTCTATTTTCCTTCTTTGCTTTATAGGAACTGTTGCCTCGCAAGTGAACATTATACAATAGATATGTGTAATTTGTACCTTATCGTCTACGTACACTCACTTATTCAGTTTGCAAATCAAGGAGATCCATTCCATTTTAAAGTACCTTAAATTATTTGTGTTGTCCAGTAGATATAAATAAATATTAATGTCAATTAACAATATGCTTAGCCTAGAGCGAAATAGAAACAATTCAATAATTATCATCCATCGTTCTAAAATTGCTACAATTTTTGTATGTAGTCCTTGTTATAAATTTTGCTTTACAATTTACATTATATCCAAGTTAAATTTTATTCAGGGTGACACAAATGAGTCTATAAACATTATTTGTTCTCAAAGAACGTTCAAGACGTATCGTTGTAATGATAGACTTTCTTTCAAAATGCTTATTGGGAGACTTTTGACATCGAGTCAATATGATGAATCATATTACTTCGACATTTTCTATATATTTTCAATTAATCCTTCGTAAACTACTTGAATGAATTATTTATTTCTAAAATCTATTTCTTATATCTAATTCTGAAGTCTTTTACAAAGATACGTTTTCAATAAAGTAAAACTTTAAATTGTAGGCTATAAGACTACAAATATATAGGCCTAGATAGTGAACACCTTTCCAAATTATCAAAGGATTTGTGAAAATAGGCATATTTTCTACATGTCTCAAGCAGAGTGTATGACCAATTTCATGAGTAAACGGTATAACAAAATCATTAAAATATTTTCTAATTGGAGTAATTCTCTCTATAACTAAGCGTTAGATATTTACACGAAAAAAATCTCAAATTAATTGTGGTAATAAACTATGTACAACATTTAATGCTAAGATTGCTGTAAGTATTATTAGAAAGTAATTAGAGAATTAATAACTGTAATTCACTATGAAGAGTTGTATGATGTGTGAATAATCTGGAGGTTGTTTTGTTCCAAACAAAAAATGTTATTTATTTATGATTAAATGAATTTTGAAATAAAATTGTTTCTACTTTTATTTTGCCTTCTCTTACACTGAATTATGTTACGTTAAAACCGTTTTCTTCTTTATAAGAAGCTTTTATCGCACGGTATAGTACTCATCAAGCCCATTCCGAAGAGCTCAAACACGATGGGGTTATCTTGTTGCGTTCATTAGTTCCAACTCCATCATCAGACCAGCTCCATGATACCATATTAATGCATTGTCATCCAAGTTACGTAGGTATTCAAACAAAATTTAAGCTAAAGATTGCAAGATTCCACCGCCGCTGCCCATCACCGGGTCAGATGCGTTTAAATAAATAAATTAAATAAATAATTACCTAAGTGGTGAATCACATCGACACAACTGCTCATGGGTTCCGCTTTGACCATGATCCAGGATTTAGCAGATCCGATAATTACAGTGGAGCGACTGCCATCTGATCTCCGTAACCCTGCTACCAGGGGAACCTGACCAGATTAGATCATGGTTACACATTCAGTCGCCTGAATGTGCAGGTTTCAGCACGATGTTTTCCCTCACCGTTAAAGCATTGGTTAGTATTCGTACATAAGTCAGTAAAGAGTCATTGGTTCATGGCGGCAGTGAGATTCAAACCTGGTATCTCCCGCTTGCGAGTAATACGTTAACCACTGGGCCACCGATGCTCTCAACTCCCAGGCAGAGATGACTGGCTCAAAAGCCAATTTGGGGTGTGGAACATGGGGTAGCTCCCCATGTTTGAGAAGTCCCTAACCCTGGGCAAGAACGCCTCTATATTCCAAGCCGCGGTGTACCTAATTGTGGAATGCGCAGACATAAACTCCAAAAGGCACTACGTGAACCATTGTAATTATATACACTCAGACATTCATGCAGCCCTATTAGTCCTGTGAGTTCTAGGTTGGTATGAATGTTCTTAATTCCTTGGGTAAGAGAAACCAAATAATCCTACGTTGGATCCCAGGACATGCAGGGATCGAAGGCAATGAAATTGCGGACGAGAACCATTATGTGGTGTACCAAAAACTCTAGTCAAACTGACAAAAGTGCAATTCGTCCACAGGGTCAGCTCTATTGAGCACTGGAATAATCAGCCAAATCAGCTAATAAATCTAAAGCATTAGTCAAGGCATATTATAAGCGACATATTACTTCTTAGTAACAATAAGTTGCGTATTCTGGTAAGGGCACTGACTGGTCACTGTAGGCTGAAAAAGCACAAGTTTAACTTGAAAATCAGCAGCCCAAAGGACTGCAGATTCTGCAAGGAGGAGGAGGAAATGTCTCCCCACTTATCTGCAAGTGTGAAACCCAGATGCGCAAACGCAGCATGCGACATCGCGGCGACGACCTGCGTGGTTCAGTTGGTTTTACATACCGGTCGCCACGCCAGAGGTCTCGGGTTCGATGCCCGGCCAAGCAGAAATTAGAATGATGAATTTTAATTCCTGTTACGTCTGGGTGTAGTATGTATAATAAGTATGTATTTGAAAAAAGTATGTAAGAAGTTTATCAGTTATCTAACGCCCTTAACACAATTGAATAGCTAGATGGCGGTGTGTGAATTTGTCCAAGCATATTTAATATTTAAGCATAGCTATTATCCATCTTGGTAAACACCAGCTCCTACAATATGAGTTGCATGACGTAAGAGCTAAGAACATAATACAGTTCATAGAAGCTGTAGAAATTAGCTCTGAGCTGTAAGCTAGAGGCGATCACAATAGATCAGTAATGGTCGCAGTGATACTAGGACTCACTAAAGAAAAAAATACTTCGTACTAATAATAACAATAATAATACTGACCAAAAATAAATAGGACATTTCTACAAAGGAAAGTAGTGCCGCATCCCAAATCTTTTAAAAATTTATAATTAGGTATCTACCTAACTGTGGCTACCTAATATATTCGTATAAAAGTCGATGAAACTCGTGTTCTACAATAAATAGAACGAATGCGTATTTAGCCACGGAGAGCGTATTGGGTCATGAAACTCGAAACGGTATATAACCCACAGTTTCGTTAGACGTCAGATAATACTTATAATTATCGTAAAAATAAGTCTCTATATATTACTAATTTCATAACAAAAGTTTGCATGTTTGTACAAACCACACTCCACTCCAAAACCACACAACAAATTTCGAAAATTCTTTGATTAACAGGAAGTTTTACACTATAATCTACTCTTAAATCTAGATTCCAGTAAATACTGTCTAGGGACAGGCATGCTCCATCATTGGCCGCATCGTCACTTACCACCAAGTGAGATGGCGGTCAAATGCCTAGCTAGTCTAATTATAAAAAAAATGATTATGATGTCCTTGAGAATGTGACGGCTTTTAGTCAGTCATGGAAAAGAGTATTTATCGTTGTAATATTGAAATCATTGCATTTACCGAAACTTAGTCCGCATAGAAAAAAAATTTTTCGTCCGACACTAATTACTTTTTTGTACGTAACAGTTTCGTAGCTAGAAAAATAATTCTTCATACGTAACTGGTTACGTAGCATTAGTTTCGTTGGCGGCCGAATGGATCGGTGTGACGGTCGCGACTCGGCCAATCTTTCAAACATTCTGACCAATATGTAGCGTTTTTAGAGTTATTAGCTTGTGGTGTTAGGACCTAGGCTCAGTTTTACTCTGGGCACTTAGTGAGATCTGTCAACTTTTTAATAGTGAAAGCGAAGCATGTGAGTAGGTAATTTTGTATAAACGTTTTTTATTTTGTGATTTTGTTTATTCTCATAACAACGCCATCTATCGCATTTCATCGGCACTACGATCAACGAGAGGGGCCGAAGTCGGGCGCGAGTTGAACCGTGTTCTGTGCAGTGGGAGGTACAGCGCCACGAAATTGTCTTACCCGGTGGCCAAAACTGCAACTAATTGTCGCCATTTTGAAATCATTTTGTTATCAACAACAGCGACGTCGTTACCGGGTCAAATAAATTGTTGGGATTCTAGGTTTGCTGCAGAAGCTCCTATGCTGATTGAACTGACCTAAACATATAAAACAAACAACATAAGACCATTTAACAAATAACATTGTGTGTATTTAGTATCTTATTTATAATTATTTATGTAGTTAATTAAATATGTATATTTTAAACTATTGCGCACGTCTCATCCCCTATAATCTTTAATGTCTCTCTTCTATAGGCCTGCTGGAAGAGATTTCTTCTTAGAAATAAGTAGTGCCTGTTGTGTCGTCTTTAATTTTGTAATTTCTGTATACTTTATATTGTGTGCAATAAATTGTTAAATAAAATAAATAAATAACATTAATAAAAGAAACCCAATCAGCTGATCAAATGTGTAAAAATGTGCAAAATTGCAGTCTCCGCGGGATAAATTATAACATAATTATGTGCTATTCTTGACTCTAATCTATATTGCTGCCAAGTTTCATCAAAATCCGTTAAATATTATTTGCAAGAAGGAGTAACACATCCAACCATACATTCATCCTTCCAACTTTTGCATTTATAATATTAGTCGGATTGCTGTCAAATTTCATCAGTTTTTGCGTGAAGGAATAACAAACATCCGAACATACATCCATCCAAACAAACTTTCGCATTTATAATATAAAGTAGGATGTTACTAATACACTGTCACTCACAAATCAACAATTCATAACAATCCACTACTGGACGTGAGCCTCCTCCACATTAGTAGAGGGTTTTTTATAATCTCCAATCTGTACGTGTGGTGGTGCGGGTTGGAGGTCGCAGTGCTGAAATTACTCCAACAAAAAACGTTTCTGAGTTATTCATGACTACGAACGTGCTGACTGATTAGCCTCTTAGGCGCAGTCCTAATTAGCAACAGTCGTACGATCTTTTAAGGTCTCCTATTGGTCGGTTTTAAGGTCTCCTATTGGTCGAGCGACGTCCGTTGTACGACCATGGTCGCTAAACCGTTGAAAATTGGGACAGTGCCCTATATCCGTATTCAAAAACGTTACTATGATGTCTCACTATGCGCGGGAACGCACAGAGTTGCAATCATTTCCACTGTAGTAACTTTACGGTTCAAACTGACAATACTCGAGAGGCGACTCTCTCAATAATGAATAATGGAAAGGGAAATCTTGCTGAGGTTGAAGGGCTCTTCCTGTACTTGAGGAGCTATGTTGGCTACCTTGGTGTTACCCATCTAAAAATAGATTCCACTCTCATAAAAATAGGCGTAGGTTTGTTGAGTTACGGAGAATGTCCAGGGCCTCAAGTCCGTTCATTTACTAATGGCGCGATCGAATTGTAATCGGATCGAATTGTAAAGCTGTGATTGCGATTTAGTTACAATTCGATCGAGCCATAGTAAATTAGCGGATTCTAAGCCCAGGTATCAATATCGAATAGTCTAATCTCTTGGGGCGTTTATTGTACAAGTCTACAGGACACCACTCAGCAAAATAAAGGCGCTTTTTTAAGTGCTTGGGTAACGTTTATTTTCAAAAGGTTGCAAGTGAAAACTTGCACTACATCTGCATAAACATCTGTACTAATATTATAAAGAGAAAATATTTTATTGTTTGTTTGTTTGTAATGGATGAACACAAAAATTACTTACCGTTTTTTTAATTATTTCACCGATAAAAAGCAAACACATTATCAGCGAGCAACATAGGCTAATAGTAATAGGGTAAACTTTTTCTTAAAATTTGAAGTAGATTCCACGGGAACGGCTCTAGAACATAGTAACCATATTTAACGCGTACGAAATCGCGAACAGAAAAGCTAGTAAAAAAAATAAAACACAGGGGAAATAGGGCAACCAATATGGTGTGATATAAACATGGAGGTAAATTTGTAGTCCATGGCTATCCCAAAATACAACTGCGCGCCAAAATAGTTCAAGGCAAGCGATGTATAGTAAAACGCTACCTCTAACTCCGCCTACAGTTCTCTCAAAAATCGGCACAATATTACTTCCCGCCAATGTTTCCATCAATAACACTGCGCATGTGGCTATCGTCTGTGTCTGTCTCGTTCTAACGCCCAACGCAGGAAAGAGTGCATCGATAACCTATAAATTTGTTTACGCCTGCGCATTGAATCCTGGGGAAAGCGATTGTACCGCATTTCCCCGGATACGTACGTAGTAAAATATGGAATCGCGTCGTGCTTTTTAACTTAGTAAAAATAAATGTGGCAATGGCACAATTTTAAATACCATTAACTGTTGTAGGGAAAATATTTAGTGCAAATTATGGTGTGTTGTTTTTAATAAATAATAGAATAGAATAGAAGATATATCACAATTATTTTGTTGTGTAAATATACGTGGTTACTTAGTGAATTATGGAACAATTAGAAATAAATAATTATTGTGCAGTGTTGTGACGTAAATCCGGCTGATTCTGATAATAGATACTTAAGTTAAATAACTACTAAGGTAAGTCTACCTAAGCATTAAGTAATGCCTAAGTAATTGATTCGATTTCCCAAGCGTAATCCTTAGGTAGTTAGGGTTGCACGAGGGGGAACATATAAATAAAACGATATAAGTTACTTTGTTGAGAGATCTAATAAGATGTTGTAAGAAAACATTTAAATTACTACCTAGTCAGTGTGCTATCTGTAACAAGGCAGTCTACAGACGTTCTGATCCGCAGTATTATCAATCTAACCGAAGCACAATCACACCAGATGAGTGCAAGCACCCCAGCCTGCGGTCCCAGTAACCTACGTCGTATCTAAACCTATACCCGAATACTGGCTCGCCCAATCCCAAATAAAGGCTTAACCTAATGACCCATCTTGCTTAACCTACTAAAGCCCCGGCCCCACCGTCAAAATTATTACCCAACCTAAAAGCGTACCAATCCTAGCGCCCGACGTTAGATCTACCAGAGCACACGTCATGCTACAGTATCTACTACGTACAATAATTACCAATCGATTTTATGATAGGTACGTCCACCAGGTATTATCGTAGTTATAGAAGTAGTACCACTATATTAAACCTCGAATCGTTTTACACTACGGCATTTTAAAGTTAGATTTACCTACTTTTGTTATAATATGTGTAAATTAAACGAAAGCAATCGATCATTTAATAGGTGTAATAAAAGTCAGCTCTTTGTAAATAGCATGATACTAAAGCTACTGTTTTATATACGTCATCTTCATCATAAATATACCTACATAACTGAACCTAGTGAGGTTTGATGGATTTACACATACGGAATTCTTTCAAGACATCGTCTTTATTTTCTTTTTCATTAAATATATACCTACCTAGCTACAATTACTATTAAGAGTTTCCAATAACTTAATTTGTAAAACACAAAGTAAAACTCAAAGATCAAAAAATGTTTATAACAAATATAAGAACATACGTACTACATGGTATTTGCAGATTTTTACCCGATTATATGATAATCCTGCACTTGCACTAAAGTCGTTACCAAAAACAAATTATGAGACTAAGTTTCCAATACGGCTGAGAGAATCTGACTCTATAAACATTAGTTTCGGACGTATTTAAAATAAATTAGAATTTAAACAGAAATAGATTATTTATAAAACATAAATTACAGTGTTGTGAAAGTTCAGCGAGGAATCTATTTATAAAATAAATTATAACAAAATTTCATGTGCGTATTCTTCATACACGGCGTAGGTTATTTCCCAAGATACGTGTCTACTATGTTGATAAAGTATTTATTTAATTAACTTTTAGGAGATTTTTTGTTCGAGTAACTAAGATCTTCGAATATTTGTATTGTAATCTTGTCTATATAAATAAATCTCATTTTAATACTTATTACCCTTTAAGAGAAAAGATCGTTTCGTCCCATTAGTAATCGAAAAACAACGTTTTATTTCTCGATAACAGATGACAAATGCAATCATTACGTAGAACGAGCCAATGGGCTGCGACAACGCGAATTTTTTTATACATATAATAGATACCACTATGGTGGCAGTGGCTGTGGGCATGTCAAACAGTTCCTCCGAACAAACACCATTGTACAAGCGGTAGAGCACGTAAAGGGAGGCAAAATCTCTCCGCAGACTTAACAACTAAGGCGATGTATTTGTGTATGATTAAATAAATAAATAAAAATTTATAAAAAACTCAATACCACTTGTGAGCGTGATATCGTCGACAATTCTCACAGCGCGTTTTTGGATCGAGTCACAAGGACAAAGCTGGTGCTTCCGGCCATAGGTGAGAGCAATACGCTAAATGGGCCTGAGTTGAGCCTTATATGGGGAAGAAGGGAGAAGGGTGTCGTAGCCCCGGTGTGAAATATCGCTTCGATCTGTTAAGCACGCCCTGTTATTTAGATGCCTACGCGACCTTATCTTCTAATTGACTGCGAAACTGAACATCACTGGAGATGTCGACACATAGTGTCCTGGAACTATGGACCAACAACAAATAGTGCTTTCTTGGCGGTGAACGCTCCACTTTTGTCTATCACCATCATCTTGGCGTTATATCACGGTTGTGCCTCCGCGGTGGGGTTGAATTGGACTAGGTTAAGGGAGTCGCCCCCAATCGGATACACTAGATAAAGCACTCTCGACTTTAAACACAATGAGTTCACGACTACCCTTCACTACAGGACGAGGCATATTGTCACAATCCATTCAAAAGGCGTCTCCAGTACTGTCACCGGCATAGCAATAAAAGCCGTTAATGAACAGTTAATTGATATGAAGGAGGAAGAGAATTGGAGATAGCACCGAGCCTCGCGGGTTACCAGCGGTAATGTCCAAGCTATCGGAGTACCTGCCATCAACAACGGCTTGATGCATCTACTGGACAAAAAACTTGTTATCCATTTTCACATACGATGATAACTTTGATAAAAGATGCCCCTATGCGTGACCCGATTGGACGCCTTAGCTATATTGAGGCTAACAGCCAGTAACTGCCCGTATCTTACCTTAACTCTAAACAGCTAATGCCCAACGGTGTGTGAGATACGCTAGCTAGAAGACCATACGTTGAGCGACGATGATGACAGACAGACGCAGCGGGGTGACTTTACCTCATGCATTATACAAACTTATCTTTACATAGTCCCTTCCCGCCGCCTGTCCTCTTTATCTATGTAGTAGGTACCTATGTACGCTCAGATCTTTTAAACTACGCAACGGAATTTAATGCGATTTTTTAACAATAGAGTTATTCAAGTGGAAGGTTTATACGGCAGAACAATACCCGAACGAAGTCCCGTTTGTTGACGTGTAGCCCGATATTTCGAGTAATGGATCGAGCTGCCAACCGAAATCAAAGAGTGTTTTTCATCATTTTTACCTGTATGTTTCGTAAACTGTTTTGTATAAAAACAAACGGATCGGTGCCGTTACAGAAGATTTACGTGAACGATTCTTTTCATTTACGCTGTAACTGTAAAATAAACACAGTAAAATTCGAGCCAACGGCTTACAATGCGGACGTGAGGATGCCGAAGATCGGGCGAAGTGAAGAAGAGAGAGCAAGAGTAAAACAGTTATCTGTGAGGAAAATAAAATCCATGGAGGGAACTAGTAATACTGGTGGAAAAGGAATCTTTACAAGCAACCATTGATGTGGCAATGGTTATCTCCAAGAAGCAATGGACCCTGGCAAAAGACGAGATTGATCGCTCGGACGATGATGGACGACAAACGTAGAGTGCTTCCTGAAGCCATTAGCAAGAATTTTCCTTTTACCACAAAATAGCGTTATTTATACTGTGCTTTACTAAAAAAGAAGGAGATTTGGAAGAAGAAGTTAGTGACAACTTCTCTTTGCTCTGTTGACATGAAAACGGTTCAGTTTCTTTGAGTTAACAACTCTTGTCAATAGTACGTACTCTAGAAATCTCTCTATGGTGAAATCAATGTCAATGTCGCTGTGTATCTGTACATATCTGTATCGAATTGTGTTGAAAATATTATTATCAGTATGTGCAAATCGAAATACTTATAAAAGTATCAGTATAGACTGAGTAGGCCTGTGACAGCTTCAGGGTAGCAGAAGTTGTGTAAAATAGTAAGTTATATAATAAGTCCATGGTTATATTAATTATATTATATATTATATTAATTACCTGATCTGCCAAATTCTGGATCATGGTCAAGGCGGACACTGGTATCTCTTGCGTGAGAGCATAACCGGGACATTAACGCCAAGATGATTATTTTTTAATAAATACCTGAGTATCGAGTAATGGCAGTCGCCCCTGTGATGAGTTTTCGATTATTCCAGATTGCTGTGAAATTTAATTCGCCTTTCATACTTACATAAGAAACTACTTCTGTAGGTACCTACCTAAGTAACTAAAAGCAGATTAACTTAGAAAATTGTTTACTTGGCGTCTTATGCAATCGTTGCAATCTTTATTACCTATTATTTAGTAATCTTCATTATCGGCCTTTGCCTTTTCTATACCTACAGGGTGTACCAAGCAACTAGCCACACATGAAAGAAGTGAGACGCAGACACGGCGCCTCGTTATATTACTTTCATACAAAATGTATAGAAGCGTCGCCACGCAAAACACACAGCAAAGACCGGGCGCGGACACAACGCAGACACATCTGCGCCCTATTGCGAAACATACAGAAAGGACGGGACATGGGCGCGGCGGGGTTGCGGGCGGGACGCGGAGAGCCGGGTCTCGCACGCAGGGCTTGCTGGCCCTGTCCCGCCTGCGTCCTTGACTGATCCTAGAAAAGGGATCGTAACGCTGCAACGTCCGAGCCCCGTCTTTTCAATATGTTTTAAAAAGTCGCGTCTGCGCCCCGTCTACACCCCGTCTGCGTCCCATCTGCGTCTTACGTCTTTCTGTGTGGCCCGTCGTTTAGGCCGTCCTCAAGCCTCCTTTCCTGATACTGTCAGATTTAGGAACTTTTTTCCTACATATCCCTGGAGCTTACGCAGCACGTGACCAAACCAGCGCGAGGCGAGCCTCCTCAAGCTTGTCCACGATGTCTCTCACGGATGTACTCATTACGTATTCGGCCAAGTCGTAATCGCAACACATCCACCGCAGCATATTTTCATTTCCTTGGCGTGAAGTTAGCAGACGTGCTTCACAAGAGCATTACAAGCCTTATTAGGCTCTTGTAGGCGTTCATTAATAATATAAAGAATTAATACAATAATTTTATATTTTTGATTTATACAAATATGTAAGACATTTAAAAAAAATGCTATCGTGTGAAACATAGGTACAACTTATCACCTCTTCTCTTATACAAAAAACACTTTTGACGCGCAAAACATCAGAACAAAATCGCTTTTTGGTGCGAGTTTTTACGCACCAAAAGCGTTCTTTTCGTGCTGGAGAGGTGAAAAATAATGTATTCGACTTTGAATATTACAAAAGTCACAAAATAAAAAGTTAGACTTTGAAACAGCGACCTTTAAAAAAGGTAATTATACCTACCTGTCGACCTATTAACTTAGATAAGTACGTATGTGTATAGGATATTATATCATTACAAATCCATTATATTTCAGTAAGCGTTTGCATACACTCTGTTCATGTAGCTGCAAAAATTAACCAATAATATTCAAGACAAATCATCGAATTTCCTGGGATACGATTCGAGTCAGGTACCATCCCATTGCCATTCCAATTACCTTTTTTATAGCAACTTATCTTGGAGCCAATATCCCGGTTGTGAGCGTACGAGGGCCTGGGGTCTGCTTTGATTATGATCCAGGATTTGGCAGATCAGACAACTACAGTGGAGCGACTGCCACCTGACCTCCGTGATCCCGTTAACAGGAACCTGACCAGATTGGATCATGGTTACAAATTCAGTCGTTTGGATGTGCAGGATTCCTCACGAGATTTACTGAGGTTACCTGATCTGCTAAATCCTGGATCCTGGTCAAGGTGGACCCCCAGGCCTTCGCGCGCGAGAGTACAAGCGGGATATTAACGCCAAGATGACCAATGGTAACTTCCGATATTGTCGCTGTTACCACTTATTATCAGCTATACTTCCTGCTGAAGTTGTTACTAATCACTAAGTTAATAACAATGAAAGGAACGAAGTAATCATGGATCTACGGTACTTAAATATCTTTCTATTTTCGAACAGCACATCAGATATTTTAATGCTAAATCGATAAACCATTTTATTTATACCAACTTAGGTATGGAGCTTAATCTAGCTCTAGGCTACATTTTAATCGATACCTGATCAAAACGTTATAGTGGGAAATTTGAAGTAGGCAAAGCAATATGCAAGCAATGGCCGTGTGGTGTCCGGCAGAGTAGAATAGCACCAACCCCTTACACTCATGGGTGTCGTACAAGGCGACTAATGTTTTCGAGGCAAAAGATCAAGAGTCTCCGTATTCTGGAAGATGGGCTGCAGCATTTTCCATTGTTATATTTCAACACTGCGATCTCCAACCCGCTTGCCAAGCGTGGAGATTATGGCCATAACCTCCCCTTTCGTGGGAGAGGCCCTAAATCCTGCAGTGGACTGTTACGGGCTGTGATGATGAAAGCAATATGATAGACTCCACCTACCTACCTACTCTATTTATGATTAGGTCTTCCTTTTTATGGACTTTGTGAAGTTGAAATGTGAAACAAAATTATATGAAAAAAAATTATACCAAAAGATATACGTAGACCCTGTTTCTTCAGCTACCTACTTAATAAGCAGGTATCTGTGTCGAAAGCCACTTTGCAAATTGGGCTCTTCAAGATATTTTGCTAACAATGTTACCGTAAATTGGAACATGGAAGCCATTTAAGTGAATCATAAAATGCTTAGCAATTTTTTCCAAAGCTTATCTACCATTTTACGATTATGATGTAATGTTTTTGAACAATCGCGGTTATTATCACACATTTTAAAGACATGTTCCGGGTTTCCTCCCTACTGGACCAGTCGGCCTGTGGCCATGATGCATGCAACTGCGCCGAAATATCGGGCTACTCGTAAACAAAGATACGCGGTAAAAATCCGGAACATGTCTTTAAAATGTCACGATTACGATGAAACTTTCACTAAATTCAGGCGTCTGAATGTGTAACCATGATCCAAACTGGTCAGGTTACCCTCAGGTCAGACATCAATCGCTCTATTGAATAGAAGAAAAAATTCGCTTCGTTCAATATAAGATGTAGATAATCAAAGCTCTATCGTAATCAGGTAATTACGTAATATCCTTGATCGTGAACAAGGCGGCCTTGGCCCCTCGCTCGCGTATGCTCAACCGAGTTATTTACGCAAAGATGGTTCTTTTAATAAAGTTACATTCTTTGTACAACATTGGTTAAATATGTGAGAGATTGTGTCGGTCCTTGTGGTAGGAGATTGAGGTAGATCAGAGTAAATATTTATTAATAAAGTTAAATAACATGATACGTTTGATAAACTATCTTTCAATGAAAGTTACACAAAAGGCAAACAAAAAAAATGCATTGACCTGGGCATCGAGTCCGCTAATTTACTAATGGCTCGAACGACTCGTAATTGAATCGCAATCGCAATCTTATCTATCCTTGACTCGGGTCAAGTCTGGGCCCTGGTCATGCCAGGTCAAGCAGTTAGTCCTTGACCCAGGTCTAGGGTTGACCCTTGGGTTTATTAGTTTTTATAGTTTTTATTAGTTTATTAGTTTTTATAGTGGCAATCTGTTTACACTTTTCATTTAAATTTCATCTCCGAGAGTTTTATTAATAAATAATGAGAGATAATTTGCCAAATTCGTCGAGTTGTTTATTTGCCAGTTGTATAATAAAAGATAGTTTAGGTCAAAGTGAGGTAGAATTTACTAGCGAAGTTGATTAACATGTAGATAATGTTAATATGGTATTCGCATACGAGTGGATGTACCTACCTAATTTGATACGAACACGAAATATTGTTATCGTTTATCACAGCTGTTTACTCGGCTGTGGCTGGAGGTCGTCTCTTTAAAATCGAGTACGATACATTTTGCATATATTTTGAATCTCAATTGTGAAACAACTACGCTATTTACTAAATTAGTTCGTATATTATAATGTGTAAGTACTATATAACACGTGCTATTTCGTTGTTTTCAGATAACAAGTGATATTTCGTCCCGTTCCATAATGATGTCAAAATGTAAGTAAATAATATAGTTTTCCGAGTTAAACTATAGTACAGTGATTGAACAATTAACTATTAAGTCAACCTAATTGTGTCGTCTTACTGGTATGTACCTCAATTTGTTTATTTTTGCAATAAAATACGCATGATCTTGTATAGAGTGGATCTATAGATTTTCAGAAGGGGAGCTGCGAATCAACAAATCTTTAAATAGTAACGGCAATAGCGGCTTGATTACTTTATATTAACATAAGTAGTATTACCTGTTACTTTACTGACTAACCGACTATGTTTGGTATGAATAACATTTAATTTAGTTCAAATGTTTAACGCAATTTAAATCTAATTGGTAAGGTATGATAACTTATCTCATAAGTGATTTTCCGAATACTATGGTTGTAATGGAAAATTTCTGAAAAACCTAAATGGAAATAATAATTGTCTTGATATATTTGTTGAGTAACGGTAGTCGTAGGTATTTTCTTGTGAACACAACACTTGGAAATTATATAATTATATCTACCTATACGTAATCATAGTATACCAATAGACTTTGGACTAGCCTATCAATAGAATTCTAAAGAACGATAAAATTATGATTGAACAACTCCTGACGGTGCAAAAATATACTTGAACTTGCCCTACTAAGGTCAAGCGGGGTAAAGGCATCCATCAAATATTACATTAAATGAAAAAAGAGCTTTTTTTGCATTAACTTAACAGGTACCTCAATCTCAAAATAGGATGAAATGAACCTTGAATATGAATAGAACTTTTTTGTACCACTAAGGTGGCAAACAAGCTTACGGCCTGCCTGATGGTAAGCAGTCATCGCAGCCTATGGAAGTTTACAATACCAGAGGCATCACCCAAATTCACAAAAAAGGCGTATTAAGACCAAATGAAAAAGGCGTAGCGTTCCAAATAATATACCTATGTATAGAATATCAGAAAAGGAATAGCACCTTTAACGCTGGCTTGCTGACTATTTATTTTTCTTTATTTATAAACCAACACTTTTAATATTTATTTACACATAATATAGTACATTGCACTAGATAATTTAATTGATCTAATGTTTCCTATTTCAAACTTTGAAAGTTAATAAGCTAACTGCGACTGAAAGCAGTGAGAAGTACACAATCTACTAAATATTGCTAATTAATGTTATAACTACATTAACCAATTTGTATCTTAATTTATTTCTTTGTTGACGACGCTCGCCGTGCCAGGAAGGAGTGAGAAACTCTTTAGCATTTATGATTACCCTATTATAAAACATGTTCGTCACCTATGAAATGAATAAAGCATATGCTTGGACAAATTCACACAGCGCCATCGAGCCCCAAAGTAAGCAAAGCGTTATGGGTGTTAGCAGACTGGTAAACTACAAATTTCTTTCATTAAATATATATTTAGGGGTTTTAGCCGGTAAGAGTCCGGCACTATCTGGGTCAGGCCCAGGTGTCCATGAAGGATTTCCCCTGCCAACCCATTAAACAAAAAAAATAATTATACAGACTACACCCAGACCCGTAACAGAAATTAAAATTCAGAATGAGAAAATGTTAGTCAAGATTTAGTTGCTGTAGTATCACTTTTGCCAGCCACTGAAATTGGGTTAGAAGCGAGTGTTGGAAACTCATCGTGTACCGCAATGCGGGTCCACGTGCCCGACCGGAAATCGAATGAACGATTACTCCGTGGTTTATTAATGCAAAACGTATATATCTATTCTGTACAATGTACCTACCAATTGATATAATTTCAGTTCGAAAATATAAACAACCGGTGAACTGTATTTGTATGAGCGTTCGGATGCAGCATAATTAGAGGTTACATTGATTGTTATTTAAGTGGAAGCTAGATTTAATGTAGTCTATTTACGCATACGAAAATTATATCGCATATTCTACCTACTGCTTAGCAATTGGAATAGATTATGGACGATCCTTACCCAACTCACTTACTCCACTTTCAAGGGGTATCAAAGTTATATGCTGGCAAATTCAATCAATGAATATAAATAAATATGTATGCTTGGACTATTCACACAGCGCCATCTAGCCTCAAAGTAAGCAAAGCTTGTGTTTTGGGTGCCAGAAAAGTTGTAAACTACTTATATATTTTTTAAATACATACTTATTATACATATAACACCCAAATCCAATTAGAATTACGCATGAACACAATTTTTCTCGCAGAACAACCTTTTTATTTTCTTAACTTTAGTGTCTAAAATAACAACACTGGTGACAGGACTCTGTCAAGCCTATGAAGAATTCTGGAATCAGGAAAACACCCCCTTATATTTAGTTCTCTGCATTGTTGTGTTCCGATTTGAAGGATAAGGTAGGCAGCACAATTGCAGGCATTGGGCTTAACATGTTAGTCATCATAGTGACAATGCATCTGCGGTTCTGCATTTTTGTTACATGAAACCTAGGGTCCGCCTTGACCATGAACCAGAATTTGGCAGATCAGGTAATTGTAGTAGAGCGACTGCCATCTGACCTCTATGACTCTGCTACCAGGGGAATCTGACCAGATTGAATCCTGGTTACACTAATGTACATAACTCAGAAAAGTAATTAACCTACACATGACCGCAGCGGGATTCAAACCTTACCTTTCGTTTACGAGTCGGATACCTTAACCGCTCCGTCACCGACGCTCGTGCTCATTCTTCATTGAGTAGTATAAAAAACCAAAATTTTAGTAGTTTACAACATTTTCCCTCAACTGTAGTTTCTGTCATTTTCCAACGACACAACTGTAATACGGTTAGCAATGCTATATACTAGCGTTTATTTCCTTCTTTTGTTTGAACTAGATACTAACGGTGCTCGTTTTATCTATTTCCATTACCCCACATCGATTTCCTTTGATATGTTAACTATCATGTAGATATAACGTCCAAGGTTCCGAGTATCGCGGTACGGTCTCTTCAAACATTCACGACTTGGTTCCAACAAAGCCTCTAATGGTAGTAAAGTAGTTGTATATTATAATTGTGTGTCTAATAAGTTAGGTGGTTAGTGGGAATGAAGGACAAGGTTAGTTATAGTTAGCCAATAATATACTTTATTAAAATTTAATTTGTCTCTTGGAAAATTTTCTTGGAACTAGGTACGTATTTCCGTCAACAGTTTATTGTTACGTATATTTAATGGATTTCCTATTAGATCTCAAGGTCACTTAGGCTAGTTATTTAAAGATTACTATTTTTTATATTCTTGTATTAGATTAAGTGGAAAATGGGTGCCTAAAGATGGTTGTATTACGAAGGAGGCATTGCGGGAAGCCTAAGAAGCGATGGATTGACATTGAGATAAGGCTTACGACACGAGAATGCTGAAGGCCGGGAGAAGCGAAGCAGCAGGAGTAGGCAGCAGAAGCCTGGATGATGGCTAAGATAATGATGATATATCCAATATTTCGTGGTTTACCAATATTATACCTGAGGTGTGTGAAATAAATTAGATGTAGGCAGAACTTATCTAGAGTTAAGGGGGCTGACTCGTACCCCGAGTTACCAGGTTTGAACCCCAGTGCCAATGACGCTTTTCTGAGGTATGTACATTACAAACTTACCGATAATCTTACGGTGACGGGAAAACACTGATGAAACCTGCACTTAGGCGACTGAAAGTGTAACCATGAGCCAATCTGGTCAGCTTCCTCTGTTAAAAGGGTCACGGAAGTCAGATGACAGTCGCTTCAATGTAACTAACTGATCTGCTAAATCCTGGATCATGGTCAAGGCGGACACCGAGCCCTCGCATGCGTGAGCACAACCGGGACAATAACTCCCATATGATTAATATTTATAGCAGAGCTTACCTAGTTATTAAATTAGATGACATATTCAACGCTCAGTAGCGCCTTCTCAAGATTCTCCGGAACACGACGCCAGCTGTCAGACGCCGTAGCTTAATCTAAAGGGTAGTTACACGTCTCGGCAGGAGCCTGGAAAGAGGCACTCGCGTAATCTACTTATATCCCAAAATAACTAGAATGACCATGTGCGTCAAACCTGTCAGTGTTCACACGAAGCTTGCGTGGTACAAGACAGGCTTGTGTGACCACATCGCAGCGCATCTGTGTGCCCCGTTTTTGAGAAAGACTAAAGAAGCGATCATAGGCGGATGGTAATTGTGAAGGTTTACACCAAGGTATGGTATAAATGAACCCAGTAGGCCTATATCCATTTATTGCATATGGTTAGACGAGCCACCTGATGATTATATCATCTTGGCGTTTCCCGGTTGAGCTCTCGCGTGTGAGGGCCGTGGTCCGCATTGACCATGATCCAGGATTTCGCAGTCTGACCTCCGAGATCCTGCTACCAGAGGAACAAGACCAGATTAGATCATGGTTACATTTCAGTCGCCCGAATGTGCAAGTTTCATCACTGTGTTTTCCCTCACCTTCACCGTCAGCATTCAACGAATGTATCAGAAAATATTCATTGGTATATAGCTGCGGCCATTCGAACCCGGTACCTCTCGCTTACGAGTCGGATACCTTAACCACTCGGCCACCGAAGCTCTTACCTGATGATGAACATGTTAATATGATGGATGATGTAGCTCGGCAGATTTCGCAGCGCACTGCGTCACAGCGCTGAACACGTGCGTGTATAAGACATTTATACCGGTGCTGCTAAAGTAGCTCTACAATATTCATGACGGTGGAACGATGAACTTTTAGTTCATTTATTTTTTACTGTTCACCCACAGCCGTCCATTCTTTCACCACGAAAGAGTAATTTGAGTAGTAGTGAGGTACTTTTGATGCTTAAGTAGGTGCGTGGGTTATTGTGCAGGTGCTGGTAAAAATTGGTACTCGTATTTTACCGAAAGGGAAAGATATTTGATTAGTAAAGGTTGTTTTAATATTGGAAACGCTATTATTAGTAATCATTATCAATTTTCCTGACAAAATTAATTTATCTAGATAACCAAAGACATAATTACAAAAAGTAGGGCGGAAAATAGGGCTAGATTTACTCGTAAAAGCCATAGATATGTAACTGAAGGTATTTATAAATATCAGATCAGAAGATTATTTGTGATCCTAAAGTAAAAATTTAATTAAGCCTGTGATGCTTTATGGCTGCGAGACTTGGCCGGCGCTGGCGAAGCACGTCTGCGAACTCCACGACAACGAAACTTAAATGTTGTAGTAAATGTGCGGCGTTACCCGACTTGACTAAGTCACAAGCACATTCGTGGCAGCCTTGGCATGACAGGCATTGCGGATAAGATTAAGAGGTTCTCCTGCATTGATTGGTCACGTGCTGCGTAAGTAAGCACAGGGATACGTGCGAAATAGGTGCCTAAGTCTGCTGGTATTAGAAAAGAGGGAGTCTCTGGGAGAGGGAGGCTGGAAGACTTAAGAACTTGGGAGGGACTGACATGGCTGAGCTGAATGCGAGAGTGACGGCTTTCGACGCGAATATGCCCAAGACCGGATGAAGTAAAGATTTGATGTTGAGTGAGAGAGATGATTAAGTTACATAGGTCGGTAATTCATGAATGAATCGATGAGTGAGTCGGTAATCAATGAATGAATGCATATCAACTTACTATAAGTATAAGTGTTAATAAATAATAATAAAAGTAGCATTGATGGGTTTGGATCGGGGATGGATTCACAGAGATACTCGTATTTCGTTAGCTACTTAGTTTAGTTAATAGAAACGATAAAAGTTAATGTTTTGACTATGTAAGTGTGGATCTCTTAATACAAGCAAATCGTCGCTTAAAAAGAGATTCCAGATACTGAATATTGTAATCGATTTTAAGTTGCCGTAATAAAGCTTTTATTTATTAATTTCGTTTCTCTACCGAGTAAAAATCTAGTGATTTATTTAGATTTATATTCTGGACTATCCTAGGCGTACAATATTTCATTGCCAATCACGACACTCGTGTGATTTGAAAGCTGATTACTATATAATTGATTAAAATGTGTACGCAGTATGTTCAAAAAGTGGACACAGGATGTATGCTGTTGATGATGAAAATAATGAAGATGGCCAGCACAACATGGTTTCTTCATTTATTACCCGAAATTGCTTAGTTCCAAATCAGTCGCACTATCGTTAGCAAAATCTTCCACCTACCAAGTAAGGCGGTAAGGCCGCCTTTACTCGGCTGTCTTACTGATTTTAACTGTATCTACTGTAATATGTTTTGTATGAGCACTAAAGTGTGTATCTATCTATCAAGTACAAAGTTCAAAAAAGTAAGGGTAGCAACGCAATTGTTCGCCGAAAGATATTGTTTTGTTGTCCGTCAGGGTCGATGCACTCGGCGTAATTACGCTGGTATCGCTCGTCACGGGGTTTGTGTGTCACAGCGGCTGGGCCTGCAGCTACAGGTGACGTCACACCCGCACATCGCTTTAGTGGTACTGGAAGACTACTACTTTAACCAATTTTGGACTAACAGTACTTATTACTGCGGCCGTACTAACTTGCTCAAATATACATTTGTTGAACCTAATTACGAAAGAGATTGACATATTTAGGAAAATAGAGGACAGTAATTAATGATTATATCTTAATAATTATAAGTAATAAGTTGTTAGTTTAGCGCATTAGGTTAAGCCTGTAATGTTAGTGCTAATAACAATAAATAAATATTCGGCAATATTTCTTAATCGTTGTGGACTCGACAATAGCCTGCAACAGAACTGCTTTCATTTCAGTTTCGCAGCCGGTACACAATTTCAATGCAGGTTATTTATTTAGTTAGACCCTTGGCATCCTTAGAGGTTTAAATATTTAAAGCAAACAAACAAGTAATGCAGGCCACGTAATAAGTAGCATTCTAAGGTTAGCTGTTACGTATCTTTTGCTTGAAATATCTCTGTAGTTACCTCCTGGGACAATAAATACAAAACCACTTAGCGATTAACAAATACTATATATAAATCCATTTCTATTAATGATTTTTTCAAAATACGACATTTTTCAAGAAAAATCAAAATAGCAAACATTCAATCCCACATCTTACTCGTTTCCTGCGATACCCGCTATGATGTGAGTAATGGTCCACAAACACTTACACTACGCTGCACTCATGAAGTTATAGATAAATATCTATAACTTCATGGCTGCACTGCGCGGCGTGACGCGGCATGTCAAATCCATGCAAATGACATTGCAGCTAATACGGCTAAACAACGAGTAGGCACTCCGATTTAACATAATTTCAATTACCGCCTACCGTATTGAGATCCAATACATACCAAAAATAAATAACAGAACTAGCTACCTACTTACTTTCATATAGGCGCGCTTTCATAAAATGTCTCGTCTATTACGCTCCACGTGCAAATCCAAATCGGTGAACTCCATTTAACTTGGTCTTGGACGGTAGCAGAAAAATAACCAACCCACACATCGGTTAGTGTCCATAAACAGAGAACTATTTCCGTTTGTAGTGTGGGGCTGCGCCATAAAAATCCGCATCGGGCCACATCAAGCACAACTCTATTTCCCTACAGTGACAAGCTAAAAAGTATCAGCTGCAGCGGTCGTCGACCCCGACAATCCGGTCCTGCCACAAGATATGATTCGATAGATAACTGTATAGATATTTTTTTTATTTCCGTAAAATTGAGGTTATACATTTGATTCGTGCTCTAACAATTTTTTTTGCTCCATCGTTGATAGGTTTAACTGTGAATATGACGTAGTGTAACCACAGTTTACTGTTCAGAGTACAAAAGGTTAAATTACACGTTGCCAGAACGATTGTGACGTCGTCTCGTACATTTAAAAAAGTTCTTGAAAGTTCTCTTTACGTTAATAAAATTAACTGTACCTACCAGAGCATATCCAAATTTTCATCCTGACAACGGTGTCTATAACGGCACCACATATTAAATTACTTAATTGGTATTGTTATTGAATCATTTTAATAGCGATGACCGTTTTGTGTCATGCTAAATCTCGAAGTGAAGAGAATCCTCTTCGTTATAAGAGGAATTTTAATTAGGCTATCATCGCGAGAGAGGTCTTCGAGTCTTTACCGGTGTCGAAATTTCTTGCGAATAATTCTGTCGCGTAGATGTTGCTCATTAAACTAACTAATCACCACCAGATGTAATGAAGTATAAATGTTGATTAGGCGCCAGAAACACACAACTGTTCAACAGTTACACTTCTAGATCAAAATCTTAAACAATGCAAGTTCAATTTCTACAATCGGACCGGAGAACAATGGTCATAGTGTTTCTTTTCTTGTACAATTACCTACCGAATATGTGGGTCAGAAACATCACATAACTGCTCATGACACAATACAATACTCTCAAGTTCAATACATCGCCGCTGTGTTGGTTTTCAAAGACTATTCTGTGAGGAGATATTCTATTAGGTATATTCAATTAGAGATCTTTTATTTTCACAACGCGTGTTGCAGGTACTTCAGTATCTTTTACATAATATGTTTATACTTTAAGACAATACTCGTAGATTACAAACTAGGTTTAAGTTTACTGTATTTTATCAGAAATAGTCTTACATCCTAGTAGCGTAACAAATCAAATCCTCTAACTAAAGTACCTTTATTTACGTCGCTAGTATCATCTTCAATAATTTTCGCAGACACTTCAGACATAGTTCCTGTATCGTCAACATCTGTGTTCACATCAAAAATTAAATCCTTATCATCTGGTAAATCAAGGTTTTCCTCTCCCATTTTCTGGCTGGCTACACAATAGGAATTCAGTTGACCATCTGGTCTGATGCAGCTCTATGCTCGTACGGCGTAGGCGCGGCTGGCTCCATCTGTCGAGATACCGTTACCCGACACAGTAACCGCGAACCGAGAGATTAATGTAACCAGTCGACGCATGTGCACAGAGGGCGGCTATAGCAACGGCTGTAGTTCTATGTGCTCGCCGTATTAGTCACGTGACGTTGCGGATTGGCGTAATTTGAATTCGCTGTGGATTCGACTGTTCGCGAGGATGAAATGCGTTTGGTTTAGGTGGGTTTTGGTTATAGGATCTGACATGATCCTATGATGTAGTTGAGACTGTACCTACTGTGCGTGTGCATGTTAGACACAAAAATTTGACATTCATATTTATAAGCAGGAGTTTTCACTGTACAAGCTAGGTAGGTAGGTAGGTAGGGAGTGCTTAAGTATTTTTCTATAAGAAGTTTTTTTTAATTGTCTGTAATTTGTCTGAGTTTCTAAACTATATGATTCTCATCATACTTTTGTATCTTCGAGTTTGACAAGACGACCGCAAACACCACAACTTCTAACAAGGTTCTCTGTCCGACACAAATGCGACTAAATAGTTTATCCGTTTATGTAACAATTCAGTTCATAGAGCTACTAGCGACGTGAACCTGCGAAGTCCGGCTTCGCACTAGCAGAGAACGTCACAGGATAGCCCATTAGGCAAAACTGAAGATTGCCTAAAATTCTTCATCAAAATCGGTCCAGCCGTTTCGGAATCACACATACTCTTTTGAGTAGAGCACATTTTAGGGAACATTACAAATCAGAGGGTTCTATACTGGTATATAAAAATATGTAGTCATTTCGATAATCAGTAATTTGTCGGATATTATTTATTTTTATATCAGACGCCGAAGTACCTAGCTATCAAAAATCAACCAACAATCACATTTATTAGTGACTAGAACGTGTGTTTTAGATTAGATTACTTATTTTGAAGGTTTCAAAAGACCGTGATGTCACCAATTCTGGGTAGGTATTCTGTTGGTGTCATGTAATGTATACTGTTAGAAGTTTAATGTTCTTATAATGAAGATAGATTTTATAGAGTATTTATACCTCGTTGACATTTATTATCTACCAACTGTTGAGTTTGTAACATTGGTTTGTCTCCATCATTCATGTCGTAGCTCCCTTTTGCCGAGTTTTCAGCCCAAGTGCGCAATTGCTGTGTTAAAATAGCGATTTAAGTTACAATGTAACAGGTAATTACTATTATTATTATAAATACCCAATCGTGATAAGGTTGGAAGCGTTTCAATGTTGCATATTAATAAACCCGCCTATGACAGTTCGATCAAGACGGACAATTAAATTCGAAACGCGGAAGACAAAGTGTACACTGTATAGCTGTAAAGTGTACAGACACTGTGCAGTTTTATATTAATTTACGAGCGTAGAGACTGAGGTAATGTGCTCAATAGATATTTTTCAATTGATGCAATTTTCATACGAATGGCGTGGCAGCTCCAATTGTAAAATGCAACGTAGTAGATATCAACTCTGTATTGTCTGCAGTTACAACCAGGAAAGGAAATGTTTGACGCGTAGGTAGGTACCTAATTATATAGATCTAAGCTCTTGTAATTTTCTAGGTAGGTTAAAACTCCTATACACATTTAATAATGACGTGTAACGTAATTTTGTATGACATTTTGTGTTTACCTAAAGCTTAACTGTAATTTAGAATTTGGTGCAAGCCGCCATTAATGTCTATCTAATATTAGCTATGAACAAATAATAGAAATCTTATCTATGAACAAATAATAATAATAATTTTTGATCATGAGTTCGATTTGCAGACTAAAATTAACATAAAATATAGGTTCTGACGATTAAAGTACTTGATTACTTACCTCAAATTGTGTTAGGTTGTCAACAAGGGAATAGTTTTATTATGCAAGCCGTTGCGAAATCATTAAAAATGCGCAAAATATGAGTAAATATGTACCTATAATGTTATATCTGTACATTAAGCGTTAGGAAGTTACGTGACTCAGAATTCCGCATGATCACAATTTATTCGCAATACTAAACATTTCCTTTCTTCAAAATATAAAGAGCATTGTCGCTCGCTCATAAAAGTGGGCCAAGTTTGCCTCACTATGTATTCGCTGGAAGCTTTAAGCTCGACCGGTTCCCAGGTCGTTGGCCCCGCAACCTACTGCCAGCTTACACCGAGAACTTTGCCATTATAATCATATAATAATACACGACTATAGTTAAATTGAAATCTATGCGAAATCAGACAAATGATTCATCGCTATTTCGAGTGTTGGCAATTTCTCGGCTGCACACTTACGGCGCGGATGGTCGTGAACTCGTGAATTGCACAATATATTTAATGGCGCTGTCGTAAATACCAATTTATAAGTCGTAACAAGCTAATGTTGTCATGCAAATTGGTGGACTAGGTCCTTTTGTAACCACATCAACATCAGAGTACAGACTCCGACACCGACACCATGTCAGTAATAAGAAGTTATTGAGTCTTGTGGCGTCGATATCTCGGTTTCCTTCCTGCTTTTCTTTGTCCATTTCTGGGGCCGGTCTTTGCCTTGCCTGACGGGGATACATATTCCAATCACACAGTACATATGCCGATCTGACCGCTGTCGCTCATTCATTGAGTTACAAACATAAGCACTGCGATCACGTCAGAAATATAAATATTTACAAAAAGAAACGCAAAAAAAGCTTAAAAAAGAAAAATAAAAAGCTTACAGCCGGCCTGATGGTGAGCAATCACCGCAGCCTATGGACGTTCACACAGGCGTTGTCGACCCTGTAAAAACCTTTACAAAGAAATAGACATAGACTAAAATACACTAAAGTTGAATTTAACCTACATCATGGTAAGGGAATTTATTGTAAGGCCAGTGCTCTAAAGATAAGCCAAAGAAGCCACTCCGTTCCGACTGCAGTGTAATTTACCGACGACGACAACACAATTATCATTCGGCGGTGCACTCCCATTTATCCGCCTCAAATCACGGGCATAATTCAATATCAAGACGACACTGCTGGAATGTGTCCAATCGTTGCAACTTTGACGTACGCGCTACGCAGCTCGCCTACTAGCTGTCGCGAGGGAGTTTTGCATTCATCGCTTGCTCGCGCTTGCGCATTGTGCAAGTTCAAGGCTGGTCATGTCCCGCACAACATCCAGGGCTCTTCTTGTTAACGAGACGTCTCTTCTGAATATGCTCTTCTGTAGAGTGGATAGTGTGCATGATGTGGTTGGTTATTTTAGGCGCTTATACATCCGTACTATCCAGTTTTTGGCTTCCCGCGCATTAGGCGGGCATTAGTTGAATACACGATGCTCCAAAATGGATAGCGTAGAAGAGGCAATTATCGTTGGACTATTCTATTTAAATAAGAGAAAAAAATGTTAAAGAAAATTGTTAGTCATGTGTTGTAGTAATGCATCTGGCTTCGGCGACAAGTAAGCGAATGTTTATGTAGAATTTTATAAAAAATGTCGGTTCCAACCTCCGTTTTTTAGCTAAAGGTATTTACCCTGGTCTCAAGTTCCTGTCTAAGCCTGCTCGTGCAAGTGCATCGTCATCGGTGTATTCCATAAGCCAGAAGGCTTGTCCGGAATTTCAGCTGAAAGAAAATCAAGCACAACGATGAATAAGTAATCGCTCAGGACTCAACCGTGGTGATTAGTATGGCCTTCGATGGTTTTGACAACTGACTGGATAATTCTAATGTACGCCTCACTATGCAATACTTAAAAATAGCTTAGTTTAAAAAATCTACTTTTTGCATCCCATAAGTATTTACACTATTCTTCGCAAGATATTTTAATACAATTTTCAGCAATGCCTGGAGTGATGTAATAATATGACAAAGGTTTGCTACGCCCTACAGTACCTATACTCATACCAGTGACTATAATGTGAGTAATACCAGACGACCTGAGTGGTTCAGTGGTCAACATGCCGTGGCCGGTCTGCCACGCAAGAGGTCCCGGGTTCGATTCCCGGCCGGGCAGAATTTGAAATGATGAATTTTAATTTCTGTTACGGGTCTGGGTGTTCTATGTATAATAAGTATGTATTTAAAAAGTATTTAAGTAGTTTATCAGTTATATAGCACCCATAGCACAAGCTTTGCTTAGTTTGGGGCTAGATGGCGCTGTGTGAATTTGTAAATGAATATTTATTTATAGTGCAAATCAGGGGACGGTCGCTAATGTCATATAATTTGCCGAATAGACTCGTCGGAACGGGAGTCGCCCTCGAGTGCATGTGCATACCTACTCATTAATTCCACTCACAACGTCGACTACCACCATTGTCTATCACCCGAGTACAGGGGTCAGAGACCCTATAAAGGATTAACGACCCTATTGTAGGGAGTTATGGGCCCGCCTCCTCTATTTTTATTTTTAATTTGCGACCTGCGGGGCCGAGGGTGTTGCAAGGTTTTGAGTTGCAAAACGGAATGGCTTGGAGTTAATTAAATTACACTTTTATGTGCCTTCCTACTTCGTTAATTAAAATGTTAATATGTGGCGGTATCGTTGCACTTGTGACTTTCTTTGCATTTTTCTTCTGCGATTTCTGTGTTAGCGTAGTTTATTAGCACGAACATCGTCTGTGCAGACTTATAAATCTCCTCCTCTTCACCATCTGTCTCATAAACTATTAAGTACTTTACTTTTGTATAGGATTAGTACCTACCTACGTTGATCCTTCCTCCGTTGCTTCCTGAAAACAGGACTGACAACAGCATTTTAAGGTTCCATGGCATGACATTATAGTATACTGTGGATCCAGCGCGATTTCGTTCGCTTACACCTACTTTACCCCCTATCTTTTTTTCTTCCTCATAAACCTTCCTCTTAAATCACTCTATCTATTGTTGAAAACCGCTTTAAAATCCATTGCGTAATTTAAAATAGACGCATTTCGCAATTTAAAATAGACGCATATCGACAGTACACGGGAAGCGACTTTGTTTTTATACTATTATTATCATAGTATATGTGTGAAGCCGCAAACGATTGACCAAACCATTCTCCAACATCACATTCTGTGGCTCACAATTTGAATGCAGCGACGAATGCAATCGCCAAAAGGGCCTATTGAGCCACGTCAGTATTTGCATATGCGCTTGCGATGTTTGCACACTGCGACCCCGGTTGCGTACCCACCACACCGTGTTAACACCAACACCCAATGTTGTCTCTATTTTAGTCAATAGCACTGGCTGTTTGCCTTTGCAAACGGAAAACTTTGTCTGAGGTGCCTACGGTCTGTGCAACTATGTTTTTCGATGCTGGCGATTTGCAATGTTTTTCGCGTGTTTTCGGACTATTCCGAATGTGGCGAAGTGATGGCGTCCAAATGGCGTATACATCTGTCTCGTTGTTAGGTAGTAAAATGTTTAGGTAAAGTACGGGTGTAGCCTAGATAGGCTTTTACCTAGAGAAGCAGCAATATTGTTACATATACATACAATATAATGTCACGCCTTGTTCCCGTAGGGGTAGGCAGAGACCACATCGTTCCTTTGGTCCTGTGTGGTTCCACAGTGTGGTCCTGACAAATCTCTTTTGCTTCTTTCACATTGACCTTGTCATACTTACGTATTTTTATATTGTATTATGTACTAAAATCGCGCTGTTTCTAAATGTGTGTGGACTTCAAACAATGGCTCATATCCAATATGGGAATCGCTCTTACAATTTATTTGCTTGTAAGTATTCGTTTTAGAAGGATTAGAATGTCAGATGGATATTTATTAAGTATTTCCGAATCCTCCAAATTTTCGGGAATATACCATTATTTAAAATTTACATCCATTATGAAGTATAACTAAGACTATGGGCCACGGCCATTAGATGTAACTACTAGAGACCCACCCCGGCTTCGCACCTTAACAAATTTTGCACCTACACCTTCCTCATTAATCACTGTCTATTGGTGAAAACTGCATGAAATTCTGTTTAGTAATTTGTGCGAACAGACAGACGAGGCGTGTAACTTTTTATAATATTTAGCGATTACGCACATTACGCACATATTAGTTGAGTTTAGGTTTATTAAGGTACTGAAACAGCGCAGCGGTCCAAAACGTTTCAACAACTAGTATATACACGTAATTCAAAACGATTGTGCTGTTTGTTAGCGCGGTGGGTTCCTCCATAAAACTGCAGTTACAGAAGTGGAGTAACGGTGTAGCGTTTGCGGTTAGATCAATTGCTGCCCAATCAATAGATCATGTTTTCGTGAAAACCGCTTGAAAATCCGTTCAGTACTTTTTTAGATTTTCGTGAACAGACAGACGCGACGTGGGACTTTAGGACGTGATAGTTTAGTTTAGGTTTATTTAGATACTGTACCAGCGTCCCAAAACGTTTCAAACAAGACTTTCAACGGCTACACCTAAACCAAACGGTTGTGTTGTTTGTTTGCACGGTGGGTTCCTCCATAAAATTGCAGTTACAGAAATGGAGTAACGGTTCAGCGTTTGCGGTTAAATCACGGTTAAATCAATTGTTGCCCAATCCATCAATAGATAATGGTGGGCAGTCGGGTATTCGCGTTCGCAGAGCTTTGAAGTTGCAAATAAATTTTCAGTTTAGCTGTTTGCTTGTACTCGTTGCGGCCGTTCGTTGATATGTTGCCGCATCCAAGTATGAGAGATAGTTATTTATTTGACACCTTAAAATGCCTACAATAAAGCTTAACAAAGAAATGAGTATCACAACTATAAACGACACAACAGGCTATTACTTTAATGAAGTCGTTATAACATCGAAACATAACTGAAAAAACATCCATTCGTTCTATTTAATATAATTTATGGCAATAGGCACCACTTATAACTTGTGGTCAAGCTACATGCGCTTACTGCTCTCAATATGTTTGTTAACATTAATAAAATTATTCCAATCGATAAATTGCCTATCGCTATCGACAAATAGTGTTTTCCTAAATTGCATTTTACATCGCACAATGTAGTAAAAAGCATACCTACCTACCAACTTACTTAAAAGCATTAGGATATTGAAAATTTAGCTAAATAAAAATTTCAAATAACCTCCGCTCGGGTGTATACCATTATCTCACTCCACGTAAACGTGAACGTGCCCGATGGAAAACGCCAAAACAGCCGGCTGAAACAACCGTAAGCTCCAGCGATACCACTAACCCGACCAAAACAACGGCTAGCGGCACCGTCGGCGTGTCAGCCTCAAAAGAGAGAGGCATCGCAGCTGAGGCAGGCCAGGCCAGCATGCGCGCGCGCACCGGGACCGCAATCCGCATTGTCGCAGAGTACGGCCGCCGCACCGGCCGCGCGCACCCACCCGCGCACGCGCATCGCGACAAAGTTATACCCATATCGAGGAAACCTCAAAAGTATCAAAACACCCCGTGCCAGTAGGTACATAACACAGCGTGGTATAACAGTGCGCGCCAAAATCGTCGTGGTAGTGGTATTCGGTATCGTGTTTTGACATATTTTGTGTAAGTAGGTAGGTGCATTACGGTCCGGAAATGCGCCCGGGTTCCGTTGCTTCGGTTCGGTGTTTATAAGCACGTCTGTTTTTTGTTTACGTTTAGTATCGTTTGGTTGAGTATGAGTGTTTAATGATATCGGTCAGCGACGAATGATGCACATGACGTTTGACGTTTTACTTTGAATTTAGGATTACTAATTGTTTTTCATCATTTTTACTACTTATCTACGTAGCCTATAAGTGGACTTCCTTATTGATTGATTGATAAAATTATTTCCATGATGTATCAGTGAAGTGGCGTATAATGAATCTGTATGACTTGTTGTAATAATTTAATTGCCTCGGGCCAGCTATTCATAAGCACCACTTCACTCGTTGTTCGTATCTCTCTAATCTCTGGTAACAACATAAGTACTTAAGCACCTAGTTACTTACTTAGCCGCAAAGCGTATCTGAAGGGATAATTATTTTAACTGCAGCAAAGTATTTAGATGAGCCTGCGCCTCGGGCGGTCACGAATGTTCATCTCACTTTGCCGAAGTTGAAATTTGATATCGGTCCATTCTGAATTTGTAGGTCACGCCATTGCTTTGTAAGGAATCTTTGTTCTGCCAACTCCAACTGTACCCACTTAATAGTAAGTAGGTTGAGTTGGTGGTAGAACTTTTTGTAAGAATGAACCAATCTAGTGCCCATGGGCGTATGGTTTACATACAGTATAATTTTAGTCATATCATGTGGTTTTGCCGGCGTGTCTTCCCCATTTAAAGGGTAAGAGAACCAGTACCTTTATTCCATGAGTTTATACAATATCTTTGTGTTTTGATTTGACTTTTTGTATCGATGTACAATCAGCCAGAAAGAGAACTGACCCCCTACCACACATTTTTTGTATGCTAGGGGGTCCATTCACTCTAAAGCTGACTGTACCTACCTATGCCAAGCGTAATAATAAGTTTCTCCTGGCGGTTACTCGTATAGAAATAATGACTTCATATCTCCGTATGGCATTGTTGTGGTCTTCATGGAACACCACAACAATGTGTCATGACACGTCAATTTCGCAACCGAAATGCAAAGGGCGACTAATCAAATTGATCGTTCCCTTTTCATTGCCCCTGGCAGGCTGACACCAATACGGTCGACCTTAAACTTTAAGTCGGTTGACTGGCTGATGGATGACTTCGAGTATTGAGAAAGTATATTTTTTAAACGCCCTCCTGTTGCTACGTAGAGCAACTTTGCAGATTGCAGTATGCTCTTTGCAAAGGGCTAGGTGAGAAGTCGGTGTGAAAAATTTTCCTCATTGGCTCTCTCTCGCGTAAACTAATTCGGTATGTGCTGACCTTTGCATTTCTTCAGCTTTCAATTCCTTAGCTGATTAGTGATTAGGTAGGTTTCGGGATAGTTGACCGTATTTATATTATAATGTGTGATGTAGTATGTCTATTATGTGGAAAATATGGGTATTTTTTATTGCCTGGGGAGGCACACGGACAGACAGTCCTGATGGAAAGTGGCCACCGTCGTCCAGGACTTCTGCAACCTAACGGGAGCGGATGCGGTGCCGGCCTTTGAGGTATCTTAGAACTCCATGTTGTAGTGCAGCGGAAAGACTCCAACTACTTAGGTACCATTTCTTTTTTGCCAATTAGGTACCTAGATTGTTAGGTCGTGAAGATTTAGTGTTGTAATTTCAGATAGTAACGGTTATTTTTCAATATTTTAGATATATTTAAATATTGTCAGAAAGCGATGTGTCGTATGTACCTAAACATTTTTAAATTTATTTTAACAATACGCTCTTAAGTAGGTATAAAATCTCTCGTTCATTTATTAAAAAGGAACGACTGAGCGTCAACGTGGGACCGGTACAATACCAGAAAATGACTTTCGTAGAACGACATTCTTGACCATAAACATAGTAACATAAACGTTCCGCGAAACACCCGTAGATAGGGTTGCCAAATTTGACTAAACAAATTTCAATAAGAAAAAACTATAATTGATTTGAAACCCGCCCCGCCCCGGCTTCGCAGAAGTGCAATTTAGAGTTGCAAAGCCAATTTTTTGTTACATTATTGCAATATTCGGAGGAATCTCTAACCTTTTTGAATAAAATTAAATATAACCTATGTTACGCGCTGGTAATGTAGCTTTTTATAGGTGAAATTGTGTGTGAAATAAGTGAAATTTTAATAATATTTGTTAAATAGCTTTCATTACCTACAATAATAATAAAAAATCTTCTGTTTATAATATAACCAACAACGCAACGCAACGCATTGGTGACTCCCCTGGTGTTGCTGATGTCCATAGGCGGCGGTGACCACTTTCCATCAGGTGGCCCGCATGCCTGTTTGTCTGCCGGATAACATAAAAAAAAAAAAAAAAAAAAAAACCTTTAATCCAACCGATTTTAATGAAACAAAGGTAGGAACTATCTCGATTAAACTGGCTTTCAAATAAAGCAAACCGTATCCAAATCAGTTTACTCGTTCGGGTGTTACGTTGCCACAGACAGACAAACAGATCGACAGATTACCAGATATACACGTCAAACTTCTAACACCCCACTTTTTTCGTCGGGGGTTTAAAAAATAAGAACTAATGTCAACGGCATAGGCTCACAAAGTCAGGCCAATGGGCAGGCCACGTAGCTCGCAGAATCGATATCTATACCAATTCCAGGCCAGTAAAGCAAAATATAGTAAAATTACTGGGAAAGGGACAAGGCACACGATATGACGCGTCAATCCCGGATATGGCAACCCTACTCATAGACATGTCCTGGACATGCGATGAGACGTCTTTCGCTCGATCCAACTTAAGTTCCTATAAACATGGTTCATTATTGTGATACTTGAATACGTAATGGCAATGCGTGTAGGATGTCGCTTTAGCTGACAGCACAGTGGATGCATGATTCACATTTCCGCAGTATATTTCTACCTATCACTATGAGTGTCGTATCGAGTTGCTTAGTTGACTTCTATATAAAGATGTTGATAGAATAGGCTGTTGGCCCTTGTGTGGTCGTAGAAACTATCTCTCTAAGATCGGAGACTAGAGTTGTGTCGATATAGGTATATAGTTTCGTTTGTCGTATTTTCATCTGGTAACGAGAAATGTAAGCAAATTTTAACCGCATGACACTTTCAAGTATGATAATATCGTAAATGCCATTACTGATTAGGTTGTAGTTATATACGAAAACTATCAAATTAGATAGTCTCCCTCCCCATTGAAAGTCAAGTTGTAGTTTTCATCAACAGGATTTATATTTTTTTATGTTATACGTCAGATAAACAGGCAAGCGGGCCACCTGATAGAAAGTGGTCACTGCCACCTATGGACATCAGCGACACCAGGGGCAGACCCTATACCAACTAAAACCCCTCTATGTATCCACAGCCGCTTTTTATCGGAACACCACAAGACCTCACAGATAGTTAGCGCTGTGGTTTTCAAAGTACTGCCTAGTAAATGAATAAAAACTTGTTTAGCATTTCTTTTGACACATAATAGGTATTGAATGAATTTATGTTCAATTGAGGACAAACAATTCCATTTTACCTAAACCCAAATATTTCGTAAACAACCGGAACTGTGTTACCTATTTTTTGGCACGATACCGCTCGTATTTCAGCGCTGAGTAGGCGATGTATGACTTCGTATATCTACAAATGTTACGCGAGTTAGGAAGTGCATTCGTTTGATGATATAGTGCTAATGCGTTCTGTTTACAGATATATGGGCGGGTTTCCCTTGAGTTTGTAGGTAGCTTTATAGCGTTCTAGATAGGCATGTATGTTAGGTAGTAGGTGGTAGGTTTATAATTATTATTTTACACATTTTAAAGGTATATTCCGGGTTTTCTACCGCATACCTTTGTTTACGAGTAGCCCGATATTTCGACGCAGTTGCATGCATCATGGTCACGGGACGGGCTACTCGCAAACAAAAGTACGCGGTAGGAAACCCGGAACATACCTACACATGTGTAATACAAAGCGCGATCGTTTAAAACGTAATATTAATTTAGGTTTCAAGCCGTGTATGTAGTATACAGACCGTTATAAATACAACCCACCAGTCTAAACCAGTCCAAATAAACAATAATAAGATAAACTATACCCACTTAACTCCAATGCAAATCATTTAACTGTTTAACTACACAAACAAAAATCAAATCACGTTAGATAAGTACGCACACGCACACTACGCAAAATAAAATAATTAATTTTATTAAAATTTCATTCAATTTGAACTACAACATGTTGTATCTTAAAGTACCTAGTCACCTACATGTAATGTTATTAAAAAATATTATTTATCTAAACAAGTACCTAATGCGTCTAATTCGATATTCAGTACCAGCTAGTTAGGCACCACCGGTGTCGCGCACGGAATAGCTACGAGCGCGATTTGCGTCGAATTACCTATGCGTCGATGAACAATGCGACCTAATATAGGTAACATTCCCTATGGGACCATCTCTTTGTTTGTTTCGATTATTGACCAAGTAAATATTGACACTTCCTAATTAGTTTGCACAGCATTCGCCGTCGAGAACATAAACCTAGTACGATACGCAGCAATTATCGACCTAACTTTTCGGAAATAGAGCTGGTTATCCAGCGGTGGCGGCCATTGGCGCGCAGATAAAGGTGCGCAACGGAAAATCTGTGTCCCGTTTGTCATATCACTTTCAATTAACGGTGAATTTCACTGCGCGGGCGCCTCTATGGTACCTAATTAACGCGGTAACTGTACCGGGGAATCGCGCGGAAAGAGTATCCGCATCGTGTTTTGGCGACCTTATCAAAACACGTCGTCCGCAGGGTCAACGACCCCGTTCGTGGTCTATCGCACCATTTGTTGAATAAAACACGTGTTCGTCGCGGTAACGTTTCCTCCTAAAAATTTAGAGGTAAAGTTTTCCGGATTTCTCTGTGTGGAAGTGCAACTGAGGGTTACCTAAGTTGGGACGAGTCAGGAAAACTTGAGTAAAGTGCTCTATGTAAGTAGGTACGCACGATGTACTTCTGAATTTATTGCATAAAAAATAATTCGATTAGAGAAGCATAATATTGAAGTACGCACTACCTATATGTTTTTGTAATCTCAATTTTTTTGCTGCAAAATAATATCGAATAGATAGTAAGTAAGTAAAAACTCTTTATTGCACACACAAAAGTAAAAGATACATAAAAGAAAAACATATAACAATTTATATGCGCACAAAGGCGGCCTTATCGCTTTAAGCGATCTCTTCCAGACAACCTTTGGGAAGAGGCAAACTATCACATTATCTTATAGTAGTGCAAGAGCAAATAAGGGGAAATCTAAAATGTGTGCTAGATGCGTGTAGATAGATATAACTATTTAATTTTAATTTTATTAAAACTGCCTACACATGCGCACCTATCTACATCAGTTGTTAGTCAACTCAACTTCAAAAATACGCCCAAGCGAAGTTGACCTCTTCTCCTCCGGCCAAACACCAAGTCACGTGCGACCAAAACCGGCCAATTAGAATTCACTAATGCGGCACCGTGATAGAGCTGACTGGGCGAGGGTGATGACACCGCAATAGGCCTACCGGTGGAACAAGTTTCGGTGACAGCTGTGTAATTTTATTGTTTCGTGAACCAGATCGAAAAGTCGGGACAACCGTTAAGTGTGAATGCGCTGATAGCGGAAGTGGACGGAGGCACTGAGCCACCGAGCCACCAAGCTACCGAGCCACCAGTGGGTCAGTACCCACTATTACCCACCCGACGGTAGCTACCCCACCGCCGCGAGAAAGCGCGGAAATTGCTGTCCGTGAGGCGAGGCTGCGGTCTGCAGTGAGATCGTGTGCCTTTGGTCACAATATTATTTGTATAGTTATATTTGTCAACAAATTCCACTCTCAATTACTGAAATGGGGTTCTAGTGTTATTACAGAGTTAACATTTATACAGAATCCAAAAATGAAACATTCTTGCTCCTGCATAGTGAGATGTTATTATGTTAACCAAATCATTATCACCATCGTATGAAAAATTAAAAAACATACGAAAAAAAATTATTGGTTCTATCCATTACGGTTGTTATGAGTGCTATCTGCTTCTGCCAGGAGTAGGCGATTCTCTTCCATTGCTAACCAAATGGCTATACTTACTGAACATACACAGACACATAAAATACGCAAGCGATAATGTCATCGGATTGTCACTCGATCAGTCCAATCAAACAACAGCACCGGTTTCCATAGTTCTCGCTGCCCAAAAGCTAGGCACGTTGACCCGAATACTGGAATAAACGCCACTCGACGTATTTCACAAGCCCAACAGAAATTGTTGAGGTTGACGACGGTTTTTGCCTGCCTGAGTTATTGCTAGGCGTCGGACGCGCTCGATTGTTGATCGGCTCGCTTGTTCGACTCGGCTTGTTGTGGAATCGAACGGAATCGAGCCGGTAATTGGCAGCTTTGAAGGCTCGGCGGTCTTGGCGGTAGGGACGAGTAAGCTAGGATGGAGTCACAGGACTTTTTAAGGGACAGTGTTTCATTTCTCAAAAGGGCATGCTTTTTATATTATATTAAAATCCAGCGGGCCTTATTGGCGCGACACTGCGGCCATGTACCTCTTTTCTGAGTTATGTACCTTAGTTAAATACTAACCGATGCTCTTACGGTGAGGGAGAATATCGTGATAAAAGCTGCACATCCAGAAGACTGAATGTGTAACCATGATCCATTCTGGTTAGGTTAGGTCACGGAGATCAGATGGCAGTCGCTCTACTGTAACTAGGGTTGTCTGCCAAATCCTGGATCATGATTTAAGCGGACCCCGGGCCCTCGTGCGCGAGAGCACAACCGGGATATTACACCAAGATGATTATTATTATTTTTATTATTGGCGCGACTACCTTGCTGTCAACTGGACCAGTGATGATTAGAATAGTTACGTCAAAATTTGGATAAGCTTAGACCTCTCCAACATTATGCTTTTATGTTCGTGCCAATAGCTTGACCTGTCTCATAATATGTTTTTCTTTCTTTCACAATTTCGTGACTTGTTTTATAGTACTTTTATCTGCGTAGATAGAATACGAGTCTTGTGGGAGGAAACCAATTAGGAGCCTTATACTAATATTAATCTTTATAAGTAGTCTTAATAATTGTCCCGAAGATCACCCCATACAAACTTATGTAGCTACATGACTTGACCTGTTCATAATACATAGACTATTAATACCAAGTACATAATCAACCGTAGACTGTCAGATGGCAAGCATTAATGGGCCAGCTAAATGCGCAGACGCATGCATCGAACGGATTAAGAGCCAGACTATTATAATTTGCTATTGCTTGAGAGTTCAGCTACTTGCATTGACTATTCATGCCAGGGTGGTTCCGTATGTAGAACATTCGCGGCTGCGGCTGACAACCTCTTTTATTAATAAATGTCTTCAATACGATAGCTTTTTTCTGTAGATTGGTTTTTGTAATTAGATTTAATTATTAGGCAGTTGTCATACTAAAACAGCTACAATCAGAACAGCCCGTAAAAATCAGTCTACGGAAAAGAGCTATTTTTAGCAGTGGTAATCATTGTCTTATTAGCTATCAAACCGCGAAAACCTCATTAAAATCGATTGAGTAATTTTATGATGTTAAACACTAATTTGTCACGCCAGAAATGTACGCTAGGAAGAAATATGAAGTGGTCCGATAGTTATGCTCCTAAGTGTATTATCATTTAGCCGCTTAGGCACCTACCAACGGAATAATTACTACGACGTACCAAAAGACAATTTTATGCGCACGATCAGTGCTATTAAAGCAAAGCGAAATTGGAGCGCACATAAAATACGGATAAAATTTAATTATTATTACCTACTCAACTATTTGCGACATCAATATTTTACGATTGGTAATCGCGGCGCGGCGCTCCCCAATTCGAACGCAAATTAAAAAATGCATCGAAATCCCGTGAGCGTCAGAATGGCTGGTCCACCAATCGTATTTTCGACGAGGAAGAACTAAATTATCCTATCTTACATTTTGAAAATGTAAGATGGGAGAATTTAGTTCTTCCTCGTCGTTTTGCTAAAATGGTGTCCAGAAATTGCTTACTAATTGCTTAGGCATTACATGATTATATTTACTTACAATTGGTTGCTCTACCTATGCTTTAGAAGATAACTATTGATATTTATAGTGACCGTTCATTCTGACGTTAGAATAGCTATCCTAAGTCACTTGAACGGTCACTCATGTTTTCATATTTGCCAAACTATTAAGTAATCCATTGTAAGGAAAAGGATCAAGTAATAAGCAATTAGCAAGCAATTTTTCGACACAATTTTAGCGTAAAATAAATACGATCGGTGACTCGCCATTCTGACGCTCACGAACTCCCTAGCTCGGGGCAATAACCAAAGTGATTGCTCCGTACGACGGGCTAATTTAAACGACCATAAAACTTTAAACAACCTAGGAGTACGGTTCTCTGCAATTAAACGGCCCATCCTGCACAGGGATCAGTCTGTGACGTTTACAATCACAGCGCAGTGCTCATAAATTAGTCGTACAGCGCCACCAACTTATCCGTTCTGCGGACAAAATCGGAACTACGGAATTGTTGCACTAAAATGACAGTTTGGAACGACCACTTCTTCACCACTAGCGACGCCATCAACTGAGCAGATAACTTGGTCGCACTGTAGGTACCTCCTTTTTTACTTTTACCGAGAAACTGACAATTACTCAGAGTGCACTTTGAGATTTTTACGGCGAGATAATATTCTCGGTCGATAATCGATTTCTTCCGTATCAGTCTGTTATTGGACGGGTTGGATGCAAATGCTTGTTTTCTTCTTTTAGTAATATAAAAAATCAAATGTCACGTGCCTTCAGGCAGTTAGGTGCCATGCAAGCCGTTTAGATTGCATCGAAACAAGTCAAGTCAATTACATTCAGTATTACGGTGCACTTTAAAAACTCTGTTTTTGTCCTTAATGTCAAAGTAAGGTAACTTGATAGGTATTTGTTCATCCCTCACTCACGTCAACTTCAGTAATATGCATACAAAAAATTAATTGATATGGTCCTTATAGGTCGTTCGAGAAAGTGGCCTTTTTAGGAAGTGGATGTTCAAATTCGGATTGAATACCAACAGTCCCCGCGGTACGCAACTCTGCTAACATTCGACTATCAAGCGAAACCTATGATACTCTGGAAGAATGTAGCCTCCTATTAGTGAAATAATTTGAGAAATCGGTCAGTAGTTTTGGAGATTACCCCAAATATACGACTAAAACACGAAAATATTTGAAATCTGTTGCAATTTTCGAAGGAAACTAAATGAAAAAAAAAAGAAAATACAGCCATGTTACTCGCTGATAATATAGAATTCCATATATGAAAAAAATTTAAAAAAATCGGCGATGTATTTTTAAAGTTTGCTCATTACAAATAAAAATAACAAAGCCATTCTTTTCAAATTTTATTCAAAACCGCTTATCAGTACAGCTAGTACGCACAAATGGCAAAAAACTAACTCAAGAATTTGTGTTTGAGTGGTTCTCTTATGAAATTTTGAACGATATCCAACACGTCATTAAATATGGGAGATTATGACAAAGCCCAGCGCCCCAGAAGCTCCATAAACGGACTGTTACTGGCTGTTGATGAAATCCACATTAATGCATTTAAATATCTACTCTGACGTAGTAATGTGAATTATATAGGCAGCGTGTCGTGTGAATTGAATCGTATGCCAAGTACACAGCGTCAGCTGTCGTGACCGTGGGGAGGGTCACGCTCTAATGGATCGGAAAAACCTAGGTACCAACTGTAATTGCGGTAGCCTATAAGCTATGGGTATAATGGGTACACCTGTAGAGTACAGGGTCGGTTTTGACGAAGAACCTGCCTTTGTCTGCTGTTTCGCTGAGGAATTCCTTCGTTGTCGCGTGATTTTTGTACCGTATTTTAAAACATAATTATTCAAATAACATGTGTATAATGTTATTCGTGTATCAAAAGGAATTCAGTTAGAAATATTTCTAGTGTTAAAAATAGGAAGCTATGAATATAATGGTTACGTTATTTTTTTATCTGATTACAACGTAGGTTTGGTTCAATGAACACTCAAATTAAATTGATAAGTCCTACGGCAAAGTCAGAAGCTAGATTACAGACCAGATATCAATACGGAGTTAATGAACTAGCAAGGACAAAGACTTCCCAAGATCTATAAAACCTTTTAGTTTTACGAATATCGATTCAGTTTCATTCCGCAACAAAATAATTCGATATCGAATGCCTTTACCACAATCGGGCGAGCGCTTGTTTACGATATAGGTTTTAACATTTAAAATCATTCAGGCACCGACCGAGCGACGCGTTAAGCTATAGAAAATGCTAATGCAAGTGCTAGTGCTGAATTAAAATACTGTAAAGACAACAAAATGGGCAGCGGAAAGTTCGGTTTCAACGCGAAGAAGGACAAAGTGACAGTGGTTAGTGAGAAAGAAATTAGCGTTAAGGAGAAATGCCGCAAAATACAGAAGAAACTGAAGAAGACTGAAAAACAAAAGACTGAAGAACACAAAAAGGAAAAGACTATTTGGTGGAACCAATGCAACAGCCGTGAGTAGTAAAACATATTTACAAGTTTTACAACTAACAAGAGCCTAACAGTAACTTTAGTGGGCAATAAAACTTTTATCGGGCCATGAGTGTATTAGACGTATAAAATTAAAATCAACGCATTTAATATCGACGCAGTTTACAAGTTTATTATAAACTTTCTTGATTTGTATTTTATGTCTGTGTACACTAAAAAAGGTGGCCCTTGAAGGGGCCGTGTTCGTTACGCTATTTGAATAAACAATGAAGGGAAATTTAGGGCACCAAGGTTCCAACTTTTGTAATCAACCAGTACCTCCTGTTATACAAGCAGCGTGGTATCGAGGCCATGGCGACCTTACACCGCCCTCAAACTACATACGAGCCCTTCTAATAATTGAAATACCGATTTCGACATTGACTTTTGCGAGTCGGATGACCCTGTCCCTAATCCCATAGTTTAGTTGAGGGCCCTTCATTTTATATATCAAGATGTTTTCGGTCCCTGCCTGATATTCAAGGTTAAACTCCATAGCAAACATGATTGTCTTTATAGGTAACTAACAGTACATCGTATTGTTTATTGACACATACGATAATACTTATTGTACATATCACAAATCAATCAGTTCCCGGACATGCGCTGTCCCTACATCTAGGTAAAATCCATACAACTACTAGTAATTTACGAGACCATAACAGATGTTTTAAGGCTCGATATTACGCTTTACTGTCCACATCCGATAAAGCTAATAACGTTGCACATAAACGCAAAAGTATGTCAGTGGAAAGCGCGAGAGAATCCCGAGAAATCTACGCGCGAACGCGACTGTTCGCTGCGCGTGCGCACCCTCGGTTTCCACTTTCTAAACTAGCTAGACCGCTGGTTTATAGTCCAGGAACTATCGGTCGCTCGCTGGCCAAGCACGAAAGTTGTCCGTATTGACATTTCCTTATTGAGACTCCCATAACATCCTACCGCGCAATTCACTCCACACAATCACGGAAAGTGTTTTGGGTGTTCGCATTATATAGTTTTATGGCGCGTTTGTTTGGGTATACTTACATACATAAAATACTTTACCTTTAACCTTAACTGTTAATATAATTACATGAACTTTTAAGAGTAATACTTGTGTACATGATGAACCTTATGTATGTCGGTGGCAACAATCACTGAGACTGTAAGTAAAGAAATATTGGACGGAGAACACATTTCATTAGCTGACGATTGATTGACAACAGAGGTCGTCAGTAGGTGCGTATTATTATCGAAAGCATTATGCGGCGTCCAGACTCTCGTTTTGATAATGACAAAAATATACCGTCACGGGGTGCTAATCAGCTCTCGAGACTGTTCAACTAGTCTCAGGGTCCCCAGTGGAAGACTTTGGTCAATCTTGCTTCGCAGGCGGTGTTAGAAGGCACACATAACGAGTGGCGAGCTCGTTGCGGTGTTGAAGTTCAAGTAGCCTCAGAAGTACGAGAAGGTCTGGATTTCTGATCGGATATTATTATGCCTCTTGCCCGTAATTGTGCTGGCTACATTATACTTGATATTGGAACACAACAATGAAAGCATTGTTGTTTGGCAGCGGAAATAGATATGGTGGTGGTTGGTACCCATCCAGGCAGACTCCTCAGACTTGACAGAGTTACATATTCAAACAATTTCGAAACTGCTCAATAGAATTCAATGAAACAATGAGACTAAGAGCGGCTTGCACCAAATTCTTAAACGCATTTAAGCTGATACTGAAATAGAAAACTTCATACAAAGGAAACGTTAAACATCATTCTTGAACGTGTTTAAGTATTTGGTGCAAGCGGGGCTAAGAATCATTTCGATTAAACCAGCTTTCATTGAAAACTCCCACTTGTGGGCTTTTTTATTGCGTTGGACATCTGAAACCTAATAGGAGCGGATGTAGTGATGTAGTGATTTACAAGTATCTCAAACTTGTAAACATGCCTTTTAAATATCCCCAAGTTGTGAAAGCACTTAATTGACCAAAATTACACAGATCTTTCGAAGTGTGGTTTTGAATCTCGTGGAAATCTCGACGCCCAGATACACAGATATGTACAGACAAAATAATAACACCTTTTTTACGTCAGGTGCTAATAATGGACAACGCCATTACTATAATATCACCTCGTTGTGTCTTAACGACTTATTAATCAGGCGCACTGTCGTACTGTTACCGTCGTATACGAGTATATAGTCTTTTTTTTTCATCATTTTGTAGCTCTTAATAACAGCCTCGTTTCAATTTACGATCATTAATCATTTACCTGTAGACTGTTTTATTATAACGAACACTGCTTCTCGTTATTTTTTTTAATGTCATTTTGTAGGTGGATTGAACCACTCAATTAACTTAATAAAACAGTCGCCTTCACACTGCTTCTAAAACTAAAATGAACAAATAAAGTGCTTACTATTTATTATGGTGTCTGATGCTGCTACATTCCTTAGAAAAATGTCCATGTTGTTATGGGAATGTAAAATATCGTCTTAGTGTCTTACGCCCGAATACTGGAATGCTTATTAACTTTAAGGGCTCCTTAAAAATCATGCTGTCGCTTTCAAATCTTAACATTCAAAAGATGATAATATCTAATGAGCCCTTAAAATTAAGAGACATTTGAGTATTCGGGCGTTAGTAAATGAAAATCCGCGCTAGCTATGCTGAGAGTATGTAGGCTTTCTTTTTGCATGAGCCTTTGTATTTCAAAAGCTTGTTAAGAATATTGGACTTCATTGAGTTTCTTTGAATTTGTGTTTAGATCCTCCTCTGCGCCACGACTAATATCTGTATCTAATAGTACCTAATGCATAATAGTTGTTAACATTAATAAATGCTTAAGATTATCCTTTCGTAATGTTTGGGATGAGAATAAAATTACTGTGTAGTGGTGGTCCGTTATTTTGAACAATACGCCTTTTAAATTTACCTATCCTCATGCTTATCATAACGCAACATTCTTCCCGGAAAACTAACTTCCTTCTTTGTCCGAAGTTTGTGCGATCGAGCATTCTAAGAATGTTTGGACCAATGACAGATCAACTGGCGTTCTACCTCTGTTTACACCAAGCAAACGTTCTTAGAGCATTCACTCGCTTGGTAAACCCAGACCCACTGTTATTGCTTAGGTCTTCGGGCGAGCCAATATGACCCGAACACGATCTAATTGTGACTGAGATAGTACAAATCGTGTACCCACGTTGCTCTTACTTGTCCAGTTTGTAACACCAATATTGCTATAAAATACCTCATTGTCAGCAGATTTTAAAATACAATTAAGTTATCAAATTTGGATAATTATAATTATATTAATACAATTGACTCGAATAGTAATGTTAATGATATACTAGTAGTATAAACTATTGTTGTTGAAATATTGTTTCACTTCAATATTTGGCAAGTACATTACGCAAGGCTATTACGAAGAGAAAGAATATATAGAGATAGGAAGGCGGACGCTGGCGGCAGCCGGGAGTGTCCCCAAGTATGGTGGTGATTGGACAAATAACAAGAAAGTGGTACCATATGATTGGTTTCATATGTTGTAACTTTGTCGGTTATTCAGGTAACGATGGGTCGTAACCTACTTCTTCAAGTGCACACGATGATCAACTTTACAGCAGCTCATATAAAGCTGAGTGTAGCATGTGATCGTTAAATAAGATGTTCTTTATTGTCCACAGTGAGCGAGATCGACCAGTACCTGTGGATGGTCGGCGGCTCGGCCGGCGCGCTCGCGCTGACGGGCGTGGCGGCGGCGTCCGCCTTCTACCTAAGCACGAGGCCGAAGCCAGAGAAACCCCTCGTCACACTGCACGAACAGAGCCTACTGGAGCCTGTAAATATATTGTTTTGGCTTTATTTTGTTTGTGTCATTTGGTAAGGGTCAAGCAGATCACTTGATGGAAAGTGACCAACGTCTCAATAGACGGTCTAAAGAATATAGCCAATACATCGGTGATCACTTTTAATAACATGTTTTCAAGAGGTATGAAGGATCCCATGTCATACTCCGAAGGAGTCGCGTGTTTACCAACAAAGGGTCTATGTAATGTGGATGAGCATTGAGTCCGCGACGGGTGCTAACACAACGGAATTGTGCTGTTGTAGTATTAGATAAAAAAGACTCTAGGTTTACGTACAGAAATCCATCCTAACGGGTTAGGACACAATATGCGGCCACAGGTGTAGTTAATATCCACCTAGTAAAGCATAATTTGTTTCACCTTCAAAGCTAAGACTTTCTAACTAACTCTAATCAAAGTCATTGAAAATAATACCTTAAGTATAAGTGCAACACAATAACTATCTCAAAACAAATGATAGTACATTATCTTGTCTACGCCAAAAATACAACAATTTTCATGCTATGAAATGTACACGTACAAAAAACTTTTATTATCGGTCGATAACACATGAATTTAAAGCGGCTATAATTTCAACCACTGTCATTTCATTGTTGTCTTTTAAAGTCATTGGACGATACAAGGGCCCTATCTGAATAAATTAGGTCTACAGGCAAATAGATACCCTTATCGGATATTTCTAATTTCATATTAACACCAAGGCGACAATTTTCGCATAGCTACATGCAATATGTACTCACTTTATGCTGTCACGCTATGTTTGTTGTGCTAAATACCTGCCCGTAAAACTCTCGTCAATCTGCCCGTCTTGTTTACGATGCAACAGTCGCGTCGGCATGAAATACCTTCGGTGGTACCAGCGACAACTGTAAAGTTAATATAAATAGAATTGGAGTCGAAAGGATACCCCTACGGCTTGGTATCAAAGCCCATGCTGTCCGAATCCAAACGTCGAGCGCTCCGTAGAGTTGGCAGAGCGCATCTTTGAGCGGTATTTTTAACTCATTGTACGAGCAGCAGTCCGGTCCGCTGCTCCCCTGTCAGTCGCACTGCTCTCCCAGCGAAAGTGACGAGCTTCAAGAACTTGGCTGCTTCGCTGCCGTAAATCGTGCATTCAATATCACCCGCGAATTTGTAATTAGGAAGGACGAAAGTGAAAAACAGTTTTCGGTCAGGACAATGCCGCTGTTGCGCAATAGTTTCTGACAGACCGCATCAATCAGTTTCGGGACCAGTGGATTTTTTTTGTGTGACTCTTGAGTTGTGAAGATGGCGTGCTGCAATTGCTGCATCGGGGTGCCTCCAATCCGGCCGCCGATAAATTTGAGCGACCAGTCGGAAGCGCTCAAAGTGAGTTTCAAGTAAACGTGTCTTATGATAAAGTTATGCAAGAGACCTAAGCGAAGCTCATGAATATGATGATAATACAATTAGAAAAGTTAGATGTTAATGGTGAATTCTGAATCCATCTTATTGACTTAATTTTTTTTAGAAAAGCTTATTGTTTATAATAGAGAGGGTAACGAGGAAGCGGACCTCCTGATGGAAAGTGATCACCGCCACCCCTCCACACCCACAGCACCCGGGGAGTGGCAAATGCGTTACCGGCCTTTGAGATACGGCCTCGATAGTTGATCATTGTAAAGCCAATGAAGTACCTTATTGATATAGCAATAAAAACTATAAAACTATATCAATTACGGATATAGTACGGCTGTTGGCAAAGCTGCATCGCATTTGATACGCTACATTGAGACCTGTTGTCGAAGACAATGTGTGAGCGATTAGAAATAGCAACACATTCTTCTAGACGTTTCTTGCATGACACAATTATATTGTCATCAATTTGTTAAGCAAATCGCCCGGATATGATCGCCATTTGTTTGTTGATTAATTTCAAACTGTCGATGTTCGCAAGTGCACAAGCGGCTCATAGTTGGTACGCCAGCAATGTTTCTAAACATTGGTTATTACGAGACCAAAACTCGTTGGTATATTTCCTTTAGCGTTGCTTACTTGAAAATAACGATGTTAAGATCTTACTACCAGTAGCAAGTCTTTTGTGGCTTATTAGTCTTAATTAGCCTCTTTTAGTTTCATTAAATTAACGAAAAAGTAATGTGGCATTCTCAAATTAAGGCATTCTTGTGAATTGGCCGATTTGAATATGTTTACCAGTGCTAGGGCCCTGTCAAGCCTAAGGTGTTAGCACGTGTTAGTTTAGATATGTAGCACTGACACCTTACGTACAGTGCATTGTTTCGGTTTGAACGATATGGTAGCATATATGTAGACGTAAGCTTATTCCTCACAGCCATACTTGTGGTATACTTATGATTTGTGCCAAGCGTGTTCCACCTTGTGGGGGGGGGGGGGGGCTACCCACGCCACGCTGCGTCTTCCGGTACGTGGTGGCCACTCGAGAACTTTACTGCCCCATTGGCCATCTGTTTTTCGATTTACCGTGCCCTGCCCACTGCCACTTTAGACCACTAAACAGCACATAAAATTATGCCAGATAGGTAACAACCGACCCAAAGGTATATCGCAAAATGTCCGCTAACATTTTAATACCGCTTTTGTTTCCAACCGTATGACAGTTGGCTTTATGAGCTGGAAAGTTTCTTTTAGTATATTATAATATACTAAGCCTACTCACAACCACAACATAAACCTAAAATCCAGACTCCTGGAAGTTTAAGTCTCATATGAGTGTATCATCAGTGGCATCGTATAGGGTCAAGCATCTAAGACAACTACAAACCCTTCCGGAGACTTTGTAAAGCTGAAAGGATTACTGCGTTTTCTGGAGGAGTTAGGGTGGCAGTAACAGTGGCGTTCTAGGAATTTTTCACCCACACACAAAGTGCGCAAGTTCGTCCATTGCGTCTTATATGAGTTCTGACACTGAATATTAACCTTAAAACATTCAAGACGTAGACCGTTGACATGTCTCAAAGAATTCAAATTGTAGTCAAAATTTTGGTTTAGCAAACCGTCAAAAATAAGTATATTTAGTGCTCACCTTGATAATTTTCCTGCCCTTATCTCGCTCGAGGCATCTCTTTCTCCCATTCAACCCTGTCTCTCGTCGTATTATCGGCATTCACCCTTTCACACTTCCAGTGTTCAACAGTCCATTTTCTTTTCGGTCTCTACTGCGGATTAACCTAGTTGATCAGTTCGAGCCTTGGAGCTCTAATGAACTATATCAGACTCCACTCCATTCGTATGCTGATTTTGAAAAGTGCATAAACCGTTTCTCGGTAATTCGTCTACCTAAACTAGATAATGCACGCTCGCAATAAATATATGTATTAGAACAAACCATAATTTCTTCTAATTGTAACAGAATTATCAAAAATATTAATTTTCTCACGTTATTATATTGCCAGATACGCTGCATTCCAATATTGATTCGACAACATTACCTAGATTTCATCACGATTTTAGCAACTTCGTTCCGCAAATTTTCCCTGTACATTTATACAGTGACGTGTTTTCATTTATTAAATTTTTTCACCACCAAGATTGGCACAAGGATTATGATCACTGATTACTGGTACTCTATTGGTGAAGAAGTTTTCTAAGACATCAATCGTAAAATGGTGTTTACCTAAGCAAGTTGTTTTATTGTTATCTAAAGTGGTATTGCATTTCTAATCTAGATAGACTTATCAAATCAACACCTAGCCCAATCAAAATTGCCGTTCGTATGCCATCTCAGCACGCGTAACATTGACTCACTAACTTTGCACATGTTTGGTCCATATCTCTAAGCTATAATTAACGAAAAGATGACAGTATTTTTACTAGCTATTTTCGACCATGGCTGTGTTAGGATCAATGTATCGGTTAATGCCTACATCCATCTTCCTACCTAATGTAGACCGAGTCATTACAATCAAGGCATCCTTGCGAAGTCTTTACACATTTTGTACACATTGCAAGTCTTGCTTGTTTAGTATTTATTACATGTATTTATAACCCACAATTCCATTTTATTAACGTCGCATCATCCAAGCGACCACCGTCCTCTGAATTGCTAGTAGCGTTTTCTAAAAAAAATATCTCATAAATATAGATTAGCTTCAGACCTGAAGACAAAATGTTTTCGTGTCCTACGTAAAGTATAATAATAATCCGTTGAGAATGGGTAGATCATGAATGGCTTTGATAAGTATGACGATATCGACTACACTCGTAGACATTTATTGAAGATTTTGGCAAACTGTCCTCGAGTCACGGGACTTTATAACAACCATGTTTTGCAACTTTTGCCCTCAATTATTTACCACACTGACTTAGTTCAAAGTGAACATAAATTTTTTATTGAATCAATATTTACTTCTAATTACCTATTCACTGTCCTATCAATCAATAACTTCTTGAACTATCTTCATAGTTTGTGGAAGTTCCTTCACCTCTAACTTTTAGATCGAAACTATTTTTATTCATGACGATATACATAACTCGAATCAAAGCCAGAATATCATTTTGATTGCCCAAAAGACCTCTCTCACTTTTCATGAACACATCGTTAAACTGTAAAACTCATTCATAAACCAAGGGAACAGTTTTTAAAACGCCCACAGGTGGTGGGAGTTTGGCCGTACTTGAAACCAACACAAGCTAATAAAGACGACTACTACATATTAGAGAACTCGTATTAGAGAACATTCAGCTGGAATGTTGTTGGTGGAAATATAAACACCAGTTTTGCATTGCCATTGCCGCTCACATGACACGAGTATGATTACAACGGTATTATTAGCGGATCGAGTTTTGTTTGATCGCGCAATGGATAGCAAATGCTTTTGCTTTACCATGGTGTATCTTAAATTACCGAAGACGCTATGGTACTCGTAGCTAAGTGGTCTAATCGACTAATTTATATTCGGATTACATACTCTTAAGATATACCCGGTTTTCTGTAAAAATAAAATGCTTTTACTGTGAAGAAACGTTTCGAGAAAACTTGCACAACATCAATAATAGCAGCCCACATCAGTACACAGCTGAGTGCACGTCAATAGAGTCATCTTCATCATCATCATATCAGCCAGAAGACGCCCACTGCTGGGAACAGGCCTCCCCCCAGAGATCTCCACATCAATAAAGTAATTTGCCATAATCTCCAGGATTCACAGGCGGGTTGCAGATAGCAGTATTGCAAAAGAAATTGAAAACGTAACGGCCCATTTTTGGTAAACTGAGGTTATACGTTAAATCTTTAGTCGTTTTAAGTAATGGAATGGCTTGGCGCTATATGCCATAATAGCGGACACCACACGCTTTGAGCATGTCATAAAAGAATTTCGATAATGTGCATGCAATCTGTCAAAATCGTACAGAGTCAGTTGTCAATTTGTAGAAAACACTACAGTGAACGAAGGCTTGATGATAATTTTAAACTTACTATGAGTAATTCTATTTCTGCAGTACCTAGTCACAATCTTAAATGAGTTATGAACATGTAATAACTGTAGAACAAACACATTTCCCAAGGCGACTAATGATTTAAGAGGCAAACCATCTAGGCCCTCCTTTATCGTAATGGGCAGCAGCGTTTTGGATTGCTTTTGCACCACTGCGATCTCCAACCCACCGGCCAACCAGCCAAACTTCATATTCCTTATGTTGTTGTTTTTTTCGCTGTTAATGATTGTTATTATTTCAATTTATTACAAAGTAAGTTAACATCCAAAAATACGAACCGCAGCATAACATAGGTTAACAACAATGCCGTTACATATTTTAGTTATAAATTGTGAGCGTGTCCAAAAGCACTTTTCTCGTAGATCATTAGATAAGCGTGCGATGAGTTGTTGACGTACCTGGTTGGATAATTAATGTACAGCTCGTGGTTTCTCGTAACCAGGGGTTGTCTCGTGACATATTTTGGTGTGAAGCCAAAATATTACATGTCACAACTCACACTATCTCTACATACATTATCGTAAGTTTCTATTGAATGGCACGTGCCATTGTTTAGTTGTAATTCGGTCGCCGTAACGATGTACGTATTACATGAATTAGTCGCGAGGCTAGAATAAAGACTATGAATATGTTCATATGTCCTCTGCAACTGGATCTTATGCTTCTTGAGTAACCAATCTATCCAAGTAGTCTTGGAAGATCGCTTATCTGATTGTAGGGATGATATCAATACCGATGTTCGGAGGTCATTTCTGACCGCCACCGTATATTTGTTTTATTCCACTTCAACTATATGTCAGCAATATGATAGTATAGTTGTTGACAGATACTTGTCTAACGCAAACGCCAACAGAGATGAAGTCCAGGCTTGTCCAGAGACCATGGCCGAGCTTCTGAACTTGGCACTTTAAACGAAATCTTAAGCGTGTCTGATCTCCGTAAATATAGCTCCGACCTTCCAGGATGTATCGCTCTGATACCTATTTGACAATCTGCAGATTCTTGGCCTGAACATCGAACTTATACTTTTTTTTTTTTTTTTTTTTTTATGTCATACGGTAGGCAAACAGGCAAGCGGGCCACCTGATGGAAAGTGTTCACCACTGCCTATAGACATTAGCAACACCAAGAGTATTGCTAATGCGTTGCCCACCTCTATAACACGTTTGGGCGCTATATTAAGTCTTGGCGACCACTACAGCCAATAAACCTTTTTAGGTTACACGGTATTTCAAGCGGAAAAAGATCTTCAACATTATCAGGCCGCAACACAATCAAAAGTGTATCAAAAGACGGCAGCCTTAGACTTCAACAAACTAGGGTCGAGATTCCACCCACCTAGGGAGTCTATATTTCACCTATTCGCACCAAATGTCTAGATACTATTAATAAATATTCATATCAAATGATAAATATTTAATATTCATTGTAATCAAATTTACCGTAGTAGACTAAACATTTATGACTGCGTTTATCTATCCACATTTTAATACCGAACAAGTAGTGCGATATGCAAACATGTTACGAGTGACAAAGAACGCGTTTACGGAAATAGTTGCCAGCCAAGCGAGGCGACAATGTCAAGTATTTCGGAGATGCCTTATATTTTTAGTTGCCAACAGATTGTGGCGCTATCCAGAGCCGGCCTTCTCAGGGTTTCTAAGATTAATGACTCAACAGATTTCTGGAATACGAATAACCATTAAGAAAACGGAGTGACGTAACTTCCAAGGCGGTGGCGCAGTGTTGGGACTGCAACAGATTGTAGGAGCAAATGAGTGTTTTTAAAATTAATTATAGGTATTATGTCCGACTCGCGTGTAATTATAAAAAATATACAATTTCTCCTAAAACAAATCCTAGGCGTATCATTCACCTCTCGCGTTTGACCTTCGCAGATGTCGCAAACTCTCGCCACGTAATACAACTGCATTGGCCTGAATATCCGCAATAAATCTCAATATAATATCGAATGTTTTCTTTCTCGAACATATCTTGTCGTTCAAAGTCAAGTTTAAGACAATGCGTACGCAAAATGGGTTATTTACAGCTGTCCAGTATACACAAATAGAACAGACAAATTAATGTAGTGTCACGAGGAATTTGGCTAAAAATATTCAGTCACACGGCGTCGGCACAGTTTTGCTTGGCGTCTTCTTTACCACCGTTTCCTCTTAACCTTGTACCTACTCTAATTTCAAAATACGCTTATAACAGTTTGATATTTTCCACATTTTGTTATTGTCGTTTCTTCTTTTCAGTTTTTATTTAATAAAGAATAATATTTTTGAATATTCCAGCTGTCTTTCGTACTTGTGGAAGTCGGGTAATGCCTGTGGTGGCAGATTTATAGAACTGTTTAAATTTGATGTTTTAATCTTTTCTCTGGCCTTCCCATGGGTCTTCTTCTATACATTTCTCTTACTTCACAAAACTCGTCACTGTGTAGTAGATAATAAAAATTTAACATTCATGAAGTAAAATAGAGAGATCTTCGACTCCTTTGATGTACGTTTACGATGACATTTAGAGACAAATACCATAATGGTTTCCGTCATTTATCAAGAACATCTCAATTGAACGACCTCTTAACCCACAAACTGTCCGTTTACTGTGGCCATTATCTTAATGACATAACATTTCATGCTGCATCAATTCGCTAGACGAAATGTTTCCTTTTTTCCCACAAGTGACTTTGACCCGTTCTTTGTGCTATTTATCATGGTGCCAAGTGGGTATAATAATATACCGTAATATGTAAAAGTGCTCTGCGCTCAAGATTCGGAGTTAGTAGGCCAAATATGTCATTAGGTTAACGGAGAGTTATTTGCATGAGCTGTTAGCGGCTGAGTGTTGTTTCTGTGGAGCCATGCAGTTTGGTTAGTGTTGTTTTGGGTTAGGACTGTTTACCTACCGGTGGCACTAGGACTCGGTCAAGCCAGACTGCAGATAAACACGGAGATGTAATTCAAAATCAAAAGTGTGTACAAATTGCCCCTTTAAAAGTAAATTCATGTGGTGAATTTTTTTTATGTTATACGGCAGACAAACAGGCATGCGGGCCACCTGGAAAGTGTTCAGCACCGCTTATGGTCATCGGGAATACCAGGGGCGCTACCAATACGTTGCCCGCCTCTAAGGAGACCTCTAATATAATCTAATATAAATAACTCTTAAACGAAAAAATACGGTGATTTACTAATATTTCATACGATTTTATTTCATTTTGAATGTGATATTTTTTGTCAATATTTCAATGGTTCAATTTGTTTTCACTATTGATTTTGAATTTCTTATTCGAATGTAGATGGATACCATCGTCTAATCTGTTTCCAAGCAAATATTATAAATTTAATTATTCCTCCTAATCATTAATTTCTCCACAATAACATATACATAATTTTGTATGCAGTTGCATTATTAAGACAACTAGATTATTGAATTGTTGTTATCCGGTTTGAAGGATAAGGCAGTCGGCGCAATTACAGTAATGCTTATTTAAAAACGTAATCCACACAATGACAACGCACCTGCAGTTCTGCTACATGAAATGCATGACTTGTAAATGACATGGTACCGCTTCCCGTCAGGTGGGCTGTCAGCTCAGTTGTCATTGAGTAGCATCTAGGTACGATAGGTACGATTCAAGTAGGTATACAAAAGAAACTTTGAATTGTGAGCATGGAGGAGCGTCGGTGGCCAAGTGCTGAGGGGTTCGACTCGTAAGCGAGAGGGTTCGGGTTCGAACACCATTGTTGAATACTAACCGCTGCTTTTACGGTGAGGGAAAACATCGTAATGTAACTTGCACATTCAAGCGACTAAATGCAGTCAGATTCCCCTGGCAACAGGGTCACAGAGGTCAGATGACAGTTACTGCACTGTAATTATCTGATCTGCTGAAGCCTGGGTCATGGGACGAACCACGGGCCTCGCGTGCGAGAGCACAACCGGTACATTAACGCCAAGATGATTATTACTTATTATACAAAAGAATCCTTGGTAAATGTTTCTCGTGTCCATTGTGTATGCCCCTTGTATTCTATACTATGCCGGCATAATGTTAATTAGATTACAACAGATTACTAACCACTGCGCTGGGGTTTCAGGTCAGTGACCCATGGCTAGCATATAACAATACCATAATAAAGATAACTTTAAGTGTCGTCTCATAAAAATAAATAATAGAGATTTTTTTTGTCTCCAGGGGCCGGAGATGGTTCGTGTGTCCAAGTTCTACAAAGATGCCAAGAATGGCCGCTATCTACGATACTTACACGATGATACACGCACCTTATACGAAACTTTCCGCCGAGGCGTCAAAGAATCAAGTAAGTTTTTTTTTATGTTATAGATACGGCAGACAAACAGACAAGCGGGCCACCTGATGGAAAGTGGTCACCACCTCCTATGGACACAACACCAGTAGGCTAATTACGTTACTCTGTTGCTTACAATTCTCAGAGTTTAATTATTGTAATAGTTACTTTTGCTATTACGTATCGTCGATTTTAATGGGTTCCGTTGCTAAAAAAGTGGAACTATTAAATCGATCATATAAAATCACAAAAGTAAAAATTTTAATAGTTGAAATCAGAGAACTGTTAGCAACAGAGTGTCGTTATTAGCCTAAAGGGGAGTTCCAATGCGTTGAAAAATAATAATAATATAATTCTCTGTTTATCTCCCCTTCGCTCAATGGTAGATAATAAAACAGAAACAAAACAAACCGAGATGTTGTTGGCAGCAAAAAGAACTAAGTACAAATACTTAATGATTGGTTGAAATTGCCTCAAGGCACAGTTTCAGAACCTATTTCCCATCCACATTTCCGTCCGTTAACGATAAAACCACGATAATGCTAGGGGTATTACAAAATATTGTTAACTTACTTTACAACCTAACTGGTTTACAGGATACAGTTAGCGTAATTTATGCCACCACTGGCCGAGGCAAGAGTTTCTTTCTTGGTCTTTTTAACCCGCTAGGCTTACATGAAAATAAAATATGCAAAACTGAATTAGCTGCGGAATATTCCAGTAGATGTGCAAGGTAGCTGACGAGATTACGAGAGTTGATAAATTGGTTTGTTGAAGTTATTTATTTTCAAATAAAACATTTTAAAATAAAGCGGTTTTGAAAGATGGTTAACATTGTTTGGGTCTCTTACCATGTACTTCGTGACATGCACAGAAAGGTCATACTTTAAGTTGATTACACCACTGTCACAGAGATCATACTTTACTATCAATAGAGATGTAGAGAAAGTATACTCTATCTAAAAAATCAAGTGACTTGGGTACCTAAATATAAGGTTTAGTACTTGTCGATTTCAACAAGTAAGCGACACTGATCGTATAATGAAGACGTCCGTCTAGTACTATCTTGTTGTATACAAACGGATTTCTATATTATTCGATGAGTGTCGCTTACTTTTTTATTTCAATCAACCTTTTTTTTTACCTACTATTACCTTTTATTACCCAAGTCGCTTGACTTTTTGAACAGACTCTAACTGCGTCAATCTAGGTATCTATTGGGCTATTCACAAACCAAAGTACTCGAAAAGAAACCATAAACAAAAAACTCATTAAAATATTCTCCATTTTTCAGATAACGGGAACTGCCTCGGTTGGCGAGATGGACCAAACAAACCCTACGTATGGCAGAACTACAATGAGACATTGCTGCGAGCTAAAAACTTCGGCTCTGGTCTCATATGCCAAGGACTGCAACCTGGACAAAATACTTTTGTGGGTAAGTTGAGAACCCGAGTATTTATATCAGGAAAATACATTCAGCAATATTTACAGCAAAACTGTACGCTTTATCCCGTCTGGTTAATAAATTGCCTCAAATCAATTTTATTAAATTTTAGTCTGTACTACTCAATTTTTTTCTAATAAGACGGCGTCTCACGAATTTCACTTCAAATAAGCGCTAGAGATGGACGTTAAATAACGTCACGGTAGTATCACTGTGACTTTTCACGAAGGAACTATATTACAAAAGCACGTCATAACCTAAAGGACATACGGATAATAAGAACCGTGAGGACTGTCAGTGTCTTTTCCTCAGTAGTTCCTCTATCAGCGGCATGTTCGTGAGAGGCCATCCTATCAGCAAAAATTGGGAAGTAGCTAAGGAAACTGGGTAGAACCCTTTAATTAATAATAGGTATGTGTAAATATGCCACAATCAGAACGTACTAAAATTTCAAAACTAATCATTTGATTTAATCTGTTGCAGGCATTTATTCACAAAACTGCCCAGAATGGATCATGACAGAGCAAGCCGCCTACTGCTATTCAATGGTCATTGTACCATTGTATGACACGCTAGGAGCCAACGCATGTGCCTTTATTGTTAATCAAAGTAAGTTTTTAAAATCTTTTTTTTATGTTATACGGCAGACATACAGGCAAGCAAGCCACCTGGTGGCAATTGGTCACCGCCACCTATGGACATCAGCAACACCAGGGGCGCGGTTGACGCGTTTCCCGCCTCTGAAGAGACCTCTAATATACCTCTTGAACGGTCCCATATCATAGTCCAAAGCAAACACTGTGGCTTGGAGCTCATTCCAATCCGAATCGTGGGAGCGTAATACATTATTTCGAACATTCACGTGTACACCAACAGAGGGTCTACGTAGTGGCGATGAGTACCCAGTTCGCGGTCTAGATCTGCGAGGAACCTTGAACTTTGATTTTGAATGAAGACGAAGATACTTCGTGAATCTAAAAGTAGACTTCCTACGAATTAATTTTAAAGTCTCACATCAACGCATTTTTGTAGCTGTCTAAAGCGGGTGATTTATTCTTACATTTCAAACGTAGATTTTAAAATATTTTGTTATATAATTACTTTTGCTGCTTTGCCAAGATACCTATTTCTTGAATCAGAATATGGTTTATCTGTTTAATTGTACATATTTTTTATATATCTGAGCAGAATCTGTTGTATAACTGTCGCCCATAGCATGATTCATATATAAAAGATTCATCACATTGCAGAACCATGTGCGTTTTTTCACTTGGAGCACTAACATGGCCTCGTGCCTATGATTACACTGCCTACCTTATCCTTCAAACCGGGACACAACAACGCAAAATGATTTTATAAGGTGATGGTACTCATCCAGATCGACTTCACAGACAGATCTGCGTCCTAAAAACTTGCCCGTTTACACGAGCAAGTTTTTAAACAATAATTGCTCGTCAACAGAAATGGATCAAGCTGGAGCAATTAATTGAGGAATCTGGAGCAATTTCACTAAAATGCGGCAATTGTTTCGCCAGTATTGCTTTTAATTGCTCCATATTATTATTGTTTTTTTTTTAATTCGTGATAATAAAAGCACGGGCAACCGCTGCCAGTAAAACCTCGTCCATTGCCAGCGGCTACTGATTAACTGAATTGCTAGTGTATGAATGTATTGCCTAGTTGTTAGATATTGATCCAAGGTACTCCATGTGGCGCTATGAGGAGCAACATTGTTGTTGATTGGAAGGCATTGCAGTTAATTGTCTTTTCCTAGAATTGATCACTTTCAATGGGGGATTTTCAGACAGCTACTTTATAAGTAAAAGTGCTTAGACAGGATTCTCAAGTATTGAATTTGGTAACCGAAGCTACTTGTTTTTAGTACATTTTCTGAGAAGAAAGCGCCAAACGCCGACATTATTTTATACATCTAACGGTCTCGTTTCTATGTATCTTTGAGAATCATGTCTAATCAACGCCATCTATTACAATCATTTGAACTATTTTTTCTTTTTAATCGGCGCTCGGAAAAATCTCCCATTGCCCATGTAAGCGCAGCTATCGTTTATATTGCAGTAACCCGCTAGACTTTTCTCTCTCATCGCGCTCATTATGTCAAATTTCACGTAACTCTGTCGAATTTCCAGCTGAAATGACGGTGGTGGTGTGCGAGGACGACAAGAAAGTGAACCTGCTGCTCGATCAGGCGCCCAGGTGTTTGAGGAAGCTGATCACAATCAAGGAGGTGTCACCGTCCACGCACCAGCGGGCGAAGAGCCGCGGCGTGGAGATCCTGCGGTTTAGTGACGTAGAGGTCCAAGGGGCGCATAAGGATCATCCATGTGTGGTGAGTGTTTGTTCGACTCAATGTTAAAGTTTTGTACCTGCTGCGGTCGTGAACTCAAGGTTCTTTTGACGTTTGAAGTTCACCAAGTTAAATTTGTTTGTAGATGTAGTAGACCTGGTACGGCGTCGCTGTTGTAGTAATAATATGACATTTCAAATATTCAAAATGGCGACCACTTTTGGCCACCATGCCATGGTGCATAAAGAGGGTGGACTTCAAACGTCTAAAATAACCTTGGGTTCATATTATTATTTTTACGCAGTAGACCGGGCGACGTTATGAACATTTAACATGCGTAACGCAGACGATAGATGGCGCTGCCAGATGGTTAGAACGTGGTGGCGAGTTTATCCATTTTAATGCCTTAAACACGTGGAAAAATGTGGAATGGAAATAATCTGGATCGATTTATCGACCCCGAGACCCTCTACATACTAAGTTTCACCACCGAAATCGAATCGCTAGTAATAATAATATATTTTTAAAATATTATGTCTTCCTCGTACATTTATTATTCACTGAGAAAATTTCACGATTCCTTTGTTCAGAAAGATTCATTACATTGATAAACGACGGATTAAAACATGCTTTTGTATTGTCCTAAAACATAACTACTTAAAAATCACGATTCCCCCACAGCCACCGTCACCGGACAGCCTGTGCACGATATGCTACACGTCAGGCACGACGGGCACGCCCAAGGGCGTGATGCTGACGCACGAGAACGTGGTCGCGTCCATGTGCAGCGTGATCATGCAGCTGGGCGAGCACAGGCCCAACAAGACGGACGTGATGATATCGTTTTTACCGCTCGCGCATATGCTGGAGAGGGCGTGCGAGGTGAGATGGTGATGTTTTTGTTTGTATGATGTTTACCAGTAAAAGAGTAGCTGTTTCCTAGGATGATTATAATTGCTTAGTGATGTAATAAAGGTCGTAGTCACCACGCGCTCCGTGCTTTGCAAGGGTATGTTAAGACATATCGGAGGCTTCGTTGGTGGCTAGAAAATTTGTTTTTATTGCCTAGGAAGGCACACGGTTAGAAGGTCCACCTGATGGCAAGCGGCCGCCGTCGTCTAGGACATCATCAGCCTAAGGGGAGCAAATGCGGTGCCAGCCTTTAAGGACCTAAAGTACTATACATACCTGTAGACATGCCTTTTGAAGAAACTCAAGTTATATTGCTAAATATTATGCACGTGAAAAAGGCCTGCGTTGCCTTTTGATCATTTATTTGATAAATCGATGTCGACCTATTGGTTTTCCACGACGGTTTAACACTTTTGGTGTTAAGTATGTATGAAGCTTTAAGTCCGTCTATGTACGTAACAGTGCATGAAGTTTGAAATAAATAAATGAATGCAAGCCCGTACGTTACTTGGACGCCAATCATCTAGATAGTGTGAATGAATACAAATTATAGTCTGACAACAGAGGCCATGATTGAATGACATATTGTACATTAAGAGCTTCTGGTGAACTAAATGAGCGTTAACGCTAACCTAGCGTGTGAAGTGGCGATGCAAACAAATATAGAGCATACCCTACCTTGGTAAATGTCACTTCAGCCTTGGAAAGCGTCCCGATTACACCAAGAAAGGTCGAACCAAGGAGGTAGAATAGAATATGTATTTATAGAATGTTATAGCTGTCCCCACAAATTTTCAACGACGTTCAGTCGATCTGCAAATAGTTGACTATCTCGCGGGATAATGTTACTTGCACAGTCCGTGATATTCTAGTACCCAATGTCACTCAAAATAACGTTGGGTAGTTTTTGAGTTTATCACAATCAAACCGACATATAGACGTGGCGGGTAGATTGAGTTTTAAAATATGTAGTAATGTCCCCCCAGTCACGCAGTCGCTGAAAACGGATTTTTACTTTAAGCTGTTGGTCCTAAGTCCTAAGATCCAGAGTAGAGTCTTTCTGAAAAGATTTATAAACAGACAGAACGCATTGGTTTTTGAATGGATGTTGTTACTTCAATATTCATTTTTGATTTCAGAATGCCCTCTACATGGTTGGAGGAGCGGTTGGTTTCTACAGTGGTGACATGCGAAGACTGGCTGACGACCTTGGTGCTCTAAGGCCCACGATGATGCCAGCGGTACCTCGGTTATTGAACAGATTATACGACAAGGCGCAGTCTGAGATATCCAACTCGAAGATCAAGAAGCTACTGTTCAATATGGCCATATCCGCTAAGGAGTCGGAGCTAAAAAGGTGTGCATTGAGAAGTTTGAGCAGTTGTAATACGTTCTCTGAAATTATGATCTTTAATTCTTTATTTTTCAAATTTTCCGTACACATTCAAATATTAAATCGCAATACACTTTTATTGCCAAGCTTAAGTGGCAGTGGGCAGGACACATAGGTCGCAGAACAGTTGGCCGATGGGGCAGGAAAGTTCTCGAGTGGGGACCACGTACCGCAAGACGCAGCGTGGGTAGGCCTCCCACTAGGTGAACCGACGATCTGGTAAAGATCGCAGGTACCAGCTCTATTCGAAAGGCACAAGACCGGCCTATGTGGAGATCTCGGGGGGAGTCCTATACCCAGCTGATAAGATTTATTCGTTTATTTCACAGTTTTACAGCAGTTAAATACATATAAAATATAAGTACATTATGGTTGAAATTCCAATGTCAAAACTGCATTTTACAACACGAAACATGAGCTAACCAAAAAGCTCTTAATTTTCTCATACTTGCTCTTGTTTACCCAACCGAAACTTACCTCCGCAGGGGCATAGTCCGCAGCGACTCCATCTGGGACAAGCTAGTGTTCCGCAAACTGCGCGACGGGATGGGTGGAAGGCTGCGCATCGTCGTCGTCGGCTCCGCACCGCTCGCCGGGAACGTGCTCACCTTCGCTAGGTGCGCCCTCGGATGTTTGGTGAGTACTTGTGTGAAGCCTGCGAGTGTGTTCCCTGATCTTTATAGTTCGAGCCAGATGCACCCTCGGATGTTTGGTGAGTCATTATCAGAGCCCGTAACAGTTCACTGCGGGACTTAGGGCTTCTCCCACGAGAGGAGAGGTCATTGCTGTAATCTCCACGCTTGGCAGGCGGGTTGGAGATCGCCGTGTTATAAATATAGCAAGGGAAAACGCTGCTGCCCACTTTCCAGTCTACGGAGACTCTGGAGACTGGTCCGAGATCTGTCCTCGTAAATGTCTCCACCGTGGAATTGGTTCTGAAAACACGTACCAGTTATAAAATTTTACAGAGGTGAAGATCGGACCCGACGGAAAACTTCGTCGCATCTTCTTGTCATATTTACCTTAATGTTTGTAAACAAAAGCATCGTATCGGGTATTGCCTACGGGTGATGAGATGTAGACACTTACATTATTATTCACCAGTTCAAGGACTCTCGACGTGCTATGAAATGCGCTATCCTCGTAGTGCCTCTGTGCTGCAGGCCTCTGGGATGCAGAGTGCATTGGCGCTCATTATGTCCAGCAGTGACTAGTATTATGCTGAAGACGACAGGACCGATGCGTTCTGTTGTGAATGATTGGTTAATACGAGTACGGTGACGAGATCCCATTACCAGCTTAGCAGCAGAACACCAGTACCTACTACAGAAATCGAAATAATAAGTTAATAGAAGTCATAGGCGCGCGTGAAGTTGTCACCGTACTGGTGATCCTCACCAGTGCATGTATCGACGTTTAGTTCCTGCTGGAACCTGGAACTGTAAACACGGTGTTTTGCAGCTTTTCCCATTGCCGGAATCCGTCCACGAGTCTACCTGCTACTACTAGGAATAGACAAAGTCAATGATCACTATTCAAACCCGAACTCTTGCTCCCAATATGACCAAAACAAAAGCTCATTCCATTAGTGATGATCGATTGTACACTTTACAATCACATCAATTATTGTATTGTAGCACATTTCGACGTTACTGCGACGTTACTGTGAATACGATAAATAAACAAAGGTATAGGTAGTTACGTAGATATCTATGAATCTGTGATGCAAAATTCCAACAAACAAGGCAACAAGGTGGGAGAGGACAACGAGCTACATAATAAAAGAGCTCATAAACTTGGTCTATGGTCCATAACAAAACATTAACGAGTACGTGTAGAATGCAGAATATATTTTTGTACCAAGAATCGCAAAGCAAACGTTGAAATGGGTTCAGAGGGCATGTTCATACAAAACTAAGTCTATAAAATCACATTGCGAAGTTATAATCCTTGAATAGATATAACAATAAAATCATAAAACTTTTACTGTTCAATATCCTCTTGATGAAAATTTCCTCTCGCTTGCCATACGTAGGTCTTACGTCATTTATTAGATCAACCGGAAAGTGAAGAGGAATTTAATCGTAAATCATCAATCGCCAATATCGTACTTACTTTGGCTTGGCTACGTAAACATCAGTGTCGTATAAATATTTTATGATACTTTATTGACTAAACAAATATTATGAAGGATGTTTGCTTTCACAACATTAAAGACTTCATTACTTATCTACTCAACATCAAGTGTATGTCAAAATCTTTGTCTAAAATGGTCGTATAAGTTCAATAATTATGTGTTATGTAAAGGTCATCTAAATGTTGAGCAGATATCATGTGAAAACATTTGCCACTTCAAAATTGCACTCATTCATGAACTGCCTCATAATAAAATTTAATGGAACATAGCGTAATGAAATTGACCTAATTGGCAACAGTTCAGATGGCCTTCGCGATTCCATCGTGCATTCTGCCTTGCGAAATGCAATAAACTGTGGAAGCAATATCATAGTATTATGTATTTACTGTTATTTTACGAGCAGGCAGCCCATGTGAAGTAAAGTGGTTTAGAGATTTGATTATAGTAGAGATTCTTTGACCTTTCGTGACGGGTTGTAGGTTAGGAGAATTCATCTAGGAAAACCAGGGTGTGGTATTGACAACTATTGCCCATGGTGTATTGGATCCACTTTGATTTCACGTAACAACAATGCAGAAAGATATTTGGCTTGTCATTGTGAGAGAGATATGGTAATTGTGTTGGCATGGAAACCCGGACACCCGGCAATCCAGTTCAACCACTGGTGCATTTAGATGCATGATCTGTTCTAGATGCATCTCCTAATACAGTTTCCTCCTGTTTCAGATCGTGGAAGGTTACGGTCAGACGGAATGCACTGCGCCGGTTACTCTGACAGTTCAGGGCGACCATGTACCTGAACACGTCGGGCCTCCCGTCGCTTGTTGTAAAGTGAAAGTGAGTATTGTTAAGTTTGCCTTCTATTCTTTCTATGAGTTTGTCTGCTGTGGGTTATTAAAAATGATTTTAAGTGCTGGACTTAATAATATCCTTTTTCATCATCATCATTTATTTTAGGCTAAACATACAAATTGTAAGAATTTTTTGTGGGGTATCACAAAAAGAGGTGTTTTGAATACTTAGAGATGGTGGTCTATTTTTATACCACTACGTGGCAAGGCCAACTGACCAAAACGTACGGCCTGACATATATAGAAAGGTTAGGTAAAGAGTCCTTTAGCCGTTGAGCGCGTTTGAAAAGGATGATAAAGGAAGAAGCGAGAAATTTTTGTCATGACCGTACCAACATTTCGTTACCGTAACCGTAGCGACCTTAGTGGCTCAGTTGGTTAACGTGGTGGTCTGCCATGCAGAAGTCCCGGGTTCGATTCCCGGCCGGGCAGAAATTGAAATGATGAATTTTAATTTCTATTACGGGTCTGGATGTTATAATATATATAATAAAATAAGTATGTATTTAAAACTATATAAGTAGTTTATATAGGCAACTGCCTATATCTCCTAGGCGTGATGTTTTATGTATGCATATAATATTCCAGCTAGTGGACGCGCCCGAGATGGAGTACTATGCGGCGCAGGGGCAAGGCGAGGTTTGCGTAATGGGCGCCAACGTGTTCAAAGGCTACTTCAAGGAGCCAGAGAAGACACGCGAGGTGATCGACGACAACGGATGGCACCACACTGGCGACATCGGGAAATGGATGCCGGTGAGTTGGTTCGGTGGTTGTATAATCTGTGGTGCGAACTGTCACGTTGACAGCGCCCACCAAAACCGTTGTGCTTATAACCAATCATCATCACAGCCCGTAACAGTCCACTGCAGGACTTAGGGCCTCTCCCACGAAAGGGGAGGTTATTGCCATAATCTCCACGCTTGGCAGGCGGGTTGGAGATCGCAGTGTTTAAATATAACAATGGTAAATGCTGCTGCCCATTTTCCAGACTTCGGAAACTCTTGATCTTTTGCCTAAAAAACATTGACACCCATGAGCGTAAGCGGTTGGTGCTATTCTACTCTGCCGGACACCACACGGCCAACCATGAATGGTGTCAAATAGTATACGCATTTACTTTAATAAAACCCACGATATAACTGTGGTGATGAGGCTGGACGAGTTGGGTCGAAGTAATTATGGTCTCTGACTAGATGGACCGATCAGTTGAAGGTTACGCCATCCAATAGATTCTACGACGTAGTGAGAAGTGGTTGGAGACATTTCGTGCGCTCCAACCATTTTTAATCAGACCACGATTCTCAGTAATGAAACCGACTAGACAGAGTCCTTGCCGACAGTGACCGTCTTTCAACAAGTAGATAATAATAATACTGGAAAAAGTGGATATTGTGCCTCTTGTGCTCTCCAGTACATGAGTCATACCAAAACATATAAAACACTACTTAAGGTTAATAGATCTGCCGGAAAATATCTATATCAACATGCAGAAAGCCGCAATATTAGATACTTGTCGTATTGTGCGCAAGTTTCTCCAAGAAGATACGACCCGCAACCAAATTGAAAGTGAAGTACACTTGGAGTAATCCCGTGAACTTCACTTATATTACCGGTCACACTACGTGACTGAGATAAAATAAAATAAACAAATGAATAATAATAATAAAATCTTTATTGAGCAAGTACTTAATCATATACAATTGATCAAGCTGTAGCTGATAGTCTAACCGCGTGCCTCCCTAGGCAATAGAACAATATACTCTCCTCCTAGAGTTTCATTCGGCCAGAGTGATACCAATCCGATCCCAAAAATAATGGAACTATAGTGGCACGCCGATTTAGGTAACTCGAGGAAGCACTGGAAACATACGGTGCCAGGGCTCAATCTGGGTAAACCATCTGGGGTATTTGTACCACCGCCTTATGTTTCTTTGTAAGTCGTTAAGATTCCTGCACGTTGTGAAAGATTGCAGGCATAAGCGGGAGCGATAAGGTAGTCCGTCTAATTTCGGATATGAGTCTGTAGTTCGGTGAAACTTTATGTCAAAAGCATTCTTTACTGTTTCAGAATGGAACCTTGAAAATCATCGACAGGAGAAAACACATATTCAAATTGTCGCAAGGCGAATACATAGTTCCTGAGAAAATAGAAAATATTTACATAAGGAGTCAATACGTGGAGCAGGTGTTCGTTTATGGCGAATCCTTGAAGGTAAATGGCGTTGAGATACAGATCATTACATACTTACTCGTAATAATAATACTGACTGACTGGTAAAGTAAAGCATTCATTATTGTAGTAGCTTTGTCTGAGTCAAAGGCTTCAACCACCATAACAAGTTTAAATTGGAAAAATAATATTGTGCTACGATGCTACCAGGATACGCGAAAGGATGGTGTTGATGTACTATCTGTTGTCATTTATTTCAGTACCTACAGTCTTCCCAAATCGTTTCTGCCACTGCCTCCGTTTTGGGGAAAGGAAGTTTGGGAAAGTAGTTTCCTACTCCTTTACTTCTTACTTAATTTGATGCTGGCTCCAATAAGTTATCTTGTCCTCGGGCAGCCTAAGTGTTAAAACTCAGTGACTTACATTGTTACCACTTTCTGCTCCGGTGGGCTGGCTGCTCTCTTATAGACATAGATAGCACTTTATTAAGTTTTTTTAGGACTGATGATTTGGGCGACAGGCTTCCGATGGGCTGGCAGCTCTCTTATCATCACTGAACTGTATAAAATAACGTGTACCTCGTGTTACAGTCGTGCGTTGTGGCGGTAGTGGTGCCCGACGTGGACGTGGTGAAGTGCTGGGCGCTGGAGACCGGCATCAAGGGCACATTCACGCAGCTCTGCGAGAGCGAGAAGGTGAAGAGGGTCATCATGGACGACATGCTGCAGTGGGGCAAGACCGCCGGCCTTAAGACCTTCGAACAGGTAAGGGATGATGACACTGTCAAGTCTGAGGAGTCCGCCTATTTAGGTACTACCGCTATATATTTCTGCAGCCAAGCGGTAACGCTATGGAACGAGCTTCCTATAGTGCTATTTCTAGACTATTACGACATTGAATCCTTCAAGAAAACAGCCCACACATATCTCAAAGGCCAGCAACGCATTAGCGACTCCCCAGGTGTTGTGAGTGTCCATGAGTGGCGGTGATCACTTTCCATCAGGTGACCCGCTTGTTCGTTTGCCTCCCCCTGTTATAAAAAAAGCACTTGCGTTCTTGTGATTCACTTTCAAAAATAATGTATCCTACTTAGTTCCTCACAGTAACAGCGCACCTGCATTACATTTAGTTAAATTTAGCATAACTGCAAGAGTCGTAGATGTTGCGGGCGACAGTACTATTTACCGACTGTCGGGACAATGAGTTGTGTATCACTCCTAGGAGGGGTTTAAGCCAACAGTAAAGGATTGCAGGCTGTTGATTGTCCAAATGTAATATTTTGCGAAAGGGTTGATCATTAAGAAGTTTGGTTTTTCTCCAGTTTGAAAAGAAGTTTCCTCCAAAGTAGTACAAGAACATATATATCTTCAAATTCTATACGCGATTATAAGTTTCCTTTTCGCTTTTCAGGTGAAAGACATATACCTGCACCCGGATCCGTTTTCGGTGCAGAACGGCCTACTGACACCCACGATGAAGGCGAAACGGCCCGAGATCAGGAACTATTTCAAACCCCAGATAGAGGACATGTATAATCATCTCGAATAACAGTAGCATATAAACTCGTGGCCCTAGGCGTATCTTATGCGTGGCGATAACTGAATTGTGAATGAAGCAATCGTATGACAAAATTGTGAACGCGACCGACTTGGAAATTTTATTATGATAAAATAGCCATTCAAAGTCTGTCCTGTTCAACAGAATGTAGACTAAATGGTGGCGTATGACGTTCATCATAATTTTTTACATAAAAAAATAGTACCTAATCCTATCACAGTACAATGGTGTTCTTTTTTTAATAAATTAGTCACTTTACACTTTGCTAATGCTGTAGTATTTAACGTTATGTAAAAAATAACTCAAGCTAAAGAGTTAGACACTTAAGTTAACTTTGATGAGAAATATGATGCGAATAGAAGGTTGTACGAGCAATGTTTGTAGTTAGTGGAATACGATGAATTTGTATTAGGTGACGTTTGCTATTATACTTACTACAAGTATAATGAAGCAACCTACCTAGCAGGGCGGCAATAAAGAATAGAGAAACAATTGTTTCTTGAGCAGTCAATTATATAGAATTGTTCCAAGAAATGCATTTTGGCACAAACGTATCTCTCACACTCTATCTATGAACATAAAGAATACTAATCCCTCACAAGTAATTCACTTATCTTTGGAAACATAAGTACTTATATCAATCGATTATTATACTATTACTTTCTACGGAGAATAGCATCTACATCATAATGCAAGCATCTTTTGTCCCTTCTTGGTATTCATAAAGAGCATTCACAAGTAATGCAACACAGCTCAGAAACATAATTACTAAAGCCCATCATTGTACCATGTATGGTGTTTGGTGAATGCCATCCTTTATATCGCTTATTGTAAAGGATATTTCCCTTAATCCAAACGTTCGGAGTTGATCATCTATTCCTTTATTAACTTTAGATAATCCTTCTACCTATCTACAATGGGATGCTTTGAAAATGCGCAGGTAATTTCCCTATATTGTAATTCTACTATTTAATCTGAAAAGAAAGATAAACAAAATTAATTGCCTTGATTGGTTATTTTAGTTACATATCAATATTATTAACATTTACCCTATATAATCAAAACATCGATATTGGCGTATGATAAACTTATACGATCAATCGATAAAACTTACGTAAGTAATAATTATTATAAAGCATCTTGTATAATCACCTGGCTTACAGTATGTCCTACAAAGCGCATAAAATCATAGTATCAACATTGATGATTCGGACAAAAACTCAAAAACAATCAACTTCGAACCTACCACAGTATTTCAACAGGCACTTTATAAAATGTCTCGCAATTTGCGATACGGCGAAATCTTCAACGCCTAAACAAATCCCTCAAAGTCCCCGAGAGATTTTCGTTCAGCAATGAAAATTACAATTCTAAGTCTAAGCTAAAATCATAAGCAATACATTCTGTTAGAAGTGGCAATTATTGGGAAAGTTGTAGCTAGTGAGGTAATCTGTTGAAGATGGAGATTGTTATGTAACAAGACATGCCTTAGTTTTATTGAATGAATTATGTAAGTAAATGTATTAATACAGCGAGCTATGTATCTTTTGTATGAATGAATAACGTATTGACGGTTAGGATAGAAGCTCTTTATCGTCCACGATGAAAGATATAGTTCGCTTTACTAATATAGTACTATTATAATTTATTTGCTATAGTGATAGTAGTAAGTGAGTAACTTGTATTTGTGCCGTGCCTTCTACCTACAATATTGTAAACCGAAATACTTATATAAATATTAACGAGATTGATTAACGACTAGACAGATTTAATCATTAATGTAAGGGCCAGACGCAACAGTTTCAGTTACATACCGAATAATGCAAGTTGATAATAATTTTTTACTTTTCCTTTGTACGTGTAACTGAGTTCTGTGTGATTGAAGCGAGTATATTATGAGGGTGAATCTCTGTTATGTTTGTATGGGACTTTGATAAGACAATACGTGAGTGCAGATTTATGTAACTACAAATCTTTTGTTTCGGTTTGTATGGTTGCTTTGTACTATGAACAATTAAATTATTTATTATTGTCACGTAGGTAATAAATTGTGTTAAGCCCTCTTGTAAGTACTTACTAACATTCAAAAATACTCGTACCTCACGATTTGTAGTTCTGTAGAAATGCCTCGATTCCTAACTAAATATTAATCCTAGGTCAACCTATCGCACCTTCTAGGAATACTATGTTTTCTTTTTGTATTATGTACGCATACGTATAAATAATTCAATGCTTCGAGCGAGAGGTTTCGAGTTGTTTAAACCAAAATTTTGTTGTTATTGGAGCAAGTTTTACTACGATAATTTATTTTTAAATAAAATATTGAAAAGTGTGTCCTTATTTTATTTACTACACCCGTATTTTATTTTAAAAGGATTTTTTCTAAATTTTTTACACTTTTCTGGGGGCTTACCATGAGCTCTTATAGCAGGACCTAAATAGAACTGCCCTGTATTAGAACGCTTCAGCTTTCCAGCTTTGACGGCTACATTATAGATCTGTGTTTTGGAGCGCAGCGTGGAGTTTCGGATAGGATCGATCAATTTAACTCCTAACATGCTGCGCTCCATCGCGCGCTGCCAAACAAGATATGATTTTTGTACTTTTGTCAAAGACCGATTCTGTGCCCCGTAGGTATCGGGAGAATACAAATGTGGAAGAGTTTTGTTTTAAGGAGAGCGGCAAATTTCCCTTCATATAATCTTTCAATAGCTCCTCCAGGCGTTATCAATGCGACGAAATATTTATTTGTCTTATCATGCAGTAAGATGACTAATTATCCTACTAATAGTCCTTCTGCAGCTCCAGGACTCGACTTACGACTTAAATAAAGGACCTTAACTGTTAGACTCGTACGGCTTGCGAGTACATTTTCCGTAATGTTGATTGCACAACTATAAGTAAAATGATATGTTTAGAGACAAAATATCTAGAGTCTCCGTAAACTGGAAAATGGGCAGCAGCGTTTTCCATTGTTATGTTTGCAACACTGCGATCTCCAATCCGCCTGCCAAGCGTGGAGATTATGGCAATAACCTCCCCTTTTGTGGGAGAGGCCCAAAGTCGAAGTAAGTTATGCAAAAGTAACTTATGCGAAATTGGACGTCCTAACACTGGAAAGACGTAGACAACGTGGTGATCTGATAGAAACATACAAGATAATAAATAATAACAACAGCCTCAGAGACTGAAGTTATCAAGATCACAACGAACCAGTAACCCCAGACACTATTTTATGCCAAATAGGATTGTCAGTGCATGAAATGAACTAGCGGAATCAGTAATCAGTGCTCCATCAGTGAATTGTTTTAAAAATCATTTGGATAGACATTACAAGAACTAAATATCGTGATATACACGCATCACCTTACAGCTGCTAGTGTAAAATAAATAATAATAATAAATGCGGCGGCAAACATTAAAATTGTAGATCTTCAAATATGTATTTTTTTTTTCATTTTTGAAATCGGTACTCCACCTGGCCTGGCTGGAAGGGCCTACACAATATAACGAATATGCACTAAATCACTCACTATCAGTGCAATCAAACATGAATCAAATAATGTTATCGTCGATCTGACTGCGATTGATTTGTGAATCAGTGAGTTTGAGCAGGATTATGAGTAGTGCAAGTGTTTGCAATTTGTCAATTACGATTTAGTATTTTATAACAGAATTTATCGGGTTTCGTGATCTGATTACCCACGATGTCTTGTAAAGGCACCAACCAAATTTTTTGGGAAAAATACTATAAAAAGAGATCTCTTTAATACATAGATTCACAGGTGAAATCTTCTAGTTGTATAGTGGTGTGGTCTAGTACGAGTTGTTGGAGAAGTCTTTTGAAGATGCAACACTGTCGTCTAAAATATCACTTTCTTTCAGATGAAATGGCCACCAAGTAAATATTGAAAAATAATACTTATAAATTAACTCTATGATCTTAAATCAATTAGATAGTACTTACCTACGAGTATACTGTACTGTATGTAGTATGCTCTATCTCCTGTTTGTCTATTAAAATTTCTGCCAAATAAGACAGATTATACCTGTTAAGATTAGATTAGATTATACCTTAGATACTTAGACCTTACCGAGATAGAGATAGATTATACCTGTTTGTGGAAGTATGGAAACTTTCGTGTGCTCTTCCTCTAACTCCTCTTAGTTAGATGAGTTAGAAAAAGTTAAGAAAAATAATTTCATTATATGCGATGTTAATCCAATCATTGGTTTTAGTTGGTTAAAATGCGGGTTCGATTCCCGGCCGAGCAGAAATTGAAATTATGAATTTTAATTCTGTTACAGGTCTGGGTGTTATATGTATAATAAGTATGTATTTGAAAATATATAAGTAGTTTATAAATTATCTAGCAACAATAACACAAGCTTTGCTTACTTTGGGGCTAGATAGCGCTGTATGAATTTTCATAGCATATTATCTTCTCTTTATTTATTTTTGTTCTTAAATTGAAAATGTTTACAATATAAATACAAAATATACACATTATAAAAACCCTTAATCTAGAGTACCACCAGTACCAGGATAAGTACCAAGCTACCGGTGGTTAGGGCTGCTGAGACAGGAACCTCCTGACGATATGCGCCGTCTCCAAGAGTAGGTACCGTCTTCTGTATCTGGCCTAACCATATTATTATTATATATTATTCATTCTTGACTGTAAGTAACAAAGCAAACGCCACAAATGTCATTTGAAAGAGGAAAACCGCCGAAGGTCTCGCCGACCCCCTCAGGATCGTTCTAATGATAATAGAAGCTATTTTAGTATCGTGATTCATGCTACCACGCGAAACAAGCTATTCTTGAATGCGTTGGATAATCTCTGTAGGTATCTCGAGACTGGGGAGTTAAACAGCGCAATTTTCAAGCCCATTATCTTTACTGACGTTGGCGTTTTTTTTAAATTTAGAATTTGGAATGTTTGTGTAACAATAAGCGTGTCTTTGTGGTGTCCTGCAGACCGAGTAGAATGTAGCATTATTTACTACACTTAGACTTTAGACTTGGACTTTGTACTTAGGCTAATTATGTTCTGATTTAAAGGTCTGCCCCTGGATATGTCAGTAACCGTTCTAAGGACGCATCCATACTGACAAGGCTTTCATACATGATAAGAAACTGAAAAGTGACTTCAACGGAATATAAACATTAACCCTTTTTAAATTTTTGTCTGTCTTATTTTCTTATCAGTCTGTGTGACTGACCCAATTTCAATGGATATTTCACGGTTGCCCATCAAGCGGACCCTGGGCCCTCGCGTGCCGCGCAGGGGCGCAACCGGGACATAACGCCAAGATGATGATGATGATTTCATGGTTGACCTACTCCGAGCTCTTATAAAATCAACGATCCCATGCTCTCAGCCGGTTTGGATCCATTCGACCTCTCACATTTTTCCTACGTGTTATTCTACTGTCTGGCCTTTGGGGGATTTTCCGAGGATCTGTTTAGTTTGGCGCCACCGTAACTTTTCCACCATCGTGCTCTCCACGGTTTTATCCACATCTAGATGTCTACTTAACTTACGTACGTAGGTATGTGGCGAGCCTTACCTTGAACGTGAAAATTGTGGTATTGTTTAAAAAGGCAGCTCTACACGTAGCCTTTTAATGCTCCCCTTGGGTTGCAGATATCCTGGATGATAGAGACCACTTTCCATAAGGTAAAGAAAAAAATATTCGGCAACAATAATAAAAAAGGCAAATTATAAAAATAAAATAAATATATCATAATTCTATTGAATGAAGTGCATACATTCCGATAAAAATCTTAAATAAAATAAGTACAACTTTAGTACATGAAGACCGGACTTTGTAACTAAATTCGTCGAAAATTCAAACAAATTGTATTACGTAACATGACGTTCCTCGTTCTATTAAATAACTATGTACTTGCTACAGGTAATAAACAGTATTTTTGGCATCAAAAAATAACTACTACTCATACTTAGTAGGTATAATTGAAAATAAATATTCCTTTTAAATTTTTCCCCAATTATGTACCAATTAGAACATTCGCCTGTTCCGCCACGATATGATAATTCTTTTATACTAAAATAACATACCTAAAGCAGTTTGACGGGTCAAGAACCATAGTTGTTTTTCGTCAATTTAATAGCTTGGTCCGCATCAGTAGTTCGTTCGAAATTGATAGGTATTATTAGTTCACTATTTATGTGTGTGTGCACTGAGAGATCGCTTCGCAAATTCGTTTATAAAATATTGTAGGTTTTAGTAGAAGTTGTAAAACAATTGTAGAATAGCGTCCTGCAATTTGTGAAGAAATAATTATAAAGATCGCTTATTAGTTTGGGCTGTATCTTTTTAATCATTTCTTTTACAAATTCCATGACGCAATTCTACAATTGTTCTATCTATATCTGTTTTACAGTTTAGTATTCGTATTTATTTATTTAATTCATTGTAAGTACATTGTTTCTTAATACTAATTGACACAAAACCCGAGTGGTTTTGTCTGTGTCTACCTTGCTTTAATTAGATGTATCGGTACAAGTAATACAGATTTACCTATGCCTGATAAAATGTTACAAAACACACTCGCTCACTACAGATCGCAATTACCAAGTTAAACGGATACGGTTAACTTCTACTAAAACGTACAATATTATATTCACGAATTTGCTAAGTGATCTCTCAGTGTGTGCACACACACTTCACTATTTTGCACTCCTACGCTAATCGTTTTGCAGATGTAGCGCTATGACTGCAGTCTGTCGATATGTTAATAGTGACAACTATCTATTATATTCTAGCTTGTTTAGTAGGTACTAAAATACTGGTTTTTTATAGATTGAGGGCAACGCCTTGGCTAACATCTTGGTCTTAGTGGTTTTCATTCATTTTATGTTGAATAAATTCTTTAGCTTTGTATTTCTTGTTCTCTTTTTTTCGTACAAGCTATTTATGTAATGACACAGGTAATGAGATTAGAATATCTTTATTTATTTCCGTTTATGTCTCTGTTTTACTTTTTTTTCGCTATGAATATTTTTTTATATTGTGCCGTGTGTTTGAGTAGAATAAAAGTTTTACTTTACTTTAATCCCAATGAGCATTTGTTTAATTATGATTCTCTGGGCGCTCCCAGATTCTGCTTGGATTGAACGATCATATCGTAGGCGTTAAGTTTTGTAATATGAAAACAAGTAGGTGGGGAATGAAATTCTTTGGTTTATTAATAAAATTTAAACATGTAGGTACATAATTATTGGCTACTAATCATTTAACCAAAATCAAACTATTTGTAGTTACACATAGAGGCACAGATACAAACGTCAAACATAAAACTTTCCTCTGTTTTCGTCAGGGGTTAAAAATGACTAGGATCAATCGTCAAAACTGTCCTTTAAATTTGTAGTTGTACTTTAGTTTGATACAGCTTTGGGTTAGAATTCGCAGTGTAAAAAAATTCTTCAACAAACGCTACCTCGCTCCTAAGACCAGGAGCCTAAGTAAACGGAAGCCAAGTTCGAAATTGTTTTTCTTAAGTTTTTTATATCTACTAGAATTTAACCAAAACAGTCGCTGTGGCGCAGCTTCGCATAAGTCCAGAAGAAGTACGTGGTATGCGGAAACATATTTTTTTTTTAAGTTGTTATGATTTTGTTGTTAACAAATTGTCATAATAACTTTCAGCTTTTTAGCAACAGAACCTTTCAGTCCATATAAACTGTATATTATTGATATTTAGATAATTTAAAATATCAGAAGTTCAAAACCTTTCGGTGCCTAGAGACTGCATCTTATTTTTATTTAAATAATTAAAAAGTTCGGCCATTTTATTATCGCCATCTGTCGGCTGATAGCAGAATTACAAAACCATACTCATACGGTGGGACCCACGTCATTCGATCAAACAAGACCGTCCTTTAGATATGAGCACCTACCTATTTACATATTATAGCGTAATTCTAAATACGGATATAGGTAGCTCAAGGAAATTTCCCTTGAATTTGCATTTTTTCGTTTTCTGCGATTTTTCTCATTCGAATACGAATTAGGTATAAGACATAGACATACATATAGATTGATAGATTGTCTATGTCTAATTAGGTTGTATACTGAAAAGCTAGGTAGGCGTTTATTACCCATTTAAAATTTTAATATAGTAAACCACAAATAATTGAAATTTGATTAACTTTGGTGCCCAAAAGGGTCCAACTGTGGTACTCCCACCAAGTGAGCAAAAGTAAAAATAATAGAGTGGTATGGTATCCCAGGGACCGAGCATGCAACTTATCTAATCTCAAATACCAAAGCATGTAGATATCTACGTAAGCTACTACTACCTCCAATTTTAACAGGTAGGTACCTACAGAACGCAGTTCAATCTGCAATTGCAACTACGCATAGAGTATTACGCCTAACGGGCGTACCCACGAATCGTTGACGCGTATTTTATAGTTTGGCTGCACATTCATTGATATTCACGCTGCCAGTGTGTTTTTATTTATACCATATAGCGCTTATCGTATCGGCGCATCGTGGTGCGATCGGTGGACCGCGAGCGGCACGGCGGTTGCTCGCTATTGCCAGTTGCCACTCGGGCGGCGCACAGGCAGCCCGTACGCGTGGCGCCCCCGCACCGCGCCTTCGGTGACCTTGACGCGACGCCCGCGCCGTTCATTGGCCCGCAAACCAACAGCCACGAGTCACGACGCTCCTCGGGCCACACCGCTCCCTAAACTATGCCATTCGGGCGAACCCGGCGAACGCACTGCCCCGGGACCGCGACGGCAGGTGCCGACGCAACGACTCACCTGTCAAAATGATATGACGTGAACACAGCCGTGCTCATAACCTTCAAGTGAACTCTTTTCCATTCATCTCTCTGGAACCGCTACTAGGATAACATGAGGAAGCCGTGTTGGAATATCGGTGAGTGAGCTTGATACTTGTTTATTGAGTTTTGGGGTTATGTAATTGGTTGTTGTGTTTACCGGCTCAGCGCTGCGCTGGTGTGACACGAGCGCTAGATAGCCGTTTACATTACCCAGCAGACAAAGACGTGATCTCTGCGGATTCTAAAAATAGCGCGCAATGTAATGGCGGTTAATCAGCAGTTTACTTGTGGTTCAAGTCCTATTGCTACCGCTCTGCTGGCCAACTATCGCGCTACGTTTGTTGTGTTATAAAACAAATACTGTGTAGGACGGTACGTAAGTACGTATTTAGATTTCGTGATGCGCAACGATATTATACCTACGTATTGCCAGCAAACCTGATATTTTCCTTTTAAAACGACGCATTTGCTAAACCACAGCATTTTATGCCGATGATTAAGTTTAGTTAAGAACTTCAAAAGTGACCCAAATGCTTGGCGTAAACAACATACTAGACACGGTCAAAAACTGATTTAGTAATCCTTTACGTAAGGAATAAGAAACGTAAACAATGTTTTTTACGAGAAGCTGAAAACTTTCCAACGTGAATAATAAGTACCTACCTAATAATGAATGAGATAACGTTGCTTGCTACTAACACAATTGTTTTTTTCTGTGGCTTGCTTGAAATAAGTCCTATTTAGCGTCAGCTGTAGCTAAGCTAGCCAAACATAATGATTATCTGCGATAAGGTAGGAAACAGCTATGTTTTTGATACCAAGTTCAGAACATTCGTTCTCAGATAAAATTATGGATATGTATGCTATAGGTAGGTAGGTATAGGATACAGTAAAATTAAATCTAACACTCATATCAACTGTACGTAGCAGATATAGTGATTGCGGATTTTATTGAGTGATAGGTAATCAGTCGGTTATTTCGCTTTTTGACGTCAGAATTTCTAAAGTACAAACGAAATTGTTTTTACCTCATTCAGAATTTCAAAGGCCTAAGCGGAGGTAGGTATATCATCATCACCGCCCATAACAGTCCACTGCAGGACTAAGGGCCTGCCCCACGAAAGGGGAGGTTATTGCCGTAATCTCCATACTTGGCAGGCGGGTTGAAGATCGCAGTGTTATAAATATATCAATGGAAAATGCTGCGGTCCATTTTCCAGCATACGGATTAGATATTTTGCCAAGAAAAACGTTAGCCTTGTACGACCACACACCACTGTAAGGGGTTGGTACTATTCTACTCTGCCGGACACCACACGGCCACACAGTAGGTACATCAGCTAGCTATTTTTAAACATTAATTTTGTCTAACTAAATTATAGACAACAAAAATGTACAAGTCACGCAAATCATAACCACTGTTGTAATTCAAACTGACATCGTATAGTAATTATTTTTTACAGCAACAATTCATTTATTATTTAAGCGCAAACTTGGGGTCAAACATCGCCTATCTTTAAAACCAATAATGGTATAATTATAGTGGAATAAAGCGATATCAAGGCTTGTTTTTCATTCAAGAAGGCCAATTGAAATACGTACTTTATTCAATTTTACGCTTCTTCTGACAGTTAACCTTAGTTTCAACGACAATGATACAAATACGGAAAAAACATGCTATTTATATCTTAACTAACATTAGCAACTTTAAAACCAATACAACAGTTTACCTACCTATAAAAGTAATGATAATAATCTTTAAAAATAGTCTCTGCTAATCTAAATTTACATAATATGAGGGTGCGTACAGATAGACGAATATAAGGCGAATGCCAACCAGAAAAGTAGAACGTATCAACACCACATTATCTTGGCCATAATGTCCCAGTCGTGCTCACGCGCGTGAGGGCCTGAGGTCCGCCTTCACCATGATCCAGGATTTGGCAGATCAGGTAATTTTAGCGGAGCGACTGCCATCTGACCACCGTGTCCCTACTACCAGGGGAACATGGCCAGATTGGATCATGGTTACACATTCAGTCGCCTGAATATGCAGGTTTCACCACGGTCTTTTCTATCACCGTAATGTATCAACGCCACAAACCTATCCACTGAGTGTCATAAAAGGCGAGAGACGTAAGTAATAGTCAGACCTAATTGAAAATACTGAACAGCATGTTCTGTTTAGTATTTTTAACCGACTTCAAAAAGAAGGAGGTTCTCAATTCATCGAAATCTTTGATTTTCATTTGTACGCTTCCCGATTACTCGAAGACGCATGGCCCGATTTGGGATTTGTTTCAATGGGCATACTTCCCTGGTCCCATGGTCGGTCAGGATCTGACGATGGGATCCTGGAGAAAACGACGGAACTCCTCAAATATTATGGCCATACATACAGCGATTTCAGTATTTTCAGTGACAAGTCAAGCATTTGGAAAAGTATTTTTTGGTGAAGTGGAGCTGATGATGAAGACCACAGGCCACCGTAATTCTTCAATATTGTTACCGCAGAACTCCGTCAGTTATAGACCGATTTGGAAATTTATTTAAGAATACGATTTTAAAGGGTATACTCCTAGGGTAGTCCTATTTTGATCAGGTCAGGATCTGATGATGGAAACCCTAAGAAATCTAGGGATAGCCTTGAAAATTGAAGGTACATAGGGGGTGTTTATTGCATAATAATATCTTACTCAGATCTTCGGTTCAGTGTGTAATCATTTACTGCTGCTGTGCTGATGACTAAGCCACAGAACTCCTTAACGATTAGTAGTTAAGAGATAGTAGGTACTGCAATTTGACGTCAGGAACTACTCAATAGCATCTAGGGGTAACATGATGAGTCCTACCACCTACCAGCATGTTCTGCCCAAGCCAATCTCACCTGCACCACTTTGTAATTAAAGGTTGTAGTTGGTAAGCTCTTTCAGACCTTTCGGAATCTAATACAAGCCGGGATTGACCGCAGGGATATTGAATCATTGGAGATTCATGCTGGACATCAGAAACTCCCTGATCTCCCAATAGTTTGATTTCCTAATTCCATGATGGAATTGGGATACTGGGATTTATGGTTCCAGTTATATATTCCGTTGAAAACCCCCAGGTAGATAGATACCTATAATATCCCACAAATAGACCAATCGATGTTTATCGCGATATTTATGTTATGAGTCATTATCGTTAATCTATGGCACTTATACCTAACCTACGTGTAATTTTAATGTAAAATTCGCAATTTCACAATCTATTATTAGTTTTGAAAGGAAACTATACAGGGCCAGCTGCGTAACTCGCACTCGTGTCGCCAATTTTGGCATATAATGAATAATGTAACAATGCAAAACATTGCTATACCAACTTTTTCTGCACACGTGACGTGCGTAAATATGAACCATACGAGGTAATGCCTTGTACGATCGTGCATTGAATCACGTTAGAGGACTTACATGATATACTTTACCTAGCTATTGTAAATAGTTTATTAAGGACTAGTGGACCCGGCGTGACTTCGTTCGACCTTACCCCACCTACCCTTTTTTTCTAGCTTATAAACCTTCCTCTTGAAACACTCTATCTATTGTTGAAAACTGCAATAAAATCCGTTGCGTAGTTTAAAAGTTCTAAGCGTAAGATACATACATAGGGACGGACGTTACGGCGCGAAGCGACTTTGTTTTATGCTATGTATAGGTATAGATGACAAACTTTTATTTGAATTTGAAGACAGATACTGATCCAACTAATTGGCCTGAAATCGGGTTTGGTCAGCAAAATGTTATAATATATATAATATATGAAGGGATGTACCAAAATACCCCGTTAGACCCGATAAGATAATGACAGTTAGTGTTAATTAAAAATGGACAAATTTTTAAAAAATGCATGCACAGAAATTGCTTTAATAGACTTTTTAAATTAACCAACTTTTAGTGGATTAATCGTGTTGTAATATTATTTTCAGGATTATTTTTATTTCTTACTATGTCCCTTTCGGATCGGATGGGATTTTTGTTTTGACTGCGCCTGAGTTGTTTCGCATTTCATTTTTTATTCCTGTTACTTTTTGCAATCATAAAAGTTATTAGGTAGGTATTCAGTATATTATATTTACATAGCAATGTAAAAATCTATTGTTTTATTTAAGGATGTATCATAATTAGTTTTTATTGAGCATCATCTTAGTGAATGATACATAGATACACCATACTAAAACAGCTTCATTACAATAACCCAATTCGCGCATAGATAATTAGTGATTTTCACACGACTCTTGTTTATAATGTAACGTAATTAACAATTACGTCAGTGGCCTTATTCAGAAGTAATTAGCTTTAGGTAAATATAGACATAGTGGTACTACGTATTGTGTGCGTACAGTACAAGAGAATAAGTTCATTACCACTTTAAGAAAAAAATCCTTTGCCGCTACAGCAACAATCGCGGCATTGGGTGTATCTTTAGCCAATATCAGTTAGCATTAGCTGGCCCTTATGCCAAAAGGACTCGTTCTTTACCCCCATGGCTTTTTTTATACTATAAATAGAAATTTTATTCATGAATGCTATAAATACCGCACAGTAGTGCAAAGGAATATGATTCTTAAGGTGGTCACGCACTTATGATCTCCCATTGTACGTAGACTTTATGCCATTATTAATAATAGTATGCTCGAACACGATTCTCTTGCCCTTGAGTCACCTTATATTTTCTTCAACTTTTTACCGATTTTCGCATTTTTTACGAAGAAATTAATTACCAATAAAAATTCCATTCTCGTGTCGTCGCTTAGGCATTTTAAACTAAAATAAGTAATCTATGTTTTCACACAAAATCGTGGTAGAATGGCGGACTGTAACGCGAACGTCATTTGTCATGCTAATACAATGCACATGTAAATTATTTCTTTTCTATTTACTTATTATACTATAGTGGATGAATAGCGAGACGGTGCGTATGATAAATAATAAACGAGTAACGTTTATTGGTTTGCTACTGTGCTGTACTGTAGTCCACTAAACGGCATAAGCTTTCGCCAAAACTAAATTAGTTTTGAACTTTTGCCCTAATATCATCCAGGTATTCAAGCTGGTTAGATATCAGGAAAAGCTAAACGTCCACAGTGAATTTAATTTCATTATGAATGGGTGCCTATTTATTTTCATTGCGGATTTTGAATTTTGAGAGCGAGATTTATTCGCCGGTACTAGAGATCTTTATACGGGCTACTCTTTAACCAAGGTACGCTGTATAAACCCGTTAATGTGGTGCGTAGGTGACGCATTCATGTTCCAACAAAATAAGCACCAAGGATTGTAGGAAGTGGACAAGGAAAAGTAGGAAGGCACCGCGCGAGATCACAACGGGACTGACGTCAAGATAGATGATGACGATGAGATGACACATTTGCAATATTACCTATTAAAAACAAAATTATTGCATTATTAGAACACCTCATCATCATCACAGCCCATAACAGTCCACTGCAGGACTTCGGGCCTCTCCCACGAAAGGGGAGGTCATTGCCATAATCTCCACGCTTGGCAGGCGGGTTGGAGATCGCAGTGCATTTGATGTAAATCTACCCAGAAAGATGCTGCTGCCCACCTTTCGGATTTGTCCCTGAGTCGCCTCTTACGACACCCACGGGAAGAGATGGGGAGGTGCTATTCTTTGAGGTGGCGGCACCACACACCACATTACAAAATCATTAGATTCAATAGTGAAAACTATTTGTTTAATCTGAAGTAGTGCTTCGGTTTCGTTTCGTGTCTTTTTGCTTCAAGTCGCGGTCTTAAAAATACTACAGAAAACGCTACCTTGCTCCTCAGATCAGGAGCCTATTTACCTTAACGGCCACGGTGTCGGTGCTTTGTCTTACTGACAGAATCCCGCAATATTTGGCCAAAGTACCTACCTTGCCTACTGATTCGGCTTCCTATCGCGCACTAATTATCTAAAAATCAACTAAGTACTCGGCCTTTTAAAATAAGCACTCATTATCAATGTCCTTCCGTACCTTTTTGGATTTTATCTATTGACAAAAATAGCATACACAACAAAATCGATCAAGCGAATTAGCCAATTACGTATAGATAAATATTGTACTTCAGCAAATGTAAATGTAGTAAGTACTAGGAATGTATTGTACCTATCCGATGTCCAACGCATGTGAAAGTGTCTGAATACATATAAGTACTATTAATGCCCGACTCAATACATACTCTACATTCTCCCAACATTTAGGGGAATACCAACGTATCCCTTAAAACTTACAGAGTATGATGTAGGCAAACTAGGGTCTAGGGTCCTCTGGGTATTCACTAATGCTTTGTGTTGTAGGCTGATTTCTTGATGGCCCTAATGTTATAGTACTGTCTACGTATCATGACAAGAAGGTCATTCCATGGCGTGGTCAGGTCGTGAGTTTCTTGAAATGCGAACTGTGGAATCGGCCACACATCCAGATTGCGAAGGTGGGCCTTGCGGTACTTAAAGGAAACTGCTAAAATTGATTTCCCTGAAATAACTAGGTACTTAATCTCTCAAAATAATAAGCCAGATTCAAGCCAAGCAAAACCTAGTGTAATATTAAATATATTGTCTTCAATAAGATAAACTTACCTACTATCTTCAATATTTATGGTACTTTCCATGAGACCCATTAGCTGTATATACATACGTTCTCGTTCATAACCTGTGGCCAAGTAGCTTTACGTGTATTGTCCAATGCGAATTGTAATGACTGATCACTGATCTTCCACAAAAACTAGTTTCAAGAAGTTTAAAGTAACCACATCCACATATCAAACACATTTATCGACGCATTAAATGAATGGCCATATCGTTGCCTAACAGTAAGAAGAGTAATGTTATCCATTATCCCAGTCTGTTAACTTGGTTTCCCAACTGTGTCCAACGAGTCACGATAAGGTAGCCATTTGCGTCTACATTCTATGACGCAACCATTGCCGGCTTAGGGCACGTCCTTTTTAGAAATTCTCTTGTAACAAAATGTAACACAAATGGGCAAATAGCTCGAAGAACATATGGCCGATGGGGCAAAGTTCTCGAGTGGCGACCAGGTTCCGGTAAATGTAGCGTGGGTAGGCCTCCAAAGGTGGACCGACGACCTGGTAAAGATCGTAGGTACCAGATGGATGCGGAAGGTACAGCCCAGCAGTGGGCGTCTTTCAGCTGATGATTATGATGATGAAAATGTAACAAAAGTTGTGGAAATCTGCCTATTTTGGTTACATGGCCTGTGTCAGCAATATACGTACTAATTTCGAAAAATAAATTTTGATAATCACGCAGTCTCTTATGTAGGCAGCAATGAGCAGTTTTCCAATAGGTATCTAAAGCATTCCTGACCACTCACTAGATGGCGCCCCGACAATTTTGGTAATTGATAATCGCTTGAAATAGGTTCTTAGCAAACAGGATATAAACACTGGGTACGTTGTATTGGATAATATTGTATTTGTCAATAGTTTTCAACCATTTTAGAGGTTGGAATAATAATGCAACATAGTGCCAACTTCTATAAATATTTCTTTTTACATTTTATTCAACCTTTAACAGTTATATTTATATTAATAAACATTTTATTTTTAAGTTTAGTATTAGTTGGCTGCATGAAGTCACTGTCACCATCATACAGATTAAAAAAAGATTACCAAAATTGTAGGAGCGCCATCTATTGATGCTTTTTTAAACCAATTATCAATACCTACTGGAAAACTCCTCATTGGCACGCACAGAATATTTTTATTGCCTAGAGAAAGGTACACGTTCAGATGGCCCACCTGATGGAAAACAGCCACCGTCGTCCAGGACATCTGCAATCTAAGGGGAGCGGATGACCGGGTCACCTGGAAACTCATTTGCTTCCAGAAGACCAAACCTCAGATGGGCATTGTTGAAGTTAACAGCACAAAATATTAATACAATATGACAACGGCCTACAAACCTTTATTCGTACCCAAGTGGTTAGTATCAGATAAAGTACTAAAATAATAGAGAATTGGATATAAATAAACAAGGCGGTCGTTTTGTGATTTTTTTATCTACAAGAGGCTACTTATAAGATGCGATAAAACAAAAGGTTTTTGAATGACGGATGTACCTACAGCTACAGTAGAACTATCATACTTCAGTCTGTCACATACTGTCTTTTTTCGTTTCGTTATGTTATTGTATAAGTTATGGTTAAATAAGTTATTTTACTTATAAACAAATCTTCTTTTTTGTTAAACTGAGATCCTTATTTCACATAACCATATATTATAACCAATAAGTGCTTTATCTGGCCACCCATATTCGTTTCGTTTTTGTTTTTTGTTCTGACTGACAATACTGAGAGTGTTGACAAAGTGTAGAATAAAGTATAAGATCAAAGGGCCAGTTTCTATTTAGATTACACGGTTTTTTTCTTCTTTCTTAAAATAATTTATTCTTTTATTAGAGTGAAATCGAATAAAACGCAGAAGTCTTCAGGTAAACATCCTGCTACCACATATCTCTGTTTCATATCCTCACATTTAACGTTTTCCGAAATTTCAAATATGTATCTCAATTGCGGAAAGTTTCCCTTGCAACACTCTCAGATATATTTATTTATATAAAAAAAACTATCCTTCTATATTTCGTCACGATTAACTATCATGGCATTACGCCAGAAAATTAACATTTACTTTCAATTTATCTAGTCGATAGGAAGTTTTGGCCACCTGACAATTTTACGTTTTAGCGCACATTGATGCTTGTGCTATTTATGTAGCAATATTCAGGTTACTCCCTTTTTCATTCATTCCAGTACTGAGATCGCGCGATCGTAACTACTGTGAGAGTATGATTGCATCATTATCAGTCTATCGCCCTACTTTTAAGGCGTAAAGCTTGGTGCTAAGGAATTAAGGCGTTAATCCTTGACAGGTAGTGTGAGATGGAGGATTTTACGCAAACCCTCGAATATTAACGAAGATATTACTGAGAGTATAAAACTTGTAAGATTTTCACAAAAATATAATTTTAAAATCATTATGTAAGGCAGCCTATGTTACTACCGTTTCATAAAAAAAAACTTTTTTTTATTTAGTTCATTGTAAGTACATATAGTTTCTTAAAAGCGTCAGTGGCCGGGCGGTTGAGTACCCGACTCGTAAGCAAGAGGTACCGGGTTCGAATCCCGTTGCGGCCATGTACCAATGACTCTTTTCTGAGTTATGTCCATGATATGAATTCTAACCGATGCTCTTACGGTGAGGGAAAACATCGTGATGTAACCTGCAAATTCAGGCAATTGAATTTGTAACCATGATCCAATCTGGTCAGGTTCCCTTGGTAGCAGCGTCACGGAGGTCAGACGGTAGTCGCACCACTTTACCTGTTACCTGATCGCCAATTCCTGGATCATGGTCAAAGCGGACCCCGGGACGCTATTAATTTGTATTTTTTTGCTCGTATAACTTATTCGTTTTTATCTATATTATTTTGAACTGTATTTTTACAAGCTCCTTTAATGTACAAAAAAGTGTTATAAAAAAACATAAATGTTTAGCATGTCTAAATTAAACTATGTAATAAACGCTATTAATTTGTATTTTTTTACTTATTAGTTTTTATATTTCACAAAATAATACAATGAAAAAATGCACGGGTTTACAAAATATAGTAAGAAATAAGTACCTATAAGTAAATAAGGTACCTATAAAAATAGTTTTTATCAGTTTTCCTTAATAATTATGCTATTAACAAGTGGGTTAATAATAACTTATCAATGACGCAATAGTCTGATACGGGAAAACTTTGTCTAGCGGATGCCATGGACATAGACAAACCCACAAACACCATAAATGATTTTTCCGAGCGACGAGTACATTTCTATTACAAGTAAAACTCATTGACAAACGAGAAGACAGCCCACCTATTGGAAAGTGGTAGCTGTCACCCATAACACCTACGATTAACCATATAAGTTTGACAAAAATGCAGAACTAACCTCAATTGCGTCACAGTGAGGACCAGCACGAATTACGCTGGCTACCTTAGGTATTCTTCAAACCGGAATAACTACACTAGCGTTATAATCTGCATAATGATATTCATAACAGATCGGCATAGAGATAACTTTTCACAAAGAGTAAAACACAAGAGATTAGTAAAGGTCCCGAAGAGGATTAGGCGTGCGTCATTCGAAGTCGTAAGATACGGTACATTGGTGATTTCGTAAGAACCAAATCAGATCAGGAAGCAACCAAGCCAAATTCTCACTACCATTAGAGAAGCTATATTTGAATACGAATTTTGGCTAAGAATCGTAAACAACGAGTAATCATCGATGGATGATATTTTGCAGCCGCGGAAATGATTGACGAACGCTCGCGATTTCGTAATTTGATTTGATATCTCTGACTCACAATAGTTCGTGATTAAACAATGTGGAAATAATAATTCATTATTTTATAATTAATTTCAAGGTTCATCAATCGCAAAGTGCGATTTAGCATAATAATATTAAGTTAAAGATAGTAGAATCTAATTGAATAATTCCAACTAGGACTTCCGTCACAGAATATGACGATAATTATACGTGGCTTTGGCGGCTATGTATGATGGTTATGCAATTTGTAATTGATGTACTTAATAATAAGTGGCCATGGATTTGTGTATCTGAAATAAAGACTTTATTATTAGATACTATTAGTGATAATGACTATCATCAGAGCCGTCTGAGCGTTGTCTTTATATATCGTAGCTACGTCTAAAAATTCAGGTTCTAACAGTGATGCTGTTGCTCAAGAGGGCCGCGCAGCTTCAGCTTTCGTGCTGCGATTGTCGTCGAAATCATGAGAAGTACCGCCTTGTCCCTATCACGATTTTCCACACATCTTTGTGAAGTTTGCGGCAAATCAGTTCAGTCTTGTGCAAGACTCTAGTCCCGCAGTTTTCGTTGATATAAGCAGATGATGATTGCTCGTTGACGTTTTGGGATATTGACTTCCTTGAGACTGACAATATTTTATTTTGTATAAAATAAAAATATTTTTGCATTTCTTCTGTTGCACGTCTTCAGTTTCCCCAAACCTTCAGTTGCTAAGTAGGCCCTAGATAGAATAAATAAAAAATTGTCTCATATATTTTTTTTATAATTTGGACTAATTCAAAAATTTAAAAATGTTGACCCCGTTATTGCGGTAGACCTTCCCGACCAGATTACCACACTGTCTCAACACAAGAACAAAGTTATCGTGTCGTCAAGTGGTCAACTAATCACCTGCACATTCCATCGAGGTAAACAGTGCCACAGGTTTCACGGATCATCAAAACCAAATCGTGCCTATTACCCACTGTTTTACCGTCGCATTCTTGCCTACACTGGTAACTAAAATAGAACAAGTATGTGTGACCGTCTGCTTAGTTGATGGCCAAATCGAAAACCGGCTTTGGCATGCTATGAATGGTTAGTAATTATACTATCTTGTGGAGAACTCGGGTAATCCGTACTAATACCAAGCTATTCCTTGCTGGTATTTTTTGGGAAATGTAGCGAGTTACAGAATCATGCTAGTTAGTGTACTTTAATTTATTTGTATTGAATCGATCTATATTTATTATAGATGTGCGAGATCGAAAACCATCAATACGCTTATGCTAATAATAAGCTTATGTGTAATCTTTACTTGTAAGTAATCTTCCTGCACCGCATACCTTTTGTCAATTGTTATCTCTCCTGGTAGACTGGTAGATAATGCTATTTTAGCTTTAAGTCCGCCAATGTACTGTTTGTGCATGAAGTATAAATAAATAAATACGGTGTCATTAAAAATGATCAACAATAGTTAAATCGCTGATCATCACTTTATTCTATATACTTTTTAAACTGCCAACATCTATTTTTTTCTTTTTGTATTGACAGTAACTGTTTTTATGTGATAGTAACACTATTTTATGGTACATCCAACTTCATTTTAGGGGAAGTCTGAAACAAAGTTATTTACAACTAGTTCCTTTTAAATAAAGTTGCGAGTAAGACAGAATTCCTGACTTGTCCTCGGGCGTGCTTGTGGGTGCTCTTTTCTATCACAGCTGTAGATCCTGGTTAGCCAGGAGTTGCAGTGGAGGGCATAGCCCGTTATTTTTTACTACCAACTCCATAAAGGGTGTAAGATTACGATTATGTGGACCAAAAATACAGAATCGCAGATTTGTTGTCAACCGAAAGTCGAAACACAAACATGAAAGTATAGATAATCTCAAAACGGTATTAGTTAAGACGATGATCCTAATTATAGTAGTTACATAGCTTAATAGATCGATAGAGGTCCTTGACCCCTCGGTCGGATCTAATTCGTATGTGGTAAAAGCGATTGCTGTAATACTTCAAAGAGCTCACTGCTGGACATAGGCCTTTACCAGAGATCTCCACAAAGGCCTTCCGCATCCAGCTGGTACCTCCGATCTTTACCAGATCGTCGGTTCACCTAGTAAAAGGTCTACCCACGCTGCGTCTTCCGGTACGTGGTCGCCACTCGAGATCTTTCCTGCCCCATCGGCCATCTGTTCTGCGAGCTATGTGCCCTGCCCTGGCTTAGGCTTAGGCTTAGCCCAGGGCAGGGTACATAGCTCATCACCATTTGATGGGCAATCAACGTGTTATATAGCCCCCTTGAAATCGACATTTAAATTGCAGCAAATGTTATTTAAAATTATTAAATTAGTTTTTACCGTTTTCTTTAATACTAGAGTAGTGCCTACGTGTTTATTTCATTAACGAAATATATCTGATGTGTTAATGTTAAGAACGTTTGATCTTAATACCACTCGACATCTGTTTATCTTTACAACAGACCACACATTTTTAATACGTCCCATTCAATTCTTAAAAAACTAATATATTTTTTTATTAACGGCGGTCTTAAAGCTTCATAGCTTTATCCACCAACTGGAGAGCTAGTGGAATGAAAATTTGAGGCGACACACGATACATTAAGCAAAATCATTATTATTATTATAGGTATTAGCCAGAATCATCCCACTGCTGGGCAAAAGCCTCTCCCTGATTCTTCCACTTGATCGCGAAGCAAATTCGTATAAAATTAAAAATTGAACTAAATAGAATGAATATTTAAGCATAGACAAAATATTCACAAACCGAGGTCCACGAGATAAATTTTGATGAGTGTTTAGAGTCGTACCTTATACACCAAAATCGCACATATGTATCCTCTCAATTTATGTGAAAGAGGCTCAAGCCCAACAGTGGACTGGTGGTGATGATGAGGATTGTTGCATGAGGCTCGAAGTCCACGGAACGATTGGATGCGACGTGCACATCACGTAAGCTCTGTGTCCTGCAAATATAGCATTTAATGTTTGAAGAAGTGGATGTTAGTGGTAATAGCTCAGTTTAATACTATTTTCTATGCCTACCTATTTGATATGATCTCGGATACATATTTGTGTTTTACAGGTTAGAGATCTTTGTCTAAAATAGTGGGAAATGATCCTAAAATGTTGCTATACTTAATTAAATTGTGTTTATTTTCATAACCTATCTACATAGCCGCCCTCCACCCCCTCCCCAGAGCACGATCCCCTTTGTTCTACATGCCAATACTAGTTTAGCAAAGATTACGTCCATTCATTCACAACGGGCCTCCAACAACTATGCCTTGATCGGTTTAATAACACACGTAACTAGTAACTATACCCACTCAAATAAATACAAGTCTTAAATACAACACATAATTACCACAATTGCACACGTGCAATTGTACATATAATGATTGCCTACAAATAAATTGGAATTTAATAAGCTGATTATCTTGACTCAAATCGCCTTAGCTGCCATAAATTCTGGAATGGACCCGCTGACATTCGCTAACAACGCGTAGAACGGAACGTGGCCTAACGTCGCCATTTGTGACAACCTTGATTGCTTCTAATTTACATCATTCCGCGTCGTATTACATTACAATGTTATAATCCAGCTGCATACCTTTGGGAGGGCGATTGAGTAATTGTGTCACAATCGGGTCGTTGACGTCCCGTTAGTGGGCCGTTATGTTCGATAACCATGAGCTAGGGCAGCATTTAAAACAGAGATTTTTGAAATCATTTTTAAAAACCTGTCCTACTACAATTACGTAACAACCAAAGAGGTTTGTGCCCGTAATATAGCGAGCGAGTCTTTTCTTAAGTATAAGTTAATAATGTGTTTTGGCAACATTTTTTATTCCTAGGTCTTAGTCCTTGCGTAAAACTGACGCAGGTATTAGTTAGCGTAGTTATTTATGGTTGTGAATTTTTAAGGGTTCGGAGACACGCGTGTGGTATCCCTGGTAGTGCAGGCTTATCAGTTTACATAGCAATGTATGTCGATTTAGACAACAAAGTCGATTTAGTTAGCCAAATACGGCACACGTGATTCGAACAATCAGCTATTGGTAAGGATTTATTTACTCTATTTGGTCTTTACTCGCCGGTTACACATAACCTCATTCCTGATCGCACCGTACAAGCGAAAACGGTAGGCACGACGTAAACAAATACAGAGATAGAAATATATGCTAGCACAATACCTAACGTGTAGGTATGTATAATAAAATTGATTTTAAATTATTTATTATTGTGGCTTCTCGACCTTTTTTCTTTTCTGTGTTCAGTACCTACCAACATTCGTAAAATAACTACAGTTTTAAGTATGAATAAAAAGCCTCTAAGGTACGTAGATCATTGACTAAACATAATAGACACGTAATTACTGTATGGGCTGATGATGATTTCAAACTTAGTTTACTAGAATAAGTGGAGAAAATATACAATGAGGACATAAAACAGAACAAAAGGTTAATGAATAGACATTTCAAAAAATATTTTGTTCACTTCTAAGGACTTATTTATTCAAAAGTTAAAGCGGGATATTTCAGGAACTATCCATTGTGTTGAGAAATAAATTCAATGTGCTTAAGATATGTACATAAAAATATACTTTTTTCAACTAAAATACTCGAATCAACATTCATTTGGAGGTACTATTGCTGGGGTACTATTACTACCTGTTTGTTGCTACTAATTCCTACTACATCGTCTGTTTCGGCTTACTGTTGTCAGTAGCAACTAAGTAGTTTACGAAATGATATCTTATTTAAAACGTTAGCGTTATCAAACGATCCTTGAGCATGTGGGGCGAAATTTGAATACTTATCATGCGACGTGTTAACTTCAGTTATAAATAACTTCTGTCGCTACGACTAGTTATTGGTAGGTAAATATGTACTAAAGAGACGATATTTCGTTGCAAACAAACGTTTTTGTGCATCGAAAATACTTGCTATCGGGACTTCGTCCGCGTGAAATTCGGCTATCACGTTCCAGACCCGTTCCCGCGGGAACTTCGGGATAATTTATAGATTTTGTGCCATTCTGGGCTAAAAGTTACATTTTCGCATTGCCAAATTTCATTAAAATTTATTCAGTAGTTTTTGCGTGAAGGAGGAACAAATATACAAATATCCATCCTTAAAAATTTTGGTATTTTTAATATTTAAATTACAAATTATCGTATATTATCATAGATAATAAAAAAGTAGTTACTATTGAAAAAGCCCCGACTACTCTTAAAAAATTGAAAAATTCAAACCAAGCCGAATGTCGGAAGTAAATGGATTTATATAACGCAAATCTTAGTTTAATTTAAACTTAAAAGCAGGCGGGCGGCAACCCATTCTAAATTCGTAGTCGTAGAGATTAAAGAATAATGTGAAAAATTTAATACTTTTATCATTTCGACAATCAGTCCTTGTGAGAACAAACGACAACCTAGGTACTTAGGCGTATACACAAACACAATTCTATTTTTAAATTGTTAAATGTTGTTTTAAGATAATTAGATAGATATTTGCAACATCTTTCAGGTTTAATTACACGAGTCCCCACCGTAATTATAATTATGCAGTTTCATTCTGAAACATGTCCGTCTGTGCACGCTCATTAATTAGTTAACTTAAACAAGTACTTGTACGGTTCAAAGTGTAACCAGTTGAGCCTGTTATTTATAAAGACTGTACGGACATCGCTTCGAAACTATTTTTAGCATCGTTATTATACTTATCTGTTTTTATACTGTTGATAAAAATAGCAGTGACATGTTTATAGTAGTGCAATCGTCGAGTATTAATTTAGAACGCTTTTGTGGTACTCGGTATTTTTGTTTTGATAAGGGTGTGAGAAGAATTCGTGATTAGGATGACCTGTTCCGGGCAATTGCATAATAGTAGTTTATGCAACTGTCATGTAATACCTAATTATATGCAGTTGCATACACTACTTTATCTACACTCATATTTTTATGTTAAAATATCGTTCCTTTAATATTCTCAACTTTGCTGGAAGTAAGCTGCGAGTCAGTTCTGTTGTATCTACGCGTCGAGGATATCAAGCGGCGGGAAATTCACTTAATTACTTTCACATTTATCTATTTATTTGCTTCAAACAAGAAAAAACATTCACAAACACTAATTACAACAATTAGAAAAAATATTTTGTTTAGCGGGAAAATAATTACACAGAATATAAACAGGAAAATTTGAATTTTGAATTTGAATTTGTCAAAGACATTTAGGTATTCAGCCTACATTTCGCCGAGTCTCGACGCCCGACAAAAGTTTAAAAAATAAAAGTGTTGCGTAATGATTAATAAGTTATTTTACGTTTCAGCTTTAATGAAATTAGTATGGGAAGTGCTGTATCGAAAAGTCATTTTTAAAAATTTTATGGACTGGCGTGAAAAAAGTGTCTCCTTAAACGACTGTTTTCGAATATGTAATTGGAACATTACGATACGAGTGTAGATAAAAACATTTATGATTCTGTTTTGAACGAAGGCTTAGGCGAATCAGTCCTAATGCTTTACGTGGCAATAGTTTAATCGTGGGTAGGTTCTTACATGATTTATTTACTTGAGTTATAAATAAAATTATTCTGCAGAACCACCATTTCTTTTTCGTCTTGGCTTTAATGTCTTTGTAGTGCCCTCGTGCACGAGGACCCGGAGTCCGCCTTGACCATGATCCAGAATTTGACCAATCAGGTAATTACAGTGGAGCGACAGCCATCTGGCCTCCGTGAGCATGACCCTGCTACCAGTGGATCCCGGCCAGATTAGATCATGGTTACTGCATGTGCAGGTCCCATCACGATCGGTTTTCCTCACAGTAAAAGCTATCGGTTAGTATTCAACTAATGTACATAACTCAGAAAGAACCACCATTAATTTACAAAAATACCAGCGCGTACGTTGCCGGCAACCGGTTTCTAAAAAATCCAGGACGGTAACCGAGTTAAGCGAGATTGTCGAGCTACTATACATTAATTAATTTAAAAGGAAACGTAAATATTGTAAACAACATGTTACATCAAAGAACAGTAGGTAGTAACGGATCTTCGGATCCCACAGGCACTTCGGAGGATAAGGTAGCCAGCGAAATTATAGGCATGAGGCAGTTCAGTATTTGTGTTACCTGCAACCTAAATGTATGAATTGTAGATGTTATGGGCTACAGTTACCACTTACCATCAGATGGGCTGTCTGCTCGTTTGTCTCGAAGTAGCATAAAAAAGGAGGTCACAGATGGGTATGGATATCGGAATTCCGGAATGTCGTCACTCCGGACTCTCGGACTTATTCTTCCGATATTCTACACCCAGAATGCATTGCTTGGACTTGCCATCTAGCCCCCAAAGTAAGCAAAGCTTGTGTTACGGGTGTTAGATAACTGATAAACTATTATGTCCTTTTTTTTTAAAATACATACTTATTACACATAACTGCACCCATACCCGTAACAGACATTAAAATTCATCATTTCAATTTCATCAGGGTGATATTACGTACTGTAACATGAGCCTATTATACTAAAATGACGTAACCACCGCTCCAACAGAATGTGAAAAAATAATTTCCCTTTTAGCATTCCCCACTGCAGTAGAATATAAATTACCTGTTGAAATTCGACAATGGAAATGATACGGTATCTTTACCGGTATGTTGCTATTGCCACATTGGATCCTGCCATGTTTTATTAATTCACTTATAGGTACGTGAAATGCAATTAATTTTATGTTTAAACACGTGCCTGAAATGCATCAAATTGTTACATTCTATAGGTGTGTAAAAAATCATCTTGGCGTTAATGTCCCGGTTGTGCTCTCGCACATGAGGGCCGAGGTCCGCCTTGACCATGATCCAGAATTTGGCAGATCACCGATTGCCATCTGACCCTTCTACCACGGTACCTTACCATATTGGATCATGGCTACACTGAATGTGTAACCATGATCCCTGTCGCCTGAATGTACAAGTTTCATCACGATGATTACCCTTAGCGTAAGAGCATAGGTTGATACTAACATGTGCAACATTCTATAGATGTAAGATAGATGATAATGATAACCTATGTTTCAACCAGTGTTTAACAACAATACGTGACAATGATTTGCGAGCATGAATAAAATGTTGTGAGCGCAGTTACCTACCATTTTCCATCAGCTTGTTAGTCATTGACTAAAAAAGTATTTTCTGCATTGGTATCGGTATACGTGACGGATTCTCGTGCTGTACGGAACGGGACGATTCTCATATCATGGTATATAAAAACTATAGAACTAAATACACGTGATGAGATTATTTTGCCGTCTCGTCTCCGTCTGCCGTAAGCGCGGATCCACCGTTGTGGGCACGATGGGCATACCCACAACCCGAATTGGGATCCAAAGCTAACGTTGTACAGAGAAGTTAAAGTAAAAAAAAACCTGTAGCAGTATCCGTGACAGTATAGAAAACCTCCACTATCCTGTAAAATCCGACTCGCACTTGGCCGATTTTTAGGTGATCGTGCCCACAACCTTTTTTAGGGGCTGGATCCGCGTCTGGTCTGCCGGTACATCACGTGTATTTTGTTCTATAGTTTTTATATTCAACGATGATAGAAATTGTCCCGTTCCATCCAGCACGGGAAAAGCCTGTCACCTGTACCGAGACCTTAAGTTAATTTCACTGCGTGGTGTGTCCGTACCTACATTTTTATATCACACTAGATAGCAGTCCCTGCGGGTTTTACCCGCGCGCAGTTCGAATCTCTGTAAACATTGAACTATATTATTTTTCAGGGACGAAAAGTGAAGCCTATATCCTCCTTTACCTAGATGAGTTAGATTTTTGAGTTTGAAAAGAGATTAATTAACGTAATCCATATTAAATAAACACATTTTTAATTTTCATATCACTCGGGAATAATGTAGCTCTTTATAAGTGAAAGAATTTTCAAAATCCAGTTTCGGAGATAACCCCCAACATACAAACTCACAAACACACAACTTTTCCTCTTTACAATATTAGTATCTACTTATAGATCTAATCAAAATGCAACAAAGACACAATTACGTAATCTTATTACAAGTGATCAATTCTATTGTAGGAGTACCACCAGCAAAGATTTGCCTTGGAAAATGTTTTTCCTCAATCTATTTGAGACTCAGTCAACCATTGCTTACTAAAATAAATGTCCGGAAATGGCCCTGTAACCTAGACCCGATGCAACTGTTTTCATACCTAGCTGTTAACGAAGACTATTTTCCACAAACAAACTAATTTCCCCACGGTTTTAAACGACACATACATACATAAAGCTCATGCCTGTGTCCCACAGGTGGGGTAGGCAGAGACTATGGACCGCCACTTTGCTCTGTCCTGACACAACTCCCTAGCGTCACATACTCGTATTTCTACAACTCTTTTCATACATCTCCTTTCGTTCTTGCCACTTTGGATACCATCTTCTAAACGACAATTAAAAACTCGGCGATCTTTGACAATCATCATCTCAGCCCAAACAGACCACTGCAGGACTTAAGGCCTCTCCCACGAAAGGGGAGGTTATTGCCATAATTTCAACGCTTGAGGCGAGTTGGAAATCGCAGTTTATAAATATAACAATGGAAAACGCTGCTGCCCATTTACCAGCCTACGGAGACTGTAGATCTTTTGCCTCGAAAACATTAGTCGCCTTGTACGACACCCACGAGTGCAAGGGGTTGGTGCTATTCTACTGTACCGGACACCACAAACCTTCAATTAATACCAACTTTTCACAATACTTTCTACAAAATTATACTTGAATCGCTATAATTTTGAAGATTTCATTAGATAAGTTAAATTTTTGACAGAATCGTAGCTCCCGAAGAGATCGACCGATTTCGATGCGGTTTTCTTTATTTGAAAGTGAGATAGTTCTTAGTTGGAGTCATTAAAATCGATTCAGTAGTTTAAAAAATATTAATTACAAATTAATAGTTTAGTTATTTATGCATTGTATATGTTATGGGCGACAGCTACCACTTACCAGCAGGTGGGCTGTCTGCTTGTTTGTCACTGAATAGCATTAAATAAAAACTTGGTCGGAGGTTATCCCACTTTTTCTGTCGGTAATTTATGTATCTATTATAGAATACTATGAAATAATTTTTAGAATCGTTTGGGTAGTTAAGAAATTAATGTGTTCAATTCAGAAAATCAACAACTAACTAAACAACATAGTACCTGTTGGGCTCATGGAATAGAAATATATTGTCCTATCCTATAGTAGAGTTACTCGTACTATAGTAAAGTTACGCAACTTCCCCCGGACCACAAACCCAAATAAGCAATAGTGGCTCAAAAAAATCTCCATTGTCAGTATTCTATATTTGGAACGATGTGACCAGAGCCGCGCCCGCGCATTCAGCAACCGTGGACGCTGCGATGAGACTCCCTCTCTAACATTAACAGTTAGAAAGAGACGATGCAACTCTATGGTAGTCGTGTGTTTAGGACGAAATCTATTTTGGGACCGTTTACTTAGTCATGCGCATAGCGACACACACAAAGGTTGCATTCAATGAACGATTGCTATTAATAAATATCTAGTTGATTCGCTTTTCCTGTTTTGGTGTTGCTTGCTATGGTATGGACGAGTTTTTGGATAGCAATGGGTTGTCATGTTAATGTATTGTTTTTATTTTAAGTTTATTTTTATATCACTAAGGTGACAGACAAGCTTATGGCCTGTCTGATGGTAAGTAGTTACCGTAGATTGTAGACGTTTGCAACACCAGAGGTATCACTCACGTGCCACCGACCCCGTAAACACAATTTCAACTTCTTCTTGAAGAACTCCATGTTGTACTGTCCAGGGAACTTATTCCACAAGCTTAGTGTGCGTGGGAGAAAATTCCTTTCGAACCGCACAGTTCGCGACCAGTTCCCTGCCTGTTGTGACGTCAGACCGCTAAGGGAGAGAGCATATGGAACAACTGGATTTGTGGGTGACGCACGCCCAAAGATCCACCGGCGTGTAAGCTTGCGCATCACCCATGATTAGGTCTGATGCCGTCCGTATGACCGAGAGGTCGATAGGACCCTGGGTGGAGGTGGGTATCTGCTGACCCTGTAAAAACCTTTTCACCCCTTTCTTCAATATTTCCATGTTGTAGTCTCCAGGGAGCTCATTCTGTAACCTTAGTGTGCCTGGGAGAAAATTCCTTTCGAATCGCACAGTTCACGACCAATTTCATTCCAAGGTGTGGAAGATTGGAAGGTGACAAATAAATAAATATGCTTGGACAATTTACAAAGCGCCATCTAGCCCCAAAGTAAGCAAAGCTTGTGTTACAGGTACTATATATAATAGGACCACGATAAGCCCGTATTGACTGACAGTAGTAAAAATTATAAAATGTGGTTATGGCAATATCCAAATCTGGGGATTGAGGACAGATTCCTTGTCAGTCCTTTTTGTAAATATTCAGTTATTTGGCTTGAACTTGCACTTTTAGTTCGACTAAATTATTAATCATGCTGAAAAATATCTCTCTTTCCCATTATTTAATAATATTTTTCATAACTCATTTAAATCCGTTCTGTAGTTTAAAAGATATATTTCAACCATTTATTTGCTTTAAATATGGTACATATTGCAGGTACAACATTGATTTACATATTTAGTCAGAGGAAGTGACTTAGTCTAAACGTACATACTAATACGTACACATATACCTTTAGAGGGACAGACGGCGGGTAGCGACTTTGTTTTATATTATGTAGAGATATACATACCTGCGTATATACCTCGATAGTAAATATTGTAAATAGCGTAAGTACCTATTAAAAACCCACCTTATATTCACCTATTATAAGTAGGTAGAAGGTAATATTATATTCGTCTAAAAAATCCGGCTTGTTAATATTTCTGGTTAAGCTAGGTGTCATATAACGAATTAATTAAATAATAAAAAAATAGTTCGGTTACTCAAACATTTGCGGTTATACAGGGTGTTACATAATATATGTATGAAGCCGTAAACTGAATGGAGTGCTAAACATATTAAAACGATAGGTACAATTATTTTTGTCGTATGTGGAATTTTTGTACCTATCGTTTTCATACATTTAGCACTCCATCCGGTTCACGGCTTCATACATATATTATGTAACAACCTGTATAAGCATATTTTATACGCATATTTATGTGGGGAATGGGATTGTGACAAAAAGCAGTGGTAACACAATAAAATTACTATTTTATTCGTCTTCCAACAAAATACGCCTTTTCACTAGTCTTGTCGTTCGACTTCTTTTTACTACCTTTTTAAATCATTTAGTAGACATATCGAAGGCAACTTCACGATACAGCCTAGTGTATCCTCCACATTTATACGCAATGATTGAGCAATTTCAATTAATTTTATCATTTATTAACATGGAAATTGTACAGGTAATACTCGTACGTAGTATTTTTCTCTCTATGTTAGTACTTATAGTTAGGCAATATAATAGGAAAATCTTTTTTTTTCTGTTGTAATGAGGAAGTTTCTGTGTACAATACAAGAAGTAAGTATACCTAGAGAGACTAGATACAGTAGACCTGGTTTTTCGTGGAGTAGACCACGTATATCTTATCTTATATCTTCATATTTCTACTATGTAATAATAGGAGCGTCGGTGGCCGAGCAGTTCAAGTATCCGACTCGTAAGCGAGAGGTACTGGGTTCGAATCCCGTTGCGGCCAATGACTTTTCTGAGTTATGTATATTAGTTGAAATACTAATAACCGATGCTCTTACGGTAAGGCAAAACGCCGTGATGAAAAATGTCGGGTTCCCCTGGTAGCAGGGTCATGGAGGTCAGATGGCAGTTGCTCCACTGCAGTTACCTGATACTGGAAAACTAAAATTATTCTGTTGTAATGAGAAAGTTTCTTTGCACAATACAAGAAATGGGCATATTTAGCAACTAAATAGAGTAGACCTGTTTTTTTCGTGAAGACCACCTATACCTCAAATCTTAATATCATTCATCAACCAACAATGTAAACTGGTTGGTGTTGACACAAATTTATTTGTCATTACAATTTTATACGCATTTTATTTATGGTAGCCATTAATCAGGTCAAAGATAAACGTTTATTAGAAAACTATGTTAATAATGAAACAGTAAACAGTTAATTAAATTAAATTCTTCCGTATTTGTCTTTGACAGAGCCGTAAAATGTAATTTAAAAAGAAGCGAAGCAAATTGGCAAGTGTCGGAATCTAGTAGAATTTAGCGTAGCCATAGTGTTTGTAGTCTAGGTACCCTACAAGGGAAATAGCCAAGTGTGAACTTTGATAGCTAAAACTATTTCAACGTCGATAAACCTTCAGTCAGTTGTAATTTATCGTGTAGGTAACGATGGTTTAGAATTTGTACACTCAAGACGACTGTTGAATCCAAATAGCCGTTTTCACAGGAATTGATTGTATTTCTCAACTACGTAGAGAATTAAATTACTAAAATGCCCAAACCTAAATGCCTGTATTACGTAATAATTAGGTACTATACGAATCTATTTCTCTTATTAGGTTAAATACCATCGAAATGTTTTTCTCTTGATTTCATTATTTAACTATAAGACATTTCTGTAAATATGCCTCCCGTCCTCCCTTACGAGCAGAGAAAATGGTAGAGTCACCATCTATACAAAGGTAATTGAACATTTTGTAAAGTAATTTTGGGTGGATAAAGGTGGGGGAAGGATAGCCTACCTAGGTTAGCTTACCTGTGTTGCTAACTACTCTACTCTAGTAATGATGTCTACATTAGTATAGTTAGTAGAATATACTTTACCTTGCTTCTCTTCCGTATACTCAACCCGTGTACGGGATTTTTGTAGCATCCTCTTAGCGTGTAATTCAGCTTATAATTCTACAAATTATGATTTAAATACTAAAACTTTTTCGACAGACACGTCTCACACACGATCCCTTATAAATAACGGTACCGTTTTTATTGGCTTGAGTATACCGTACGGAACCCTAAAAACCGACTGTAGGTAATACGTACTTAATTACTAAGAAGTGGCAATGCCGCAACTTGTTTAGTGAGTAATTTATTATCATTAACATCGTTAGGCATTTGCATGACTGCAAATAACCTAGCTACCTACCTGCATGTAGGTATATGCAGCCTGAAGTAGTAGTAGACTCACTTGTACAATGTACATACATACATAAAGCTCACGCCTGTGTCCCACAGGTGGGGTAGGCAGCGACTATAGATCGCCACTTTGCTCTGTCCTGACACAACTCCATAGCCTGGCATACATCCACAACTCTTTTCATACATCTCCTTTTATTTTTGCCACTTCGGATCATACATTTTATCGTTTCGACAAGTGAGTGGGACTTGTCGAAACGATAAAATGTATAAAAGTTCAGTAGTTCACTTTCCAAGGTTATAATCTCGAGAAGATTTTCGATTTGAGATGTCCACTTGGATACGATCCACAGATGAAACATACCTAGGTTTACCATATTTCAGGATTTGTCCTATGAGATCTCAGGATTACAGCCGGAGTTACACGTTTACATTTACGTACAGCAGTACGAGGCTACGAGGTGAAATATACGAGTAAGTACCTACTGTCACAAAGTTATTTCCTAATTGTTAGAGGTATATTAGAGGTCGCCTTAGAGGCGAACAACGCATTGGTAGTGCCCCTGGTATTGCTGATGTCCATAGGCGGCGGTGATCACTTTCCATCAGGTGGCCCCCTTGCCTGTTTATATGCCGTAATACCTACATAAAAAATTATAATAATTGTATTCGTGAAGTACTCCTACCGTTATGTATAGTAGATATTAATATTTTATGACCGGGGTTAAAAAAAAGTTGGATCGATTCTGAAACGTTCTCGCAACGCTCGCCGCAGACCAAATCAACATCCTGTACTTATTAATCACTAGTGGACCCGACGCGACTTCGTTCGCCTATACCTACTTTACTTTATTTATGCTTATAAACCTTCCTCGTGAATCACTATCCATTGTTGTAAACCGCATTAAATCGGCTGCAGACGGCGGGAAGCGACTTTGTTTTATACTATGACTCGAATCTTGATACAATACCTATTCATTACTACGTTACATTGTGTCACAGAATAGCTATACGTATTATGTGCATTTCGAATGGAAATAAATATTCAATGACAAATTGCGATCCTTGGCCCAGTACCAAGAATGATGGTCTGATAGACGATGTGGGCTTAGAACGAGTAGCTATAGGTTAACTTGCGTGTTAACTCTAATTACGCTAATTTACTTTAACTTAACCATGTTCAACATCATACAATGCATTACAATAAATCCTTATTGCATTATTCTGTATATACATTTTTTTCTATGATTGCATTGCAAACCAAAGAACAAAACAAAACAGTATTAGGAGCAGAAATAGCTTAGGTATTATGCTATCAACTACGAATGTTATTGTGTTGGGGCACTTTAAAAATAACCCAAGATATACAAAGGTACATATGTAAAAAAGGGAAGTAAAAGAGTGCACCTAAATATGCAAGGGTATAATGTCATTAACAATTGGTTTTACAGTTTTTTTTACCGAAGTTATGTGAAACGTGAATAATAGACTATTAATTTTTATTATATTTAAATTAAAATATTTTGTAGTGTGCAGGAGAGCGTTGGTGGCCGAGCGGTTAGAGTATCCGACTCGTAAGCCAGAAGTCCCGGGTTCGAATCTCGCTCCGGTCATATACCAATGACTGTTTTCTGAGTTATGTACACTAGTTGAATACTAACCGATGCTCTTAAGGTGAGGGAAAAACATCGTGATGAAACCTGCACATTCAAGTTAACTACCCAAAAAGGTTGCCTGGAAGAAATCGCTTTAAGCGATAAGGCCGCCTGTTGCTTCTCCTGCTGTTAATTTAAGTTACCCATTGTATACTTTTGATTGTGCAATAAAGCGTTATTCATTCATTCATTCAAGCGACTGCATTATCCAACCATGATCCAATCTGGTCAGGTTCCCCTGGTAGCAGGACATGGAGGACAGATGGCTGTCGCTCCACTGTAATTACCTGACTTGCCAAATCCTGGATCATGGTCACAACCGGGATATTAACGCCAAGATGATGACGATGATTTTGTAGTGTGCAGGTAGAGTAGGTGCCTAGTTTTTTTTTAACAGGGCTTCCGACATAGAACGTCACTTTTGCCCTAAAATTTTGAAACAGAGGCACGGATGACTAACTATATGAGTAAACTTTGTTGAATAGTGTGTAGTGTGTGCACATACATACACACTATTTAACCAGTTTTCCAGTATAAGTGCAGATTAGTGTAGTCACGGACTGTGACATCGTTGTTAGCGATTAGCTTTTGTAATGAAACTTGAGAACTACCTACCTATCCTTTGTAGGATTAGGAATTGTTTAGCATTTAGTTTTTGTTCTGGTTTCAATGTTAAGCGAACATTTTTAAGTACAAAAGTACCATATAACATAATTTCAACAATATTTATCTAATTATTATGTTCAACTGTACATATTTATAAGTTCTACAATGTAGACATATTGACATGATAAAGTTATGAGTTGGTAGGCATAAAAATTAATATTGGATTACTAGAAGCAAGCTACAGAGAAAGAAGATTCCAGGATGCAATCTCGGAACCGTACTTAGGTGTTGCACTCGCACCTGACTGACTTCTTAACATACAGTTTAGGTACAACTTTCACTTCACTTAATATTCTAGTATAGATACTACAGGTATCTAAGTAAGAATCTAAACCGTGTGTAGATAACTGATCGTGCTAATCTCAATCTCTCTAACCCGGTGTAGGTAATATCCGGATATTACTTAGGTACCTACAAACTATAATATGATACCATGTTTTAAACTATTGCGGTTATTATCACACATTTTAAGGGTATGTTCCGGGTTTCCTACCGCGTACCTTTGTTGGCGAGTGTGGGCTACTCGTCAACAAAGGTACGCGGTAGGAAACCCGGAACATACCCTTTAAATGTGGTATATTATGATATATGCTAGGATAAATCTAGCCCCAAAGTAAGCAAAGCTTGTGTTTTGGCTGATAGATAACTGATAAAAATACATTATAAACTCTTTCTATAATACATTCTTATTATAACATACTACAACCAGAAATTTCTGTTTGGCGGGTAATCGAACCCGGGACCTCGGCGTGGCACAATTTTTAACCTACTGAACTACTCAGGTCGTCTCGACTATTTCCGGTTATAGTAGAAACGACCTTTTACTATACTTACGTAATGGGGCTATCTACTTAATGTTCTTCAATTACTTACAGTAATCCAATACGTACCTACCTACTTATGAATAACTTTTCTATTAGGTACCTACTTTGTATTCTTGGCGCTCAACCGATTCAAACTAAGTACCTACACTTTACTTTATATTTAAACAAATCAATGAATGTTCGCGTCTCATACAGAATCGTGCAAAGCATAAGAAGCTAAAATGCTTTAAGATGAGTTAATTAGGTACCTATGTATCTATCACATTCCAACGCAAACCTTCATGCATAGTTATCAAGGTAGTAACCATTTTCGAAAGAATCATGCGTGCGTGTGACTATGGAAACCTGATTTTGATCATTTTCAAAATGAGACGACTTTGAGACGCTCTTTGAAAAGTGATGGGTGATTTTAAGGTTATTTTACTATGCCACTGTTACAACGTTTTCTGTCGAAGTTACTTGATATAATAGTCCATCTATTTAATCATGATCATTCCAGCCTATCTACAAACTTTATTAACTAAGTAAATATTTCCAATATTTCCCGAGAGAAAAAAATTACAACGCCATCTTTGCCACATACATTTAACTTTTATCTCTCCACCAAACAGGTAACGTTTATCTCTTAAATGAAGTTTCACTGATTTAGCTACTCAACGCTAGATGGCGCTAAGAGATTCTGATTCGCTTTGTACATATCGTCAAGTACCTGTGTACAATTTATTTTGTTCATGTACGCACACGCACATGGTATACCCAGTTTCCATTAGGGGTCTCGAACCAAACCCAGTAATTACTGAAAAATTCCTATACTACTAGTAGGTTATCAGATGACATTACTACAGGGATCCTAAGTGTCCGGAATTTTGTACTTATATACTAACACTAACCATACCATGCCAGGGAAACGGAAAAAAATTGTAATTGCCAGGAATTTTTAAACAGAAAGAGAAAATTATAGAGACAGTCTAAGAGAAGAAAAGGAAGAAAACAGAGCAATGCATGGAAGACTAAGGAAGTAGGTAGGTATGTAAATATCGAATGCCGAACACGTCTCAACTCACTGCTACAATGTCCTTAGGTTCATATGGTCCACTGTGTCAAAATGTCCACTCTATCAAGGGGTCCTCTTTCTCTGAAGCTGACTGTATTTAGGTACGTAAAGTGAACATTGTTAAGAATGCTGTGGAAGGGATCCTGGCAAAACCATTAATTAGCACGTAAAGTGCTTGCCCTTTCGATATCGCTGAGTGAAATTTTCGCAAAGATAAACTGACAAGCGGCCGGCTTTACCATATCCTTTATATTATTTTGTGTAGGAACCTACTTAGATACTTTTTGTTTAAACTTTTGTATTACACAACTCTCTCACACACAACGCAGTCTCAAAACGGTCAGCTAGGACTGTTTTTTTTTATGTCTTGCTGGAAAGTGGTTACCACTGCCTATAGACATTAAGCAACACCAAGAGTATCGCCAATGCGTTACCCACCTCCATAACACGTTGCTTTGGCAGCAAAAAGACAAATGCCCCTCCACTGCTAAAGCCACGGTTCCCCAAATCCCCACCCCATGGAGCAATGGAAACCTTACTCACCGGCAGAAACACAACACTATTTAAAAGAGAGTTTTTTAGCTGCGGTATTCTGTAAGGTGGAGGTACTTCCCCAATCGGGCAGCTCCAATTCGAACGGGGTACCCCGCTATGCCCTCTACCTCTCTTAAATGCTTTCTATGGGATAAGTCAAATAAAACGCAAAAGTACAGTGTACGTACTAAGTTTACCTTTAGTATGTAGTATTGATGCAAACGCGTGACTTTATCGGTCTGCGAGTGCGCCACTGAATATTTAACGGTGTCATAGGTGGGTAGACTTCACCGATCCAGGTCCATATTTAATTCCAGTTCCAGGTTCTTGTCCAGGGTCAGGTCTAGATCCACATTCAAGTTCTAGTCCTAAGAGGGCCAGTTCCAGGATCAACACCAGGTGCGGCTCCAGATCCCGGTTCACGTCCAAGTATTGGTCCTGGGCCAACACTAGGACCATACATAGGATAGATTAAAGATAGGAATAAATTCTCTCAGAGATCTGAAGTACCTAAGTAGTCAATCGACCTACGAAATTCCACAAATCTATGTAGCGCTTGGACCAGCCTACAAGGACTATACATATCGGCTGCAAATACTTACTCCAAGATCAAAGAAGACACCTTCTACCTAGGTACAATAGTTTCGACGAAACTCGTCGTATTGTGAGCCGGCGCATACGCACTTGTGTGGTGTACGGCTTCGCCTGAAAGATGACGGGAGCGACGCGCGACCGACGCAAGCTACAGGCGGAAGCGATAAGCAATTTCGTATCGTCCTTACGTACATACACAGTATAAAATAAAGCTTTCTGAGTGAGTAATACAAGTATATTGTAATATAATATGGACGACAATGATAATTATATTTTGCAGCTTCATTCTTAGCGATTTATTGAAATATAAACATATTGCAGTCATGCTCTCGTGCTTAGCCCTAGTACGAATACTTTTCAAAACAATTTGGATTACTTACTGTTATCGAGCTCTACTTTTGTCTTTTCCTATTGAAACGTACTTAAGTTGATAAAATATTTCACACTGCATGAAAAAAATGTAAGTTTTGTGGTATACATTTTTATAACATAAGTACTTGCCTTTATTCAGTAAGTACCTACCTAAGATAGAACAGACCAAAAGTCTTTTTTATTTTGCCTCAGGAGGCACGGCACACACACTGTTTGTGGCACTTTTTCATTAAAAGTCAAAAAGCTTTTTAACCTTGTACTCAGTTTTTAACCGTGTAACAGTATATAGTTATAGCTAAAGCACACAATAATGAAAAGTTCACCTACTTAACGTGGAGCCATAAACTACAAACACTTACGTGTATTTTATGTTCAGTCTCTACTATAGACTGATTGTTATAATTAAAGGTGCAAAGATGCATCTAAGAACATTTGTAAACACCAAACATGAACAAACATACACGGCAACGATGCACCTGACATCGACATATACAGTCAATATGAACGCGGGAAACAAACCAGAAAATGTGTTAATAGGGTAACGGATGTCAACAAACGCCGAAATTTTGTTCTATTGCCTGAGGTTGTACGGGACAAATAATTTTTGTGACGTATGGGACAAATAATTTTGTTACCCAAATCTTAACAATAGCCTTTACTATAATTAATATGTATAATTGGGTAATCAACTTTGAACTAACATAAAAACTAAAAATGTACAATTAAAAGTAAAAAAAATTACTAGCTTAAAATATGTAAAAAGTTTGGGATGTAACTCATTCTATATTCTCATTCTACGACGACCTGAGTGGTTCAATGGTCAACATGGTCTGCTATGGAAGAGGTCCCGGGTTCGATTCCCGGCCGTGCAGAAATTTAAATGATGAATTTTTATTTCTGTTACGGGTCTGGGTGTTCTATGTATAATAAGTATGTATTTAAAGGTATTTAAGTAGTATATCAGTTATCTAGCACCCATAGTACTCGTACAAGCTTTGCTTAGTTTGGGGCTAGATGGAACTGTGTGAATTTGTGCACGAATATTTATTATTATTATTTATTATATAGAATGAGATCATATAAAATACAGGTACAGGAATTACAAACACTGATCCACGTGGCTGATACCGAGATGAATAGTAAAAATACATAGGTATATGAAACCTGCCCCGTGTCCCTGAATACAAAGGAATGATCGAAATCTTGCACATATTGCGCGTCTCATTCATATCTCTAACCAGCTAGAGCAAAACGCTCCCTTCTATGGCTCGACCCACCAGCGGTCGTCAGTAAATCTGAGTGGCCTGCCGTTGTCGCAGTCTCAATATAAATTTATTGTCCACTCGGCTGTATCAAGTGCGCGCGTCTCCACCTCATAATCTCCTTACCACACGTTTTTGACCAATAAATCTAAAATAGTTACAATACTCAATGATAAATCAGTGATAACGATAACGGCTAAGCGTAGTACAATAAAAATCTGTTCAGTACATTCTGGTGTTCCGGCCAAATCTGTCAGTGTGTGAAGTGATTGTGGCATTTTCCGCTGTCTACTTTTCGGCTTAAGGATTTCCGTGGATATTTGTTTTGGTGAGTTTGCATAGACGTCCACGCTAATATTTGAGATAAAATTAAAGTTACCCATTTAGTTTAGCTACAAGTTAAAATATAGCTTGATCTCTACGACGGTTATCAGCGATCATAAAAAATATTCACTCTGTTTGACTGATGTCAAGTGATCTGTACATGAGTCGGTATGTAGTGATCTTAAATGTCACACTTTATTGTTAACACTAAACGCCAATAAAGTCCTAAGTGTTACATTTAGTAAAAATAGTACCGAGCCCTGTATTTGAACCAAATATTTGATGGTCAGGTATTTGACTACCATCACACCAGATGTTAAGATTAGGGGTAAATGCAGTCGACGATAGATAAAAATATATATTAGGATCTTATTTGTGATTGATTAGGTACTGGTAGTAGGTATGATAAGTCCATATTGACTGACAGTAGTAAAAATTATAAAGTGCGGGATATGGCAATAGTCTGGGAATAATCTGTCCTTGTCAGTCCTTCTTGTAAACTTTTAGTTATTTAGTCACTATTAGCTAGAACTTGTACTTTTAGTTTGTCTAAATTATTAATCATGCTGAAAATTATCTCCCGCACTTCCTTTTTAATTGTTTTGCCTATTATTTAATAATATTTTTCATATCTCACGAAAATAAACAATCCTACAGAAATCAAATTGTTTGTTATGACTTTTATGAATGGCATTCTGTGACGTTTAAAAAGTTGCCGTACAGAGATTTTTTTAATAAACGAATCGGACTAAGCGTGGTCTTATTTTAGTACTGGATCAAAATATGTTGCAAAAGGGAATGTTTTCTTTGCTGTAATAAAATTAATAGCTGTACCTTTGTTGTCTGGATAGGCTAGATAAATTTGCAAAGCGAATAAAGTAGGATTAGAAATATCTAGAATAATCTTCTTGTCTGTAAGAGTGAAGATATCAGTAGTTTCTATTGCCCTGTGCATATAACAAAAGTGCGTCAAAGTACGATAATATATAATAACAGTGAAGGTGGATAGGTCGGTTTAACATTTCTAATGCCCTACGTCGAATCGAACTCAGTTGTTAGCTAGATATTCTGAGGAGTATATTCGGCGTCGGTGGCCGGGTGGTAAGAGTATCCGACTCGTAAGCGAGAGGTTCCGGATTTGAAGCCCACTGCGGCCATGTACCAATGACCCTTTTCTGAGTTATGTACATTAATTGAATACTAACCGATACGCTTACGGTGAGGGAAAACATCGTGATGAAACCTGCACATTCAGGCAACTGAATGTGTAACCATGATCCAATCTGGTCAGGTTCCCCTGGTAGCAGGGTCACGGAAGTCAGATGGCAGTCGCTCCACTGGAATTACCCAATCTACCAAATAATGGATCATGGTCAAGGCGGACCCCGGTCCCTTGTGTGCGAGAGCACAACCGGAACATTAACGCCAAGATGATGATCACTCTGAGGAGTATATTATAGACCAATGCTATGAGTATCGGAAGGTGAGATAGGTTACCTTTTATTGAATTCAGGAAGGCCCGAGCTCAAACTGCACGTTAAAGTTTAACCATCCATATACTTATCTCTTTTTTGCTTAGTTCTGTTTATCGTTTGCTTATTATTTTGTTATTATTGTTAGCTTAAATGTGTATTTTATTATATCAATATCATTATTAACTTATCGTATGGCTTTTTGAGGTGCCCTCTGCAATGAGCATCGTTATCATCCCCTGCCCTTATCTCGTAAGCTGGGATCGGCACAATATGTACCACGCTCTATCTATCACTCGACATCTCGGCATTCACTCCTTTCTCATCATCATCATCATAGCCTATAAAATCATAGTCCACTGCAGGACATAGGGCCTCTCCCACGAATTTTTTTTTTCGCGATTTTTGCCATAATCTCCACGCTTTGCAGGCGGTTTGGAGATCGCACAGTTGTAAATATCACAATAGAAAACGCTACTGCCCATTTTTCGGCCTACGGAAACTCTAGACCTTTTACCTCAAAAACATTAGTCGCCTTGTACGATACCCACAAGTGTAAGGTGTGCTATTCTACTCTGCCGGACACCACACGGCTCCTTTCTCATACAAGTCGCTATTCACACAGTCCATCCATCTGCCTCCGGTTGGCCTCTTCAACTATAAATACAACAAGCATCAACAGAAAATACCTGACCTTACATAAGTCACTTACTCTATTACCTACTAAATAAATCGGAGTGATAGATTTAGGCATAAATATATGTGTGTGCGCATAACATTTATTTTGAAAGCTGCAGTTGTTCCTGGCTTGCGCCCAAATGGTCCGGGTGTTTCCTAATTGTTTGCGTGTGTCGCGTAATGGACCTTTAGCCACGTATATTTACGTCCATTTGACCTATAAACGATGTTACTGTTATATAATGTAACTACAGTTTATTTCTGCCGCCAAACAACAATGCTTGCTTGTTGTGTTCCGGTTTGAAGGATAAAGTAGCCAGCTAAATTACAGACACGAGGCATTTCATCTTAGTCCTCACAGTGACAACGCACCTGCGATTTTGCATTTTTGTTACCTGCAACCTGAATGTAAGAATCGTAGATGTTAAAAGCGACAGTTACCACTTACCATCAGATGGGCTGGCTGCTCGCTTGACTCTGAGTAGTATAAAAGAAAACATATATACAAAGATAGTGTGACGACTTTTTCTAACAGGGGTAGGACCACATTCTTCCACTTGCTGCGATCCTGACAAATCTCTCTCGATTTACTATAGATTTCATAAATACTAAAAGACGGGAAATCTTCACATCTATTTATTATTTATCGGGACCACGCGTGACAACAAAGGAACAAACGTGGAACAAAGAGTAAAGCAGGTCCATCGATCAAAGACCATCTAGTGATGAACGCAGACGTAGTGATGTACTGTTTATCACTCTCACGCCCGATTACAGATGACAATATAGCAACTTTTGTAAAAAAAAGTTGACAAGACTATAACTTGAAGTGGGAATCCAAATCCATACTAATTACTAATACCCATTAAAATAGACGAGCAGATAAGATCACTGACAATCTAATTGATTTCGGTGACAAAATACATAGATAATAACAACTTATCAGTACTGTAAAATCAAAAGTTACGTGAGCAACCCTGCACCTATTTGTTTAATTGATGTACCTAATCGATTTTTAATTCCAGAAGATATACCTACACGCATCTTTCCTTGATTACTGTATACCATTAATTACTAGGTTAATTTAGATAGATTCTGGGAACGCTATTAATACATACTTCAACCCAATATCGTTGGCTTACAAGATCAGTCTAATTTATTACTAGGCTTTCCTGTTAGAGTGCTTATAGTGACATGTTAGCATAAAATATGAGGTTTAAATGTAGGTGATACGGTATGAATATTAATGCATACCAATGAAAATAAACTGATCTACCTAATTCACTAGGTAGGGCAGTAGGTAGGTAGGTAGGGCAGTGGGGCGGACAGAGACTATGAACGGCTACTTTACTCTGTCCTCATACAACTCCGCCTCGCATATATCCACAATTCTTTTCATACATGTCCTTTTATTCTTGGCCCCAGCCTTCGAACCCCAGCTTTTTAAGAAAATTACTGATCTTGTCAGTTAATGTTTTTCTGGGTCGTCCTCTTAAGGACCTCTTTCGTCTACACGCCCGAACCATTTCAACATACCTCTTTATATTTTTGCCACAAAATCATCTAACATGCCACATCTGTCACGGAGCGCTATATTTTTCCCTCTATCACTCACTTTAGCTTCACATACGAATAAATAAATATCTTAATGTATCATTTTATCATTAAGCTCATTGACAGCTAACTACTTAACTAATTCTTAAAAACATTTCGATGTCTATGAAAATCACTAGTTTTGTATCAATGAAACATTCTTGTCATCACGGAAAACTTTATTGTTTTGTTCAAATACATAACTTTTATCAGTTATTTTGTTTGATAATTAAAAATGTATCTTTAATTACTGCATGTTATTTATAAAGCGACGATGGTGGCAGTACACAAAAAAAATACATTATGATAAGCAGATGATACGCTGGACATAGGTAAAAGATCGGGTATTAATGAATCGGGAAAAAACCTATCTTAACTCTAAATGTTCTCGACAATTATTGATTTCTTTTTACTTTTGAGCAAATAATGAAGACCGCATACCTGCGATATATTAAGGACGGATGATAGTTACTCTGTCGCGCTAAAACTTGCTGAACCGAATTTGAAGAATTTCTATTCAAGAAAGTAATTCATCTCCCAGACATAGGCTTTAATTTCTCCACAGATTCAACGTAGTTCCCGTGGGCATATTATATGTACAAATATATTATACAATATATTTACTATAATGATTAGTAAATATGTTAATATTTTCTAACTATTTAAGATATATTTAATAATTTAATTAATAACTTGGTACAAAACCATAAGTATGTACACAATTTATTACTTAACCTTTGTTTATGCATAATACTTAGTTTTAAGTTTAAACTTGCAGTGCCCGTAAGGGTTCATAATGTTAATGTAACTTATGAAGCAATAAATAAATAAATAAAAATGATATGATATGGTTGACAAAGTCGCAGGCTCTAGTAAAAAATAAATCGGTTATAAAAATTAACTACGATGACAAAATAATGGGCCACTGGTGACAATATCAAATGTGTGTTTAAATAACACAAAAAAACTTAAGTACATACGGAACTTGGTAGACAATAATTTGAATTTAATGCCAAATCATTACTTTGTTTTGTCGTGTCAGCCACAGTTTACCCCAGTGGTTCATACTGTAAATTGAATGCAATGGGTTCTATTACAGTTCTGTATTTGTAAATTTAGTGATGTAGCGAATTCTGTATCTCTCGGGTGGGTCTCAGACCGATGTTAGTAAGATTATGAAAATCAGCGCTTTGATACAAATTAAATTTAAATACTACTAGACATTCGAGACTTACAATGTAATGTAATTTATTTAACACATAAAGTCAAATTTATCTCGCTTAATCGTACAGCCATACTATAGGTAATAATAATAATAACAAATATTTATTCAATAAAAACTGATTACACATTTAACAAGCAGATACTGAAGTTAAAACTGTGCTACAGGCCTCAGTTCTTCCCGAACGATGCAGATAAATTATTGTAGGTTCTCAACAGTTGGATAAAGTTTTAACACAGATATAAAGACAAACTGGTATAAATACAGTAACCATACTACAGAATTATCCTACTCTAAAAGAGTTGAGTCCCTTATGGCCGGTTTAAATGGTACAAATGATTAAGTAGTAACTAAATGAGCAACTTATATCACAGCCCACTATAAAACTTAATCGTTTACACGCGACAAGTGGTAAGTACAGCGCTTGGCCACGCCCAGCGGGGGAAGCAGAGCGGGCAGTTACTTGCCCAAAAATATATTAGATTTTATTTACTAAATCACTTGTCCACTTAAGGGCCAACTTACTACTTACCATTAATTTGGCTGATGACAATCGGAGTTTAAGTTAACCGAGCACTTACTTTTAACTAAATTACTTAACAATTTGAACCGTATAAACAGCTCTTATCTGTTTCGTCTATACTTGCGTCTAAAATCGGTCCCAGTTTACGGTCTCAGTTGGCAGTCTCATCACTAATCATATCCAGCCGCACACACGGTAGTCCAGCCTGTATAGATAACGCCAGAGTATCACGCGGTTCCAATTACAGGCCACTCGCTAAACGAACCAGCGAGACTGAATGCGTCATGCCAATATTGTCTTCTATATTTTCTATTAAATGTAATTCATTTGAGACTGTTTATATGGGAGACTGCTTTTGTGTGATTGGGCCCGTCAGTTTTGTTTGAATTCTTTAAGGTGCCGGGGTATATATATACAAGGATCTTTTAGCACTCGGATGAAGGCGTGGTTCAAACAAACTATGGATTAACTTATCTAATGATTATCTAGATTACGTTTCGAATGCGAACCACATACCTCCCCCCAGATAAAGACTTTCATCTCAATGCTGTAAATAATCGGAAAAAGAGATCCCCATATGCATCGAATAACAGCCGTCAATTATTTCACAAACACTTGTAACGCCATTGCAATGAAATGATATTTTAAATGAAATAATTACCTGCCTTTGCGGTGTTTTCGCCGACAGTGCCATAAACGAGACCTGTCAAATGTCAATCAGGTTCAAGTCAGTGCAGCATCGGGTTTCGAATGCAGAATAATTTACGTCATAAACATTAATTTTTATAATGTATTTCTTGCGGGTGACGCTTTGATTTTATTATAATTGTCGGGGCTGAACCCGTGTTGCGTAACCACAATCTTTATAAATTTTATTATTATCCTCTTGCGTGAAAAATTATTGTTGTTTTAGGGCCTTGAAATTGTTTCCGCTACTTTGTGGGTCTTATTTGTTGTAGATTATCTTACTTTTGATGTAGATTATCCCACTGGCGTTCAAATATAAATTGAATGTTTTTGTAAATGTGGGAAAAAAATATTTTTAAGATTCTGAAATTATTTTCGCTACTATGTGGGTCTTACTATTATTATTGATGTAGACCATCTCACTGCTGTAAAAATATAAATATGTATTAAGTAGCCGACCCAAAAATAAATATTCTACGGCGAATTAAAATATGTGTGGAAACTTTACTTTTTTATTACTCTAATTGAAAGTATTTTTTAGCATTTGACTGAACGAATGTCCAACGAAAACAATATTTATAAACAAATTTAAGTATAAGATTATGGACGTTTACAACAAGGGCGATACAAGTCCTTTAAAGAAAGTCTAATCCATACTAAAAATTATATACGTATCTGCGACCAAAGCTAATGAAACACAAGACAGTAGGTAAATCGCCTCGAACATTGTTTCGAACTTGACCCATCATGTCATGATGATGTCATGATCACAGCTCATAACAGTCCACTGCTGGACATACGCGTTCTCCCACGAAAGGGGAAGTTATTGCCGTAATCCCACGGTTGGCAGGCGGGTTGGGAGATCGTTATAAATATATCAATGGAAAACGCTGCTGCCCATTTTCCAGCCTACAGAGACTTTAGATCTTTTGCGTCGAAAACAATAACCGCCTTGTACGGCACACACGAGTGTAAGGGTTTGGTGCTATTCTACTCTGCCGTACACGACACGGCCACAACTTGAACTTGACTATAACTAATCAATATTTCCATCAGAGAGCAACAAATCAATACAGTTACTGACGGGTAGGTGTAGATTGGGCTGATTAAAAATCGCATGTCATGATATACATCAAGAACTCCAATGTCAAAACTTACATTACTCAGCTCTGGCTATTTGTATTCTTGGTTGATAGTTCTATGACCAGTTAGCAACTAACTGCTAGTGTGTGTATGCTCATTTTACATTGTGACTAGCTAGGGCGTTAATGCTCATGATTTAGTCACAGTCAACCTTGTTAGTAGTAGAAGTAGGTAGTAGTAGTTAGTAGACAGTCAATATCGGCTTCTGCTCTTTCTTTTCTACGACATCTTTGGCATCCTCACGTCGTAAGCCGTTAGCTCTGGCGATGTCAATCCATCGCTTCTTGGGACCAAACCAACGCAGCCTATTCAATATTATTATCTGCAACGCCTCTCACACCAAGGCTCCCACGGATATTGTCCCCTATTTCAGAATTTGGGGGACAACGAAACTAAAATTCCCTAACATTTGGGGGACAACTGGAATGAACCCTCATTACACACTCGGTCGAGTAACGCCGCACATCCACCGCAGCATTTTTATTTTGTTAGCGAGGAGTTTGCTGACGTGCTTCGTGAGCGTTAACCATGCCTAGCCACTATTAATCATCACCTATAGCTTTATATAAGGTAGGTCTATAACTAATCCATCGAATTTAAGTTGACCTTATACTGAACTTATACTACTATCCGGGCAGTAAAAAGGAATAACTACCATATAACTGCTATTAGCAAAATATATATTCATCATTTCTTTTGCGTATTTTTTTATAAATCTGTTCATAATATCATCATACTAGTAGACTCGACGCGACTTCGTTCGCGTGGCGTTCTAACTCAACATACAGCTACACTACCCTACATAACTTTTTTTCTTGCTTATAATTATAAACCTTCCTCTTGAATCACTCTGCCTATTGTTGAAAACCGCATTAAAATCCGTTGCGTAGTTTTAAAAGATCTTACATAGATACGTAGGGACAGACGGCGGATGCGACTTTGTATTATACTATGTATAGAAGAACAGGATAAAAAACAACGCAATATACTTACTGCTGTCTAGCTCGAAAATGAACTACGATAGGTACATAATATACTTGAAAACTGACTCAAGTTTCAGGGGCTTTACCTAACCGACTATAATATAGTGAACGATTTTCTATATCTGTTGTATGATGTTTGTTTAGTTACTTGATAATAATTTCTATGTACCTATTTGAAAAGTTAACACGTCGTGAGTAGATCATCTTCAATGTTGATACTATGATCTGTACATTGAATTCTACTATCATAATGCAGGCTACTAATATTATAATGACGACCTAAGTTTGGTTTTACTATCACTGGACAATGAACTGTCAAAATTAACGAGTTAGCTAACATGGTTTTGAGTATTTTTATCTCGATTTATGTTGAATAATTTCTCTTTCTTTCTAATTTAAAAAAAAATTTGACATACTTCATAATCAGTCCACACCGCCCATTTCTGAAGTTGAGACGCCTCTGCGTGGAGTGGAGAGCATTGCCATAATCGGATGGACATAGCGTTAGGGTGGTCATTTCGATAAATTTGACTTTTTGGTAAGGGTAGGTAGGTAGGTAGGTATCCGTAGAGCGGACATTTAAAGTGCACTGCGTTTTAACACTAGACAATTTTGTGAACTGGACACTGACACAGTGGACCAAGTGATCGTAAACTTAAGGATCTCAGAATTTGGCTGGCGTGTTGGAGATCGCAGTTTTTAAAAATTGTTAACAGAAAACGCTACTGCCAATTTCCTTGTTTACCATGCTCTCAAAATACTTTGGTTTAACATGTATATTTTAAGGAAACAATTCTACTGCGACACTAGTCTCGGAGTCTCCTACTAATCGGAGTTTAGCTTCGAGATATGATCAATTTTTATTTTATGCTCTGTACTAGACCGGTATTTGACATCTGACATGATGATATCTGTAGAACCAAGGTCACCGACATAACAAGTGAACGCGGCCATCCACAAGATACACTAGATTTTTAACATAAGGCCTCCCTGATGTTACGGACGTGACAGGGTTTTGAACACTTATCAATCAAGTGACAAGAGTTGCTCCTATACTATATCACTGTAAATAAAATTGTACTTAGCGTTGTTTCATAAAAGTCGGTTCGATGGGTTTGAAAACATGTAAGTATACCTTTAGGTGTGGACTTTGTCGGAGATTTACCGACACCTTACATTAGACAGTAAGAACACAATACACTATAGTTTGTGCCAAATGTATTTGCAATATCGGGCATTGATCTCTCGGTTAGAACTAATTTCAAAGCGCCCGAAGCGAAAGCTTTAACGCTTTAAATAGTCGTATTCGTTACTATTTAACGAAATAGAAAAGTTTATAACAATTTTCTCATGTATATTTGAGATATCAAGGCACGCTATTGTCCATCCATTTGGCACGAACTATAATACTAGTGTATTGTGGTAAGGTAATACAGATGGCCAAAGGTTACCGTAACTGCTTACCATCAGGCGGCCGGCCCAAAGCTTTATCCAACAGCAGCGTGAAAGGAAAAAAGTCGTACGAAATTATAAATGTCAGCGCGATGCAGGTGGTACAAAATCGAAAGGATTCGAGAGGAAGGAAAGTAATTTTATCTGCATTTATACCTGTTGGTTTTTTTTTGTGACCCGCTATTCTCCAAAACTACTACTATTTAATTAATAGAATGTTACCTTTTACCTGAGTGCTATTAGGGTATTTTATTTCCCGGGAGCTTTGTAGTGTCCTACAGAGTAAATGCATCAACCTCTTACGCTTATGGAAGTCGTACAAAGCGACTAATATTTTTGAGACAAAAGATCAAGAGTCTCTGTAGGCTATAAAACGGGCAGCAACGTTTTCCATTGTTATATTTATAACAGTGCGATCTCCAACCCTCCTGCCAAGCATGGAGATTATAGAAATAACCTCCCCTTTCATGGGAGAGGCCCCAAGCTGCGTGTGATGATGATTTCCCGGAAGAGTCACAGTGACATGAAAGTCGAACTATATGATGATATCATAGATAATAGGAATAAATAGTGCGTGCTGTGAAGAAATAAACTACTAATTAGCGTGCATATTGCCTACGATTGTCCATACACCGAACACAGCGCATAAACACAAACCAAGACAAAGCCAACAGGCAGGTAATTACCATAGCACTATCTGTAATGTATCGCACTGTAGCATTGCACAAGCTGGGAACACAACATCACAGATCGTTCAGCCTAGCCTTAATTTCTAGAAAACAATGGAGAAAATCAAAGTTAATAATTTGTTACATCTCACAAAGACATAATACAACAAGATAAGGATAATGATAAAACTAAAAAAAACAATAATAAAGTAAAATAAAAATTCCTCCAATTCACTTCATAGTAATTGACGACCTGAGTGGTTCAATGGTCACGGGCCGGTCTGCCACGCAAGAGTTCCCGGGTTCGATTCCCGGCCGGGCAGAAATTGAAATGATGAATTTTAATTTCTGTTACGGGTCTGGGTGTTCTATGTATAATAAGTACATATTTAAAAGTATTTAAGTAGTATATCAGTTATCTAGCACTCATAGTACAAGCTTTGCTTAGTTTGGGGCTAGATGGCGCTGTGTGAATTTGTCCACAAATATATTTATTTATTTACGTATCTACCTAAATATGATGACAGGAAAATTGGGAAATACATTATGCCTTATATATTTCCCAATTCAAAGAAAAGCCAATTCGTCTGAGCCTCGTCCGTATATCAGCAGAGGAATTGCGAGCAGGTAAGGGTGACTTGGGCCCAGAGGATGCCCAATGTAGTATAGGTCCACTTTCAGCGGCGTCTAGAGCTTAAAGATCAACAAATGCCATAGGCGAAGGCTATCATTAAAGTTGAATGGTCACGCAAACTGTACCTGCACCATTGACAGGGCACCGATTGTTACATGCATTGTGACACGAAACTGTGACGTTTGGCCTGAATATCAGTGATAAATGCATGCGGATAGAGTAAAATAAATCCTACATATAAATACAAAAGGATATAGGTACGATTGTTTGTTACTCCTTTACGTGAAAACTACAAATTCTGATGGGCAAATTGTGACTAGTATACTATAATTTATCACAGAATTTTATGACGTTCCCGCAGGTGAGACAGAAACGTAATAATTGAGTTTTGCGCGGATGAAGTTGCGAGCAAAAGTTAGTCAATAATAAATGCACGTGGACGGTGTGAATAGTAAATAACCGCGTTTATTAGTAAACTGAGTGTGTGATAAAATTGTAGGATTTTATGATTATTGATTATTGAATAAGGGTCATTTATTTGCACGAAAGCTTTGACAGGTGATCTGTTTGTATTTTTAATGCATATTGTGTTGTTTATTGAGAATGGTACTAGATATCGATATCTAATTATTTTGTTTATCTCATTATAAAGTATGTAAAATATAGATAGAGCTTGATCTCAGTGACAAATGTCATCCATAATTAAGTTTTGTAGGCATATTATCAGATAATATTGCCAAAGGAAATAAATTTGACAGACAGCCAACAAGAAGAACTCACAACATAAACAATGACAGAAACGCCATAACCTAAAATCAGACTTAACTGTTGCGGATACTGTTGTATTTTTTCATGTCATGTTATTTCGTAGTAGTAAAAATTTGTATGAAATGTCATACTTTTTTGTAACTAATGGTTATTTATTCATTTTTATGGGCGTGATAGGAAGCGACGATGAGATCGAAGATGTAGCTTACCTAGGAGATACCTATTCACTCTTGACTCGCAGAGCTCAAGATTCATTAGGTTCACAAATCCCACTTGTGGGACTAAACTGCTACACACGGCGTATACTAGGAAAAACCAAAACCGCGTACCAATACACAACAAAACTAACGCTAGGGTTTAGACATCTCGAGTTCCCGACCCGAATACGAGACTTTGACCAGACTTGTTTTGTTCAATTACATTACAGTACCACAAACTTACTTGACCCGGTGGCCGAAACTGGAACTAAATGTCGCCATTTTGGAATGATATTTTAGATTCAACAGCAGCGACTCCGTCACCGTGTCAGATAAGTTTGTGGCACTTTATACGGATGGCGCGTCATACTGCGGAAGTCCCTTATTCCCGCGCAAATCGTCTTACAGTATTAGTGCAGAGGTTACGCCGGTTTGAGGCTAAATTTGTTCTAGGCTTGTGGGCAGGAGATTCGATAGAGCATGCTCTCCTGGTTATGCCGTGTAGTGTCCGACAGAGTAAAATAACACCAACCCCTTACACTCCTGGGTGTCGTACAAGGCGATTAATGTTTTCGAGGCAAAAGATCTAGAGTCTCCTTTAGAAAATGGGCAGCAGCGTTTTCCATTGCTATATTTACAACACAGCAATCTCCAACCCCCTTGCGAACCGTGGAGATGACAATAATCGCCCCTTTCGTGGGGGAGGCCCTAAGTCCTGCAATGGACTGTTATAGGCTGTGTTTATGCTCTTCTAACTAGAGTTTCTAGAGCACGCTCTAGCTAGAGTGTCTACTTTACGACCGTTCAAAGAAACACATGCGTGTTCTTGCAAAGTGATTTAATGTTAAACGTATCATGTTACATCTAGACATGATTGTGTAAGATTAGATAAGAGATACGTATCAGCGTAATACAAGGACAGTAGAATTTATAAATTGGAATAATTATAATACATATGTTACATTATGTTCACAACAAATTGTTTGATTTACGATTTCTAATCAAATTCTTTTTCCGTATAAATGAAAGATAAAATAATGAATAAAAAAATGCTGGAATTAAAGATGATATACTCAATAGGAAAGAGGAAGGATTGCTGAGTTACTTTGGTCATATAGAGGATGAATGAGATATATAATACGAGTTATAATGAAAAAGAAGCATATTATACGGCAAGAATGAAGAAAGTGTTGTTAGGGGAAGCCCTAGACATAGGTACATATCATGATATTTTGAAGAATGGTCAGGTCAAGAGCACCCTAAACCGAATATAAATGAAAAGGTTGATGAATGTAGAAAAGGCGACAGCGGTAATGTGGTGGTACCTTTAGGGCAGAAAGGCGTGAATGAATGTGCGATGGTGGTCAGTAGAGATGAAACGGATATCCGGTTGCTTTGCGCGGATAGCGCGTTAATATCCGGTCGGATACCGGATACTAAAAAATGTATGGAAAATTCATAATAATAATTTTGCTCATCATTTCTCTGAGCAGTAGCCGCGTCAATGATATTATCCTTCAGGTCCTGTTGGACCGCCGTCAGCCAGGTGGCGTGTAGGGATTTTTTTGAAATTTAGTGCTACTTGTACCATAGTGGTCTTTGGGGTGACAGAGCACATGCCCATACCATTGCATTCAGCGTTCTCTAATTTTCTCTAGGATATATGAGACTTTGTAACTTCCACGAGTGTGGACATTAGATACGTACTTTTCCCAACAGGGTGACACCCGCTGACCAGCGTAAAAAACAACACGATTACAGCGTGCACAAACTTGTTCGGAGACAAAGTTCAGCCGAATATCCGGCCGCCGGATATCCGTCTATCCGGCTAAGAGGCTGGCCGGATATCCGGTATCCGGCCAAACCACTATCCGTTTCATCTCTAGTGGTCAGATTCCGATAGATCAGATTCCATGTACAGCTAACAGCATATCGACCTGAACAAAACCATTATAACATTATCAAGCATTTGTCTATAGCCGCACATAACAAAGTTAGTTCATTTTATACAGAGTAAGACGATACGCTTTCTTCTGTACGTAGGACATTTTCCAACTAGGTCAGATTGTTCAATGTATGTATGTATCGGTTTATAAATATTGCAACAATTATAACAGTAATTATAAATAAATAGTAAAATAATTGTCTAGCGCTGACATAGGCGCTAGAAATTATTAGATTTAATATGTCATCGTGACTCAGTAAGCCGCTATCAAAGTCCAAAGACGCTCGTTACCCCACTACAGTTAATTATAACTGCGCCTGCAAGGAGCCAAGTCCTTTATTAAGACCAATTGCGTCGGCGCAGACAAAATAAAACTGACTATTATGAGATTTTTCAAACAAAACAAAGCAATTATATTGTATCTACACATTGCTTAACAAGACAACAACTGACACAGAACCATATTTCTCAATTAAAAATAAACTATTTCCCTTCGGTTAGTATAACTAATTGAATGTGGAGTCAATGTAGAGTATAAAGGAACCAGAGGACTCTATCACAGAGTCCTCTGGTTCCTTTATATTGAGTTCTAAAGCTCTATAATAATATATGCTCGTGGGAAAAATCTGGTGAAACCCTTTATATAGAGTTTTGAAGCTCCGTAATAATATATGCTCGTGGCTAAAATTTGTAGAATCTAATCCAACCAAATAATTAACCTAGGGTCCATCTCAGGGAGTCTAGAACACAATACGATTTGTTTGATTTTTGAGTACATCTCATGAATGAATACTGTGTAATCTCTCTCACTTATATTATTCAATTTATTTAGTTGTTTTAAATCTTTGCTACCGGCTGCCACTTGCGATATCTTGGGCGCTATACCGGCAGTGTGAAGTGGAAATTCACAATTCTGATAAAGCCTGTTGAACTTACTTGTTAATAGTAGGAAGAGGCGCAGAGATTAGGGTTATCTTTCATAAAATGAAGCTAACTTTCTTTGTAGGTCTGTACAATTTATACAGTTTCGGTCTCAGTTGGTACTCGAGAGTCCAATTGTCGATTTCTTCGTAAATCAAGTAATTGTGTGTGTGACAACCCTCTTGCTGTGTGGAATTGAATTTAATTGACTGCGTCTAAAAATAGAGCTGCGCTCCCGATAGAGTTCAAGCGTTCGTTTTATAAATACCAGGAGACAATTTGTTTGATTGGAATATATTTAACCACAGCTGCAATTGACTGATCAATTTGTAGTTGTCTCATAGATACTTCTAGGCTTGACAGTTTCAATAAGATAAACTCGTATCCATTCATATGTATTGTTATCTGGAAAGACTATGGATAAGACGTTGTTATTGGTTGACGACGAAGGTTATTTGCCTTTTTTGAATTGGGTTACATGAAAATAAAAACAGCAATCAGGTTTATTAACTCCATTGCCCTAAATTTAATGAACCATGATGAGATTTTATTGTTTAAGTATATTTAAAACCGGCTTTTTGAACGAGGTGTCTCGGATATCACTAAGGCACCCAGTTTTCCAGTTATCAAGTGGCTTACACTCGGGGAGTAGTGTAGCTTTCTTGTAGTACGTGGTTAGTATAGTAGGTAGGAGGGTAGTATTTCAAAAATGCCTGAATTAAACCAATAGAAGCACTTTCTTATTTAAAATATTAGTATTTAATGATAATTCTACAGCACTATCGATAAATTAATCATGCTTTCCGCAACTGCACAAAATACATAAGTTTACATTGACAGATTAAGTGCTACTTTTTTATGATACTATACTGCAAAACTTTACCAAAATTAAAGCGAAACCAAACACTTCACACAACTAAAAATGTATCCAACTAAAAATGTATCCAAAGTCGCACTTCAAATGTTAGTACCTATAGGAACAGAACGAATAGGATAATGAAATATTTACCATTTCAAATGTTGACTATGACATCTGTCATTTATGTTGGTTAATCGAAACAACACGCAGATCTAGGACCAACACAATGCCCGCATATTTACGCACATATTTTGTGACATTTTATCGTTCACATTTTTATATTGTGAGTCTTTTTCCTTTTCCATGACCATTTCGTTCGCAAGGGCATCAATAAGTAGGTTGTTGCAGATAACCAAGCCAACCATACGACATTTACTTAATTCTTTTGTCATTTTATCGATGGTATACCTACAGATATTATAGGCTCTATAGCTTATTTGAAATGCGGTATATCCAGTTCATAGGTGTGTACTAAATTCATGGCCGAAATGTTTGATATCAGCGTTTCAATTGACTTTAATTACAGTTTATCAAACTAGTTAAAAGGTTTGGAGGGTCATAGTTTTAAGCTTATTTGCTTTTGGCTCTCAATACGCTCAACTAAAAACTCTTTATCCTAGTTGTGATCTATTTGGACCATGTCATGGTCCAGGATTTGACAGATCATTAACTGATTTGGCTGATTTATCTTATAATTTTAATAAAAATCATCTTGGCGTTAATGTCCCGGTTGTGTTCACGCGCATGAGGGTCCGGACTTAGCCTTGACCGTGATCCAGGATTTGGCAGGTCAGATAAGTGGAGCGACTGCCATCTGACCTCCGTGACTCTGCTACCAAGGGAACCTGATCAGATTGGATCATGGGTACACTTTCAGTCGCATGAATGAGTAGGTTTCATCTGGATGTTTTGCCTCGCTGTAAGAGCATCAATTAGCATTACTGAAGGTACAATAAGTACACTATACTGTTTTCGCTCATTCTTAATACCTTAATCAATTTGATGCAATGACCTTACCTGATGTATTTTTCGTCATGAAATAAAAAAAAAATTTATTACATTGTTATTGTTATTAATATGATCTATTTTTCTCTGACCCTTCTTTTATTGAGACATTTATTGGGCCTAATTAATAAATGTCAGCCATAATGTCATTAATGCTCTATAATGGGCAATAAAACGGAGCTGATGCAATAATTGTGTGTGTTATTTCAATTTATTGCAGATAAAAATAAAATCATTGTGCAACTGAATCGAAATACCTGCGTCTGTAGTGTAGGGCCTAATACACTTTATGCCACTTGTTCACCGCCAAGGTGGCAGTCAAGCTTACACCCTTCTTGATGGTAAGCAGTTATCGCTTGGATGCTTGTTGTCGATCTTGTAAAAACCTTTACTATTCGTGAAAGTTATTGTACGATAGGCAATTGAAACTTTTTCTTTATAAAAATACCTTATAACTTTTTAATAGAATATCTCAACAATGAAACGGCTCAACAATCGGAATCACGCATATCTACGAATGTCATTCTTAATGAAAAAAAGGATTCGTATGACGTACTACTTTTTACATTTAATATTGTTAACGGTAGTTACAATGTTTTCTATGAATATGATACAGCGATCATTGACTCGTTTAACTTCTTGACCCATAGAATAAAGTGACATCTGTCAAATCGCGATCCCTACAGGGTTAGAACTGACAATCTAATATTAAAATCAAATAAAAATGTTACGTCCCAAAAAAAATTTTTAAACAATATAATACCATTCAGACCAGTAAAAATATTCATAATGGAAAAATGTGTACCTATCTATAATTTTTTTTCACCCGCTAAGCGTGGGTTACGGTAAATAATGTAGGAGGACCTAAGTCATAGAACTAGGACTGATCTGATAAAGAAAACTACAGAATCCACCATGGTCCAATGTACTCGCAGCGTCTCCAACCGGCAAAAATGGAAGGAAGCAAATCGCTGAGAAAGCAATCCTCGTGGAGGTCTGCGACGCAATGGGCATCTCTCCGGGTACCTCGTCTACGCAACCACGACCACTCTGACAAGAGTGTCCGACTAAGAAGAAGAAGTCATAGAATTGAGGAACTGTCCCGGTTTCAAGATGCTGTTTTGTCTGTTAATCAGGCAAGATACTTGGGAGCAAAAAAAGAAAAGTAATCGCAAATCACAAGCCCAAAAGGCAAAAATGTTGCAAATTTTGACGAATAGCCGGACGATTTTTCTTCTTGCAAGAGTACGATAATGTAAAACGAAAACCAACCATGTGTTAGCCTACATAATGAGACAAAAACTTCTCTACACAGCAGCTTCTCTTGAAAAAGCTACAATTATACCACAAAGAATTGGTAGCAAAACAAAACGAAATTTTCAAACTGTCAAAAGTAATAACCGTATCGATCTGAAATTAACGTTGTCACCGGTTGGAGATTAAATCTGTCACCCTTTCCTTTTCACTCGTATCAATTAAAATTAAAGGAAAGTCACTCTTGCACCCACTGCTATTAATCAACGTACCAACACCTGATAATGGCGGTTAACATCAGTCAGTTTAACCTTTTCTAGATTGACACAAATAATCGGTGCGAACCAGCGCGAACTGTGAAATATCAGCTGTAGTAAAATTATATATCCCTTCAAATGTTATGGGACCTACAACTAGTGTTTACGAGATCATTATCTGAATCGTTCGTTAGTTCGCTACTTGAAGTATTGCAGCCGTAAAATATGGTTTCGTATTTGCCAATGTGGTATTAAAGCTGTTGTGATTACAAATCCCTTTGCGATTACACAGAGAAGTCAATAAACTGTAGCTACTGTAGGTAGTTTTAAACACCAAAAAAATGTCCTTGTTTATTTCAATTGGAAGTAAAAAATTTTTGTAGTGTGATAAATGAGCAGTAATACTGGTATAATGATAAACAGTTATTTTTAAACGCACAAACAAGTGCATTTGCATTTGTTTCAAGAGTTAGGTTTAATAAGAAGATAGGTACCTATATTCGTAAGTACCAATGAGTCGAGTCCACTAATGCCTCGAACTCTTCCGCGTAAAATTCGGTTATAGATAATGGTCCAGACCAATTCCCGCAGCAATCACATACAATTTCAGTATAAATATCTGCTAATCTGCCTATGTGCTAATCTGGGCTATAAACTATATTGCTGCCAAATTTTATAAGACTCCGTTCTGTACTTTTTACTTGTAGAAGTAACAAATATCCAAATACACATTATTTTACAAACCGTCGAATTGATAATGTTAGTAGGACACGTACGTGATGTTCTATCTTAGATATTTTGACAACTTTAAGATGTCAACATATTTATGAATTCAACACCAATGAAAAATCTGTCAATAAACATGTATGTTCAAAATCTAAGCCTGTAAGACGCCAAATGATACGAACAGTAGCGATCATGAGTAGTAAGGATATAGCTTGACGATTTCGACACGTACTTTATAAGATAAGATTGACATTTAAATGCCGTAAAAGGTACTATACATAATTTTCATAGTCAAGATACGATACGAAAGTTCATTGAAAATTTATGGACAGGAACCACAAGGAAGTTCAACATTTCTTTCAAATCAGGTGTAATGAAATGGGAGATATGTTACGGATTAAGAACGATTTCAATTATTGTTACTATTTAATTTCGTATTTATACGATACTTTATAGATAGAAATAATTATTTGCCAAAAGTGTGCGCCGTGACAGGCAGGTCGTTAGTTCAAACTTGATAGTCGGTGAAAGGGCTTATATTGAAGGCGGTGATCCATCACGTGATATAATCTAGCCGGCCAGGCCTTTGTGTCCATGACTTACGTGACATTTTGTCCTGACTGGTGTCACTCGCACGCATTGTGTGTATATGAGGCACCCTGCAGCTTGATACTTATGCACACCCACCGGAAATCCACATTTGTTGAGGACAGCACCCACCGAGCTGTCAAACTGGGGTAAGGTTATGATTATCATTACAATTATTGACGACAAGGTCTACCACTTACGCTGCAGGAAAGTAGAATACCCTCTTAAGTGTTTTATCTTTATGAGTGAACATGTGAGTGTTGTTATTCTTTGAATACGGTTCGCCATTCAGTTCAGTTCGGTTTTGGTATCATAAAGACAGAGTACCTAAATAACCTAGAAAGTAGCCAGAGTAGGGAGTAGGGGTGGAGATCTTCGATTTCTAATTAGGACCCGGTATTAAAGTAGGCCATTGGAAACACTAATGTCTACCAGCGGACAAGTAACTCTGTAAACATTGATAGGTACGGCATTATCTAAAAACAAATGACACTTGTATAACCATAAAAGATTATAATTGATTTAAATACGTACATAGTTATTAAGAACATTAAATGGTACACATAAAAAAAATATCAATCCTAAACTTCAATATAAAATTTATCATAAATAAATTTCAATTTTTAATTTGCATTCGGTGTACTTAGGGCTTTTTTACTTCCCTAATCTGTTTCAATCATACATAACGATTTAGCCATAATCATAAGGTTCTCACAATTGACATATCATTTTGTGGTCGTGTAAGTTGAGCTGACATGAAAAGTGCTGGTATCGTAGCTCGGAGTATTTGTCGTATTAAAGACGGCAATCGATCTAGTGCGTGTATTGAGAAATGGTAAGGAGTAATCCGTCATTGTCAGTCTATGCGCCGTAACTTGTGCCCGTGATTGGACCACAACTTAAATGCAACCGTCAGTCATGTCAGTGTCTTGTCAGGCCTAAAAAATACACCACTGCAGAAAATATCCGTCTCGATAGTCCCAAGAAATGCTTGGACAAATTGGTCAATATATGTATTGAATTAAGTTACGTGTTATAGATTTGTTGTTAATGTCTACTGCAGCGGTGACCACTTTCTATTAGTGGGCCTGCTTGCCTGTTTGTCCACCTTTTGTATTATGTAAAAAAAAACACTTTAGTTTACATTCGTAGCTAGCAAATATTATGTTAAGCACCTAGCCCTTACAATTAGCCGTGTGATGTCCGGCAGAGTAGAATAGCACCAAGCTCTTACACTTGTGGGTGTCGTATAAAGCGACTAATGTTTTCAAAGCAAGAGATCGAGAGTCTCCGTATGTTGGAAAATGGGCAGCAGCGTTTTCCATTGTTATATTTCCAACACCGCGATCTCCAACCCACCTGACGTGGAGATTATGGCAATAAGCTCCCCTTTCCTGGGAGAGGCCCTAAGTCCTGCAGTGGACTGTTATGGGCTGTGCAAAATAAGCCTGCGAAGCGTAGAGATTATGGATCGATGATGACGGCTGAATTTAACAATACTATGTCAGTTTCAAAATTCCCTGTTACGAGAATATACTGTTCATTTAATTTCCGTGTGCGTATTAAATTATGGTAATGTCCATTTCAGTAACGTTGACATACAAACGTGTCTAGTTATCATGTTAGACCATCTCACCAACAAACTCATAATTATCAACCTTCTATTTTTAACGTTATACCATTGAAACCACCATCGCTTCCTCATTTATATGCATGGTATAATTATAAGCGTTCCTATTTATAGATTTTATGCGTGATTCAAATTTCCTGTTATTTCCGAGACCCTTGTAAACTAGTAAACTAATAGCCTTGTCATTATTTTTAATTTCTTTGGTGTAAGTGGGGTTTTCTCAATATTTATACGTGATTGACCATTTAAAAGTCATCAATGAAAGTATTTATGGGTAGGAAATCAATTAAGATTACATCTTGTGAACTGTGATTGGTATATCGTTGAAGTCGTTGAAGTGAATGGAAAAATTGTGGTCGCCACGTGTACGTCTATAATCATAAATAGCTATTAGCGTTGAGGCCAACACCCAACTATTATCAAACGACTCTATTTTAAACCAATTTATCGCTGCAACATAGGACTCGTTTTCTTGACTCTTTTTCTGCTTCGGTGACAAATGCCTCTGTACCAAGATCAAAATAAATTAACTCTGCTCTGTCAGCTTCAGTATGATCAGATCCTTGGATAAATTTCCGATGAACTATGTCACCAAACCAATAGTTATCGTACAATAATCTCGTCTCATGACCAATTCTCAGATTAGATATAAGATCATGCGGTTGAATCGATTGCGATGGATTGCGTACGAATCAGGTGATCGAATCAACTACCCAAATATAAACAACTTATAAGTGTCTATCGCAAATATAAACAGTAGATTGGTAGATAATATAACAATTATATTATAAATTCACTTCAATGGTTTCACAATATCGCATATTATACAAGTATCCACATACACAAGGATGTATCAATTCACGTTTAAGATTGGCGTTGACGTAAATAATTTCCATTATTGTTGATCTTAACGTTATCGCGATATTCGAGTATCTTCATAGATATTTCAAAATTTGTATCTAATCATTTTGAAATACCAACACGAGAGTCGTCTCAAGGTAACTTCATGGTTGACATTATGAAAGTCACTCAGAATCTTACGAGAAAAATAATTATGGGTTCCAATAGGTACCCATAATTATTTTTACTATTTATAATAAACTAGCATTTACGAAGCAAATTTTTAATTACATTGTAAATAAAGTAATCGACCGTCTTGTCCCCACTTGACCGACGCACTGCGGTGTCTTTACCTACTTATTACGCTATAGTTAAGTAGAGGAAGGAAAGCAAGTAGATGTTGTATATAGGAAAATGTGTTTCAGGGCGTCGCCGCCGTCGCGGAGGTACGCGCGAGCTCAGCAGCTAGCGGCCACGCACCGCACTGCCCCTGCTACCTGCGCCCGCGCCGCACGACTCGAGCCTACGCATCTCGCGCCTCAGTTAGAACCTCAGTTAAAACTCAGTGATAGTGCTTGTGAACTGTTAAAACTTTAAAAAGTTAAAAACCCAAGTGACGAATCCCCAGTGATTCTGTGCAGTGCTCGGCAGCCGAGTGAATGCGCGTGTGCTTCGACACCCTCTGCTTTGGATCGTCACAGCGCGCAGCTGCTGACGATGAGCCGAGGGCCGTAGTGAACGCAGGAGGAGGAGCTCTGACCACGCCGCCCGCCGTGAACGGGGACCGGCGCGCGTTAAATGAGACTTATCGGGAGCTAGATATCATGGGGACCCCGAGCGCGATGAATTCCGATACGGAGGAATGCGTCGCAAAAGCGACTTTGAACAACGACATGCAGCCGCTGATCGAGAGGATCAAGGAGCTGGAACTGAAGCTGAAACAGCGAGACTTGGAGATGGCAGACTTGCGCTCGCAGCTGGACAAGCTGCAGAGCGTGTTCCCGTACCAGCAGTATGTTAGAGCCCGTGGCCCAAGGAAGAAGAGGGCCCAGGGTATTTCTGCGGAGCCGCAGACCAGCAACTCGCTGCAGGACCTCGCGCACCAGACTTTCCCTGTGTTCGAGAAGAGCGACACGTGAGTACATTTTCTTCACATTAGTAGGTTTTACTTTATAGGTATCTATTGGAGGGGTATTCTCGTGTAGTGGTTTTCAACACTGTTTCATTAATATTGACGTCTTAATAGTTGATGAAATAACCTAGATTGACATTCGAAACAGCTCTTACGAGCTAAATAAGGCTCTATTCCATAAGTCGGAATATGCAGTTCAAAGTAGTAAATACGCAATTAATACGATACTCAACCCACATATTCGTTTATATCTTGCATCTTCCAAGTAAACTGACTGCATTACATAGCTAACGACACAAACGCCTTTTGTACGGCTGACGTTAACATAATGCCCACACTCATTCAAGATATCATTACATTAATCATTCATGAAACTGATGAAACCCTCGTAAATGCTGTGGAGAATAATAAAATTCCAGAACCAATTTATATTATAGTAATGAGTCATTAGATTATGTCACAATAATGACTGCTATGGGAATTACTGAAGCGAGTTAAGGTTTTGCGGTTTGATTAGCAGTAGCGTTAAAGACAACAGTTGAAGTGAAAATATGTGTAGTGGACAAAACTAGTTATAACGGTGAATATTTGAACCAACTTTTCTTTTAAAGGATCTTCTATAATGCTATAGGTAGCCGTCTTCGCCGTTAGAGGTTCATAAATAGATAAAATATTCTTGAATTCTATTTAAATATTAGCGCCACCAAAACTCAGTAAAATACCCAAGTGCGGTGACCGCTACTTACTTTGGCGTTAACAAAAATTTCGTGATCGCCGAATAACAGATTGTTTACTTCTAGTAACGCACGCTTAGCGATCCTAAAACTTTGTAAATACATTAAAATTATAAACAAACATTCATGGATAGTGAATACTTATTTTTCGTACGTAAATACCGCCTCGGCGCATGAAACTTGGCAAAGGTATTCGAGGAAAATTCTACTGTTACTCATTCTCAGACTTAACATTTCATATTATTATGTTGATATCATCTGGGATGATACTTACCTATTGCCTTACTTCTCTAGTACAAAACGAGACCTTTATTAAGAAAAAAATAAGCGAAAATTGTTTAGCCCTTTAATATGCGAATATGCGAACATAGCTGTTTTTTTACATACTTAATAGATCTGCCAATTTGATCTATTCGGTGACAAAGCGAAGTTAATTTATATGCAAATAAGTAACACATAATATTATTTGCTTAAATGTGAGAAATCATGATCATTTATCAAATATAAAATATTCTCAAACCTTGCTTTTAGAATAATCTAGCCGCCAATTAGATTGAGCTCATGACAGTTTACTATCGTGATAAGATCTCTGTTGAATTCGTTTATACCATTTACGTCTAACAAATTAAAAATTATTTCCACACATACATATTCATGATGGGGCGATCCATGGTTTTCAAAGACGTGAGTACTAGAAGTTAAAGGTATAACAATATTTATCTCTATCTTTCTAAAGGCAAAAGCTACTAATCTACATATTTATCAATTATTACAAAACCTTTATATGGAAAAGGTTCAAGATGTTAATTTGTTTTTCATGTTTGTAATGTTGCACAAGTTACATTGTCGTATTGACAAATAAATAAATAACTATATTTCATTTTAAGGGCAACAGGTAACACTCACTACTATGGTGCAGTGATCATTGACGAGATTACCGATTAGTGTTGCCTTGTCATTGTCATCAAGTGCATATTTATTATTTATATCAATCAATCATATCACTACTAAATCAGTAATATTATCAAGCTGTGTTAAAGCAGTGTCAGCTTTTTTTTATTTTAATATGTATAGCTAGTGTCAAATCAGAAGAGACTTGGCGGGTCACATGGTTCGACTTGCGCTGTATACGATTACCTGCGCGATATCCCCTCCACTGCCATTTGACGCGGGTTATACATAATATATGGGCAAATGTATACTTACTTCAGTTTGCTGAATTAAAAATTATATTATTCTCATTATAAAAACAATTGCCGCATGACTAGGGTTTGCGGATATCGATCTTTTAATGCCAAGATGTCAAACAAGGAAACGCGGGGACGGACTACATCGCTCGACTAGCTACGATCCTGATAGGTCTCTCTCGCTTCTTCCACATTCATTAAATGAACGTCGGTTTAGGGTAGATACTCTTGACCTCACAATACCACAAAATATCCCCATATTTCGGTGGTTGATAAAATTAAAATTGAATTAATTTGATTTTATGAAGTTTAAACACCTTTGGTTATCGATCGAATCTTTGATTATGATTCGTCAGGGAGGCACACTTTTAAATTTCTTTATGTTGGTGAAGATTGATGAATATGGAAGCAGCAAAAGAGTTTTCTCACAGCCGTAGTAAGATCCCTGCTTACCCCTAGAAGAAAGCGACGCGATGATATATTGTAGGTGCTGTAAGTTATGTTAATTGTTTAAAAATATACAAAATTGCGCCACGCATATCAATGCATAGCAGGTGACACTCACGCTCGGTATTATCCTAACAAAAAAAGACGCAATAATCCACCAATTGAGCATCAAACAGTCCATTCCCAGTCCGGCCACGACCCTTATCTGTAAACCAAAATAGACCAAAGCCGCCGCCGATGACGGCGTTACGAGAGTCCATAAAGTGAAATTGGTTAAATACAACCACTCACAAATACAATGTTTACGCTGGGGTTCAACTATGTATACCTTTCATTACGATAACGGGTACCAACTCGTATCGTGTCGATGTCGAAGTGTTTTAGTCTTGTTTCGGAGTTAGTTTACGAGCGATGAGTTGTTTCTATAAACCAAGGCGCGTCTCTGTCATTTTATTATGTTCATCCTTCTCTTTTTCTTCGGTCTCTAGTATCATAAGCATAAGGGATACATCGACAATACCATGGACTAGCCTCTCGTTCGTAAGCATGGCGGTTAGCGAAGTTAAAACGTTCTGATACCGAAACAGTACTGGACCTAATAATACCGAGTTATATAGTTGCAGCCCAGTGCAGCACTGCGGAGTGTTAAGGCCATTCGTATTCGTCACATGACTAAATTCTGCTAGTGATTGATACAAACGACCCTTAATGACTTGGACGACAACGTGAATCCGAAATTCACGATTAGTATGCGACACGTTGCCATGCGGGAAGGATACAAACACTTTTGGTAACAATGTATCCTTCATTTGTACTTTATTCATCTGTACTTGACCTGGTCTTCCGTTTATTTGTTATTTACCCCACTTGTTAGCTTCTTTCGCTAAATTGGACGCGATTTGTGTATTTAAATACTTAATTTTTATAAACATCGCGTAGCCAAAGTAAAGATTTTGAAATAGAACGCTCCACATCGTCGATATTGACAACATTTGTTAACTTTCTCACTTTGTACCTTAAGTAGGTATTAATATTATGAGCTTGGTTATTAAAAATCTAATTATTAAAAATAGTTATTAAAAAGCACCAACTCTCTTCATCTGTCATACAGAGAAACTTACCTATTATTATAGTGCCAGACCATCTAGCTCCACTCCTCCATAGACCAGAAAATGTGCAGCATGTTCTGTTGAGTATTTTTAAACACTGCGATATCCAGTCCGCGTGGTGAGTAGAGTACAAATTGCAAACCCCTCTACTTATGTAAAGGGAGCTCAAGTCGAAGGACTGAGACGGAATGTTGATATATTTGACGATATTAGACAATTGTAGGGCTACACATTGTCAGGATCAGATAGCGTACAGGCATAAACTTTAATAGCCGCGGAAATAGCCTGTATGGTTCCAGAATACGAGATGATTTCACGATAAGGACAATCACAAAGGTTATCTGTACCACCTTGAACTGCCAGTTTCGACTGTTTTATGCGACTAAGCTAATAAATGTTAATCAACGCCACAACAATCCATCCAGATGGCTTATCTGAAGTTCGCGCGTCATAACGACATTCTTTTTGCAGCGAGTAACTTTTTTATGATAGATTTTTGCCTGTGAACCTGTGACAGATCGCTGATTCTCTAATTAGTTGAAACACTACCAGCTTAGTGAGCAATTAGAATTGGGTCCTGTAGATATTCATTAGTTTTTCACAAATTTCAATACTCTATATTACACGAAAGTGTGGCTTTCGTGTGACTGTTGTTTGTACGCTTTTACCTGTTTTGATGAAATCTCTGGGGAATCTGGGGAAAGTCGCGAGCTATCTTATCGAAGTTTGTAATTTAAAAGTTCTTAATAATTTAAAAGTTCAAATAGTATCTACGAGTGATAAATAGACAAATAATTAAAGAATTAAAGACAAACTTAACTACATGCACTCTGTCACGATGATCATGTCTCTTGAAACATAGGATAACCGCAACCAAACTAGTAGGTAACACACCACCCTGACGCATTTCCCTGTTCATGCTCTATACGTCACTATTTTATGTGACGTTAACCCATATAACTGCATTTCCTTGATCCATTAGCCTTGCCTGTACATAATTAGGAACATGTAGGTACATGCTTACTTATTGCATGACTTATAATAACTATTTAAGGATGTGAGGACGTGGACATATTTACAAATAGATGAATTTTCCGCTGATAGGACTGTAAAATCTGAGGAATATGCCTGAATGGGCACCACGACTATCACATTGTTTGATCTTAGAACTTCAGCTTAGTTCGTGTGATAATTGGTATTTGTTCGGGAATTAACATGACTATGTACCCCAAAAGGTTCTGTGCTGGGCTTTGAAAGCGAAAGGAGTGCCTGTGAATTATATAAAGTTGATATGTGCGATGGACAGCAGGGCAAGGTCTAGAGTCCGTTCCACATCTGGAACAACCGACGATTTCGGTGTGGTTGTAGGGCGGCTACACCAAGGTAATCTAGTTATGGATGCCCTGATGCGGGACATACATTTTGCCGATTTATACTTAAAGCAGTTATAAGACCTGTCGTCATGTATGGGTCGGAATGTTGGCTTACTAAGTTAGCAGATACGTGAAATGAGGATGTTACGATGGATGTGTGGTATGACGAGGTGCAACAGAATACGGTACGAATATAATGTAAGAGGAAGCTTGAAACTGACCCCACTTGGTGTCAAATTCAAAGTATGACGTAGACGGATACACAGGAAGAAGAAGACCAGAAAAGATGGATGGATTGTGTGATAAGGGATATCAGCTAGAGCGTGAAATCAACGGAAAGAACTGAATGGAAGAAGAAAACCTACTGTGTCGACCCCAAATGACCCATTCAATCGGGGTCGGCTATTTTGTATTTATTGTTATACCAATCCCAAAAAAGGAGTACAAAAGTGCCGTCGAATTACAAAACTGCGATTTGTTTTCCTATCACGTTGCAACTGTTACCAAATTTAACTGTAGTGTGATTTATAGATTGGTAGGGTTATTTCTGCCCCTTGTGCTCGACTATTAAATTACTGCATGACAATAGAACAAGTTTTATTTTATTTTATTACGAACCTTTTACCTCAGTAACATTTAGCTTCATAACAGTCATTAAAACCATATGCATCCGAAATAACGTAATTTTTGAGCTCATGAATCGGTACGGAGCCTTGCAAAAATATAAATTTATACTTAAAGCTTGTAAAAAGATTTTGGTACAACAATGTCACAATATAAGTAGGTGCAATTTATATGACAAGTGGTTTTTACTTCATCGTTTATAGTCTTTAGTATAGTACGCATTGCCATATAAGGCTTCACAATTGTAGCGATGCCGCATAATATTTATATCGTGATGTGATATTTTTGACCACCCGTAAAATGATTACCTAATATTACCAACATTTATATACTTAGGCTTTTTATTGTAGTGATGATACTGCAATGAAAGTAAGTGTAAGTTACCTTTAATTCCAAAAAGGAGTCTTATTTATTTATTTATTTATTTTATTTAATAGTTTATTGCACACAAAAATGGTAACAAAGATATGGCAAATATATACATGACACAAAAGGCACTACTTATTTCTAAAAAGAAATTTCTTCCAGCAGGCCTACAGCAAAGAGAACGTGATGACTGAAGTAGTTTAAGACGTGCACAATACATAAATATTTAATTATTGAAAATAGACTACACTATCGATAAATTTCTACATATATACCTAAAAAAAAATATATCATATATAGATACATATATACAATACATACATATATATACACAATATTAGACAGATAGAGAGAGATAATGCTCCTTAACGCGCTTCTTAAACATCGTGATAGAGGAACTATCACGTACTTCATGAGGCAGAGAATTCCACAATCTTGCAGCATGTACAGCGAAAGAGTAGGAGAAAAAGTCGGAATGGTGGGGAGGAATAGCCAGCAGCGACTTAATGCTGGAACGGCTAGGCTTGTCTTGCGACCGGGAGAAAAGGAATCGTTCACGGAGGTAGGAGGGAGCGGAGGGGTTGTGTAGGACATTGTAAAGGGTGGTCTTATATTTGTTGAATTAATATAGTAAGGAACAACAAAGCGAAGGTAATGATAACAATATGATTAAACCAGAACATGACGACCCTCGAGATTGACCTACCGAGATGACAAACCCAGAAAATGACTTTCTTCTAAATTGACTTTTCAAGAAAATTTCTTACTCGCATTTGCATTACAAACTGGTTTTTTTTTGTGTTTTTAGTGTAATATTTTATGCAATAAAGAGATTATAAACAAACAAACCTGCCTAGCCAAAAGGAGACAGATTTATATTCTATCAACCCAAGACCGGTAAAAACAGCTAAAACTAACAAAAAGCTAACATATATGTAACATGTATGGTCTACCTGAATGGATATGAATTGTAGGTAATTATAATATATTCTAAGCAAGGCCGTTCTTACGTAGTTTTTACGATAAATCAACTCTTAATTTTTTATCTCTTAATAGTTAATTCTTATAATTAATTACCTGACGAAACTTTAGCAAAGAAGCAGGATGTGTAACTAATTAACGCAAAATGTCATAATGATAAAACAAAAACTTTAAATGGCAATTTTCGTGTCAGTCGACGCAGTTTTAAACGCCAAGATATACTTTCCTCATTCAATTAATTGTTTTCGAGATGTGTAATTATAAAACTTGTCTGTATTACTATCTAATATTATAAAGGGAATTGTTGTCTTTAGAACTCCCAAATCTATTCTAAAAATACCCGAATAACAAAACCATTACTGCTTTACGACCAAGACTCCATATGTACGTCAAATTAGGTAATAGTTACAGGAAGGGTAGGGTATTATAGTCCAATATAAATCTATACATAGTATAAAACGAAGTCACTTCCCACCGTCTGTCCCAATGTATCTATGTACGCTTAGATCTTTTAAACTACGCAACGGATTTTAATGCGATTGTCAATAATATAAGTAAGAAAAAAATGGTAGATAGGGGCAAAGTAGGTGTATATAGCAGTAAGATGCCACGCGTACGAAGTCGCGCCACTGCGACGGGTCCACTAGTAATAACTAGTAAAAAATAAAATAAAACCAACACCAATCCACATGAGGTCTAAGATTTCAAGAGAAGACTTAACGAAGGCCAAACATAAATTATTGTATGTTCGTTACGATAAGCTTACATCTTACGTGTAGCTTTGTTCTTTATTTTTAACTCGTATGAGATAGTAAACAGGCGTGGCAAGAGCCCATACATCAATTCGGGGAACGGTTCGGAATAGTTCGGATTCAGATACTCTTCAATGCCAAGATGGAATTTTTTCCATAGTACAGTGTCCATATCTACCCGTGTGACACTCCCTCCTGTGGATTCCAGGATCAAAGTAATGTAGCTTCTTCGTCATCACCATCCCCCTGCTCCACTACTCCAAATGTCTCTCAGAATCGTGCTCAAAATGTTTAGGCTTCATGTTTTATGACAGACAACCTGCAACAACCTATTCGGAATGCTGCTCAGTGTCTTAATCGGTTATGAAATCGATCAAAAGCGATTTATCGGCGTAAATTTGACAGATTGAAGAATTAGTCCGTAGTATTGCCTATAGGAAAGTGAGAGAAAGAAATAATGAGACATAAAGAACATAGGTTAACTAGCATTGACAGGACTTGAGGATACTAATCAGTCAAGGTAATCAAAATGAACCATTAAAAAAAAAGAATACGATGGCAAGTTAAATGGCAGTCAATCTACTGTAATTGCCTGTATTTCAAAACTCTGGATCATGGTCAATTCGGACCCCAGAGACTAGTGCGCGAAAGCACAACCGGGACATTAACAACAAGATTTATAGAATATAAAATACCTATTAATTTCTTAGCACCTGCTAAGAGATAAATTAATTACATTAAGATGGTGCTCCCGATTCTGTAAATACACTTAATAATAGTAAAGCGGAAAATACTGAGGACCTAGATAGATTGTGGTGTAAATCGAATTAAAACACCGATGAGAAAACTATCGTTTCATCGTCATAAGGTTGACTTGGAAATAATTCGCTATCAAATGTGTGTCAAGTATCTCAAGACAGTATAACGTTGCACTTTGTTTTATTGTCCAAGTACTTAGTCGACCAAAGAAGGGCATCGGGGCAGTAACTTTAAATTTAATTGTGACAAAGGAACGGCTTTATACAACCACCAACATGTTATTATTGATAATTGTGCTCATAAACATTTCTCTTTTAATTTAAATTGCACCTTAATTAAGTCGTAATTTTAATATTTATCCAAAACTTCGACTGTACCTTTCGTTTTAATTGGTAATAAAATAAATCGCATAACGTTGAAATAAAAATGATTAATGAAAATGATATTTAAAAACCTAAAAGAAACAGCCTGGGAGCCCTAAAGCACGTATTCAGTTTAACTTGCATAAATTATGAAACACAAGCACACAAAGTGAGTGTTCCTTACTAAGTTTCATAACAAACTAAGAGTGCCATTGTCTAGTGCCGACGTATTCACTTACTGAACGTATGACTAGAACTCCTTTAGAAAACATCGTTCTAACCGGTAATATAACGACGCCAGGAATAACTATAACCTATCTATATATAGCCTAGAGAGTGAAGGAGGACGTAATACTTGAATGAAACTGCCCACAACTAATGAGATTTTGATGTTAATTAAGAAAACTGCAGAGGAATTCCTACCTACCTAATCAGCGATCAGCAAAAATAAATACAGTTTTTCTATAGATTAGTATCGACGCGAAAATTTTATAAAATGTAGATCACATGCAAGCGGTATGAGCTGATACAGATAAACAAGTTCTCAGAAGTGCCAATGGACATTCAATCAGATCGCAAACCAATTTATTGCGTTAAATACACACCGACGTTAAAAATGCCAAACCAGCGAAAAACAGTTACTTACGGGAAGGATGTAGAATGTAATATAGGTGGCATGAAATGATAAACTACGGATCATTTTATCGGATACTATTATAATTTATGTTATATGATATTTTTTTATATTTATGTCGTCCGCATTTAAAATTTGATTGATAATGGATCATATCTTTCCAATCAATCGCATATAGATATAGGGAATCTTTCCGGCTGAAAATTATTCAGATTTTATTTAGGTTAAACCGCCGGGCAAAAAACAAGCTCTTCATTTAAATTAAGACTGTTTTATAAAAATGCTAAAATATTTTTTTATTTAGTACCCGCCCTACCTTCTCAAAGTAAATGCTTGGCCTGTATGTTCTATAGCCTAATAATTATCTAGACTTATTGACTGACTACATTCAGTCATTGCAAGTTTTTGTCCCGACTCCGTTTATGTGCTTTTTAATACACCCAACCACTGCATTAGACCTGTTTATAACACCATTAGGAGTAACCTTAGGCAAAAACATTCTAGGGGAATTAATTGTAGGAATTTTCAATTATATAGTGAAACGTAAGATTACAACATTCCTAATCGTTTTTATTATAGGTCTTACATGAGACTAGTCGTTGAGTAAGAACTGTTTAGTGTTTACTCAAACACGCCCTATTACAATATTTAGAACAGTTAATCCGGACGCAGAACGTTTGTAATTTTTTCAAGATTTAAGAGATGTCCATACAACCTTAATTCCGTTAGAATTTTATCTTATAATATTTATTTAAAATGTTGAAACAGGGAAGGGCACATTGTGGCCCGGTTAATATATTTGTATATATAATGTTTGAAAACCCATGGGAATAAAATATACAAGGAAATGTAATCAATATTCACTATGGATCCTACGGCAGATTGACATTTTTTTTTCAATTAGCTGCAATATTCGACCCATGTCATCGAAAACTAAAGGATAGGTATTCCTGTATGCCGTAGATACAGATTTTAAACTACCTTACCTTCAGTTACCTTTTCATAGTAATTCAGAAGCTGTCACTTTCAAAATCTTATAAACAGATACGTGCATGATAGGTGCGTTACTATAAGACCACCGTTTCATGCCCTATCTGCGAATTATTTTACACACTGTCCTATAATCATAACTAACGTTGCATTCCCCTTTATTTTAAGATCAAGTCTATCATTTAGCTTACAGCCCACTTAATTTTCCTTATTTGATCGCCCAGTGTCAAGATAGCCTTCTTGATTTATAAAACGCTTGTGTTGTTTACCGTCAAAGGCGTCAATCGTGTTCGACCTGCACTATATTCACATCAACTTTTTGCTGTTAGGTTAAAGTAATTTATCTGTACTGAGAACACGTAAATAAAATACGGCTCTGAAATGTAAACAAATCAACGTTCCGATACGTAATTGTTTTCGTATGCGTTTTTTGTTGAACGAAAGAATTTAAACGGACTACCTATTTTTGAATCTTGACTTTGTACCGATGTGAGATTTTGAGAAGATAATTTTTAACTATGTATACCTTTTTTTTTGGACGACCTGAGTGGTTCAATTGGTTAACATGCCGGTCGCCACGCAGATGTCCCGGGTTCGATTCCCGGCGGGAAATTTTAATTTCTGTTACGGAACTGGGTGTAGTATGCTGTGTGAATTTGTCCAAGCATATTTATTATTTTAAGATTCAGACATCCACCAAATAGATTTAGCTGACAGATTAATACAGCAATACGTCAGTAAGAAAAATATATCATATATCATAGGATAGCATATTTGGATACCTACCATAACTACCATATCAGAAGTAAAAGAATGGCCGTCGATACAACTCCTACGCTGGCCGGAAGATGGTCGTGAACTGAACTGCTCGTTTCCTACATAGCTAGACAACAGGAAACACTTTTTTGCTACCACATCTACTAGTTCGGCTATAAAAAGTTTTTACAAACGATGCTGTTTGACAGCAAGATAACAAAAAAGTATCAGCAGGACAGAGTTCTCCGTATTATTTGGAATTATTCATGTCATTGCATTAAATAGATACTCGCCTTGTTTACCCACTGATCATAGAGCATTTAAGAGGTATCTTTTATATTGTAATCTGTAGAATTATCAAATTTTTTATGAAAATCTGTTTGCAAACACCCAAACGGGCCACCTGCAAGAAATCCGTCACCCAACCTATAGACATAGCAACATCACGTACGATCGATTAATAGTTTCTGTTTATAGCAACGGAACTTTGTTAGCAACTGAACCTATGAAGTCGATGATACGGAATCGCAAAAGTAATAATTTCAATCATTTAAATCACAGAATTGTTGGCAACAGCATTATGTAATTAGCCTACAAGGATCACGCTTCCGAATAAAACGTATCACAATACTATTAAACAGGAACAGGAACGGTAGCAGGAACACAATACTATTAAAAATATAATTGTTTAGCTGCTGTATTCTGTAAGGGGGTTATTTGATCATGTAATTCCACTCTATGAATATAAATACTCGTTAATTTTACATAAATTTTTTTGCGCTACTGCTATCAGATTTACATAGGTAACTGATCTCTAATCTGACAGACCGAGGAAGTCAGCAGTTGTAAGAGTACTTAATTTGATTAACGTGGGAATATTAAGCAGTAATAAAACGAGCATGTGTCCCTGCCGTAAATTCATCTATGATCATAAAATAAACCCGTTCCAGTTTAGATATTTTTAGATACGAGGGCGTAGGACTATTTAAATGTGAAGGGCCTGTTATTGTAACAAATGTTTACAGTAATGTTGATATTTCGCTTCCGGATATTAATGTGTAACTAAAGCGATACCTACATAACACATATTTTTAATAATTATCACTTTTCATCAAGTCAGCTTATCTGTTTGTCATGTGATTTATTTAAACCTTATGTTTTTCTTACTTATGTATAGATTTAAGTAGATATGAGAGCTTATTTATTTTGTCGCAAAGCATCATCGTGCTTGCAATACGGGAGATATGGGAGCTTTTCTATTTCTGCCGCTAAGCAACAATAGGTAGATACTCGTGCTTGCAATGTTGTTTTCCGGTTTGAAGGATAATCGCAATTACAGACAAGAGGACATTAATTACTCCTCACAGTACCGACGCACCTGCGCACATTATAGTCACCAAAAAGAAAAATGACCTTGGGAGTCTCCTAGGTTAAGGCCCAAATTCTTATCACACGTTTTTTATACTTATTGTGTCCTTACTACCAAAATTTGTACAAGGCAGAGAAGCCTACTAAGCAATAGATCTGATGTTGATTAAAATATCACCTATCACAGCTTGGAAGATTTGTAGCTATTCTAGATATACCGTGCAGTGAAACATCAACTAATTTATGAACTAAATTGATTTCATTTTAAAAATAGAGTCACATTAACCCTTTTTTTCCTACTAAATGCTAATGACACAATTCATTCCGATTTTGTCATCCGTAATAGGTGTCAATGCACTTCTAAATTGATTTCTAATGGTTTCCTACTTTGCTTGATAGGCGACCGTATTTAATGTCTAAATTTAAAACTTAAGTCTTAGTATAATGAGTTATTGCGTTCAAGATAATTGGGGCAATTATTTTGTGTCTAGGTTTCGAATGAAAGTGACCGATGGCTGAGAATGTCTTAATCACTTACGACAGTATTTAGAAAATATGGAACCCGCGATTTTTTCCAGGTAGACTCGTCGAATGTTTTTTATATTATTTTGGATTTATAAGTTACTTGGGAATTACACAGTCAAATTAGATATGTTCAGACAACAAACAATCAATCTCTTTAGCTTTATAATATTAGTATAGGTTCAGATATAGATGACAAGTACAAGAGAGGAAAGTAGTTAAAAACTCGAAAATATACTAAACTTTATTCGACGCCTAACTTGATTTAAAATATTCAAAACCAGAAAAAACATTGTACCAAAAAACTTAACTCGCTAAGTCACTCTTAAATTTATGCTAAAACACCTTAGGCGACGCCTAAGTTTAGTGCATTAGGACGTTATTGATTCTCTCAGAAATGAAATGCAAAGTCACAATACATGTACAAAGGCGAGCATAAGAGAGACATAAAAGACATTTTCTTCCAGCCGACCTCACATTCAATATTCAATAATTTAATAAAATTTTACCTGTTAAATATCGTTGGGTTAAAAAGATATACTTATATGATGTTTTTAAGTTAGTTTATAAGTTATACGTCAAAGGAAAATTTGTTTGTTTTAAGCGTAAAAAACCGAATTAAAGAAAAACTAAAACCTTATAACTCACTGACAAAACTGACGCTTAATTTAATTATAGTCAATTATATCGTACGTTTAAACTAAGTCTGAACTCAATATTCAAGTTCGTGGGCGTTCACTTAATTAAAACCAAACATAGCAGGTATAATCTTTTACCAATAATTTATTGTAACAAAATACCTGTACCACCTCGTAAAACCTTTACTTTCTCAGCTTGAAATGACGCAAAATGACAACTGCGTATGCGGCAGGTCCAAGTGAAAACGACACCGAATAATCGTAAAAGTTAATTTCTCACCAGTCATAACAATTATCTCGTATTGGCGTGAATTTTTGGACGTTTCAATCTGAAATTACGTTGAACTTTTAACTGCAAGTAATTGCAATGCAATGGATCAACGGTTTCGCCTTCGCAGTGGACTGTGACTGATAATTGATTTGCCAATACCGTTGGCATGGAATATTTCGGATAATTTATAGATCCTAATAATTTCTAATGCTAGTTGTTATGAATTACGGGATGTAGGTTTTGCCGCATGGTGTCCGGTAGAGTAGAAGTTAGTTAAGAGAGGTAGGGCATAGCGGGATATCTCGTTCGAATTGGAGCCGCCCGTCTGGGGAAGTACCACCACCTTACAGAATATCGCAGCTAAATAATACTCTTATAAATAGTATTGTGTTTCTGCCGGTGAGTAAGGTTTCCAGCGCTTCATGGGGTGGGGATTTGGGGAACTGTGGCTTTGGCAGTGGAGTGGCATTTGCCTTTTGCTGCCAGAGCAACGTGTTATAGAGGTGGACAACGTATTGGCGATACACTTGGTGTTGCTAATGTCTATAGGCAGTGGTGACCACTTTCCATCAGGTGGCCCGCTTGCCTGTTTGCCTACCGTATGATATATAAAAAAAAAAAGCACCAACCCCTTGGACCCCTCCAACTAATACTGCAAACCTGCATTCAGAATTAAATTAAATAAACTTTACTGCATAAAGTGTGTAGGTACGTTTTTGTAGATGCTTTTGCAATATAAGAAGAACAACAGTTTACACATTAATTTATATATATAGATATGCTCGCACGAACAAATAACTCTCATTGACACCACTTATTTGAGCCGGTGGTGACAGCGTCGCATGTTTTCAGTTCCAGTTTTGGCACCGCTTAGTGGCACTAAACTAGACGTCAGTTATCAATCTCGTCATATACCATAAAATTTTTAAAACCATATATTTTTTTTTGCAACGTTATACCTAAAATATAAGTTTCTGAACATTAATAATTGAGATTCACCAATTCTAAATCCAACCTTCAATTCCAACCTTTAATCTTTATCATATTATCAACTTTTAAATTATGTCACTTTTGTTGTTGTAGAAGTCTTTACGATTTAACACATTTACAACAAGTTTTTATTGATATTTTGAATGCGCATGTTTTTTCGTGATACAAATGAGTACCTACATTTTTTTAATAATTAGACGGACATTTGGCCGCCATGGAAAGAGACGACGCGGCAAAAGATGGAGCCTGTTTCGAAACAGCTGGCCTCGAATTACTTACAACTGAATAGGATGCTTGGACGTGTGTTACAATATTTTCAGCGACGCTTTTCCGCCTAAACCGGAGTAGTAAAACCTGGTTCTCTGGCAAAGATTTAACGAACAAGCATACATCAGCATCATCTCCCGCCTTCCACATCGATCTACTCTGTGCTTTCAATTCTCGCGGAAATTACGAGTACATAGTAATGGCTAGTACATAGCGATGTTATTGTTATTGATTAATAATATGTATAATCATCTATAATTAAAGCAGTTCCACGAAAACAAAATCAACTGCATTATGCCGCCAGTGCAAAGTCACATCATGTGCAGAGGTACATGTAAGACGGCCAAATCAAAAACAAGCAGATGGAGTACATTCTATTTGAATTGAACATACCAACTAGACATGGCCGGTTAATAATTTAGAGATAAACACTAGTCTAACACCACTACATCCAGTTAGAAGTTAAGTAGAGCCCATAGACGACCTGACTATTTGCACACAAATAGTCGAAGCATTTCCTTGGCTCAAAGTTGATTAAATAAATGTACAACACTGTAATTATAAAAAACCGTCGGATCAAAAGTAATTTAATACAGTGTGAATAAACCAACAAAAGGTTAATATCAGACCACCAGAATGTACTTCGTTTTTTATTAACCTGCCACCGACCAGTTTGCGTCACCAGTTTAAATTACATTTAATCACGTAAAAAAAACAGTATGCATCGTTTAAAAATTATCAAAAAGTTGTGCAGCGCTGGAGCAAGTTTATTGAATTCTTTAATTATGTGAAACAACGAAAATTGACTGTTTAATGTGTTGGTATTAAAAGAAAACGAATTTTATGTAAGGTTGCAAATAATTTTACGTCATTTTAAATCATGATTATTTGACAATTGTTGAAATTGTATGTTTACTTTCGGATTCTGTAATGGGATGCTGTAATTACTTACGAATAAAGGTTTTACGCGATTCATATATTTAAAGGTTACCCACTCGGTTTCCAATGAAACCCTAATTTACTTTTAATGTCCACTTTTTTTAATGTTTATTTTAGGAGTTATTTGATTAAGTACCTACTGATCTCGTAATGATCGCCCTCTATATTGTATATATCGCTCTTATTTGATTTGTCTACATAAATAAAATAAAAAATTTGTATCTATTAACAACAAGGTAATTTCAGATATACATTTTGGAGCTTCAGTCACTATGAAAACTCGAAATAAAACTTAAATTTTCATTACATATCTTTACATAGAATAAAACAAAGTCGTGCAGTCGTCTGTCCCTAAATATCTAAATACTCTTAAATCTTTTTTACAACGCAAACAGATTTTAATGCAGTTTTCAATAATAGATAGAGTGATCGTCTTTAAGTCAAGAGGACGTCTATAAGTAATAAGTAGTAATAAGACGTCTATAAGTAGTAAGTAAGTTGAGGACGTTTATAAGTAAGAAAAAAGGGTATTTAGAGGTAAAGTAAGAGAGTAGGTAGGAGTAGGGGCTAACGAAGTCGCGCCGGAATACTAGTTAGGTATTAAAACGAAAGAGATACTGCAGCCACATTGTAATCTTTGCTCTGTCCTCCACGTAAAACCAATATAAAAGGTACAGACAACATTTTAAACATGTTTATTTACTAATGACCAACAGCTCAGTTCATAAATTTATAACGCTAGAGAAGGGAATATGTCGCAATGCACATTATAGTCGCGGTAAACAAGTATGTTTTTGCCCTTCAAGGTTCCAATGCGATGACATAGAAAAATGTATTTCCGTCAGTTATTTTCGATCACAGCTGTCTTTGCTCGACGCTAAACAATTTAGGTTGATAATTCCGTGGCACAGGTGGCTATTTATTAAATGCTGTGAACTTTATGCGGCGGTTAATGTGCACACTAAACTAGTCTTTATTTGTGTCTTAAAGGTCTGTATCTCGATAATTATATACTTTTAATTAATAGGGCGCTGTAAGCATCGTAGGGTCAACAGTCTATTTCATCGTATGTGAAGTGTAGGCAGGAATTGAGACGTTTTTACGTTATAACGTCACGATTTTTACCATGTTGTTCGATTTTCTATCATCATCATATCAGCCGGAAAACGCCCACTGCTAGGCATAGGCGTCCCCCAGAGATCTCCGCAAAGGCCGGTCCTGTGCCTTATGCATCCAGCTGGTACCTGCGATCTTTACCAGATCGTCAGTCCACCCAGTGGTACGTGGTCGCCCTCGAGAACTTTCCTGCCCCATCGGCCATCTGTTCTGTTCCGTTTTTTTATCTATAGCCTTATCAAACCTTTATCGCTTCTTCTACATTCATCAAACTTTACGTTTCGTAAAATAAATAATCTATAATACCTATTCTTGGGCCTAGAGGTAAAATTACCCCGAATTGCAGATAGGTGTTCATGGTGCTAGCCAAGTGGCCGCATTGCTCCGCTATACAGTCAGCTGCAGAGTGAACGAACCCCTCCTCGTCCATTCTTTCCTAGCATAGATTAAATTTATCCGGTTGTACAGTACTGCTGACTGTATAGAGCAAAATATCATAGACTATAGTGAATAATATCTGCAATAAATTAAGTTATTATTTATAGTCACACACCTCTCGCCAGCATCAGCGCTGACTTATGGCTACCACGGCGACGCATAGTCACAACATCTACAGGGGGATTTTAAAAGGCTTGCTGGTTTTAATATAAATGTACTGGCTTAGCTACAATCTGAAGAAGTTGGGACTGCATGATGGACTAGTGATAGCGAGCAGTCTTGCTGGATAGCCAGGGTTGTGCGCCGATTTCTTTCTCTCTCGCCCTGACCCTCGGCCTGGCCTCCTCTTCCGATGGAATTCCTTCCATAAATACCCCCGAGGCTTTTCTAATTCCGATTCCCGAAGATATTGTACCGTAAATGTAACCAATCAGTGTAACCACAAACTGTAGCAACAACCAATATTCCTGAACTAGTTTTGCCCAGATAGTATATTTAGTTTTTGCTCTCGCTTTAATATATTCTATAAATACTACATACATACTTTAAGGCCCATTATACGTCGCCGCGTACAAACCGGACAGTAAGTGCCCGCTTACTCACCGCGTAACAACCGGACAGAAAACGTGCCGTGTCTCTACCCTATTGGCGCGCATACAACGCGGTGACTGTGCGGATGCGACACGATTACTGTGAAGGGATTATTCGCAAATTAGGGTTTGTTTGCAAATAATAAATTAAGCTTTCCGTCATTAGCATAGAAACTAAAATTGCATAAACACTTGGGACAAATCGTGTATGTCTATAATATGGGCTCTAACTTGAAATAAAACAAAATCGGCCGGTTGTCTATTTATACGTATGTGTGACACATAGCACACTTAGATACTGGCCGTGTGGTGTCCGGCAGACTAGAATAGCACCCACCCCTTACACTTGTGGGTGTCGTACACGGCGACTAATGTTTTCAAGGCATAAAATCTAGAATTTGTAGGCTGGGAAAAGGCTGCAGCGTTTTCCATTGTTATTCTTTTTTATGTAATACGGTAAGCAAACAGGCCAGCGGGCCACCTGCTGGAAAGTGATCACCGCTAGCCTATAGACATTAGAACAACAGGGATATCGCCTATTGCTTACCTCTATAACACGGCATTACAACATTGCGATCTCCAACCCGCCTGCCAAGCGTGGAGATTATGGCAATAACTTACCCTTTTCATGTAAGAGGCCCTAAGTCCTGCAGTGGACTGTTATGGGCTATCATGATAATGATGTGACACTTAAAACAGAACTAAGTACTTTTCTAATTTTGTGTAGGTGCTTTTAAATTGAGTGATTGTTTTTGGGTTAGGTATAAAATCTGCCAGTATAATTTAAGTGATTCCATACACGGTACACCCTGTACCTTCATCAATACGCTATTACCGTAATCTTTGGTCATTAATGTCAACGTCAATTTAGCTGTATCGTTGGGCTAAAGTTGTCTGGTGTGACTGGGTTTTAATTACAAGCTTATCTCCGTGCCTAGGTGAAACTAGTGTATATATAGGAGACCTAGGTATAGCCTAGGTACAGGTACAGGTACGTTTTAGAACCTGAGTGCTAGGTGGACACGAAGAGATAATATATGTGACAGGCCTAATGGAAAACAACATTCGTTACTGACAACTACATATATTATTAATTGCATTAATCTATGGTCCTAATAAAATATTGTAACTGATCGTAGCTCTATCAAGAACAAGTAGATAATGTATCCCTGTATTAAACTACTTTACCTACACCTACAGTGGCTGCTCACACATTTGCTCTTTTGCAATTCCATCACACCTTATACGGTCATTATTCTAATTTTTAATTCAATTTCTATTTATCAAATAAAAACGCAAAGAATTTTTTTCGGCGACCGAATTATGATCAAGCTATAATCTAGAGTACCTAAAATATCATAACCGTTTTTGTTCTCCGATAGAAAAAGTTTTCTAAATTCATTTTTAAAATTGACTGAAAATTTGCTTATTTACATTTGTTTAAGAGTTTGCAAAGTTTGTAGGCAATTTTAATTCTAGTGGTTAATGTAACTATTAAGGAGCGTCGGTGGCCAAGTGGTTAGGGTTAGGATATCCGACGAAATACCTTTTTTTTAGGTATGTATATTACCTATTGAATACATACTAACCGATGCTCTTACGGTGACCAAAAACATCGTGAGGAAACCTGCATTCGAATGACTGAATGTGTAACCATGATCCCATCTAGTCTATTCTATATCTAGTCACGGGTCACGGAGGTCAGATAGCAGTCGGTTTACTGTAATTACCTGATCTGCCACCAGGGGACCAGGGGTCCTCGCGCGCGAGAGCACAACGGGATATTCAATCCAAGATGAATATTATTATTTTCATCTTGGCGCTACCCCGCAGTTTTCATCCACATTAAATCCGAGACTCTGCTCCAATCGACCATCGACTATTCCGTGGAATTCTCTAATTAAGGCTTTGGTTATTTCTAAAGTAGGTAAACTACTCTTATTGCCTCTACCGCTCGCTGAAGCTCCTTTCGGCTTGTCTAAGGTTAGCTGGAAGAGATCTCGTTGTGGGATAACTTCGCCTTTGCTTTGTAAGTGTTTCCTTTTGAAATGTACTATGTTGTTGCAATAAAGAGTTTACATACATACATACATGTCGGCCATTTCGGCTTCGTAGAGTTTCCCTACGCCTCTGTCTCACGCATGTGTGTCCAGGCGTTTCAGCCCGGTCTGTAAACACAAAGCTATAATAGCCGATGTTAACCTAGCCATTTAGCCAACAATAGCCATTAGCCATTATTAACTTTGGCCGCGTGGTGTCCGGCAGAATAGAATAGCACCAACCCCTTACACTCGTGGGTGTCGTACAAGGCGACTAATATTTTCGAGGCAAAAGATCAAGAGTCTCCGTAGTCTGGAAAATGGGCAGCAGCATTTTCCATTGTTATATTTAAACACTGCGATCTCCAACCCGCCTGCCAAGCGTGGAGATTATGGCAATAACCACCCCTTTCGTGGGAGAGGCCTTAAGTCCTGCAGTGGACTGTTATGGGCTGTGATGATGATGATGATGATGATTAACTTGGTACGAGTTAATAAAGCACATCGGCTATGCGATCAGTGTATGCCTGCGACACTATACTTTTATGCCTACAATGTAGTAGTGTATGATCGATATCGCGGCACAGGCAATGAAGTGGCACGGTGGCGTGTCATGTCGCTTAAAGCATTAGTATTCCATGCTTATAGCCAGTTCTGAGCGGCCAGACGGGCTCGCTGTAATCCTATTACCTATTACCAGACAGATATTACAGGTTGCAGGCATAGATAGCGACATAAATAAATACCACTACTACCTCTATAGAAAGTAAGTACCTTTACCTAACTCTTATACAACAAGGGCTCTTAACTTAGTGCGTTTTTTTTAAAGTAGGTTTACAATGAGGAGTTTTCCAGTAGGTATTGTCAATTGGTTTCAAAAAGCATCAATAGATGGCGCTCCTACAATGTTGGTAATTTTTTACCAAAAGGTTTAACGAAATGCATTTTATTACAACCCTTTCATATTATCTGTGATTTGTTTTGAGTCCATTCTTGATCCTAGTGTCCATGAAACGAAATGACTCAGTCAAATTGATGTTTGTTTTGTTTGTAATAATTTATTACAACCTCTAAAATGGTTAAAAACTAGTGATAAATACAATATTATCCAATACAACGTACCCAGTGTTTATATCCTCTTTGCTAAGAACCTATTTCAAGCGATTATCAATTACCAAAATTGTCGGGGCGCCATCTAGGGAGTGGCTAGGAATGCTTTAGATGCCTATTGGAAAACTGCTCATTAACGTAAACTTTCCGAGAAATATTTTTTACAGAATTTTGTCAGTTAATAATGACATTACTGACAATAATGATCTTGGCGTTAATGTCTCGGGTTTGCTCTCGCGCGGGAGGGCCCGGGCCCGCCTTGACCGTCGTCCAGGATTTGGTAGATCAGGTAGTGCGACTGCCACCTGACCTTCGTGACCCTGCTATCAGAGGAACTCCACTAATGTACGTAACTCAGAAAATTCATTGGTTCATGGCGGCACTGGGATTGAACTCGATGCCTACGTTACTACGTGTCAGACCCGTCAGCCATAAGCCTCCTACGCTCTTGGTATCCAAATGTCCACTATTAGATCTACAATAGAACTACGCTTTAAATTTGTTTACAAGAGTAGGTAGGTACGTAAATAAGTTAACATACCAATCTACTGAGAACATAATGTTATGAGTAATCTACTGAAAGGCGTCATAGTATATTTTGAAGGGAAAACGATTCTTTTTAGATAGGAATACGAATTCTGTTTTCCCTATTATGACTATATTAGTATAATCATCGGAAAACGGAATTCTTTAATCGTTACACTAATTGATGACTGCAGTAGGTACCTAAGTCTGAAATGTTTTCACAGTTTTGTGTATTTGAAACATATTGTATAAACAATGGTTTATTTTTATATATAATACCTATTTATTGAACAACACCTTAAAGTTACTTACATTATAACAAACTAATAAATTCAACTTAGCCTAACAACAAAAGTGTGGCCGTGTGGTGGCCGGCAGAGTAGAATAGCACCAACCCCTTACACACATGGGTGTCGTACAAGGCGACTAATGTTTTCGAGGCAAAAGGTCAAGAGTCTCCGTATTCTGGAAGATGGGCTGCAGCATTTTCGATTGTTATATTTAAACACTGCGATCTCCAACCAGCTTGCCAAGCGTGGAGATTATGGCAATAACCTCCCCCCCCTATCGTGGGAGAGGCCTTAAATCCTGCAGTGGACTGTTACGGGCTGTGATGATGATGATGATAACAACAAAAAACCTAATTATTGAAACTATGATAATTAGACAAGTCTTATTTTTTTTATCTGAAGGGGTTTGTCGCCCTCACACTCGCAGGTGGTTTCGATTAAAATAAAATCATGAACAATATTTTCAATTCATTTGAATTTGAAAATCGTCAAGTATTAATTATTATCCATTAAATTTGTTTCACTCTTTAAGTAATTAATTAATAATTTTATGAAAAGTGAGAACATTGTTCAAATTTGTCAACATCTTTGTTGTTTTTTTATACCTAAATCCTGATATGTATTCTATTTACCGTGTTTGTGTACAATACAATGCTTACAGTGTATTAGTTAAAGTAACTTTCCGTGTCTATCAACTTCTAAACAACGCAACGGATATTGATTCGGTTTTCACCATCAGTTAGAGAATTTCTTTCGGAAGGTTTATAGTACATACTTATTACAGTAAAAAACCCCTTGTGAAGCCGGGCGGGTCACTGATATTAAGTATAAGAATATATAACAAAGAATATCCACTGAAATAGTAGGTAATGTGATTACAAAAAGGGATTGTGATTGTATAAATTATTTTAACTACTAACCCGTAGTTTTACTAACAAGATATGGACAATGTATGTAATTTATTTTATGTACTGTCTGATATAAAATTTATTATTATTATTATTTCCCGGCTATGCCCGACATATCAGAGGGCTGAGTGTAAGTTTTGTTTCGCTTATACTTTATTATCCTGTTTTCGTTTATGTGGAAATTAGTATGAAAAATGTATAGCGCCATCTAGTGGTAAGTAGATGAAGTTTTTTCTTCATACTAATTTCTACGTAAACGCAAACGCGATAGCAAACGAAAATCGAAGGAAAACTTACACTCAGCCCTGTGTTCGTAGATTTCTTCCGTATTTCTTTAGTTATTTATTCATCATCCACCTTACATTATTCTGTAACTCTCCCGGCGTAGGTACGAATGTTAAACGAACTGTCCACTTCACAGTCAAAAAGACTCGTGTCTATTTTTAGGCGGACACAACGAACTGTGAACTGCTTCATAGAGCTCTATCACGCAATCAATTTGACCTAATCTTGTCGGCTTTTATACGGAGATGTTGTGACTGATGTTATGACTAGGTTCCATTTGTTGACTGGTCCGTGAACTCCTTTAAAAATCCAATTCGATAAATAAGGGAAGTAGGTACCTATTAGGTAACGACTAAGTAGGTACTTGAGTTTACATAACAAAACACTCTACTTAAATAAAATTTTATAAAATGGAGGACATCAAGAATGCTCCAGTTTCATAGGCCCCCGTTCGAGGAAGAGCATTTGGGGGACTAGACGTAGGTAGGCAGTTCTGGTTAGGTCAAAAAGTTTGGTGATCGCAACACCCGAGTGATACGATTCTGTTAACTAGCTACCTATTGCTTGTCCATAAACTCCTTACCAACGCATCAGTGGGTCAAGAAATTGAATATTTAGGTACCTAGATACTTTTTACGGTAGACATACAGACTAGCTGGTGGGCCACCTGATGGAAAGTGGACACCGTTGGCTAGGGGTATAGATGTTAGCAGAACCTGGGATATTATCAACCCATCCATCTCTAACACCCCGAGACACGTTGCTCTATCAGCTAAAAGGCAAATGTCCGTCCACAGTATATTTCCAAAGATAGGTTTCCCATATCTCCACCCCGGAGTATAAAACTATAGGTAGGTATCTACTTACTCACCGGCTCACTCTATTGTTTAACTCTTAATATAAAGTACTAACCATCGATAAATTTTCATACATGCGAATGTGAACGCTAAACTGTTGTTTTATTTATAGGTATTTTGCATGTATTTTGTCTGCCTGCGATTCCTTCTCACTGTTTGTTAAAGTTAACGGCGCACAGCGCCATCTGCTGTTGAGTAGCAATACTGTTACTACTAACAACGTCCAACGGTACTACATTCTATCGTTACACGTTAATGTAGTAAATAGTGTACAGATGGCGCTGCCGGTATTCTTTCATTCCGTTTTTGTTCTATTTGTGTGTGCAACATTAATTTATTAGTCACCTATTAAATTTTTATAAAATATAAACGTTGATATGAACATATGTGGATACTCTTCATATTAAGTATTGTTTACCCAATTGCCGAGGAAGGGTTGTTATAGGTATTTTATCTACAATATAATTATTTCGTACCTATACTAGTTAGTAGGTACCGGGTTTGAATCCTGCTGCGGCCATGTACCAATGACTCTTTTCTGAGTGATGTAAGTACACTAGTTGAATACTAACCGATGTTCTTACGGCGAGGGAAAACATCGTGATGGAACCTGCATATTCTGGCGACTGAATGTGTAACCATGATCCAATCTGGTTAGGCTTCCCTGGTAGCAGGGTCACGGAATCAGATGGCTGTTGCTCCACCTTATATGCCTAATCCTGGATCATGGTCAAGGCGGACCCCGGGCCCTCGTGCGCGAGAGCACAACCGGGACATTAAAGCCAAGATAATGATGATGACTAGTTAGTAGGTAGGTAAGTTAGGTAGTGGGGTTGCAATCGTAAAAATTATAATTTGTTATTGTACGCCTTTTTTTGGGTAAACTGTTCATGTCACTAATATAATTTTTTTTGAATAAACTGTTCATGTCACTTTATATCTGCCCCCAACAATGTAGCTACAAAGTTTTACAATAAATGATTTATGATTCTGATTCTGAGGCGTGTTGGCGTTAATGTTCGTGTTATGGTCTGGCGCTCGAGGGCCCGGTATCCGCCTGGACCATGATCCAAGATCAGTTAATTAAAGTGGGCGACTGCCCTCTGACCTCCTTGACCCTGTTCACAGAGGAACCTCACCAGATTGGATCATGGTTCCACATTCAGTTGCCTGAATATGCAGGTTTCATCGCGCACGATGTTTTTCCTCATCGTAAAAGCATCGGTTACTATTCAGGTAATGTACATAACTCAGAAAAGATTCATTGGTACATGGCAGCAGTTGGGATTGGGACCTCCCCATAACCACTAGGCCACCAACGCTCCAAGGTTTTCGGACATTTTCCTTTACTTTGCATTGCTTCTTGCCAAATTTCATTATTATCGGTCAACGGTTATGATTCCCTTGCGTGCGTCAAAATTATGGGGCATCACAGTTTGATTTTTTCACTGATCCAAGAAATGGATGACCTATTTAATATAAATTTCAGCTTGATACTTCCACGCGTTTCTAAAAAGAAAAAGGGTCTTGACAGACGGATGGACGGTGGGGCAACAAAGTAATTCTATAAGGATTTCGTTAATTTTCTTTTGATGTAGGTACGGAAAACTAAAAAAATGTAGGGGCAGGGTAGGTGTAAGGTACCTAAGTGTAGTGTATGGTAGGTATATGTATCCAAAGAGATTGGGAGGTGGTGCTAGATTTCATTAGACGTCAAAATATACCTATTACCCTAAAAGCACATTCATCATTATCGTCCTAGCGGTCAATTATACTCACCGCTAGATTAAGCCGTTAGGGCTCGGGTTAGAGTCCACTTATCTGCTTTTTTTCTATATTTTGCCAGCGACCTTGAAAGTACTTACCCGTGGGGTAATTAAACGGATAGGGTACAGATTAAGTAAGTTTCAATGTTACTTCTCAGCGTTATAAAAGACTGTCAGCATTACATACAAAATAGCATTAATGAAATTCATAATCCCAGAACCCGGACACCATGACGTCCCCGAAGTAGGCCAGTAAAACAAATATTTACCTCAAATCTTTCATTGCTCAATTTTGGACTAAACAAACAAATACACGACTGTTATAGATGCAACTTAGAGATGTTATACGTATACGCTGGGAACTTACGCACAAAATCTTGAAATACAGAAAATATATAGTTTTTATGCCAAAAGCGTACTTCTGAAGTTCACTCTCCCCAAGAACATGCAGACAGCGTACTATTTGAAGCAAAATAGTTTCAAGGTTAAAAATATAAACGGAGAACAGCTTAAAATAGACCGGCTCGAGGCATGGCATACAAATTAATTATTATTTATCGGCAACATTCAATAAACTTATATAGATGTAAGATTAGTATCGATTCAGTCATAACAACGCTTTGAAATTGTTTATCGTCGTATCTTGTCATACTATTAGATAATAAATATAGTGTTTTGAATTTGCCAAGATTTGGCAAATTTCTTTTTAAAACTGGTGCTCTACTCGTATATGGAACTAGGTGGGTATTTATACGATACTTGGCAGTGATCTACGCCTCAGTTGATAAAGAAATATACATTATAGGATTAGCTACGATGATTGGTGGCTATAGATTACGCACGATGTAGATTTCAGGATTTCATGTAAACATCAGAAATAAATTTAACGATTGATCGTGGATCTTTGAAGTATGGGCTAAGCGTCAAATTTATAGCGTAGGTAACCAGAGGTCGCTCCACTGTAGTTACCTGATCGCCAAATCCTGGATCATGGTCGAGGCGGGCCCCGGGCCCTCGTGCTTGAGAGCATGACCGGCACATTAATGCCAAAAGATGATTCGATGTTTTTTAACAAGAGCGAACTAAAAATTATTGATTTAGAATTAAGATGGCTACTTCACATGCCTGACGCCATAAAGGTCAAGATACTTTGTAAATGTATGTAGTGCAGCAATTGTTAGACGCGGACAATTAAAAATTAATATGCGCGAAATTGTCCTCAATTGCATGCGCCATCTGGTCAACTAATAAGTCAATGGATTCATCAACGGGCAAGAGTCATAAATAAAACGCTCTTGGGACGGCTAATGTTGACGACCGAATGAAGCGACGGCCATGCCTCTAGTCAAGTAGTCAATCCGCGACGCTCACGCCGGCATAACGCTACGTAACCGTACGCGCATGTGAAATTCAAATTTTAGAACCCTAACTTTGTTTTAAACTTATCGCAAAAAAGTTTTGTGCCAGTGTGTGAATTTGTTATTTAGACGTGCGTCTGGACTGGGTTTATCTTGGTTCGTTGGATGTTTGTTTTGCACAGGTGTTTTCCAGTGTGGAAAATATCTCCAATGTGCCGATTGGAATAGGTTTTTGGTGTATTTAATTTAATGGGTATTATTAGCAACAGATGTTAAATTAATTTAAAAAAAAAATTGAAAAACCTTTCCTTTTAATTATAAATTATACAAAATAGACACCAAATTTAATTCAAAACATTGCAACGTAATAATCATTGGAAACCATCAGTTACTGCACCTAAAACTTAAACTCCACCCATGTCGAAATACTTAAGTTTATACGAAGGTACTCTTTAGCATTTACTTACTAATTCAGCAAGAAAAATACATGATCTTATGAACAAGAAATTGCAGAAAATAATTGAATGACATGATGAAAAAAATAGCCACATTTACCTTAAACGCACAATTTTCCCTCTGTTTACGCAGCGATGCAAATTTAGATGGTCACAATAAAAACTGACGAGCAACTGTCAAGGTTAAAATAATTCAAAGTCCAAAAAATAAAGTAAATAGGTAATTTACTTACCTACTTTACCCGTTACATTCGTCAGCGAACGGGCTTATGTGACCTTTTTTAATTGAGTGAGTTCACCAGTGTCATGGACAATGATAACTTTTACCATCAGGTGGGCTGGATGCTGATGGTTACCTTGGTTCTTTCATTTAAAAAGAAAAATGGTCGTATCCAGTCCAATTAAGGTAAAAAAATTAATCGATTTTGCTGAGCTAAAATGTGCACAGGTAAAAGGAAGGTGGAATCTGGGAGGTTATCAGATTATTATTGATTAGTAAAACACACATTTCATCACACTGCCCTCTAGTTTCATTCTAATGAAGATCTGTTAATAAAAGTAACTGAATAAGATTTGTTCTCTTCAATTATGCAATTGAAGACAACATAATCTGGGGTAAATATGCGAACATGTTTATGTGGTTCTAGAATTAACAGCTTATTTTACAGAACAACAAATGCATCATTTGAAACCGCTATTTGTCACTCAAGGATATTTCCCATTTATTCCCTAAACACGTAACCTGTGTTCGTACGTGATCTAGTAGTATTACAATAAACGAACCGGTCAATAGACATGGCCGACTAGCTTCCGATTAAATCAAGACCAACCTTCGATCCGTTTGCGTCTTCCGTAATGCTAGTTTTTCTCAATTCCTTTTAGTTTTTGTTGTCCATTCTTTTGCACAATATAAACAAATTCACTCTATATTGGAAACAAGATCTTTAGATATGATATCTCTACATAAGATATTATCATAAAAAGTCTAAAATTATTCGTATTTACTGATCTGATGGAAAAGACTATGAACTACTATAAATTTTTAGATTGTATTTAGGGACTTGACTGCCCTTGGACATTTCGAATATGTCTAATATTTATGATATCGATTACATCATACAATCAAAATCAGACTCAAGTCATGACAGGACATTCGATATTTCCGGTTAATTTGCATTGAATGAGATTGCTACAATTGTCTATGAACAGAATCGCCTCTTAAGAAGAAACAATGGTGACGTTAGGGACAACAACGTGTCTAAATATAGCTTTCCTCTTTTGACCTTGAGAAACAGAAAATGCCACTGATACGTAAAGCCACTGATATGTTCCATCTTTGCGAAACCAGTTTTAGAGTATATGTGAATTTAAATGTTTTATTTTTTAAAGAGATGACTGTCTGTAGTACACTAGACCAGTCACGGTAAACGTTCACTTTACTATTTCCAAATTAAATTAAATAATTATCGGGCAATTTAAAATACGACACATACAAAACCAGCTTAAACCGTTAAAATGCAAGTTCTGCTTTAAAATAAGGACAATAACTTGGCCCTCATTGTGCCGTCTCTTAATGGCCCTAAGATAAGCAGCAGACATAAAATCGCGTCTCTTAAAACGTTCGCAATCAGAAGCAACTTTATTAAAAACTTTACGATCAGCACGCTTTTACTCATTCGCTGACATTTCGGTAACTTTGAAACGACTTCACAACACACGCAAATAACCCGTTAAGTGGCCAGGGCTATTTTCCTGCTCTGTGACACGGACACGTGGGACTTTTTAGCTTTTTCTTTTTATTTTACAATGTGCCAGTGACAGACGTGCTTTCTTCCCTAGCTATGTATGTCAAGGTCCTACACCTATAGACCACGAGCGCGGTCACTCGAAAAATTGATGATTCATGTCAGCAGCGTAGATTTATTTCATTTTCTGTTTTTACTTTTTGTGTATTCTTTCGGTTTCTACTGCTACTTTTTATCTGTTTTTAAATATATTAATTACTGTGTTTATCTAATTACGGAAATTAAGTAACTACACTACACAGATTCCAGTATGTATTTAAATCTATTTACTTCAAAGTACTTCAAGCAGCGTAAATTCTGTATATATTACTTAGTATTACAGAAACTACCTACTATTTGGTTATAAATAAAGATGTTATGTCATTTGTAATAATTAAGGAAAAAGACGACCACACCCTACTGGATTTAACCTACATGAACATATAAGTATTCTATACCAATAAATAAAGAAACAAATATTTTACTACTATTAAGAGTATCGAATAGAAATTATATTTTTGGCTTTAGTGCTGCAAATATTTTGCTTTCATTAGGTATGTGCCGGGAACATTCCGCATTCGCTTCTGTTTTCCTTGGAGCATTCTAAGATTAATGTGCTATTGCTAGATGAAAGACTTTAAACTGTAGGTATTATGAGCTATTATGTTTTTCTCATAGCCGATTTGTATTTCTGTCTAACTTTAACCAAAAACTAATTTATCTTAATGTTTTATTCGGGTATTTTTTTAAAGTTGTTTGTCACTAAATATAGCATGATTTTGTTTTATAATCTCACTCCAACTTATAACCGAACAATATTTTCGAAATTAATTAATGTTATATATTTTATTGTTTATCGTGGAACATAATACCTATGAAAATAATATATAGTATGGCCTGATTTTATTTAAACTATTATTTTAACGTCCTATGACGTCGTGATCCACGCTACTAAGTTTCGCATAATACGGGTTGTTTCACCTCTGTCACGATAACGTCAAACCCCATAAATAGCATTAGTCTGCAGTCTGTCAACTTGAGCTAAAACGGGCTTAAATGTAACACGAGTGACGTCATAACATTCTGATGGAGATTATCCAGCTTTCATGATAATAACATAAATATTATAATCTATAATACCTAAGTGCTTGCTCTCTAGCCAGAAGAGCATTATCACCGGCTCTAATATCAATAAATAGACACAATATTATATCATAGTCATATCTTTACCCACGTGGATTTTAATAATGGCTGTTTAGTTTATTTATTATGAATATTAAAATTCTTATATTGCGTGCGTTAATTGGCATTTACTTTGTTGCTCTACAGTCGATCATTTCTCTGACGGGCAGTTACAAATTTAAACAATTAATTTTTTTGTTGGTTAGGTCTGTTGCTTTATATTTCCTTAATCACCATGCAATATTGTACTTTAATAAAGTAAGGAGTTGAGTGCCTCAACGTAATATATAATATTATGTCAGTTTAAGCTTCTACAGAAATTAACCTGACAATGTGTTCAAACCATATTTTGCAAACGTGTAGTATTGAAATATTGACGATGTTTAAAATTGTCTCCACAACATCAGGCTTAATGTGGCAGAACATCTCTGGGCTCCAATCCAATGCTAAGAGCGAAACGGGTCTAGGTCAAAGAAACAGCTGGTTGGTGATGCACTAATATACCACCTTAATGTTTGATAATGTCCGTAAACATTATGATAATGGGACTATATGGTGTAGCTGTATTGTGTTACTAACTGAAATGTCTAAAATTAGTCTAACGTTGACGCTTCAAGGGTCAATATTTACGGCTTTATATTTTAGTTTTATGAAAAAGCAGTCACGCATATTTCATTTACTTGCATAAAACAAAACAAATAGTTGAGCTATTGTCTTATTTACACACTAGCTTTTGCCTGGGACCTCAACCGCGTGGATCAGTTTTTGAGTCTGCGTAATTTTTTTTATGGAAATATTTGCCTGAATTTTTTTATAAATCTTTTCATAAGAGATTTCTACTCTATAAAGCTCTATGCGTGCCAAATTTCAGCTCGAGGCATTCAGTGCTTTGGGCTGTGCGTTAATACATCACTCAGTCAGCTACCTTTTCATTTCTAATAGACACAAATTGAGAAAAGTAATAAATATTATTAAAAAAATTGTCTTTAATAAGCAAAGGTTCGTGTTTTTAAAACCGTGTCTGATGGTTTTCCCTAGTAATGTAGATAAAAAGGTATTGTATTTTAGGAAAAGTGAAGGTTATTTAAATTAAAATTGGTATTGCATGTATGTTTGTATCAATCAGCTTGTACTCATATCTGTGATTATCAGCATTTGATTTGTCGATTCGATACCTATCTAATCGGGAACCACGATAAGGCTTGCCAAGTTTACATCTTGTTGTGTAATTTTAAATCATCATGTTTAATTTTAGAACTGACATTAATTTGTAGCAATTAAACGATAATAAACACCACTTAATGACAGATTTATCAGATAATTCTGCTGATATTCAATAATTATTTAAAAATTTTACAAGTCAGCGCGACTCATTGAGTGTAAAAAACTATCATATAATGTTTATTTATGTTTAAATAAACATAGTACAAGCTTTGCTTAGTTTGGGCTGTATGAAAGTGTTATACTATCAACGGCTTTTGAATCGGTTAATAAAAATCTCGTTATTAAACCTGTCGTGTTGAAGCATGACATGATTTTAATTTCAAACACCTGACAGCACTTGGTAGCGCTCTGAATAATATATGATATTGATAAGTGTAACTCATACAAGTGGTCACGAATGTTACCAAACATTGACCTTATGCTTAGAAAGGTGTTGAGTGACCTTTAATGGTAACCTCAGTAAGGTATCACCCACATACCAGATGGCTGTATGTAATAAAGTGTAACTTCTAATTTAAAGTCCCCTTAATATATGCACTACATTGTTATGGTCATTCATATGTTAATTAGGTAACTGACAAATTGCAGGATGTAAATGTCATTCTCTTGAAACAATAATTGATTTCATGTCAAGGCAGGTTTATCTTGTACAATAGACAGTTATTCTGATTCCATCCTCTCCATTAAATTATATTTTCCTTCACCTTGTTCATGAATCGCTAATTCAGATATTTCTTCAGTTTCCGCTTCTTCGTTGTGGTTCACCCTCAGCATAATGAAGATATTTTGCAATGCTCAGACCTTGCTGCACCAAAATGTCAATTAGTTTTATAGCCCTACTTTATTTCTTAATGGTTGCCATTCGTCAGTTTTAATGAAATCCAATTAACTAACAGTACAAAGGAGTGGCCACACACCACAAAACTTACACATGACATACTTATATGGATTGTTTTATGTAAGTTCAACTACCCATGAGTCATGAAAGCAATACAGTTACTACGTGCACAGTAACTCGTCGTGAATTCAATAAAAGATTCATAATGGGTCATGAGAAGATGTGTGACGTTTTGGAACGTCAGTAACTTTATATAATAAATACATACCTTATAAGTATTGTAGCATGGATCTTACAAAGATGATAATGCCTCTATTTAAAACTCCATTCATTAACTACTTCACTACATACTCAACACTATATCTTTATAGCGTTTAGTAATATTGTTAGATAGGTAGGTCTGAAGCCAAAAATAACAGTCAATTCAATACAAACTTCTTGAGTACCTACGTATATATTTATCTTATTATCAATGATACCATTGTTGATAATAACACATTTTAATAGCAGTTTACAGTTTAGTTTATTGGACATGATAACTTTAGTAAATCTAATTCTGGTCTGAAAATTTGTGGACAGTGGACGTAAAAATAAACATTAAACCAGTGAAAGTGAATTTAATGACCCATTATTAAAGACAAACATTATAAGTGAAGTGACAGACATGGCGGCTCAAACACAGCATCAGTGTAAAGTAGACCATAATTACTACAAACTGGAGAAAAAATATATGGAGATGAAACGACTTGTGATTGAAAAAATTGAGGAATTGAGACAAAGGGACAAAATAATATCACTTCTTGAAGACAAAATAGACGACAAAGATACAACAATAGAATATTTAAAAAATGAAATCGACAAGTACAGACAAGTTGTCAAACCTCTGACGAAGCAAATCATTGGTGGCCGTACTAATGGAGTGGAAAGTGACGACTGTTTTGTAATGAAAGCTCCGGGTGTGGAAAATACAAGGGTTTTACCTTTGGGAGAACCTAGACTTAAGAGAACTGCTATATCCGCAGAGCCTCTATCATCGCTGACGCAAGACCATGAAATGAAACTAGTCAAGATACCCAAGACGCAAAGGTACGTAGGATCTTTTAAACGGCATGTAGTTTTTTTTTGTATTCATTTCGCCAGTTTCCTTTGTCGTAAAAGTGTGATATCCTTTTGGAACACAAGAAAACAAAAGAAATAACGTGCGGTTGCCAATTTCAGTCGTTGGTAATGGAACGCGGTCGTAAATTTTGAATGTGTCATTTTGGTGAGGTCATACTTCATATGAGCACTTGAAATGTTCGTCGACAGGTGGCTAAAATTGCAGTTTAATAGTTAATTAATTGCAACCAACCTTTCGACACTAAATTATCGAGAACTGTAACTTTTACTTTCTCAAGTAGACATGGGCATATAATTAAAATCCATCATACATTATGTGTGTGAAGTAATAAATTCAGTCGATTTTTATTAAATAAAAATTTCCAGCTTTTTTCCCGCTCTCTTATGAATGTAATATTATGTGAATGATAAGAACCAGAAAGTCACAAATCTAATCTGCTACATGAGGCGTCCATAATCCCATCACTAAATCTTTGATGTTCGCCGTCTGGCGGTTTCTGTATCATTGATCATTCGTTGTGTTGAATTTCTCCCGCGCACTGAGTATTTGTGGTGGCTGGCTCGATTCGAGGCCGACGTGTGTTAGCCAGAGTGCCTTCAGAGAGACCTATTTGGTATAATTACGACGAACTTTACTCTTGTCCTCGCCATCGGCTATATCGCACCGCAAGGGTTATGAGCTAAAACACTATTTATGGCTACAATTTAGACTTAATCGCCATACCCTGGGGCGATTTAGGAAGTAATTTCGCTATTTTATTTGCATATAAATGTCAGCTTTGACATACTAAATAAAATAATATTTGTATGTCCGGAACTTTAGAACCGATTTCAAAAATCTTTTACCAATAGATATAATCCCAGAAAAGTAATGGAACCTCTGGGTTCGAACTGCACTTAGGCAAAGATAATATCATACTTATTAACTTCAATGAAAACCAGAGTAGATCACTATACTAAATAAAAAATAATCGTTACATTGTTAATGAAAGAAAGTATGGCGAGTTAATACTATAAAGTGTTGGTTCAAATCTAATGGCGTTTATTAAACAAACGCACAATTATTCAATTAAAGTATCAACGCAGTAATTTAAATAACGGGCTGGCTCATTTCTTGATCAAGAAAAACGACATGATAACATTACTATGTCAAGACAAACTATTAATTTGCATAATAATAGACTAGCATGTACGTAGCCAGAGACGTCGTGGTGAGTTGAAGACATTGCATCGTGCGTGGCATCACAATACTCTCTACTCACTTCGGTACCTTTCATGATGTCATTTTTAGGCGCCACTTTCAATTTATATTTGGGGTTTTCAATAGGCACGACGGATTTTGTGTTTAACATTTCTCGAATAGGAGTGAAGTTAGCTTCATAATTCTTTCATATTTTGAAACGTCATTTTATGCCTTTTTATCATGGAAAGATACACGCTTCAACAACATTTGCAAATTATTCTTCTTTTTACAAGCTTTGTGTGCTATGTGTGTGCGGAACAAATCTTGCAAGCCTAATTTGACCCACTTCCCGGCGTCCAATTACTAACTTGGGTGACAATGCATTAATATGGTACCATAGAGCTGGTCTGAAGATGCAGTTTGAATGCTAGCAACGTTAGAAGATCTGTAAGTAGGCCAACATCGAGCGCGAAAATCTTGGTATTTCGACCGATTTGCGTATGGAAAATTGTGTCTAGCGTATTCGTGCCAGCGCTTCCGCTACGGACATTTGAACGATGTTATATTCCGTAAATAACGGCATCGATTGTACTTTAATATAAAATAAAAATCATTTCCATAAGTAACCCCTAAGTATTTTAATAGATAATATAATGTGTCGCATGAAAATCATTCATTTGAAGTATTTGTATGTCTATCTGTAGACAAACAGGCAATCGGACTACCTGATGGTAAGTGGTCACCGCTGACAATATCAAGACCAGCAAGACCAATACGTTGCCTACCTCTAAATTCCCGGGACACGTTGCTTTGGCAAAAACGCGGGCAACGCATTGGAAGCGCCCCTGATGTTGCTTATATCCATAGGCAGCGGTGACCATGTTCCATCAGGTGGCATGCCTGTTGTCTGCCGTATTACTTAAAAAAAAACAAGGCCATTGCCAAAGCCTCGATTGGCCATTTTTATTTTACTCAGCAAACAAACACGCAAGCGGGCCACCTGATGGAAAGTGGTCACCGCCGCCTATGGACATCAGCAACACCAGGGGAGTCACCAATGCGTTGCCCGCCTCTAAAGAGACCTAAAGCACTGGAGCACTGGAGTTTCACCGGCAGGAGCTCAATCCTTTTTTTAAATAGTTTTGTACGGCTGCGATTATCTGTAAGGTGGAGGTACTTCCCCAGTAAGCCGGCTCCAATATCCAATTCGATAGGGAATTCCCGCTATGTCCGGATGAGAGGTATCTCAAGTACGGTAAATTGACAGTATTTTAAACCATTCCAGCACGGCTAGCACAAGTGCACTCTCGCTCGCGATAAGCGAGAAAATACTGCTATCTCTTTCATCTTAATATTGAGAGACGGAAACAAACGTCTTCTCGGGACGTGAGCTGTGTCGCGGGTACACTTATCCTAGTCATGCTAGTGTGACTGATACCCTATTAACAATATAATGAAAAAGTCCCATTGTAGTAGAATTCGATAATTGTCTCAGTGGATGACAAATAAGTAAACAATAGAGCTGTGCGTTCTTAGGTGTTATTTTTCTAGTTATTTATTAATTTCGAAACCTTGGTTCAAGAGTCGGATACACACTTGACAGTCTTAATATCGTTTGTATACCTTTGGCAAAACTCTTGGTAATAGTAATAGTGTCATGGGCAAATCGCTGAATTGTGCCTATCGTTAGTATGGCAGTTATCAATTCGGTTACGTTAAGTTAGTGTTGACCTACGGAACTGAAACGTGGCCGCTCACTATGGGCCTTATAAGAAAGCTCACTGTTACCTAAAGAGCAATGGAAAGGGCTATGCTCGAGGTCTCGTTGCGCGATCGAATCAGAAATGAGGAGCGAACGAAGGTCACCGACATAGCCCTAAGGATTGCCAGGCTTATAGTGGCAGTAGGCAGGGCACATAGCTCAAAAAACAAATGGCCGGTGGGGCAGTAAAGTTCTCGAGTGGCGACCACGCACCGGCCTTTGTGAAGATCTCTGACGGAGGCCTATGCTAAGCAGTGGGCGTCTTTCGACTGATTTGATGAAGTTAGTGTTGTCTCAAAATTTAGGTTTCAATTGGGTTAGATTTGTGTTGTGTCAAAGCGCCCAGCGGGGCTCCGTGAACCGGGGCAAAACTGACTCAGGATGAAACGATATGCCCAGGCAGATTTCAATCTGCCCTATTCGACGATCGGCCTACGACATAAGCACTATACAAAGCTGGATGCTTTGTAACACGATTTCTTGTCGTGGACATGCGAGAGGGTGACAACACACAGGCATGAGCATCTCGGACAACCACAAACCCTTCCAGAGACGTTTGCAAAACTGAAAGGGTTGCTGCGTTTCCTGGAGGAGTTGGGATGGCAGGAACAATAGGGTATCTTGGAGTACACCATATCCACGCAGAATGGGCGCGAGTTCGCCTGAATGCGGAAAATGGCCCGGATACATCTATCTATCATCTAACACGATTTCGTAAAACAACATTCTACGTTTTTAGATGAATTTAAATCACTCTGTAAAGCGCTATCAGTGCAATTTTGTAATTGTGTAAATTGTCCATAGTGGTTGTTTATGGCTATAACAATAACAATTTAAGGCAAAGGCTGTATCTATTTACTCGAGACATTACCTTGAGGCAATTACCCTTCTACTGCATAAATTTAAACTTCTAGCAATTTATAGGTAGGGTAATTAATTACGTAAATAAAATACGTAACTTGTGTTTATCAACTTGCATTTCACACAATAAGCACGTCAAAAGACATGACAATAAACTTTTTATTGCTTAATAATATTTAGAGTAGGGTTTTTCGCCGTGAACGCACGAACGTGTCTTCGATGACTTGACCTGGATGACCTGCTCTAGTCTCGATTTCAGACACACATTTGATTCTGCTCTCAACCCCATCTGCGCGAAGAATATTTGCACGGCCTATATATTATCTAGACATCATTTAAAAAAAAAATCATGCAGTCATCTGCATTTCAATGAATGCTGCTGACATGCATGCAATATATCATAATTATAAAGAATAGAAAACGAGCGGCAGAACCTTTGGAAAGCCCAGCATTTATGGGCAGAGTGTCCTAACACGAAACGTCTGCGACGACTTCAATTTCCGAAGAAGCTGGCGACCCACTTGCATCGAAAAGCCTGTCGGCTGGTATCTCCGATAGAAGTGCCTGATGATGACAGGTCCCGATAAAATACCTGCCTACCTTGGCGACGTTTAGGCTAACGGCCAACGGCCCCTTTAGTTTAGTTTGGACTTCCTTACTATGTAGGTTCTAGGTACTTATTTTGTTAGTTTTAAGTTTTTTGCATGTGATAATGGACCAAAATATAATGATACATCTACGTTTGTCTTTAGTCTTTGTTGCCAATGGGCAACTAGAAGATCTTTGGACTTCCTTGTACTTACTTAATTGGTTAGTTTTAAGTTTTTTGAATGAGATAATGGACCAAAATATAAAGATATGTGTCTTTACTCTTGGCAACTGGAAGATCAACGACTTTTGAACGAAGATGGAACTTCCCCAATAGAGTAAGAGAGCGAGAATACAAAGGCGTTTAAAACCGGAGTCAACTCAGGATTTAGAGCACTTCATACTTACTCACTAACATAGGCCATAGGGGGCGGTGATCACTTCCCATCAGGCGGCCCGCTTGCCTGTTTGTCTGCCGTATTACACAAAGAAAAAACGTTTCGTGTTGCATAGGTATATAACATACAGGGCCTAGGTATGTATAGGTTATACATAAGTTAGTTGTAATATTCTGTAACGGTGTTGAAAACTATATAGCGAGCTTCCCATAAAAAATTAAGAATTTATAACGGCACACGGTTGAACACCATACTAATAATGTGTTAATTTCTGATTGCAGATCACGGGAATTAATCAAGGGTGCCATATTGGACAACGACTTCATGAAGAACCTGGAAATGACTCAAATCCGAGAGATCGTGGACTGCATGTACCCTGTCGAGTACGCTGCAGGCAGCCTCATCATCAAAGAAGGAGACGTTGGTAGCATCGTCTACGTTATGGAAGGTATGTGCCTTTATTATTTATATTATTAAATTTAATAACTTTCACCACAGAGACAACACTAAACACTAACTAACGTACGGTTACATTCACTATGACAATTTTTTTTCTAATTTTATAACGAAACTTTTACAGCGCCATCTACTTGTTTAGTACTGTATTACAATGTGCAGCGCCATCTATTAGGATATAAGAGAATCATTTAAAGTGCCCTCTGTTAACGAGTAGCGAAACTTTTGTTGGCCTCAACAGTTGTTTTCTTTTATGGTAGATGGCGGTTTACAACGTTAAAGGTTCAATACGCAACGGACAGATGTCACTACATAAATTTAAAATTGAGGCTAGGCAAGTTTTCAAAGCATTTTACTTTTAACATCACATCACATTCTAATGAAAATAATAATATTGTAGGTATGTATAGGAGGTACCCACAGTCAGTTGCACAGTGAACGAGTTATTATGGCTCCCAACCCCGTGTAAGGGAGGGGGGTCCGTTCACTGTATGTACAGTACGTACCAATCTAATTACTATAGGTATATAAAAAAAGTTGTAGTAGGTAGTTACAGTAGCAGAAACTTCCAAATCAGCTTCGAGGTACGCTTAACCATTTTATCCAGACTTTGCAGGATAATTTATTACATTACAATAGAGCAACTGCCACTGTCCTCCGTAACCCTGTTACCAGGGGAACCTGACCAGATTTGATCATGGTTATATTGGGTAAGGAACTCTGTACCGAGCGGTACCGAGGCCGTCTACTCACCCACGCTCCAATAGGATCATCAACGTTCGATTTTAATTTTAACACATTAAACTGACCTACAGTCTTTAACGGTGTAATGCTTAAATGCACTAAACTTAGGATACATAAGCATTTAGGAATCGGAAAGAAGATAAGAGTGACTTAGCGAGTTTAGTTTTTAGAGAGCAAATCAATGTGGAATGTATTTCTCATAAAATAAGGCCCATTTTTGTATCACGCCTTTTGAAAAGCGGAGCGACGCGGAACATGAACATTTTATTATAATGGACCTTATTCTATAAGCAATCTATTCCACTTTGGTTTGTTCTCACACTTTTTGCCTCTGAATTTGAATTTAGGAAATGTAATAAGCGCACAACTAATGCGTAAAACTGTATCTACGTAACACACGTACGCATATCCATATACATCTGTGAAGCTATCGAATCATAAAGCATTACCTGTTCGTTGCTGACGGCGTTCCATGTAAACTAGTAGTTTCGAGCTAATGCTTTCCATGCAGAGAAAGCGGAAAAGCGACCACCAACCCGTGACACTGGATTTTCCGAGGCGTTCGCGGACGGCCTAGGCTTTGCACGCTCGGTAGGTCTTCCTAGGTAATCTAGGATAGACGGCGTTACTTTGTTGCTGTTTCCTGGTAGTGCTGTTATGTGGCACAATATCGGAGAATGGCAGAATGTTTTATGGTGCCTCTTACGAAGAAGGGCATTTTAAGGCTTTCATTATTGGTTTTATAAGTTTAGAGGGGATTTTAAGAGAAACACTGAGGTCTCAACTAGCACGTTGTGTACTCGATTAGTGTGTGATACTTTTATTATTCGTAGTAGATAATGGATATACAACTCTTTAAGCCAGTTAGAAAATTACAAATTAGTATGAAGTAAAGCCGCTGTATTCTGTTTTATTTTAGTTATTTATTAAAACTTTATGCACTAAAGGTACATTGGCGGACTTAAAGCTAAAGTAGCCTTATCTACCAGTCAACTGTGAAAAAAAATATGAACGAAAACGGTAGACGGCGCGGGAGAAACAATAAGATAGGTGAAGGAAGAAATACTTTACATAAATAATAGCTAAATTTATAAAATTTTACAAAGATACAAGATATAGGTGAACAACTAATACATCCTAGTATTCTTCTGTTAGTTCCTACTTCTACTAAACGGATTCCTTATTTTTACACTTTGTTGCTCATGCAAAAATACAATACAGTAGGTACAATTAAAATCAGTAAGAGACTGTTGAGCAAAGGCGGCCTTATCGCTACATGGGATCTCTTCTAGCCCTTCTGGGTAACCTTTACAGAAATCATCTTGTTACAGTTTACCCTATGGTTAAAGAATATCTTCCACAAGGTGTTTATAATATAATATATCTAAGTATTATGTATATAATACTTAGATTAAACTGTACACTCGTGCGAAGGTCGGTCGACCGGTAGGCCGGTCCCTAGTATAATAATACATAATTAAATATAATAAAATGAATTTTATTTAAGACCTTCCCTGTCTACTCTGATTGTCTATTTTGATATCAGCTGGATTCGCAGAGACGTAATAGACAAATCTGTGTTCACCATTGCTATAGTTTTATAAAACATACATAACTTGTATTTGCAATTAATGTTAGATAAGATTGTCAATCTTCTTGCACCGCCCTGTAATTTTTCAAATTATCATGTCTTCGGTTGTCACAGTCGGTTGTCGGTCGTAACAGTACATCAAGTTTAAAGAGAGAGAAAACAGGCAGCCTTATCGCTTAAAGCGATTTCTACCAGACCATATTTGGGTAGCGAACTATCAATAGGGACGTGTTTATACAGAAACTGAGAGCAACTGTACTGGTGGTGGTGTTAGTGGTACTGGCAACTGATTCATTTAGTACTTTCATGCAGAAACAGACTTATAAAATGTATATTTTCTTTGGGTACAATAAAATTTCTATAAAATTAGGGGTGTTTATAAGTAAAGAGTACTGGTATTATTTACGTAAGCATCACATCACATACGCTACACTACGAAGGGCGGATATGGATTCTGATACGAATTTGGGCCGTTGTTGGATGCGCAAGAGTTCGCACGGGCGGTAACCTTGCGTTTTCACTTTCTACGTGACGTCATTTTCTTTTAAAATACATAATATTACGTTGCGCAACGAAACTAAACCTTAAATTAATTGACGTTATACCTATTACGTTTTGCACTTGTTAATTAATCGATTATATAAAAACGTTTTTACTGATTATCTACTGATCAGTAGAATGTAGTGTTTATCGTATGTTAAGGTATCTGTAGAATCATAGAAATTTAATGATAGAGTTTCATTCACATGTCGTTTCTTAGTATAAATACATAGTATAAAACAAAGTCACTTCCCGCCGTCTGTCTCTCTGTATGCATGCTTAGATCTTTTGAACTAGGTACGCTACGGATTTTAATGCGGTTTTCAATCAAGAGGAAGGTTTATAGGCTAGAACAACAAGCGAAAGATGTCGCGGCTGGACAGCTCGTTATTACTATGAAATTAGTAAAAATTATGTTAATAAGACTTAGTAGTTGACTCTAGTTTCTACAATGACATCTAATAACGACAAAAATTACGTTAACAGCAGCGCAAGTAACTCTCAAAACTCTAACCGATAGCCTAATTTCCGGTTTCACATCGAATTGGAGAGAAAAAAAAGACAAGACAACCCGACCGACTGATCCAGTTTGGTCGAACGTGAAACGTGAATAGATGTCTATTTGATTTCGATTACAAAGTTGTCGTAAGCAAAAAGTCCGATTGTGACAGACTGAGTGTTGCGGCCTTGTGGCCGTCAGTCGAGACCTTGCCGATTTTCGCGACAATAGATGACGTCAGAGCATGCTGCTTTGGCTATTCGCAAGTTGCAGGATCTGAGCCTCGAATCAATGACTGATCTTGAAAATTAAAGTCTTTAGCGACGCTGATTTTCGAAGGGAGCAGTTGGTTATTGGTACTAGGGGAATAAGTCACGCCAGCCAACTTCAGGAGCGACATTTACTTAAGTGACGTGATAATTTATTGTATTAGGTGCTGTCCTCTGTGGTTTTCGCGCGCAGTTTGTATATCTGTAAACATTCAACTATCCTGCCTGGGACCCTATTATTTTTCTGGGATCCAAAGTACCTACCCTATGACACACGGGAATATCGTAGCTTCCTGTTAGATTTGTGAAAGAATTTTCGATATCGGTTCAGTCTCAGACATAACGGAGATTACCTATCCCCAACACACAACCTTTTCCTCCTTAAGATATCTCATTCCATTATGCGCCTAGGTAATTCACAGTAGCGCCTTTGTGTTTGAATTCCCTCTTTCTACACACACATATGTATTAGCTTACCTACATACGTGGCTTCTTATGCGTGAAAAATTAGAAACGTTTAAATTTTCATACGTTCAAAATTAATTAATCTCTTTGTAGCTTATTTTGGTGAAATTAGCAAACAGCGTAATTCTCAAAGCAAAATGTGATAGAATTGGTGTACAAGATTTTAATTAAGCCTTCTACCTTCCCTTGCTTATTATAATAATTAGCTATTTGGAAGAAGTTTCATCATACATCATACCATATTCTGCATATTAATATAACATAATGAATTCCTACAGAAGATTAGGTAGTTGAAAACCAATTGTAAATCACAATAATGTAAAGATAGTTGTTTTCTTGTAATCAGCGCCATCAACTATAGGTATCTAAGAATCATCCACATGACCTATACCAGTAGATGCAAAAAGAAACACACACACACACACATGACATGGGATCGTTCAAGAGGTATATTAGAGGTCTCTTCAGAGGCGGGCAACGCATTGGTGACTCTCCTGGTGTTGCTGATGTCCATAGGCGGCGGTGACCACTTTCCATCAGGTGGCCCGCATGCCTGTATGTCTGCCGGATAACATAAGGTACTCATGTGTTGTTCGGTCATTTATGTACCTATACTTACCGCTGTAAAGTTTCAATAGTTGATCATCCGTTTTCTTTACAAACTTTCATTTAGGTACAGCCCTGTAGTTCTTGGTCATTACGAACTGTAAAAAATATTTAGTGAAATCCACTCCAATATCTAGGTGTAAGGTCAGTACTAAAACCTAGATGGAAAATGAAAATAGAACATTATAGGTTATATTATCTACTTACACATTATAAAGATTCAATACCACTGCAATTTGCACTAAAGTGAAAGTGATCATCATCATAAAGTACTTTACTAATGATGCGTTTCTACTCATGCCTTAGGCATGTAGTCTCGTTTATCTATTTAATAGATTATTTTAACATTAACATTTTAACTCATGTCGACATTTGTCCGCCATTTCGGTTGTTTTGTGTGTAGAGATTAGATAAAGTTAGCCCTTCCCCAGGTTTATCTATCTCCTTGCCTTTTTCAAATTGCGAAGCATGAATGGCACCTTCTATCGCGTCGTTTAAGTGCCGCTTAAAACAGTGGCTATTTAGAATGAATTTTTATTCTTTGAAGGATTTTATCCCGTAATTCATATATTTTTTATGTATTATTTATTATCTTTGTATTAATATTAAACAATTATACTTTTGACATAAGCAAAATTATTATGGCATGTATTTGACATTTATATAACGAATGACATTAATTATGAATTTTGTGTAAATTCTGACATGTTTTTATATCAATTGTGTATTTTATATGTATGCCAATAGTGTAATCAATTGTGTATCAATCAATTTTGACATGTAACAATGGTTACCAATAAATAAACTTAAACTTAAACTTTGGTACGGTGGTAGACCTGGAGACTAATGCCTGTTTCGATTTTATAAAATAATTTATTTTCATTAATAATTTCAATTTTTAGTTTCATATTTTTATATTTTGTTTAAATTGTAATTAGGGAATGATATACCTACCTAACTTCCTTTGCCTATAGCTAAAACTCATTCAAATTCAAAATAGTATTCTTTCCGTTTTTAACTCACATTTCAACCGCCCACTTAAATGTTTTACAACCTCGTCATAATTGTAATTCTTTTGCTTTTTCGCTTTAATAAGCCTATTTACTCTGTGTGCTAGAAGAAAGAACAGAGGAAGAAAGCAGCTTTACTATGCGGTAGAGGCTGACTAGCAGTGGAATGCTAAGGGCTGTATGATATGATGATTTTCACCTGGCTTTTCGATTTTCAAGCCCGTCGTTACGTTGTAACGCCAAACCCAGAATATGCCAGAGTCCGCTTTCCTACTCTTTATTTTCCACTTCGCCCGGTCTTCGGCATCTTCGCGTATCGTAAGCCGTTGGTCGTATCCGACTCAGCGATATCAATCCATCGCTTCATAGGCAGGTTTATTCACCTATTTCCCGCGTATTCATGGGTCCAACGCAGCATATGACCAAACCAGCGTAGATGAGCATCTTCAATCTTATCCGCGATATCACTCACGCCAAGGCGCCCGCGGGTGTACTCGTTACGTACTGAGTCAAGCTGCGCCATGTCCATATGGATAACTCTCTAACAAGACTTGCCATAATCTCCATACAGATCGAAGTTTCATACAAAGATCGCATAGTGACAAACGAGCTGGCCCACTCCATGGAAAGCGGAAACTGACGTCCATAACATCTGTGATTCATACAAAGCCTCAAGTTGTGTAACAAAAAATGCGTGCGCAGGTGCGTTTAACTGTGAGGACTGTGGACGAAGCAAATATGGGTCGTGCATGTAATTGTACTGGCTAATCGCTGAACGTTATGTGGCACGTGTACCACAAAAAATGTTCCAGTCTTTTACCATTGTCTCTTTGACATGCACCTGTTAGTAATGAGGGTAAGGTGTATTACACAAAAAGACAAAACGATAATAATGAATGTGGTGTAGAAGGGAACTAGCTTGCCGCCAATAGGGAAACTATTGAAGAAAATATACTGACGCCTTCTCAAGGTCCTTATTATCGTTGTCGCGCTTAATTATTGAAACCCGTTTTAAATGATGTATAATGATCTCTAATTGTAGAGACACGTACCTAGCTAATATCGCCTCTTTCTTTTTATCCATCAGTGAAAATGACATACGAGTAGGTATATCTCGTTAGGAATATACGTACAGAAAAAGTTAGTACAATATTTTGTGTGGAGAAGGTACATACCCAAGTACACTGAGTAGTGTAAATTTTTGCGATAACAAAGTGACCCATAGTTATCTCGGTACACGAGAAAGAACCGTGACTAAGTCATTTTGACGCAACTAAGTATATGGCTCACACAAACTATTTGCTTATAGTCTGCGGAGAACCTAGCTTATTTGATTAGCATCTCCTGCTGCGTAGTGCTATTAATTCTCCCTTTGACCATAAAACGATTGACCCAAAATCTAGACATACCAATAGGATCAGAAATAATCAGAATTGTTTTTTTAAAGGCAGCCTATTCACTACGACCTTGACGGTGTCCAGACGAATTATACTGTAAAATGAAGTAGATTAAAATATAGACGTTGAGCCGCAAATCTAGCAGACAAAAACCAAGTCGAATTCACTATTTCAATATAAGAACTAAATTAGCTACTCCGGAACTAATGTCCAAGGTTCCGACTCCTATACGAAAGAGCGGCAAACTTTCGAAACTTCAAAACCATAACGCACTTTGAAGCGCATTTGACGCAATCCACGATTCTCAACGGTCTCACTTAGAGGCGAGATTTGAGGTTGACGTTAGCCAATGCGGTGCCCTTAATGTGTTCAAAGTAGCCTGCTTGTACTCGTACTACGTGTTTATTTACGTATGTCAAGATGTTCTAGTCCTATCCTACCCTATAAGAATGATCAATGCGAAAATTTGTGAGGATGATAACATTCCATCTCAGACTTTAGAGTAACAAACGTCCATCAGAATATTTGTTACTTTTTCAAGAAAACGAATAGCTAAGTACTGAAGCATGGGATTTTAACGAAAATTTTGCACTGTTGCCAACACCAAAAAAAGCAAGTTGTAGTTACCAACTTACATATTTGCTCTTATTAGTATCTACGACATTAGTTTTGGCCATTGCTTTCCTCACACATGGTGTCTTTTGATCGATTCGGCGTTGAGGTCGCTTGCTTTGGACATGGTCACTGACCATTGGTCAGGCTCTATCTAGCATTGTTGTTGACGTAGAATTTAGAGGCGGTCTCCTCAGGATTAACAGAGTTATACTGTCGGCAAAACTAGCATCACTTTTGGTTTCTGTGGCTAGTGAACCCTTCTGTACAACTACTGTTGGATCCACATGCATAATGTATTAGCTTCCAACCGAGACTTCGTTCGCGTGGTCCGGAATAAAAGCACGATTTGGGATTTCGTCCTATTTGTGCACGAATGTTTTATACAGATTCATGCCGTACCTACCTCTTTATGTGACAAACAAACTTCTAAAAGATGTAAAGTCATAATTTCAAGTTTATAATATTAGAAGGATAAGTGATTCAACATTTGTGAACAGCGACACAAAATATTAATACACAGCTGTTAAAAACTACGGTGTAATAATTTTATCGTCCGACTACTGGGTCACCGACGGTAGTCGGGTGGCCTGTGGGTTTTCTATCGAATTTCCTCTCAGGAGCTTTATGAACTCGGTCCATCATGCCCTTTTTTCCATATAGGGGACAAAATATCGCCATCCGTATAGTAGACCACCCACACTCTCGTATTCAGCGTTTTGCATTCAGTTTTCTTATGTGAGCTGCTGACTGGAACTCTCTGCCTGCGACACTGTTCCCCGAAAAATAGCTTCTCATCAGATGAAATGAGGTTAAATGCAAGCCTATTGCCAATAAGCAATACGTTGAAAGAATTGATTGTTATAAGGCAAAATATGGCAAAAAGCAGCAACAATTGAATGCCCATCTCAAGTCATCCATATTCAAAAGATCTATTAGAAAACTCTTTCATTATTATTTCGCTAATGTACAATTAGTAGCTAATCACACGTTCCAATTCCTCCAGTAAGCGGTGGCGCATTGCCGGGATAACAAGTGCGAATTCAAAAGACACTCAGATAGTTAGAGATACACCTGTGGTTGTCGATCTTGAATTCGGTCACGTTATATTATGTCTCTGCGCATGTATGCATACTGGCGGGGTGACCAACCATGTCGATTTCTCCCAACGATCTAAATTGCTGGTCGTCAACAATATATTGTTTGTGACCTCATTTAACGAATAATTTGCAGATGAAAGCATTTGTGAAATTTTTACTTCATTGGGAATCTCGGAATGTTATGTAGTTTTATGTAGTAGATACTGGGACAATGTTGACCTAAAAAACGAGCAATAAAAGTATCTCCAGAAAAAGGGTCACCTATGACCCGGGTCCGTGCAAACGAAATGTGTCTCAGATTATCAGCAATAATGAGTTACGAAACACTGTCGGTGGTGTCTATCACACTATCGGTGGCTAAATGGGTCAAACAACTAAAACATATTTTATATGAAGTCAACAACAATTCAAGTCCAGCGGAATCAATCGAAGATCATCAGCATCGTGTAGTCAATGTAAAGAAATATCATGTATGTATTCTGATAATGTGAGATACTTACATTTCGTTTGCGCCGGGCCAGTTCCTATTTCATACTTAATGACTTCTTTAAAGTCGGTCCAAATTAATCCCAAGTCAACTGAATTGGATTAAAATTAAACCAACATTGGAATGATCGAACCGGCGCGAGACCCTCTATTTTTAGAATACACTGCATGCTCCTTATAGTCTTGGTTTAAATTTGGTTTTCATTGACGGTACTACTTTTGTTGCTAAATTTGACGATTATCATCATCTGAGCGATCAATCCCGGCTACTGCCAGGGTCCGCTTTCCTGCTTTGCTTTCTCCATTTTGCGCGATTTTCGGCATACTCACGTCGTAAGCCGTTGGCTCTCGCGTTGCTAAATTTGACGATGATTTAGTTTTAAGTAGGTTTATCAGAATTCCGTTCCATTCATTTCTTGACTACAGCATCACATCACTCAAAAATTCTACTGCAACGTTCTATTACCAAAGACGATATACCTGATGTTAATATGGAAATAAATACTGAATGAATGAAAATACTTTGATGATTACATTTTTTAATTATATTTCTGCGGGGGCAAGATGTCCTGTAGTACATGTATATTATACCTAGTTTAGGCACCAGCTCCCACAAACAATATAGGTACTGTGATACACAACCTGTTATGTACCTAATGTTGTGTAAACATGTTTGTGTAGCTGTTTGGGTGTCTGTGTACATCTCTTGTCGAACGTTGTAGGGATAGAGTTGTGAAAGTATACACTAACCCACACGAACTACACGAAAGTATAACCTTCCATAATATAGACCCAAATCGATAGAAAAAAAATCAATAGACCGCTATATGGTATTAAACCTATTCTCTCTTACATGCGACTGGCACAAAGTTTGTGCATTCGTACGGCTCAAGTGCAGTGTTATACCTTCCACGCTTGAGTAACACATAGGCTATAATTTATCCCTTAGTTCCTGCTGGAACATAACCGTGGACGAAGTCGCGAGCAAAAGACGTCTATAATACCTCAGTACCACGTTTTATTTTGGAGTCAGCATTAGAATTGATGACTATAGGTAGTATAAAGCCATGACCCTTTGTTCATATGGGACTGTGGTATGTGGGTGTATGTCTATCTAACGCATTATGCGTATACGGGCCGACCTGCATACCGTCTATTCTAAAGTCATTGTTCAATTATACAAGACGACGAATGGAGTTAATGCTCGCAACAGATCCTATTCATGTTGTTTTCCGTTTGGATGGCCATAAACAAAACCGACAATACATGCTAAGCTTCTATTTCTACCTCAAGGAATACTCGTGTATGAGTTGTGCCTTTTGTACTGGTGTTTTGTATCTCATTATTATTTTGCTATTATTTAGTTTTGTGTTTAAATTAAATTCTTGTATCAAATTGTAAAATTAAATTAGTCTGATAATTGTAGATTTAGAAAATTTAATTTATTTATTAAGTAAAGATGGTTGAAATAGAAAAATAGAAGGAAGCGATTATTGAAGCAATAAATAATTAAATGGGATACACAAATAATAAGAAATGGAATTTGGCAATTTAGGCGAAGGAAAATTTCGATGACGTCATGATTATTTAATCTACACATTACGACACAATTTATACAAAGATCGCGATTTGAATATTACAGAAATGACAACGGTCTCTAGATTGCAAAATCGGACTTTCTCATACAAATTGGCTTAAATTGACTGGATGGTTTTATATTTTATTTAGTTACGTAGTTTAAAGTTATTTAAATGATTGCGGCTACTTCGAAAGTGGACGAGTCTGAACCACGGTAGATATGCTTGACTAATGAATTTCGCCTGTTTTGCGATACAAATTGACATTTCAACTTTTACTTGATCTTTCGATCGCGGAACTATATTTTGCTATATAATTATTGGCTTTTTTTATCGCATAAAGAAACTGAATGTTAGAATATAATTACAACATATTCAGTTAAAATTGCCATAAACGTTGTCAAACCAGTTTGTATCGATTAGCTCTCACATAAAACTTGACAAGAAATGAAACCATCAATATAAATCAAGACATAAAATAAATCAATTACAGAGAAAACCATTACAAGCCTCGGTTCGACGTTCACAAATCCCTTAAATACGAATAGAAAAACAGAACTACATTACCTGACTGCAACATCGCTTATTGACATACAACCATGGAGCGTTAAATATCCTTAAACGGTGGTATGTCATGCACTCATTGCTGGCGTTTTTGCCACTTGCTCATTGAACGCATTTATTGCGAGCACATTTATTGCTCCGGTAAAAAATAAATGTTCTTGCTCACGAAGCGTTGAATCTAAGCAAGTAGGTGCATGGCCTTTGTTAGCTTCATTTATGATGGTACTTATTAAATTATTATGCTTCGCCCATATCAATGAGATTTGAGTCAAATTTATCAGAAGTGAACATTCAGTTGATCGCGATTTCACCTGTTAAATACTGAACAAAGTCAGATCAGCCGATCTGACTTTCTGAACACTTGAAGATAAATTACCTACTTTGTTTTGTAGAGAGACATATTCGAGTTCTAAAATATAAGCGGGGTCGTATAAAAGCGGGTTAGTAGGTAAAGCCTGACCAGGTGAGGCCATAGGTGGCAGCTTAGGTGTCGCCATATTTTAGAACTCATGTGAACTCGTGTAAGAAACACTGGCCACAGAAAGTAACAGCAACAGTAGCTCCGTCTTTATACTTTTCACTTGTTATGATTCTTAGAACACGAATAATAATTTTAGTTTTCTAGATTGTATCATTATTTAAAGGTTTTGTGTTTGATACGTAGCTAAAAAAACAACGCCAACGCAACAGATTCACTATACAATATAAAGAGTAGCGTAGCTGATAATTAGTCCTTAATCCTTCCTGATTTTTTCTATACCTATTTTATATTTTGATTTATAAATTACTCAACATTAACTGTAGATTTCAATTAGTTTCTGTCAAGTCATCTTCAAGTGTATGTATTTTTCATCGGTCTGCTGAACTGTACTTTCCTAGTGGTCAGTTTGCCTTCACTACACCTGATAATGTTACCATTACCAATGACTCTATTAACACTTTCCCTTTGCTTTTCTAAGACTTTCATCGTATGAAGTACAGAAAAAACAAGCCGGATCCAATTTTGTTATTAGGTTTTTCTCTTACTATGTTTTTATTATGTTACTCTCAATAACTCTATTTTGTACGAAAATTCCAAACTTATTTTTACTAAAATTACTTAGGTGCTACTTTTTTATTTGAACATTTGAAATTTGTATACCTGACCCTCACATGAGAGGTAAGTAGGTCATAAATCAGGGATAAGGTTCCGAAATTAAATTATTCCAGAAGCAACACAATGTTTTCAGGTTTTTGTGACGTGGTCAGATCCTGAATTGTATTTTTATGAAAATTTCAGTAGATGTGGATATTTGTTAGTTCCAAGTGTGCCATAGCTAAATAGCAGAGTACCTATGTTATTTAAATACCATCTGCAACAAGACGGATCGGGTTCGCTCCGCTTAGTTTAAATTTAAAGTCCAGCATCCTTGTGAGTTGGAATCCGTACGATCTATCTTTGTATGTCAGCCCAAGTCTTGTTAATTTCCAGAAGGTTGAACTGCGATAGCCATATGGTTAATTAGGTTACGTTATACGCGGATGTGGTGAGATACGCAGATTCAGAACCTATGGGGATACTGTGGGAGTTTTTCTGATGTATGAACGAAGTTGTAGGAAAATTTCTAGAGCAAAGCTCAGATTATTTTAGAGACTGGCAAGGATGTTTTAACGTTCTACCATTCACTCTCAATGCTGTAACTCCTGTTTGGCTAGGATCTACAACAAAATGCTACCTAAAGTTTTGACACTCAGGTATGCCCGAGTAGGTTAAGCTAATAGGGACTATCAAGGATGTTCCAAGTTTCACATTTCACGACAGCTCTTTTTGTGACCGACTTGTGCATACACCAATGTTGAGAATAGTGAAATAAATAGTTATTGGTGAGCAGACTATTCTGGGTTAGTCATCTTCTCAGACGTCATTTCCTGGTTTAGTTGGCTTTTAAAGCTAAAAAATAACTATAATCTAAATGTATTTGCGCACTGAGCCATACAAATAATTTTGTCATCATACTTCTAATTAAGTACGTTACAATAAGTATTAATTGCAAACAAATGTTTCCTTTAATAATGAAGGAAATCAAAATTAATTTAACTAGCCTCTGCTATTGAGTACCTCTAGCGGAGGAAATGCGAAAATAGCTAAAGACTCGTGGTTCATATTTCAACCGTTTGGGGTGAAAATTTTGGGACCATGGTGCTTTCGTGCAAGAACGTTCGTTAGAGAACTATCCTAAAACTTAACCGACACCACTAGTTAGTGGTGACCAGAGAGCTGGCTTATTCCTCGGGCAAGGGATTAATTAGCATTGCCATCCAACGAGTCAACGCAGATAGCTTAATGGACTGACATAAAATTTAAATTTTTAAATTATATTTATACTAGTATCTTATTTTTTTATTACTTATTGTGGGTTTATGTTTTTTACTGTTGTACAATATCAATGTAAATATATGAACAGTATTTACTAAACATTTTAGAAGTAATTTTGCATGTAATGAAATTCTCTACCAATTAAATCATCATCGTACGAGCCTCGGCCTCAGCTAGGTGTGCTTCTTTTTCCTCCACTTCGCCCGGTTTTCAGTATCTTCACGTCATAGGTAGGCCGTCGACTCACGCACTCAGTAATCAATATATCACTTCCTGGGCCTCCCGTAGAACCTCTTTTAAGTTCCTGATAATGAAATATGTAATTACTCCAAACCCAAATGCAAAAAACAATTAGGGGAAACATAAAGTAAATAAAACAGTTATAATATAATAAATGCAGGCGCCTCAAGACTTCCCATATCTGGAAGTTTTATTTCATCACATTGCTAATATGGGCCTTGGCATTTTAATATATCAGATCTATCCTTTGAAAATGACATCCACTTATCATTTTGGCAATTTGTACGATTTTGATGATTTTTATATTAAATGCATTGCATCATACGTTTAAATTTATGATGTGACGAAACTGTGGAATGGAATGGAATGTTCCCCAAAAATACCAAAGTTTGACACCTCCATTATAAAAGCTGTTCAAATATTATTCCAATTGTCTGTCTTTTTATATTACGTAAGTACGTGCTTCTTGCGTATTAATCCAACAGATGGTTGATGAACAATAGCGTCAGAGTTCGAAGTTAAAAGTCATTGTATCGGTACCCTACCCGACCTATAAATATATCACCCCTGGCCCTGCTATCTTTCAATTTGAAAGCTGTACCGTTCCTTGCACCTTTTGTAATTTGAACTATACGAGCTTTTTAGAATATCCAGGTACATGTTTTGTCTCTTTCTGGCGCAAATTGACGTCTCTCTCGCACGCGTCAACATTGCGTGCGCAGGAGTCGATCGTAGTCTGAGAATGAGTAGAGCAGTAAGCGGAGCGGCGCCGACGTGATTGGTCGCCGTGTCCTCGACGCATAGCGTTCTGAATTTAAATACGCCGCGAACTAGTTCATTGAGCGGAAACAATGATTTGTGTAGCCAAAGTCTTTATTTTCTTTACGTATCATATTTGAAACAGTTCTATTGTTATGGTAAAAATTGTTTTGTCGTGAATGTGTTGTGGTGTTTTGAACGGAAGCATTAATAGTGTCAGAAAGATCTCAAAAGGATCATAGTGTCGTGTACAGAAATTGGATCACCCACATCCGTTTTAAGCTACAGCATATCTTCATTGCTCTCACAAACTATCAGCTGGCTTTAACCAATATATTTCTTGGAATGGTTTTCTGAGTATTGACATCGCGGTGCGATCTAGCCACCAATAGTATAAACAAAGAACGTTTTCTGTTTAAAAATATATTAAGTGTCAGAGAAGTCTCTGAGAATCCATCACTTCTTTGATATATTTTCTACTCTCTTGTTCGTTTTCACACTATGCAAAATCCGAAAGTAGTATGTTTGAAGGCTTTCATGCATCACAAGGTTATTGTGAGTCGCTCGCGTGCACTACTCGAATGTGCCGTGAAAGTATTTCGATGCGTTCTTCACTGTGAAGATATTTTGCATATTAATGTGTTGGACCAGAGCTTTCTATGTTCGGGAGCATTTCATGCATCGTCATTATAATTTCTGGGGCATTTATTAGTTGATTTCGTGAGGAAGGAAAATTGAAATATGTTTATTTTTATGGCCGACTATGATTCCGTAATTAAAGCGATTCAAATGCATTGGCGGTACTAAAAGCAGTTTGCCACACCTGGTTAGGCATACCCAATTACATTCAATGTTTATTAACATAGAATCGGTGGACCAAATCAATCCTTATTTCTTAACTTATTAATCGTTTGATGCAATCCTATTCATGCATCACCAACTTTATTATTGCACTTAGGCACCGTTTGACAGCCAATCAAATTTCATTAGTCGGTGCTTGTTTTCTCGTTTAGTTCGTGACATGTTCTCTAAAGAGAATTTAGAAAGTTGTGATCAGAGAAAAATATACGTATCTGATTGATCAGCAACTACAGTTTTTCTATGCTACTAAATGTATGTGGCATGTTTGATTATCTGTATGGACAATATGGCAAACACTCTGCGCTTACCGATGGTATCGTGTAATAGCAACGATTATTAGAAGGCTCAGCGGCCCATAGAAAGTTGGCATTTCATAATGTTATACACGAGTACAACTGAGTTATTTTTCATATCAGAAATTACTCATGAACTCTTGTTTCGAAATGTATGGTCAATGGTACGCATTATTACGTATGTATTTCTTTCTTATCGTCACGAACTAAACCATGAGCAAGATAAGCTAATTGAACGATCCTTTCATGAAGTGAGCTAGAAGGCAGGCCGCCAGAACAAAGATAATGTGACCATACAAATTCAGATCGTGAATTATGAATGGCCATGTCACTGAATACCGCCACCTATTCTAAGAAACTACCGTTATGTCTCAAAATTATTCCTGACATGTCTATTTACGGTCCTGACTAATTTACGGAACACGATGACTCATGTGATTGTTGGGTCCGTAATATTAATATGTATTATTTTACAAATGTAACGTTCATTAACATGAACAACAGCCGTTAAAAGAAAGATATACAAAGTTGGTAATGCTCTTTGTATTTACGATTATGGCCATTGTGATTCTGGTACGGATGGATGGTACAAGTTCGACAATTTCATCAATTCATTATTCCAATAACAATAGTCTCAATCTATCTAGTCTCACGGTTGGCATAATATAAACATTGGACTGAATCATAACACTGTAAAACTAAACATGGTATCTATAATTTTTAGTCACGCTTCTGTCAGAGTATTATAAACATTTGCATTACATGTTCTTAAGTACCTACCTAACTTGGTCGCCAGCGACATTGGATTTCTTAAGTTCCTGGGATAAGTTCTCACGTATCGCCAATGGTCAGCCGACTGGATATGTGGACCAATGAACTGGTTTCAACTCGCTCATCGGCTGATGTCTAGAAATCGTTTCCTACTAGATCGATCATGCGTTCAATAATTGGCTCTAATACTTCTCTGCAGTAAGGTTCTGACTGGGAGTATTTCACACCTCTAAATGTTTGTATCTATACTTAACTAAAATTAAACTAAATTTTAGTAAGAGTCAGCGTAATCTGTTACATTGAAACGTTTCTTAAGCATTGTCCATCGTCATTCCTATCTGCATTCTGTATAATAAAATCATCACATACTACATCGACAACACTACATACTTTCAGTTCCATATCTTTACGCGCATCGTGCCCATATGCATTCACAATGAGAACTAGTGAAAGTGCAACAATAATAATAACAATATGTGTTGTTGGAACGAGCTTCTGTAGCCGGCACGCGCCAGCAGAGCCCCCGTTATCTAATTATTACACAACCATGATTCCATTTGCATTCGACTGATGGACTCGGACTCGCGAGACCTAGTTCGTCGTTTCCTTGTGGCTACGGATTAGCCGAGGCTTGTGCAATCCGTGCTTGCGTCCCGTGACGCATCCGCTGTTGCGAAGTCGCCTGTGTGTCTAGCCTCTTTATTTAGTAGACGCTCAAAAATGATAGCTATAAACATTTGCTGTTGTTTTGCAACTAAAAATTAAGTACCCGATTGTCGTTCGATGGCTATGTGTTCAAAAGGTCAATTGTGATATGGCAAAACTAACGACTTTGGTTTATTGTCTTTGTTGGCTATTCAAACGTATATGTCTTTCGTAAATATCGAGACGTAATTCAGAGGCATTTACCTTACAACAATGCATGACATTAATTCTAATTTGTTAAAAAATTATTGTAGTTAGTAGACGAAAAAGCGAACTTCTTACAAAACCATTCCATTGTTCATGTCTTAATAGGCCGTGCCATAGTCAGGCCATTTCTATCGCAACCTGATACAAAGAAATATTAAGCCATTCTAAAATAGACGTTGTAAATTGTACAAGTTAGCCACATGAAGATTTGTTGTAGCATTATTTGTATGTATTCTTTCTTCCAGATGTCGATTATATCGCTTTAGTGAATTATGATGTTTATTCAATATCACATTGACACGTGATCAGACCATCGTCGATTTTATAATATGGAACAAGTATCACGTTTATTTGAAGTGCAATGGATAATTTCAAAGAAATGGTTGTGCAGTCACAAAATTGGCGGTAATTTGATTGGAATAGTCGCAATATGAAAATAAAACACTACCCAGGGAAAGCCGTCATGGAGGACCCGTGGCTTTCCATCAGTGACAGGACTATGGACCTTGTGTATGCAGCTAATTGGGTTGGTGCTAAAAACCTAAGTAAATATAATGAAAACGATAGTAATTATAATACGGTCAAGTTCAATACGGTGTCTAGAAGTAAATCATGCCGAGATGTCGGGCACAACGAAAATAAACCTTGCTCATTAGAAAATAATAGCCGCAACTATCCAAACAACGTTCCTAATGAAAACATATCTCAATTAGCTAAATATCAACAGAATATCGAAGAAAAGGCAAGAGCCAATAACAATCTAATAAGTCAAACTAAATTGAAACATAGTTATAGTTTTAAAGATATGCCAAATGGCTATAGGCCTTCAACACTAAAGAGGGTAAAGCGAAGAAACTTTACTGAATGGGACATTGATACATTTGGAACAACTAGCAGACAGCCACCGGTTCCACCGCAAAGAAAGGACTCATTAAAATATGCCCATCGTCAAAGGAAGGTAGATTCTAAGAAAAACTTATATCCAGACCCGGGTCCAGTGCCGGCAGACCCGACTTCAGAGTCATACTACGATTATTACTCGCGAGTGAGCCAGCAAGGCAATGACACCGACAGCGATAAGATCAAACAAATGCACAAAGAGTCAAAGAAAGAAAAAAGTGTGCACAATGGGGACACAAAGCAGAATGGAACCTTACGTGGCTTTGGAAACGATACCATGTACCAATTAATAAATACTATGGCAACTTTGGATCTCACACCAATGAAATCTAGATCCGGGAAACAAAACCTCGACATGGATTGTGAAGCGGAAGATTTGGGCTTATACATGCAGCCCGTTAACGGTTCGTTATCTACATGCGATCCACTTCCTGGGCACACAACGCAATCGGCGAACGAACGAAACGGACGCATCGAAGATGCTAAACCTAGCTTTCGTTCTAAATCATTGAGAGTTAAAAGCGAAGGGAGAGCACCACTTCGATCTTATCTCGACGTGGTCCAACCGAACAGGGAACCGCACAATGGTGTTACTGTCACCCAACCGAAAAGGAACCTGTCACCGAGCGAACAGCTGACGCTGATGCAGTACGAGATGTTTAACGGAAATCAAAGTGCGCCGGCGCCGCCCATCGCCAACGGGCTCGCCAACGGGCCACACTCTGTCAATATGGGAAAGGAAAGTGATTATCGGACTACAAACGGTGTTGCGAAACAGATTAAAGGTGATAAGTATGGAAAGTTATATAATACAGTGAGAGTGAAGAGTGACGGCCGGTACGATAGGTATAATGACATATTGTCTTTTGCACCAAAAAGTCGAATTAGTGAGGAGAAGATTCCCAACGGAAACGGTATATATTCGAGAAGTGCTAAAAGTTCTTCAAGTGGTTCTGACTCGGATTTCTCTATACCTAGACCAAAACTGATAGTGCCTGTGCATACGTATTCTCGCAAGAGGAGGACAGGAAATCTCTGCCAGCGTGACAGCAATGCCACTGAATCGACACTTGATGCAGGAATTCTGCTTGACGTCTCACGCTTGGAGGAAGCGGCTGACAAGTCATTCGAAAAGCAACGGAATGCAGACACAGGTAAAAACTAAAATAAACCTATAATGTATTATTATATACTAAATTTTAACTACTTTCATCTTTGCCAAGTTAAAAAACCTTCAAATATTTTATCTCAACGTTTTTTATCTACGAGTACGTAGGTATCACGAGATTGTGTGCTTATTTTGATTCACGTACCATTACTGAAGGTGATTGATGGGTATTATGAAGATAAATTTAGAATAATTATGAATAGCTAAAAACGAATATACGTTTATCCTTGAATACTTATCAAATATTTAAAAACTTTAGCTCCTACTAAGTCATTGCTCCTACTAAACAAATTTCAAAAAATTATTAATGTGACAGCAAATTTGACACTGTAAGAACTCGTAAATATTCTAAAACAAAACAAACAAACAATGTCATATCAATAGAAGAAAGAAATAAGATACAAGCTAACCTTTTTACTGGTCATACTGAGTAACAAGTTGATTGGACAAACTTTGCTCGAAGGCAATTGGTTGCAAACACAGTTACAACATTTGCGCTCCATTTCCCAAGAGGCTAGGGCCCCAAATGCTTTGGCATTATGCAGAGCTACTAAAATGTTACTAAACAAACCGAGACTTGCATATCAATTAAACCGAACCAATGTATGTGACCCAGTTCTGTGTTAAATCACGCGTGAATATTAGGCCCTATGCATAAAGGTTAATTAATGTTAGGTACTTATTTACAAGAACCAGATAGTTAATTTATTATCGCTAATTATATATCTACCCAGTTATATTTACTTAGCATTCGCTTCATCTACCTAATTACCTGCACTGTTGACTTTTTTTGCTACCGGTAGTAAACTTAAAGCGTAGTAAATTAGAAGTAGGTACTTTTACGTCTTTGAACTTAGTTTAGATAGTATAGTAGCCTGAATAATTTTTATAATTAAATTTTTGTGTAATTTAAAAAAATATATTAATACATTCATTGTTTTTTAATACCAATCCAATAAGTAATTCAAAACCGGTTGCAATTTGATAAAATTTGTATAATAAAGTGGAACTAGTGTACGTTCACAATCCAATTGTGTATCAAAATCATAATACTAATTCAGATCACGTTATGAAGCTCACCGTGTATTTTTTAAATAACTGTTTAATTGCCTGCTTTAATTGTTTCCTTCTAAACGTATGTTGTGTTCATGTTACAATATTTACATCGTGGATTTAATACAAGTATTTCATTCCCCCGACATTCGTAAGAGGTCCCGGGTTCGATTCCCGGCCGCGCAGAAATTGAAATGGTGAGTTTTAATTTCTGTTACGGGTCTGGGTGTTCTATGTATAATAAAAAAGGATTTAAAAAAAAAAGTTTAAGTAGTATATCAGTTATCTAGCACCCATAGTACAAGCTTTGCTTAGTTTGGGTCTAGATGGCACTGTGTGAATTTGTCCACGAATATGTATTTATTTATTTATTTTATTTATTCTTCCTCTATCATTTTATTGTTGTTACATTGTTTAAATTGTACAATGAAATTCCTAAGCTTGGTTTCGGATAATAAATCAAACTTTTTAATTTCACAAATGGAAAGTCGTACAGAATAGCCATTACAAAATCTGTGTATTTTTGTGATTGATTTTTATCTATGTGATATAATGTTATTATCGTCGTATTTATAAAAATCGTAATCTATTGCATGGATTACATCAAAATCACGTAATCCTTTATGGCAAATAAAATATTGGGTATCTATTATGTATGACACGAGGGTCGAACTTTAACCTCGTTATAATATTGAGTAGCCGTTTTACCTTGAAACACTTTCGCTTTGAGAGTTGAATTTGCAATCGGTAATAACATGTCCTGTCTAAATTATTGTGTTATTTGAGCTTGCGATTGAACCTTCAATATATTATAACTACATAAGCGTGCAACGTACTATATATATGTGGCTGTAAGAGGCCGAATGTCTGATGCATACACGTTCATTGTTGATATTAGATGCAAAAGCTCTTAATGTGTTTGCAATGTGAATGGGACATAAACATTATTTTAGTTTTTTCACAACGTATCATCCACAGCATTATGTCAGGAATTTTAAAACATATTTTAAAAGTACCAAGTGGAACATTGTGATCTGTGCCCACCTTCATGATCGTGGGATGATGCATGTAGTTAAAATTTTCATATAGATCCTGTCGATAATAAAAAGAACAATACCCAACGAATAATATTTGTATAATAATTTGTACATTCATAATTCAAGTTGTCTCGAAATTTTATCACACCAACCACCTAAATGCTCTATCCTTCAATTGTCTGTTTCATTATTCTTCTTGCGTTTTCCATCCACCGTCTCTAGTGAGCAAATAGCTTCTCTACCTCACGTTAATTTATTTCATTGACATGTCTATTTGCAGTCACTTTAGGAACCGCAACATTGCATAGCGTCGCAATGTTGCGTTGACTGTAAGTCTAAAAAAAGTCTGAAGTTTGTTCAGTTCTTGAACCTATGACCAAAGTCCCCTTGTGGAGAGCAGAGAAACTTGACAATTTCTTACTCTTACAAATTGATTGCATGCCGTGACAGCTTCTTACAATTGTTTGTTTTGATTTACTGTTAGTGTGTTTATGACGGCCATTTTTATGTTAAGACAAGTTTCGTCGTTAAAATGACACGATTGCAGTTTACAGAAATGTTTATTAATACGAGTAAAGTAGGTAGGTATATTGATTTAATATTTGTCACATACTAATTAAGTACTTTCATTGTACCAAAAACATAATGCATTGGCTATTCCAACAATAAGTATAGTTTTACAGTTATACATCAACCATGTCCGGCTTTTTTATTATTTAGACAATAACATAGTGTTATAGGACAATGACACGAAACACATTATGCGAATATGTGTTACTAATTACATTCACTGATAAAGATATAATAAACGAATACACAAAATATAATCTTTATTTTTATAGAAAATGATTTCAACAAGGACGTAGATTATACTTAGTTAATATCAATTTCATCTAATTCCCTATCTATTGAATTCAGTTTAATGTATCTGATAACCCTTTAATTGTTTCGTACGGTGCAACTGCGCATGCGCGTTTGCGAGATTCGGACACTCTCAAAGAAAGAACAAAATATTACTAGTCTTGGTTTTACTTGTGTTTGGAACCAGAATCAGTCTACTACCTCTACATATTCACAATCGAACTATTTTTTTATGAAATTAATAATTTAAATGCCATTCATCGAGTGAGTCACCGACATCCGTGGACCGTGGACCAATATAGCTTTAATAGCCTTGACTGACACATTTGAGTGAACAATCGTTTAGAGTTTCTCGTAAAGAGGCATGACAAGACACCGAGGTGTTTCCATAAAAAGTTAAGCGAACAAGAATTCAGCTGGTCACTTAATAAAACTTGTCAACTGATTCTGTGCCTATTGCTAGTATAGCATTTTAAGATCTAAATGTATTATTCAAAATTCAAAATTTCTTTATTGATTAGGACATTAAATATCTCTTTCAATCGTCAAAAAGGAGGGGGGTAGGAAAGTAGGAAGGAAACACACAGTGACACGCTGACCGCCCTATGGCCGTAGATAACGTATCCCTCGCCAACCACGACCGAACCATGCTCGACAATGCCAGGCAGAGCCGGAACGCTATATTATATTATATAGACTATATATATATATTCTAATAAGACTGCCGTTTATTATCTATATATTTGCATATTCTTGATACATAATAAAATATGAAGTCTGTAACTTTTAAAACGTTATCATTATGTATGAAAACGTCTTAAAAATGGTCTACTATAGGTACTTTGGCGAATACTAAGTTGCAATGAATATTTGGTAATCGTACTGAATATTTCTTGTTCTTAGAAGTATCTAACAGTTAGTACCACTGTTGTTTGCCACTTTGGCTATGTATAAGTTAAATAATACGGTTTTAATTTTTGGTATGTGGGAACACTTGAGACAAGAACACGACAGCTTTAAGAAGAGTATTTACTCCAAATTTTTTTTTATACCTTTCGAAAATATACTTAGTACTGTTGGTCTCTATGATTTTCAGGCACCTTTGCATTGTATTCAGTGTATCCTTTGTGTGTTCTGAAAATTACAATTCAATGAGTAGAAAAAGCCGAAAAGAAAAAAGAAAAAGCCGAAAAGAGCCGTGTGGTGACCGGCTGAGTAGAATAGCACCAACCCCTTACACTCGTGGGTGTCGTACAAGGCGACTTATGTTTTCGAGGCAAAAGATCTAAGCGCCTCCGTAGACTGGAAAATGGACAGCAGCATTTTCCATTGTTATATTATAACACTGCGATCTCCAACCCGCCTGCCAAGCGTGGAGATTATGGCAATAACCTCCCTTTTTGTGGAAGAGGCCCTGGGTCCTGCAGTGGACTATTATGGGCTGTGATGATGATGAGTAGAAAAAGAAGACAGATTTTGTTCGATAAGCAAACATTTCATTTTATAATTGATTCTAAACAATAACTTCCTTAAACTTTTATAATAAAACTTTAATTTACTTCTTATGCGAGAAAAAGCTAGATGTTTAAAATTTATTCCACATTTCTGTTTTGTGACGATTGTGATTATTTATGAGTCAAGTCAAGCATTTTCCTATGAAATACTACGTCCATCATCACAGCCCATAAAAGTCCACTGCAGGGCTTAGGGCTTCTACCACGAAAGGGGAGGTTATTGCCATAATCTCCACGCTAGGCAGGCGGGTTGGAGATCTCAGTGTTATAATTTATAAATATAACAAAGAAAACGCCTACTAGATATTTTGCTTCGAAAACATTAGTCGCCTTGCACGACACCTACGAGTGTAAGGGGTTGGTGCTATTCTACTCTGCCGGACACCACACGGCCAACTGCGTCAATAAAACATATAAAATGATATTACAGAAGGCAGCACCACAACCTTCCCAGTTTAGACTTTCACCCATCTCCGATTTGTACCCGCATCTATATTCCATAGAGACGCTAGCTCATTTTATACAGTTTTTTTTATATAGTGGTAAAAATGCTGCCTTCTGTGCTTCAGCGACGTCAACCCCCCATCTCAGCGGTAACTTTCCATGAATTTAAACATATCATTTCTCTTCCAGAGGGCAGAGTGGAGGTCTCAAGAGAAAACAAGTGCCTCAGTACGATGGCTCCAGGAAAAGTGTTTGGTGAGCTCGCCATCCTGTACAACTGCAAGAGGACTGCCACCATCAAGGCGGCAACGGACTGTCGGCTTTGGGCCATTGAACGACAATGCTTCCAAACGATCATGATGAGGACCGGTCTCATCAGACAAGCAGAGTACACCGATTTCTTGAAGAGGTTAGTGTTTTTTTTATTTTCTAGAGAGAGGGAATTGAGCAAGCAGGTAACCTAATCCTGACCATAGCTGCCCATGGACATCTGCAACATCAGGGGGCGTCATGAATACGTTGCCAGTACCGTTGCCTTCTTACCCGACTGCGGCGAAGCCGAAAAGCAAGGGTTATGTGTTTGACCTGTATGTATGTTTGTATGTACCTATGTCTGTTCCTTTGTTCCCTCGTAACTACTACACGAATGGACCGATTTTGATAGTTCATACATCGTTTGATTCGTCTTGGTGGCATAAGTTTCAATAGGTAAAATTTAAAAAATAAAAAAGCGGGTTAGGGGCGCCATATTGTGAGGTCTAAAAATTGATTTTTCCGTATGCCGTTGAGTATCAAAATGATAGGCGTAAAGAGATGCATTCAAAAATATATCTAATTTAAATACTTAAAAGTAGTTTAGTAAGACAAGTTGGTCGAACGATGTTAATAAAGACCACTAAACAAAAATAACAAAGTAGTACAAAAACTAAAAACGCCGATTTCCATTAAAACTTAATAGTAATGAAAACATGGAAATTATTGTATATAAATAGGTAAGTGGGTTTATAAATATTTAATTACAAGCAGGCGTGGAGCCATTTTGATAACCCAGGTAAAAATAAATTGGTTAAGGAGTGGTAACTTTGTAACAGAAATAGAATATAGAATGGGTGCGGCCTGATTTCAAGGTTTAATTTACCTATCATTAGCGTTACTGTTTATTACTTTTCAATTTTTAATAGCAGTCGGGGTTTTTAGTTTTTGTACTAGTTTTTTAAATGTAAAATATTTATTAATACTAATACTAACTAGTTGTCCCCAGGTATATTATATTTCCCGTACATTGTCTATACGATATTCTAGTCACCGTTTCCTGTAGTAAATAAGATATTATTATATCCTACCCGTACTCTTGATTTTGATAGGTCGTAGAGGACATTGAATACAAATAAGAAATAATAGAAATAACTTATTAATTATATTTTTGTCACGAGCAAAACACATTTAAAAAATCATATCCTGACACGATACCAACTACACTAGTAAAGAAAATGATTTGATTTTAATCTTTATCATCGTTTGCATTTTTGCAGTATTCACAGATAGTAAACAAGCTACTCACAAGCTTTCTATTTGTTGGAAATTTCCGCGGGTATAGAAGAAATGCTGAGACGAGGTTATGCGGAAAAATACTTTAGCTGCATAGAAAGCATAAAAAGTGGAATGTGTCTAAAAATAGCTCGGTGGGAAATAAATTAATTCAAACGTTACCAATACGACTTGATTAAAAACCAGTGACTTGTCATTGTGTAAAAGACGGTGATTGTCTGCGTTATCTATATAGGATTTTAAGCGGCGTCGTTTAAGCATGACCAAACTTTAAAGTATTTTGGTAGCTGATAATCTTTGACCCAGAACTTATCGAGGTCACTACTGGAAGCAATAAAGATAAAGCGAACTCAACGAGTAATCGTCTCATTATCTTTGATAAGTTAAAAGTTCCTTCTACGGCTAAGAACAAAGAAATTAGGAATGAAAAAAAGAAACAGAAACACTTATAGATAATGAAAATTGCAGATAAAAATAGTAACAATCACCGCTTCTCTATCCAATTTCCTTATTCAGGAGTTCAGACTTCTCTAAGATGACTACAAAGGAATGAAAGAATGGAAATCCAATTCGCTGAGAAAATTATTACTTAGATGCAATATCATCTCGGGAGAATGCTCTATAGTTATTTCTGTTGGCTATTTTCGACTTTCCTTCCTAATGACATACGTTGTTTTTGTTATCGAGGGCGTTGACCGTTGGAGACTCACTGTTTTGACATGTTAATTGAACATCTGCCTTTACACGCGACCCATTTACTGACGAGCGCTTTCAGTCATCGCCTTGAGTAACCGTTACCAATGTACGATATGCTTCGACGTTTATAGTGCATGCTGATTGAGGTACTTTACTTATTGATGTTTTTATACTGCATGTATGATTGAACATACAATCATAGCCGCAAGTGTGAATATACTTCAGTCTATTAGATTTGACACGGTCGAACCGCCGTTATTATACAATGTTCGTATGTTTAATATTAACTCGTTTTTATTCTCTTGTACATGTGTAATATACACGAGCATAAGTATATTACCGCTTTAAGAAAATTTTCCTTTAGCTACTGCTACTAAAATGGATATTTGGTGCATCGTTAGCCAAATAATGATTGAATTGGCGGAAAGAAGGAGCCATTAATTATCTTAGAACTTCTATATCTCAGGATTTTTTAAATAAATAAAATGAAAATTGTCATGAGTCATAAAAACCTTTTAATCTTTTTACAGAATATATTCCAGAACTAAAATAATTTCGTTAAAAATGTTAATTATTATTTACAAGTACCGCAAAGGTCACAAAAGAGATATGTTAAAGTCATGAAATAAGTGACTTACTCCCACGAAGATTCGTTACGTTACACATCCCAGCATGTTAATCGTTACCTATTAACTAATCTGTGTCTATACTATGTAAAGATAAGTAGATACCTATATTAATGCAAATTAAACTAGGAGGTTGTTACGTTATCAGATTTGCTGAGGGAGTTATTTGCTATCGTTTCTATCATTTATGCAAATTGTCTTTGTCTTACAGAGCGAGGATATTGATCAAAATCTTCATAAATGTATATAAAAATAATTTATGACGGTAACTAGGTTGGTATTTGATAATCACTGTTCTGCAAATGCAAACGTGAATTAACTTGTCACCGCTTTATTAGAAGAATGATAAGAAATCAGGTGTCAGAGATGTAAACTTGAACAAAAACAAGAATAAGTTTCTTTATTACAATGCTATGTTGACTCTTATATCGTATAGAAATAAGGCCAACAAAATACATATTTACAACTTCACTTTCCGGCTTGTATATATTGGATGAGAAACGAGAACAGTCAGCCACAGCACAGGTCCACTTTTTACTATGTCACCGAAATACCCGGTGCAATTTTCCAAACGAGTATATCGGGTAGTAAATCGTGGACTTGCAAGTCTTCTTCATAAGAAGTATATCGGGTAGTAAGTCGTGGACTTGCAAGTCTTCATAAGAATACAAGGTCTGTCCCCAATGACACAGTGGGGTGTTGACCGCGAGTCTCTTTATGCAAATGTATGGGCGGTACATTGAGCCATTCTTCTGCTTTCGTCGGCGTATGACATTAGCATCGGTTGTATTTATAGGCTTCACGCATGGTTGAATCCTTGCAGTTATAAGTATGAACACTACAAAATAGATTCACTTTTAAGAATTCAGTTGTTAGAATAATACGAGTTAAGATTAGTTCATGTTTAGCAAGATGTGGTAGGAACATTGAAACAAATATTTATTTTATTTTATTATATATAGAAAATATAAATGACAGTAGTGTAAAAGACACGATAAGCCTATTTATTTCTTCCAGCAGCCCTACAGTAGAGACAAGGTGAATTCTATAGTCTCTATGGTTTTATTTTGAAACTATTAATACCATATTCGCTGTTGTTATTACATCCTACATTATGAAATAAAAGCCATATAATATGCAAGGTAACGTTAATAGGATTCTTCGAACAAAGTCATGGGCGACAATACATGTAATGTTACTTGAGGTTAGAGATTTCGCTTTGCTTTATGTGTTTATTTACTATATCGATTGATACTTATATCGATGTAGTACAATATTAGGTTTTTACTTAAAAATGTATAATATTATGTATTGATTTGGTTCTTGGCCATTAGTTCATTTGGCCATGTGGTGTCCGGTAGAGTAGAATAGCACCAACCCTTACTTTTGTGGGTGTGTCGTACAAGGCTACAAATGTTTTCGAGGCAAAAGATTTAGAGTCTCCGGAGGCTGGAAAATGATCAGCAGCTTTTTCCATTGTTAAATGTATATTACTGCAATCTCCACCAGCCTGCCAAGCGTGGAAACAATGGCAATAACTTCATATTTCGTGGGGGAGGCCCTAAGTCCTGCAGTGGACTGTTATGGGCTGTGATGATGATGATGATTTGGTGGTTTATTCTATAAGCCACGTTAATTACAAAAATTAGACATAGCTAGAGTAATACCAATTAAATTAAATCAGAAGGATCCTAAAACACCTTTATTTTAAGAGCCTTGAGAAACAGGCTGGATAAAAGTAATCCAAAGTTTTCCCCCGGGAAGAATACTTTTAGAACAAATTAGTTTTAAATTCTTTATTCTTTAACAACAGAGAGTTGAGAATCTAGCTTGGCTTCGGATCCTAAATTAACATTAATGTACATAATTGACTAAATTTATCTTTTCTCTAATTAGATTTTGGAATTAATTAGGACTAACTTCTTTGTTATGAAGTTATCTCTGTCAAATATTTAACAAAAGGATAGCTTTATTTTAGGATAACTACCTACTTGTATTATAGCGAAGGACAAATTATAAGATTTATACCTACATAAGCAGTAAAAGTAAAAAAAAAAGACTTACGTTAATGTCCCGGTTACGCTCTTGCGTACGAGGTCCCGGGTCCACCAGGGAGCCGCAGGTCGCCAGGGGAACCTGACCAGATTGGCTCATGGCTACACATTAATGTTCAGGTTTTGCTCACAGTTAGAGCATCGGTTAGTATTCAACTAATGAACATAACTCAGAAAAGAGTCATTGGTACATGGCCGCAGTGGGATTCGAACCCGGTACCTCTCGCTTACTTGTCGACCACCGTAACCACTCAACCGACGCTCCCTTGCCGTAAAAGTCTAATTATCGGTTAATGGAACGTAATATATCCGAAGTCAGCGTAAACATTATTTCTCCAATAAATCGTGTGAGTTTACGTGACATAACACTTTCTATTGGCGGTCATGAGCGTGGCTCAAAACTTAGTTGTTTGCATTCAAGTAAAAGTCAAGTTACCTAACTTTGCGGGCAGGCGAGTGGCCTCAGGAATATGTTATTTACTTGAGTTTTCCTTGGTCGATGCATACTTGACGAGTCGAGAAACTCATAGATTGATAAGGTCGTGAGATTTACTTTGTCAAGTTGTGGTACGAGGTAACGAATAACCAATATTAACCTAGCAAACAATGTTGTGTTGTGGTATAATATGTTCTTGAAATTTATGATAGAACGTTCTAAAATAGTAAAAAGGAGCACCATTTCGTGAGGCCCGCCTTCGCTTTGTCACAATACAATACAATAACAGAGTTTAGTTACATATACGATAATATCAGCAAATAATGCGATAGATTGTAAATGGTTTGGTAAATTGTTTTTTATTTTTGCAGTTCACAATATTTCAATAGTTTAAAATCTTTTATATTTAACTAACGTAGGTATAACTACACCAAACGGTTTTTACAATGTCAAGGTGACATTTTGTTAGTTATTGGCATCAGTTGGCAGAGCGTCGGTCGTCTAAAGGTTAAGGGGTCCAACTTGTACCCCGAGGTACCGGGTTTGAACCCCAGTGCCGCCAATCTTTTCTAAGTTATGTACATTTGAACACTAACCGTGATGAGACCTACACATTCACGACTGAATGTGTAACCATGATCCAACCTAGTCAGTTCCCCTGTTAATAGGGTCACGGAGGTCAGATGGCACTCGCTCCACTGTAATTACACGATCTGCCAAATCCTGGATCATGGTCAAGGCAGACCCGGGCCTTCTCGCGCAAGTGCACTACCAGGAAATTAACGCCAATATGACTATTTATTGACATCTGTCGTATTGTAACTATGATTTTCGATAAATGCCTAGCAGACAGCCAATTAAAAGAATTCCTATCTACTGGCATGGCTTGACATTTCTCAAAATCAAGCTGCAAGCATCAACATTTTGCTTATTTATCAGCATTTTAACATCGGTACTGAAATTCAAAAGTAAAAAAAGACGTCGTTCATTGCAATGATTGACAAAGAGACCGCGCGACTTTGTACTAAACGAGTTAATATAAGTAATACTAATATTTTAACATCGCTCAGGCAACATACCGGAGGGAGAGGCAAAGACCAGAATCAAGGTCAGAGGCAAACATGATCCTCCATAATTTTACTACAGATACTTACTTATGCATTATTAATTGTAACCTTGACAGCGAGCTCCCATCACATTTACAAGTCACTACGTTTAATGAAAAGGGGCGAATCCCTAGTTTCAGTGAACTAATGTTTAGTAAGTAATACAAAGTTAATTTGCGCGTAAAATCAAAGTCCAAGCGTTCAAGAATATCATACATTTCATTCTGAAATGATGAAACTGTTTTGCAATATTAACAATTATTAATTATAAAAGTTTCGAAATACATCTAACTTTAGATAACAATTAAAAATAGACTAAAATATCATATAATAAAACCTGCGTATTTCCTAAAACCCTTTCAATTACAATCCTTTTACTCTAAAACCAACATAGACAATAATAGGTACAAACCAACTTCATGGTAAGACAAAGGAACTGACGAAACCTGTTGCTGGTGTCAACCTGGATTGCAAAAGGCACTCGTGCGCAATTTGCGAAACGCTTTACTTGTCACGTTCTAGGGGCTCATGACATTTGAGATTTCAATCCTTTCACCGGCCAAGTTTATAGCGATACTGTTCTGTCCTTCCTGCTTTGTGTATAAGGGAGATGGGTAGTGTCTCGCAGTGTTGTGCTCTGTGGGCGGTAGATAATGTACGTTGGCTAGTTTCGGCAGGTTTCGGCTTCGTGTTAACTCACGCACGTTTGACAGAGCCAAGCTGAACCAGGCGGGATGCGTTGTATACCGTCGACATTTTTGTAGTGTATCGCAGTGTTGTAGATAAAATTAATTGCATCATAATTGTTATCAAAGATATCTTTCTCAATCGTGGTCAAGGTGGACCCCGGGGCCTCGCGCGCGAAAGCACAACCGAGATATTAACGCCTAGATGACCATATCTTGATCACTTATGAAATGACATAGTGTTGAAAATGGTTTATTTATAGGATTATAGAAATATAAATTCATGTACCTACTCACATATTGTTTGTCTTTTATTAGCAAGAAAATTAAGCAAAGCTGCCATAAAGTCATAACCTCTTTTGCTAAAGTATTTTAATTGTCATAATTGTTAACAACTCTAATATTATCTCTGTGATGACATAACCAGTAGTGTTGGAAATAGGATTATAGAAATGCTAATTTATATAACAAATTGTTTGTCTTTTATTTTTAATTAATTTTCTTAATCTTTCTTCCTCTTTTAAATCTAATCGACCACTCCAAAATCATATTGTCATTTACTAAAGAAGGTGTCTCCCATTATGCGTCAAGATGTCTTTTTGGGTAATCTGTAAATCTAAATAGTTTGATTTGTCTGAGTTACAATTGCTGCTTGTTCATTACTTCTACCTACCATATCTTTGGTCTGACAAATGAGTAGCCTATTCTAAATAAAGATTCCTACTTACTTGGTAGAGTATCTTAGAGCTCATTATAAATAAACAACTCCAAAAGCCAGTTCTGTCGATTATATTCTTTCTTGTTTTTAGTGACAGGTGTTCAAATTTGTTTCATTTTGTATTTGTTTGTTACGTGTTGGACGTGGTCAAGTTTTTCATGATGCGTATGTGACTATTACAAGTACTTTGTTCAAAGTATACTCTAGTCTGGATTGAATAAATATTACAAATCCGTCGATTAATGTCATAGTGAGTTCCGAAATTTCATACATTATACGTACTTTTTCTTTTCTCCGTTGATTTAGGAATTCTATTATAAGTGCTTTTGATCGTTTTTGCTTACTAATTAATTAAACTACGATACCGCACTTTAATATAGGTAGTAGGTTTTATCTTTGAGTGTTCAGGCATTTCGGCCCGGCCTGGTTACGGTCCACGGGCCGAAACGGCCCATTCAATAAAATTAATATATTTCGTCAGACGTTTGGGCCCACTGTTAAAAATGACATTAGAAATGGTTTTAGGACAGTCGGGGGAAAAATTATTTCTTTAATAGAATTTTTAACTGCGATCCCAAACGCCTGAGGACAAAATAATAATTTTAATTAATCAGGCGTTTCGGCTCGGTCTGGTATTGGCAGGCCGAAACGCCTGATTAATTAAAATCGGCCTGCCAATACCAGACCGAGCCGAAACGCCTGAACACTCTTTATCTTTTGTAGCTTCAAGCGATTTCGTAGGTAAGTTAGAAACTTTACAGTTGTACTTAAAGCTAGATAGACCGACCTTTTAATTAGTAAATTCCAAAATCGTTGATTGGCACTTGCACTTGCTTGAATAGGTACTTACCTATTCTTAATAGACAGATAGCAAAAAAAACTATTATGCATGTTATTGTAGACTTCATTACAAGTTAAAGCAATTTAAATGGACCACTCGTTATTTAGTTACTGCAATTTGTAGCAATACCGTCTCGAATTATAATTATTTCAACGCGACCTGGTATAATTGCAAAATTACCAGTGGTCTACTAGTTTTAAATGTCATACTTTGCCTATATTACTTCTGCATCCACTAGTACTAATAGGCAAGTAACCTCGACATAGTTGGATTAGTACCTACCTCAATATGTTATGGTAGCTAAAGGTACCTTGGCATCCTAATCACCTTGCATATCCTTTTGCCTCGTCATTTTATTGAGAAGGATAATTATTTAAACTAAATGCAGCAATCTCTTAAAACAAATGACACTTTGGAGATCGTTTATTCATTCAGTCTACGTTGCAGGCAGCTCTAGTGTATTGCCATACTGAATTCATTCACTGTCATAAATGAATGAAATGAAATATGTCTGTAATAACAATTTTCACCAACAACGGATAAGAAGTAATATTTTTCTCTCATTCTTCTAGGATTCATCGACGAGGTCCACCGGTGGATCTATGGATATTTTTGGTCTGCATTCCTAAACAATTCACAGAGCACCCAAGATGCTTAGCGCGAAACTATAAAAATCTATTGTTAATGACTATGAACTAGATAATTGAGATTATAAAAATTCTACGCAAGCAGCTATAATAATAGAAACCCTATAAAAGATAACCTATCAGAAAGAGATTGTGTAGAAAAACCTAATGGCCGCTATTCAAAATGAATCACAATTCGAAATCAATTACCAAACACAGTTAGTACCGGCATTAGGGAACCTGTATTTTCAGTACGAAGAATTAGAACCGCAACTACCGCAAGTATTTCAACGCTCGTCATGATAATGTAATTGAATTACTTTGATCACCGACGGACGTCGAAAAAACCACGACAAAGTCTACGTATAGGTACTCAAATCTATCTTAATTTTATGAACCGATTTGAATGAAGCAAAACTAAGGCCATCTCGCTGAAAATGATTTTCAAATAAAGGAAATCGTGTCGAAATCGGTCCATCCGTTCGGAGCTTTGATGCCACAGATAGACACACGACAAACTAATAGCATCCCTCTCGTTTTGTCGGGGTTTAAAAATATGTAAAAACATACATAACGTTACGCCTTTAACCCCAAGGGTTAGGCAGAGACATTGTTGAAAAGTACAGCCTAGTTATAACCGAGTAAATTGTAGAAAACATTAGTGCTATTAAAAGTTCTCTCTAAAACCAATCGTTATATTAATTATTTATGTAATATAATAATAGAACGTCATTACAACGAGTAGACTAATTGACTCACCTATTGCTGTAGCTCGGCATACTATACTATCCAGAGAAGTCACGATTGTGATATTCAAAACAGAATCAGTTCTAAATTAACGTTCTTAATGGATTTCGTATAATAAATTACGTTGATGTACTTTAATAATTATGACCTCATAACAGACCTCTGAGTCACATAAATATGTAAACTAGGTATTACATTTCTAATTATAATTAAAATGAAATGAATACTAGGAACGTTACTTTTTATTAAGATCAACGTTCACTCTCAATTGGTAATTAGCAAAAAATATTGAAGTAATTAACCTGGCTTAAAGCTGAGCTCTTGCCATTTTCTTGTGAAATATATGAAATGTTTATGATATAAGTGCGGTAATTAATAAAATATTACAGTTAGGTACACGTAATAAAAACAGTTACGTCTATGTGTAGTTGGATAGTTGTTTTCTGACCTTATATAGATATAACGAACTATGTGCATCTGGTTTAGCAATATATATACGATATATCGTCAACAAATTATTATCCAATGCCACGCCTTTCTAAAAAGAATCAACAGTATTTTAACAGGCAACTCGGTCTATCAGTCTACAATCTACCACATTTAATATAATTCTTATGCAAGGCTTACAAATTACGAGAAACTGCATTGTAGCTTTTGTAACAAATTACATAACATTCTGCAACATTGGTAACTAACTTGACATTTCAAGGCTTCTTACACATTAAATGTACCGTTACACTTAGAAGGTACCTAAATCACCATAATTATTGTCCGTTACATGTTAGTCTGCTCAAAATCACGGATTTACATGGTCATTCTGTCTTAAGAATGCTATAAAGAAAACCGCTGGCTCTTTGGGATTTCTGCATCAACTTTTCACTTTAAATTTCGTTTTTTCACAGGGTTGGCAGTTTTCCCTTCGTTATTTTGTTGGGGGTTTTGTTCTTGAAGTTGGCGTGGAGAAAGTGCGCTTTGTCACAAACCATTTAATTAAACTGAAAAGCATTGTTTTGCAGATTCGTAATGGCATTATTAAATATGTCCGTTCACGCTGCAGCTTACCGCACAACTATCAAATATAAGGTCTCCACAGGGAGGTATAGTTTGGTTTCCAGTAAGCGGTACTCCGCATTATCACTTTCCGCTGTTAAGCACAATTGTGCATTTTTTCCGGTTTGAAGGTTAAGGTAGCGTAAATACATAGCGTTGTCTTCACAGTGACATCCTACCTGCGGTTCGGTATTTTCAAACGTGTAACCTTAGAAGTTATGGACGGTAGTTATCTACCGCTTTCCATCTGGTGGGGCCTGTCTGCTCGTAAGACACTAGGAATGCCCATAAAAATTGCATTGTCGTTACAAGGCCCGCTAGAGTATTCTGACGGATTCAGGCGTAGATTTTCCATGTATAATGGATTCTTCTAATATTTGTTTTGTCCCGCATTCTTTTTGAAAACTTGAAAACACAATGACTGAATGATTTTACTTAGGTATAAGTACTAAAATGAATATGTTACGCAATGAGTAAAAAACGGAAAATCTTAAAAATCTGTTATCATATCAATTTCTCGACTTTCAGCATCAATCGAATAAACAACGAAAGACGTTTTATAAACTTGCTCAAATTTAAATTTTTAGCACAATCTCTATTTTAACCTGGGACATTAATGTACTTACTCTAGAATACTAATCGCAAGTAGTGTACCAGTTACGGCTACTGAGACAAATCCAGTTTGTCTATAAACATCAAGATCGACTACAAGTTTTTTGTCTAAACTAAAGATGGCTGTAACACTTTCTATTTTTAATGCGTAACATTTTGTACCTCTTTTATCGTGACATAACGGTGAACCAGTTTTGGGTGCCATTAGGTATTCAATTATATTTTTTATTTTCATCTACAAAGTATTTACCTAATGCTTTGTTTTAAAATATACAAAATTTGGGGGACAGTGTTAATGATCCGTGACAAAGATCATTCCCGTTGTCCCTCAAACTTTGTGCCCCAAATCTATCATATCTATCTTTTTCACACACGTCGCGACTTCAACTTCAAGTGTGAAAGAGATAGGTAGATTTGGGGGACAATGGGAATGAACCGGTAACAGAGATAATATCTTCGAAATTCTGAATCGATTTTAAATTACACAAATTGGTATTTTTTTATTTCTACAACATAATTATACCCGAGAGTACCTATAGGATTTTGGTCACAAAAATATAAAAGGATCTCGCGTGATGGAAATTCACAGAGTTCACTGCACGCGGGTGAAGACTCGAGGGATCCGCTATTTTGTCAGCAATTGTGTCATCATCTTCGTGATAATGTCTCGGTTGTGCTATCGCGCACGAGGGCCCCGGGATCTTTGTCAACAATTATGTATTGAGTTACAAAGAACTTCTTCCTTTGTTCTATAGTCACGTCTGTAGACTTATAGTATACACATTGTATATTTAGTTACACTTGATAATGGTTGACTAATTCGTCGTTTCTTTTCCCAACAGCGTGCCAATCTTCAAGGACTTGCCAGAGGACACTCTCATCAAAATATCAGACGTGCTGGAGGAGACCCACTACCAGAATGGTGATTACATCATCAGACAAGGTGCCCGCGGCGACACATTCTTCATCATATCAAAAGGACAGGTAATATCTTGCTTGAATGGAAATAATGAGTACCTACTTTATCATCGTCCTAGCGCTTATCCCTCTACTTCGCTCGGTCTTCGGCATCCTCTCGTGAATGAGTACTTACTTATTCACGAAATATATGCTTAAAACTTCTCGATCAGTTCAAAATATGCAGAATCATCTGCAACAATAATCATGTTTGACTGAATCGAATACAGTCTGTCCCTTTATTCTAGTAATAGAGTGTTTATTTTTAAGTTTTGGTCCATAATAATGAATCAGATAGCTATAAAACAAGTAAACAGACAAAAACTTAAATAGGTATATTGTTCAATGATCGTATTTTTCTCGAAAGAGAACTACAAATGTATTCCACTAACACCAAGCTCCGAACACAGTTCAATACGTATTTGACACTCTCAATCGCAAATCGGCGGATACAATGGGTGTTATAAATAGAACTGGGTCGTTATACTGGTCAATGGTCATTCTATTCGTGTACGCTTCGTTAGATTTCTAGGTTCCTACGGTTTGTCTTATTAAATTGGCGTACTAGGAGATTTTCAGTCGAATATGCTTCAAGAATTAATCTAGGAAAGTAGGTACGTTATTACATTACATCGCATGTTTTTGATTCGAAGAAATAATAACCTATCGATTGCGCTAGCACTGAATTTCTCTCGAAATTCTTCGTTCTGGATTAGAGAGATGCGGCTAGAATTAACTTTTGAGCACGTCTAATTTATTTCGATGACATCGTGGTAAGCGATATTTGTTTCACTCGTTAAATGTGAGAAGAGATTCACCAAACACGAAAGCGGTTTTCACTTTCGTTCCACGGATCGACTTTCGAGAGGTCGACAACACGAGGCGAGGCGGCTTCTATGACTTTTGCCACGCCTCTCTGTTTTGTAAACAGAATGTAGAAGCGATCACTCGGTAATTCGATTCTTACATTATCAGCAGACGAATTTCGCTTACGAAGTAACGCCACAACAATAACGCTTTATCGATGTAATAACACGGATGTCTTCTTTTTATTTCGATTACCGAATATCGGTTTCGGTTCATCATTCACGCTCCTTTCTAAATAACGCTGAGCCGTCGGTTCTGGATTAATTTCCAATTCTTATTGTCTGTCTTGAGCGCCGATATAAATTAGTTATGTCGGTTTCAGTATCAGATACGGTGACTGTACAAGTTGTTTACCTTGGCATTTAACTTAAGCTTACCGGTAACGTCTGTATGGATGAGAACTAATTTTAAAAATGGTTGCTTTAAATAAAACGTGATCGTAAAGCGTCGATTCGAGTGCATTGAGAGTTATAAAGTTTTTGTTGATACACAATGGCTTCATTGGCTTCTGTATGGGTCTGCGTGTCTAATCCGGCTGTACTATGAATACCAGGATTGTTTTGAACTGCCGGTCGTGTGACTCAAATTTAATTTCAACCATGCAGGTACTATGGAGGCTGTTGAGGCCAAAGCGCCGAGCTATTGTGTCCGCAAGGTCAGCGCACTGCGCCAGCGAGAGGGTTATGCGCGTATTTTGAGGCCATACTTTTTGTGTTCAACACTGTGGGAATTGTTAGATCCGGTGGAATTATTTTCCTCAGGCCACATTGACAAAATCTGCGTAATATACGCTCCTACGTGTAATTTGCGTCGATTATGTTATGAGAAATTGACGCTCTGTCAATTCCGTTCTGTTCCATTGTTTAGTTAGTAATTTTGTACAAGGTTTCATAATTCGTATTGTAGGTATACCTACCTCTTTATGTCTGCAAAAAACGTTTCCCTACATTCTTGCTAAAAAGAATGTGGTTAATAAACACTTATAAAAACACAAGTCTTTGCATTCTTTGCACTATAAGTTATGCTATAAATCTGAATATATCAATGCATTTTTGCGGTGCACACGTAAGTTGCCTTGGTTCTGTGTACTTTTGCATTTACCATTGACTCACGAACCAAAGCAAACATGCCCGATTGAATATCAACCGCGTATGACATCATGGTTTTCTGAAAGTCGCTGCAGCTTAACTTCGATGACTAAGGTATTACGACACCGTGATCGCTTATGTGGATGGTTCAATCGATTATTGATCTTCCTTGCAGTGGCGTAGCGTGCCCTCCGGGGGCCCCGTATCAATAATTGTGTAGGGGCCCCCCTAGCAAATAGCCCCAACTACAGGGGGTACTAATGAGTAACATAAATACTAGTTTCAGCTTAAGTCAATAAATGGACTAGCCTAGCGCGCTCTACATTTGTGTGACAATAGACTCTAAAACTCGGGTCCACGAGGCTAGGTAGGGCTCGGAATTTTTGATAAATTGGCCCTTGATTTGGCTATATTAAAACGAAATTTTTGTATATATAAGTACATCAAAACATCGTTTTCGTTGAAAAATACCGTAAAGTCAGCAATATTGAAATCGGGCTATATCGAAATTTTTTAGGAGATTGTATAATAAAATCAAGTTTGCGAACAATTAATGAGCGAGTGTAGCGTGCTCTGAATTTCTGAAATGTTGGCTATCAAAACCTTCCATTATTAACTTAACAGTCAAATTCAAAGGTTGAGGGCGTGTGAGCCAAGACGATTATGCGTGTGAGCGTGTGCGCCAAGATTATTATGAGCCAGATCCACATGACCCATTTAGAAAAGAACGGAGTTCTGCCTTTAGTGATACCGATAATGCTGAAAATATGAAATTATCAAAACTGTAGTAATTATTTCTTAAACGAAAGGTGAATGAAAACGGATTGTATCACTTGATTTCATTTGCTATTTTGGCGGAGGGAGCCCCCGACCCTGGCCTGAAATTCTCTATTAAATTTATTTTTCGAGAAATAAAGAAGAGTTTTACTGAGTTTAAGAGATAACGTGTTTTTACTTACACACATTTGGGGGCCCCTATAGCCCGGGGGCCCCATATAATTGATACGGCAGATACGGCGGTAGCTACGCCCCTGCTTCCTTGACTATTCATGAGATCCTCATCGATTAAGGACAAGTCGGAAAGTTATATAATAACGTTTATATTGGTGCGACTCGTAATCGTTTTGCTTCTTTAATCTCAAACTGTACTTGCACATCTACGAGATATATCTGTAAATATTTAGTCGGTTTGACCGATTGTTGTCATTACAAGGTAAGGTAAGGTCTTCCCTGGAGAGTACAACATGCACTTCTTTAAGATAGGTGTGAAAAGGTTTTTCGGGGTCTGCAACGCGTGGGTGATGCCCCTGGTATTGCAAACGTCCATAGGCTGCAGCGACTGCTTACCATCACACAGGCCGTAAGCTTGTTTGCCACCTTAGTAATATAAAAAAGGAGATAAATGAAATAAAAAACGAGGTATAAATACTAGATCACGTTATGCGTATATTTTATTATCTGAAAATTACAATACAAGGCTCAGCATCGCTAGTACTGTTTCTAATTTAACAATAATAAGGAAAATGCTTTATAAACACTGTAGGGTATTTGCTAGGATTCTGCACGCAGTTATTACTTACCTGAAATCGTGTTACGTTGATGAAATATATACTGAGGTAATGTCTATATACAATATTTACCTACTCATCAATACCTAAGTACATTCTAAATTAAAAAAAAACAATGTCGGCACCTTTACACAAAATTTCCTTTAAACAACTATTGAAAAGTTGATGATGGTTCGCAGCTAAGTCAGACTAATGGTATTTAGCTTGCATTCCTAAATTTTTTCTACAACGTCAGTTAGTAATTATTAGTATAGCGACCATTACTTACACTAATGAAATTTACACAAAGAAACTGCGACAGTTAAGACACAACAATTGCTACCTATTTCTATGTAAACAGGCAGAAGTTATCCATTGCTATTTAAATTTAACTGCGAGTTAGTTAATTTATATTTTAATAAGTAGCGCTTCTAGAACCCTGTGTTTTGTATTTTTTATTTATTTATTGAGAGATCTCCAAAGACTATCTCAAAGAAAATTTGGAGAATCATCACCTTTTTTTTTATACCGCTTAGGTGGCAAATAAGCTTACGGCCCGCCTGATGGTAAGCATTACCACCGTCTCCCTGCCTCCATCCCACCAACTCGTATAAGCACAACATGTCCCGAAGTAAAGTTGTAAAAAGTTGTAAATAGGTTGTAGAAGATAATTTAAAATATTCGCCACGTAGGGACCATTATGTCGTATCGTTATTCTACTTTTCTCGGGTTAATAGCTCATTTTATTGAGATATTGCTCGCTTTTATCACCACCGCGGGCGTAATTTGTAATTTTTAAAACATTTCCTACAGTTGCAAATATCTTAAATTATATACTACTTGGTTATACATACCTATACACGTCTCACATTTTAACATGTCTTGTGGAAACAATATCAATCAGGAGAAAGAGAAAAACCTCTTGCAATGGACAGAGCTACGCTCGGAGTTTATATTAGTGACATGAGCAGAAATGCACTATTATCCGTAAATTCTTTCGAATACAATTGTGGCATATAAGTAGTAATTTGTACTTAAATGCTAGAGTAGGTATTTTATCGTATTTAATAACTTAAACTGTGGATTAGTAATGTTAATAGGTATGGGTCAATTGTAGTGTGCCTACATATCAGTTTGTGATAAGTATACTGTGGTTACGTTAAGTATGAGTAGTATTTGAATTTGCTTTTGTGCTTAAAGCTTTAATAATAAATATTTCGTAATTCATAACTCATAAGTATTTGCTTACGTCTTTGATCTTTGACTGTGGTACTTTTAAATGTAACTCGTCTGGCCATCCGGCAATGACAACTTTCGATAGGTAAGCGTGCGTCCCACATTTTTATCGCTACGGTAATGAACCCGCACTACCGGTTGCGATCATTACCATCCAGCTAGACCACTGGACTATACGCGCAAAAAACAGTCTACTGTCGCTATGATGTTTGTCATTTGCGTTCTAGTTTTGGTCCACCTAATTAGTTTATGTAGGTAATAGTACTAGCATTTAGAAGTCTAAGAATGATTGCCGACTAAACTTAGGAATCGCCTAACTTCTTTCTTATCTCAATTTGAACGTTGCTTGTTGGCTAAAAACTATTTAAGATGGAACTTAGGCGATTTAATAAGTTTAGTGAAAACAATGAGATTAAAAAACCTGTACTAGAAAACAGATTACTTACTATGAACATTATCATGTAAGCTTATGTATGGACCATCGATTTACAATGTTTATACAAGATCGTGCTATGAATTGACATCGCCATGAATCATCGCCTTAACAACCACTTCGAATTTTATTTTATTACTTTCGTGTAGAACTATGGCCCACCACCACCACCCATGCTCCTACCGACCTCTTCATGTGAAACTATGAAAATTTATATACTCTAAAGAATCATTAATAATTCCATAAACATGCTGCAGGCGCAGACGTATTAAAATATGACTTCATCGTTCCAGGTGAAAGTAACCCAGAAGCAGCCTAACAGCAACGACGAGAAGTTCCTCAGAACGCTGACCAAAGGAGACTTCTTCGGCGAAAAGGCGTTACAAGGGTCAGTACCTTCTTTAATACCTACTATTATGGTATAAATCATAACATCTAAAGGTAATTTCGTGGCATAGCGCTTTTATGTGTTACGGTATGCCGGTTGTCCTAACTATACAATCTTCTTGCAAAATGGTATCGCGACAGGTAACTCATGTATCTAGATCTGACTTTTCAAATTCTTCTGCTTAATTATTATCAACGCGAAAGTATGAAGTAGTAAATTAGAAAAGTGGTCTTTACGTCATTTAGAAACGGATAGATGTGATATTTTTGGGAACAATAAACTTTGTGATGCTTTGTTGACTGTCATCATCATCCGAGCGGTCACTTCCGGTCTCTGCCAGTGCCAGATGCTGTATGTAGGTAAAGACTGTATAGGCTATTTTTATCAGTTTTCACCGATAATATTACGGCCAGAATCAAGTATAGAGTAGTTACCACCGGAACTGCATTGGCGGTGAAAATAAAATTTCCATCGCCCGTTTTTCCGGAAAGTCGGTGGATTTAAGGAGATTGGTTTTAGATAGATGTTTATTCTACATAAGTAGAATCGTATCTGACATGAAATAATATGTTAGAATGTGTATGGACCACGATTTTCGGTTCGCGACTTCATTTTTCTCATCTCCTCTAACGGATATTACAGTGAGATAAAAAGTAAAAAATATGCTAAAATCAATCGACGCTATTAATTTTTGCAAAAAGCTGTTCGATGTTCTACAATCATTTATCAAGAGTATTGAGAGAAGAAACGCGTCCATCTCGAGAGGTTTTGACGTAATGGGTTTTTTGTAAATCGTTTTTTTAGTTTCGCTTGGTTTCTATACCTTGAACTCAGTAAATACAAAGGCAAGACGTAAATAACTCTTTAAACATTTTTGAGGTCACCTAGACTATAACGTTTAAAGTCATTTAGTTAGATATCTACCTTGGATACTAATAGACTCGTTCGTAAGTCATCATTAACTAATCACTTCTCGTTGAAACAACCACGAAAGCCTTAAAGACTAATTAATTCTAACCTTGGATCGGATGTTGCATTCACTTAGCGCATTGAACATGAGCCGATTTTAGAACGTGTAAAACATAGCATCGATACCTAAATTACATTACATTTTTTATTATTAGTAAATACTCGCTAGGTACTTTTTTCCAACAAAATACATACTTAAAAACGGTACTTAGGTAGTTTTGAAAAGTTTTTCGTAGTAAAATATCTTCCTTCAATTGCTGTACGTCTTATTGCAAACAGCATTTATCTACCCGCATTATAGTTGCAGCTATCTCGAATCCTATCCATCAGCTTAGAAAATGTTGGTATTAGCTGTATAGTAGTCTTTGGTATTAGCTTAGCATTATGCTAGCCTTCACCCGCAGTTCAAATAGTCGACTGTTTTGTGCAATCGCAAACTGCATTCAGTTTTGGGGTCAACAGAATACTGCATAATTGTGGGTATTAACTTGGGAAAATGCGCATTTCTATTTACATTTTCATGAAAGAACTCGCTTGTCGTTTGTAAAATAAACCTTAAGGTGTCTGCATAATGCTTACTATTGTTTGCTGTTTGTTTCATTTTAGTTGTTACAATAAATGTTTTACTCTTGTTCTAAGTAGGTGGCCGTAAATACGGTAGACCGCGTAAATACGTGGTTCTTTTCTTTGTAAGTTTCTTGTTAATCAAATTAGAATCATTAATTTTTTGCCAATTTATTGCATCGCACACCCGTCCATGACCCATAGCAATATTTCCCTATTTCTCCTGATCATTCCTCCTAGCTAAGATTCTATCATTTACTGTTAACGATGACAACGAAACTTCTGTTTAACACTGGCTTTCCAATTTTTCCAGAGACGACTTGCGGACGGCGAACATCATCTGCGACACGCCAGACGGCACGACCTGCCTCGTCATCGACCGGGAGACCTTCAACCAGCTCATCTCGGCTTTGGACGAGATTCGGACGAAGTACAAGGACGAAGGAGAGAGCAGGCAGAGGTGAGTAACACTGAGTAGCGATAAGTAAGATGTTGACAATAGCAAGGGTAACATTGAGTAAGAATCACTGCCACCAATGACAATATAAAGCGGATCAAATTTTTGGGGCATAAATTGCCATTCTTGGTTATTCTTGTTTGGGAAGTTACGAAATATTACCCGCATTGGTCACTAAATGTTCTCTTTTAATAAAGGGTTATTTTAGAATACCTATCACTCGGTGTTAGCTTTCAGTATTTTTTCTTTGAACTCTTATATTTTCACCTCTGCCTTGAAGAACTTCATTCTGTACTGTACAGCGAAACCTTTTCCTCTCTCCGATTTGAAATTGAGTTTTAAATTGCAAGATTGAGATGAAGTTATAAATGAAATGGCAAATTTTACACTAAGAATTAGATTCGGTTCCGTTGGTTTTAAAACACTTTCTGCCTGAAGGTCATGAAGTCATGATTGAGCGGGTTGTTTGTGAACTTGAATCGTCTTCATTTTAAGTTTTTCGTTTGATGTCAATGGTGTTTAAATATTTTGTGTACCATCTTTATCTAATTTAAATAAATGATCTACTTATTAATTTCAAGATGAGTTGGACTATAGTTCTTTTAAATGTGACAGTGGTCATATTATGTCCGCTCGCATAGAAATCTTGTGACCACTCCTTATAACTTTGAACTGTGACTATTACATCGCATTCTACTAATGTAGTACACAACTTGTACTTGTTGTATAAAAATGCTATATGCATAGGTATAAAAGTTAAACCACCAGTTTCTAAATGCAAATTTTGTATGAATGCAATGTAATCGCTACGAACATCTGCGGAAGTAATTTGCGATAACTACTGCCAACAGTTTGAATATTCATTTGACTCAATGTTGTACCACCTGTTGCTTCCTATGTCAAGTTCAAACGTACTAAAGCGATTTTGGTTAGCTCAATAATAGTGCACACAATGTAAAAAGTCGAAACATCATACAACTAGGACCTAGATATACTTTTAAATTTTATTTCGTAACCTAAGTGCATCGATCGAAGATGGTATTTGCGGCAGTTACCGCTTTTCATCAGGATGCCTGTCTGGTCGTTTGTTAATGAGCAGTACCTACCTAATATAAGAAGTTGAGTTATTGATTTAATTGCATTTCAACTTAAAAGAGACAATGCTCATTAAAATAAGCAAACCAGCGAGGAAATTTCTGTAATTGATTTTACTGATTTAATATCGCAGTTCTCTGATGAATACGCAAATATGATTTCATACCATATTATTCGATACAAGGCAGTATTCATCGGCTAAAATGCTAATCATCCCGACTAACGCCATACCTCACTCTCTCCATTATAATGTTTAGTAGATTACATAACATCCTGTACAACACAATCTTGATTTCTCTCAATATAACGTTTCTGTTTATGCTAACATTGCGGATTTCATTACAAATGCGGTAAGTTTACGTTAATTAGCAGAATCTAGACACTTTCTTGCAGGCGTCTCGTTTGTTTGCGACGTAATTAAGTAATGGAAGTCAAATGCGAAGGTTGTTAACTTTCCTCTTTGCTATAGAAGATATTTCAGTTTTTAAAGACGACACGTCTGTTATTAGTGATTCCCGCGTTTTTGCCGACGCCTCGGGAACACAATAGGGCGTGAGTGGTAATAGACATATCAATTAAAATCGAATTGATGCTAAGAAAGTCACTTCAACGGAATGCCGTTTGGATTTATTGGCGAATTTACGATTTGAAAGTTCACAATCTACACGTACGATTATGGGTACGTAGTTGTTAGAATATGTCTTGCCATAAATATGTGCTGTTACAAAAGGGTACTCTATAAGCTCTTGCTTGGTAACTACGAATGCGTACAGTATCAAACAAAATGACAAATGTTTCATCATCATCCTAACTGCCAATCCCAGCTTTAGAATAAGGAGAAAAACGTAGATTACATGTAAGAACGACGTAGGCGTCAATTGATTAAATCCTTCTCTTAATTGGTATTATGATTTTCAGGCTAAACGAAGAGTTCGCCCAGCTGCGTCTGTCTGACTTACGCATCATCGCCACGTTGGGAATAGGCGGCTTCGGTCGAGTCGAGCTTGTCCAGATTCAAGGAGATTCCTCGAGGTATAAAAATACAATTTAAAAATATGTAATATCCTCTACATTTATAAACAGAAGGTATCCTTAACTCTCAAGTACAGTCAAATCCTCTATAATTATCATCATTTCAGCCATAGGACTGTTAGACAGTGGCCTCCTCAAAAGCCTTCCATACCGATCGGCTCTCTTGCATCAACTCAACTTTACTAGGTCGTCCGTCCATCTCGTGAAGGACCGTTGCACGATTCGACTATTTAGTTACTCAAACACTAATCTAGAAAGGCGACATCAATTTACAGACCTCTTCATTCAACTTATAAAGCAGAAGATATACTAAATGTCGCATCCATTTCAGGTCGTTTGCCCTGAAGCAGATGAAAAAGGCACAGATAGTGGAAACGAGACAACAACAGCACATCATGTCGGAAAAAGAGATAATGTCCGAAATGAACTGCGAATTCATCGTGAAACTGTACAAGACCTTCAAGGATCGCAAATACTTGTATATGCTCATGGAATCTTGCCTTGGTGGCGAATTGTGGACCATACTTAGAGATAGAGGTAAGTTTAAAATGGTAAAAGATAATAGATAACCCAAATACACAATATAAAGTTGCATTTATCTGTTAAATCAGTATTCTCTAAACGAACGAAAAAGAAATGTACAGAAATAAAGTTAGCTACTCGTAGTTAATGCCTATTGAAAGCAGGAGCGGAAACTCATCTACAGAACACAGATTTCATGTTGTAAATAAAAAAGTTGGTCTCGCTGAAGTTGTTTAATGCTGAAATACTGATTGCATGAGCTTTTGGGATAAGAGACTCGGGAAGTTTACGCGTCAGAAATCGATAGTAAATGTAGCTCCAGAATTAACCGTTCTGACGAGGCAGGTTCTTGCCTTGAAAAGGCAATTTAAAGAACGTCATTAGCTGGTAAATCAAACTATAGTGGTCTTTTCACTGTAAAATCAGCAAACAAAGTTCAAGATAGCAACTGCAATAACCTAATTTGATTTGTCTCACTTTCGATAATTTTCTTTGCAGGTCAATTTGACGATGGTACCACGAGATTCTACACAGCGTGCGTTGTAGAGGCTTTCCATTACCTGCATTCTAGAAATATAATTTACAGGTAATATCAGTTCCTTAAATATTATGCGATGAAAACTCCACCAGTATTCAACCTATCATTAATGACACTGCCATATACGAGAAGCATTTTCATGTTTGCTGTGAATAGGCTGTTTCTGGACAGTTTCGACCACATTAAAGTAATGAATTGTCAATTTCTAAAAAATTGTTTTATCCTCTTCACCAGGGATCTCAAACCCGAGAATTTGCTGCTGGACTCGAAGGGCTACGTTAAACTAGTAGACTTCGGTTTCTCCAAAAAGCTGCAGGCGAGCCGTAAGACCTGGACCTTCTGCGGAACCCCAGAATACGTCGCGCCAGAGGTCATCATGAACCGGGGTCATGACATCAGCGCTGACTACTGGTCATTGGGTACGTATATTGTTATGTTCTTAGGGATACTGATTATTGTCGCTTTTTTGCTTTGTTACTCGGAAGTTCATATCTTAAATATCTAGGCAGATGACACAGATAGTTATTCATGATGCGCCAGTGATGCTTCACTGGCGCATGTCCCGCTTGCGCCCCCGCGCGGTTATTACGTGACATGCGCCGCATCCCTGGCATGCCACGTATACACTGTTACGGATCCCGGGCAATAACATAACTTCCTTTACAATGTAGCGGGTGAAAACTTGTTCTAATAATGAACAAAAATTTTTTCGAGTTTCTAGAATTGTAGAACAAATAAACTCGTTCAACTATAAAATGGGGAAGGCTACTTTACTCCAACCACATAGCAAATTGACGTTTTATTTTCCTTACGGCAGTTGAATTTTACACCAGCAATCCAGTTCTACAACTTGCTATAAAAACGATGGTTTTTCTAGATAAGTGCCGAGATTTTTAAGCGCTCTTCGAAGGACCAAGTCTTTTACTTTCTCATTAATGTCACGACCGAGCGGAGCATTGTCGGATACCACTAAGAGATCGAATCAAAAGAACGAAATTGGATTCTCCTAAAAATCCTACAATTATTTCCTTGTAACCTAATCTAAATATAGGTATAATAACGTAAATATATTTTTGAAGATTTGGGCTCACAAAATTCCAATTTCGGTAATCCTACATATAAACACATCTATCTACCTACGTATAGGGACATGTTGTTCTGATAATTTATTTAGGACATGATGTGTTGGTCTTAACAAAGTTTTGTCTGCGCATTGTCTGTACCGGAGTTCCTTTCTTTCCAGGAGTGCTAATGTTCGAGCTCCTCACTGGCTCTCCGCCGTTCACGGGCACCGACCCAATGAAGACATACAACAAGATACTGAAGGGAATAGACGCGGTGGAGTTCCCTCGAAGCATCACCAGGAACGCAGCCAATCTGATCAAGAAGCTGTGCAGAGACAACCCGGCTGAGCGGCTTGGCTACCAAAGAGGAGGCATCACAGAAATACAGAAGCACAAGTGAGTATTTCAATCAACTATTCACAGAGCAGTAGGAACAGAATTCTTTATATTCACGTTTGTCTTCCAAAGCGTTGAGATAGAGCGCCTAGAGCCTATACCGGAAAATCGACAATAATTATAATTGAATAAGACTCAGCTAAACGCTGCTCGCTTCTTATCTGTATACTGATATAGTCTTTCTAAACTTATAAACTGGCATTATCACGGTTTTAACTTGAAGGCAGTAGTAAAAAGCATAAGTAATTGTGCAATAAAGTCAAAGTAAGAACACGTTATTTTAGTTCACATCCTTTCCCTTGTGATGTATACGAGTAAGTACAGTAGTTATCGAATTGCAACTAACATACTCACGTTTCTTTACCAGATGGTTCGATGGCTTCAACTGGGAAGGCCTGGCGCAGCGCACCCTGGATCCGCCGATCACCCCCGTAGTGAGATCAGCGCTGGACACCCACAACTTCGACCAGTATCCACCAGAAGCCGATGAACCACCGCCTGACGACTTATCCGGGTGGGACTCTACCTTCTAAACTTGACAAATTCCTGCCATAATGTAATGGAATGATAAAGAGACGTGTCTTGTCTATAGTCAAAGGGTTTGCTCGGTGCTAGCTGTCTAATTGTGAATTTTGTTCGATGACCTACGTAACAAACAACAGAAGCATACCTACTGAATATATTCATATAGAGAACTCATCCTGAGTTACACTACTTTTTGTTTCGATCTTTATAAGACGATATATTTCGTCAATGTGATTACTGAGTCTTTACTATCTCATTTTCGAGTGGTTTCTCTTTCTTACTAAGTATATTTATTTCTTATTATGCAGAAATCGGTATCAAACTAAAACCTTGTGTTTTAAAAGTTATTAAACGGATGTAGTTACAGTTTTAAGTAACTAAACTAGTTAAAATTTATTTTTAAACGTTTTCTGTACTTATGATACTTTCCTTTAAATTGGACCATCCATTTCAATCTCCATTGAAGATTGCATACGTAACATTGTTGACGTAAACCCTTCGTAGAACAAAATGCCATTAATTTAATTAAAGCGCTTGCCAGTGGCAGTCGCCATATTTGTAATTGTAATCAAAATAATTATCTATATACGTTTAGATTCTTAAACAAGTTCATTCTTCTCCAAAAATGCAAGTTTGTATTTATCGCGCACATTTATATTATAACTTCATAAAGTATAATATTGTATTAAATTTTATTTACTGTGCTATCAAGCACTGGTGTATTTGTGGTGGTGAAAATGTATTTTACTGTTGTGTTCAATAATTATTTGATGATTAGGCGTAGCTCTTTACCGGCATGCCAACTTAAATACTTGTTACCGCTTCAATGCCTCAGATTCTCTTATCTAACCACTAACGCTTCCATCCTGAAATAATTCAGAAAATGTGATTAATATTTGAATGACTGTTGCGTTCATGGTGCTCAAATGGAATATACGAAACAAAATAATAATAAAACACTATTCAAAAACTTAAATAATTATTTCTTCTATAAATGTAATGTATCAGTTAATATAAAACATAGGTAAATATTGTAAATTTCTGTAGGTGTAAGTAAAAATCCACTAATAGTTTGTTTATAACTTTAGATTACCTTTTATTGTTTAGTTTGTCATGTACTAAACTACATCTTATGCGTAGTCTACGGTAGCTATCTCCTAAACATGACATAATTGTAAGACTATTAATAACATCAACCTTATTTAAAATTAGTCAATCTGTTTAAGTCTTCCCATATTTAAGATTTTCATTGTAAATATCACTAAACCAAAATTGTTATTAATTATTGTATGATAGGTACTATATGTGAAGATGGATTGAGTAATGCAATATATTGAGTTTTTATTGTAATTATCATAAATTTATGCTTATTTTAAGGACATTTTATTTTTGTAATCATTATAGATTTTAAATAAATATTTTAATGATTTTGAGAAATGTAAAAATATGAATGATTTTAATTAGATATCTCTCGTTTTATTTTTAATAATGGAAGTCCAAACTTAAATTTAACGACGGTCATCTGTTCAGAAATTAAACGAGCCTGGATATATCAAAGTTAGAGTTAGTTTGTTTGAGCAAAGAACGAATTGCAAAGTCGCCTCCAAATTGTGTTGCGTACGTAATGAGTTATCCCTATTTCCAAGTAACCAATCGGTTTTAGACCGATTTCAAAAAAGAAGGAGGTTCTATGTTCGACTGTATGTATCATTTTTTTATGTAAGTGAACCTATTTCTCGACGAATTCTGGACCAATCCTCAATTTTTTTTATAGAAAAGTTATACTCATAATGTGGTCCCATTTTCATCAGGTTAGGATCTGACGATGGAAACCGTGAGAAATCTACTGGTAACGCCGTCACATATCCTTGGTGTTGAGCTTTCGTAACTTTCTCAGGTATTTGCTTCTGGGAATCATCATCTTAGGCTGCTGAGCTGATGACAAAGCCGTATAACTCCTTAATGATTAGTAATTAGGTGATAGTACTACGATTTGTGGACACAAGGCGGACCGACGACCTGGTAAAAGATCGCAGGTACCAGCTGGATGCGGAAAGCACAGGACCGGCCTTTGTGGAGATCTCTGGACGAGGCCTATGCCCAGCAGTGCTCGTCTTCTGGCTGACTGCGATTTGTCGCTTGGAAATATTTAGTAGTACCTAACAATAAGTAGCGTCTTGCAACAAATATATACCTCAACAGCCTAATAAGTTCGTAGCTTGTCCCATCCATTAGCCACGAGCCAGGAAATCCGGGGGCACACGCGTTATCGCGGAGTTGTCTCAAATCCTGTACAACTCTGCGCCACAATAAAGTTCTGCCGACCGCTCACCGGCCGGAAGTGTGGTGCGACGTTTGCATGTGCGTGTAGCGTTCTGAGTGAAAATTTGTGCTTATTCCTCCCAGCGTAAACGGGTCTGTCATTTTGGGTCAGTGTCGCACCCTTTTTAAACCCCGATAAAATAGGGGGCTGTTATAAGTTTGACATGTGTATCTGAGACTTTCTGTATCTGTCTGTGTCATCGTAGCTCCGGAACGGATAGACCGATTTGAATGCGGTTTTCTGTGTTTGACAGTCAGTTCGCAGTCAGGAGCCAAGTCAATCGATGGGGTTCTTAACTTTGTTTCATTAAAATCGGTCTAGTAGTTTAGAAAATATCTGGGATTATGTATACTTGGTCAAGGGTTATCCGACTTTTTCTGTCGGTTAGGTTATCAGTTGCTTGTCTTCTATGGAAAATTGAAAGGGCATTGATTTCACTATTTTGATGCAACAGCGCGCAAGTGGCGCGTTGCATTTACCATACTAAAAAATTAAAGACGTGCAGCGCGCGAGCCGTTGCAACAACGACACATTCGCAAGATTTGGACGCACCCCATCTGGTTCATCATCACAACCAATAACAGTCCACTGTAGGACTAAGGGTCTCTCCCACGGGGGGGTTATTGCCATAATCTCTCCATAAATATAACAATGGAAAACGCTGCTGCCCATTTTCCAACCTACGGAGACTCTAGATCGTTTGCCTCGAAAACATTAGTCGCCTTGTACCCACGAGAGTAAGGGGTTGGTGCTATTCTACTCTGCCGGACACCACACGGTCTATCTGTTTGCTTGAGATGAAATACCTACCCCATCGAGGCTAAACTACGCGCGTGCTTTCCTGTTTAAAGCTGTTGTGGTTAAGCAATGAGTACCTGCGCATCAGACTCGGTTTTCAACCCCCCAGTAAATAAAATAAAATAAGCCAGTTTAATCGAGATGGTTCCAAGATTTGTTTCATTAAAATCGGGTTAGTAGTTAAGAAAATATTAGAGTTTAAGTAAACTTAGTTGGGGGTTATACGTCTCTTTCTGTCGGTTAGGTGATTTCAATATTAGAGGAAGGTAAAAGAGACTCGGTTAAAAATGATAATGGCGATGGCTGAGACATTCCGATGACAAACCAATTCTGTCACGTTAAGCGAAATGTGGCGCGTTGTGTCGAAAGAGATGCAGAGGGTCGGACCCCTGCGTACGCGCAGTGCGGAACCAAATTATCCCATTAGCCACAGGAATGGCTGATCAATGCGCGAACAACGCTGGCTTCCTACTCACAGCTGGGTGGGTACCAGGTAATGACAGTAAATCAAATTTATGCTCTACTTGCAATGTCTTAGGCCATAATTTAGCGTGCAATCAATGCAATTGTGGAGGTTTGTGACAACAACATTTCACTTAGTTACATATGGCGGCTACCTAATTGGTTTAGTCACCACCCTTTAAATAGTGTAGGTATCTATAGGTTTCCAAAATTAGATGAGCAAAGCGAAGACGCTTGCAGAAATTCTTAGTAGGTAAGCAGTACCCACTTACATAAAAGCATTTTATCTGCACTTTTCTCTCGAAACACAAGAGAGCATTAAAACATTCACTGAACACAACAATCGGCGACGCGGCCAAAAATCTATTGTTTCGAAATTTGTTTAGGACTGGAAAGACCGATTTGCAAGATGAAGAGTAAATAAGAACTGAACAAAAGACAAACATCATTAGTATGACGGGGCGTCGCCAACTTTTACCAGTTTCCCGAAGTTCCGCTAATGGGATTCGGATTCCATTTAGATCTGGAATTTCATTTATTAAATATGTTAACGAGTGATCTATTTTCGTTTAAGCTTAGTTCGGAATCAAAAGTCAATTTTGGGCATTTAAAATGTAGTGATGGTATGAGGAGGCCTCCAAAATAACAACACTAGAAGCAGATCAGTTTCAATAAATTAATCTTAAGGGTATGTTCCGGGTTTCCTACCGCGTACCTTTGTTGACCCATTGGAAACCCGGAACATACCCTTAAAATGTGTAATCAGTTCTGATCTGAAAATTTTAGAATTAGAATTAGAACCATTTATTTGCTGTAAATGTGGTAGGTACATTAACAATATAGGTGGTACAATAATCAGAGATGCAGTTCTCACATTCAGTCAGTTTAGGCACTGACATACAAATATTAATATTAATACATAATAATCATTAATTACATTTTATCAATTAGAGAAATTTTACATTTAAATTATAATTATGAAAATTCTTATACATGTTTAATATTTCAACAATCATTGGAGGCACAAGTTGAACTAGACTGCCGCCCGACTGGAGAAGTAGATACATCCTAACAGAATACCGCATCCAAACAACACTATTGTGAATAGTGTTCCTGCCGGTAAATAAGGTTTTCAGTACTCCATGGTGGGAGGGGCCTCGCTTATTCGCTAAGCAACGTGTTTACGGAGTCGGCAATGGCAATACGCTAGCGATACCAGGCAATACCCTGGTATTGCAACATTCAGTAGACAGTGAGGGCACCGTAGCTTATCCTACGTAATCGATAACAAAAAAAATCCACTTTTTAGCGATAGTAGAGGTTTAGGAGACACACAAAACGTTGGTCTGCCTGTGCACAAGCTGACACAAAAATTATCTTTTTTAGTGACCCTAACTTCGACTTTTCTTTGCGATAGTACTTACTTATCCTCTTGGCAGTTTCTTTTCAGCCATATTAAAGTCACTTAGAAGAAAAGTGAGTTTAATGTGGCTGTCTATACAATCTGTACTACGGTATAGCTACGGTAGTCGGTAATTGCTATGACCAGGCAGGCCATACGCCTATTTACCACCTTAGTAGAGGGTATAAAAAAGACATCGGACAAACAACATATAACCTGCCTATCCAACAAACTAAATCCTTTGAATACATACATACATACATAGCAGAATCGAAAAAATTATTAACGAACTATAAGATAGAAAACTTTCAGGGGCATAGTAATCTCAGCACTGTATACCCAGTAACAGTCTCACGATCAATTTTCATCCTTAACGCCAACGATATTAGAGTAAACATACCTACCTACTGGCTTGCTTATGCAAGTACAAGAAGGTTGAGCAAAACTTATATATTTTGGGACCCTGTAGGAGATATAATAAATCTCGCACCTCTTGGGAAATCGACTTTTTGGTGAAATATGGACGAAGGCGGTTTGGAGCAGAGGAACCTGTCACTTGTTACATTTTTAACTACCTACTGCGTTACGGAATACTTAAAATTGGTGTCCAAGGTTTTCGGTACTGTTTCGGAGCTAAATTGGAGTTTTAGTTCAGTTTTAGGACGGCAAAAAATCTGCCGAAACTATGATCGTAACTAAAAATACATTTCCAAGCTTTCGCGCAACGTTTGGGAGTGTGTCGAAATGATTGAAATTGAAAGAACGGCAAATAGCTTTTATGAATAAGATTATCATTTGTTCAGCATCATCATAAGCACAAAACAGTCCACTGCAGGATTTAGAAGCCTCTCTCACGAAAGGGGAGGTTATTTCCAGAATCTCCACGCAGGCGGGTTGGAGATCGCAGTGTTATTATAAATATAAGAATGGAAAAGGCTGCCGCTTATTTTCCAGCCTACTTCCAGTCTTAGATATTTTACCTCGAAAACGTTAGTCGCCTTGACAACACCCAGCAGTGTAAGGGGTTGGTGCTATTCTACTCTGCCGAACACAACACGGCCATTATTTATTATTTTTTTAAATTGGTAAAGTACCTATCTATAATAGACATACCCGCCCACTGTGGACAAATTAATTAAAACACCAAGTTGAAGTACAAAGTGTCCATTCACATTATACGCGAAAGTAATTCCTAGGAGAGTACATACATTTTACTTATTACATTACGTTTATTAGCATTTGGTGCGACTCTTCGTGGTCTCAAATTAATTATTAATAAACACACCCGAATAGGGCTGTCGTCATACATCTAATATTGGAGAGCGACCAGTCAAGCTTTTCATGGAGATTAAAAGGCAAGCACGAAAACGATTTATTTGTAGTATTTCTTGTGAAATTGTATGTTATTACCCCCGCCACAAAAAGGGAGCTGTAAAAAGGAGATAATGTGTATGTGTGTGAATCTGTGTGTATGCCTGTAGTTTGGTAGCCGCCGAACGCCAACGGATCAATCAGTTTTCTTTATTTGGAAATGAATTCAATTGAGAATCGAGATGGTTAACAATTTTGGTTCTTAAAATCGGTTCTGTAGTTTGGGATATATGAATTAACAACTTAAAATTAATATTTTAGAGTTTAAAGATTTTATAGCACATAGCATGCTGTTCGAAAGGGAATAAAGTAGAAAACATTTTAAAATTAAAGTAATATCAAAATCGCTTGTAGTTCTATTTTTTATTACAATTCAAAACCAGTTAGTTTTCTTTTTAAAAGTCACAATGGTTCTTTGACATAAAAAAGAAGTTAACATTATGTGTAATTTATTAGACAAAGTATTGAAATTTAAAAACCCTGCAGTTTATAAATTGGAATACGGCAGACGCAAAGTGGTTACCGCCGACTATGGATATCAACAACATCAGGGGTGCTACCAATGCGGTGCCCGCCTCTAATATACCTCTTGAAGGAGTAGTCCAAAGGAAACACGGTGGCTGGGAGCTCATTCCACATCCAAATCGTACGAGTGAGAAACGTTTTATTGTTAAATTAACTTTACAAAGCCCTTAATATCCTGTATATGGCAGTAGCTACAATTTTTTTTTAAACGGCTTAATTCGATTATGACCTCGACTGTACATGTAAACTCAGTCTGGGGTTTTGCGAGGTTAGGTTATTGTGTAAGTACTTTATTTTGTTATGTTGCAGTGTGATTACCTACCTCACTGAGGTATTCAACAGGATCGTAGCTATTAAGTATACCTACGATTTTGTTCGTCAATCTGTAAAGAAAAAGGCAGTGTGCAGGAGTGCAGCAACTATCGAGGTATCAAAATTAAGTGCCACACAATGAAGCTACTCGAATTTCGAACGTATAATAGACCAGGCGATTGGCTCTGTAGGCGGAATGCTCCGTGTCGGATTGCCAATACGGCTGCAGACTGCAGCACAATGGATCCGATATTTGACCTCAGGATCCTCCAAGAGGCCTATTGCACTAGGAATCAGCCGGTGCATTTCGCATTTCTCGATCTGCAGATGGTATTCAACAATGTCCCTATAGTGGGCTCTTAACTATTTCCTGTTTGTAACATAACCGCAATGAACTGTGTAATACAAAACTTTTTTTATGTACGCTACGGTCTTCCTTTGAAAATCTGCTTTGCCAGGTATATATATTGAATATATATACCTGGCATATAGTATATATGTCGCATCCAAATGGTTAAATTAGCCGTTTAATTAAACGGCTAGCTTTTTAAGCAATCATTTAATTGAAAATACGCCAAATTCATGAACTTTGAAAGTAAAGTCTAATGAACGATATTGCCTCGAGTTTACGGAGCTCTTCCATTCATTGTCATAATGCTAACCTAAACTAACCGCATAAAAACCTAGTGCAAACTATTATTATACTTTGAAGTTATTGTGGGTAGGTTAGCATTGGAACAATGTGTGGAAGAGCTGCGTAAACTCGAGGCAATATCGTTCTTTCAACATCACTTTAAATTCATATGAAACTGGCAAATTTTCAACTAAATAATTGCTCTAAAAGCTAGCCGTTTAGTTAACTGGCTAATTTAACCATCCGGCTGCGACATATACATATATAGAATAGTGTCAGAACTCCACCTATTCTTGTTACAAATTCAACACGAACATAAGGGTAAGGACCTCCTTACCTAATACCTTAATTCATATTACCTATATGTACTTAGGTAGTAGGTACATTGCCATTCACACAGCCTAATTCAACTCACCTGAATTCCGGGGCTGGTACAAATCTAATCAACTATGGGCAAACATTTAAACGGACAATAGAAACAAACTTACCTAACCTAATAAAATAGTACGTTGGGGAAATAGAGCGAACGGAACCAAATTAGATTGACATTGACAGCCCTACCCGACCCTTATTAGTGTGAATACGATGAAATGAACCTTAAACCGCAGAGGTACAGCACGTTTTGCTGTAACCAACTTTAATTTGCTCTCATTTTCAACCCTATCTGTATTCATTTAAGGGCGTAAATGATTCGTGTAATTTTAGCGAATAAGTTTGTTTTGCAACGCAGCTATGAGATGGGGTGGTGAAACTCTTTTTCGCACACACGTAGTTGCAACAAATAATTAATTCTAAAGGGACGGTGGCTGAGAACTACTGAGAAGTGGGTGCCAGCTAAGTGGATAGGTACGGGCTTACCAAATTTCTGTGACCTTATTAAAGCTGAGTCCGAAGTGGCAAGGATAAAAGGAGATGTATGAAAAGAGTTGTGGATATATGCGAGGCTAGGGAGTTGTGTCAGGACAGAGCAAAGTAGTGGACCATACTCTCTGCTTACCCCACCTGTGGGACACAGGCGTGAGGTTTATGTATGTATTAAAAGGCTTGACATATTTGTTTCAAACTAAACTTGCGTTCTTTACACTTATATTATTATAATAAACGGGACTCACACGCACGGTAAGGTACATCGCGTGTTAGTCCCGTTTAATATAATAATAGGCTAGACATATACATTATTTATGAGTCTAGGAGTTTGTGGAGTACCTACGCTTGATATTAATAGCGTACGTATGAAAATGCGTACTTGGTAGGTTATCTAAGTTTAAAAAAAGACAACGGCGGAAGTTAGCTATTCAACATAAATCAACAGTAATCTAAATAAATTGGCTTATTTAGATTTCTGTGGATATTACTTTTCGTCGACGTGATCTACTTTTCATTTATTACCTGACTGCGACAGAAGTAGGGTTCTGTTTTTCGAGCGTACGTATGCATGTATATCAATTTCTTTGACACGTGCTACAGGCTACAGCCCGCAGAAGCCTACAACCCTAATGGCTCAATGGATTTTTAGCCTATTATGAGGTGTTGCTAACATCTCATAATATATGTAAATCTAAATTCGTCTTGATCACACGAGTGTCACAGGGTACGCACATAAAAAAATACAATAACAAAATGGCGGATTTAAAGGCCATATTGTGCCTTTTACCAATTACCTTACATAATTTTTAGTAAACTTGCGTCTTTGTTCCGCTTAGGGCATCTACTCACTCATTTTACGATGTCCTACTGGTTAACTGGTAAAGAAAGCATTGATGGCTTTAAGTCCGCCAATTGTATTCTTTTTAGTGCAACCAAGTCTTTAAATAAAAAAATAAATTTTTACCTTTCTGTTTTTTAAGAGCAGTCGGGGTTTTCAGTTTTTGTGCTACTTATTTGTTCTATTGAATGAATCGTATTGTACTTTAGTGTACCTGAATAGACACAGATTTGAGTTTACAGAGAGTAAAGCAAACAAACGAATGACTGCGCTTTAAGGTACCGACTTTCCCCGAAAAAATAAATATTTTTAATAAAACAAGCCGTAGTACATTGACCCCTTGTTATAGGTACGCATACTGGCCACATTGTCAATCGGGCCGGCCGCAACCGCCGCAGTGTTCAAACTAATTAATTGAAACCAAATACGTGTGGCACAAAAACGGCAATATAGTGCAAGGAAGGTCTTTGACCGTACGAATGAATGGAAAAAGTACTGGCACGCGAACCAAGCGTGGCGACCAAGGAGGTGATAGTGTTGTTGGAGAATGCAGGTGTGAGTTTCCTTGAAAAAAATTTGGAGGTGGAAAAAATTATGAGCCGGTCCGAATGCGGTGTCGGTAATTGTTTTCTTTAGTTTTTACTATTGGGCAAAAGTTTGCGGCTTTGTTGAACTGTAAAGCTGCTTTTGGAGGAATGTAACTCCGCTTATATGTATAGGTAGATACAGAATATAAAACAAAGTCACTTGCCGCCGCTATGTATCTATGTACACTTAGATCTTTTGAACTGTGCAACGGATTTTAATGCGGTTATCAAAAATAGACAAGAGTGATTCAAGAGGAAGGTTTATAAGCAAGAAAAAAAGGGTAAGTAGGTGTATGCAAACGCGCCGGGTCTACTAGTCTTCAGATAGGTAAGTGTTTTTCACTAGATGTTTTTTCAGCTGAATTTTTTTAGAGAATTTAAATTTTAAACATATATTGAAGCATATTTGAAAATCTATGTGATTTTCATTCCAGGGGGATCTATAGATCCTACCGTACATGGTAAGTACTTTTTATCTGAAAACATATGTTTTAATTTCTTTGATTAAAGTGAACCCTGTGACCCATATAAATTCCTGTACACCGTGGGTATATATCTATTACAACGTGTCCAACGTTATTCACTCCTATTATGGTGAGTCCAAGTTTATCTTATAAGTTTCTTGATAGTAGCGTGTCGGCCCATTCAATGGGAAGACTTATTAGTACTTTAGTAATGTTATTCTTTGAATGAGGAACAAAAAGTACAATACGGGTACACTACCTACCTGGCGTTGCCTTCACGCACATGCTGGGAACTAGTGTTGACATAATTAGATAAAATATGAGAAGTTAAAATGTAAGCAGGCATAGATATCTGAATGGAACAATTAATGACGACCTGAGTGGTTCAGTTGGTTAACATAGCGGTCGCCACGCAGATGTCCCGGGTTCGATTCCCGGCCGCGCAGAAATTGAAATGATGAATTTTAATTTCTGTTACGGGTCTGGGTGTAGTATGTATAATAAGTAAGTATTAAAAAATAGTATATAAATAGTTTATCAGTTATCTATCACTCATAACACAAGCTTTGCTTACTTTGGGGCTAGATGGCCCTGTGTGAATTTGTCCAAGCATATTTATCTAAGATGTAGCCAGAATTGACATTGACCTACTCTTCCACTTACAATACTTGTTTATCTAAAGCAGTATTACTATTCATCACAGTGATCGTCTGCTAATTTACTCCCTTCGTTTAATAGTTGGCTAGACGGCTCTATTGGTTAATTTCGTTCATTTTGACTGAGGAAACGCTTCGAGAAAAGAAAGTGCCCTGCGCTTCCGTTGTCTCGTCTTGGCGGGGGAACTACCGTGACTCCGGAACCTTTTTGGCAACTGGTTCCGAAACTCGGTTGCCATTGTGGCTGGAGGTGCCTGACGGGATATCATTTATTTTGATATTATTTCTTTTGCCATTACAATAAGTACTCATGCATGAATGAAATCTATAACACAAATTACAGTAATTAGTGGACTTAGAAGCCATTAATACTTTGCTACCAATCAACCAGTAGACCATGCAGGAAGAAAGCACACAGTAAGAACAAATTAAAAAAAAAAAAAACTAATTAGATATCCTTCACCGAAAAAGAGCTTCAAGGAAACATTCTAATCAAGCTATCAACTACCTTTTCTTAAAGAAAGCCATACAAACGAATAAGACTTCATTCGACCGCACTGGCACATCAGCTGATCGCACCGTGACTTTCCAGTTACTGCCAGGGTTTCACCGCAATGAAATAGAAACTGCGCCACAACCAATGGAAGAAAACTGCGAACAAGCACTTCGCAATTGAAAACTTTGATTGACTCCACAAGTGCATGTTGCCAAGTCTGTTTACAGTTACATGTGGGATGTAATCATAGTCTTTTCATACAATTCCGCGTGGGTAATAACTTATTACAAGTTAAATTGTAAGCAGAGAAAAATATGAGAAGTTACAATGTAAGCAGGCATAGGTATGCAACAATTAAAGTGTAGAGGTCAAGCTGTATCTCTTGTTCTATCCGACCGAATTAAATGAAACATGGCCTAGATTTTAAGTTGGACTCCAAACTACCAATAGTAATAATTGTTGGCTTTATTTTAGTATCACAATCTTTATTTGGTAAATAAGGGATCATAATCTTGGATTTTTTATCTAATATATAAAATTCTCGTGTCACAGTTTTCGTTGCCATACTCCTCCGAAACGGCTTGACCGATTTTGATGAAATTTTTTGTGCTTATCCGGTATCTATGAGAATCGGCCAACATCTATTTTTCATCCCCCTAAATGTTAAGGGTAGTCCACCCCTAAATTTTATTTTTTTATTTTTCAGACAAAATTTTTAATTACTTTTTTTTTATGATACAACTTACAAAAATACATACAATCCTCAATTTTCACCCTTCTTCGATCAACCATTATTTTTTAATAGCCATTTTAGTAATTTAAATTATTTATATGGCAAAACAACGTTTGCCGGGTCAGCTAGTATTTTATATATATAACTTTGGATTTTCGTCTACGGCAAAACGATGACGCATAATACGAACGTAGGGGGACGAATCTCCCGATGTGACATATCATTTTATCTAGAAAAAAAACTGTATTAAAACGTCACCGAAACTGATCTTCGACAATATACGACAGTCGAATATAGTTAGGAAAATATTTTTTGGCTGTAATAGACATTTCAATGTCATTATTAATGGATATATCATATGATGTCACATAATATCGAGATGACACCGCGCGAGAATTAGGCCCCAGAGGTATTTATAGTGGCCAGACTCCTAGGAGTCTAGACTAGGCTAGGAGCTACAAAATAACCTAACCGACAGATGTAGGTAAAACCGCCTCCAAAATATCCAAGCTCCAAGCCTATTGACAATAAAAAAAAGTGACACAAATCTAAAAACCATATCGATTAAACTAGCTTCTACATACACTGATACACACGCGATGATATTTAAAGTTATAATTATAATTACCAGTCCGCCCATCAAAGCTGAGAATCTGCATAACTAGGTACTACTCTCCTCCCCTCGATCAAATGTATACCTTTGACAAAAAAATCCAGAAAATCACGATATCACAGATGTATGTCAACAATACTAGCTGACATTGCTTTGCTCGAAAGTTGTGTAAAATAGTAAGAAAAGCTGTTACCGATCCTAATGAAAGAGAGAAAAAATATACTGTTAAGTATACTGTAAATAAGAAATCAATGTAAGTAATTAAATTGTTTTTTTCCACTCCAGGTCCGCGTCGCGTCCTGTCCATGATTCGCACAGAAACCTTATCAAATCCGTTTCGCAGTTTTAAAAAAGCAACAATTTACGAAACGAAAGGTTTATTTCTCGAAAATGCTGATGTTATCTTTTTTATCTGTTATTTTTTATCCTAACAATTTATAATCATATCTGCACAAGTGTTAGTCACCAATATTGGATTAAATTCCATCACATGATATTTTATTGGTTTCGTATTTGTGGCTGAAGTTTCATTTTGCATCAGTATCTGAGTTCTTATTTTGTATGTGACGAATAGCATTTAAAGTTTTATATTACTTTCGCTTTTCGGACAGAAAATGCGGTTTGGTGCAAACATACAAGTCCCATATTAGTATACAGATATTTTTAGCGGCACTGATGTAGAGGCACCTAAATACGCTTAGAGTTTTTTTATATATTATCAATTTAGGTGACAATACTAAGGTTCGTGCGTAATTACCTAATTGTCCAAACGAGAACACAAATCCGAGTGACAGCTGTCAGAGAGGCCGGAAAGCGCACTTAAGTGCACGAAACGCGTTTACTACGTGCAATATAAATTGTTTTCCTAGTAATCCCGGCTCACAAAAAACGTAACATTACCCGATGTTACTGTGCCTGCGTTATGACAGCATTTTCCAGCGGCTCGGCCCGAGATCGAGCATTTTCCTTCCAGTGTGAGTGATCGTTCGTAGGCGCCTTAGTAGCGCCTATCCGTAGTATGAAACCACAACGCGAGGAGAACGGTCGCTTCGCGCCTTTCGCCGCGTTCTCCCAACACGTAAACAAACTGCCAATGCTAGTACTGGCAGGATAGAAAAAAGTAAAATTGACAGTCCTCGTGCGCGATTTGAGATTCGAATGTGATGTGTTGTTCGATTTCGTGACGCAATTGTTTTAGTGTCAGTGTGGTTGTCAAGTGCTCTTTATTTGAATGGATTTTTCGGGCGAATAGTGGAGATCGACTGTCAAATAGAGGTAAGTTTAATTTCTCTGACTCTACACTAAACGAAAATGCGCTAGTACATACCTAACGTTTCGGCAATGCGGTGTAGCTTTGTATATTCCGCGAAAGACATATAAAATACCTAACTAACTCGCCTGTTGCTTCGCTTCGGCAGGAAACTCGCAATTTCCTCACGTGTTTAGAAGTCCGTTACGTTATTTTGTTTTAGAATATAAAAGTGTATTTCTTGCGTTCCTATAACGTTACGTTATAGAATTATTTCTTGTGTAAAACCACTTTTACTCGCAAAAAAAACACCTATTACGTATAATGTGACACCTCATATATGTTTATTTCATGAACTTTTACTTATTTTGCATTATTAAGTTGGTCTTCCACAAAAACCAGTATGCTTTCACAGAATCGTTGACGGTTTACCTATTACCGGGGCATTAATAAATACGTACGTACGTGCACTTTGCTTCACGTATAAATAGATAATTAATTCTGTCACTCATTACGGCCCTGTGTTGTATATAAAAGAAGGTTCAGTGAGGTTTCGTGTGCACATTAATAATTATGCCCCATCATTATTCGCTTCCTAAATTAATTATGATGTTTTATAAATCTTTGTTTTCGGTTAGCGCGTGTCACTTGTCCGGTAATGGTACAAGTATGCGGTCATTTGTTTTTGTTTAAAGAATCACCGCTATTGTTCGATGAAGATAGATGGTCTGTCATCGCACAAACTTTCAGTTTGCTAACTATGGCCGGTCTCACGAGAAAATAGAAACATCCTATTCTTTATGAAATTGCGCGATATGTTAAGGGCGCTTACGCACTGCATCGGAGCCGAATCTGAGAGAATGCTGTCCGGGGCAGCCATTGTAGAGATACAGTTTATAAGGACTAATGAGAAATTACAGATGAATTATTTCGTACTAGAGTTCCGCCCGGCTACGCCCGGGTTTTCTCGGCTTTTCTTTATTTATATATTTAACAATTTATTGCACACAAAATTACAAAATTAACTTTACTATATTATACCTACATATAAACCTGCCGGATGGAATTATCTAACCGACGTTGAAAACCGCATCAAAATCCGTTATGTGGTTTAGGGGGAGTTAGCGGAAATACATACAGATAAACAGACAGATGAAGAAGACCTATAGAAGATAGGTATAAATGTAGGAAGCACGACCATTAGGACTATTTGTGCCACCAACTTAAACTTCGGCTACAGAGGTATCAATCTGCATTTTCTCAAATACGGATCGGAATTAATCGGCTACAGTGTGTCGCTTACTCTATAAAGGTATTAGCGCACTGAGTGGAACGGCACTGCGGTCATCGTGTTGTTTGTATGGAAACGTAAGAGGTGTAGCCGTAACGCACGACGCGGCAGCGGAACTGTATGGTACGGTAATGTTTAAGCTCTAATTTAAAATTTGACACAGCCGCGTCTCGAAGTTCCGCTTGGAGAGTAGAGGCGGGGCAGGCACGTGTCGATTTCATCTAAACAAACCTGTACGGCTAGCACAGGTGTGCCCGCGACATAATTCGCGCCGCGAGAGAGCGCTTGTTTTCTTCTCTCAGTACTGAGATGAAAGAGATAGCAGTGTCTAATTCGCGCCTTTTTTCGCGGGAGCACAGTTGTGCTAGCAGTGTCGGGGGCGACTATTTTAAATAAAATTAAGAAAGAGTAATAAATAAAATAATCATCTTGGCGTTAATGTCCCGGTTGTGCTCTCGCGCACGAGGACCCAAGGTCCGCCTTGACTATGGTCCAGGATTTGGCAGATTCTGATCAGGTAATTACAGTGGAGCGACTGCCATTTGACCTCCGTGATGGAACCTTACCAGATTCGATTATGGTTACACAATCAGTCGAATAAATGTGCAGGTTTCATCACGATGTTTTCCGTCATCGGTAAGCATTCAACTAATGAACATAACTCAGAAAAGAGTCATTGGTACATAGACGCAAAAGAGATTCGAACCCGGTACCTCTCGCTTCTATACGAGCCGGATACCCTAACCACTCGACCACCAACAAAGGATTTTAGGAAACCATGTGTAAGTTCTAGATGTAGGTATCTATAATAATATAACTGAGACAATAATTAATAAAAGAGTCGCTTCATCTCAATAAATCACCATGTTCGATCAATTGTTGTTGATCGAAACGGTGGACCATATTCGTATCGTTCCAATACAATTTAAAATCAATATTTACATTCCATTAAGTTATACATACGCTAGTATATACACAGTCCCTCTTCGTTCGCTTCCCGTGGGAATCCTAAATATGTATTCAAGAATATTATTCATGAAACCTCAGTGCAAAACTCCAAGGTTCAAGCTGTACTACTATGTAAATACATACTTACCTAAACTCTGATTTTACTGTTACTGTTGATGAATACCCGTAGTAATAAGTAAGTTGACAGTTAAAATTCATTTTACTGGCTCGAATTATAAATCGAAGAATCTACCTAGATATAAATGTTATGTATTAGAAGGCTTTATATTGTTCTATTCTAATTAAAAACTTTGGTGACAATGCAATATTATGGTAGGTATCGTAGAGTAGATTTGATTATGAAAACGGTAGGTGGCTATGGAAATTCTAAATTATGTATACCTACCTATACATGATAAATCCCTAGTTTAGTTTGTTTTTGTTTTCGGTTTGTTTTGGGTTAACTAAACCCTCTCCCAAACTTTTTACTGCCACTTTAGAAGAGGTCTTTAGGCAACAGGCAGCTAGTTGGGCGGGAATGGAAATTGTTTTCGGCGAAAAGTGATTAACCAACCTCCGATTAGCTGATGATATTTTTCTTTTCTCCTTCTTAGCAGCGGATCTTGGATCTATGATCGCCTTATTAAACAAGGCAAAGGAAAATGAATATGTCAAAGACCAAGCTAATTATGGTTATCATTTGCTGTTTAGCAAGAAACGTAGGTTGGAAGTGGATGGCGAAGAGATTTAATACGCCAATGAGTACCTTTAGGTGAGCCAATTACTTTATTTCCAAGCGAGGTAGGATTTAGAAATTGCACGACGCACCGAAAACGCCTGGAAAAGCTATTGTACAATGAATACCTCATGAAAAGTAATCTTCCTTTATCATTAAAAAGGAAATTGATGGATATATATATTCTCTCCATTCTCACCTAATTTGGTCTTTGACAGAAAGTCGGCACTAGGGGTTTGCCAGCGAGACATGAAGCGCAGTATCTTGGGAGTCAAATTGTCGGACCGTATGAGAAACAGTGAACTGCGTTCCAAAATTCAAATCGCCGATGTGGTTAAAATATCTACCAACCTGAGGTGGGACTGGGCTGGACATGTATGTCGCATACCAAACGAATTGTGAGCGTATTCACCGACTGGACCCATCAAAATGTAACAAGGAAACGCGGTAGGCCCAGACGGACATGGCGGGACGAGTTGGACACCTTTTCTAATGATGGGCCGAGAAAAGCATCGGACCGTGAGTCATGGAAGATGGATATCCGGGAGGCTATTGCCCTGAAGTGGGACAAAAATGGCTAAATATAGTAATAATAAATAAACACATTCGGTCGCTTAAATGTGCAGTTATCATCACGATATTTTACATCACCAAAAGAGTCGTGTCTCATGGTCATATATTACAGTATTTTGTACCAATAAATTTTCCAAAAATCTTTAAGTGAAGTCCACTAGACTACGCAGTCATTCGTGTTTCATTCTATTGCTGCATATGGCTGTAGCTACCTTGACGGAAATTGCTTCAGCAGGTACGACGAAATATCAAACCGAGTGCAGGCGACTGGATGCTTTTGTAGAGGTGCATCGAAAATGGTGTGGCATAAAGTTATTTATTCTGATTTAGTTGTGACTATTCTCAACGGTCAAACTGTGACAATTTTCATCAACATAAACATTGTATCAACTCAGTTATAGAAGAACAGTTGTTTAGAAGAAAGTACTTGTATAAAGTATATGTAGTACTAGCTTTAGGTTTAATGAAGTAAGATGAATTCGGTACATAGCATAAAAATTGCTTCGGTGTAAAGAAACTTGATAGTTTAGTTTAATGGTGTAAAAAGGATTAGGAGGGATGAAAGGTTTTCGGTGTATCAAATCTCATACAAACAGCTTTAGAGCCCACGTAAGTAACCCAAACAAGACACACCTTACACAATAGGCAGTCAAATATCTGACTATCAATGATAAAAACAAACATGCGCAGATTACAGAGATAATATGATATGAGTGCACATATAGGTATTTTGGTTGGTGACAAAGAGTGCTTTACAAATGCTTTGTAGTAGATGGTAGTGAGTGAGCACTTTTTTAAATATTGGTGCTATGTAAAAATACGTAGGTATTTTTACATCTACATTAATCAAGGTAACACAAAATATTTACAGATGCAATAAAATTATTTTATTAATTGGTACGCGAATTTTTCTTAATGGTAGTATCAAGCTATTTATAGCTTTCGATGAGTTATAGTAAACTATTCTTCGCCGCGTTTACCTATCGCAGAGAGAAAAAAATATTAGTACTTAAAAAGAACATAATTAAAACTTGCCAACGATTATGCTTTAGTAGTTGTTAGTAGAAATTCAAAACATTATTAAAGGATAAAAAATTTCATAAAGTATTTCAATTAAACTTTGATTGAACACTCGAGGAAAATTAATTTCAACTCCGACAAGGCGTTTGCTGTTACATTCAATAATTTTAAAAGCAATTTGTAAAAACGAATTCGGAATTGTGTAGGTCATTATTTACAATAATAATTAAGGCAATCCAAACGGTGATAATTGGACGAACGCCGGGGAGATAAAATGAAATACAAAAAGCGAATAACTCCGAAGAAATTTCGCAATTAGGATCGTTATCATAAAAGGATGGACGCAAAGGAAAGTTCCGAAAGACTGTCCGCAGAAAATTGGGGCGACTCCTGCAATATCTGATAACGGACAAAGGAGATTTTACTAACTGGATGGATTCGTTCGGTGCTAAGACTGGCTGTATGGAATTCGTGACTACGATTCGACCTTCAATTCTTCTTGTCCTGAAGCAGCATTACCATTTATGAATAAATTTGCTCTTACTTATAATGAAACTGCTATACTATTATTGTAAGGTTCGGTACAGTAAATTGTTCCTACATCTCCCAACTTGGAAGCGTTCAACTAGCTAACAAGTTCTTCAATTGCATTGACGAATGAATGTACAATCATTCAACGAATTAGCTGGCCACCTGAACATATTATTCTACCATACTAGTGGACCCGGCGCGACTTACACCTACTTTACCCCTACCTACCTTTATTTCTTGCTTAAAAACCTGCTTGAATCACTCTATCTATTCTTGAAAAGTGCATTAAAATCACGCTTTGATTTTGATTCGCAAAAAGATCTACGAGTAAGCGTACAAATATACGAAGGTATAGACTGTGGGAAGCGAATTTGTTTTGTACTATGTACCTACCTATAGATGACAATATGGACTATGTGGTCAGCTAACTCAAACTAGATTATGGCTACGACCTGAGTTTAGACGACCTGAGTGGTTCAATGGTCAACATGCGGGTCTGCCACGTAAGAGGTCCCGGGTTCGATTCCCAGCCGGGCAGAAATTGAAATGATGAATTTTAATTTCTGTTACGGGTCTGGGTGTTTCATGTATAATAAGTATGTATTTAAAAAAGTGTTTAAGTAGTATATCAGTTATCTAGCACACATAGTACAAGCTTTGCTTAGTTTGGGGCTAGATGGCGCTGTGTTAATTTGTCCACGAATATTTTTTTAACTAGATTGTACGAATATAATGTGGTACGTATACAGCCATAACTCAGTGGAACAAATGTCACATGTAATTTGCCACAGCTCACTTGCCTACACTGCGTATTAGGTGAACTGTGCGATACACGCACTCTATACTACAGTTTACTCACGCTAAGGCTTTCCGCTCTACCAGGCATCAAGCTACCTAACAAACAACTTCACCTCTTTAGAACAGATATATCTACGGATATTTATTTTTAATATTTGCAGAGTAGACGTACTAATTTGTTTGCTTTTACAAATTTGTTTAACTTTCTATTGTCGCAGCAATTTAGTTTATAGGTAAGATAGTGCGACAGGCGACAGCAAGAAGTGTTTCAAAATGTAAGGGTACTTGTACGAGCTACATACGTACAAAACACAAACGCAATGTGTCGGCGCTCGTTCGTTCGTCAACGTCGTTTACGCCAATCTATTCATTTTGCGCATCGCCTAGTTCGCATTCGGCAATCATCAACCATGCGTACCAATTATCAATTAATCATATCATTTTATCATTATAAATTTAAAATAACATTATTAATAAAGCTTTCTAAAGACTATCCTGGTTATTATATCATAAACCCACCCAAACATTGGTCCTTCAATCATTACGCGAGTGCGGTGTACTTGTGGACTGTAAGTGTGTTCGTGTTTCCAAATCTTAATCAATCATATTATTTTATCGCAAGAAATCTCTCCGATGACACTATCCTGGTTATCATATCATAAACCCACCCAAACATTGGTCCTTCGATCATTACGCGAGTGCAGTAGTCTTGTGGACTGTAATTGTGTCAGTTTTACCAAATCTTACGAACGCGCTACGAATGCGCACTTGCAGCATCGGCTCGCGCGCCGTTCGCAGGTCGCGAGTGATCTGCACGCAAGCAGTCCGCGTGTACGTCCTCAATGAGAGGTTTTCAATTTGACAGTTAAAAAACAAGTTTTATCTCTTTGTAATGAGATGACGTTGCCCGCTGTACTGAGCTCTTATGTCACGTTTGCCTTTAGTGTCCGACAGGAGGAAATATCATACCAAGGATCTGTCCCTTGTGTATATACTCAACATATTAACACTAAATAGTGCCATCTATTGACTGTAAGAAAAACTCTTTTTAAGGGTATGTTCCGGGTTTCCTACCGCGTACCTTTGTTGACGAGTAGCCCGATATTTCGACACAGTTGCATGCATCATGGTCACGGGACAACTGAAAGGCAGGAAACCCGAAACATACCCTTAAAATGTGTAATAATAACCGCGATAGTTTAAAACATTATCTTTACATAATGTCGTGCGAGCCGTTGCTGCAACTGCACATTCGGAGCGCGTTCGCGATATATGAACGCACCCAAAATGAACATAAAACAAGAGTTATTTGAACAAATACTTTCACAAATACAAAAATATGGGTGATGGTGTTAGCCTCTTGACTGATAATCTGTTGGTCGATGTTTGCTGATTCAGATAAGATATAATAATTTTAAATTACTCGTACTTAGGTAAAAACTGTACCTGGCTATTCAATATCTCAACGTAGGTACTGGAAGAATTCGTTGATAGAGAACCAAGAGCCGAAATAAGGCTTATGCTATCTATGTAATAGGATCTCTTTGTTGATACAGGCATGGTATTTGTGAACTGAGACCTTTTCTCATATCTTTTATATAAAGTAATTCGTGTTTTATTTAATATATACGAGTATCACATAAAATATAAATTTAGGTAGGTTTAACAAAGAAACAATAAAATTAAAGAATCATTTTCTCAATAAAATATTGTCATATGTCTTCCGATGAGAGATAGAGCTAGTTCATTATTTAGTTATGGCCTTGTTTTCTTATCCATTATTACCATTATTCGTTGTAGGACGTACGTACACTGCTAGACATACGACTACCCCTCTTTTTTTTCTGTTAGGTCCAGTGCCAAATATTCGTCGGCCGAAATATTCGGTAAAAATAAATACATATCGCGGGTTACCAGACCAAATTGTCAAAATTTACCGAACATTTGTCATATCCCGGTAGCAGAATTTAGACCTAGTAAGTGAGATTTCAGAAACAGGTTCCAGGTCATTATTGACGTTAACTCGAAATCTATACATAGTATAAACAAAGTCTTCCCTCCGTCTGTCCCTTGTATCTCTGTACTGTGTATGTATCTAGAGACGCTTTGATATTTTAAGCTACGTATTGACATTAGTGCGGTAGATAGAGTGATTCAAGAGGCAGGTTTATAAGCAAGAAGAAAAGGATAGGGGTAAAGTAGATGTACGCGAACTAAGTCGTGCCAGGTCCACTAGTATTTCATACAATCTCGATCATATTCCAGCACAGCAATAATCAAGTCAATTGTAAATAATAACGTACACCGAATCGCAATATCTCGTGCGTGTCTCATCGAACGTGGTCTAATAGAGTAATTGTAGTGATTTCTAACTCGCTACGTCTCTTCTGCTCAAACAATATCAGTAAACGGTGCACCGGTGCCCCAGTTTTGTTTACCCACATAATGAGTTTTATTACGCATGTTACGGTTCTAAAAATTATTAAAAACTGTTGCTTGTGTAACCACGGTCTCGCTGTTTATTCTAGTTAGATTTGTGGTTTTGTTCTGTGGTTGCTTTGATTTATGTACTTAGTTTACAGATTTCTTTGTGTAAAATATTTTGATACTCATATTTTGCGTAATGTTATTGTACCTATTTAAAATTTATTTATGTAAGTGGTAAAATTGATAGTAAGTACGCAGGTGCTTACGGAAATAATATTTATAATATAGCTTGCTACTAGTAAATTACAGTCAGAAGATAATGACTTGAATAAATTACTCGTAAAATCATTCCAGGAGCGAGCTGTACGTTTTCATGCATTTTATTAAAGTTTCTTTATTAATATCTTTTTTAAATAATAAAGCTGAAATCAAAAATGCCGCGATAAATTCTCATTCCCCAAGTTTCTTTGTCTTAATAAAATATTAACATTTTCAGACAGCCCCGAGGTCTGTAATCTTTCCTTGGTCACGTCTGCGCCACAGCCTATTTCTCATCGCAGATTAGCGCTACAAAAAAACCTTAGCATAAAACCTTTGAAGAGGTAACTAATTGAAGAAAAACGTGCGTAGAATCGTGATATGTACCGTTGATGCGGCGACCATTTTATATTTGCGAATATTTGCGCACCTATCGCAAAGGGGTAGAGTCTAAAATGCAACGGTTGGGAATTTGAAACATTTGTTATTGTGGTGGGTATTGACAAGCTAAACAGAAGCTCAATTTGGTATTTTGTTGTCGAAGACGAATTTGGTTGTGGAACCGGTTTATAACGGTGCGTCTGCGCAGATAAAATAAATATCATTGCCCGTAGAGAACCAATATGTGGGCGTGTCTGTAGTGAGAGCTATTAGAATGGCTGCTATTTAAATATGGCGACACAGTTTGCATAGAAAATTATCGTGGGTAAAACGTTTCTGGCTTAAGTATCAAGATATTTACAAGATAAATAAGTACATTGGCCTAAGTATATTACGCGGCCCGCCTTGACCATGATCCACGTTTTGGCAGATCAGATAATTACAGTGAGCAACTACCATCCGACCTCCGTGACCCTGGTTACACATTCAGTCGCCTGAATGTGCAGATTTCTTCACTATGTTTTCCCTCACCGTAAGAGCGTCAGTTAGTGATCAACTAATGTACGTAACTCAGAAAAGAGTTATTGGTCCATGGTCGTAGTGTGATTCGTACCTGGAACCTCTCGCTTATGAGTCAGATACCTTAACCACTCGGCCACGCTCCCTAGATATTTACAAGATATTTTTTTATATTTCAGTTATTCTTTAAGCGTCTTTATTATAAATCATTTACCTATAGAAACCCATTTTGCGCACCATTGAATACATTTATTAAGAGTATAAACCATAGTACAAACGAATGGAAGAATGTCGAGAGAAATTTAGCATATTGAAATGTATGACAGTGTTAATTGCAAAAAAGCTTTATTAACTTATATTTGTTTCAAACTAACTTAGTTCATAAACCATTACTTTTCTTTTTCTTTTTTCATAACGTAATTGCACTTTATGGGAAGATGCAACTGTCTCCCGTAACACAGGTCTGTACCTAGCTCGGAATTCAGTGCATACTAATGTGTGCAACAATTATGGAAATAAATGTCTATTTTATTTTATTATTATTATTATTATAGTATGGGTGTCGAAACGCCTTAAGTAAGGTTTGGAATAAAAAACCTAGGTAAGCAAGCATGTTCAGTTGCTGGGGTCTAGGTAGACGTAGATTACACTTCACAATGCCACGGTCGCTCGCAAACCTTTTCACATCCTTCTTGCAGAACTCCATGCTACTCTCAAGGGAAATCCTGTCCAGGGAGCTCTTTTGAGTGGCCCGGTGATAGAATGTTGCCGTAGGCACATGAAGCGTCTTATTCAATAAATTTATTGACATAGAGAAATACAGTTATTCAGTTCCAACATATTTTGTAACATCAAATTCTTACAGAACTTACAATGTAATAAGATATATAACATAACATAATTAAGAAGAAAGTATACTATCTTATCGGTCCTTCGTCATGGATAATTATTCATATAAAATGAAAATAATCACCTTGACGTCAATGACCCGGATAAGCTCTCGCGCACGAGGGCCCGGGGTCCGCCTTGACCATGATTCAAGATCTGGCAGATCAGGTAAATACAGTGGAGCGACTGCCATCTGATCTCCGTGACCCTGCTACCAGGGGAGCAGATTGGATCATGGTTACACATTCAGTCGCCTGAATTTGCAGGTTTCATAATGAGATTTTCCTTTGCCATAAGAACTTCGGTTAGTATTAGTATAGTAACAAAACTCAGAAAAGAGTAATTTCTGATTCGAACCCGGTACCTCTCGCTTACGAGTCGGATACTGTAGCCACTCGGCCACCGACGCTCTCTGGAGGGATTTTCATATTTGTCCTTAAAATCGCAGGTTCAATGATTCATCAGACACTAGTTTCTTAGTTTCTTCCTACACTGACCTTTCTCGATGTAACATTCTACATACGAGGATACCCAAGTGTACAAGAAATGCTCAGTTTTTAACACACCTTTTTACGATGTTTGCTGTATATTTGTGTTACGTATGCGCCATGAATACGGTATGCGAGAAACGAATATTCCCATCTCCTTATGGCACCTTTACTGTTATTTCCTTGGAAAGATAGTAAATTCCACACCTACGTATAGCGTTACACTGAATTCGGATAAGGGAACGATAGCTTAGATATTTGATATTGCGTATTCTGTTGGATTTTCGGTTCTGCGCCAATAATGATATAGGGATTTGCTCTCTTGATCTAGGGTGATATTATTTCGCGAATATTATAAGCGAATATTTCGCCCGATTGAAGGTCTTATAACTATGGATTTATTATAATTTCTTTTAATATACAATTATTTATATTGAAAGGTCGTGGTGATAGTCTAAAATCTAGACGGCCGTTGCTCCGCGGTCATTTTACTAGGATTCTACGAACCTTTGAATATTATCATGTAAATTACTTTAGTGTCAACTAAAAGGTCATTGTTTCGAAAGTAAAAGTAGTCACAGTTAATAGGTTTTGACTCTTTTAAGGTTTCGCACCGAAGCAGGTCAGGGAACTGGCTTCGGCTTGCGCTCAGGCCGCGCTGGGGGGTCGCAAACGATTTCGTTATCGCTTCTAGCTAAGTACTAGTACTATAAAACTAATATAACACGAAGTTGTTGTCCTACTGCTCCTAAATATTGCTTTCTTCTTGACTTTAAAGTTATGGATTTAATTGATTAGGTAGCCTAGATAGATGCAGATAGTGATTATTCGGAAGACTAAAGTTTTGTGTGAGTGAGCTAGTAAAATGCTATTTTGAATTCTGTGGCACGTCATTCGAAAAATACGAGCCAGATATATTATGAACTCAAGCTGTTGCCCGCGTCTTCGTCCGCGTGGCGTGAACGTAAACAAAATACCTGTTCTTCTAAAAAGTACTTAAAAAGGAACATTGTGATCATCTGTGATACTGAATCTAAATGCAAAGCAGATGAACTGACAATTCAGGATAAGTAAAAGACCCGGATGCACTTGAAGAATTTAAGACATTCTACGGGGTAGGTACTTAGATTTACATTGACGCTGCCCTGGTCTAAGACAGTTTGTTTTTAATAATCACTCCTCTCCCCTAGAGAAGTGCTCTGGAAACTGTTGAGCATGTGAGTTGCTACCAAGTTGGCCACGAATATTCTGCGCGAGGCGCTATTTTGTACTCCCGAGCATAGTTAAGAACACTTGAAGCGGGTGTTTAAGATAAACTATCGAACTATGTAGTAGGTATCTGTATTATATGTATCTCATATCTCATACCCATTGTCACCCAAAGCTAAAAAGGAGATTTTCAAACACTTTGATATTTATAAATATTTTGCTACCTATTGTAGCGGGATGCGTCATGCATGGTAATGCTGATGATATAATTTATGCTAATCGTAAGATTTTTTACTTAAATGTAGAATTAATACAGGTAGATGACACGCTTGCTTTTTGGCCTTTGCAGAAGCAACTATAAAACTACTTTTATAGTAGAAACTATAAAATAATCCTCAAGAAAGTTTTGCGAAGCCTCGTAAATAAGTAAGGACACGCGACAAATGTTTTTCCCCGACCTCATAACCTAGTGCCTTACAGAAACTGCCTTCTCATCATCACCGCAAACTAGGTCTCATGCGTATCATCAACATTTATGGGTACTCTCCGAAATTGGGTTAAGAACTCGAGTCCTTATCAAACTCCGGAGGTCACAAACTTCGCTAGATCTATTTGTCAAGTGGATCTCCCCCCTGATCTGTTCCGGATGGGGAACTTTTGGAGTTCTCACAAAAACATCTCTACGGCCGAATAGAAGCTTGGAATGCAGCTATTCGTCATATTGCGGGCAATGAGTTTGATAGTTAGAATTTATGGATTAATCTTGCCGCCCGTGTGGCCCAATTTCCAATTCGGCGCATTCCCGCCCTTGGTGAGATACATATTAAATTACTATACCGTTGGTCTAAAACAGATTGGTAAATGCATCTTGCTGCTACCTAAAAGCATACTTTTGACAATACGTTGAGGGCACCTTTTACACGCTCTAAGTACTTTGGGGACTCGTTTACAGTGAGGGCTGCTCATTTGTGGAACGAGTTGCCAAAGGATATTCGCCCCGTAAAGTCACTTGCAACTTTTAAAACCAAGTTGCATGCCCATCTTCTCTCCGTTTGCAATTAGTTGACATTGCCCTCTGCCGACGATTTTATCTGCAATTTTGACGATTTAATAAAGAGTTAATCTATCTATCTATCTACCTAAGAGCATAGGACTAGTTTAGTAGGCATACTATAAAGCATCACGATGACCGGTCAAACGCAATAATACCTACTTTGACATGACAGGTACTTAAAATATAATTTTCAGAAATCATTATTCATAAATTATGATGTATTTTGTATAATGCAATATTGTCAGCTTCAAGAATACGAGTATGTATTCGTTAGAGCCCGTACAGATGGACACGATTTCTGTACGATTTGACCCAAACATTTATGCAATTTGGTTTGTATACTAATCAGAGATAGCTTATTTTATTTTTGTAAACAAACGCGCAACGCCCGCATAGTCACCGCACGGTATCGTTCCGCACTCGCACAGTCGTCGTGCCGCACCCGCATCGTCACCGAGTCGTATGCGCGCCAATATGGTAGACTGCACGTTTTCTGTCCGGTTACTATGCGGTGACGAAGTGTACGCGTTTACAGTCCGGTTTGTAAGCGGTAACGTATAAACGGGCAGTAAGTATGTACTTACTAGGTAACACACTATTACAACTGACTATACTCAGTGAACAATAAAATAAGTTCACCCAATACAAGCCGAGCAGAATTTGTTACAAATTAAGTTATTTCCAAAAACTAGTAAGTGCTATTTAATAACAAACGATAGGTATCAACAATCGTCACAATATTTCGCTGGATATTGTCCTCCGGGGCAAACAAACATGGGCAGTAATTTGCCAAATCCCCAATTGAGATATTTGGTCCACTGATTTCCTAATAAATTCCTGTAACGCAAATAGGTATCTGGTATAGGGTGACCATTAAAAAGTTCTCAAATGACAATATTTTTTTCATAACAAGCTTTTATCGCGCAGCTTTTGATTGAATATCATATTTGTCTGTTAAGACAGACAGAGTTACTTTCGTTATCATTTTTAATATTAGTAAGGAGGGATGATGATATTTCATTTTAACTTATCTATTTACCTTACCTAGTAGTACCGTACCGTATCTAGTATTTATTTAATAGCGATAACTAAGTCATTTCTACAATATACCTAAGTGATTTATCTAAGGTACGTGTCATTCAGTACGTCACTCAGTACGATACGCGTTAAAAACCACACTCTTCATCTATGTTACCTTCCAAATAAAAACTAAAACTAAATATCTGTAAGTACATCACTTCGTCTCAACTTAAACTAGAGGCCCCACTCTTTGCCATTCCCAGTGCAAAGGTGATCATAGCACTAGCAGCATTGCCACGCTGAATGGCAATGGACAAGAAACGACCCTAGCAACAGAAACGACCCAGAGCGAGGGTCGCCGCCCCTCTCCCTCATTCGACGGCCCACATATTTAATAAATACTCCTCCTCACACTACCACCCGGTAGAAAATACCAAATGAGAAAGATGTTACCACGACAACATTGCAACTAAACTTTACCCATAGAAGAAACTCAGCTAATCCGGTGTAGGTAATCCCGCAAACGGAGGATCCCGCCACACGAGACTTTTTCCAAAGTTATTCATTAGAAAACTTTGGGAGCTGATTAAAATTTCATCACCATATCTGTTGTCGGCTTTTCGGTAGCCCTAGAGAATAACAATTTCATGAGCGTGGACCACCGCCCGATAACTAATACCGGACCTAACCGGCTTCAACTGGAAATGGATGAAAAATAAATTAGCATTGAACTTCCAACTTTCCCGGCGTTGAATGAAAACGAAATGTATTTTTAATTAGATTGTCTACAGTCTGCTGAGGGATCAAAGGGATGATCAGAATGCTCTCTGAGCAGGCGACGGGATAAGATTTCATTAATATTCGCCTCTGTAAGTAGGTAGGCTCATGTGAATACGAGTATAATATGAGACAGAAAGAGCAATTATGTTGAGAGAGGTACTAGAAGTAGGCAATAAATATCGGTTATTCCTAAATTCTTTCCCTACTTATATATTTTTTTATAAACAATATTATACCTAGATATTGACTTTTTTATGTATATTAGACTATTATAGATTAGAACCCTTTTATACACTAGTTCCACTAAATATATTAAGTATATATTGCCAGAAGATGATGTCCAAAACCTATATCCAATTAAACTAAGTTTATCAATATATTTTGTTTGATTTTTCATCTTACTTTTGAAATATAAACATCTTCTAAAGAGCACATACTACGAAAATCGTGGTAGGTAAATCGAGTAAAGGGATCTAGTGTTAATTATGTAGGTACATATTTATACATGTATATATGTAGTCATATGACTAGGGCCGTCACGATTTTTGCCACAATATCTTGCTTATATTGACATAAATGCCTTATGTACGCTTAGATCTTTTAAACAACGCAACGGATTTTAATGCGGTTTTCAACAATAGATAAAGTGATACAAGATGAAGGTCTATAAGCAAGAAAATAAGGGTAGGTAGGAGTAAATTAGGTGTACGCGAATGAAGTCGTGCCGGGTCCACTAGTAAATAGGTAATTTAAAGAACTGTTTCATTCTGTGTACATTAGATAACTAATGAATAGGTTCCTTCATTGATTCCGTGTAGTACATACACAGAGCACAATGTTCATAACATTGTTACGGACCAACGCTTCCGTTACGAAATATATTAAATTAAATTTCCAAAATCGAATTACTGACGCCATTCACTTGTTTTTTATTTGTATCTGACGCTTGCCTCTCGCTTTTTTATTCTTATTTCCTATGTGGGTTAAAGTAAGGATGGTGCGAGCCCTGGGATCCAGAATGTGTCTCGTCATTGCCTGGGCTGAGATGGGACTCATCTAAATTTCATGAGAGTCTGCGGGATACCAGCTTTTCAATTAGATTTATTCGGAACCGTGCCTTTTGTCAATGTTAGGGCGGTGGTGCAATGGATACTGTGTGCTTATAACACTTTATCATTCCTATTGTCGAAGAAGTAATAATAGGAATAAAATCTTTATTGTGTCTATTGTGTTACAGTTAGGTATATAGATTACAATAATCATCTTGGCGTTAATGTCCCGGTTGTACTCTCGGGCACGCGGGCCCGGCATCCGCCTTGTTCATGATTCAGGACTTGGCAGATCAGGTGATTACAGTGGAGCGACTGCCATCTGCCCTCCGTGACCCTACTACCCCCAGTTTGGATCATGGTTACACATTCAGGTGAATGTGCAGGTTTCTTCACGATCATATAGGTATATTTATTTATTTATTATTCAAATGCTTTCAGACTTACAGTTGAGAAACCAAAACGTATATAACTTGGATAGAAACAATACGAAGGCATTTTGATGTGAAACGTCTTTCATTCCTGTCAGTTGCAAAAATCAAAGTCAACGATGTGCCTATGTGACTAGACCGCTTATAACATTATTGACGGCAGAGTTTTTCAAACTTATGGCTCCATGTACCCCTGTCAAAGTTTCCAGATGACACGGAACCCCGTAACCTCCTCTCCCCACAAAACAATACAGTCGTACAGTACAGCCAGCATTACGTAAATCTTGTCGCGAACCCTACCGTCGAATGGTACCCCACTTTGAGAAAGTCTGATTTAGATAATAGAATCCATTACTTTTTGTGCAAATGTGGCTGGCGTCAATGGCGCTGCAATCGCGTGCAGCACGATGCATTCGGAACCATCAAAACCATTAGAACTACGGAAGAACAATTTTACAATTGCGCTCTGTGTTTATTTAGTGATTACTCGACCGGACATTGATTAAATCATCTAACTTGACAAACTATAGACTATTTAAGCACAGTGAATATCAGCAATCAATAGGTTCCTCATTAATAATTTATGATCAATCAAATAAGTCATGTCCGGTACCTAAGTGTGACCAGTGTAACAATTTGGCTGATAACCGGTTGGATACACATAACCAGGCTAAAAATAATAACATGCGATAATATTGTGATGGAGTCATCGCATTTGTTAAGGCTAGATCGCCTAAGGTCACAGATAGCGTAGGAGTGAGAATGAATTCTATACCTAAATAAATTGGATAATTTTTAACGTTACTAATACTTAAGAATACTAAAATGTTACACCCGTGTGGTAAGCAATTGCATAAACTTATTTTATTGTTCTAGGTATGTGAACCTGAGCTCCCTGGAGAGGTTTGTCTAGACTTAGGCTGGAGAGTAAAGTGCGATGATCTTTAGATATATTATGTGAAAATTTGCAACAGTCTAGTAAACAGAATCATAGAAAAAGTTTGTATTTATGATGATATTTGCATTTTATTCAATTAGGGCAGGAATTATGGCAAGATTTTCACTGGTATGGTCACGTGCTTAAGCCCCATGGATACGTGGGAAAAGGTGCAGGTGCCTAATGTCTGATGTGGGTTCCAGCGCAATAAGCGTTCATTACGGGGTATGTCGAAGACCGGGCGAAGTGAAGGGGTAGTGTAGGAAAACGGACCTAGGATTGACAACTGCAATAAATGTTAATGGGATACCATATTCTATTCGTTGCTTGTAGTTAGAACTACATAAAATACCCTAAAACAATGTGGGCATTTTTAGGTAGAGTCAATCTAGGATCTATTATTAGGAGATGGCGAATTACTTAAATATCTATCTCAAAGACGACAGCGATAATCCTATATAATTCCTCAGATATTGTCAAAACTGCTTAACTGATTTGAAAATAAAAAAGAAACAAGCAACTTCGAAACTGGTTTGCAAATAAAAAAAAGACAATTCAAATCTGTCCAACAGTTCGAGAAATACGATCACAGACACAGATATGTGGAACGTAAAACAAACACTCCTTTTTCCATCCATCCAACCATCTAACTATTGTTGAACCTCTTGGTGTAAAACAACTTTATAAGAGATAAGATGAAGCAGAACGGCCTTTATCAAAGATGGCATTTATTTAAGTAAGCGATTGACTTGAAATTACATCGGGTCTTTATTTTATTAGTGAATGTAGTATTGTTTGTAATCAGTTATTTGAATGTATAAGCAAAGTTAAAGAATGACATTACCCACCTACTATCACGTTTTGCATAGGCATTGTTTAGCTGTTTTAAACCAATTGTTGTATTGTTTTTCTTTATTGTTGTTTTTCGCATCAGGTGTAATAATTTATATTTTTGCGTATTATGCTACTACGCTTTTCGAAAAAGGTGAGTAAAAGCTTACTTCAAAATGCTTAATTAGAACTCTCGAATTTACGACTACACTGTTAGCAGCCTAACAGTGCCTACATAAAGTTCTCCAATAATTTACCCTGGTCTAGACGAAGCATAAATCTGACGGGAGTTTTAGCTAGCTTTACTGTGCTGGCGGTAAAGGATAATACGAGACGCAGTGGCTAGTTGCCAAAATGGACTAACAATAAATTTTATCCTGAGCCCAAAGCTGATGTCATTGATTTTTGTGTGCGAAACAAAACGGGAGTACCAATTGTTAAATTATATTATCTAAGGTTGCCTAAATAAGTACATAGTAAATGATGATGATGATCTAATACTCTGACAATATTTCGTACTTAGGTACACATAATTTGATTCTAATTTGACTTTTTTCGAGCTGTGATGATTATCAACTCCTGATGGAAAGCGACACCCATACTTAATTTTAGGTCTTTAAAGGTCTCATATATTTCTTTAGTCTAAGCATTTTGATTCCGCGTAATCACAGCCTAAACTCGTATATAAGTTGTCATGTATGACTTTGTATGACTTAATTGTTAAATGACGCATTATAAAGACACTTGTATTAAATAATATAAGCAAACATTGACATCAAATAATATATATGACGGATCACGGTCAATAGTATGGACTCATGTGGTCAATAGTACGGACTCATGACGATGAAAACGGAAGTGGGAGTGCGCCCTCTGGTGGGGCGTGCTGACAGAGTCTCGACGGCACGACTCGGGCCGAGTGGCGGCCATTCTTGGCGCGACCGCCGCCGAGGAGTGACGCGTCTTGAAACTGTCTCCACATTTCGTTTGTTTACGTTTGAAGTTCGTTAATAGAAAGTGTTATTTACGTTTAAAAATAAAGTAATTTTAAAATCACCTTTGAAATAAGAAAGTAAAATACCTCAACTGCCTACATTTGTAATACCGCTCTGAATTCTAGTAAGTGATGTGCAAAAATGAAATGGAATAAATACAGTGGAGTAAATGTGAACCTTTTCTTTAATTTATCTGGACGAATACGACCTAATACTGATATCACCACCCTGATGACAATGATCCTGATACACCCCTTTCCTTCACGCGACGACATATATATACATTTTTAATGATTGAATTGAATTGTAATAATAATAATAATGTTTATGACATCTAAATTTGTAATTAACTCCCTTGGACAAAATTCATTAATCTGTGTAACTAACCTTATGACATTAAGATTGTGATATCCTTTATCTGTTGTAACATTATTTTAAGAATAATGACTACTCAAGAATTTGATGACATTTGACGTGTAAATTTATGTTTATCAAAATAAATGAATTGAATTGAACAGAGACATTTTGTTTAACCAAAACATGTCGTCAACGACCCTTATAAATGACGATGTCGTGCAGAGCATTCAACCCTTATATCTGTCACTAGATAAAATTTCATTATTAACACATTTGACCTTTAGTACAATGGAATTAAAAATATGTTTTCCAACACATTTGAACCGAACACTCTAACAGATGAAAGGAAACACAGTTGACATTTTAAAAACGTCCACTCAACCTCTAGCTTTATGAATTCATAATCACGTGGAGAAGGAAATCTCGAGGGCCCTCATACACACCAGGTCTGTCCAGGTGCTTCAGAATCGACGGTACGTGCCTAATCTGAAGCAATAATTGCTTGATTAGGGGAAAAATTGCTGTATACGGAAGCTACTCGCGGCACAATGACACTCGAATATCGTAGCGCTTCTGCCTTTGAAAAGAATTGGGAAAAGTCTGAATGAGGAGCCTCCCTTTTCAGAGCGCGGACGTTTTCTGGTGATAAATTTCTTAGGCCTTTATTATATTCGTATTTTAAATATTATTTTAAATTTTATTTTATTTTCTATCAAAACGGAGTTACAAGGAAAATTATAGAAGTCATGGCTGAATGGATGCATTCCCTTTGCCTATACTCTTCAGGATAAAAGTCTAGAATGGAGTCACGAGCCACAAATCAAATAAAATCAGCTGTTTGTGTGACGGCGGCCATGTTCATTAGGTTTATAGAAAGGAGAAGCCTTCTATAAGTTATGAAGCCGTTATTAAGCGTTTTAGCGCTAATTTGTGTTTATGAATAATGTCTTTCAAGAATCATATTTTAGAAAGCTTTTAAACCTCCCATTACTTTTTATGAATAAGACCGTTAATCGTAATTAGAAAGAAAAGTTAACTTTGAACCTACGCTGCCTACTTGCAAGGCATAATTTTCTTAATGAACAGACATCTAGAATTTGAATTAGTGTTGGCGAAACCTTCACATTAATATTCCCGTAGAAGAGCTTCTAAGCCTTCCGAAATGCTATTGGTGTCCCAAATTGTCAATCGCGACTAGATTTCTTGAAAAATTTAGAACAAACTAAAAATAGCTCTGTTGCTGTTATTCTAATTATTTTAAGTTGATATAAAATTATTGAAAACCACGGTAAAGGTAGTCAGCTCAATATATTAATGTAATTTACAGTGCCCTCAAAGGCCGTCACAAAAAAAAATATAAGTATTGGACTGTTGTCCAAGCATATTTGTTATTATTTACTTATTGTGATGTTTTACACAGCGCCATCTAGCCCTAAAGTAAGCAAATCTTGTGTTATGGGTGTTAGATAACATAATTGATAAACTATCTACTTATATACTTTTTTTAAATACCTACATACTTATTATACATACTTAAGTACTACGCCCAGACCCGTATTAAAATTTATCATTTTAATAATTATTGAGTTAACTAAATTATTTGTACAAAAGCTTAATAGAAATTAATTCAGGCATACTCTTTCAACTGGATTACGTCTTAAAATTATAACTCGTTCTAAAACCCTTCGATTTATTAAAAATTTTCTTGGAAATCGTTAAGGCGTTTGCTAAGAACCAATTACTTACGTAAGAATTGATTGGCTATTGTTGTTTCTATTTTCAGAAAAAAATAAGAATTCATATCCACGTAGTAAAATTAAATAAATTGTCATTTTAATCGAGATGGTTCTTGTCTTTGTTTTTCTAAAATCGGTTCAGTAGATTGGGCTTTGTTTTAGTGTGACTTTGTCTGGAGTTTTCCGATAGCTGTCAGTCGATTGCTTAGGTTATCGAAACATATTACCTTTTATATTTAATTTTTTCTTTACTTAGTTTAGTGGGACATCCTGTGGTACTTATTTAAATGATGAATTTTAATTTCTGTTACGGGTCTGCGTGTAGTATGTATAACAAGTATGTATTTAAAAAAACGTATATATGTAGTTCATCAGGTATCTAACACCCATTACACAAGCTTTGCTTACTTTGGCGCTAGATGGCACTGTGTTAATTTGATCAGGCATATTTATTATTATTATTTATTATCCTTGCTCTCGGGATGAGATCGTAATAGACAAATAAATAATTCTACATAATCTCATGTCTCTCTACTAAGTAACAACTTTTACGGTGAGGGAAAACATCGTGATGAAACCTGCGCATTCAGGCACCTGAACGCGTAAAGATGGTCCAATCTGGTCAGGTTCCCTTGGTAGCAGGGTGACGGAGGTCAGATGGCAGTTGCTCCACTGTTACCTGATCTGCCAAATCCTGGATCATGGTTAGAGCGGACCCCGGGCCCTCGTGTGCGAGTACAATCGGAACATTAACGCCAAGATTATTTTATGTACCTACCTAAGTAACAAATAAAGCTTATTAGGGCCTCGCGCCTCCACTCTGCTCCTAATAACTGTAGTTTACTAGTAAATATAGTTATAATAAGGGAGTAGGTAGATGTTGTGAGAAAATTTTCACATCCTAGCGCTCGTTCCATTGTTGTTACGAGCGCTTGCACTTCGCTGAATCGTTGCGCAATTTTATTGTCCTTCGCGTTCCTGGGCGCCATATTTTTATCAAGCTAAATGCAAAAGAATTTTATTTAAAATTTTCTTGGCCGGTTTTGTTTAGACTCTTTAGCTTATGTTATTGCATATTTTCCGCAAGTCTCATAGCTTTTCTTGCTTTGTTGTTAGAAACATTTAAAAACAAGTGTTTTGAGAATAGACAGTTCACTGTTTAGATTACGTTGACGAGAATCCGGTTAGGATTTATTTTTAATACTGTTTTTATTTTTATTAGAAGGAGGCTCTCCAGAAAGTAACTAACATGCACGGATAGCAAAAGTATGCTCTCGCCGGCGACAAACGAAAATACAAAGACAAAGATACTGCTATCTGTTTCATCTTAGTATTAAGAGAAGGTAACAAAGGCTCTCTCACGGCGCGAGCTAAGTCGCGGGCACACTTGTGCTAGGTTTGCTGATGGTAAGTGATCACCACCGCCCATAAACATCCGTAACACCAGGAGGGTCGCGACCTGCCGAAGAATGCGTAATTTAAATCGGCTTTGGGTAGCAAATCAGGCGCACTTAGTTGGTTAAGGTGTACTACGGAGCATTGCGGCAGAAATGCGCGGCTCCTCCGTGGCGCTAAGGACTGTTGCGGTCGCAGGAAACTGTAGTCGGAACCTTGCGTGAGATGAGGCACGGCTAGCCTTACAGCAAAATACGGGGAGCCGCATCTTATGAAACACATGTGAAACAGTATGTGTTACATCGGACCCTTGTCTAGTACGCATAAGACGAAATCACGGTAATAAGTTGATTTTGATATGTTTACGGTGTTCTCCTAAATCGCTTACGATTGGTATACTGTTAGTTGAAATTCCTTTAAACTATATTATGAGCTTTTTCAAATACATTAATACACACTTTGTGAGCACTTTTAAAGCAGAAACAATTGCGGTAACACCTCATAATGACACGGCTTGCGAGTCGCTTGAGGCGAGCGTCACTATCGCGATGCAGGAAGTTTAGTTGTCACCACGGTATATTCATTATGTGTATTCCAGAGTCTATATTTCAAGACGGATTCGTTGCGGTAATAACATTTTTACTACCCTAAAGACAAACGCGCAAACAGCCCACCTGATAGAAAACAGTAACTGTCCTATAAAACCTACGATTCATATAGGTTTCATCACGAGTAACAAAATCTTTAGAGCCGCAGATACAATGTCACTGTGAGGTCAACCTGGCAAGGTGCCCTTCAAATAGGAACACAACAACGCAAACGTTTGTTTATTTATTTATTATTTGTAAAAATTTAAGTAATTGCAGGTAAAATAGTCCAAATTAATACATTATCGTAAATTTTAATTAGAAAGAATTTACTTCTATTTTATATTATTTTTTAATTAGAATTTATTTCATAATTCATTTTTTTATAATATTAATCATTTTTTTATCATTCACTTTATTGTACATTAACAGTGTCATTATCACAGTATAATTATTATTATATCACAGTATAAATATAGTTGAAATAAGTATAGTTAATTAAGCATCAAAATAAAACTCTTTTAGAATGGTTACGGAGATTGGAAAAGGAAAAAAGCAAAGCAGGAACGGACCCTATTGTATAAGGGATTGACCGTTCGGGAGAAAGTAAAAATAAGTATGTAGATTCGATAGGAAGGAAGTTGCGTACGTTACAACTGCGACGGTGTGTCTAGAATCTAGTATAGGTATCCTTATCCTTAGATAGTATGAAATAAAATCCATTTCTCGCCAACTCCTCCTAAATCATACATGCGACGGATATTGTTCTGTTTTCACTATCATTTAGATAATTTCTTTCGTAAGGTATATACCACCGTCTGTCTTTCATATTGCTTATTATAAAAGAGAAAATCCGAGAACAGCCGTGCGAGGCCTAGGCGGGTCGCTAGTAAATAACTAAAACGTAAATCCCAACGTAAATTCGTAACCCACAAATTGGCTGCGGCAGTGCATTCTGCCTAAACAGCTGCGGTTTTCGGTGGAAAACACCGTGCCTGGCCCTGGCAGCATTCTGTTGGTTCTGTAGTGACATACGCAACGTTATGAAAACACTAGTTGCAACCAGATTCTATGCTAAGGGATTGAACACACGGCACAACGTTATTGGACTGAATTCAGTGTTGTTATCACACATACAGTAACTATCATCTTCATGACTTTACCAAATTCGTACATGTTTTTTAACTCTTCGTAATTGTTTCTTAACCTCTCTACTTCCAAAAAAATATAGGAAGATTTGTAGTTTTTTTTTCCTTAATTTAAAGAAATTGCATCTTGGTATCATCATCTTGGCGTTAATGTCCTATTTGTGCTCTCGAGAACGAGGGCCCGGGGCGGACCTGCACCATGATCCAAGAGTTGGCGATCAGGTAATTACAGTGGAGCGATTGCCATCTGACCTCCGTGACCCTGCTACCAAGGGAACCTAACCAGATTGGATCATGGTTACAAATTCAGTTGCCTGAATTTGCAGGTTTCATCACGATATTTTCCCTCACTGTTAGAGCATCGGTTAGTGTTCAACAAATGTACATAACTCAGAAAATACTCATTGGTACATGGCCGTCCCTATCTATCTAAGTAAGTATCTATGTACGCTTAGAGCTTTTAAACTACGTCACGTATTTTAATGCGGTTTTCAACAATAGATAGAGTGATTCAAGAGGAAGGTTTATAAGCAAGAAAGGGTAGGTAAGGGTAAAGTACCTACTTTACCCTTACCTACCTAACCTAGTTTTATCACACCTGTAAACAAACTAGGTTTTGCTCGGTTTCTGCAAGAAGGATCTAATGGTACATCAGTAGCATTAGATCCTTCTTGCAGAAACATATCAATGAGCAGCGATACGCTTCATTCAATGACATCTGTGATTTGAAATTTCAACGACAATATTTCGTTCCTGATGCCAAGATATTAACAGCGATGTTTGTGGCCTCTGTAGGCCATTGTCATGTATGTATTAATTGAACTCAAAACTAAATCCATCTGCAGTTTCACCTGTCTATTCCCATCGGGGAGAGTATGCGATTTTTTGTGTCATCAACTCTCTGCTACCTCTACAGGGGGGCAGATGGCAATAGTTTTGAGTTATTTTGGGAAATTGCGTTTTGTGTTCTAGCCCTAACACGTGGCGACTGCGAGCAAAACGTCAACGGGTGTTGCCGCAAATGGAAATAAATCATGACGGAACGGAACGCTGTGTGCGCAATATTTTACAACAACGGCTCGGGACCACCGTCGATGTGTTTTGTACGTTCTTGCTAATATTGTTTTATGGGCACCCAGTTGCTACTGCGTAATTATGAGTTTGAATACAATAATTGTTTTATTTTTTTTCACTTATTTGAGTTGCCATTAAGGTCTCAGAGCAGAGCACAAGATGGCACCAGCGTTTATCTCTTCCATTTAATCTACAGAGAAACTAACAATTTAAGTTGAGAACGTTGGTAGTTAGTTGTGACTTAAGTTAATTTTTTATTTCTGAATAAATTTTAAGTATAGTTTGGTTTGGCTTGAGAAATCTCAATTTTGACAGTTCGCTATCTTATCTTGAGCTCATCTAGTGGTTAACTCGAAATTGACTATTTCTGCCGCCAAACAACAATGTTTGCATTGTTCTGATCCGGTTAGAAGGATAATTTAGCCAGAGCAATTACAGGCATGAGATTCTGCATTTTTGTTGCCTGCAACCTAAATGCATGAATCATAAATGTCATTGGCGACAGTTACCGTTTACCATCAGTTGGGCTGTCGAAGAATGATGAAGATCGGGCAAAGTGGAGAAAACAAAGCAGGAAAGTGGATTGACCACTCGGATGATGATGATGATCAGTTGGGCTGTCTGTTCGTTTGCCATTGAGTAGAATAAAAAAGAAATTGCGTTTCTGAACTCTGAACTTTCTAAAGAAAATTGAGACAACCAAAGACAATATAAATTTCAGGTTTTTTTAGGATAAGCCGAGCCAGGCATTGTTCTTGAGATCCTCGTCGAAAATTCGTGAAAAATTATGGTACGGATATTTTCTCGTCTTAGCTCCATTTTTTATCAACACAACAACTTCCAACTGCCAATATTTTTTCTTTAAACCGATTTTTTTAGTCTGTCAATGGCATTCGATTTTTAAATAATCAGTATTTTATTAGGATCGAACCACCGCAGCTTATACGAAAAATTTTGTGACAGTACATTAATTCAAATACATGTAAATTGTTTGTAAAAACCGAATTGGTTTTATCACTTTGTAGCAAAGTTCCGAGGTTACCGCCTATTTTTTAAAGAAAAATCAGAACTTTGCTACAAGTTGTCTGTCTCTATCATAAACCGAATTTCGTAACAAGAGCAGGAATATTTTAACTTCAGTTTAAAATATTCATATCGCTGCCGTGGCTTGGGTGTGCGATAGGTGAAATGTTAGAAATCTTATTGTACCTTTTTTGTATTAAGTTAACATTCTTCTCGGTAGAGTAGATTGTGTTCTGTGTTTCGATATTTATATTACATTTCTTTTTATCGTTTCGTGCTCGAGTCATTTCCCAAAAAAGTAATTCAATGTCAAAAATGTAAATTTTTTGCGTGCATTTTGATTTTTATGATGCGATCATGTGATAGATTATGTACTTATACCTAGATTGAAAGTAATTTTTCAGCATTTACATTTTATTAAAAATGATAAAATTTAATTATAAACGAAGGGCCGGTTAAAGTACCGGTTCTTTTCGGTTGTATTGGAACCTAAACAGGTCAGTTTGAAAATAACCTAGCAAAAAGTGTTTTGAAAAAAAATATTTTTCGCAAGAGAAAGGTGGAAAACGTAAGTGATGTAGGTATATATGTGTGTGATAGGTATTTGAGCATTTCTCAGCTGATAATTGCTAGATTTCTCAATTCAGAAACTGGCTGTATATTTGACTGAACTGGCTGTATGTTTGTTTGAACTGCTTAGTATATGATATTTTTCACTTTACGCCAACCAGGCTATCTTCCGCTGAGGAAAAAAAAGAGATATGCTCCGGCGCGTATCGAACACGCTACCTCCTGGCAGTTCCACCTCCACCTCTACCCACGCAGCTCGACCCATGCAGCTAAGCCGAACCTACGCTCTCCCATGGGAGAACGCATGGCTCGGACCAACTACATGGACAAACCGTTGGTTCGACGTAGGGGAGGCCCATGACAGGTGCGCAGCCAATGCGCTACGGAGTAAAAGTAAAAGTAGAATAAATATTGTTGTAGTGGACTGCATTGACTATTATGATAAAAAGGCACCAGTTGAAGATAAAAGTAAAGTGAAATGTCGTTACATCACAAAACTACTTTGAATTCTACAAAAGTCACTCAAAACATAACTAAATTTTCCATACACATTTTAATTCCCGCTCCATGATAATTACCTGACCTGCCGAATCCTGGATCATGGTCAAGGCGGATCCCGGGACCTCGTGCGCGAGAGCACAACCGGGACATTAACGCCGCGCTGACCATGATCCAGGATTTGGCAGATCAGATAATTACAGTGGAGCGACTGCCATCTGACCTCCGTGACCCTGCTACCAGGGAACCTGACCAGATTGGATCATGGTTACACATCCAGTCGCCTGAATGTGCAGGTTTCATTACGATGTTTTCCCCCACCGTAAGAGCATCGGTATTCAACTAATGTACATAACTCAGAAAACAGTCATTGGTACATAGCCGGAGCGGGATTCGAACCCGGGACCTCTGGCTTACGAGTTGCATACTCTAACCGCTTGGCCACCGACGCTCTAAGAAGTAGGTATCTATATAGTTGTTTTAAACTAAACTCGTGTTCGCTACACATATTATTATACTAAACGGGACTCACACGCGACGTACCTTTTCGATTTTTCCCGACTTTTCGGTAGGGTTACACTAAGTGTGGTCACGAGAAGACTGACTAGAAGAGTAGACTTTCTTACCCTCACATGGATGCGGGTAGACGTACCCACCCTCACATAGAATTGTCAGTTTGTTGTTGATCCGGTACTTCACGACCCACAACACTTACGATGTCCACGGATATATCCGACGTCTTAAAATTATTTATTTTGCACACTTGAACCTTTTCCCCAAACCTACTTGTAAACAGTTTGCAAGTAAACAAAATAACAGTTACAAACACCGATGTGAGTGCACCTTTGGACATAGTGATAAGACGGATCCGGCTCATAAATCAGCTCGGTTTGCGTAAATGTGCCGTATTAGACGAACCGAAACGGAGCTACGTAAATTTACGTAATACGCTCCTCATACGAGATTGATGCAGGTGTTACGTTCATTGTTCTAGAGGCACCTACCTAGCTAAGGCCAGGTATCTCAGAATTTGGGGTATTTCAAACAATTTGAGGCAAAGAAAAAGCGTTGTAAGGTATAAAAGAAATATGTATTAGTTAAAGATCTAGTCTAGTCAAAATCGCTAAAAGTTACAAGATTTAATGAAGTTCCGACTTGACTAGTTTTTAACCAATTAGCAACGTTCAAATTGAGATCAGAAAGAACTTAGCTGATTCCTAACTTTAGTGAAAACAGCAATTAGTCGCATTGTACGACATCCATCGGCGGAAGAGATACCACTGTATCAGCAGTAGCTGATATAGTGACGGAACACTTTTGATCGTGGAACTACCCTGTGGTAAACTATACTCTTAGTCTGACATGTCGTAACAACTTTTCCCTTTCCCCTTCATTTATTTAGCTTATTTCCTTAATGGGCGTTTGAAAATCACCGCTGAAAACCTAATTCTGTTTTATCTATTTCAGGTACATACTCTCTTTGAAGAACTAGCACCGGAAAGGCTCAAACGAGTGAACCGATTTCACGTTTGAGATGTCAAACGCTACAAAGCGTAGGTAGTGTATGTGACACGGTCGTGTCCTAAAACAAGCAAATCATGTGTTTCATCCATCCATATTCCGTTCCAAATTGGATATTGTCGTGTTTGTTTTAGCTGTTGTTGTCAAGTATTTCCGTATTGGATGTACGTTGCGAATTATGGCTTTATAGAAATACAGCCGTAGGTACACGATTTCAGCATGATTTGTCCCAAATATTTATTCAATTTTGGTTTCTATAATAATGACATCATCATCATCATCTTGGCGTGCTGTCCCGGTTGAACCATCGCGCGGCAAGCGAGGGCCCAGGGTCCGCCTAAATAATCGCACAACCGGGACATTAACGCCAAGATGATTATTTTTAAACTAAATGTATATTCCTAGATCTATTGTTGCTACAAATTGGCAACACAATATGGCAGCTCAGGCTCCAGAATTCCTGTATTAAGGCAATATTGCTTGTTAGATGGCACTTGTTATTAGATCGAAGAGAGATCAGCCTTATCTGGGGCGTCAGTTTGTCGCGAGGAGTGCCGGCCTACTCCCATTTTGTACTTTGTCTCTATTGTATCTGGTGGGACTCTGTCTAGTTTAAAGAGTCATTTTGGTGGGGCACCACCGAAAAACGTTTGCGTTTTTTTGTTACAGTTTGAACCTACCTACTTTATGTACCTTTTGAACCTTTCCAAACGTTTATAATTGATTGCGCATATACTCGTACAGCATATTATATTAGTGTATAACTAGTGTAGAAGTAGTTTATGAGTTATGTAACATCCATAAAACAAGCTTTGCTTATTTTGGAGCTAGATGGCACTGTGTGAATTTGTCCAAGCATATTTATTTTATAACTTCCGAATATTTATTTATTTATTACATAGTTTAACAGCAATCTAATTCTATTTAAACTAGATACACAATCAAGTCGTAGTGCCAATAACTATACTGTAATTTATAATTTAGGACTTAATGTATCAGTAAGTATCTACTACGCTACAGCAGCGCAATATTATGTTAGTAGGTACAACAACAATACATCCGTAAATAAAGACCAATAGAATCTCTTCCATCAAAGTGAATAACATTGTTGGAAACAATTAACTGTAAACAGACGTCGTAGAAAAAACGACATCTCATCGCGTTGCATTCTACGTTTATGAACAATTAATTACGTTGAATAGAACAATGTACAATCTGACGTTCTATCTGCATATAAATATTCCTGGACTTATCATTATGGCGTTAATGTCCCCGGTTGTACTATCGCGCACGAGGGCCAGGGCTCCTTGACCATGATCCAGGATTTGGCAGTTCAGGAACCTGACCAGATTGGATCGTAGTTACACATTCAGTCGCCTGAATGTGAAGGTTTCTTCACGATGTTTTCCCTCACCGTAAGAGCATCGGTTAACATTGAATTAAAGTACATAACTCAGAAAAGAGACGTTGGTACATGCCGCAGTAGGATTCGAACCCGGTACGTCTCGCTTACGAGTAGGATACTAACGGGACAATAACGCCAAGATGATTATTATTCTTCATAACTTACGAAAATAAGCAATCCTACAGAAATCAAATTGTTTATTATGACTTTTATGAATGACGTTCTATGCCGGATAAAATATGCGGCATAAGTTGCCATACAAAGATTTTTTCGGACTCGGATCGATTCGGATTTAGCGTGGTTTTATTATATTTACTTTACTTGGATGTAAATAAATGCACATTCGGTACTTCAAGGCGATTGCAATTAAACGTATTTTGTTTGGAGGCATAACGCACGCGATTTCGTGAAAAATGCGATTTCCACCGCCAATTATTTTGTTCAGGCCTCAACGAATTTCGTTTGCTTATTATTTTTACGCTTGCTTTGAAAAAAATAGTTCCTGTGTGCATTACTGGTATGCAGTGCTGGTCGTTATTTCGATGTTTTTTGGGCGGTTAATTTGAAGCTACATCGGTATAAACGAGTTGTACTACTCGTTCTTTCCCTTCGTAGTAAATTTTCGGAGCTCCAAGACAGGATTATTTTTTTCTGAGGGAGCCAGTGTCAGAGCTGTGTTTCTTTGGGCCTCCATTGTACCTGGCAGATCTTAGTTCAGTAACAGTTGTAGCAGTAGCAATGAATGGTGTTTTGTCCTTTAGTCATCCCACATATCAACAACAGCTCTCTCCGAATTTAATAAAAACATCTTCACGAGTCCTAAATAGTTTCAACCAGTCTCCGGGTCACTAGCGGTAGACCGTGGTTAACCTTGATTTAATTTAGTATTAGACTAAACGGTTCTAAAAGACCAAACGTAACAAACAAACAAACTTAACAAACAATCAGGGTAGAATACACCAAATATAGTAATTATTATATTAACACACAATAAAAAAAATATCATTTTGGCGTTAATGTCCCGGTTGTGCTCTCGCGCACAAGAGTCCGGGTGCGACTTGACCATGATCCAGGATTTAGCAGATCAGATAATACAGTGGAGCGACTGCCATCTGACTTTGTGAATGTTTGAATGTGCAGGTTTCATCGGTAAGCATTCAACTAACGTTATATTAACACACAATAAATTAGAGTAAGTAAACATGGCATTCGTGGAATTGGGAATACACCCAATCATTGTACTTTGATAGAAGGAGCAGCAAACTTGTAGATAATACACTCAGACAGTAGACACTACGATATCTCCCTGCTCTATTCTACCGTCGGGTTTATTGAATATTCATTAAGGTTACCGGAATAAACGATTGCTGATAATTTCAATACCTACGTTGAAGAAGAATGTTTGGATTAGTTATCTACATACTGTACCCAAATGTCCCATAGTCGATTTTGTTCGCACTTTTTATTCATTTCAACTGTTTCAACCAACGTACCTAAGGGCGCGCCCAAACCTCGCGCACCGTTGGCGCGCGAGCCGTTGCAGCAACGGCACATTCGCGACATGCTCGTGTTCGTGAGATTCGGGACACAAAAAAAACAGGTTACCTTTTGACATGAATCTATTTAGTTAAAACCTATAATTACATTTAAATTATTCGTTAGATGTCAGATCAACAATAATTTCTAAATTAATTATATAATAAAAGTGCACATCGCGTCCGTGACCTAGTTTCCACAGAGTTCGCTGATTCAGCGGTGCGGGCTGCTATGAGGAATTTGGGCTGTATAGTCATTGGGTTACTTAGAGCTTGGCTACGTAACAAGCACGCTAAAATGGCGAGACAGAAATTTAGAAAGATTTTTTAAATGAAAATTAAGGGAGGTATTCCCGTTGGCGGCCGACCAAAATCACTTTCAGATGTGGAAAGACAACGTCTTCGTCGTTAAAGAAATACGAGACAGAAGCCCAAAAGAAGAACACCAGTTCGAAACAGATTGGCGAAAATGCCGAGCGGCGAATCCCAAAGGCGACTATTTCTACTTCGCAGCCATCCACATTGTCCGGCCCGCTAGAAAAATGTTCGAAATTAATTCCGATGGACGAATCGAATTCACCAAAAAATAGCGATGAAAAAATGGTTAGCTCTGTACTGCATGTATGTAGGTATATACTCGTATGTGTTCTCTTTATGATAAAAGTGTGACCTAGGTTTAGATATTATTTTTAATTTATTAATTTTTCCTATGTAACCTATTACATATCGTGGGCTTCAAGCCATAAGGGTGTATAAGCAATACCCCTACTTTTCAAGAGACAAAAAAAACTTTATAACTTTTTTTTCAATGTACCTCTATTATAAAAAAAATGCATGTGGATATAAAATTGCTTCTACTTTTATGTGCAATGCTTATTTACACTACAAGAATTTCAAAATCAGCAATAATGCTCTTATGTCTATTTGGCTCGATGATATTAGACAAACCATAGGTAATGTTGTGTAGAAAAATGAATTTAACAGATGGACGTATAATACAAAACCTTTGATTGCAGCGCGATATTGAAAAACCATCTGACCTTAATATATGTATCGTGAAATGTTACAATTACATATTTTTTTATACATTTAAATCCTATATTTCTACCATTTTCGAAGATTATACGTCCACATGGCTTGTCAAGAATATAAAATTAGTTTTGTTTCATGACAGTCGTATAGGCTAGCGTTAAGTTAAATAACTATAATAAAAAAGAAGATTAATTAAAAAAACAATAAATACGACTGTTTCCTTTTTTACAATTACATTATTCTAGGACATTTGGGTAGTTAAGACAAATCTAAAGACACCTTGATCATAAAAATCTATCCAGCCGTTTCAGTGATATTTGATAATAAAGTATATTACATACGTATACATACATACAGACATACATACAGATAACGTAAAAAACATAACGCTCCTGCAGTCGAGTAAAAATAAATAAACAATATTGTTTTTTGAAAAAATAAACTTTTAATTAAAATGTATTTAAGTTTTTTAAATTCAACAAATAAACTTTAAGAAAGAAAATAATAGCTTAATTATCATTATTATCAAGTGCCTGGTCAACATTCGCAAATTGCAAAGTTTTTATTAATATTAACCTCTAAGTGTTAAGATTAGGTACCAAAAACTTTACATGTAAAGTTTTTGGTACCTGTTTTAAGATATTTTTTCACATACATGTGAAAAAATATCTTAAAACAGGTACCAAAAACTTTGAAAAAATATCTTAAAACACAGCTTTTTTAAAGTTTTTTTTTAGATGTAACGCTGGCTATATAGCTGACACTACAGGGTACATGAACTGCTATAAAAATAATAAAAAAATTAACAACATTAACGACGTAATTTCTAAAGTAAGTAGTTTCCCTCACTTAGTAAGTAAATTAAAAATTTTAAGTACAAAGAAATACAAATCCAAAAATAAATCAATTAAAAATCAAATACAACATAAGTGAGATACTTAATTACTAATTCTTTTTCCCTGACCGACGTTTTAAATACGATGCTCTTGTTGCAGACAGTTCCAGTTCATCATCATCTTGATGAGGCTTAGTCTTAGGTGACGATCCTGATGCCACGGGAAGATTTTCGTAATAGTAGTGATAATTCTTGGGGATCGTTCCATCCTGACACATTGCCATTAGATCTGTATGTTTTACTTGTTTTAACAAAATTTGTTGAGAGTAAAGTTTCGCAAGACGTGAACTATGCTCGGATCTTGTCACCCTTCCCTTTAACTTTACCTCTTTGAATTCGTCCCAGTACTCGAATTTGAAAAAAAACGAATCGCAATGGTCTTTGTTCAATCTTAACCATCTTACGTTAGCCCATTTCAAAACAGTTCCATCAATGGCTTTGATTGTTTTCTGAATATTGTTATTTCGCAGAGCTTTGAAATCCAAAAAATCGGAGTGTTTCTTGACTTTGACATTATATGGATTGTCTTTACGGGCAAGTCGTATAACATTTTGCCAGTCATCAGGGGTGTAGATTTGGGCATACTCAGATGCTCGTTCTATAGTCGAGTGCATGTTATCGCACTCCATATATGTATGTCCTGGTTCTAAAAATTTATAGTCAATGACTTTAATGTTATTATCAGGTGACGTTATGATGAAATTGAGCATAGCTACAAGTACAGAATTTCTATTTTGTCCTGGGCAGCAATCCGAATATAATATAAGGTGGTCAACATCAGAGAGATTTCTGATGTAATTATAGAGACACGTTGAAACTTCGTTTGATCCTCGGTTACCTTCATATTCCGGCCAAAAATAACAATAGCCTTGTTTAGTCACAGCATTATGAATTGTAAAATTCATGCTTCCTAACTTACGTTTATAAAAAACAGGCTTTCCTAAAACCAACGGACAATAGAGCACTGCTTCAAAATCAAAAGTACAAACATGCAAACAACTATCAACTATTGCTTTCTTTTTATCAGATTTTTTTTCTTCCTGGGCATAGTATTTTCTGTTAACATGCTCTTCGTATTCTTCTTGTTTTTCCATTTGCTCTTCTTCAGTCAATTGCTCATATTTGTTACACCAACACTGGTCCTTCTTTGGTTTGTGGAAACTAATATTCTTTTTTAAAATTAGTTCTTTATAGGAAGTCGGACCAATGGGTTTCTTATTATTTTCCAAACAATGCTGCTTATATAAATTGTACATTTTTTCTTTGTTCATAGTTGTCTCTAAGTAAACTTTTTTCGTGTCTTTGCGACACCAATGAGCAGGCACTTTTGGAAAAGAGTCTATATGATCGTTTGCGAATTTCATATCATTTTCGCCTAATTTATTTCCTGGTCTGTGACGACCTCTCTTATCTGGAGATGGAATATTACCGACACCTCGGCGTGCTTTCTTTAATGCGGTACGAACCATCTTGTCACTGATATCTAGTGTACGAAGAAAAAAAGGCTGACACACATTAATCGTTTCCGAATTGACCTTGAAACTGTAATTCAATGTAAATTTTCTTCTTGAATTGATTACTCGTGATCCTGTTGCTTCCGTTGAAGATACGTTCGAAATTATAAAATCCCTTTGTCTTTCAAGACTCCCCAAACCCCAAAACGATAAATGAAGATGTTGTCTTGTATTATTATCAATTTTTGTATGACAAGCTAGTCGACATTTACAATTATCATTGCTGCACTTTTTTGCCAGTACATTTTTTCCTTGAGTTGATGTGTATATTTCACCACTGTTTCTTTTCTTTTTTCTTATGTTTTTCTTCCACTTTTCAGGTATTTTCCTTTTATTTCTTTTCACTTGACCATTTCCATTATTTTCAAATGTAGATAATTCTTCTAGTTGTTGTAAGTGTATATTGATAACTGGTGATTCAACTCGAACAAAAGAAGAAGAGGCAATAGGCGACATTGGCGAGCGTTGATTTTCTTCTTCTTCAGGTTGGTAATTAGGGTCTGCTACGGAGTCATCGCTATCATCAATGAACGTTTGATTAGAGTCATTCAGATTCACGTTGGATGTTTTTTCATACGTTTCTATATTACTGGGGCTTCCTACTGAGTGAATGGATGCTATTGGTGTAAAAAGTGGTGTAGGTTGTTTTGCGATTGATGGAACATTTGATTCTTGTAGTTCGAAATCCTTATTTGTTGTAAATACTGACAATGGTGAGTTATTTGAATATAATGGAATATCATTGTCATCATCAATAAAGCCTACATTTTCCATTTCGGCAATTACTACTTGTTGTTCAACTGTAAGGGGCGATTCTCTGTATACCTCCATATGTGAAGTGATTGGTGATGCCGTACGTGACGAATACGCCGAATGCAAAATCTCATTCTGGTCTTCGACTAAGATTGACGATTCACCATGATTTATTTGAGAACCTAGAAAAAAAAATAACATGGTAAAGTGAAATGTTTCATCAGGTTCCTTGAACTAATCATGTAAATTATTACTACAAGTTTCAATATCCAACAGGGACGAGATTTAATATTCGTGTATGCAACACATGTACGAGTAGATATAAAATATGCATATCCAATGTCTTTATAAAAAAACTAGTGGCCCGCCCCGGCTTCGCACGGGTGCAAATATGGATAAGAAGTGATTCCGGATATAGGTTAAGACCCGAGGTCAAAAATAAGCCTCTATCCCCCGAGTCCCCATCCCCTATTTCTGTCCCCTGTCCTCTATCTTCTGACCTATGTCCTCTACCTTATTCTTCTTTGAAAAAGAAAAGCGAGCTTATATGAAAAAGGTAACTGTACTCGTATAATAATATTTACCTATGTGTCAATCAAGGATTTTTTTGGGTTATTGACGTAAGTTACATCGGCGTTCAACACAGACAGAATAGGATACCATGATTGTTATGTATGACCAGTTTTATTAGCTACTACCAGTTATCAAAACAACATACTAATCGCTATAAAATTACCTGAAAAAATTACAAAATAAATATATGACACATTTGTCACCAATCAAATAAATATACGTCAAAATGTTATTTAATTTAAAAAAAACAAATGAGCTAAGGAGTATTTATATTAACAAAGCAAAATAACTTTTTACCCTATATATAGTCGGTCAGAAAAACTCTGAAAAACCCTTATGTCAATGGAATAAGGTCGTCGCCACGTCGTCCGACGTCGCGTCGCGTCGTCCGCGCCGAACCGATACGAATGACGTTCGCGAGGCTCTTATTGCATTGACATAAGGGTTTATGGCGAGCGAAGCCACAGGCAAAAGCTAGTAACGTTATAAAAGTGAAATCACATCACTGTTAGTATAACTATACCTATATAGTATAACTGACACTGTAGTAGCTTAGCAGTGTTCTGACTAATAATATTAGCAATAGCATTTAGTTGAGTAGCATTTTAATAAAAATAGCGTATAGCCCCCCTCTAAATAAGATAAAAATAAATTAAGGTAAATGACCTGGTATGACCTGGAATGACACATTGGATATTTTTTGTAACACTAGTGAGTTTCTGTGGGATACAATTATCATAATAAAATATAATGCGAGCGACGCCGCGGGCAAAACTCGTACTAAGTATGTATTCCTAGTACTTAGCAAACCTACCCAAAAACACAATAATTAACAACCGCAATTATGTTTTAAGATAATACTTTATAATACTCACCGCGTAATGCTAAACGGAGAATCTGTTTGCTTCGTTCCATTTTCGTGTACGTTGTTGAACTACGTCCACTTCATACGGCCGGCTACTGCACACTGCGCAGGCAGAGCGAGCACCCGCGCGGCACGAAACCAAGGTCGTATGCGTATACGTCTCTTTGGCATGACAATATTTACTGACATTAAATAAAATTCGATAGTCGTATGCACATACGTCTATATGGTGCGACTATTATTAGTAGGCTATTTAAAAATTGATAGTCGTAGGCGCATACGCCTATATGACGCGACATTATATTATTAGATCATATTAAAATCGATATTCGTATGCACATACATCTTTATGGTACGATACACAATTCCTCACTCGTGGTTACGTCTGATATACGTCTATTTGGTATGAGAATAACATCGGACTTTCAGTCATACGTCTAAAAGTATTTTGTTCATATCTTTTAAAGTACTTTAACTATAACTTTAAGAAAAATAGAGTTTGTGTGTCGAGAAAATTAGAAAAGATTGACACAATAAAAAAAAAACGCATTTTTTTTTATACGCCCCTCTGGCTTGAAGCCCGCGATATGTAGGATGGGCTTTGCCTGCAACTTTGTAAAATTAAAGCTATATACCCCGGGAACTGGAAGTATTTAAGTACTTACATTAAATTTCAGTTTAACAATAGAGACTATTCTATTCTATTATATTCTATTCTATTCGAGAACTGTTCTTATAAGCTATCAAACAGCGATTCTCGAACACTTTTTAAATAAGTTCCCTTCTCTTTTCTTTCTTTTTCTAGGTTCTTCTGGAATTTTCTGTTTATATATGGAATATTAGTTTACCTACTTAATTTAGTTTGAGTTTATGTGTTTGCTAATTAATCTTGCATGGCATTATAATTATTAATACTATCAGATTTCCGGTTGACTCCTAGATAAAGCTCGCGTTCGTTCGCGTGGGATGCATGGGCTTTTCTTAAAGCCAGCGCTGTGATAGGCATGAGCCTTCACAGCATTATGCTGAGACTGGTCCATTTCGGTTTCCGTTACATCACTGGCTGGTCTTACGTTATTTTCTATAATTATAATTTACTGTTCACCTTTGGTTAAATATGTAATGGGGATCTGAATAAAGTAGTCTATTAAACTCTAACTCCGCTGTTATACGTAACAGTGTATTAAGTTAAGAAAAATTAGCTTCAATACTGCAAAATGTCACCAAAACTAGTTTAATAGTTTTTGCATGAAAGAGTAGCAAACATCCATTCAATCGTGGTTCCAACTTTCGCATTTATAATATTTGTAGGATTTGCCGCTTTTCATTGGGTAGCTTATTTATTTATTACCGTGACAGAGAGTAAGAATTATTGTTGCGTTTGGGTCACCAGAGACCTATATGTTACAGGCTGGCCTAGTTTAGGCCCTGGGCTCCCAGCAAAATGTTCTCATGATTTTATTTGCAAATACTCGTGGAAAATCTGTACAACACATTACTTTTTTATATTCATACGTTACAACAAACAGACAAGCGCAGCCACCTGATGGAAAGTGGTCACCGGTCATAGATATTAGCAACACCAGGTGTATGGCAAATGCGTTGCCCCTCAAAAACCATGGGACACGGTGCTCTGGCAGCAAATACGGAGATTCTATCATTATACCACCAAGGTGGCAAACAAGCTTACGGCCTGATGATAAGCATTCTCCGCAGCCTCTGAACGTTTCAAATACCAGGGGCATCACCCACGCATTGTTGACCCTGTAAAAATCCCTGTAAACTATGGCTCTATGCTCCTACAGCGTTTTATATTGTTCTGCTGCCCTTCCTTCCATCACCATACATTGCCCATTTTGGTGTGTTCACGTTTATTGCCTGCTCAGATGACCGGAACCCGGGTAAGCCCGGCTTAGATTTCCAATTAGGCCTTTCACAGGCTACCGTCTAAAATTCGCGCATTTAGCGTTTCAAGAACATTTTAGTAGGTACTAATTCCTAAATTGACGATAGGTAGGTACTACACGGGAACGTTACTAAACTTAGAATAATATAACCTAAGGGTGCGTCCAAATCTCGCGAACGCGCCCCGAATACGCAGCTGCAGCAACGGCTTAAGGTAACGCACCTGCCGCGAACGGCGCGCAAGCCTACTCAAAAAATTTCTAAACAACTGGACCGATTTTAATGTGACAAAAAACATCTCGATTAAACTACCTTTCAAATAAAGAAATCCGCATCGAATTCGACCCATCCGTTCTGGAGCTAGGATGCCACAACAGACACACAACTCCACGTAATAGCCACATAAACATACGTAAAAGTTATTACCCCTCTTTTTTCATTCGGGGTATAAAAAGAAATACGCATTGAAGCGAACATTAGGAACCAGGTCAAGGCCTAGGGGTTCATTCAGTTAATCCTTTGACTTCCGATTCCGATAGCAGATACTTCTTACGCCTCAATTATACCAAATCGCCTATCTCCCATAAGGCCAGGATTAGGTACGTAGAAATAGTTAAATTCGTGTAGTGCTTATAGACGTAGGATTACATGGTTTTATTAGTAAGTATTAGGGAGAATTTACTTCTTACTTGGCCAGTAAAGTTTTATTTTAGATCATTCAGACAATAAATGTTGAGTCTATTTGCTTGCGGTTTTAGAAGTAAATTAAAATGGAATCGGAAAATATGAATTCAAATGAATATTGAGGCTTATCATTCATCATATCAGCCAGAAGACGCCCACTGCTGGGCATAGGCCTCCCCCAGAGATCTCCACAAAGGCCGGTCTTGTGCTTTCCGCATCCAGTATCTGCGATCTTTACCAGGTCGTCGGTCCACCTTGTGGGAGGCCTACCCACGCTGCGTCATATCATTAGGGTTTCCTAGTGAGAATTAGTGGATACTGAGAAAAAAGAAAGAAGAAAGAGAGAAAGAAAACAATAAACATTTATTCATCATGGACGCCACGACACAGGAATTTTACAATACAAAAACATTCTAAAAACAATACTGAGACGTTTAATTGGTTTCCTGATTGGATAGTTTGGTTATTAATTAATCGGTTGGTTTTTAGTAAATAATCGTATTAACTACACTTTCATCACACATACCTATAATTATCGGGTTTGTTACCACTGTTAGTATTAGTTAGTTAGTGTTGTTTGTCTACTCGTGACCATGATGCAACTGTGTCGAAATATCTAGGTACAAATAATACTATCTGTAATCGTTTTAACTTTTGGAGCGTCGGTGGCCGTGTGGTTAAGATATCCGATTCGTAAGCGAGATGTGCAGGGTTCGATACCCTCTGCGGCCATGTATCAATGACTCTTTCCTGAGGTATGTACAATAGCTGAAAGTTAACCGATTCTCTTACGGTGAAGGAAAACATCGTGATGAAACCTACACATTCAGACGACTGAATGTGTAACAATGATCCAATCTGGTCGGTTCTCCTGGTAGCCGGGTCACGAAGGTCAGATGGTCGTCGCTCCGTTTTAATGATTTGCTCTTCCAAATCCCGGATCATATTCAAGGCGGCCCCAAGCCCTCGTGCGCGAGAACACACCGGGATATAATAACAAGATGATAATTTTTTAATCGTATAAACTTTCCTTTAGCTTACTTCTCTATGTATAAACTGTAGTATAGGTTATACGTAGTTGCATTTTCGATTAGAGGTTTAACAACGATACAAAATACAAATTTAAACTAAGATCATTAGAACAATCGGAATTTATTGTACATTCACAATTTCGCAGCTACCGAAGAAAATTGCACATCGTGTGGTAACAATAAACAATACATAGGTAGGTAAGTAATCCAAACTATCCAGAAAGGAATGTCTTAAGTGGTAGTCTGTGTAGTAAAGCAAAACTGGCCCTTATTACGAAAGAAATAAGAGTTATATTCTAATATTTCGAGTAATATAATAATTCGAGTTTTCAAACAATAGGGTATGCTGTTACAGAGGAATATTGTACAACGCCGCAGCAGTTAAATTTCATGGACCGTAAAAATGATCCCCAGTTTTTATTTTCGTGTATGAGTGAGTAGGTTTTGGTTACTTTTATCTGTAATTCTGTAATACTATATTGTATAGTTTACAAAGACAATTTTTATATGAATATATGCAATATTTATTATTTGTAGCATGGTAATATGATGCATATGCACAAGCAAACACACACAGCAACAAAATTGTTGAATTTCGATCAATTCTTTCTATTTATGTTGCTTATCAGTTTCCGTTGTCCACAACAACGGTTCTATAAATTGGTTTAAACTCCCAATCCGTCTGTTCGCGATAAACTCAAAACCTCAACGGATTTTCATGCGGTTTTCACCAATAGACCGGTGGAAGCCGGTGCGGGTCACCAGTATTAAAATAAATTTTTAATCCATTTAACCCACCCACCAACTAAGCCCACAACAATGTTCGTTCTGCTTATCTCTGTAAGTATTTCTTAACTTAGTCAATTTCATTTTATGATCTTCATTCAATTGCCGGGAAAGGGCGTCTTTAACCACCTTCCTTTCCTCAAGATATGCCTACCTATAATTTGAGGACTGTTACAATACTTAAGGGAGTGTCGATTTGCAAAAGGCTGGATGGAGGCTGGATGAAGCAAGCCGAGGACGGAGTGCATTAGCGCTTATTGGGGGAGGCCTATGTCCAGAGCAGGTTGATGATGATGACTTACGTATGCCTTGAACTGATGTCCGACGGGATTTAAATCCACAATTAATGTGTTTTCAACATTGACATAATGGTTAGGTATATCATCATCATAAGTAATGCAGGGGAATAATGGCTGAAGTTCGAAGGACTAAAGGCTGTGTTAATATTTTTAATGACACCATCATCATAGTCTACGTGCACATTTCATGCACAAGACTATACATCTATTTTAATAAAGCGCAGGCCTACAAAAGGTAGCCTAGATCTAGAGCTTTACGGTACCCTTGCTACTTTACCGACCGTAACCTTCACGTAAGATATGCAGGTTTCACCTTCTTATCTTCATTAGGTTGATCGTAAAAAGTGTACGCAATACGGCCCCACAATCCATCTTGCGATACAAATCTGGCCACCCATGAATTTGTTACGAATCTGATACGTAGGTACGCTGACACTCTCCAAAGGGCAGGGCTATTGGAAGGTCGCGTGATGGACGTAGAAACATTTGAAGAGATACGAAGCGATGAGTAAATATTAATGGGAACACGAAAAAGTTGCCTTGTAATGTAATATCTTCCCACGATAAGTAAAAAGTAAAGTGATACTTAAAGATATATATGAGGAAACTTACTACCTATTTAATTCTTCGAGCAATTTGTTAGATTCTAGTATTGTTTAAGTGTTACGCAATATGTCCGACATTGCTAGTGTAATAGCTTCACCAGTATATTCCAGTAGAGTCGCTGGTAGGTATTTTGGGTTTCTATCGACCATGGGCTAAAACTATTCTCTTTTTGGTATATTATTTCTGTTGCTGTTCCTTGAAAAATAACAGTAAACTGATTGTCATACTGACCAATCAATTTAACAAAGACGTCTTCGCAATTTCATAAAAAAATTGATGATTTCTTTATTAATTTTCGTAAGTATCTTCATCAGAAAGACATCCTCCTTAAAACCCTTTATAATAAAAAAAATAATCACCTTGGCATTAATGTCCCGGTTGTGCTCTTACGAGGGCTCGGGGTCCGCCTTGACCATGATCCAGGAATTGGCGATCAGGTAATTACAGTGGAGAGACCTCAGAACTCTCCATCAGTGTTGCCAACTAGGCTAACACGAGATGTGGTAAACTGCTGTTAAAAAAATGCCAAAAGTATACTATATTATATTAAACTAAAGTCGTCGTTCGTTTCATGTTTTTTTTTAATTTCACTTTCAAGTAAAAAATATGCTATCTGCTAAACGACAAAACAATATGCTAAATAGAATGATAATCTGACAAATTTAGCATATAAAATGCTAATTTGTCAAGTTGCTTCGCAGATTCCGTTATCAAGGTTAGAGAATTCGATTCACAATTTGAGTAAGCGAAAATCGACAGCTTATACTGAATATCGTACTGCTATCCTATCTGAGTTAGCACCTTCCAGTATTTAGCGTTATTTCGCGCCCCTAGTGGCTGCTGACTCATTTATTGATACTATATCACGGTCATGACCGCGCGAAGGAAGTGAGTGGACCGCCGGAAAATTTATAAAGCGGCTAGGTAAATTAAGTGAAAGTGTTTTCACATACCCGCCTCACTGCGTCGAAGGCCGGGGACTGGTCCTTTAGGAAAAAGAGTGGCTGAGGCCGTTTCAGTATTCAACGAATCGTCACTAATAAAAATCGCTCGGTTTTAGTGTTTAACGAATCGTCACAGGTAAAATATGAATCGTCATTCGTTTACTAATAGCCAATTATGGAGTAATGTTTAATCTGTGGTTGGTGTTGATTGGTTTTCTTTGAGATCATATCTATCATACAAGCCAATTTTAGTTCCTTCCTTATCTATATACGTATACATAGTATAAAACATAGTCCTTCCCGCCGTCTGTATCTATGTACGCTTAGATCTTTTAAACTACGCAACGGATTTCAATGCGGTTTTCAACAATATATAAAGTGATTCAAGAGGAAGATTTATAAGCAAGTAAAAAAAGGAAGGTAGGGGTAAAGTAGGTGTGCGCGAACGAAGTCGCGCCGGGTCCACTAGTATCGCATATTCTGTGAAAACCTCATTTTTGTTAATAAAATAGTGAGGATTAAGTAAAAATATAAGGTCACACAAATAATAGAGGTGACTCATCACATCTACCAAATAACGTATGGGTGATTCATGAGTAAGGCTTTTTCTCGACAGAATGGTCCTTCCACCAAATTTGCTACCTCATACATTCAGACTCGTCATCACGATTGATTAGATTAGATGTATGTTGGCGGTAAATAATACACATCGGCTAGTTCGGCTGACTTCGGCTTCGTAGAACTCGAGCGCTCTCTCTCTGTAGCTCGCGTGTGAGCGAACCCGAAATTAGCCAATATGCATTATCCATACCCAACTAGTGGACACGGCGCGACTTCGTTCGCGTGGCGTCCTATCCCTATCTACCCTATTTTTTCTTGCGTATTAACCTTGAATCACTCAACTATTGTTGAAAAATCCGTTGCGTAGTTCCAAAGATCTAAGCGTACATAGATATAGACGGCGGGAAGCGACTTTGTTTTATACTATGTATAGATAGACCCGGTGCGACTTCGTTTGCGTACTCCTACTTTATTCCTACCCACCCTTTTTTGCTTATAAACCTTGCTCTTGAATCACTCTATCTATTGTTGAAATCTGCAATGAAATCCGTTGCATAGTTCAAAATATCTAAGCGTACATAGATACATAAAGGCGGGAAGCGACTTTGTTTTATATGATGTAAAGATACCGCCGACTCCGATCATAAAAACTAGAACAATTTTTAGGATAGGATTAGCGAAAGAAGCCGCGGTGAGCCAGCTAGTTTTAATATAAAAATGTTCACAGTCATGGCTAGTGCGAACAAAACGAAGATTGATCAGAAACCTAATAACCATTATTATGTTTTTCTTACCTACGTAACACAAAAGAAGACATTTTCATACCCACAATCATGGTTACTCGTTTACTATTTAAGTTAATGGCTGGTCTACCAGCGCTGCGATGTTCGTGTAAATGGTTCTATTACACACTTTCTACAGACCACCGTAACGTAATGAAGCCCTGTGCTTGGTATGGTTATATCATATACAATAGGGACCGTTTTCATATAATCTTGTGGCGATTATTGTTATTAACTATGGAAGTAATAGTGTCTTAAACTCGGGTTCACGTGTTGTTGTACAATACAACATATAAAAAAACTAATATTATTATCACCTCTTGGTATATTATGCTTTTATAGGTGAAACTGCTATAACGATTTTTTAAGATAGAACTGTATTGGATTTTATGGAAGTCGAAGCAATATTAATTAATATTGTACAAAAAAGCTGTCGAAGGACCGATTAATGTCAGTCACAATAATAAGGTACGGTAACAAACGTAATAACGTAGGCAATAACTTCTTCACTGGACCTCCATATATCATACTACTAGACTAAACTAAATTACACACTAAACTAAAAATATTTCTTTAAGAAAATATATATTTTCGCGTAGTAACTAGGCTCTATATAGTACAGCATGTTTAAGTAAACAGTCATAAACATTGTAATAAACCATTTGTTAGAGATAACATAACACAACAAGCATTAATAAGAGGATATTAGGGCGTTAGATTAAACTTTTTACGTCTGCCAATTGTAATGTAAGAGCGGACGTGCCGACCCTATTTGCTCGTATAACCGTTTGTTGGGCAACCCTAATGTCAAACAGCTCGCGCGTACTTCAATTTCAACTCTAATGTCGAGTAAATAAGACTGAAATTCGCGTGTGTTTTCTTGCGCGGTTTACATTGCTCGTTGACATAGGTCAATTCCGCGGATATTAATTAGTGCCCAACAGTGGGCCCAGCGTTTCATTAGTGACGATAACGAAGCGTATACGTGACGGGAGTGGGACGTGTCGTGTTTTCTGAATGGAGATGATTGAATAAAGCCGGCGGACAAATAACGTGAGGTCGGAAATGTTTGCGGTTGCGTCGGAAATTGCAAACTGTCTCTGTTATGTCTATTAGGGAGAGAATTGCAATTTTCTTTTACGTTTGACTTTTTAGCTGCGTTTTCACTTTATCTGTGTAAATTGTGTAGAGACTGTAGTTTATAGTTGTTTTTATTTATTTAGGTAGATACTGACTTTTTACGCAAGTCTTTAAGCCTAATGGGCACAACTTATTTATTATGAAATTAAACTTACTTAATAATGATAAAATATTACAATGTAGGTAAGGTATTGTTTGCTACACATCAACATATATTCTAGATCCTATTGTATGAAATAAAACGTGTAGGTAAATCATGGACGTATTGATTCGCGGCATACATTTTTTTTGTTTTTTACGCAGGGTATGCATTATGCATGTAAATTAATAAACCTTTTGCGTAACTAGTTCATTCATGAATTCGATGATCATAAAAAAAAATTTGCTTACGCTAAAATGTTCAAATTAGGTATCTGTATAGGCGAGAAGACGTCAATTATGTGGTCAGTCATTGTTACTCAATGTTATTTATCCTATTTCCTATTTTTAGTAAGATCCTATTTTACTATCTGCTACAGTATCGATAACAGTATTTTTAATATATTGTATTACAATAGTTTTTACTCTATTATTGCGGTGATGCAAGAGAATTCGTCTGCTAAACTTTTAGCACAGACAAAATTTTCTCCAGTATTAGATTAAGTATTTGACATTCATACAAGTCAACGTGACACTATTGTAATAGAGGTCGCCATTTCATCCGATCCCGAGCATGTCCGAAACGTCGGAACGACGAATCAAGCGTCACATTTCCCTTACTCAATGTCGCGAAACTTAGCTATTATTACCCTAATTCCGGGTAAATTTCCCTGCGTCTCCCCCGTGCTCCCGGGAAATCACCGAAAGGGTATTTCACATGTAATTTAGCCGAACACTCCGCACGGAGTCGGGTGATTCTGCGAATTGTCTGATTGCCGAATTCACGTACATCTCAACTTTGGCAATACTTATTTGTTATTTCTGTAGGGACTGAGGAGCGGGAATCGATGTAAATACCTACACAAATGAAGATGTGACAAGATACAATACGTAATGTGATTACGTAGGTGCTTCAGTAGATTAAGGTGGGTATTCGGTACTTACTTATACTTGTACTTGTATACAGCATAATAATATGCTGTATACAAGGAGGAACCGTTTGTGGAATATATAAAAAATTTGTACTTGAAATCGATTATTAATCACAATGTAAGTAGGCACGTACACAACAATATGGACTTCTTCAAGGCTAGAGTAAATAGAATGTTTGAGACGAGCATTTTCCATTCTCAGCCGCATCATCTCATATCATCATTGTTGAGGATGCCGGTCAATTTCTAGACGAGTTTAATGTACTAAAATTAACTTCAAGACTCAATACAGCACTCGCTACAACTCGCGAAACCGGCTCTCCGTTGTTCCCCATTTCAGAATTTGGGGGGCAACGAAACTAAAAGTCTCGTAGTCCCCCATCGAGGGATAACATTTGGGGGACAACGGGACTCAAGAGACTTGACTACAGACTTGGAATATCCTTGGAAAATGGCGTCCACCATAGTTGCGAAGCTCCCGCCAAACCACACTTTGAATTAATTTGACCCAATTGCTTCAATGTACTGGCAATAACGTTCGAACTTGCAAGCTGTTGAGATGCGACTGACACAGTAGATAATGTTATTTTATGATCATTTGGCCGGTGTGGTGTCCGACAGAGTAGAATAGCACACTCTTGGGTGTCGTACAAGGCGACAAATGTTTTCAAGACAAAAATCTAGAGTCGTGGGAGAGGCCCTAAGTCCTGCAGTGGACTGTTATGGGCTGTGATGATGAGGTTGTAAGTACTGCAAGAGGTCACTGAATGCACGGATCTACGGGTTCTCAACGATTATAAAGAAGGTGTAATATCACATGGTCATGCCTAGGCAAGTCATGAAATATATCGTTTCTTCCCTTCGTGGGGACAACGTTGTCTATTATGATATACAGCTTAGTAGGTCAACTAAAAATGTCATTGAAATACCATGTCGTTTTATTTAACCTTAAATCATAAGGTAACTAAAGTGCAAACATGCACATACCTAATGAAAATAAACTTTGTCCAGTTTAGAATCTTTCTGCTGACGCGAATATCTTACTTAATAAAAACGTTATTTATTTTTAGTTTGTAAGTTAATTTGTTAAATAATATCTATGTACTTCGTTATATTTTGTTAGAGATTATTTTAATATGTACTTAAAACTGTTCTTAGTCAAATTAAGATCTGTAATTTCTCGCCTGAAATATAGAGTATCCTATTATCCGAGCTCAGACAAAAACATTTAATATTTTACCTTTTACGTGTTTTTGTAGATTTAAAATTCACATGTTTTTCGCAACATTTAATAAAAAAACATTGTTTTTATTTTATTTTATCTGTAGGTACAGTAGGTCACACATCGGTTTCAGCTTTGTAGAGCGTCGTCTTTATTATGCGCGTGTGTGTAAGTACATACAAATCCGAAACAAGCCGATGTACACAATTTACCGACTTGTCTTCTTCTTCGTCGAGTCAATTTTCAAAAACCCTAGATCTGGCTTATCTAATAGTCGGCCACGGCAACGGCATTTTCAGTCGCCAGGAACAGTTCCTCCCTTGTGCAGGTAGCCTGCTAGCTGCTACCTGCACTGTCCTGACAAAGAGGACAAGAGAGCTGCTGCTCCATGGTTTGGGATGAAGCTCCACAGTCGCATCGCTGCTGTGTCTGGTCGATGAAGCCCCACTTAGTTAGAGAGTATTTACAGAAGCCAACTGTGTTCGTAAACGGTTAAGCTTCCAAGTTGACCACTGCAGCTCATGCCCTGGTGGCAGGGATCGGTGGGTGTGATAGATCCAGGAGGCGCAGGCGTTGGGCACGCTACATGAGATCGCCTTGTAAGTGCGTAAGTGCCTTGTAAGGCACAAGTGCGGCCGCATAAGGAGTATTGTTCCCATCTTTGGGCCGGCGAAACTGCCGACCTGCTTAATCCTCTGGACTCCGTACAGAGACGCGCCGTACGAATTGTCGATGATCCCATACTAACACCCAAGTTGGAACCACTGGCAAACCGAAGGGACTTCGGCTCCCTGTGTGTGTTCTATCGGCTGTACAATGGGGAGTATTCCGAGGAACTTTTCGATCTGGTGCCCACAGCGCAATTCCGCCATCGCACCACCCGCCGTGGGCTGGGTACTCATCCTCACTACGTAGACCCTCTGTTGGTCACGACGCGAAGGTTCGAAAGAACGTTTCTCGCTCGTACGATTCGGATGTGGAATGAGCTCCCAGCCACAGTGTTTCCTTTGGACTATGACATGGGATCGGTCAAGAGGTATATTAGAGGTCTCTTCAGAGGCGGGCAACGCATCAGTGACTCCCCTGGTGTTGCTGATGACCATAGGCGGCGGTGACCACTTTCCATCAGGTGGCCCGCTTGCCTGTTTGTCTACCGTATAACATAAAAAAAAAAAAAAAAAAAGTACTTCACATAAATAACTCGCTAAAATTAATATTGAACTTATAACGAAGTATTTCATCCGCCCTAAGAGTAAAAACTATGTGTATATGGTATCAATTTACGACATCATAAACTTGTTATTGCTATTTTAACTCTTTACAAAGTTCAAATCGTGTTTGTACTCATACACTATCTCGTTGGGCTATTAAACGTCGATGAATTTCGTAATTTATGGTACAATTTTATAGCGCACTTAATGGGAACAAACTGCATTGGTTTTTATATCGGAGAGATGTGCTGTGTTGCATTTAGCATTGGTATCTATGATCTTTTATTAGGCCTTTCGGCTGGCATGGTGATGAGACTTAAATTTAATATTTTTTGCACATGGCATACTTACTATGAATTAAAAATCAAACGGTAGAAGAATTTATTGAGCGTAAAGAGAAATAACAATTATATAAATAAATACTAACCTACTTCTACTAACCAATCAACGAATCTAGAAATTTATCGGTATTAGGAAGGCTGCCCAGAAAGCTGGCCGCATTGCCCCGCTGGATGGCGAAGCGAATTCGCTACCCGAAGTCTACTTGAAATACTGTCTCTAGCCTCTAGGCCAGCCTTCTGTTCCTGTAGGCTCTAATTTATAGCGAAATTTAAAATAGTTCCCACGGGACCATGCTATAATCGAATCCTACGCAGACTCAGCGCGGGGAGGGGGACATGTTACTAAAATGTCGACATACTTGTATCGCTGACTGTACTTGTCTATATTCACATCACTATTTGTTACTGGAAGCTGGGTACTCATAGATATCGTTCCGCGGTCTCAGTTAAAAGTGCTAACGCCTCGTTCGAAATACTTGACACATATTGTTGAGTGTTAAAGACGAATGTCGGTCGCTGACCTCAAGTCAGATGTCGCCACGAGTGAAGCAGAGCACCCTTTCGACACAGCTACGTGTAGGGATGGGGTGTCGCTGAAATCTATCGATGTCGATAATCCTTATAAATGTCCTTTTGCCGCAGTCATAACAATGACAGATTTTACAGTAGGAACAAAAAACTCTTGTATTATAACAGTAATCTCTTTTTGTGTAAACCTCTATAACCACCTGCGCTAAACCGCGGCAGGGTGTATTCCACCAACCATTTCCTACCCTAATGAAATGAAAGACTGGGCGCTTATTACTTTTATTCAAACGTATTTGATTTATCACCACGAATAGTATTATTTTTATCTCGACATTTCGACACAGTTGCATGCGTGACCATGTCACTAATACTAACCGTGGTAATAAACCCGATAACATATGCGATGAAAGTGTCGTGAATAACCACGAAAGTCTTATTGTATTTGATTTAATGAAAGTAAATATAAAATTTATATTTACTTTAATTAAATCAAATGCAATATACAATAATTTGTATAGCGTCGGTGGCCGAGCGGTTAGAGTATGCAGCTCATAAGCCAGAGGTCCCGGGTTCGAATCCCGCTCCGGCCATGTACCAATGACTGTTTTCTGAGTTATGCACATTAATTGAATACTAACCGATGCTCTTACGGTGAGGGAAAACATCGTGATGAAACCTGCACATTCAGGCAACTGGATGTGTAACCATGATCCAATCTGGTCAGGTTCCCCTGGTAGCAGGGACATGGAGGTCAGTTGACAGTCGCTCCACTGTTATTACCTAACCTGCCGAATCCTGGATCATGGTCAAGGCGGACCCCGGGCCCTCCTGCGCGAGAGTACAACCGGGACATTAACGTTGTATTGTCGTGACGGGACGTTTTCACTTTGTTTATACACGAGGATACACGAGGCCTTGGCGAATACCAAAAGCCTTCCAGATTAGGTGAGGTGGTGGACAAATGCGTAAGCACAAACAAACAAAAGCATAAAGCACTATTACAAAAGCTTTTCCGACACCTCACCACCACCAATATCGATGTCCACAGCACATCACTAGCTCCTTGTTTCATCTCCCGATATAAACAGTCGGATAGCGGCTGAATGGCGGCTTTGTAGCTGATGTTGCCCACTTTATAGCTTGCGCAGTCCCTGAAGGATAAGCAATAATGACATTAAACATTCCGCAGCGTCGTTCCGTACGGACATTGCCACGGGTTTTATAAAACAACCCTATTATGACTTGTGACATAACTTGTGTCGTGGCACTTCGGACGCAATTGAACTATCGTCGGATTAGCCGGTAACGAGTTGAGTGAACAGTGTAGTGTAGTAATGTAGTAATGAAGTGAATATCTAGAAATTTGTTGCTGCTATTGGTAATATAAGCGATTCACTAGCAATGTCTAAAAAGATTAACTCAGGTAGACTGCTTTCAGACGCATACATAATCCTATTGCTAAATTAGAGTACCTATGGATGTTGAATCAGAGTACAAGGTGGCTAGATTACCGCACGAGTGCGGCAATGCAAGACGAAAGAGCCAGTGTGTTGAAAATCAAAAACGTTAAGAAATAGTATTTACACAATAGCTAGGCTACAAATGTAGAAAAAAACTACTGTCAATCTAAAACATAAGGACCAGTATTTAAATAGTTTGCTTACTACTTGCTTGATGTTTTTTTCACATGTTGCTACCAGCTAACTAAATCGCAAATTGTTTTGTTGACCAATTCAATCATACCCTTAATTATACGCTTTTTGATTTGAAGGCACCTGAATGTGCATGTTTTATCAGGATATTTTTCCTCAGTAAGAGTATCGGTTAGCATTCAACTAATGTACATAACTCAGAAAAGACCCTTTGGTATATGGCCGTGAAGGGATTCGAACCCGGTACCTCTCGCTTACGAATCGAATACTTTAACCACTCGACCACCGACGACGATCTTTATATTGCGGTAGTTTTACTTTTTACGTGCGGCGACTGCCATTTCACCCGCACAGTCCATTAGGGAAAAGCCGTATCGCCAGAGCCTCGTCCCTCTATCAATTGGACCACGAGCACAGATGAGGAAGCCTTGGGTTTATCAAATTGTGGTAGAGCTCCAGAACCCTAATGCCTAGCCAGACCAAAGGAAAATAAATAAAAAGGCTTTTGTCGGTCTGACTGGCAATGTTTTTGTTTTTTATTAGAGTTATCATTATTTATCCACGCCCAAAAGGCCTGTGGGGCCGCTATTCATTTGAATACTAACAAAAGCCACGAACAAAAGTAGGATTACTTTGTTTTTCTAGATTTACGGTCTACGATAATAAAGTTCAAGTATTTTTTATGTACATATACAAATATAATTCGTAATGATCACACCTCAGAAAAGTCGTTCGCGATGAAATAAAGTGTATGACTTTTCTTCTGAAGTAAAATTTTGCGAAGAAGTTTTTTCCTGGAAGCTTTTAAATTTGGTTTCTCCAAATTGTATTAAAGAAGTTATTTGAATCTTACTTTTGCTTTGAATCTCTCATTTCGTCATGATCTGAGGCTATTTTTTTAGGAATACCGAATCTCATCAGCAAATGTAATAATATACTTTGGGATTACAAATAATTACTTGCAGACAGTTAGACATAGGGTTGCCAATTTTCTTAAGACCACATATAGTATTTTCGGGTTCAGTAGCCATAAAAATATAGTAAATAGGGAATTGTTTAAAATATATATAGTATTTTATACCCATGTTGACGATTAAATATATTTATTTAATAGTATATTTTATAAAAAATTCAATTACATGTTATTACATGTAATTGATTTTTTTTATAAAATATACTTTATTTCTTAGGTGATCAGTAATTTTGAGGACTGCTTTATACTTATAATTACAATCTAATTCTAAACTATAAACCACATTAAATCCGCTTTTATGAACTATGCTGGACGTGACCGTGTTACGCTCATCTTTGCATTGTTCTGTTCATCACACTGTTCAAACTTTAAGAATATTAGAAAATCTTGATTCACGGCATTTACGATCGAAGTCACTGCAGTCATTGCTGTGGACTGTAAATGAAAACTTGTTGCCAGGTATCAGCTGCAAGATTTAGTATAAAATTGATCTTCAGCAAGTAGTTAGCTGGTCCAGAATGGTGTTCAATTGACTTACTTTTGTGATACTAATAAAATTTAATAGTTCCGCCTACTATATTAAAATTTTAAAATAATAGTAGGCGGACACCTAAAACAGTAGGATAGATGTATAGTAGAGTTGGCTACCCTAGTTATTCATCACTAAGTAGGCAAACGTTCGTTTAAGTTACAAAAATTTACCGATATAAAAACAAGTTAGAGAGTAGCATTAAAAGTATAATGCAGCATTACTAGTACAACTGCGTTCTCAAGGGCGATAAGAGAGACAAGGCGCGGCATAGATAGTATCTTCCATTTTAGTATTGAGAGAAGGAAACAAATGTTCTCGCGCGGTATATCCACTGATATCCATTCCACGTCTTTTTCTAACTATAAACACGAAAATACTTAAATGTGGAGTATTTGAAACACGCTGAAATTGAGCTGTCTAAAGTAATTTTAAAAATCTGATAACAAAAAATTTAGATGTCAAGATGGGTTATTAGATGGTTGTCATGTTCGGCTTTAGTCATATGTGTTTAAATTCAACACACTTTGAGAACATAAATTACACAATTGAGATTTCATCATTTATTCCCGACTTGGCACCTTCCCATCTCTGCATCCATGAATCCGATCCTTTATACACAGAAAAAATTACCAACGTTCAAGCTTCCTCAGGAACCAGCGACATCAAATCTCATCTCAGTACACGCGAACCCGTGTGCCCAACCACACTAGTATTGTAACCCAACTCCCAATCGTCACATTCTCTGTATTCTGCCCCAGATATTAGGGATGCCAGCAGTGCGATGCTCCGGGGAGTCGGTAATCCCGTTTCAATCAGACTGAGGCTTGCTTACATTAACTGATGACGTGACCTGTGTAGCTGATGAACCTCACATTCAATCTAAAGTATAGGATGCTAGTTTGTTCAATAATTTTTTGAGGAGATATATTTCGCTTTGAAGTAAAATGTTTGGGGTGGCTACGTGTTTGTTGTTTTCATATAAGGTAACGTGTTTGCGTAAAAGCACCAGCAGTTCTGTAAAATGTCAATATTTATTGAATTTCTTTGCATTATACATGTCGCAGCCGGATGGTTAAATTAGCCAGTTAATTAAACGGCTAGCTTCTCATGTTATTATTTAATTGAAAATTTGCCAATTTCAAGAATTTTTTAAGTAACGTTAAAAGAACGAAATTGACCCGAGTTTACGAAGCTCCTCCAAATATTGACACAATGCTAACTTAATCACAATAATCTCAAAAAATTATAATAGTTTGCATTAGGTTTTAATTCGGTTGGGTTAGGTTAGTGTTGTGACAATGTGTGGAGGAGCTCCATAAACTCGGGGCAATATCGTTCGTTAGACGTAACTTTCAAACTTCATTGATTTGGCAAATATTCAATTAAATAGTTGCTTAAAAAGCTAGCCATTTAATAAACCGGCTAATTTAACCATCCGGCTGCGACATACATATCCTGATGGCTAATAGTAACCCTGTAAAATAATATACCTAACTATAACCGTCGATAACAAACAGGTATTATATTTAAGTTTTCGGTACTGGCAGCAATTTCAGCAGACCAAGCTAGGTGAAATAAACAACGTGATCATCATAGGCAAGTAATTTGCTGAATCAGTTCACAATATATCGGACCCAAACACAAAATTAACATAAACATAAACCAAATCAATCGTTAATAAGTACCAATTTTAAATACTGAAGTGTTTAAATATGTAGGATATATTTTTTAAACCAACATCGCATTCGCGACTGATGCGTTGCGGGTGTATTTGGACGATGGTGATCATTTTCCATCAGGTGACCCGCTTGATTGTTTGACTCCCTCTCAAAGTAAACAAGACATTTCGCCTCTCTTAAAAGTACCTACACATTTCTTTTCAATACAGTTTACACCGAGATCTATATTCAATTTAGATAGCGAATTTTTAGTTATATTTCTCCAATGACATCGGGTTTCGTGAAGCCACTCGGGAGTTCGTGAAGCCACTCGGGAGTTTCAGCGACAAAGCCCTGTAGATTTACATAATCCCACTTCAATCAGCCCACGACTTGTTTACATTGGAGGCTGAGATCTGTGAAATACTTACATAGAATAGAAAAAAGGAACAGTTTGTCCCTTTCTTGGGCGCGTGAATATTCCGAGTTCACTGCGCTGTTCCTCGTCCATTCTAATGGTAGTCTACGTCAACGGTTGGTAAATATTACGGCTGGTAGATTTATAATTTTATTTGGATATGTATTTTGAGGTGTGTAAGCATGAGGGTTTGGGTCTCTATACGTCTCAAGTCTCGAAGTCTCGACCTAATTTTAACTGTCTCGACTCAAGAACTGTATTATAATAATTGTATTTTCCTTTTGTTAGCTTCCCTTAGCTGGCTTTGAGGTTCAAATCAATTGAATACCTATGTCAAAATTATAGAATAAATTAAATTAAGTGAAATATTTCACAAATGTCAAAATTCATTAAAATTTGTAAAAAATTTAAATGGATTAAATTACTTTATTTGAAATTGACATTCAAGTTTGGACGGTTATATTTTAAATTATAATTTCATCACTATTGTTAATGCATGATTACATAAAAAATTATTCAGCAAAGCTTTAAATTTTTGTACACGTACATAGTCATCATCATCATCATCTTGATGACCCTTGGTCTGCCTTTCTACTTCTGCTGGCTATTTTACCTATAAAGAATCGTGAGTAATACATCATATATAGAGAGAATTACTCCTGCTATAACTCCAATGTCACTTACTTTAACTAAGGGCCGATTGTTCAATCCTCAGATAAAATGTCTGTTAACTACTACTCAGTGAATAAAATTATTAGGCTGTTTATCGGTTTGTTAATCAGTTGTCTATTTTTCAATAGTCGTTTATCTCATGGATAAGTTTCTGACCGAATATATCAAATCTGCCAACATCAAATCAGCACGAACTTCAGAGAGGTAAAACAAAAATATCGCTTACACAATTGTTAGAGCAGGATAGACTAACGAAGCTATCAGTGATAAGCTAGCGTCATTTTTAAGGTTATGTTATTCCACAGAATAGAGTTACCTAATATTAGAAGGAAGGTTATTCATACAGTTATTTTATTTGATATTTGGTTGGATTGAGGGTTTATATTTTAGTGATTTAAAACGTGGTGATTACCTTCTATTGCAATTTATCGCAAAAGAAAATTAAAAAAGAGAGCGATCTGCAAGTTTCACAACTGCTGAGACTCAATTACCTTTCAGTTTAGTCGGCAAATTCTTTCTTTTCTGTGACGTGGATTATATATTATGGGAATTTTCTTTGGTTGCTAGGTCATCAAGGCTGTCGAAAATATGCATATTATTTACCTACTTTCAAAAACTGCAAAATATTACCTCAAAACAACTGATCTATCAAGACGCTATCTGTCGAATAACGGCTATCTGGCGCTCAAAGAGGCAGATAGATTTATTCTCCATATAACGGTTTTATTCGTCAAATAACTCTTAACTGACAGTTGAAAAATTCAAAAACTTGCTATCCGTCGAATAAACGCTAACAGACTGTTTATCTGAGGATTGAACAATCGGCCCTTAATACACTACGTATAGATCCTAATAACCCAACATATTAGATTACAACCAAAGACTATATCACTTGAATGTATATTATGATAATACCGCAACCACGGGCGTCTGCCTGTCTGTAACACGATAATCTCTCATCGTACTAAATGGAATTGGATGGGATGTGGTTTTAATTAATCGAAACGAGTGATGAGTTAAGTGGTTTAGCGGTTAACATGGTCTACTATGAGGTCCCACGTTCGATACCCGGCCGAGCAGAAATTGAAATGACTTTAAATTTCTGTTAATATTTCCATACTTTGCTTTCATTTCTACTGCATTTTCAACTTTCGCTTCCGTTAATATTGAACGAGCACTCGTCTACGAACAGCCGGACGGGCTTTTTGGCCACCCGGCTAATTATGAATGTATGTAGTGCTCTATTCACCATATTTTCCGTACATATTCACTCTGCTTTAGACACCTACTCGAGTTCGCAAAAAAAACAGATTGTAGATTCGCGTAAAACAGAAAAAAAATAAACCGACAAACAATGAAATCTTTCCTCTTTATAATATTAGTAAAGATCTATATTAAATCAAGAACAGACTCTATTATGTTATTTACACATTTATGTAACATAAAATCTGAACTACGATTCACTATATTATGTTACGGGCAACAAATACCTATAAAATTTAAGGCCTACCTTCATCTACATACCAAAAGCATTACCAGCCAAAACTCCCTGCGAAACGCTCTCACACATTCATACGAAATGTGTAAAACAACATTGACACACACTTTCGCCTGTCAATGCAAACAAATCCCTGTTAGATGTTTACTTATTACGTGACCATACTAGGAATTGATTGAGCCCGTCAAATGTTTGCCGAGCCGTCCATTTGGGCTCACTCCGTGTGGAGAGCCCTTCGGAGAACGTCTGTGCTACGAGTATGTACACACAGCAGCATATCAGGTGCGTGGACTGGCTTACTGTGCTACGAGTATGTACACGCAGCTGCGTATCAGGTGACTTACATAGTATGGACAAACGTCGTATAGCCAACAAATTATCGTCATGTGGTTTGGATTGAATGGCCAAGCGTAGATAGAACGTATATCACAACATTAAAAAAAAATCAGTAGCTAGCAAATCAAAGTGGTTGTATGGCTCATAAAATAAGATCAATTTTTTAATCTCACCTTTTCAAAAGCGGAACGACGCGCAACATAAGTGACACAAAAATGGGCGTTATTCTATGAGCAATACATTCCATTTAGATTTGCACTCACCCTTTTTTTCTTCTGAATTTAGCCATATGTAATAAGATCCGTAGCACGATCCTCGGTAACCTCGGTAACACGACTTGCTGCATTCTATACACTAAATAGCTGGGAAGTACATGCACAGCGGAGCCACTTAAATTGGATTCGAATACGTGGTTAGGAACGTGACCCGTTCTTACTTGTTAGTTTGCAATGTATAGCTATTGATAAGTCCTTCCGATAAGTCAATTAAATTGACTTGACGCTTAATTTAGAGACAATTTTTTTATGTTCAACGGAAAGCGGGCCACCTGATGGAAAGTGGTCACCGCCGCTTATGGACATCAGCAACACCAGCGGCACTACTAATGCCTTGCCCGCCTCTGAAGAGACCTTTTAATCATATTGGCAACTTGGATAGAGTACGATTTAAAATATAAGAAAAATCAGAATCATGCAAAATAACGAATTTTTTATGCCGAATATCGAAATTGAAAACTGTTATAAACGAGGCGAGTGATTCAAAAATAGGGCCCTGGCATAACTCACGCGCTGCCGAGTGCAGACCTTGTAAAAACCTTGTCACCCCTTGGTTTCAGTTTAGTTAATTTCTCAGGTTATTGATTAATGTTTAAAACGAACAGCGTCAACTCACCGTTTCGTAACCACAACAAGGAAGCCAGGAACGGTGACGGTTTTCAAACAGCTCATTAACAACCCTTTCACGTTTGAGAGCACGGGGATCTATTAATAGGTGTTGCGAAAGCCTTAAAATAGGGGTGCTGCATGCTATATTTACACGTCACACGCAGGTCAGTCTGCGGCCCTGAAATATTACAAGGATGACGTCGAGGACACGTTGACGTCGACAGCGGATGACGTTCGAAATAGATTGCCATTTAAATGCTTGCAGCATTGACTACGTCGTGTGCCTATTTGTGATTTATGTTTAGAAGTTTAGATATGATATTTGTTTGTATTTTTAAGCCACGTCGATAAAAGAGAGATGTTCTATATTTGACTTCAAGAGCAAAAAGGCCTTTGAATAAGTACAAATAAGAAGAGATTAACGCCAACCCATCCTGAAAGCCTAGCAATCCTAGAGCCCGACCTAACCTAAGGTCTGCCAGAGCACACATGCTACAGTACAAATCTCACTGTTTAGGGCTACATCTACTCGATATATCAGACACAACCTCGACAGAAGGAAACAGGTAGCAAGATCTCCAAATTGTCAAGCATGAAGATTATACCCCATCCATTCTTAGCGTGTACTACTGTCCTAAAGTGGACTTACGGATCTCTTGCTTTAACTCGCCATACATACGAAAAACATTATAGCTGTTAACTTTAATGTTTGGTTGGACTTTCAGCGGTCCCTTAATATACATGAGCCTTTTCATCTTCTATTCATAGACACACTCAATCCATATTACTTATCCTGTACTCATCGCTCGTGTTTCGTCCATTGAATATTTTGAAATATGGCCCGTCCTTTCATACCTAAGCTTGAAAAGTGAATTTTTGATTTCAACCCCGGTTCATACATTTTTATTTTTAGGGTTTCGTACCCGTAGAGTCTATTACAAAACCTCAGTTGTCTGTTTGTTTGTTTTACTATTTTTATGCTACGCAGTAAAAAACAAGCAGACAGCCCAGGCCGTGATGGTAAGATGTAATTGTCGCTCATGTCATCTACGATTCATGTATTTAGGTTGCAGGCTTCAAAACTGAAGAACCGCAGGTGCGTTGTCACTGTGAGGACTAAGATAAAATTGCTTGTAATTGCGCTAACGTATAATGTTTCAAATAATACCAGCTGCAGAATTTCACCACTGTACGACCAGCCGCGAAGTTTCATCCGTGCCACCTGGATAAGTGGCGCTTGACCACCGTACGATTTTTACGAAACTCACTGACTCGTCCGACCACATCACGGAAAGACATCGAAACCTTCAAGAAACGAGTTTATACCTATTAGATATTGTATTGTAGGTATTGCCTGTGCCTATGGGCGGTTGTGATCAGATCCATCAGGTGACCCGCTTGCTCGTTTGCCTCCATTTTTTATTTTATACGGCAGACAAACAGGTAAGCGGACCACCTGATGGAAAGTGGTCACCAATGCGTTGCCCGTGCCTGAAGACACCTTTAATATACCTCTTGAACGAACCCAAGTTATAGACCAAAGGAAACACTGTGGCTGGCAGCTCATTCCACATCCGAATCGTACGAGCGAGAAACCTTTTTTCCAACATTCGCGTGGTGATATATTAATAAAAAATTACTGCTATTGCGATAGTAAAAAGGAATAAGTATAAAAGTGCGACAAAGGTACGTTTGCAGGATTGTCAAAATAAACAGAGCTTGAATTGTAGCATTAAATCCTGAGAATAGCGGATCGTACTCACATCAATTGTCGTAGAATGTTCGCAGGGCTTTGCCGTTTTCTCCTGTGTATAATAATAAATAGTACCTTTTTTCCGCTTCCATTATCGTTTTGTGTTTCTGACTGTTTAACCTATATATTGCGGGAAATGCCTATGTTATTCTGTTGTTAAAAACTATAGTATTACCTACCCTTGCAAGACATAAAGATCTGGAGGAGGTATCTAATGTAAATAAATGTATAATATAAAATATCGATAAATTTTGACAGCGTCGAGGTACAGAACCCTTCAAATGTGTAGTTGGCTCTCATTTGGCCGGTTGCTCATACATTATATACTAAAATTTTCATGAAAAGCCATTGAATATGTTTGTAACTTGTTGCTCGAAGGATTTGTAAGGTTTTTTACAGAGTCGGGCTTCTATGTGAGTTTTAACTTTCAGTACTGGCTTTTTATTATTTTGTACCGACTCCATTTCTACGAGCTGTTTTTAAATAAGATGGGCAGGAAGAACTGAAAAATGCATTTCGCGAGGCAGGTCATCTGAAGTTTGAAGGGTAACACCGTCTTATTTATTTCTGCAACATTGTATGAGTTTCTTTATTCCTGCTTGATTTTATGCTTGAGTATTGGTGACTGCTTGCCGTCAGGCAGGCCGTAAGCATGTTTGCTACCTGGGTGGTAAAAAAAAATATCTACTCTTCAAAAGGCATGACAACCACAGAGAGCCCACAGGTTTCAGGACCGTTTATCAACCGTGCGACAATTGAAAACGAGCTGTGTAATTTCCTGCCTTTTTTAGACTTTTGTGCTGAGGTTGGCTTAACCCCCGAGTGCTACTACGACCTTAAACACATTTAAATACCAGACTAATATAAATTTTTGTTCACACTCTCATCATATCTTATTTGATCTCTGTCATTTGATCATTCGCTATTCCAAGATCTACATTGCCGTTCTTATGACGTTCGTATATTTAGGTCGGATTAATGTCGTTCTGCTCCAATTTCGCCATTTTTCTATGAAATCAAAATATTACATCGTATTCAAAAATGTTAATAATGGTTCCAACTGGTTCCAACTGACAATACTTCAGTGGAAATCGGCACTATGCGTTCGTCAAACCAAAATGAATGCATCGAGCAAAATTTATCAATCAAAGAGTCGTATTAAACGCCCTGCGTTGACATCGCTTTAGCGGCTGACAAGCACTATGAGAACGCATTTAAAACGCTACTTAGACAAGCACTGTATGTAAATACGGGTGTTAGTTAAGCCACATAAACCAATTTTCGCTAACATAACCTCTTGTTTTCATTAATATTATCCAACACGAATTATAAATTAACTTTTTCCGAGAATAATTTGTTATAAAAATAATTTCCTCTACCCGTGATAATGTAATGTAAATTTAATCTGGCGGACGAGAGCGGCAAATGAGATAATGCCAGCAACAGGTATTTAAGGGGAAAGTATAACTTTAATAGGAAAATTGGGGGCACATCCTGAAGACTGACAGTGTCTGACAGTCCACCTGATGGAAAGTAGTCTCCGTTGACGAGGATATCTGCAACTTAAGGGGAGCGGATGTGATATGATATACCATACCCGCCTGCAATAGAGATTTCAGTTTCTTTTTAAAGGAGATTTGTGTTAGAGTAAATTTAAACTAATTAAAAAAAAAAAAAACTAGTGTCGGCTGCGCGAGAATCGTTCAACGGATTCGAATAATTAAAATGAGATTCTTTCCGCATTGGTTTAAGGGTCAATATAATGAGTTTATGCGCTTATTACACATTCCTAAATTCAGTGACTGAATTCAGAAACAAAAAGCGTGAGAGCAAATCAAAGTAGAATGTATTGCTCACAGAATAAGGTAAATTTTTGTATCACTTATATTAAGTCACGCGTCTCTCCGCTTTTCAAAAATCCGAAATACAAAAATGGACCTTATTCTGTGAGCAATACATTCCACTTTGATTTGCTTTCACGATTTTTGTTTCTAAATTCAGTCACTGAATTGAGGAATGCGTAATAAGCGCATTACACCGAGTTTTTAGACGAATAAATAAACGATGCCTATAAGGACTTACTTATGTTCACGTAAATGTTAGCCAGGATTTCCGTAGACCAACATCAACGTGTATTCTTTTATCAACACTACGTACTCCAACAAGCCTGCCAAACAGAGATTATGTATCCTCCACGAAAGTTAAAAAAAAAAAGTATATCCAGCAAGAGCTTACGTTTACATACATTTTATGACATAAACAGAGTAGTTTGTTGGCATCGCATGCATAACTCTAATTTAGCGTCTTTACTTGTTGTGTTTTCTTATTCAGGATTCACAAGTCCAGCAGTCCACTGCTGGTATTGAACTTGCTGGTCATACCAGTTTGATTCGCACTTAAAACTAATTAGGATCGTCATAAAGATAAATTTTAAATCACGAAAGATCTTCTCAAACCCCCTTAACAAGCGCATTGCAAGCATATCATATCGTGAGGGCTTGAGTGGCCATAGATGCCGAAAGAACACTCCAGATTGAATCGATAAAATTATAACACTCCTTTCTTGCTTCGGGGCTTAAATAAATAATAGCTACCTACCCCCTTTTACCCAACAACTTTATTTCAATGGTTTTATTTTATCACGTGGCATTTTAAAAGCTTGTTTCTACCTCTTTGTTACCATTCCATTTTTAGCCAAATTTTTTTATATAATTCTTAAAGTACGATTTTCAATATTTTTACCGTTTCTTGGTATTAATATTCAACATCTTCAACCAATCTACAGGCGAAAGTCTACCTTGTTACTATGTGCGAGAGCCTTTTTGTTTTGGGTCAGGTTAGCACAGCATTAACTTAATAATAGTATTATAAAGTGTTTTATCCGTCGTTCTGTAATTTAGAAGCTATGAATTAATGTTGTCTAAAGAAATTTTACTACACTTTGGGAGTACAGGCACAGGTTGTGGGTTAATAAATAATGTTTTTATCCTAACTGGATACTTCATACCAGGGCTGTTATTACTGCGTTCTATTGGAACGGCAAAAATATTGAATCGGCAATCACATAAATGGCAAAAATATTGAATATACTCCGTTAAACATTTCTTTACGTGACACAAGCCTTAATGTGGGTAAAATATTATGCCCAGAAAGACCAGAAACTAAAATTACACTCGAATGATAATAGACTTAATATTTACCCACACTCCGTCGTGATGAAAATGAAGAAAAAATCAAAAGACACATCTGCGCTAGTTTCATCATGCGGAAAATAGGTACCTAAACCTATCGATACCCATCAGGAAAGAGGTCCCGTGGGAGGTCAAAGGAGCGATAGATTGACATTGCTGAGTCAAATACCTACTTACACGGAAGGCGGACCCTACGAACGCCGGGATTAACTGCTAGGATGATTATTATATAGGACTGCCACATTACTACATCTAAGTAGTGGATTTTGAGAGAAAAAATATTATTAGATATCTTAGATGAATAAAATAAGATTATTTTTGCGGAGACAGCCAATTGGCGCAAAAAATAAACGCCCAAATGTGATGTGATAAGGACCAATTCTCCTTACCAGGATATGTTAGATAGAGGCCGTGCTTCAATGTGTCTGCAGAGCGAGAGACTGATTAATAGATAAGGTACCCCCAGTATACAAACATAAGTACCTCCTTATGATATCAATACAGATGTTTTAAATTCAAACCTCGTGTATGTACTAACTCTGTGATTCAAACTAAGCCGATACATGCGATCCCAAGGTTTTCCATAGCGACCTATTTATTGTTTAACCCATAGAGGCAGAAAAGAAATCCATCCACAACGAACTAAATGGAAACCTCTACAATGGCTCGTATATTATAGAACGTGGGAACAATTATTCCAATCAAGTTTAAAGACACAATGGCGTAGGGGAGATTGTGAAAAACAACTGACGAGGCGCTGTTTTGTTAAACGCAACGTTACTGTTATTGCTTGGTAATTGCTTTGCGTAACTGTCGTTACAGAAGTTATTGAAGAACGAGTAATAAGTATTATCTTTTGTCGTGTGATGGCCGGACATGTTTACTTTGGTATGTATATATATAGTCCTCCTCATCGTATCCGACGACAGCGACTCCTTGTAGACTTGAAAGTATGCAGCTAGATGTTCTAATCCTGGTCCAGGTTATGAAAGGCTCTGATGTGACTTGCAAAACCGAATTCTGTCTTGAAGATCCTATCACATGTAGCCCAATAGAGTTGTATGTATATATGGACGAGGCAAAAAATACATTTCCATCCCTGGGGTTGCTGAGGTCCATAGGCGGAGGTGACCACTTTCCATCAGGTGCCCCGCCGGTGATCTGCCGTATAACATAAGAAATAGAGTTCGTTTTGTACAGGGAAGACAAATAGTCGTAAGTAGTCGCAGTTTACGCGGATCAGGTGCAGGCAATAGATCGTATTTAAATATCATCGTAAAAAGGTGATCATAATCACCATTATCATTATCATGTCAGTCGGAGGATATCCACTACTGCTCAAAACAGGCCTCTCTCCCCACATCTTCCACAATTCCACTTCAACCGGCAACACCTTTTGCATCCTACTATAATACGACTTATCTATTCCAGACATATAATGAAACATGTTCACACTATCTCCAGGGACGTGGACAGAAACATTAACGACGCCCAAGAGACTTTCCAACGACATATTTAAGACTGCGCGTGCGCATCGAATATTCATCGATAGGACAATGGCAGTCCGACTTTGGTTTTGGAGTCATACGTGAGCTCGTCTTGAACCACCTTTATTGTTATTATAATTGATGTTTGATGCCAATGTCAATGGGAAATCGGTCAAAGACACCGCCTACGGAGGTATAGTAAAATAAATATTGTTTGTATGTAGATATGTGTCTGTATATGTCTGCGCCATCTCCTGCCAATCGAGTCCCGACCGGTCACATCAAATCAAAATTTCTTTATTTATTAGGACATTAAATATCCTTTTAACCGTCAAAAAGGAGAGGTCGACATCCGTGTTTACCTTTTACGTATAATATCTTATGAAAGATGGTTTACCTAAGGTTTAGCTGTTTATACTTTTATATTGTCCTAGTCTAGCGACAATACACCACAATATTACTTACATATACATAATTTACACACTATAATTCTAGCCAAAACCATTGGCAGTGTTATATTTTATCCAAACTGGACGGTCCACAATGCATCCCTCTAATATTAGCGTGATTAAATTCGAAAAAATCACTTTCAAAAACATTAACATTTCAAAATAGTACGCCGTTCTAGAAATACGAAGGTAAACATGATAAATCCTAAGCGATTCTTGTAAGGATTTTCTGATCGTCCAATATCTATTTTGTGTCATAATATTGACGTAACTAAAAGTGATGTGGGGCGAAAATGACACTTTTCTCACATGTACGTGAAATTGAATGGAGATTTCTTTTATACGTGGATAATGTATTGGAAATAAATATTTTCGTGGGCAGCATATTGGCGATGCGCGATAAACGAATACTGGTAGGCATAGTAATCATCATCATAGTCATAGTCCACAGTTTTTTTTGATGTTATACGGCAGACAAACAGGCAAGCGGGCCACCTGATGGAAAGTGGTCACCACCGCCTATGGACATTAGCAACACCAGAGGAGTCACCTATGCTTTGCCCGCCTTTGAAGAGACCTCTAATATACAGTGTCATTAAATGTAATTTAACTGGGTACCTGTAGTCAATTCACGAAAAAAGCGGACCATTCAAAGAAGTTTGATCACAATTTCCGTATTAACCAATCAAAACCAATTTTGTAAACGCCATTTATAAACCAATATCTATGTCTGTGGTTTGTCAGATTTTCAATACAAATCTTAAATTCCATTAAACTTTGAAACGATATATATTTTAATTTTTTAATCATTTATTTAAGGAATTTTATAGGTACTAATATACATACCAACCCCATATTGTACACACCGGGCTTGTGAGGCGTCTACTGATTGATGGAATTTGTATATTCCACTAAACAGATGTCAATGATGGACAAGGATCATTCTCCCAACCATAATAATTGTGATATGGTAAATGACTGTGAATGAAATACACATAGTGTCCCACAGTAAAGAGAGAAAATCACTGACGTAAAAAACGAGATTACACAGATCCAGTGCAGCGTCTGAAGCTGGTCTACTCGCGATCTGCTGATATATACCTGTATTGTATAGATTCAGCTTTAATCGTCTCCTCAATGACTTTCTCTCTCCTCATTCCGAACACACTCCTTCAACGAATGTTGTACGTCCTCAACACTACAACATGTATCACAATTAGGTGAAGTGACCTTACCAATAAGGAACGCAAACTTGTTACTTGGATAATGTCCGGAACAGACATAAGATATTGGTTTCTAAATCGCGTATACAAAATTTCATTGGATTTGATCGGTTAATACGGATTAGAATCACACTTCGTTTGTATGGAGCCCGCTTTCTTTCGACTTTTTGACTAACATATTCATAACAGTAAAATATCACTTTTAGCTTTCAATATCATAGGTACTTTATTAAATTAAATTAAATAGACGTTATTCGTCTATAGTGTATGCCTTTTGGAATTGCGATACTTGGATACACAGATCATCATATCAGCCGAAAGATGGCCACTGCTGGGCATCGGCCTTCCCCGGATGCCTCCACAAATCTGCAATCTTTACCAGGTCGTCGGTCTAACTTGTGGAAGGCCCACCCTACCCTACATTATAGGTGGATTCAATGAATTAATCAAAATATTAAATAATAGCAGTAGCAGTTCATTCTGCTATAAAAATATATTTCAATGTACCCTATAATTTCACAAAAATGGACCTACCTTATAAAAAAGAATAATAAGTTTAGATTAACCTAAATCTTGCAAAGCCGGGTGAAATATAGTTTTATTTAAGTTTCATGAAAGCTTTCTCAACGAGCTTTCGCTCTTACCTGCGGGCTACTTAAATAGGGGAAGCATGAACATGCCGGTTTAAGTATCTATTGAAGCTACCCGTGAGATTCCTGCTATTTCTCTAGAGCCTTCCACAGGGGCGGATTAGGTAAGATGTGGTGGAAAAGTTGCGAAATATTCTACCTAGATCAATTAATTTCCTTAATACATTATTTTTATGTATTATAAAACGTAATATAAAACAAAATATTTAAGCAATAAATTATAATTATTGGACCCACGCGACTTCGATCGAACCTACCCTACCCAACACCTACCCTACAACTACCTTACACCTACCCACCCTTTTTCCTTGCTTATAAACCTTCCTACATTGTGAACGACGGGGGGAAGCGACTTAAAACCTACAGACCGATTATGAAGATAGGGTCGAATCGAAACGTCACATAGAAAATTCACTCTTATCTTCATTAGATGGATAAATTATTTATTGCCCACACAAGAATAATTACATAAAAAGGTAGGGACAACCTTGTCTACTTGTGGGCAAAGACGCCTTATCGCTGCAAGCGGCCTCTACCAGGCAACCTTTGACTGAAGAATCGCTTAATGTAGAGGCAAGTCAACAACATGGACATATTAATGAACATATTTACCTTACAGCCCTGGTCGCGTCGCGCTCAGACTTATACTCGTAGAATACGTGCGTGCCCATTTAGGTACGTACTTACTCTGGATCTCCGTCACTGTAAATTATCTTGCCCTAGTTAGGTACTATTACCACGGATCACGGAATACTTATTCTGTGCTGTTACCTCGAAATTAGTCCAGTAGCAAGGGGCATAATTTAGATTAATATGAATGAGTACGCGCTTCACACCAAATACTTAATACAGTACTGTGAATTTCCTTTGTCTGAAAATGTCAGAGATTGGCTTCTATCTTTTGTGAGATATTTTACGCCCTGAATTTTTCATACGATGTTGTCCCGAGAAAAATTCACAGCATTTTCTGGAATAAGTCAACTGCGAATAAGTGCTAGAGCTCGGAACTCAAGGCCAGTGTTGGATTAAACTTATTAAAGTGCCAGAAATGATTTAATTACTTCGTTAAGTCTGCCGTCCGCCTAGTAATTTATGTACCTACTTATTTTTTATTTATTTATATCAGTCTGAATCATCCCACTGCTGAGCAAAGGCCTCCCCCCTATTCCATACTTCGCAATCGTTTGCTATGGTTTGCCAGTCCCTGTCGAATGCCAACAACGTCTCTGCCTCGTTTGGGTCTGCCGCGACGTCGTTTCTGGGTATTTGGTGCCCAATCTGTAGCGTTTTTCGTCCATAAAATATTTATACCTCTTCTAAATTTTTAAATACATTTAATATCTTTGTTTTAAATTAGTCGTTTAGAGAATTTTTGCTTTTAAAATGTATCAGGCGTTTGAAATCATTCAGTTCTACATTACATTACAATGCAATTATTTCTCTACCAATAAAACAATAATTTCTGATATTAAATTTAACCATAGTATTGGATATAGTTTTATGGAGATATGCAAATAATACCAAAACTTGAATTACTCGAGTTAGTTGCAATGAGGGTACAATACCTAACTATACAACAAAGGGTTTCTTATCTACGCCAAGTAAGTACTAATTGGTTTGAGTCTGATTGGGTTTGATTGGTTTTCATGCCTAAACCGCTGAAAAGAGATGGGAACGACCAAAACTATTTTTCATCTCAATTCGTCGTTTTCTGAGGTATGCATCCATCTCGGGATCAGATTGAATTGGAAACGGATTCGAGATATGGGGGTAAAATGGAGGTTGAAAGTTTGTATAGGTTCTTAATATTTCCTATGTTAGGGTAATAACATTTGTCCACGCGGACAAAAGCTCGTTTATAAACATCTTGAATAATAAATAACTTACTACATACTTAACTTTCTGCTGATAATCCTACCTCATCCCACTTCTAAGTAGATAATACATATTATGCGGATATTTGGATGTTTAGATTGTCACTCTTTCACGCAAAACTGCTAAACGGATTTTGATTAAATTTTGCAGTAGTGCTGTAGCATACACCCTAGAATAACATAGGCTGTAATTTACCTTAAAATCCAATCTAGTCTCACTTCGATGCGTAGCCGCGGGGGGCAACTAGAGCGCACATACAACTTTGTGACCTTTGTGTATGATCACAACCTGCAAGTTTCCTTCAAAGTTACTGTCTTCAACAGTTCTTGGAGTGCTTCTTAATTTTGAAGGTCTGGGTTAGACACTTAATGCGCCCAAAGTACGGTATGTCGTTGGCCTTACCTAAGGGTATTTCAAGTTCGGGCACCTAAGCACTCATGTGAGGGCATTACTGTAATTCAGTGAACCCAGCTAAGCGGAAAATTGCCAACTGCAGACAAGTTACGGTGGTGGAGGGTAATGGGCACATATTATAAAATAAAGTCCTATGCTCCGTCTGTCTGTTCGCGATAAACTCAGAAACGACTGAACGGATTTTCATGTGGTTTTCATAAATATACAGAGTGTTTTGTGAGGAAGGTTTAGGTGTATAATTTGTGAAGGTTACTATTCGTACGAAGCCGGGCCGGGTCGCTAGTGTGTCAATTTTATAGACAAATAGCAAGCGATCAGACAGCCCACCTGATGGAAAGTGGTAGCTGTCGTTCCCAACAGTAGCTAGGTACCTATTATAAAAACTCTTCATGTCAGGTTAGGTAGGCAATAAAGACAGAGACGCTTTTGATAACACGCAGTGTTTGTTAGATGCTGTCATCATTTATAGTCATCATAGTAGGTATCGAGCAAAGTTGCAGTAAGTATTTTATGGATTTGGCAATAATTTCAATAAAAAATCGTGAATTGTAAATATACTACTACTACTTCGCTGGCTCAGCGACCCGAAGTGGATCTTGGCCTCCGACACAAGAACTCGCCATTGGTCCCTATCCTGCGCCACTTGTTCCCAGTTCGTTATCTGGAGTTCGCGCAGGTCTTTCCTGACTTCGTCTATCCATCGATACCTGGGCCGTCCAACCGGGCGCGGGTCCATTGAGAGAATGGGAGGGGATCGTGCAGCCAAACGTAAATTGCAATAGTAAGTTAATTTTCACGAAAGACTAAAATGCACATTGTTTTTGCAGACCTTAAGCTTGTTTGTCACCTTAGTGCTTAGTGGTATAAGAAGGTAATTTAGAATACGCCCCTCTCGGTTTTGTTGTAACCACGAAGTAGATACGAAGGGGTTGTTACGGATTCTGCTTTAAAATTATGTAGGTGTCAGTAAAGGGTGTTCTTACTACACCGCAAAAGCGGCCCGGGGTCTCCTTGACCAAGATATAGGATTTGGCAGTTCAGGTAATTATAGCGGAGCAACTGCCATCTGACCTAAGTGACCCTGTTAACAACCTGACCAGATTGGATCATGGTTACACATTCAGTCGCCTGAATGTGCAGGTTTCATCATGTGTTCCCTCGCTATAAAAGCATCAGTTAATGTTCAACTATTGTACATAATGCAGAAAAGAGTCAATAGTGCACTGGGGTTCGGCCGGTACCTCGGGGGCACAAGTCGGACCCCTAAACCACCAAATAGCCATCTTTTGCCAAAATATTGCAGTCAAATAACATGGTCAAAGGTTGCGGTTGCGAAATCACCGGTATTACAGGTACTTGCCGAGAAGATCCCCATAGCAAACTAAAGCCGAGCAGGAAGCACTTTATGAACTTTAAGACGTGAGTTGAAGTTACGTGCGATACATACCTACCTATAGTGGTCGAGCTACGTAAAAAATAACCGCAAATCGATGTACAGGATAGCCGTTTGGTACACGGGTACTTTAGGTTAAAACAATCATTTTGACCGGTAGTTCCTAAAAATATTCCCAGGGGGGGGCCAGTAATATTGACATTATTTTTTAATATGGGAATCGAAATTTTTTTTTTCGGAATCCTATCGTGTTTGGTATCAAATGAAAGGGCATCATAAGCCGGTTCTAAAAATATACTACACCAATAACTTTCAGCCACCTGTTTTCTTAAAATCCAAGAAATATTTTCAAAACATACCAAGTTTGGACTCCTCCAGGTAGGAGACGGATTAGTAAATTTTTATAAAATATACGCCAAATGACTCTTAATATGCCCATATCCAAAGACAAAAAGGCGATTTAAAAAATATTTTAATTTACAAATTTTAAAATATTTTTTTCTTTATTAAAAAGTTGAGATTTAGTAAGTAAAGAGAGGAAAGGGGGAGGGGGAGATAGAAACCGTAAGAGCATTATTTTACATAGATAATAGCATAAAACACAATAATAATAGTACAGTACAGTAGAGTTCGATAAGTTTAAAAAAATACTAACTCTCAACTTTTTAATAAAGAAAAAAATATTTTAAAATTAGTAAATTAAAATATTTTTTAAATCGCCTTTTTGTCGTTGGATATGGGTATATTTAGAGACATTTGGCGTATGTTATACAAAAATTTACTAATCCGTCTCCTACCTGGAGGAGTCCAAACTTGGTATGTTTTGAAAATATTTCGTGGATTTTTAGAAAACAGGTGGCCGAATGGTATTGGTGTAGTATATTTTTAGAACCGGCTCATGATGCCCTTTCATTTGATACCAAACACGATAGGAATCTGAGAAAAAAAAATTCAAATCCCATATAAAAAATTAATATCGATATTACTGCTCCCCCCCTGGGAATATTTTTAGGAACTACCGGTCAAAATGATTGTTTAAACCTAAAGTACTCGTATATCAAACAGCTATCCTGTACATCGATTTGCGGTTTTTTGCCAATATTTGCTGTGTACACCGTCCACTACTAGCTAGACACCGGAATGACTCTCAAATACAGCGTTTCGATACTGACTGTGTATTGACACTTGATCACAAGTACTAATAAAATGGAGCGTCGGTGGCCGAGCGGTTAGAGTATACGACTCGTAAGCCAGAGGTCAGGGGTTCGAACCCCGCTCCGGCCATGTACCAATGACTGTTTTCTGAGTTATGTACATTAGTTGAATACTAACCGATGCTCTTACGGTGAGGGAAAACATCGTGATATAACCTGCACATTCAGGCGACTGGATGTATAACCATGATCCAATCTGGTCAGGTTCCCCTGGTAGCAGGGTCATGGAGTTCAGATAGCGTTCGCTCCACCGTAATTATCTGATCTGCCAAGTCCTGGGTCATGGTCAAGGCGGACCCCGGGCCCTCGTGCGCGAGAGCACAACCGGGACATTAACGCCAAGATGATTATTTATTATTATTTTACTAATAAAATGATGCTCAGCTTCCTGCCTCTATCTGCTACCTATTAACAAAAGTAACCACATTCTTTGCGTAAGAGATCCCGAGTAAAGTCTATTACTACTATTTATTTAGGACAGAGGATAGGGTGCTGACGTTCATTGCAGAGGCCTATTATTTTTATTATTATCTTTATTAAAGTAACAGTGATTCAATTTGTTAGTATTATTAGACCTTACTTACTAATGTTAGTAACAAATTGAAATTATATACGTATTGTTGCGAGCCACCTAAATAAGCAGTTCAATCTGTCCGCTACAATGCTGAGAACGCTACCTATTATGGACTGATAAACAATATAGATACCGTCACGGGATCCCAAACTCTTCGACCAAACTGAACAATTCTGATGAATAATAATAATTTATATCAATAAATACTTTATTTATTGTCATAGATATTTAATTCAAAAAATCAATACATTTCGTTCTGTAGGTCTGGTGGAAGAAATTTTTTTTTAGAAATAAGTAGTGCCTGTTGTGTCAGTTATATCTATGTTATATCTCTGTATTTCTTTATTGTGTGCAATAAATAGTTATATAAAAAAAATAAGTGTCAATATCCCGGTTGAGCTCTCTCGCGCGAGGGCCCCAATTAGGGTTCCATTATAATATAATGTTCTAATAAAGAAATTTCTCAGTAGGTACCTATTTATGAAATCGACAGATACGAACGATACGATAGGTACCTACAACCAAAAACTTGATCGTTTCGTAGGCGTTGTACTCCAAAGTCCATAGGGAAACCTCTTCGTTCAATTCCTATAATAGTACCTACTTAATACTAACATACCTGATAGGTCCTTATCGTACCTCGGGGGTCTATTCAGCGTAATTACTGGACCGGCTTTTTTCGCTTCATTCGTGTAGCTGTGGCTTTATTTATGTCTACAGGGTTCTGTTGTCAAGTAAAACAGAATCTCTATATATTAAAGAATTATTTCTATTTATAAAATGAGTAAGGCAAGCAGGTCTCTTCTATGAACCGTTATACAACAACTACAACAATGGTGTAATACGGACATTAAAAGCCTACTAGACGCCTACTAGAAATGCAACTGCAATACCACCAACTATTCCAAATGCCAGCCAAAACGGTTATGCTTACCAAATTGCATTGACTTAAAATTTAGGCGTGGCGCTCAATGCATGATAAAGATAACTGACAAACGAAATTACAATGCATAGGTAAAAAGTAAGTACTGGGAAAGTCAAACTACGATTCGGTTGTAAAAAATTGTTATAGGAAATCGATACCTGTCTCAACTTCATAATAAAAAAAATATATAAATATTCGTGGACAAATTCACACAACGCCATCTAGCCCCAAACTAAGCAAAGCTTGTACTATGGGTGCTAGATAACTGATATACTACTTAAATACTTTTTTTTCTTTTCTATTATACATAGAAAACCCAGACCCGTAACAGAAATTAAAGTTCATAATTTCAATTTCTGACCGGCCGGGAATCGAACCGGGACCTCTTGCGTGGCAGACCGGCAGACTATGTTCACCATTGAACCACTCAGGTCGTCAAAATATTTTGGTAATAAATTAATTATCCTCACAAAAAAAAAACTACGTAAGTACCTGTTAAAGTCTGATTTCTACATCACACTCACCAAAACAAACCAATACTACCCGATATATTTAACCCAGTGCAATCGATAGCTGTACATTCCACCTGCTAGCACAATCGAGAGTACAATCAGCAACGAAGATTCACCAATACGCTGCGGCTGCGGGGAGTATGTCGCGAGTTTATCGGCTGACCTATCGGGAGTACTGTTCCATTCGGCCTCACATCGATGCATCGTGTTTTCATTTTTAATCATCGACATCACTCGACCGTGAATGTTAGTTTGGAGTCGGACAGGAATTGTGGGTAGATCTTAAAATTAATAGATATAAAGGGCATACTGATAAACACACAAGATAAGTAGAAAACTGATAAGTCATACAGATTATACTATATAATATTATAAAGAGGAAAGGTTTGATTTTTTGTTTGTTTGTTTGTTTGTTTGTATTGAATAGGCTTCGAAACTACTGGACCGATTTCAAAAATTCTTTCACCGTTGGGAAGCTACACTATCCCCGGGTGACATAGGCTATATACCCGTGTACCCGTAGTGGTACCCGTGCGAAGCCGGGGCGGCTGCAAGTATTATATAATTTCCCTTGAAATTATTAGTATGAGTCCTTGTTCATGTTTTCTTTTTATTTTTGTAGTTTCTATTCTGTATTTTTTTTTCTTTCTATCTTTTTACATTATTTTCCACTGTGTTCGAACCGCGGATAACACAAATTGTAATGTTCGTTTCTTGTGGCATCAGGCTTCTGCGATACAAGATATTATCTTAGTGCAGAGCCTACTGATAATTGTACTGAAATTGTGATTTTTGTGGAAATAAAGATTTTATTATTTTTATTATAAAGGGTACGTCACGCATAGTAACGAAATTTAAGTGGGTAGGGGTGGGTAGGTACCACTACTGGAGAGACACCTTCGACAGACAATAGTACAGACTGTCATACAATATGGATTATCGTTGATTAGATGCGTCGATGAGCGTTAATGGCCTAATGGTTAAGGGGTCCGGCTCGTAAGCGAGACGTACCGGGTTCGAATCCCACTGCCGCCATATACCAATGAATCTTGAGTTATATACATTAGTTGATTACTAACTACACTCTTACGGTGAGGGAAAACAATGTGATAAAATCTGAATATTCAAGCGACTGAATATTTAACCATGATCCAATCTGGTTGACCTGTTATCGAGATGCGGAGGTCAGACGGCAGTCGGTCCACTGTAAATACCTGATCTGCCGAATCCTGGGTCATTTGATAAGGTGTCTAACGATGAGAACACATCCAAGTTTTATTATAATACTAGTGGACCCGGCGCGACTTCGTACGCGTACACCTATTTTACCCTTACCTACCCTTTTTTTCTTACTTAAAAACCTTCCTCTTGAATCACTATATCTATTAAAAAAAACCGCATCAAAATCCGTTGCGTAGTTTCAAAGATTTAAGCATACAAAGGGACATAGGGACAGAGAAAGCGACTTTGTTTTATACTATGTAGTGATTACAAGCGTTACTGTAAACGTTTACATAAACCAAGCTATAGTAGTAGCTGGTTTTCTTCGCAGCGGGAGTCGCGAACTACAAAGAAAATCAATTTAACTATTCTCTGTTCTTCGCTGTAAACTTAATTTATTAACAACCTACATTTAGCTAGCTGACGCTGAACCCTATTAGGTAATGTTAACTTTAATTAAGCTAATTTGTTTAATATGCGTCGGTGGCCGAGTGGTAAAGGTACTCGACTCGTAAGCGAGAGGTATCGGGTTCGAAACCCACTGCGGCCATGTACCAATGACTCTTTTCTGAGTTGTGTACATTAGTTGAAGGCTAACCGATTTTCCAACCTTACGGTGAGGGAAACATTGAGATGTAACCTGGACATTCAGGCGACTGAATGTAACGATGATCCAATCTAGTCAGGTTCAGGTCAGGGGGTCAGATGGCAGTCGCTCCACTATAATTATCTGATCTGCCAAGTCCTGGATCATAGTCAAGGCGGACCTCGAGTCCTCGTGCGCGAGAGCAGAATGGGACATTAACACCAAGATGATGATGATGTTAAGTTGTATGACTTATTCCAATAAAGTATACCTACCTTCACTAGATACCTAAATTTTTATAAGATGGCGGTACGCTGTCAAACTAGAGGAGTTCGCCTGGGTGAGTACCACCGCCTTATTTATTTCTGCTACGGTAGCCAGCGCAATGAGGAGTTTTCCAGTAGGTATTGATAGTTGGTTTCAAAAAGCATCAATAGATGGCGCTCCTGCAATTTTGGTAATCCTTTTTTAATCTGTATGATGGTTGCAGTGATTTCATGCAGCCAACTAATACTAAACTTAAAAATAAGTATAACCATAACCATGTTAAAGGTTAAACGAAGTGTAAAAAGAAATATTTATAGAAGTTGGCACTTTGTTCCATTATTATTACAACCTCTAAAATGGTTGAAAACTATTGATAAATACAATATTATCGAATACAACGTACCCAGTGTTTATATCCTGTTTGCTAAGAACCTATTTCAAGCGATTATCAATTACCAAAAATGTCGGGGCGCCATCTAGTGAATGGTTAGGAATGCTTTAGATACCTATTGGAAAACTGCTCATTACAGGCATGAGGCATTTTATCTTAACTAGCGATAACGCACTTGCGGTTCTGCATTTTTTGTCGCCCACAACCTAAATGCATAAATCTTATGTTATGGGCGACAATTACCGCTTACCATTAGGTGGATTATCTGCTCGTTTGTCACTGCATAGAATAAAAAATAACCAATTCCTTCATAATAATTCAAGTAAGACTTTTTGTTCTTACTGTATTTTGCATGTTAATTTTCTTACCTAAGTATACCGAAGAATTTATATTCAAAACCGGAGCAGAATACAAATACCATTCAATCAAAGTAACATCTATTTGCCTCCTCGATATAAATCCGCCATTATCATTCTATTTTAGTATTCGGAAGAAAAGCCAATTTCATTTAAACTTCGAGTGAAAAGTTTTATTTTATACAAATTGAGAGTGTTTCGCCTTGACATTGTATCCAAGAAATAGGGGTTTTCTTTACCTACCTACTTTATTATTAGGTATTCCTTGTGGCGGGTTACGGCTTCGTATCATACAGATAATAAAAAATAAAAATATTATATGAACTATCGTTAGAATAAAAATTTATGTTAATACTTACTAAAAACAAAAATAAAATAGAATAAATATGCTTCAAGTATTCACACAACGCCATCTAGCCCCAAAGTAAGCAAAACTTGTGTTATGTGTGTTAGACAACTGATAAACTACTTTAAACCACAAGCTTTGCTTACTTTGGGGCTAGATGGCGCTGCTTGAATTTGTCCAAGCATGTTTATTTCCTTATTTATATTTTAATAGGTACTTTTAAATGCAAAAAAGCTTTGACTTATTAGGTATTGTATGCAAAAGGAAGTCAAATTATCTGCAACGGCGGTGTCTGGCATACAAGATGCCCTAAATCACTACAGTTTCTCCTATTAGGTGTAGTGCGTCTTTCACCAATTAACTCCGGATAGATCCACTAAGGGATTTCTCCAGTTTCAACCGGTCATCTAATTGGAGTGTACTTAGAGTAGATACACTGTCTACTTCTCTGTGCAGATACGGACCTCCGACAAAGTTGTCAAACCCACGTATTTGCACTGGAGTTGGTTTACATTTCGTTAGCGCGATTTAGGATTTTGTTTTCTTAGCCATAGTGTTTTCAAGACTTCTTTTGAGTTAGAAGTTGGGAGTAATAATATGCATTCTATGATTAGGCTTTGAATATTTATTTGATATAATATATAATATAGAAAAAACTGAACTAAAACAAGACATATTTAGTATTCTGTGACATGACCAGACAAAATTATTGAGGGTAGGCAGTTAATGATTTCGCTTACACGCGTGTTGTGAATGTCGAAACAACGATAGGCCCGTACAGGCCCATAACAATTGTTTTATTAAGATACGTGTTCGTCTATCATAAAAGTAGATAAGACCTCATATCAAATTTTGGATGAAGATAAAACATACTGAATAGATTTTTATGAGCAAAAGACACACCTATATTCAATATTATAGACCTCTGACATTGTATTTAAATTACCTATTTCAATAGCTATAACAAAAGCTTATTTTTATTACCTACATTATATGTATATAAACATCTTAACCCCATAAAAGTAATGATTAACAGCAACATTTATTTAACAAAACTTGCGTTATCAATTTAGTTCATAAAATCAATTCGAGATGGCACTACACGTCTTTAACCTACTTTTCACTAGATTTTGAACGCTTGTCGTTATCGTCTCTTTCATATCAGTTAACGTATATTTCAAAACCGCTTTTAATTAGGTAAATAATTTAAACAAACGAGAATCCTAAAATATCTTATACAACACTTTTCCGTTGTTTTCAATCAAAGTCCTGCATCGCGGTATTGAAATTTTTCGACCGTGTCCACCTATTTAGTTGAAAAGAGACTGTGCAATCGGGATGTCCACGCTCTTCTCGGGTAGCTGTACTTGTATACTCTTTTCAAGTAGCAGTGTGGGACTGACTTGTGTGTAAATTCTATAACATTCCTGGCCTGACGACTGCTCTTAGTGAGTGGTTCCAAATTCCTTACCTCGACTGCTCCGGCAGATTTAGCAGGAGCCTTCGGGGAGAGGCGACCGTTCGTTAGTCTCCCCGGGCGTCCGTGGTTGTGGAGATCAGATTGCTGTTCTCAACCCCACCGTAGAAGAGTTCTTTGACATCCCACTTTTTTAATTTGTCTACTAGCTTTTTATATTGAAAACTATTTTAAACGAAACCGTTCTTAGCGAAATCGGTTCTACTGTTTGGAAGATATGAATATTCGAATTCAAATTCTCAATATTTATTTTAGATTTACATCCATTGTGTTAGTATCAACGAACTTAACCTAGTGTAATACCGTAATTTAAATAGTCAATAATAATAATTAAATCAATTAATGTCATAATTAATCAAATTGGTAATAATTAATTTATGCTGGCGCCTGGCTGCGCCCTATCCAATGCGCCAACATAACATATGGGTGTCCCGCCGCATCTCCGCCTGCATTGCACCTGAGTTGGATAAGAACACAGGCTTGTTAGTTTAGAGAGTTCGGTTGCTTGTTTGCCACCTTAATACTTATCTATAAAGAGATGTCTCATTTTTCCAACATATTTGGAATTTTCTTGAAGAATTATTGCTATATATTTTGAAACAGGCGTCCTAGGAAACTATTTTCCTCTTATTGTCTACGACTAGCCTTTGCCCGCAAGTCCGTCCACGTGGAAATAGTTTTATGACAGACTAGCTTTAGCCCGAGTAACCATTTTAATGACCTCCGTATTGTATGAATGCTGGTAAAACAGGGAGGTCAAACTGTATCTCCTCGGGTGGGAAGTTGAATAAAATTAGTTAAAAAAAATTTAATATTAAAGACTAGCTTTTGCCCGCGATTTCGTGCGCGTAGAAACCGTTTAAGGGCAGTTTATCTTTTACCAAGCGACAATTTTAAATGACCACCCTAATGTATGAGAGCTAGTCCTACGGGAAGGTCAAGCTGTATTTCTAGTACTACCCAATCGATTTAGATACAACATGGCTTAGTTTTTAGTTGGACCTCAACCTACCAAACTTTGAAAATTCCATCAAAATCCGTTTAGCAGTTTTTGCGTGACGCGCAAATAAACAGACAGGCAAAAGTTAAAAAAAAATTATTATCACATTCTAGAATCCTATCCCCACTAGCTTTTCTGAAATATTTTAAATGTACAGACATGGCTCTTTTACAGTTTTATAATAGTTAGTGTTCTAATAGCAAAATATTTCTACTTACTTACTTTCTAGTATACATACTTAAACACATTACACTGCACTGGCTCCAAGCCGAATGTAAGGTATTGGAATTGAAAATATTAAAAGGCAAGCTGCAAAAATGATAGGATAGAAGTCGGTTCTCATATCTTGTTTTAACTTTGTTCTATCTGTTATTACTAGTAGGACACAGAATCATAGAGGACCATGGAGCATCGCGCACTGCGATAGGACAATGGTGCACTCTGTGAGCGTGCAGCTGCTGCAAAAGCGAGCGGTGCGATGCATTTCACCCTACAAAACAAATGAAGACGTGCGCGTGCGCCGCTGAACCGTTGCTGCAATGACGCTTAATTCGCAATGTAGGGCGCTGCTGGTTATCCTAGGTCATTGAGTACAAGAAAAATTCCACTTTATAGCGATAGTTGACGTTTAGGAGACCCATAAAGGTCTGCCCGTACAGAACCTGGAACAATTTTTTTTTCTTTTATTTATCCAAACTTCGACATTACGTAGCAATAGTACTAACAAATTTTGTATTGTGGGTTCTAAACGAAAAAAAAACTAGTCTGTCTCACATTCTCTTGGTAGTTTGCCTTTTCAGCCACATTGTAGTCATCAAAAACAAAAAGGTTTCATATTCCAGTATTAAAAGGTTTCTGTATGTTTTATTAACATAGATTGAGAGCTATAGAGCTTCGATTCTGGTACGGAAATCGTCTTAGTTGCAGTAAAATTACAATTGCATCGCATGTCAATTCAAATGACAGATGTTGAGTTGCAACTTTCATGAGTTCGAACTTTTCCACAATTCGTTTTCTGGTACTTTACTTGCATTATGGTTTTATATGGCTATTGGTACTCCAATAAATAAATAAATTACTAAGTTGCATCTTTCTTAGTTGTCAAACTGCCTTCAATTCTGTCAACGAAAACGTGTCAAAGGTCGAACAATGATTTAACTGCAATTTAATTGGGATGATGCTGGGACTAACTCGATACCTCGACGTAGTTATAGTAACATCACAGTTACATTGCAACATAATAACAACTGCATTTCACACCAGAATCGGTACCCTGTTCTACTAACAAAGTTGGATCTCTGTTGTCTGAATGAAATCAATTGAAAAAGAAAAGTGTCTGAAATGCGAAATTGCCAAAAGGATGTGAGCCAGACGAGTTTGGTGAGTCTCTTTAACGTCCACTATAGGTACAAAGTTGATTTTTTCTTGTTCTCGACGATTTAAGAAAACCTGCGTCTCCCTGACGTCTATAAGACTTCTGAGTAAGGGTGGAATCGACAAAACGGAAGTAAATTTTATGCTTAGATTAAATCGTCAGTTATTCCAGGGTAAATCAATTTTACGTTTTAACATCTACAATTCTAAAAATAACGGTTCTATCTGGAATTAAAACACTCCACCGTCCGCTCTTTCGAAGAATAATAAAATGGCGTCCTAAACAACAATGATCTACGAAATTTGACGTGAACTGTCGTTGACACTTGACAGCTACTTTCCCACGCAATAAAGCGACAAAAGTGAGAGTACATAACATAAGATTTTACGGTACAACTTTTATAAGGCAGAGTATTACCTACATTCGTTCGTCATTCACTTGGATTATTCCAAGATTATATCTCAGATTACAGGGAAAAACGACTTTTCGCTTAATCCAGAATAGGATCGTGGAACAGATTTATGTCTGGTATAAATTGGGATATAATGCTAGGTATGTACGAGTAGGTAGGGTATGATATGTAATTTGGTTGAATCCGACCTAATATATTTAAGATCGCTAGATTAATATTAGGTCTCCTTAATCATAACAAGCCCCGGTTTGGGTTTTCTATTCAATGAGTATTCTAAGCTTAGCTCAAATTACCAGTGCTAAGTCAAATTACAGTCTGATCGATTGGCATAAAGCTCATAAAATATTTTTGTGATTACCACGAACAGACTGGCAGTCCCGTCGGAGAGACTTTTTATGTGTGGGAGCACAGAACACAATTATTTATGTGTGGGAGTATATACTGAGGTGAAGATTGATGAAACATTTAAAGGAACTCGCTTAATAACGAAGGCTGACTGTACCAGCCAGCTGTCTAATTTTAAAATACATTGTAAGCATTTTCCGGGTGACACATGTAAGCGCGGCGGAGCACCGTAGCACAGCCCTCTACGAGATGAATTGACAACTTCGCGAAACAATGTCGTAAATGGCGCATTTATTGACCAAATCGATCAAACTGAAATTAGATTGAGAAATTAGGTAGGTATATTATTTAACACTGGCACCGTCTTACAATTTTTTTTATTAATACGCGTTCATCAAGTGTTGAACGTTCGTTTATCGAGTATACAACAATACAAACAAGGTTTAAGTATGTCAAAATACTTTTGACATGTGCAACAAATTTATTGGCCCGGCGACAACATCACTGTTACTAAAAAATTACGACTAGCGCTGTCGTAAATTGTAATATCATTTGGCGTCAATAAAAACTTCATAACAGCACCGTCGTCATTTTGCCAGGTAAGTTTGGACATAGATACAGGCGTTCAACGCTTGTTTATTAGGAAGACGGACATAATCTGAAGTCAAGGCCTCATTCTTGTATGGAGGATGATACACGATCGATACTTATCGTGATACGTGGGTTGCGTTCCTGGATCATGATAATTATCGAATATAGGTACGCAAGGGTCGTGATACGGATTACAACATTTTCAGAAATTCAGATAACCACGATTCGTATCAACGTTATTAGTAGGCTTGAACTAGGTATAGGTAGGCTTGGTACAGAACAAATAAAAGTAGTAAAGGATAGCAAAGGAAAGTTTAAGTACGAGCTTTTTAGGTAGCGCGGGGGCAAGTATAAAAAAAATTTGTTAATTAAAATGTCATTGTAATCGGATTAATTGTTTCCAAGAAGTTAATGTAATTAAAAATCAGTTTCCGTGATTGTCTCCCTACAAAACGGCAATTTAATATTTGAAGTCCTAATATTTTAGATTACCCAATCAGCCTGCATAGATTATAGTGTTTGTTTGTTCCCAAGGATATCTACAGTAAAGATGGTGTTAAAGAGAAATCAATTAAATTATGTAAAGAGATTACCTAATTTAATAGCCATAAAAACTCCATTCCATACATTACTAATTTCCTAATAAAAAACATTATCAACAAATACTGATACGTAGGTATATAAAAACGAGCTTGATGTAAGACGACTTCTATAGTCGTAAACAATTAAAAAGTAAAGTTATAACGAGATACCGACCTTATACCATCTTTGGTTGTTGATTTTTGCTGCATGCCTTTCGACATTTCTAATAGCCGTGCTGCAACGTGGCGCGATCGTGAAATTTGAACGCACCCTGAGATCGCCCACAAAAAGGTTGTCAAAAGTCCTTCGGCGTGGGTGTAGAGACGATGCACTCTGTGCCAGATCTGATGTCTCTAAATGAGGTAGTGAGGGTTCAAGGTCACCTAGATCTAAGACCTAGAGACCTCAAGGACAAAGGGAATCAGTGCAGCTCCCTGAAACTGCTTTAACGCGTAGAAACGGACAACCCACCATTGGTTATTCCTAAGCGTATATACGTTATATTTTTAGAAAGTATCGTTAGCGTGATTTAGGATTTTCTACCTGATCCCTTTGTCTAGTTTGGGGCTGATAGTGCCGAAGGTTGGCTATTGTTTGCTTTCTATTACCGGGACCCAAAGCCGACCCTTGCTTTTTTTTCTAACGATACATGTGGCACAGATGCGACCTCACGCCAGATTTAAAAACTATTACTTTTTATATGGGATTTAGCAAAGATCAATATTTGGGACACTTTCACTACACATATAATCGGGTTTGTTACCACGGTTAGAATGGTTTTTACCTCGATATTTCGACCATGACGCTTGCAAATGCGTCGAAATATCGAGGTAAAAACAATACTAACCGAATGTGACAAACCCGATATGTGTAGGGAAAATGTAGTAAATAACCACGAAAGTCGAAACCACGAAAGATTTAGAATATTACGTACTTACTTATCTATAAATTAAGTGTAATGCAATATTAAGTAATTTACCCTCAACGCTGCTGAAAGTTTGGGTGAGCGTAGATCTTATACAACCCTATAGGTATACAGTCCGCAAGGGCTCTATCCCTGAACGGGGTAGCCAGAAAATACTTATTTATTTATTGGAGTACCAACAGCCATATAAAACAACAAGCCAAAATACAGGTATTCGCTAGTAACAACAAAATAAAAATAAAAAGGAAAGCAAAACTGCACGCAATAATATAATGACAGAATACAAGATGAAATTATTGCGTACCCAAAAAATTAAAGAAAATAAGGGAGACCCATTTCATACAAACTATTATGTGAATAAGATAATATATATGCCCACCGCTCCAAACTAGACATGAAGCTTACCTATGTACACAGTAGCGTGCGTACACATTTTTTTGTTAGATCATCTAATTTTACTATACCTAATTAGTACTTCTGAGCCACTTACAATCAATGGAGAACCGGATAACTATAGGAAACAAAGTCTATATTAGCTGCAGTATATGCAGTCATTGTAGGTTACCTATTAAAAATATGGCTCAAAAGATATTCTGTTGTCTCATATAAAAATGTTACAATCAGGTCCAACCCAACCTTCTTACTTTTACCCGCTATTCAGCGACACCACCCGAGTTTCAATAAACATAAGAAATTATTCACAACATTCTTTAAGTGAATAAATAATAGTACCTAAGACAAACCTAAAATAAACTTTTAAAGTCTGAATAGAGTGTAATACTTTGAATAAAACCTATAATGATTGAAATATAATTTTTTTTTCATTTACTTTTACAGAATTTCACACTTAATACAGAAAGTCAAAATTAATAACAGTGTTTCACTGTAGGACACAGGATGTTTCATTGTACACAATAAAAACGATCTCTTTTTTTTTAAATCCTTCTTAATAGTAATGTATCTATTTATAAATGAAACTATAACGCCAAATACCTAATTAAGTAGACTTTCTTCGTATAAAAACGAAATCCATATCAACATAAATGAGAGAAATATGAGACTGAATTTTTGGCGTTTCATTGTTGGACACTGCACCCTACGTCAGGCCGCACAACGAGCATACATTTGTATCGCTGTAATTGTAGCGCCACAATCTATTATCGTGTCGACAAAAAACAGCTATCAAAATGAAAGACAATATTGAATTTTATTTTATTACGGAGGTTGAAAAATGTCCCCAATTATATTATAATAGATACACTCAGCAACAAGCTGTATACGGAATTTATCTGGTCGAAGATCGGCGAAAAATTCAACTATTACGTTTAACAAACTCAGAATTAAAACAAACAAACAGCTTGTGGGCTTTCAATTTTGTAATGTGTCTGACTATTACTTATATAAGTACAGTTTTTCCTTCGCAAATACTTATAATCTATATTTGTACTATAATATAAAATGTATTTTTCTATTCCGCGTTGTTGCACAGAATCCCCGAATCGAAATTCCAAACAAACGCGGCGCGTTTTTCATACTGCGCGCGCATCCCGAGAATCAAGAGTCAATATATGCACTCTTTAATTTTGGCCGTGTGGTGTCCGGCAGAGTAGAATAGCACCTCGTGGGTGTCGTACAAGGCGACTAATGTTTTCAAGACCAAAGATCTAGAGTCTCTGTAGGCTGGAAAATGGGCAGCAGCGTTTTCCATTGTTATATTTACAACACTGCGATCTCCAACCCGCCTGCCAAGCGTGGAGATTATGGCAATAACCTCCCCTTTCGTGAGAGAGGCCCTAAGTCCTGCAGTGGACTGTTGATGGGCTGTGATGATGATGTGATGTAGAAAATACTAAACTTAAATAAAGTAACATTTTATTACCATTATCTTCAATCAAATAAATTAAATAATGAATTATGTTATGTTAACAATCAAATATACGTAAAAAGTATACCTGTATCTGTTATACGAAACTAGTGCCTGTGTTAGAGTGAATAGCGACTAAAGTCCGGCTAGGTTTTATAGACGTTTACGCTACTTTATAGTTTAGTACAGGTTATCCTGTAACCGGCAAAAGGTGGCCAAATTCCATACAATCGGTTTTGTAGCTAAGGGCACAGACGTCCAGAAGCAGCCGCTATGCCTTTTGCTCATGTGATAGTGCGTGCGTACACTGCAAAGTATGTTATACTAGCAGTCATCTGAATGGGCGACTGAAATGGACCGCTCAGCCGCGAACCGGCTCCCCGTGTAAAGACGGGCCACCCTCTAGGGGCGCGGCTCGCGTTGTATTTATACCGGCGACGGGGAAAATTTTGAAAGCGCGATGCAGGATCCTGCTCGAATACCTTGTTTAAGGGATGTTTAAATTTGTGGCGATGGCGGAATATATACCTGTATCTGTTATACAAAACTAGTGCCTACGGTAGAGTGAATAGCGACTAAAGGCCGGCTAGGTTTTATAGACGTTTACGCTACGAAAGTAAAGATGTAGAGACACGCAGCTTTAATCGGTAACCAGCAAAAGGTGGCCAAATTCCATACAATCGGTTTTGTAGCTCAGGACACAGACGTTGTCCACAAGCAGCGCGCTATGCCTTTTGCTCATGTTAGAGTGCGTGTGTACACTGCAAAGTATGTTATACTAGCAGTCATCTGATTGGGCGACTGAATTGGACCGCTCAGCCGCGAACCGGCTCCCCGTGTAAAGACGGGCCACCCTCTAGGGGTGCGGCTGGCGTTGTATTTATACCGTCGACGGGGAAAATTTTGATAGCGCGATGCAGGATCCGGCTCGAATACCTTGTTTCAGGGGTGTTTAAATTCCTGGCGATGGCAGGAAACGACTTTTACTATTCATTATGTGTACTGAAAAGCATTAATTGTATTTTTCAATGCAAACATTAATAAATAAAGGACATAGACATATATATATATATATTGTTTATTTGGCAATTTCTACAATATAAAAAAACAACCAAATATAAATAGGACTAAAAACCGTAAAATTGTAGAGTGCTGTAGAGAGAATTCACGTGCTGTCACGCTAAAAAGGGTGGCCAAATTCCATACAATCGGTTTTGTGGTACCAGGCCTGTAGCAGGCCTATGGTCCGTGCCGACTTTCATTGAGTATACTGTGAGACGAAGTATCGCCACAGTCATCTAACTGGACGGCTGAGTTAGACCGGCACAGCCGTAAACCGGTTTACCGTGTAAAGACGGGCCACCCCATTAGAGAACCCGCCGTCCGTATTTATGCAGCGGGACGGGAAAATTTCGATAGCGCGATGTAGAACTCCCTACGAATTCGTGACTCTTTACTAAACCGTTGATAATAAATGTAATCTGAGGCTGTTTATCATGATATGGGTTTATAAAGGATGATGTATTGTTTGTTTTGTGGTTGTTAAGTTGCAAATACATATAAAGGCTAACCCAAAATGCGATCTAACTGAATCCAACCAATGACGTCTCAAATGGGTATACACAATTTACAGTAACAGAAAATACCTATTGAAAATTATTTAATAAAATTATTCACAAATTAAGTATTTTGTGTTGTGAGCTTGTGGGTGTCTTAAGGCAACAATAAACGTAATTTCATTTCATTTCAAGTAGGTTTGTTATAACTCAGATTATTTTTTGCAATAATTCACGAATACGTATAATAAGTAACACCTATTGTAAAAAGATTAAAAGCTCTCAGCCCCGGCCTCGCTTGAAGATCGCACCCTTGAACACTACGTACAGGCCGTTAAAGATTTCCCGCTGTTTTATTTCTGAATAAAACCAACACCTGCGTCTAACAAAACATCTGAGATACATTGTCACTTTCTTATTGCCAGTCCGACTGAGGTGTTATTACAGAAACCCATTTGAAAACAGATGCGACGCCGCCGTAAAACACCCCGAAGACCACTCCGGTTTCATACGTACTTATAAGATAAGTGTTTGTTCCATATTCCTGGAATACTTGTCTAAGTAAGTAAGAGTTGTAGAACAGCATAAGCTGTGTAGAGACTACTTAGTTACAGTGGAATTAAAATTAATGATGGAAAATAATTTATAATAGTCGAAGCTAATTAAATGCGAAAGGAAGTTTGTCTGTCTGTTAAGTTTTACAATGTAAACCGCTGTATAGATTTAATGAAATTTTACAGCGTTGTAACTTAGGGTCTAAATGCGTATTCCTAATTATAGTATTGGGCAAAATATAATAGAATACGAACACTTCCCGAACTTCAACGAACCAAATAAAGTAAAACACTTTACACTTTTTTAAGTCGTGTGTTTATGAAGTTTTTAGAGAATCACATCACATCAATCAACGTTTTAAAAATACACAATGACATCTTCTTGTAGCGCACGACGGTGATAAACAAGAAATCCGCTCTTTACGAGCGATAAATGAACGCAAACACGTTGGCGGCACATGACACCCGCTCCACTCTCCGCGTATTCCGTAAACCACTGTGTCTAGCGCTTCCTAGGGGCGGCGTACTGAAAACCAGCGCCACTGCGTCGGCCCTGGCATTATGCTGAGTACGGCCCATTGCGCTTCTCGATGGCACGGCTAATGACAATTTGTATTTATTGTTAAAAATTGTTTTTTGATTTTCTATTTTTATGTTTTGTACTTTTTGTAAGTGCAAGAAACATGTTTTACTTTACTTTACTTCTGCGATTGCCACCGAAAATGCACACTAATGCCTAAACAAATTGTCTTTTAGAAAGTCACCCGGCACCCTCCGCCTGTCTGCCGCCGCCGCGCGCTGGGGGCCGGGGGGTTGAGTCTCACCCAGGCAACGCACGAATTCCTAAGTTCAAACGCTCGCGCTAGGCTAATTTAAAAATTCTGAGTCCATATGGGTATATACACTTACCATCAATACACTCGCTCTTCAAAGAGCTCCGTAAACGGCAATAATTATAGAGGAAAGTAACCAAATATGAAATAGGGTCCAAATATGGAATTTCTTGACTTCTTCGGAAATAATATTTGATATCGCAATAAACAGCCATATTCTGTTTTGACGACCTGAGTGGTCAACGTGCCGGTCTGCCACGCAAGAGGTCCCGGGTTCAATTCCCGGCCGGGCAGAAATTGAAATGATGAATTTTAATTTCTGTTACGGGTCTGGGTGTTGTATGTATAATGAGTATGTATTTAAAAAAGAAAGTATTTAAGTAGTTTATCAGTTATCTAGCACCCATAACACAAGCTTTGCTTACTTTGGGGCTAGATGGCGCTATGTGAATTTGTCCACGATTATTTATTTTATTTATTTATTTATACTCATATTAGACGTATATATGTTCAATCTTGTTAGTAGGGCGAAGACTGGTGACATGGCATGTGTGTTTTAATTGGTCGCTGTTCAGAACATTTTTAGGCATATAAAATCGATGTATTACTTATTATTTAGAGAGTGATAACATTTTCCTCATAATAATATATTTATGTGGTTGCATACATTGTATATCTTGTGTTTCCAGGCCATTTAGTTGTTTCAGTTTTGTAATTATTGTAATATTGACAATAACTTCTGAGGTCATTAAATTCCAAATATGGACAGGCACAGGGGTCCACTTATGGAATATTCCATATTTGGGTCAAAATCGCAATTTATGGTTTAATTTTTACTTTTAATGTGTTTATATTTATTTTTCAGAATGCTTTCTAACACATTAAGTAAAGAAAAATATTCGAAAACCAAGAATTTATCGATTAATGACAAAATAACGAAAATTTTTATTTGCGGTTGGTTAACAGCATTTTTTATACAAAGACTTAAGAAAAGCTGTTTTACCAACTGTAAATACTCCTTTTTTCAAGATTTAAACAACTTAACCGATTTGCATCAAATGTTATCTATATGTTAGGTCGGATGGAACACTCTAGATACGAGTGGTGGTACTCGCACTATGATGATTTTTATCAGTATTTTGTTTTTTTTTAATTTACGTTTTTTGCAAAAGGTATCTAATGATTTTTACAACTAATTACCAATTTAGTAAATAATGAGACTGTTATTAAGTATTACACAACATTATTAAAAATATTTTTAAAAATTTGTTATGCCTTTTTCTCATTGTCCATATTTGGGGTACCTATTCCATTTTTGACTACCATTTTAATTTTTTGATTAAACTAGATTTTTGATACTGTAAATAGTTACAAAAATCATGAAAATATCACTAATGTTGTAAAACATTATGTCTTCTCATCTAATAAAGAAATTGACTTCGTGCTATGAATAGTTTACTTTTTATATTAAAAAACCAAATGGTATTCCATATTTGGTTACTTTTCTCTACACTCTATAGGGAGCTTAGGGAGGCGACGGGCGACCCACGTGTCGGCGGCTTTCTTGCGCAGCAGATAAGCATTGCCATCCAGCGCGGGAATGCCGGCGCCATGATGGGCGGCCATGACGGCCCCAGTTTTTATACCTTTTTAAATTTAGATTATTTTTAGGTTATTTAATTTTAGTTTTTGCAATATCTATGTATTTTGTAATTGTGTTTGTGTACTTAATACAAATAATATAAATTTAACAATATAATATCTCCATTTTTATACAACGTCTCTTTTCACACGGTCAGACCTGATGGAAAGCGATCAGCGACTCCTAAGGGGAACGGATGTGGTGCCGGCCTTTGAGGTAGTGGTAAATATAAATACATAGCTTCTCTTCTGGGATTAACAAAAGAATATGCCTGACAGATATGGTTTATTCATGTTTTATATCCGTTTAACCACATATCTACCCAGTAGACAAGTCTAGGCCCATTCCGGTTGTGTCTGTTTAAATCTGCGTCCTGTTGAGCAAGTGTCTGGATGAAATTAAATGCCCAAAAGGAGTCAAATCTTCTACGGCGGTGGGGTCGAGTGCATCGCACTACACTTTCCTCATCTGACGGTCCGAGTCCCGCCCGATGTTGATCCGTACTACTTTCGTAAGTACTTCACATACCAAACGTTTATCACACTGAGATCACAGTGCGCTTCACCGCGTAGAAACGGACCCCAATAGACGAACTAACAGACCGCATATATACAGAAAAATAGAAAACTTTCGATAGCGCGTTGCAGGAATCATAGAAAAAAATTCTAACGCATTTGGGCAAGGGATGCAGGTAGTTTTTGTGCGATAGAAAAAATGGTGCAGCCCCATTCATTGGTATTACACCAACGTCCCGCCACCGAATCCCATTACTCCATAACGTTGCGTCATTTTTTGTCGCTGTTCTCGGCTAGATACAACCATTGTTAATAGTAAAAGTTTACGGAAATTCACGCTTATAGAATAGACGATACAGTACGTTTTGTTTTGTTCTAAAAATAAACTAAGCAATACCTATCCCTTAACACCAATAAACGGCTACGAAGTTATCAGACATCCGTTAGCAATTACTAAAGGGATCGATCTAACTCAGAATACACAATACGAAGTTCAATTTATCTACCATATCGTAAACATGTGTTCCTAGACTTCACAGAGTAAACGCACACAGCCAATATTATACAACTTCGCATTAGCATGCGCTAAGTTAATCCTAAATATACTAAAGGCCTTTAACTAGGTATCTACTGTCATAGATGTTACTTATACTTACCTACAGAAGTACATAAAAATATAGTTTTATTGTTGATTCAACCAAACACAAAACAGTTTTATTTCTAAAACTGCGGCTACACACTGTAGCTATGTATGTGTGTAAACTCTTTACTACATTTAAAAGCTTAGAACAATGTAACAAAAATAATATGAGTTACAGTTTTACGGTATTGCGGCAATATTATTATTTATTCTTCGAGTTAAAACCTCAATCACATAAAATGTTGATCAACTCACTGTATCAAGAATCTGATAAAATGGAGTCACAGACGGGTAGTCTGAACCTCAGATAAAGACGTCTGAGACTGGGACTGGGTAATAAATAAGATAGAGAATCAACAAGGATAGCATCCGAAATTGTAGTAGTGTAATAAAAACGTTCATTCTCCTGACGTTGACGATGCCAGAACTTATAAGTTCCACAGCCGAAATATGTATAATTTCATATCTTCATGTCTCATCAGATCAGCGCGTAAAGGACAGTAAAGACAGACAATGCGAGTTCGACAATACCATCTGCTCCGCAGTCAACGCAAGGCAGGCCCTTCAGGACACCGTTCCTGATGATTTCTTTTGGTTTCACAACAATCCATAAGCGTTACAAACATGAAATTTTATGTTGTCTATGGTTCCACTGCTGAAATACGTCACGAGGACTCCATACAATCATGGGTGCCGCATTGGACAAACCAGCTTAGCTACCAGACCATTTTCATCACCACTACCGCCATCACTTCATCATTTCTGTGTAGACAAAAAAATGAGGAGCAGGGCTTCCTGTCTGCCAAACGTGGAGCTTATAGCTCACTCCCCCAGCTTACCCTCCACAAATATCTAGAAAATATTTTATCAGGTTAACTAGGTTTTACTTCGCTCTTCACAAAACAATTTCTCAATTGTAAAAACTAGACCGGTTGTACTTTGGATGCATATCGTACGAATTGCACGGTCGAAACCTAATCTATGGCAGGCTAGTACGTTCAAATGCATACGTTAATTCGTGCGTTTCGCAATTCATACAATTCGTCATCCATCCCGTTTAATCTCCCCATCCAATATTCGGGACCGCATCATATTATTAAACTTTTTAAATATTTTTTTTAATGATTGTGTCAAGATTCATATCTTATGTGACTACCACGATCCCTAACTCTAAATATGGCAGTGGAATAATAATACTCATAATCATCATCACATAACAGTCCACTGCAAGACCTAGGGCCTCTTCTACGAAAGGGGAGGTTATTGCCATAATGTCCACGCTTAACAGGCGCCAATGGAGAATGCTGCAGTCCATTTTACACCCTACGGAGACTCTGGATCCTTTGCACCCAGGAGCGAAATAATGACACTACAACAATCGAATTTCTTGGTTACAGGTCTCGTACATTCGCCTGGAACCCCTGGAAGTGTCGCGTTTGCGTGGATATTGCAGTGCACAAAGTCATGTGACCATCTAAAATGTTGAAGATACAAATGTTAGACTCCATCGTCAGCAATGATACAGACGAAGAGCCGCAGCGGACTGGGTGAGTTTTAGACCTTGATATTTCTCCACAAAATCTAAAATTGGCTGGAAAAGTTGTATATCGTGATAAGTTCACGATTGCCATTTTCCCTTTCATCATCCCGGCTTCTGACAGAGTTCGTCTTGCTGGTCTTCCAAGACTTCACCCGATCTTCAGCGACCTCACATCGCGGGAAGAAATAAAATTTTTTTGTTACCTAGGATTAGCCGAGCCTACCTAGATGAGTAACCTTTACATTCCCTTCGTTCTTTTTAGTGTGTTCATTGTCGGACACCAAAAGGGAGAAACGATATTGGTTGCGAAAGCAATTCAGTAGTTCGAGAGATTACATCCCTACATCATCATCATATCGGTGTTATGTCCTGATTACGCTTCCGCACGGTCCGTGAGGGCCCGAAGTCCGCCAGAGAGAGATTACACCCCTACAAATACTGGGATCTTTACCTAGTTATGTAGTCTATGTAGACATAGACGTGCTTCTCACCTCGTCTTCGTGAATTACGAGTTACCTGACATTGGATTTACTATTTATTGTCCATCGTGGAGATAGCCTATTTACACCACTCAGGAATAGCCTTCTATTTATTTATAGAAATAAATTTCAGAAACTTTTAGATTCGATAATTCCAAAAATATACATTCTACTTACAGAAACGCTGTTCAAACTCGTAACTTTCATTTCAACTTCTCTAGTAAATATTTATATATTCGGCGTAACTTTGAAATTCAGAGATGTAATACTTACTCTTAAAGACTGGTAAATAAAGAAATGATTTAGGTCCTAAGAACAATAACGGAGAAAGTTTACAGAAGACTAGACTATAAAAATGGCCAACTGCTAGCTAAACTCGTATACGATCGGTTCTGTACTTAGTAAGGACTTGATAATATTGTGTAGACATTGTGTAGAATATTGTGTGTAGTATCGGGCTCGAACCCTAGTGCAGGCATGTTTAAATGACTCTTTTCTGAATTATGTTTATTAGTTAATAAACACTAACCGATGCTCTTACGGTGAGGGAAAACATCGTGATAAAACCTGCACATTCAGGCTGAATGAATATGTAATGTTAACGGTTCCCATGTTAACAGGGTCACGAAGCTCAGATGGTAGTCGCCATACTGTAATTACATTATAATTGCCAAATCCTAGATCATGGTCCAGGCAAACGCCTGGACCTCGCGCGCGAGAGCACAGCAGGGATAAATGTTGTGGATACTCTACCTTGTTCTGTGTTCCTTCGACAATATAAGTTGCGTCTACAATGTGCGTTAGAGAAATTGATGGCGAGTGTACATTTACCAATTTTACGTACATATCAACCAACATGAACAGCAGCCCATAACAATCCATTAGACATGAAATTCCTAGAGGATTTTATCATAGTTTTCTCGACTAACTTTTACTTTTGTCTACGGAATCCTAAAAGGCAACTTAAGAAACATGAACTCCGTTAAGTTTTTTTACGTTTAGGACAGATATTCATGAACAAAGTTTATGCAGACAAAGAGAATATTAAAGTAAATGTAGTAGCAATTTTGGCATCACAGTAGCTACCAGTATGGGGCGCAAAAGTTGAGATTGCCACTGTGTTTTTATGTAAGCAGGTAGTTACAAAGTATTTATATATTATTATGAAATATTAATAAAATGAGAAATAGAATATTAATAGAAATGGGACCTGATACAGATGGGGTGGGATCATCCACACATATCATCTAGATGCATACCTATAATTATATTATTACCGCTTACGTGCAAGATGTGGAATCTCACGAAGTATTCCCTTTAACTTAGGGCTCTTCAAAAGATAAGTGTTAGGTTTTTGATGTCCTGGACTAGGATGACCGATTTCCATCAGGTGGACCAACTGACTGTGTGCCTTCCTAGGTATTAAACTAATAACAGACGTTCCGTTTTGGCTGGAGCCGACCAGCCGTCAGTTGCAGTTGATACTAATCGCTGTATGGAATAAAATCGCTTTTTGCAAAATATGTTTCAACCGTTTAGAATGAAACAGAGCCATTAACATAAAAAATGTACCTATTAAAAAATTTTAAACAAACAATAAATGATTCCTCCCTAGTCACAGTGTTAGACAATTGCAGACAACCCATAGGCCCGTATAAAGGAGAAGAAAAGCCGGCATAGTGGCGCCAATATAATTCGCCAAATAACTTTTTATAGGGACATAGCAGTTCGGTGTTTGTTACAATGACACGCCCCTACTCGAGTTACATTGTGTGCTTATAGAAGTCGATCTACAAAGACGGGCTGACCTATACAGTAACTTCTACTTGGCAGCTTGATATTTGTTCCTCTATTATGTACGTACTTGGGTAAGGTAAATCTTCATGGATGCCTGCAGCTGTGTAGAGTAAATTGCAAAAGACACATTGTTGTTGGCTTTATATACATTTAGCATTGAATAAACTTCTCACAATATAATAACCTCACATAATACTAATTAGAAATATACAGTTAACTAAGGGCCGATTTTTCAATCCTCAGATAAAGTTTATTTGCCTGATAAAGTAATACACTGCCAAATTAAAACAAACTATAATCCTTACCAATTATGAAGTAATGATACCATTTTATTTTAGTCGCATAATAACTTATCTGACTGATATGTTTTATTCGAGGATTGAAAAATCGGCCCTAAATAATACAAGGGAAACAATCAACAAACCTACAGAAAGCTGCCCAGAAGGCGGGCCGCATTGCCCCTCTGGATGGCGAGGCAAATTCGCAGTGCGAAGTAAAGACCAGCCCTCTGGTCTATAGTAACATCGGCAAGGTGCTTAGCTAGCTCCCAGCTATTATGAAATTAGAAAAGGGTCATAAAACACCTGCAGTATACACGCAGTTGGGAGGAGATGGCTCAGGATAGGACGTAGTGGCGATTTCTTTGGCGCTGAGCCAACACAGTTTACATAGTAGAAAAGGTAGGTATTTATAGGGTAGGGAGAGGGGGTAAGAGTAGGGTCAAACCATGTGAACGACGTCGCGCTACGCAGCTAGTCTAAAACTGAATCTGAGTATTTTTTTGCATCTGTTTCTTTCGTACTCTGGGAAGGGTGTGACGCCCATACTCTTTTTAGACAAACCTTATAAACTGTGTTAAAAAATTATTTAATTTAAGGTCAAATAACTTTGAACTATCGAAGCCTTAATAGCTTTCTCCTCAGGCTTGTTACTTGTAAATACAATCGCCAAACACAAAAGGCGAAAAGTCAATGCCCTGTTGCCCATTCCAACCCCAGCTAAGTTATGGAGTAGCATGACGCGAGCCGACAGAATCTTAGGATTTGTTAATAGTCAACCAAGTAACATTACTTAGAAGAGACCGCTAGCAGCGAAGTGCCTACAATAAAAAAAAAACATCTTGACGTTAATGTGCCGGTTGTGCCCTCGCGCACGAGGGCCCGGGGTCCGCCTTGACCATGATCCAGGATTTGGCAGAACAGGTAATTACAGTGGAGTGACTGCCATCTGACCTCAATAACTCTGCTACCAGGGGAACCTGACCATATTGGATAATGGTTACACATTCAGTCGCCTGAATGTGCAGGTTTCATCATAATCTTTTCCCTCCCCGTAAGAGCATCGGTTAGCATTCAACTAATGTACATAACTCAGAAAAGAGTCATTATTACATGGTCGCAGTGGGATTCGAACCCGGTACCTCTCGCTTACGAGTCGGATACCATAACCACTCGGCCACCGACGCTTGCAGATAAGTTTATTTACCTACAATGATTATTATTGTTGTGTATAATAAACATAACGTCACACCTTTGTTGGAATGTGTGAAAGTGGAAATAAATGTGGTATATAGCTACCGCAGCCTACAACTATGTGTGAAGTTAGTAGCTGCCTACTAATCTTCATTCTCAATACATAACGTCTAGCTTTTATTGGACTGTGTGGAAGTGAGAAATAAATGTGGTCTCTGGCCACCGCAGCTTACAAACAAGATGTGAGGTAAGTAGCTGCCAAATCATCATTATCTGGGCTCAAGTCAGACCCCATCTTGTTTATTGCTCTCATCTATAGGCGGGAGTACCGGCATATCAGCTTGGTCCTTGTGACTCGACCCAAAAGCGCGCTGTGAGAATTGTCGATGCTCACAAGTGGTATTGAGCCGCTGAGTCAGCGGAGGGATTTCGCCTCCCTTTGTGTGTTCAACCGCTTGTACAACGGTGTTTGTTCTGAAGAACTGTTTGACATTATGCCTACAGCTACATTCTTTCATCGCACCGCTCGCCATCTACAGGGAGTTCATCCTCACACCTTGGAGCCAAATTGGTCGCGACCTGTGCGGTTCCAAAGGAACTTTCTCCCACGCACACTAAGGTTGTGGAATGAACTACCTGGACAGGTTTTCCCTGGTGAGTACAACATGGAGTTCTTCAAGAAAGGGGTTAAAAGGTTTTTAAGGGGTCGGCAACGCGTGGGTGATGCCCCTGGTATTGCAAACGTCCATAGGCTGCGGTGACTGCTTACCATCAGGCAGGCCGCAAGCTTGTTTGCCACCTTAGTAACATAATAAAAAAAAAAAAAACTCAATTATAACGTCTAGCTTTTGTTGGACTGTGGGCAAGTGGGGTATGAATCTGGTATCTGACTACCATAACTTACAAAAAAGACGCAAGCTTAGTACCTAGCTGCCTACAAATCATCATTCTCTTCTTGACAAAAAAATCCCGGTTGTGTCACTGTGCTGGTTAGATTAGGTAAATAAACTATATTATTTACAATCATCATAACTCTGTACAGTCGCGTGCAGAATGTAGGCCTTCCACACCGTGCTAGACCCGCTGGAACCAGAGTTAAGTGTTGCCAGTGTCTGTCGTAAAAGCGAATAAAAAAAGAAAATTCGCAGTCCCGCCGCACTGCGCCGCCGCGACGTCGCCGTTGTAGCCAAAACAAGTCTGGTTGGGTGTGTTACTACTGGATTAACTCGGATTCTAGAATGTATATGCTTGGACACTTCAGGCAGCGCCATCGAGCCCAAAATTAAACAAAGCTTGTATTATTAGGGCCAGAAATTTGATATATTACTTATATATTTTTTGTAGTACATGCTTATTATATATAACATAACACCTAGACCCGTAACAGAAATTAAACTTCATCATTTCAATCTCTGCCCGGCCGGAAATCGAAACCGGGACCTCTGTGTAGCAGACGCGGCCAACCAACCCGGTTAACCAACTGAACCGCTCTGGTCGTCATATAATATAGTTGATAGAATAGCATTGAAACTGCGGGAGGCCTAAGAAGCGATGGATTGATATCTTTGAGTGGCACGCGAGAGCGAATGGACGGCGACGTGAGGGTGCGGAAGACCGGGTGAAATAGAGAAAAAAGAGCTGACCCTTGAAGCAGAAACCGGGATTGACCGATGGATAATTGTACAGATGTTTCTAGCTAACGCCTTATGCTTTCACTTCATAATGACATTTGTACCTACTGCAACATTCCCATTGTCGAGTTATCGTGGTAACACCTCCGGAACAATTTCCATTTTACGATCTTACAACTTCGACCTTATAACCTAGACTTATACAAACAGTTTTGTAAGAATGTACTCAGGATGCGTAGATTTAAAACTGTATATCAACAGATTACCTTTGCTATAAATAAGGTATTGATAAATCTGTTTATTTGTGGTGTATCGTAAATGGCTGATAAAAGTTGTGCTATATTACAATGTATTTTATACATAGGTATCTTATTGTTGTAAACTCTGAGACATCCGAATACAAAAAAAATAAAGATAAACCTTCGTGGGTAGGTTAGTGTGGGTACCTACTTTTTAAATACGTACTAAACGAACATTGATAATTTTTTTTGTCCAAAGTAGGTACCTAAGCAACCCGTCTCAAATTATCAATATTATGCTTTCACCATCACAGCCCGTAACAGTCCACTGCTGGACTTAAGGCCTCTCCCACGAAAGGGAAGGTTATTGCCATAATCTCCACGCTTGGCAGGCGGGTTGGAGATCGCAGTGTTTAAAAATAACAATGGAAAATGCTGCTGTCCATTTTCCAGACTACGGAGACTCTTGATCTTTTGCCTCGAAAACATTAGTCGCCTTGTACGACACCCATGAGTGTTAGGGGTTGGTGCTATTCTACTCTGCCGGACACCACACGGCCAATTATGCTTTACGTGGTTAAAAATACGGATCAAATTGGCTACTCAGTGAGGTCGTCCGCACCGCCACATAGTGCGAACGTATTGCACTAAATGCACTGGGGGACCCCTGTGCCACCATGTCGGACACATGGGGGGCACTTTGACCAGTTACTCCACTGGCTTCCTGAGTTACCTTCCACGGGCCCTACGTCGTCAATTTGTGACACTACTTCGTTTGTTGTTCTTGGAAAATATCGATAGCGCGATGTAGCACTTGCACAGCATTAAATAGGTTTATACATTTTCTGTGATAGCGGGTAGATTGTTTTCTATCCACCCATAGCTTGTGTTAGTGTAAAAAGTAGTGAAGAAGTGTTGTCGTAGGGTACCTACCTACCCACCCACCATAGTATGTAAACAACTTTTAAAACAAAATGAGTTGTTTCATTTTAGAGACTACTACATCTATTCCAAAAATACAAACAAATACTTCAATAAACAATGGTATCCAATCTGGTCAGGTTCCTCTGGTTGTAGGGTTACGGAGGTCAGATGGCAGTCGCTCCACTGTAATTCAGGATCCGGCAGGTCAGGCTGCCGAATCCTGGATCATGGTCAAGGCGGACCCCGGGCCCACGTGCGCGAGAGCACAACCGGGACATTAACGCCAAGATGATTATTATTTTTACCTTAATAAACAATGTTAGGCACTTTTTAGAAACCATATAGTTACGATATCTTATTTACGACATCAAATTACTTTGTATCACTACCTCCGTACGCTTCAACCAAAATGATGCTGCATCGCGGTATTGAATTTTTCCTCACAATTTTCTTATATTATTTTCCTTATAAAAGCACGTCGGAGTCCGTGTATCCTGCGGCAGCTAGTTAGTTTAAGTACTCCGTTAGGAGTAGCTGGTAATGTAGGTACTCCGCTATTTCTGTCAGAATAAGCAATCTTAAATAGGCGGCACCCACGGAGGATACAATGTGACTCTTTTACCGGATTACCTCGGATTTTTTAGAAGTTTACTCTATTTTTAAAATGATGTTGGTGGCTCGTGGTATTCGGAAAATAAAGTAGCCTATCTCCCCTGGGGATGGACGCTGGAAGCTTAAGTTTCCTACTAACAAATTTCAACAAAATCGGTTCAGTACGTTAGCCGTGGAAAGGTAACAGACAGACAGAAAGACGGGCAGACGTTACTTTCGCATTTAGGATCCATTCCTATTGGAATGGATCCTAACTAATATTCTGATTTAATAAAACAGTTACAAAAATGTCAAATACCTAGTGTTGCTTTGTTTTTTTCCGGTTATATGTACCTACCTATATAGGTTCCCATGCAGGCTGATTCCCCAGGCTTGACACTGCACTTGTCCTACTTGATTTCTATGGTGATCGTTTATTGGTATGATACATCATAGGCATGATAGGCAATTACAAGTTAATACTTTTAAAATCAGGGATCACATGTGGTGACTATAATATGGACATGGACATCCGGACATGCTTGCATACATGCAATTAAAAAGGAGTAAAAAAATAATCATCTTGGCGTTTATGTCCCGGTTGTGCTCTCGCGCACGAGGGCCCGGGGTCAGCCTTGACTATCATTTAGGATTTGGCAGATCAGGTAAATACTGAGCGACTGCCATTTTACCTCCATGACCCTACTACCAGTAGGGTTGCCACCCGTACTATAATATATAGTATCGTTCTATATTTTAGTCATTTATACTATATATTATAGAAAAATAATATAGTACGAAAAGTACTATATTTTCATCGATAATACAACTGTCGAGGTTTTTTATTTTATTTTGTAACAGGAATGCATGTCCATTGCCCAGCGCAGCATAGATATTTTAATATGAATTTAATGAACTCAACAAATTGAAAATTAAAATTAAATATTTTTTTAGTAAATGTACTTATTAGAAACCAAATTTTGTTTACTGTGGATATTGGATAAATTAACTGATGGACTAAATTGAATTATCGTTTTGTTTACACATGAAACTAGGTTACTGTATAGAAGTATGCAGAGTTTTTGATTTTCAGAAGTGCACGTTTTGTTGCTCGTAATTTCTTTTTTTATCTCCATTCCTGCAACTACCTACAAACTACAACATTTATGGGAAGTATTTTTTCTGTAATGAATATAAAATTAAGAGAAGAGAGGAATAGAGCATCGATTATTTTAATAAAAATTTAATTTTTTTTAAATAAATATTTCTATAGTAACTAAACAATAAAATAGGTAAAAATAAATAGTTTATGAAAATAAATGTGTACTTTTTATTTAGCAAAATTTTCCAATAGTACTATATTTTTTACTATTAGATAAGAAAAATACTATATTTCTCCAAAAAAAAGGTGGCAACCCTAACTACCAGTGACCTGACCAGATAGGATCATGGAATAAAAAAAAGGAGTAAAAGGGTCAAATTGTATGCTCCCCAGGGCGTTCGGTTATAGTTCTACTGAGCCTTCAGAACTACAGCCGGCATTACCTTCGCATAGAAAACGTTTGCAATCCGGACTTCCAACCGCCTATGCTACAGCACCATCTAGTGACTCCTCATAACCAGCTTCCGGAGAATACACGGACCCTGATATAAGTATATCGGAAAACGAAATATCATTGTAAATGTCAGGAACATTTCAATACCGCGATGTAGAATTTCTGTTTTCAATTTTGGGCCTACCTACCTAATGTAAGTAGGTGTTCTGGCGTATAAGCGACAGTATTGTAAATTTACATAAAAATCCTGATAATAAAAATAACAAACATCTATGATCTGTTTAAACTGACTTGTCTTATTTGGTGAACAAACAATGCCCAAAATCACGACTTGCCGTATCAATCACGCTACGCATATGTATTGTGTAAAGATTATATAAAAACACATATAATGTAAATTACAACGAATACTGCTGCACATTATCCATTTAAATGCATAATTTCCTTAACCAAATAAGACAAGTGAGTTTGGACAGATTATATTCCTTACACACTTTCGCATGAAGATTTTTCGATACGCACACAAAATTTAGCTCGACTCATGTGTTTAGTAATTGCATTATAGTTTATTCTTAATAAATAGGTTAAAAGTATAAAAAAGGCAGTGAAATAAAAACACAATTTACCGCTAGATGGCGTTGTTTTGTGACTTTTCAAATTTTTCTTTTTTATGGTTTTTGTTATATTTTATTTTATTATATAGAAATCCATTTCGCGGTCCATCAGATACATTTACAAACGTCCAGTAGCACAAACATACTCACTTGCAAAAAGGTCAGGCGAAGGTAGGTTCATACAATTTGTATAAATATCGTACCACCGTATGATATTATCAGGGTAGGATTTTGGTACAGTCACCTAATAAACAGGTAGGTGTCTTATTCAATCACTGGTATCAAGTAGCGTTCACCTGCTATCAATTAGAGTTCATTAATGTGCCAATTTGCGGGTGTACAGCAGCGTGCACTTAAGGGTAAGTATCACATTGATATTTTTAAATAATAAAAACATCTAAAAAACGTGGTATGTAAATTATTATTTATTTATTTGTATGACCAACAAAATTGATTAGTCAAACTGTGAAAGTATCCAATAAGTCATTTTTTGAACACTTTCTTTTCCAAGATCCTTTTCTTCAATATTTCAGCTATAAACTCAAAAGTAAGCACATTATGTACCAATCAATCATCGAAAGCATTCACAATGACACATCTACACACTAATCTAAAGAATTTTTATTGATGGGGTGTTCAGCATGGGTGTTAATGAGTTGGATCATTAACACCCATGCTGTACTTAATTCTAAAATACTTATCAATAAAAATTCTTTGTAAATAAATAAATAATCGTTTATTTATCATCGTATAAATAAAAGTTTTTAAGTATACATATCACAATCACAAATCACAAACAAACGCGAAATAAAAATATACGTATGATAAATAGAGTAATCATGGCTCATCCCACTATTAAAATAAAATAAATGTATGAGTCTTTTGCGAGCTTTATGTAAACATATGAATTTGGTGTTGTCAGTGCGCTGTCCCATAAGTCACAAATAGTTATGTCAGAAAAAATTTGAAACGCAAAATTTCTCATTCAGAACTTATATCCTCCACATTACTTATGTCTCACATAACGTGTACATCTGTACATTGTGAAACAGACCTTTAGCGTTGAATAAACAAACTAGAAGCGAAAGAGCATTTATTCCCTTACGTTACCAGCGCGTCTTCGACCAATTAACCACACTGTTACACAACGGCCCGCTACAAATCCGCTGCCGGTGCATTGGCATCGGCCCATAGCAAGTACCGTGCAATCGTAGTACTCGTACCTACCTAATGTTGTACTGGATACCGGGACCGTTTATTATCTGTGACATGGCTTTCTAAGCCATGCTTCAGTGGCCTTGAGGCCTATTACGCTTAATGGGCTGGACAGTTTTTCCATAAAACTTAAAGACACCAATATAAGGTGTATGGAACATTTTCGTTGAGATACAAAACGGATTTGATACAAAAGTAAACTAGTCTGTGTAAAAACTTATCGGTCTTCTTATGCGAGCTAATTGCTTTTATGGCACTGCCTATGTTGAAGTATTTAAGTATTCCAAATTGGATTGGTGATATTTTATCACGCAGCCTTATTGTTATTGTTGTCTTTTTAAACAATTATTAAATTTAAAATATGCCAATTTCGAGACATTTTAAAGCAATGTTGAAAGACCGATATTGCTCCGGGTTTACGGAGCTCCTTCATAATATATTGTTACAATGCTAACCTCACCACAATAACCCCAAACAATAATAATAGTTTGCATTCGATTTTTTGTTTGTAATTGGAGATTGCTGCAACGACAGAGGGCTAGCCTTTATTATAATAATAATAAGGTTTTAATTCGGTTAGGTATGTTGTGTCTTTAATTTTGTAATTTCTGTATACTTTATATTGTGTGCAATAAATTGTTAAATAAATAATAAAGTTAGCGTTTTGACAATGCATGGAGGAGCTCCATAAACTCGGGGCAATATCGTTCATTAGACGTTACTTTCACAATTCATGAATTTGGCAAATTTTGAAATAAATAATTGCTTAAAAAGCTATCCATTTGAGTAACCGGTTGATTTAACCATTCGGCTGTCAGAGATAAATTGTAACCGACGTAGGTACATAGGTATACGAAAAGGTTAATAAATGTCGAAGAAGCGAGGGAGATTTGTCAGGGCTGTAGCAAGCGGAACAATGTAGTCTCTGCCTACCCTTACGGCAAATGTATGTAACGTGAGTTAGTTAAATGTGTAGATTAGATAGAGAACGTGAGCGTATTCATTTACATTTTAAGAACATTTTCCTTTGCTGCTACAGAAACATACCCACAAGATATTTAATGCGCCGTTAGCCAAATTTAATATGTTCAATGAATGCTGGGGGTCCATTCACTCTGCAGCTGCTGAGTGTCCTTAACTTCTAAAAACTCCAAAATTATTTTAGAAATTCTAAACACAGCGTCACAGTTGGGCGTGTGGTCCGGCGGAGTAGAATGGTACCAACCCCTTACTCTCGCGGGTGTCATACAAGGCGATTAATGTTTTCGAGGCAAAATCTACAACCTCCGGAGTCTGGAAAATGGGCAGCAGCGTTTATTTATAATACTGAAATGTCTAACTCACCTGCCGAGTGTGAAAATTATGGCAATAACCTCTTTTTTCGTAGAAAAGGCCTTAAGTCTGGTAGTGGACTATTATAGGCTATGATAATGATGTGCGTCACAGAACTGATAATAAATTAAACTGTTATTGTAACCCGAGGGTTCTAAAACCCATTATGGTGTCCTGCCGTCCGCATCCATCGAAGTGACAAAGGTATAACCTGTCAAAGTCAGCGCCTCGTTAGCTCGTCACTTTATCCCCTGCCGAAAGCCAAAGAAAATATCGCTTACTAGAAAATGTATCTCAAAACCGACCAAACAAGTTGGAACCTTCGCTGTCTTCATAACCCGTGTAAAACAATCCCTTTATCCGCCGGTATGAAGGCCAACTTACACTAGTTACTTATAACATGGTAAAGTTTTTGCCTATGTATTTGTTAAGGTGGAATTGATGGAAATTTCGTGCCGTGTAATATTATATCGTGGGAGTTATATCACCACGTTCCATATATCATTTGTCAAAATGTGGTTGGGTCGTGTATTTTATGAACAAAGTTCGTGGCAATATCGGTGACGTGTTTATTAACTTCGAATTTCGGCTGGTAAGACGAATTGGAACTATGTAGACTAGAGGCTTACCTTAACTTAATTTGGGAAAACTTCAAGGCCAGAGTGAATAGGCTGTTCCTAGACAGGCATGCTTTATCATCAGCTGCATCGACACTTACTACTAGGTGAGGTGGCGGTCAAATGCCTGGATAGTAAAAACAAAACTCTTGCCCCAAAAGTACATCTTGGCGTTAATGATGCCCGGGGTCCACCTTGACCATGATCCAGAATTTGGCAGATAAGATAATTACATTGAATTGACTACAATCTGACCTCCGTGACCCTGCTACCAGGGAAACCTGACGAGATTGGATCACGGTTACACATTCTGTCGCCTGAATGTGCAGGTTCTCGGTACCTCTCGCTTACGAGTCTCATATCTAAACCACACAAACACCGACGCCTATGACTATTTAATAGGTAACCATAGTGTCAATCTGATAGTAGGTAAACCTGTACCCATAACAAACATGTTTCAGTATAACTTAATAATTATGTACCTAATTAATGTCTAAAAATCAATGTGACTGCGATGACAAAATGAATGTGTCTCCAAATTGAATAGAATCTCCTTACATTTCGTGATTGTCAAGTCAGAAAAATATCTTCTAAATGTGATCAAATAAAGTTCTAGACAATAAAGATGCATAAAATATATTGCTCACAAGGTTACGCATTTTATTTACTCAGCATGTTGAAAATGAATTACGATACAATTTGCAGATTATTTAAAAAAGAAATTCGGTCCCTTAGATCTCATATATTATTACGTCGCATAATTTTATCAAAATCCTTTCAGTAGTTTTGCGTGAAATAGGAACAAACATTTAAACATCAATTCTTACAAAATTTTGGCTGACATTATATGAATACTTATTTAATTCAAAACGAACTGTCTTTGCCTGTTCTCATTAACAGCAGAAAACGTAATTGTAGCGTGTAAACAAAAAAAGCCGAGAGAGCACAAATATTATTTTAGTAGCACATAATAGTTGCATGTTTTCCGCCCGTTCAAATTACCACTACAATTTTCTCGGCGATGCAATATCTGCGAACAGTAGCACAGACCACCAGCTTCGTTAAAAGTCCACAGCTCTCTGGTTTTTAATTAAAACTTCTGACAACAGATAAAAGCTTTTGTGGCCTTAATAATAGTTTATAACAGCAATAGACGGGCCAAATTGATGTGCCCGCTCTTTTATATTTATAATTATATTTATTTAGTTAACTCATTTGAGTTAATCTTTTAATCGTTTTGCACGGTTATATTGTTCTGCTAAAAAGATTGCCCTTTTTCATAAAATGGATGCAAGTAATAGTTACATAATTAAATAATTATTAAGCCACTTTCTCAAAATACAGCACTCGAAAACTAATACCGAACGTGTATTTTAAAATAAATAAATATATATGCTTGGACAATTCACACAGCGCCATCTAGCCCCAAAGTAAGCCAAGCTTGTGTTATAGGTGCTAGATAACTGATAAACTACATATTATTTACTTTTTTAATACATGATTATTATACGTATACTTCACCCAGACCCCTAACAAAATCTAAAATTCATAATTTCAATTTCTGCGCGACCGGGATTCGCGGCAACCGGCATGTTACCCAACTTAGACAACTGATAAACTACTTATATACTTTTAAATACATACTCATACCTATAACACTCAGACCCGTAACATAAATTAAAATGGTCAACGCTGAACCATATCGCGAATAATTACTATAAGCTAACATTCGTTTCATTTCGTGGGTGTTGGTCACAAACAAAACACTATCGACACATCACACACCCCATAAAGTTTCATTAGCGGAACATTTGTTCGGCACAAATAACTAAGAAGCCGGCGAGATATACGACTCCAATGATAAGGAAAACACATTCTCGGATTAAGTGGCACGAAAGTTGTCTTATCTCGAACGATAATATATAACTAGGTACAAACCTTTACAATATTATATTACGCAATTACGTAAAATAACATACTTTAGTTATTTATTGAGTATATTACTATTTTTCAGATCGATTGTCGCTACTCGCTGTTATGACAATACCAAGTCGTTTTTAAAAATTTTATTTGTTTGTATCATGCTACAGAAGCCCAGAGATATAATAAATAACACACAAAATTAATTTAAACCCGTCCATTTATTTTGGCAGGTAGTCATTATAATCTTTAATGCATGTTTCTCAATTAACCCCATGTCATCAGATAAACAAGTTTGAATAAAAGTTGGTACAGACCACGATCGCTTGGACCCTGGGGAAGACCGTAAAGACTTTTTATTACTGGTACGACGAATAGGTGGTAATATTATGTATTCGGTCAAACCATTCTCTCAGTTTAATGCACGTTCGAAAATTAATGTTTTGATAATTATGATAATTAAAAAGATAGCTGCACCGCTCTATAACTTCTGTTATGACAAATAATAAACAAAAATAAACAACGTCATTAACAAAAATAGCAACTAGCTTCTTGTGGTTTGCAAATAGTACCGAGGTTCCTATAACACAAAGTTAGAGTAATTCAATCTAGTCATAAAGTAGGTACCTACTTAGTTTTGGGTAGGTAGTAGTTACCCCATTTTTGTAACTCTCTGAACAAAAATATACGTAGATACAAATATCTAGTTTTTACTAGGTAGGTAACCTAGTAAAAAATTTCATTTTTTTTAGTAGCCCTATTATTATGTACTTACCTACTTAAGTTATTTTTTTACTACACAAGAGGGTAGTTACACGGTCCGATTACTTCCCCTTAAATTGAGATAGTCACGATCACCAAGAATAATTTGATAAAGGTTTGTTTGCTCAGTTTTTAAAAATAGTGTTGTTTAACGATTGTAATAGGTAGGTATATGTAGGTAGTATACCTATAAGTAAGTACTTATATAATTATTATAATTAATAATATGATAGACCTACTGACACTTATAATAATAAAATAACATAAATAAATATTATTGGCAACGTTAAATGTACTATACAGTCACTGTAATAATATATCCTTTCACATTTATTTTCCAATAACATTTTCTGTGTTTTAAATACAGGTTTTGCTTTGCGTTACGTGTACCTACTTATATACCTATAAATATTATGTAGTTGGTTATTCACTTGACTGACCACAGGACCACTAATCCACAATAAGTAAAGCGCCATCTGTGCATATTATACAGAACTATTGACATGCCCATTAGATTTACTCGGGTACGTAAGTAGTAAGTATTGTACCTACGTACTTCGATCGCTTGATGTGTTTTATAAACTAGACAGTACGCTAATCTCTAGATAGATGTCGCTACTGAAGTAGAAATAATGTGTGCGCGTGAGTTTCAAGTTGGCACGTGTATAAAAACGAACTTTTTAGAAGGTGTCAATCCCACTAATATTGTATTTGCGAAAGTTTGTAAGGATGGGTAGGTGGAGGCGTGTTAGGTATCTACTCCACGCAAAAGCTACTGAACGAATTTTGATGATATTTGACAGTATCTAGATAATACCTAGAGCTTATACTTATTTTATTGCTCAGACCCGAAATTCAATGGGGTTTCTGCGGGAACGAGTCTGGAAACGTAGTCTCATTACAATGCCTATTTATTAATTAAATAAGTAATAAAATAAAATATTTTATAACTTATTAAAATAAATAATAGTTTATTTAACATTTTATAAAAGTTACAAAATATAAATTTCACAGTGAAACGTACATTTAAGTACCTAATTATGGTGGTTACGGTTATGTACCCATATATTATACTAAATGGATACAAATACATATTTGTAAAAATATATTGTATTAGGAACCAGAACTTGGTATGTAATATTACATAAATATAGATGCCTACTTTCAAGGTTTAATTAAACTAACATTTGCATTACCTATGTATACATAAGTATATAACTTACTTAATTAGTGCGTAGGTACGTCTGTCTGTCATTTTCAGCTAATTTGGTACACATATCAATTTCTGTGACCAAAGCGCTGACGTAGACAAATTTCGAATATGGGGGTCATTTTGGGGGCTAATTGAAAAAAAAAACTTCATCGTGTTAATGTAACATAATTTATAACCTAAAAGAAAGATGTTATTCTTATAAGTGGACATTTTATATAGACCACATTGTGAACCTAAACGACCTAAGTACCGGTCACACACCATACAGTTATAAAATTACCTTAACTTCTCGCTAAATCTATAAATTGAAAAGACAATACCTAAGTATCTATGTCTCTGAGCGTTAGTCGTTAATGACTTGAAAAGTTTAATTTCACGGAACGCAGAAATTCACAAGTTACGGCTCATTTCCCTTCAAGAAAAAGGTAATAAAGACGCAACATCTGCCTTCCCTTCACAGGAAAGTTATTTATTGTAATAACTGAGACTATAATGTAATATTCTGTGCTGCCTTTACTTAGGTCTGTGTTGTTATTATTATTATTGTAGGTCTTAGCCTGAATCATCTAACTGCTGGGACGAGTCTTCCACAATTCTTATTATTTAATTATAATAAATCCTGTTGAGGTGTGTTTATAACTTAGTTTATTAATGGTTAATAAAGCATCTATTTAGACAACGTCAAATTAAACTAAATATAATATCAACTTAAAAATATTTTAGAAATTGTAAAAATAAACAGCTGTAACTGGTCTTCAAACTATCGCAAACTAACAAAAGCATTAGTGTGAACTTTCAAACGTTCACAATAAATAGTCCCCCATTTCCGTCGTAAACTCGCAAATCTAGTTCAAAAGTGGATTCCGTTCGGGATTCAAACAAAAACCGTTTCCGTTCATATGCCACGGACAAAAAATCACACCCACCTGGGACAGCGCGTGGCAGTCATCTTCGTTCCGTCGAGGGTCGCCAGCAAGAACGAACTAATTCAAAAAGGTTATAACATTACTACACCTTACGTAGGTAGCCAGTTCTTTCGAATTCGGCGAGCTGTTACCGGTTTATTTTCTTTTTAATTTAATAAGGAGGCACGTGCCGGCAGGCGATTGTAATTGTTCAGCCAGTGTGACGATTTAACAAGCTTTTTTTTCTAAAGAAAATATTGGCGATCATGTACTGTGACCGTTCTTCGGTCGGTTATGAATTGGAATTCCGGTTGGGTCCAGAATATGGTAGGGCACGGTGTATTTTGTTATTTGCGTATTCATTAAATAAATTACCTGCTTAAGTTGAGTTGAAGCTAGAGTTACTCAATGGAGGGTATGGATAGATAGGTATATCACAGCTCTGTGGATTATTGTACAAAATTTACAAATCCTCTATTTTCATTCCGTTGCATTGTTCGTCATTTAAAGCAACTTTTAATAAGGGACCACTTTTCAAATCGCGAAAACCAAACCGCTCAAAGCCCGACACCGTATCCTCCCCCATAAATAGTTGCAGATGTCTGACTGCGGTGACATTTCTCCCTTAAGTGACCGTGTGCTTCACTAGTCATAAAATAAAATGAAAATAAGCATCTATCATAATAACTTTAGAAATTTTCACCTCTCCAAACCATGCCAAATGTTCACGACACAAAAACTAAGAGAGCATTTCAAATTTAGAGCCCGTATAATTTATTGCTTCGAATTTAGAGCGTAAAGGGTTTGATTTCAAAAGTGACACTATTTTATTGTTTGTTAAAGAGACGATTTTGTTGATATTGTTACGGCATTATTTACGATAACGTCAGATTTGCACGGACGATTAATTTTATTTTATAACAGGCTTATCGCGTGCTGTAACGCTCTTTCGTAAAATGTGTTTTCGCTTACCTATGTCCGACAGATTGACGTGCTACTGGTATAGTAACAACATTCTGACTTGCGGTTTTTGGCTAAGATTTTTAATTAACGAAATAACTTCTAAGACTATTAGTTCTGTCTGACAGTTGGCAGGTTGTTTATAAAATTCTATTTTGTGGGTAATTGGTTGTATTTAACTTTTACGCGAATAGTCAGTTATCTACCTAACTATCCGAAATTTTAGGATGCTTTTTTTTGTTTATTAAGGTATACACTGATACATAAACATGTAATATAGCATTACATTGATTATGACTAAAAAACTTATCTAAGTGTTAAATTACTTAAAAGTGACCACAGCATGCAAGACAGTCGACAAAATGTTATGGGTTAGGTCTCTACAACTTTTGCTATTTTATTTACATTATTGAATTATACGTTTCGCTTACCTATACCTTGATAAGAGTTTACCTATCATGCATAGGCCTAGATACTCACTGCTACACTAAGAATTCTCCGTCGATTATACACCTAGCTGGCTGTTCCAACTTATACGCTGCCAACATTGCGTAAAAACTTGTACACAATGTAATGTAGGTACGTAGCTAAAGAAATATGCGGCAAGCATCATAAAAATGCTAATCATGCTAAATTATCTATGTTTACTTTTTCATCCTCGCCTGATTAAACATTCGATTTACTTACAAAAAAAGAAATACAAAAATTCCTTGGCGTTGCCGCGTTATTCTACCCTTTTTCATTAGGTCAATCCACACGGTCTACCGACGAATTATGCAAATAGGTTCTTATTTAATTTATTCATTACATGCACAGTTTGTGGTCCGCCAAAAAGTAAAAGCAAACAAATGCACAATAGCGTCCTGCGGACATAAAAAATGTGGTGAAAATGTTGCGAAAGGGGAATAAAAATGCAGGAACGAGTTTTCAAATAGAGATCTGTGCAAATAGTCCTTTTTTGTTGCAACACTCGATGTTGACAGACTTGTGAATCTCGTAGAGTAGAAAATGGTTTGTGTGGAAGCTAGTGCTGCAGGAACAGCAGGATATAAACATTGGAATAAACAATGAAAATAATATGTAGAAAATATATACCGTCATTAATATTTACCTACGCTAATGCGATGATGATTTTGCATATGAACATTTATTCATTCGTAAAAAGACACTGAAACGGGAATGTCCAGTCTAAACATGTGTAATGGCAAAATATGAAACAATTGAGTAATCACGATAAATCACGTATTTGTAAAGAGACGCTCATTGTTGACAAAACAACGTTTTTGTATGGGACCTCAATAACAGTCTCTTTCATAATGGCAATATTTTTTTAAGTGTTGGATCCACTTTACTGGGGAATCTTTGGCTAAATTTGGCTAAACCTGTAAGCGGAAGCCACATTTTGAAAGAAGAAAGTACTCTGTAATCATTCTTGCATTTTACGATTTCGATAACAATAATTTTACGTTCTGACATGACAAAATCAGCAGGCAACCATAATCCTCTCTAAAACGTTGCAATCCCCGACAATCCAAAACTGTAACATCGGCACGCGTAAAATTGAATAACGGGAGAAAAAAATCAAAACAAAGCTCCGTTTGATTTGCGAGTCCACGTCTGTTATACTAACTGGCTTTCAAGGGGCGCAATACTGTATCGACGCAGAAAAAAACATTTGTTCCGGTTTTTTGCGCCGATAAATCCAACACCCTTGAATAGTCTTGGGCATTCACCCTATTGAACGTGTGGCATTATTGTTAAGTGGTAAGCGCTCTGGATATTCAGAAAACGATGAGTCGACAACTTTGGCCGACGAAAGTGAAAAATTTGGCCTAATGCTATCTAATACTGGCAAATTCTTCGTTCCGTGCCCGTTGACGACGGTTCTGCTTTGTCATTCTACAACTGTAGTGGCGATGACCAATTCCCGTTGTCAGAAAATGATTATTTGAACTCGATGTACTCTCTCTAAGCTTATAATCAATTCGATGTCAAAAGAAATCTCATTGTCATATAATATTTAAATTATGAACAGGCTTGTAAAATTTAATGATTGAAAATTCTATTCGAATGTTGAATGATCTCTCAGCCACAGTCTTTCATTTCGACAATGATATGGGATCCTTCGAGAGGTAGGTATAGAAGAGATAGATATTAGATATGGACGACGTGATGTCCTTGGCGTTGCTGATGTCCTTCCGGTTAGTTAACTGTCATCCTGGAAACGTCATTCTATATGCTTCGAAATGGCGTAGTAGACACTTAGGCGCCTGGACAACTTTCCATCTGGTGGCCCACGTGCCTGTTTGTTTGCATACCGTAGGTACCTGTAATATAAATAAGTAATAATTACATGAACGGCAAAGATCACAGAAACACTATTAGATACAGTACAATAGAGTAATTTCTATATAAATTAAATCGGTATTCCGGACTGTTCAAGAAGGGTTTTTCTATTCTGATTTGTGATGAATAACACATTGTAGGGACGTATTCAAAGGCGACACTTTTGATATAAGTGGTAAAGGTACTTTAGTGGTACAGACTGTTGTTCCGCAACAATGAAACAAGTAATTTATACAATTAAAAAGTTAAAAGTTAAATCTTTTATATTTGAGACGTAGGTAAAGCTATTGTTTCTCATTTTTATTTTTATTGTTTTCAACACCTATTAACACGAGTATAATGCAAGTTTACTTGAACAATTCCCTCTAATTTAGGGGTACATTTTTCTCACAGTCTATTCCTTGGCAAGTTTTTTTTGTTTAAGCTCTCGAATACAAATTAGTGAGTGGAATGAAAGGATTCGCTAATTTTATTTTCTTAGCTGGTTTACATATTTATGAAGGGCACGATAAAATATGTAAAAATAAGTGAGTACGTTGTTTGTTTGGATTGATGAATGTCATTCCTTCATATGTATGGACTAATAGTGCCGGTCGCCACTCAAGTATTCTCAGTTGGAAGTCTGAGACCTCGTAGTACCGTTTCGAAATACGGATGTAATATAAAATAACAGACATCCTATAAATATTGACACCGAGAGATTTAAAACTGCAAACATTTCCGGCTTTCATTGTCATCATCGCCGACCGGGCGACAACAAACGGCAATATGCAAATTATTATTTTAATAATAAAAAAGACGTGCCAGTTCCATTATTGTCATGCCATCCTAAAATGAATTCCGAGAAAATTACAATGTTGTGTATTGTAAATCACGTTGCAGCCCTCCCGTTAGTTCCATCAAAACACTATGAAGCGGAGAAATTATGAGCAAAAGATGGGTTGCTACCGCAAAAGGCCATAACTATTCAGATAAAATATAAAAAATTATGTTCTAAATTTTATGCTTTGCGAAACAATAGAGTAGCACGGCAGTCGTACAAGGCAGGTAATTTCGTTGATTCTGACCAATAGCCCACCTAGGATCGTTACGACCTCCTCGGTCCTACGGACCGTGTCAAACCTTATCAGAAGTGAGGCTCTTGGGAGGCTGACCAGCTATAACCCCCGTACCGAGACCAGAAAAAGTATTTTACACACTGCGATCTCCAACGCGCATGCCAACCATCGGAGGCCTAGGTCCAGCAGTGCACTGTTTTGGGATGTTGAGGAAAGATGAGGAGGACTATTTGTCCTTCATTCAAGTCAAAAAGGAGTCTTCATCGGTAGTTATAATGTTGATGTTGCCGTGGCTCTTTCCAAAACACTGATCATTGTAATCTAGACGCCTTCAATGCTAGAGTGACTAGGCTGTTCTTAGACAGGCATCCTCCAGCTTCGTCCGCACCGTCACTTACCAAAAGGTGAGATGGCGGCCAAATGCCCTTATCTAATAATAAAAAATCTACGAACCGTTAGAAAGAAAGTTTAATATTGACACCAGTGTTACCAGCAGTAGTTTCCAAAAAAGTACGTCCGGGCTCTTAAAATTGTACGAAAATGACTAAAAAGTTACGATTCACCTTATCTTCTATATTTTACCTTTATTTTACCGGCCTTGGGGGGAGGTGGAGACGATTTTTAGTCAATATGTGCCGGTGGCCAAAATCAACCCTTCCTTCCATTATTTTACGGTATTTCGCGGACAGGAAAGGCGAAGTGACCACCCCCCTCAGCTAAATTTAGCATTTTGTAAAAACGTACTAAATAGTACGACGTGGAGCAAAGTACGCCAAAGGTACGACAGTCAGCCAAATAGTACGTAAATCGTACCAAAAGGTACGATCTGGCAACGCTGATTGACACCGGTAAGGGGTAAGTCTCTTACGGATAGCAAATAACAGTCGCAGACAATGCGATAATTTAATAAAACTGGAGTGGGTGACACTGGTACTGTCTATATGCGCCTGCGCTGGTAAAAAAGCGAAAGGTCGTCGCAGAGGGCGCGCGCGTATTGTCAACGAATGATGTATTACCGACTCTCCAGTATTCACTAGCGGCTATAGATATGTTAATTTTTTTGTCTCAATGACGAATGTCTGCGTTTGAATCGGCGCGTGCTCGATAGGGGGAAATGAATAAAAAAAAAACGGTGTGACTTATGAATGAAAGTGACAGATCGGTGATGGAATTTAATAATACTCAGAATATTTTTAGTATCCGATATTAAGTTGTAATAGTTGGAAGTAAATTGAATATGGCAAGAACAATTTGTATGAAAAAATTGGTAGGTAAGTACCGAAAAGATACTCGAGTAAGACCTCCGTCTGAGTGTTTATAAGACTTGGCTCACTCATGTAAAATGGAATCAAACTCATCTTTTTTTTTTAAATAATGGGGCCTGTTTATACCTACGTCGCCGCTTGTAAACCGGACAGAACACGCTTACGCATCTTGTCCGCATAGTCACCGCGTTGCAACCGGACACAAAACGTGCAGTATGCCCTAGAGGCGCACACACGACGCGGTAGTCTATAATACGGTCATAGAACTAAGACTTTCAATAGGTATCCCAAGGTTGGCCATAACTTGCACAATTTTCGACTGAATGTGTAACCAGATCCAATCTAGCCCCGTTTCCCTAGCAACAGGGGTAATTACGTGCTCTACCAAATTCTAGATAATGGTCAAGGCGGACCCTCGCTAGACAGAGCACTACCGTGATATTAACCCCAAGATGAGTACATCCCAAGGTTGGCTCTGAATTTTTCTCCCTTGTCAGACCATCTATACCTATCTCATACATGGATTACCGTACGAGTACCGGTCTATCCTGCTTCGGGAAGTCGGGCTGCCGGTCATCACCGCGTGCCTATTCAAAATATTGTCGCCACGGTCTCCGCCCAAGCGCTAGCACGCCCGACGCAGCCGTCAAAACTCCGCATTCCTCCATTTTTTATCAACAAAAGGAAGGGTTGCATTCGGGTACACAATAGGAGAATCACGTTACATTTATTTTTGTACGTCACCGGTGCTATAGTGGCTTTTAAGCGCAGTGGGCCGGTTACACTGACACAATTCAACCAGGAGATTGATGGAACTAATTAATTTTGTCGTGCGCCAGGCCGCCAATGAACTCTGATGGATACTCGACTCAGGAATTTGGAATTGTGTTCCGAACGCGCCATTGTTGTAATTTGACAAAGGACTGCACTTTTTAATTTTGGAACGCGCTCTTTATGTTATTTCTGTGTTTAGAAATCAATTTTAAACGGGCTACTGCGATTGGTTCGTGAAAATTATTACTGGACCTAGTAGATTAAATTAACTATGTAACAACGTATGACTTTCAATATTAACTTACAAAAGGTATACTTAAGGACTATAGGGTTGATTCATATTAAATAGAGTTGGATTCGATGTTTTTATTAGTAATTTGGAAATTATGGAAAAATATCTTACGTACGGCACACAGTTTCATAAGCTTAAGACATATCTATCATTTATTTACACAGTAGGTCGTATTTTATAATCGTATAAGAACATTTTTCGTTAAAACAAATTGCTCATAGCGAGACGCAAAATAAAGCACTTCACAGACTTGGCGCTCTCATAAACATTGCAGGAGAGTAAGTAGGTAAGTAGCGCCGGATTCCGAAATATTTCGCCCCCACCTCATGTAAAAGGGTTAATGCAGGGAGCTTTGTGATAGCGTGCTAAGCCGCGCTTAAATCTAACCCTGGCGATATGACATAAGGATGTGCTTCACACTGAGATAGTTACTTGCAAGTCTTTCTTCAATCATTATATAATACTGGCTTAAGTTATTAGCTGGTTTAAACATGTTCAAATTTTGAAAATAAGGAACAAATAGAATCTATTAATTAAGAAATTTATAAAAACATACAAAATAAACCGACTTAAGTCACTTAACTAAAAAAATTACATTTGTCAATAAATAGCCCGCCTTAGACCTGGAGCAAAGGTGCCCATCACGCTCGCGGCAACATACCAACGTTAGTTTGGCCTAGGGAGTTGATAGGTATGAATATTCAATTTCTTGCTGCCAGGGGAGGAGCCACATCACAGAATATATACACTAGGTTATGTAGTCTGTGAGCCACATGGACAAATGGTACACTGACGCAAATTAAAATTACAAGTCATTTTATGACAGAAGTATGTCTTCTTTATTACATTAGCAATAAAGAAAATTATATGTAAACCGCTTAGATCAAACTCAATAACTAAGTTTAGTAGCAAAATAACATCATGTGCGTTATATGAATGTGTAACCATGATCCGATCTGGTCAAGTTCCCTTGGTAGTAGGGTCACGGAGTTAAGATAGCGGTCGCTCCACTGTAATTATCTGATCTGCCAAATCCTGGATCATGGTTAAGGCGGACCACGGGCCATCGTGCTCGAGAGCACAACCGAGACATTAGCGCCAAGATGATTTTTAGTAGGTAAATAACATCCCCCATTGGAAGCAATCTTTAGGCGAATCTAGCCACTAACCTAGTGTAAATAAGGCACAGAGCAGCAGCTTTTACCATCTTGCGGCCTCGTTACCTTGACTTTGATGTTCTTTAGAAAGGATGTGAGATGAAAGTGCTATTTTTAGCCACGTATTAAACTTTAAAAGCTATCTGCCAGTTTTCTTTCATGTATGGAAACTTATTTATTTATTCAAAGACAGGGCTTGAGAGGTGCAAACTTATGCTTCGCAAGAAATAGAAATTATCTCTTTATAAATATTTCAGAGCCTTCAATCTTCTGATTCTGAGAAGAATTATTATAATGCAAACTAAAAAAAATATTGTTTGTTGGATTCAAAAGCAATATTGATATTATTTATTATTTTGCAAGAATTTGAGTATAATATACTTTATAACTACCTAAACTTCATGTAGTTTAGGAAATATTATCTAAGACCTATCTCGATGAAATGTTTGGTTTTCTGATAAAGAAAATCCTATCAAAATCAGTCCATCGGTTTGTAGGACGCAATAGACATACAGATACACACGTCAATTGATTTATACGCTAGTACATATAAGTCTTTGCACTCGTCTCTTTGCGTCTAGGCCTCAGGGACAGGGCCACCTAAGAATCACAGTGTTTAAAATCTGATCTAAACGCTTCGCAGTTATAATTTTATTATGTAGATATTAATAATATAAAATATAATTAGGAAAATCAAATTTAATGTTCGACGGGCGCAGTTAGCTGACGGACGCAAAATGCACTAACTCGAAAAGCGTGGAAGGTGTAGGGGGTGCCCTATGTTAAGCTGCGGCTGAGATAATGCTGGTAATAATTTATAATTTATTTAATAATCATCAATTTAATAATTTATATTTTCATAGTAATTAAATTAAACGTAATTTGTCAAAAAGTTTTAGCCGGGTCGGGGGAGCAGGCCGCATGTCACGCTTCGTTACTTTGGCCCTAGCACTGATTTAATTAACGCTAACAACTTTTTTAATATAACTTAATTATTTCCGACGGAAGAGCCTTATTGTTCCTTTTGTGTTACATCACTTTTCGTTTTAATTTCGCTTCCTAATGAGGGTGGTGTTCAGTGAAGATATGTTGATGTCAGTTAGGAATTGAGTCTAAAAATAAAAAGGACAATGAGACGGGTTTTATAAATGTAGGAAGCAATTTTTTCATGCGTATTTTCTACGGCGAATTTATTACGAGTTACGTGGGCTGTCCCGAAGGTTTTTAACCAACGGCTTGTTATACACCCTATTGTTTTAATTTTAGTACCGTTTTATAGGCAAATTTATTACGAACCCAAATTACACTAGCCGGTGACGTTTAGTATTTTTTTGTCGATTACAAAGATCTTTACAAATCCCTACTACACTTGAGACCAAGCAAATCGTTTCACCTCATAGTTTTCCATGTACGGTCATACATTTCTGGCGTTACTGTCTATAATTTCATAAATACCTATTCGATTTTAATTCCGTTTTCGCGATTTGATAATAGGCGGTTCTGATTTGCAGCTGTTGTAGTATGAAAACTGCCTCATAATTGTAGGTACTCCATTTTGTATCACGGAAGGTGGTATCACGAATAATAGGCCCACTCTCTCGGAGAAGAGCAGAAAGTTACTTGTGCCAATTCATGATACATTATTTCTATGGTCCGTGAAAATGTTGGAAACTACATGTGTTTGAAACTTTATTTAATACGGAATCCCACAGTTAGTAATTTTGTGATTTTTTTTTATCAGAAGCTATACCGTGATGACGTTCTCTGGATTGACTGACATTGGCTGTTTTTACGTTGATTTTATTTTAACGTGATTCTATAAGCGTTAACCCAACATGGGTTGGGTGTAATCATAATATATGTTTTACAATCTCCAAATATATGTTTTATTAGTATTATTGTTGTACTATGTTAGAGGGGGGGGGGGGGGGGGGGTATTCTGTAGTAGATAATTAATTTTTAGTTGTCTACCTACCAGTATAAGTATGTTCTTGCTTTGTGTGTTCCTCTATAAAATTTGCTTCACATCATTTTTGGTTAGCTGGTAGAAATCTCTCATAGATTTCAGTTTGCCATTTTACTCATTTTTGTTGGATGTATCTAATTAAGTATGTATACAATCAAGAATATAATAAAAAAAGAAAAGGTTAGTGATTTTTGGCCAAGGAGTTTGTATGTATGTCTTTAAACGCTAAAAATATTAAACCAATAGTGGGCATAATAAGCCGTTGGCTAAAAACTTTTGCAACAGCCTAGGTAGATTGACCCAAAAAATTTTACACATAGGTAACCACTAAGAGCGTCGGTGGCTGGCGTGTCCGACTCGTAGCGCTAAATCTTTAGAAAAAAAAGTAAATTACTTACGAAAAAATTTAAAAAGAAAAATAAGCATTTCTTCAAGGAATGTTTTACTTTTCTTCAGCTTCTTGTTAAGGTTAATAGGTCACGGGTTTTTTTTTCTTCACAATGTAAAGGCACATAACTTTTCCATTATTTCAGAACCCTTTGTTTATTTCTTTTACTGCGGGAAGGTCAACTCGACCAAGTATTTTAATTTGTATGGTAGCTTTGCTGAGGCAAAACGTTGTTATTTAATTGTTAGAAAAAGAGTTGTAAAATTTTTTGCCTTACGCGGCTTCAACAGGACTTCTGAAGTTTTTATACTAAGTACTAATAAGAGCCGATATGACGTCCAATGTGAGCTCATAGTATGATAATACTGTATTAGCTTCTTCGTGACTTCTTTGTTTAAAAAGTGACTAAATATTAAAAATATTTAATTATATCCCGTAATAACAAAACCCCGTACTACATCAACATAACACTCAAGCTCAGTAGAATATTGTCGCTCGTACTAAATGTCACTAAGATCTGTGCTTGAGAATTAATGACAGTAATAATACCGTCTTAGAGATTAGTTTTGATAGAAAACATAATATGGTACGTTTCAGCGAAGCAAAACCGTTACCTAAGGGTCGGTTTATAGTATCATGACCCTTCAAGTAAACCCCATCGGTCCCCTAAAAAAACAACGCGCTCAGGCACATTTATCTTAAGGAAATAGGAGGCGGTGTCTTGACTTTATTACCAACTGGTCGTAACAAATAAATAACAAACTCACTCAACTGTGGTAATTTCACTTTATTAGGAAGCGGGTAATTGTGAAAAATATCCTTGGAGGCTGTAAATTTTTAACGACCTTCCGACTGCTACTTTCTAAGTCGTACTTAAATCTATTACCACTGGTAGGTACACTTTAGGACTATTCAGGGAATCTGGAAAATACAGATGATTTCAAATGTGCAAAAAGGGGTACCGTATGTATGTTCTCGAAAAAAAAACGGTTGTTTCATACATTTTCGCACAATTCGTTGTAAATTTTGTAAGATACAACCGATCTGTTTTCGCGAATTCAGAGTTGGTGCCATAGTAAAACTTGTTTGTATGCAAACAGTACCCCTCGGTATCAGGAATTTGAACTATGAAGTCAGCCTGTAGGTATACCTAACATAAATTAAAAATAGTTCAAATCAACACGTAGGCGTTCGAATTAATATTGTTAAGTTGCTTGAATTTGATCCTTTCAAAGCCGTTTTTGTTGACCGTAAATAATATTAGGCGATTTGCTACGCTAAAAGTCCCGAAAAAGTTCTCGGCCTGGAAGAAATTAAAGATAAAGATAAAATTTATTTCATTATAAAAGCTTAGCCTAGTTAGCATAAGTATCTTGAAACAGAATATTTAACTAGTTGTAAAAATTAGAAGCACACTATAAAATTAGAGAAGTAATTATTGATTTTATTGCAAAATATATATTGAAGTGACGGCTTCTCCTTTTCTGCTTCTTCTTCCTGATTTAGTCTTTGGGTTGATCACAATGAAATTCTAGTCTCAAAAACCTCAAAAAGAAATGAATCTACTTTTTATTAATCGATATAGTTATAGTATCTTCCGGTGTATAACAGCAAATTATCGCCCTAAAACAAATATCGGTCACAAAGCATCTGTCCGTATTTTTTCTACTGTTGGACCCCATATGCTTAAAACGCCATCATCTGTTTGTTCTCAACCGATGTTTATCTATTGGTCATTATTACCATCGGATTCAATTAGGGGTAAGAGCTATTCGATATATCAATCCTGATAAACGTTATTGACAACTTGATAACATACTGTTTTAAACTATCGTGGTTATTATCACATATTCACACGTTAAATAAGGTACGCGGTCTAAACTCTACAACTAAATGTTAAAAATTGATAGGCTTTATTAGTTTAGTTAGGCTATTTTCTGACGACAATTTCTAAAATTTCTATTTGTTTTTTTATCTTCCTTGCTGTGTGTTCATTCATTTATTCTACAATAAGTATGTGCGTACAGGTTAAATATTATTTTGTTTTACGATTAATTGTTGATTGAGTCTGAGGCTCTACAGTTATTTAATAAATAATATTATTTATAAATTTTATTTTAAAATTATTGGGATAGTAGTGGACCCTGCCGGACTTCGTTTGCGTGGCGTCATACCCCATCCTACCCTATACTTTCTTTTTTTAATAGGAAAAATCTTTAGATTAAGATATCACTTCACCCGGGGGAAACACCACAGACCTCACAGATAGTTTGTACTGAGGTATTCCGGCGGATTCGCAAACTAAGCTGGGCCTATGCACTAGGAGATCCTGATGCACTAGGACGTCACCCAGTTATGTGAAAACGTGCAATGTAGATGCAGTCCCCCGACTCTTCCCCACTGGTCCCACTAGGATGGAGGAAGGAGCTGATTGTATCGCCTTCTCCTTGGCCCCGTGCGCCTACGTCTAATTAAATAAGAGACGTCCTACACCTACCCTCTACCTAAGACTTTATTTTATACTACTTATGTACAGATATAGTGTATATCTATTCACCTATCACATGACTTATATCCAGTGGCACCCTGTATACGTACAACGTTGGCAAAAAATGTATCATTAGCAAATTCATTTATAAATTTAAAAGGGGACTGGACACCCGAACCTTTCACGTGAACTGTGAGAATTGATAACATGGAGACAGATGGTATGACACTCGTTAACCAGTTAACAAAATTTCAAAAGCCTGTTTTTGTACCATTAGACCCTTTCACCCTCGAGTTTACCTCGAAAATGTCCGAGTTTACTTTCAAGTTTACTTTCGGTACCTAATTACAATTGCAGTTGAAACTTTAATTCGTAGCCATGAGCCACATATATATTCTTTGTTTTAAAAACTACACTTAAGATAACTATATCTGAAGTTATTTCTCTAGAATTTTTAACAAAGAAAGAGATCAAAATAAGTTTTGAAATATCACCTTGCCTATATTGTCACCCAGAAATGAAGGGTTTCCTGCGAATGTTCTGTTTTTTATAATCTGGACGCGTTTATTGCTAGCGTGAATAGGCGGTTTCTAGACAGGCATGCTCCATCATCGGCCGCATCATCACTTACCAGGTGATATGGCGGTCAATGGCCAGGCCCGTCTAATTAAAAAAAGGATCGCTGAAAGCGAAAACGATCCTATCCTATTTGTCATAAAGTTAGATCACCCCATTGTTCTCTACAAACAGCACAGTGTTTTTATTAAATACACATGCAATATTATTCCTTTGCATCGGTTGTACTGCTTCACACTAATCCTCAACAACAGACAATGTGACAACAATGACAATAAAACTTTTATATGCCACAGAACAAGTTTACAAAACGTATTCAAATAGTAAGTTTTGTTTTTGTGATGTCGCAAAAAAAGATTACTGGTGTGCTGATGGACCTGGACAATAGACTGCAATTTGAAGTGGGCCACTCGTATTACTTGCCAAATATTCACCCTCTTCCTTATTAACGATGTTATGTATGTGATTAGAGGATTTAAGAGCGTCATGGTGTCAAGTCAACTAGTTAACTCATTTCCAAGTGTTAATGGTTGGTTTAATAATGTTGGGATATATGTAAATATTCTATCTTGTATACATCTGCCTACAGCTCAGACAATCTAGACAGCTAGAATTTAGCTACGAATCAACGATATAAACTGATCTATCGGGATATCAAACAGTCGTTTGCTGCTTAGTTTACTGTTACAACAAGAAGAACCATAGAAAAAGATAAGACGCCACAAAGTCTGGGTCAAATACTGAATGCAAGGTAGACAAAACTTGTCCCATTTTAGCTAATCTTATGATTCAAAAGATTATGGAAATATTTGAGTATCACCGAAGAAGAGTTCTGAAGACAATCAATAACTATTTTAATATTAAATTTGATACCTACCTATGGAAACATATGCATACTTACCTATGTATGATGCATGTACATCCAACATAAATAAAGCCGCATTCATTCGAAGTGAGAAATCACGGCTCAATGCCTATACAAAATAATTGCACATATTCCGTTAGGTACGTAATAGAAAAATAGGTGTTGGTTGAAATAAGGGCCGGATAGACCAATTATGGGGAGGCGTCGCTCGGAACTGCGCTCCTAACATTCTTCACCCATATTTTATCACCAATAAAAGTGTCGCCCACTTTCAATTCGGGCATTCGTTTTATTGCATTGAAATTATGGCCATTTTTATTATATAGCACTGAAACTCGGAGCTCGAATGTCTCCCTGTTTATTATGCGAATAACGTGTCTTTTTGCACTCTTGTTAGTTGACACTTGTGACCGGTGCTAACCCTAAACAATTGTTATCTGTCGTAAAATCTTGGTAATTTATGGAATTGAATAGGTATACAGAATGCCCATTAAAATATGAATTTATTGATAATAATAGATATGTTTTATTACCTACTTTAACTGTTCCTCTATTGCCTATAGGTTTATATGTGTATATATTAGGTACCTATTTTAAAGAATTCTTGATAACGGTTCAGCTATTGTTTCGGAGATGGTTGGAAATGGATGAAATAGGAAGTTTGTTTTTATTTTTTTGTTAATGATGCCGCATTATTATTATTATTATTATATATTATTTGACGACCTGAGTGGTTCAGACGCAATAGGTGGGTTCGATTCCCGGCCGGGCAGAAATTGAAATGATGAATTTGAATTTCTGTTACGGGTCTGGGTGTTCTATGTATAATAAGTATGTATTTAAAAGTATATAAGTAGTTTATCAGTTATCTAGCACCCATAACACAAGCTTTGCGGTGATGGCGGTGTGTCAATTTGTCCACGATTATTTATTTATTTATTTATTAACAGAAAAATAAAAACAAACTTTTCAGCAATCCATATAGGTACTAGGTACTACTACTAAAAATTAAGTATTACAGAAGCCTACTCTCTTCCACACGCAACTCAAACGGAGCTATCTCGTGCGTTTTCCTACTTGAAATTGACGCATGATTTGCATACATATTAAAACGTCACTTTACAACGTCGCAAGTAATTTCAGGATACAATGAAGATTAAAATGGTGGCTCGGGTGCTCCTTTGACTTACTAAATAAAATAGCCGAGAGCGAAGACCAAGCGAAGACAAAGACAAGAAGTTTTGCCCAATTTTAAGCCCCGACGAAAAAAGAGGGATGTTATAAGTTTGTCTTGAGTATCTGTGGTTCTGTGTATGTGTCTGTCTGTAGTATCGTAGTTTACTAAGGGTTGGATCGATGCTGTATTATTTGTTTGAATAACAGTTTTATCGAGATGGTTCTTGGCTATGTTTTCTTTACTTTCGTTTTAGCTAGGGTCCGAAGTGGCATGAATAAAAGCAGATGTATGAAAAGAGTGATGGATATATGCGAAGCTAGGGAGTTGTGTCAGGAGTAGTCAGGGCAGAGCAAAGTGGCGGTCCGTAGTCTCTACCTACCCAACCTGTGGGACAGTGGCGTGAGCTTTATGTATATGTCGCAGCCGGATGGTTAAATTAGCCGGTTAATTAAATGGCTAGCTTTTTAAGCAATTATTTAATTGAATATTTGCCAAATTCATGAACTTTGAAAGTTACGTCTAACGAACGATATTGCTCCGAGTTTACAGATTGTCCATCCATGCATTGTCACAACATTAACCTAACCCAACCGAATTAAAATCTAATGCAAACTATTATTATTGTTTGAGATTATTGTGATTAAGTTAGCATTGTGACAATATTTGGAGGAGCTCCGTAAACTCGGGTCAATTTCTTTCTTTAAACATTACTTTAAAAATTCTTGAAATTGGCAAATTTTCAATTAAATAATAGCATAAGGAGCTAGCCGTTTCATTAACTGGCTAATTTAACCATCCGGCTGCGACATATATATGTTTTAGTTGGTACTTTAGGAAATATTGAGGTATAATATATGGGTTATCCGACATTTTTCTATTCTTTCTACGACTACATCGTCAAAATTATTTTACGTTCATCATATCACGTGACGTGATGATAAGTAGCTATATGCTTTTTTAAAATCATAGTTGCTTAATATTCGCCATAATCACTATAATTTATCCACAAACTTACGTAATCAATCAAAATATTTTCACGTAACGCAACGGAACCCGCAATTTGGCTGTCTTACCTACTTTCCTACGTATTAAATCCCTTGGGTCATACTTTCACGGTAGGATCTCCGGTCTCTTATATCATTAAAACATTATCTTATTAAGTAACCATTTCGTGCTTCGAACATCCCCGCACGTTTAATGAATTGTTTATAATAACATGCGCTAATGTTTGGTATTGTGATTTGTCGATTGATTTCTCAATTGGTATGGTGTTCAGATTCTTCAGTTTGAGATAGACGGGTTTTGGGCGTCTAAAATACAATGTATTGTGCCATCGACTCGCTTAAAATATATAAATATTCGTGGACAAATTCACACAGCGAAATCTAGCCCCAAACTAAGCAAAGCTTGTGCTATGGGTACTAGATAACTGATAAACTACTTAAATACTTTTAAAATCATACTTATTATACATATAACACCCAGACCCGTAACAGAAATTAAAATTCATCATTTGAATTTCTGCCCGGCCGGGAATCGAATCCGGGACCTCTTGCCTGGCAGACCGGCATGTTGACCACTGAACCACTCAGGTCGTCAAAAGAATTCCTGAGGGTTACGTATGTACTTATATGTAGCTTCGCAGCTTTATCTTTGTATATAACTTTTAAAAGAATGATACCTAACGCTAGACGAGAATAAGAACAATATTAAAAAATATCATATTACTCGATTTAGTATGTCCTGTAAATAAACTTTACCTTGCAAGCGGGCCACCTGATGGAAAGTTGTTACCGCAACATGAAGTCGATTTTTGTAAAGTGTTTTTGGTCGTCTTCTACGTAATCATCATCACCAACATCCCATCAGCCACCATTGAACTTCACTACTTCCACTTCTACTTCTTATTCTGATGACAAATACATACCTACATTAAAAACCACATTTCAGAGTCAATACTTTCTGTTATCGATAAAATAACTCAATTATTTCACTCACCACCCCACTTCTAGTTTTTCTTATTTTGACGACTAATACACCCTATTCAATCCAGAGTCAATACTTTCTGTTATCGATAAAATAACTCGATTATTTATCGGGCGTGGTTCCAAATCGTTATTGCCGCAGCACTACACGCGACTAATGGCATGCCTGTAAGCGCTTGCGGTACTCCCATCCGCTACCGGTACGTGTAGTGTAGTGGTTTAGTCGTGGTCTGTTTTGTCCTATAAAAAGATTTGCAACACCGGATTATTCGAGGTTTTATTATCTTTTATGACTTCATCCGGGTGGAAATAGCTTTTATCACAGTTTAGCTTTTGCCAGTGTTACCATTTTATGCCAGTACTACGGCGAGGTCGAGCTGTATCTCTGGTTCTGAATTAGGTGAAACATGGCTTAGACTTTACTGTGGATTTAAGCTATCAAAATATGAAAATCGAATCAAAATCCGTTCAGAAGTTTTTGCATTTGTTTAATGCGCGAACAGAGAGACAGATAAAAATTCCAAAAAAATCATTCTTGCCCATATTTTTCCTGAAATATCTTCAATGTATTACACGGATTCAACACATTTTTTTTACAGTTTTATAATAGTACCTAAGTAGCTATAGATAGATAGAAATCGTTCAAAGCGATGGCTCGTTTTCAGAGCTCAGCCAAATCGATTTTTCGTAGATACAGAGAAAGGTTTATCCTAAACCTTAGAGCAGGACATAGCAATATAGAATATCGCAGTCAAACATATTATTTGAAATAGTTTTGTGTTCCTGCCAGTGTCTTATGTCGGCGAGTAGTTATGTCGACGGAGGTAAGATATGTCGATCTAATTAATTCTCGGAATTAAACAATATCGATGATCCACATTAGTGAACAAACTTGTCGAATAAGGGTCTGTCGGAATTCAATTTTGGAGTAGCTTCGATTTGTATAGCCATGTTAAAATAACTTCCAAACGCAACTGACGTCGCCGACGCTTGGTATAATACGCCTAGGAATGCTATTGCTTTAGGTTATATACCGAACCTTAATAATTAAAATATGAACCATTGAACCTTTTTATACCTAGCAATCTTCTGATTATATTCATATCGCACGTAATCTGCAATAGCATCATGCAGCGCAAAATCACACCCCAACCAAAGTTGCAAAGTCACAACTCTATCATAAAACATTGATAAAATCGTTCACACCGTTTAAATTAACACCTTTACGTAGCAATCATGACTACATCGATGTCGGCCAATGACCTTAACACTTCTATACTGATTTGTTGAAAGAAACACTTCAATGTCATTGGAAACTTGCTGTTATTCTGCAGCGTATAAGGTCGAAGAATTCCGAGAATTATTTTTATCTACCCTTTTTAATTGCTGCCCATACGCACCCCTAACTCTTTGTACGATGTTTTCACGGCTGGCCGCTTCGATTATGATAATTTTGTACCAACATCTTAAATTAACAAGTCACCCTTGGCGTTTTTATTGTGCTGGGCACAGTTAAGGACTACCTCCATGGTTTTGTGTTGCAAAGATTTGTTAATAAATGGATTGATTACGATTTCGGTAACGTCTTTTTTAAATGAAATAACAATGATTAATAATAAACAAGTGCTTGTTTGAACTGTAATAATTAAATTTTCACAAAGAAACGTAACACGTAACGTAAGAACTTGTAAATAAAGAGCAGTCATTGTTTAATACTGTCTCCTTTGCAAAAACTCAAGTACATGTGTACTGCTATAATATCACCATCAAAACCCGTACCCTGTATTACAAATACCAATTCTGGTGCCACAATAGGCGGCTTGACATATTTAATCTCATTAATTTCGCGATACATCTAGACTCGTTTTTTAAAGTTTGGTATTAAAGCCCTTGTAATCCGGGTCTCAGTGCATTGTGACGCGTCCAATGTATAATGCATACGTGATAATGAAGGGAAGCACCCTTTACAAATTCGAATCCCAAAATTTGAATGCGTGACCCTTGAATCACTCCAGCGACGGTGGTCAACGTAACTTTATACCGGTCTATTGTATTCCATTGAAATACTCGTAGGTGAATTAGAGAAATGTAATAGGCAGGGAAATTCAAATAGTATCAAATTCGTTTCGGAAGCGGTCGTTTTAACAGTCGGAAACGTGGAATCGAAATTGAAGATCTTGATCTTAGATAGGGCTCCAGGCTTCTTAAGAAAAATTGATCGGATTCAAGATAAAAACTGCTTTAATTCTATTTTATATTGGAATGTATTGATACGTCCGCGTCGTTGGTATTGGTGTCGCTATTTAGTTTAGTCACCCATAGTATAATCATAGGCCTATATATAGTACCTATTTGTACATCTATAGTCTCGCAATGTATTAAGTTCCCTATTAAATATGTAATGATGAAATAAGAAACTTATGAGTGACAATGTAATCGTTGATTATTAGCATTATTATCTGCTGACGTGGATTTCAAATGTTTTTTAACATTTTAAATGTTTTTACGTTTTAACATGGTCAGGTGGCAATTGACTTGATTTCAAACCTTCATGTTTTCAACTATCATGTCGTAATACCTATATTCAACCAGGTAAATAAAAGAAGCAGATATACATCTACTAGGAGTAGGTAAGTGCAAACTGCGAATGTTTCTCCCGAACAACTCTCAAGTTTTGTTCCGCTCCAAAACAATGCGAAAACATGAAAATATTTTTCCGATAAAACAGTATTTTTCTCGACTGGCTTGCTGGAAACGCCAAAGAGTCGTTCCTGGTCGTTACTGGAAGAAATCTAATTATCAACCACGGCGGCTCCTGGCACCTGCGAAGAATTGACGTTGCAAAATGGAATTTCTTGAATTATAGACAGCGCATTGCAGATAGACTTCATTACATCTAGAACGAAATCGAATAAAAATATACAAGAAGTTCACGACTACGGAAGCGAAGCGATAAATAAATACGAAATGAAAATATGAATATGAATGATAAATAATATTTGTAAATCAACCTAACGGTATCTATTTGTGAGGCAACAAATAGTCGATGCCATTTGTTGTGTGAATTGATAGTTTTACCTCAAAAATTTTAGATTTTCAGCAGTACAGTAATGAAGTTATCGGTGGGCATGGTCAACTTTGACTGTTTGACGATGCGTAATAGTGATTTTAAATAATCAAGTGACAACATCGTAACAGAAATATGTAACAATGCTAATGACCCCTTAAGAACGCGTCGAAGCCAAACCATTCAGCTTGGACAATTCATATGAAAGCTCAAAAGAGCCATTGTGAACGAGCTTGTCAGTAAAAACCATCCATTTCACCTCATTGTGGAATAGAATGTCTATTTTCCAAAGGCGTGATTTAGAACAGTGAAACTTTACTGCATTCATTTCGACTTTTACTTTAATGATGATCGTTTAACTAGCCCATAAGTTACGAGGATCACGCTTTGACTATTAAGGTTCAAATAAAAAGACTTGAGACTTACTTAAGATTAGTAGATAAATATTAAAAGTCTATCCACCTTGTATGATCTGAAACGGGCTGAAATTAAAATTCATAGAGACCTCAATATTTAAAGCAGGCTATGAATTCGGAATCTCTGACGCCCCAAATCGGGACTATATCCGTTCCAATTTGCCTCAAATTGGTAGCGTTCCCATAACATAAACAAACTATTTTATTGGCATGGTGGAATAAAAATAAAATAATTCTCTGTAATATTACCTCATATCTTATTTCATATCAATAAGCCGACCACATATTCTATTGTAATGGGTAGAAAGGGGATGCAAGAAAAAGGAGGTCGGTGACCTATCTAAGCATACTAAGCCAAGATGGGGTTGTTTTACAAGTCCGTTGTTTTGGTCCTTTGTACCCTTTGTCAGCATTGTCACACACTTGTCTCCCGTTCCACCTTGCATTTGTAAACTGGATCACCATCTTGTTTTATACGGGGTGAATCTTAGGGATGAACAGAAACTTTAAAATCTATTTAGAAGACATTTGAAATAGTCGTTTTGGTACTTAGATTTTGCGTCGACCATAAACATAATCGTACCTATTTCATTACAGGAGGTATAGATTTTTCATTCTTTAAGTAAGGTAATAGATGATTAGGCATCTAATCAAAATTAAGGACGATGGATGACAAAACCTCGGAAACCATAAATTTTACAGGCTCAGAAATAATTCGTTACTACTTAATTTTGCAACTTACAAATTAGCCGCATTCCTTCAACAACATCCTGTTCAATGAATTTCATCACAGCGCAGTTATTTGCATCATCTGAATGTACACCAGCGTTTATTTCTTCACGCTGTATAGTAGTGTCCACTTTCTACAAATCGTAGATAGAGTAATATAATAAAGAGTTAACTGTGTGAATAACAGCATCCTTTTATACCCTATTGTGTAGTATTGTGGGAAGATCTTCTCATGCTGGCAACGGGTCATGAAATAAAACCCCATTGTTATCCATAGTATTAGCGTATGGATTAAGAAGCACCCCTTGTAATTGCAGTTAGACATCATCTTGGCCGTGTGAATTATGGGATGAGCTTATAAAACTAGAACTAAAAATCTATTTAAAGTAATTGTACAAATTTCTTTTTCATTGTAATTTACTGTATCAATACTAATGTTGACAATAAGTCAATCACAGTACTGTTATTATGCTCTACTAATAATATTTTAAATGCAAAAATTTGTGTGTGTTTTCGATTTGAATGAAATTTGGCAGCTAGATTAGGGTCTGGTCAACCCTATTTATCCCTCCCCCCACTTGTGTGACATAACGTGTAGACCACATGCAGGCGGAGAGCTAGTTGAATTATAAAGGCTGAATGATAAGGATGTTAGACTCTTTGTTACTCCTTTACGCAAAAACTACTAAACTTATTTTGAGGAAATTATATAGTAATGTAGCTAATAGCCTAGAACAGCATATAGGCTATAATTTATCCCTAAATCAATGTGGTTTCCACAGGAATGAGTCCGAAACGTAATATCTGAATTTACGCAGGTGAAATTTCAAGCACGAGCTAGTAATACTGCTACTAAATATTTCATGTCATTATATTTACAAACAATACCGTGACAATATAGCAAACTGGCAATTAAATCATGAAACCAGTCTTCCCACATCAAAGAAGTGACTGATGTTTTCATTTTCCGACTTGCTCAAAACACAGGTGAAGCAATTAACTCGATTACCCAGTAATTACCAACAAAATTGCAGGAGCGAAACACAAACATGGTTAGTTCTAATCAACGTCACTAGATTTCGAGCTGGCCTAAGCTCCGAGTACGAAAGGGATCGTTACAGCCTGACCATAATTTCAAATTAACTGTACATTTTGTTACATAGTAAACCTAGATTAGAGAAACAAGAAGATATTACAATGGTGGTGTTTGGGCTTTATTACTGTATCTGGGTAATGGCTAAATCTAATTCCAGTTTTATGATGTACGAGTAAATGTTCATTTGTTTCGCAGTTTGATGAGATACGTCGTTGCTCATTTCGCGTTGAGACTAACAATTTGTTACAGATTACTGTTTTGCTAACATATTTGTGATATTTCTTGTTATGTTTTTATTGCGTTCAATAAACAGTTAAATCTTTACAATCATAGTATGAAAGGAAGACGCGTCCCATCGTCTGTTCCTCTATATGCTTAGATCTTTTAAACTACGCAACAGATGTAAATGACGTTTTCAACAATAAATAGAGTGATTCAAGAGGAAGGTCACTCTATGCGGTAGGACAACACGCGAACGAAGTCGCGGCGAGCCACCTAGTAAATAAATAAACTTAGACTTCTGTAATTATTAAAAAGCGAATTAATTTGTCTGATTACAGTACAAGAAGACATTTTGAACTGCCCTGTTTAAAACGGTATTTATTCAATTTAACAAATTAGCCCTGTTTTAGTTGCGACGGTTCTCTAAAGGCTTTTGTATGATCCATACACATCAGAATGAAGGCATAGTCGTCTATGTGATTGCGTCGGCGGTAATGCAACCGGCCGTCTTATTTCCCTCGCTGCTGCGCTCGCGTCGAAATCATACCGAGATTCATGTTCCTCAGTCACGCAGATTTCAAACGTGTTCGTTTCATTGTTCAGTTCAGCTACTAGATGTCGTTTTAATGATAAACAGCCTGTTATCCGAGAAAGCGTGGTTGTATGCGGTTGTGAAATATTGGATTATGGGTAGGTGAGACTGTTTTGCGTGGATACGAACGTTTTGCATTGTCAACTGGTTATAGAATTATACAATATTTAAGATTTAAAAAAAACCACTACTGATCATCATCATCATCTTGGCGTAAATGTCCTGGTTGTGCTCTCGCACGAGGGCCTGGGGTCCGCCGTTTGACTATTGATAATTACTTTATTTGTGACCAAATTCATGTGAACTCACGTCACGTCAAGTAGGTTATTAAAAGAGGTATCAAAATCTTTTTGGTTCTATGTTTTCGCATTATGCACGCATCTTGGGACAAAGAATTAGCTCAGGGCTAGTACTGACCTACTATTTACTTTCTCCTTCATCGTCCAAGGCATTCGAAACAGTGTAATTATTTCACGAATTGGCTCGTTTCGATCTACACAAAATTGGTTGGCTTCAGGGCATAATATAAAAGACCATTTTAGATACTACCGTTATTGTAGGCTACAGATAGATTCGATTCGATCTTAAGCAATTGGATTCCTCAGCTATTAAATTACTGGCCCCAACATTGTTTTGACAAGCCTTATTGAAACAATTGATTCAATATTTATTATCATCTTTTTGGGGATTGTTATTAAAGCTCAGTTGACGCCCGATAATATGATTCGATGAATCGTCGGAACGTAAATCGAAGTTAAATTGCCAATAAAAGTTATCAAAAATCCGGTTTTTATTGCCATTCTCAGATCTCTTTGAAACATCAAACGTCCGAAATTGTAATAAAGTTTGATAAATGTTAATGGGATGCAAATTAATAATGCTGTCGGGTTAAACGGGATTGCGTTCTCATCGGAGTAAGGTGAAAAAACGTGATACGAAACTAGTTCGAAAAATTGGTATAAGTAGAACTCGCAAGCGGATTATGACAATTGGATCAGGTGGCAGAGGAGTCACGTCTCGCGATAACCGGCTGGATAATGCAAATTGGAAAAATGGTCGCTACAATTTCAAATTGTTGAGTCTTTTTTCTTACATGGCATGGCAGATTTAAATAATTTCAGATCATTGGACTCAGGAGGTAGAGAGGTTAGAGAGGTAAGAGAGGTAGGGCACCGGGGTATCCCGTTCGAATTGGAGCCGCCCGACTGGGATAGTACCTCCACCTCACAGAATACCGCAGCTAAACAATACTCTTTTAAATAGTATTGTGTTTCTGCCGGTTAGTAAGGTCTCCATTGCTCCATGGGGGTTTGGGAAACCGTGGCTTTGGCAGTGGTGGGGCATTTGCCTTTTTGCCGCCAGAGCAACGTGTGATATAGGTGGGCAACGTATTGGCGATACTATTGGTGTTGCTAATGTCTATAGGCAGTTGTGACCACTTTCCATACTACCGTTCAGTAGTTTTTGAGTTTATCGCGAACAGACAGATACGTGGCGTGGGACTTTCTTTTATAACATGTAGTGGTATTGCACAAAATAGGATTGATCTTAGTTAGACATTTTAGGTAGGTACCTACACTTCAGGATAGAGAGGCAAATGAGCAACCACCTGATGGAAAGTGGTCACAGCTGTACACCCGCAATACCCAAGGATTCGCGAATGCCTTGCCAGCCAGGTGCATATGTGTAGGATCGATTCTTATTTTTTAATATCTTCAATTCCGCAGGAAAATCCTTTTAAAGCTTGATCTTAGTCAAAATCGTACGGTGGTAGACCGCCACTCATCCAGGTAGTACGGCTGGAATTATACGTGATTGAAATGTGTAAAATACTAGTACTTTTATAACCATAAGGTAAATATTTTAATAGGGAAAACATCGTGATGAAACCTGCACATTCAGACGACTGTTCAGTCAGATTCACGGAGATCCTGGTAGATCCTGGCAGGGTCACGGAGATCAGATGGCTCTCGCTCCACTGTAATTACCTGATCTGCCAAATCCTAGATCATGGCCAAGGCGGAACCCAGGCCCACCCGGGCGCGTGCACAGCCGAGACACTAACGCCAAAATTACCACTTTGTCGAGGTTTTCCAACAACTGACACTAAACTGTCCTAAACCTTAACCACCATTTATTAACCTTCTTCCCTTGTTCCAGGTACGTATCTTTTCACTTTGAAGAAACGTCTCTTCATTCCTTCAATTCATTTAACCCTCAACAGCCGTCTAAATGAAAGAAGTAAGTAATTCAAGAAATTTGGAAAGTTCCACGGTACTACGAGGTAAGGTCTCTCATGTGTGTTTGAAAAGCATTTGAAGCTTGGGTTAATTATAGGTCGCACTGCTCCGCTGACCCTTTGCAACAGCCCTTTGTGTGTCCGGACGGAGAGTGTGTTTAATTTCTTCGCGATACAATGGTGAGGTCTTCACCCTTTGCTAATGACAAAAAGTACAATAAGCTATTTCAACGAAATTCTCAGTAAGGCAAATAAGTATGTACCTATGCGAGCAGGACGTTCTTACGTACGGCGTACGTTAAGATGTTTGTAGTTGCCAGACCGGAACCTCGGCGGAAGCTTTGCAACTGGATTTCAGCTTTTACGTATCACTGTATAAAACATATGTTTCTGTTACTGAAGTGGCTGGCATTAGCGTTTTATATAGAGAGAGACTGTCATTGGCTAGGTAGGTAACCATGTTTATAGGGGTTTCAAAGTACATTTAAATATTATTTCCCTGTGACTGAGAATTATATAAGCATGTGATCGATCAGTAAAATCAGAATGATATACGTCTTAGGTCAAAACACGTAGGTTGTATGTATCTACAAACACTTTACAAGCCATTTTTACTTGGTCTAGGTAATTAATATTGCCAGTACACCAGTCACGGTGTGACTACAGCTGTTCTACATACCTAGGACAACAACTATACTGTTATCTGCATTCTGCGCTCTGACTCCACATATGGCCCGAAACGCCACATTTGTCTCTGTTACTGTTAACAACACGTGCGCATCTGTACGCCTGATGCCGTGTGACTCAGGACTGCGTACGCGTTGATGCGATGCATGTTTATTACACAGTTTCTATGCGATGGTTGGTGGTCTTCGTAAATCTTGTTCGAGAGAGATAAAGTAGCGTGTGGGGGGCTAGTCTATGACTTGTATATATGCTTAATACATATTTAATTAGCCGATTAATATTTACTTCGGATATGTTAAAAGCGCGCAAGTGGTGACCAAGAGAGTGGAATGTAGCACTAAGCTCATCATGAAAGCGGCAATAGAGGCCAAATAAAGGCAGACATTTTTTACTTTCGTAAAATAATGTACAGAACCATTTTCTGTTGAGTATTGACGACAGTCTCTGCCTACCCCACCTGTGGGGCAGAGGCGTGAGCTTTATGTACGTATGTATGTATTGACATTACTGCAATCCCTAACCTGTCTGCCGAGCGTGTAGGTCATGGCAATAACCTCCAATAAAGCGGAAAAGGCTCCAGTGCAGCAGTGGGCTGTTGAATGGGTTGTTGATGTGATGTTATAAATTATTAAACGTCCAAACGCCATAATCACGACGAAACGAAGGAACTGAGAAAGCAAACCCTTCGCATAGTTCCTCAGCATAGTTACCGCCCCAATTAACATTCCTGGGACAGAACAATTCCCGGCCACTCCCCACCGCTTAACATGTTACCCGGGCAGGTGACTCGCATACCTACTACATACTAGCCCCGTGACCCGGTTTCCTTCACCGCGGGGCGCCCCCCACCATAGCCGAGTTGCGAGGCAATCTCACCATCTCACTACTAAATTAGGAAGCTGTGGCCGGAGATCCGAATTGTTATGTTGTACAGGGTGGTCCGAAAAGTTCGAGGCCATTTCTGGACTCTTTCTTTTTATACGGTATAAGCCCGTTTGTGGTTATAATGTTTATTGAATTAAGCCTTAAAGTATATGTAGTATGGGTATAGAATACCTTAAACTGGTACATATGGAAATTTTGCGCCCATTTCGTGGAGAAACAATAAGGTATCACAGTTCAGAAAGCAAAATAAAGGGAAAAACAAAGGGAATTAAAATATATCGCAAAGTTGTTCGTAGGAAGTTGTTGGTTACGTTTTGATTAAGTATTACGGGTATTGGGGCCGCCGTTTGACAGTAAGAAGCACGCAATACCGTGTCGTTAATCGTGGTTTGGTTTTGCATTTATTTCTTTCAACTTCACTGTACAGTAATAACTGGGATTAGGAAAGCTATCTACATTACTAAGTAGATAATTGTTTCCTTCTAAATTACGTGGTTAAAAATTATGACCGGAATATGTACGATTGTTCGATATTTCCGTAATCATGATAGCGTACGCAACAATAAAGTAAGTGTTGGCTACGACTTCATTCACGTAGACTAGCTTTGTGCCACTAGTAAATTTTTCAATTCCCATGTTCGGTTTCGGTTACTTCGTTGCGTTATGAGTGCTTGTGGCCTTTGCAGGTTTGAAAGGTCTTCCGCTGAGGACCCTGAAACTGGTTAGGCAGTCTCGGGAGTCGATTGGCACCCCGTAATGGTAATTACTGTATCGTAATATACCTATATCATTATTATTACTCCCAGCTTCGCTACTTTGCCATCTGATGAGACTTTAATTAATTTCTTCCTAATTTCAGATAAGTTCACGCAAAATTTTCATTTTACCTTTTCAGCACCACATTTCGGCTGTACCTTGTTCAGTCAGTTACCTAGCTAGTTAACGGTTGTCTAAGTATTGCTCTTACACTACGGTTATAATAGACGATAAAGTACACAGTAACTCTTCTAAGTTCAAGATTTCTTCCGTTCGCCATTGAATGCCTCAATTTACTAAATCGATTTCAATCTCCCAGATAAATCTTTTCACCGTGCAATGAGTTCTGAATCGGGAGTCACGACACGGCTCTCCGAGAACTAAACGTTAAACGCTCACCTTTTATTACTGACTCGTCGGTCCGGTGCGATTGCATCCTATCCCTACACTACCATAACTTACCATACCCTACACCTAGCCTACACCTACTTACCCTTTTTTTCTTACATAGAAACCTTGTTCTGATAAATACAAATCTAACAAAAATTAATTAGAGAAATAGGTGCAGCCGTTTGAAAATTATGCGCGAATATGCAACATTTTGATACCTTGAGTTATATTATTGCAATTTCTAGGAATCTCAAATTTTTTTAAAGATAAAATACAGACGATGTTACTCGCTAATAATGTAACTTTTTATAGGTGAAATAATTTTTAAAATCGGTTTAGTTGTTTTTGAGTTTATCCATTACAAACAAACCGAGAAACAACCAAATCTTCATAATATGATTAGTATTAGTACAGATTTTACTGCACCCTGTACAACTTCTGCTCGAACTTATGAATAGGGTTCAACTATACGAAAGAATTACTTATTTTTCATGCGGTTAAATGAACTTAAGTGTAATTCGAACTATAACATGTAAGTGTTCGAAAGGGGTCAGATTTAACGGTTCTTGATACTGACCGAACGATAACGTATCTTGATTTGAACCCCGCGTGACGTAGTAGCTTTTGTTAGTTATTTCTTTATTCGCAAGTAAAGAACTTCTGAATTATTTATTGGCCGTTTAATGTCCGACAGAGTAGAATAGCACCAATCCCTTACACTCGTGGGTGTCGTACACGAGTTTTTGAGGCAAAAGAACTAGAATCGCCGCAGGCTGGAAAATGGGCAGCACCGTTTTCCATTGTTATATTTATATCACTGGGATCTCCAACCCACCTGCCAAGCGTGGAGATTATGGGAATAACCTCCCCGTGGTAGAGGTCCAAAGCCCTGCAATGGACTGTTATGGGCTGGGATGATGATTCGGCACCTACGGTTTTGCATCTAACAAAAATGGGTGTGCATTACTAATAAGTAGTGGTGTTACTTACGTACCTAATTATATTATCTGCCTTGGTGCTACCAATACCATCCAGTACCTGTCATTCACATTACTTACTAACGACCCCACTAAAGTTAGGCTCATTAGAATTATGTCTTCATATACTTCTGAAATATGACATACGAGTACCTAATTACGCTAAGAGACGTAACCGCTAAGCCACTCAAGAACCATAATGGCAAGTGCTTTCGCTTCGTAAAATTCTCGTGCGTTTGCCACAAAACAAGAACGTATTGCCAGCCATTTGTGGGGTTGTTGTGTTAATGTGCAAACAAATGTACACGTAGAATGCAGTGACGTACAGCCACTCTGGGTATGATAAGGGGACATTTGTATGCGTCGCGAAACAGAGTGAGGAGGCGTGTTACATCAATAAGATAGACGCAGGTGACTAACGCACTGGCGAATGCTGTCCCAGTGAACTGTTGGCTCTGGAAATGTACAGGGAAATTGGTGAAGTGGGAGTTATTGTCTAAATGTGCCGCAGGTATCATAATATTAGAGTGATATGATGTGATCGATGTTACACGACGTAAAATTAAAGCTGTACTGGACTTACTTACGCCACGTGATGCCACGTGACGCGAGTGACGCGAGATACATGGGTACGGGCCTGTCTGTGTACTACTGCGGGCCGAATGATGCGTGACGCGTCAGATCGCATCGTTACACGCCACACTCGACGCATCAACGCGGTCCCGTAAGACAAGTGTGTTGCTAAATAGCGATAACATTCAGATTTGACGATGTCACCAACGGGTAATCCTCAATCGCCCATATTGGTCCAGTGTGGAATCTGAGGCTATTTATTGTTACTTACTGCTCTCGCATCCGACTCCACAATGTCAATGCATCGCATCTTGTGCTACCGCAGGACGAGACCTCTTTCCTATTACCAGTAGGCTTAGGAATCTGTTACTATTATTACTATTGAATATATTATCTACTCAAACAAATTCCACCGCTGGACACCACACGGCTAAAATTAATTACTTGATCAGTAATCCTTCCTCATCTCGGCACAAGCTTCCATCACACCTGGCGAGAGGAAAAATAGGCCTTCCATCACGCTAAACCAATGTCAACTAAATAAATAAATAAATATAAAATAATTACCCAACAAATAGACAGGTAGAATTACTTGAAATGTGAAAGTATCTTCGTATTATTTTTTAAAATGTTTATCCATCAATGACTTAAAATGACTGAGAATGAATAATGGATCTAGCTAGTATTATATTTTTATACTTCACTAGTGACAAACAGCGACAGCCCACCTGATGGAACGCGGTAACTGTCTAGCAGCCATCTACGAACCATACCTACATTTAGGTGTCATTCATGTACATAAGTAACAATAATACAAAATCGCTATGCACTGTGTGGAAACTGACATGTCTCATGTTATGTTTGTATTTTTTTTTTGTACTCAGTGACAACGAGCAGACAGCCCACCTGATAGTAAATGGTAACTGTTGCCCATAACATTTACAATTCATACATTTAGGTTGCAGGTAACGAATATACAGAACCGCAAGTGCGCTTTTACTGTGAGGACGATGATATGCCTCATGCCTGTAATTTCACTGGCTACCTGGCTAGTTGGATTTATTAATCAAAAATATTTTACGTAAAAATAATATCTCCAGCCTACTGCGCCCCTGCCGATGCGGTTTGCATGCGCACGCGCTGCATCTCCGGCGGCGCGCGGCCGCTCAGCCAATCAGCGCGTCAGTCGCTTCTCGGCATCCGTCGCGCGTGGTCGTGTCGCGAGTGCCCATGACAGTGATGTGAGCGAACGTTTCGAACAATATTTGAATTTCGACCCTAAAGTTACGTACGAAAATGTGCATTCCGGTGGAAATGTGCTTAACGAACAAACTAAGCTGATGAGTGTATCGCACGAATAAACAAATTTATTCGGTTTCATTAAACTTTTTGTTGGATTGTTTACTATGGTCATCGTCAGCGTATTTAACAGGTCAGTCCTCCTGATTTCTAATTGTGATTAATGCATGCTTGATTATGTCACTGCGATTTAACGTACATTATTTCGTTTATTTAGATGGCATTATTTAAATAATAAGTATTTATGCAAACATTATAAGTGTGTACTTATTTAGTGTTATTGTTAACAACACCTCCGATGTAGGTAACATAATTTATCTATCATTCATTGTTATTTACATATGTTAGGCAAATACGATTCATATGATTCACAGGACATTTGAGAGAATTTTTATATCTATGTTTTAAGTACTCTTTTACGTGTATAAATAAGTTGCATATTTGACGTGTATTGTTTGTTCATGGCCACTCATGGTATGATACGTACAATGGATCGATAAAGTAAATATTTACTGGTAAATGCGGAAAAGGGAACCTCTTCCATAGCGCACCATTAGCAATAAACCAACAATACCAATTACAGCGTATTGTTCTAGTCGGTGTAGGTACCTACGATGTTAACAATTTAGCTACGTAGGTATTTAAGATTACCTATTACCCAATACCACATAGCTATTACCTATCTATCCTACCTTTTTTGAGGATACAACAGCTGGTGAATCAATTTAACTTTACCTGCCAGTCCTTCCAACGAGCGATTCTTGAGTCGTAAATGTTTACTACCTAGGTAGGTACTTTTAAAATGTCACTGATTGAAGAGCGATTGAAACGAGTAATGCCTGTCGTTCATGTCTAACCGAACTAGGTACTTAGTTTAGTATCCCTACTTAGGTCTCTTCTTAATTATATAAGACACTAAAATGATAGAGTTGTTGCTGTTTAATATGTCGATTCCCGGTATTTCCCGAAAAGACTGACGATCTTTCCAAATCTGTATTTTTATTCACTACTTCTTTGGAATGGTATGAGCTACTGCCACAACTATTCTTGACTAAAGTCCGATGTTTGTGGCTGTCAAATATACTGAATTAAGTAAAGAGAGTTGACCTTACTTGTGCTTGAAGATGCGATAAACTTATTATCTAAGTATTATTATTAGAACCATGACATTTATCATGGTCTGACGAACACCAAAGTCCTAATGCTTCAAGTCATTAGCCAAATGAAAGGGTTCTATTCGTAATGAAGTGTATTATTCGTGAATTCGCTTACCTACGGCAGTTCTTATTGGTATCGTGGCTATTAAACCTCCTATCCCTTTTCCCATACTTCATACCCCCTCGGTTCCATCAGTTCCCAACAGTTAATGATTTGACACGGTAGCTCAGTAACCAACATTCTATAAAGCCACCTGTCAGTGCCTCGTGACGTACTTCTATCACTTTCTTCCGCAAGCCATCGCCGTATCACCGTCACACTCTGACGCGTGCTTTACTGTTCTTTTATTCAATTTGTGCATTTTTTTCTCCCGTTTTTTGCGGGCTACCTCTTCCTTTTCGCTGGAGTAATTTTTGAAATGAATAAATCATTATCTGTGCCCGACATACGCTGAAAAGGACTGTCTGTTGCGGGTCTTAAGGTTGATATTTGATCGTTTGAAAGGAAACGTTGTTCCGATGCGTTTCCGATTACGCACACGAAATGGAAACTGGCTGGATCTTTGAATATGCATGTGCATGCTTAAATAGGGCTAGCACAGGCCGCCTTGCTTGATTATCCGGACATACGACACCTTAAATGGTAAGACTATTTACATAACTTTGCGTTTTGCTACAAATGGGGTCAGCTTCCTGCCGGACGGAAATCCGAATATTTATTGACTAGCGATTTTTAGATTTCACTTAGATTGATGATTGTTTATTAGGTATCTACCAAAACTGGTGAGTTGACCAGAAATAATATCAAGCACTACAACACAAGTAGTCTTAAAGATATAGGCACCTACCTATACTTACCTAATTAGTAAACTATCCTCTAATACCAAATAAATTAATTTCATTAACGCTGTTATCCAAGACGCAGGCACCGCACTACCATGTCAATTGCTATTTCAAGCTTCATGTTTGATTTCCTGAGACGATAACCCTTAACTTACATGCATGTTCACGTAACACAGCTGGCCACATTGTACCCGTATATACGCGCTTCCCTTTCGCGACCACTCGAGTGTTTGCTTGCCAATCTTCGTGACATAGATAGCTGCCATTAACATGCATCAACGTTACAAGAGACAAATTGATAGATATCTACGGAGAATAAATGTAAGAGTAAAGATACCCACTCAAGTTAGCAGGTACACAATTACTGGCCGTTTTACTCGTCGGAGCCAAGACAAGACAAAAACAGTTAACCTAGGTCGTTGATCTCGAAAATGGAAGGAATGTAATTACTAGTAACATTAAAATACTTGTTAAAGATGTAACAGATACAAATGTCAGTCAAAAAAGATTTTGAGGACGATTATGTTAAAGAACTGGAACCATTAGAAATGTAAACGATATTGATGTAATTAACTAGGAAAGGAAATATCAGAACATTACAACTAGTAAAGTGTTAATCTTATTTACGTGGGTGCGTTTTCGTTACAATGAAATAAATTATGTGTTTATGGAGGTACGAGTACAGCGCAAAAGATGGTATCTAACCAATTATTCATCTTAGTAACAATTACTGCAAAGCCACTGCAATTCTCGGAAATATAAAATCAGATAACGAAAAAACGGATCTTTTTAAATCTCACAATGTCGTAAACCTAATTGAAGTTTAAAATTCAGTTAAATGCTTCGTAACAAAATTCACATAATAATTAACCTGGAAACAACAAAATTAAAATACAACATTATTATTAAAGCGAGTATCACTAACATACTTTTAAAACATTGTTCTCGTGTGAATTTCATCACATGTACTTATTTAATAGTAAGGAGTGATGTTATAGAAGTTTCAATTAATAGAATAAATAATACTTTGTCTTTCTTTGTATCAAATCTTGATTAAAAAAGGATACTTTACTTTGACCCTTCATTGAGATGGTTATGTAGCTAATTGAACCTAAGGTTCCATTTTAAAAGACCTAATAAATGATTGCGCCTTTTGTCCATTCTCGTGTCCGAGAGTGGGATGTCTGCTTGCAATGAATCACTTGCATGTCCTCGCCCACAGCTGGCTCATTTACTTCTCAATATACCCTCTCTTTCCCCACTGTTATTATAGACTTTGTTGTCTAATGCATAAGGTGCATGATTATTATTGGTTCTGGCATCTTCGAGGTCGTTCACTGCACCTACTTTAATACGATTTCTGAACTCAAAACATCAAATATACCTGACAGTGTTCGGCTCTTTAGTTTTATTTAGCGTTCAAAATTTCTCATTAAAATTGCATAGATCATCTTCAGTACGTGAAAACACTATTGTCGATCGCTATTTGGTTTTCTTTAGAAAAGCATATAAATGAAAGTCCTTTATTAGCATAGAAAATCAAACATGAGTTAGAGAAAGTAAACATTAAGAAAATCATTCGTTTATTTATATTATATGCTCATATCTAATTTGATCTAATGTCAATAATGACATTTTCCCAACGCATCAAATAGCAATTATTATACAATAAAGTTTACTTTAGCCGTTTATTCAATAGATATTTGTGAAATGAAACGAACTAGTTTTGCGGTAGATCTAGTTGAACCACTTTGTTCAGCAAGTATTTTGGATCAACAAGTGAACTGCCTAATAGTCTTACGTTCGTGACCGAGGTTTTATACCAGAAACCACGTAATTTTTTTAAAGATAAACATTTGTTTAGTGTAAAATATTGAAAAATTGTTTGAAACATTCCAATATCAATGTAAAATTATTAGACTGGTTCCTGTTATGAAAAAGAAAAAGAACTAAGTTGATAATTTGTGCAGACCAGTACAATCCGGATTGTTTCTGTTGCGTTGCTATGGAAAATTGACCCAAATTGGGTCACATGCGCTTAATGAGCGGTATCTTATTCCGCTGCACGTCTGGGACTCTGGGACCTCGGCGCATGAAAGTACGTTGTGGCCTAGTTCGCTATATCGCAACCAATTAACTTGGATACTTGCGACTTATTAAATTTCTAACTTTCATTAGTTGTCTCTATGCTAGGTATTTCCGTTGTGACTCACATTAAGTTCACTTTTTCCTTAAATATTTCCTCAAATATATTAATCAGTGCACTTTATAAATGAGAGCAAACCCCTCAGTAAACTTGTGAGGGAATAAAAAGGTTTATACTTAGTTAAACTTAAATATTTTAATGTCAGGAAGGGTTAGTGAGCCCCATTACAAGTGCACGTAAACAGCAGCTGTCAGGAAAGAATGCCGGCGACTGGTGAAATGATTCACCAATCCGTATTAACCACGACCACTCTGCTGAAAGAGTTACGAGTGAGAAGAAAAAGAGAGTACCTAAGAAATAATTTTAGTTGTTGAAATGAAAAACCATCAAGATCCCAGAAATAAGGTGTCGACCATCTCAATACAAGTAATTGATGCACGATTCTTATTTAACTCGTGGTAACAAGATTTATTGTCCATTTTGTACGTGTTTGAAAGTTCTCACTTTCATCATCATCGTCGTAAATTATTACAATAATTTGCTTGGTCAATGGTCACTTCACCGCACAGTACATAGAAACTCTGGTTTGTAACCACTAAACATTACCACTATTACCAGTAATAAAGAACTTGACAGGTATGCAATCAGTCATGTAATGCTAACTTTATTTATTTCTTACAAATTTCCTATTGAATTGTTTTGTTACTGTTGTAGATAGTAACTCTAATAATTTTCAATTTCACTAATATTTTCTAAACACATTTTCAAAACGCTCAGTTTTAAAATGTACGTATGCTTTATAATGCGTACGGCTAAGGAGTGAAATGCGTTGCCTGCGAATGTGTTCCCTGATCAATATAATCTGGATGTCTTCAAGGCTAGAGTGAATAGGCTGTTCCTAGACAGGCATGCTCCATCATCGGCCGCATCGTCACTTACCACCAGGTGAGGTGGCGGTCAAATGCTTGGCTAGTCAAATAATTAAAAAAAAAATGTTATAACTATTAGCTTGTTTCATTTTCAATACTGGAGATAAATCTCCTCCAGCTTCCAGATTTGTACCATCTAGATCCGTCAGCTCTTTGTGACCTTTATAAGGTCGTGCGTCCATCTCTTCACATCAATGAATAAAAAAAAAAAAAATAAAAAAAAAAATGATAACATACTTGATCGCTTTTGCTCACATCTTTTGCATGGCATAACCGAAATTCCTGCTGGAACATTTCGGATCGGGATGTAAATGCTGCATAATTTCATAATAATCCTCAGTAACCTAATAAAACTCACCATAAAATCCAACTTTCTAAGTACTTAAACTTACTAAGTTTGTACCTGGTGTTGAACTGTATGTCAATTTAGACTCAATAAGTGCGAAATAACAACTTTCTTTGAGTCATATTACCGCAAACGATCCATTCATGCCTTATAAATGTGCGAGTAATGAGTACTTTATCAACGCTACTCGATTACACGTTTCTGGTCTACAATGTTTACTTTCCTAACCTTTTTTGCTATTTTATGCAATCTCGGTTATATGAAGATTAGGCAATTTACGCTATTTGGCTAATACTACACATTCTTATATCGCACTTTAGTAAAAACTCTGACTTCTAGATTAGCATTTACTTTCTCACTATCGTTATTTATGGCTTTTAAAGTTATTTTTGTATCAGTAATTTCATCTTCACTAACCAGTTTTTTGGTGTCGCAAATGGAAGCGTCGATAAAACGCTAATAATGTAAATAAACATATCGTGAGGCGCATCGGCAGAGAAAGTGGCGGAATATTATCGACGTGCCGATACACAGGTTGTGATTATGAATGGAAATTTGCATTAGAGATTAGATACTATGTGAGTAACCGGGAATACTCGACGCTTCTATAGTATGGTATTATGATTCACGACAAAGTGCTATGTTATTATATAATGCTATAATGAGTGTGATTTATTATGAGTAACAGAGGAGAAAGTTTAATTGCAGATTTTAGGTGGTAAACCTTCAAATAATATTTTGACATGTCTGTTCATTGTGATGTAGTGCCTATTAAAAAATAAAAGAACGACTTTTATAACATCAAACACTGGCAATCATTTCACACGGCTAATCGGCAGTAATCACTTAAGTTGGTGAGTACTTTACAAGAATGTATATGTACTCCTTTCTATCACTGACATCCAGTCAAATTTTTTCTTCCAATTAGCATACTATCTTGTCATCTTTTCCAAGTGATTTAAAAGCACGCGACAATGCACCTGTCGGTAAGTTGCATGATGTTCACATTGTTTTCACCTTGAGAGTAGCAACCATACTTTCTACACCTAGTTTCTTCAACATATAAACCATAATAAGGCTATCAGCAGTATAACGCTAGCATCGTTATATTCAAACATTTCAGATAGTCATTCTGAAGGAGTCTTTAAGAATTTACTTTGGTATTACTGGAAAGCAACGACCGATTCTCTCTCCAATCACATGGTCAGCGTGAAGTGTTTATGTCGTCTAGAGATTTAAAATGGGCAGCGGCACTTAATACGCAAGTAAACACATTCATTGAATGTATGAGTAAACATACTTGGATTTTTTGCAACTGCCAATTAGTAATGTGACTGATTCCATTGACGCTTAATCCTGGACTGTCATCATTACCGGGAAGCATTATGATTGCGAGATCGATCGATTTGGCAGAATGAATACGCAGGAATGCCCCCAAAACTGCGATCGATTGGAAATGGCCGAACAATAGGGCGGCACCGAGAGCATTGTGTTCCCATCTGTCATTGGTCTCGATCTCTCGTACTCGATAATCACGGGTTAGTTGAGCACAACAATTGTGCAATTCTTCTTTTATTATTCGGAATTCGAACCCGTAAATACTATTTTGGCGTGCGCACGAGCCGTTGTTGAGCTCCATTGACATCTTTATTAAGGGTGCCTTTGCGGTGACCAAACTCCAAGCTGTATTTAATACTTTAACACCGCTAATTACCAAGTAACGTGACTACTAAGCCATGTGATATGATTGACCGTGTTTGCTTACTAATGACTATAGTTATCACGTTATAATATAGCTTTAGCGTCATAATTACATTAAATAGGTAATCATAATGCAGTAATGATATAGGTATACGTCTATTGTTGGTAATTTAACACAAAGCAGGCCAATACCGGGTTCCGATGTATCATAGAATTATGATCTACCAGTGATTTGTTTATCTAGGAGTTAAAATGTTGCGAAAACGTACAGAGGCGGTAATTTGTAACCTCAATTTATTGGCGCCATGCTGCAGAGCCTCGAGCATCGCCGTAGGGTTGTACGTCTGTCAGTAGCAGTCTTCCACAGGTTGCATTTCGGGGAGTGTGCATGACGTAATTTGGCCAGCCTCTTTGTTGCCTTCAGGAAATGGGACATGGGCGGGTGTTCTTATGTCGTGGATCTTCCAGCTATCCGATCATGCCGGTTTAGGTTCAACCTTTATAATGCGAACGACTAAGGAATGGGACACGTTGCCTGCATGGGACTGAATCTGGACACATTCAAGGAGATAGTGAATAAGCTTGAAATGCATATTCCAATGTCAAGTGCATCGACACCTATCACCAGATGAAAAACTACCTAAGCTAGGAACTCGTCTTCTAGCGCGCGAAGCGGCATGCGGGCAGGCCGCTTCAGGGCTACCTACGGCTTATCTCGAGAACCCGCTTTGACAATCTTAATATATATATTTTTTTGGGTTGCTATCAACTAATTCAAAGCAATGACAACCTTATATCTTAATATTATCATATGACTCTTATATGGTACTCACAGAAGTTACACCATATCACATTGATAAACGAAAACACAAAATCGTATGTTTTGACTACCACAGAGTTACATATGGCACTTCACGTGTTCGATCGTGTGCGAGTTACATATGGAACTCTACTGGTTACTATCGATCTTGTACTACGTGCATGTGCACACACTTTATTTTTTCGATAATCGACGTCGAGTCAGTCCGTACACAATCGGATAAGTTTATTTATTAGTTGAGTACTAAAAGCGGGATCAGGGGTTGGGTTTACGACGCAGTTTATTTCCCCGCGAGAGTAGGGATGTGCTCAAAATTACGTTTAATGAAATCGATTATTCGAATCTTAATAAATTTCGAACGTAACGCAAAATTCATCATCTAAAATCTATTGAAAATAAATAAACATTTGTATTGTTTAGGATTTTCATCAATCAGGATCTTTTTAAAACAAACAAGTTTACTTTACATAAATTTGTTTACAAATTCGATCTCGTATTTAGGTAGGTATTTAAAAAATCATAACATTCGAGGAATCCCTTTTTTAGTAAAATGAAAATATTTTCTAACTTAAGCAATCGTTGCCTATATTTTGACCGAAATTACCCATTCGATAGTCGGCCTAAGATATTTAGTAGTATGGCGTTGAATCTATTAAAAATCGTTGGATTCCGATTCTATCTTCGATTAAATCGAAACGGGCCAGGGCGCAACCCTACGAGAGAGGGGTTCTGTCGCTGGTTGTCAGTCAATGTCTGCTTTGTTCCCTCCTCGTTAATATTAGGGTTGTCGAACTATTCAGACGAGAAAGAGTTATAAATCATTACAAATTCCAGCCCCATTGTACGTTCTTTTCGATTTTATTTGAAAGGTATCCGTAGTTTTTGCTTGTTTGTCTATCTACTTAATAAGTTTCTTCTTTCTATTAGATTGTTGGATTTAACAGGATTAGCTTCGATAGTTAAACTTTGTAACTAATTGGCATCGTATTTGTTTTTTTTATACTTTATACTTTTTTATCGTTTTTTTAAGTGTGTTTAAAATCAGTGAAATCATTTTTGACCTTTACAAACAAACATGCAAAAACTCAAATATTTTATTTTATATGTATGATTGGTTTAGAATGCGCCATAATTATACTATTTGTTTTGGCATCATTTATTTCATATCTAAACAAGAAAACGTGCGTTCAATTCCTAGCAGTACCTAGATGTAAAGATAATTAGAGAGGTTTTTGTTGAGTAATGCAATTCACGTACTCAGAGCGAAATACAATACAAATACATCATCATCGTAATCAAAAATACATCGTGTCTTATCGTTGATTAAAGTTTTTATGGTCTTATGAAACAGAATAAAACCTAATGGTAAGACAATTTTCGTTCGAGGACCTACGTTTTGTAATGTGTAATTAAACTTAAATGATTAAACGGCAAGTTTTTGTCGACTAAAGATGCTCACACCAAAATAATAACCACTTTCAAGAAGGGAGAAATATGACCAATCTGTCTGTCTGTCTGCAAGTATATTTTTGAACTTTATAGTTTTATTAATTTTTGTATTATTTTTTAAATCTAACACGCGTGCAGATGGCTGATTGGGGGCAGCTTGCCTATTAAATTGATAGGCGCTAGTATCAATAACTTTTAAATTTTAGTTACCTATAAGTAGATTCAGCACATTGTGATTTATTTGAGAGTACCTAGGCTGTATAATATGTGTGGTTATAGTGTGTTAATTCGAAAGTATGTTGCCTGTGAGTCGGTAGGTACAGTCTAGGCCCTACTTTTTAATCTCTCTCTCTCTCTCTCTCTCTCTCTCTCTCTCTCTCTCTCTCTCTCTCTCTCTCTGTGTAGTCAGCCCCTCATGACTCAGGATCGTGGTCCGATGAGCACATCTTCGAGCGCACGAAATGCCTCCAACCGCTCCTATCCATCGCCAGCCTCACCGTGTCGCAGCATCTGTTAGGTGGCGCAACCTTCAACTGAGCGGACCATCTAGTTGGTGACCGTCCTCTTAACCTCTTGCCATTGACATTGCCCTCTATGACAAGTTTTTCGAGACTGTCATTACTCTGTCTCATTAAATGACCGAAATATGCAAGGATCCGTTGGAGGCAGATGGTTGATAACCTCGTTTTAATTTTCAACTGATCGTGTTTGTGCGCTTGGCGGTCCAGGGAATTCTTCGCATTCTCCTCCAACACCACATCTAGAACGCTTCAATTCTCTGCCTTTCTCGTGCTTTTATGGTCGAAGTTTCAATTCCAGAAATATTGGAAACACTAGAGCTCGGACTAGACGCATTTTACTTTATAATACAATTTTATTTTTTGTAAATGAATGTGAATGTCTTTTTTTTTTGGCAGCATTCAAATCCTCTGTCCAAAGAGTATTTTTTACAGTACAGCTTCCCTAAATGACATACTTTGAGTCTTTATTCAACAATTGGACATAACCAGGTAATGAAGAGTATCTATATTTATTTTGGATTTGAATTAACGCCTTCGTATTATAAAACTATTGTCCCCACAAAATATTACAGCTTATCCAATTACCCCAAAGTTCAAAAATTCCAGGAATGAGCACCAAAACCAGTCCAATTTCAATGACGCGATGAGTTTATCAAAAGACCCGTAAATATAACTATCCCAAATAATGGAACAGGAGTAATACGATTATATTATTATTTATGGGGTTGTAGGCTGGAACAAAGTTATCATATTATTATTAAATGGGGTGTATTGATTCGTGGATACGCATTGTGTATGGAATTTATGAATATTTTATGGTTGCTGCTTGCTGGGTATGCGGTCATTGTTAGTGAGGTCCCGGTGCCGGTCAGATGTGCTCATGCCCTTTCTGACCTCTGCTTAGCTATACAACGCCTCGGTGGCGGTGAGACTCGAAGCTAGATACCTCTTAATACTTTTCGCAAACAACCTTAACACAAAGTTGATAGTAAGTATTAAAAAAGCAATATCAAACATTATTTGTTGGAACTTGTTGTTGAAGATTAGATAAAAAATATTATGTAAGTTTTTAACACTTTGTGTTGTGATTTTAAATTACCTTTTGTACACTAGTTCCACTTTATTACAACTATTTTGTTTAATTGCAAACGGAAACCTTGCTTGCCAAGGAAAGCCTGAAGATGAGTAATTCCAAACCAGTTGCAATTTAATAAAATTGTAATAATAAGGTGGAACTAGTGTACATAATGTGCTTTAATTCATAATATTATGTAGGTAAGTGATTAAGTGAAAACATGACAATAATTTTATCGTTTTATGTTGATAATTAGTTGAACAATGCCAATAAGTTATTTATTAAGTAATTCAAATAATTTTTTATTGATAACATATTAATTATCTGCTAACCTTATAGAGTAGGTTAGATAGCTCTTTAAAATGTCATATGTCATCATAGCTTGCCTAAGGCTGTCAATTAATACTTAATTATAATTAATCTTCGTACCTAACCAACAATCGATCATCAAATGAAATGAAACGAATAAAAATATTTATTGCATTCAAATACAAATCTACACTAATTGCTTATTACGCTGTCGAATACCTACCTCGATAGATTTTTTATCTTAGCAACTTCATCGATAGAATACTTAAAACACTTAATTTGCTTCCCTAATGACATTAATAGAGTGTACGCGTGACCGCCCAATAAAATGACCGATGGAGTAACCGATTTTTTGTGCGGTCATTTTTACCGATACAATTTTGTACCGATAATAGTCTTCATAAAAAGTGACAGGCCGCCTCCATTGTGCCCATTTGATAAGCCCAGATGGGTACCCGAGCCTCGGATAATGATTTAGTATTTCGATAAATCGGAATTCCAGCGGCTTACGGTGCTTTTTAACGGTTAATAATCGGATAAAATCGGTGCACAAAAAGAAAAAAATGACAATTGCAAACGGATCGTCTAATCGTGAATAAAGCACGTTATGTCTGTTGATTTTGTTTCTATAGATCGCATCAAGTTTGTGGTTTATTTACGGATGACCGCATCCGAATCGGAATTGTGTCTATTATTTACGGTTTGTCGATTATTACTTTTAATCGATATCGTATCGCATGTTTGGCGTGCCATAAATAAACATTGGGTGCCTCTATTTGTTTTCGTTTTTGTATGATATTTGAGGGTTAAGTTCCTCGTGGTATAGTGTATTGAAAGAACATTTCTATTTTTAATCTCTGACGAATAAAGAGGGATGTTATAAGTTTTACGTGTGTGTATCTGTCGATGTTTATATCTGTCTACGGCACCGTAGCTCCCGAACGGATGAGCCAATTTGGATGCCAGTTTAATCGACAATTATTATAAAAGTACGCAATATGTCTTTGTTCTATGAGTTCTATACCTATATCTTGGGTCACCAATACAACAAAATTGTATCATAATCAAAAAGGCTCAAAAATCTTTACCAATTTCAGTCTACCTTTGTAAAAAGACTGGTAGGTAGTATAATTTTGTACTAACACCTACTTCCTTATCTACCTAATTGTAATCTTTCAATACTTTCAAGCCCTTCTTCCTACCTACTTATAATATGTAGGGCTGTCTACTTCACAATGTAACATAATGATTTACATAATTGCCATTATAAATGTCTTATCAGAACGGAAAGGTCACAGTGTCAAGCTTCCGAACGATAAATTGTTCTTATCACTGTTTAAACACATACTTACCTCCCTATATAGGTAAAGTAAATTAACGATAGGTAACATACCTACCTATAAGGAAAAGAATAAAAAGCAGGAATGCAGACCCTGGCAAAAACCGGGACTGGGCTCTCAGTTGATGATGATGACCTGTGGTTCAGATGGTTAACATGCCGGCCGGGCCGAAATTGAAATGAATATTTAATTTCTGTTACGGGTCTGGGTGTTGCATGTATAATACGTACTTAAAAATATATAAGCAGGTTATCAGTTTTCTGCCACCCATAAGACAAGCTTTGCTTACTTTGGGGCTAGATGGCGCTGTGTGAACTGTCCAAGGCCGGATGACTGAACAAAATCAAGTGGAATTTCTCAATATCGTTACCTAAATTGTTCAGTGAGTTTTGGCGTTAAGCGGCTTCATAATATCTCTCTCACAACGCGCGTGTTTACCCAATCAAACTAGTTACCTTTAACACTACAGTAGGGCTAGCACAAGTTGAAAAAAGGCGCGACATAGGTATTGCTATCTCTTTCATCTTAGTATTGAGAGAAGGAAACAAACGCTCTCTCACGGCGCGAGCTTTGTCGCGGACACACCTGTGCTTGGCGTACAGTAGCCGTTCCTCGCGATTTCCCGTTATCTGTGAATGTTTCCTTTGGACTATGACATGGGATCGTTAAAGAGGTATATTAGAGGTCTCCTTGGAGGCGGGGAACGCATTGGTAGTGCCTCTGGTGTGGCTGATGTCCATAGGTGACGGTCATCAATTTCCATCAGGTGGCCCGCTTGCCTATTTGTCTGTCGTATAACATTAAAAAACCTCAGTTTGCCTCTATCTGTTTACATTCGCTATCCTGCGGGATCCTATTATTTTTCTGCCCTCAAATAAGTAAGTAGGTACCTATGCCACTTTAGAATAAAAATGCTTTCCATTAGTGAATTTTTAAAATCGGTTTAGTACCCCCAACATACAAACATTTCTTCTTTTATGATGTTGGTAGACTTACGGAAGGTACCATACGTAATAGCACCACAAGTAGGTAGGTACCAATATTGAGGTCCGCCATGTAAAATCGTGTGGGCAGACACCTTTAGCCAGGAAGCAAACAATGCCTTTAGAACAATATCAATACCATTGTTCGATTCTTGTTCATATGCAAATTATTTATATGATATTGTGATTTAGGCTTAGTTATAATCATGAGTAATGTTGAATTTGTCCGGCGACGCAAATTTTCGTATTTTGGACAACGATCATCTGTTTTAAATTTCTAGGAAGGAGAGACTCGGTAGTAATTCAGATGCTATACTTATACTTATTTTTACTTGAAATAATGGTAATGCTACAGAAGTGTAGTGTCCCACAGCATAGGATTGTATAACGGCCCTTCCAATTACAGATGTCGTACAAGGCGATTAAAGTCGTACGAGAGTAGGTATATTATAATCTTAGTAGGTAGGTTACCTGTATGTAACGAATATAAGGACTGTAAAATACAAACAACGACGAAATTGGGTCCACAAAATGCAGATGGTACGCCAAAGTCCGGTGCAAGTACAACACAATATGTCACGGTCAGTCTATCGACCGTCATATCAACTCAAATCACACGTCAGGTCATAATGCATGCACACGATCACATCCGTGGACCAGAAAATTGGCAACAGCTGTTAGGGATGCTCTCCATACTGGCACAAAAAAAAACTTGGCGGGATCCGCCTTGATCATGATCCTGAATTTGGCAGATCAGATAGTTACAGTGGACCGACTGTCGTCTGACCTCCGTGATCCTGTTAACAGAGGAATCTGAGCAGAGTGAATTATGGTTACACATTCAGAGGCCTGAATGTGCAAGTTTAATCACGATATTTTCTCTCACTGTAACAGTATCAATTAGTAATCAACAATTGAACATAACTCAGAAAAGAGTAATTGGTACATGGCGGCACTGGGATTCGAACCCGGGACCTCACGATATCGATTCGGAACCCTTAACCACTAGGCCACCGAACCTTTCCATAATTTTATAATCCGCCGTAAAATGAAAGAACTGTCAAATTCGTCTTCCTCATATTTATGAACTAGTGAATTACTATAGGTACCATATAGGTAGGTACTTGCACTTGACAGACCCTACTTGCAGATGACAAAAAAATTTAAAGGTCAAGACTAATAGAAAGTCAATTAAATAGGTGTTCGATGTCATGGGAATGCTTTTTGTCTTGAAGGTAGGTTAATGATCATGCATTAATGTGATGATGAACGTCATGTGATCTATGCAAAAACGTTAGTTTAAAGTCAGGATTGAACTTACGTATAATAAAGCAAGCTGTCCCAAAAATTCACCGGCGACGAACTCGAGGCTTTAATTTTTACTTTTTTCTGTCTAATGTAATGATATCCTGATATAAAAGCTAGTACTTACCTACAAGTATTGGGGAAAATTTCAATATACTATAGGTTATCTTGTATTTGTGAAAGTATTGTTTTATTTCTATTAAATGGATTGGGATTAAACATTTTCAAAAACGAGTCGAAAACCAACACTTACAGCTACGTTCTATCATCGCACCGCTCGCCACCGACAGGGAGTTCATCTTCACACCTTGGAGCCAAATTGGTCGCGAACTGTGCGGTTCCAAAGGAACTTTCTCCCACGCACACTAAGGTTGTGGAATGAACTACCTGGAGAGGTTTTCCCTGGAAAGTACAACATGGAGTTCTTCAAGAAAGGGGTTAAAAGGTTTTTACGGGGTCGGCAACGCGTGGGTGATGCCCCTGGTATTGCAAACGTCCATAGGCTGCGGTGACTGCTTATCATTAGGCGGGCCGTAAGCTTGTTTGCCACCATGGTGGTATAAAAAAAAATACTGATAGATTTTTTCCAACGGGACCAGTCGGGGTTGATGGGTCAACTGGTCCCGCCTCCAAATTCCATAATTAGTACTGTCACAAAAATTTCATTTTCGTATCGAGCAATTTTTTAATCTTTTTTTTTATACCACCAAGGTGGCAAACAAGCTTACGGCCTGCCTGATGGTAAGCAGTCACCGCAGCCTATGGACTTTGGAGCCTTTTATTACGGTTTGACCACGGAGGACTTACGAAACAGTTATGCGCTGAAAGCTAATAAACAATTGATATTTTTATAAGTGTGGGCCCAGACAAAGCATTGAACTGGTCCCGCGGGTCGAAAATTCCAGCGGGACTATTTTCCTCCCAACTCCAAAAACACACATGTCAGGCTTTTTACGTAGATAGAGTTACGTACGTAAGTTCGTTCCTGAATTATGATAATATTGTATTCATACTTAGAATATTCCTCACCACGTACACCCACGCATCAGGTCATAATAGCAGCGGGAACCTTGCCTCATTAATCATCGTTGGGTACGCACATACCCTACCTACAGGCTTTTTCTGTTACCTCAGATTTTGGTACGCGTTTGTTGAAAATCTGACGACTCATACATTATGTGTATGAATCTCTATCCTGTCATTCCTATCCTACTAAAATCATAAATGCAAAAGTTTTGTAAGGATGGATGGATGAATCTTTGTTTCACGTTCACGCAAAAACAGATTTTAATGAAATTTATCAGTAATGTAGCTTAGCCCAGAATAGCACTTGTGTATGAATCTCTAGCATATCCTACTAATATCTCATCATAATAATTTTATAAAAGCGAAAGTTTGTAAGGATGGATGGATGGATGGATGTTTGTTACACCTTCACGCAAAAACTACTGAACGGATTTTGATGGAATTTAGCAATAATGTTGCTTAGCCCATAATAGTACATAGGCTATAGATAATTTATCCCGAAATTCAATGTGGTTCCCGCGGGAACGGGTCCGGAACGTAATAACCGAATCTCATGCGGACGAAATCGCGGGCAAAAGCTATCTATCTATCTATATTAGCCCGAATCATCCCACTGTTGGGCAAAGGCCTCCCCCCGATTCCACTCTTCACGATCAAGTGCCAATGTCTGCCAATGTGGGCAAAAGCTAGTAATCTACATATATTTCCTTTTTATTCGAAAGCGCTGCCCAGCGCGACTTAGTACCCTTTATTTATTTTAAGACATTTTGCGACAACATTACTGCTGTAGATACAAAATAAACTAACTAAAGAATAAATAATACCTTAGTTACCGGACCATTGTGTAAGTAAAACAAATCCACTGGCTTTAGTAGGGCACGTAGGTGCTCTGCAGACAACATTGGCGATATTTTCAAAGAGATCGACGATTATTTTGACATAAATAGCCATATTGAATTTACGTTATCGTAATGTGGTACTAAAATATTCAATAGTTATATTGACATAAGACTCCTACGTCTGTCTATAATATATTGAATTGGTTGGCTTGAGATAGTAGGGTCAATTTATTGTGTACGTTATGTACGCAACATATCTGTCTTGTTTATACATTAGTTTTAATAAATAATTGAGTAGAAGTCGTGCTTTTTTATTACATTTTTATTCGAATGTCTCACAGTATGTTATTGTAAACTGTATAGTACCCACATAGCACACTGCAGTTATAATAGTTATGTTTTAACAAGGACCACAATATCGAATTGTTTAGAATAGACCAAATCCTTATTACCAAGGAGATGTCAATTGCTAGACACAAAGTCAGCTCTTCGCAAAGGCTAAACTTATAATGTGTAGCCTCAAAAAGATTCATGTATGCTCAAGCTTCAAAAGTAGAGAGCTACTACTTCATCCCATCGGGGTTGTTAAATTTTCGTTTGATCTTCCCATCCTCAGACAAGGGTTCAAAATTTTTTTATTAAATGATATTTTCTACTCATAAAAACTTATTGCCATTTCATGAAGCATATGGTTTTTATAGAAAAAAAAAATACTTTTTGAAGAAAAAAGTAACCCGTAGCTACAACGAACGTAAGTAAACGGGCGGAATCACACCTTTACGCTAGGAATCCCAGCTTGGCCTCAACCATTGTCTTTCGAAGAAGCTACTTGGCACGTTGACTATGTACCTAATGCAACCAAACTACTACCTTAAACACACACAATGCACTGTCTTTGTTTCCAATTGAGTATTTGAATGGCTTTTCCTTGGGCTGTATGAATACGTACCTACATTCAGCTGTAAAGTGAACCCCCACGCAAAACATTTAATTTATGCTGGGGTCCAGTCACTATACAGTTGACTGTACTATGAAACGTGAGCACTTCGTTCTCACTATTTAATAGATAAATAAGTAATCGTGGACAAATAGCGTCACCTAGCCCCAAACTAAGCAAAGCTTGTACTATGGGTGCTAGATAACTGATATACCTACATATATACATTTTAAATACATACTTATTATATATAGAACACTCAGACCCGTAACAGAAATATTAATTTATCATTTCAATTTCTGCCCGGCCGAATCGAAGCCGGGACCGTTGCGTGGCAAACCGGCATGTTGACCACTAAACCACTCAGACCGTCATTTAAATTATCAGTGTAAATCACTAATTTGCTACTTTTTATTTTTATAATCCAGTTTTTTACGCCAGTTTTCCAAACCAGTGTATAATTTTTGGTGAACACTTCCTGATTACTTAATTCATTATAACATTTTCCAAATTAAAAGTGTCAAATCATAGATCACCGGTATCGAAAACATTAATATGAATTATGGAAACCGGTATTTTGGTGAGTTCTATAAGGTTACAAATTCCATCTCATTTTAACAGCTTCCTCTGTGACACATACTCAACCTACATTCCGTGAACTGAGTATATACGTTGACCGTGGGAGATTTCACTACATGCCAAAACTATTATTTGTCTGTATTAACTGAAGCATTTTAGAGCTTGATATTTTTATTTTTGAGCGGAGCGTCTATGGCCGACTTGTAAGCGATATATACTGGGTTCGAATGACTGCCCAATGACTCTTTTCTGAGTTATATACATGAGTTGAATGGCAATCGATGCTCTTACGGTGAGGAAAATCATCTGGTCAGGTTCCTTTGGCAGCATGGTCACGGAGGTCAGATGGCAATCGATCATACGGACCCCGAGCCCTCATGCGCGAAAGCACAAGCTGGACATTAACACCAATATGATTATTTTTATTTTATTATTGATAATTTGATTCTGATTCAATATTATTCTTGGTTTTCATTCTTGTGCACAGTCTGTTCTTACCTCTCACATCAAGAAGTCGCATTGGACTATAGTACTGTTAATGTTATTGACAGCCTTTACTCCACAAAGAGCTCGAAAAAAATTAAATTTAGCAAGTTATAGTTTGAAACTGTGGTATCAGTTGAAGTACCTCATAACAACATACCTTGGCCGCCTTACTTGTACTACCGGAAAACGATAACGCCACCGCACTGCCACAATTTCGCACCACGTAAATTCTTCCCAAGCCCACTGTCGCAATAAAGTGTAACCATCGAACTACAGGTTCTATAAGAGTCGTATTAAGATTCTTAACTCTTTAATTCCTCCATATGCTACACAGCCTTTACGCCGAGCGCATCTCCTAGCCGGTGATTTTCAAACAATGTCGCGTAATTTATCGCTATAGGATTCTCTTTATGGCTCTGTAAACATTCCTTTTAACAACCTATTACGAGCCATACTAGCCGCACTTAACGTTCGTGGCCCTCTCTCGACCTTTGAGGTAAATAAGTACTAAACAATTTTGAACCTGCTTCTTTTATTTTCGATGCTGCATTTGATGGCCCTTAAACGAAATTGTTTGCTTTTGAATCTGATCGCCGCTGCGAGTTGGCAATGCGGTTATTTTTAATCGTGCAATATTGTAAGGGCTTTGACGCGATATCCGACCATATAGGGTGATATGGTTATTGTAGAACACGTATTACAGATATTGTGTTGTAAATATCGTGTAGTTGAGTATGTAAAATATTTATTGCGTCCGCATAATAAGGCAATGAAGAAGATTTTTTTTATAAGAGAAACAGTGGTACTTTAGAAACAGCTAATGCCATTGTATACGAAACCCGTAAAGCAGAGGAATGCCCAATGAGCGATGTGAGCACTTTGGACTTCCCGTTCGTGCTGTAAAGGTCTGATAATAATACAAACCTTCCTATAAACTCCTATAATTCACGCAGACCGTATCGAAACCCAGCCATTAACCCGAGTTCTATCCAGGGAGAGATTAGTTCCAGGCATTAACTTAAAGACTTACCTATTCCATATCTCTGAATTTACGCAGTTTACGCTTAGACGATTGATGTGAGTCATCGCAATCGATTCTCGTACAGATATTTATGAGCAGTGATTTGGTGTTTACTAATATGGATCGGATGTGTTCGGGCGATCTGAAATCAGATGCCACGGAACACCAACGAGCTCTGTGGTCGGATAAAGACGTTAAAGTAAATAAACTGGGAATTAAATTGGGAGATGCTCATCTGTTCGCACTCAGTTCTAAGATGTAGGCAAGACGATTTTAATTAGCAAAGACTTTGGGGAAGTTCCACCAGTTTGAATTTGGAATAGTACTTGTTTAAAATTTATTAGAACGGTGTTAGTTCTCGGAAAATTGTCTTGGGACTTGAAATCTGTTCGTACTTAATTGACCTACTTTTGGATTTACTCTTAATGTTGCTGCCGTTTCGTTGATGTTACTCGTATGAAAACATGTACCTACTTACTTCGGAAAATAGTTATGTCCTTTAAACATTGGAGCGACTGCCATCTGACCTCCGTGACACTGCTACCATGGGAACCTGACCAGATTAGATCATGGTTACACATTCAGTCGCCTGAATGTGCAGGTTTCATCAAGTTGTTTTCGGCATCGGCATCGCCTAGTATTCAACTAATGTTCATAACTCAGAAAAGAGTAATTGGTACATGGCCGCAGGGGGATTCGAACCCTGTACCTCTCGCTTACGAATTGGATACTCAACCGCCCAGCTACCGACGCTCCATTCTTATTAAAGGCACCTACTTGAATTCGTTTTTAAATTTAAACCCGTACACGAATTTGAACTTTATCGTTGTGGGTGGGTCTTATAATGCCTTTGCTTAAACCGTAAGCTTTTTGTGTCGAATTTCTCGAGATAATCAGAACAGGAAGCTATATATTCACCTGTATTCGATTTTGGATAAAAACAATTAATTCACATTGACGCCGCTAATGGGCTCTGACCTTATTAGGGTACTCTATTTAAATTTAAACTGGTTCAGAGGCGCCATGGTTCCGCATCTTAAATATGATCGGCTACAAATTTACATATAATTGCCGGCTTGTCTGTCAGATTGTAATAAGTCATAACCATTATTGTAAGCCTACACAGTGCGCGGCAATGAAATCATCGGGTGAACGTAATTCAAGTTGCCAAATTCGATATTATGATGTACTCGTACCTTCACAAAAACAAATTATTTGTTTCAAACTAAACTCGCGTTCTTACACATATTATTATGTTAGTCGTCGAGCCGTTGGGAAAACAAATCGAGAAGGTAAATCGCGTTTGAGTCCCGTCTGATATAAAATAAACAAATTGGAAGGAAATGCTGTGATCATGTTGTTTTTTGTATTCAGTGCCGTTTTGCTAAGACAATATAATAAAACATTTAATTAATAAAATTTGACCGTCCGTGAGTAGGTACTTCTTATAGATAGGTACGAGTTACTCGTATGAATAGCACCATAACACTTTCGTTCATAACCCATTCCACTCCTTGTTTGTTTTCATTGCTTGTTCCTTTATTTTTCGCTTTTATTGGTGTTGTTTATTGGTTTTATTTCGTTTCCTACTCACATTTTTCCTTTTAAAAATAAAAATCATGCTATTTATATCCATTTTTGAAGGTTAAATTGTCAAAGAGAGGTTGTGAAAGAATATGTCAAATAAAACTGTACACTTGCTTATTCATGCTTCTTGCTTGAAGATTACCTATTGAAAATAAAATAATACTAGCTGTACTAGTACATACAGTCAGCTTCAGAGAGAACTGACCCCCTTAGCATTATTTAATGTATGCTATGGACTCTGCAGCTGACTGTACAAGCAGATCTCGTCATCTGTAGTGGTTATCCTTACGCCATACTGAAATAGTTTAACCATAACTTTATCTAAAAAAAATCGCACGAAAAGCTCGCAAAATAACGCCACTTCATTGACACTTACAACACCTTATCGACTGGACTGCCTTAAATACCCATGCCAGATAAAATTAATTCACCATTCAAGCTGTAAGTAATAGCCAATGTTTGCCTATTAGAGCGCTACTCCCATTCTACTGGTTAAGCAAATTACGATAAAACTCTTGTGTAATGGTAATTAAAACGGGTCCGTAGCTAGTAATTGCTTGTCCCTGTAAAGGTAGTCTGGAGCGGTCAGATGCAATCAACTTTAATTTTGCAAGGGCCGTAATTTATTTTCTGCAAATTTTAACGACCACCGGGTTGCGATGGACTGTTCGTTTTCTTGTTTTCCCACTTGTGCAATAGACGGAGAGCGACGGTCTGTAAGCGAAAATTTTACTCAATAACTTATTCTCGCTGTATCATCTTTTGAGATAGGTTTCTTTTGATGTATACCTATTATAGTGATGCGTGTGGCTGTTAGTGCATTAATTTCTTTTTAAATTACGGAAATGGCAAAGAGTGGGACCTCTAGTTTAACTTTTTTTTATACTAGGCAGTGACAAACGGGCAGCCAGCCCACCTGAGGCTAAACCTAAGTATTGTACTTTTAGTTTCACGGAATAAATTTCGCTACGGTTTTACCAGTAGAACCTATGTTGGCAGCGTAAGTAAATAAATAAAATAAAATAAAAATAAATATTCGTGGACTAATTCACACAGCGCCATCTAACCCCAAACTAAGCAAAGCTTGTACTATGGGTGCTAGATAACTGATATACTACTTAAATACTTTTTAAATACATACTTATTATACATAGAACACCCAGACCCGTAACAGAAATTAAAATTCATCATTACAATTTCTGCCCGGCCGGGAATCGAACCCGGGACCTCTTGCGTGGCAGACTGGCATGTTGACCATTGAACCACTCAGGTCGTCAAAGTAGAGTGATCTCTTCCTGATAACCATATTCATTTAGTTAAAATGATGGATCGAAGTTAATATAGCCCATGTACCTACATGAGAAAGTAAAAAAAAGCGTAAGATGTATAGGTATTTGTTTATTACATAACCCTTTATGTTTTTCGCATAAAGACTATCTAAGTAACTGACTAAAGAACTAGGTAATTGCATTATCTTCCATATTAATGGGAACCATTATTTTAACACTTCCCGCTTTTATCCAACACTTGGTGAGCAAGAGATTAGTTGTCGGCGGTTAGTGAAATTTATTGCAGGTAGGCATTTATTTAGTAATAGTTTCTACTATGGCGGTATAATCAGATTCTAGTCTAGAAAGTTTGTAAGGATGGATGTTTGGACATTCGTTCAAAACTCAGACCTTAAAAATGGTTGAACGGATTATGGTATTATAATTTTGCGGCGTTGTAGAATTTATCCCAATTCAATGTGGTTGCCGCAGAAATGGAGCATGACCATTTTACGCGGACAAAGTCGCTGGCAAATGCTAGTTTCTAGTAATACTGTCATCACTCTTCATACACATACAAAGCGATTATAATGAATTAAAGGCATTCCGGCAACTGAAAGTGTATCCATGATCCATTTTGGTCAGGTTCCCCTGGTAGCAGGGTCACGGAAGTCAGATGGCAGTCGCTCCTCTGTAATTACCCGATCTGCCAAATCCTGGATCATGGTCAAGGTGAACCCCGGGCCCTCATACGCGAGAGCATAACCGGGATATTAACGCCAAGACGATTATTTATTACAAAGTTGATTGTAGAAAACCAGCCTGTGCTTACTCCCCAACAACAACAGTTTATTTGTGAAGTACCGAAAACAGTAAGAACATCACGTCAGCCAGATCAGTCATTAATGTAAATTATTAGCTACGATTAACATGTTCATCAAAATTAATGTTCATCAAAATATTTGGTGTTTAGGCGCTTCGTTAATTTCCACCTTCAAAATTGATAACAAATTAAATTTTCTCACCCCGTCTTCCTCGAGCGCACATATAAACAATCTTAAGCTGTATTGCCTCGTTATAAAGTTCAGTTTACCTTCGCACAAGTTACTGGGAACCAAAATATTTACCTCCGAATTGGCACTCCCTTCCCATAATTAAGCGGCTGTGGCAGCACAGGGTAATAGTTCTTCGCGCTGCCTGCGAACTATTTACAGGCAACATTATTTAGAGCCCAAGTTTGGGGGAATAGGTAGCATTAAAATGTTAGGAGTAGATTGTTTGCGTGTGTGAGAATGGGAAGGAAGGATGGGATGGGATGGGGATGGGAATAGTATAATAATAATTTTATTATTATCAGACACAAGATAGCACACAAGATGCACAAGATAGGTACAAAAGAATAAAAAATACAATATCTAACATACCTGTACACAATACAAATTACACATACCTAAGTATGTATTACAAAAAAAAATACTGTCATTGTGCACAATAAATGGTTACATAAATCAATAAATAGTATAATCAAAATAACATATATTAACTTACACTAACATAACTACTTGTTATAGGCGACCTACTAGCCAACCCTTGAATAATTCTATGCCTTTGACGAGATCAGTCTCGGGAGCCTATTGGCATCCGTGGCGGTATATTTTTATTTACCGGTACCGGGCGGTATATTTGAGAAATAAGATCTATACTAATAGGTAAAACACAAATTCCATAGAAATGTGATGCCATTGGTTAACTTAAACCGAGGATAGACCTTTACACATTACCATAATAAACGTATTTTTAAAACATAAAAAATTAAATGGGGTTGTGTCAGAACACACGGCCGTTGGTTTTAACGTGAAACGTCTATGCTCGCGGGGTTGGTGGCATGGCGAAGGTAGTTGTACTCGTGTAAGCGTAGCGTACCTTGGCAGCTTGGCAGTCTCAAGACTCTCTTGAAACCGTCTCGCTCGCTCAGCGCCGATCATTAGGGCCCATGGCCTCTTCTTTCCGACGATAACCGTGATTTATATTTCTTGCTGGCTCTTGCATGGACTGAGGCAGACAATCTTCGTAATTTTTTTTAATACTTTGCTTATTTTTAATATAAATATTGAATCACCGCCCTGTCACGTGTAAGTCGTGAGTTACACTGAATGGAAATGCGCGCGAAGAGCGCGTTTCGTTCAATCAATCAAGTGCCCCTTCCCCGCTGCCCCATTTACCCCCGACGCAAATTTAAGGTCAAAACATTGAGCTGACTATATACACTAAACTATATACACTACGCGTGTTTTTAAGACTAATCGTTTTTAGAAAGACTATATACTTAGCCTTACCTTACAGAGTTCTCGAGTTTTCTAACTTAGTAGGTACTGAATGTGGTTTTAAATAAGTTTCACGTTAAAAACTGGCCGGGTCTTTGCAGCGAACGCGAAGGATTTCTCTAGAATAGATAGAAAAATTTTAGTTTAGTTTAATCTATTATACACTCTCTCTATCTCAATAAATAAAGATTTATTGAGATTTTTTCTAAACGATAAATAAAATATGTCGTCATCATCATTTGTACGAATAAGGTACAATAGGAACATACTATCAGTTTTAACTGTACAGGTTGACCTGTGAAGGTAGTTAACAAATAAATAAATTATTTAAAAAGCTTTTTAATGAATTTTTTTTCCCTTGCGACCTCATGCGTCTGACAAACCAATTATTAAAGTTATCCTACATTGTCATTACTTTGGCTCACCTGGATATAACCTATTTTTCCTTGCAACCGCGTGCGTCTGACAAACCAATTATCAAAGTTGTGTAAAGACAGGAGCCGCGCCTAACTTGATAATTTAATTAATTCTATTTAGAAATTAAACGTATATTTGTCGGTGATATAAGCTAACGCGGTTTAATCGAATGTTCTTTGTCAGATCAGCTAGACGCTTTAATATTTCGTTAGGAATGTTCTTGCGAAAATATTGAAATTGTGTTTGAAATCTATTTTGTATTTGGTACCATTTTATTAGAACTTTAAATATAATTAATTCAATCAAAGATAGGTATTTAAGTACCTACTTACACTTTTATTATTTAATTGTCAAGTTATTCATATAACCCATAAAGCTATAAATTAAGTACGAATAAGTATTCATGAGGAAAGCAAATCGATCCGTTGGTACAGAAGTGAAAGAAATTTACAAAACATACCTTGTGAATTTCTTTTAAATTCAAATTCATATTCTTTCAAATTCAAATTTCTTTCAAATACCAACGGAAAAAAAGTACAAACAAAATATTTACAGAACCATAAAAATAAAACAAACATTAAAAAATAAAAAGGCATCCACATCGCTGCCCCCCGGAATGGTGCCCAGAAAGCTGGCTCCGTTGCCTCGTTGGATAGCAAAACTAATCCTCTGTCCGAGGAACGAGCCAGTTGGTCACCTGTGGCGTCACTATTGGATGATAGTAGGTATATCTCTAAGCACGTGACTACCCACACTGCAGTGCTGTCATTCATACTACTAACAAAATAGCAACACTATTTCTATAACTAACGACTTGCGTATCCTGTCCGTACCAATACTTGACAAACTCATTGTCATAAGTACACTGAATTAATTCTGCGCATACCCACCTCGACGTTTCCACGTTCCATCAGTCACCAGCCAATCAAAACTTCGCCGTCCATAAATTATCCTGTCATCACATTCGCTCGCCTTCGTTGCTGTAGTCTTGAGAATTGTTTATTTAAATAAGTAATACTGGCCTTTGACAAGTTTTCATTAATCTTGTTAGAGACTTTCTTGCTTTCTTCATTTCAAATTATGACGGGTTTGTCCTGATCATCTTGTCGGTTTTAATGTAAAACTCTTTGCATGTTCTAACTTTGCCTGCTTTTGTCGTGAGACGTCTTTAAAATAACACCTGAGTACCAAGCCAGAAAACTGGACCGTAACGAAAAGGTCAATATTGACTTAACTTAACTGCAAAACTATTAGTCTTAGAAACATGAATCTAGTGTCGTTTATTAGCGTATACAGTCGGTTTCGGAGGCGTCTCAAAACTATTACGCCTACTCCGCGAGTACAACTATTTCTGCCACCGACCCCGCGAGCATAGACGTTTCACGTGAAAACGAACGGCCCTGTGTTCCGACACAGCCCCACCCGATATTTTTATGTCATACCCTAGGCGAATTGTCATTAGCAACACCAGGGTTATCGCTCAAGGACTGCCCACGTCTTTAACACCGTTGCTCTGGCAGCAAAAAGACAAATGCACTCCCCTCCACTGCTAAAGTCCCCACCCCATGAAGCACAGGAAAGTCACAGAATACTATTTAAAATAATTATATTGTTTGGCTGCCATATTCTGTAAGGTACCTATTTCCCCAGTCGGGCAGCTCCAAATCGAACGGAATAGGTCTCGAACCTCGCTATGCGCTACATCTCTTATAAATTATGCTTGCCAAACAGCTCAAAACCCAAATATACACATTTTAGACTACATTAAATATTCTAATATTTAGCAACGTATAGTTACTTTCACAATGATACCTACTATGTGCCAATAAACAAGTAATTATGTAATCCTGTGATTTATAGACTGAATTTCCGATATCACCTACCTCCACCCACACTTAGGATACGCAGGATTTGGAAGTAAGCTGGGATTTGCAAATTATGGTCGATCACCGCATTGGAAACTGTCTTGACCAGTGCGTCTCAAAGTATGATTGATCTAAGAATCTAAACTTAGTTTCCAGTAAAGTTATATCTTATTTTTTAAACCCTGATGCAAAATGAGGGGTGTCAATTAATATTATTTTGTTTGATCGTGTAGGACTAATAACCTCACAATAATCAATATAGGCATCTGACCCCACCTAGTGAGGGAAGGGTAGGTAGATGATTATGATGAATCTGTAATGGAAAAGAGCTCACACCAATCTCAAATGCCGGCAATGCTTTCGCGACCCTCCTGGGGCCTAATTCTCGCGCTATGACATCTCGAATTCGACATTTTTTTCTAGCCACGTATCTCCATTAATAATTATATTGAAATGTCTATTACAGCCAAAAAATATTTTTTCCATTATCTTCAACAGTCGTATATTGTCGAAGATCAACTTCAGTGATGTTTCATTATAGCTTTTTGGCTAGAAAAAATGTCTAATTTGACATGTTACAGCCCGAAAATCGCCCCCCTGGTGCTGTGGATGTCCATGGGCGGCGGTGATCACTACCATCAGATGACCTGCTTGATCGTTTGTGTCCGTCTGTAATAAAAAAAACTGTTTAAATTTTATTTATACCAAACGTAAGCGAACGTTTATCGAGCGTTCTTATTACCATACTTGCCATACGTCGCCAGTAAAACCTTTATACGAAAAATTTACATTTATTTGAAATGGATAGTTACTGAAAGAAAGAAAATACATTGATTACACATAGCACACCACGACACAATAACAATTACAATTAAAGACAACGGACACTTTAACACTTAAAATATCTTAATTAAGACAATATGTAGCCTCCCATGACACTGTCGGTGCCGCGGCGGCCAGCGAAAATGGTACCCACTCAGCATGTGCTGTGAGGCGCAAGAAACTGCAATAGTGCAATTGACGTATTTCAAACGCAAGATTGAGAAACGCAGCTAGACAAGTCCTAGATCTGATGGCCGGACGCGTGGGAGTAGGCGGCCTTGCGCTGGCGCAGAACCCACCTAAATCATAAATTAATCAATAACCCTATAACAGACACGTTTGACAAACGATTTATAACTATAACAATGCTCAAACCTACATCGAAGCGTGTACAATTTATAATCGATAGCGAATTATGTTGTAACTGTCTTGAGTGCCTGTTTTTTAATTGATGGCTTAATTATTATCGCTGAACTTGGCTGGTGCACTGTACCGTGTACTCTACCATTGGTAGGATATTCACGTAACGTTGAACTAACGACATGTCTGAGTTTTATTTCTCTAGTTGCAAAGGAATATGTATCGACGGATGCCTTTGAGAGTAGATACAATCCCTATTACAGAGGAAAAGTTTTTGTGTTTGTAAGTTCTGCATCGATTTCGAAAATGGTTTTTGCATTTAATAGATGGCAATACTAGTTTTATTTCTAAAAATCTAGCTGAAGGGAGTAAAATAGGGTCCGACAGTTAGTATGGGGAACTTGTTCGGTCGCCCTCCACCACGTTTTACCACCCGGCAGTGTCATCTATCGTCTGCATGCTTCACGTATCTTTACACAAACACAGAGTATTAATACTATCATCATCACTGGACTTTTTTCTTTCGAGCAATCTCGCTACTCTTCTTTAATATCTGCTAACCTCTTAACTTCTTTATAATTATCTGCGCTCACTTAATCTTTCACATCCTTCCAATTTTCAAATATTGGCCACTCTCTTTCCCTCAACTTTGCCTTCTATAATCACCATTAAAAGTTATCATGGCATAATAGATGACCCAGAATTTTTTCTCTTCTGTTTTCTAATAGGTACTTATACAAGGCATTATTTCTCAATTAAGTAATGAATGTTAAATTATTCTACCCGAAACAAGTCGCGTACAAAAGCTAGTGCAAAACAAATTTACTTGAATTTCGAACGTAAACAAACATTCGCGTTGATACGCTTTTAGGTGAGATTTATTGGTTGGTTTGGATTTAAAATACCTCATGGATTTAAATTGAACTCACATTTGGAATGTACGCTTTCCTTAATAGAAATAAATGGTTATATGCCGTGTAGATGTGGTTTAGTGCCTAGTCGTAAGAATTAATGTCTCGAATGCAGACAAGGTAGGACCTTCGTCGACCAGAAAGATGAAACGGGCACGATTTCTGTGGTGTATTTTCAACACGATCATGTACCGGACAGGGTGCGCAGGCCTCCCGCAAGGTGGACCAACAACCTGGTAAAGGTTGCAGGTACCAGCTGAACGCGGATTGCACAGCGCTGGCCTGTGTAGAGACTATTTGGCTGCATGCGGAGACTATATGCGGCCGAGGACAGCCCTGTCCTCCAAAAGCGCTCTGGGGAAGGCCTATGTTGAGCTGTGGATTTATTAGGCTAATAGTAATAGTAGGTAGCTGAAGTGTCATTTGTGTTGAATAGTCCTAACCTATATATAGTATAAAACAAAGTCGCTTCCCGCCGTCTGTCCCTGTATACGCTTACATCTTTTAAACTACGCAACGGATTTTAATGTGGTTTTCGACAATATATAGACTGATTCAAGAGGTTTAAAGCAAGAAAAAGGATAGATAGGGATAGAGGTTATATTATAAAACAAAGTCCCACGCCGCGTCTGTCTGTCTGTCTGTTCGTGATAGACTCAAAACTACTGAACTGATTGATTTTCATGCAGTTTTCACCAAGTGCCTGAGTAAATCATGAGGAAGCTTTAGGTGTATAATTTGTTTAGGTTACTACCCGTAAGAAGCCAGGGCTAGTCGCAAGTAATGATTATAACGAAGAACAGAATTCTTGAGAGCATGCTTTTCGGTATGCAAAGTACTTAATGTCATTGCAGAAGGTCACTAGCACTTGTTTACTACGATAGTTTGTGTTTGCACTGACTGTTCTTAATGTGAGAAGTTCTAATTGAGTTGGTATCAGTGTTAAGGGACTTCTTAGACAATGTGCAGCTTCATTAACGTCCCAAAGCACCTAAGTTGTTATAATAGCAGAGTATGAACTTTCTTAATTGGGACCTTTGACATTTTTACGGGTATCTTTATTATGTTTATTGAAAACTAAGTACAGCTTACAGCAACGTTGCAAAACTATTGTAGGTAATTCAAAAAGCAAAACAAATGTTAGTAATTCATTAGCATCCATTTTATATTTTCAAATTTATGAAGAAGATTAATATTTATTCCATTAATAACTAAAAGAAAATTTAAGTCAAATTAGTCGGATCGGTTTCGTATAAAGTAGATTTAATGCAATCATAGATTTTTAAAATCTGATAAAACAGTTTGGAATTGTATAAGACTTGTGGTTATAAAGCACAATCTCCAAGACCGTGGGCAATTTGAATGAATGACTGAATATTGTAGGCGGAAAAGCTTAACTCCAGAGCTTGTACTAGTATAATAAAGCGCACTTGTAGGTGAAATGCTTGCTAAATACGTTGACCGATATTCCTGTCTGTATACCTATGTATTAAGAATCCTCTAAATTTGTATGCTGATAGCAGGTCCATCTACTAAAGCTGTATTAACTGCATAACCTGTGTACCATAAATAAATAAATGATGATTATTATGAAGAAATGGTAATATATGTAGGTACACCACCATAAGAAAGTGACAATGAGATGATTTATGAAACCCACTATTCGCCGTAAGACAAGCCACAGACTATTGTAGTGTCGAACCAAACCAAGGCAAAAAGAGCAAACCAAGGCACTTTGTCAATAAAATAGGAAAATTATTAACCTTATCACCACGTTGTCGATAAACTTGCGCAGGCGTTGTTGAATAATTGGCGACAGACAATGATATTAAACTGAATGAAATCACCATAAATTGCACTGATTCTCAATTAATGCCTTATCCTGCAAGTATATAGTTCAAAATCCGTACTTATGAGTATGAAAGCTTGTTCCAGTGTGATATCTGGAAGCCGAAAATGGATCAAGCAAGAATATAATATAATAAAGAATTTAGTCGAGCCAATTCTAAACTTTAATAAAATCGGTGCAATAGTTCGAGAAATATTGAAACTTTGTCGGAGGTTTTCCGGTTAGGTTATGACAACTAAACGTAGAATTATGTAAATCAACAATGGCTGGACGGCACACGGCAATTTTTTCGGTGAAAGACGTTGCATACTCCGACCAGCCTCGCCGCATTCTTCGCTGCCCATATACATGCCATTGCATTAAGCTTCGTACTTACCCATATTTTTTCCGAGAAACTCCCAGAGCCCGCCAAACCATTATAAATGCAGCACTTTGGTGCGCCAATGTTCGCAACATTTGCATAGCAGTGCCGTGCTTAAAGTTTCAAAATGTTTACTGAAAACACTAAACACAAATATCCTCATGAAATATGCAACGTTCTGTTGGTACATTTAATCACTACCTATGCTTTAAAATTTAGTTCTTCCTGTGGGTTAAGTCTAGAATGTTTGTTGAAGCAGTCACGAGGCGCACTTGTGCATGTTTGCCAAATCGAAGAAGTACGTCCGCTTTGTTTCTAGTTCTAGATAACAAATATTTGTCCCAACAATTCTATTGCCTTCTATTTAATACTTAATTCTCATACAATGTCTTAACGATGATGACTCCTGACCTCACTATAATAACTGTTGCAATTGATCATTTCTCAATCTTTTTTATCTCTACATCGTATCTATTGTGTCTGGACAGATCAGTTGCTTGCATCATAACACCGATCGCCTGTCACTAAGCCTTTGTGTGGTCAAATAATGGCATGCAATAAAAAAATTAAACAAAATTGATCTAGTATAACCTTCTCAGTACTCGGTACTTATTGATTGTGTACTTGCTATGAAAATGGCTAGTTCTTAAATGTTCCGATACCATAATTGGTGTGAGCGGTATGTTCTTACTAAATGATCACGCCTACACCGATTTAATTGTCTTAAGATACTTATATTTTCAAGTCATTGTACAGAATATTAATACTGTCATAACGTACCTCTAGACCAAACGTGGATAATACGCATACCGTATTAGGTATTATGAAAATTTACTATTGTTAATGTTTGAGAAGTATGAATACGGAAGAGGCAAAATATTTGTGTCCGGATCGTAGCTTGTGGTATTCGATAGTCCCTGTCTACCCCTTTGGTATGCAAGCATGAGAGTATATCTATAAATATTTACCTTTCAATGCATCCTAAGATGCAGAAATGAGGAGATTCACAAGCGAACCAAGGTCACCGACATAGCTCTAAGGATTGCCAGGCTGAAGTGGCAGTGGGCAGGGCACATAGCTCGATGAACAGATGGCCGATGGGGCAGTAAAGTTTTCGAGTGGCGACCACGTACCAGAAGACGCAGCGTGGATAGGCCTTCCACATGGTGGACCGACGACCTGTAAAGATCGCAGGTACCAGCTTGATTCGGAAAGCACAGGACCGGCTTTTGTGGAGATCTGTGGGAGAGGCCTATGCCCAGCAGTGCGCGTCTTCTGGCTGATATGATGATGATGATGGTGGCATCCTAAGGTTTATCCAAGAATCTTTTCAGTAATTTCAGTCTTAGTTCAGAGTTTTTTCAGTCTTTGTTTTAACGGTTAATGCTTTCTTACAATTAACTGCACCTGTGTCACGTTGTTTTCGGCAGCCAGTGTTTGCAATACAATTAATCATGAAACGTTTTTTACGATCTTTTGTTGAGCGAGGCGCGTAGGTTGTGATATTAAATCCACAATGGCAATCACAGCTGATATTTTGATTGAGACGCCAGTGTTTTGAATGGCGACATCGTTTGCACATTCAAAAGCTATTGTTGCATAATTATGTGCTTGCTCTTTATTTTGCTTTCGTCGAATTGTATTCCTCTTCACTCCATACACTCCATCACAAGGTAGATTGAAACTAAATGCAGTTTCATCTCATTCAGAATTAAGTATTAGTTCGCAATTACAGACATGAGGCGTTTCATCTTAGTCCTTACAGTGACAACGCACCTGCGGTTCTGCATTTTTGTTGCCGGCAACCTAAATGTTAGATGAGATGGTATGGGCGACAGTTACCGCTTACTATCAAGAGGACTGTCTGCTCGTTTGCCACTGCGTAATAAAAAAAATGTCATTTGTGGACCCGAAATTTTTATTTAGTCTCGACTCATACACAGAATACAAACAGTAAACTGATATCACTATCGTTACTTAACATTGAAATGGTGGAAATATACTTCGTCGATAGTCCGTAATATAACCCGATAACTAGTTGAAATGGATATTGTATTGTTAAACAAGGAACCCTAACTTGCTTTACTTTAAGAACTGACAGACAGCCTATATATAGCCTTAATAACATAGCATCATGAAATCTAGGATCGAAATACGTAGAGGTTACCTTTGTACTCAGGCCCTCGGGTAAGATTATCGTTTGTAAGCCCAGTGGAAAACGGAAATCTGTTCTCTGCAAAATCAACTTTTCTGCAAGTCATCCAAAGATATTATGTTAGATGTTACTTTTATTGAATTTTGTGTAATACAACTACAAGTACAATAAACCCGACATTTACTGGGGAACTCCCAATGTTTGTTTTTCCTATGGATTACTCATTTGCGCTGCAAAAATAATCTACTTTAACCAATGGATTACGCGAATACTTTTACATTATTATCATTATTGTGAATGTACATGGCTTAAAGTGCTACTAGCACTATTTTGGGGTGATATTTTCATTAAGCTCGAACCAGTTACCACGGTCGCAATTAACTTTTGTTTATAATAACGGGACGGTTGTTTTATGACGGCGCCTTATTCGCATGGCTTTGATACACCTCCTTGTGTTATAATTGGTTTTAGGGTTCCGTTGTTAACGATTAATATCTGGGAATTGTAATGGTTGCAATAACAATGCGATATGTTTCCCTTAGTCCGCACTGCTAAGGTTTCAAATCAGTTATGATATTTAATCTAATGAAGTTCATGAGGCGGCCAACATGTCACTGTGTGTTTCCTTCCTACTTTCGTACCCCTTCCTCTTTGACGATTGGAAGAGATATTAATTGTCCTACTCAATAAATAAATTTTGAATTTGAAAGAAACGATAATTAGTCGATTTAAAACAACTTCATTTGGTTTTTAAGATTTTAAAGTGAATTTAAAGAAAGAAAAGCATTTTACTAGACTGAATCGAAAAGCGCAGCTTAAAGAAAGCAACCTATTCCTGAACAAGTAGTCAAAATGGAACTTCGATAAATTGTTTGTAATCGATTAGAGAGAAATCGATTATTGATGTTATGTTAGGTCGATATCTTCTGCATTATAAAGCAAGGATCTTGCTATTGTGTTATGTAAATTGAAACGAATCGTACATAACGATCTTCGCATAAATAGCTTGATAATTTTATTAGGTATTCGATTTCCGATTCGTACTATTGTGGCTATGCCATATGGATCTGTAGTTACGAAACTGCGTCACTACCTTAAAAACTATTATAGAATCTATCATATTGCAACGACTTTTTCTTAAACAACTACATATTATTTGCTTTATCATATCAGAGGTGCTTTTATTTTGCATGCTTTGCTTTATTTTTGAAGTGTTAAAGAATGTTTCCACGGAACTTGCTTTGCTTGACAGATGTATTAGTACTTACTTTAGTGCTATTATCTATTCAATGCCTTGCATTATGTCTACAACGCAACATCCTATGAATACTATGCCTATGCGAAGTAGTGTAATGCGCATCATATTATATGTATATTTTAACAAAGACACTGAAATGAACTCATCTGTTCTGTCCTGACCAGCGAACACACACTCTTTTACCCTGTTAATGTACTTAATTCCTTTCGTGGTAACCCGTGACTAATCAATTATAATTTTACTTGTTTTCGCTTCTAATTGACCTGCTTTGTTTAGTTGCCTACCATTGCCTGTGCGTAGCAGTCCCCTTCCTGTAAATACCCCTCTTCAATTTCTCTTCTCTTTCTAATTTTAGGAGACGCCGCGTATTCGGACTCCCGAAGACAAGTGAGAGACATAAAGGGATCGAAAAAGTGCGAAAAGAAACTGTGTAAAAGAACTAGTGAATTCTCGTGACTAATTTGTTGGAAAACGACCGACGCCGAATGAAATCAAAAGTTATGAAACTGAAATATTTGCCCAGTACTGGGCAAAAAGATTCTTATTCTTTGCCCACGGCGAAAAGAAGATACTATATGAAGAAGCTAATGTATGTATGCTTTGAGCTTTGTCTTGTTACTCGCTGGTTTCTTTATTTGGTATCGGGATACTCGTCTGTCAATTATTCCAGCATCAATCACATCCTGCTCTGGCGGACTTGTTTTTTCCTTGTATTGAACTGTCATGGTCTTGGGCCACACGGGACGAGCTAGTTTAGTTTGATACGGAGTTGCAGGCCTCCCTGTGTGCTGACTTACATACAATACTTAGTTATACAGGACTTGCCTCATCCCTGTTGCCCATTTGTGATAATATAATAATTAGCTGCACTGTAAGGGTTTTCCTGGTAATTAAGTCTAGATTAGTAATTCGAATTTGATACAAAATCTTGTTGCTTGTCATTGTATGAAACATTGATCTAAAGTTTTTTGAAGGTTCAATTTATGTGACTTTTGTTTGTGGTTTATTCAGGTACCTATCCACTGGATTAATTCATTCTATTGATACCTACATATAATAAATAAATAAATAAATATTCGTGGACAAATTCACACAGCGCCATCTATTACTTATGTACCTTAATACTCTGTTGAATTGATCGTGTCATACAGTTCATACATACCAATCAGGACAAAACCTTTATTATAGTTCGTAAAGCGTCCACTGCTGGCTGCACTTGCCTGCATCCAATGACTTCCTACGACCCTACTTAAGTATTTACCTACCTTGTTGGTGACCAGCCCATTTCCTCTTCTTCCCCTTTTCCCCTCGTCCAATATCCTTTGATTCTACAAGTAATATCATCATCATCATCCTAGCGGTCAATCCCCAAATCTGTCAAGTTCCTACTCTTTCTTCTCGCATCCGACTCGGCTATGTCAATCGATTGCTTCGTGGGTCGCCCATGAAACGTCATTCCAATGATACCGCCCCAGGTTTAGGCACTGTATTTTTTCTAAAGTTCCTTTCTCAATCTACACTACAAGCTATTATCATCATCCGAGCGGTCAATCCCAACTTCTGTCAGGCTCCACTTTCCTACTTTTTCTTCTCCACTTTCACACACCGAGCTTCGGCATCCTCACATAGCAAGCAATTGGCTCTCGCGTCCGACTCGGTGATGTCAATCCATAGCTTCTAGGGTCTCCCGTGGGGCCTCTTTCCTAATACAGGCATTTTAGGCAGCTATTTCGTATCCCTGGGGTATCGCAATTCATGACCAAACCAGCGCAGCCGATCCTCATCGGTTTTATCCGCGAAATCCCACGCCAAGGCTTTACGGATGTACTCGTTACGCACTCGATTAAGTCGCGTAACACCACACATCCACCGCAGCATTTTCAATTCCCTAGCTACTACGCAAGCTACTCAACAAGCAATATGTCCCCAAGTTACCGTTCTCCAAGCCAAACTAAGACTTAAACTATGTTTCAATACCTAGTGATTACTGATTACCAATTTAGTACGTCCAAAGTCATTACGCCAATACAATCCGCAATCACAACCCATCTATGTACAGCTACACAATAGTCAGAAGCCGGTCTGGCTTGGTCATCTCCCGTTATACCGGTTAGTGATGGATGAAAGACAGATATGAGATGGGGTTTACTGTTAAGGATTGTTACTGGGAGTGCCTATCTCGATAATAGTGACAGACATGATATAACACTGGATCTTGCTAATAATGTAAAATTATTTATGTAAGTCTTCAAAGCGAAACCTTTTAATTTTGATCCCGAGTATTTGCACTTAAATCAGGTGAGATCGAACACCTACCTTTCTACCCTTACTAAAAAAACGCAAGCAAAGTCAAGCCTACTTTATTGCTTTTAACGGTCTCTTTCTGACAAAGAATTAATAATAAATCTTAGCGTTAATGACCCGGTTGTTCTCTCGAGCACGAGGGCCCGGGGCCCGCCTTGACCATGATCCAGGATTTGGCGATCAGGTAATTACAGTGGAGCGACTATCATCTGACCTCCGTGACCCTGCTACCAGGGGAACCTGACCAGATTGGATCATGGTTACAAATGCAGAACAGTTGCCTGAATTTGCAGGTTTCATCACGATGTTTCCCTCGCCGTAAGAGTATCGGTTAGAATTCAACTAATGCAAATTAACTACCCTTATTTAGAAAAAGGCAAGCAAAGTCAAGCCTAATTTATTGCCTTTTACGTTCTCTTTCTGATAAAGAATAACGTTGACAAAAGTACGTGTATTAGCAATTAAGCTGTAAATCGTCCGTAAACCGATCGGGGTGAAGTTTTATCCCAGCAATGCAGAAAACAGACATAATTTTTAGCTTCAGATTTTTTATACTTCTCAGTGACTTACGAGCAGATATCACATTCCCCATAACATCTACGATTCATGCACTTAGGTTTCATTTAAGAGAAATTCAGAACCGGTGCGTTGTCACTATGAATTTGTGCTGACTCCTTCAAACAGGAGTACAAAATTGACAACATTCTTGATTGGCGGTAGAAATAGATAAGGCGGTGGCACTCACCCAGGCAGCCTCATCAGACTTGACAGACGCGTATGCTATGATTTCAGAAGGTTTGATTTAGTTAGGTACCTTTCACAATGATACAAACCGCGCTCACGCGTGCCATCTAGGTACATTAGGGTCATAAATCTAACGTTTTGACCACAGCCTTTAAACATATATCATTAGTGTTAATTATAAATACCGTTAGATAGAGGGAACTCATATGTTTTGAGATGATTTATGCACATTAACATGATATTTTTTTGTATATCTCGTACCTGCTGTTCTGTCACTCTCGGTGATAGTAATTTAAGAGGAACTCTTCTGTATACGCAGACATTTTGGCAGGTTCGTGTAGGTATAAGTAATCATAATAAACAGACCGTAGGAATTCAACTGCTTTTTGGTGAAGGATCATAGAAAATGCTCGTTATAGATTCACAACTGAAAACGCAGATTTCTAGTTTACTTTTGTATGAACAAGCAAGAAAATTATTGTAAGTATAATTTATTTTTAATTTGTACAATAATAATATTAGTAGGATTTCACCCCGATCGTAAATGACAAACTAATTCATGACGCCTCATGAATAAATTTTTAACTCTACATATTATAAAAATTAAATTCACAAAGGTTCATTCCTATTACTACCAAGTACCGCGCCAAAATGCCATATGTTAACGGTCTGATCGCACCTGCGACCGATTACAACCGATCATTGCCGATTATGTCCGATTATCTTAATGTACGACTTGACGTTGCTTGCAAAGTGTTCGCTTTGAGTGTCTCTAATTAGTCGCACAATGTATTTATTATACGGGTTCACATTTATAATTGAGGATAACTCTTTTTGCCCTATTATTAAACAATGAGTTAGTATAAACAGTGGGATTACACAAAGCGCAGTTTCTCGTGTTAGTTTTCCGTCAATGCTATAATTTAATTACCTATATTCCAGCTCGTTCAATATATGGACAATTTGAGGCAAGTACCTACATATATTTTAGTAAAATCACATTTCTGAAAGCCTGAAGAGACCGCTTTTTAAAAAAAGTTGACCTATTTTGTTCTCTAATAGTTTGTTTTAAAGTGTTATTTGTTTGCAATAAACTGTTAAAATAATAATAATCTAACGGACAAAAAACTGTCGGAGAGTCCTTAGCCAAATATTTATAAATATTTCCTTAACCACTGAACTGATTTAAATTAAACAAAGCTAAGAACTATTTTGATTATACTGGCTTTTAAGAAAAGAAAACCGCATCGAAATCGGTCCATCCATTCGAGAGATACGATGCCACAGACAGAACATATATCCACAGATACAAATTGGTCAGTTACAGGTGATAATTTAAAAAATTATCACATATTTTATAACAACGTGGACAGTTTAGAATATAGGTAATAATTTTTAATTAGTCGTCCCATATGGCACTGCTTTCAAAACTGCTTTTATCTATTCGAATATTATTTATTATATTCGAATGCATTATTGTGTTTTGTACAATATCAATAAGCCACAGGAATTGCATTAATAATCTATCGCTCTACGATATAGGACCTACAGGAAGCACTATCAAGGTCTTGTGTAAATAACTAGGACCTTCGATTATTTTGAAACGAAACGGCAAATAAATTATTATGGTGGTTTATTCCCGTTCCAACTTCAACTAGCTTCCTTAAAGTGTTCAAATATAGAAATAATATTACAATATAAATAACGTTAGTCTGACTACAATGATAAAAAATATATATAATATTGATTAAAATATCACACACACGCACGCACACACACACACAAAAAGTATCTTCTCATTATTTTCTTTAGGTCAATATGAAATAAAACTGTAAAATAAATCTAAATACCGAGTGTTTGAGTAGTAAAATTTACAATTTATTCAAAATAAAAATTTGTATTTGTATTTTTGTAAGTTTTAAGAACCTACCTATAGTAATTAGGTACATGGGTGAATGTCCGCAAACTGTGTGAAAGCCCTAATAGGTATTATGCTACACAATAATTTTACCCTTAAAATTCTGTCCTGTAAAATAAAAATAAATAAATATGAAATAAATATTCGTGGACAAATTCACACAGCGCCATCTAGCCCCAAACTAAGCAAAGCTTGTACTATGGGTGCTAGATAACTGATATACTTCTTAAATACTTTTAAATACATACTTATTATACATAGAACACCCAGACCCGTAACAGAAATAAAAATTCATCATTTCAATTTCTGCCCGGCCGGGAATCGAACCCGGGACCTCTTGCGTGCCGATGTTGACCATTGAACCACTCAGGTCGTCAAATGGACGTGACTATCTACTTTACTGTTCAGTTCTTTCTCCTTCTTTACTGTTTACTAATAAAAATGACGTTACTCATTTAAATACCTATGGTTGGTAACGAGAATACACCGTCCCATAGCGTGTTAGCCCCAGCGCCTATTACACTAAATTTCGCCATGACACGGCTGTTGTAACTTATGTTACGATTCGGTCACGATCGGAGCTAGTTCCTTCATAAATTCAGTCTGGTCCCGAGCGCTTGTAGATCCACATCCTGACAGATGGATTTGACTCTTGCCCCAGCTGTTGACATGAGCCAGCTTCGACCCATGACACGTTCTGTCAGGCAACTTGATTTATAGGTTACTAGCTTTCCGCCCGCGTCGACTTTTGTGCCTATATCCTGCGAGCTTGTGTGGGGATGGCAATAAAAAGAAATCTATGTCCATACTCAAGTAAAACTATCTTTATACCGAATGTCATCAAAATCGGTGCAGTAGTTTGGTAGTTTTTACGTAGAGTAGAAACTTCCGAACAAAAGTGTGGATTTCCTGCGGAAAACCTATTCTAACTAAATTGACGGTCTGTTGGCTGAGGTTACACTAATAAGTACTTACATAAACTGTTTAATATTTTATCATTGAACAAGGATAAATATAGCCGAGTAACAAAAAAACGGTGATAACACCAACAAAAATTCATAGTGGAAAATTTTGGTTTTAAAACATAATCTGGCACTCACAAACACAAATGTTCTGGAACACACTGGTCGTAGAACCAACCTAGGTTAGTATTAGACCCATTCCAGAACCAACCTAGAGTTTATAATACCCATTCTATATAATTTCGAATTACAAAGGTTAGACCAAACATGTCTTGTGGAAAATTAGCATATCCACAACCTAAGGCTGGAATGTCTTGTCGCCTGAACGTGGAAAGGCAGCCGTAATTAGGTCGTGCATTTTCTTCGAACACTCGCTGAAATTCTACCAATGGAAGACTGGCCAACGCCGCTGCTCAAGGATTTGCATACAGATTGGTGACATATTTGATATAAATAAGCCTATTTCTGTAAGGTAGAATAGGTACTTTTCATAAAGAAACTGCCATCAAAATGTGACATTTTCGAAATCAATTTGCCAATATAGCTTTCCGATTTGGTACTTAGATGCCCATTTGCATTTTTGTAAACACAAAAGCTTCTTAATTTGTATTTGTTATTTTGAAAATAGAATTAAATGGTTTAAAACATACAGCAAAAAAAAATTACAACTAACTAAATAATGACACAAAATGAAGTTTAAATTGTATAAAGGCATAATAGAGTCGGAAGACAAATGGCTCATGCAACTTAGACATGCAATAAAATTCATTCACAACTTCTATCTAGACTGCGACTTTGTTACGAACTGGAGTTTTAAAACTTGCAACTGCATTGCAAGAATCAAGAACAAAGTCGTTTCCAAGTTATCTCATCATGTTTTGTTCTCTATAAAACTTGAATGCTTGTACTAGAAATATTTAACATATAAATTCGGCCAAAGATTGTAAGTTTAATAATTACTAATAGGAGTGTTGATTGCAAAATATTTTGAGTATTTTCGCTCCAAAATTAAAGTTTAGATTTTAGGTTTTTTGACCATTGTTTGTGGATACAATTTGCGATTAAGCTGATATTTTGTATACTTACCTATGTAGCTTAGATAACAAAGCCATGGTACCATTGAGCTGGTCTGATGATGAAATCGGAAAGTGGTCATAGGAACTAATGAACGCAATAATTTAACCCCGTCGTGTTTGGATTTGACGAGTAGGTACTGTATTGCGCAATAAAAGCCTATTATGAAAAAATATTTTTCGTTTGAGAACTTATTTCACCCATTCTAAATCAATAGTCAAACAAATGCATTGTCTATTTTATGAGTACGAAATAATAGTTCAAACCGCGAGTGAGTTCATTGTTAACAAAACCAAACAATATTTTATTAGCTTTCGATGTTCACTTTGCGAGGTTTGCTATCATCCACTCCATCTGGGGCTAAAGTGCAAGTCGTGGCTATTTTTCACAAACTGCCCACTCACACTTCTCGACACCATATTAAAACGAACCCTTTGAGTTTTTATGTTGAGTTTCAAGACTGAAGCCAGATATTGCAAAGAAAAAGTTTGGTCTTATAGCCCAAATGCGCTTGATAAATTAGGTACCTACATAGACAATACCCAGCAATTGCCAGACGCAGAGTTCTACCAAAGCTTCTAAAAGTGGGCCCAGCCAATCCTAAATAATCTTCATAAATAATTACATCCGAATTGACCGTTTGACCGTTGAAGTTTTACCAAAACAATGTTATCAGCCAGACACATACCTACATATACAGGCGTTTGTAATATCACTATTACTATAGCGTACTCATGTGTAACCTTGAGTATATGCATCTTGCAACCATAAATTCAACAATTATATAAAAGAAAATCATCTTGGCGTAAATGTTCCGGTTGTGCACTCGCACACGAGGGCCCGGGGTCCGCCTTGACCATAATCCAGGTTTTGGCAGATCAGATAATTACAGTGGAGCAACTGCCAACTAACCTCCATGACCCTGCTACCAGGGGAACCTGACCACATTGAATCATGGTTACACATTCAGTAGTCTGAATGTGCAGGTTTCATCACGGTGGTTTTCTTCGCCCTAACAACCACAAATTCAACAATTATACCATGAAATAACTATCTTCCAGTTTAGAAAATCTTTCGAGACCTGTCTACGCTTTTTAAAAGCCAAACGTGCAATTTCTACCACTATGAACATCCAGTCTCAACAGCTAACTCACGAAATGATATAAAAACATCTTGCCTTATAACAAAGATACAATTGTGTAGTGTAGTTGTTTTAATTTTATTTTATTTCTGTGACTGCAGTGCTGATAGTGAATGATTTATTTTATGGATCATAAAAAATATAGAACGACTACAGGCACATCATAAGACGAGAGGTCGTTGTACACGTTAACGTATAAGTAGTGTTTTATTTAATATTCGTGTAGGTACCGTAATTTTAAGGTAATTTTTATTAGTAAGTCCGTCTTACTAATAAAAATTGTTCATATGTTGATCATGCGTTCAAAATACTTTTGTCATAACAAAGTTATCTGACCCGGTGACAACGTCGCTGTTGTTGTAAGTGGCATGACATTTCAAAATGGCGACACTTAGTTTCAGCTTTGGCCACCGGGTCTGAAGTTTGTGGAGTTTTACAGAGCTTCTGTCGAGTTACACACCCGTCACCACAAACTTATTTGACCGGGTGACCAAAACTGGAACAAAGTGTCGTCAATTGAAATATCATTTGGCGGCAACAGTAAATTCAACAACGACATTGACCAAGTTTGTACATAGCAGGGACTGGGGCTGTCCCTTATGACCAAATTTTATATAAAAAGTAAAAATATAATTCATGAATGCTATAAAAATAATTTAACAACTACACTGTAGTGCAAAGGAATATGATAATTAAGGTTGTCATGCGCTTATGCTCTTGCATTGTGTCTACCTAACAAAGAACAGAGTCGCGAAAAAATTCACCTATACCACGATTTGCTATTTCTCGCAACCAATATGTTTTCATCACTTTTTCTGCAATTTCCTTCTCCAATAGCAGACCGGTATCAAGACTTTACACCGTCGAATTTGTGTTAACCCCTTCTATTTGAATAGTTAAACCTGTTATAAAGCGCAAATGCTATCCTGCAGGGGAGTTTGCGGAATGGCAAAAAATAGGTCACAAGCATCGCTGAGCTCAAAGGAATATTCTGGGCGGTTGCGTCTGCATTTCGCAATTATTCAAATTGTTCTCTCATAACATTTAGAAGGGGGTTTACGGTAATTTTAAATGTTTAGTATTTGTATATAATGGATATTCTATGTTTGTTTAGTTGTTTAAAATGCGTTTTGTATTGTTGTTAAACGGCATTGTTTATAACGCCTTTTAGATAATGTGATAATCTGAATTATATACTTTAGATTAACTTGAAAGATTTTTTGATAAATTGGTTTCAAAACTCAGTTGCAATGGATGGCGGCCGGTATTACAAATTACGCGTAGGTACTAATATTATAAATACGAAACTGTATTTGTCTCACATTAAACTACGTAATTTTAGTGAAATTAGTTATGGAGACTAAAGTATCTAGTTATAGCTGAATGTACAGAAGTGACTAAACGTAATCAGGTGTGCGATTAAGTGTCTGCCTAATGTCTTAAACTAAATGCATGAATTGTAGATGTTATGGGCTACATTTACCGCTTACTATCAGGTGGTCTCGTTTGTCACTGAGTATCATAAAAATCTCAATTTGGTATTATGTCTAACCTACCCTAAGTACTACCTATACCTAATTTCAAGCACTATTAAATATATTGACACGTTTGATTCGGAATCTAATTAGCTAACCAAGTTTATAATGCATTATGATTCATTGCGTTCGATAATAGATACTTAATTATGAATAACTGCACGACCAATGATATAATAATTATTGATTAAATAATTCCAGAGTTAAATATGGAAGTAATACATGGACAGCATAATTTATGGATCATAATAATTACTATGGCAAACGTGCTTTTGGATGTGGGGACGGCGATGCAAGCTGACCATTAAAACGATAATTTTCAAGCATGATGTATTTCATGGTCTTTTGAACATTTTCTACATATGAATTACTTATAAAGATCACACGATTCTTGGGTCGCCCACGGGGCCTCTTTCCTGATACCGGCAGATTCGAACTAAAAGATGTATTTAGAAGATACTGCCTATGCAATGGCTTGAAACACTCAAGTTCTGTAACTGTCAGATTAAGCTGACGTTAAGTGTGGCCCTAGGTCTACCTACATAAGGGATCGGCTTTTAAGTTCGAATAACAAATACGAGCTCCTGATTAGGAATGCGCTGATTTCGTATACAGAAAGGTATATTTATTTATTTTTTCGTATGGCAGTAATAGCCGAGTCGCTCATTATAATCTAGGTATATGCTATTTGCGAAGACAATGTTCTTTTCGACGATAGTGTAATCGATGTCCAAAACAGGCTGTGAAATCAGCAGCTGAAACTTGAGAGGATCGGACTGAGGATCAGCATACCAATCCGAGCAGTTTTTCTCGCCTTTTAGCATCATTAACTTCGATAATGTATCCTGATCTGCTATGATTTCTGGTATCTTGGATCTATTGATCCAAAATGATAGCGCTTCAGTTTCAGAATTAATGCAGGATGGATGAAAAGAAGACACAAGTCCAACGGTGGACTATTCTCGAAGTTAGAATTAGTATTGCCATAATCTCTACGCTTTGCAGCCGGTGGTTGTGATGCCTTCAAGGCTAGAGTGTTTAGGACAGGCATGCTGCATCTTCGGGTTCATAGTGATTTTGCCACCAAAAATGACCATCATAATGACGCCCACCCACCAACATGCAGAGCCTCATAATGCGAATATGAGATTGGTGTACGGACGCGTTCTTCCCCTTTATATTCAACACAAAACGGGCACAATAGACTCTTTAGACCGGGAGAGATTCGCCTGGCTAGGTAATAACTCCTCTAAATTATGTGCAGGTAAACCCGATGCTGTCGAATAAAGTTGGTCAAACAAGGAAGTTTGAACGCAGACTGTTTGGCCCGGTTTCGTGTTACTGTTTGCATTCAATAATGCCAACTTCGACGGATTTAATCAGTGAATTCTGCCTTATAAGTTTACCTGGATGTTGTCGTATGTGTGAACTGTTACAACTGTTACGTTAGAGTTTGAACTTCAACGCTCATTGAATTTAGGCATAGTTAATTAGGGAAATTGGTCACTATGTCTGTTTCTGTTCCAAAGGTTTTTCCAACTATTCTATTTCGTGCCATATATTTTGTTCAAACGTGATAACGTGACGGAAGTGTTAATTATAATAATATATGTCAAATTAGTTAAATGAAGTATGTATATAAATGCCGATGATGCATAGTTGATAAACTCGATACTTGTTGATAATTTTTGCAAATGATTTATGTAAACAGATAATTGGACACAATTTTTGCGGTGACATCATCGTAAGATCAAGCAAGACATATAATTAGACATCAAAGCTCATGTCATCATACACGTCAAATATATTTTTAAACTTATGTATGTTCACGTTACAAGCACAGCATGTTCGCCTACCTATAATATTGAAAACACGCTAACATTGAATCATTGTTTCCCTACCGCATGACATAAAAAAAAAACACGTGTGTCTCTTATGTAAATGTGGAGATATTGTCAATAAGAAGCATTCGAGTGTGGAAATGTGACATGAAAATTCCAATAACTTCAAGATTGGCGTGAAAGCCGCGCCGATATTACATACACTTGTAGCTCATATGTGTCCTGTCCTTAGCTTCCCATTTGCTCTCAGAGTGGGATAGATAACTGTAGTCCCTTTTTTTCGTGTTAGGAATGGGGGGGCTGTCCCCCCAGCCCTAGGAAGTCTCTTTGTTGTGATTCACACGTAGCCAGACACTTTTAAAAGGCTTTTGTCAACCGTCAAGTGTAGTTGTCATCGTGTGCGTACACTTCAACAGTAGACGGATTCAAGTGCTTCCTGCTTGTAATGTACCTGTTGTGTGACTTTAGTTTGGCGTGGATCAATTTTAGGATTTTTTTTTCTTGGGGAATTACTAAAATTTTGAGGTTTTGCTTGAAGGTGTATGTTTCTTTTGTGATTCGTCGGTTCAGGACCACAGTCATAAATGACTACTTCATAATGTTTACTTCTTGAAATTATTTACAATCAGATACTCTATGTCATGACCCAAAAATCGTATTTTAGATTCAGATTCTACTTCGACCCACCCACTAAAACCCCTCTATGTATCCACAGCCGCTTTTTATCGGAACACCACAGGACCTCATAGATATTTTTCGCAGTGGTGACATACATCACGGCTAAGAGGTAGGGCGATACCAAATTGTTCCACTTCATCATATCAGCCAGAAGACGCCCACTGCTGGGCATAGGCCTCCCACAGAGATCTCCACAAAGACCGGTCCTGTGCTTTCCGCATCCAGCTGGTACCTGCGATCCTTACAAGGTCGTCGGTCCACCTTGTAGGAGGCCTAACCACACTGCGTCTACCGGTACGTGGTCGCCACTCGAGATTGTTCCACTTGCTCGTGACAAAAGTACTTACATACGTACGTAGATACTACAACTATAATATGTAAACACAGGATTGAGATCTCACTATCCCATGAGATCCAGTTACTGGATCAATGTCGGTCACACGCGCCTGCACTGCTGCCGCGTGATTGTCATCCGAAACCGCATTGCTATTGATCGATCTATAATCTATATCAATCGTGTACATAAGCATGGCATTGGCATGCAGATTTTCTTTACCGATGGTACTCTTTAGGGTACTCCCTAAAGAGTACCTCTGGAGACGATAAGACGTAACGATGCTATATTCTTTATGCTAATTTTCTACAGGAATTTTAGTAACTGAGCTCGCGGTATTAATTAATATTCTGTTACTTGGTTCGAAGAGTGCTCGTGAAATAAACACTCACGCATAGAGGAGGTTTCTGACATTTTAAACTTTTCAAGGTACACACACTGTTACATATATGAATTACCAAAGGTGTTACAATAGGGAACTTATCTCTATAAAAGTTATCTTGGGAATTGATACCTTACTCAAAGAGGTCGAAACGTTGGAATAAAATTATCAAAATATAAAACCACGATTAAACCCTTAAACGTTGATTGTTTAAAATGTCCAACATAGCTTAAACATAAAACCTTGCAACGTTAATATTGTGATTATGTCGGTTCATAAATTATGTAGGCACCTAGTAGGATATACGGTACAATTAACCATTATAGTAACATTAATTCACTCTTCGCCAAACTTACGCTCCCACGCCCAACATAACAACTCTCTCCCACGTTGTAACCCCTAACTGAAATACAGTCATACATATTTTACAGTATAGGACGTGATACCGTTGAGATCTTCATTGACAACATGTGGCGACTTCCTTTAGAAATAAATCTAATAAAACATACAACCCCCAGCCAGACTTACTAAACAAAAGAACAATGACTGCATTTAAAAGTGATTGTCTAAATATTTTGCTTGGAAGAAATCGATTGTTTATGCAAACAGCTATATGAATAGAATAGTAAAAGAAACCTATAAGTAGAGTGTAGGTACTAACGGGTCGAAGTCAAAGGCTTTTTTTTCCACTTATATTGACAAACTATCAGTAACTTGATAGTAAGCGGTAACTGCCAGCCATTACATCTACGATTCATTAACTCACAAATGAAGAAACAGCAGGTGCGTTGAGAACTAAGATAAAATGTCCCATCGCTGTAATTACGTTGGCTACTTTATACATTGTAGTTGGCTTTCTTCGAGGTAGTTTGTTAGGTTATGTTTTCAAGACTGCGATCTTCAATCCGCTCGCCAGACATGGGGATGGCAAAGTCCTTCGCTGGTGTAGAGGAGGCTCAGGTCCAGTAGTGAACCATTGCGGACCTACATACCTATCTACTCGTAACAATAAAGTTTATAATCGATTGGCTAGGTTTTGTCGACAGAAGTTTACAACTGGTTTCAGAATGCTCGGTTGATTTTCGTGGACTGAAATTGTCGAACTCAAGTTTAGAGTTTACTAATTGGACAAGTTACATAAAGGATAGTTATCGATTGCCGATAGGCACGGCGAAGTTTAGAACAACGATTTATATTAAAATTTCAGGAAAAAGTATACGACTTGAGTGGTTCAGTTAGTTAACTTTAACACCACGCCGGTTTGCCACGCTGAGGTCCCGGTCGGGCAGAAATTGAAATGATGAATTTTAATTTCTGATATTTTTGAAAATTGATTTAATTGAAAAATATATAGAAATGTATATGTCTAGTTTGGGGCTAAATGGCGCTGTGTGAATTTGTCCAAGCATATTTGTTTATTATTCATTTAGCTGTAAAACGGTAAAGTTTAGCTCGATTCTACTAAAGCCATTATAAAAAATTCTCATCTTATAAATAATACACATGTCAACTTTGATACCACTAACAATTTAATCAGTCGTCAAGATCTCAAACCGTTATTTTACAAGATCGTAAACTTGAAATACACACTTATTGTTCAATTCAAAAAAGTAATTGTTCCTCTCACATTCTAAACAAGACACAGATGGATTGGTGGCGTTCCATTTAATTAATGTAATTAAAAATGATTTGTTTAGTAGGAGGCTAAGATAGATTGCTTGCTTCACGCTTGTTCAAATTCATTTAAATGCTGTCTTTTTTCTTCCTGGGAACGTAGCATTCACATTTTGGATGTATGAGTATGTACTTATCATCAAACGGTAGTTATGTCACAATTATGTAGCCCATGATATCATCAATGGTAATTGTTCATCGAATAACTCTGTGTATAATAGTAGATATAAGCGAAAACAATGCTGCAGGTGTAGGTAAATGTATATGACATGACATAATAGCTCATTCAACGCTTTCTGAAATTATGAATGCTAGTCTTAGATCACAGAACAGAACATAGAGTCAGAGGGTGACATCCGTATCCCTAACAAAGTCCCAAGCCGCGTCTGCCCGCCTGTTCGCGATAAACTCAAAAACTACTGAACGGATTTTAATGCGGGTTTCAACAATAGACAGAGTGATTCATGAGGAAGGTTTAGTTCTGTTGAGGTTACTACCCGTGCGAAACCGAGGCATGTCGCTAATTTTATATAAACAAAAATCGTTCACTGCTGGAGCCTCCTCCATATTAATTCTACACTTGGCGATCGCGACAGTTAAAAACTAGTAGAAAACGCTGTTGACCATTTCTGGTTTACGGACTTCCTAGGTGGTCTGCCTCTAACCCATTAGCCTTATACCATACGGCACACGTAATAGGACGGGTTGCAGCTACACTTTAATTACATTTTTTTATTTAGACTTACCAGGCATTTGACCGTCATCCCACCTGGTGGCACTGCTCTGGCGGACACCACACGGCAACTAGATATAGGGGATAATTAAGGCTTTCCATCTGGTAGCTTATGCGCTCGTTTGTGACTATGTTCATTATCATCGTCATCATTGTCATCATCCGAGCGATCAATCCCGCCTCCTGCCAGGGGCCGCTTCGGCCGATGACTTTCGCATCCGACTTGACTTTACTCGCGGGACATCTTTTCGGATACCAGCAAGTTTCGGCAACTGTTTCCGACGTGTCCTCTACTAAATCATTCGTTATGAATAAAATAGTTTTAAGAACCATTTTTTCAGTATATTATTAGCTATCTTTTGAGCCACGCAAATAATTTTATGACATTTAGAGGCATTTGACAGGTAAAGTTTTCGCATGAAAATACCTGGAATTGCCCAGGCAAACTATCTCACATCTTATGTATGAAATATTTATAGTCAACTGCAGGAATAGTCCACTTTATATCCATGTAGACTGCGAAATATAGGTTACGTTTTCTCTTTTTCTAGGAACAATGCATACGGCCGGTTGATGCCTAAATTATTCAGAAGTACAGTGCCACGAACGAAGTGATGCGCGCCCGACTGAATTAGAATGGTTCTCCTGCTGTTGTCTATATTCCATTTAAAATGCGAGATTGTGTCGCGACCAAGTCGCAACGATTGTTAATTCATGTCATTTTTCTTTTCGTCCCTGAAGTGAAGTGTGGAGTATGTATCTGCCTTTTTATATCTTTGTCTGTCTGTGGGTAGCCGCCGAACAGATGAAAGATTTCGATTAGATTTTTCATTTTATTTTATTACTGAGGGAGGCAGACGGACGGACGGTCCACCTGAGAGAAAGTGGCCACCGCAGTAGGCATCATTTAAAAGGCAGATTATTCGATATGGTTTTTAGTTTTGTATCAGAAAATCGATCCAGCAGTTTAATAAATAATAAATAAACCTATAAGTAGACCTAGTCAGGGGTGTCCCACTTCTGTCGGTTAGGCTTGACTGGCTTTCTGGAAGGTCTCTTCAATTATTGGCTTGCTGGTTGTAGTTATAAATGCAGTGAAGTTCAGTATATATACTGAATTATATTCAGTGCTAGTGGACCCGGCATGACCTCGTTCGCGTACTCTAACCTACCCATTTTATGATTATAACCCTTCCCCTTGAATCACTCTATCTATTGTTGAAATGCAGTAAAATCCGTTGCATAGTTTAAAAGAACTAAGCGTACATAGTTACATACATATGTACATAGGGTCAGACAACGGAAAGCGACTTTGTTTGTGCCCTTATGTATATAATGTAAAGTTACTTTCTAAACTTGTCCCACCTTCGACCCAGTTTGCCCCAAGCAAATCCATCATGCGCATTATATTCCTTTCTTCATACAACACAAGTACCTCCATACAACCATACTGTATTGTAAATGGATCAATCGATCAAGTTTGCCTACTTAAGAAACTCCGGTAACTCACAGAATACCAGACTTTCGTTCCTTGAGTTTAGTGTGTGTTTTAACTGAAATGTAAACTCTGCTGAACTAGTTGCAAGGCAACATTGGCGGTGTAGGTTCATTATACTTTATATATTTACTAATTAAGTTAAAGCTATAGGTAGATAGTATAATTCTGTGGTGGAACTAGCTTTTGCTATAGGTTACATATAGATTTCAATTCTTTTTTTGTTGTTTCGCATTCACACAATAGGTTAAAATTAGGTATTAAGGTAGAGCTCGTCTAGTCTAAAATGACGCGCCCCACTACTTAGTTAGTTGATTTCGATGTGTGAGTGCAAATATGAATAACGACACTTCATCTGTGTGGGAGCGTCGACTGCTCCAATCGAACGACGCGAGCTCCTACGTTGGTGTCTCACCGGCAACTGAATGACCAATTACAACGGCATTTGTATATGTATTGCGTCCATATTTTAAACTTGTTTGTGTGCGCGTCATTTTAGATTAGACGAGCTCTACTTACTGCAAAACCAAGCCAGGAATAAAAGGTAAATATGAAGATACGAAAAAGAAATATAAAACCAATTCGTGGAATATAGGTACGTTCTTCTGTCTGGTATTATCGGGTAGCAAGAAACTAACCTTCGATTCTTTCTTACAAGTTCGAAAAGTACGTCATATCCAGTATGCATTGTCTATTCTATATGAATGAATGAATTGAATGAATAAATTAATGAATGAATTATTTTTTGCTTCTTTTATAGGTAACTAATATTGGTTCATTTGTAGGGCGTGGTTGGTATTGATAGAATCAGTATCAAACATTTACAATATACGTATACACTATACTCTTATTGAACGTCGACACATTACAAGTTATTATTGTAATTTAAATTGTGCACAATAAATGGTTAAATAAATAAATAAATATTTATTACAATTGCACTTTGTCTCGTGTTCGGGAAAACCTAATATCAGATACCGGGATAACCTAATAGTAAATACCAACCAAATCGCAAGCTCAACGTGGCTCAACTCTACCTAGAGTAATGAAAGGTATTGAGTTACATATACGTAGGTATGTTCCTATTAAAAAGGGAATCCATTCACATCGCAATCTTTATGAAGTCGTTTTCGCTTATTTAACGATATGATCGGTCCTAATAGGTACTTAGGTAGTACAGTAATTCTGAGAACATTTTAAAATAACACAGAAAATCTATGCATATAATAAAACAGTAAAAACATCTGTACATTGAATATATTAACAAAAAATTATTTAGGGCGATGAAAAAATAGTAATAGAATGTCTGTTTGTACACGCTTATCTCCGAAACTACTGGACGGACATGAATGAAACTTTTTTTGTAGTGTAGCTATTAAGCCTGGGCAACATAAAGGGTATAATTAATTTTGGAAACTGGAACATACACATAATTGACTAGCTAAACTCTGGAAATACCGCCGAGTGGTCTTTGATGGGGTTTTCACACTTTGGTAGTTTTTGACCCAACTTCAAACCTAGGCCATGTTTTATCTAATTCGGTTGGATAGAACCAGAGATACAGTTTGATCTCTCTGTAGTACTTGCTTTCATATATTAGGGATATTATTTAAAATGCTGGCTTGGGAAGAAGATAAACTGGCCTAAAAACGATTTCCACGCGGCCGAAGTCGCGGGCAGAAGCTAGTATTCTATAAATTACTATAGGTAAATTTCATATTTCCACTTCCAGTTAACCGGAAAGGTAGAGGTAGGTAGATATACTACCTACAGACGGCATATATTAAAAAACTTTGTTATTAAACAAACGTGTCCAAACACGCTATCGTACATAAATAACTCCACATTCAGTTACCCTCAGCACGAGACCGTTGTATCATTTTAATTAATGACACTTGAACTTGATTTACGCTACATTAGCATCAGCGAGAACCAAAAAATTATTTCAATAGCTCTTAATATACGATGACAGACGCCCTAACCGGTTCCTCACTCATTCGTGCGTTCAGTCATTCATTATCGTAATGATAAACAATAACATCAAATACTGACCCTCTTGGATAGGAGTTAGAAGGAGAAAGCAAGAGTATTATCTCTCTTTTTACTATGGCATTATGAATGCGATGCGGTGATTTATGGGTCAATTAACTGACCATTCTCTGTAGAATTCGTTCCCCCTTTCTTTCTATTGGGGCGAGTTCCGACTCCATAGGGCTAGTAACAAAATTAATTCGCCACAAAAATAAGTTTGCAGTATTGACATCATAATTTCAGGCTAAGGACGGCCACTGCTGGGCAGATATACTAGGCTTCCACACCAATCGTCTCTGTGCCTTCTGCATCCGCTGGCTCCCCATGAACTCTACTCGTTCGACCATCTCGTGAGAGGCTGTCGTAGGTACGCTCCAATTTCCTGGACGTGGTCGCCTCGCCTCTCGAGGACCTTAATAGCCCCTTTTGCAGTTGGTTCTGCGAACTATGTGGCCTGCCAGTTTTGCAACTCTGAATCCTGATCGAGCTTATTTCTACTACGGGTCACTTCATTTCTGATCTTATCGTACCAACCTATAGGCTCTTTCCTTTTGGCGCGCTGAGTGTTTGAGCTTGATTCAACGGGGCCTCCTGACAATCAACGGGGCCTCCTGACACAAGTAAACCCTTACTTAAAAGGAGACCCCTACAACTCATAAAATTGTGATTGTAAATTTAGTTGATGGAATAATTTTTTTTTTTTTTTTTTGAGGTTCCTATTTATTAATATAAAGATAGACAAAAAATATGAAGATAGACTCGATTATTTATTTTCTTGCGTCTGCTCTGTGCTCATACTAAAACAAAAAAATCTAATTGTCTAAAGCGTTAATATCTTGAGTACCTATCTCATGCCTAGTCACCTACATCTGAAATACTCTACTCCTACAAAAGTCTACAAATGCGATCTCCAATCTATTTTCCACCAACTGCAAAGCAAACAAGATCAGTCCGAACAGACCGTCCCTGTATAATGACCAAGCTAACCTGAACGAACACCCGCACATTACCGCCCTCCATTGACCAGAGCTAATGGTTTTCCAAATTAAAACTCCCCAAGCAATAAAACCGGACAAAAGCGGCGAAAACCGGTTCCATCTCCAATCACAGCATGTTTGTTTTCCGACTTAGCCCAATTCCGAACGGCGAAGGGAGGCGGGACATTCTCTTTTGTTGTGACGTGATAGGTACATGTGATTGGCAGATGTTGCCAACACCACAGGCTAATTATGTGTTTGTTGTTTTACAATTAAGATTAATTTTGTTGCCAGGTGTTGCCTAATGTAATGTGGCGCAGACGAGAATTTAAATCCTGGGCTTAGCGCCCCGTCGTTCTGCGATGAACGTGTCTACTGTAGATTGTTTTTACAAAAACCTCTGTTTATTTTTTATTTGTCGCAACTTTTAGATGGCTCCTGTCTCCTAAGTCATGAATGAAGCATGCAAATGGCCACCATTTTATATGTGCGCGTGATTTGAGGGTTGCTATACACATCATATATTTAGCCCTCTTTATTTTTTAATGTATTAGGTGGACCCTGGGCCTCCGTGTGCCACGTTTTCTTCTTTTCTTTTCTTAACTTTCACATTTATCTATTTATACAAGAAAATTTGATGATGATGTATGTAGATTATTCAGCCTACAATTCGCCGTAACCGCGCGCCCGACAAAAATTTAAAAAATAGAAGTCATCACATCAGCCGAAAGACGCCCACTGCCGGGCATAGGCCTCCCGCAGATATCTCCACAAAGTCCGGTCCTGTGTCCTGTTTAAAATATAAGTGTTACATAATAATTACAAAATTATTTTATGTTACCTCTCAAGATGTTAAATTAAATATATTTTTTAATTATTTTGTATTCTGTGCTTTTAGCCCGGCTTGCACACAATTCTTAATTAACCACATTTTTAAGAATGACGTCCGTCACTTTGAATCTGGTGCAAGCCGCGCATTGTTGCGTGCTTTTTAAGCTTTTGATAGTAAAGAACAGCACTAACGACATCTATATGAAGTTAACTAAATCACACAGTTAACGCCATCTACGTTCACACGCAGGAAATAACGTAAAGTACTCTAAACTAACTGTTGCTCTGTTTCTCCACCAGGCGGCAGCACGTGGCGGCGCCATGGAGCTCACCGACTGCGACTGCGGCAGGGGGCGCTCGAGCCCAACACGAGTTGTTCGAGTTACTCGAACGGGTGCAGTGTTCCCGGTTAGACGACCAGAGGGCGGTACTGCCGCCGTACTTTTCTCAGGTTTGTGTTCTTCGAGTTTGTATGATTGATACGTTTTTAGTTTTTACTATTTATTATTTAGTTTGGGTTGGCTACATGGGCGGACCACAGACGTGAATATGATGAATTATGATTTTGAATTCTTAAGTTATTGGTTGGACAATCGAGTAGGGCTGAGAGATGGACCAGGTTGCCATGTAAGTACTCGGTAGGTAGCTTAAAAGTTTGTCATGAAAATTGTATTTTCTTAATTTTTGATTTAGTGTCGAAATTTGCGGTTTAAACTTAAACTGATTGAATATGGATTGTGGACCAATTCGCCCAATATTTTTTTTGAAAGAATTTCAATATCCTAAAAGTTTCTTAACTTAAAATAATATTTAAGCATAATTTTGAAGTCCATGTAGGCAGATGCCTATACCGATTGGGAATTTGGGAACCTTCACAACATTCTACCTTGATAGGTGTCACCTACCTAAGTACGTATGTACATAGGTACCTATTGCTTATCACAGTATAAATAAAGATCGCCCCTCTGTGATAATATGCAGGAAAACAACATTAGATGTATGAGCTGTGTATAAGTAGGTAATAATTACGTTTAAGCTTTTACAAGTTCGTTCATGCATGGAGTACTGCTGCCATCTCTGGGATGGATCAGCCAAATACCAACTGGCCGCTTTGGATTCGGTGGAAAAACGTGCAAAGAAGATAATTTGTGATCCGCAATTAATTGAGGCTAAGCTGCAGAGCCTCGAGCATCGGCGTAGGGTTGCGTGTCTATCGGTATTCTATAGGTTGCATTTCGGAGAGTGTGCGAAACAGTTGCACGACCTCATTCCGCCGGCCCCTTTCCGCCATCGGGAAACGCGATCCGGGCGAGCGCTTCATCCTTATGTCGTGGATCTTCCAGCTGCCCGCACGAGCTGCTTTGGTTCAACCTTTATAATGCGAACGGCTAAGGAATGGAACGCGTTGCCTGCGAGTGTGTTCCCTGATCACTATAATCTGGACGCCTTCAAGGCTAGAGTGAATAGGCTGTTCCTAGACAGGCATGCTCCATCTTCGACCGCATCGTCACTTACCACCAGGTGAGATAGCGGTCAAATGCCTGGATAGTCTAAAGTTAAAAAAATTAAAAAAAATTAAAAAAACAAAGGTTTTTGTTACTAAATGAAAAACTTCCTTGATGAAATGGAATAGAAGCGAGACATCTATAAACTAAATAACATATACCTACTTAGGTTTAAAAACGACAAAGCCCTCGAAGTCCAACGGAAACTTCTTAAACTTTCATGTTTAAAAATTCAAGATGACCTATTCTATTCATAATTTAACGCTCCCATGAAGTCGTCATTAAGACGTCAACTTTAGAAAAGCTGGTTCTGCAACGGTGTACGTACCAACCAAAGTTACTTGTACGCTATACCTCCTAAGAAAAGCGTGAAAGAGAACCTTCAAAAATAGCAATTTACTAACAATATAACAGTCTTCTTTCTCTTGTGGGAATTCTCGCACGTAAATAGACTATTGAAGATCGGCAAAGACAATTAGTTGCGGTCAAAAAACCGTTGCGGTCCAAATTCTAAGGGTCACTAGTTACACTGGTCGTTGCCAGAAAATAATTGACGGAAGACCGTAACGTCCATTTTATAATGACCTCTCCCGTCGCCTTTTCTCTTCAGACTTTAAGAGTCTATGTGCATTAGAGTGGGTCAAATATGGCAGTCGATTTGCTGGATGCGATAAAGTAAAGGTGGGGAACGGATGTGGTGTTCGATGGGGTGGGAAGCGGAGCATGTCGGTACGACTTAGCATAGTTTGCTTGGACGAGACGTTGATGGTACATTCAACTTAGTTACTCTCAAGCGGGTGGCGTCGTAAAAGGCGACTAATGGTTTCGAGGCATAAGATCTAGTCTCCATAGGCTGAAAAATGAGCAGCAACGTTTTCCATCGTTATATTTATGACACTGCGAACTCCAACCGGCTTGCCAAGCGTGGAGATTGCAATAACCTCCCCTTTCGTGGAAGAGGCCGTAAGCCCTGCAGTGGACTGCTATGAGCTGTGATGATGCTGATGATGATTCTAGCGCTAGTCACTGATCTCCTTCTAAAATGTCTTTTTATCCAATGAAATGGTTCTTTTTTACATACCTTTATTCCTTCATTCCTTTAGGTCCTCATTCCGGTCTAGGGTTTATAAATTAGTATTTTCTAGTTTTAACAATAATAATTGACTATAGGTTACCTACTGTTTTAATTTCAGGTTGTCAATTTTATTTTGTTACATTTTAATATGTTAGTATTAAGTAATATTATACAACAAGGGAGTTCGTAATATTTTCCTCCAACAGATTAGCATCTTTTCCATATTTATGATGGATAAATGTTAGCTGGGTGGGCAGATATTTTGCTTATAATTGTGCGGTTACTAATTATACTTTCAAAAATTCGTGATATAGATCAAGCTTATTCGAATAAATTGCAATAAAAAAGAAAGACCCAAATTCTATGACGTGTTTTGTTAAACAAAATTTCATTCAGTGCTTTATAGTTTCTTTCATCACTGAAACCACCTGAAACCTATAGAAATTTCTCTAAGAGCCAAGTTTAGAATACCTAATCCGTGGATGAAGTGATCTTTGCTTTGACGGATAGGTAGTCTACGTCAGGGTCTCTGCTTGTGAAAGTGCCGCAATTACAGCCGTCGTATGTTTTTCAAATTTTAGTTTTACTTTATTATTTTTCGATTGCAATGTCAACACGAAATTGCTCTGAAATGATTAGCTTTTGAATGCAAAAAACTGAAACGAAATCGGCATATTAGTTTCCGAAAAAAATGGCATGTTAAACACACACAACCTCTAACCTTAAACGCATATACCGCCTCCGTTCCGTTCCATAAGTCCGTCGTGGGTAAAACTGGGCAACAGTGTTTTCTGTTGAGTAAGTACCTATTTTCAACACTGCAATACCCAACCCGAATACCCAGCGAGGAGATTTTGGCCATGTCTCACCCAGCAGTGGACTCTAAGGACAGTAACTGTCCTATTGTTGATGATGACTCTCACGATATGGACACTATGATAACCATAAGCCGGTCTACACAAAAACAGAACTTATCTCTTTCGTACTAAAGATAGGTAAACATAAACATGACAATGAACTGTATAATGTACACCAAATTATGTCATCGCATATTATAGGGCAGCGGAAAACAATTTTTAATACTCTATTGAACAGCGGTACGTACCTAAAGTTTTCCTCGCAACAATGATCCGTTCTCAACGCTTAGATGTATGGGAATACCGCTGCGGTTTCATTACGTCCCGGTCATTATCTGGGCGTTGTTCATATACACAGAAAGTTTGAATGTCCTGTTTATATTTCTATATGCTATTGTCCTTATAGACACCAGCAAGAAGAAACCCCTGTTTTAGCAATGTTTCTAAAACAGGAGATGGGAAAGCCCTATAGGTAGTGTCGTGGCGTCCTTTGTAATAAATATTTTCTTTCTTTCTTTCTTTCTTTATATAAACTACCTTTTAAACTTACACCATAGGTAAACAAAAAAGTGCGTAATTCTCCTTCGTGCCGTTACAAAATAAAAGTGCATTATTGTCACAATTAATTATACTTCGATATTATGTTTTTTTATTTTCAGTTTAATTATGTAAGTCGTTTGTTTACCTTTTGTCTAACTTTGTTTAAAAGATGGTTTACTTACGTTTCACGATTACATACTACTTAAATTCGAATTTGTGTCTCCAAAAGCTTAAGAAAAAGTGGAAGAAGCGGAAATTGTACCTTAGAAGTTATTTACTATTTCGGCATCGTATAGCAAATGTAATAAATTATACATGAATTAGTATACGAAGGACCGTACATACATTATAGATTTTTATATAATACTAGCTTTTGCCCGCGACTTCGTTCGCGTGGAAATCGTTTTTTAAAAGAAGGGCTTTTTCCCGAGCGACCATTTTAAATGACCTCCCTAATGTATGGAAAGTACCCTACCCCTACCCTACAATTACCTTACACCTACTCAACATCTACCCTACAACTACTTAACTAGGATGTTTAAAAAAAAAAAAGGTTTAAAAAGGTTCTAAGCTACCTTCCCACCAATTTTTAGCCAAATCGGTTCAGCCGTTCTTGAGTTGTAAAAAGTGTAACTAACACGACTATTCACTATCACGTGTCGTACCTACAGGAAAGCTTGCTAGTCGGCCTATTTTATTGTGTCATTTTATTCCCATTCCATTTTGTATTTGGGATTGTACCTATAAATAAATTCTAATTTGATGGTCTTCTGTTCGGACACATTTTGTGAATAGGATTCGCCTGTATTTTTATTGATATTTTTTACGCCAATTACCTACGCGAAAAAACAGTCACATATTTTTCTGTTTATTAGTATCTACCTACCTCCCTACGTAGCCTTTCTATTGATTTTTTATTTTGTACCAATATTTTGTAAATGTAAACCTCAATACTTAAATTGTGTGGAGGATGTTTATTATTATTTTTCGATCGCTGAATTACGAGTAAAACGACATTGCGGTCTGCGGTCAGTCACATTAATATTGTATTTGGACAAAGATAGGTATTAATTACCTATTTCCCTAATTAATTTAGTTTTTTTTTCAATGTGGTATTTGTGTATGTGTTTTCGGTTTTTAAACTCTCACGCTACTTACAATGTCGATTTATTTATTCGTAGTTCAAAGACAACGCTGCTACGGAAGCTAGCATTAACTCTATCCTTTGTTAAAATCGTGTTCTAAGAATTTTTAACTCACCATAGAAGCTGACGGAATTAATGTTTCCATATGTTTATTTAGAGATACTAAAAGGGTTTGTTTCCTTTGAAATGTAAAGGTCGTATGTATGGACTGAATATGGAATGGATGACAAAAATAAATTAGTTACATGAGAACGATCTTTCCGAGTAAGAGCATAGATTACGGTTGTGTAGACTTTGTTTATTGCCAAAGACCTTTACCCTGAAGTTCCCGGGAGATGGCTTATATAAATCGACATACGTATATAAATTATTTAATGTGTGTTTGACCCGTATAAACTCAAAACAGATGAATTGGGTTATTTGTAAAAACATGTCAGATATGGTTTATATGGGATCATCATCATCATATCAGCCGAAAAACGCCCCCTGCTGGGCATAGGCCTCCCTCAGAGATCTCTACATAGGCCGGTCTTGTGCCTTCCGCATCCAGCTGGCACCTGCGATCTTTACCAGGTCGTCGGTCCACCTTGTGGGAGGCCTACCCACGCTGCGTCTTCCGGTACGTATATGCGATGGAGACGGCAAAACGACGGGATGGGGAAACCGGTGGCCGGAATCCAATTATTTTTATATTATACAAGGAATATCGTAAATATGAGCTCCACTGCCTACCTTATCAAATTACTTCAATCGTTTCAGAAATCGTGTCGGTATTATGTATGTCATTATATTGATCGTTGACACGTGACCTTTGAAATAATAAATCGTTGGACCTATTTATGTATAAATAATATAGTGAATTAGTTTGTTCGGTTTCAGTTATGGTAACTTTGATAAGATATGAAGATGCTGAAGATGAATTTATTTATTATTATAAACTATAATTATTAATGAAATGTAATGAGAATATGAGTCTGTGCAACTTGAAATAAATGATATTTAATTTAATTGTAAATAGACATTGTAGGTAGGTAAGTTTTTTATCGATTTCAGTTTTCGTTGACTAATAGAGCAGTTGAATATGACATTTGGAGTTGTCCCACTTTATACATATACATAATCAATTTTGGAAATTCGCGTAAAACGAACTACGCTTGCGAAAAGTATGCGAACGCATATTTATCATTTACATCATGGGACACCTCTAACTGTCATATTCGCCTTTTATATCCAATTTGCTAAAGTATAGTTATTGTTAGATCACATATTCAAATAGTAGGTACTTCATTCTAATAGGACGTAACAAAATAATTTTTAAATGTTCACATGGGTTCGATTCCCGGCTGGACAGAAATTTTAATGTTGAATTTTAATTTCTGTTACTGGATTGGGTGTTCTATGTATAATTGAATATGTATTTAAAAGTATATAAGTAGTATATCAGTTAGCTAGCACCCATAGTGCAAGCTTTGCTTAGTTTGGGGCTAGATGGCGCTGTGTGAATTTGTCTACGATTATTTATTATTTATTTATAGTAAACATAATATTACACTACAATAGCTTTATTGTAGTGTAATATTATGTTTACTATAGTAAACATAATATTATGTATATAAAACATAGCCTCACTCGTATAATCTGCAAATCGTGAACAAAACGTTTGCTAAACATAAATTACCTCAACACTGTCTTAACACCCATTCTCTATGTCTGGTGGTCATATCGTGATTGTCGGCCATGTGGTGACCGGTAGAGCAGAATATAGCACCAAAAGTGATCCATTGATGGTGTCGTAAAGGCAAACTATGTATCTATTACCTCTATAAACCAGATATTGGGCATCATCATTTCTGTTGATTATTATCAACGTTGCGATCTCCACCCCGCCTGCCAAGCTGGAGATCATGATAATACCCTCCACTAATGTGGAGGAGGCTCTGCATCTCGACCCAATGATATGCGTGCCAATAAGCTCACCACCAAGGATGCCGAAGACCGAGCGAAGTGGGCCAAGAGGAGTAGGAAGGCGGATACCGGCCTTCGCGTGCGCAACCTGGACATAACCCAAAGATTATGTTGAATGCGGAGATGGCTGAAGTCCAGTAATGGACTGTTATGGGTTGTTGTTGTGATGTGTCTTATAATGTTTACTATTGAACATTACTGCTCTATTGTACATTAGAGCTTTGTTCAATAGAATTTAAAAGTCGGGCGCTTTCTTATCAAAATATCAAATCGGTATCAATCAAATAATAGAAACACGAGGCGACCTTTCAAAGTCATTTGCCTCAGCTGTTATCAAATACCATTGAACCGTTTATATTTTTGCTACGTCGATACGATGTATCATCGATAAAAAGGACAGCTGTATTCACAGCAGTAATTCACTGTGTGCTGTTATCATTATGTGTATACGATAGGGATGCAACGCTCTCTAGGTAGGTACCTACTTATGCGAATACGAATAAAAAAGAAATTGTGACAAATTTTGGTTTAAAAATCATAAATATGTTTAATAATAAAAGTCAACATTGAAATTAAATATTTACAACGTTTTCTGTCTGCCTCTATTTGTAGTAAGTATTTGTAGTACCTTGCTTGACATTGAAAATAGATGTTTAGAATCAACTTTGAAGATATCCGGTCCCAAAATATTTTTTAAAGAAAATAAATAAATAAACAATTTAGCCTACATTTTTAAAGTATACTGTATCTAGCACTAGTGGACTTGGCGCGACTTCGTTCTGTACACCTACTTAACCTTTTTTTTCTCTTGTTTATAAACCTTCCTCTTGAATCACTCTATCTATTATTAAAAACCGCATTAAAGTCCGTTGCATAGTTTAAAAGATCTAAGCATAGATACATAGGTACAAAGGGCAGGAAGCGGTTTACATGAAAAAACTCTTTAAAACGCATACTACCAAATAAATAAAATATGGAAGGAAAATAGAATAAACTGTATCTTTAAACGTAACAAGAGTTCATTGAAACACATACCTAATAAAATTTTACATGTCTTAAGCATAGCTCAAGTTACCTAGTTGGCCAAGAACTACTGTTAAAAAAATATCAAAATTTGAGACTGGGAGTGGGAGTAAATGGAAAACTTTAATGATAGGACAACGTAGTTGCCATAAATAATATCGGTAATACAGCAAATATTCGGTGAATAATTAGCAATACTATTCGTTGCATTGCATCCCTATTTCAGGGTCATAAAGGAATAAACACAGTCAGTAAATTATGTCTTGGCAACTGTTGGTGTTATCAGATTAAAAAATATACGCGGTTCGTGTCGCGGTCCTGTTCCAAATACGAGTTGCAAAGCTTTGTTACCCGTACTTCGCTGTAACTTTGCACTAATCTTTCTTTATTGGCCGGGTGTGATCTTTTAGTTCCGCTTTGGCTAGTTTTATTTTCGTGTAGCTCGCATTTGTTCTTTTAAACTTTAGTTACCACCGCTGTAATACATTTTGTAATAGGATTCTTTGTTGTATTTACCACGTTTAAGAAGTTAGCTGCGAGCGCTAAAAGTACAGTCCAAAACATGAAATACATAATAATTAAAATAATCATCTTGGCGTTAATGTCCCTTGGTTTAGGTTCGCCTTGACCATGATCCAGGATTTGGTATATCAGGTAATTACTGGAGCTCCCATATTACCTTCGTGACCCTACTACTAGGGGAACCTGACCAGATTGGGTCACGATTACACATTCAGTCGCCTGAATCAGCAGGTTTCATCATAATGTTTTCCCTCATAAATGATTTATAAACATTGATTGACAATAATATCCGTAGTGGACACGACTTTGTGTAAATTAACTTTATTGACATGTACTTTCCATGGACCTGTTTTATATTATGTAATCATTTTATTAATTACGTATTTTCCTTATCTTATTCTATATGCTAATTTGTAGAGGTATTCCGTTATATTTGATTATTTTATATATCTATTATTTTAAATATAAAATCTAAATCTTTCTGCAATGCGAATTCGACAAAGAAGGAAAGAATCTCTTAGTCGTAAGGCCTTAATCTTGTAGTCTACGACAAACAATATCTCCTGTACCTATATCACCGATCAATTTCCAAAAAAAGAACATAATATTTCCTCCCGAGTGTCTTCTGACACGTCTATTTTCGGTCGCCTATCTTCATGTGGTAATACCATAATCCAATTGTCCCAGCCCGTGGTAATCCTCGATGTGAACGTCACAAATCCCCTGGTACATTATCTGGGCTTGCCAGTCTTGCCGCAGGTTTCAGGTGCACTAACGACCGCCAAATGAGGTGCATGCGGGTGCATAAGTGATGCATCGCTTGCGTAATCAGTCTTCTGATTGTGATGTCGATTCTCGATGTTGATGTCGATGGCACGAAGGAACGCTGGGAGAAATTAGGTGTTGAGAATGTGATTAATAATTTTTAGATAGAAAATCGAATTTATTACAATGACTAATCTTTCATTTTAAGAGATAACAAGGACGATAAAATAAAATCTACAACTTAAGATAAAAAATTTAAACTACTCCAAAGTATTGTGTTACGAATAAACTTTTTGATACCTAGGTAGTGAGAAGCGTAATAATTAATGAACGTTATCACAGTAGTCATGTTGAATAGAAGCATCAACTGATAAAGCTAAGCCGAACTTTCATTTTGCTCCAACAAACGTGTTTTCTATGAACTTATTACTCACATTTTTTAATCTTTGGGGTATAGAGGAGCAGCTCAGAACTTGGTGACTTTATTCGACACTGTATTTAAAGTATTTATAGTACATTACAAGAGCTTACTAATTCGTTAAGTATGTAAAAAAAATCCCTTGTCTGGAAGAGCCAATATTTGCGGCAGCTTATTCTAGTTCTGTAACACACTCTTCGATAATAGTGATGTTTACTGTTGGTGATAGATAGATGGCATACACGGATATCGCATTAGGTATGGGTTCGAATAAAATGAAACAAAACTTCACGATAAAATGTCATCGACCTCGATAAAGTCGTTATCGACCTCGATAATGTTCTCTCGACATCCCGACACTACACAGACGTGATCTTGGGTATGCAAAATTGCATCCAACCCCAGCCAGAGCTGGCCCAATCAGTCACGTTTGCTCGCACGATCGTAGCAGCGTCGCCGATGGCATACCAAAATCAGTTGACAATACTACTACACATTTACAATGCTATACAGAGTTGTAAGTGTGTATTGTTTGTTACAAACTACCTCTATGTACATATTTGAATACGATAGTCTTTAGGTCCTATAGTAGTGTAGTGAGGATTTTTTTGATGGATGGGTCACGGATGTTTGTAACTCTTTCACGCAAAGGCGGCTAATGGTATTTAGATCAAATTTTTCAACATTCTAAAAGAAAAATTTGTAGACTAACGATTTATCCCAAAATTCAATGTAATTCCCGCGGGAACACAGCATGAACGGGATTCTAACGCAGACGAAGTCGTTCCCAAAAGCTGGCCTACAATAAGTCGGGCTTAGAAAGTTTATGAGACGAGCTAACGATTAACTCAGAAACGGATTAAAGCTGAAGCATAGTTTAAAGGACTACTTTGTACTTCACTAGTTTTTACATTTGTCTTGGGCTTAAATAATAATAGCTTGAAATAGATAACTATCTCAAACAACTTTAAACCAAATAAAAAAAAGATAAACACAGAGGCGATTTAGAGCCAAGGCAACTGTGCAATCAGGTTATAAGAAAATAATTTTGTTGCAAAATTTCATGTCAAAGAAATACATTAAATTATTAAAACCAAACAATTTTAGAACCGATAGGTAATTTAGATCGAAAATTGTGGCAATGTTTGCCGAACAGCAAAATATATCTTGCAACATATAATTATCAGACAATTACATGACCAAATCCAGTTTTGTTTACAATGCTATCGAAATACATTATATTATTGTTTTACCAATTATCTGTTCTCTAACGACCCGAAACATTATTACCAAGGCTTTTGTGAACGTTTCTTGAGTTCAATTCGAATTCGCCGGAGATTTAAATTTGATTACATAATGAAATATTCAAATGGTTGATAAAACAATATAATAACTTATTCCAAGTAAACTTTAGGCCTAATTTAACTTTGTAGTGTTTATCCATGGCTCTTCGTTCTTACTTTGTGACTTTAATCATCAGTAAAATAAATTTTTATTAAACCTGTATTAGTTAAATTTATTAAAATTGTATTAGTTAACTGTTATTTGGTTGGAGACAACATGGTTGCATTATGTCTTGCAATTAGTTTAAACTTTTTAGTTTTAAATGTTCAAGTACGACAACAACGATCTATATTATTTTATCGTTCAGATTGTTTGAATGATCTCCCATAATGCAACCTACCGCATTCTCTTTTATGTTTGCCGACAACTTTTTGCGAGTCTATTGTATAGACATCCGAGACATTTGCTTATAAAATAATGCTGGCCCATCTGAATGGGACCACGGACGTCCCGCGGTTAACCATATGTTTTAAACAGCAATGTAATGTGACATGGAAATGCAATTTGCGGATACGACTCGCTGTGTGTTAGTGGGGAGTACAGTTTTTATTTATTTTGTTGTATTTGCTTGCACGTTTTAAGTATCAGCGGGTAAATGAACTGCTGGGGTTATGTGGGTTTTGAAGGTTATCGTCAAATTGATAAACTAACTTGCTAAATATTTGCTTATATTAGAACATGGAAGTTATTTTCTAATATAATATTAGTCATCGTTATCTCCCGGTCCATAATCCACTAAATGGGATCGGCTTCACGTGTGTCTCTCTTCCATTTCATCGTCTCGGTACTCACTACTTTCACACGCGTGTCGTCATTCATAGGTATTTAGTTAACACAAAATTAACCTTTGAGATCTAAGAATCTTACTAAATTTAGTGAGAATGTCCGGCGGATTCGAAATCCAGAATTCATAAGGTTCTAAAATTTTGCCCAAACCACCTTACTTCCCAGAAACCATATCGAAGGCAGGTAACAGCCACATCCTTCCGCGCCCACTGTGTTTGCTGGTGGGCTTTCTTGGCTTCGGAAGCAGATGCTTAAAGGCACCTGTTGAGTCCTCGAGCGATGGTATAGGAGGGTGCGATGCGCGCGGCAAGCACCGGATGTTCCCACGAAACTTTGCGGTCTCGGATTATATGGTCTGGTCTTAATGGTATAAGATTTTTGCAAATGTGTTGATCTACTCAAATATATAGTTGCAATATTGCAGTGACAGTTGTATTGAAAATTTAACAAACACTACTTAACGTACGTACAGCAATACAACAGGCTTCAAGGCTTCGTGAAATCGTGATACCACGTTGTACCGAATCTAACCGTCGTGCTTTAGACTTCAAGGTGATTCATAGATATACAAAACGCATGTTTTTAATTACTACTAAATTAATTACTACCCACATGCGGATTATATATGTTATTAATCTACGCATCGCAATTATAACAAATAAAGAATCTCATTAATCGCACGTAGAAACGTTACAGAACTTTTTTGTTGTCTTCCCCGGTTGTTACATTCACCTGTCTTGTCTTCACCGCGGTCGCCTACGGAGTCGTGGCGTGATTTTGTCCTTATCTTACGTACATCGATATCGCAGCGAAGAAAGGGACGGCGGTCGGCCTGCCGTCTGTGGAAGCATGTGGCACGCGCCACTCTATTCGGTTTTCGAACGCGAACCGGCGCGGACGTTGTGCGGATTTCGAGTTTGGAACGTATGCACGACGATCGTGTTTTATATCTTTCGAAGTTTGGCTTTTCGGATGCATTGATGTGACTCACGGACCTAACACTGAACGGTTTGTTTACGTTGTGTGCTGATAATTCCAAGTGTGGACTGTGCCTGTTCGGTGTGCCTAAAGAAAGTTTACGGACTGCATCCAAGTGCATCAGTGAATGAAGTAACCAAGTTATGCATTGATGATTTCGTGAATAATCCATAGGAGAGAGAAGCCTAACCTACATCCCTGGGAGCGACGAAAACGGCAGCGTCAAGTGAAAGTTTAAACTTCACTTGTTTTTGTGCACCGCCGCAGTTGGACTTTACAGAAGCCGTTTAGAGCACTTTGTGTAGGAACGGGGCCATTTGGGAATTTTCTTTTTTGGAGCCGTAAAAATAATTGGAAAAGTTCCGGGCGCTTATGGGAAAGATCGCAGCTGGTGACCCGAAAACTGTAATAAAAATAAACGGTTTACCGGGAGATTTATCTTGGGGTCTTTGAAGTCCGATATCATAGGATGATTAATAGTGTGTGTATGAGGATGCGTTTTGGCAAACGCTGAATTCATCGTACGGGACGCTGTTTTCGGGCTTTATGAGGGAAAGAAGGTCTCTGCCGATAAGCAGCGAAGTGGCGCTGAAGAGTGAGAAAGATGGAAACGGGAAGTTGGTTGTGAACTCTGTTTTGTGCGGTGTGGTGGATGAACTGTCGAACGGACGGACTGGTCGGAGAGGATCGTGGGTGCGGCACGCGGTGATGGGGGTGCTGCGATGGAAGGACCTCACGGGTGTGAGGACCGCCACGCCAACGGAGCAGAAAGAGGTAAGGACCTACTCAATCAAGGACCTACGTAAAAGTAGGTTAGCCGAATGGTCTCCGGTAGAGTAGAATATTGCACCAACAACTTCGACTTGTGTTGACCGTGCATGGTTCAAATAAATGGGCAGCGTCGTTATCTGTTGTATATCCATATTGGGGAGGATCCAAATCCAACAGTGAACTGTTATAGACTTGATATGATTTGAAGGGCCTACATTAGTATAATCAACTGACGAAAAGGATCCGAGTGGGCGGTAAAACAAGCAGGAATCACTTTACTCGCTTCACTCGATTGTGTTGATTCACTGGAAATCGTCGGCGATCTTACGTCATGCGTGACGTTATCTCCAAGAGGACAGTCGAAATAGATAATTATACAAATCGCTGGATAGATATTACTGCTATCGGACACAATCGCTATAATCTGCAAGTTTATTATAGAATCGTTTGTTTTGGTCGTTATCTTTGACGTCTTCGAAATGAGTTGCTTACCTTCGAGACATCGTGTCAACATCAATGTTATGATTCAACCCAATCATGTCTTATGTAAACAATGACTAATAAAAGAGAAAATCATAATCCATGCGTTATGTATGTTTTTTGGCGATAATATCCGGAACGTTAACTTTTTGATTATTGACTCGCGAGGTTGTATTAGTTACAATTGTTACTTGTACTTTCTTTTTGGTTTTGTGTGTTATGTGGATTACAATTTACCTACATATTTTCGTGTTATAATATTGTCCAGATAAGAAGAAACTACATTGCTTAGTTTGTACATTAATAAATATCTAATATCTGATCAATTAAAAATCACTTGCTATCTGATCAATTATAATTGAATTTCATTTAAAATATTACAACCGGCTTCGATAAAATCATCATAAACATTGCATAGCTACCTGGGTACCGCTTAGTATCTACATTTTTTAATTTTATCATTCAATGAAATTCCATAAGGAATGCTCTAAACAAAGTATTAACTAAATATCTTATACGAATATCATAGGTAGCCAAATACTAGGTAGGCCTTCATATTATGGTCTCTCATCGATAATATGTACCTATACCTACTATAGTCTCACTGTTCCATTATGTTTAAGATACCTACTAATAATAATGAATAATCATGGATTCTACATTTTGGCAGCAGAAATACAATTACCTGTAGTGAAACAGCTGTTAATCATTACCTATGTCTATATTATATCGGCGAATATAAAATGCTCTTTCATGCGACTCTTTTGGTTACAATAATAATGTAAGCATGATGTGATCACCATCTTTTATGGCATTATTTAATGATTTTTAAGGAGGAAGTCGTTAAATCATTTCCCAATCGATTGTAAGAAGGTTGTTGTTGGTTAGTCTTCTAAATTAATTTAGATAAGTATGTACCTATCTTTGGAAATTATTTCTTTTTAAACGCATCACATCACTTATTGACGTAAGCATTTATCTAAAGTACTTTATATTTAGTAAAACGCTAGCACAGTCTTAGCGGATAACCTAGTATTCTTTCCTAAGAAGAGCATACATTTTTATTTATTTCGCTACTACATTATTCAAAATCACCCCGTCGAGTGCTCTAGCATGGTTCCAGCAAAGTCTGGGAACTAAGCACTGGCCACTTAACTTTCCTTGCCAGTGTTCTGTTCGCCTAATGAAAAATTACAACCTCACCTTCCAATAAAGGGTGTAATAAGCAACCTGTCTCGCCCAGATTTATAGGCAACCCGACATATAGACAACCCGCCTCTAGGTTGCACCGCAATATGTTACTGAAACGCTCAGGTAGTGTCTGATAATAAAACAATGAAAGAAGAATTGTCTCGATAGGTGTAATTTACTGGCGACCAGCACAGCCTCAGCGCAGAATTTGTTGAAAGTAGGTATTTTAATTAGTCTTAAGCCTCCTCTACATTTTGTGAAGGGGATTATTACAATCTCCACGATTGGCAGTCGTTGGAAATGCAGTGTTGAAAATAATTAGCAGAAACTGCCCATTTCCAGATTTACGTAGGTAATAGATAATCTGCATTTATGATGATACGTTGATGATAGGATGATACGTTGTTGTTGTTGATGTTTATAATTGCTCTAAAGGCTGGCTTCGCACGAATGACCTGTTAGAAGAAAATCCTAGATGAAAATGAATATACCTTATAGTATCATTAGTTACTATTAAATGTCCTAAGGCTTCCAGCCGATTACAATTTAGTCCTAGAAAGATTGTTGTCAGATGTTTAGTTTCGGAAGATAGAAAGTCTATTTCGTTTGCATTCTGACTGTCAAGTCAAATGTAATGTTGTGACTGTGAATGTAGTGTTACAATTAATAATGATATTCCAAGTTCTGATGGAGTATGTTAGAAAATATTGGCAACTTTGCACTTATTTATTGAAACGACTTCGACATTATAAATTATAAATAATAGGATTATTCTTTCTCATTTTTATATTTTTGAGCCTAAATAATGCGAACTGAAATTTATGTACTGTCATAAAATAGACATTACCGAATAAAATTTTAGAGCGAACTAATGAACATTTTCCGCATAAAAGTCGTGACGACATAAAATTCCGTGTTAAAAATTCTTGAAATTCACACGTTTGCTTTGCTACAGGGGGCTGGCTTTTACGTGTTATCCCATTATGTAATATGTGATATTTGCGTATGCAATGAGATCAAAGATATTCGGTGTTCGGCTTTATATCATCGCATTTGCGAACGGGCACGAAGGAATGAGATCGTAACAAAAATCGAGCGAGGCTTAGACGCAGTGCTCGCGGATATTTCTCACTCCAATTACTCTGCCACGGATGTGTTATTAGTAGGGTTGGGCTCGTTGTAAATTTTCGAAATTTGAAAGAAATAATAAGGATCGGTTTAGAAGAAGTACTTGAAAAAACTGTCGCAATGTGAAAAGTAGACTAAACCAGAAAAAACGGCCCGTCGAATTTGACCTACTGAGATGACTAACCTAGAAAATGACGTTCCTCTATATTGACTTTTCAAGAAAACGACCTACCTGCCTCGTCAAAAAGATTTTTTAAAAATAAATATTTGATAGGGAATGAAATAAAATCATTCATATATAAATAATATCTAAATCAGTGATACATTCAGGATCATTATGTTAAGTTATATGTGGCTCCGTCGTTAATTCTTTATTGAATCATATTAACTTACCTACTATTACACCCGCCTAGTGGAATAAGAACAGGTTGATGATAAACTTACTATTTCAGATAACATACTTGCCGATCACGTAATAATCGATAAGATAATAAGATATTACTCAAAGACTTTTCTTGCAATTCGAACGAAAAGAAATTCTAATTGATAGTGTCATTTACTCGTACAAGAATAGAAGCAACTTTATCAGATTATATTGAGCTCGATGTGAAAGAGGCAACCCTATTGGGTAACCACACGAATATTACATTTTACTAGAGTATGTTGACACATTTGGGACGAGATTGTATTAGCTGAAGTGACATTTCGTCGCCAATGAAATAAACGCCTTATTTATTACCATCTTACGTATTGTGCGTGGTCGATATTAAGGAAGTAAGTACTCAAGCAAAAGAAAATTTTAGCGAAAATAAATCATACAACATAAGTACATTTAATGGCTATTTACATCTATAAAAGATACAATGGGAAAAGAGGATAGAAATAACGCAGTTTTTGATAAAGTATTCTGCATAAGATTACATACCTCATAAATAAATATCTATCAATGATAGATAAATGTCCATAGGTATACGGGAATTCTATGATAGTAAATGCTATATTTTTATATTTCATTTTTAATTGCATATTGTTAATGGAATTTCAAATATTTTTACGCAATAATATTTGCATTCCTCAGGGTATTATCTAATTTTCGCATTCAAATAGCCTTTTCCAATATGCTTTACATATCCTATCCAATACTTATATACCTATGGATAGACGATCATACCCAGTTCCGGTAATAGTATTTGGTTATACTAAATAGCTGTTTCTGCCATACCAATAAATAAGTTAAAGAGCAGTGTTCCTACTATTCATAGCACCATTTTATCACGTATAAAAATATGGCGTTGTCACTAAAATTCTAGCCACAATTAATAACAGTACTGATTAAATTTCTAAAAGCGTTGTAACAGATATCTATAACTAAAACGCAGTTCAACATCCCCAAGTCTTCCAGAAGCCAATAAATATCAACACCAATTACATCAATCACTGGACTCTGTTAAATATTTCCTAGAAAGCTATCTACATATATGTAGGTACTCGCATGCTCCAGAATGCGTCTCTGTAAACACTGAGGACGATAATATATCAAGCGTCCACGTCTCTTGTAGACAAATAGTAATAACATTAGATTTATTTTGTGTGGACAACGCCCATTAACCCATAGAAGTTTTGCAAGCGTCGTCGTTCGATGAATTTGTGTGTTATGTTTAGTTTCCTCATGGGATTAGGCGCAAGTTTTTTTCCTCCTTTTTTTATTTGTGTTAATCGGATTTTTACGACTACTTTCAAGCTTATTTTTGTTGAATGTCAAATAGGTATATCCGTATTATAGACGATAGTGTGTTCGTTGTTTTGTCCGAATCCCCCAGGAATGAAAAGTGGACGCGATTTTATTGACATTATTCCATTACGTCATTTTTTATTGAAGACAAAAGCTTTCTCTTATAAACCGCTCGACTTTGTGAAAATAAGGACTGTTGACCATTGTTTTTTTTGCATAATGTGAACGAAAGTTGACAGTTTTAATCATCACGACTCGCCGTTATGATTGCGTTTATGACAGGATCACGATCACGGAATAGGGTCAACACGTGTGCACTTTAATTTCGCCGACGCAACATTGTCAAAGTAACTAATAGTGTTGTGACGGTGACGTTACAAGACGCGTGGTCGTGTTTCTTTATATTACTGTTTTATGTAATACGGCAGACAAACAGGCATGCAGGCACCTGATAGAAAGTGGTCACCGCTATGGACATCAGCAACACCGTGGGCGCTACCAATGCGTTGCCCGCCTCTAAAGAGACCTCTAATATACCTCTTGAACGATCTCATGTCATGTCATAGTCCAAACGAAACACTGAAAGCTCATTCCACATCCGAAACGTACGAGTGAGAAACGTTCTTTCGAATCTTCGCGTGGACACCACTGTATTGCTATTTGTGGCCAATAACAATTATAGTTTATGAGTAGCTATTGTACGATGCATTAGTTAGAACGACGCAGCACTTCAGGTATTTTTTACGACAACACTGGGTACCAGGCATGCACGACCCTTTTTAAACCTTGTACTTCTCAAATTAATTCAGTTTATTATTGCTGGAAGCCTGCCAGGCGTAGAGGTTGTCAGAAAACGCCGCTAATACCAATAGGGAACTGTTGTTTTAGGTCTACAGTATGATCATTCTGATAGAATAATGCACGTCCTGGGACTCAAATGGTGATAATGAATGGATATTTACTTAAATCTGATTGTTCTTTTTAGGTACCAACGTACCCATATTATCATAAAAATGAAAATAATGAAGTTGGATATAATTCTACTTAGAAATATCTTGACGTTTCCTTATCATCTTTTGTTTGTAATTAGGTACTAGGTTTTGGTCTTAAACCAGCTAGTTGGCTCCAAACGCTACCCCGTCCCTAGCGGGGCGTGTTTGGCACTTTGACAACTATTTCACGGCATTTGTCCCACGTTGTCAACTCGGTCGCTGACTCTTTAGTCTTGCTTGTTTTACGTTATTTAATATTACCATCAGTTATGAGAGCAACAGCTATTCGATGTATTTGGAGCAAAACGTTACGGAGTTTGGTTTAGCGCCTATTCACTAGTTATAGTTTCCCTTTAATATAATACAGCTTTGTTATACAGGAAGATTGCAGTTCTCATTTTCCGTAATGGTTTCATTGAACGCTCAGTCGGGCGTCGGATATTATGTGTCTTGCAATAAACCCAAATTCCATCTCGATGGTAATTATAATACAAACATTAACTGGACCGGGAAATACCAAAGGTCACTTTCTAATACCATTATTGAAATTAACTTATCGTTTACAGTAGCGATTTTATGGCGATACTTGCGGTGCCTTGTCGGTATCGACTTGGGCGTTCCAAGGTGGCTTCACGTTAACCGAACCACATCCGTATCGTCGTCGTGGCGGAAAGTTCATCGTTCCCAACAAAAACTAGCTCGATAAGATTGACAGTCAGTTGATGAACGGTAGCAAACTGACGGCGCGATTTTACGAGCGAACGTCAGACACACATTAAATCACAAATTTCTATATCGCCCTAATGGTTTCCGATTGTCTCAACGTTATGATCGATGATTTATCGACGCAGTTGATTGGATTTCACTCAATATCTAATTAGATGCAAGTGAATCGTAATTGGTTTACTTAGGCAGTTTTGTGACGTTTCTTCGATGGGTGGGTATACATTTTTGTTGGACTAGATACGATACTAACCTTAAGGTTTGAATAATAGCACAATTACTTACAGACAACAAGGATATCGTCTTTGTCCTCTCCAGTGTGCTGTCAGCTCGTTTGTATAAAGACCTTTGATGTTTTTACAATACCTAGGATCGAGATCGCCTTTCAATTCAATTCTAAATTTAAAAATCTCGCTATGCGAGAGCGAGCCTCGGGCGCCTGTTTTAATTCCATTTCATCTTTGAAATCGAAATATGTCACTCTCAATATGACGTCCACATTACATTAGATGGAAAATAAAGAAATATTTTGTATCGTATATATGCCAGCTGGGTTCGCCGCGGGCACTAGGGATTTGGATTATGAATGTCTGAAGATAGAAGCCTTTCTGTTAGATTGATCTTATATTACAAGATATTTGCTGGGAGAGTTCCGTCCGACGGTAGATATGAATTATAGCTGTTTCGTAACTGGGTCTGAATTCATGTTATGATTGGATTTGATTTGCAGCCGTTCAATATTTATTGGAACATAAATTCGCTTCTTGTTTAGAAATTTGTTTTGCCTAAGTGGGTGCTTTGGATGCTTTAATGTTTTACCGTCTTACCATTTTAGTGGAACATTTTTCTCAAAGATTCTGTCAGAATGACACGACCAAAATCAACTTTATCATTATGTAGGTACATACTTACATAGATTTCGTGACTGAGTCAACATTGCGCAAATCTTCAATTCAGCCATAATGTTTAGGCGATTCAGGGCCACAAGTCTGGTTACTCGAAGCCGTATCGAATGTCGACTAAGTGCCCGATAGTATTCCAAAAACATTGTTGGCCGTCACGACGTTCGTGCGTTCGGTAATGTGCAAGGGGAGTGGTATAGACTCCTCAATTTGCTTTCAATGACATTCGTGTCTGTTTACAGTTGTCGTATTCAAATCCTACACGTGTGTCAGCATTCAATATATCTCTCAATCTCTTTCAATTACTCGCCTTTTATTTTGACGATTGTTTTGATTGATGTGCAAATTAAGTCGCTTAAGAGTTCCTTCCATCGCTTGCTAATGGACTTAACGAGGATTACAAACGGCTTCCAGCTTCTGTTTTCGACGGACTGTAATTCAATGGTAAAACTTTCAATAGCCACGTCAATGTTTGAAACTGTTTAGATAGACCGCAAGTTGTTAAGCAACATAACCGAAGTCACCGTGCAATATTACAATTTCTCGCTACGGAAGTTGCGAAAGGAATCGATCAAAGACTGGAAAGAAACTTTAAACTAAAGCAATACAAGCTTAGATTCTCCACTCCGGTAAGTCCTTTGTCCTGTCACAAAGCAACGGTTTTCGAGGGTATTAGAGAAGTTTTGACTTTCCCTGATTGTTTGAAGAGTTCCCGCCGAGTGTTCTCTGGCTCAAATGGAGGTAATTAGGGACCAGTGGTTTTGGATTTACACTCTGTACGCTCTGTTTGTCTTTTATCGCGTGTGTTGTTGGTTTTTATTTGGTTCTTCAAATAGCTCGATTATCAATTGGTGATTTGCCAGCTCTTTCCGTCAGTTAGCATGGTATCCAATTGGTTAATGTGCTGAGGGATTTATCACTAGTTTTATTAGCTTAATTAGTTAGCTTTTATGTGAAGTGACATGTAATTGTTTTTTGGCAGTAGGTATAAAAAAACATAAAGGTTTATAACTAAAATGGGCAATTGACTAATAGTTCAATGGGGCCTACGTCCTTCTTTTTTATTTTATTTATACTAGCCAGGCATTTACTGCCAAGGATGATGAAGGCTTCTTGAATGATTTTACCAAAAAGTACGTACCATTTGCAACATCGACAAATACATGGAGTTCGAAAAGGCAGAGTAATGGTTTTTTACGAATATAGGTGTCCAAAATAGTTGACAGCAATTGTTTTATCGCGGCGGTAACATTTTTTAACAAACGCTTAGCAATCAGTGAAAACAAAGAGAGATCTGGGTCAGTCGGTTTATCAAAACTAGGTGCAACATGGTAGGTACCTAGGTAGTACTCGAACATATGTGTACCTACGTTACGTAAATCTCGTTAACATTGTTGCGTAAAAGGTTTAATAAAATTTAATAACGACCAATTAAGATTCCTATATTATTACCTATTATATTTACGCTGGAACCCATTGTCATGGAGCGGAGGTAAAATGTGTATCTAGATAAAATGTGTGGGATAAATGTATGAAAAGTGGTAAAATTTAACGAGTGCTTCGGAGAGGCATAGCTTGTTACTTTCTTTAATTGGTACGGTCGTACAAATAACAGGCTGTATAGGCGCTGCTGTAGGTACGCTACATTTTTTTTAAACAACTGTGTGTGTTTTCTTCTATTTGACTGTATTTACAAAAATTTGTGGTGTGTGGTGCCGCCACCTCAAAGAATAGCACCACCCCATCTCTTCCCGTGGGTGTCGTAAGAGGCGACTAAGGGACAAATCCGAAAGGTGGGCAGCAGCATCTTTCTGGGTAGATTTACATCAACTGCACTGCGATCTCCAACCCGCCTGCTAAACGTGGATATTATGGCAATGACCTCCCCTTTCGTGGGAGAGGCCCGAAGTCCTGCAGTGGACTGTTATGGGCTGTGATGATGATGACGACACAAAATTTACGCTTGTGAATAAAATATGGCTGTAATGTTTTGCTTGCATTTGATTTAGGCTTTGGAAATGAAAAATATCGTGGATGTCATCAGTTCGCGGATGAAAAATATCGAGGATGTTATCAGTTCGCGGGTCTAATTATTGGAAGCTAAGTTTTAGATATGCAACATCTGCCTACCCGCAATTTTGACTGATTACGGGGGAGTTCGTATAGGTTAAAATCGTTTTAGCCAAGATTGTATGTAGAGTTTGACTCTAGGTACAAGAGTCAAACCGCTTGAGCTTTTGTGTATTGACTCTTACCTTACATGAAATATTTTTGAATGCTATAAAAATTGATTTCTGGAAGAGATTACAACTGGCGGTAAGACCGCTCTTGTATTTTTATCGTACAATATAGTATCTTTATTCGGGAGCGTCGGTAGCCGAGCGGTTATAGTATACCTACGACTCGTAAGCCAGAGGTCCCGTTTGTTCGAATCCCGCTCCGGCCGTGTACCAATGACTGTTTTCTGTTTCAGTTATGTACATTAGTTGAATACTAGCCGATGCTCTTACGGTGAGGGAAACATCGTGATGAAACCTGCACATTCAGGCGACTGGATGTGTAACCATGATCCAATCTGGTCAGGTTCCCCTGGTAGTAGGGTCAAGGAGGTCAGATGGCAGTCGCTCCACTGTAATTACCTGACCTGCCAAATCCTGGATCATGGTCAAGGCGGACCCGGGGCCCTCGTGCACGAGAGCACAACCGGGATATTAACGCCAAGATGACACAATAGTATATTTATTCGGTTCCCTATTCGATTTACAATTAATAGTTATCTTTACATAGTATAAAACGGTCGCTTCCGTCGGTTGTCCCTATGTATGTATGTATCTATGTACGCTTAGATCTTTTAAACTACGCAACGGATTTTAAAATGATCTTCAACAATGGATAGAGTGATTCAGTAAGAAAGTACTTAATAATAATAAACAAGAAAAAAAGGGTAAGGTAAAAGTAGGTATACGCAAACGAAAGTAGTCCACTAGTAAAGAATAATTTATTTCAAAGCTAACTCAGCTACAGGATATTGCATGGTCCATACCTCTATAGTAATACCTATAACCTGAAACGCATGAAAACGTTTATCGAAAGAAATTTTTGTTATCGCGTTTTTTGTACAAGGTTGATGGCAATTATTTTTTATTACAAAATGAACGTACGTACGGACGGACGGCGTGCATTGTACGTTTAATGGAATAGCTAACTATTACTTGACAACGGTTTTTGTCAGCAAAAAGTGAGCACTGTTCAGCGCAATTACAGAGGAAACTTGCTGATTTTTTTATGTGATTGATTTCAACATATTAGTTACCTTAGTCAGGCCAATAAGGTAACTCGATACTTGTTTAGATTTTCTTTGACGAGGGCAGCGTTATCAGCTGTCAAGGCTTCACCACTTGACCCTTTTATGGAACCTTTTAATTCAATTTGCTGTCCGAAAATGATTGTTCAATGTTTTTATTCTTCAATATACACGACTTTGAGTGATGCGTACCACTATTATATTGCAAATATAATTTTGTTTCTATTTAAATATTTGAAAAAGCATAGCATTTTTTTTACTTGCCACCAAAATGTTTGGATTGTAGATGTTATGGGCGACATTTGCCGCTTGGGCTATCTCATCGTTTGTCACTGAATAGCATAAAAAAACCTTAAGAAGTAAAAAGGATGTAGATAGGTTTTTATTGTATTTTTTATTGTTACCGACTTTTTTGTATTTTTTTAATTTTCAGTACTAGAATCAAGGTCTTCAATTTGCCAAATGGTTAAGTGAAGAACAAACAATTGTAACATTACTCCCTCGTCGAAAACTTACTTGACTTTTGTAACAATAACTTTAATGCTTCTGGCTCCTGTCAACGTCTGGGAAGTTATACGGCTCCGAATTTTATCTTAGTTCAGTTCTGTGCGATTCCTATTTATATGTCTAGACACCAAGTCTTAACACTGCTACTACCTAAATGAGAATATCTATTCAAAACGACCTGAGTGGTTCAATGGTCAACATGGCCGGTCTGCCACGCAAGAGGTCCCGGGTTCGATTCCCGGCCGGGCAGAAATTGAAATGATGAATTTTAATTTATGTTACGGGTCTGGGTGTTCTATGTATAATAAGTATGTATTTAAAAATATTTAAGTAGTATATCAGTTATCTAGCACCCAAAGCACAAGCTTTGCTTAGTTTAGGGCTAGATGGCGCTGTGTGAATTTTTCCACGAATATTTATTTATTTATTTAATAATTCCCCTCACTCTGGAAGGTGTAGAACAGGTACAAAATACGATTTAGAACATGTAGTTATAGTTTTCGATCTCACAAGTCCACAGACTGATATAGCCCAGCCATACACTTATTTTGTTATAAGTATGGATAAAAACTGTTACATTTTTAAGTCGATTATATTATATCTTGAGAGATAAATTATAATGTCTCAGAACTTTACAACAACAACAACAATACGCCTGTAATAAAGTGCAATAAATCATATATATACAACTACCTACTGCAATGACTTACATAATGTACCTGTGTTATCTTTTATATACACCTTTTATAATATTATTTATAATGTTATGAATAATTTGTATGTCGAGTCCATCGATCACACGTTATTCAAAAGTTTCAAGTATATTCTAGACAAATAGCCCATAATCAAATTAGGTTAATAATCAAATCAAGTTAGGCTATAACAATCATGTTGGCGTTAATACCCGATTGTGCTCTCGCGCACGAGGGCCTGGGGTCCGGCTTGACCATGATCCAGGATTTGGAAGATCTGGTAATTACAGCGGAGCTACTGCTGTCTGACCTCCATGACCCTAATAATATTGGATCATGGTAACACATTCAGTCGCCTTATTTCGTAGGTTTCATCGCGATATTTTCCCTCACCGTGAGAGCATCGGTTAGTGTTCAAACTAAAGTATATAACTCAGAAAAGAGTCATCGATATAGGGGTTTAAATCCGGTAGGTACCTCTCGCTTACGAGTGGGACCCCTAAACCACTAGGTCACAGACGCTCTAAATATTACTTACTAGGTATTATTCTACTTATTAATCACCTCGCTGGGAGAAAACCAATTTCCCTTTTCACTAAACTTAGGAATCGGCTAAGTTTTTATCTCAATTTTGACGTTGCTGAAAGGCTAAAAACCAGTTAAAACGAATGTTAAGCTATTCCTAAGTTTAGTGGAAACGGTATTGTCAAAATACCAGTTAAGATGGAACTTAGGCGTTTCCTAAGTCTAGTAAATACAGCCATAAGTAAGTTTAGACGCCTACACTTTCTTACTCTATGGCTGGCGCCACCTGCTTAGTCAGCTAATGCTAATAAAAGTGGTAGGGTGCGCACTGTAGCGTATCACATCAACGTATCCCGTAGGGTGGGAAAGTGTTCGATCTTATAGGTGTGATATAGAACAAATCAGGGTCGAAATGCCAAGCTTTTTATATGGAAATAGGGCTGTTGTTTTCAATGTTAATTTTATGTATTGAAAGTAAAAGAATCGCTGTAAGATTATTTTTTTTCTCTGAATATGCAGTGAGAAAGCGTTGTTGCATTTTTCTAATTACCCTTGTTCTAATTACCTATTCACCTAAGTCTTTTTATAGATGTTCAAATGCCAAGATTTCTTGTTAAAGCTTGACCAATGACCATTTATGTTTTTAAACCCCGAAAAAAGAGGGCTATTTTAAACTTGACGTGTGTATATATCTGTGGCATAGTAGCTTCCGAAAGGATGGACCGATTTGGATGCGGTTTCCTCTATTTGAAAGCCAGTTTAATCGAAATGGTTCTTAGCTTTGTTTCATTAAAATCGGTTGTGTAGTTTAGAATACATTTGAGTTTAAGTAAACTTTGGGGTTATCCGCCTCTTTCTGTCAGTTAGGTTATACCTAAAGTTTTTGGTCCATTATATATTTTTTCTATACAATAAACATTTTATACAATAAATATCGTAAGTCCTTATAAATTATCACCGTCATATACTTACTATGATTATCCCAGACACACCTACATTATTTCACACCATTATCACCACGAAAATAGACGCACCCAAATCCAAACAACGCATCATCGCACTTTTGAGACTTCAAAGGGACTGCATCAGACTTATCGACAGAAGGGATTTACTAAACAACTTTTCGGGTTGTTCCCATCGTAAAGAATATTGCGTAAGCGTGTCGTGACTGCAAGCTAACGGTGCGATTAAACCAAACGAGCGAATGAATTCTATCAGATTCGTCTTGTGTGAACGGAGGCAGAAACGTGCTTTGTTGTATTGATAAAGAATAGAACATTATATGTTTATTCAAGAAATTTTCTATGTGTGTCACTGATGCTAGGGGAGATACTATGACTACTGGCTCTTCCACTGCTGCTAGCATGACCGTGTTACCATCGTCTTGCCAGGGGCCAGGTGATGTGTTCGATGATTCTCCTAATATACTAAACGTATCTAGAGCATTTTGCACTAAAGAACATCTGTGAATGTTCATCCTCTATCATCGTCAACAGTCCACTGCTGGACTTAAGCTTTCTTCACATCGTATTTATTATTATCTTGATATGTATGTACTAAGATTTCCCCTTACAAGGCTTCCGTTCACTCCTCTCAAATATATATTTTTCGTTCATCTCCTTTCATTCATCCTCTCTACATGACTGTTGCAAATTGCAGTGCCTGTAAGGGTTCATAAGGTTACCTATAAATGGATACCATTGTATGTACAACTTGTATTGAAAATTGAAATTACTAAATCATCGATATGCGCTTCGTTCGTTTTGGTCTAAATGCACCATAAGCATCGTGAGCGCTACCCGGCGTCGACACAATTACTTGCAACACAAAAACAAACAGTTTACTCTCGAGCGCCCATAAACAATATTAGAAAGCAGTGTTTCTCAAACAGTCTCGATCTACTCTCTCTCTTTTTATCTTTGATGAGCGAGTACCTTCGAAGTACTCTTGATGGGGGTTTTATGGGAGTAGTGAGAGCTTGGTGCGAATTCGGTCCCATTTGGGCGATTCGGTCTTGCGTTGTGTACTGAATTTGTTTTAATTGGATATGATATGTGCGAAATATGTAGATGCTTCGATGTTTGATCTCCTCAAACGCCTAACAATTGTTTTGTTTGTTTGTGTATTCTTCAAAAACAATCAATCACCTAGCTATCCCTATCAATCTCAATCAATCTCTCTCTCTGTTTTAAGGTCTAATATTTTCAAGTCATTGGCAATTGTCCTCATCCAAGTAGTTGGTGGGTGTCCTTTACCCCTAACCTCGTCCTCTATGGCTGTAACGCCATGTTGTCCTCATTTCTGAGCATTGCTCTGAATATCTCAAAAATATACAATAAATACTTTTGTGGAATTTTTGGAATTCTAAATTGTATCTTTTACCGTCTCCATGTTAAGAAAAATTATGCATGTATTGTGGCTAAAAGAAATGATATGATAAGAAAAAGAATGACGAATTTCAAAAACATGCATTAAAAACCACGTTACCCACCACGAACCACGTTCACGTTAAACTTTGTACTCCGCTATTCTTGTACGTAATATAGGAGTTGCGACAACGGAATAGGGTTCAGTAAACAATGCATGTTCCCAGCACGCTTTAGATATACATGGGTACATAAATATTACGAAAACATTGCACTATGTGTCTGTTTGGCAAGCCTCACCTTCTGTTTAGTAAGCAAGCAACTTTACTACGAGATAAAGATTAGATAGCACTCTTATCTTCTAATTAGGAGCACGTTCTTGGAGTTTCATACATACATACATACATACAGAGATACACGCCTGTATCCCTAAAGGGGTAGGCAGTGCCACAAGCTACGATCCTGATACACCTCTGTCGCCTCTTCCACATACCTACATACGTTTTTTCATGGGTTATGGGTACTCCTGACCTGCTTTTTGGAGCAGATCATTTATCTAGTCTGTATGTGTCTTTCTCGGGCTCCTTCTACCGACCCTCTTAATAACATTCGCACGATAGATACCTTTCGTACGCCGTTTTTCATCCATCCTCTCCACTGTCCAAACCATCTCAGCATACCTCCTTTAATCCTAGTTACCACATCATTCATTCATCGTTGTTTCTATAAAATTTCATTTATAAATTATTATGTATGTAACTTTTGATACTCTTGTGCCTATTCCCTATAGGAACATGTTCGATGACGCATTGCTAATAGCATTTTAAGCGTTTATAAAGGTATATAATGAAAGGGTAATTTTAAAGTTATAGTATGTCATCGTTAGATTAGGCGGTTGTAATCTATCATAGTTTAACTGTCGAAAAATTGGGAACTGTTTGGTACATTAATGACCCAAGTTGACGGAGCGGGGCTCTGTTACTAACCTAACCGAATACCTGAGAAAAGAGGGTTACCATAAGTGTGCCGTGTGTTTCTGTGGCCTTGTGTATCTGTCAAATCTTAAGGCGAATCGGATGGACCGATTTGAAAGCAGTTTTCTCTATTTGAAAGCTAGTTGAATCGTAATGTAATGTAAAGTTTTGAGTATATGTAAACTTGGTCGGGGCTGATCCGACATTTTTCTGTCGGTCAGGTTAGGTTATAAATCTTAGGTTGCGTACATCTAAGGAATGGAACACGTTGCCTGCGAGTGTGTTCCACGATAATTATAATCTGGATGCTTTTAAGGCTAAAGTGAATAGGCTGTTCGTAGACAGGCATGGCATCTTCGGCCGCATCCTCACTTATCGCCAGGTGAGATGGCGGTCAAATGCCTCTAATAAATAATGCTGTCTAATAAAAAAATAATTAAACCTAATGTGTTTATCATAGGTTATGAAGTTACTGTGAAATCGATAGTCAGCTTGATTGTATCTAACGAATGTTTTTATTTTTTACAGGTAAGCCAAAACAAACCCATCAGCAGCAAAGGTGTTTAACCTCCTAGCCCATGTGAGTCTAACCAAAGAACTACATTTAATAAAACAATTAAACTGCTCACGAACAAACCAGTATAATTACATGAAATTTAATTTTACAAGAGCAGTAAAAAGTCTAAAGAAATTCCGATAAAAAATTGTACAATTTCATAGCAATTCGAAACCACGAACATTGAATGCAATTTTAACACGTTGGCGTAGGGCGTTTTGATTGGAAATGAGTTGAGGTTCGTATTCAGCGTGTCTAAAACAGCCAGATTAAAGAAAAACTATTTTGACAAGAAGCGTAATTACGCCGTTTTGTTCACAACCACCTCAATTTGTAACACAGTAGGAAATTTGTACAAAACAGCATAACTAAAACAGTTTACTCGGTCAGTGTAGCACGCAATGTGTCGTGCGGGAGAGAGCATTGCAACGGTAGCCGAATCGCCTTACGATCTGTGTAGAAATTACTAGCCCATTTCCATGCCTATTAAAATTAGCGTTATTTACGCGTGAATGTGATGGAAACAACTATGCTGAGAACGTAATTTTGGAATAATCAAGGTGTATGGATTTTGGTATTTTAGAGTTTGAATATACCTACGGAGTGTTGATTTGCATTTTAATTAATTGTTTTAATATCTCGCTATGATTATGCAGTTTGAAAAAGCAACTTCCTAAGACCGTGAGTCGGCCGAAAATTCGGATTAAGACGTAGTTCTTTCGGCTTGCGACGGATAGTTTCGAATTCGAATTTAGAGAGTAGGAGTTTGAAGAAATCTCTCCTGAAGGATAGTCATGGACAACAAACAGTCAAGTGGATTGTTGGTGAGATGATTTTTTTAGGTAAAATCCCCTTATTAACAGAATTAGAAAAAAATGAATTAGACACTGAAATATAAGAAGGAAAAGCTCGATGTCTATAAATATTCCTAACGCCTTCGGTTTTCCTTTACGATTTTCCTGTCAGGAAGTCGGTAATACCCCCACATTATGGACCCGCTTGATGTTTCCAATATTAATTAATTATATTTTAATTAATACGTTGTCAAAACGCGACCCCACTTCATTAATTATTTGTTCTTAATTAATCAACCGCGAAATTTCTCGCTAATACCCAATTACGCATGGCTTTAAAATATTATATTTAAATAATGTTTTTGTTATATTCAATAATCGTATTGGCGTTAATGTCCGGTTGTGCTCACGCGGACGATGGCCCGGGGTCCGCCTTGGCGATGATCAAGGATTTGGCAGATCAGCTAATTACAGTGGAGCGACCGCCTCCGTGACCCTGCTATTAGGGAAACTTGACCAGGTTGGATCGTACACATTCAACCACCTGAATGCACGATGTTTATCCCTGTAAAATGACTATATTATTTTTTTCAAATTACGCTTAAACAGGTACAAGTCAGTATTGTGCGTAATTCACTCTTATGTACAAAAAATGAGTGACTTAGGTACTTGGTTGTTTTGTTAGTTTTTATGTCAGAATGCGTGATTTGGCACTTTGAAATTATTTGTCACGCTTAGTTTAAGGTCATCGATGTAAAAACTGTTAATTTTATCGGTATTTGAGCGATTTGATTTAGCTCCTTTTTCATACTATTTTATCTTCATACGTATATGTTTTTGAGCAGTAAATAGTATAAGAATATGGCAATGGGCAAGTGGGTCACCTAATTGATTAGTGATCACTGCCCTTTAAGACTCGCAGCACCCTAGTGACCCACTGATACGGCCTTACCATATAGGAAATAGGAGTTTTCCTATTAGAAGTTATAACCGAGCGATGGTTCTGTATTTTTGCTGCAAATCGAGTTCCCAAAATATAATAATGAAGACTGACAAAAAGTATTGATGTCAGCCTTAGCATCCATATATTTTTGCTGATCCACCTTAATTAATTTTTTTATTACATTGTGCCATTTGGTGCTCATTGCTCAGTTGATTAAATTAATTGAAATACATTGTACAGTCCACTCTCATTCTATTAATTTCTTGACCCAAAACCTAACACTGAGGCTGTACGAGTATATCGCTTTTATGCCGTGAAGGCCTTTCGCCTTAACTTTTTTAATTGTAGGTAATACTTCAACTCATTCGAATCCATACGCTACCTCTGTTTTCACTTTACATTGCACTACAATCCGACATTGAAGCGAAAGTATAATGTACCTACTGGACATTAGAAAGTGAACTTTGTAAAATCGTAATATAAACGATTATGTTTTCTTCGGTGTTGTTTCTTTCACTAACAGTTACTTTTGTTATAAATAGTGATATTTGAACTTAATTTGTCGCATATTATTATTCCTTGACAAGACCATCTATAGGTACATAGTATAAAACAAAGTCGCTTCCCGCCGTCTGTCCCTATGTATGTATATGTATCTATGGATGCTTAGATGTTTTAAACAACGCAACGGGTTTTAATGCGGGTTTCAACAATAGTTCTCAAGAAAAACGTTTATTAGCAAGAAAAAGGGTAGGTAGGGGTAAAGTAGTTGTACGCGAACGAAGTCGCGCCGGGTCCCCTAGTGAAGAATATCTAAAGAACTATCGCGGTTACCTTTTTTATACTCGACTCTTATAGGCATTGTTTTCAGATTTCTCTTGTTATTTTAATTCACTAGACCCGAAACGGGGCCACATGACAACTGTCCCGATAAAGAAACCGGGAAAGTAATCATATACTCATAAATAGTGGATACCGGAACCATTCTACCACTGACGCTTAAAAGTATTGAAAATGCCTTGTATTATGTGAAATTGAAGCGCCAGATTCAAATCGCTCACAGCAGACGTTTTCTTCCGTCTGCGTTTGATATTCGTTGGAGCGTAGCAACTTTATGTGAATAAACTTGAAACGGTTGTATTTGATACAGCCATCGGCATGAAAAAATGTGATTTAGCAGTATTTTTTGTATTGTGTATAATGTATATTGATTTAATGTTTTAAACTATCGTGTTATTCGGGCGGTTATTATAACACATTTTAAGAGTATGTTTCGGGATTCCTACCGCGTACCTTTGTTGTTATTTTATCTAATCTGTGTACTGTCTAAATGTGAAATACAAAAGTTGTATTTGTTCCACCACGTGGACAAGATAATTGCATTTCCGTATTTGACCACACTTTATATTAATTGAATTAATTACAAATCATATTAATTATGTATCATCATACTTAAAATGTCTTGTACTCACTTGAATTGCACTTACTTGTGATTATACACTTTCCACCAAGCTAATAAACGAGGAAATAACTACCGCCACGGCATTTTATTCCGGTCTGGTCTACACCAGTGGTCTGATTGTGGCTCTGTTATCTGCAATTAAGTTGGCATTGACTTTGTAATGAATCAATAAGTCGGCCGGCTGTCTTGCTCTGTTAAGAGTACCGTTTGACCTAATCTATCTATCTAGTGGTGGAGTGAAAGAGTAAATTAGTCATTGATAAGTGTAGGAAGTTTTGGTCAATTGATTAAAACTGGTTATATTAAAAAAGCCGGATATGTATGAATAGGATGCGCCGCAAAGGTTCCGTGAACCTGCTTTTTATGGGACATTACAAATTATTTTGAAAGCTTTATTTTCCGAATTAATCTTCCATGGGAAATACCGACCGGACCGACTGATGCATATCTTGGTAGGTTTATTTATATTTTACGTTAAACTTATTAAACTCCAAGATAATAATGTCAATATAGACCTACTACAATACAAAGTTTATCATTTTATTGTCTAGTCTAGTCATTGCTAAAATAGAATAGAATAGAATAATCATTTATTCGACATAATAGTACTAAAATAATAATAAAAATACTAAACGCATCAGCATAAAAACCTTTAAGACACTCGAACGCGGCCGAGTTTTCTCCAACTGACGTCGGCTTTGCAAAGTGAGATTAATAGGGCGGAACCCTAAAAAATATTCCCACATCAATTTAACTCACGCTGACCCGAATCCACCCTTTGCGTTTGCGCAACCGAATGACCTTTGGATAATACCGATAAATCCCGGTACGTCTTCTCAATTCCTCAGGGTTCCTTCACTTGTCTTCTACCCTCATAAATATGTATAGAACGTGGACATGCGCCGTGATTCAACAGGATCCACAGCATTCCGCGCCCGTAATATGACCGGCCGGTGTCAGCAAATGGACCTGCGAAAAATAGATGGCGATGTACACATTTTCCGCTGGGGTCAGTTGAACCCCACATAAATTCTTGCACCCCCATACGTCGTGTGGCTGCGAAAGGAGGGTATTGCATATTTATGAGCTAGAGGTGAAAAGAACAACGGAGTCGCTAAACAGCTTATTTTGTGGACAACGGAGTCCACAGTCTGTTGTTTCGTGGGTTGAATATCTATGCAAATTGTTCAAAATTTACACATGTTCATAAAGTACCATATATTTCTTGAAGGCGTGTGACGAATGTAATGCGCGACTCCATTGAAAATACGGCTCCACCTTACACGTACACGTTAACCTTGAATACATCAAACCTGAAGCACATAACTTGTCTGGCAAAAACGTAAATACAGAATTAAAGAGCCCTAGCACGTAGGCAAACGCTCCAATATTTCAGGGAGCAGGCACGGATGTAAACATTGCACGTTATTGGTGCGGCAACGAACGTACGTGTGCCGAGTGGACTCTCCACTCCGCCCTGATGAGGCCTCGGCTGCCTCCGTAATGCTGAATAAGCAGCGGCCGGAATGAAATCTAGGTGTCTGCCAACCGTGCCAAGGAAAACGTATAAACGCAAATGTGGACGCAATCTTCCAAATGTTTGGGAAGTTTGGTTCAGATCTCTTGGAATGGATACTAGACACGGCGCATTTGTTAATTCATTACCTGTATTACTTATTGTACCTACGAGTATATCATAAATATATTTTCTCGTATGCCAACAAAATAAAATAAGAAAAATACCAAAGTGTACTCTAAAGACTTCGGAAAGCTACTCGCGGTTTATTTATTCCGACAGGAAGCTGACTCAACCTGAAAATATTCGAGTATGTGTTCTAAGACTAAAATTCGCAAAAACTTCGTAATACATTTATACACTTTACAACTGAAACATTTTAAATCTTAAGTGTATTCTTTTCGTGGAACAGTGTCTAAATCGAGTCTAAATTGATAAACTTCCCGCTTTCTCGCTTCGCGTCCCAGAACAAAGTATTGAGAGGAAAGAAAGCGTTAAAAACGTGAAGTGCATCGGTGAAGGCAACTTCGGAGCTATAAGGGCTTCCGGCAAACTTTTCAATCGTACCACTTTACGGTAGGGCAACTTTATCCTTTGAGACTACTCGGTCCTTATTTTGGTAACCAAATTGCATGAGAGACTGTGGGAAAACAAAGCTTTGACCCTGTGAAATGCTTTCGAGTTACGGTTGTTATCTTTTGAAATATTTTCCCATTTTAAACGTTTTGAACTACTTTCTCAATGGATATTAATGCACGCACAAATATGTTTTGTGGCTGTACTTTTATTTAGAATTATCTTAAATTTCTATCACCTTTTGTAGGTAGCTACCTAAACAGGAGGAAACTAATTCGTTTGCAAAGCACATCACCTCAGTAATAATTCTATCAATTCGAGCGTCCCTAAGGGACTCGTAATAATACAATTTACGTAATTCCCACATGAGCATTGTTGCTAATATAATATTCAGAGAGTTGCCTCAACTTCGATCTATCTCCCACTGAAATCCACTGGGACCATAATTTGGGAAGAAATAATGAAACGGTGTAACTTTCCGGGCCATGTTTTATTCAGTGTTCTTGTCTGGTTCGTTTACATTTCGCGCTTTTTGCGAAGGTGGGGAGCGACTGGGAATACATATTTCGAGATGTTTTTATTTCTCTGGTGGAGTGTCAACCGACATACCTTTGGGACTTGTAGAATGCATAAGTACTTCCATATATTATAGAAGTGGCTGCGCCACTTTTGTTAAATTACATTACTCGCTATTTACAACAACACATCAGTTTAGTTTCCCGATTTTATAAATTTAAAAATCATCTAAAATGAAAATATTTATGAATCTGGAAACAGTGAAAGACTGTTTGTCAACACCATTAAGTGGAACAATATGGTCTCTCTCTGCCAACTAATACAAGAAAAAACCCGTGATGTTGATTATGTGCAGTATCAGCGTAAACTGTAAGTAAAAATAACCACAAAGTATACACAGCCGATTTCCCTGCGTATTGTTTCAAACAATTTAGTCGTTGACCTTAAATTCTATTTTTTGTTCGCATTCCTTCGCATCTTGAGAGGTCGCTAAACACCATTGTATGTTTAGCGTGAAGTAGCTCTTTTGTTTAAAATAACCTTGCAGGGTGTTTTCACCGTTCATTGCTGCAGTGAACAAGTGGAAATACTTTTACACTTTCCTGCTACGGGACACAACGGGCGAAATGAACGTTGCAACTAGTATTGGAACAACACTCAATATTGGTCTCGGCGACGTCGTCGTTTGCAGCTATTTGCAACGATTTTATTGTTTCGAACCCTCGTTTCAACTCCTAGTACTGCTGTGGTAGATATATTGGTAACTAGGCTTGTATAAATATTGGATTTCAATAACATCAGGACAATTATCTATTCAGTATTACTGAATATAGGTTATTTACAAATATTATGTTTCGCACGTGTCTCAAGTATCAATTTACTCCCACATGTTTACAGAATAATTTGAAAAAGGACGCGCCAAATGATATGTTATGCGGACTCCACCTAGTGAGATTGCGCAGAGAGATGAAGATGAGCCGAGAAATATAATGCGATATATCGCGCGGTATATCGCAGAGTACATTTTATATTAGGAAGCACGCAATTTTACACACCGCTTCGATAATAACGCAGAAATAGAATAGGTCGCTTGCGTTCCTGCTTCTCATAATATTTGCTTTATTAACTTTGTATTATGTACACGAACTTGAAATTATATTAACAAAGATCGATAATAACGTAGCAAAAGGACGTGGAACACATGATTGCAAGAACGCATATATATGGCGCGTTATATCGCACCCGTTTAGGAGATGCTTTATCGTTTTTCATCTTAGCGGACCTCATAAACACATTCACCACATTACTAATATCAATATTGATATGAATGAAAAAAATTATTAGCGCAATATTATAAGCTCATATTGTAACACTTTCATTAATGCGATGTGTAGTGGATGATCCCTGATATCATTTAATTTTACTGTGTCTGTCTATACCACGTCTGCTATCAGTAAAATTACATACGCGTCTATTATATGTTTATGTATAGGTTTTGTGCCACCATTTTCCTTAGTTAATTCAGACTGAACGCACGCGTTATTTCAGTAAATGAACTATATCGGTACGGTGGTGTTTTAGTGACACAATTAACTAGCATAAAACTATTCTTGCAAATAGCAACTGTTCTTGCATCAAATACATGTAAATAGTAACTTTACAGTGATATTGTTCTGTGCAAGATGTCAAGAAGAAGTTCGTGGAGTATTTTGATTGATAAGCACCTCATCAGACGTAGGAGCTCCAAAGATTCACCACTGGGGTCGCCAGCGTCACCGTATTCTGATGCTGTATGTATTTTACTGGAAATCTCAAAAAATTTAGCTTAATACTAGTTTAAGATCCATAATTCCTTTATGCCTAATAATGGTTTTTATTTTATGTTGATCGTCTTGTAGAAGTTTATGTATGTAAAGCAGAAAGTTTTATTGTCAGTTGCGTGTTACTTGTTTGCGATTACTAATCTGGTCATAAGTATGCTTAGCCAATTTTAATCAAACATGGCTCAGAATAAAAAACCGCACCGCAATCAGTCCACCCGTTCGGAGTTGAGACGCTACAGCCAGACACACATATATGTACTGAGAATTACATCCCTAGTTAAAATTATTTCTAGTTCAATTTAGGTAGCATAATATCCGTCGCAATATTTTCAGACGCCCTTGAAAGTTGGGCTTATCGGTTATTGATTACGATTTTGGTTGAATCGAGTGTCGTGGTACTGGATGCTTATCAGGCAACGCCTTATCATATTGTGCTGGTGACCTCTGTTCATGAAAGTTTTGGCGCTTTTTATATTACGGCCGTTTAGCTTATCCATTTCATTTTTATACTATCGTAATTTGTTTAGTATGGCGTCGTGTTTTCTCGGAAGATTTATATATTTTCCACAATTTCTTAACCATTACCATTTTATATGTTTTGGCATATGTACCTATACCTTGTTTCCTATGCATCTAGGGCGTGATAAAAGTAGCTAGCTATTCAAATACGTCAGGGTTGATTGGTAAAGTGAACTATTTTTTTAAATAAGTCTCATATTTAAATGAGTCAATACGTTTTATTTTTAATAATTTATTTGAACACATGTAGCCTATGGCTGTTTAGTAATTTACTGGAAAAGCTGGATATAGTTCTCGGTAATCGTCCATCCTACCCATCGTGATAATATCGTATCCGAAAAATCGTCGTCTCTGACAGGATATTGTTAATTCCCTATCTTATCTACACTTAAATCAAGTGTATACTTATCCAGGCTAACGTAAACTAGATTATTAAATGGCAAATAACGGACGTTTGGCAGCCCTAACACCGGATGTCTCGTACGGTTAACTTGTTTCTGTTCCGTGTGCTTATCGCACACTCAATACATTTTAAAGTGTCGTAAATTGTTCCAAAGAGGATATTAAAGTGTTAGACATTAAAGCATTGAAAGAGCGCACCTTTAACGACCTTCTCAGTGTGTGTAATGATAAGAACGATCGGTTTACGGTTCATTTTGTATTTATAAAAGTAAGACAGTCTTATAAGCTCCACATTTATAGGCTATCTATGTTGCAACGTATACCTACAGACATTTCTCGCCAGACTTAGAACTTTTAAAATCACAAATTGACCAGCAATGATTTGTTTGGCGTGGGTTTTTACAGTAATGCAATCTCGAACTTCCAACCCACCTACCAAGTGTAGAGGTCATCATCAACATAGCGGTCAATCCTGCCTTCTACGAAGGTCAGCTTTCCTACTCTGCCTTCTCCACTTCCTCGAGCATCCTTACATCGAAAGCCGTTCGGTCCCGTGTCCGACTCAGCGATGTCAATCCATCGCTTCTTAGGCCTCCCACGGGACTTCTTTCCTGATACCGGTAGTTCACCTTGCGAATCATGGGAGATGAGGTCATCGCTAATTCGTCAGATGAGTCTCGTAAAGAGAATGCTTAGTTAGCGAAAGTGCTCGCGTATAGAACAAACAGTCGCGTTCATAGCTCGCTCTTAGTCTTACCAAAACCATATGAACATGGTTCATGAGGCAAAATGCAAACCATAGAAGTGATGTCAATATAGTATGCTTTGCACATACCTACATATTACAGAAATCGATATTAGATGGACTAGACGTAAGCGATCGTAAATGTTTTGTTATAGGTATATTCGTTTGGGGACACACCTGATGAATGTGTTACAAGGTCGGAACCTTCATTCGTTTACTGCTCTACAACCTTTACCGATATAAAAGACGAGATCATCTCTAATGACGTCGGTAAAGGTAGCAGGGCGCCAGACATTTTTACCAACTTAGTGAGACCTAAGAACATGTTGCAACAACAACAATATGTTATGCTTACAAGTGCACTTCGTAATACTTCCAGTTGTTGGAAAGCGAGTATCCGCCCGTACTTGTATTGTTGCGGGTGGTTGCTCTTCCTTGTTCTTTGCAACAACATATAAATTTTCGAGGAGTCCAGGTAAACAATGAGTAGTCTTGATACTTTGACTGAATCCAATAACTTCGACTGCCCAACCCGGATCTATCGTCTAAATTTCACGATGCGTATTTAGTGCCTTACATATTGATAATTCATATGCTACCTTTATAGGTACTGCTGTGATATTTATTGAAAAGGATAATTTTATTAGTATCGCATTATAGTTAGCGTTATTGAGTTCATTAATCTTTAAATGTCACCAGTGCGCAGTGGAACCTAGATACGTCTCCTCAAGATTTATTACATTGCACATAGACTCGCATGAGATCATTAGGAGTAGAAACATTCATTTCCATTTTAATAAAAGTTTCAAGGTCTCTGTTGTCATTACATAAAGTTTATTTTTGCTGATTCCCCAGGGTAGTAAAGCGCGTCATGGGCGAGTAATGAAGGGGAAATCGATTGTCCCGCGTGACTGCACCTATATAGCACTCGCTCCAATTTGTTAATGAAGTGGTTTCAAGGTCAACTGTTGATGAGATTAGGGGTTTACAGTGGCCGTAATGTTTATTACATTGGGTGTTCACTGTTGTGGTGTGCTTTTTGTAACGAACCATCCATTCAATGCTCTTTTACAATACCCGCATACTTATTAACCTACGGTATGTAACTTGAATAAAAACAATGATAAACTCATAATGCAATAAAGTGTTCATTTATTCATTAACACTTAGGTAACTTACTTGTAGAAAATGCTTTATTGTCTTGCATGTCATAATATTATGCAATAAAAGACTTTCTACCTCTAATCCACAATCTTCTCTGTCTTCAACTCCATTTGAAGTTTATTGAAACACAGACAAACAAATTTTGAATACTTTCATGTCAGTATTAGCATGATGTCGTTTATTCACATAACCTACAATCAGCTTTTGAGACCATTGTTTTCCTATGCATTTTGTTTAAGTATTCCGCTTACATGCATGAACCACACATCTGCGTAGCTTTCTATTCGTGTTGACCATATGGTTTTGACGTTTGTATTCGGTCAGTTGCCATGACGACAGTTGCGCCCGCGCAGGTGTTTTCGACAGCTGTCCTTTGCCAACTGACAGTTTCTCTCTTTATTTAAAAATATTGGGAAGGTATTATAAAGTTTGGCAATTTAGGTAATCTTAAAAATTTTTTTTTTAGTGGATATTATATTAATTTGGCCTTTTTATTCAAATTTGTTTACGTTCAAATTGTTTTATGCAGTAATGCATATTTATAAATTTCGTGTCATTCAGTTTATTGTAGATCGTGCATATTCTAGTAATTACCTATTTTATCCTCATTCGCTTGTTATAATGTCCTTATTTATTTCAATTTCATGGTAACAGGAAACTTAGAGGAAATATTTATTTAATAGGTTTACAAACAAATGGATAACCACCTATATCATACATATTATGGATACAATAGCGCGGAATGTAATGTTAATATAATGTTTTTAGCAACATTTATTTTTTAATAGACATAGGCATTTATCATCGATTACATCGATTTTCGACTCAACAAAATGTAGACTGGACTCGGACATAAATTCTTGCGCTTTTGTAATTATGCGCTAAGCTACCGTTCACCGTAAGAGCTACTCTAAACAGCACTCGGCTTCGTCTCTGGCTGCAATTGATAACCAATCTCGGCCACTTGTATCTTAAAGTATTTTATAATAAAAATGTGTCAAAGAACTTGGACTACAAGCTAAGTGTCCTACTTCATTTCGTCCAGAATTTTTTATCTCTGAATAAGTTAGTGTAGGCACTACTCGTACAGATAATATAGGTAGAAGTTTTACGTCGTCGCCGCCAAAAACTTACTATACTTCATAATATAAATAATTTGTTAAGTGTAAATATTATTATTATATTGTTATCGTATTAGGTATTTGTACAAAGAGGGGACAATGAAGTTATCCATTAAGAATAAATTATTGGCAAGTAATTAGATATTACCAAGGCGTAGGCGTTCCCTATTGTGTTTCTAACAACATTTCCCATGTCTTCTTTGATGAGTATTTAACAAATGTTACAAGATCTCTTGACAAGTCTTTGTGTGGAAATGTATGTGGGAAATGTCAGTTGCGTATTGTCCGAAGTAGTCAAGGTCAGGTACTTGTAAGACGAATATTAAAAAGTCCTGGGTGAGGCTTGATCACCTTATTTACTGCTTGTCTTTATGATGTTTTTGTTGGCATTGTTAGGGTTTTTCGATGAACATGCAAAATTAGATGGAATTGCAAGATCTTCATCCGAGCAGTCAATCACGGTAGAATCCATGTTTTGCTTTCCTTCTCTGGAATTCCATCAAAAACGTCTCTTGTGAAATTTTGCGCACATAACCATTAATAACCATATAAAACATTTTCCTAAGATTCTAGTTCACCAGAATGAAGACACAGACACACCCCAGTATCACGCAAGTTTATACCATTCGCTTCTACATGTATCATAAGTAAGAAAGAGGCTTTCATTTTAAAATAACATGAATTGGCATGAGTCTTGCATTGCAGAGAATCCGATATTCGCTTCGCAGGGAACGCTTCGCTGCGTCTAGGATAAGTATGGGCTATATTTGAGAATTTCTTGGATACGTGTCGCGGGAGAACATGCATATCCCGTGTCTTTCTAAGCGACTTTATGGATGCACCAAGCAAGATGTCGGAGAATTATAGGCGACGCGATTTAGAAAAGTGCCTTAAATGTTAGATACTTTTTCTTTGAGCGTAGCATTAGTAAAGTTGGTAATTAGGTACTGAGTTTTGTCAATCAGAATTGGCGGGTAAGTGCAGTCAAATGCACAAACGTTAAAATTCTGTTGGCAAAAATGACTTGTCTTAGTTACTGTTATTCAATGCATTTACTTTACATTACCAACATGCCTATAGTCCGTTGCTGAACTTGACCACCACAGTGGATGGTTTTGTACTGAATCTGTAAAAATACAGATCTTGCTGAGTTATTTTTAGGGTCTTCATGAACAATGTCCATTCCATCGTACGAGGCACTATTTAAACCTGACTAATCACACGTTGCCGGAATAGTTAATGGAAATAATGAGGGCCTACGCTCACTGCACATTGGCAGTATTAATTTTCAATTGACACGGGTGCAGTCTTCAATTATACTAGAGTAATGAGCCTGGTTTTCGGTGTCACTGAACCCGTTATAAACGGTAATTAATCACTGCTTACTCTAGTACCTACTGCTCAAACTTTTATAACGTGCGCGAGCTCGACAAGCAAGAACATGCGCGGCATCAGGATCTATGTATCCTTTATCTTAGTATTGAGAGAAGGAAATTAAGGCTCTCGCAGCGCAAGCTATATCACGAGCACACGTGTGCTAGCCCTACAGCTCAAAAACTACCTGTATGAGAAAGTCACATCGCTCAGCCTCTCTGTTGCAGTACAAACCAAGTAAGGTAAGGTTTCATTGTCGAGCTAGCTTTTGCTCGCGAATTTTAGACAAATTTCATCGTTAACTTGAGAAATAAGTTAATGTCTGCTGATCTGATGTGAAACGTATTTATGTACATTTTTCGAATGAGGACATTTTTCGACACGGAACATTAATACGAACATGATAGCTTGATCCTGGAACAATCCCCTTGTTCCTTGGAGATATCCATGGTCTGATAACTGGTTATCTATGAGAGGAATCCGACAAGGGACTGGAAAGATTACGGTTTTCGAATTCCGATACATGTTAATGGAAATTAGATATCTGATTATATTTATAGGCACTTCATTATTGTAACGATATAATAAGACAACGAGAAACAATCTAATTCTGCGCCACCCGTATTGCTATCAACTATCTTAGTAAGCCTCTAATATTATGGTAGAACTTGTTAACCTACCTTGATAGCCTATCTTTACGAGTTGTCGCGGCGTTATAAATTAGGTGAGTCAGATCAAGATCGTTAAGTGAGTCAGTCGAGGATTCCCTTTCTAAGAGCCGAGTTGATTGCCCAGTTATGACGTAAAAAGGTTTACCTTGACGAGGTGATGTTTCTAGCGTAATATTTCGCTATACTTCCTGCTTGTGGCTATGATAATGCACGAACGTATGATCTAACGATGACACTTCCCAATTTGTGTAACATTTTATCTTTACCTATTTATGAAATCAAATTATCTGTAATATAATGGCAGACTCGGATCTCGTTAGTAATATTTACATATGACAGTCCACGGCTAGACGCGAGTCTTTTCACTTCAATGGAGGGCTAGGCGTTAAACCCACTTGCTTGGCAGGTGGGTTGGGAAACGCGAGTGGGGAAAAACGCGACTGGGAATTACGCTACGTAGAACAAAGGAGTTTAGGAACTGATCTAGCTACTCATCCTAGCTGGTCCTCCAATACACTAGTCGCCTTCTGCGACAGCCGTAACTCGAAAGTGTTGGTGTTGGTATTGTTTCCTGTAACAATACCAACCTTCACATAGATGTCTAATATTAGCTGGCAGCTAAATAATAGCTGATTAATGAAACCAAACACAACGAAATAGCACGTACCGTTTCCCTAAAAAATTATACCTGATTTAGCTCTCTATATTTACTCTGTATAACAAATTGGACGCCATCAGTTCCTCGTTAGAGATAACGAGTAGTCATAACTGTATGCCTACCATGACTTTACACGCTTTGTAGTTTTAAAAGACCTTCCATTGCCCTACGGTATTTTTCACGAGCGGCGCGTTCGCCGACTTGTCGTGCAATATCGGACGACACCGCCTGAATTCACCCGTACCCGAACCGCATTGTAAATAGGAGGCTTTAATCTCCACGCTTGCCAGGCTGGAGATTTCATGGTATAAGGTGCACAATAGTTATTGGTGTTGCCCATTTTCGGGTCTGCTATGTTGGGGCCCAACAAGCATGTCCCTTAAACATTAGTCGCCGTTACGTGACCCTTTCACGAAGGGTGGTGCGTTACTTGTTTAGTGTACGCACTAAACAAGCAAAACTCGCGGTCGAGTGCAGAATACCCCAGAGCATGTAACCTTACTAAATAACGCCACTCATTATAAAATACGTTTGAAATGTAGGCACCATATTTAGAAAATATAAACTGACGCTGAGGTATCGAAGTGTTTTTTGAAGCCGCAAAGCCTCGGTAGCCAAACTGGAGGTAGATACAATAGCTAGTTGGTACAAAGCAATCCCCAGTCATTGCATGACTCAAAGGCATCTTTTTTGTATCATTGCCAACTTTAAGAAGTATAATTATATAAATGAAACTTCTATGAGCTCTATAACATCACGCATACGGTTGAAATTTCGAGCTCGTGCGCGATATTGGTCTCTAATCGTAATTTTGTTCGGTTCGTAACAGTCTTGCAGTCTGAATAATCATTCGTGGTGTTGTAATACGACGGGACAGGCGCGAACGTGTTTGCAAATAGAATATGCAATGGAACGTGCAATAAGAGGCATACAGTTAAGGTTTTTGCGCCTCAAAATTGCAGTAAACTGTAGCAGACTAGGTACGCTCGTTGTTGAAACATAAGAAAGGGTTATTTTAATTCTGGATTGTTCAAGACAATAAAATAAGCAAATAATTAATTTGTTGCTATAGAACACGTTAATTTCTAAGTCCACGAACATTTGATCTTGAACGCTTCCACTGCATCTGCCTTCTATCTCCATTCCGTAAACAAATTTCTACCGGGAAGCATCACAATAAATTTGTATTTGCTTTCATACCAGCTCGTAGCCATTGAAACCAGTGTGTTCGTATAAACAAGTGGTTTGAGATATTGACTTACCTGTGAATATGTTGAGCAGATCTGACCTTCATGTTAGCATTTAAAATGAAGCAGCGTGCGTAAGGCAAAATTCGTGAAGAGTGTCTATCTATTGGGTTATAAAGAGGTTATAAAAGGTCAGGATGGCATTTTGGATGACCAGAATAATATTGAACACGATATAGGTACGTAAGATTGGAAGGTCAATGATATTTATGAACAAATACTTACAGTTTCAACATATTACGCAAAAAGTTACAACATAGAGATACTAGATTTCTAAAGTCATAAAACTGAAAGATCGAAAGAAAAACAGCGAACATTGCCATAAATGAACGCGTTAACCAATTGTGAGTATAGCTGAACAATGACTTAAACTATACCTATTCATTTTCGCTAAATATAAGACAAATAGTCAGCCTTACAAACACAAGTGTACGATGATACTGAGTCTCTCTTTAAATTCTGCGGAGTTACGACGCCAGGAATATCGAAAAAAAAATTCACTTCAAGTTGTGTAGTATCTACAACCATTTCAAAGTGCTTTCTCTCAAGCCAACGGTACACTATCTACTTGCAAGTAACCTTCCGTTGACCTGTGTGATGTTTCATTAGAATGTGTTTTTCGTGCCATTAATGGATAATCAGGACTTATTGGTTTTAGGGGTAAGTTGAAGAAATAACTGCATAATATAGGTTTTTAGTAGATTAAATACTTAACGTGATTATTATCTAAATATGAGTGCAGATATTGCCACACTAATTTATCGTTCATCTAAGTCTTAATAATGCTGCAGAACTAATGCTAGGAGTAATTTGAACATGCTCCAACCGAATATTACCCACTATTTCATGCTTTAGTAGCCACGCTCGAATATTCCTGGAAACTGCATCCGGCTAAGATCAATATAAGATTCGCGACTAAAAATAGATGGACCGGCTTAGCGCGACCCAGTGAAACCGCCGACATTAGGCGAGAAAAACTCCACTTGGTAGATGAAAGCGATTTCCAAGCTTAGTCATTGTGTAAATAAGATCTTAGTGTCAACATTGCTCAGATTATTTCACTGACACACTGCAAGTGTGTTGTCTAGAGAAATCCACTTTCACAGTCAGGGTCCAGTTGATTTTCACTGCACTGTGCTGTTTATTATAACGCAAGCCATGTTGATTGCAGATGCTATCAGCCGCATTGCACGCATAGTATATTAAGCACTTCATGCCTATAGAGAAAAATACGTGACACAGAAAGTGCATCAGATAAAATAGATGATTAAGCGTGATTGTATATTATTTTATGTCCAGTGTGAATATGACTTTTGCAAAAGGAAAGTATATGATTGAATATGTTTTAATTAATAGATTGGCCGTGTTTTTACTTTCAATATTTTCATATGGTTTAATAAGAATATTCGGATTTCATTTCTTATCTTCTTTCTTTCACTTATTTCGATCACTATGCTTCTAAAAAATAATATTCGTGATAAGCGATATAGACTTTTCTGAAGAAGACGATGGTCACGCTTATTGGCGGCTTCTATCGATTTCATAACATTGTCTTTCACACAATTGAATATCTTCACGACACTTCGACGAATTGTCTGATTGATGTCTTTGAACTGATCTGCACGGTCGTTGGACACTAGTTTGACATTAAGACACGCGATACCCACCAGATATTCATCACTCGCTGATGCGTAAAGCTGGACAATTGTCTGTAATTTTTCTGGTATCGGTTACATTATATGCATTTCTATCGAGTTTCATCGATTCTAGTTAATTGAGTTTGATAGCTTTAATTTTCCTATAAAATAAAGACTGAACATTTTAATTTTGTATTGGGTGGATAAATTATAATTTATATATTTAAATTTCATTGATTTGAATCATGACATTTGAAAATCAATGAAAAAAATTATCATAAACACTTGATGATACTTAGTACCTATGTACAACACCTTTTTGATGACCTTATAGCAGTTTTTAAAAACAAATTTAGATAACTGCTAAAGGACTTGTGGAAGGCTTGTGTGTATTTAGTATCTCATTTATAATTATTTATGTAGTTTATTAAATATATATATTTTAAACTATTGCGCACGTCTCATCCCCTATAATCTATAATGTCTCTCTTCTATAGGCCTGCTGGAAGAGATTTCTTCTTAGAAATAAGTATTGCCTGTTGTGTCATCTTTAATTTTGTAATTTCTATATACTTTATATTGTGTACAATAAATTGTTAAATAAATAATAAATAAGGACATAAGCAAAACATTTTCAGAGAGCGACTTAGGTACCTGTACTGTAACAAAGTTACTGAAACCGTTTGCGTTGAACTACCTAGATAAACGTAGAATAAGTGACACTTAATTAGTTTACTATACTTCCTTCATCGATTTATTGGTCTTTATCAAACGCTATCCTGAGACTATAATAAATTTGTTCACTACTAACTTGCACAAGAGGCTCACATCACATAAATTACAAGTCAGCGTCCGCCGCTAGCAGATTGATTGACTAAACAATAATGATCAAGTTCGAAGTTCTCACTCCATGATTGGTGATAACTAGTGAAATTCAATTATCTACCGCACTAAGATTGTTCGTGGGAACATCATTCTTAATTGAAAGGTTGAAAGTCTCTTATTAACGCAATTACAATGCGTTGTAGTTATTTACAAAAAGCATATTCATTGTCGTAAGAAATTGCAAGAAATGATGAGGGATACTAATCAGATTAGAGTATTGTTTCTATGCCATGAACTATTTTATTGTAGACAATTCTTATTGTAAAAGTAAAGTTTTAGAAAAATTTTACGATACTGACTAAATCTTACGAGACTGAATTTTTTACGCGACTGAATTTTTGGCCATGATCCAATCTGGTATGGTTCCAGTGTCACACAGGTCAGGCAGCAGTCGCAGGTACCTGACCTGCAAAATCCTAGACCAAGGCTGACCCCGGGCTCTCGTGCGTTAGAGCACAGTGAATTGACTTTCAGAAATAAGTATTAAAAAATCAGTCAAATCAATTTGATCATATTATGAATTTTTAGCTTTGTCCCACCTATATCAATGTCAATATATCACAACAACCTAAGGCTATAACCGATTAACCTTGACACATGTTTTGCTCCTCTACGGAACATGCTTAGGAACATTTCGAACGTTTCCTCTACACCAGGATGAGGATCTAATGGCAATAGAATCACACGTCACTCCATTACGTTGATACATACTCTCCTCTTTATTAGTATTGTAATACACAACAAAGTACCTGCATTGAAATCCTTCGAATTAACTTCTAATGGACCTTTGCGATTGATCACGTGCTGAATCGTATGTAGCCTTAAATAGGCGGCTGAAGTAGTTAAATGGACTAATCCGTACAATGAATTACCATAGTGTAGTAAACGTTTATGGCTGACTGAATTTGAATGACGTATCCGTTCGGTTTCAAAGACCAATCAAATTCAATGAAACTTATGTTGAATATCCAATACATATGATGGAACCTCGGCCTGCATGAGTAAACGAATTCTCTTGAGCAAAAATAACTAGTCACTTGCATAGTCGACGATTTTTCCCATATAAATACCGGATGCAGTCACAGTAACATTGAAGTGCATTTTATCAAAATAAAAATGTTTTATTGTTTAAAATAAAACTTTTTTAAATGTACTTTTTGTTCCATGAACTGACTAGTACATTTTGCGCATGAGTGTATCGTAATTATTAACCTTGAATTTTTTTATCCTCGAAGACGCAAAAACCTTAGAGGAGTGCTGGAGGAGTGTAATTAGTTTGACTTGTGTGTAGGTATGTCTATGCCACCGTAGCGTACCCTAGCTCCCGTACGGGTGGACTATGATGCGTTTTATTTGAAAGACAGTTTAATCGGATTTCTTTCTTTTTTAATTAGTTCAGTATTTAGGCAAAATATTTGTGTATCTTGTCGGAGGTTTTCCTGTCGGTTAGGTCATGTTTTTTTAACTAGTTCAGTAGTTAGGCAAAATATTTGTGTATCTTGTCGGAGGTTTTTCTATCAGTTAGGTCGTATTCAATGTATTGTTTTAGGAGTTATATATAACCTAAAATTATTACGCATTTATGATGTAGTTGTTTCACCTTATTGTAATATTCATGTATCGAATGGTTACGCAGTCGTAAATATTCATCGTGGTTATGATCATTTCATTGCAAGTATGGTAATATTGTACTCTTTGTAACACCTGGGTATGATTTAATCGTTTTATTGGTTTCATGTTAGGTTAGGTTAGTTGGATCATTGAACTACGAGTACAAATTTATTCCGCCATTATCTTTTGGCTGTAGGTACCAGTTTTTCTCGATAGCTAAATTCATATTCATCATTCATTTACTCTAGAAACGTTAAAACGATAATCTCTTTTTTTTTACTTATATGGCTCTTTTATTCTATCAAGTCCCCTTCTTTGACCTTTTAAAATACAAATCTACGTGACGCCTTGCCTTCAGCCAATGCTTTCGGTACACAACCAGTTTGTGCTATTGCACACGCTTCCTCTAGTTGTGTAGTAAATTAGACTACAGCCATACCCAACAATGTAGGTAGTAAGTAACTACTGCTATTACGCAGAACCTGTATTCGCGCTCATTCAGCTGTGTCTGTGTTGGTACAGTCGGGAGCACACGCGTTCTACTACTGTCGTACTTTTAGATAACTGTTTTTTTATTTTTTAGATTTACAGAAGGGTTTACTTTTATCGCTGGAATGTGTACATCTTGATGACTGCTTCTGGGATCCCTAATAGAGGTATACATATGGTCATGTCAAATCATCTTGTGTACTATTTTTGGTATTTTGAAGCACCTATCACTATCTTTTATTTTATTTGGTAGGAATACAAGGACTCCATGTATGATCATATTGGCGTTAAAGTCCTGGTTCTGCAATAGGACTCTGTGGTATAATAATATAAATGCATTTCATTTCATCGTCTACGCCTATACCTTCCACTGTATCTGGTAGGATCACCAGGTCCCTATGGATAAAACGAATTTAATCAGTTTCGAGGATGATTCCATTTACTTATTGATTTGAAGTCTGCTTTCAAAGCCGCGGCCGCGTAATGGCTCAATTCCCTCTAATTATGAACCGTTGACTTTGCTTCAGAGACGAATAGGAATCATTAGTCGGCCAGATTTGAATGGTTTGATAAATTCTGCTATTACAGCAGTGAATAGTGCACGAGTTGTTTCAATTCAACTGCAAGTGTGTGCAAGTTCAATTGACTTAAATGGTTGCGTACTTAGCGACTGTAAATCAGTCTAATTATTCACATAAGCAGAAATACCTAACATATGTAACAAACGCAATATATTGTGTAAAATGTTAGCGTGTCAAATTCGGCACGCTACAAAATGACCAATGTCTCTTAACCTATAGGTTACACAAGTGCTATGAACTCGTAAAACTTACACGATGAATTCGTTACACTACACCGCTGAGCCGGCAACAAACATGGCAGAAAAGAGTGCAAAAAAGTAAATTAAGGTTTATTCCATGTTGGCGCACGTTTTCCGCGTGCAAATGTGCAGGTCGCTTTAGCATTGCAGCGGGGCCTTAATGAAGGTGGCTCTTTGGCGTGCGTGCCTAATATTTTACTCTACGTTGGCTGTTATTATGAAAAATGTGTGTGTTGGTCTGTTAATGCGGTAGTTTAATACTTTAGGCTTTAAAACTTTCGTGGTTATTCACTACACATAACTCAATTATAACTAACCATGGTAACAAACCCGATAATATGTGTGGTAAATGTGTAGTTTAAAACTTTGATGTAGATGCGTTTGGAGCTCGCAAATGAAGTTGAGAAGTCCCTCTCGACATTCAATTTGTTTCATGATTCACAGCTTTTTCGGTAGGTATGTAGGTAGATAAAGTCAAAGTGAAAATACAAATTAAAATTGTCTCACAGCGAACTCGGAAACGTCTTCGGAAAAATAAAATGACCATCTCTAAAGTACGAGTAATTTCAGAAACGGTTGTTATGATTTATATTCTCACTTATTCTCGCTTAAGTGAATCGTAGGCGTGTCGAGTTATCCATTCGCTATTATTCATACTTGAAACGGTTAGAGTTCTAGTAAGAGCAATATCTACTGTTTGTATGTAGATACATACGTATGGTATACAAGATAGGAAAGAGGTTCGCCGGTTTTCTTGAGCAAAGTCCGTATAACAACGGAGTGTAAGGAGGCTTATTGTAAAACCCGCAAAGTATTTTCCTATTTCCCGACCGCTGGCTGCCAGGTGCATTTTCCGTGGAAATGGGAAAATTTCATTTTTCTCCGCGCCCGCAAAGGCGGTGTCTCCAGGCCTAATCTGTGGTGTAAGTAAACGGAGGGTAGCGAAGATTAAGGGTTTAAGATAGGTTATCTGGTCCAATTTTGACAGTAGCTACGTTGGATAAAGAGACGACTACCTACCGTGTTTTGAGCACGTCACAATTCGTTGACGTATTGTTACATCAGCATTTGTTTAGGTTTTTGCTATGTTTATAGTTCTCCATCCGCTATTGGTAAGTTAGATACAAAGTTATCCCCCTTACGACGCGGTTGTCCTACGCGGACATCAGCGGTAGATGGTAAAAGGTACCCAACTTATTTATCCGCTCACGGATGGAATACTTATTATTCCATATTGTAGCAGTCTCGATCGTGATCCGCTAAGAACTGAACTCAATTCATTCTCGACGGACAGCGTCCGCTCATCCGCTCGCGGAGAATTCGCGTTGCACTGTTTAGGCTTTTGTTCCACTAGGATCCACCGACGAAGCTCCACCGGTGGATCTATGGTTGTTTTTTCCAAATTTCAATCCACCACTTAACGGCAAAAAGTGTATTTAAGTTATTCTTTCATTCCTTATTCCACTAGGATCCACCAAAGGGCCTTATTACTGTCACACGCATTCATATAAAGCGTTGCGGATGGTGACATCATAATGTGTACGTGGGATAAGTGTGTCTCCATTACATAAAGTGTAATTTTTTTTTACGACGTTTTCCCAATTCAGCCCTACAGTTTTTACTTTATACGCTGCAAGCTTGCTAGTTGCGTCGTGGCCGTTTGTCAGCGAAAATAGTAGGGTCTATAATGAATGCACCTCGTTATCTTCCGTGGACTGTGGTTATCACTGTTTTCATATCTTTGTTCACACTTTGCGGAGTCGTCTGCAATTTGCGTCGGTCTGAGAATTTATTCTTTTAGAATTATGTTGTCGTTATTTCGTTTTGTCGTATTAGTACCTACCCATTCGCTAAAAAGATAATAATGTTATTGCTATTTTTTTTTAGTTTATGGTTTTACTTCCTATTCTTTGATATTTTTAAACATTTCCGCTAGTAGGAACATGGTAGGTGTTTTCTTTATTTGTTAGCTCTCAAATTACATTTTGTTACGTGTTCATAAAATTATGGCTGCACTTTTAATAGCTCCTCGCCTAATAACACCTAATTAAACATTATCCACATCAACCTCCTACGTTGATAGCTATAGCTGTTACACAAAGCACGTTCATCATTGTTTACTCGACATAAAAGGAGCCTACAAGTCATTCAAATATTGTAATGGTGTCGTAAATTCGTGTCCAATTTCACTTTCTTTGTTACCTGTTACCTACTGGGTTTCCTTTAAAGAAAGATACTTTCACTCGACGTAATTTCTATTAAAATACTTTAATAATGCATCAGTTGAAAATACTTGCATGTTTAATAAAAGGAATATCGAAATTCAATTACACCGTTTTCCTTCGAAACGGTAAAATTGAATCGCAAATCAGTTTCTTTATTTCTTTCTGATTGTTCTAACCGCTTTCTCTCTTATTCAGCTTCGGTAACTTCAGTCTTATTATCTCGGTGTTATCGTTGATAACGTAATTTTACAATTTCTTGGAGATTTATCGAAGATTTACTGCCAGGCAGTCATCCAATTTTGGAACGTGTATAATTGGAAACGTCATAAATGATTGCGGTAATTTTTTTGTGTGATTGATTAGCTTTGATGTTATGCTTTGTCAAATTAACCGTAACTTATGATTAGTGGAAAAGTAGCCACGTGTTTATTTTACACATAGTGATTAGGTAACGAGGTATTAGGTAGGTAACGAGTACATCCGTGGCAGCCGTGGCGTGAAATCGCGGATAAGATTGAAGAGGCTCGCCTGCGCTGGTATGGTCACGTGTTACGTCAGTATGCCGAAGACCGGGTGAAGTGGAGAAGAATGAGTAGGAAAGCGGACCCTGGCAGAGGCCGGGATAAGCGCTAGGACGATCATGATAATTAGTGATTAGGTGCGTGTACATCGTATAAGTAGGCATAGTAAAGTCTTTTGGTGGAAGCCACTTAGTGGAAAGCCAAACAAAAACTACTGTAACAAATAAAAAATCAAGCATCAACCTCAAATTAAAAGTCTGCGTTATGAAGTTACGACAAAAATTACGCGTAAACAATTAAAAGTTATCCAAGAAATTACACTTTTGCTACGTACGTAATAGTCATTAAAAACAGCATATTGCATAACAATGATGAGGAAGTTTTGTCTGTTTATAATCGTTTATTGAGGACGGAGAATCGATTCCCACTGTTATCTGAGTGACCAAACAAACTTGTCCTATCATACGAGGTATCAACAAGTACAATAAACAAATTTTTCTTGATAAATGTTATTATTAAGGGCGCCAAGATAACCAAAACCAGTAAAAACTAAATTCAACATATATAGATTTTGGTAGGTAATAAATTATTGATACAATAGACACTTGAATTTATAACCAAGAGTTACCTACATAGTAATGGAAACAAGAAAAAAATTATTTAGAACTACATCGTAGAGGAAATATTTTCCTTCATAAACATATTCTTGGCTCCTGCTTACATACAAACTATTCACAAAATCTATTCCACCAGGTTTTGAACCGGTTCCAAATATACTCCATTCTATTCCCGATATTTATTATCCTATTTTGAACTCGCATTACTTACAGTATATTTTGCCAAAGTTATGCTGGGAAAGTTTTATAACGAGTTGGGAATGAATTCAGAGTATTTGCAAATTTATTTTCTTGTAGCTATTAAGTCTGATTCCATGCTGGTTGTAGAATTTTCTATTGCATTTTCAAGTCTTTTTATATTTATTTACTATATATACAAGGTCTAATATAATAACACTAAGTCTATTATCTATGGTACTTACATCTATTAAAGCATGGAGTAAATGAAATTGTTCTAAGAGTTGAGTATAAGCAAGTGTAGTAATTGATTTTTTCTCCTTTAAGCTTAAAAATTGAATTATTTCTAAAAAGTGAAACTTATCTGCTACAACTTCGTAGGTACACTCCGCTCTCAAGGTGTTTTATAGTACCAATATCTCTTAAGATAAGCTCCCTGTGCACCTTTATTTTCTTCGATTTATTCATGCCGCGGCATAAATTGCTACCCGATAAAATAACTGCTTTGAGATATGGGGGATTTGATTTTTTATTGTGCACTAAAATCTTTTTGCGACTCGTGTATAGAAATACAGTTTTACGTTTTAGCTATTTCATTGATAACCTTGTTGACAAGCAACTGTAGTTCAGATCATAGTTCCTACTGCCAGATCATTTGCTTGCCAATAAAAGTTGGAAGTGCATCATTGTAGGTATTCAGTATTCAGAATGAACACATATCTCAGCCATGCTCAACTCAAAGGTTGGAGTTAATAACAAGCATTCGAAGAGAGAAATGTCGTCTACATAGTCTGAGGTTTTCACGTAATCCCGGCTAGACTTGGCTTAGCCCAGATCGTGTTGGAGTTGGGCTGCCATTATTTCCCCGACGCCTCTATGTCGAGCACTTCGCTCCTATTCTCCGATAAAATTAAACTGCTTAAATAGGCTATGAAATAGTTTGTCGCATACGCTTTGTCTAAAGATGATTGAGCTAGAAGAGTAAATGTGTTTAACGAATGATTTGTTTCATAAATACAAAGAATTCGTACTTAAACATAACTGTACGTAAAAAAAGCAACTGGCGGTCCTATTGCGTGTAGCTATTTATTCCAGGCAATCCATCGGAGACGGCACCGATGTAAATAGGGCGAAACATTACTCCTTGAAACAATGCCAAAATATGTTATCTCAAATATTGTTTTATTTATTTATTGTTAGTTATTTTAACTCATTCATATATATTTCTGTTACAGGTATTTTGGGAGAAACCGGCGAAGGCGGTGAGGAGAACTTGCTAGAGCTATATATTAAGATTAGCATAATACTGCAATTGAATCCCAAACCGCTCTGTTATTCATAACAAAGTGAAGATATCCTGATTCTAAATTTCCCGTACCCAATACAGATTCATATAATAGATAAGCAAAGAGAGTGTGTTGTGTTGTGGGTGATGTTATTGCTGGGTTTTAGCCGTTAATGGATCGCCCCTAATCTTAATTGGGACCCAATGGACTTAAGCAAAGTTCCTTAGCCCTTAAATTTCCTTATTCGAGAATGGACTCGGAAACCGTACCATAAATACTGTTTAAAGTAGATTTTGGTAATTACAAAAGTCCACCCTATACTTTTTTGCCACTGCAGGGCAAAGGCCTCTCTCCCATTTTTCCACTTAAACCTATTTGTTGCCAGGTCTCTTCAGTCTTTCGCATGCACCTCTATATTTACTGATCAAAATTAAAATGAACTGTTTTTGAAATACAAATGTTAAATTAATAATTAAAGTGAACTTTATCAGTTACAATATATCAAATTTAAGCCACACTGCATTGTATAAATGCTCCTGCTGCTCACGATTTCTTGAGACATTGCTGCCATAAATCAATTCATAATTGATATAATGGTCACGACGGATAGAGATGGATTAGGCGGTGCAGTTTGGCCATGATTATGCTTGGTACTAGAAGGTTCTTTCAACTATTGGCATAGGAAGGGGGAATAAATACAGGTGAATTTTTGCCAAAACTTTTATCTTTTCCTAACACGATTTTATGTTCGCTAAAGATAGTTTGTGGCAATAATAATGACACATAATTGAAAGTCGACAGATTTGGTTTAGATAAGCTACCATATTCTTTATTGCACACTTGCATTACGTACATTCTTGCACAATATGAAATACGTTCTAGGTAAATAAACTATACGATTGACTAAAAGTCACTACTTTTCGAGCACTACGTAGAATAATTGTTTCATTTAAATATTGGACAAGTAAGAAGAAAAGTGGTAAGTATACACGCAATTACCCAGAACTGGCGCTTACTTAATGAATGCTTAATACGGGGCTGTACGGCGCCCTACTTCAGTCAATTTAAAAGTCAAATGCGATTCTATCTAGGGATATTTTGAAGTCTAGCCCGGCGGCCCCAGTTAAGCTTAGCTCATGCGGGCGCCCTAGTTAGAGTTAGAGCCTAGTTATTGCCCCACTAACCCCTGCCATTTGGCACTATAGTGCAAATGTTAAGGCTGAGCTTAATGCCGGAAAATTCATTTCAAAACACCAAATTATATAGCCGACCCCGATGAAGTTAATGGGCCTCAGACTATGGCCTTGGACTAACTTTCCTTTGAAAGGTTATATGCATATAGTCGCGTACGCACAACTTTATGTACTTGTTTTGTTTGTCTAGTTGACTGAATTTGGGGGAGCAGTTTCTCAATACTATAGTTGTAGGATGTTTGTTGTTTAAATAAATACCTAAGGACATTAAAGATAATATTCACAACATTTTCTTACATAGGTACATACATATTTACATACAAAAAGCTCACACCTCTGTCTCACAGATGGGGTAGGCAAAAACTATGGACCGCATATTTTTTTATTTCGTAAATAGAAAAAAAAACTGTTATTTTTTTATCATCGTAGACAGTAAACAATTTGACACAAACATTGACTTACATATCGCCCCATCGTGGTTCGTAGAATCAAGTGAAGTGCGATATTGCTCGCCGTGGAGCGCAAGCGACGATTTTATGCTCGATTTTTTGACAGATTCAATTTTTTGGTTCACTCTTCCCTCTCGGTTGAGCATCGAGTGTCGGGCCAAATGAAATGGGGAATTTTTATATTCTGCTAGGCTAGTGGACTGTAACAATATTCGAGTGGATGGCGGCGTCATAACAGTTTTAAAAATTACTGTATACAATTTCTGTGAAATAAGCTAGCCTGAGAACGAACTCATGGGGTGAATGGCTGTCGTTGCGCGTATTTTAAAATAGTTTATTTTGTTTATTTCATACCGTACTAACGTATAAGCTATGAGCTATCTTAGTTGGCAGTGCAAAGCAGCACCAATCGTTACCTCTCACAGCGATTATACAAAGCGTGTAATAATGTCTTAGAAGTTAGATCGTGTACGTCCTCCGTAGACGAAATAATGGGCAGCACCGTTTTTTATTGTATTTTTTCGACGTTGCGATCTCCAAGCGTGGGGATTACAGCAAACATATTATTATAATGTATGAGAAGATGTATGTATGTGAAGGTAGCAAATCAGCCTCTGCCTTTATGTGTATCACATAATTGGGAGAGTAGCTCACTTTCAACAGTAAATTTAGAACTTAAAGCTGTAGATTGTTGTGATTTTAATTCTAGATGTATGAAACAACAAAGTACAAGACGAGTAAAAGGTCTTCCGATAGTACTACTATATACTACTATGGCTTCTAACAATCGAATTGAAGAAACGCCCCTCTGATTGCGTAACACGCCATAATGTACCGACTCACTCAAGTGTACGTAATACCTATGACGGATTATTGTGGCCTAGAACTACTTTGTGTTTGTGTATGAATAAACAATGTTCAAGCTTTCGTACTGTTGTATAGTCTTCATATAAAGCCTTGGCATCAAAGATAGCCAAACGTGACATGTAGGTCGAGTATTTATTCAGAACTGAAATGTTCAACGAAGCAAAATAGTATAGATATATTATAATGCCTCACACGCAGCATCTACAGTTGAAATAAGACAATTGAGAAAGAAAAATACGTGTTCTACAGAAGTTTGTATCAATACCAATATGCTAAGAATGTGGATGAAAAGGCACTATTTCAGTAAGTAAGCATGCTTTGCCATGGTGCGTCACTTAGCTGACCTCGCATAGGTAGGTATATCATAAGAAAATGAGACAACAAATTACATTTCTTAAAGAACTAAATATTTTTAAACAAAAATTATTAATTTAGGTTCTTTACAGAGCACGTTTTAGTAACCACTCCTTTTATACCACCTATCTAGAGTTCAAAGCTTTAAAGCTTTTTTTAAATACATTCGCAATAACGCGCCTCTCATAGTTGCGGCCCTGTTACCAGGCCCTCCGAATGAAAAATGCACCGCCTGCCCCGCTGAATGAGACCGCGGTGAAAAGTGGAAAAAAAAGGGGAAAAAAATTGCACAAACCCGACAGAAAAGCGGTTACGTTGCCAAACAAGAAACGATTTCCGCAAAGCGCCCGCGCCGCGGTGTTGCGGATTCATTATTTTTCTATGGAGCGCCGCCGAAAATGAAAAATTATTTGAATAGGTGGGCTTCCGATGTGGGGGTTATTTGAGCCTTCGTAAAATCCGTTTCAGAAATAACTGTGTTCAGCAATTTATCTTAGTATACCTACTGCAGATATACATATCGTGTGGTGTCCGGCAGAGTAGAATTGCATCAACCCCTTCCACTAAAATTAATAATAATCTTGGCGTTAATGTCCCGGTTGTGCTCTCACGCACGAGGGCTGGGAGTCCGCCTTGACCATGATCCAGGATTCGGCAGGTCAGGTAATTACAGTGGAGCGATTGCTATCTGACCTCCATGACCCTGCTACCAGGGGAACCTGACCAGATTCGATCATGGTTACACATCCAATCGCCTGAATGTGCAGGTTTCATCACGATGGTTTCCCTCGCTGTAAGAGCATCAGTTAATATTCAACTAATGTTCATAACTCAGAAAACAGTAAGGCCTTGTTTGGTCCGGCCGGTTACATGGCCGGAGCGAGATTCGAACCCGGGACCTCTGGCTTACGAGTCGGATACTCTAACCGCTTGGCCACCGACGTTTCTACCCAATTCAATCAACCCCTTCCACTAATTGTCGGAAACTACAACCCGCTTGCCAAACGTGGGTGGAGATTATGGCAAATACCTCCACTGAATGGTAAAGCATTCACTAATGTGGAAGAGTCTATAGTCCACCAAAGGGGGCTTATAGGATAAGATGTGGGAAAGTTTAAATATTGCTTCTCACTCGACATCATCAAGCAAAAAAACAGCTGGACGAAAGTTGGCACACAGATTTATGTTATAACCTGGTTTTGTATTAGGCTATAATTTATCCCGAAATTATATATATTTAGTTCCTGAGGTGCACGTTGCTCGGCATAACCGGATTTTACCCGAACTAAGTCGTTGGCAACAGACCAAATTTTTCTTAGAATATATAAAATTCCATCGTCGTCCCAAGATACCTGAAGTCAGTAACAGGTTGTTAATGATGCAATTATGATATTACTTTACACTGTGCACAAATATGACTTTGCACTTGCCTCGCATACCCAGTGAAATACAGTTTTGCCTATTGTTTCAAAATAAGCTAATATTATTATGAAACGCGCAGTGCAGTCACCGTGCAAGAAGATAAACGATCCAATAATAAATGACAAAAGCACACAGGTGTGCGTCCAAATGAATTAGTTGGGTGAAATGAAATGAATTTCGCTGGCTAAATTATGGAGGTACCTACTTAAATGGCAATACGAGTGGAGTAAAACTAAAGTGCATACTTACTTCACGACAACGAAGTAAATTAAATATTTTGACATACGAGAGAAACACACTGATAGCAGTCGCATGACGAACCAGCGAAGTACAATTTAGAACTTTTCTATACCTACACAAGGACATAGAAACGAATAACAAATGCATTTATATCAGATGTTTGCCTAATATTTTGTGACTTTGTATATTCTATCAGGGAATCCGAGAACATGCTTTTCCATATTCCTACACAGTACAGTACGTACAGCTTACGTTCTAGACATACGAGTTTTCCAACAAGTTTAACTTGTCGCGTGGTAAAACGGAGTAATTTTGATAGGACTATGTTTCTTATTCCGACAAAATGTTTCGTATGGGACTTAAACTTGTCAGACTGTACCTTGATCAAACTTTGTTCGGATTGAAAGTAGTGCAGCTCTCTCACGATACAAGCTGCGGTCGATTCCACTAACTGAAATTCGTAACTTGAAATTTCAACAAATTACACGTCGCTAAGTTAGCATAACAAAAGTTCGGTGCATCCATGGCGTGCTCTTCTAGTTTTAAACTGGAAATTGAAGGCTCGAACTTTGTTCCCAGTTCCGAAGTTGTAGGCACGATAGCGTCGTCAATTAGTGCGTTGCTGGCAGGGTTGCTTGCTTATTATAGTCAAGCATGCAAGACTGCATACGGAAAATCATGTTGCACGAAGTTGAATGGCTGTCAATGACAGACAGATTTCCATGAATTGCTATTACAGATAGCTTTCCATGAATCTCCATGAATTAGTCTGTTTCAACGTAGATATTGATTCATGCAATGCTGTTAATTGTCTTAGAGTCATGTGGATAATCCTCAGATTTGATTATTATTGGTAATCAAATGAAGTCGAGGGAAAATATAACTTTGATATCTTCTTTACATAGTTTAAAACAACGTCGCTTCCCGCCGTCTGTACGTATGTACGCTTAGATCTTTTGAACTACGCAACAGATTTTAATGCGGTTTGCAACAATATATAGTGATTCAAAAGGAAGGGTAGGTAGGGGATAAAGTAGGTGTACGCGAACGAAGTCGCGTCGGGTCCACTAGTGTTGATATATAAAAGCCGCTGGGTGTGATTGTACATATGTTTATTAATTGTATAGAAACGTGACACGAAAGATACGACGAGGAAGACGAATTGTTTCAGAACAAAACATTAATGAACATTTTTCGCCGGGAGAATTTTGAGTATTTCACAGAAGTTTCTTGATCCGTTTAGTCTGAAAGAAATGAAAGTTACTCAGCAAATGGAAATTTTCCCAATCCTACATAATGTAACAGTAGCTATACTGTATCTAAGAACGGAATATTGTTGTGATTTGAAGTCTAATCAACATAAACAGAATTTTTGCGCATAACTATTGTTGTTTAGACGAAAACTAGTTAGCATGAAGATAATTTTCAATGATAATGTAATATGTAGAGATTATATCGACTTTAGATGTAGGTAGGTAGTATCCATGGGAACTGTTTATTTTTCGCATACACGCTCATGGAATCAACTCATCCATTGATAATACTTTGCCTGTTTACGCTCGAAATGTTGGGCAGCCCTGGCTCGAGCGTGCATCTCGAGCTGTTTCGAGCTACTTCGAGCTCCTCGGGGCTTAGGACTAGCAATAAATTACACGCCGGTGCGAGACGATGCCGTAATCGAGTGCGCCGGAATTACGCTGTGTTTAAGTAGGTAATTATGGGCTGCACTGGCGTCTGTCTGCGTTTTAGTGTCAAGTAAGCATCGCTACGTTTCCTTGGAGGAAATCGCATCTAATGTGTGTACGGATAGAGTCTGTGCGGAAAATGAAGCCAGGCGTTTATGGGAACTAACATTCTGATTTGTGCTCGACAGTGTTATTACTGGTAATTTGGTGCCCTCAATAATTATATGCTTCAATTTTCGCATAGACTACTCGAAATGGTATTGATATAGTTAGCGTTGCTGACACTTTATTGTGGATCAGTCATATATTTTCGCGTTCAGTAGTTTCATCTATAAATCGTTAGTCAATATGTTTTTGGGGGTAGATATATGGAAACAACCTCAAAGTTAGCAGTGTTCATAATCTGAAAACCCAAGCACTTTAAAAGTGGTAAAACTTAAACCTGTTGCCGTTTAATATACGATAACACAAAATAACACCTCTTTGTAGTAATTTATAACAAAATATACAACACAACTTTGGACTGATTTACAATTCACAACCATCGCTCCATCGTACAAAAAATATCGACAGTGTTTGGGCGGGCGGGCGCGGCGCCGGGTTAGCGACCCCGCTAATAACTTCCGTTTACCTGCGTACCAGTCGTTAGCCAGCCTAGACTTGCCTAGACTAGCGTTGCCGTGATACGGCCTAGGTCCCACTTTAGGACCTAGAACTTTAACCTGCCGGGTTAAGTTCCAATGTTCCGTGACGACAGCCACTCTCGCCGCGTCAAAAATGAACTGTAACTTTGGACTATTGCATTAGGAGTTTGCTAAGAGCAAGTGGTTTCAGAAAGGGTGTTGGTGTTGATGGGAATTTTATTGAGTTTATACCTTTTTATCATATTTAGTAGAATGTTAAAATTAAATTATTGATCGGTGATTTACATAGATAGGTCTTCGCAGTTTAAAGATTTTTACGTTACTAAAAACTGGTGACTTTTATGTCCTAATTCGTCAACCTAAATAAACTATATTAAAGAAGCCAGTAAAAATTATCTGGCAGAAGGGAATCCGTCAAATTTAAAATAAGTATCTGGGAAAAAAATAAAAACAGACAACCTGTTAAAGAATAGGGAGTCCACATTTATTTATTTATTTGTTGTTATTGTAGTTACGCTACTTGCCTATTCTACTAGTATTGAAGGTAAAGATCGATAAAAGAGGTCAAAGCTAGCCGCTACTAAAGCAGCTGCCCTAGTTCCTTTATTTACTTACTTCTTTGCACGCGGCTTTGATACATACACCTAGGTAGCACGATTACACATTTGTAGTCGTTACGTATCGTGTCCCTAAATGTCGGTCGAAGTCAAACGACGTCGTCCAACATCGAAACATGACTTTCATCCCTCCGCATAACGCCCATACCATGCTAACCAGCCGCTATTGCAGTAAAAGTATTGCCCATTTTAAAGCCCCATAAATATTGAACAGAACGATGCTGCCAGAATGTCGCTCGATGTCGCTCAACATCTCTACCGACACGAACGTGTTACACGACAATTGTATTTTTTTAATCGTATTTTATTAGACCAGCCATGCATTTGACCGCCATCTCATGGTGGTTAGTGACGATGCGGCCGATAATGGAGCATGCCTGTCTAGAAACAGCCTATTCACTGTAGCTTCTGTCCCCTAGTGGTTACTATGCTTAAATTAGGCTTGTCGAGGGATCCAATTCTTAGTTTTTTTAAATTAAGTACCTACTTATATACATAGAACACCCAGACCCGTAACAGAAATTAAAATTCATCATTTCAGTTTCTGCCCGGCCGGGAATAGAACCCGGGACCTCTTGCGTGGCAGACCGGCCATGTTGACCATTGAACCACTCAGTTTGTCGGCTGTAGTGTCAAAGATCAGTCTTTTTGGAATGCCTTTAATATTATCTTGGCTAAACAGGAGTTACAGGGCTTTGCCAATACATGAAACTTGTCACACGTAGTAAATTGCGTACCTACATAAAATGTTTTTGGTACAGTTTTTTAATGTCATAGTACAATGGCAAAGCTTATTCCATGTGTCGCCTCGGGCCAGACCCGTGTGTGACGGCAAAGCAGTATTCTCTATATTATTTATTCGCCCATTCCTTACTCGGGTTCATTCCACCTCAATGGACTTTTTCGGGTTAAATTCAATAACTGCGTCCTTCAGGCTTTATTTTATTCGATCGATCGGCACGTGTATTGTTTTGAGAACGTCTTGTTTATCCTAAACATGAATCAAAACTATGAACTTCAACGGCATTTAATTTCTTTTTATGTCAGACGGTGGAAAGCGACTTTGTTTGATACTATGCAGTGAGTTCTATAAAACCTATAGGTAGGTACCTCCACTTGTCAGATTCTGACGTCACAGTTATGCTCTTTTTAATAAGTTAGCTCATCTTCGAAGAAGAAATTTGAAAATTGCTGTGTAAATTTTGCGAGATGATCGAATAGTAGCTTTAGAAACAGTACATGTGTACTTATGCACTTGCTCTCAGACAGGAAGTGGGTATCCTTCCTCGAAGGGTAAGGAATTTAACCCTACGAGGAAGGAAAACTAATTTTTACTAAAATAAAGTCTTTGTAATTATTGTATTTGTCAAACCTATAATATTTTTAGCGTTATTTACGTCAATAAATACCACAAGCTTGCGTCATTACCACCACAACACAACGACTGAGGTAGGTATAGATATTGAGGAGGCTCTATTCTTTACAGATTAAGGGTCCTATTTTGTTTAAATGCTCGAAAAACTACACATTCGTAGCGTTTTCAGAATTTTAACCATTCTATCGAAAGTTTTTACCCGTTTTTGGGAACCAGGTGGCGCCGTATCGGGAATCCTTTTTTCCAATGCGTATCGAATTGAATAGCGCTTACTGCACAGCATGTAGGCGTTATAAGATTGGATCTGGGTTCGATTCGAATGGCATAGCAAATACCTGTATATGGCGCGGCGCAAACCGCATTTTGCTATATGACCCTATGTAGGGCGAACAACCATATACTTACAGTTATACTTTACAGATGTACAGTATTACTGCACTGAGGGTAGGAATGGGAAGTGAGGACCCTGGATAATGCACCCTGCATTGGTGCTCATTGCGGGTGGCCTAGTAAGGGCACTAACCTAGGATGACGTTTGATTGATTCACGAGAGATGGTGTACGTGCTGCAAGTAAATTTCTATGAAAGCTTCGCAACTCTTGTAGCATTTTTCTAAAAGTATCTGCCTACACTCAACTATAGCACAATACAGTCTTCCTCTAACATTAAGCCCTTAAAGCGGATTATAACATCCATCATAGCAACGTAATGCCTTCACAATGGTAGGTATTTAAGCCATAAGTCACTTTGCGGTGGCGCCAGGTCTAACAGGTCAGTAATGTGCGTAGGACTGTTCATTAAACTCATACATATATTACACAACGCTATTTCTATTCACGGATTTCGTATAGAAGAACACATCTATCATCACGCTTTATAAAGCACCTACTTACTCACTTTCTGCATTGTCTACTGGTTGACTGGAAGATAAAGCCTTAATGGCTTTAAGTCCGCCAATTGTATTATTGTGCAAAACTGTTTGACATTAGCCGTTTTTAGCTTTCAGCATTAGATAGATGAACAAAAGTATTTCAAGAGGTATAGGTATTAGAGGTCGCTTCAGAGGCGGGCAACGCATTGGTAACTCCTCTGGTGCTGCTGATGTCCATAGGCGGCGGTGACCACTTTCCATCAGGTGGACTGCTTGCCTGTCTGTCTGCAATGTAAAAAAAGGAAGTTTCAAAATCGATCGAGACTTGAGTCGTTATCAATGCGCTGAATAGCATTAAATTTTTAACAATATGGATTCTGGCAAATGATCGTTTATTTAAAAAAATCTTATTTTAATGAAAGCTGAAACAACAAACGAAGGTGATCAAATAAACAACATATTTTCTGTTTAGATTTCAGAATACAATATCTAGACGACCTTTTCCATATTTAACGTGTAGGTTGTAAATGGTGTCAGGACAAAGCAAAGGGTCGGTCCATAGTCTCTGCCTACCCCACCTGTGGGACACAGGCGTGAGCTTTATGTATTATGTATGTATGTTGGTATCTTTTTATTCTAATGGTCTGTGTAAATATTTTGTTTGCACCTAAATAGAAATTACTAGCTGTTTTAGTTACATCATACATATGTATGTAATTAATGATCTCAGAGTAATATAAAATTTTAAATGAATTTGTCGTTAGAGTAGTACATCTAATATAGTAGTCATCCTACTAGATGTTGGGCAGATGGGTTGGCAGTAGTTATAGCAAGCAAATAAAATAATAAAATCCGTTTCAGTACTTTCCACAAACAGCGTTGTCATTCTTTTAAATATGGCGCTATAGATATAGAAAATGTGAAATTATGATCCTAAAAGAGCGAATGCGAAAAGTAAATTTTGATGTTATTCACAGTCTCTCTTTGAACTGTTATAGTTGCTTCATAACACTTTCACTTAGTTGGGTACTCTTACTGGGGTTACTATAATAGTGTGATGTTCCACATCCAAAGCTTTTAAAACGTCGCTTTTGCTATAGAGCCCATTCAGCTGTGCCTTATTTGGTAATGAGATCAAAATTCCGGGTCATAGATAACTCATTTTGGTTAGAATTTTTTATGGAACTATTTTTACATTAGATGCGTTCCAAAACTTCGTTCACGGTATTCAATAAAATATTGTTTATCTACACTCATAGCATAATGTTCCAATTACATATTCGAAAACAGTCGTTTAAGGGTACACTTTTTTCACGCCAGACTATAAAATTTTAAAATAGTTGTTTATGCAACTGTCATATAAAAGGGGGTATTAAAACATGAGTGTCGGCTCGTATGATAATAGTTTGACACGAGTGTTTTAATACCTAATTATATGCAGTTACATACACTACTTTATCTACACTCATATTTTTATGTTAAAATATCGTACCTATAATTTTCTCAACTTTGCTGGAAGAAAGCTGCGAGTCAGTTCTGTTGTATCTACGCATCGAGGATATCAAGCGGCGGGAAATTCACTTAATTTCTTTCACATTTATCTATTTATTTGCTTCAAACAAGAAAAATCATTTACAAACACAAATTACAACAATAAGAAAAAATATTCTGTTTAGCGGGAAAATAATTACACAGAATATAAACAGGAAAATTTGAATTTGGAATTTGAATTTGTCAAAGACATTTAGGTATTCAGCCTACATTTCGCCGTGTCTCGGCGCCCGACAAAAATTTAAAAAATAAAAGTGTTGCATAATGATCAAAAAGTTATTTTACGTTACAGCTGTAATGAAATTAGTATGGGAAATGCTGTATCGAAAAGTAATTTTTTAAAATTTTATAGTCTGGCGTGAAAAAGTGTATCCTTAAACAACTGTTTTCGAATATGAAATTGGAACATTACGCTATGAGTGTAGATAATAGTAGTTTATGCAACTGTCATATAAAAGGGGGTATTAAAACATGAGTGTCTGTTTATCATACGAGGCGTAGCCGAGTATGATAATAGTTTGACACGAGTGTTTTAATACCTAATTATATGCAGTTGCATACACTACGTTATCTACACTCATATGTTTATGTTAAAATATCGTACCTATAATTTTCTCAACTTAGCTGGAAGTCAGCTGCGAGTCAGTTATGTTGTATCTACGCGTCAAGGATATCAAGCGGCGGAAATTCACTTAACTATTTTCACATTTATCTATTTATTTGCTTGAAATAAGGAAAAACATTCACAAACACAAATTACAACAAACAACAATTACAAAAAAATATTCTGTTTAGCGGGAAAATAATTACACAGAATATAAACAGGAAAACTTAAATTTTGAATTTGAATTTGTTATAGACATCTAAGTATTCAGCCTACATTACGCAGTGTCTCGGCGCCCGACAAAAATTTAAAAAATAAAAGTGTTGCATAATGATCAAAAAGTTATTTTACGTTACAGCTGTAATGAAATTAGTATGGGAAATGCTGTCTGTCTGTATAGAGGTAGTACTTATCTTCTTTTTTCTAGAGGAATAATAATTTTTAGATTCTGTTTGGTATTTCTATCATAGGTAGATAACACTCGTACAAAAAATCTTTTGATTTACTTAATTAGTATAGGTATATCTCCTTGCGCACTAAAGTTTTTGTTGCATTTTTCTTTTCTTGTACTGTTACTGATGTTACATGTTTTCTTTATACAAAATCTACTATCTGTATATCACTAAGCTAGTAAGTTAGACACAAACAGTGTTACCGTTTCAAAATTGTGTCAAACCAACTCGGTATGTTGCAATCTCGCACTGTTTTATTCATGAGTCAGCTACGGAGCCACCGTACCTCTATTAAACACTTAAAGCCTCGCGCAAAACATAACTTAGTCTTTTTCAATAGCTTTTGCTCCGAGCTTGTCATCGGAATCTAACACCAATTCATATTGCAGTTTGATATAATTTGAATTGATTTTTACACACTCACTACACAGTTTGAAGTTAAATTGAAAAGCTGATGATTTTTGGTACAAGTATTATCTGGGCTTCACTCCTCTCAATTTCTTCAATTTCGTGGTGACAAATTCGCAGATAATTATTCTTAGCTGTAAAAAGGAATTGATTAATTCCTTCAAGGTTCTGGGAACCGTCTCGAAAACAATTTGGGACATAAAAAGTGACGATGTTTACGCATAATCGTTTAGCGACTCCGCCTTTTAGGTCGACTATGTATGCCACATAACTGTATTTGTCGTGAACAACCTGTTACTAGCGACGCGCGTTTTTTGTTAACATTTTCGTACATTATGTTAAGTTGGTAGTCATGACATTCTACTTTCCTTTTTTAGGAAATGTCCAGTTACTTGTTGTCCGATGGAAAAAGTCTAAGAGATGTTTATGACAATGATGACTTGACATTTATATCTATGAACTACTATTTTACTTGTAGGTTATTTCGAATCTACATATCGAAATTCCAATGCTTTTATACTTACCTGTAGTTTACACATATGCCTATTTCCTTTCAATATTGTTTCTATCTGCAGTTTAGCATGTTCTTTGAAATTTTGAAGCTCGTCACCGTTCTCCCGGTTTCGTTCATCATTCCTCATTCGTAAGCCCATAATGGTATTCAGCTAGAGCGGCGGTGCATACGAAATTAGCACTGGTGCATTTTTGCGCTGCACAATGATGCAATTCCGAGTCTCAGGAGTGGCTTTTGTTAGGGAAATATGTAGTTACGTACTCATTTATGACTCTAGAAACGAGAATCGGATTCGTTTTGGCATTTCAGCAAGCACAGCTCAATCCTGTATGAGCTTTTTAATTGCGCCTTCAGGTTACTATAGCTTCCTTTGGACAATATTTTATGAATTATTTAGTGCGTACATAAAAAATTCTATAAAGCTCGAATCAGACTACTGCTATGTTTTCTATACGTACAGATATAAATGTATTCAGTCACGTCAAGTTCTACTGATCTAAGCATAGAGATCAGAGAAACCGCTGACGTGACTATCCTTGGTAAAAGTCTGTCGGAGGCCATGTCAAAACACTGTAATATCGATCACAATAGTCCCATTCATGTTAAAGAGTCTGTGAGTACGCACAAAATTGCACAATGTAAAACGACTTCGGCTATGCGCGTACGCAGAATACTTGCGTCATACCTTTGTTAAGGCCAACATGTGAGATATATTAGGTACTAGTTGATGGATTGGCCATAATATTTACGTTTGATTGCTTCGCTTTTGGTTTTCTTGAAATACGTCCATGAAATGTCTTCAATGCTGTGTCAGAAAGAGGAGCTTAATAGAATTTTGAAGGCATTTTATTTTAGTTTAACTCTAGAAATTGTGTATTGTTCCTTGCTTTTAAATATTAAGTTCCGTAACTCCCAGGGTATCTATGGGCAGCGGTGATCACTTTCAATCAGTTGACCTGCTTGCTCGTTTGCTTCCCTCTAATATAAACAGCAGTCACCTTTTACAGGTTACCATCCAAGCTATATAAACTTTTGACAGTACCGATCGAAACAGCTATTCTTTTAGTTGGCTTAATTCAGCAAACACCACATTAGACACCGTACAAGACCTCACGCAAATGGGTTCCCAGTTAACCTTTTTAATTGTTCCTTTGTTGCCTTATCCTCCGACATTATGGCAATTAGTTAATGTCTTTCTGATCCATTTAGCTGGTCTTAATGGTGCAATAAAGTACTTGAGGTTTCTTTGTTTTCTCCGATAGCATCTTTGGTCCATACATTACTCGGCACGGCGAACTTCATAGTTCGCAGTTCCAAAAACAATAGCTAATTTCCTAGCACCATGTTATTAGCCTTATTCTTAAACAAAGAGTATTCGCCTAGGAAAAGCTGTTATAAACAACGTGTAATTTTGTACGGATACCGTTTTGTAACGCCTAATGCAAATAGTCATGAATCAGACACGGTGAGAGCGATGATAGCTGTGTATACAATCGTTCGTTATACCACAATGGGTGAATGGAAATATTACGCTGAACAAAATTGTGAATGCAAGTTTAATATCGATGGTATTTTTAATGTTGAAACTAAGAATAATAAGAAAGATGAACTCTTTTGCAAGACTAGTAAAACTTGGCTAAACAGAAGTTGTAGCTGTAGCTGTAAGAATGAGTGGTGGTTTAGTGGTGGGACCTTTTTTTCATCGTTGAACATTAACATCTTCCACTGAAATCTTTTCAAGTCAATAAACCTATTGTATTTATGTGAACTATGCTGATTCTGGCATCACAAGACAATTTTTTTTGACCACACGTATTATTGAAGAACACACCTGCCAATCTGCATTTTTGATAAACCTAATAAATAGTCTGTTCTTAGAAAGGTATTCTCCATCTTGGGCCGCATCGTTACGTCACGTACCACCAAGTTATATGGCGGTCAAATGCCTGGCTAGTATAATAAAAAAAAATGAATCGTAGATACGGGTGACTGTTACCGCTGCACCAGATGATCCTGTTATCAGATTTGTAGATATAAACACGAAACAAACCACACCAATGATATTAAAATCGAGGATAACAAAAAAAAGAACCACTCAAACAAGCTGAACAAACTGTGAAGTAAAAAGTCCGAACTGATTAAAGATTGCAACGCTCATTTAACGCCCCGATAAACACAATTACGAGAAACGGGATGAGGAGACCTCTCTCGTTCTTCGTTGTTCGCATTTTTGACTCCGCCAAAAGCCAATTTCAAAGAATTCAAAAATGTAATTTTCTACTCTTTTAGCACACAAATACCGACTTACAACGTCCTTGCCTAAGGTGCAAGATATATCAAGTTTAGTAGTAAGTATTCTATCCAAAAACGGTCCAGTAACCTCTTTAAGCTGTAAGAAAAAGTTAATGACCGCTGAGCCGTTACTAACACAATTACTGTTGAAATTAAAATTGAATATATTCCGTGGAACATTTTGTTGACTTCCCAAACCGTTTCGATAACATCGTGCTGACGAATAATTGCCCTATTCGCCCTATCGAACGTATTTATCTACACGGAAAGGGTAAATGTCTTATTCGATAAGAATATTCACGGTTATTTGTCCTCCAGGAACTAAAATATAGGGCGATTTCCATGTTATTCAAAATTTGGGGTACCAAATTTCAGCAATTTCTCCAGCCAGTTACCCCCAGTAGGGGTTTCTTTGAGGAAAACTTGCGGAAACATTTTGTTGGCGGCTTCGACGTCATTCGGCGTGAATGTAATTTCCATTTGGAACAGTAGAAGCCCCCTTTATCTCGGAAGCGAGTAAATGGCACAGCAATATCGTTACATCTCGCGTCTAACAATGGTGCACCACATAGGCACCCCTCCATTGAGCAAGATAGAAGCCGCTGGAACTTCTAGTGGGTTGCGATAACGTGAACGTTGCCCCCTGTTGCTCCTGTATAATTCGAACTCCTGTCTCAATTTTCAATTCTGCCTGTGACGTCTCATTTGTTTAGGTATTCTACGGTCGCGTGCGATGTAAGATTGTAGTCCTTAACTGTCATGTTATCACGTTCGGGGATCAAAATTGGTTATATTCTGAAAGGCCTTCAACAAGGTATCAAAAGGGTATGTTGTATGTAAACACGTTTTCTAGGTTACAAGCGAACAACGTACTCGCGAACGTAGTGAAGCTTATCTGTTATCGCGTATTCACTGTTTGGTTACAGATAAAGCGCTCCAGCTTTCGTGATTACACACACGTGCCTCTAAGAGATTTTGTCATTACGATGTTGGTACATCATTAAAATGAAACGCTCTAATGAACACACTCATTATTTTTGCTAATTAAGTGGGTTTACTTCTTTGATGATTATATTTACTGTTATGTCTTTACCTTGTTTGGCTTTTAGGATGACTTCTCAGCGTGTCATTTGCTTATAATAAATATTCACGAGTGCTTAAGTGCAATATACAAAATCTTTGTATAATACCCACATTCAGGTTGCCGAGTAGAACCTCGTCATCGAGGCCGACGTGTTTCAGAGATTATCATAAACAATTAATTTATGTTCGGGTATTCACCTGCACTGTTTTTATCTATCAATATTCATCCACGCGTATCTGTCGAGGATTGATGACTAAATTTACTATTACTTGGTATGGAGAAATCACATCAGTGTTTTTGTAACACTGGCATTGTTTTTGCATTTTCTGCCCCTTTCAGAAATAGCTAGGCACCTTGGTATGCCTTTGAATATTTTTAAATTTAATAGTCTGTACTCTTCAAGTAGCATATGGCCCATTTAGCTCATAAACTGTTTCCAGCATTAAGTAATCATATCGATCCCTTTCTGTTTTGAAAGTCTGGGTGAAAAAATTAACGAAACAGCAAAAAACACTTTCTCGTTCATAACATTAGTGAGGTAGGTACCTATTTATACGTATTCATATTTCGACAGCGTAAACCGCGGTGAAGCAATTTACTTTCCATCACAAACCAATCATTGGCCCTCTGCGCTGTCTCTCTTCGCGAACTGATGATGTTTATGTCCTAATAGGTATTGGGCGCTCCGTAATAAACCCAGTTTAATAGGACTTTCTTTTTTTTATGTTGCATTAATTAGTGGAGATTTTTCTGCTTGTACTTTAAAGGTACCTAAAAATTGCAAAAATGCTCACACCTGTCCAGTACCTACTTAACGTCGTAACTAAACATGAAGAGAGAAACGGTCTCGAAATATTGTGATATTATCTTACTTGTTGGTCACAATAAATAATTGTTAAAAATTTACTCACTATCGAGAAGCAACAAAACGCATTCGAATTTGTCTGAATGCTGAATCTAAAAATAAAGAAGTTCAGTTCCAAAAGTAGAATAGAGCGGTGGATGCAGTGAACCGGAATAGGAGACAATTCAGTTCTATTTCTGTGGTACAAGTACAATTTTATCCGGGCGATGTGAATTACTTAGTTATTGGTACGAGTATTTTGGTTGATACTCTACTCTTGCTAATAATATTAGAAATGCGAAAATCTCTAGTCTATATCATGATTTTTCAGGTGGATGACTTTTAAGAAATTTGATTCGAAGGTAGTTTCAATACGGAAGACAATACCTACCTAACTTACTTTAAACTGAACTCAACTCGCTCAGTCGAGGGCAAAGCTAGTATAAAATTTTCAAACGTTGATCTATTATGGCATAATAATGCCTTGTAATTAGCACACCAATAACAGGTTCATTCTACAATCAAGCTCGAGAATAATGATCTCAGAGGAGTGTGAATTATCCAAATTATACTCTATAGGTAGTTATTAAACAGATACATATTATTATATTCGTATATAAACGTATCTTTGTATTGAGGCCGAATAAATCGCACTTCGGAACAAACTTAAGCAAATTACTTAGGTATCATTACCACCTCATTTATCATCCTGCTTCACGCAACTTGTCCAAGTTTTTCTATCTTTTTCCGGTTGCGTTAGTGGGGAATTAAGTTTCTTCATTACCCATCTAGTTTCAATGTAGCATAGGCATATAATGTAACTAGTACGAATATTTATATAGGCCACTTTGCTATTGATTTTCGTCATAAGGAGGTCAATAATTTAGATAGGTATTTCAATTGATTTTAAAATTTCAAAGCAGCAAAAAGCGGTTTCAATTCCACAAAAATAACTATGTAACCAATTTGAAGTGTCATAGGTAGGTGTGTAAAACATTGTAAAATGATTTTTGATTGCATCCAGTATCCAGTAAAGGTTTTAGCTAAAGATATAAGCTAACAGGAGTTTCTGTCCACCTTTTAGTTCTTGTATTCTTATTATAACTTCGAGATTTCCAATTAGACAGATTGTCTCCGAGGCTTAATGAGCAGGAAAGTAGGGTGTTATTTGGGCCATTTGTTTAGTACCAACGTAATTAAGGACCGTGGGGTTGTAATGTTCCATAATTTTGGCAGTGGGCTTACCTATGTCGTTCATTGGGCTTACGGTATTTTCCCTCGAAGGGTTGTATCTACCTCTCGGTACTAGTAGGCAGGTAGTAACAAGAAGGTATTGGTTTCTAGTTATTCATTAAAGTGTCCTGTTACAACTGTAACTTTATCACTAAATTTTACCTCACTCAAACGAATATTTAGGAGAGGAGTAGATAAAGGCATTTACCACAAGCTGAGCCACGAGTACTAATTAGGAGACAAAATAAATAGGCTAAGCGTTGTAATATGTTATTACAACTTTAAAACAATGACTTCGATAACAATGGTAATGTCTAATTAACAAGTACCAATTATATAGAGACCGACCAAAGGAAGCCGTACAACATTCCTACTGACATTTGATACGCAAAATCCGTGCGATTCCAGGACGCTCGTGGTCCGGCAATGATTCCAAGTAATTAGACTCCTTTTGAAATAAAGTCGTAACTTATAATTGCTAAACGTAAATTCTTAATTCAAATTTTAATTGAGGCATCGACGAAAGCTTTCGCCAACTGCTATTTTTACAGAGACGTTGACATAACAGAACTTCCTGCTCCATCAAAGAATTTATAAATACTATGCTTTATTGCCGGACAGTTCCATTCATATTATGTGCCATTTCACAATAATATGACACTTCGCTTTTATGTGACACCAAAATAGATTACACGCTAGTAAAACTGCGTTGTATACAATGTTCGTAGACACGAACGTTAGAGTAACTAGTTTAAACTGGGTATAAACTTTCCCGCTACCCGACTACTCCCCTTTCAAAGTGACGTGAACACCTACACCTGCCAGGGATCGATCACTGAATTCCATTGCCTTTGAACATAAAGGTTCAAGTCAAACGTCGATCGTTACCCGAAAGTCTATATTGTTGCTTTGGTCCATTTTATCGACAAATCTAATCAAACTAGTGTGAAATAGTTTAGCGCTGTTAAAAATATCTCACGGAAATTTTTCATTTATTTTTATGTGTTTACATTACGGGCTTACGTCCACTGTGAAGCTGATATTTAGACGTCGGACCTTTCGTGTGGGGAATAAAATGCGGCCGCAGTGACGTCAGATTAATGTGATCAAAGTGAAAATCGCGCGACCATTTTCCACGCTACTTGTTTCGAGTTGCTGTCAACAGTTCGACTAATGCTTCCGTCTACTCCGTCGGCTTCCAATTTTAAACTTTTGACGGCGTTTACCGGCTGCGATGGCGATTTATGGGGCATTCGATGCTCCGGAATCGATTTTCGCCGCGCCGTTCTGCACGTTCGATTTATTTGCGACACCTGTTTTCTCTTCAACCAGCGATGCGTATTGCAAGTTACCCAAATGCTGGCATTTACCTCCGGAGCGACTGTACAAAACGCGCGTTGAAATCCAATTTGACTGTAGCTGCGGTTCAGAAATTGGCGGTCGGGTCGATCACAATAAATTGCCCCTCGTACCCGAAACATCGATATAAAGAGGTTTACCGCGAACTATTGCGCGCGTTGGTACAGTTAGAGTGAAAAGCAACAATGGTAGGATCCCACGGTTTGAGGTCGACGAACGATGCGCCCGTCACGGCTGCTTGCGCCGTGGACTGTACGAGATTTGCCTTATTGCTTCCTTTCCTACGTATAATAAAACTATACTGCTCGATCCCAATCACAATCACGACTTAGTTTCGCAGCCCATACTTAGTTTCGCAGCCCATGCGGCCATTTGTCAAGCAGATAGTTAATAGTGCTGATGTGTTTGATCATTGTCCGCTTTGACGGGGCATTGGGAGACTGCTTGAATATTCAATGACCGTGGCGAATCAATTTGACATAATTATCTGTCGTACTGTTAATTTACCCATAGGTACCTTCGATTAGTTAGCTTTTTACCTGTGTACCTAAAGACTTATCAAATTGAGTTAGCTATCCTAATAAGTAAGTAAAGTAGGAGTAATGAAACTCAGTAAAAAATGCAGTAATTATTATCATAAATACTGTATGGTTTTTAGGAGTTTCTAAAAATATACGAACACGTGGGAGATGTACCTTGTAAAACTCCATTTTATTTGCAAATTACACTTTATACGGAAGATGTATACGGACCGACGAATGAGATCTGTGGGAAGCTACGGGGCCGCTTATGGTGGGGTTATTTAAGGTAGACCTTTGTCATCCAGGGAAGAACCTCAGACTAACGATTGAACGTACCTAATGAATCATATCATATTAAAAGTACAGTTTATGACCAATAACCGATCAAGGAACAGGTTTTTTATTTGTAAATTTACGAGTACACAGGGTATTCACCACCGTGATGTAGGGTGTAGGTACGAATCGGCAACAATGCCATCTAGCGGCCTGTTGAATTAACAATTACCCATTCACAACACAAATCTTGATTAATCTATCTGACTATTATAAAACTGTAAAAAAGCCTCGGACACCTTAACCACAAGGCCACCAACGCTCACAATACAACTCCTACAATACAAATCCTGATTACCAGACAATAATTGCACCGTTCTCCCCCAGATGACAAGAAATGAGAAGAGGCGCTCGGAGTCAGTCGGCGCGCCTGGCGCCGTTATCACCGAGAGGCATTCGTATGCCGAGGGTCGAGTGCCGGCGCCGCATGGACCTCCACCTTCGCCAGGGGCCACGGCAGCCCAGAGAAGAGTGGCTGCCGCCTGCCAGGCCAGTCGGAGGCTACTGGAGGAGACTCTGGCCAAGCCTGGTAAGCTACCGATTTTCTTGTATACAATTGAGGTGGTAGCTATTATGTCCAGCCTATTGTGTGTTGTGTGATTACTATATTAGAGATTTTACATTTCCAAGAACTCCATGCGTTACAATTTTAGAGAGCACTGTCACTGAGAGGGTTGATACGAAAAAGAAAAGAATAGGCAATAGGCATAATCTTGCATTACGAAAATCTTAGTTTTTCGACGTTCTCTTTCCAAGAAAAGTAGAACATTGTAAAGGAAATAGTTAAAAAAATTTTTTTATTAATTTGTAAAGCGTACGGCTAAGGAATGGAACATGTTACCTGCGAGCGTGTTCCCTGATGTAGACGCCTCCAAGTCTAGAGTGAATAGTCTGTTCCTGGCAATGCTTCATCATCCGCCACGTCGTCACTTACCACCGCGAGATGGCGGTCAAATGCCTGGCAAGTCTAATAAAAAAATTGATTTGGATAATAAGGGTATAGGCATGTTGTAAAACAATAATGCTCTCTGTTTTTATATAGTGTCTAATAAATGACCACGTACATAAATGTAATTAATTATGTGGATAACATAGTCTCTTACATATTCTTACAAAAATTGTCGTTGCACTGTATAATGGTGTTTAAGTATACCATTAACTACACAGGTAGCAAGTAAGTAGCCGGCCTTGGAAATTATGGTCACGAATATTAAAATTCCTCATCATCGCTATAAATTACTTCAAGTTCGTCTTAAGTCTCCAGCGATTCGCTATTAAAATTCTTCACGGGAAGTTAATGCACATAAAAGGTGTGTTGACCTGAGTAAATATAATTAACTGTCTCAATTTTATAAAGAAAATACGCCACTTCACTGCAAAAAATGGCTGCCGTGCGAAAATTACACTTGATTTTGGTCATTCCTTAACTTCCTTTGACTTATTATTGATAATAACTTTAATGATTAGGTTAGTTTAAATTGCTGTCTTTAGGTGGCAATTATGTTTATCTACGAAAATTGGTGCTGTATTTTTTTTTGGTAAATGTAACTTTCATCATTGTTGGTAAATAAACTGGGGAGAAAGTATAGCAAATGCTGAGAACAGAAGTGTGAAAGTTTAGCTACCGTCGTTTCAGATTTACTGGCTTTGATATAAACAACATGCAGTAATGAGTGTGCCTTGCTTTATTGCATCGCTTGATTTTACTAAATATACGGAAATGATTTTCTTCAGGCATCTACCTAGAAGTTGTATCAAAAACATTTTTCCTCGTTTATTATGATCATCAAAGACGGAGTATAATTCCATTAAGTTAATCTCGTTTCTCAAAGAATTTTTGTTTAATCTTCGCCTTGGTGTCTAAATTAATAAACAAAACCGTCCCTTCTTCAAGTATTAACTGTTATGACAAGATTCGGCGATGTTTAATGAAAAAAAAAATACCAGCCCAGTTTTAACTGCACCCTTCTTCGCGAACAAAGGGATCTTATCCGGTCCTTTATTTTTACCTGCAAAGCAAGCGAGGATCTGATTTCGGCCGACGTTGACAAAGTCCTAGCTAATTTTAGTGAGATAAAATAAAGAAATACCCGTCCCACGACTACCTCGGAGCTAGTTGGCTGATTAAAACATTAATTTAATTAGGCGCCAACTCGGGTTACACGGAATCACGGATATCTTGGGAAATCAGGGCTTGCGTTTTCATGTTAATGTGGAAATCGGACGTTTACGTAGGAAGGTGTGTGTATGTTGCCAGTTTAATCACGGTTCATTAGTTTGGTGTGTAACGTATTTGATGCAGACCTCAGTAAACCGAATATCTGAGATGGTGGATGAGCCATGGTGGATCGTGAAACATGGTTCAATTAAAAATAAATTACAAATTACTATTTGTAATTTATTTTTCATAAAACTTAGCCGATTTGCCCAAATGTTTTGTGAATTGTCCCAAATGGTTCAGCAATTTGATACTATACTATCCTATAGTTACTAATGACAGAAAGTTGATTTTATTATTTATAAACGAACATGCAGCGCCCGCAAAGTCATCGTATCGCACCTGCACAGTCGTACTGCACCCGCGTAGACCGCGTTTTATGTCCGATTACTATGCGGTGACTATGCGGGCATGACGCGTACGCGTTTTCCGCCCGGTTTTGAAACTTGCAGGAAACAAGTCCCGCGTCCAATTCCATACGAAACATACCTAATAACAACATACTCCGCGAAACATGTTCGCCCAGCCTCATCATAAAAGCTTGCATACGGAAGGGACCCTTTATGCAAGCGGACAGCAGAACAATAGGATCCCTCAGGACGCGGACTACATAGGATCCTTGTAAAAATATCACAACAAAAGCGGGTCTAGACCGAGCCCTGTTTGAATTAGACGCCGATGCCGGCACAAAGGAGGGTATATACGGGGAGCTCTGCCGTTGATTACTGGGAAACGGTTCGGCATTGTCCAGCGAATCCTGAGTCCTGCTGTGAAAATGCTGGACATATGTAAAGATTAATTAGCCCCACAATATTCTAAGCTTGTAGTAAGAAGCAAGATGTAATCAAGGTCCATAAGAATTTGTGTTGAACACACAATTAAGTGATTTACATAACCAAGATTGTTCCACTAAGGATGTTTAGGTTCATCAAAATTAATTTGTACCAATTTGTTATGCGTGGAATCGTAAGCAAAGAGTGACAATGCTGACCTCGGTTAAATGGTTAATTCACTCGAGAAGGTCATGCACAAATTACCCAAGCCACATTGGCGGAATAGAAGAACTAAACTTATGTGTCTTCGTGACTTCCTTTTAACGAACTGTTCGTACAAAAACTTATTTTGTCACAAGCTTTTCGTCATTTGGCTCCGAGTTATTGTATCGGGAAAACATAATAGCGTTTTTGGAGGTTTTATTCAATAATAGACGTATTTTCGTAATGCTCGTAATGTATCGTAACTGACGATTCTCTGAGCCCTGTATTGTAGGGTCAACCGAGCTCATTTTCTCTATAGGTCACTAATGCTTTTTTATAAACTTATGGTGGCAAATAAACTTATGGTCCGCTGGCGATCGAATGAAATTACCGTAGCTTATTCGCTGTCTGTACTCTTATTCCTGATTTGGGTACGGAGATCCTAGCTGGCTACCTGCCTGACACCTTTTACAACGCCCAGAAATTACAAGGGTTTATGTCCGATTGCACTTACTTATGCGACGCTTAAATTGCCGCCTTAAGATATTCTTAAGCCTTTAGGCGTCACAAATCAGTATCATAAAGTTAAGACTGAATTAAGTGATACGTCCAGTTTCTGAAACGATTGTCAATGTTAATCATCGATTAAAACTCTTTTAAATCTCTGTCTACAACTCACCTAGATAACAATGGCAATTTTTTATTGATTTTAATTGATTACCGTACAAGAAAAGTGTCGTTAGCGAGTTTAGTTTTCAGCTAAGGTTGGTGATTGGTCCTAAGCTTTTCTTGTTTGGAATATCTGAAACCAACGTAGGAGTCGCTTAACGTTTAGTGCAATCTGGCATTAATAAATCTGTGATTTCCAATGATGATTTTTTTTACTTGACTTCCAACCTCCCACAGGCACCCCACCGATGATAGTGCAGCCCCCCAGCGGCGGCTACTGGGTGGACGGTGCGGAGGACGCGCCGGAGAGCGAAGACGATGCGCGCGCGCAGCCCGGCACCCCGCGGCAGGCCGCGCGCCGGCACATCGATACCGACGACACCGCCAAGTATTACCGGCGGTTCTTCCTTGGGAAGGTTAGTATTGTACCCTAAAGTTTATCTTTTCTGATAGGCATATCAAGTATCGTAGGACGCTTACGACGCGAGGATGCCGAAGACCGGTCGAAGTGGAGAAAAATGGGTAGGAAAGCGGACCTTAGCAGAGGCTGGGATAAGCGGTAGGACGATGATGATGAGACCAAGTGTCGTAGGAACAAACGGCACTCTAGGCCCTGTATTGTAGGCTCTACTATAATTGATTTTGCCTTTTTTGTTCCCTTAAGGGCCGATTTTTCAATCCACAGATAAAATTAAAGTGCCCGATAAAGTAATATACTACCAAAATAAAACAAACTGTCATACTTCACTTTTATGAAGTAACGATACGATTTCATTTTAGTCACATAATAACTTATCGGACTGATATTTTTTATCTGAGGATTGATCAATCGGCCCTAAGTTCACTTTTTCCCATACCAAGTATCGTAGGAACAAACGGTACTCTGAGCCTTCTATTGTAGGGTAACGTCTAGGGAGAAAAGGTCTCAAAAGGAAATGAAAGCTAGCTCTACTATAATTTGTATTGACTTTTTCTAGTACTTATCGTTGTCGTTTGTTACTCTATAGTTGACAGTCATTATCTCGACGTTAATGTCCCGCTGCACTCCCTCGTACGACATCTCGGGGTCCGCCTTGACCATGATCCAGGATTTGGCAGATCAGATAATTACAATGGAGCGACTATATAGTCGACAGTGCCAAGCATTGAAGCCGGCTGTACCTTGGCACAGTGAAGTGTGACCTTGTATTACTTGGCAGAGGACTTATATAGGCAAGAGTTGAACACAAGCAATAATATTGTAAGCGTTTTCAAAATGAATATGAGTTTTCAATATGTTAATAATGGACTCTAAATCTTAAACCTAATAAAAAATAAAAGAGAAAGAAACGTTTATGACAAATTTTTAAACATGCCCTAAATCAGCGCAGCGTTGATATCTTAATAAACATTTCTATTTGTCAGTATAAATCATAATTTGACAATGTTTTTGACCATATTTCCGATCGTATCGAATACCAAATTCTCTAAAGAAATTCTACTGAAAATCGTGCACTCAATCACGTTCCGAGAGCTCGATGAACCGCGTCGCTTTGCGGAAAAAATACACAAATCAAATCACATTTTAATTGCTTTCGTGACACCCACTTTCTTCTGGGAGCAAAGTGAAGTGAGCAAAAGAAAAAAAGGTACGCTGTTGTTACGAAACGAGTGCGAATGGCCGTGCCGTGACGTGCCACTGCCGCCACGCTGTCTGCCAAGCCATGTTGCCAACCGCTTGCCAACTCCAGATTGACGATAATATCGATAGATGCCAGCACATTCAGGGTATACGTGACCAAATATTATGTGGACGATACGCGAATATTTAATAATTTTCCTCTTTGTGTTTATGAAGTAGTTATTTCGTTTGATTGATGGAGCAATTTGTTTGCACCTTTGCTTGCCAAATGCGGAACGAAATTAGGAATGTTTGGTTACTTATTTGGCAGGGTAAATTGTTTTTAAGTATTCAATGCTGAAAATGGTGAGTGATTCCCGAACGCGCTCGAACCAAACGTAGTTTGATCAGATTGTTAATATAACGCAATCAAACCCAATGAAATTTTGTAGACGTGATAATGCTTGTGGTTTGTCACATTTTCGTTAAAATATATCGTTTAAAAGTAGAACCATGTTAACTAGGGTTTTAAATTTGTATGAAAATCTTAAAGGCCGGCGCAACTTCAAAAACCAATGTAGTGTTAATATATAGTAAACCTTCTATTTTACAACGACAATTAATAGCTCAATTAGATAGGTAGTACCTACATCATGAAACGCAATAAATGCAATAATGAACGGTAATTATGGTTGTTGTTAGTGCAGTTTTTTAGCGAAGAAACTCATGAATTCGCGTTCCCCTTGACATGGTATCGTATGGATGCCCGTGCGCAGTCTAGTATATGACTGATGTCACGTCAATGCCAACGTCCTTTTACACCTTGGCCTTGTAGCAAGCGGCTTCATCGACTTGGTAGTACGGTGTACGGAGAATTAATTTACTTACAATATACTACTCACAATACCTGCATATCACCACGTATCAGCGGCTATATTAAAAGCCCACTCCAGGACTTGGGCCTCCTCCACGTTAGTGGATGGTGTATCAACGAACTACAAATAATACTACTACGAAAAACAAATAAAGCACATGTCGTATCTACTCCAAAGATTGGATATAGAAGCAGTCACAGCTGAAGTCACAATCTATATCTTGTTTCTTTTTTAATTGTGTGTATAACGTGTCCGTAAGAGACGGCTATAAGTTGTCAAATACCCCTCCATAACCACTGCTATTGTCAAATTTGATGGCTTTGGCCATCTTTATGTACTAGCTTTGTATGACATTGAATCATTTATATAGTCCATCTATACTTTATGTCCAATATCTTTAATTTACTCACTCTGACAGACAACTGAAGAGACAACTCTGGGGCTCTACGTAACCAATCCGTACTTACCGCTGAAATGTTTGTTTTAAAAAATAGAAAATAAAAACCACATATGTTCTTCAATTTCAAACGAAAACTAATCGAACGAAACTATTAAAACGGCTGATAGCTTTACCGATTTCGGCCGACCGTTTTCTGATTTTGGGCGATTGATTTTATCGTAACCACCGACGGAAGTGGGCCTGGCGTGTAATTACAGCCGAGCTTTGTTTCTCCGGCCTCGATCACGAATTTTCTTTTGTTTATTGTAATAGTGTACGGAAAATCGAATGAACGGTAAAGAACCGAGGTGCCAGAAACAATCAAGTTGGCTACCTGCGTGTGCCCTAGAACTTAGAACAATCATCACCTGTATTGTTTTATTTGTGATAGTCAACATGAAGAAAAGCTTGGAAGAATGTGGAATTACTATAAAAATTAGTAGAGTACTACTTCCACCTATGAGCTGGTGTACTCCAATACCAACTCCTTCCACTTCTTTCCATCCAAGTTGGATCGCGTTAGATAATTCAACGCCTGACGTTACAGACAATATTGTCGACGGCGTCTTGCTCTCTTGTGGATCTCTCTATATCCTCCGTAGGGACGGTGGCACTCTGTGTGTTTTCTTACGTCTGTAGGTACTGATAACTGTTGATGTTGAAGTGATGCCATCCTCACTTCGTTATTGCACCCTTCGACAATGGATCGATCCTCCTCACGAAGTCATTCCTTTGCACTGCAATTAGGTAGTCCGCCTGATCATTGCTGATTTCCTAAAGATGATAAAACAAAGCACACACACATAACCTAAAAAGATTCAATACACTATCCTAACGACCCACGTCTCAAAGCTAATTAACATCACAATCGGGCAACGCAATCAAATAAGCTTAATTAGCTTTCATAAGCGGTGGCTGAAAAACTTTATTATGATCTTGATTTACCGTGCGTCGGCTTAGCTTAGAGGAATACGGTCTAATTTCACAATGGTACAGTGTGCAATGTCAGTTGCTAAAGCCTCGGACACATTAATGGTGCTGAGAAAGCGCAAGATGGATTAGGGCGCTGGCATAGTGCTCGCACTGCGCGTGTGGAGGATTGGAGTCAGCGCACTTTTAATACATTGAATAGGTACTCGTATATGTGTATTCGATGCTTACTTGTGGAATGGAAGTGGAAGGGATGTAGTGGAATTGAAAAGTATAATATTATAAAAAGTTACAAGTAACTAGTGTCTCAGTCTACTAGTGTACCTAATTAGTCTACCCACTACATTTTAAAAACAAATAGAACGTTCGACGTCAACATGAATGGATCTTCACCGTCAAAGGGCATATGAACCTGAGAAGGATTCAGCGTGGGTAGGCCTCTCACAAAGTGAACCAACATCTGGTAAATATTGCAGGTACCAGCTGGATGCGGAAGGCACAAGACTGGCCTTTGTGGAGACCTCTGGGGGAGGCCTATGCCCAGCAGTGGGCGTCTTTCGGCTGATATGATGAACTTTACGTATTTTACGATTGAACCGGATTTGCAGCGGTGGAAATGAGCAATGCAAGAGACAATGCAGCAATATTTTTACCTAATATTCTCTCTTTCACTATAAACCTCCGCTTCCGTCCGTACTGTGGGCATAGCCTGAGGCTTACCCCATATGACATCAGTACAGTTACCCACACGTGTGAATGTTCCCATACCCACGCCGAGTGAGCTGGGCTTTTTCTACTTTTTTCGTGTCATTTCGAATCTTCGTACCTAATTGACTGTTTAGAGTCGCGACACTTTGAATGAGAGAATATGAGTGAGCGTTGTCTAATGATCTTGAACAATTATCGAGATAGGCAAGGTAGTTTATGTCCATTATTTCAGATAAGGTAGATACTTTTGTATGACGGCAAAGGATGTGAGACACGTGCAATGTTATTCGATTACCAATTTAATTGAAACTTGCTATAAATAGCATAAACGTACTCGCTTACTAAAATAGGTTATTTATATCATCGACGACATTAACTGAATCCAATTAACTAAATACGTCGTATTGCATATAAACATCATTAAACCACATCTCATTAATAGTTTTGTAAACATTTTCCTTCCGCAGATTCCTTAACCGCTCATTATACAGTTTCCATAAAGTTCCGGACACACTGTGGTGGTCTCTACCCTGGTTGGTTACTTAATAATGGCAAGTTTATGACCGCAAGCCGCAATCGATGGCTATATCTAGGTATACCTAGTACCGAGGCGACGCTTCGTCTGCCGACTACGGCCAATAACATGTGAACTAGTTCAATCTAGTTCGTAGTTTGCCTGTGTTGAGTATGTGGATATTGTGGCGGCCATATTGCTCGGTTCCATGAATAAGTTGGGTGGTTATTTTTAATGGGAATTTTAATTAGTTAGCAATTTTATTGATTAATTTTTAAATTACAAGTGATTCAGTAAGGTGTCAGTAAGTGCATGTCTGCAATGTAATAATGATAATAGAAACGAATAATTCAAACTTAATTTTACATTTTTTAAGTAGGTATTTTATTTTCTTTGCTTAGAATGCTCCTTATAAATAGGTACTATAAATATATCCGAATTGGTTCGCTTCTTTACATCAGAGCAATAAGTAGTACTGCATTCCTGCTTTGTGTTACACTAGGTATAGCTATACCTACTGTTATCCTCGATTGTAAGTCATAAAATTAACCATTTTAATAATACTAAAATACGATAACTAGAAATCGTTCCATCTATAACGAACGCGCTCATAATTAGATCTCAACCATTTGAACACCTTAAATGAAATATACGACGAAGGCCACTTGATATAGATAAATAAAATGGGCATAAAATAAAATGCATGACCGCCAAATAAGACGTGCGCGCCACGACGCGGCGGCGCGGCGGCGCAGCGAACCAAGGCATAAGGGTCCAAACCCAACCGCGCATATTAAGTGGGGGCAAAACCTACGCCGCCAGTGGGAAAAAATCCGGAGCCTGGAACCACCAACGCGTAACGGCTTCACGCCCAGTGAGCCTTCCCCACGACATGTAGATCGGCCGATTACAACATTACCCAGCAATTTGAAAGCAGCCCGTGTGTACCCAGCCTTATCGGCCGAGGAAATCTTGGTAGCGCGTTATTAAAGTTTTAAGAAGTCGCTCGTAGGTTGTGAATTCACGCATTGTTGCAGCGGACAGTGCGTTCGCCTGTTTCCTTGTTAAGAAAGTATATGATTATCTGTAGAGAATGTATGGTTGCTTCGGGATTCTGTTTTTAATTTCTAAGCCATTGAATAGCCAGACATTTGACCGTCATCTCCCTTGGTAGTGAAGGTGGAACATGCCTGTCCAGGATCCAAATTTCAATATAAAAAACTTTTATTCAGTAAGAGCATACAAGTAGGAAATTTTTTGACATAAACTGCCAAGCCATGGAGTAGTTTGTTTTCAGCACATGCATAACTCCAATAACAATTAGGGAACACACTCATAGCCAGCGGGTTCCATTCCTTAGTTAATAGGAAATATTGAAAACATTTCCTTATTTACCGAATTCTTACATGATATCGTGTTAAAGTAAGCCGTGCTCGGTCATTCACTCTCTGATTATTTTATAAGTCAGTAGTATTGCGTGTCACGAACAAGCCACTTACAAGAATAAGTTTTGAACGCTACCCAAAGTGGCAGTTTCTAAATTTTTGCCCGCATAATGGGCAAATTGACCCATTATATTCGTATTCGTAATATGAAACTTCAAACTAGCGTAACATGCAAATTACACCATAACGTCTCAGTTCCCACAGTTTGAATGGCTTCTGGTGTCACAAGTGACAGAGTAACTATCAATTTGGGCAGGTAAGGTAGTTAACATTAACAATATCTATCGCTTGTCTGTAATGTCAGTAACAAAACGAGGCAGTCCAAAGTTCAAAATCGTTTCGAGTATCTACTTACCTAGATAAGTAACTTTCATTAAATCCGTTGTTACTGCGTAGCTAAAAATTGCAAACACTAAGACCCCATACAGACGTACTTACACTATTTTAGTACGGTTTCGATACTATTGACAGAAACGTATAGTCACCGCACCGCAGAGACACCGTGTCGCACCCGCCTAGTCGTCGTGGCGCGCCCCCGTAGTCACCGGTAGGCTAATTACGTAACTCTGTTGCCAATAATTCTCTGATTTCAATAATTGAAATGGTTGCTTTCGCGATTACGTATGATCGATTTCAATAGTTTCAGTATACTAAGCCGTAAGCTTCTTTACTACCTTAGTGGATTAAAAATAAATAGTGCAATGAAACTTTGTTAGCAACTGAACCCATGAAATCAATAATACGTAATCGCAAAATTAATAATTTCAATAATTGAAACCAGAGAATTATTGGCAACCCAGTTACGTAAATAGCTTGCGGGTCGTATGCGCGCCAATATGGTGGACTGCACGTTTTCTGTCCGGTTGCTACGCGATGGCTACGCGGACTATGTCCGATTTATAAGCGGAGAAGATCGGAACATAAAAGGGTAATTCCACCACGTACCTAAAAAGTCGTTTCGGAAATTATGTAAAACTGAGTTTCATATCGTCGTAAAATGGAGCGAAATTTACGCTCCCCTAAAGTATCAGAATCCCCTTTCATCGCCGAAACCATTGTAAAGTATCTCATTGCACATTAGCATGAAATATAGCTATCGTAACCTGTACGTCAAGCCGAGCTCGATGGGTCATTGTGAACGAAAGGGTTAGGCTTGATGAATGCGAACGCTGAGGCCTGATAGCAGTTGACGGTTGACGTGTAAATACGAGGTGGCACCTGGTGAAGTGCTCTGGGAGAGCTGGTTCAATATGAGATCGTAGCTGTAGGTTGTCTGGGAGAGATCGCTTAAAGCGATAAGACCGCCTTTGCGCGCATATATATATATTATGCTGATTTTTGTATATTGTCTTATAATATGTGTGCAATAAAGAGTTTTTACTTACTTACTTACTTTTTGGTGCTTTCAAAATAATGTCACCTAATAATATAATAAATATTCTTAAGGATGTCACAAATAACAATGTTACAAATGACAAACACATACCTACAATAATTAAATGTACCCGTGAACAATATTTACAGGAAGTCCTTTATGAGACGCATATGACACAGGTCCGGCATGTTTTAAAAATACACCCCGTAATTTTATACCATTACGCGTGTAGTAATAATATACTATTACCTATCCGTTACCTATACCTATATGTGGTGTGTGGTGCCGCCACTTAAAAGAATAGCACCACCCCATCTCTTCCCGTGGGTGTCGTAAGAGGCGACTAAGGGAATAACCCGGAAGATGGGCAGCAGCATCTTTCGGGTACATTTACATCTACTTCACTGCGATCGCCAACCCGCCTGCCAAGCGTGGCGATTATGGCAACCCCCCCCTGATGACAAGCACACACCGGCCACGGCCCCCAGTACCCGGCGGCCCCGCTATTCCGGACTATGGTAGCGGTCACGGTAACGGCGGGGCAGGGGGTGCGAAGAATCACCGGATGCGACCAGGCTACCACAAAGCACGACCACTGGCCCTGGCTACATACAATGTCCAGACACTGCGGACCGACGAAAAGCTCGTGGAACTGGAGGAAGTGGTAAGCAGATTAAATTGGGATATTATAGGGTTATCTGAAGTCCGAAGAAAGGGGGAGGACTCGATAATCCTAAAGTCCGGAAATCTGCTTTACTTCCGGGAGGGCGACCAACTGTCCCTAGGTGGTGTCGGGTTCCTCGTCCACAAATCCCTCGTGAACAACATAGTCAAAATCGAGAGTGTGTCGTCTAGGGTAGCGTACCTTATACTCAGAATTACCAAGCGGTATTCGTTGAAGGTCATACAGGTCTACGCACCGACTTCGACTCACTCCGACGATGAAGTGGAGGCTATGTATGAGGATATTTCTACAGCCATGCATACCTCCAAGACACACTATACCGTTGTCATGGGGGATTTCAACGCGAAACTGGGCAAACGAGGCGGAGACGAGTTGAGAGTGGGGCAATTTGGAATTGGAAGTCGGAACGCCCGTGGCCAGATGCTGGCCGGCTTTATGGAGAAGGAGGGACTCTTTATGATGAACTCATTTTTCAGGAAGCCGGATCATCGCAGATGGACGTGGGTTAGTCCCGATGGTGTCACAAAAAATGAGATTGACTTCATCCTATCTACGAAACGGCATATATTCAATGATGTCTCGGTGATCAATAGCGTTAAAATTGGCAGTGATCACCGCTTAGTAAGAGGCACATTGAATATTAATCCCCAGCTGGAAAGATCGAGATTGATGAGGTCCACGCTCCGGCCTATACCCATCCAAATCCAAAACCCCGAGAGCTTTCAACTCGAATTACAAAATCGCTTCGAGTGCCTAGGAGAGTGCGTCGACGTGGACGACTATAATAACAGGTTCGTGGAAACTGTCTATACGGTTGGGTCAAAGTTTTATAAGGCCTGCCGTACAAACAGAACAAACAAAATATCTGACGATACCCTCAAACTCATCGAAGAAAGACGCGGAATGACTCTGCAATCCCCTGATGATGTCTCTCAATTTAGGCGACTTAATCGACAGATCTCCAAGTCTCTGACTCGCGACATACGCCGCTTCAATACTACCAATATTGAGGCGGCGATCGAGCGGAACAAAGGCTCTAAAGTCTTTGCGAGAGATCTGTCGATTGGACAGAGCCAGTTGACGAGACTGAAAACGGATGACGGCAGAGTTGTTTCGACCAAGTCCGAGGTTTTGAGGGAAGTCGAGAGGTTCTATGGACAGTTATACACGACAACACGGGCACCTGTTACCAGTATAGCAAAAGACCCCAGAGCCAAGTTGACCCGACACTACACCGAAGATATCCCGGACATCAGCCTGTACGAGATTAGTATGGCTCTCAAACAGCTTAAGAACAACAAGGCGCCGGGTGATGATGGAATTACGGCTGAGCTTCTGAAAGCTGGTGGCAAACCTGTGCTTAAGACCCTTCAGAAGCTGTTCAATTCCGTCATCCTCGAGGGCAAAACGCCGGAAGCATGGCACAGAAGCATAGTCATATTGTTCTTCAAGAAAGGTGATAAGGCTCTCTTGAAGAACTTCAGACCAATATCGCTGCTGACCCATGTCTATAAGCTGTTTTCGAGAGTAATTACGAATCGTCTCGCACGCAGGTTTGATGACTTCCAGCCTCCCGAACAAGCCGGATTCCGAAAAGGTTTTAGTACCATAGACCACATACATACGCTGCGGCAGGTTGTACAGAAGACCGAAGAGTATAACCGGCCATTATGCTTGGCGTTTGTGGACTATGAGAAAGCCTTCGATTCGATCGAAACTTGGGCGGTGCTCCAGTCTCTACAGCGGTGCCAAATTGACTATCGATATATCGAAGCACTGAAGTGTTTGTACGAAAACGCCACTATGTCAGTTCGTCTCCAGGACAAGACCACAGAACCTATTCAGCTGCAGCGAGGTGTTAGACAAGGTGATGTCATATCACCGAAGTTGTTCACCGCTGCACTGGAGGATATCTTTAGGCTTCTGGACTGGGACGGACTTGGCATCAATATTAACGGCGAGTACCTCACGCACCTCAGATTTGCTGACGATATCGTAGTCATGGCTGAAACCCTGGAAGACTTGGGCAAAATGCTCGATGACCTCTGTAGTGCCTCTCTACAAGTAGGTCTTAAAATGAACATGGACAAGACGAAAATTATGTCGAATGTCCATGTTGTGCCTACTCCAGTGACAGTTGGAGGCACTCCACTTGAAGTTGTTGACGACTATACATACCTAGGACAAATTGTCCGGCTAGGTAGGTCCAATTTCGAGAAAGAGGTCAATCGACGAATCCAACTCGGTTGGGCAGCGTTCGGGAAGCTACGCCACATATTTTCGTCCCAATTACCGCAGTGTCTCAAGACGAAGGTCTTTGACCAATGTGTGTTGCCAGTGATGACTTACGGATCTGAAACGTGGCCACTCACTATGGGCCTTATAAGAAAGCTCACTGTTGCCCAAAGGGCAATGGAAAGAGCTATGCTCGGAGTTTCTTTGCGCGATCGAGTCAGAAATGAGGAGATCCGCAAGCGAACCAAGGTCACCGACATAGCTCTAAGGATTGCCAGACTGAAGTGGCAGTGGGCAGGGCACATAGCTCGAAGAACAGATGGCCGATGGGGCAGTAAAGTTCTCGAGTGGCGACCACGTACCGGTAGACGCAGCGTGGGTAGGCCTCCTACAAGGTGGACCGACGACCTGGTAAGGATCGCAGGTACCAGCTGGATGCGGAAAGCACAGGACCGGTCTTTGTGGAGATCTCTGGGGGAGGCCTATGCCCAGCAGTGGGCGTCTTCTGGCTGATATGATGATTACCTATCCACCTAGACCGAAAGTAGGGTTTTCAGAAATTAAATAATGAAACTGGCTTCACAGTATGTTTTTTGCGCCATCAAGAACTGAACCTCTTTTTAATATAATTATCAACGTAATTGAATTTGGACAAATTAGCAGCAAATTTATCATTATTGCCGGAGAATGGACAGCATCCAAATTCAAAACTTCCGTACTAATATTATAATTAATTAATTGGTTCCCTTAGTCGTAATTGTTAAATTTGCTTTTAAACAATTAATTTGCCCATCCATTTGCCAAAATCAGTGACAAAGACAGATGTTAGCAGCTGACAAAAGAAAAGTGGAAGCAATAAGCAAATGCCCTCTTTCATAAGGAAAAATTGGTCTGAGGACAATTCCGTTCGGGAGAAAGAAAATGATGGACCCTCTGAAATGATTGCCGTTTTTGGCAGCACCCACCCTGACTGAATAAAGCGGGCATTGATCAAAATGAATACCGTCGGATTTGATGGCGTTTTTACTACGGTGCTGAGAGAATCTAACTGAGATAAAATAACATGTGACCCCTTTTCTAGTCTAGATTGAAATTCTATTGGCATAGATTGACACGGACCCGAGATTGTATAGAAAAGGCCTATAGGTATAGGTACGTGTCGGAATCATTCGATATCGCATACTGTATCCGTTGTGCGGCTAAGTAAACAATCTTTCAATCAAAGGTAAACACAACGACTCACTAAATTGGCAAATAATGCAATAATTAACCATTAGTCATTATATCAATAAACTGTCGCACGTATCCATAGTTTATTGTAGCAATTACTAACTACATCACACATTATAGCTACGGTTTTTTTATACCACCAAGGTGGCAAACAAGCTTACGGCCTGCCTTATGGTAAGCAGTCACCACAAACACACACACAAACCACAACAAACAAAAACAAATCGATACACTTTTTGTTTACCTCTTGTGTAACTTTGAGTGAAAGATATTTTAGTATACCTACTTACTTAGAGTTTATTTTGGAGCAGATCCATCTTGACAGGTGCGTCATCTTGTTTCCTTGCCGAATCTAAATTACATCACAACGGCCATTAGCGCACTTGATGGCTAGCAACCTGCGTTCAAACGTTTCTCGAGTGATTACTTGAAACCGGTTTACGCGCCAAATTCGTGAAGTTACGCCGTCATTAGGGAAGTTTAGTATAATCTGTGGCCAGCTTGAAGGGTCACGCTGAAATTAATGGGGTTTTATAATTGTTACTTAATTAAGATTAAAACAGAAAAGATCAAGATACAAATTGAATGATGAATGAAGATCTAAAATATTTTAGATCAGAATATAACGAAATATTTAATGGAGTTGTTGCTAAAATGACGCGTGATTTTCAGGCTTCGGAATATAAAATCGTGTGACCTATTTTCGAGGGAATTCGTTGATGCATCGTCGGTTGTGACCCCCGACCGATGAATGGAAAATTTTCACTCGGTGGAGATAAAAAAAAAACTCTCAAAGAATCCATCTCAGACGACGTGATCCATCAGTGAGTTCGAAAAGGGACATTAACCCCGCGTCCCACAAATTACCATCTTTAGCTTTCAATTTGCCTCTTTGTGGCGAAGATGAGAAAGGACAAGCAATAAAATCTGGTTACAAAGTTACCATCATCCCGCTTGATGCTGATGTTAACGATAATATCCGTGGTTATGATGATAAATAAATTGAAATGTATGGTGATAATATCATGCACCTAATTTTAAAGTAGTGCCTGTGATGATAGTGTATGTAGTGTAATCGAGAGCCCATAACAACAAAATGAATAACAATAGTCATAAGCTAATTTATTACCTACGTATTTGTAGTAAATGTCGAAAAAACAGCGGATAGTAGTGAAGCCTTCACACCACTAGACAAACTCCTTGAATCGCAATAATTGGCAAAGTGCAGTAATGACTTCCTGGCACAGAAGCCTTTAGGAAGTGCAATGCAGTTAGACACTGCGACAAATTTTAAACACCGATCACGTACAGGTGACTCTTATAGTATCGTAGACTGCCTAGTGCCTACACGGCGATGCAATTCTTATTGTTCATTGTATTCCACGCATGGTAGAGGAAAAATTCTAAATTTGTACAAAGATAATGACCGCTGAATTACTAGCTTGTATCGCTTGTCAGCAATTTACGTTAACAAATTTTATCGTGTCGGAATACTAGATAGACCATTGTCTTACGGAATACCTGCTGGGATATCCTTCGCAAAGGTTTTTTGAAGCTTGGGAAATAAGGGACCGAGGTGGATGTAATAATGCAACTAATTAACATATCTCCCAAGACAATTTAGATCCCATTGTTTCTAAAAAGATTAGTGACGAAGTGGCCCTCAAGCGGTTTCGCCAAAACAAGGGATTCATTAAATACTGCACTTAAAAGTTTTTGCGATAACAATCAAATGATTGAAGTTTTTTACTGTGTCGAACAATGTGCTATAATTAAAGACAAAATGGAATTGAATAATTATGGCGTGCCTTTATTATGTATTCTTATATAGCTATCTTTGTGTTATAATAGCAGCAACAAGAGTTCATTTACATGGACCTTTCATAATTAAGTTAACAGACCAAGACGTCTATCCGTATCCGTACCTCATTACCATTCAATTATCATCTACGAAACATTGTGTGAAGTATACATTTTCGAATAATATATAAAAGTTATACCATTTTAGTCAGCCTCTTAGTACCCTGTAATAATAGTCTGATGAAGTGGTCGTATCTGTGACGCAAGCTATGATATCATCGCTGTATCATTACATTACAAGCTATTAAATCTCCTGATTCATTCGGTTGTGCCTAGACCGCAGTGCCGAGTTAAATGTTAGTGGAGCACGACTCGAAATAGCTATCTTGCTTGAAGATGACTATATGTTTTGTTATGATAATTTGATTATTAAAAGTAGACTGAAGATTTTTATGAACATAATCTGAAGTTTTGAAGCACTAGCAATTGCCTCAAAATTGGTCTACAGACGATACGGTCTAATAGATAGCTTAGGATGGAAACTTAACAAACATACATACAGATATACTTGCTCATTTATAAATTTTGCTAGTTAGTCTGTCAACAAGTTGGTGCATGGCATTAAAATGAACTGTTTTTTTTGTATGATAAGTGTAAATGACATAAAAATATTGCTCTGTAATATCATGAAGTAAAAAAACCGTTCGTTTACGTTTAGTTACTTGCCACACGATTACTTGAGATTACACTTTCTGTTTTCTAACATATATTTCAGTACGTATTACCATTTTACCATAAAAGGAAAGACAGCTTGAATTACTTCATTCAATATTGCCGAACCAGCAAGCAGTATTTTCAGCCCCTATAGTGGACGCAGACAACATTGTTCTGATCGAAGCCGTACGACATAAAAAGCCCATTAACGGTGTATAATCATTATTACATTTCGGAGCTTCCGCGGCCGTAAATATTCCATTCCTATCATATTCCACGACTTTATAGGCATTGGGCGCGTCTGCTGGATAAAATACCGGTCAATATTTGTTTTGTTATTTCAAACTAATTAATTCGAGTTTTCCTCGACCATCCTCGTTTGTTTAATGAGTTGCATGGTATACTAGCAGGTTGTATGATATGTAGGTCGTTAAAAGGAAGGTCGTAACAAAATTACAATCACGTTTCATGAGCAAAATAAGGTTGTTTATCCTAATACCACTTGGGAATACTCTGGAATACAAACGTAAAAATCTTAAGTTACGAGTCCTATATGACATCGAAAATGAGGTCACATTTTATTGTTTGCATAGTAAGTTTGTTTTAGTGTTTTGGGTTTGCGTAGTAATATATCAAATAAAAATCATACGGGAAGAGCTCTGGGCTTTGGGGAATTTTGCAGAGAGAATGCGAATGAAACAAGTTGACACCGTTTTATTACTTGTTGTTTTAATGGTTTCTAGTTTTAATTCGTTTTGTTATGAGATATGCAGAGTGGGTCAACGTTTTTGTGACCTTGCTAAAGACAATATGTTGATTACAATTTCCTCATGTTTCTAATATAGCCTAATCTGATATCATACAGTGCATAGAGCTTGTCTAGTTTTCCCGGATTATTTTATATATTTTATTTTTCTCTCTTTGCAGGAGCACATCAACTTGGTTGGGTCTGACGAGATCCTGGGTCCGGTGGTCATGTCCCTGAAGAACGAGCACGTGGCTAACCAGGACCAGACTAGGGTACTCCTCAGGCTTCGTACGGAGACCATGCATGGACTCTTACCCACCACTAGTAAGTAAATCTGTCGACTTGCCTGCATTACAATATTTGGTTGGAACTGTTCACTGTTCTTGTTTATGGCTGAGGCAAATTCTAAATTCTGAAAAATAATAAAATAAACCATATATTGCATACAAACAGGAAGCTGTCCGACTTTATTAAGCCTGGAAAACTGAGCGAATAAGACACGATTCCTTGACAATTTAAAACGAATAATAAGCAACGTAAATAATGTAGACAGCCTAGGAGTGTTCTCCGAATATAAACCACATCTGGAGCTTGTTAAGTCTATAAGTTTTTGTCACACCATAATTTGCCACACAATGAGAGGGTGAGAACCTTTGATATTTAATAATAAAAAAAACGTAAAACAATGAAATTGAGCACGAAAATAACCCTGCACCCCCTCTGATTCCAGGATCGAGCGTAACTCCGTCACCGCTGAAGATGGCGAAAATGTTGAACGAGCAAGTGAACGTTGACAACTTCATGGCGGTGATGAGTTTGAACGCCTCCTCCCTTATAGCTACTTACGACGAGCATGTTTTAGTAAACAACTTCAAGTTCGGCGTCCTCTACCAGAAGTATGGACAGACCACTGAGGAGGAACTGTTCTCGAACAACGAGACGTCACCAGCCTTCGACGAGTTCTTAGAGATGCTGGGGCAACGTATCAAGCTGAAGAATCATAAAGGTGATGACCTTGAACTAGTTTCTGTAGCATTGGTTTATGTCCCTGCTCACGCACTCTATAATCCCTTTTTGGCCATTTTTTGACTGGTCTAATATTCGAGAATTCTCAACCACGTCTTCATTCGTCCTATTTGATTAGAAATAGGTTGGTAGGTGTTGTAAAGATACCTTACCAAAAACGGCACAGGAACTAAATCATTGTGGGAGGGAATTAGATCCAAATCCTCCAATTAGCATTTTTACGAGGGCCTTAGTTTTACGATATTTTTATTTAATGGAGCTTACAATCTTTTTGTTTTTCATGGTGAACTGGTGATCTTGTAAACACGATGCGGGCCTTGGAGGACGACTATAAAGTTTTAAACTAAACCATTAAAAAATCGGAATACTAAACGTATCGCACATAATTTAGAGATACCTTACCATTCTATACATATCGTATCATCATTGCATGTATCGTATCGTTCAAACATAGTTTTCGACTTTCCAGGGTACAGAGGCGGCCTGGACATAATGAACGGTCACACCGGCACGGAGGCGGTGTACGAGCGGTACCTTGACAGAGAGATCATGTTCCACGTAGCACCCCTGCTGCCACACACGGCAGGAGACGCACAACAGCTGCAGAGGAAACGACACGTTGGGAACGACATTGTGGCTATTGTGTTTCAGGTATGGCTTATTTTGTGACGTGGAGTCTTCTTAGCGTGTCAATGACAAACACAATAATATAGTGGCCCCAAACTTTGACAGCACTGTCGGTGGCTGTCATCAGATCCTCCTGGGTGCAGGTATTTGGGTACGCAGGACACGATAAGAGGTGTAAGCTAGTTTCCAGGACATCACAGGAACAGATGGCATCAGAGCCATTCGAAAGTCCCCACCTGACCGTGTTGTCCTTGCTCCGGCCGGTCTGAGTCCGAAGTCTATTGGAGCGAAGTGGCGTGGAGTGACCAAGGTCTTGCGCTGGGGACCCTGAGACTATTTGAACTGTCTCGGGAGCCAATTGGCACCTCCCGTGACCTTAAAACCGTAGTGATGAATTGCCAGACAGTCCGCCTAAAGGGGAGTGGTAATAATTTACGATTATAACATTTAGATTCCGTTACAAAAATGAAAAACCACAGGGTACCGATTCTGGTGTGCAATGCAGTTGTTATTATGTTGCAATGTAACTGTAATGTTACTATAACTACGTCGAGGTATCGAGTCAGTCCCAGCATCATCCCAGTTAAATCCTTGTTCGACCTTTGACACGTTTTCGTTGACGGAATTGAAGGCAATTTGACAACTAAGAAAGATGCAACTTAGTGAAGTACCAGAAAACGAATTGTGGAAAAGTTCGAACTCATGAAAGTTGCAACTCAACATCTGTCATTTGAATAACAATCACACGTTTGACATGCGATGCAATTGTAATGTTATAGCAACTGAGACGATTTCCGTACCCGAATCGAAGCCCAGGTGCGATGTCACAGCTGGTATTACTGGCTGTAAGGTGACAGTTATTGAGATCAAAACGTATGTGTCAGGATGACGCATTTTCACAATCTAACAAATGTTTCAGCATAAAATTAAAACCACTTTTCCGGCTTACAGGAAAAGGCGACCCCATTCACCCCGGACATGATTGCTTCGCACTTCCTCCACGCCTTCATTGTGGTCACGCCCATGGAGACGGCCGGCGGGGAGACCAGGTAACTATACTTTTATGGCCTTTTCTGATGGCCTCTATCGCCTCTATCGCAATACTACACCATACTTACTCCATAGGAAAATGAACGAAGTTCTTTGTATGGCCTTTTGAAATTTAATTTGAGGAGTTTCGTCCAAAGCTCCATTATTAAAATCAAATAATTTTACAAATTCACATTCTTAGCTCTATAAAGCTTTAGCTTCCCTTGAAAAAGGAGATATTGACAGTAAAACAAGAGTCCAGAAGAAAAGTTTGCTGTATTTACTGAGATTTTACTTTACTTATTGTTTGTAAAAACGGCATTAATTCGAAATATTATATTAAAATATCCATTTATTCATAGAATTATTCGAATACTGTTTATGCAATATTTAAATTAATGATCCAGCAATTTGCATAGCAGTCTCACAAACGTTGGAAAAGTGCCTACTGTTCAGATCATAATTGATTAAGAATCTTTATATTAAATGTTCATAATGTAAATTTAATATTTACAATTACATTCCATAAACGCGTTAAAAATTTGTTATCTGTAAATTTGAAATTACATTGCATTATTGTCATACTCCCATCCGTCTAAGTTTAATTTCTTTCCCTCAAGATACAGACAATTCTTTTTACATTGCTTTCTCAAGTTTTCAAGTGACTTGTTCAACATAAACTTTGTGTAACTTTATAGCGGCGAACAGTAGCATTATTTGCATTAAGCAGCGAAGAGAATGGCTCAAAAGGAGGGAATGGGGAATTTTCCTAGTCATTTATATGCTAACGAATCGCGACTGTGTAATTAGAAAGCTTTTTACGAGAGCAAAATAGAGGTGGCACAGTACTGAGATCAAGATGCTGCGGCAACAGATCGCTTTATTTCCCTCGCTGCTGAATTAATTTCAATAAAGGATTTCGAGGAAAATGAATAAGGACTTTTGTTCGCGTAACTTTTAAAAGCTTTTAAACTTCCTAATTTTAATAGTAGAGAGTATGATTGGAAATTGGATCCTTGTCAAAGTAAATTGAAATGACAGTTGTCGGGTGAATTTGCACTAACCTTTGATTATCTACATAGGTAACTAGGCATCCATTTTTAGCAACTGTAATGTCAGATAATTATACTTCTATTTAGCGTAAGCGAAATTATTTTCATCCCACTCTGCTAGCGCGGGCAATAATACTAACGGTTTGTTAACTTTCAAAAGCAATTTGCCCTCCTTTAACTAGACTTCTTCGAAACCTCAATGGCCACATTTCTTTTTAGACCACTGACATGGTTTTCCGTTAAAAGTACAAATGTGGCTATCCATGTGGGTGCATCGCATTCATTTACCAAAAGCAGTTACCTTCAAATCAAATGTTTATTAATGTATTATATATCGTTCCAGGTACAAAGTGGCCGTCACCGCTCGTGTAGACGTACCATTCTTCGGACCGACTCTCCCACTGCCATCGATATTCAGAAAGGGGCGTGAGTTCAAGGAGTTCCTCCTCACGAAACTCATAAATGCTGAGAACGCGTGCTACAAAGCCGAGAAGTTCGCCCAACTAGAGTTGAGGACCAGGACTTCGTTACTGCAGAATTTGGCTGATGAACTAAAAGGGAAGACAGTGGAGTTCCTCGGGCCAGGGTTGAGGGTAGAGGCAGGAGCTGTGTCCCCACAACCAGAAGGCACACCGAAGCAAGATGGCGCTGGTGCGAGGTTCATCGACACTGTAAAGAAGGCGCTCATCTCAAAAGTCAGGTTGGTTCATAATTTGCTCAATCTGGTGTTATTTCGGGATTCCCCGCGAGACTCCTTAGTAAAAAGTTTTTGTTTTTTGGCTTTTTACAAAGCAAGTAATAAAAATATTAGTATGTATGTACGTACCTATGTCACTGACGTTAATGTATGAAAAGATGTAATGAATGTGGAAGAATCGAGAGAGATCTGTCAAGACCATAGGAAGTGGAACGATGTGGTCTCTGCTGATACAGGAAATACGCGTGACGTTATATACCTATGTATGTTACCATCTGTAAAATGTGCTATACCTAGGTAAAGAGTATTTGTCATTTCCATATTCAGTTTTTTTTCTTTACGTGACCCTAAATAAATTCAGTGGCCTGAAAGGTCCAAGCCTGGCTTGTGCTAAATTCATTGAACTCGTATGTACCTGATACGAATTGTAATAACTCTTTATCATTTTCAGATCGCCGAGCGTAGACACCAACCTCTCTGGCGATAGCAACAAAAACCCCTTAAAAGGATGCAAGCCCCTACATGAAACACCTACTCCAAATGTAAGTAATTTGATGTAATTTTATACTTTTTATTGTATCTTATAAAACAAAGTCGCTTTGTATCTATGATCTTATAAACTACGCAACGGATTTTAATGCGGTTTTCAACAATTGATAGAGTGATTTAAGAGGAAGGTTTATAAGAATAAAAACGGCCTGATGAAACCTACACATTTATGCGACTGAATGTGTAACCCCCTTGTGTGTGTTCCGCTGGTAGCAGAGCTCGCAATCGCAATGTATACTCTGGAAGGTTCCATAGCCTTATACCTACAACGTTTCAATATGAAAGAGCGTCAATGACAATACTAGATGTAGCATAATAGGAAAAAAACCGACGGGCGACGGTCTTTCGCGGTCAACTATTGCGCCCCTCTCTTGCAATAAACTTGACTACGACTGAGATTATTCATGTATTCACTGTCTCCACTCCAGAGCGGGCGATCCAAGTCTTCCACGTCAGCCGTGTCGGTGCGCTCAGCCGGCGGCTCCGGCGAGTCGAGTCCGGACGTGACGTCACGCGCGGCGCCCCCGCGCCCCCCGCTACACGACCACAGCGACGACTCCAGCCTCAACTCCGTGGATTTGGACCCGCTAGGTTGGTACCCTTGATTCTGACATTTCCTTATTAAAAAAGAGATACCCAATGAAATGGGACATAGAGGCATAGAAAGAGCCTACTAACAGCTTAATGGTGCATATAACGTGTTCAGAAAGGACAGCTATAAATTACCAAATACCACAGCGATTGTAAAATTTTGAGGCCTTGGTCATCTTAATGTTCTAGCTTTTTATATGACATCAGGTCATTTGTATAGAGCTGTGACATTGCAATCATTACAATCCAACCTGTCAAGCGTGGATTATGGGAAACCGTTGAGAATTGCGGAGGATTTGAGGCGACTTAAGTCTAGCAGTGGACGTTTATGAACTGCTGAAGTAAATTATACAACAGACTTCGGTAGGTACATTGTACACTCTGTCAGTGAATCAATCATCAGTCTTATGAAGAATTGTGTAATCTTGTTCATTTTAGATCGCCAGTAGTTCTTAAACCCTGCAACAACCAATATCAAGTATTCATATTTGTTACCACTAAATCGTTAGGGGTACGTACGTAGCGTTTCAAGTAGCCAAGTGTGACCCCCATGGTTGTGGTAGCAGTTGTATAATTGAGTTTTAGTAGTTCATTACTTTTAAAATTTTCTACAATATTTGAATTGGGATCTTTTCTTTCCAAAATAGACGACAAGGATTGGTTCAGTTGTGGTAAAGGTGTGACAGGTCAGTCTCCCGTAGAAAACTGTGTAGTGTGTCGTAGGTAGATTTTAGTGGTTGTGAGAGCATGAGTCTTGTAAAGATTTTTTTATTAATTTCAATATATATTATGATAACAACGGGACATTTACTATTTCATGATGCATGGGGACAGTCCTAACTGTATCTTTCAATAATAACAGCGCATACATGTGTATGCACTTCTGTAAATAACAGTATAGTTAATAGGAATATACAGTATTATAGTAAATCTCCCGTTTATATTTAAGTCCTTTTAAACTAGATTAACATGAGCTCCACGGAGAATCATCACAGTTGTAAATGATACGACTTTCTTCGAACGTAATAAGCGACTAATCCCCTCAACATTCCACTGGCGACTCCAGGTCTTTTGTACCCTTAACACAGCGGCTGACCTCAGATCGAGGCCCCTTCCGTACCCCAAGCAACCACATCATCTTATTACTCACTGGGATGACCCCAACCCGAATGAAGCCGTAACTTTGCCCAGTGGACCGTCCTCAGCCATAATATTCCTTAATTTACTGGACGACGGTGGCGGTTTTCCATCAGGTGAAACGTCTGTACAAATGCCTCTCTATAAACATAAAGAAAAAAGAGTAAACATCCCAGAACAAACCACTAAACTTACTCCACATTCCAGGCGCGGTATACGTAGACAGTGACACCGGTCTGGAGTCCATGTCGTCCGCGGAAGCTGGCGCGCGAGGGGAGCGGGGGGGCGACGAGCGAGGCGAGCCGGTGCCGATTAGGGACGCTGAACTCTTACGCCAGGAAGTCTGCCGGCTCAAGAACGATAAGCTGGACCTGCTCAAACAGAATATTGTGAGTATTCATCGGTTAGCTTATAAGTAGGGGACTTTTTTGTGAAGTAAACGCCTTTTACTTATGGGAATAGCTTAAGAGGCAGAGTGGATCATGATGATGATGATGGGAAAAGCTCAAGAGGCAGAGTGGGTTTGTAGGTTGCTGGATCAGCTCAAATATAACACTGTTAGTATATGTATCGTGCCGAGTAGCAATATTTGGCAGTAGTCTTCTACTGCTCGAGGATGTTACCACAGGAAGAATGGGTTTCTGGCCGTTTGTTTTTTGAGCAACTGAACGTAGTCAAACGGAACATTGAATGCGTGATGAGTAGCCGGACATTACCACCTTACATAGGAATACTTTCTTCTTCTGGTGAATCTCCTTTACTAAAAGTTGGCCGCTAGCTCAGTGAACTTAGTCTTGTCTTGCGCCAGGCGAAACAATTCTTCCACGCCGGAATATGAATACCAATTCCACGTAAGGATATCGTTCAACAGGCGGCTTATCAGGCCGCTTATTTTTCCCACATGGTATGGTCGTTTACCTGTTCTGTTTGCACCAAGCAGTGGTAAATTCACTGTAAATATAAAAATAACTCGTTGTTAGGAAATATGTACTTATCCAAGTCTTTTCGTTGCAGACTTGGCAGAACGAGATAAAGTGCCTGCGAGAGCGAGAGATGAGTCTGCAGGCCGAGCTGGCGGCGGCGGCGCGCGAACTGCGAAGGCTAAGGGACCACCACCATGCTGCCGCCACCGTCATACCCAACACAACACACGATTCCACCGCCTAGGATAGCTAAGCTTACGGCACATTTCATGTTAAGAAATTAAACCTATATGTTTGATTGTTTCCTCTGGTCAAATGGCATCGATACGAGATGCCTAGGCATCGCTTTAACTTATACAAAGTACATACTAAAACGATATGGCTCTTCGATCAATAAACGTTTTTGTTTGATGATCGCCATCGCTATAGTGCTTAAAATGTATGTGAATGTGTACTTATTTGAAGTGTAACTTCCTCATTCGACTGCAAACAGGATTTTGGTCGTTGTTGATCGCTAAAGTTGAAGTGACTTAATCGAAGCAGTAAGTCCGAATCAAAATCCGGCTGTCACTGGCTTACCCTACCCTATTTCTAGGCTTTGTATATCTGACTGACACTTTATTAAAGTACGAGTAGTTATACTAAATTGTAAAAGAAAAATGTTTCTTATAAATATACACAAATTGTCTATTCAAACTTAGTCATTTCCAAACTAATGGACTATTAGTTTGAAAGGGACTTAAAAATCTTTTTCACAGCATTTGATATACTTAGTTACTATGATTCGAATCTTTTTATATGTTGTTACTTATACTTAGACGAAATTGTAAATGTTAGGCTATCTAGCTTTTTGTAAATGTTGTGATAAAAGTACTTCAGACCATACCTAACGGAGTAGGTCTCTATTTACTAAATTTATCTAAAACAGAGATTTAGAAATGTTCAGATTACGTTTGTATGAGAACTGCTGATTTGTGTTCAATTAAAAAAAAATGGCGAGCAAAACGTAAAAAATTTAATTGTTTTACTTACGCCTGCCTATTTCAATACGTACGACTTAGAGAAATAGTTTCTGAATTTAATTTTGAAAAGGATAATATCTTGTAGATTTGCCTTGATAAGGTTTTGTCTATATAGAAATATTATTGTCATTATTGTATTACATACTTACCGAAATTGATATTGTATAATTAACGTCTAAATGTTTGTAGAGAAATCAAAAACTTGAGACATACGATTTCGGTGTGTAAGCATTAGGCAATTAACGGTACCTATTCATAAGCCTTGACTTTTTAGAGAGCATTACATGTTATGGTGCATTAAAAATCATATATACTTATTTATAGAAGAAATACTATTCTAAATTATATGAAAACGTTAGTCTTTTATCTCCCAGTCTTTACTTCAATTATTATTTAACTATCGCTATTTATGTAATATCTGTGCAATCACTCTGATATTGAAATTTACATTAATTTAATTCATTATCGTATAAAGAAATCTTTATTTGTATACAAATTTAAGTTCCCCAGTTTGTTGTACATATATTTTAACTGGCTCTAGGCTATAATAATTAATCAGTATTTTTCTTAATTTATGCTTGATTTAAGATCGTCCTCGAGTGGCTTTGAATTTGAATATGTTTTGTTGTTTATAAATTATTATTTTATACCAAAGTTAACATTCCCCACTAAATAGTTTAGCATTTTATACATAGAAGTAAATAATAATTTTAACAGAAAGAAAAGATGAACCAGTATTTGTATCTTAGCTGAGCACATTAACACAATATTCTAAGTTTACATTTAGTTATGTACACGAAATGTAATCGTTTGGAATTTTCGGTTCAACTGTTGATTATGATAGGTTCTAAGTAACACTGTTGATTCGTCTTCTCTAGACTTAAACCAAATATTGCGCGGAGCGTTAGAGCATAAATAGTTTATAACTTTAAGAGATACTATTGAAATATATGATTAGTTAATACTAAATATATAAATTGTTGTTTTATTACCCTTCATCAAGCCTGTGTTCGTTCCCAGTGGGTACGATCGGAAATAAATGGTTTGAAGTGTTGGGTCACTTTTGGTTCACTCTTGTCTATATAAGAATGACATCTTCATTGACAAATATTCCCTTTCTTTCCTTCCTTCGATTCTTCATTTTTGTTAGGAGAAGTTCATAAGATTGTATTTATTGTAAGAAAAGTTTTAAGAACGTGTGACTAATGCCTCGATACAGGTGCCGGTGCACGTGTGGGTAATTACAGGCATGAGGCATTTCATCATAGTCCTCACAGTGACAAACCTGCGGTTCTGCATTTTTGTTACATGAAACTTAAATATTTGAATTGTAGATTTTATGGGCGGCAGTTAGATAGGTACCACTTATCATAAGGAGGGTTGTCTGCTCCTTTGTCAATTAGTAGCATAAAAAAAACTTTTTAAGACTAGAGAACCTTCTAGTCCACGAAACAGTTCGGGCAAACGTACCTAATCTAATGCGATCGGGCCAATATTCCACTCGTCCTAAGAATGACCTACCTAAATATATGAAATCCGCGGCTTCATGGAACTTTGTTCTTAGTAAACAAGAAACTTAGAAAACATCTTACTTCAACATTGAACATCTCATTTAGTACAGTCCACTACTAAACTTTAGCCTTTAGCCTTCTCCACAGTAGTGGAGGGCGTTAGATTCCAACCATAATCTCCACATTTGGCAGGCGGGTTGAATATGGAAATATATAATACGTTGCTGTTTATTACGTGGTTTATGGGGTATATAGGTACTATCTATACCTAAGTAACATTAGACGGCTTTTACAACAACGGTCAATGTGGGGTTGGGTCGTACCCACTGGGTAGGTACGACCAGGAATAAAAGGTCAAACCATTCTACAGTTTACCTTGGAGGTATCGTGTAGGTCTCTGCACGAACACGGCCGACAACAAGTGACATCTATCGGTATTTCTTAAAACAAAAGATGCTTAGACCGAGTACCTTACCTACTCGTATATCGTGAAGAACTGAACCCGCGAAATTCGGTGCGTGTCCGACGTCCGTGGCTAAACCAGAACGTGTCAGCATGGTCTGATCATTTCAAGTAAGATGGCGCTAGGTGGCGGAACTAGGGCTCACACTGTGGTAAGAGACTCTTGTCTGAAAAGTCAAGCAACTTTGGTTTTTTGTTTTCATAGAATTTCACAAATCATATTATTTTTTGGTTACTGATATTCTCTTTCTAATTGGACCCTGCTGAATTAAAAAATGCCGGTTACCAACCCCTCCTCTCCCCTTCACCCACTTTCCCTTTCCGAAGTGCCCCACGCCGTTGTTATATTTTTCATTTTACTCCCGAGCATTGCTTTTGGTTTTTTATTTCGTTTATTTTCTCAATCAATACTATGTATCATACATAAATACAATAGTATTTTCGATATTAGTCATGATGTATACACTTGTTTTGGGTTAGGATTTAAATTAAGACCATTACTGTTTCTATGTAAATTATTAATCCTAGTCTGTTTCGTGTACCAATAAATAAATAAATAAAACTGTTACAGATAAGAACCAATGGTCAAAGACGAAATTATCTAATCTATAGGGCCACACCACGGCTTCAGGTTAATTTGACAAATTGCGGAAAAATGAGTAGCTACACTTTAGTTATTTTACTGTTACTTTTATTAATCACTACATAGTATAAAACAAAGTCGCTTTCTCTGTCCCTATGTCCCTTTGTATGCTTAAATCTTTGAAACTACGCAACGGATTTTGATGCGGTTTTCAACAATACATAGAGCGATTCACGAGGAAGGTTTATAAGCAAGAAAAAAGGGTAAGTAGGGGTAAAGCAGGTGTCCGCGAACGAAGTCGCGCCGGGTCCACTAGTAAACTATATAGAGGAAACATAACTGGATGCTATTGAGTATTCTATAACCTTAATTAGCCGCCTTAATTATAGTACACCATTAAAAATTAGTTGCTTTATTCTGTATTACTTAGGTGTCAACGTCTACTACGGCAATGTTGACATCAAAGGGATTGGAATGCTAGCGACCTTCTTGCCACATGAAGGTCGCTTACATTCCAATCTATTTGGTTGACATATTTGACAAGAATCATCATTCCATGAAGGAGGGTCTTTTTCAGAAACGTCAATATTCTGGACACGTTAGATTCTTTTTCCGACACATTGCTTCTTATCCATGTCCCATTGTTGGCAACATTCGAATTCTGTCACAGAATACTACATTCTTCAGGTGTTGCTACATAAATCGCAGAGCTAGCGCCACCATTGACAGGACACCTCTGTCTCTGGTCAAGCTTTGCGTACATTAAATTTCATAAATATAAACGCTAAATTTGTATCGATATGATAACTAGTTTTTAAACACAGCCTTTGAAATGGCATGAAACAGTGTAATAAATCTTTATATTTTTCTCAATTTGTAGGAAAGTGACAGCAGCAAAAATATTGGACTGCTTGTTCTTTGCAGTTACGAGAAAGTTCGTTAAGTTATTTTAAAGCTTATGAATACACCTATAATAGTAGTTTATGCAACTGGTATATAAAAGAGGGTATTAAAACATGAGTGTCTGCTTATCGGTTACGCCTCGTATGATAATAGTTTGACACGAGTAGTTTAATACCTAATTATATGCAGTTGCATACACTACTTTACCTACCTGAGTATATTTTTATGTTAAAATATCGTACCTATAATTTTCTCTACTTTGCTGGAAGTAAACTGCGAGTCAGTTCTGTTGTATCTACGCGTCGACAATATTAAGCGGCAAGAAATTCACTTTACTACTTTTACATTTATCTATTTCTTTGCTTCAAATAAGAAAAAAACATTCACAAACACAAATTACAACAATTAGAAAAAATATTCTGTTTAGCGGGAAAATAATTGCACAGAAATATAAAAAGGAAAATTTATATTTTGAATTTGTTAACAATCTAGGTATTCAGCCTACATTTCGCCATGTCCCGGCCCTTACGAAAATTAAAAAAATTAAAGTGTTGCATAATGATTAAAAAGTTATTTTCGATAAAGCTGTAATGCAAATAATACGGGAAATGTGAATTTTTAAAATTTTATAGACTGTCGTGAAAAAATCGACTGTTTTCGAATATGTAATTGGAACATTACGCTATGGGTGTAGATAAAGTAATTTTTTAAAATTTTGTCGTCCTGCGTGAAATTAGTGTATTCTTAAACGACTGTTTTCGAATATGTAATTGGAACATTACGCAATGAGTGTAGATAAAAAGACATTTAATTCAAAGTCGTGTGAATAATTATTCTCGAGATACAGTTTACCGCGTGTGGGTGTTCCCCTCACCCGCAACTATGTGCTAGAAGCAGTCATATTTACTTTGTGGTAAACGGTGTTTTCTTACTAACTCGACTCCGCTGAATACGAAATTGCCGGTTACTAACCCATACCCTCCCCTATCGGCATTATCGCTCCAAAGAGTCCTTCAACGTGATTTTATTCATGTTACGTACGTACGTAATTAAACGTACGTACCTATATAAATACGTATTTATATACATTCGTTATATGTATAATATAATGAATACAGAAACGAGCAAATTGTAAAAAAAAAAAAATATCAATGTCAAACGATACGATACGTTTTTGAAATATAGTTCTCCAAAGTGAATGAAAAAAAAAATTTTTTTTAATATTTTTTTTCTCCATTTATAGGAAAGTGACTGCAGGTATAGATAAAATCCATGATCCAGGATTAGGAAGATCAGATCATTATAGTGGAGCGACTGCTATCGAACCTCCGTGAATCTGTTCACAGGGAACCTGGCCAGATATAATAGGACCACGCTTAGTCCGAATCAACTGACAGTGGTAGAAAATATTATAAGTGAATATGGCAATATCTATTGGATAATCTATGCTTGTCAGTCATTGTCCATTATTATTTAGGCGATCCGCACACTGGAACGCAACACCGTACAGTTTTGCGTGAGGTGCGTTAGTGCGTGAGTTAGTAAGTTATTTGAGCTGTCATCGGTTTCTATGGAAATTACTCATAGTCGAACACACTGACAACGCATCCACGCGCGATCGTGCGAATCTGTCGTTTTTTTTCTTTGCAACATTTGACACGGGCTGCGGGTCAAATACGTTTTTGGCGCTGTACTTACTACATAAAAAGGCGTCAAATAGGCTGCTGCTGTGAAGTGAGGTCTCCAGAACTCTTCGAACCTATTTTTTTTAAGTAAAAATCTTTCACCAATACATTTAATGACAATTTACTTCTAAACAGAAAAAGTAAAGATTTCGATAGGATCAGTTCATATTTTCATAATGTTTTAATCTTCTAACACCTGTAAATCCGTTCAGACTGACTTTAGAGTAAAGGGTACAGTTGTGATAATAAGTTTTGTTTGGTTCTTTATTTTAAACAAAAAAGTACAATACAATACAATACAAAACTCTTTATTGCACACCAGAGAACACAAGTACAGATACAAAAAATATGGTAAATAGTACAAAGGGCGGTCTTATCACTAATGTGATCTCTTCCAGACAACCTTGGTATGGAGAGAAGCACAGGATTATAACAACAGACAGGTAGTGCACACAAAAGCATCACTTAAATAAAGTAGTAAGTAATTAGAGTATTGTATTGCTAAGTTAAACATAAAATTAAAATTCACAATTGAGGTAAGTAAATAATAAAGAATTCAGTTTCGATCCTTGATGTTATGAATTCTTAATACTCGTATAGGCTCTTAAGTACATAGATGTACCTAGGTAATTACTTGCCTAATGCGAGTTTTTTCCTTAAGAAAGATACTTTTACATCTTCAGTTTTCATTGATAAATCACTTATGTAGGTTATATATAATCACTTATTTAGTTCAATTTACAATTCACGTCTCTATGCACATTACGAATTCTTTATACCTAACACAATTTAGATAAGCTAGAACCATTATTTAGATAAGTACTTTCAACTGTTCATGTCACTATTTATTAGGGGAATTGCGTTTTGCTATTTACATTTACATATTAAATAAAATAATTAGGTACACTCCCAGCGTTCGTTATCACTCGCAATGGAGCTAGCTTGACGTAATCACGGTGCTTAGACAGTTACACGAGGTACGAGCTTAGTCGAAATGTTCAAGTACAGTCAGCTGCAGAGAGACCTGCCATGAGAGACCCCTACCATACATTAAATACATACTAGGAGGCTCCAGTCACTGGCGGGAACTTACAGCAGTCACCTGTGACCCTATATCCCTTTAAAGCTCAAAGGGCTTATATAATAATAATAATATAATAAAACTTTTATTGTCAGACACAAGATTCATAAGGTACAAAAGAGATAATAAAGAAATAAAAACAACAATATGTAATGTAACATAACTCCTCACCACACACATACATTAACTAACATTAACACAAATATTAAATATATAGGTACAAATAAAATAACACATCTTCACTTACACTAACCTAACCTTACCTACAATATTAAATTGCAGTAACTACTAAGCCGCTACTTGCAGCCAGCGCTTCTGTATTCTTGATATAGGCGACCTAGTGGCCAACCCTACAATAATTCCATTGCTGCAACCATCAACTCTGGACATGAAGCCCGCAATGCGATGCCTATGGATGGCATTAAACGTGTTCAGTCTAGTCTCAGCAAACATTCCAGAGGCACTGCACCAAGGCTTTAGACCCATCAGGTGTCTGTATACGTTGTTGTACTGAACACGAATGCCGTCGTAAGACCGCTTTGTGTATTCAGTCCAGAGCTGACAGGTGTAGAATGATTGACAATACGTTCGAAATAACATATTCTTTACATCATCGGCAGCTTTGAAGAACTTTCTAGCGATCATATTCCCACAAATAGATAAAGCTCTACGTTGCCGCTCGATGTCATCGTCATAACGTCTATTCGATGTGAGAATTATATACAAGAGTATAATTAGACAGGTAGTGCTCTATGGCTGCGAGACTTGGCCAGCGCTGACGAAACACGTTCGCGAACTCCACGCTAACGAAATGAAAATGCTGCGGTGGATGTGCGGAGTTACGAGACTCGATCGAGTTCGTAACGAGTACATCCGTGGTAGCCTTGGCCTGAGGGATATCGCAGATAAGATCGAGGAGGCTCGTCTGCGCTGGTTTGGTCAAGTGTTGCGTAAGCCTCAGGGATATATGGGGCGACGACGACGAGGGTCCAGTCACTCTGCAGCTCACTGTACCTGTCGCTCCCAATTATTAGCTTTAACGAGACATTCCATATCAATGGCAAAGAGATTAGAGAGCAGAATAATACTGTTTCTGATGAAATTCTAAAACATGTCTCCCTGCCTTCTTAGGATTCTGTGATCAAAGCCAGCTAATGGGATTCTGTAACGAAGCCTCTTTGACGCTGTCTAACTGTTATAAAGCTGTACCGTCTAAAGTACGTTTCAATAGAAAATAGAAAATGTAGAGGTTATCCATATGTATTTTAATGCTTTAGCCACATATAAAATCAACAATCTATATTTCAAATTAGTCTTCTTTATATTTATGTGGATAAGATATAAAAATAGTCACGCCTGGGCGGAGGTCCGTCATGACCATGATCCAGGATTTACAGGTCAGATAATTACAGCGGAGCGACTGCTACCAAGCAGGGTCACGGACAGGGAAACCTGACCAGATTGGATCATGGTTGCACATTTAGTCGTCTAAACAACATTCGCCTTCCAAGAGGGGTATGCTCCATCTTTAGCTGCATTGTCACTTACCAACAGGTGAGATGGCGGTCAAATGCCTGTCTATAGTCTACCCTAATAACCTAAGTCCACATATATTGCACGTCTTCTTATGGCACAGGTAACGAAGTAACGATAGTACTGTCCCTTTCTCATTGTTTCTTGTCTACTATATTATGCCGTGTATTATGACCAAAATGTACCGAGCCATGTGTGAGATAGATGTAATAAATGATTTTTATTAATTAATTTATAGGTACTGTAATAGTTATCAAACTACTGAACCGATTTTCATGGTTCAAAGCTAAGACACATCTCGATTAAACTGGATTAAACTGGTTTTTCTAAGAAAGTAAACCGCAACAAAGTAGGTCAATTTCCGTTCGAGAGATACGATGCTACAGCGCGACTCACAAATAAACATGCCAAACTTATAACCGTCCTTTTTGCGTCGGAGTTAAAACCATGGTTTACCTGTTACCATATTGTAAGGGAAATGGACACTTCATTACAAAATGCAAATAGAATGTGAGGACCCGCGGTTGGATTTCAGAGGAAGGTTGGGGTAAGTGGAGAATATGCAACCCCTTTACTTGAAAACCAATACGAGGGAAGTAGTTTGGACGACACACGGAAATAGAACGCTTCAAAATGTTCAACATTTCCTTCGCAGTGTCGCTAAAATCTATACTCTATACTAATATTATAAAGAGGAAATGTTTGATTTTTTGTTTGTTTGTTTGTATTGTATCGGCTTCCAAACTACTAGACCGATTACAAAAATTCTTTCACCGTTGGGAAGCTACACTATCCCTGGGTGACATAGGCTATATTATATTTTCTAAAAAATTATGATACTCCAATAATGTAACCCAAGGTGTAAAAAAATACCCACAAAATTCCATACATCGCGTGTGCTGCGAAAACGATTGATGATAGAACAATATAATGTACTACGACTTTGCAGAACACATCATTATCTACAAAAAGTGTTGCGACAGTATATGTCTAACTATTATAGTTATGTCACAATAAGTGCTCTTTTATTTTCAAAATTTAATTGAAATGCCGCCGCTAAAAACGCTCTTTATTTGTACCTTGGTATTAATCCTTATCAAAATCAATAACTTCATATTCACGACTGCTTCAATACCTTTATATAACTTTTTGAATTATTCAATTCAGATATTCCATTTGAAAGATATCACGAGTTTAAAAATGTAAATATTAGAAAAAAGTCGCGTTAGCCGCTCAGTCCGCTCGGCTATCTAGGCAGCACGGGGTACGGGAGGGGAATCAATGTCAAGAAATAAAGTGCCGCGCGGCTCACTCGCGCGGTCGGCTCCCTACGCAGTTGTCGTGTGTAACCCGTGTACCCGTAGTGGTAGAGATCGTCTAGTTTAAAATGACGCGCCCCACTACTTAGTTAGTTGATTTCGATGTGTGAGTGCAAATATTGATAACGACACTTCATCTGTGTGGGAGCCAATGAACGACGCGTGCTGCTACGTTTGAATCTTACCGGCAACTGAATGACCAATTACAACGGCATTTGTATATGTATTGCGTCCATATTGTAAACTTGCTTGTGTGCGATAGTGGGGCGCGGCATTTTAGATTAGACGAGCTCTACCCGTGCGAAGCCGGGGTGGGCCGCTAGTCTAAAATATTTTAGTTTCGTTTTAGGTAAAAGGTCAACAATTTTGGCATGTACATACAACATAGGGTAAACTACATAGACTGTAAGGGCGCCGTATGTTATCCGTCATTGAGTACAAGCAACTTTGTTGCGATAGTAGACGTTTAGGAGACCCACAGAACGTTGGTCTGTTCGTACATAACCTGGCACTAAAATGTTTTTAGTGCCACATAAAAGTTATTTTTCTTTTTGGTGGTGAGAGACACAGTCTAACTTTTTTGTACTTGATGACGTAGAACCTACGGCGTCTTCCCAGTCTTACTTCACCTCACTGTTTCAACCGTATCAATTGTATATTAACTTTATTATATTATATGTTATTAATCTAAGTAAACTCTTCACAATCATCATTGATTTATCATCTGCTCCACAGACTTACAATAGAACCCTTTATTAAAACCTTCATACTTTTATGGAAAAAAGAATTTCGTAATTTTTCAGTAGCTATCTCACGAACTGAGGCGGCAAAATATATGTGCTTAATTTTATTACCTCTTTATTTTGATTTATTTATTCATTTCGCCACATAAAGTGTGCGACTCATGTTTCCTCTCCAAACGACATGTCAGAAAGCACTCCAAAATTCCTTAAGATCATAAATTCTGTGAAGCCTTCTGTGTAATCGTGAGACGGAATGTGACCCTTAGGCGTGATTTAATTGCGTCGCAAGGTTAAAGGGCATAGATAAACAGCCAAGGATGCCTGATTGTTCACTTATTCCACGACAGGGAATTGCAAATACCTAAGTATTTGTAACGGCATACTTGGGAATATTTCGTTGAGTTAATGTAGCATTGCTTTAATATAAAAAATATATAATAATCTTGGCGTCAATATACCAATTTTGCTCTCGTCCGCAGGCACGGGGTCTGCCTCGACAATCCAGGATTTGGTAGGTCAGATCATAGTAGAGCGATAGCCATCTGGTTTTCTTCGTGGAAGAAATGCTTCCCCTAGTTTATTAGTTATCAAACTTGGTTATCTGTGTGGAAACAATGGATTCGACCTACAGATTGAATCACGGTTACACATTCAGGTGCACGATGTTTTCCTTCACCTTAAGAGCTTCGGTTACATACGTATCACAAAAATTACCCAGGTAATTAACGTATTTGCCAAAGTCATGCCCAGATTTGTGTCCTTGCGCCGATTATTTTTGATGAGGTTTTGTTTCACGAGTTTAAAAAGTTATAGGTAACGGGATTCGATTTCCATACAATTTTTGTTCCATTCTTTCATTCGTATAGTTTTAAGTAATTGAATTATGGTTTATACTCTTAGTTAATGTAGGTATTTAATGGAGTGCAAGCGGTTATACATAAGTCAATGCTAATAATAAAACAGATAAATCGAAAATACCACAAATACCCCCTAGATGGAGCTGTTGTATCATTACATTATAGTATGTATAAAAAGAATGTGTTAAAAAAATCACAAAAGTAGTTTAAAAAGTAAGAAAGTAGAAGTTAGAAAGTCAGGGATGGACTGACGCTGAGACATATTTAATTAATTTAATTATTTATTTAATTAATAATAATACATAAAATAATGTAACATTCAAAATGTCCACTTCTTTCTAATATTGGAGTTTTCTAACTAGTGTTCTTGGACTAATGGTTTCCGAGTTACTTACGAGTATTACGTTTTTAATCAATTGAATAAATGGGGGTAAATTGATTTGTTTCGTTTTCGAAAGTTTAAAAAAGCACACTTAAAAGTGTGCATAATGCATAACTATTTGGTTATGCAAACAAAAGGTTTTATAGCCCTGGATGGTCTCTTTGACATTGACAGTTGTGTGTTTACATTTATGATCTTTAATTTCATCTCCAGCCATAGAGGACAATATCGATTGATGGCTTTGGACTCTACTATAAATAAATAGGAACGATCTCACCGGGATACGTGATGGATAGTGTTGTTTATGTCAGATCAAACTAAGTCTTGTAGGCACAAGACGGATCCAGAAATTCTGGATGCTCGGCGCGGATCGGCGGATCAAAATATACACAATCCTAATAATACTACTACCATCAGGTACCTCGTAAGCTTATTGAAACTAACTAAAAAATATCTGATACAAATATAAGTTCCTGCGAGTCTCTAAGAAACATCTTCCATCAAAACGTATGATTTTTCAATAGAAATTTACATGTTGCTTGGCAACCAGGCCACCATCTGTCACGTTTCATCGTTGCGATCACGGATGTTTGTCTTAGGCGCTGTCCTAATTGGAAACGATCGTACGACGGGCTCGCTCGACCAATAGGACACCACGAAACCGCTCGTCGCACGCCCATGGTCGTACGACCGTTCCTAATTAGGACAGCACCTTAGAGAATAACATAGCTGGACGCACCCTTATATTTTCTATCATTTCAGTTTGATTGAGCCAATAGAAAAAATAATGTCTCAATCCCAAATTCTATCAATTTTTTGACTCACAGAATGTTGCCAATTGCTTGACTGTGAATTATTTTTATGTTCAAAGAAACAAAAGGAAAACGGTAGCAAATAAAGCTTTTCATACTTGGAACCTTTATTTACGATTTCGTTCTTTCCTAGTTTTATGATACCTATAGGTTTTAGGACGTTCGTGGTTACCTATTTAGTACAAGTTTACAATCAGGTTTGTCACCACGGATACGATTATAAAATAAATGGGCAACAACGATTAGCAAAATACAGGGAAAGTGCTTGTGCGGGATTTTTCATAAGATGGTTCATCAATTCATTCACATAACAATTTTGTGGAAATACTTTTTATAACAGTTTAGCTTCTGCCGGCGATTTCGTTTGTACGTCCATTTTAAATTACCTCCCTAATGTATGAGCTAGTACTACGGAGGAGTTATATAAAACATGGCTTAGATTTTAAGTTGGACCTCAAACTACCAAAATGCATCAAAACCCGTTCAGCTGTTATGCGTGAAGCGCGAACAGACAAACAGACAGAGACAACAAAAAAAAATATTGGTCATGCGGTTATGTCTCATAACATCCTTACCCGACAGTCTTCTGAAATATCTTCAATATACAAACACAGTCCCATTACAGTTTCATTATCTCTGTTTTTAAAACTCTGGGTAATGCGCTTATTACACATGCCTAAATTCAGTAACTAAATTCAGAAGCAAAAACTTACCTTACCAAAAACGGACCTTATTCTATGAGCAATAAATTTCACTTTGATTTGCTCTCACGCTTTTTGCTTCTGAATTTTGTTACTGAATTTAGGCATGTGTAATAAGCGCATTAATAAAATATATTTTACTGAATGGAGACAAAAATGTACACAAAACACAACTCATACAATCATCATTCATACACCAAGGTACAATGGAGACCCATATCCGGTTTAATATGGCACATATTTGAACGCAAATGTTTTGCAATGTCAGGTTTCTGCTTGTTGGAATTTAATATGCTCGTACAAAAATATGAATACACTTTCGTGTGGAAAATATGCCTACTAGAAAAATAAATAGCGGTGAAACGTCGCACAAAACCTTGGTTATGGCCCCGCTAATTTAATTTCGTACTTGTAAATAATATTTTCCCTTCAAAAAGGAAAGCCCATCTGGTTTCTCTGAAAGTAAGCAACTTTTTCACGGTCCAATTTGAAGCGAAATTTCTGGTCGCAAAGGAATATGGCGCGGCATTTATATTTTTATAGGGGATGTGAAGTGCAAATAATAATGTAATGGTCTCTTGTGACGAAAATATCAGCTGTACTACTTACCGACTGGTAGAATCTTTAAATCTTCGATTAGTTACATTTTTATTACAAGCTTTTATTGAACTTGCACTTTCGTATGTAATTTAAGAATAAGAATAAGAAATATTTATTTACACAAACAGAAACACCACAACACATAAATTTGGAAAACACGACATTTTGTAACACAAGAAAAGAAACAGTACATAAAAATGAACAAAAAAAAGCACATAACAGCAGAAGCAAATAAAAGCTAGCACAGTGTCGATGCGAATGGTAGAAGATAAGTGGTGTGTGTTAGTGGTGTAATGCATGTGTAAAAGGGAACTCACTCAGCATTTTGCCTCGGTGCGAACCGAAGCGCTGGTTTTCAGTGGGACCCGCTGAGTGAGGTACGGACGAAAGTGTGTAATAAATTTGTACGTCAATATTTGGTCACCCATGCAGTTCCCGTACATTGCGAGCATTGTTTAACCTTGGTTATCGCAAGTACGTTGCCACTAGACCAGTGCCGCTCTCCCAAAGTTTGATACCGGTCTCACAAGCACGCAGCCACTTGATCAGTGTCGCTTTTCCAAACGCCATAAAATCACGTATCATGTTTGGAGACCTTATTTAATTTTTTTTTTTTGTTGTGATAGCGGCCATAGTAACACATACTCTGTCAAAAGTTCAACTGTCTAGCTACTCTAAAGATATAGTCACCAAATATATCTAAAGATATAGTCACAAAGAGTTCAGTGTATGGGTAGCGCCTTAGTGGCGGCCGGGCTGCGGGCTGCCGGTCTGGTGACGTCATGCACGAATTCGCGGTCCTAACGAAATTATTCTTGAAACTTTAAAGTCAAATAACTTTTTTGTCTTTTGAGATATTTAAATAAAAATTTAACCGTTTTGTTTCATTTTACTCATATTTTTATAACCAGTTGAATTATTTTTTAGTAATTTTCCTTATTCCTCAAAGGAAATAATCATTTTTATTTTCCTCCTTCTCGTAGGTCATTCATTTGTCAGAAGAAACAACGGCTCTATCTCCGACAGTTATCTAACAAGTACGAGAAATAACAAGAGTCTCAATCCGCAAAAGAAAATTATTCACATGACGATCATATCAGACACTGTATTACATTCTGTGAACTGGAATCGGAATGGAATGGAATCACGTTTCGACAGACAATCTCACTTGATTAGTTTTAGATAATATTTATCACAAGGAGTGTCGGTGGCCGAGTGGTAACGGTATCCGACTCGCAAGCAAAAGGTACCGGGTTCGAATTCCACTGGTGCCATGTAACAATGACTCTTTTCTGACTTATGTACATTAGTTGTATACAAACCGCTGCTCTCACGGTGAGGGAAAACATCGTGCGACTGAATGTGTAACCATGATCCAATCTGATCAGGTTCCCCTGATAGCAGGGTTACGGAGGTCAGACGGCAGTCGCTCCTTTGTAATTACCGGATCTACCAAATCCTGGATCATAGTCAAGGTGGACCACGGCCCTCGTTCGCGAGAGCACAGCCGGGACATGCGACAGCGACACATGACGGGGCCAAGAAGAGAGAATATTATCACAACTTTGATTACACTTTAAAACTAAACTGAAGTTTTAAGGTGTTTAAATATCCGTGCAAGAAACAAAGTGGCCGACAGCGCTCTAGAATCGTAGGTAAAATTAAATGGCGATCGATGGCCGATGGAGGAAAGGTTATCTAGTGGCTCCAGTCACGTACCGCAAGAGAAACGAAGGACGCTCCACACTGGTTAGATAAACAATCTTGTGAAGTTTGTAGGGAGTGGATGGATGCAGGCGGTACAAAGTCATTCGGTATAGAGCTTAGAGGGAGACCTGTGTTCAGTAGTGGACATCCTGCGGCTGAAGTGATGATAAAATGATTTAACCAATTATAAAGATACCTAAACAATGAAATTATTCTTTCTTAGCGATAAGGCCGCCCTTGTTCCCCTATAATGTACAATAAAGTGTAATATTTTACATGCATTAGTGTATATTTTTATCACAACTGTAAATATTTAATATTTGAAATTTATAACATTACATTCATCAATCAGAAAAAAAACCAAAAATAATAATAATAAATATGCTTGTACAAATTCACACAACGCCATCTAGCCCCAAAGTAAGCAAAGCTTGTGTTATGGGTGTAAGATAACTGATAAACTACTAACATCCTTTTTATTTTTTAATATATACTTATTATATAAAACACATCCAAACCCGTAACAGAAATTAAAATTCATCATTTCAATATCTGCTCGGCTGAGACTCGAACCCGGGACCTCTGCGTGGCGACCAGCATGTTAACCAACTGAACCACTCAGGTCGTCAATAATAAAAGAATATAAAATAAATGAATAAAATCACTGCTCAATTTAAAAGTAGAAAGCGCAATACAACGTCTCTAAACGCCAGGAACATACCTACATTAAACTTTTAACATTTAATTAAAGTTGTTCCCCTTAGTTTAATTTGTTCATTACTGTTTCAAATGGACTTTAAAGGTTACGGCCACTCATTTATTATTCGTTTAAACAGTAATCTCTGAAGTGGGCCGTCTTGGGGATGCATTTGAAATATATCCGCTACCAATTCTACTTATATAGTAGATCTCTATCAAGCCTGAGGATCATGTCCTCATGAATATTTTGGATTATGTATTTCTCATGTAAAGATACAATATTTGCATTGTTGTGTTCCGGTGAGAAGGATAAGGTAGTCAGCACAGTTACAGGCATGAGGCATTATTGCCCTCACTGTGACAAGCACGTGTGTTTTTGTTTCGTGAAATCGATGACGTGTGCGTCGAACTCGCATACGAAGAGTCCTGCACTATCATCACTACATATTATAATACAAAGAGCCACGCCGCGTCTGTCTCTTAGTCTTCGCGATTGATTCAAAAACTACTGAACGGATTTTAATGTAGTATTCACTTATAGACAGAGGGATTAATGAGGAAGGTTTATATGTATAAAATATGCATATTATAATAGAGTAACCGCGAAAAAACCTTGCGAAGCTGGGGCGGGTCGATATGCAACTATAAAATCAGCGCAATCTGTTGATATACCTATATCGTTACTACATCATAAAATACAACCTACAAAATAGTAATTCTACTCGCCGATAGGTGGCTCTAGCACTAGCAGTATAAAAATATCTTTATATTATTAAACAAACTCCGTCTTTCTGTCCGCACCACCATCACTACATATTATAAAACAAAGTGCCACACCACGCCCATGCCACGTCTGTCTGTCTGTCTTCGTGATAAACTCAAAAACTACTTAAAGGATGTTCATGGGGTTTTTACCAATAGATAGAGTGAATTCATGAGGAAGGTTTATAGGGTAGGACCACCTGTATATAAAATTTTTTTCCTCACTGGGTCGGACAACATGCGGACAAAGTCTGGCAAATTGCTAAAACAAAATTTTGGTTGCGAAAATCTCATTCTCAAATATGTAAGAATTTATATCAGCACCGTTCGTTTTACTGCGTCCCTGTAAAACTTAAGTGACTTACATTCCACTCGTAAAAGTTATACCTACAGTAACTGAAAATGCCGACCATGATGTAAAATGTTAACAACCTATGCATATGCCTCTTATAAATTCGTTTTAAGGATTTCCTTTCCTTTACCTAGGCAAAGTGCAAACGCCGTGCTTATTATAGGTTGGTCTCGAAGGGTTCCGTACAAAAAATTTGATAATATATACCTACTAGGCTGTCACGCTACGGTCTCTTGTTACAAGTGAAATAAATATATTGAAATTGATATACAGAAAGTAAGAGCATTTTCTTGTACACTGTGATTTTTTTAGGATGTTGACAATAGACGATATCCCATCGCGCCAAGCGCCTCGCCTCCTGCGTAGAGGCGAACTCGGTGCCTAAATATTTAATCGCTATTCTTTATAATAGTATAAATATAAATTGGCCGTGTGGTGTCCGGTAGACTAGAATAGCACCAACCCCTTACACTCATGGGTGTCGTACGAGGCGACTAATGTTTTCGAGGCAAAAGATCAATCAGGAAAATGGGCAGCAGCATTTTCCATTGTTATATTTAAACACTGCGATCTCCAACCCGCCTGCCAAGCGAGGCGATTATAGTAATAACCTCCCTTTTCGTAGGAGAGGCCCTAAGTCCTGCAATGGACTGTTACGGACTGTGATGATGATTCTTTATGATCAAGCTCTTTTAAAGGCAACTGCACCTGTAACACCGCTTACCACCTGTATTAGAAGGTGAGGGCGCCACAGGTTAACCTATACGTCATCGAGTACAAGTAAAATTCCACTTTGTGGTAATAGAAGAGGTTCAAGAGATCCACAAAACGTTGGTCTGCCCATGCACAACCTGGCACAAATTAAACTTTGTATAGTGACCCAAACTTCGACTTTTCGTAGTGATAGGGATAGGTGATACTAGAAGTAAAAAAAAATCGGAGTGCCTTACATCATCTTGGAAGTTTCGCTTTTCAGCCACATTTAAGTCAATTTTCTTTTTGGTGACTCTATGTCCTATCGCAACGAAAAGTCGAAGTTTGGGTCACTAAAAAAAGCTTTATGCCAGGTTGTGCACGGACAGAACAACGTTTTATAGGTTACCTAAAACTTTACTATCATCACAGAGTGGAATTTTTCTTATACACGATAACATAGCCCTACGGCGCCCTCGCAGTCTATTTAACATTACCACTTACCTGATCAGCCAAATCCTGATCATAATCAAGGCGGACTTCGGGCCGTCGCGCGCGTAAGCGCATCCTGGACATTAACGCAAGATGATTTTTACTGTATTAGAACCTAAAACGGCAAAATATATATCTACAAATATAATATCCTAACTGACAGAAAAGGTCAGATAACTAACGACTAAGTTTATTAATCTCTAATATTTTGTAAACTAGAGAACCCGTTTTAAGGAAACGAAGCTAAGAAAGAACCATATCGATTTAACTGGCTTTCAAACATACCTATCTAGAAAACCGCATCCAAATCGGTCCATCCGTTCGGAAGCTACGATGCCACAGACATATACACAAAGCCACAGATACACACGTCAAACTTATAACACGCCTGGAAGAAATCGCTTTAAGCGATAAGGCCGCCGGTTGCTTTTCATTTTTTCTTCTGTTTTTGTTTTATTCTATGTATAAGTAATAAAGAATATTTCATTAATTTCTTTCATTCACGCTTCTTTTTTTAGTCGGGGGTAAAAATTAACTGTGCCAGGAGTTCACCGTGCAATAAATTTCCGTTAGCACATGTTGGTCACGGTACCCTGAAAATGTGAAAGAACTCCACTCAGACTAGTAAATTAATTATACATGTTCCGCTTTCAGCTTGCATGCCGTAAGTACCATTAGCATACTTTCTTATTTTCTTTCTAAGAAAATAATGCTTTAGTTAAAAAAGGAAATAATTTTATTAGCCCGAAGCCTAAGAACGCAGAGAATTTCTTATAAAATTGCATTGCAAGGGACGTTTTCTTTTAAATTTTTATTTATTTACAAGTTGGTTTACCCAAATTATTAAGAGAATAAGTCTTTTTAGGGATTTTAAATAAGAAGGTACCTAGTTACCTATTTTAAGTAGGTAAGTAGGTACTGTGTTGGTATTCCACCACTGGTTATATTTTTGGTATTCCTTGATTTTATATCCTTCACACACATCAACAGCCTATAACAGTTCCACTACTGGGATTAAGCCTCCTCAACATTCTTAGTGTTTTACAATAATATCTACGCTTGGTAGGCCATTTGCAAATCGCAGTGATTAAAATACAGAAATCAGAAAATGCTACTGATATCCTTAAAAGGGTACAATATCCGACTCGTAAGCCAGAGGTCCCGGGTTGAAATCCCGCTCCGGCCATGTACCAATGACTGTTTTCTGATTTATGTTCATTAGTTGAATACTAACCGATGCTCTTGCGGTGAGGGAAAATATCGTGATGAAACCTGCACATTCAGGCGACTGGGTGTGTAACCATGATCCAATATGATCAGGTTCCCCTGGTAGCAGGCTCATGGAGGTCAGATGGTAGTTGCTCCATTGTAATTATCTGACCTGCCAAATCCTGGATCATGGTCAAGGCGGACCCCGGGACTTCGGGCGCGAGAGCACAACCGGGACATTAACGCCAAATCGATTATTTAAAAAAAACATCTTGGCGTTATGTCCAAGATGATGATTATTATCCTTAAAAGAGAAATATTGTACATGTACTTAAATATAAAACTGGGGTAACACGTGACACCATTCTTTGCTTATCATCCGATACATATCATGTTAATAAGGAGTACAAAATTATGATAATTATACAAGATTCTCTTGTAACAGGAGGTTATTCTTTTCAGGAAAGTTTGCCATCGAATGCAAATGAAAATGAAGAATAAAGAATGACATGTAAATTATTTTAAAGTTTATACAGCAATAAAATAAAATTCATTGATGTTTTAGCATTCGAATAACTTCAATACATTTAAGTTACTCGGCGACTCGTTTAAAGACTGAGAGTTTCTTGAAAGAATCTTGAAAGTTCTGCTTTTGACATTGAGTTGTATGAAACCTCCTACAAGATACCATACTACATGTGTGCAATAATCTACCGTTTATGTCACTCCTACAAGACATATAACTTTATTGAATACGTGACTGTCCGAACACCAGAGTTATTATCCCTCACTGTCTATTTCCAAATGCATGTTTGACAGTTATTGCGTCGCCACCCTGCTAAAGTAGGCGTATAAATATACGGAGTGAGCTTGTTCCTACTTCGGGGGACATATTTATAACGTAACTTGTGATTTATACGAACAAGAGAAGGATCTCATGAACAGAAGCTGAAATATGAAGAAATATTGCCTCAAGAAATATTAGGTCGTTTTTGACTAGCGCAAGCACTACCTAAATGCGAGTCGTAATATTTGCTTTATGCACTATACTAAAATGTTATGGTTTCTCTTACTTTATGTCATAGTAAAGTGAATTATTTTGTCTTTTAAGATATAAAAATTATGTAGTTTTTAGTACCCGCGAAATTGTAAAGAGCAAACTTTCCCAATAAACGTGCTTTTAGCGTTTAACTTCATTGAGATTACGCACTTGGGGCATAAAGTGTGTCATAAAATTTATGTAAAGGTAGTTTAGAATGTCTTTCGTATCTACTTTAGAATATTTAGACTTAACAACTCTTTACACTGGTGGTCAGTAATTCTACTAACCACCACTCGCTTTTTTATACAACACAGTGAAAAATAAGCCGAAAAGACGGTAAGTGGTAGAGCTCGTCTAGTCTAAAATGACGCGCCCCACTACTTAGTTAGTTGATTTCGATGTGTGAGTGCAAATATTGATAACGACACTTCATTTGTGTGGGAGCCAATGAACGACGCGTGCTCCTACGTTTGAATTTCACCGGCAACTGAATGACCAATTACAACGGCATTTGTATATGTATTGCGTCCATATTTTAAACTTGCTTGTGTGCGTTAATGCGATAGTGGGGCGTTTTAAAAGTTAATGAATCAAGTCCGCTCTCATCGATGTGATTTAATCTATAAAGCTACCTTTTTTGACTTCGTAGCGCTACTGCTTCAGCAGATAGGTAGCCACCGCCTGAAATGATATAAACCTGGTAAAACTGTATTTTACCAGCTACTTTTTTCGTCGTATGAAATCATTTGCGAACACAAATCAACACAAGTGTTATTGGCCGCCAAACTGGCTTTCATATATCCGGAGGAGGTTCCGTTCTATCGTATGCTATGTAGTGGAGCGAAGCCACCAAACAACATTTCAGCTCTACTTTATCCAGGAGATTAGTAAGCTACTATCGTAACGGACAGATTTTCTTAAAATCGACTTTTTTATGTAAAGATTTATAAATTGCAAAACCTTTATAAAGTCTTCTTTTGATCTCGAAAACTCTTTATAAAGTAAAGTGTGCAGACTAAGTGATTTCTTCTACGAGTTTATTGAATGCTCCCGAAAGGTAATTTCCATCGCAAATTAGAGTTTATATCGTTCACATAAAACCTTTTCGAAGGCTTCATTACTGATGTAAAAGAACACACATTGCTGAGTAAGAAACTGCTTTACGACTAAACAGTCCAATCCTCTTAATTGATGCTATTAAGTTTCCTCTTAAACAACGTAATGGCGATGTAGGCTCTTCGTTAATAAAGCTTAATTATTTTGTTACATTCCTAAAGTAGGTTAAATGGAAATGTTTGTTTTAGGCCCGAGGCGATATTAAAATACTTCCGTAACAGCACCAAGGATTCGGCCGGAAGAAAAAGATCTTAAATAAATTTATTAGGGAATGCTCGCACTCTTATAACTTCATGTGCGCCAGGAGCGTCGGTGGCCGAGTGTTTAAGGTATCCGTCTCGTAAGCGATAGGGACCAAGTTCGAATCCCATTGCGGCCAAGTGCCAATGACTCTTTTCTGATTTATTAACGTAAATTAGATATATACTAACCGATACTCTTACGGGCAAATGTGATGAAACCTGCACATTCAGGCAACTAAATGGCTCCTGCTCTAATTGAGCCTAACGGCTTCGCACGCGACGACGAATGCGACGAATTACTCTAACACCCTGAAAGCCGGGACGGCCTCTGGTCTGGGATGCCATTTGCACCGACACTTTTGCGCCGTCCCATCTTTCTGCCACTACTACTACACTACTACAGTACTATAGTCAACCTGGGGCCGGTGCCCTCTCGGGTGAAATCGCCAAGCACCTTAAATATATCGGTCTGAGCAGGGATAATATACTTATTTGCGCCGTTTGGCGTGGAAACACTTGGGCCGTTGGGAACAGGCACACATTTCCAATATAGGGAGGTAGGCCAGCGCCTGGAATTAGCCTCGCTATTTAGCTTAGTAATGCGGCCAGCCTTCGGGGTACTTATCCGGTTACTGGGGATCTTGGCCAACTTTTTCTTTAGGTAAGTAAATAAGTTTCGTTTTCTGGTTTTTTTTTTATGTATAATTATACAGGTTGTCCTTAGGCTGTTTACAAAGCCGAATACTTGAGTAGGGTATTCAAAACAAAACTGCAAAGTATCATAACAATCAGTCCAGTATTTACCGAAAAGTCAACGATTTTAAATTTCAGGAGCAGCCTGTATGTAATTGTATGGTCTAGAAAGTACACTAAGCTTTGCAAACTCTTTTGCATCAGAACTCTAGGCTAGATGGCAGCTTAAATTAAATTTTAAAAATGTATTGGAATTTGATAATAATTTGAAGTGTGACATAACGTCATTTGCTTCTAGAGGTGCGCGGATCCGTTATATTCATACAACATAACAGAACGTTATGCTATTATAAAATATTATGTTATTTTTAACGTTATAATATAACACCTTAATATAATTGACGACCTGAGTGGTGCAATGGTCAACATGCACCCAAGAGGTCCGATTCGATTCCCGGGCCGGGCAGAAATTGGAATGATGAATTTTAATTTCTGTGACGGGTCTGGGTGTTCTATGTATAATAAGTATGTATTTAAAAAAAAAAAAAAAGTATTTAATTAGTATATCAGTTATCTAGCACCCATAGTACAACCTTTGCTTAGTTTGGGGCTAGATGGCGCTGTGTGAATTTGTCCACGAATATTTATTTATTTATTTAATTATACCTACCGTTAACGATCGCCGTTTTTCAGTTTGTATTATTATTTACAGTTGATTTAGTACCTTGGGGAATAAAAATTGTACATAAAAATGCATTAAAAATTAATATATTTGTATTACCATGTAAGAACTGTAGTTTTGCTACTTTTGACGACGTTAATCGATTACATAACGGAATATAACAGAAAAAATAACACAACAATCGAATATTAATATCAAAAGGTAATTATAATAATAGCAGACAATATTATGTATTAATATTAGGTGTTATAAGTATATTTTAATACCGTTATAATATACCTGTTATCTAATATAACGAACACCTCTACTTGCTTCTCATGTGTCATGTCATGAATGTCAATGATAATTCTAGTTCAATTCATTCGTGTTGTCATGATACAGTATGTTGTAATTGTTACTGATCAAGTTACAATTTAATTTGTTAGAAATAATAGTTTTATGTTTTTTGTCTAATAATGAAAAGGCCTATTTTATGATGCTGCTGAGTAGCAGTCTAAAACTGTGTTTTATTATTGGTTCAGAGGCTAAGGTCACCCTGTATAGGTATACTTACCCATTACTATATTTTCGTATAACTCATGTAAATGTTGTAAATATCTCTTTTAATGCTTATTATAAGATAAATAAAATACTCGCGAAGCAGGTTCTGTAAGCGGGGATTATGTTTGGATAACCTGGGCCCGATCCCACCAATCATCTTGATTTATGTTTGTGTTAGTGTAATTGATTTAATATCGTGCCAAGGTAGAATAGCAGATACGTAGGGATCTCTCTGCGTATCTACGGACCAGAACTTTGGCCTTTTTACCCAAGTAAAGTCTTTTTTTGGTATTACTATTGTTCAACTATTTAATTATTTAGTATTTAAGAATCTATTAGGTACTAAAAATTTACAAAAGGCATATTATAATGCAATATCTTTGTTTTTTGTATGAAGCCTGGGATATCTAGAATAAAGCTAAGTCTCTGTATAGTTATGCCAAGTTTTTAAACGTCATAGAACGTCATTTATAAAAGCCATAACAAACAATTTGATTTCTGTAGGATTTTTTATTTTCGTGAGTTAAAAAGGAAGTGCGGGAGATAATTTTCAGCTGGATTAATAATTTAGGCAACAAGTTCAATCTAATAGTGACCAAATAACCGAATGTTTACAAGAAAAACTGACAAGGACTGACAAGGACCGATTATCCCCAGAGTATTGTCATAACCACACTTTATAATTTTTACTACTGTCAGTCATCTTTAGGTACACAGGTCTGACAGAATTCAAGAAAATGTGTGCTCTCAGAATTGACCGCGCGAATGGAAAAAACAAAATATTTCATTTACAAAAATGTTAGGTAAGTTTGATCATATTTGGGACCATGTTTCTGCAAGAAAAGTTGCTCAGAATATACCGATAATTCATAACATGATAGAAATATTCGTGAGAACTTAGAACTATTTCGGATAGTTTCACAGCGCTTTCTCAGAGTGTGACAGTAGGACATGTCGCACTCGAGAAAGCGCAGTGAATGACGAACCGAACTTCGTCGAAGTTCGTACTCGATCCAAATTACATTCGTCCCATCACTACTAGTTGTTTTATTATTACTTCTAATATGTACGTTTGAATATATGTTTGTATTGCTGCCACGGAAGGTTTATTTATAGTCGACCGCACTTCGCATTATTTTACGTCAAATATGAAATGGAAGTAGAATTTTACATTTCAATATCGCCATCTCCGAAGTTACCGTCCAATATGTAGAGTGGGGGAACACTATGGAAATCCATCTGGGAATACTGTACCCACATTTTCCTTGCGGCTGGGGCCACGTACATACAGTGAGGATGTCGTAAAAACTTTTACCTGTGTTTGCACTCCACCAACCTGGGACCGCGGCCATGCAACACGTTTCATTTTCAGGAAGTTTTGAAAGCCCAAGTGAACATATATTCGAACTTTAATGCAGACACGTCATGTATGCGAAGAAACGGGATGATACACGCTGCTGTGACGTGAGTGTCATACGTTAGGAGTATACCTATTATGTGTGGCCATACTTTTAGTGTGGTCCATTTGTTAGACTCATTTCCCAAAATATAAGTAGAAGTAGAAGAAGAAGAGCATAAGTACATTACCACTTCAAGACATTTTCCTTTGCCGCTACAGCAACATTCACGGCTTTTGGTGCACCTGTAGCCAAATCAGTTTGCTAAAAGAAGGGATCATTAGCTGTCCCTTATACCCAAATGACTCGTCTTTATCCCCAGGGTATTTTTTTGAAATTCAATTCATGAATTAAAAATATGAAACCGTTTAACAACTGCATTGTATTGCAAAGGAATATGATTCTTAAGATAGCATGTATTTTTCTATATCCTTTATGTTTGTCCTTGCCCCCTATATATCTAGAGGCTATTATAACTCGTAAGTTGTAAACCTTACAGATACCAAACAAACCTACAACAACACCCACAACAAAGTTCCGACAACAAAGGACGTCTCTAATATGAAATGTAGGTAGGAGGTGTGTCACACATTTATTTTCATCTAAGACGGTAGGGTAAGTTAATTAAAATCTAAGCCGTCCGACGGTCTCATGCTAAAATATGTAACGCTAAGCTAGACTGGTACTAATTAAAACATATAACCGCGTCTACCTGCTCATTAAAATAACTCATTGTTCCTAACTGTAAAATTTTGCATGCTTTTACAATGCGGGCACAGATTAGCAAATGTTCCTAATAAGTATCACCTACCTTCTTTCAATCAAAGTTACAAAAAAGGTAAACAAAAAAGTGCTTTGATCTGTAAGTATGTTACATGAAATCAATTAAAAAATTAAAAAGGTCAGCAGTTGTTACAATTAATTATTGTTACGTGCATGGGCGCAGCGAGAACCGCAGTGTTGCCCCGTCGCTCCTACCTTTTTAAGTTTACGGTAGGCAAACGGACCACCTGATTAAAAGTCGTCACCGCCGCCTAAAGACATCAGCAACACTAGTGGGGTAACCATTTGCCCATCTTTAATTAGGCTTCTAACATACCTCTTGAAGGATCCTATGTCATAATTCGAAGGAAACACTGTAGCTGTGAGGTTCAAAAATCTCTACCTGTCTACCTATTTATATTTTGTCTTAAATACTTGAGCGTCCCTCCACAGACGTAAGGGGATTCGTTTTAACATCGTCTCGCGACAAATTAAACGGGAGCAATTTAAACTTTCCAGCGCCTCGCTGGTCACATAGCCTGAAGTGATAAAACTCGATTTTGAGTGCGTATAACTTTGCTGAATTATTTATTTATACCACTTTCGTAGCGAGTTTATGTTCTTGCTCCATTTAGTGTGGGATGACTATGCATTTAATCTGGCTAAGTGGTAATTTGATTGTTGTTACTTAGATAAAATGTAGCCGTCAATACTCAATTTGCGGAGTTTTAAGGATAAATGTTTTTATTTTTTCTTATATTTATGCAAGTCAATGACAAACGGGCATGAAGATACATCGACCCAATGGTCGACGTATCTTCATGCATGTACTTATGAAATAATTACATGCATGAAGATGTTGTAAATATTCTCTTTTTTTATACCTGCCACGGGTGTCTAAGGCGACTAAGGTCTTAGAGGCATACCAACTCGGTCCTGCATAGAGCAATGGCTGTAGGTTGCAGCATTTTCTGTTATTACAATACTGCGATCCATCCCGCCTGCCATGCGTGGAGACTATGGCAAATTACTGAATACAAATTCGATCGATTGGAAAGTTAGCCACCTTCACGGCTAAGAGAATCTTCCTAGTTTATCAACTTTTTTCTGCTCTGTGGGCTCAGCAGTGGACGTCGTATAGCTGAAGTTAGTGACAAAAGAGCAGATAACCTATCTCATGAGAAGCAAAAAATATTGACAGAAATAGGCCCTAGTTCTATAATAAATTATAAGTTCCTAATAAGGGATAACATAAGTTGGATACCGTTAACCTGAAAAGGTATTTGCTAGAGATAAGTTTCGTCTATTTCTTCACTCGCTAACAAAGTTTTAATTAAACAACTCAAGAAGTCGTTAGCCGAATGCCCCCACGTTTGCGGGTTTCCCTCAACTATGAGAAAGTAGAACAATAAACCATAACAGACTGGGACAGCCGGCGAAACTAAAATAAGTTTATTATGAATAGCTACTCAAGCAGCTGCTTGGGCGATGAACAAAAATAATCTTCTTGAGATTCAAGACTATTCATTTTCATTGTTCAATAATAAGTACAGAAAAGCACGAACCTACATTTATATTTTCCCACTAACCTTGATGCCTAGCTATGGTACAGGTAAATTGCTTACTTAGTTTAGATGTCTAGTTTAATGCTAATTAACATGTACATACCTAATTATAGTTTGCTTGGACATAAATTTATTGTAAATAACTTTAATTTTTTTCTCTATATGCATTTTTCATCCGTATATATATAATATATTAAATTAATAGTAAAATGGCTTAAGATTTCTTGAATAACTTTATTAACTTATTATTTATTTATATAAAGCCTGAATCTAAAACTTAATCTAAATTATGTTCCCAATATCGCTATGATACTGAAGAGAGTGCCTATAACGTTAGCTGAATCCAAGGCTTATTTGGTTTTATTTACCATGAAGTTGTTGAAAAATAATAAATTACGTAGGCGGCACAATCGTTTCTCACGTTTTTACATTAAAAACTTCTTGCAAATGACTTTGTTGGGATGAAGGGGTGGGTTAAAGGTTACGCCTTTTATTCACCCCTCCACCAGTTATTCCTAAAGGTTAGACAGAAATAACGATACAAGACCTGTAAATGATGTGTCTACCTGCCTAGAGTAAGACCACACCGTTATAAAATCTTTATAAATACTCACTTATATGTATATTTATAATAATATATATTAAAGTTTAGGGTAAGGAAGAAAAAGGATGAGAGGAATTTAAAAGGAGTATATATGTCGCAGCCATCTGGTTAAATCAGCTATTTAATTAGTAGGCTAGCCTGTTAATTGAACGCCGGCATTCAATAGAATGCCCAGGCTGGTAGTTGATAGAACAAGCAACGCTTAACGTTTAACTAGTTGGCTTATTGTAAGCCAGCCCTTTGAAGACGGCTGAAGTAAAATATGGCAGGTGATTTAAATTTAGTTCAAATTTTATCCACTGCAGCACTGTTAGTCATTAAAACAAATATGGCGTCAGACAGCTCGCACAGCAAGCAATGTTTTTGTATTTTTATCGTTTTTACTAAATTTAAAGTGTGGTACCTAGATGTTTTTAAGTAAGAATAAGGATAACTTAATTTGTTCATTTTCTTTTCATACTTACAATTAGAAACAAATGTCTAAAAAAGTTTCGTGACATTTTATATTTAATATTATAAAATAAGAAAGTGCATTCTTCCTATACTACATTGTTGCAAATAGTTAATAAGTTATAAGTTTAAAGTTATTATTGTGGTAAATACTATAAATTTTATAGGTACTCGCAATGCAATTACTAATTGAATTTGTTGCCACTAATATGTTCGTTTCAAAATAAAAATTATATTTATAAATTCGTATTTTTAATCTTAAGTAGAGTTATATAATTTACGAATGGTCACTCAAACCAAACATATATAATCTATTAACAAAATGGCTAAATAACGTTCAGCCAAGTAGCTGCACGTTATATTCAAATACTTGGCTAGTTGTCCTTTAGCCATTCAATTGAATGCCGGCGTTTAATTAACTGACTAGCCTTCTAATTAAATGGCTAATTTTACCAGATGGCTGCGACATATATATTTTAATTGCTGATAATATTTTGTTGGTTTTTGAACTCTCAACCCTTCAGAACAGGACATAAATTATTTTTACATAAGTAAAATTATATTGACATAGTTTTATGAAATGAACGACAACAATTATGAATTTGAGAGAAGTCGATCAGTTTCGAGTTACATTTTTTACTAGTATGATAAAAAACCCCGGAGCCAAGTTAACCCGATATTATACCGAAGATATCCCGATAAAAACAACAAGGCGCCGGGTGATGATGAAATATGTTTATATAGCTCATCTCTATATTGCTGTGCCCTTACGGGGTATCTTGTACTACTACCATCAATGTACTTGATTATGCAATAAAACTGAATTACTGAATCACTGAAATTATGGCTGAGCTTCTGAAAGTTGGCACAGAAACATAGTGATGTTGTTCTGAAGGATGATAACTTATCACTGACAGGACTCTCTTTAAGAATATGAGACCAATATCACTGCTAATTCATGTGTATAAACTACCTAACTTCCAGCCTCCCGAACGAGCCGGGTTCCGAAAAAGCTTAAGTACCATAGACCACATATTTATACGCTGCATGCACATTTTACAGAGGACCTCGCAGTACCGGCCATTATGCTTGCCGTTTGTGGACTATGAGAAAGCCTTCGACATGTTAAATCGACTATCGATATATTAAAGAATTGAAGTGCCTGAACGATTTAGGGCCTAGGGGTAAGACAAGGTGATGTTATATGCCACACAACAAGTAGATCTACTTGGTAAGGTAGGTAACGAAAATTATGTCAAATGTCCATGTTGTGTTTTGTCTCGTGACAGTCAAGCTACATAGACATAGGACAAATAGTCCAGCTAGATAGATTCAATTTAGAGACAGAGGTCAAATTGCTGAATCCATCTCATTGGACAGCGATCGGAAAGCTACGCTATATATTTTTTTTCGTCCCAATTTCACCAGTGTTTCAAGACGAAGGTCTTCGAAAAAAATTAGCGACCATGTCTCGGTTCCGAAGATCATTAGTTGCAAAACACTGGTCAAAGACCTTCGTTTTAAGACCGTGCGGTAATTGGGTCGAAAATAGACGGCGTAGCTTCCCGAACTTTATAAAGGTACAGTTACACGTAGTAAAAGTCTCGCCATAAAATTGATACGACCGCGACAGCCGTCTTGGCGCTATCAACGCTGAAATACCTATCTAATTCTCTGAGCTTCGTTGTTATTACTTGATCGCTTTGATTTTGGATTTATTTCCCTTTTGAATGTCGCCATTACTTTAATTTTCTGTTTGAACTTTATTTCCTAAAGGCCTGTTGGCTGCGAGACATTTTCTTCTAAATGTATTTTGGTAAGTATGTTGAGGTCGATGAATGTGAACGAAATGGAAGAAATTTAGCATATAACAGGACAGTAGCTGTTTATCCCGGCGGAAAATAAGCGTGAGATTGTGTATGTAGATTTGTATGTATTATATATTTAACGTAAATCATTGTAATTTTGATTTTAAATTAAATCAACAGTAGTCTGAAATAACTACCATTTTGAAGGCACATATTGAAAAGTAAAATCAAATTTACTGCGATCTCCAACATTCGATTTGAAAGATTATACACCAAGGGGATAAAGCAGTGTCTTCTGTCATGGGCGGCATATTGGATTCTGGGCGTAGCAAAGCATGGGAGTTATGTAGAGTCCAAATGAAGCGAGTGGTTTAAGCCGCCCAAGACAGCTTTATCTCAGAGGTGAGTACTGAGAGTAATTTTCATATCATCTGTGAGACAACAAAATAAACAATTACAGCGTCTGATTTAGCAAACTGAGTGAAATCAGTACTGCTTCACGACATTTTCGTGTCAATGTAAAAATATAATTTGGAATTGAAAATTATAATATCACTTAACACTTTTTTTGTTTCACACATTTTCAATTTGCACAATTTGGGCAGTCTAAGGTCCTGTAAGTTTTACAGTTTTTGCAATCGAGCTCCTGAATTTTTTTTTGTAGAAAGAAAAAGAAAAATTGTGCGATTTTCGAATAATGTGTCTTTACAAAGCTCGTATGCTAAGCATTTTGAAACGAATTTTAGCTTCCAAATTCAAATAACTTTATTCCGAGTTTCATCCAACATTATCTCCCTGCGGGTAACAAGGCCATGTTTTACGGTAGAACTTCATTATACATAATCCGACATTGTCCTGTAGGTGTGAATAAAATATAATGTCACACACCAGCCGTATAATATAATTTTGTAAAATGAGTATCTAAGTATTTATCAACCGGCGTAAATGCATGAGGAGATGTATGAATGTGGAAGAGACAAGAGGTGTGTCAGGATCATAGCTTGTGGCACTCGATAGTCTCTCCCTACCCCTATGGGATACGGGTGTGAGTATGTATCTATGTATGTATGGACAAGTAAGTATAGGTATATTTTTAAATTTTGCACTACTTATTGAACTATTTATATATTGTATAATCAATAGATATAAAAGCTATCGGTAAAATTGATTAAGATAAGACATAGCTGGGCTTAAAAACTTTATTGCACTAAAAATCAAGTCAATGAGGAGTTTTCCAATAGGTATCTAAAGCATTCCTAACCACTCACTAGATGGCGCCCCGACAATTTTGGTAATTGATAATCGCTTGAAATAGGTTCTTAGCAAACAGGATATAAACACTGGGTACGTTGTATTGGATAATATTATATTTCTCAATAGTTTTCAACCATTTTAGAGGTTGTAATAATAATGCAACATAGTGCCAACTTTTATAAATATTTCTTTTTATATTTCGTTCAACCTTTAACAGTTATATTTATATTAATAAACATTTTGAGAATTATTGAGAGACTACAGCCGTGAACAGACGTGTCGTTTAGCATCCGTGTTTAATGAAGATTAAATAACAACAAAGTGTAGAATCGGTGTCAAATCTGTGTCAGCACATTTTCACACTGAGACTAAGTACAGTGCAGTGAATTTGCGTAAACTATGCAAAATAACATATGTTTAAATTAAAATGGATAGTGCGTTTAATAGAAGTAAGAGGATTTTACGCAGTCCTCCTCCCGAACGTCAACATGTGGATCCAACCACGACGACTACAGAGCCCCCCACTGCGAGTTCGACCCCGGCCAGCGAAGCTGTCTCGACCGCCGAGATATCTAGTTGGCTTTCATCTATAGAACAGTGCCTTAACGAGATTTGCGTTATATCTAGTGAAGGTAAGCTGAACTCGGAACAAAAACTTAAAATTAGCAGCATCAGCAGAAATATTATGGGAGGAGTGCCTCAGCTGGCTGTCCAATACCAATCAATAAAGGAAAAATATATCTCGTCAATTCAAAATTTGAGATAACAGAAAGTTACGAATGACCTTATATCAGACCTAAAGCAAAGCCTTGTTTCCGCTCAAAAATGTACAACAAGCCCTTCCTTTGCCGACATAGTAAGAACAAGTAATAACTCATCGGTTCGTCCCACGAGCACTAGAAGCATTGCTATATTTCCAGCCGACAAAGATAAAACTAGTGATGAAGCTAAAAAATTAGTGCAGGACCTGGTGAAACCTGATGAATTAAAGTTACATGTACGAGGGATGAGGAATACTAAAAACGGAGGAGTAATAATTAGCACGGACCGAAAAGAAGATCTGGACAAGCTAAAATCATCACAAATTTGGAATTCCTCTGGATTGAAGCTAGAAGAAACATCCAAAAAACGGCCCAGAATAATTGTACTTGGCATTCCGACAAATATCTCTGAAAAAGAGGTGTTTCAGTGTATATTTGATCAAAATATAATGGACAAGCATCCCAGTTTCGATAAAGATAAATTCTACAGTTCTATAAAATTGAGCCATAAATCTGGTAGGAAGGACGCCTCTACTTGTAACTTTATTCTAGAACTTACAGCGGACCTCAGAAGAATGCTTATTGAACAAGAACGTGTCTTTATAAACTGGTCATCCTGTACTGTACGTGACTACACTCTCCTGACCCGATGTTACAACTGCCAGCTGTATGGTCACTCGGCAAAATACTGCCGCGACACTAACCCCACTTGTGGGCACTGCGGAGAAACAGGACACACCATAAAGGAATGCCCCAAAACAACCGAATTAGCAAAATGCGCCACATGTACAAGATACAAAAACCTGCTAATCATAATACTGGAGACATATCGTGCCCTGCAAAAAAGAATGCCGAAATAAGATATCTAAGCTTCATTGACTATGAGGGCGCCTAGATACGTTGTAGCGTTAATCTAAAATTATTATATTGTTATTATTAACATAGCGTACCTATACTTAAACACATCTACATGTTTTAACACTATATTCTTTTAAAAAATACCATGTAAGCACTAACCTACATTTATGATCTACTAACCTGGATGCCTAAGACACAGGTAAATCACTTACTTAGTTTAGGCGTCCAAATAAACAATAACTAGAAGTAAATACCTAATGTAATTTGCGCTGAAATTGTAAATACTCGGAAGTAACCTCGATTTTATTTGTACTCATTTATCGTAAGTAGGTAATATAGTAACTATGCTCAATTGTAATTTATGTAAGATTTTGTTTGAATAAATGATTATTTTATTTTTAAGTTTAGTATTAGTTGGTTGCATGAAATCACTGCCACCATCATACAGATTTAAAAAAGATTACCAAAATTATAGGAGCGCCATCTATTGATGCTTTTTGAAACCAACTATCAATACCTACTGGAAAACTCCTCATTGGCGGACTTAATACTAAAGCCACTAAAACTTTATCTACCGGTTAACCAGTAGGCCATGTAAAGTGAGTAAGGAGGCGCCAAAAGCGGAACAGAGATGCAAGTATACTTAATTAACTAAATAGCAAATACTAATAACACAAAATGTGGTAATAAATAAAAGATTATATACTGTACGAACCATATCCCTACAATAAATACAATACGAAACGAACAATATACCTATCATAAATACTATAGATACATATACTATATCAATACATATACTATTTATTGTTAGGCCTGTTACCTATAAATAATGTATTTACTAGCTTTTTAAAGGTAAAGCGATTTTGTGATTTTCGGCTGTCCACGATGCGGCGTTGAAAGGATTCTCCTCAAACTCCTTAACGAAAATGGGTCAAATAAACTTGATTATAAAACACTTTTGGAAATTTATTCTATCCTAATCAAAGAGCAATACAAGGCCTGAGCAAGCAATTCCGAGGAAAGAGGGAAATGAAAAGGCAAACGTTGACGGCCTTTTTTTCTTAACTACCACTTATGTGGGCTGAGGAAGGGATGTGAACCTTCTTAACCTTTTCTTTTAATACCGTCACTTAGGCCGATAGACAAAGGAGTATACGAGCCTGTATAAGTGTATACCCTGTCTTATGCATTTGGCATCCACTTTCTATTTCTTGTCTGTAAAATCAAGAGGTTCGAAAACAATCTACTTCAAAGTAATGCATGCATATACCCATTTAATTTTAGTTTTGGTTTTAATTTTGACAGTGACTAATTTGTATGAAATTGTATTTAGTTAATTAATTTATTAAAAAAATCTCACCTCGCCAAATACTGCGCTCGTATCAAATATATTGGAAGAACTTGTGGATGCATATGTTGATGTATAATGTTTTAAACTATCGCGGTTATTATCACACATTCATTTTAAAAGTATGTGCCCGGAAATCCGGAACATACTTTGAACAATTTGTGAAAGATCGCAGTGAAATCCTTTGTTCAATAGCATCTATTATAGTGATTAATTATAACAATTATAATGTTATGATTGGTGGTGGATAGGCTAGAAATGTCAACTTCGTTCACTTGGCGACCTACCCTACCCTACCCTACCCTATCCTACCCTACACCTACACCTACCCTACACCTACATTACACCCACCCAACACCTATCTTCCACCTGCCCTTCATCTGCCTTACACCTACCCTACATCTACCTAACCTTTTTTTATTGCTTATAAACCTTTCTCTTAAATCACTCCATCTATTGTTGAAAACCATATTTAAATCCGTTGCGTAGTTTAAAAGATCTAAGCGTACATAGATTCACAGTCACATAGATTCGTAGGGACAGACAGTGGTAAGCGACTTCGTTTTATACTATATATTAGTTCGTTCTTTCATTCAAGATGTTATTTCACTTACTATAACTGCGTGGACCCTTATTACAACGAACAGAATGAAGTAACACAGATAACAATAATGAGGTCAAGAGAGATGTTTCCCTTTTGTGTAGGCGTTGTCTTTGTTTCTTTCATTGTTTGCTCTGACTGGTTATATTGGCCTAATCAACGGCATTTGTTGAACTCGCAACGTTAGTTACGGATACCTACTCAGTGATATATGTACTGAGTCAATAGGGGGCTCGCTTATTCAGTACTTATAGCATTATAGTTAGGTATTATAGATAGTAGGTAGATACTTTGGCGAATTCGAAAATCAATTAAACATATTTTTTACTGAATTTGAATATAGAAATTAAAATTATGTAAATTATAAGTATTTTTTTGCTAGAAGCAAGAAAATGAATTATTTGCCAGTTTTTCGAAGTCAGTAATATTAGTCATATTTGCACTTTACTGCTTGTTAGAATTAAATGGTGGACGCTTAACGAGAAATAGTTTTGATATATTTCTGAGGCTTCGAGATGGTCTTCGTAAATAGGCATAGGTACATTTAGATTTTTAAGTTAAGCAGCAAAAGGGATCTTAAGATCTGTTTCAGTTTACACCAATTGACACATTAAAATTTTCTATACTTTTCTTAGTAACATGTTCTGTGATTTAGTTTAAAAAATCTGTCAAACCATTTAGTTTTGCGACAGTATGCAATAAAAATTAAAACTGTACTATTTATTGTTAGGCCTGTTACCTATAAATAATTTCTTTACTAGCTTTTTAAAGGTAAAGCGATTTTGTGATTTTCGACTGTCCACGATACGGCGTTGAAAGGATTCTCCTCAAACCCCGTAACGAAAATGGGTCAAATAAACTTGATTATAAAACACTTTTGGAAATTTATTCTATCCTAATCAAAGAGCAATACTAGGCCTGAGCAAGCAATTCCGAGGAAGGAGGGAAATGAAAAGGCAAACGTTGACGGCCTTTTTTTCTTAACTACCACTTATGTGGGCTGAGGAAGGGATGTGAACCTTCTTAACCTTTTCTTTTAATACCGTCACTTAGTCCGATAGACAAAGGAGTATACGAGCCCGTATAAGTGTATACCCTGTCTTATGCATTTGGCATCCACTTTCTATTTCTTGTCTGTAAAATCAAGAGGTTCGAAAACAATCTACTTCAAAGTAATGCACTTACATATACCCATTTAATTTTAGTTTTGGTTTTAATTTTGACAGTGACTAATTGGTATGAAATTGTATTTAGTTAATTAATTTAATACAAAAATCTCACTTTGCCAAATACTGCGCTCGTATCAAATATTTGGAAGAACTTGTGGATGCATATGTTGATGCATCTTATTATCACACATTCATTTTAAAGTATGTGCCCGGAAACCCGGAACATACTTTTTAAACTTGTGAAAGATCGCAGTGAAATCCTTTGTTCAACAGTATCTATTATAGTGATGGATTATGACAATGATAATGTTATGATTGTTAGGCTAGGAATTTCAACTTCATTCCCTTGGCGACCTAACCCAATCCTACCCTAACGTACACCTACAGCTATCCTCGACCTACCCTACACCTGCCTTACACCTACCCTACATCTACTTAATCTTTTTTTATTGCTTATAAACCTTCCTCTTAAATCACTCCATCTATTGTTGAAAACCCCATTAAAATCCGTTGCGTAGTTTAAAAGAACTAAGCGTACATAGATTCACAGTCACATAGATTCGTAGGGACAGACAGTGCTAAGCGACTTCGTTTTATACTATATATTAGTTCGTTCTTTCATTCAAGATGTTATTTCACTTACTATAACTGCGTGGACCCTTATTACAACGCACAGAATGAAGTAACACAGATAACGATAATGAGGTCAAGAGAGATGTTTCCCTTTTGTGTAGGCGTTGTCTTTGTTTCTTTCATTGTTTGCTCTGACTGGTTATATTGGCCTTATCAACGGCATTTGTTGAACTCGCAGCGATTACGGATACCTACTCAGTGATATATGTACTGAGTCAAAAGGAGGCTGGCTTATTCAGTACTTATAGCATTACAGTTAGGTATTATAGATAGTAGGTAGATACTTTGGCGAATACGAAAATCAATATAACATATTTTTTACTAATTTTGAATATAAAAATTAAAATTATGTAAGATATAAGTATTTTTTGACAATTTTTTTTAATTATTTGACAATTTTTCGAAGTCAGTCATATTTGCAATTTACTGCTTATTAGAATTCAATGGTGGACGCTTAACGAGGAATAGTTTTGATGTATTTCTGAGGCTTCGAGATGGTCTTCGTAAATAAGTATAGGTACATTTAGATTTTTAAGTTAAGCAGCAAAAGGGATCTCAAGATCTGTTTCAGTTTACACCAATTGACACATTAAAATTAATATTGCGATACTTTTGTTAGTAACATGTTCTGTGATTTAGTTTAAAAAATCTGTCAAACCATTAAATTGTGCGACAGTATGCAATAAAAATTAAATCTGTATCGCATAAGCAAAGTATTTTTTTTTACCACTAAGGTGATAAACAAGCTTACAGCCTGCCTGATGGTAAGCCGTCACCGCAGCCTATGGACGTTTGCAATACCAACGCATTGTCGACTCCGTTACATTTAAAATATTTGACATCACTGTTCACCAAAACCTACGTACAAAATTTCTCTTCTTAACTTATTCGTCTTATCTAAACGATATACGTAGCACAAAAGACCCGTCGCCAGAGCAACCATCAAAAACTTTATTCACTCGAGTCTCATACCAACCCTTATGTCGTCCTGGTATTTGAGATTTTATTTGGCTCCCCTTTATTCTTACAATAAAGAAAGCAGCTGTAATTTTTCTTGTCGTACTTTCACACAGCTGAGGCCTTTGTGCTTATATTTTAGAGCAATATTCGGTTAGTGCTCTTTTCGTAACTTATTATGAGACAGACAGACGACAGATTTGTTACACTAGCCTTCGGTCTATATTATTACGCTGTACCTTGTATATTATTATGTATGCAGTGTATAACCAAAACCTATGTATCAATCTATCCATTATTAGGTGTCGGTATCTATTATTAGAATATTATATATTTAAGTAATTTACTTATATACTCAAAAATATAGAAGCAAAATAAAATAAATAAATATGCTTGCTTGGATAAATTCATACAGCGCCATATCGCCCTAAACTAAACAAAGCTTGTGGTAAAAATTACTTATATAAGTATTTTTATTTTTTAAATACATACTTAAACAGAAATTAAAAATCTCTCTGCGTGGCAGACCAACTAAACCACTTAGGTCGTCCTAATACAAAATGAAAATACATTCATATTTTATTAAATTAACACAGTATAGATGTGGTTTCATGCATCGATCCGCGCCCTAGAGGATTAAACCATTTAATCCTCTAAGATCCGCGTGCGTGCGGGGAGATCCTATCAGGGTTGAGCCCTCTTACGGTGGTTTGCAACATACCGCTTAGTTGTCGGTTGTGGTGGCTTGGCCCTCTCTTTACCGCGGTCTAGCCCGCCGCAACCCTGATGGAACCCGGGTCGGCTTAGGGAGCAACCAGCGTGTGGGTGGGTTTGCAGGTTCCGTGTATCTTCCGTAAACGTTGGGCTGCCGCTGATGCTACAGGATAATTGCTGGTGTCTCGTAGAGCCTTTGTCCCCGCTGGGGGCAGGCAGGGGATGGATCTGCAATATTCGGGGGTCTTGGCCGGCCGTTCAAACCGTGTCCCATGGCTAGAGACAGGGGAAGTGCCAGCGATTTGAAACTCTTTCGACCAAGCGGGAGAGATGGACTGCCTCATACTGTGCCTGGGAGACCTCTCCGCCCATGAGGATGCAGTTGTAGTGACTGTGCGATAACAAAACGTATCGACGTACCATTTTCGGCTACATCGTCGCTTTCGATCAGGTGAGTGGCGATCAAATACCTGCCTAAACAATTTATTTTTAACATTAAATAGAAATATATCATTCACAAATTTGTTTTATCTCTTATCCCTTTCTTCTAGTTCCGAAATGCTGGAGCTACACATTCCACTTTGATTTATCGATGCGAATCTAATTTTCATTTAGAACACTACCTTGGACTGCATGAAATGGGAAGCTGTGAAGTTATTCATATTGCATGGGGCTGTTTCTTTATGGAGTACTGTTTAATATTGGTTGGACTTAGGGAAGTAGCAATAGATTTCTCACAAATTTTAAATAGCAATAATAGGCACAAAAATAAATAGTTTATTATGACTATCACTACATGAGTAAGTATTATAAACTACATATGTATTATAAAACAAATAAACTACATAATATAATAAAACAAAAGCCCTCGCCGCGTCCATCTGTCTGTTCGCGATAAACTCAAAAACTACCGAACGGATTTTCATGTGGTTTTCACCAATAGACAGATTGATTCATGAGCAAGGTTTATACGTGTATACCTATGTAGTACATGCATATTATAACAGAGTTACCCCGAGAAAACCCGTGCAGAGCCCGGATCGCATAATTTTGGATTGCACAGAATTTGTTACTCTCCATACGTTTTTTTTCTATCATGCTACTCTGTAACAAACGAGCAGACAGCCCACCTGATGGTAAATGTTAACTGTCGCCCATAACATCTACAAATCCTTGATTTAGGTTGAAGGTAACAAAAATAAAGAACCGCAGATGCGTACCTAAACTGAGGTAGTCCGAGGACAAGCTAATCCGTCTATGTTAGGCTGTCTTGGAATTAGCAACAACCTAACTAGGAATTTTCTTCTTATTTAATTTGTTGTCCGTGGACTGTAACGTAATTTTCTCTCCCAAATTAGCTAAGCCGATTAAAATAGAAAAGGTCAAAAACTTTAAACGGTAGTCACGTACGTATCAGGGACATGTTGACAAAGCTAGTTAAATACAAATAGCCATTACGGCCATTTGTATTATCGATAGATCGAATCAGATATGTTTTGATAAATTCAAAACAAATCCAAAAATTAAAAAAAAATTGTATATTCTTCTCTATTGAAAATTCACGAATAAAGAGAGTAAAATGAATCGTTTGTGCACTGAATTACTAATTGCCTAGGCAGTAGGCAGTAGAGAGCTCTATTGAAGCCAGTTCATGAATAGCTCATGTGCTATGTGCCGAGGGGTCTATAGTAGGACCACGGTAAGTCCGAATCAACTGACAGTAGTACAAACTATAAAGTCTGGATATGGTAATAATCTGGGGATAACTTTCCCTTGTCAGTCCTTCTTGTAAATATTCAGTTAATTGGTCACTATTAGCTTGAACTTTTGTCTAAATTATTACTACCGCACTTCTTTAATAATAGTTTTGCCCATTATTTAATAATATTTTTCTTAACTTACGAAAATGAACAGTCCTACACAAATCAATTTGTTTGTTATGACTTTTATGAATGACGTATCGTCTGATGACAAAAAAGTAGTACAAAAAATAATTGATGTTAGGAACGAGCTGTTTGTGAAAATAGTGAGAATTTAAATTACGAATCATGTATTTAGAGAGTATAGAGATCAACAAGCCGATTTAGGAAAATGACGATTTAAGACAAGCTGAGAATGAGACGAGTTAGGAAAGTGTCAAGTTTGAAAAAGATCAAGTTTAAGAAAAGGACGAAGTCGTCCGGATTTCTTCAATGCTTTACGAAAACATGAGAAATGACATTAAGTAGCATCAATCAATGATATGGGGCGTAGATACTTAATTCAACATTAGTTTTTGAACGCAACTTTGTGAGCATACAATTCGGTTATGCCGTGTTCCCGCGGGAACTACATCGAATACCGGAATAAAATGAATTTGTTATTTCGGTTTATAAACTATCTATGTGCTTTTCCAAAGCCATTTAACCGTTTTCGCGTGAATGAGTAACAAACAAACCTATACGCCCGCTATACATGTGTTATACACCATGTATGTTAGTTACACATAGTCTATACAAAGTCTATTAGTCAAATCAGTACGTAAGTTATAACACACGTTATGTGACTTGTAGGCTAGTTAGAAAGGGTCTATACAAAGTCTATTAGTCAAATCAGTAAGTTATAAACGCTTGCTATACACACGTTACGTGCCGTGAAGGTTAGTCACACAGGGGGTATACAAAGTCTATCAGCAAATCAGTACGTAAGTTATAACCGCCGCCATACACACGTTACACGTCGTGTAGATTAGTTACACAGGGTCTATACAAAGTCTATTAGTTAAATCAGTAAGTTATAAACGCCTGCTATACACACGTTATACGCCGTGTAGGTAAGTCACACAGGGGGTATACAAAGTCTATTAGTCAAATCAGTACGTAAGTCATAACACACTATATGCGACTTTTAGGCTAGTTACACAGGATCTATACAAAGTCTATTAGTCAAATCAGTAAGATATAAACGCCCGCAATACACATGTCACACGACGTGTAACTACACATGCTTTTAACCACCTTTCAACACATGATAAATACTTTTTTCTTAGTAAGACGATTAATAGTAAAGAAAACTATTTCCGACGGTAATATATTATCGTCCATAAACAACGTGGAGGAAAAGATAATAATGTTTTTTCTACAGAATGCCCTATTCGTTACAGATATGAAGAATTAGTGGCGAACACGTACCGGCAAGGGTACGTCTCCGCACGAGATTAACTGGCGACCTTTAAAGGTCATAAAGGTCGTAGGGAGCCAATGGAAACTGGAAGTATAACGTTTAACACTGTAGAAGAATCGGGAAGACCTATGCCCAGCAGTGAAACGTCAGTTATTGATAAGATGTTGAACTATTAGCAGGTAGGTTATTTTTTGGGTGATGATCAAGTACGATTTATATTCTGTTGGGTTTCATATTATACTATAAGCTTTTTTAATTTTCCGTTGTCCACATAATTAAATATGGAATAATATATTAGATTCTGACGACAAATAAAACTTCTGATGCCCAGCTGTGAATGGTCTGTTATTGATAAGATGTTGAACCATTAACAGATAGGTTATTTTTCTGAGTTGTGATCAACAGCGATTTCTATTATGTCAGGTTTATATTTTACTATTTATAAGCTTTTTTATTTTTCCGTTGCCAAAAATAAATATGCAAGAAGACGTTACAATCTGACGCCAAATCAAACATATGTCGTAAGGAATTGCCTATTTTGAGGAGGAACGAAAACACAAACACAAGTCACAAACAAGGTTATAAAAAAAATGTTTACCCGATCACAATACCTATATGGAACCTTTTGTGATTTCAGACGTGGAATTTGATAAATATTAAATATTTAAGCTACGGTAAGTATGTTTAATATTGTGAAAGAGAAAGTGTGGGATCTTTGTTTGTCCTTCTTATCGTTGAAATGGCCAAATTGGTAGAAAACAGGTAACATTTACCTTTGATTAACATAACTTGGTAGGCTTTCATCTCGGGTAAAGGTTCGTGCTTGTCAAAATACACGACGAGTGAAATCGCGGGGAAAGATGGTATGATATTAACTTTCAGCTGTAACGTCAACATTTTTGTTGCCATTAGGCGGCTGGAAATAAGAATAGAATAATAAGAATCATTTATTGCCTTTAACAAAATATCGTGCCTTACCACTACATCATAACAATAAAAATAACTAAGGCAAATGGACCTGGCTCAGCTTATGCTGTCACGGGACGGTATGGTTCCGCACAGCGCTGTTTTTCAGAAATGTAGAAATGTACCGGGCGAGTTGTCACCTAAGGCGGCATGGCATTTGGGTACTAATATTCAGAAGAAAAAAATGTGAATAAAATACTAAACTTCATACAAATGCCAAGGATTGTTGGCTTCGATAATGGTTAATAAAAATCCCGAAGTTACGGATTAATTCAAATATCACAAAAGTTAGGAAATGTATAGCAACTACTTTGGGCGTGTGGAAATAGGTACTACAAGGAAATTATAAAGGGATACCGTATGTATATATGCTCGTGATAACAAACAACTTTGACTATGACACCAACTCTGAAATCGCAAAATATCTGCTGTTTCATCCATTTTGGCAGAAATCATTTTAAATTTTATTTAAAACAGCTGATCCAATTCTAAAATCACAAATAAGTCCGCTGTTCCATACATTTCGGCAGAATTCGTTTTCAATGTTGTGTGAAACAGCTGATATTAATTCGCGATTTCAGAGTTGATGTCTAAAGTTTTTTATTATCACGAATACATCCATTCCATACGGTAGCCCTCAGTATCATGAATTTGAAGTCACCCTGATTGCAATCATTGAAATTATATAATAAAATGCATTTTATTTAAACAACAACATAAAACCGTACAATCTTAACAAAACTGAAATCTTAATGAAATAAAACTAAAAAACTTACCTAATAAACCGCTGCCATTAGGCTACCCAAATGAATTTGACGGTGGAATCAAACATGTAAAATAAATTCAAAGTAATCAACATCTCTATTTACGTTTACAAAATCTTTTTAAGTAGAGCTAATTTATTTTCTTTGCCCCTTAAGTTACTTCTTAGAACTACCTACAAGAACCTTATTGAATCCTAATACTTAATTAAAGGGGTCTGAAGGTTGCCCTTCTCGATACAAAACGGGATTAGCGCTGAAAGCACTATTTATAGGTCAAAGTCAAAGAGTAGACATTGGAAGTTTTAGGTATTAAGGTGGCTGTGTTAAGTTTTGAATGGCTTCGAGAGTTCTGTAAGTATACTGAATTATAAAGTGGGAAGTTTATATGTTTCTAAATTTGTGTGTTTTGGCAATCTTTTAAAATTTGGTAATTTACTAACAGGAAACCAAATAACAATTTCCGTCTTTGCATTATGTCTCGTATAACTTTACACATACTATCATCATCAACAGAATATATTTAATTCTTTACGAAAAACTTATTTTAATGCCTATGAGGTTATTAACACGCTGACTTTATAGACTTGCTCAGTCATCATAATGCGGCAGTAGAATTTTCTATGCTAAATTATACGCGTCGACTGACGTACGTGCACATGTTAGTGTTTTTTATTCTGTCTTAATACGACACTAAGTCCTGGGACGTCAATATCAACGTCACATTTGTACTAATTACCAACCTAATACGACACTACGTCCGGAGACGTTAAATGTTGTGTTAAACTTATAATACGGCAGTAAGAAACACGAGACTGTTCACAAGATGACAGTACTACTGTTCTTCCTAATAGTTTCATACAAAAGTGTCGTCGGTTGATGTAGAGTCTAAATTTGTAAAAAAAAAGTACCCCGCCCTTAGACGTACTATTACAACACATCATTTAAATTTCACGCCTGTAGACGTACTGTCAGCGAAAGTCTTAAGTCAGCAGAATAAAACAGCCCTCAAAGCCTTGCAGCATTTTACTCCTCTATTGTACACAGACATAGAAATAAAATTTCCATTCGGAGCACCCAATCCTTTCTGCCTGCCAAGCTCCTAAAAGAAACAACTTAATGTAAAAGGTAAAGAATACATACAGCTTAAATACTTTCCCTTTTTTTTATACAGCCTGTTTTTCTTTGTCGATTTGCATTTGTTATTTAACACTGAAAATGAAAATGAAAATGAAAATGAAAATGAAAATGAAAAAGTATTTTATTGAATTAGGATTACGTTAATTAATCTCTTTTCAAAAGTCAAAAATCTAACGGAAAACAAAGGGAAGTTAAGCGAGCTCATCCAGGTAGGGGGCGACGCATGCAGACCGATCAGCGCGTACGAGGGCTTACTCCGGCGAGACACCGGGCACCGATACGCGCCACGCACATAACCGCCTAGGCGAATCATGTGAAGCGCGCGCCCGGCCCCAGCCAGCCCGCCGGCGCTCACACCCGCACGCACCAGCCGGCCTACCCGCGTCGCCCCCTGAGCTCGGAACAAATAAGTAAAAAGAATGTCGTCTGTCTGTCAGTATGCCGCTTCAGTTAGGAAAATGACCATCTGTGGGAAAAAGAAACGGCAAGAAACCCACAGGTACATTTAAATATGATTACATTGCATTGATACATTTGTCAATTTAATTTGAGTGAGCCTGTTTTGATTGGAATATGATGTGAACCTCTACAAATCGGTCAAGATAACTAAAAATAAAAATAAATTCAGAAACAAAAAATGGCACAGCAAAAGCAGGCCAGTCCACCAAGGCAGCACCCGTTCACGAGCATGACGCAGGGCCCAGCCATCGTCCAATTCAACCATATTTGAGGGAAGAGAACGACCCGACCCCCATGCCACCACCAGGCAGACTTTTAAGTGAGCATGCGCTGCCAATGCCGTACACATTAAAAAAATATTTGTTATTCAATGACTATTACACATCAAATCATCCTCACCCAATTAACAAAATTGTAAATTTATAAATAACTTCCTATTTCGAAGAGCTAGTAGTACACCATACATTTTTGTCATTGATATATTCATCAATTTTATAATAGGCTTTTTTCATTAAAGTTGTTTTCACCTTATCTTTAAATTGTAATTCATGCAAATTAATAATACATTCAGGAATATGATTATAAAATCTTATACAGTTACCCATGAAAGATGAATTTACTTTACTTAGTCTGAACAACGGTGTTACCAGTTTATTTTTGTTTCTTAAATTGACATTATGAATATCAGTATTTTTAGCAAATTGGGTAATATGCTTTCTAACATACATAATATTATCAAATATATATTGACTTGAGAAAGTCAATACATCAATCTCTTTAAACAATTCTTTGAGCGAATCACGTCGACGTAATCCATATATTGCTCTTACAGCTCGCTTTTGTAGTTTGAAAATGATGTCACTATCAGCACACTTGCCCCATAGTATGATGCCGTATGACATAATACTATGAAAATAACTATAATAAACTAATCTAGCTGTATTCACATCCGTTAGCCTCCTTATTCGCCACACGGCAAATGCAGCCGAACTTAACCTACTAGCCAATGATTCAATATGTGGGCCCCATTGAATTTTTGAATCTATATTAACGCCTAAGAAAGTAGTTTTCTCTACCAACTCAAGTTGCGTTTTATCTAATATAACATTACATTGATTACTTTGTACATTAGGGAGGCAAAAATGAACGCATTTAGTTTTTTTAGAGTTTAAGACTAAGTTATTAATCGTAAACCAATGAAGCACATTCTGAAGAACACAGTTTACTTCGTCTATATTATTATCTTTCCTATTAATTTTAAATATCAGTGAAGTGTCGTCAGCAAACAAGACTATACCAGCAATATTCTGCACCATGTATGGAAGGTCATTTATATATACAAGAAAGAGAAACGGCCCCAATATAGATCCTTGTGGCACTCCAATGCTTACTTTCCCACCCGCAGATAACTCGCCATTTACATTTACTTTTTGAACTCTACCTTCTAAGTATGATTTCATCATTTCAAGACTATCATGCGTAAAACCGTAATGTTTTAATTTTAGTAATAGTGTTGAATGATTTACACAATCAAATGCTTTAGACAAATCGCAAAAAACACCTACTGCATTATGATGTTCTTCCCAAGCGCCAAAAATTTGTTGAATGAGGCTAATACCAGCTTCGGTAGTATTGCGGCCTTTTGTGAAGCCATATTGTTGTTGATGAAATAATTTATTACTGTTAAAGTGCACAATCATTTGACTTAACATGATTTTTTCAAAGATTTTACTGAAAACGGGCAGGATGGATACCGGTCTAAAATTATTCAAACTATTTTTACAACCTGATTTGAATAATGGCACCACTTTACTGATTTTCATGAGGTCGGGGAAAACACCTACTTCGACGCAAGCATTAAAAATGTAAGCTAAATACGGTGCTAAAATATCAACAACAGTACTTATAACTCTAACTGACATTCCCCAAATATCTTCCGTATTTTTCAACTTAATGCTTTTAAAAGCTTTAATGATAGTTTTAGCGTCTACTTCGGAATAACAAAAGCCATTTTCACAGGCACCTATATTTTCTTTTAACAAGTTTTCTGCACTAATTGGGCACGAGTTTAGCAGCGAGGTAGTTTTAATCGGTATTTCGGTAAAAAATGTTTGGAACAACTCTGCCACTTCTTTATTTGCGGTACTAGTTCCGGTTTCTGTTTTGATTTCATAATGTGTATCACGAGGCTTTGTTTTCCCTGCCACCTTATTTATTACATTCCACACAGTCTTAGCCTTGTTTGAAGACGAACTTATAATTTTCTTATAATGCTGTGATTTTGCAATTAGACAAACTTTCTTAAACGTTTTTGAATATTTTTTGACATATTCTACAAAATCTTTATCATGGCAATAAGCTCGCTGACCGTATAGTTCAAACATTCTATCTCTGCTTTTGCGGATACCTAAAGTAGCCCAATCACTAAATTTAGATTTACAGTTACTTTTTATTCTTTTTTGCGTAAAAACACTTTGATAAACATTATTGACAGAATTGAACATATCAGAAAATAGAATGTTTGGGTCATGAGAATTAAGAGAAAGGCCGGCAATGGTCTCCGATAAGGCTTGTTTGAAGTGTTCAATGCTCCTTTGAGTAATTGGTCTTGTAATTATTTCATTGATATTACATTGTTCCGTAAAATCAAAAACAACGAATTGTCCACTATGGTTAGATCTTGTAAAATTTATAATAGCCTTTTCGTTGACCTCGCAACAGCAGAATACATTGTCGATGCAAGTCGCTGATGATTCTGTGCATCGTGTCGGCTCTAAAAATACATAATTAAGATTAAAACTACGAAATAAGCTTATTATTCTCTTACTAAACGTTGTTTTTTCTAGTAAATTAACATTAAAGTCTCCACAAACGATTACCTTTTTTTTACACGTACAAAGTCTTTCTAAAACTTGTTCCATAGTTTTTTCAAAAATCTCATAGTTTTCATTGTATGGTGGCCTATACACACAAAGTATGATGCACTTTTCTAGCTCCACGCAGGATAACTCAATCTTATGTTCAACTGAGAGGCCAGAAACATCTTTCCGGTCTTTCGATTTAATATTTTGCCGTACTGCAATTAATGAACCACCACGGGAAATAGATTTTCGATTAAAACAACTAATTATATTATAGTTAAATAAATTAAATGACATGTCAGATTTCCTCAGCCAGTGCGCAGTTAAACATAAAACTTCTACAGGAGTTTTCTTTAAATATAATTCTATTTCATGTTCTTTGCCAGAAAAACCTTGTATATTTTGATGAATTAATCGTAAACAATTCTTGGGCTTTTCTTTTGTCTTAAAATCTAGTTTAAAGAGCATCCTTTGTCCTTAGATGATAACATGCAGGAGCCCTGGTCAATCCTACTTACGCTAATATTGTTATAACAATTAATATTATAAGCTAACAATGTAGCAATATACTTTTTGTCCTTTTGCTTGAGATACAATGTATCATTTGTACAAATAATATTGCCAACAAATTTGTTGATGTCAAAAAATGTAAATGCGTTACTATAACGAGTCAAATTATATAAACATGTATTCAGTCTATGAATACGTCTATTTAACTTAGGGTCATTATTTGTGTATGGGAAAGCACACAAAGTAATTTTATTAAAATTATGGGACTGAATTTTTTGAAAACTCTCTACGATATCATTTCTAGTTATTCCCATGCTATTTCCGACCATTACTATAATATTGGTACGGTCTTCATTACATTGTTGACTAGCTACATTTATTATCTCATTAAATGATCGGTTTGGCAAACAATGATTACAAACAGATGTATTGACATCATTACTTATTAATATGCCCATGCCTTTGCCAAGCGAATCGGAATATATTATGGTGCGTATTGAACTCTTTGCCGTGTCCGTAGTGCCCGCCAATCTCGTTGTCGCCACGACGGCCGGGGCGGCTGGGGTCTTGTGGGGCCTGACGACCGCGGGCTGGATGTGGGCCGCGGGGGCCGTAGAGCGCGTCGATCTCCTTGCTATGGTGGCATAGGAGGTGGCCGCAATAGCCGGTGCGTCTGTGGCCTTGAATGGCTCGTCGACCGCGGGCTGGATGTAGGCCGCGTGGGCTGTAGAGCGCGTCGTTCTACTCGCAGCGGCGGCATAAGAGGTGGCCGCGAAGGCCGGGGCGGCTGAGGCTTTGGGGGGCCCGCCGACAGCAGGTACGATGTGGGCCGCGGTGGCAGAGGTGGTCGCGACGGCCGGGGCGGCCAACACCTTACACCCGGCGCCCGCGGGCTCGACGTTCACCGCAGGAGCCGCGGTGCTCGCAGCGTGCGCCTCGGGGGCGACGACAATGTTTTGCGGCTGGGGCGCGGGGCGCTGAAGCTGCGAAGCGACACACTCACATTCCTCTTCTTTGGCAGTCATCAGTCGTTCGATCATGTCCGTGTTTTCATTTGACAATTTGACCATTTCAGAGGTAGCTTCTCTCCAAGTAATGATTTCATTTTGTGCTATTTTATATTTTCTATTTACTATCTTTAAGTCTACTTGCAACTTTTTTATTTTTTTATTCATCTCGTGTGTCTCCGTGGTATGAGTTTGTTGCGCACGTACCAATTTAGAATTACAATCTTCAAAATCAATTCGCAACTTTTTCGTTAATTTTTTAATTATATTTATATTAAGTAAAGATGCCATTGATGTGGTCTCATTCCAGGAATTGCATAGGTCAGAAGTGTTTTCAGACACTGCTTGGTGATCATGTTCTGGTTCTACTAATTCATCATAAAGACACTGGGATTTTTGGTGTGAATCGCATGACTGTCGCTGCTCATATTTTGTTGTTGATACTGTAGTTGATACTATTTCTCTTTAGAGGGAATTAATTATTTCTGTCAGGTCTATTATGTTCAGTTTACATTCCAGCACTAAAATAGGTCTATGTAACATTGTGAACTGAATACATTATCCCTCCTAAATAAATAATGAACTGAAGGCACAGCCGCGCCTGACGAACCAAGTTAGAACCATGCTCACAAAGATCGTGTGCGGTTTGATTTGTCACACGTTTGATATAGCTCTAGTAACACGGTCTTTAATATACATTTTATTTCGCTTCTACGGCACCATATTCTTTGTTCTGTGGTTAACATCCACTTATTTCCACAGGTGAGGGTAGCTGGAGTGGCCTTATCGCTGTATTGGCGGCTTACCGTCAAGCTTATTCAATCGCAGCCGATCGGAAACCTATAATAGGATTTGTCCTTTCCAGCTAAGCCTTTGAACATTGACAATAACAATAGAGTAGTTACCGGTGATTGCGCCTATTAACGTTACAGTGGGTCTAACAATTTAGTATTTCAGTTGGGCTTGTATTGTTTTTTTCTCATGCGGTAAACGCCGTCGTAAAATGTTATCATTATGTGGAATAGTTATTCTTCTATATTCGTTCGACTATTGCAAGAAAGATTAATTTGGATCACTCGAATTTCAGGCTGGATTATAATAAACCTATAATTACCAGTTATGAAAAAAGGCAAATTTTTTAGTAAAAGTTTTGTACTGACTTCACAATGTTATAGTAGAGATCAATTTAAAAAAAATAAGCACTTTGAAGCTATGATTTTAATGCGTGAGGTATCGTAAAGAGCGACAAATGTCATAAAGTCACACCTCTTTTATCTTCGTAAACTACAAAATGGGCAGCAGTATTTCCTGTTGAATATTGATCAACACTGCGGTCTCCAAAAGCGTGAAATCCAGTTCTGTCTATTTATATGGAGGAGGCTAACTTACTATTTTATAGTCCTCTGTGCTCAAGTCCAGTAGTGGATTATTGTTGTGTTGTGTGTGTGATTCCCAACCCGTCTGCCATGCAAGGAGATTAAGACAAACACTCCACTTATGTGGAGTAGAGTCAAGTTCAGACTTTCAATTTGTCAAATTCGTGATTGGCCCAATTCGTGGTTAGACGAAATTTAATAGGTACCTTCTCAATTACAAACTAAAAAAATAAACTCATATCCTACCTACATCTTTTCAAAATTCCAATATCAATTTAGACATAGGTAGGAGGAATAAACATCCTGGTTGTGCTAACGAGCGCGACGGCTCGGGGTCCACCTTAACTGTGATCTAGGATTTTGCAAATTAGGTATCTACCTAATTTGCAAAATCCTAGATCACAGTCTAATCAGATCTAATCTTAGCATCTGACCTCCGTGACCCAGTTAACAGGGGAACTGTATCACAAAATTACATAGGCAGATTAAGATATGAATAATGTAGTTTTAATCACAGAATTTCGTATGGATATGACCCCTCAGGGATTATTCTGAAATAATCCCCATTATATTGCGAAGAGCCGCGTGGGAATGACGGCTCTGGAAATGACGTCATGTTTTAGGAGTTGTCGGAACAATACCCTGGCATGACGTTTAAATAAAACGAACGAAAATGGTGCTGAAATAGCAGTAATACACTGAGATGTTATTTATTATTCCATCAGAAAACAATGGTTGGAGAAAGAAACAAAAAGATTATAAATAAAAAGTACACAAATTTAAAATCGCTTTTGGTAACGTTATTTCAGAAGATTTTTTGTGAATATAATTTCGTTCTCTATTTCAGCTAGGCAGGGAGTTATAAAAATATTAGGAAGGTAGGGAATAATTACCGCCTAGTTTTCGGGTTGAAAAGGGCAAGGGATATTAAAATTTTTTCTATGTTACCCCTGATTTTTTATTACCTAGGGAGCGCAACGCTTTTCTATTTCTTACTTCGATATTGTTTATTTATTTATTTAACATTTTATTGCACACAGTAAAATACATAGAGAAACATCATATATATAGACGACACAACATTGTTTTTTTTATTTGATTTTTTTATTCTTGTTGAACTTCTAACAATGATATGTATACAAATTGAGAAAAAATATACTAGTCATATCTTTTTTTCGCTTGTTTATTTTATAAATTATTTTTTACTTCGCCGGATCGCCGGCGGTATTTGGGGTTAGAGGTTGTTTGTATTTTTTATGTTATACGAAAGACAAACAGGCAAGCGGGCCATCTGATGGAAAGTAGTCACCTATAAACATCAGCAACACCAGCATTCAAAATCTTTCATTTCATAGCAGGTTCTTAGTGTATCAATCAGTATATGCAATCAAAGAAGATATAGCTATATAAGCGCTAGAACTTTTGGTTTAGCATGAACGATTATTATATGTGTTTGTGGTGTTATTGTGTGTAAATAAATGTTTTCTATTCTATTCTATTCTATCATTCGATATTCGGTAAACCTTATTTCCGTACTAATAAAGCAAATTTCATTGACACTCGCTTGACATTTCCTTCAAACTATTATAACTTCAGCATTTCAAGAATTCTTTCACTGGGTTTCAAAACTGCGAAAATGCACATTTTATTGACAAACCTATAGGATTCTACCACAAGACGTTTTCATTTTGGTAAGTATAGAATAGTATAGAGATAGTAGTTCATCAAAATTTATAAGGTGATTCTCGTCAACTTAAGAATTAAGGTTATTCACTATACTTTCTACGAACATGTTATGTATCGGGTTTCTTATCACAGTTGCTATTGTTTTTACCTAATCGTGGTAATAAACCAGATAACATGCGCGATGAAAGTGAAGTAAAAGTAACTGTTTTCCTTAGGCATCGAATTCGAGATTGTTAGATATTCTTCCTTTAGGCCTTTATATTGCGAGACCTTTATGAAACACGGATTCGCCATTACTTTTTTTACTTGCTGATACTAGGTATAGCTGTCTATAAGTCTCTGAATTTACCCTAACTCTTAAAAATCAATACCTCTACATTTTGATTTTGCTTAGCTGAATAACACCTAGTTCTGTAGCTTCTTCATGGCTGTGGGATGGATTCATGCTGGGTACTGCACGTTATGGTGTTTCAATATCTAAAAATAAGTAAAATAGATTGATTAAAAAGACATCATCATCGTAACGGCCCATAACAGTCCACTGCCTGACTTAGGGCCTCTCCCACGAAAAGGGAGGTTATTGCCATAATCTCCACGCTTGGCAGGTGGGTTGTGGAGTAGTGGAGATCTCAGTATTATAAATATAACAATGGAAAACGCTGCTGCCCATTTCCAATCTACGGACATTTGCGTTGTCGTAGTTCACCTTATCATTAAAGGAAATTTGAATACAAATTAAAGCACCATAACAATTTGCTAACAATGATTCAGTAGAAAAGGCATTCCGAATTTGCATTGTTAATAAGGCTAACATAATGCTGGCAGGTAGGCAACTGAAATTATTACTTAGCCTTCTGTCAACCGCAATAAATTATGAGCAAAGTTTTGTACAATTTTATTCTAGCATAAAAAATTTAACAGGCAATTTAGTATTATGGACCTAATTCGTACCGAAATGCGTAGCGTGGGTGTCTGCCCAACGTTGTGGTTTAATAATAGACCTACAAAGCGTTGTAATTTTCTTTTTTTCTCTCTTTCTAATATCCGGCAAACTATTCCCAAAATAAATTCTTTCCGGTAGGCTACGGTACTTACCATTAGGTGGGCCGTAAGCTTGTTTTCCTACTTAATGGTATTAAAAGAAATTTAGCAAAAAATTATATCGATACCGGTTTCGTGTAAAGATTATTTTAGTCCTCATTGGTAACTGGTTACGAAACTACGGTTACAAAGACTTCCCAAAGGACCTCTTCTATTCTCAGATGTCGTAAAAAGTGACTATTGTCTTATAACCTAACCGAGAGAAAAACTTAAACTCAAATATTTTCTAAACTATAAAGTTGATTTTAATTAAACAAAGTTAATAACCATCTTGATTAAACTGGCTTTCTAATAGAGGAAACCGTATCCAAATCCGTATATCCGAGAGATATATCCGTTTAGAGAGATACACACATTAAACACCCTTATATTTTCGTATAGGGTTAAAAATGGGTAACAGCGTTTCTTTTCTCCAACCCCTAAATGAGCTATCTATAGTTTTACGAAAATCTAATTTTCTATGCAGTAAGATTTCTAATGCTCAATGGGGAACCATGGCTTTGATATTGGAGGGCTCTACGTGATCCGGGTTAAATTTCAAAGGTGGGCATCGCGGTAGTGATAATCCTGGTGTTATTCAAGCGCAGAGGCAGCGTTGACCAATTTCCACCAAGGTGGCTCGCTTGCCTGTGTCTCTACCGATTATAATAATAAAAAATAAATGCCCTCTCTAAGATATGGACCAAGTGGTGATCGCAGATAAATAGTAATGCGATGCAGAATTATTTTCTGGGTTTCCAGTGGTGGGTGATGCTACAATATTGAATAAACCTAGGTTTATCCGGGTTTACTTAGAATCACAAAGAATTTTGAGTTGTGTACGAATAATTTACGTAATTTACCCATACTCATCTAGGTCTACCCAATTCTACCAGGGTATAGTTCGAAAAATTTGTGAAATGAAAAACCACGTGCATTGACAGCTTTTGTTTAATATAAAAATGGAACAGAAAAACATAATAGCTTTCCTAAGTATACCACACGTAAGAACGTTACCTCTTTTGCGGCTGTGTTTAGAAAATCAAGATAGAAAAATGAAACTCTCTTATCTAAATTAAAATTTACTCTGTGTTCTGTTGGAGATACGTTGAGACCGATCCGATGTTGATAGAAATGATTTCCGGAATGTGTTTATGGCAGTTACAGAAATAACAGAAGATATTTATAGACTAGGGCGCCGTAGGTTATAATATGTTATCGAGTACAAGAATTTATTTATTTTGTAGCTAGAGGTTTAGGAGACTCACAAAATGTTGGTCTCGCCAACTTTACTAAAAAAAGAGACTAAATTGGCTGAAAAGCGAAAGTGCAAAGAGGATCTCAGGCACGCCGGTTTTTTTACATCTAGAATCCACACGATAAGGACTATCGTTACGAAAAGTCAAAGTTTAGGCCAAAAAAAAGGGCCAGGTTGTGCACTGGCAGACCAACGTTTTATGGGTCTCCTAAGCTGCAACTATCACTACAAAGTGGAATTTTCTTGTTCTCGATGACGTAGCCCCTTCCTATAGCTACGCCTAGGGTGCCTACGGCGCCTACAGTCTATTATAGGCTAGGAAACAAACGTGGAACTGTTAAGGAAATGTTCTCTAGGAACTACTTTTCTGTGTGTCAGCATAAAATGATTGATATTGGAAATAATATATAATAAGAACAAAAAAGCTTACGACAACTTGGTAATAAACAGTCAGGTGGTCTAGGCTATAAAAGGTTTAATTGCAAAATAGAATGTGCTACAAAGAAATGTACAAGGCTGCAAGAAAAGTTTCAAAGGGTCACAGGAGTTTGTCTTGCTTAAATAATAAAATTAAAACACATAATCAGGAACTTCTCCAAAGTTTTATTTGTGAGATATTTTTGTGAGCTATTGTCATAAAAAATTCAATAATCATAACTTTACGAATTATTGCAGTAAAAATATTTTAAGCACCCATATACCATGTGATATTCTAATGAAAGCTTTTATGTAGCTTTTATGTTTTTCTTTTGTACTCCTATGTTTTTTATTAAACAAAAGCTATTAATGCACTTGGTTTTTAATGTTACTAATTATTCCAACTTTACCCAGCCCACATTGGGCGAGTGTGGGTAAATCCCTAATAAAAAAATATTAATTAAAATATAACATTATATAACATATTATATAATGCAAAACATATAATATGTTATATTATGTTTCTTCGAAACACAAAGTGTTAAATGAAGACCTATTTGATTACTGCTGGTGAAAGAGGATTGCAGACGCTATGTGATAACATTTAAATTACATATTATTTCATTTATCATAATGATAAATGAAATAATATGTAATTTAAATGTTTAGTTTAATCTGGAACATATTAAATGAAATACTATAATCTCTTGAAAATTTACAAATTTCTATGAAATGTTATCCCTCAAATTATCAAAATAATCTAATAACAAATTAAACTTTAAATAATTTAACGTTTAATAATTTAACTTTTAAGAAATTAAAATCTTAACGAGATCAGCCGAGACCTTTAAACATTAAGATTGTAAAATTATTCGTATATTAATATAAAATAATAAGAACCAATTTTAGATTTTTTTATACCATGAAGGTGGCAAACAAGCTTACGGCCCGCCTGATGGTAAGCAGTCACCGCAGCCTATGGACGTTTGCAATACCAGGGGCATCACCTGGTATTGCAATCATAATCATCACAATCAACAATTCAAGCTATCTAAAATAGCAATCTAATGATATCTAAAATATTAATTAAACACGATAGTTTAAATCAAGCTAAGACCAAGCTTAGTTTATAAATTTTAAAATCAGGTTGGCTAACATAGAGATTAAATCTGAACAAAACTGTTGCTTAACAGGTCCTCCTGAGCAGAAACTGTGTTCCTGACAACCTGACGGCAGTAACATTTTTGGAATGTTAGAGCACTCTTCCAGTTTCCTCTACTTAATATTTCATCTAAGGGCCTATTTTCTAGTCAACTCTGATGCTACAGCTGCTCTAATACTACCAGGTGGTGCCTCAATGTTAGTCTCTCTAAAGATTTATTTTATCCATCCTGAAATGATTGTTTTGTTGCCGGCTTAAGTATGCCAGTTACTGATATGAAAATACTAGTTAAATCCGGACTCTCGCCTCGTCTATTTAGTGCAGATTGTAAGAGAAGTCAAATGTGTCTAACCGGACAAAACTTAGGATCTGGATGAACCTTGAGTAACCACCCGGACTGCCTGTAATTCCCTGTATCTGTCTTTGACCCAAATTTGGGCCAGAGTGTTATACTTTCCTCCTCCTGAATAATGTTGTCTGCAGAGATATGTAAGAGTGTTAAATAATGCAGACGTCTTCCCGAGGCTAGAAGTAAAATCAATGCTGTTCTTCTTGATATATCAAAAAGTGTATTAGAGCATGTTGATTCTCTTAACTAATCAAATAAATGTTTTGTGTCTTACACAGGTGCCTTCTTGGATTGTGGTTTACTTAGGGAAATGGCTTTCAAGATCTGCTGCACAAAAAAATGTTTAGACATTAGTTCATCTGATGTGGCACAATAGGTGGAAATGGCCGACTTGTGTAAGGGAATTGTGCTGTAGGCTAGATTATGTTTTAGATATAAATTAGCCAGAAATCTAGCTACATCCGTGCCCTCAGGATGTTTCTCAGATGAATGTGATGTGAACTACACCATGATATCCATATTTCAATTTGAGTCTTGTATGTCGTTAATGTAGATTTTTTCCAACTTGCTTTTAATAGTTCCCTTTCCTCTAAACTCCACTGGGTAACTAACTCGGTCTGCCCACCCCCAATTTTCCAAGCCAGGAGATGTTACTTGTCCACTTGTGGGGGATTTCTCCCGGTTGTGATATCTATGAGGTTCTCTCTGAGATTCTCTATGGTGACCGGCTGCTCCAGAGCTCGAGCCCTCAGGTCGGGCAACCAGGCGCACTTATTTCAGTAAGGCGCAATCAATATATAAGTTCCCTCTGCCGTGTTCATGTGACTAAGAACCCTGGGAATTAGATTTGGCGGCGGGAACACCCATGCTAGCCAAAAATTCCATCTTCGACTGAATGCATCGCAATACCTTGCCAAGCCATCTTTTGAGTCCCAAGTGACGTACTCTCACACAACGGCCGAACTTTCGGAAAGGTCCACGTATGGGACGCCCCATTTTCTAAACAAGGCCTCCAAGGCCTGGGGCAACAGAGGCCATTCCGGCAGTGGTCTGTTCCTTGATAGGCGTTCGGCTATGCTGTTGTACCTCCCCGGGAGGTAAACCGCTGTCAGAGTGATGTTCAGCCGATCTGTCAACTCCATCAGACTTACAACCAGATTCAGGAGAGCCAGGGAACGAGTGCCGCCCTCGTTTCTTAAGTATGCTATCAATGTTCTGTTGTCGGACTAAACCAAAATGTGCGCACGGCTTGTCTCCTGTTCGCTTATGGCTCCATACACGGCGAACATATCTTTCAGATTGCAATGCCATTGTCGCTGATGTGGCTTCCAGGTCCCTGACAGGTAAAGGTTGTTTAGGTGAGCTCCCCCCACCCCGCGTCCACTGCGTCGGTAGTAAGAAAGTGGGTTACCTGGCTCTTGTGAAGGCTTACTGCACTGTGATCTATGGTATCTTCCCACCACCTTAGATCTTGGTCGACTAGAGGTGGCAGTGACTTTTTCTCTCTGGGTCTGCCTTGTCTGAACGACTTCAGCAATATCTGGGTTTGGCGTCAATGTAGGCGCCCCCTTGGGGTAGTTAAATTTGCAAAATTTAAAAGGCCTTATCTTGAACGCACACTCATGCAGTGCGCTGCGCAGTGCACTGCACGATGTGGCAAAACTTGTTACACGCCGAGCAATTTGTATGCAAGTACATTGACAGATGGCGGAATGTCCCACTGTGCAGCGCGCCGCGCGGCGCACTGCATGATGGGGCAACACCCGCAATTGAAGCCCGAAATGTCAGTTCTGTATGAATTTTGTCTACGTTTTTCAATTTGGCCCCATCGTGCAGCGTGCGGTGCGATGTCAGTAGATGTCAACATGAAACGTCACATCTGACTGTTTCTTTTTACCAACAGTTCGAATCTTTCCTCTTTATGTGACACAGTTGACACACATATATCTGTCTACTTTTTTTAGTACAGATACAACGCGTGTGAATGAAATAGGAAACCGACCTTGTCAAAGAAAGTTTGACCGCTGATGCGTAAGCCCCTCCCCTTTTTCTGATTTTTTAACATTAACGAAGTTGTTTCGCTTTCGTGATCCTGTCGTCATTCTCTTCTCAGTTCATCCCGAATTATAAATAAGGCATGTTTGGTTCTAGAACACTAGTTTCTAAAAAGAAATGCTGATACTCGTAGAAATCTACATTTTGGATGGCACCTGTCAAACTTAAAACTGTAATAACTCTGAAACTATTGGTGCTAGAATACTAGTTCCTAAAGAGAAATGATAGTACTCGTCGAGATCTACATTCCGGATGATAGCTGTCAAACTTAATACTGTAATAACTCTTAAACTATCACTTCTAGAACAATAGTTTCTGAAAATAAATGATAGTGCTCGTCGACATCTACATTTCGGTTGACAGCTGTCAAACTTAATACTGTAATAACTCTGAAACTTTCGCTCCTTGAACACTAGCTCCTGAAGAGAAATGATAGTCAAAATCTACATTCCGGATGACAGCTGTGAATCTTAAAACTGTAATAACTCTGAAACTATTTGCCTTAAAACGCTTGTTCCAGAACAGCAAATACTTATAGATATCGACGGGCACTATCATTTTTTTTAGGGTCCAGTTTTCTAAGAGCAATGGTTTCCGAGTAATTTAAGTTATATTCACTCTCTTTATACTTACTACTGATGTTATACTTTGTAGTAATAGTTTTGAATGAGCCACCGTGGTATACACTCAGTTTAAGTAAACATTCGTAAAGGACAGAAATAACTACGTTTTAAAACATTTTGTCGTAATATTGTCCCAAAATCATGTCTTCAACCAGTTGAGGACAAATTTAAGCAGTGTGGTTTATCCTACAATAGAATAAATCAATGTGAATAAAAATTCTTAACATGACCGAATCAATCTTCTGAATTTAAAAATTTTGAAGTTTTTATGTTCTTATATCCTCAAGATAATTTAATTGAATGTATTATCATAGAGCCTGTAACCATCGGACAATCAATACGCTTTTATAATCGGCCAAGTAGTTTTTGAGCTAGAATAAACATCCATACAAACATTCATATAAACATACATACACACAAACCCCTTTCTCCCTCAAGAGTACGACATTGACGACATACGACAGAGACGACATTGTTCCACTTGCTATGGTCCTGACAAATCTCTGTCGATTCTTCCACGTTTATCAACTTTATATACATAGATTGTTAACTTCATTACCCTCCCTTAGCTCCATCGTAGTCGGGTAAAAAGTATCAGTTATAGTATAGTATTCGCGGAAGTTGCATGGTTCAATTTCTTTAGATATTACTGATGTTATACTTTTTAGTTAAAATATGGAATGACTTACCAAGGTCTACAGATGGTGAATCTATGGACACCTGTCAGAAGTAAACATCTAAACAAAAACTTCGATTTCAAAGATTTTAAAGTAAAATTATATCTTCTTCCAAGGATGAAGACATGTTGGCCGTACTGCAGATGGTTAATATGCAAAAATGTAGACGACCCCGACGTAAATATTGGGTGCACCCTATATGGAATACCGGTAAAAAAATAGACTTACCAGTTGATGGTAAACCTGGAAATGTATCCGGACCGTTTTCAGCAGGTTTTCAGGATGTCACCATTATGTTATAATCAAATATTAACCCGAGCCAGACCAAGGTTACAAAAACGGGACACAAATTGTAATGTCAATATAGCATTTACAATAATATAAATTAAATAATCATCGTGGCGTCATTATGATGATGTTGACTTCAATATAATGTTTTATGAGCTTGTTGAAAAACATCCTGCACCATACGATTATAATCGATCAGATTACTCTAAACGGAACGTGAGAGACAAGATGCGGATAATTATAGTAAGGAAATTAAACGGCAAATTACGTGGGGACAATAATGTCTGACCATGCCAGCCCGCTAGGCACGGGAAGGAGAGTTCAACTCACGAAGCGATGGCTAGACGTCGATAAGAACGACATGCGTGCCAACAAACTCACCACCAAGGATACCGAAGACCGAGCGAAGTGGACCAAGAGGAGTAGGAAGGCGGACTCCTGGCAACCGAAATTTAACACCAAGACGATGATAATGATGATCTTGGCGTCAAATCCTGTTTGTGCTCTCGCACGCGAGGACCCGGGACCCGCTTTGACTATGATCCAAGATTTAGCAGATCAGGCAATTACAGTGGAACGACTGCCAACTGACCTCCATACATAAGGTTGACATAAGGTCAATGATCATGCGATGTCGTTTAAAATAACGCGCGTAAAAGCGTCGAAAAAGCTCTCGTGCAAACGTTGCCTTACTCACAATCATTCGTAAATCTCTCGTGCGAACATTGCCTAACGTGAAAAACCAGAATAACACCACCGTTTTCTTTGTTGTCATCGTGACATGGCACTGCGTGGTGCGCCGCGCAGTGCACTGCACTGCATTAGTGGAGCTAGTCTCTAATAAACCCCTCTCATTTCCGCAATATGTTTGCGATTTTCTGTTTTACCCTTACTACCTTGTCTACAGGTAGCGCTTTTACGTTGGTGGCCGTGTTCCAGAAAAGACCCAGATGTTCTAGCTCCTGGACTGGTTTCAATATTAATTTCTGAAAATTCACTTGCCATCCGAGGTTCAACAACAGATCCACCGTCTCCGAGACATGGTCTTCTAGTGTTTCCCTGTTTTGGTGGGCTATCAGAAAATTGTCGAGGTACACTAGCATGCATATACCTCGAGCACGTAGCCTGTCTGCCACCCAAAGTGATTTAACGACCTAAGTGGTTCAGTGGTCTGCCACGCTTGAGGTCCCGGGTTCGATTCCCGGCCGGGCAGAAATTGAAATGATGAATTTTAATTTGGGTCTGGGTTTTCTTTGTATAATAAGTATGTATTTAAAAGTATATATGAAGTTTATCAGTTATCTTGCACCCATAACACAAGCTTTGCTTACTTTAGGGCTAGATGGCGCTGTGTGAATTTGTCCACGATTATTATTGTTATTATTAATATTGGTAAGCGCTGCAAATGTCCGGCTAGCTGAAGACAGGCCAAACGGTAAACAGGTAAATTACAAAATCTCTTGGTTGTAAATTACTCTCAGATACGCCGTTGTGCTGGTATATTAGGATATGGAAATAGGCCTGATGTAAATCTATCTTTGACAGCCAATCCTCCTTTTATAGAAACTATCCTACATCCGACTGGCTTATTAATTGAAAATAGCTTACTTTTACATGTTGATTCAAACCCTTTAGGTTGAATATATGTCTCTGGCTGCCATCTGCTTTCTTCACTAGAAATATCTTTGAATGGAAGCCAGGATTTAGAATAGGAGGTCTCTCTAATATCCTCTGTTCTATTAATTTTCAAATGTAATATTTGTCATTTCCAGAGATTGTTTTGTCGAAAAGCAATTTACTATTCTCCGAGTGGGAAATTGTACAGGGGGATTGGTTTTGAAGGGTTTGTGACTTCCCGTTATTACTTTCAGTATAAATGGATTTGCTTCCTGTTGTATCCAAGCTTGAACATTTTTCCCTAAGCAGCCACTCTGAAAATTATTTTTCTCTGATCCTTTTATTCATTAATTAATTCTTAGTTCTGATTCGCGATCAGCGCTGAACTTATTATTTCTGTCTCTATTCTTGTGGCGAAAGGAATTATTTCTCTTATAACCTGTCTTAGATCTCTTAACAAATTTAAAATTTATAGTTTGAAAACCTGGGATCTTTCTGTAGGTATCTGTACGACAATCGCGGTTTTGTGAGGAACTATTATTCTTATTTTTCAAGTACTCTGGAGCGTTTAACTAGGTCTGGGTACCACCCAGGGGTTGAATCAGAGGTGAAGGCGAATAAATATTCCGAACTTGGCCGCTGCCCAATTAACTAGGTCCTGAAGATCCTGCTTTAATAGCTCCTTTTGTTGTAGTCCTATATTTGATAGACCTACCAAAACTCCCTCTGCAGAAGCTAAATAGTCCTTACTTTGATTAAAGTGACAGAGTTCCTTATTTACTTTTAACTGCACAAATCCTGGTGTAGCTGAACTAGACTTTAGTGTAGCTTTATAACGAATGTCCTTCCATGACGGAGAGTCAAATTGTTGCAAGCGAGTAACTTCTTCGAGCCTGTTTCTGTCTGAATTTGCAACAACATCTTTGTCATCAAATTCTATACTGACTTTACCTAGCTGTAATTCCTCAGAAGATTTTTTTGGATTTACCAAAAAATCATTTGTCACTCTTATGTTACGGGAACTGCTAGTTTCAGGAAGATTCTTATTTTGTGTCACATTTTGTACATAATGAGGTAACCGTGCCATATAATCGGAAATATAACTAACCTATCCAATCAGACCGTCGATGCGCGGGTCAGACGACTGTCTGCGTCCTCGCGCCTGACGCTTTGAGCGTTTATTCGGAGGTGGGGAAGGCAGACCTTCATCCACCGCGCTTTGAGCTTTCGCCATCCGCCTCATCATCGCTAGACGACGATGAGGGTGGCCCAGCAACACTGGGCACCGCCGACCGGTCTCCCTCTAGAGCACAGGCAGCAGTTTTTTCTGCCTCACCTTCCGTATTTCGCGCACTCATTGCACTTTACCGATATCACACGGTATTATACCTATATATCACACAATATTGACACCTGTTTCACAATGAAATATGTCGTAAAAAACTAATTTTCAATAACTAATAAATTTTGCATGCAAACACAGCAAAATCTGTAGACGCTATGAGGTAAACATGTTATGACAAGTTTGAGCGCGCGTTTATGGAGATAGTAAACGCGCACACTGCTGGAAGGAATTCCAAAGAGGTAATAAGCGGGTGAATTGGTAAGTGTGCATCATTTATTATGGAAAAAGCAAAGTCTTCTAGATAGCTTCTTCATTTAACGCTGTGTGTTTCGAAGAAACATAATATTTGGATTTTACAAACCCAAAACCCTTGGGTGATTCTAAGTAAACCCGGGTACCTACGCCTAGGTTTATCTTCTAGCATTACCTGTAACATAATATGCTAGATTCTCAAAATCTTATAGATAATCTGGTAACTCTGATACTCGTGGTGACATCTAACAGAAAATTTAAAGTAAACGTATCATAATGGAGTTTGGTGGTAAATCAGAGAAGCTGCCTTTTTCCCAAACTCAATGTCGTCCAAAGAATGGAGCTTACGTAAAAATACACCAGAATCAAATATGATCTTATGTTCCTACACGCCTCAGCACTCAGGCACAGTTGTCACATCAATAAAGCGAAACATTATTTTGCTCCATTTTCGTAATCCTATTTACCGGGAATCAATTTTGCTTCACATACGTAATGAAATGATAAAACGTCCTCATCCCTCATGTCGTGTATGTAAACAAATCAACGAATAATGGAATTGGGAACCGTAAATCGAATATGTACCTACTGTACGAATGATACGTAGGTACTACCTACGATAAAAGCCTCCGCTTGCGAAGAAACCAATCAAAGAAATTTTATGTGTTCAGGGTTTTATTTACAACACAAGAGATCACGTACAAGGTAATAAATAGCGATAAAGTAGGCGTTTAAGCATCATAAAATAAACTATTATATTTTGCGCTACACTGGTTACGATCGATAGGACCCCTTATTCGCTCCAGGTTTTATTGATGAACTAAGTACAGGGTATATTTTGAAGTATGATTAAATAAGTATTAGTAAGTATTTCATTATCTCATAGAAAGATGTAGTCAGATTCTGGATAAAGCGTACATATGCTCAAATGTTTCCCGAACTGCGGATTTGAATTTAACGAGATAAAGCTTTCAGTTACCTCGATTAGGCTATACCTATATGATAACCCGATCAACTTGGGGGTTATCACTCACTTAAACTCAAATATTTGCTTAACTACATAACCGATTTGAATCAAACAAAGCTAAGAACCATCTCGATTATACAGGGTTTCAAATAAACGAAACCAAATCGGAAATACAAAGCAATAAATCCACAGATATACAGATGAACATGTCAAACTCATAACTCCTCTGTTTTTTCGCCGGAGGGTAAAAACTAAACCGCATCCAAATCAATACGTTTGGTCCTTTTGCGGATGCTACGACGCAATACGCAAAGGTTTTTACGGGGTCCGCAACGCGTGGGTGATGCCCCTGGTATTGCAAACGTCCGTAGGCTGCGGTGACTGCTTACCATCAGACAGGCCGCAAGCTTGTTTGCCACCTTAATGGTATAAAAAAATAGGCAGACACACATATAATCGTGTGGGTCGATTAAATCTCGGACGAAAAAGAGGGGTATTATAAGTTTGATGTGTGTATCTGTGTGTCTGTCTGCGGCTTGTGGCTCCCGAACGGGTGGATTGATTTGGTTGCGGTTGTCTCTATTTCAAAGGCAGATTAATCGAGATAGTTCTTAGCTTTGTTTCCTTATAATCGGTTCAGTAGTTTTGAAAATATTTGAGTACTTCTAAACTTCTAGACTTTTCTAGCCGATTGGGTTATGAATCGGAGATTAAACCCAATATAAAATTCAAGACTTTGTCATATTGTGATAATAACACGATCCTTTGATACATACTACGTTCGCAACTGTTATTGGTGACAAAAAATATGTCTACGTTTCTTTCGTCTCCGTTTACGCATTAAAGGGAAGCTCGATCATTTCTTCAAACATGAACAGTAATTGCTATTATGTCACTAACATGAGATCGCTGCTTACAAGCCTTGTATGCCCGAGGGATTGATTCCTAACCTGCCTTTTATTTTGCCATCATGTCACTAACATAAGTTCGCTGCTTACAAGCCTTGTATACCCGAGGGATTGATTCCCAACAAGCCTTTTAATTTCTGTTCTGGTGCTTGTTTTTATATAGGTCCATGGGAACTACACAGAAAATTCTCGTGTTGGCCAATTACCTACTGTAAAATAATAATGATCTTTTCGTCAATGTCCCGGTTGCGCTCTGGCGCACGAGGGCCCGAGGTCCGCCTTGATCATGGTCCAGGATTTGGCAGATCAGATAATTACAGTGAAGCGACTGCCATCTGACCTCCGTGACCCTGCTACCAGGGGTACCTGACCAGATCGGATCATGGTTACACATTCACTCGCCATATGTGTTTCATCACGCCAATTACCTACTGTGAAACGGTACTTATTTACTTACTGCTGCTTACTGCTACTTCTTTCATCTGTTTTCAGTAGTAATTTTGGGAATAATAATAGCGTATGTTTCTTATTCTGGGATATAAACTATGCCATCTGTAAAATTTCATTAAAATCTGCGTGAGTAGAAAACCAAATTTCGCTTTTAGTATAATATTATAATAGTTAGGATAAGCAGAATGTAGGACAAACTCAAAGAAAATGTTGAACACGTCTCTGGAACACTACAAGTGTGATACCTGACCCGTAAAAAACTTTAGATAAGTGAGCAGTTACGATCTCATTCCAAGTTCAGAAGTCGGTAGTTCGCTTCTTCTTTAATACAGTGTTGAAGATAGTTCGTTGCTAGTTTGTGAGCTGTCTTTTTTTGCGTGTCGAAGCAAACGGTAGCTAGTTTTTAACTGATAATGCCATTATAACGACAAGTTTTTCGGATACGTGTATTATGTTTTTATGTTTGCTTGGTAATTTTCGTATCTCCTGATTTTATTTGCGAGTTGTTTATCATTTTAGCTAATGCCGGATATCTTCATAACTCGTAAGTTTCAAGGGGCTGTTAACAAGACTTTGTCCGTTTAAATTAAACATGGGAATCGCCTAAGTTCCGTCTTATCTAGTTTTTAGCTAATCATAGACGTGCAAATTGAGATAAGGAAGAACTTAGCCGATTTAAGTTTTGTGAAAACGGCAATAAGTAATTTTTATGAAAATCTGTGGTTAAATTTATGGAATCGGTCTTAATTCTTAAAAAATATTTAACTAATATTTGTTTGGCTGTTTTTTATATTGATATTCTCTTTTTCTGTGTGTGAGCACAAAAAAAAGAGTTTAGGTATATTAAATTAATCATCAGAAGAGTATTCTTGTATATCTACGTCTTACATGGTTTTATCCAATTATATGATGTCTAAGCAAAGAAAAATTGTTGATTTTTATTTTCTACGCCAAGACGTGAAAGAGCGGGTAAAAAAATTACGTGCCAGAATATAGTAGAATAATGTAACTTTACACTTCATTAAATAAATAGGCTTATGGATGGCACTGTGTGGTTTGGACAGTTCACACAGTGCCATCTAGCCTCGAAGTAAGCAAAGCTTGTGTTATGGGTGCCAGAAAACTGATACTAAACTGAAGTGACTACTTATATATATTTTTAATACATATTTATTACAGACACAGCACCTAGGCCCGTTACAGAAATAAACCCACCATTTCAATTTCTGCCCGGCCGTAAATCGAACCCGGAAACTCTGCGTGGCAGACCTGCACGTTAACCAGCTAAACCACTCAAGTCGTTGTATTGTAAGTTACACATCTTTCGCATCTGGATTCCTCAAGAAAAGTATTTCCAAAGAGCACAAACACGACATCACTACTCATGTTTTATTTATGGAAGCACTAGTGGACCCGGCGCGACTTCGTTCTCGTAGCGTTCTAACCCTACACCGCCCTATCTCTAGTTCTACCCTACCCTACACCAACTTTACGCCTACCCTTCATTTACCCTACATTTACTCTACACCTACCCTACACCTACCCTACACCTACCCTACACCTACCCCGCACCTACCCTACACCTACCCTACACCTACCCCGCACCTACCCTACACCTACCCCACATTTACCCTACAACTACTTACCCTTTTTTTCTTGTTTATAAACCTTCAGCCACCTGAATGTGCAGGTTTCATCAGGATGTTTTCCCCCTCAAAATGGTCCCCGTCTCCTGGATCAAAGCTACCTCCCCACCAATTTTTAGCCAAATCGGTTCCGCCGTTCTTGAGTTATAAAAAGTGTAACACAAATAGTGTAACTAACACGACTATCTTTTATATATATAGATATGGCATTCAACCTAAACGCTGTCTAAACACAATTCTGTGAGATATCGTGCCACAAAAGCCGTACTAATGGAATCCCGCTCCCTACCCGAAATACCATTCAACTGAGGTAGTGTTCCAAGACTTCTTTCCACTCGACACTATTTAGTCGCTAGCTTTCAACCCTCGAAGGAGCTTTCCACAAATATCCCATTGTATTTTATTCCCAGTAAAAGGTCAGACAAAATATCGCGTATAAATGTAGCTATTCTTTTCGATCTGCTTCTTTGCTTATATTTTAAGTTAGACCACAACTGACAAAATCCTTAATGAATATATATATATTCTTTTCAATTTAGCCATGAACAGCTAAGCAAGTACTTCTTGAATTTGTGGTCTAGATTTGAATATTTGTCTAGGCAAAATAAAGTATTCGTGTATAAAGTATTTTGTGACAGACTTGATTGAATTATTCTTTAAATATGTTAGTTAGCTAGTTTTTTTATATTAGACAAGACTGGCATTTGACCGCCATCTGTTCTTAGAATTATACGCGGGTTAACAATTTGTGTATTAATTTAATATAATAAGAAATATTTTCCTAGCTTATTTACGTACTTTATTATTTTCAGGCTCTAATATGCGTAGTTTGACCGTTCTACCTGTTGGTACTAGGATCAGAATCTCCAAGGATTTATGTTTAATGTATTCGATACATTCAATCATCATCATTTAAACCAGGGATCCTCAAACTATTTTGGACAAGTGACCCCTTTTCCAAAATGAACTGTTACCTCAGACCCCCGTGGCCAAATTACCTACTTTTAAGATCAACCCCCTTATTCATAATGGTCCGCTAACTTAAAACAGCTGCTACAGAATGTTATTTTTCATTCTCACTTAGGTCAATAGAAGAAGACAGAGTGAGAATTAGCAATGCTTTAAGTTAGCAGACTATTATAAATAAGGGGGCCTATCTTTAGTTTTTTCCTATTGATACAAAATACCTAGATACTAAGGTACCAATTGGAAAACTTTGCACTTGGTTAAGTGAGTAAAGTTTACATTACTACAACAATGCTATTTCCTACAAAAATATTAATTATTCTTAGTACACGTAACACAACATAAACAATACAGTACCTACCTATCTTGAAAGTTTTTAATAAGAACTTGTGTTAATTTAATAGGGGTCGATTTTTAGACCTCGTCGACCCTCAAAATCAGTTTTCGTTTATGTCGACCCCTGTTTCGTTTATACGACGATTCCCCTTGGGAATCCCTGATTTAAACCATCATCATCCGTCAATCTTGGTTTCTGCCAGGTACGCTTTCTTACCTTTTTTCTTACCTTCGCCCGGTAGGTATTCGGCATCCTCGCATCGTAAGCCGTTGGCTTTCGCATCCGACTTAACTATGCCAATCCAGAAAGTTCTAGTACAAAATTCTGTCTCGTATAGACGCATTCAAGAATTGTAAGTTAACATCGAGCTTACGAGCTTTCACCACTCCGTTTAGTGCCTTTTCTTCTTTTATTTTTCCTCTTTATTTACTTCTTCCAGTGTAGATAGCTACAGGCTGTGAAGCTGTGATAATCAAATAGGTTTTTGAAACAAAATGGTTGTATGTAAAGTTAACTATTTAAAAGGGTTTTGCTACCATTGTTGTCAATTATATGTTTTGTTATAATGATTATTAAGTCTTAATTATTACTTGAAATAAAGGTAAGTTAGAAGAGCAAAGAAATCTAATGGAATTTTTTTATTAACATTTCTGTGGACAAGACCAGTAAGATAAAACAGCGGACAGTTCTAAGTGTGGGTTGGATGAGGTATGTCCAGCAGTGGACTACGATTGGCTGATGAAAACTAACACGACAAGAATAATCTATAATCCTACTCTCAGATTACTAATCGAAGTATATACTCATTTTATTATAAAGATAAATTATTTGATTGTTTGTTTATAATGGATAAACCTAAAAACTACTTAACCGATTTAGAATGTTCTTTTACCTATAGAAAGCTATTTCAATGTTGAAATATAATGTGATTCCCACAGGAACTAGTCCGGAACGTAGTAAGCAAATTATACGCGGACTAAGTCGCGGCAAAAAAGCTAGTTTTCCTAATAATTTACGATATTAAATATAGGTATATTTTACTATTATACCTCAATTAAATGTTGTTGGTTGCTGTCCGGACTCCTTAACTTACGGGTATCGTATAAGGCGCTTAATGTCTGATAGGCTAACCAGTGCGGATCTACGTAAAGCAGAAGAAAATCAAGGCAGTGTTTTCGTTGAATATTTTCTTTGTTTTTGAATATTTATGATGGCATACCTCTCTACTAATGTGGAGGTGGCTCAAGTCAAGCATTTGACTATTGTTGGCTATTGTCGCTATTTTCGTAAGTTATTGTACATTTATATTTCTTTTTTATAGGACAAAATAGGTTTATCGTTTCCGGTTAAATTACCAAAATAGGATATGGTGATTTCCCTTTATATTCCGATTCTGCATTTATTGAAAATACTCGTTTTTCGCTGTCTTTTCTTTCAGCTTTCTACACGCTGTATAATTGTATCTATGTATTTGGTCAAAGATAAATATATCTGTCTCACACAATACGTATCAGTTAAGGCAAGTCCTTAGGGGCGATTTTCTTGCCATAAAACTACATGAAATGTTGTTTTACTCGGCACTTAAGTTTTACTTAGCTTTAAGGCAGTGCCCTTAGAGATTTTATGGGACATATAGAGGTCGTGCCAAGTTATCGACAAAGTTGTAGGTTTTATTGTTTTTTCGTCAAAAAAAAACGTGTTATCTATGATAACACAACAGGTATCAGGATCACGGATTTCAGATGGCAGTCGCTCCACTGTAATTATCTAATCTACCAAATCCTGGACCATGGTCAAGGCGGACCCCGGGCCCTTGTTCTCGAGAGCACAACCGGGACATTAACGCCAAGATGGTTATTTTTATTATTACCTATGATAATAATTATGACTGTAGTTAGACTTCAGTGTGTACCATGTCGTGTGTGTGCGTGGAAGACGCAGTGTGGGTAGGCCTCCCACAAGGTGGACTGACGTCATGGTAAAGATCGCAGGTTCCAGCTAGCTAGATGCGGAAGGCACAGGGCCGATCTTTGTGGAAATCTCTGGGATAGGCGGATGCCCAGCAGTGGGCGTATTTCGGCTGATGTGATGTACCATGTGGAGTATCTAAAATGCTTGTTTTATGACAGTTTTCTGTACAGTGTCATTAACACTTCACAGTAGAAAACCCCGGTATTAAATTGTTTATATAGATACAGGACAAATAACTTGGCTATAGAAGTTTTACAACGAATGCTGAGGCAACCAGCTACGCAACAGTTCATATAACGCAAATACGTAATAGTTTTAATACGATAATAGAAAAAGGAATGACATTAAAAATATAGATAAAAAATCTCAAAAGAACTAGGCTGAAATATATAACATACACCCAACGTTGGGCACAGTTGGACAGTTGGGCAGGCCAATGAAAAGTTATCACTGTCTTGGAAACCGCCACGGCTGAATTAAGGGATAAAGATTAGGAAACGACTTTGTTCCAACTTCCTTCTTAGCGGAGACAGAGAGAAATGGAAATGAGGAGATAAACCAATAATTAAGCCACAGATTTTTTTTGGACTATGGCATGGGAGCGTTCAAAAGGTATATTAGAGGTCTCTTCAGAGGCGGGCAATGCTTTGGTAGCGCCCCTGTTGTTGCTGATGCCTATTGGCAACGATAACTACTTACCATCAGGTGGCCCGCTTGTCTGTTTATCTCTCGTATAACATAAAGAAAAACTATATATAAATCTCACTAGCTTAGCTAACGACTGATGGCGGAAAGTTAACCATAAAAAATATAAATGTGAAAAAAAGGGCCAAGTTCAATGTTAAGAATATACGTGATCTATTTGGGTGCCGAGTTCTGTACATCATTTCTGCAGTTTTCATCTTTGTTTTGTGTATAAGACTTGTGTTCTTGTATACCTCCTTATTCTGTTAATTAGTTCTGTTGTTGTTAATGTTTGCTATTTCTAAAGATAACATGAACAGCAGAATTATTTACACTAAGAATATATATTAGGATAAATTGTAGTTAAGATTTGACTAGGGGAGCTTTCTACAAGTTATATTGTATTTGTTGTATCTATACATAGCATAAAACAATGTCGCTTGCTGCCATCTGTACACTTAGATATTTTAGAGCATTACATTTTAATGCGGTCAACAATGGACAGAGTGATTCAAGAGGAAGATTTATAAGCAAAAAAAAAAGGGTAGGTAGGTGTAGGTATGTAGAGGTAGGAAACCACGCGAACAAAGCCGCGCCGGGACCACTAGTATGTATTACACCTAAGCTTGGTAAATAGGTATGATACCGAATTCAGTCATTCAATTGGTGATGAAGCATGATTTATGATATTATTCATAAGGAGCACTTACTTTGCTTACTTACTTTTAAACTTATTTTTTGGTTCACGCAGAATATAAGTACCTCAAGGCCATTGTTATAAAAATCTCGACGAGCGATTCTTTTGCAACGTGGGAACGTTCCACGGGCAATAATAATGTGAAAACCTTTGAGGAAACCTATTGATCTTCTAATAAATCAGCGGAATAAATTGGAAAGAATAAAAATGGAGGTTATTTTTACGTAAGCTGGCTGTAAGTAGAACTTGTTGACGGTTTTACTGAAAGCTTTTTGTTTAAAAATACGGTTACCAGATGTGATGCCAGACCTCAATATAAATCATGATTTGACAGATTAGGTAATTACAGCGAATTATATGCAAATTAGAGCAGAGAATCAAAAGCGACTGCCGTTTGAACTCCATGACCCTGTTATCAGGGTAACCTAACCAAATTGAATTTTGGCGGTATCGTGGAGGAGAGAGTTCCAGCCAGAGAAGGTGGAAAAGGGTAATTACCCACCTGGCCGAGTTGCTGTGATCAGGGGACCGAAGTCCAATGGACGCTCTTTGGATCTTGTATATCATGGTTACGCATTCAGTCATGTGAATGTGCCGGTTTCCTCAAGATGTTTCCCGTCACCGTAACAATATCGGTTAGTGTTGGACCAGCTACCTAATAAACATAACTCAGAAATGTCATTGGTATATGGCTGCACTAAGGATCGACCCTGGTACCTCTTGCTTACGAATCCGATCTAATATATTTTTTCATCCCACTCGGTCGTAACTTGGATCACTTTTAAGCACATAATCCAAGATATTACGTATGCGTACTTTTTTTTTTACTATTACGAACAAGTGTGTTAAGATAGCACCATTTAAATTAAGTTTGTACCTTACTGCAAGCATTGTTAATTTAATCGGGTCATAATCATAAACCCAGATTTTCTTGAATAAATAAATTGTACTTTCTTAATTATTATAAACAAGCATTACATTTTATCAAATTATTTACAATTCTCAATAAATAATGTTATAAAAACGAAAATATTCGCTTTATTATATTTTTAATATAGGTTGTATGTCGATTTTTCTTTTCGCACCCTTGCCTACCTGGCACTTGCACACGATGAATTGCATTTTCCGTATAAATATTTTGTTAATGTTTTCGCTGTTTTAGTAATTATAACAATTATACAGGCCTGTTTTTCCTCGTAATTGTGATTAAACACGTCGTATGAAACGCGTGTGCATTGATCATTACACTTGTAGGTATCACAGGATCACAATCTGTCTATAGGTACTATTATAAAACGGTAAAAAGCCTTGTCTATACATTTATGATGTTTCAGAAAAATAGCCAAGATAGTTAATAGTCAAGGACAGAGGGACGACTGGGACGTAACTTCCCCAAAAAATGTCTGTTGGAATTTTTGTTTGTCATGTTTAATTGTTGGTTCGCGCGTCGTGCACTTTCGCTAGTTGTAATATATTTTTAGTAAAATCATAAAGGTCACGGCGGGCCGTCTTTTTACTTTGTGTAGGTATGGGTTGACGAACCTCAATTGGCTTTAGAGTAATCGTTTCGTGCCGCATCCTTTGGCATTGTAGGTATTCGAGTCTCACGAGAACACTTCCAATTTAGGAGCGTAACTGGATTTTAACGATAATTATATCCTTCATTGTTTCACGTAGAAGGTAAAGCGGGGAAAAGTTCATGGACACAAATTTTCTGAGTGGGATTTTCGGTTAAGGTTCTCATGTTTAGTCTATCAGGTGAATTGAAGGTGCTCCTTTAATAAATGTAATATATGAAGGGAATCCCAATTTTCATCAAGTAACCACAGGTCAAACCATCTCATACCAATAGCAGATATCAATATCAATAGAAACATAGCTGACAATCATTAACATTACCTAAGTATAAGCAATCTCGCTTACATTATAATATCTATAATTTTACTCCGCACTTCAATTGCGTTCGCAGAATAAACGTTTATGTTTACTTTGAAAGCTTTAAGGTAGGTATAACATTGTAGTGCCACACTATCCTCACAAGCTGCTTTATTTTCACCAAGTTCAACGACATATTTATGTAATAGTTTGGAGAGAATAATTGAATCGGAAATTTATTTTGAAACATCTACGACTACGTTAACAAAGATTTTCCACCTATCTCTACCACATTAGCTAGCATACTCCTTTTAAATCAGAAAATAAAAAATAATTCTTTGAAATGTTTGTTTTGCCTTACCAAGGGCTTCAAATTAAAATGAATTACAAACTGATAACTGCTTAATGAGTGCTCGGGGCAACGAATTAAAGCGATTTATTTAAAAAATTAGTACAAAGGTAAAATTATAATGACGTCGAGCTTGTGTTTGGGATTCAGTATAATAGATACCTATATCCTAAATTTGGTAGATTATTAGCGAACAATGGATACTGGTGTACTTGGGGGTGTTACGGGCACCACCACGATCTCAGGGGTTAAAGCCAACCTCACCTGTTCGGAATCGGCTTTTCCCTAACAAGTAGTTTTAATAAGATTGAAGTCGCCGCAAGTAAAAAGCTAAAATCGCACTTTTTAGTTAAGGATTCTGCTGGTAGGAAACCGCTTATAGTAAATCCAAAAACGCTTTCCTAATAGAGGAGCGGACACTGGCTGGCAGATTTATAACCAGCCGCTGAACCGGGATTTAATGCAGGATAGAGAAGAAATTATAGGTAAATGTGAATTTGTCTCTTAGGAAAGGCTAGCTTTTCCTGTATCGTCTGCCTTTCTTCATTTTATACTTGTTATCTTGGTGTGATCGTAAAACGTCGTCGGTGGACAACCGCGGGGTGTAGTGGAGGGATTTTTGAAATGAGACTTGGACCTTCAGTTGTCATAACGGTCGTCACAGTACACGTCAGCTGTTCTTAATCTTATAACAGTACATTTATTCGGAGTGATATTCATATTTTAATTGTGTAGTTTTCTGTACTTATTCTAACTATCTTCAGTGTTAGCAAAGAATAAACCAGTGATAAACAAAAATACACGCCACTCATTGGACCCTAAGGAATGGATTGTGGCCCACATAATGGTCCTTCGAGCCGGACCGGGTGGGTAGGTAGGTCATGACATTTTAGCTTGAAGTTTACTTTGGACTCAAAGGTGCAACAAACAGTAAATATGGACTAAGTTCATTAATTAAACTATGTTTCCACAGATGGCTTAACGTTTTCTGCAGCGAGGTAACTCACAAACTACTTTCCGAAATTGTAAACGCAGTGATGGGATATACGAGTAAGTAAATTTATTCCCTGTCTTACGCTGCACTATTAACGCAATGTAGGTAAGTATGTACAGTTGAGGAAACGGAATGTTTACTAAGTGGAAATATGACTGAAATTGGCCGTGTTTTCCGACGTATGATTTGTCGTTAAGGGAGTTCGATTTACGTACTAAAATTTTTTCCATTCTTACATTCGTTTGAGAGCTTAGAAATTGAATTATGGTGCGGCAAATGGCTTTCTGATATAAAATAAAAGTTAAATCGAAAAAAACTCAATTCGCCACCGTCACACAGTCAAGATGACTTTTCTATTTCATTGCTTTGTTTTACATTATTAACATATAGAATTCCATTTCACGCTCATTTGGATACATTTAACGGCCAATTGTACAAACATCCATTAAAAAAAACGTCAAACTCTTGAAATAATGGTAAAATAAGGTTAATTACATAAAAGTCCCCCTTAATAGAACGATGGATTTATGCAATATTTATTGTATAAAGCGAACAAATTATGAAGACGAGTAAACTGCTAAATATTCAGTTTCATTGACTGTACCTAATTTATCCTATTTTTATTTACAATTTATTTTACTTATTTAACTTTTTGTATTGTTTTTGTTTGTACAATCGTGTGTGTGATGTATGCTATGTTAGCGTTATGGTTTGCTTTAAACAGATACTTTCTGTAATGTCATAAAACAGAATGTGGGAGGCTAATGTTTTATGTCTTATCGTCGTACAATGTTAGTATAGAGCCCCTTTTTATTCCAGTTGCGAAACTATGCACTGATATTGCTCGCTTAACAGCGCCAACTAATCCCATAACTTTAGCCATGCTCTTAGTGATGGTCGCTGTATCTAAACTTAATTTTTTTTTATTAGATATATTCTTCTTGTGATACTAATATTATATTTATTTATGCAATAAAGTGTTCATTCATTTATTCATTCATTCATTATTTAAAAAGGTTAAGTTTGTAAATTTGGATGTACTAGGTAATTTCTGATACCAATTATACTCTTTCGCAAAAACCATCCCCAAGTATATGTATAAGCATATCTACATAGAAGTCATAGAAGGATGATGTTCGTGAGTATTCCTACCTGACCCCACGTATTTCGACTCACCCTACTGTTCAAACCACGCTTTCGTTTTTTCACTACTCTATATAAACTGAACATCTTTTTGACGCATGTTCGCTATAAAATACAGTTTTATATCAACTAATAGCAACTTTGTCTAGTTTATATTTCTGAATAGACCATAAACAGTCACGTCTCGAAGTTTGTGCCGCACATTGTATTGTATGGCACACTCCGTACGCGGTGCTTGTGCGACAGTTTGTTTGTAATCTCTTTATTGCATAAAACATAACAATATGTGCAGTCAATAACTAATTGAAACAACTTAACAATGCATATAATAGTAGTTTATGCAACTGTCATATAAAAGGGGGTATTAAAACATGAGTGTCTCTTTATCATACGAGGCGTAGCCGAGTATGATAATAGTTTGACACGATCTACACTCATATTCTTATGTTAAAATATTGTACCTATAATTTTCTCAACTTTGCTGGAAGCAAGCTGCGAGTCAGTTTTGTTGTATCTACGCGTCGAGGATATCAAGCGGTAGGAAATTCACTTCATTACTTTCACATTTATCTATTTATTTGCTTCAAACAAGAAAAAACATTCACAAACACAAATTACAACAATTAGAAAAAATATTCTGTTTAGCGGGAAAATAATGACACAGAATATAAACAGGAAAATTTGAATTTGTCACAGACATTTAGGTATTCAGCCTACATTTCGGTGTGTCTCGGCGCCCGACAAAAAATTTAAAAAATAAAAGTGATGCATAATGATTAAAAAGTTATTTTACGTTACAGCTGTAATGAAATTAGTATAGGAAATACTGTATCGAAAAGTAATTTTTTTAAATTTTGTAGACTGGCGTGAAAAAAGTGTATCCTTAAACAACTGTTTTCGAATATGAAATTGGAACATTACGCTATGAGTGTAGATAAAGACAATTATAGACGAGATGCTTAATAATTAATAGGTAGCCTATATTCAAATATTAATGTTGGTACTTACATAAATTAATACTTACAGTCCTTAGTATCAATTAAAATAATTAAATATTCAATTAAAATAACTAAGCCTTCTGTTCAAACAATTGTTTGAAAGATGATTGTCATAGGGAACAATTCACTACACGTTGAGATAGGTATATGACTTTTCAGAATCAAGTGTCATAACCCTACATAGTTCCTACGTTCTTTGGTAAATCCTACTAAATGCGAAAATTTGTAACGATGTTGGTATGGATGTTCGGATTTTGTACTCCTTCACGTAAAAACTACTTAAAGGATTTTGATTAAAATTTTGCACTAGACAAGGCATCTGCGAGTCTGCATTTTTATTACCTGCATACTAAATGCATGAATCGTAGATGTTATGGGCGACAGTTACCGCTTACCACAGCGTAGAAAAAGAAATATTTTGTAATTAGAGTTCGTAATACTGCGGGTAGGTAGATATTACTAAACTACACCCAAACCAACAAATTGCTCATCACTAAACGGTGAGCGATAAATTCCATTAGACATTAGGCTCTGCCCCCACGCTCCGTGACTTGAAATTCCGAAGCTGTGGGATGATCGTAAACTTCCCTTCCGATCGCAATCTCGTCCTAACAAAAGAGAGGCCGATTATTACATGTCACGTGATCGCAATAGAAAATTATTGGCGAGAAATTTATTTAACGTGAAATTATGCAGTTCATGAAGCAATAATGTCATATTTGCTGGCACGTAAAGGCTGTCTATTATCTTAGATATTTTAAGTCTAAAAGATTAGAGAATCAATTTAATAGACTCTGTCAATGCAATATGAAAGTAATCGTACTATTTACATTTTACAACGTAAATACTAAATAAAGACCCAACTATACAGATTATCTATCAAACTGGTTTTAAGATAGGCTGTTTGGAAGTTTAGCTAATGGTAGCTTGTGAAAAATACTTTCGCGCGCCAGCGTAAAGGGAAAACCTTAACAACTTGTTTAGGAATATATTCTTGTGAGAAATTGAATAAGTTTCCAAGTTATAATGCCCAGCAGACTAATGCAATATAACTTGTTTTTTTAAATCAATAAACCTCAATATCGTAAATGCATGATCTTTGTCTTCGGAATCATGAATAAAAGTAGTTCCTGTGTGTTGAAAACGTCGTATGTACATTAGTAATTGTACGCACTAGCCAGCTGCAATTGAGACCCGTGGTAGTACAACCGAAGGTAGTACAATCGAATCTATTACTTCTACTGCACATTTCGATTACAAAAATATTTTAGGTACAGAAATCGGGGGTGGTTAAAATAACAATACCTAATGCACATCGCCTAGTTCGGCTTCGCAGAGTGTCGTATCTGTCGGACCTAAATACTATTTTTTTTTGTAGTTGAACTAGCCAGTCATTTGACCGCCATCTCACCTGGTGGTAAGTGACGATGCGGCCGATGATGAAGCATGCCTGTCTAGAAACAGCCTATTCACTCTGGTCCAGATCATAATTATCAGGGAACACACCCGCGGGTATTGCGTTCCATTTCTTAGCCGTACGCATTATAAAGGTTGAACTAAAGCGGCTCGTGCAGATAGCTGGAAGATTCACTACATAAGGATGAATCGCTCGCCCGGATCGCGTCTCCCGATGGCGGAAAGGTGCCGCTGGAATGAGGTCGTGCTAAATAAATGTATCTTGAAGATGAAATCTTGTACTAAATAATCTTCATACACATTGTATGGAAAACTTTACACCACTCTTTTCTGATCACAACCGCTCTTAGATGGCTATGTATAATGGTTATGCCGCAAAGAGATTGGAATGCTAGCGACCTACTTGCCAGTCTAACCATAGTCTACTCTAGTCTATAACCATGAAGGTCGCTAGCATTCCAATCTCTTTGCTATGCCGCAACAACTAAAGTAACCGTAGATACCTATAAAAAAATATCATATAAAATCATCTTGGCGTTAATGTCCCGGTTATGCTCTCGCGCACGAGGGCCCGGGGTCGGCCTTGACCATGATCCAGGATTTGGCAGGCCAGGTAATTACAGTGGAGCGACTGCCATCTGACCTCCATGACCCTGCTATCAGGGGAACCTGACCAGATTGGATCATGGTTACTTTTTTGGATGGATCAGGGTTTTTTATTATTATTTATTATTACATCAAATCGCCTGAATGTGCAGGTTACATCACGATGATTTCCGTCACCGTAAGAACATCGGGTAGTATTCAACTAATGTACATAACTCAGAAAACAGTCATTGGTACATTGCCGGACCGGGATTCGAAACCTGAGACCTCTGGCTTACTAGTCGTATACTCTAACCGCTCGGCCACCGACGCTCCCGAAAATAGCCCCCGAAGCTTAGATAGATGATTTGATGTTATTGTACAAAATCACCAATAGTCTGGTCAACTGTCCCCAACTGATTAAACAGTTGAACCTAAATGTTTCACGAATACGCCACGTCGTAGACAAAATAACTTTTACCATTAAGTATTATAGGACTAATTTGGGCCTGCAGTCTACAGTCCCCCGAATGTGTCGGGAATACAATCATTTGTGCGGAGCGGCGGATGTAGATTTATTCCACCTCAAGAGTATGAGTTTTAAGACCACTTTTAATGACCACAAGATCAAATGCGCCTTAGATCGCGAAGAAGCGCTGTAAATTGACATAGTTGAGTTCCAGTTTACATACATATTTGAATTTCACATTATTTTTGTTTTATAATAGTAACCGACACTAACCGTAACTCGTTATTTTTGTTATATTTGTTCTATCTTACCTTAATATAAAAGTACTCACTGCTGTTGTTATGATGTCCAGTTAGTTATCAATGATTAACGATACAAGATGTGTTTACCTATAATTGGTTTTACACTTAAAACTAGACTACTAAATGTATTTTATATAGATTATAGGTACCTATGTATCTTGTGTACAAACTGTTGGTGAACCAAAATAAATAAATAATAAATAATTACCTATAAAATTGCGTAAAAATACCTGTATCGCTTGAAATTATGTAGGTTTGCGCCAGAGGTATTACGCCAGTACAGACAGAGTGTAGGTTTGGCGCTTTCGTTACTTGGATAATTTGTTATTGAGTTGCTGTGCTATCTGTTTTAATATCTTCTTGCGGTCCTCAGTAGTTCCTAGTTCCAATTTGTAAAGGCCCACCCACGCTGAGATATAAACTTGAAAACTTTTCCACCCCAACGGCGGGCTTTATAGACCAAAGTCCATTTAATTACGTTTATCACGATAGATAGTATTGCTTAGTACTAAGCTCCCGTTTTCGGTTTAGTCACAATTATCATTATAACAGACTTCTGAAGTACAGAATACTAATAGTGTAGGTACAGACCTATCCCAAAAACGGACTGTCATTTTCATATATCAGCGTCCTCCAAAGTAGTGGAAGACCATAATTCCTACTTCACCTGCTCGCGGCCTTCATGCTGACAGACGGACAAGTTTCTAAATCGTGTTGTACGTGTTCGGCAAATCTGTAGGCTAATTTCGTAACGCTGTTTTCGCCAACAATTTTCTGATTTCCATGATTGAAATTGTTACTTTTGCGATTTCGTATGATCGATTTAATAGTTTCAGTTTATTGCAACAGAACTTTGTTAGCAAATGATACGGAATCGCAAAAGTAACCATTTCAATCATTGAAATTGGAGAATTGTTGGCAACAGAGTTACGTAATTAGCCTACTGATCACGCGTCAGATGGCAGTTGCACGTAAAATGCCAAAACATAACACATTTTATATTAAGAATTCTGGTAGGTGATCGTTTTCAGTAAATCTGAGAGCTATTTCTTTGTAAAAGGGCGGACAGCGGCTACCAGATTTACCTCTAGCCTTTGAGCCCGGATTTACCGTTAGGGTGAGGTGGAATGCCTTAATCTCTACGCTGTGCAGACGGGTTGATGTTTGCAGTGCAGGAAATACATAACAAAAACAGATGTTGCCCATTTTCTGATTGACGAACAATTGTTGTGTTAACTCCTTAATTTTTTAATAGATTTTGATATGATTTATTCCGAAAGTTTAAAATTTGTTCGATTCACATGTCTATACCCCACTTATTCTACCTACCAGATATATTTGCCTACGCCGATATCGACACCTACCTAGACCAGACTTAACTTTGTAAGTGGGTGATTCCCCTGGTATTGCAAACGTCCATAAGCTGCGGTGACTGCAACCATCAGCCAGGCCGTAAGCTTGTTGCAAGTTACCTGTGTGGTATAAAAACAAAAAAAAAGTAAAATAGTAGATCTTAGGTCGTAAGTAGCCATTTTGCGAGCACCAGGGAAATCAGGGAAGTAATTAAACCGTAATTTGCATCTCAATAGCTTGTTTATGAATTATTTAAAAAGTCTGACTGATCCTAGTAGTTAGCTAAAGCCGGAGTACGTTATATTCTGTGTCGGAGCGTCAGACAGGATTAAACCGTCTGAAACAAGTAGCTTAATACACTTAGTCTTATTTTCTCATCGTATACCAAGGGTTTTACGAGTAAATAAAGCCGGTGAAAAGAAAATACATCCACTCTATTTGGCAACTTGGTAGCATGTGCATTGTGCACCCAATTTTGTTTGTATTTGAGTTGCAGGTATCTCGATAGCTCTCTTATGTCTCAGTAGGTAAGTAATCAATTTAGACCTAGAAATAGACATGACAACACTTTATTCGGCCTCAGTTCTCGGCACTGTTTTCGGTGGAACATTACATCCTTAACCTAATGTGAGTACAGTAAATTATAACTATTGAAAATTACGTAAGACCAGCCAGTGATTATTTATGATTCGAATAAATATATGACACAAGAAAACTAGGTTTCGCCCGTGACTTTAACCAATGGAGTTCACATTACTCACATCAAAAGCCCATAATAGTCCAATGGATTTGAGCCTTCCCCAATTTTGTGAAGGCATTGCCATCATCGCCACGCTTGGCTGGCAGGTTGGTGCAATTCTTGTCTGCCGGACACAACACATTTTAGAATTATGCGCAATAACCAGGCAAAATTAGATTACTTTCGACTGTAAAGAAACGAATAACATAAAAACTAATAACTTGAACATAAAAAATTTTACCCTGGGCTTTTATGTAAAATGTAGTATCTATACATAGTATAAAACAAAGTCGCTTCCCGCCATCTGTAACTGTGTATCTATGTACCTATGTTTCTTTTTACGCTTAAATCTTTTAAACTACGCCACGGATTTTAAGCTTTAAGCGGAAGGTTTATAAGCAAGAAAAAAAGGAAAAAAAGGTAGGGATAAAGTAAGTGTACGTGAACGATGTCGCGCCGGGTCCACTAGTAAGAAATAAAATATTTTCTGACAGGTGCCACAGAGATCAAGCTGATATATGTAACCAGAGGCAAACAGTGCATGCAAAACTATCAAGTTCAAGTGCCTGCAACAATGGCTACGAAATAAACAACCGGATTTCAAATATTGAAAGGCAAATAAAATGAAACGAATACACATAATTGGATTAAATTTATAATTTTACGTAAATGTTGTAGCACAACCTTGAATAACTTTTCTTTCAATTTAAATTAAAATCCTCAGATGATTCTTTATTTAAGTAAATGAAGTCATTAATACAATTTATTTGGCAAGCGCAGTGAGTAACAGAATAGGTAGCGCTAACACGCCCACGATACCTAGTTGTAAACCCTTAAAGGTCAAACTGTGGATATTTTAAAACTGAAATGTTTATTTAGTGTGTATTTCAAACAGAAACACGTAGGTAAAATATCGTTTAGGCAATGAAATGATCTATCCAATCTATCGATTATTTTATTTTTAGTAAAATAGGTATATCGTTTCAAAATTACACGGGATTTAATATTTTAATACAAACCTTAAGTTTCGTGTTACTTTGAAACGATATATATTAACGAAAATCTGACAAACCACAGACATAGATATTAGTTTCTAAATCACGTATGCAACATTTAATTGGTCTGCTAAATATTGAAATTATGGAAAAACTTTGTTTGTATGGAGCGTGCTTCCGGGATACTATTCTTAAATTGTGAAAAACAAATATAGTGATGTAAGTCGATCGTATTTGGATTTCGCAAATTAAGCTAATCACCGCTACCAGTATAAAATCGTAATTGTGGAGAAAATTTACGCTATTCTGGTAAAGCTGGATCACACCCTACCTATATCCCTTTCCCCTTCAACAAGAAAAGAAATTTCGGATGGTTTTAATTTAAGTAAAATGGAAGTTAGCGTATTTGGATGTCAGGATCGGCATCTAAATCAGAATCACAGATTGAATTTTAATTCTTAAAATTGTTTACTTTGCGAAGTTCGATCAATAGTCAATTCTCCCATATGGTACCTAACTACTTTAAGTAAAGTGCAAGCATGTTCAATGTCTTGTACTAATCACATTACTAATATACTTTGCACGGAGCGTTAAACCTACAATATATACAATTACTCGTCAACTTGATAACTTTAAAGTGATCGAATAGAAACAACGGGATAAAATAATTAATATTAGTATAATTATCTTAGCGTTAATGTCCCGGTTATGCTCTCGCGCACGAAAGCCATCCAGTCCAGGATTCGGCAGGTCAGGTAATTACAGTGGTAAATAAATAATATTAAACAGTGCTTAATCCATTAAAAATAGACACCAAAAAAGTGACTTTAATGAAAAGCGCCAAGAGGATGTGAAGCCGACCGCTTTTCTCTACTTATAGAACCCACACAAAAGGATATATAAGTGCTATCGCTATGAAAACTCGAAGTTTGGGTAACTTAAAAAATATATTTTTGTTCCAGTTTGTGCAAGGGCAGATAATGTTTTGTGGATCTCCTATACATCTACTATAACTATTAAATTGATTTTTTCTTGAACTCGATGACGTACGGCGGACCTACGGCGTCCTCACTGTCCTATCACGTTCAGTGCAACCCATAGACATGCTACCCACGAATAAGTTGCTGGTGACGTCAGTGAGACACGCAAGGCTTCTCTTGAATATTATGATATCAATTCACCGTAGGCACGTAAAGAACTGTCTAACAAAATTAACGTTAATGACATTGCAGAACTTTACCGGTGGTAGCGTTAATGGCATCTGTATAGGTACCAGCGCCTTATATTACTGTCGCCAAGTAATAATGCGTTGTTGTGTCTGGTTTGGAAGATAAGTTAGCCAGTGTAAGCTGAATGTGTGTGTTTGCACAGAGGTTGGAGTTCGATCCAGCAGTTTGATATCGTCAGCGACCTGTAAGTTGTTGAGCGTTTCAAAGTCAATTACAATCTCTCTGATAGTTCTATCAAGAGTTTTAAAGACGTTTTCTAGAGTTACTTGAAACGTTTTTACCTAGTGTAAATATAAGATACCTCTCGTCATAGAGGAAAATAATATATTAGTTTGTATAAACTAACCGAGGACGTTGCCATTCATAATGCATGGTTTATTCACCCTTTGTCAATATTTGCATTACATTGGAGGTGCTTAGGGAGGTAGATACAGTCCGTAAGTGCCTTTCTGACGTTGACATAGAACCAATTCTTTTGCAAAATCGATGAATGTGGTGATATTAGTATAATCGTAGCCTAGGCTTTCTTTAGCGACGTTCTTCTTAGTGTGGAGATGATCATTTTAGAACTATATCTTAATCTAAATCTCTGTTCTCTCAATTGGTGAACGTAGAGTTTATTGAGAATAGCTCAGTAGGTAATTAGTTTTTGTAGGTAGTACAGGACGCTAACTGTGCGGTAACTTTTAATCTTTTAAATAATGTCGTATTGGCCGTGTGGTGTCCGGCAGAGAAGAATAGAACCAATCCTTACACTTGTGGGTGTCGCACAAGGCGATAAATGTTTCCGAGGCAAAAGATCAAGAGTCTCCGTAGGCTGGAAAATGGGCAGCAGCGTTTTCCATTGTTATATTTACAACACTGCGACCTCCAACCCACCTGCCAAGATTATGGCAATAACCTCCTCTTTCGTGGCAGATGCCCTAAGACCTGCAGTGGACTTTTATGAGCTGTGATGATGATAATGATAGTACAACTGGACCATTGCCATTGATACTGGTTGGGCACTTCGCTATTCAAAACATATTAGCCCGAAATTTACGCCTTAAGAAAGGTCCTCACATAAATATCGACCGAAAAACGACTCATTGCGACTTGTTTGACAATGACGAAGGATAGCCTCAGGCCTCTAAACAATAAGATATTGCCACCGTGACCCGGAACCCATGTAACCGGCCGAGCGTAAAAGGTAGTTTTCTTCGTCTCCAAAAGCAATGATCCGGTGATTCAATCAATCTGTGAGGGGATCCTTTGGGTTAGTGGTTTGCATGCGAACTGTTTTAAACGATTGTATTTCCTAGTGGCTGCAAGGTATTATTTATGTGGTCTCTGTCTATCGATAATTCTTGTTGGTCTTACAGCCAAGTGGAATAAAATTGGAGTTACTAAAAGTCAGGCTACGAATGGGATTCGGCTGTTAATCCAGCAAATATATTATCATGAATTTTGCCTTTGTTATCTCCACATCTGAAAGTGGTTTTGGTCGGTCGCAAACGGGAATAAATTCCTAGAGTTTACTATTATTTACTATAAGTTTCGGTGTCGCCAGTTCTCCGTGATATTATATGTTTTTATTGAATAATAATGTATTTTTTTCATATAAAATGACCTTTATTTTTTAATCTATTCAATTCCTTTTTCTATCGATGAAATCCAACCAAAATAGAAGTTTTGATGCTAGCGAGAGTTGTACGAATGGCACCCGCACGACATTTCATTTTCAGTGCTCATTTCCGTTTATGACATCATAGCGGGAGGTGCGAGGGAGGTTATATTTTTGTATCGCCGGATGGTTCTTCACAACGATATAACTATCATTTTTCTAACTTTAGGAGTACGACGCTTTCAAAAGGACGCAACTTTTTTCTAATGCCCATTGATACGACAAGGAAGATGTTCATCGAATTCACGGCAAAAACCTGCTGAACCGACAAGCAGACCAAATGGTCGGACTAATTCGCCTAAAGGGGGAAGAGCCGAATATTATTTCTAATCCATGATTACAAGGCAAGACATGATACTAAGGCCATATAATGAAAACGGCGTAGGATAAGAGTCGATTATAATATTAGCAATTTGCCGATAGAATAAATAAACAACGAATAAATCAACGGATCTACGAGTATTTAGCCACTAACGAGAGAGAACAAAAGAGCGAGAGAATTAACTTCCCTGAGCGAAGAGATGAATTCAATCTCGCGTGCTCGAATAAGACAAAACACAATATTGTCACTAAAAAGAATCATTCAAATTATTATTTTTACTTTTAAAAGTTTAACCCATCTAACTGGACATGCATCATCAGCGGTAAGTCCCGGCTTCTGCCAGTGTCCGCTTTCCGACTCATTCTCCTCCGCTTTGCCCGGTCTTGAGCATCGTCGCGTCGTAAACCATATGCATGCATATTACTGAATATATTGTTTGTTACTGCCGACGTCTTTCGGGCTTTTTTATTATAGCTTTTATATTAAACTTACATTATAACTAACCGATTTTGCCCTTTTTTGATTTATTGTTTTTACTACATTATTGACCACAAGGATGATTATGATAGAATTATTCATATCTATGCTATTAATTGATGAGGGGTTACAACAAAAAGAGCCTCAGTTAGAATTCAGTAGGCAACTGAATTTGATAATTCTGCACTGGTCATAGCAAATACCCAATCAGAAAAGTGTCTATACTTACTGTTATTATAAGTACTGTATGTTATATACTAACAAGTAGGATCGCCGCGACTTTCTTCACGTGTTGTCCTATCCTATAAAGGTTCCTCTTGAATCACTCTATCTATTATTTAAAACCGCATTAAAATACGTTACATAGTTCAAAATATGTAAGCGTACATACATACATAGATATACTAAGACCACGCTAAGTCTCTGTATGGCAACTTATGCCAAGTTTTTTATCCGTCATAGAACGTCATTCATAAAATAACAAACAATTTGAATTCTGTATGTTTGTTTATTTTTGTAAGTTATTAAATAATGGGAAAACAATTAAAAGGAAGCGCGGAAGATAATTTTCAGCGTGATTAATAATTTAGGGAAAGTTCAAGCTAATATTGACCATATAACTGAATGTTTACAATAAGGACTAACAAGGACTGACAAGGACAGATTATCCCCAGATTATTGCCATATTCACACTTTATATTTTTTACTACTGTCAGTCAATACGGACTTATCGTGGTCCTATTATACAGAGGGACAGGAAATCGAGTTTCTTTCATACTATGTAATAAAGATATTATAAATGCGAAAGCTTGGAATGTATGTAAGAATGGATATTTGTTACTCCTTTACGCAAGTGCTAAATGGATTTTAATGTTATAGCTGACAATATATCCTGAAAGCTATAAATTATCCCGAAGTTCATTATGGTTCCCACGGGAACGGGTCTGGAAAGTAAATACCGAATTTTACGTGGAGAAAGTTGCGGACAAAAGCTAATAACATATCTTAAAGAATTTAAACTGCGTAGGTCTTAAACACACCATATACAAAATACCTTCGTCTCCTTTAGTTTTAAACCTTTCCTTCTTGCAAAGTAGGATATCGGAATTCTTGGCGTCGATACATCGAGGAACGCCTAATTTCGTGGTTAACTGCAGGATAAAGCCAAGTTGGCCTGCATAAAGTTGTGTGTCCTTGCTAGAGCGAGCCCGTAGCCGAGCGAGTATCACACTGGCACATCGCCTCCAGCTTACACCTGGATATCGCGACATCTCGGGGAGTGTTCTGAGAAATTGTTTGAGCTAGTACCTGCTGCAGACTTTCACCACCACACTGTTAATTTAAATTACATCCGTATCACTTGGATAAGTGGCGGTAAAATAATGCACCCTTTTCAAGAAACTTCCTGCAATAATCAGGAGCAGTAGGAGCTTCGGTGGTTACGGTATCCGCCTCTTAAGCGAGAGATCCCGAGTTCGAATCCCACGGCGGCCATGTACCAATGACTCTTTTCTGAGTGATGTACATTAATGGAATTCTAACCGATGCTCTTACGGTGAGGGAAAACATCGTGATGAAACCTGCAGATTCAGGCAATTGAATGTGTAACCATGATCCAATCCGGTCATGGAGGTCAGATGGCAGTCGCTCCATCTGATCTGTTAATTCCTGGATCATGGTCAAGGCAAACCCCGGGCCCTAGAGAGCACAACCGGGACATTAACGCCAAGGTGACTTTTTTAATCTTTTTGCAACAGTATTAACGAGTCATTACGACATTGGAGCCTTCAAGATCGTTTCTTGAAAGTCTACATCGTTTTCTCAGGCCGGACGTATTTGCCGTATTTGACACGTCTTGTGTTGCCAATGTCCATGGGCAACGGTGGGTAAATGATGATATTATGCCATCTGATGACCTGCATATTCGTTTGCCTAACTCTATTAAAAAAAACTGCCCGCATTGCTATAACATCTACCCTTAGCAGATGATTGATAACCCCCGACTGAGTTAACATGCACTTAAATATTTTCTAAGCTACTGAACTGATTTTAATGAAACAAAGTTAAGAACCATTTTGACGACCTGAGTGGTTCAATGGTCAACATGCTGGTCTGTCGTAACGTAACGCAAGAGTTCCCGGGTTCGATTCCCGGCCGGGCAGAAATTGAAATGATGAATTTTAATTTCTGTTACGGGTCTGGGTGTTCTATGTATAATAAGTATGTATTTAAAAGTATTTAAGTAGTATATAAGTTATCTAGCACCCATAGTACAAGCTTTGCTTAGTTTGGGGCTAGATGGAGCTGTGTGAATTTGTCCACGAATACTTTTTTTAATTTTTTTATTACAGTGGCTCTCAAATACAGAGAACCGCATGCAAATCACCAATCGGTCTATCCGTTCAGGAGCCACGATACCACAGACAATCACATAGATTCGCAAAGCCACAAATACTGAACCGAAAACGCTGCGCATTTTCTGGTATTACATTGGTCAGACATTAGTAGTTGCCAATTATCACACATGTGAAGGCGCAGGTGCCATTTTCTGTTCTGATGAACACCACCACACTTCGTAGGTCAAGTGATTCCTTAGCTTGCAAGTATTGACCATAAATAAAAGCCACAAGTCAAAGGGCTATCCATCTATTAAAACATTCAATTAATGCATTCCTAGATCAATATTTTACAAAAGGAGTCCAGCTCGTCCCACCATCTCGACTGGGTCTACTACGCTTCTTCTTGATTTATTCGGTGGATTTACTCGTATCCAAGCCAGTCACTTTAGGTCGGCAGCTTTTACATCGGCGATTTGAGTTTTGGAGCGCAATACCAACACTGTTTGTGTAGTCTCGGAGGAAAAAATAAAATCCATTTTTTTTCACCAATTTGGCGTTACATCCTTTATTTGTTTGATATTTTCTGTTGCATGATTTAAATTACAGTAGGTATCTCTACTACATATATCGTGTTTACATTAGAATTATTGTTAATTAATAATACATTGGCAATAATATTCTTTAACATCTATCTATAAATTTGTATGTATAAGTACTCTGATTAAATTAACACCAATACATAGCTTAGGTATAAAGTTAGACGATATTTAGGTGAACGAAATCAGTTTTGTTTACAAGCGAACAAAGAATACATGATATCAAGGCGAAAACATTTGTCAATAATTTTCATTGTACTCTGCCTAATGTTTGTGCAGTAACGTTTTAAACTTTGATTTTTATTCTATAAACGTTTTGCAGGTGCAGTCATAATGCCCGCTTTGCAGAATATACCTCTTTTTGAAAAGAGGGACAAATAACTTTGTGAATAGAAATTTCCGTGGAATTCATAAGACAACTTTTAAGGAAATACGAGTAACTTTGGCTCGCAGGCTCACCCATAACCCAGACAATGATTTTAGAAACTTCCAAAAAGGCAACCGTGTTAAATAATTTTAATAGGTACATTAAAAAGAATTGATCTAGAATCGTTTTAATTATGTAGTAAATCTTACATTGTAAATCGGATTACAAAAATATTCATGACATTTATGTATTTTTAATACAATTACGTTAAAAAGGGTAATATAATATTTTATATTTTAAAAGTCAATATTCGGATATGCTTTGGTAATGTGTGCTATTATTATATTTAAAGACAATATTTTGTAAAGGCAAGTATGTTAGTATATTTATTTATAAATCGTAGTTAAAATGATGATGATGATTTTGTATAAGGTAAAGTAAGTAAAGTTGATAAATAAAAGTACGAGAATGATTTGATACTTACAGTTCATTCAAATAATGACAAGGTATTAGGATATTTGATTTGTAAATTATTATACATAAATAATACAAGAAGACCATTAAACGAGAAAATCTATGGACATGTAACATTGGCAATATTCACATTCTAATTATAATTCTGGAAAAGTTCTGCGTATTCAAAGTAGGTACACGTGTTAGATTAAAATATCACTTGGCTTAAGAAGTACTTCAGTATTACTGACAAAGAGTCCGAAATACACGTCTACAATAGATTAGGGAATAAAACATTCATCGACTCTAAAAGGAGATGTTACCACCTCATATGTCTACGTATACGATCGTCAGACAATATATACTCAAAGGTTTGATTTAAGGCGGCGACTTTCCCTTCCGACTCGAAAAGAGTATTATTCCCTAAGCTGTACATTCATTTGGCCGGGTCCATTTTCGAGCTTTAGTTATTGAGCGGGTGCCATTGCTGCACCTGTTCCATGGGTGATGCGAGGGCCGCGTTCCAATGCTGCAATGCACGACCTCTCGCAAACATGTACGAGCCTAGGACGAATTTGCCCAGGAGACGATCTGGAAAGATTCATGTTAAATTATTACCTACTTACTGAACATATTTAATAGTCTTTAATAGTCCACGGGAACCAAGTCGTCTCCACATTGGCCCAATATGATATAATAGTATACTTGAAATATTGTAAAATAACTGTCCAGTATCCCGCAGAGTAGAAATGCAATCTTCTTCGATTGGATGTTGCGATCGGTGACTATTGTCTTAAAACTAACTTAAAACTCCGTAGACCAGAAATAGGAGGCAGCGTTTTCGGTTATGTATTTTAAACACTGTGATATCCACAATTCGCCTTTTAAGTGTTCATAATTATTAAGGCAATGTCCTGCACGGATATGGAAAAAACTCAAACAGTTAAGTGGCCTTTTATGGGCTATTGATGTGATGATGTGAAATATGGTGATGCTTATTAGGGCTTCGTACTCGAAGGGAAAAAAAGGAACGCTGTTACTAAAACTCCGCTGTCTGGCCGTCCGTCTCTCTGTCACATGCTGTCTATGGAACCGTGACGGCCAGGTACTTGAAATTTTCACAGAATATATGTTCTTATAGCCGCTTATCATCAATGATGATGATGACATCATCATTTTGGTATTGTATCAGAGTGTGGGGTGGGGCATGTAAAACCTTTATGATACATTTAGAAAGAGCACAACGTTCGCTTTTAAAAGTTATGACCTTTAGTCCGTTTAGATTTCCTACAAAGTCATTGTATGAAAATGTCGGTGTAATAACTGTTAGGCAATTATATATTCTGCAGCTAATCTGCATGCAGCACACTCTAACCTCATTTGATAGAGATGGTTATGGTAGGAAGCGAACAATAAGAGACGTCTGTCCCCTAGACTTCAGCTTCAGCCAGACGTCAACAAGGTCCCATGGCTGTATTTATATACAACAAGATTAATAGAGCTCTAAATATCCACCCACTTACAGTTCGCGAAGTGAAAAGTACAATTAAGAAATGGTTACCCTCCAATGACAACAACCAGACTGAAGCATTGCTTCTTTAGTTTTAGCATTCACATATACACCCATGCCTACATCCAAACACACACATATATACACACACAAACACACACACACCCATCCACATCCACACCCACACCTGCACACACACACACACACAAGTGTAGCATATTGAAATGTATGACAATGTTAATTGCAAAAAGCTTTATTAACTTAGTTCATAAACCATTAGTTTTCTTTTTCTTTTTTCATAACGTAATTGCAATTTATGGGAAGATGCAACTGTCTCCCGTAACACAGGTCTGTACCTAGCTCGGGATTTAGTGTATACTAATGTGTGCAATGATTATGGAAATAAATGTCTATTTTTTTTTTTTTTGGCGTTATATCTCGTTTTCCCTCCCGCGCAGCATGCGAGAGCCCGAGGTCCGCCTTCCTATTGGTGATGAGCTAATTGGCACGTATATAATTCTCAACGAACTCCAAACCATCGCTTCTTACACCGACCTCGCCTTCCTGTGCCTGGCCACATGTTGGCCAGACATTTGCGAGACCGGTTTGCACTTGGCCGGTTTTTTCAATTGCAGTGATTATCGTGAACTGAGAAAAATGAAAAGACTTCGGGTGGGGGTGATAAGTCTATTATTAGAATTTCATATCATTTACCAAATGAATGAATTTCTAATACAATTCAGTCTATACCTATGCCCAATAACGTTACTGAAATGTCGTTAAAAATGTTTTTCTTATATTCAACAATTTTAGTGAAGTCTCAAATAGGTTTGGGAAAAAATATAGACAAAACAACTGCTCTCCTTGGTCCGAAAGTGCTTTGTAAATAAAATTATATCAATGAAAGCTGAATCTATTTCGGATCCTTTAAAAAATTCTCTTTACGAATTACATCCAATCCAATGATTTTTGCTTCTTGCTTCTATTTGTACCAAAGGCGGGAAAGGTCTCTAGCAGCGTCCGGAACACCTGAGCCTGTATCGATCCAATTATGTGCCTGAATGTAGTGATGTTCTGTAGCACCTTTAGCCAATGATTGGATACGTGTAGTGACGTTGAAGGTAAACATTACAATGGATTCCGACTGGGGAAGTACCTCCACCTTACAGAATACCGCAGCTAAACAATACTCTTTTAAATAGTGTTGTGTTTCTGCCGGTGAGTAAGGTTTCCAGTGCTCCATGGGGTGGGGATTTGGGGAACCGAGGCTTTGGCTGTGGAGGGGCATTTGTATTTTTGCTGCCAAAGCAACGTGTTATAGAGGTGGGCAACGCATTGGCGATACTCTTGGTGTTGCTAATGTCTATAGGCAGCGGTGACCACTTTCTAGCAGGTGGCCCGCTTGCCTGTTTGCCTACTGTATGACATAAAAAAAAAGGATATTGTTCGCATCTTGTATGTATTAGCTGCGCTAATATCACTCAATTCCTGCAGTTATCTACAATGAGCCTTTACGTCGATTTTTAGAGCGTCTTCTCAAAATTGTCTGGTTCAATGATATTGCTATTTTTTTAAAAGATTTATAAGCTTACAATAATATTATTTGAAACTAGGATACACGAATAACTAACTAATAATCATATTACTAAAGCAAATTACTTTCTTCTTCGAGGGCCAAATAGCTTTTGATTGAAATTTTATTGTAACATTCTATCCTGATAAATGGTATCCTCATTACCTACCTATCACTTGGTAACTAAACCAACCTTAATATTTTATTAAAAATTGGCAATAAATCACTCAAGCGTCTAAAACTTAAGGAAAAATTATGGGCGAAAAAATTTAAGTCAAGAAATTAGGGCAATTTTTTTCTTAGTATTACGTAGTAAAAAGTAATTCATGCCTTTAACGATAATTATGACAATGATGGGGGCGTCACTTGTCTCTCCTTTATAGTTTCTCTATTAGCGGTATTCTCATTCCTTTTAACACCACATTCAGTATTGTATTGTTTTTTCTTTTTCTATTTAAACGTGTTTTCGAGGGCTACATCTATTAATCAGCCATAGGCACTTAGATGTTGTTTAGATTGAGAGACAAAGAGCTCAATGGATTGTATCGGAGCGCCATGGGAAAAGAGTAAGAATCTACAATCCACTTATCGCCAGTGCAGACAGAGTGGGATCCATTTAGGTACCTTTGAAGGGCACAAAGCGCGATTAAGTTACCTGTAACGAGATGAATTCGCTAGGAAATTCAATCCTGCTTTTAGTGTGGCTATTTATAGTTGCTGAAAGTTATTAGATACTAGCTACACGTCATTAAATTTAATATATTGCCTTAAAATGAAGACGCAATGTGGCGCTTAACGGGAGAATAGAATTATACTCAATGGCTCGCGTACAAGCATTTGTCAAAATACTTAGCCTATCTTACATATATACCCTAAGTGCGGGGTGAGGTGTGTTACACACTACACTACGATGAGTCAAATTGATTTTTGGTGACCATAGTGTGTGTGAAAAACGAAACTGTCAAGAGGATGTAAGGCACACCGGATATTTTTACTTCTACAACCAAAAGGATATATTATAAGTACTTTTTACAATTTTTTTTTCTTTTTGTGCCTGGTTGTGCACTGGCAGACGAACGTTTTGTGGGACTCTTTAAAACGTCTACTATAGCTACAAAGTGGAGTTTTTCTTGTACTCGATGTCGTAGGATAACCTACGGCGCCCTCATCTATATCTAAATCAACTCACCTTCGTGAGTTAAAAGATATGTACCTACCTTTAAAACTCAGCAAACCACAAACCTACCTTTAGCATACACGGAGTGTGGCTGGAAGGCTTGCACGGTGACGCTGGTTGTGTGCAGCTCGTCAGCCCGAAGGCGGAAGTGGAAGCACTCGGAGACCAGTGCGCTGCCACCAGGTCCCACCTCCACAGCTGCTGTGCGTCTCGCGCGGACGCCGCGGCATGCACGCTCCTGCGTCACTCGGACCGCCATCTCGCGCTTGCTTGTTGAGGGGTCCAACTGCGGAAGAAGGGAACTAATCGGGATACGTTCTACAGGTTGACCCTTTGCCAAATCTCGCGCTTGCTAGATGAGGGGTCCAACTGTGGAAGAAGGGAACTAATTGGGATACGTTCTAAATATTGACCCTTTGCCAAATCTCGCGCTTGCTAGATGAGGGGTCCAACTGTGGAAGAAGGGAACTAATTGGGATACGTTCTAACGGTTGACCCTTCGCCAAATCTCGCACTTGCTAGATGAGGGGTCCAACTGCGGAATAAGGGAACTAATCGGGTAACGTTCTAAAGGTTGACCGAAGATTGTGCGTTGGCGGCTTCGCCAAATCTCGCGCTCGCTAGATGAGGGGTCTAACTTCGGAATAAGGGAACTAATAGAGATGCGTTCTAAAGATTGACCCTTTGCCAAATCTCGCGCTTGTTAGATGAGTGGTCCAACTACGGCTAAGGGAACTCATCCGGATACGTTCTAAAGATTGAGTTAAGGTTGTACGTAGACGGCTTCGCCAAATCTCGCAGTTGCGAGATGACGGGTCGAACTGCGGAATAAGGGAACTAATCAGGATACGTTCTAAAGGTTGACCCAAGATTGGACGTTGGCGGCTTCGCCAAGGTTGGCCAAGTTCTTCTGCTGGGGAGCCTAAGACTAATTTAACAGTCTCAGAAGCCGATTGGCTTCAAGTGACAATATATTATTCATTATAGTTCTAAAGGTATAAATATATCTGTTTTTGTTTGTGTTTACTCGACCCGCCACCCTAACGAGGCCTAGGGATTCTTAGTATCCATTTTACTGTTGGGATAAACGGATGAAAATAAAATTAGCTAATTAGCAGTAAAACAGCAACAGCCTATTTCAGCAAAAGTTAACTATGGTTAGGAATGATTAGCAATATTGTCTTATTCGATAACTAGATTAGTACAAAAATTCCTAATTGGTCCAAGGTTATTTAAAAAAAATTCGCAACAGCGACATGCGATGTTGCGTGGTTAGTGCATTTCATTTACTACGCTACGGGCACGGCGTAGGCGGCGGCGGAGGCGAGACGTAGCCAGTGCTACGTTTGGCGCATTGCGTGGCGAGACGCCTACGCATATAGGTAGTGTACTAGTATTTGTTTCAAACTAAACTCGCGTTCTTTACACATATTATTATATTAGACGGGACTTGGCGTGAGTCGTCTCGTGACCACGGTGGGTGTAACCCTACCGAAACGTCGGGAAAACAAATCATAAAGATACGTCGCGTCCAAGTCCCGTCTAATATAATAATAAGTGTACTAGTAGTTCAATTGTGAATGACTTGTAACTGTAGATTGACGCAATATAAAGTAATTTTTTTAGTTGTCAGGCGCGTCATTTCGATTGCGCAATATATAGGTACCTATGTATGTTCAAGCGAAATCTAAAACTGTTTTTGCGGCATCGTGTATAACAATTCTATACCAAAGTGAAATCGAATGTATCGTAAATTGCGCAACCAAAATTATGGCTCCTACCTCATGTAGGTAATTACACGTTTTAATTAGTTAAAAAAATTAATCATATTAGCGAATAGTTCTGCCATAAAATGTTAACCCTGGACAGATGGGTCGGAGATCAATTTCATTAAAATATCAAACATGCGCGAAAATCCGCTTAGGTACTCATAAAAATATTTTCGAGCTTTAAATACAAATTTTACTTATAAAACCAACCTTTATTTGATCGTAATACCTAAGGTATAACAATAATGTTTAAGCCGCATAAATTTAATTTTGCGAGTTGTAAATGGCAGAATTACGATCGCGTTTCAATTATTTCATATAAAATGAAGCAATTTGAAGAAAATGAAACCTTACCTACTCACAAAGTTACGCCCGTGCGGTATGAGCCTTACTTAAGTTTCACAAGCACTTTAAATATAGTCAAGAATACATTGCGGTAAAAACAGAGTAGGTAAGCTAGATAGATAGGGTAGCCGTAATTTACGATACCTGCAGAAAAACAGCACGGAGGTCTAAATAAATTGGTCGGTAGAGGGTATCGATAACAACCCGATTTCCATTTTAATACAAATTAGGTATCTACAAGCAAAATTTCCAGTTCATAAACACGACGATTACCGTGGTAGCACTCTCTACTCATAAGCCAGTAATTCTAAATTCGTAGTTTTGAACGTGAATTTTTACTTTATAAATAGAATTTGACATTCCCTTCATCTACCACGGTCATCGTTGTATTATGAACTAAAAAATCTGCTGGTGGTAGCAGAGGCTCTACTCATAAGCCAGTCATTCCAAACTCGTTGTTTTGAACGGGGATTTTCACTTTATAAATAGAATTTAAAATTCCTTTCATATTAACGAATTTAGAGCTCAAAGAGCATAACTCCAGAAGTACTTTACTCTTATTAACAAATATTATACTTGGCAATTTTCGCCTTGAGTCTAGATCGTAACATATTTTACTGCAAGATTAAAAATCCTTAGTACGGTGGCACGGTGTCCCGTTTCCCAGTATTTTATTTAGTTAGAAAATTTTAATCTACAGTCTTAGTTATTCCGTAAATTTGTGTCCATGAGAATAATATTTTGGTCGGAGCTGCATAATTTGCGAATTCAATTTAAAATGGAACAATAGGCAAATGTCTATTAGACTATTGTCTACTATATATAGCAAAATATTTCCACGACATTGTGTCAAAAGAATGTCAGTGTGAATATAAATACATGTAAAAGACCACATGAATAACGACATATTTCCACTTACCTAAAGAATAATGCATAGTCTCTCAAACTGACTTTTTCTCGCAAAAAAAGGAAAGAAAGATTCCTCTAACTGACTAAGAATTTTCCCTTTGCCTGGGGCCTAATTCGCGCGCTGTGACCTCTCGAATTCGAATTTTATCCAGACCTAAATCTCGATTAATAATAACATTGAAATGTCTATTGCAGCTAAAACTTTTTTCTCAACTATCTCCGACAGTCGTATATTGTCGAAGATCAATTTCAGTGACGTTTTAATACAGTTTTATGGCTAGAGGAAATGTCTAACTTGAGATATCACAGCGCAAGAAACGCCCCCTGGGAGAACTAAACCTATTACAAAATTGACAAAGGTTGTCACTGGTTTTGTCACACAGAAAAAACGCTCTTCCGTAAGGAACGACCTTTATACGTTAACGTAAACAAACAAAAGTGTATCTAAAAGAAATCCTATTTACATGAATCGTCCCACGTAAATTGTATTTACCTACTAGCGAACGACAAAACCTACGCAAAGTTCTCGCACCTTGTTTAGGTTTTGTTCAGTGGCAAGGGTTAGATGTACATAGATAAACCGTATTATCATACCATATACTTGATCCAAGGACGTATGTATTGTTAAAATATATATGTTAAAAAAAATTCTAAATAAGTAAGTCTAGACAGCGGTGATCACTTTGAAGAACTCCATGTTGTAGTCTCCAGGGTAAACCTCTTCAGGTCGTTCATTCCACAACTTTAGTGTGCGTGGGAGTGTAGATGCAGTTAGCGCGTTGTAAAATAGCGAAATATTGTTCACAATTTATTTTTAAATGTGTTTCTTGTGTATTCCATGCGCACTGGGTATCAATGTCGTGGATCTTCCAGCTATCCGAACGAACCGCTTTGGTTAACCTTTATAACGCGTACGGCTAAGGAATGGAACACATTGCCTTGAATATTATAATTTGGACACCTTCTAGGCTAGAGTAAATAGGCTGTTCCTAGACAGGCATGCTCCATCTTCGGCCGCATCGTCACTTACCACAGGTGAGATGGTGATCAAATGCATTAATTATAAAAAAACGGTTTAGTTCCTTTTTAGATTTATTATACTCACCTTAAGGCCACGAGCTTCTATTACGGTCACGGTAAGCCTGTGGAGGTTCTCATTGTACAGCAACGAGACGAGAAGCTCTCCCAGATCCGGAGTGGGCTCTTGTGGTTCCTACAAAATAGTGTTAGCTTGAATCATTTTTTTATACCGCCAATGTGGCAAACAAGCTTACGGCCTGCCTGGTGGTAAGCAGTCAGCGCAGCCTATGGACGTTTGCAATACCAGGGGCATCACCCGCGCGTTGCCGAATCTGATCCACAACTACATAATTAGGGTTCTGTTTGAATATTTATATTAGACAAAATGGTACAACTAGTTATGGTACTAAAGGTTGCCTGGAAGAGATTGCTAAAATCGATAAGACCGCCTTTGCATGCGATTTCGTTTACTTGTATACCTACCTATCTTTGTTCTTTTTAATGTGTGCAATAAAGAGTTTTACTTACTTACAACTACTGCAGTGAAACAACTTTCAAGGCCCACTTGTGCCCAGCTGGGTTAACTCAGAGATAGATTCCAGTTTGGAGTTTAATTGTACCTTGTTCCACTAAGAGTTACGAGCTAACCTTGACATAAATATTTTAATTTTTAGCCCGCCGATGTGCTGGGGTTAATCAAGTAACTCTCGGTGTATGATGTCAAAAATGACATTGTCATGTCATTTGAAATAAAGGTAATTTTATAGTTTAATAGATAACTGTGAGACGTGATAGAGCAGTAAAACATTCACCATTCGTTCTAAACTTGGGTTAGTTGACTCTGAGGTACAATACCTATAGGTAAGCTGAGAGTTATAAAAATCAATAGGTATTAAACATAAGTTTGTAAGACCCGAGTTGATGATTTAAACCAGAGTGTTGGCACAAGTGGGCCTTGAACAGATAGAGTGATTCAGGAGGTGGTTTTATACGTATTTTTTAGTATTACATAGGTAATCCTCGATTGGCAGGATATGGCGCAGTATAGGAAGAGGCGGCGATCACTGGTGTCCGAGGCTAAGATCCATTTTGGGTCGCTGAGCCAGCGCATTAAGTTAGTAATAGCTGAGTACAGCTACTACCTACTTAGGTACTGTAAAAGCAATTTGCATTTGCGAAATCTGTGCGTGTGTACCATCCATTTTCAAACAAAAACTTTATATGATCAAAAGTATTTTAACCACTAGGCGAACAGTCACTGTACAACGCGTACAGCACCAAAGTACAAATGTACATACTCTATTTGAATATTTTCCTAAAGATCAAAATACGTAAAAGAAGCCTATATTTTCGCCAACCTTTTCAACATCCAGTTTATAAAGCTGAGGTTCTTCGTCTGGCGCCACTCCTTCCAACTCGCTTAGAGGAAGAATTATGTGCCCGATCAGCTGTTTTCCTTTGCCAACCCTCCCTGCGTCCAACACCGTTAGTTTCAGTGTTAAACTCTCCAACTTTCCTGGTGGTATCTGTGGGGAGAATGAGTGTTGTTTAAAATACAATCCGTACGAAGATTCCTGTCCCAATGCCAGCTCGTCAAAACCAGCCCTCCGCGTACGTGTTTTCACATATTGCTGTTCTGTCGCGCTGCAGCAGTACGGCTGTCCGGGTACGGATGTCCATACATAATAATATGACAGCCGGGCGGCTGAAGCCCGACCGACCCGCGAACATTTATATTCCGTTTGACAGCCGCTAGCGACTAATCTACGCTGCAACCAATGTAATGTGAAAGGCTCCGCTCGTGTAGCTCTGCTGTCGCGCGACTGTAAAATATGTAAATATGCGTGGATAATTCACACAGCGCTTTCTAGCCCCAAAGTAAGCAAAGCATACAGGCGAGCGGCATCATCAATGCGCTCGGTGGCGGGGTGACATATCAAATGACATTACGTGACTGTCAATGTCACAGTGTCGTGGACAAAGAATGTAATCTTTGGCTGCGGAGTCAATTTTTGTTTTCTTTTTTATATGGCCCTACATACTATCCAAGTGACCGTTGTCCGCACGATGGTGCTGTGGTGCCTGGTATTCATTTTATATTATAATTGTGACGTTCATAAGTGTTTGTAAAAACCTAAACTGAATAAACGTATTTGATATTGATATATTGATATTGACAGAGAACTGATAATATACTTATATGTTTTTAAATATTTACATATTATACATATAACACCCAGACCCGTACCAGAAGTAAAATTTTGTTTTTGCAATTATTGTCCGGCCGGAAATCAAACCCGGGACCTTGCGCGGATCGGCATGTTAACAAACTTAAACACTCAGGTTTACTGTAATGCCTTTATGTGAAAGCGCACTTAGCATTAGAACACGGCATTCGAAAACGTCCATTGACACTACGACAACTAACTTAATATAAGTAATTATTGGTACTGGCACAGAGAAAAAAAAAATTATAAGCAAAGAAGCTAACTTTCCAATCGTTTTGAGCTCAATGAAACAAACTCCCGCTAGCGTAGCGATTTAATTTACCTACGTATAATGTATGCGAGAGATACATGGCAATAGATTCTACAAAACGTTGATTGAAGAATACATCAAAGCACAAATCCATTCGAACCAGCTTTGATTCGCGATTCAATCAATTCTAATGTACTTAACTGTATTTGACATTCAAACAAACCCCTTTCAAAGTGTGCCAATTTAAATTTATTCGTCTTGTCAGACAGAATAATACATTTTAATTAAAGACCTAGTACCCTAGCATCAGTCCTGTCGCCAACGTTTAGGCATAGTTAATTAAGTACACAGCTGCTGAGAGACCAGTGAGAATTCTATACTATTATAAAATTTAGAAAAAGCCGTGTATATTGAAAATATCTTAGCAAAAATTGTCGGGTTAGGATTCTGAGACGTAACAATGCCATTGAATGTTTTTTTATTCAGTCTGTCTGTCTGTTCGCTGATAATTACTGAACGGATTTTAATTTGGTTTCAGTAGTTTGCTAGCTTGATGTCCAGGGTACAATCTAAGCCATGTTTTATGTAATTCGGGACGATAGATCCAGAAACACTGCTTGACCTCCCCGGAGTACTAGCATTCATACAATACGGAGGTCATTTAAAATGATAAATCGGGCCAAAGCTAACTGTCATAAAAACTATTTCCACGCGGACGACGTCGGCAAAAGCTATCTCTAAATATCAACACTTTTACACACTGGACTCACAACTGCTTACCTAAACTCTAAATACAGGTATGACAATGAAATAGAAATTAGAAAAAATAGGAACAAACCAAAGACCAAAGTAAATCAAAAGGAAATATACTATCCAGCGCTAGCGCAGTCTAATTCTATCTAACCTTCCAACAATCTAATAATAATTGAGGTTATATTCCGATTTATCGAGCATCTGTGTGCAATCTGTTCAGTACAAAATTGAGTTAGAGTAAATTAAGCTCTCGGACATAGTGATACGAGACATTCTAGCTTACACGTATACTTGGTATGACTTCACTTGATTATAAATTGTAAATTATACCTATGACACTTTACAGCAACAAGGTTGCACCTTGTGGAGATGGCCTGTCATCAATGTTCCAGTGTAATCTCCCTTATTCATCATCATCTAGACGTTAGTGTCCCGGTTGTGCTCTCGCGCACGAGGGCCCGGGGTCAGCCTTGACCATGGTCCAGGATTTGGTACATCAGATAATTACAGTGGGGCGACTGGCATCTGACCTCCGTGATCCTGCTACCAGAAGGAACCTGATCACATTGGATCATCTTTGCACTCTCCTACTCATAGTTGTAATCTACCTTATTAATGGCGACAAAAGTTATTTGTTCAAATATCTACAGAGTCAACTTTCAGTAGATAATTACAATACACAGCAATTAACGTAATATAGATAACGGCTCATATTGCGTGTGTTTAATTAGAAATGACGTAATACTCCGATGCAAGTTAGTGTAGTTGGAAATCCTGAGAGATTCAACTTTAATTAACTTATGCTATTTTGCTATTTTGGTAATACGAATGTTAAGTAAACACAGGCTAGGTAATTAACAATATTGCATAAGCTAAATAAATACCTAAGACGTAATAAACATTGAAGTCATAGGCAAAGTAAGTCTTTTTCAAACTTTCAATATATTAATTTCAGCAAAATAAGGAACCTTTAGATAAAAGCGTGTCTATTTCGTGTATTTTTATTTTAATACGATTTATACTGAAATATATAATGTTCAAGATATATACTTGTCAGAAAACGGTGCTCCCTATTTTCTGGTCTAGGATATAAGTGGCCTTTTACGACATCCAGTCGAAGGTTTAGTGTAATTCTACTCTGATGGAAACCTCACAGCCAGCTCTAAATTAGATCCTTGGGATCTACTAAAGAAAAGATTGGCAAAAAAGGTAATTGGCAAATGAACAATATTTATATGTCTATATATTTTCCCTAGGCTATATTCGCCGCAATAGCTTCTAGAGGACTATTGCCAACGTTCCGTGTAATCAAATGACTATTTTCAGAAAGGGCGTGTTGCGTAATTTGATCTTGTTTGGCTGACCCTAATTCGGTTAAGATTTCCAATTTCCCACGCTATTGGGTTAAGGGTATATTTATCTGACTGACCTTGCCAACATAAAAGCTTATTATATAGTATTCCGACAAATATAAATGGATGTAAATTCTGGTTAAAATTACTATACTTACAGTCCACGAGAACGGGAACTACGGTAGTGATATTTTAATACTGTTAATCATAACTATGTCTTGTCATAACTGTGTCGTTATAATTGTGTTTTTTCCATTATGTTTTATTGTGTACAATAAAGAGTTAAATAAACAAAACTAATTATGAGCTTTTAATGTAAATTAGTACTACCTACCTAATACATTTTAACTGATAATGAAGTTATGAAATAAAAAATTTAATGTGTTTATTGTATGCAGGATCCATCAAAATAGCATACCTCACATGGCCAGCACCCTAGATTTGTTTCTTTTTCTATTGAATTGAAATTCATTAAAACGTCATTCTATATTACCTGATAGACGAAACTTTCTTCGAAGAACGGATTGCATGTCTTCTTCTTTTGTTTCGTCTGCAACACTCTTCGCTCGTCTGGCATCAGTTGGATCCTATTGGTGCAAACATAGGATATAATTGTTAAAGTCCTTATAGTACAATTCAAGAGCATAACCGCATTATCACTTCAAGAAAAGTTTCCTTTGCCGCTACAGCAACATTGACGGTATTTGCTGCATCTTTTACCAAAATCAGGTTGCGAAAAGATGGGAGCATTAGCTGTTCCTTATGCCCAAAGGACTCGTATTTTACCCCCATGGTATTTTTTATATATTAAATAAAAACTAAATCATAAATGCTATAAAAACCGTTTAACTAAGGCACAGAAGTGCAAAGGAATATGATTTTTAAGGATGTTATACACTTATGCTCTTGCATTGTGCCTACATAAAACAATTTAAAAAACAAGGACAGTCTTAAAGACGCAGACTTTCATTTTCAAGTGGAAGTTATCTGTACTAAAGAAATAAAAAAGAAAAGTTGTAAGTTTGGATGTTGGCTCTAATCTCCGAAAGCACTGAACTGAAAAATTATTTTACAACATGAAACTAGCGTATTCCCGAGTGTCATAGGACACTTTCCAGGTAAAACAATAGGATCCCACAGAGATAGACGAATAAATAAACACTTTATTGCTCATACAAAAACATAATACAGTATAGTTAAAATCAGTAAGAGACAGTTGAGCTAAGGCGGTCTTATCCATACAAGCGATCTTTTCCAGGCATCCTTCACAGAAATAAAGAAGAGAGATAGAACAGCAGAGTTGAGCAGTAACAAGAATAAACACAATTTGCCAGGAATACATAATTATAAAAGAGTTAAACAGGAGGTGGGTACGTAAAAATAAAAAATAAAATAAATAATCGTGGACAAATTCACACAGCGCCATCTAGCCGCAAACTAAGCAAAGCTTGTACTATGGGTGCTAGCTAACTGATATACTACTTATATATTTTTTTTAATACATACTTATTACATAGAACACCCAGACCCGTAACAGAAATTAAAATTCATCATTTAAATTTCTGCCCAGCCGGGAATCGAACCCGGGACCTCTTGCGTGGCTGACTGGCATGTTGACCACTGAACCACTCAGGTCGTCACGTAAAAACAGTACTACATAAAAAAAAATTATATACCATTAATAGACTGAGACCAGTCAGGTTTCTAAAGTTATTAATAGTTCCTAAGTTTAGATTTAAAAAAGGCAGAGATTCTGACTGACGTATTTCCCGTGGTAACTCATTCCATAGGCGACTGATACCAGTCAGGTTTTGAGACATAATAGTTCCTAAGTTTAGATTTAAAAACAGGCAGAGACTTTGACTGACGTATTTCCCGTGGTAACTCATTCCATAGGCGACTTAGACCAGTCAGGTTTTGAGACATAATATTTCCTAAGTTTAGATTTAAAAACAGGCAGAGACTGACTGTCGTATTTCCCGTGGTAACTCATTCCATAGGCGACTGAGACCAGTCAGGTTTTGAGACATAATAGTTCCCAAGTTTAGATTAAAAAACAGGCAGAGACTCTGACTGACGTATTACCCGTGGTAACTCATTCCATAGGCGAGTAGCCTTCACCGTAAAGGAATCATAGAAATATCTAGAACGTGTAAACGGGGCAGACAGAATGTTGTCAGTAGTTGACCGCAACATTCGGCTATGGTCATCACCTAAATAACGGAAAGCGTCCCCCTCAGATAGCCGGGTGAGCCAGGATAATTGAATGTTTGCAGAGATCCCAACTGCGCGTGGGTGAAAACCACGGAGACAGCTGCTGAAAAAAATTCGCGAGACGCTGGGGTGGGTCGCTAGTCTCATATAACATGCAAATGAGACATGACAAAAAAATATACCAACCAACATCATCAATAAAAATACTACTTTTACTTCTGCCTCCTCTAAGTACATCCGTTATAGAAAAATAAAATAAAATACTCTACTTACAATGTCTTAGTAAGTCAGCACTAATTTGAACGTTAATGCCTTCGAATAAAGTTGGTTTTAAAGTCAATAAAGCTACATTGCAACTAAAACGGATACGTGTTGAGTTGATGCGACCCATTAAATCAGATAACTAGACCTTGGAAACTCGTAAACTGAAAGCCCATTTCGCTTTGGGACGTTATTTCTTTCGCCACTACTTTTATGCGGATTTCAACTCTCATGCTTGGCAATAAGAGCTATTAATTTATCGATGGACTATTATCGGGGCTAAGCACGTATCTCGCTCGTCATGTATGTCTAATTAACGACATAGTTTATTATCAAATTAGTGGTAATGATCTGTCATTCCATTCTGAGGAAATTATGGACGACATTCGAGAAAGACGATACGTGAGGTGAGAGTAGGGCAAAGGTCTTGTGTTCTCTAATCTTGTTATGTCCTTAATTGAGTTAATTACAACTATTGCTCTACATAGTGGGTATTGAGTTATGATGAGGATCCTTGGTGTTCAAACCACGTTTTTGCTCTCAAATCAGGGAGTGCCAATCGGCTGTCCAAGATAAAAAATAAAAACGTTGCGTTAACGCCCCGGTTGTGTTCACGTGCACGAGGGCCCGGGGTACGCCATGACCATGATCCAGGATTTGGCAGATCAGATAATTACAGTGGAGCGACTGCCATCTGACCCTGCTACCATGTTTTTCCTCACCGCAAAAGCATCGATTAGCATTCAACTATAATGGGCATAACTCCGAAAAGGGTCATTGGTATGTATCAACTGTGGCCATGCGCCATGTAGCCATGTGGCCATGTGGGATTCGAACCCGGTACCTCTCGTATACGAGTCGTATACCTTAACCATTCGGCCACCGACGCTGCTCCTCGACAGTCCAAGATTATAAATCACAAATTAAATATTTTCAACTGTTCTATCATAAGTAATCTGACTGTGTTATTCAATCACTAATGCGAAATTAAACTAGGTTACTGAGCAATTGTAATAAAAATGAAAAACTACAGATTTAACTTGATAAAATGCTTGAGACGATCGTAAATTTTATTCACTAAAGAGTCGTCGTGTACTGTGCTAATTAAGCTCCTTTGTTACACAGATAATTAAGTTTCACAACTAATTAACTACGGGGAACAAATCTTCCGCGGAGAAAACCAGTTATGGCAGTGGAGCTACACCGAAACAAAAACAATGAATTATTCATCATTATATATTTAAGAGTATGACTCTTGTCGGTGGAGCAATCGCCACTCTTCTCTCCTGTCTGCCAACCTCTTCATCTCTTTGTGATCCCTGGCGCTCACTTTTTCCTTCACGTCGTTCCAATATTCAAATCTTGGCTTTTCTCTTTAACTTTTTCCCTCAACTTTGCCTTCTATGTCTTATTAAATTAATTATTAAAGAAAAAAAATCAACAAGAAAGGAATGAAATCGTATATTAATATATGCTATATGCTTAGACAATTCACATAGCGTCATCTAGCACTAAAGCAAGTAAATCTTATTTCAAGGTTGCCAGAAACCTGATAATATTTCGAAAAATGAACTGTAATATAAAATAACAAAGTTTTTTCATACTCAAAACAAAGCAGGCGAGAATACCTACTTGAAAGACTTTGTTCGGTTTTGAGTAAGACGTGCCTTCATCCTTTTCGATACCGAAGGATACCTTGTCGAGGTCCTTTGTTGTATAACAATTGTTAAACGATTCTGAGCCGATTGTGTACCATTACACGTGTTTCAGTTATACCGATTTTAAATGATTCTAGGCCGGTTTGTATTAAGTTACATCTGTTTCAATTTAAATTATTACCATGTTCTCGTCGCATTAAGGTAGGAACAATCCTTTATCACGACACCCTCTATTACTGTATACCCTCCCTTTCTTTCTAAATATTAACCATGACACGTGATACCAAAACATGATACGTGAGAAGTAGGTGTCTAAACCTGCCGGCAGGGAAAAGGTTCCGCAGTAGGCCCAAGAAGCGATGGATTGACATCGCCAAATGCGATAGCCAATGGATTACGACGCGTGGTTTCTCAAAACTGGTCGAAGTGGACAAGAAAGCGTCGGAAAGTGGACCCTGGCAGAAGCCGATCGGAGGATGACGATAATGAATTTTACCTTTACTAAAGGTATGGCAACAAAAATATTCCAAAGAATTTTTATGTACAAATTGATTGGCTGATTTTGTATAAAGATCAAAGTACATTTTCTTTATTACTATACCTAGACTAAGTCTTAGCAATAAAAAATGAAGGGATTTCGTTCGACTTCACGTAAAACGTGTACCTTGTCGTTACAAAAGGAGTCATTTATTGAGTTTCTTTGTTGTATAACGATTTCAGTTCAGATGTGTTTCAGTTTAAATATTCAGGCGTGCCGAGATACAAATCATTGATCGAGTTCACGCCTACCGGAGTCAGATAGCTCTATCGGCACACACACAGTCATTTGGTAAATATTATACGAGTTACATAGTAATATTTAATGATGCTACGTGTATGTGAGTGAACATATTTTCATGCAACAAGCTTGTAAAAGTATTCTTAACATTTTCAGCAATTCGGGACAAAATACGGAAGTTTTCTGGACGTTCGACTATAAAAAACTAACTTATCATAATGGACAATGATCGTGCCAAACCGCGCGAAGCCTAGTGGATTTAGCCCTAAAATTCCCTCACAACAAGATTAACCGAGAAAGAAGCCTGTGCCTCTACAATGAATCCAGTCAAATGACACTTGTGCTCTTTGTTTATTTTAAGCTCGTTCTATATACTATATGCGATGGGTACAGCGGTAATATAATTTCCTCCTTAGAACAAGTAAGTAGCACAAAAACTAAAAAACCCCGACCACTGTTAAAAATAACTTGCAAGTGTATTAGTTGCATTTATTTTTGAAATTGTCTTTACAAGGCCTTTATTAATTTTTCATACAAATACAAATAAGTTTATTGAAAAAATAAAATTAACACATATTATGTTGTTACACATTTCACGTACATCAACAAGTGTTACAGATAAATCCAAGGAATTAAAAAAAGTAAAAATAAAAGAAGAAATATAAATAAGTACTTATTACAGAGAGTACCACAACCTTGCAGCATGAACAGTGAAGGAGTAGAAATAGATATCGGAATGGTGATAATGGTGGAGGTATTGCTAATGAGGTTCGTACACTGGGACGACAATGTTTGCCTAGTGGACGGGAGAAATGAAACCGTTCAGAGACATATAAAAAGCGGACGGGTTATAAAGGATATTGTAAAGAGTGGAAAGGATGTGAGCATTCCTACGTAGTCGAATTGGGAGCCAATTGAGTTGGGATCGATATCTTGAGACATGGTCGTACTTGCGTAAGCCAAAAATAAAGCGACAAGTTTTGAAGTCGCTCCAGCTTACTTAAAAGCTCCTCAGTGGCATCCAGATAACAACAGTCTGCATAGTCCAGAAGAGGAAGAAGAAGAGTTTGAGCAAGAGAGATTTTAGTTTTCAATGGCAGAAAGCTTTAGAGATGCTTGATAGAGTGGAACGAAAAATGCATCTTCTTACTGACCTCATTGACTTGAGACACCCTGGACAAATTGGGCTCTAAAATCAAATCTAGGCTTTTTATTTTTTTGCTGAGTGGAATGGAAATTCCATCATAACAAATTTGGGGGATAACCGTGTCAGACCTAAGCCACCGACACATATACAGGCTACCTATAAGCATAACCTGAGACTTCTTCGGGTTTACCAACAGACCTTAAGACTTGGCCCAGGAACAAATGCGCTTTAAGTCATCGTTATTACAATTAATAGTATCCTCGATATCAGTGATTTTAAAATGGCGGTAAACTTGCAAGTCTTCAGCATAAAGATGGTACTTGGAGAGGATGACAGAGGTAACCGTGTTGATAAAAATTGAGAAAAGGAGAGGGGACAGAACTCCACCCTGCAGTACACTTGCAACTATACTACACCATTCAAAAAAACCTCGTCAGAGCGAACCTGCTTCAAGCGACCACGCAGATATGAGTCAAACCACGTTATCACGGAAGGAGAGATGTTAAGGGAGAGAAGAATAGCAAGACACACACACATTACAAATCTTTAGTAGATTTCAGTGCCTGAACTAATTGATTTGTCATATTTGTTGTTATGTCTAAATTAAAAAAAAAAAAAAAAAAAAAAAAAAGAAGAACATCAAAGTCTACAGAATTAAAAGCACTGCAAAAATCGAGTAAGTCAGAATCGTTAAACACTTATCCTCTATCGCAAGACGGATGTCATCGGTGACTTTTAGCAGTGCTGTGACGGTACTGTGACCTTGTCGAAAACCAGATTGGAAAGTGGAATGGAATGGAATGGAAATGTCTACTACATTTTGAAGACAGGTACTCAGTGAGCTGACAATGGATGATGTGTTCAAGGACCTTGGAGAGGAATGGTGGCACGGATATAGGACGAAAATCAGAGAAGGAAGAGGGATTAGAGATCTTTAGAAGTGGGACTCGTTGCCAGTAAATAGTTGAAAACGTGACAGAGAATTGGTAAGAGTTCACGGAGTAGGAGGGATATCATACGAGGACAGAGGTTGTCGCTGCCCACTGCAGTAGAAGTGAAAAAAAGTTTATGCTTCTTAACATCCTCCTCCGTGAAAAATTTAAAGGAAAAAGACGTACTCAGCCAATGTACATAACTCAGAAACGAGCCGCAATCGGATTCCTTAACCACTCGGCCACCGACGCTCCATATTTCATAACTGCCTAACCTTGACCCACATGATGGCAACAGTGCCAACTGGTGACACGTACTATTACAGGGAGACCCATTTAATTTGACACGCCCACTTTAAAGTGACGCTGTGTATGTGTGTGTACAGGCGCATCATGCTATGTTAATAATCAATAGCTCTTTACTTGATGAATTGGCGGTAACATCTGATGAAATAGGCATTGCAACTAAAGCAAGAACATAGGTTTTTAGACTTTTGTGGTTATTCACTACACTTTCATTACACATATTATCGTGACCATGGCGCAGGCAACTGCATCGAAATATCGAGTTAAAAATAATACTAACCGTGGTAACAAACCCGATAATGAATAAATGTGTTGTGAAAGTAAAGCAAGAACCATCGAATGGAGAAATTGATTGTAAACAGTTGAGCAAAAAAAATAAAGCCTTTCTCGGTGATTTGGTATTTGACAAGGTTTTTAATGAAATGTGAAACGTTATATACCTAATTAACTGCCGATCCGCCCCGGTTTCACACGGGTTTTCTCGGCTTTACTTTAATACAATAGGCATGTATTAAACATATAGGTACCATGCGGAAGAAATTCTCTAACTGATGGTGCATTAAACAACATTAAAATCTGTTACAGATATACAGACAGACGCTGAAATCGACTTTATTTTATAATAGGAATGAAAATAAGAGCTTAAAATCTAACTTTCTAGCAACACGAAAAAAGTATAAATTACAAGGGTACATTCGAGTAATCATATTTACAAACTTTTGCACAAAGTTTTCAAAAACTCGTATTTAACCTTCGTCGTCTTCATCTGTGCCGCTGAGATTTGAAATATATTTTGTTACCAACGAATAAATAAATAAATATATATTCGTAAGTTTGTTATTACTCTGTCTTTAATAAGTGTTGAAGTCATTTCAATCTTTAATTATAGAAAATAAATCCATATGACAGTCAATACGTAGATTTAGTGATAGAGCGATTACATGGTGGGTAGGTTTGCATGTTAAGGACTTTAGAAGTTGTTATTCATATGAAATGGATTTTTTAATTTCATTCGGTACGTTTTGTGCGAGATTGAAAATGTTACTTGAACATTTTCAATCACGCACAAATATTATCAGAGGTAAATAACTATGCAACGTTTTATTTCCAGTTAGCGAGTTGATGACAATATACCCTTTTCTATTATACAGCTTTTAGCTATTAATTATGTTTGAGAGAACTTTCAATCGTATGACTAAATAATAGTTAATAAGTAAATTTTATATTAAAAAGCATTTATTGAATTAGGATTGTGATTGAACTCTTGAGTTTTGTTAGTTAACTCTTTTCAAATGTCAAAAAGGTAATGTAAAGTGAATATCCAAGTAGGGAGCGACGTATGCAGACCGACCAGGGTAAACGATTTTTGAGTACATAGCGCTCTTTATAAAATTGACAAATGTATAAGCCTCCTTCGGGACCCGTTAATTCTGCGGCTGACTGAACATTCTTGGGCGAGTTCTTTTTGATCTCGCTGGCTGGTCTACATGCTACACTCCCTACCTGGGGTGCAATTGTCAACGAAACATCTTTGATCGCAACGATGAAATTTAAGATGTTCTGTAGTATAATAACAATATTTCAATAGAAATTTGCGTGTTGCTTGGCGACCTGGTCACGATATGTCACGTTTCATCGTTGCGTCCACGGATGTTGTCGCATAACATAGCTGGATGAACTCATTAAACGATCCCTCTGTTTTCCGCTCTCTTTTGACTCTTGCTATGAGATTAATTAATGGTATTATTTTATACACATTTGCACCCACACCCACACACACATACACATACATACACACATTCAGTTAAATATTGTTTTTATTTTACTTTAATTTAGTTTTTGTTTTTTAATAGTATAAATCAAGGTTACTCGACAACTGTTCGCATTAGGACACTAGGCCTTAAGTCACAAGTGTTTTACTTAGTTTAAGGGTTAGGGCCGCGTTGTTTGGAGCAAACTTTATTGAATAAAGAATATTTACTTATTCATTTATTTCAATAAATAATTTATGACATGAAGTTCATAATAATTGGTCACTGTCAAACATTTTAAACGTACCTATATTCTGACATTCCTAGTGTACTTGGTTTACGAGTAGTTCGATATACATAAAATAAAAACATAGGAAAAATTCAATAAATTAAAGCGTCAATCGTGCAAATTTCACGTTCATTTAATTTTGTGCAGTCTCTTAATAGGTCGATTTTAGAAGGCAACACCAAACCAAGGGGAGCGTCGATGGAGAGTCGATTCGATTACAACTCAATTACGCTTACCTAAAAGTTTTTGAGGAATACCCAATTTGTCTCGAGTTGTAATCTACTTATAATCGATTTGTGAAATAACTAAAAATAGGGGACTTGACGCCTAGGAATAGAGTTTTATAAACTACTCTAAATTCAAAATTGAATTAACTACATATTAATTACTGCTTACCTACATGTAGCCTAACCTAGCGAGGTACGTCCTAGTCTATGCTAGACTGCCCTCACGATGAGATGAAAATCAGCCTTTAAAATTATGATACTCATCCCAAGTGTGCCAAGTACATAATAGATATTAATGTATTATCAACTTCGCATTAATGTCTCGGTTGTGCTCTAGCGCATGAGAGCCGGGGTCCGCCTTGACCATGATCCAGGATTTGACAACAACTAATATTTATTACTACACTAAATTACGTTATCACGTAGTATTAGTATTCCGTGATATCGGGCGGTACGTGTGCGCGGCTATCAGCAATCTCAGCAGCACCGATTGTGGAAAAGTAAATCGCACTCACCTGATGTACGGGTCGCAGGCGTTGGCGAGCGCCGGCGTGCGCGAGGGCAGGTGCTTCGCCTTCATGATGACAACTTGCAGCCTTTCCGTGCTCGACTCGTATTTGAGTGTGAACCACACCCGTCCCTAGGGAAATCAGAAATTGCGGATTAGTCGGCTGAACTCTGAACGCCCACTACGGGATTTGTTGGCGGCCGGATACGCGTACGTGGTAATGAGTTACGACGGCGTTCGATGATTTGAGTCAGTGTTACAGTTTCGGGATTACCTCACGGTTTAATTGACGATTTTTTGGAAAACAAAATTGATGTTGCTGATGGTGCTATGCGATTCGTTTCGAGCAAATAGGGCAATGTTAAGTTACTCGATGCTTTGTTTTAAAGTGCCTTTCGGTAGATAATGACAAAAGTAGAGCACGGTAACGGTAAATATTATCCACTGAAATTTACATAAATACTTTTGTCTTTTTCTAGTGAATCGAACTTTACATTACATACCTAACGGATATGTGCACCTAACCCACAGTAGTTTCCGAGATAACTATTGTGTTCAGACAGACGAACGCGGCTGGGATTCTTATTTTATAATAAGAAACTGTTCCGGATAATGCCTCTTGGATAAATCCTGCCTTCTATTTCCCCAGATTGCCTCCCTCAGTGGACAGGTATGATCCATTATTGACTGCATATAGTACACTTAACATCAGGTGTGATATCAGACAAAATATCTGTATATAAGCCTGCCAATTAGATTTAAATTCGCATAGGTAAGTGTTGCCACAAAGGGTAGCGATGCCCTGCAAAGTAGGTCTCCGACGAGTCAGGGCCCTAAGGACGACCTAAGAATCATTCGTAAACATTGGCTTACATCAGTAAACATAACTTTACCCGGGATTACTCACTCGTAATATGGCTATCGATTGTCGGTCGACTGCGGACAAAGTGACCGCCAACACTTTGCAATTTGTTGGCAAGGGACACGCCAGTGTGAGTCAATATGTGCAATAGATAATGGATTATGGCAATAGATGGTTTGCGAGATGGGTATAGCGTCGAATTGAACTTGAGTGCAAGTGCGAATCCGTGTTTTTCATAGCTATGTAATGGAGATGGGTTTCGATATGCATAGTGGCGCCCTGGCTTTGAACATGTTAAAAATTGCAGAACATAATAAATGAAGGAGATAGATGGCCCGGACAGTCTAAAGCTAAGAATTTAACTGAATAAATAAATCGTACGATTCGTCAGTGGAATGAGCTCCCAGCCACAGTGTTTCCTTTGGACATTTACATTAGAGGTCTCCTTAGTGGCGGGCAACGCATTGGTGTTGGTGATGTCCATAGGCGGCGGCAACGACTTTCCATCAGGTAGCCCGCATGCCTGTTTGTCTCTTGTATTACTTAACAAAATATCGGGATTTTATTCTTTTACGGTTTCGTTCGGGTGCGGTTCATACCCGTAGGTAGATCGGGCTAAAAGTACGACTAAAACCTACAAACCGGATCACAACAACATCATGCATAGTTAAGCCAACATGAGGCACTGCTGCCCAACTTCGGATTACCCAATGGATAATCAAAATGGATGGTGGATTAGCCGACGACAACACTACACGATTTATGGGTAGGGGTCAACGTGTTTGGCAACAGGTAATAGGTTATTTAGAGCACACGCTGCTTTACGAGCTTATCTACCTTGTCCACGTGTATCGGCTTGAAAGGTTTTATTGAATAAAAATAATAATCATCTTGGCGTTAATGTCCCGGCATTGACCATGATCCAAGATTTGGCAATCAGGTAATTACAGTGGAGCGACTACCATCTGACCTCAGTGACTCTGCTACCAGGGGAACCTGACCAGATTGGATCATGGTTACAAATTCAGTTGCCTGAATTTGCAGGTTTCATCACGATTTCCTTCACCGTAAGAGCATTGGTCAGTATTCAACTAATGTACATAACTCAGAAAAAAGTCATTGGTGCATGGCCGCAGCGGGATTCGAACCCGGTACCTCTCGCTTACGAGTTGGATACTCAACCACCCGGCTACCGACGCTCTAAAGGTTTTATTGGTTAGTGTTAGACCGTGAAGACAGGTTCGGACTTTTAAAGGTTTTATTAATTGAAAGTCCGGATCTGTCTTCACGGTCTAACACTAACCAATCCAAACTAATAGGTACAATAGTCCGAATCCCGAATCTGTTTTCACGGTCTTTGCTGTAATCCCCTGACTAACCAATCCAAACTAATTCATTTTCTAAACTCGGAAGTAACAGTCTGTCTGTAACGTTTTTACGTGCAAATCACTGAATAAATTAGATAAATTATACACAAATGCTTTACTTGATTCTATACTTTGTTCTATAATATTATGTATAGATGTGGTAGAATTGCTTGAACGAGTCCTAAGTATATTTGAAGAGGTGGCTACACCCTCGTTCGATATATTTAGGACAGGTTCAGGACAGAGCAAATAATGATATAGCGTTCCGGCTCTGCCTGGCATTGTCGAGCACGGTTCGGTCGTGGTTGGAGAGGGATAAGTTTATCTACCGCCATAGGGCGGTCAGCGTGTCACTGTGTGTTTCCTTCCTACTTTCCTACCCCCCTCCTTTTTGACGATTGAAAGAGATATTTAATGTCCTAATCAATAAATAAATTTTGAATATTGAATTGAATTTTGAATTTTGAATGTGTTTCGACTTTTCTCATCTGCTTTACCCTTTGAGTCATATTGCTAAAAACGTTTATACATCTATCTCATCTTGGCGTTAATGTCCCGGTTGTGCACTCGCGCGCAAGGGCCCGGGGCCGCCTTGACCAAGATCCAGCATTTGGCAGATCAGGTAATTACAGTGGAGCGACTGCCATCTGACCTCTGTGACCCTGTTGACAGGGGAACCTGCCCAGATTGGATCGTGGTCACCCATACTTATACATATTATTTAAGATTAACTTATCAATCGCCTTTTTTGTTCTTATTTGAATTTAATAGAATTCGACTTAAGAAAATCTACACTACACCGATACTATTCACAAATTGTTGGTTTTAAATTTCTAATCGCCGAATGCACTAAAACGATCATACTGTTTAGAAGTTGTTTTGCGAATTAAAAATACATAGAGTCTCACAAAGCTCTCGGAGGAAGCAGTATGGAGATAGTATTACAGTTAGGTGCAATCAGCTGCAGAAAAAGGTAAACCTCATTCATAACAGTTTCTCCCGGCCCAAGATAAACCTTGTCGCTCAAATGTAAGATCGTCTTTAGTCATCCCCATCCATCATTCCGATTTCTTTTCCTACTCCTTCACTGTTCATGCTGCGAGACTGTGGAACTCTCTCCCGCATGTGGTGCGTGACAGTCCGTCACTGCCTATATTCAAAAAGCGAGTAAGAGACCACTACCTGTCCCTGTCTAGTCCATAAATTTTATTTATTTGTATTGATATGTAGTAGTATTTAAGTGTATAGTATGTATGTATTTATTGATATAGTATATAAAAATTAGTCATATTCATATGTATTTTATAATTATTCATTAATTGTGCGCGTCGTATCTGCATTTCTTAGCTAAACATTTCCTTTCTGTAGGCCTGCTGGAATAAATTTATTTTAGAAATAAGTAGTGCCTGTTGTGTCAGTTATATCTATGTTATATCTCTGTATTTCTTTATTGTGTGCAATAAATTGTTAAATAAATAAAATAATAAATAACAGTTTAATTTCTACTCCCTCTTTTCTGCAGCTAAATGTTTCCCTTCGCCATAATTATGGGCTTTTACTTAATTGTTATGTAGTTTCCTACTCGAGTAACAATTACACTGTAACGGAACTCACTAATGTTTAAAGGTCACGAGGAAAGGTTAGGGTCACAAGGGAATCATTAGTACCGTGTTCTACTGTGGTTCACTTGTAAAATAAAAACCGGTGGCATGTTTCACAGCAAAATGCATTTAAAAACCCATTAGTTAACTTGACAAATATATTTTTAAATATTGCTCCACCGTGTTACTCGAAAACAGATTATACCAACACTTAAATAATATCCAATGAACCTGTGTAGGAATTATTTTACCATATTTCTAACTAAATCCTGCCAATAGATAACGTCATAATAATTCATGGTAAGTTATATTTAATTAAGGTGTTTAATTACGCTTCCTGAATATTAATCGAATCTAACTTTTGTTTTAACAGTTTACTTAGGCTGGATTCGTTGTCGAAGTAAATAATTACTTAATTATAAAAGCGGACCAAGAGGACTGTATTTTCTTTTTAAATCTCCTATTAACTGAAATACTCTAACAAGTAGTCTGTAACCGAGATTTGAACTACTAAACTTATAATTAAATAACAGCTGTACCTATATATTACCTATGTTGATAAATAAATTAAATTAAAATTGAAATTGAAACTACGAGTACAAATGATCGATCGGTAGTTCGACGGTTCGTTGCTTCGACGATTTTTTTCATGATAGCGTAATTTTTACTGAATCGCGAGACGTTTTTTATAATTAATAATAACTGTATATATTTGAATACCGTTATTATTTTACAACTCTCATACTTTATTTTGTAATATAGATTTGACTGACGAATTAAAATTTGGATTACTCATTCTGAATAGTTTGTTTCATAATTCGTTTTGCCAGTTTATTATCATAATTTGTTTTGACAGTTTACTTAAGTAGTTTGCAAGTCCATAGAACTGTTAAGTTCATCGATTTTCCTGGGAGCAGTTGAACATTTATCTTCAACTGTATGAAGTAGACTGCATTTCAGTTACGACCAGGTGTAAGGACGGAGTAAGTTTTAGTCTAAATAACATGCACTCTTTGTCTATTTAGAACTACAATACAAGGAACAACAAATTTTACTTTATGGTCATGTTTTTCAGTCCGAATCTCTTTAAGCTTAATTTTGCCCATCTAGTTTTTGAACACACCTGGGGCGTACCTGCAGTACTAAATCTTTGTCATCTTCGACGTATGGTAGAACTGAATCTGTACGCCCAATTGCGTGCCGACCTATGAGATAGACGGATGGCCTTGAGATCGTAGATATTAAGATACAGGAGACACAAAGTCGGTCGTTATGGAAGGGAATAAGGCCACCTTTACTTGAATGTTTCTTCCTAATATTTGCAATTCTAGTCTTGTTTGATTTTTGTAGGTATGAGTACAGCCGCAGCTTAATAGTGCACTAGCAGTAGACCATTTGATTGAGTGATCCGTTGTACATACACAATCTGCCGCTTCAATAAACTTGCATATTTAATAAAATGCCATTTACTTGCCTGAGTGATGATTGATCACTAATACATGACTACCTACTGAGGCTACGCATTAATGCCTTGCTAATGCACTGATGAACCACATATTTAAAGATAAACTTACCACATGCCCTTCCGGCCAAAGCAAGTCTTCGTCCAGGCAATCCGGTTTATAGAGCGACGGGTCCAGCACCCCCAGATCTGTCGTATTTGCTGGAACAATACAACTTGTTAGCGGCTGTAATTGTCTGCCCGGAAATTCGAGGATACAGACAGGGAGTTCATCCTCACACTTCAGAGCCAAATTGGTGGCGAACTGTGTGGTTCCAAAGGGACTTTTATGAATGATAGTTCATTCCACAACCTTAGTGTGCGTGGGGAAAAGTCCCTTTGGAATATGTTGTACTCTCCAGGTAGTCCTGGAGAGTACAACATGGACATATTTAAGAAAGAGGTAAAAAGATTTTTACAGTGTCGGCAACGCGTGGGTGAAGCCCCTGGTATTCCAAACGTCCATAGGCTGCGGTGACTGCTTACCATCAGGCAGGCCGTAAGCTTGTTTGCGACCTGTGTGGTATAAAAAAATAAAAATAAAACGGAAATGTTGGATTTACTGTAAAAGGTGACCTTCGATGGAAGTGAGAAGTTGGAAGGAAGGCCATCTAACGAGTTGGAAGAAGTAAGGCTAAGATTGAAGTGCGTGAGAACTGTTCGGTTTGAAGTAATCTATAAGTTTGAGCGAATATTGCAAATGTTTAGAAAAACTGGAACTGTCGAAACCCACTTCTATTCAGCTTGATATTTCTGCGCGCTAAGTCTGTAACTTTGGTCCCGTGTCAGATTACTTAGATGCGAAATTTATTTCAGAAAGGCGGCAGTATAGCGCGTATTATCTAACTATATTGAATAACCGGAATCCCGCACCAACAAACTTGCGTAGAAAACACACACACCTGTGGATCAGTGTATTTTAGTCTTGATTTGTACCTAATCATAAAGTAGGTAAAAGTATGTAGGTTCTAAGAGCGCTATCTAGCCCCAAAGTAAGCAAAGCATGAGTTGTGGGTGTGATAACTGATAAACTACTTATATACTTTTAAATATTATTATATATAATACATAACACCCTGATCCGTACCAGAAATAAAAATTCATAATTTCAATCTCTGCTCGGAAGGGAATCGAATCCGGGACCTCTGCATGGCAGACAGGCTTACTACAGGCTACTTAGCTCGTCGTATAATCTACCTATATTGAATAACCAGAATCCCGAACCAACAATACGTGTCCAGATAACAAAAATCAAATCCCCAGAACTCCTAAATCTGCCTGAACAGTTTAACGCTAAAGCTACCCAACTACTAACTACGCCGTCACTAACAGTAAAACTAGTTACAGATTTGGGGCAGGATAAGGCCAGGTGAGTACGTGTAAAGTGTCGGCGCTAGGATGAACTCGTGACCTTTGTCATTCGGCTTGACGTGGTGTTATGTTTCAGATTGACGGAAACGTGCATGTCAGCTTTGCCCCGATTGTAGAATATTAGAAAATAAATGTGTAACGTCCTGTGGCCGTTAAAGGAGAACAACAGAATTTCCCAAAATAATGAAATGGATAACATATCTAGTGATAAACGAGCAGACACCTATAAAGTTTACGACCCATACGTTTAGGTTTCGTTTAAAAACACTAGAAAGAGAATCTTATTTAATACACTTGGTGCAGATAAATACGTCGTCGGGACGTATATAGTTGAGCTCTCATCGTTTAGTTAGATTGCATTATTAGGTATCTCACCTGACATAAAGAGAACAGAGAAATAGATAAAGATAAAAGATTATTATAAGCTTTGTTATTTGCCAGTATAGGTTAATAGATTAGGTAGTTGTACTCATTCACACTTAGACTGGGCAAACAGCTTAGGTATAACAGAGTTCTATTACCCGGGAATAAATAAAAAAGAACCCCCGTAGACAATTCGTTGCAGACGTTGAGATATTGAAATTAATCTAGTATTCTGCCCTATCCTTAGAAACGCGAATGTCTGTAATGATGGATGGATGGAAGAAAAACTACTAAGCGGAGCAGACAGGAGCTAAAACACTGTAATTTTTTATTGTTTTAGCTTATATTTTGATGTACTGAATAACAGAAATGTAGGCTATATCGCGAAATTAAATTTGGTTCTCGGGATGAAACACAACATTCCTAACCGAGTTTCAGGCGAAAACACGGGCAAATTATTTGGGTTTAATCTTTGAAACTATTGAACTGGCACCGAATATTGTTAAAGTAATAGAAAGGTACACTACCTATTTCCGAACGACAAGGGAAAAACGGAAGTTCAATGATTCGAAATTCGTGTGGATGAAAACCGTATGGACGGCTGGGATGAAATTCGTAGTAGTGACATAATACAGATAAAAGTAGTATCCGTTGCCCCTGTGACAGCAGGACACGCCAATGTTTCAAGTGATCAGAATCATACATACATCTTCTTCTTTACATAGTATAAAACAATATCGCTTCACGCCGTCTGTATCTATATACGCTTAGATATTTTAAACTAAGCAACGAATTTTAATGCGCATTTTAACAATAGATAGAGTGATCCAAGAAGAAGGTTTATAAGCAAGAACAAAAGGGTAGGTAGGGATGAAGTAGGAGTACCCGAGCAAAGTCGCGCCGAGTCCACCACTAGCTTATAACACCCACGATTCGAGTCTCGGTCTACCCCTACGGGAAACAGCCTGAGCGGGATTAATATATAGGTAGAACTATGAGCGCCAGTGGCCTAGTGTTTTCGCATTTAGTAGATATTGCAAAAGTTTACTAGAAATAAAGTGTTTAAAATGCTAATAGTTCGTTAGTCGGAGGCCCGTCTAAAATAAAATCTCCGACCTAGTTTTATCCCTAGACAATAAATGAATTTGCCACCAATTAACAATCGTAATCAGCGCTATTCCGAACCGATTAGATGTATCATATCAAAGCTCTTCATTTCGAAATATCTCATTAAAGAAAATCCATAGTTAGCACTACTGTAGAGTAAGGTCCGTTGTCAAAATACATAGCGCTATAGGCCAGAGTGAAACGCTCTAAGTTGACAGTTGTATTTCAGCCAAAATAAGGGCGTTATTTTGACAGTGAGGTCTTGACTTTAGTCGGCAGTGGCGCCCACTGGTGAGCACAAAAACGGTGGCCCTCATTAGATTTCACTGCACTAAGTGATTTTCACTAATCTTCAAAGACTTCCATATACTTGTTGAGACATCTATCGCTTCAATAGGGAAACACAACAATACTGACATTACGAGTACAAGACCGTCCTACATCGCGCTAGAAAAGTGTGCCAACTTCCGCGGCATAATAACTTCCGACGATCAACTGTCGCACCCTGGGTCCCCTGGTCACAACACCCGGCCAGGTGAGTAATTACCCTTTTCCACCTTCACCATCTTCGTTTGCCAACATTGGCGGCTACCTTATCCCTTTCCGCCAAATACTAATGCTGACCTTTCATTGCAACGGCTACATCACGATACATAAGCCCACAAAGGTCAAATATCAACCCCGACGCATGTGTCAGCCAAAATAACAACCCTAACGTGCTAACAACTGCAGTTACGAGAACGTACAACTCACGACCCGTAACACAATTGCGTGATTCGCCCCACACGGTACTTCAGCGTTAATTCCATGGAAATGTATTCCAAACACGAACTAGCTGAGAACTGCTGATAACTAGGTACCTAGTGCAAATTGAATCTGTATGCTTGAGAGACACCTCGGCCAAGTTGAGTAAACATTACCTATTAGGAACTACAAACTCAATTTATTTTGTTTCGCAAAAAGTAGCGATTAACTGACCGACACACAGTCGAAACTGGTCGGCCAACGAAATTACCAAAGCACTAAAAGTCTCACTCAATTCTCAAATCCCAGTCTAACCAGATTGGATCATGGTTACATGTTCAGTCGCCTGAATGTGCAGGTCCAATCATGATGTTTTCCTTCATCGTCAGAGCAGCGGTAGTGTTCAAGTAATATACCTTAACTCAGAAAAGAATATAGAACATGGCGGCACTGGGGTTCGAACCCAGTACCTTGGGGTACGAATCGGACATTAGGCCACTGACGCATTGACAATATACGTATCCTTATAAAGTAAAGAGAGTCAAACAGACATTGGTACTACAAGTCGGTAGAATATTACATAAAAAAATGACATTTATCACCTCTCCCAACAGATATTTGTCAATTAAATCTCTCATTTATCAACCTCTTCCCTTCCGACGACGGAATAAATAAAAAGTCCGGAAAACTTTCCCCAAAAATTTATTGCTCACCTCTTTCAACCCTTTTAATTATTCAGTTATCTTCCGCCCCGAAACGGGTATTTTCATATTTTTGCTTTATAACATTTATTTATTCAGAGAAGGAAGTTCATACTGGCCATTTTACTTGAAACTTCAGACAAATTGTTTTTTATGAGCTTTTGTTCGTAATTTTGGTCGCGTTTTGTAAGGAAGGGTAAAAGGTAGAATCTGACCTTTCCCATAGAGTTCAAGTTATCTCATCATCGAAAAAGAACTTGTAATAAACAGGATAACATGATGTATAATATCCTGGCCGTGTTAAACAATTATCTGTAGAAATGTGGCTTTGGCAGTGGAGTGGCATTTGCCTTTTTGCTGCCAGAGCAACGTGTTATAGAGGTGGGCAACGCATTGGCGATACTCTTGGTGTTGCTAATGTCTATAGGCAGTGGTGACCACTTTCCATCAGGTGGCCCGCTTGCCTGTTTGCCTACCGTATGCCTTAAAAATAAAAAATGTATGTAAAGTGCCACAAACTTATTAGTCTCACCATTTTAAAATGTCATGTCTATTTCAACAACAGCGAAGTCGTCGCCGAGTCAGATAAGTTTGTTGCACTATATGGAGCCATTTATGGCACATCTGGTTGGTAATTGAAATAATTTTTCAGTGCTCATCTAAATATACTAATAGGAAATATAATAAAGAGTAGAGGAAATATAAAAAAATATAATAAAGAGAAAAGATTCAGATTCAAAAAAGTTGGAGATCCTTAGGAAAATTGCAATAATATAATTCAAGGTAGGTATCAAAACGTTACATGTTCGCGCATAGTTTCAGAACGAATGCAGCTATTTAACTAATTCTTTTTGTTGGGAATGATAATGAAATTCTTCTTGTATACAAGAAAAAAAAGGTAGGTTGGGTTAGTATAGGTGTAGGGTAGGTGTAATTATTTAATAACAATTATGCTGCGGGCCCCGCGCCCCAGCCGCAAAACATTGTCGTCGCCCCCGAGGCGCACGCTACGAGCACCGCGGCTCCTGCGGTGAACGTCGAGCCCGCGGGCGCCGGGTGTAAGGTGTTGGCCGCCCCGGCCGTCGCGACCACCTCTGCCACCGCGGCCCACATCGTACCTGCTGTCGGCGGGCCCCCCAAAGCCTCAGCCGCCCCGGCCTTCGCGGCCACCTCTTATGCCGCCGCTGCGAGGAGAACGACGCGCTCTACAGCCCACGCGGCCTACATCCAGCCCGCGGTCGACGAGCCATTCAAGGCCACAGACGCACCGGCTATTGCGGCCACCTCCTATGCCACCATAGCAAGGAGATCGACGCGCTCTAAGGCCCCCGCGGCCCACATCCAGCCCGCGGTCGTCAGGCCCCACAAGACCCCAGCCGCCCCGGCCGTCGTGGCGACAACGAGATTGGCGGGCACTACGGACACGGCAAAGAGTTCAATACGCACCATAATATATTCCGATTCGCTTGGCAAAGGCATGGGCATATTAATAAGTAATGATGTCAATACATCTGTTTGTAATCATTGTTTGCCAAACCGATCATTTAATGAGATAATAAATGTAGCTAGTCAACAATGTAATGAAGACCGTACCAATATTATAGTAATGGTCGGAAATAGCATGGGAATAACTAGAAATGATATCGTAGAGAGTTTTCAAAAAATTCAGTCCCATAATTTTAATAAAATTACTTTGTGTGCTTTCCCATACACAAATAATGACCCTAAGTTAAATAGACGTATTCATAGACTGAATACATGTTTATATAATTTGACTCGTTATAGTAACGCATTTACATTTTTTGACATCAACAAATTTGTTGGCAATATTATTTGTACAAATGATACATTGTATCTCAAGCAAAAGGACAAAAAGTATATTACTACATTGTTAGCTTATAATATTAATTGTTATAACAATATTAGCGTAAGTAGGATTGACCAGGGCTCCTGCATGTTATCATCTAAGGACAAAGGATGCTCTTTAAACTAGATTTTAAGACAAAAGAAAAGCCCAAGAATTGTTTACGATTAATTCATCAAAATATACAAGGTTTTTCTGGCAAAGAACATGAAATAGAATTATATTTAAAGAAAACTCCTGTAGAAGTTTTATGTTTAACTGAGCACTGGCTAAGGGAATCTGACATGTCATTTAATTTATTTAACTACAATATAATTAGTTGTTTTAATCGAAAATCTATTTCCCGTGGTGGTTCATTAATTGCAGTACGGCAAAATATTAAATCGAAAGACCGGAAAGATGTTTCTGGCCTCTCAGTTGAACATAAGATTGAGTTATCCTGCGTGGAGCTAGAAAAGTGCATCATACTTTGTGTGTATAGGCCACCATACAATGAAAACTATGAGATTTTTGAAAAAACTATGGAACAAGTTTTAGAAAGACTTTGTACGTGTAAAAAAAAGGTAATCGTTTGTGGAGACTTTAATGTTAATTTACTAGAAAAAACAACGTTTAGTAAGAGAATAATAAGCTTATTTCGTAGTTTTAATCTTAATTATGTATTTTTAGAGCCGACACGATGCACAGAATCATCAGCGACTTGCATCGACAATGTATTCTGCTGTTGCGAGGTCAACGAAAAGGCTATTATAAATTTTACAAGATCTGACCATAGTGGACAATTCGTTGTTTTTGATTTTACGGAACAATGTAATATCAATGAAATAATTACAAGACCAATTACTCAAAGGAGAATTGAACACTTCAAACAAGCCCTTTCGGAGACCATTGCCGGCCTTTCTCTTAATTCTCATGACCCAAACATTCTATTTTCTGATATGTTCAATTCTGTCAATAATGTTTATCAAAGTGTTTTTACGCAAAAAAGAATAAAAAGTAACTGTAAATCTAAATTTAGTGATTGGGCTACTTTAGGTATCCGCAAAAGCAGAGATAGAATGTTTGAACTATACGGTCAGCGAGCTTATTGCCATGATAAAGATTTTGTAGAATATGTCAAAAAATATTCAAAAACGTTTAAGAAAGTTTGTCTAATTGCAAAATCACTGCATTATAAGAAAATTATAAGTTCGTCTTCAAACAAGGCTAAGACTGTGTGGAATGTAATAAATAAGGTGGCAGGGAAAACAAAGCCTCGTGATACACATTATGAAATCAAAACAGAAACCGGAACTAGTACCGCAAATAAAGAAGTGGCAGAGTTGTTCCAAACATTTTTTACCGAAATACCGATTAAAACTACCTTGCTGCTAAACTCGTGCCCAATTAGTGCAGAAAACTTGTTAAAAAAAAATATAGGTGCCTGTGAAAATGGCTTTTGTTATTCCGAAGTAGACGCTAAAACTATCATTAAAGCTTTTAAAAGCATTAAGTTGAAAAATACGGAAGATATTTGGGGAATGTCAGTTAGAGTTATAAGTACTGTTGTTGATATTTTAGCACCGTATTTAGCTTACATTTTTAATGCTTGCGTTGAAGTAGGTGTTTTCCCCGACCTCATGAAAATCAGTAAAGTGGTGCCATTATTCAAATCAGGTTGTAAAAATAGTTTGAATAATTTTAGACCGGTATCCATCCTGCCCGTTTTCAGTAAAATCTTTGAAAAAATCATGTTAAGTCAAATGATTGTGCACTTTAACAGTAATAAATTATTTCATCAACAACAATATGGCTTCACAAAAGGCCGCAATACTACCGAAGCTGGTATTAGCCTCATTCAACAAATTTTTGGCGCTTGGGAAGAACATCATAATGCAGTAGGTGTTTTTTGCGATTTGTCTAAAGCATTTGATTGTGTAAATCATTCAACACTATTACTAAAATTAAAACATTACGGTTTTACGCATGATAGTCTTGAAATGATGAAATCATACTTAGAAGGCAGAGTTCAAAAAGTAAATGTAAATGGCGAGTTATCTGCGGGTGGGAAAGTAAGCATTGGAGTGCCACAAGGATCTATATTGGGGCCGTTTCTCTTTCTTGTATATATAAATGACCTTCCATACATGGTGCAGAATATTGCTGGTATAGTCTTGTTTGCTGACGACACTTCACTGATATTTAAAATTAATAGGAAAGATAATAATATAGACGAAGTAAACTGTGTTCTTCAGAATGTGCTTCATTGGTTTACGATTAATAACTTAGTCTTAAACTCTAAAAAAACTAAATGCGTTCATTTTTGCCTCCCTAATGTACAAAGTAATCAATGTAATGTTATATTAGATAAAACGCAACTTGAGTTGGTAGAGAAAACTACTTTCTTAGGCGTTAATATAGATTCAAAAATTCAATGGGGCCCACATATTGAATCATTGGCTAGTAGGTTAAGTTCGGCTGCATTTGCCGTGTGGCGAATAAGGAGGCTAACGGATGTGAATACAGCTAGATTAGTTTATTATAGTTATTTTCATAGTATTATGTCATACGGCATCATACTATGGGGCAAGTGTGCTGATAGTGACATCATTTTCAAACTACAAAAGCGAGCTGTAAGAGCAATATATGGATTACGTCGACGTGATTCGCTCAAAGAATTGTTTAAAGAAATTGATGTATTGACTTTCTCAAGTCAATATATATTTGATAATATTATGTATGTTAGAAAGCATATTACCCAATTTGCTAAAAATACTGATATTCATAATGTCAATTTAAGAAACAAAAATAAACTGGTAACACCGTTGTTCAGACTAAGTAAAGTAAATTCATCTTTCATGGGTAACTGTATAAGATTTTATAATCATATTCCTGAATGTATTATTAATTTGCCTGAATTACAATTTAAAGATAAGGTGAAAACAACTTTAATGAAAAAAGCCTATTATAAAATTGATGAATATATCAATGACAAAAATGTATGGTGTACTACTAGCTCTTCGAAATAGGAAGTTATTTATAAATTTACAATTTTGTTAATTGGGTGAGGATGATTTGATGTGTAATAGTCATTGAATAACAAATCTTTTTTTAATGTGTACGGCATTGGCAGCGCATGCTCACTTAAAAGTCTGCCTGGTGGTGGCATGGGGGTCGGGTCGTTCTCTTCCCTCAAATATGGTTGAATTGGACGATGGCTGGGCCCTGCGTCATGCTCGTGAACGGGTGCTGCCTTGGTGGACTGGCCTGCTTTTGCTGTGCCATTTTTTGTTTTTGAATTTATTTTTATTTTTAGTTATCTTGACCGATTTGTAGAGGTTCACATCATATTCCAATCAAAACAGGCTCACTCAAATTAAATTGACAAATGTATCAATGCAATGTAATCATATTTAAATGTACCTGTGGGTTTCTTGCCGTTTCTTTTTCCCACAGATGGTCATTTTCCTAACTGAAGCGGCATACTGACAGACAGACGACATTCTTTTTACTTATTTGTTCCGAGCTCAGGGGGCGACGCGGGTAGGCCGGCTGGTGCGTGCGGGTGTGAGCGCCGGCGGGCTGGCTGGGGCCGGGCGCGCGCCGCACATGATTCGCCTAGGCGGTTATGTGCGTGGCGCGTATCGGTGCCCGGTGTCTCGCCGGAGTAAGCCCTCGTACGCGCTGATCGGTCTGCATGCGTCGCCCCCTACCTGGATGAGCTCGCTTAACTTCCCTTTGTTTTCCGTTAGATTTTTGACTTTTGAAAAGAGATTAATTAACGTAATCCTAATTCAATAAATACTTTTTCATTTCATTTTCATTTTCATTTCATTTTCATTTCATTTTCATTTTCATTTTCATTTTCATTTTCATTTTCATTTTATTATTTCGATTTCAATACCTCACACAATGAAAGAAATAACCAAAATATTTTCTGCAAGCTATTCGAGCATGTTTGACCTTTATCATCGCGGCAACCAATATTCACGGAGCTAAAAGTAGCCACTGGAAATAGCGAAGCTTTAATTAAATAAGTGCATCAAAAGTTACATAGATTTTAAAATCTATTTAAAGTTATAAAATTGTATTGATTTTCGATTCCTAAAGGCGGTCACTAGACTTGACTACAATAGCTGCTAGAACATACCTATGTATAGAGAATACCTAGAGCGGCGTTATAAATAAATCTTTCTGGAAAATTAAAATGTCAAAAGCTGAATTGTTGAGTCACGTTCGATACGTGGGCATGATACCGATATTGACTGGGGGCGAGTAATTTGTATCGGTTGCTCAATTTATATACCCATGGGCAAAGGTCAATTTACTACCAAAAGGGACTGCAGGAATGCAAAATTATCATATTGTAAGTGGATTTCTTTTTTTGAAGACTGCGTAAAATTTGTGTGCTTTGTTCTTACATAAAGTAAAGTAAAGTAAAATATATTTATTTCCACTAAACACATAAACTGAGTACACTTTTTCGGTAGGCTCTGCACTCAGATATTATCTTGTGTCGCAGAAGCCTAAGTAAGTACAGGACACCAGGGTAACAATTATTGAATTCCGCGGTTCAAATACAGTTGGAAATAATTACCTAAATGTTAAAGAAAAGAAAAACAAAACAAATAATTACAAATTAACGAGAATCAAACTTATAAATAAATAACTTTTATTAGTTTAAAAGACATTATTATCACGAAACTTGTAATTATTTTTATATAATATGAGTGTGTATGTATATGTTTGTATGTGTATGTGTGCGTATGTGTGTTATACTAGAACCGTCAAAATGTATTCAGTTTCTGCATAATTTAGGTTCATATCAATCAATCAATCAAAATTTCTTTATTGATTAGGACATTAAATATCTCTTTCAATCGTCAAAAAGGAGGGGGGTAGGAAAGTAGGAAGGAAACACACAGTGACACGCTGACCGCCCTATGTCTGTAGATAAACGTATCCCTCGCCAACCACAACCGAACCGGGCTCGACATTGCCAGACAGAGCCGGAACGCTATATTATATTATATACTCGTAGGTATGTCTAGTATAATTAAGAAAAACCACCTAAACTACAGCAAGAGTAAGCCAGTCCACCAAGGCAGCACCCGTTCACGAGTATAACGCAGGGCCCAGCCATCGTCCAATTCAACCATATTTGAGGGAAAAGAGCGACCCGGCCCCCACGCCACCGCCAGACAGACTTTTAAGTGAGCGTGCATCACACATGCTGCATGTGATAGGTAGTTGCTCCCACCCTACTCTATCCTATCCCTACCCTATCGCTACCTTACCCCTACCCTATCCTACCATTGCCTTAACCGTACCCTACCACTACCTTACCCCTACCCTACCACTATCTTACCCCGACCCTACCACTATCTTACCCCTACCCCACCCTATACTACCTTACCGCTATCTTACTCCTACCCTACCCAAACCCTACTCTAACTACTACCCTACCCCTACCCTAGCGCAGACAGGAGACACCATGTGTGGGAGAGGAAGGAAAATTAACGCCGCTTCCAAGGTGGTTCTCTGTGGGGGAAAGAAACTTTATTATTATATATAAGTTTATTATTATCACATTTTACTTTACGTACATCCAAAGGCTTATTACCACTATTTACTAATGACTTTATGCCAGAGCAGTCCTGTATATTCTGAACAATATCAAAAGATTTATTGTTCAAGTCTAACAGTGGACTGTTATATGCTGCTGATATGATACAGGACGGCTCCTTTGTCTTACATACTAGTTTAAACAGTGACCCTTTTTGTTTATTAACAAATCGGCACTCTGGTCATATCTACCTACGGTAGGAGAAATCAATAAATTAATATGGTACGCTAACATTGTAGCCAGTTTGACTTTGTACCTACGTCGAAGATACATAGTATCTTCTGTTAAAACTACTTTATCTGTAAATTTATTACAGTCAAAAAAGGTAAATGCGTCTTTCTGACTGCAAGTCAAATTATACATCAAAGTATTCAACTTGTGAATACGGTCATTTTCAGTATTATAACAATTTTTTACGAAGGGAAATGCGCATAATACAATTTTTCCTGCTGACAATCCTTGCAACGCTTCAACACCCTTTATTATGTCATATTTTCGTACTTTAAGGCTATTACTTATTAAAATTACTATATTTACATTTTGATCAATATGTTTTGAATTTTTTAAGATTTTTTGTATAATACCGCCGTACGACAAATCAGGCATGCAATAATTGGTTACTTTGGAATTCGTACAGTCGTTTAGTAACACGCCCATATTTTTGCCTATTCTATCTGAAAAAACTAGAGTCCTTTGTAACCATAATAATAACATTTAACATTTAGAATCTTTAACGTAACCTTAAGTACATTATTATCAATTATTTAAAAAGTGTATAAAATGTTACAAATTATTTATATCTAAGAAGGTCGTAAGAACCTAAGTAGTTTATACTTATGAAATTTTAACATGAAAATATTAGTCTACGTAACATAGTGTATGCAACAACTGCATATAATTAGATTAAACACTCGTGTCAGACTTTTATCACACAAAGTTGTACCTAGCCTTATATAAAAAAGGAAGGATTAATTGCTGCTACAGAAATAAATGGGAGGTTTTCCGAGTGCCGATTAACAAAAAGATGTTCAAATATGTATAAGATGGCGTTGATCCTCAAAAATAAATCAAGACGAGACCGTTAGATGTATAAAAATGTAGACATTTTACGCTTTCTTCTCAGGAAAGATACTAAAACTAAGCATCTTTCTTTCCAAGTAACTTCGGTTCAAGTGAATTCAATAAATGAGATTCCTGTCTAAATAGCGCCATCTAGTAACGCACGCCGAACTACATTTTTTACTTTTTAAAGTAGCTGTCTGAAAATCTGCCATTGATTATTTAATGTATTATCTATTAGATTTCTCATCATTGGCGTCATTGATTTATTACTAACCGTAGATAGCACATGAACGCTTGAAAAGTGGGCCGGTGAAGGACTGCTTAATCGCTAGTCAAGGAGTCCTTTTCCGTAGTCCGTCATTAGCCGTCGGCACGTAAGCATGCCCAAGTGCGCGTTCAAAAATTGTCGAAACAATGGCCATAAACGACGAAAAAAGGATGGGATTTCATATTTTGCGTGAATAAACACATTATACAACTTATCATGCATAAATATTGCGATTTACACATAAAAAACCATCAAAAATAAATATTTTAATCATAGACATATTGTCAGTGTCAGACATCACGTCAGTTGTCTCAATCATGCGCATGCGTTAAAGCGAAAACAATGATTGCTCACTAAAAGAAATGGAGTCGCAGCATTATCCACAGCGCGAAAAGCAATTTTGAGCTTTATAAGTATGAAAAAAAGTTGATATTTGGTAAATACGATACTGTACGTAATGGCATTCGGGCGTGCGTATTTAGCTAATAAATTGCTACGTACAAATGTATAGTCAATTAGGCGACAGATTTCGCATTTTTGTATGAAGTGCTTTCTACGGTTGGTAGTAATCAATGATTGGCGTACTCTACTTTTGTCATTTTCTTTTAAACTTGAAACCTACTTTACTCACTGACACCCAGTTACACCTACAAAGAAAGACAGTATTACGTAGCAACCGGAAGGTTGGTAATTGACTGTATCTACCTACGCAGGTGCCACTGACCACCGCACCCTTTCGCCACACCTCTGACTGACTCAGTGCAAACTCTGAAATCGACCCCACTTAATGATAAGTGTACTGAGGGAACTTCGTATTAGCGTCAGAGTCCTTTGATGTTATGTATCTGGCTGCTACCGACGTTAATTAAATCTGTACCCTATTTCAGTACGGTTATGCCTAATGTAATGTAAGAGCGTCGGTGGAAGTAAGCGATAGGTACAGGCTTCAAATAACACTGCGGCCATGTACCAAAGACTGTTCTCGGAGTTATGTACATTAGTTGAATACTAACCGATGCTCTTACGGCGAGGTAAAATATCGTGATAAAACCTGCACATTCAAGTGAATGTGTATCCATGATCCAATCTGGTCAGGTTCCTCTGGTTGGCCCTGTCATGACCCTGCCATGGATGGCAGTCGCTCCACTGTAATTACCTGATCTGTCAAATCTTGGAGCATGGTCATGGCGGACCCCAGGCTCTCGTGCGAGAGCACAACCGGGGCAATTATTATTTTTTATTTATGCCTATCGTACTACGCGAAACGAATGTTATGGTATGTTGTTAGATCTTAAAAACACTCGTGTCACACTCGTTAGATATGTATTACTGTTAGATCTTAAAAAAGGAGGTAAAATTCCTTATAACTCGCATGACGGCGCGCGAAAGAAGCCACTTATTGGTCTGTGGGTTGAACAGAAAGCAATAAATACTAAAATATTTTTTATATTACAGATTTTAGGGGCGACATTATTGCTTAGTCCTCCATAAAATTTGTCCAAAATGATGACCTAGGTGAGGTATCTCACGCTCATAATACTTTATGAGCGTGAGGTACCTCACGTGTGTTAAACTCATATCAATATGTTGTCAAATTGACGTTTTAAAAGACCCTTTTTAGGCTAATAATTTTGTAAGGTAAGGTATTGTAACCTTTGAGGCAACCTAAAAAGATGCTTCTACTTCTTTTATTCGATTTGATAAATGTACGCTTATGTTAGACAAGGCTATTGAAGTATTTTTTTATGATTCAGTCATTGAGACCCTCATGTATTTTAACACTGCTATCTCAACAGAATTTCTATGGAGGGTAGTAGCGTCGGGCATGCGGCCCGTCATAAAATATTCAGCCAAAACTTTTTACAGCATGATTCCAAGATGTAATATATGTTAATATATTATACCGACCCAACTTGTAGGACAGAATGCCTTGAACAAAGTAACTTTTACTTCTTCGGTGCATCGCGCAAATCTACGTGCAAGCATGTTACATCGGATTGCTAGTGCCCTTCTCTCGCGTTCGATGTCAATATCATCGGACAGCGTGTCCGTGAGAATATGCCCAAGGTACCTAAAATTATCGACCACCCGCACCACAGACCCATTTAAGTACACAGGTGGCACCGTCTCCGGACCTCTTCCAGCTCTGAAAACTAAAAGTTCGGTTTTTGACGCGTTGTATTTCAAACCGTGCCTTCTGGAATATGATTCACATATTCCCAGAAGTTTCCGAATGCCGTTTATTGAGGGGCTGAGAAGAACCATATCGTCCGCGTAGCTCACATTGTTAACACACACGTTACCAATGTGGCAACCGACCCTGGAGCCTCTCAATTCCTCAATAAGGCCATTTACGTAGAGGTTGAAGAGGTCCGGAGAAGTGAGCCCTCCCTGGCGTACGCCAGTTATTACGGCGGTTATTACGGTGAGGGAAAGCCTCAGGCGACTGAATGTGTAACCATGATACATTCTGGTCAGGTTCCTCTGGTAGCAAGGTCATTAACGATTGGTCACGCTCCTCTGTAATTACTTGATTTGCCAGATCTTGGATCATGGACAAGAAAGCAGGCCTTCGTGCGCGAGAGCACAACCGGGACATTAACGATTAGGATGCCATGATGATTATTTATTTTTTATTCCGATATATAATACTAATACATATTAGTATTTTGTACCGACCCGACTTGTGGGATAAAAGCATGGGGGCAACGATGATGATGATAATATTAGGACCGATGTATGAGCATACGAGTTAAATAAAATCAATTTGCCCTTTACGTAAGCAATAAAATACTACTTCTAACTGTATTATTAAACTCCAGCCCAATCAAAATGTTTCCCCAATTTTTACATCAGGATTTTTCCGCCATACTTCCAGTCCACAGATTTCCACCTAGCTTACTAAAAATACGGATTTGTATTTTTACGAGTAAAAATTCAAATCTATTTTTCAAGTTCCGTTCCCAACGGTCAAGCGAAGCGAAAAGCACGAGTAAACAGAAAATCCAAAAAAGGCCCGTGTGTTTTTTTTATCACGACACGTTCTGAAACGGCACGGCATCGTATTTGTAAGCATCGAATTCGGTTATCGGTGCCGATACAGAATTTTAAAACGGTGAAAGCTGTCTTTCCTTTTCATTTCACCATGTAAATGCAGCATTCCGAACTCGCTTTGGTAGAGGGTAGATACTCTCTAATCCATCCGAATGTATGTTGCGCTGTTCACTTACGGAGAATCCGACGTAAGAGTAACCAGGACAGGGTACTATGTACGCAGTTACGGAGATACAGAGTAGGCGACCGATGTGTGTCAACGCCGTTACATCCGGGCTTCATGTAATATGCATTAGCGTTAACTGGATACTCGTATCTGTAAAGGATCGCCTCGAAAATACTGCGAGATGAATGTGAAGGAATAAGGGGAATTTATGTGCGACGTTCCAATATTCAAACATGTATCAGTCAATTTACTGTAGAGGATTGGGTAGCGATAAATCCTTGGCTATCTCTGATATTCAGTTATGACCCAAATTCAATTCGTTTTTGACATAATGCGGGTTACTTTTGCCCCAATTCGAGCCTTACATGTTTACGAAAATTGTTTCACTTTTGTTACATTTGTTGGTCAATTATTAAGGTCGAGGTATAAATGAATGAATCCATCAGGATTATGATATAATTGATCTTGTCCTACATACTGTTCGTTCAGGTTTTTCAACTGTTGCCACATTACGTCAATTAATACGTACATCAAATATCCATTGTGGTTAGGATACAATTGAATTTCTTCCACATACTATTAACGCTGATAAACATCAGTAAATTACTGTAATACTTATGGTACTATCAGTAATCAATATTTATTAATACTGAGAGCTTTTTGGACCGTATTCCGTACCTTTTAGCTCTCAATATTTTTTTAGGATTACGGTTTATCCACTCGCAACACCGAGAGAGTGGCGAATACGTATTTGAAATAGGTGTAGACTTGTTTCTTGAAGGATTCTAGAAAATAAATCTTGCAAAAAATTACTTAACCCATTTTCATAGAACGTCAGATTTACGACTCCATCCCTTCACTAATGCTCGGCCTTGTAACACCTACATACGGTTCTCCCATGAGGACATTTTTAATCAAAAACACACGCTGCACCTTTGAAGTGGGTAGTGAATATTACATTAAAACACGCCGCACAGGGAATATTCCGCAACATTCTGAAAGGACGCTCGGGTTGTGTACTTTTAACATAAAACATCGAGGTGAAGTTAGTAAAGTTATTAATGCGGTACTATGACGAAACTATAGTCCTTCTACTTTGTGACTATAGATTATTAAACACTGTGTTATTAGTTGCTGCAATTGACATTCTAAATTGATATTATTAAACAACAAAGTAAGTAAGTAAAGTAAGTAAAAACTCTTTATTGCACACATATTACAAGACAATATACAAGAATCAGCATAATATACATGCGCGCAAAGGCGGTCTTATCGCTTTAAGCGATCTCTCCCAGACAACCTTTGGGAAGAGGTAATGTTTCACAAGAACTAGTAAGTAGTGCAAGAGTAAATAGTAGTGAAAAATAATAAATAACAAATAAACTTAGATGCTTCTAAATAAAAATATATATATGTAATACTATACATAAATACAATATAATCATAAAAAAATAATGGTTTGTTTTATACAGACATCATATAAAAGCATTCTATATCTACTTTTTTATTTTAGTGATCCTCTATACAAACTTAAAGCAAGGCCGTTCGAAAGCTTTTGTTTATTAAAGACCAAACTGTATGAGCATTGATCATAAAATTAGGGCTATTGTTGTATCACGCATTTTGGAACGCAGAGCCACGTGTAACTCGATTTGATAAATTTTGTTATTAAAAAAACTTGAATGGGGCGGGATACTATGACAACGCTTTCATTGTTGTTTGTGGGTACACTAGAACAAGAAAAAATTGTGCTACTCTCTTACAAGTTATGTGATGAAGAAGGCCTAATCTCTGAAGAAGAAGATGAATAAACGATGAATGGGCTAAAATGTCACTTAACATTTGTAAATGTCAGTCTGAAGACTAATAGCCCTACTTTATACAGTACGCAATTCCATATAAATTTAAATAGCTATGACCACTTAACTCAAATCATGAATTTTGCATTTTCAATATTGAATTCAGAAGCGACCAAAACTTAAATGTAACAAGCAGGTAAGAGCCTAATTGATTGAACCTTGGCCTGATTCTCAAACTGTTCCCGTCGGGGTTGATAAGTCTTTGCGGGATTCAAGGTGGGGTCAAACTGTCTGTTTACTTCCGTCACTCACTGTGGGTTGTAAACTTGGTTGTTTCATTAACAGAAGATTAAACGAATAGTGTAATTGGAAACGTGTTGGAGTGACTAGGTTAGAGAAAGGAATGTTGAGTTTATTTGGTCATGTAGAGAGGATGAATTGATTATTGAGATTTATTCTTTTTTCAAGTTCTATTAATGAATTATTGTGATGAAACAATGAATCAATCAATCTCCTGGCTTGTTCCTAATTTAAGGTCAGCCCTCCTGATACTTTAACGTCACTGTTGGCGATTTTGGGTCATCTCTGTTTCAATATCTAATATTTTCAGGTCATTGGCAATTGTGCTCATCCACAGGTAGTGTCCTCTACCCCTTACTTCCTCCTCTATGACCTGTCTCAACATATGGTCCTCATTTCTGTGCATCACGTGCCCGTACCTGCGTAATTATTGTAATGGAACGAGTTATTAAAATTGTGCTAAATGACAATGATGTGCAATATTATAGAAATAAAGTGCCAATATATTATTAAGATGACTGTAAATTAACGTAAATTATATATGTGGCAGGACTGAAGAGAAGAGGAAGACCAAGGCAAATAAATCATGATCAAAACGGAGATAAATTAAATGAATATTCCAGCCAAGAATACCTCGACGAGCATGTATGAAGGTTGGTAGAAGCGAGAGAAATTTGACAGGATAGTAGCAAATGGAACGATGTGGTCTCTGCCTACCCCTATGGGAAAATGTCGTGACCTTACGTCTGTATGTATTGTTTATTTATTCACACTTTGTACAACTTTACAATTGAAAACTAGTATTAATATACCTGTGTCTGTAGGGTAAATAATTAATATTTTAGACACTTCCACTATGTACTGTAGGTACCTATTATTTATTTACTAAAACTTTATGCACAAATAGTACAGTGGCGGACTTAAAGCTATTACTGCGGTGTTATTAGACTGACGCAAACAAGAGGCGCGTTATTAGTGTGTACACAAATGGACCGATTTCGAAACGGTTTTCTTACTTAAAAATCTGTTTTTAAAATGGTTCCTACTCGTAGCACAGAAATCCAAATAAGTTTTGCTAACTTTGTTTTATTTAAACGGTTCTCTAGCTTGAGAAATATTAGAGTATCCTTTGTAAGACTTATTAAATCTCACCCAATGTAATGGAAAGAGCTATGCTCTAGATCTCATTTTGCGTGACAATCAGAAATGACCTAAGGTCAAGGCAAGCGACCTAAGATTACCGACATAGCACGAAAGATTACTAAGCTTAAGTGGCAGACGGCAGGGCACATAGCTCTCAGAAAAGATGCATGAGGAGGCAGTAAAGTTCTCGAGTGGCGGCCAAGTATCCGAAGACACAGCGTGGGTAGGCCTCCCAAAGTGGACCACGACCTGGTAAAGATCGCTGGTAACTGCTGAATGCGGAAGGCACAAGTTCGGCCCTTGTGGAGATCTCTGGGGAGGCCGATGCTCAGCAGTGGGCGTCTTCCGGCTGATATGATGATGATGTAAGACCTTGTCGGTCGGGTTTTCCGATATCTGGTTTATATTTTATAACTTGCTTCTTTATTTTACAATTTATTGTACCTAAATAATAAATACTTAATGGAAGAAATATTTGAATACAGAGTTTACTTTCAATTACAACACAAGCACAAAATAAAAAACGGGTTTCACAAAATTTATTCACAGCCATAATTATCTTTCTTACAGCGTAAACTGCGGCTTTTACCGAAATGTTATTGTACGATTAATATAAACTGAATCTTACACTATACTTAACTAAAATGCTTTAATTTGTGGTTTCACGCACAGTGATATAGTTAGCAGAGAGTATGAGCTGTCAAAATTAAAATTACTTGAAAGCTAAATTGTACCTACTGTGTATACACACATAAATTTTAACAAAATAACCTTGACTTAAAATTCAACATAAAATAGAAAGCAATGACGATTTCTTTTTATACCACAAAGATGGCAAACAAGCTTACAGCCTGCTTGATAATAAGCAGTCACCGCAGCCTATGGACGTTTACAATACCAGGGGCATCACCCACGCGTTGCCGACCCCGTAAAAGCTTCACCCACCTTTCACGATATCGTCATTTCATTTTATTAATGCAATAATCTTCATTATAAAGCAGGAAACCGCTTACTTAGGATTTGAAGAACATTTCCATTGTAATAGTCACTTTACATACAAAATCTTGCAATTACGTAGGTTTTAGCCGTAAGACAAGGGAGGTTTAGCTGTGTAATTGCTTATTAAGAAAACATGTAATAGCTACATGTATAGCTTTATAAGATACCTACGACAGTATCTACGGTATGCCAAAAAGGTACACACGAACTCGGTTCAAGCGAATATTATGTAATAATGGAAATCCAAGCAAATCCCTGTAGGTTTTAGACAAGACTGCACACAGTAATAATTGGGTAGCCACCTGGCTAGAACCACCTACGAAATCCTCTTACACCTCCATTGTATCCTGTGTAAATGAAAGCATGGAACCCTCCTTTAAATAGGTTAATCTACTCATGAATATTACTGAGGGAAAATGAAATTCATGTCGTAATCCAATGATTTCTTAATGCGGTAGATAAATTTGTGAAGAAATTAACGAAGTTGTTGTACTTTCATCACACATTTCGCCGGATTTGTTACCATGGTTAGTATTCTTTTACTTCGATATTTCGACGCCGTTGCATGTGTCTAGGTCACAAGTAGACTCTACTCTATCTGTGATCATGACGGCTGCGGCGTCGAAATAAAAAAATAAATAATCACCTTGGCGTGAATGTCCGGATTATGCTCTTGCGTAGGGGCCGGGGCCCGCCTTGACCAAGATCCAGAACTTGGCAAATCAGGTAATTACAGTGGGAGCGACTGCCATCTGTCATCCGTGACCCTGCTACCAGGGGAACCTGACCAGATTGGATCATGGTTACACATTCAGTCGCCTGAATGTGCTGGTATCAACACGATGTTTTTCCTTACCGTAAGAGCATGCGGCGTCGAAATATTGAGGTGAAAACAATATTAACCGTAACAAACAAACAATAGTAACAATCCAGATTATATGTGTGATGAAAAGTGTACTGAATAACCACGAAAGTCTTAAAACAAATACGAAGTTATTGTAATTACATAAAATTGCTTCATTTATCTTCGAGTGTGTTTAGTAAAGTCTCGAAAAGGGTAATTTAATTTAGCTACTCAGATTAGAAACTCTATCCGAATATACTGATTAATTAAGCAAATTACGTTTTGTTTCTAATAAATTTAAATCAACGTTGATTAGGTATCTATTTATAACGTCCCAAAGTTTGTTTCAAGTTAAACGTTAATCCGTGTAATTTAGTCTATTTGCGAGTCACCTTTTTCTTTTCCTTAAAACAAATTAGCTGCCGAGACTTTTATAGAAGTTAATTTTATATTAAATAAATTTAAAAAGGTACGTCGCGTGCAAGTCCCATCTAATATAATAAAATACAGGGTGTTCGGCAGATCGTTGAACATACGAAAATGGGGGGTAGGTGGGGTCGTCTCCTACCTATTCAGCCAAAAAAAATCCTGGTCATAAAAACAGTTTATAGGATTTTTTTTTATATTTTTTGAAATTTCGCCACTTTCGTACTTTTAAACTCCTATAACTTTTTCTTTTAAATAGCTAGGTCCAAAATTTTTTTTATATTAGAATCTTGAGGGATTGTAGGTTTTTACATATATATTGTATATATATTTTCATTTCAAAAATCGGATAGGTTGTTATAAAATGAGTCTTAAGCATATTAAGTAATGACCGTATATTGAGTATCTTTTTAATTATAACCGATTTTTGGGTATGCTACTTATAGGTAGTTTTTAAAGTCTGAATAGCTATATTTGGACGCATCTATCACGTTTTACCACAGAATACTAGGTAATAGATACTGATTTACTTGGAATATTTAAGGACAAAGTATATTTTGTAAACTGCGTAGGCCTTGCCCTCGATTTAGTACCTTAGACGAGTATAACTTGATTACGTTCAAACACGTCTTGGGCTGTGTATCGACACTCACTAACTTACAATTAAGACACATATCCAACCAGTATTGAATACGTGAGTCCACAGAGAAAGGAAATCTAAGTTCGCTACTATTAAATTATACTAGTAGAGTCATTTATTAGTAAGTAGGGCGCGACTTCGTTCGCGTACACCTACTTTATCCCCACCTATACCTCTTTTTTCTTGCTTATAAATCTTCCTCCTGAATCACTCTATCTATTGTTGAAAAACTCATTAAAATCCGTTGCGTAGCTTAAAAGATCTAAGCGTACACATTGATATAAACTAATAACATCATTGATATGTTTAGTTTCCACTAGGCATTAACTATGTAGATTGTAATTACTGAATAAAGGAAATTGATAACTTTTTCGTCTAGTATATCTAAACAGAGCGATCTTTTCTCAAATGTAGGAGTATTTCACACTTTCACAAACGCTGGCAGTACGCTATGATTAAAAAAAACTGAAAATACAACAAATATCACCTCTACTAATGGAAAAAAGTCAAGTCTTTCATCGATATTAAAGAGGGAAAAGCCTCAGAAATACAACTTAACATAAATATTCCTGAGCGCGGAAAACAATTTCTGTTGCAGCACAAAGGAGTTTTGTTTCCTATAAAAGTTGTTTTGTGGCGTCCCTACTGATCTATGTGGCACAAACAGACATACTATATAATGTATTCCCGTGGACTCTATTTGGCGTCATAGGCGGTGGAAAGTTTTTTGAATAGTACAAGATTCAATAGCTCCATGAAATGGGATTCTCTTGTACAATGTAACTTCTGTGAACAGGTCGACGCAGCTGCCTTGTAATAAAGAGCTTTTTCCCTAGCTCAGCTCACGTTCTCCCCAACTGTAAAAGTTTACGGTGAAGCCTTTGTGAAGGCTGTCACGACTTGACAGAATTGCGTGTTCATTCCGTTTGTAGACTTTCCTAACTAGCGGGTGTTTGTTCCGATAGAGTCAGCTTGTTCTCACTTTCAAAAGCGAAATTGAAAAATAGCTGGCTCATGAGAAAAAAACGGACGAGTGGTGGAGTTTCATATTTAGGTACAGTCTGTCAAAAAGCCACCATCCTATGATGACAGTCGAAGACAAAATTTGACAGTAATTATTGTTGCGAGGGCAATCAGACTTCCTTGACAGACTGTACTTGCATAAGTCTTTCCATTAATTTCAGTACAGTATCCATAAGGATAACAAATTGTTTGATAAAAGCTAATGGTTTACACAATTGGACTGATCAGGCGAGTCAAACGCATGACGTAGTTAACAACGACAAAACTGGCTATACAATACAAACGCGTACTTATTCTGAGATGTACGTATAGGCACATTTCTGTAGAAGCTGATGTATGTTCCTACTTACCTTTATGTACGATAAGTTACAATCGTGGATCTTCCAACTATACGCACGAGCCGCTTTGGCTCGACTTTTATAATGCGTACGGCTAAGGAGTGGAATGCGTTGCCTGCGAGTGTGTTCCCTGATCAATATAATCTGGATGTCTTCAAGGCTAGAGTGAATAGGCTGTTCCTAGACAGGCATGCTCCATCATAGACCGCATCGTCACTTACCACCAGGTGAGGTGGCGGTCAAATGCCTGGCTAGTAGAGTAATAAAAAAAATAAAATAAAAAAAAAGACACCAGGTGGAACGTGGTAACTGTTGCCAATAACCTCTCTCTTTCTTCAACTCGTATAGTGAGGGTCCTGACTCCCACTTACAGGTAACCGTAACCTCTAAGAACCGATTTAGTTACAAGTTATCCAAATTGGGATCAAATATCACATTCATTACAGTAGCAACGTACCCGATTGGATACCATACGCGTTATCTAAGGAAATTTCTCTAGAGAGTTTGATATTGGGTAGTCAAATGTTGGCGTTTTAAACAAATTATCGGTTTTTATTATAAAGAGATGAAGAGGTTGGCCGACAGGGGGAGGAGTGGCGATTGCTCCACTGACAAGAGTTATACTCTTAAGTATAAGATGATGATCGGTTTGACAAGTAACCGAAAGGTTAGATTTCATGTAAAAATATGTAGAAATACAGGTGTGTTGCCACTATGAGGACTCAAATGGAAACATAACAATGCCAGCATTGTTACTTGGCAGGAAGAAATGATAAGGCGATTATATCGCTCTCCTCAGACTCAGGCTTCAAAATGTCCTACAACCGTTAGTGTGTGATGTATGTGTTATACGCTAAGATAGCGTAGTGAGATTTAAAATAACTTACAACTAAAACCTAAATATAGAATAGAATAATAAATACCGTCTCGCGGGCGCTAAGCTGTTCAACCAAACTCCGAGTCCTCGTTGGAAGACCTTGGTCAATCTCGCTTCGCCAACGGTGATAGGAGGCATACCTAACGAGAGGCCATGCTCCCATCAGTTCCAGAGCATTGCTTAACATTGGTTATCGGTCTCACAAGCACACTGCCGCTGACCAGTGCTGCTAAAACTTCGTTATTAATAAAACTACTTACTGAACGAGTTGGAGCGGTGCTGCGACGGTACCGGCGGGCACAGGATCTCGCTGCCAAGGCTGCTGATGCTGACCACATCCCGGAGCTCTCCTAAAGAAGACGACCTCAGAGCTGGCAGTGAGAAGTTCACTTCTTTCGTCCTGCGGACAAAGTTGAACTAGTTATCCTAAGGAACAGATTTGTTTTTTCGTTTAACACCCGTGTCTGTTCTATCGATTCCGTGGGGTACCTACTAAGTGCAAATCTTTGAGATGCACGGAAAAGCATCGTTTTTCTTTTCAAGATATTAGTCATAAAATAAATAGGCTTAGAACAAAAACACTTAATGACAAATGTGTTCTATTTGATGTAGATAGATAGATAGATAGATTAACTCTTTATTGCACACAAAATTACAGGAAAGAACATTTAACATTATTGTGATGTATTGTGTAGAATATAATCTTCACATCGGCCTTTTGTCAATGTTTGTAAGGTTTCAAACGCAGTGGCGTTCCTCATCTACGATCCGCACGAATTAATGAAATAAACGGGCGTAGGCGGTCCAATTTGGTCCGATTGTAATTCGCCCACAAGCTTGCAACACCGATCTAAATCGATCATAGATTTATATCGATGGACTCGTCTGAATGGCGACGCGCGATATTTTTACACGATTTTTTTATGCTACTAAGGTTGCAAACAAGCTTGCGGCCTGCCTGATGGTAAGCAGTCACCGCAGTCTATGGACGTTTGCAATACCAGGGGCATCACCCACGCGTTCCCGACCCCGCCGGATTCTATTTATACTTGCAAAAGTTAATTAACAATTGTGAATTTATTTATTTATTCGTATGGCATTAATAGCCGAGTCGCTAATTATAACCTAGGTAATTAATGAACACTAAAACAACAAGTAAATATCTAAATTCTGGAATGAGGAATTGTGAATTGGGCCGACGCAATTGGGAATTGTGTCGGCCCTTAGTTTGGGACGCCACATGCGTAGACACTCTAGCGGTGTCCCATAATACCTCTACGTCAGTGAGACCAGGTACGGCCGCATGAACCGCCGTAAATACGCAAATATCGCTGATAATTGTGTGATAATTGCCGTGAAAGCTTTGGGACCGTGGGGCCCTGAAGCTAAAAACCTATTTGACAATTTAAGAGATCGCTTAATTCGTTCCACCGGTGAGCACAGGGCTGGCTCATTCCTCGGCCAACGAATAGGGATAACCATACAGCGGAGCAATGTAGCCAGCCTTATGGGTAAGGCCCAACAGCAGCATTGATTTAGGTGATTATTTGTAAATATTGATTTTTAGATGAGAGTTTTAGGATAATTTAATTTTAGTTTGTTATTTTTATCTCTGTTTTGTTTATATTTGTCAATAAGTTAATAAATGTTGAATTACCGATTTGCTACAACAAATCACAGCAAATCAGACCGGAATACTATTTGATGTACTGGCAACGTGTAACAACTTATTTGTATTTGTGTGAAAATTCGAAAAACTCGTTTCTCGTGAAGGTTTCAATATTTTTACAGTTGGAAGCACTGCTGTAGGAAGATCGATTCAAAGTATCCTCGAGATAAGAAGTTGTTTTTGAATCGTACGTTATCGTATCGTCCAACGATACTCAACCAGGTGGTACGGATGGAATTTCAGTTAGTGCAATGTTACTTCCAACGAAAAAGGGGTATCTGTGGATCTGTATATCTGTTAGTAGCAACGTAGCTATCGAGCGGATGTACCGATTTCGATGCTGTTTTCTTTATTTAAAAGCTTATTAAATTGAGATGGTTATTAACCTCTTTTAATTGAAACTGGTTGAGCAGTTTAGGAAATATTTGAATGTGTACATGGTCGGGTTCTTTCCTTTTGTCGCTTAGGTTATTCAATCATGGAACATTCCACGATCTGACCCAGACATGATACATGTCACAACCATGTCTAAGAGTGTAAAAGCAGTAGGTACTTACGTGTGCGGACAAATATTAATAAAATGAAAATAATTATACGAATTTGTAACAGGTAGGTCTGAAACACACACGTCAGAAGAGTGCTAGCAAACTCAATTGATTCAAAATGTACTATAAGTAAGTGTGTATGCACTATAGGTAAATCTGTCATAATCATCTTCGGCCGTATCGTCACTTATCACCAGTCGAGATGGGGTTAAATGCCTGGGTAGTATCACAGATAATATAGTATAATATAAAAAATAAATGTACGAATGATGTGGTTATTAATTTATTACATTTACATTATTTTATAGCGCTATAAGTTTTAGAATTTAATAAATATAAATAAATATGCTTGGACAAATTCAAACAGTGCCATCTAGCCCTAAAGTAAGCAAACCTAGCGTAAATTTAACTTGTGTTTTAACCAATTATATTTTTTTAAATAGATGTTTATTATACATACAACACCCAGACCCGTAAGAGAAATTAAAATTCACCAATTTCTGCTCGGCCGGGAATTGAACCCTGCGTGGCATGTAAACCAACTGAACCATTCAGGACTGAACCATTAATGAAACAATATTTACAGAAAAATAAAAAAGACCTTATTCTAAATTCTTATTAAAGAAATATAAGTATTCTTGGGTATTTTTTGTTCAATATACAATAAAAACCCACGTTAATAAATAATAATGATTTAAATACCCAACAAAAAAAAACTTTTTTTTTATTAACATTTGGCTGGCATTTGACCTCAACTCACCTGATGGAATGCGAAACTGTAAATGTATAGGTACATCATCAACAAATAAGCATCCATAAACAGTCTCCCTACCGGATGTGCCCAAAATTCCAGCAGCGTTACCCCTTTAGATGCTATACCCTGTGATATCTGCTGACCTAAAAAGTGCTCTATATAAAATACCTACAATAGTAACAAAAAGAGCCCGAGCAAGCGGCCTCGGGCAAACACGAAGTAAGTTTGGTAACAAAATTTTACCTACGAGACGGGATGGGAATATACCTTGGGAATAGATTTGGTTATATTGGCGTTAATGTCCCGGTTATGCTCCCGCGCACTAGAGCTCTGGGTCCGCCATGACAATAAAAATGTTTTACTTTACTTTACTATGATTCAGGATTTGGCAGATCAGGTAATTACAGTGGACCGACTGCCATCTGACCTACGTTATCCTGTAAACAGGGGAACCTGACCAGATTGGATCATGGTTACACATTCAGTCTTCTGAATGTGCAGGTTTTATCGCGATGTTTTCCCTCACCGTAAGAGCATCGGTTAGTATTCAACTAATGTACATAACACGGAAAAGAGTCATTAATACATGGCGGCAATGGAATTTGAACCCGGTTCCTCTCGCATAGCGAGTCCGATAACGTTATCAGTCGGCCACCGACGTTCCAACTTTGGGTGTAGATTAACCGAACCTAAATTAAACAAAATGTTTGACATGTATCAGCGCAACGCAACTTTACATGACAATTATATAATTGAAGGTTATGTTAAGCTTCATAACGATGTTTGGTTTGTCCTGAACAATGTTTGCATTAAGTTTGGAGCCCTTAGCCGAGGGCTTTAATCCTGTTATCAATCCATAACAGTGTTTAAAATATCTCCCGCGGCCTTGACAAAACCTTTTGTTTAGGTGTCAATTGAAGTAAGTGAGGTGGCAGTGAAACAATACAATTTAAGTTTAGAATCTATATTGTGACACACAAAAGCGATGTTTACAAATTGCTTTGGAGTTCCGCTAAATTTCTTTTATATGATGGGTAAATAAATACATAATTTTATAGGTATTTAGGTGCTTAGCTATTGGACTGCAATCACCCCTGATGTTAGTCTCGGTGAAGTCTAAGATGGATCAAACCAGGCTATAGAGAGAGGTAGAACTTTGGAGGAAAAAGGAGAAGGTATATTAACTGTAAATAAAATACACAATATTGTCAACGTAATCCTAAATACCCTCCATTTTGTCTGTTTTATGAATAGCTGAACCCTGAACTAGATCTCACCATCGAAGCGAGAATATCTGACTATTTTCCAAATAAAATACTTTTAACTTTGGAATATCTGGGCGTAGAACTACCTACTCGAAAAAAGATCAATCAGATACAAAACGAATTACCTACACATAGGTATAAAGGAATTCAGTACGCCTGACAACAAGACTTCAAACTGAAGGGCAAATTGTTTCCTCGAAAAATAGATGAACCGGTAAAAGGATTTACAATCAGGTAAATTGAGATTGAGTGAGATCAAACGATATACATAATTCACTGTACAAAGCAATGGAATCAAGTGACTTTGTTTGAAAGAGTGTCGAGGAATACCACTGTAATATTGTTGGTACTTTTTTTATACCACAAAGGTGGCAAACAAGCTTACGACCTGCCGTACTTTATTATTTCTAGTGATTAATATGAAGCGACTGGCATCTGACCTACGTGATCCTGTTAACAGGGGAACCTGTCTAGATTGGATCACGGTGACAGATAGTCGCCTGAATGTGCAGGTTTCCTCACAATGTTTTCCCTCACCGTACGAGCATCGGTTAGTGTTCAAAATGCACATAACTCAAAAAAGTATTTGGTAGGTACATGTCGGCACGTAAAATACTGAGACGCATTGTCAGAGCTGTGATGGACAACGGGCGACGAAATATAGCAGTTGTATAATGAGGCTAACGTAAAGCCCATGAAAATAGGACGCCAGCAATGGGCAGGACATGTAATGCGAATGTTAGTGGCTCGCAGAGCAGAGTCCCGAAGAGGCGTGCCGATGCTGAGATGGTCGACCAGGACTTTAGGAATACACATGTTAGAGGTTGGAGACAGAAAGCCAGAAACACATCGGGTTGGAGAGACTTACTGGACCAGGCTTAGACCTTCCGATGTTAAAATGTCTAGATGATAATGATAACAGGTATAAACCGCGTCACGACAGAAGAGACTTGTCAAATGGCAGTGGCGGGGATTTCGCGCAGGTAATCGTATGCAGCGCAAGTCGAACCACGTGACCCGCCAAGTCTGTTCTTATTTGACACTAGTTATATGCACTGCGGATCGAACTCGGTACGTCTTGTTTACGAGACCGACCCGTTAACCATTAGGCCACCGATGCTCCTAAGCAATAATTATTCTGGCATTTACGCTGTTAGAACAGGATCTCTTGTTGCCTCGGTAGTCTCAGTTCACCCCTATTAGATACGGACATGAATATGTATGAATAATATAGACAGAGAACGAGAGATAAATCTTAGTAGGTACTCACATGAAGCACGGCGCAGTCATGTCGTGAGGGGGGTAGACCAGTATGGGCGGCGAGGGCACAGGCGAGGGGCTGTTCTTGCGTCGGCGCGCCACGAACACGCCCGCCATCACGATAAGCAGCACTAGCGCTGCGCTCGCGCCGCCGAGCGCCACCAGCACAGCTTCTGTTGGACGGTGGACTTCGTGTCGTATAAGTTAAGTAAGGCGCATAAAATCTTAAAGCGTATAGTCATCACTCATCATGATCAAGTTAGCCGACTAATGCTCACTGCTGGGCCTAGGCCTCTCCAAGAGATCTCCACAAAGGCCGGTCCCGTGGTTCCGCAGCTAGCTTGTATCTGCGGTCTTTACTAGGTGTTGGCGTAGACGTCGCAATTAGATCGTCTGGTAAAATGTCCTCAATGTTAAATTTTAAGCTATACAATGCTTTTCCCGATGCCAAAAACTGTCACAGGTGGTTAAACATCATAAAACAAAAAAATACTTTCAATCGGGGGTTTTACGAGCCCCAGTAATGAGGAGCACGACGCGACGAAGTGTTAGGACTAAACGCAACATTCGTATGCAGCAGGAGTTCAGAGCAATAACCGGCACGCTTTACGCGACCACTGCAAACATTAGGCTTCCTATAGTGGAGGGGGTTTCCATGATTAGGAGCACCGATGCTGCGCTCATGCCGCCTACGCCACAATTGCCTTGATTCTTCATTACCTATAACCTCACATATATCACGCGATTCTTACAAAATTTAACGAAAACAATATTCATTTGCAAAAGACTCGAAGCACAACGAATTCTTCTTAGCAAACACGGACTTCTCTGCGGTATTAAAATTCATCAATGAAATCAACTCAGAAACGAAACGCCGCCGCCGCAACCCATTATAATCAGAGAGCCCCGAATTAGTAACCAAATTCCTTGCGTTCCCTTATAATCCCGTTTAACTGTTTTTGGTAAATTTCGGTAGAGTTACGCAGTAAATGTTGGGTTAGGACGTCCGGTATAATGAAGATTATTTGCAAATTTTTGGAGTTAATTGAATTAAGGTAGAACCCACTGTGACGTTAAATGTAATTGTCCCATTTAAGGACCCGCACATAACACACCTTCGCACGTCGCGTCGCACATCTGCCCTAGTTACGGTACGTAACAGCACTGTCCTGTCCGATGTTGTGCGTCCAAGGATTATGGGAGAACCAGCTAATGGAACTCGGGAAAATGATATGGCGCCATGAAAAATTTTATGGCCCTCATTAAAGCTGTCGTTTATATCGTGTACCTACTTATTATTATGGGTTTATTTCCAGCTGCGGTAATGTAGTTAACTTAGATAGCCAACCCTTTGTTTTTGCTCTCGTAAAAATTTCATTACGGATAAAGAGGACTGAATTTACGAATTTCAGTTGGAAATAGGTATTACGTCTAGTACAGAATTTATATCATCACTATCTTCTTTATCACTGTTGTCTTTGTCACTAGCAAAAGTCTTTATCACTTTGTTCTGATCTGCGAATATTCAAGTAGCCTCCCTAAGACATTGACAGTAGAATGTTCAGTTCACAAATTGCTAATTTTCTACAAGAATTCGTAAGTGGTTAAGGAAGTTGCGCGAAACCTTTTAAAAACATATAGGTAGTCTTCCAAATATAACTCAAAAATATTATTATTATACGGTCTCTCAATATCATTTCGTGCAAAAATGATATCGAGAGAAAAGTAAAGTAAAAGGAAAACCACGGGACGAATACATTAATGAGATTACTTTAATTCGTGTATTCCGCCTACTTTTCATACGACCTTTTTGATTATTCATACAGGAAGAATCGGTTTAATATAAAAATTACAATTAATATAGGTAACTAGTGGACCCGGCGCGACTTCGTTCGCGTAGCGTTCTAACCCTACACCACCCTACCTCTAGTTCTACCCTTCCCTACACCTACCGTACACTTACCCTACACCTACCCTACACCTACACTACACCTACCCTACACCTACCCTACACCTACCCTACACCTACCCTACACCTACCCTACACCTACCCTACACCTACCCTACACCTACCCTACACCTACCCCAAATTTTTCTAGAATTTTCTTTGCTATAAACCTCACGGAGCCCGAGACCTTTCCAACGAATGCAAAACCGTGGAAATCGGTTCGTGCGTTCTGGAGTTATAGCGTCAGGAAGGAAAACCCGACTTATTTTTATATAGTAGATTATTTGTCCCAGGAGCTTATTAGTAATTAGTTAAGTAATTAAGTTAGTTAATTCCGTCGATGTGAGAGCTTTCAGATTTCTTACTGCTACCAGAGGACTCTGACTAGGTTGGATCATGGTTACACATTCAGTGGCTGAATGTGAAGGTTTTAATCATGACGTTTTCTCTCACCGTAAGAGCATCGGTTAGTATTCAACTAATGTACATAACTCAGAAGAGTCATTACATGGCGGCAGTGGGATTCGAACCCGGTGTCTGTCGCTTACGAGTTGGATACCGATACCATAAGGCCATCGACGCTCTTGATGTGTTTTATTGAAAATTGATGGACGAAATGTTCAAAATTTAAGTTTAGCGACTTGAAGCCTAAACTCTCTGCATCAATTTTAATAATTAATGAGTGAAGCTCGCCTTTGTACATCTCTGTTACTGTACTGTATCATAGTGTCATGTTTGTGAACAATAAAGAATAAATAATTTTAATATTAATATTTTTGTTAGCGAAACATGGCGCAGTTTAGAATTTTAAATAGGTACCTACCTAACAAAAGATATTATATAGATTTATATAGATTAAAATTTTAATAGGAACTTACTTTTAATAAAAAAAAAGGTAGGACCAATTCAAAATGTAAAAGTGCGCCTCGTTTTAACACCAACAATCTTAATATACGAGTATCTATTGTCCGCATTGAATTGAGACATTGCTATTTTTAGGACGGCTCGCGTTCCTATTAATTATTAAGAGGAATTTAATTATCTTCTAGGAATAAGGTTCCCAACAAGTCAGTATTGAATGGGATGAAATTGGGAATTTAGACTCAATTTACTCGAGAGCAAGTTCGGGATCACAGTCTCCAATTACATGATGGACGTTGTAAGAGGATCAGAAATATGACTATAATTACTTAATTTACTGTGATAATATTTTTATATCTTAATGCTATTTATAACTTATTTCTCGATGACTACCTACGTAGTATTTAACAGAAAATTATAACCGAATTGACGACATAAAAATGAAACGCTAAAACATTTTGCGTGTTCACGAATATCTTTTTACGAATAATTGATGATTCTGCCAAAATAATTCAAGCGTCTTCAAAATCGAATACGCAATTGAATGGATTTCATTTCCATAGTACAAATACAATCACGACTGAAAATGTGTTTCTCAGTTTTTCAGGTAGCGATAGGGAAGGGATAGGATAGAGTAGGGTGGTAGCGACTACCTACTACATACAGCATGTGTGATGCACGCTCACTTAAAAGTCTGTCTGGCGGTGGCGTGGGGGCCGGGTCGCTCTTTTCCCTCAAATATGGTTGAATTGGACGATGGCTGGGCCCTGCGTTATACTCGTGAACGGGTGCTGCCTTGGTGGACTGGCTTACTCTTGCTGTAGTTTTAGGTGGTTTTTTCTTAATTATACTAGACATACCTATATAATATAATATAGCGTTCCGGCTCTGCCTGGCATTGTCGAGCACGGTTCGGTTGGCGAGGGATACGTTTATCTACGGTCATAGGGCGGTCAGCGTGTCACAGTGTGTTTCCTTCCTACTTTCCTATCCCCCTCATTTTTGACGATTGAAAGAGATATTTATTGTCCTAATCAATAAAGAAATTTTGATTTGATTTGATTTGATTCATTGAAGCAGGTTTAAAAAATTACAGAAATTATGTACTGTATTGACGGTCCATGCTTACTCCTACGGGGAAAAGGTGTGACGTTTTGTATGTACTGACCAAAGAGATTGGAATGTAAGCGACCTTTATGGTTATAGAAGAGTGGCCCTGAAGGGTAAAATCATAGCCTCCTTCATCTTACTTCCGTATCTTCCTTACTATAATAGGACCACGCTAAGTCCGAATCAACTGACAGTGGTAGAAAATATAAAGTGTGGATATGGCAATATCGATTGGATAATATGTCCTTGTCAGTCATTGTCCATTATTATTTAGGCGATCCGCACACTGGAACGCAGCACCGTACGGTTGAGCATGACGTGCGTTAGTGCGTGACATAAAGTTCTTTGAGCTGTCATCGGTTTCTTTGGAAAATATTCATAGTACATACTGAAAACGCATCCACGCGCGTTCGTGTGGATCCATAGTTTTTTTTCTTTGACACATTTGACATGGGCTGCGGATCAGATAAGTTATTAGCGCTGTATTTTCTACATAAAAAGGCGTCAAATAGCCCGCTGCTGTAAAGTGAGGTCTCCAGGATTGTCAAATAGGTGTTCCGTTACTCAGTTCCCAAATTATTTTTCGCCTAAATAATATAATTTTATAAAAAGATTATAACCATTTGAAGAATTCCTAAATTTTTTATTGTTTATAAAACAATATAAAAATAACACATATTTCCAAATTTCGCCAGAATGAACGCTGCGCTCCAATGTGCCAATCGCCTCAACAATATTTTTCAAGTCAGTCAAATTCCTTGTTATGACTTTTGTGAATGACGTTCTATGACGGATAAAAGACATGGCATAAGTTGCCATACAGAGATTTTTGTTTTTTTTTTTTAAAGCGATTCGGATTGAACGTGGTCCTACTATGGGACTGCGCACTGCTTTGACTAAAACCGGGCAGAGCGAGAGTCACCATCGATAGTCCTGTGTCCCTTTCTAGTGTTGCCACCATTGTTGATGCAAATTCCGAATTATTATTATTATTTGGCGCGGACACCGACCTCAAGGCCAGGCAGAGCTGGACCTGGTGCAATCTGAAGGTCATGTTTTCACCAGGGTCCAGCCCAAGCTTACCCTGCTACTCGGAAACTATTGGCCCTAGAACACTAGTTCCTAGAGTGAAATGAAAGCACTCCTCGAGATCATTATTTCGTATGACAGCTGTCAAAGTTAAATCTTTTATAACTCGGTACCCATTGGTCCTAAAACACTAGTTTCTAGAGAGAAATGATAGTACTTGTTGAGATCTACATTTCGAATGACAGCTGTCAAACTTTGAACTGAAATAACTTCTAAACTATTGGTGCTATAACACTAGTTCCTAAAGTAATACGATAGTACTCATCGAGATCTACATTTCCGATGACAGTTCTAAGTTTGACAGCTGTCATACGAAATGTAGATCTCGACAAGTACTATCATATCTCTTTAGAAATTACTGTTCTAGAACCAATGGGTTCCGAGTTATAACACATTTAAGTTTGGCAGCTGTCACCCGAAATGTAGATATGGACGAGTACTATCACTTATCTTTAGAAACTAAGTGTTGTAGGATAAATCGTTACCGAACTCTTTTATCTATTTTGTGGAACAAAAAGTCGTAGGTTAATAATTATGTCGACTCGACGTTTGTCGGAGAAACGTTCAGTAGATCAAAAGGTATTTTGACAACTACTTTTCGGATTGTACGGATTACCTTATAATAATACCAAATTTACGGTAAAGATATTTCTCCAATAATGGCAACACCAAACATGACACTTGTCAATTTAGAATTACGGTGATTATGCCAATAACATTGAAAGGGACAAACGACTATCGATGGTGACTCTCGCTCTGCCCGGTTTTAGTCAAAGCAGTGCGCAGTCCCTTTGGGTAGTAAGTCCAAGATATCTTCCGTAAGATGAAGGAGGCTTTGGTAAAATCATAGCCTCCTGTAAAATGCATGCTACCATAGCCTCCTTCATCTCACAAGCCATGCGCAGAAGTTTGACAACGCCGCATTTTTTAATTTTAGTGAAATGAAAACTACTGTAAAACTATCATCGCGGTCGTCGTTTAATGTTAATAGTTATTTAAGTGATAAAGTATATTAATAAGTATAAACATTAGTTTGATAATATGAAATTGGATAGATTCCTGTAAGATGAAGGAGGCTATGATGCTACCCGTCAGTTTGACAATCATTTCACTTGTCAGACGCAATTGTAAACAAATAATTTCAATTTATTTATTGGTAAAATATTTTTATATTTTGTGTTATACCATAGCCTCCTTCAATGAAGGAGGCTATGGTTATACTCGTAGGCTTTGTAATTTTATAAAAAAGTGCTTTGGACCACTACCATTTATGTATATTAAAACTCGTTGATTATCGATTGTAGAATGTGTATAGTATGTGAAATAAATGCGTGTTAAAGATTCTTGTTTTATGAGCTTTTTCAAAATATCTCAAAGTATTAGTAATTTTCTGACTGAATTAATAAGCCGAGCTCAGTAATATGTACTGTAGAAACAATGATAATTCTAAAAATATATAAAGTTATTGCTTGTTCGAACGTGCGATAGTGATGTGCTTTTTCCCAATGTCGATGTAAACAAAAAATACCTATTGATCACGAGAAGTGGAAATATTGGGAAAGTCCTTTGCATAACAGTGGAATGATGTAGGCTAATATGAATACTTGAGCTTTAAAATACGTAAGTTTACTTAATTTTTATTATTTTAGATTATTTATCATTGTTTGTTTGGTTGTTTTATTATAATAATAATCATCTTAGCACGAGGGCCCAGGGTTCGCCTTGACCCTTGATCCAGGATTTTGCAGATCAGATAATTACAGTGGTGCGCCAGAGGATCTCTATATACGCAAAAAAAAACGCACCTGTACAAATTGTTATTTGTAGTCCCATCTGTACTCACACTCTCCTGACGGGGTTTGTCGTGCGTTAGAGAGCGACATACCTCTCGCTAGATCTTTCTATTTGCGTTGAAGTAAGCGAGACCCAAAGTTTTAACACGCGAGACAAATTATGCCCGTCACGTATACCATAAATGGTATTATACGAAATTACCTATTTGTGTATTTAGTAAGTATATGTATAAATTTATGACAATAAATTGAAAAGATTTTAAGTATTTAATTAACAGCGACTATTACTTTATGGATGAATATTTAATTGGTTTTAAATGTAAAAAGTCATTGCTGTAGTTTTTAAAAATCGGCAAATACTCGTATCAAGCGTATGGGTGAACCTGGCAGGATCCCGAGAGCATTAATGAAATGACATACAGTCCTACCTAATGTTATAACATTTTATTTTTACATTACAACATAATGTAATGTAAAAAAACGGTGCTATAATGGCTACATAAGCTGATGATGTCTTAGGAATATTTTTGTTAAGTATATCGATATCGATAATATTGCTTAATTTAACATATCGAAAGAATATATCGACAGAGTGAACATCCCTTTTTATTTGATGCTGACAAAAACTAAGGAGATTTAATTTTTTTTTGTCTCTGACCTTGCACGCATTTTTTGTATAAAAAGCTGTCACAGCCCCCTCTATAGACTGGCAAGAAGGTCGCTAGCATTCTAATCTCTTTGGTACTCATGTTATAATGTAGCTGTAATACCACGCACCCAAACGACGTAGTACGTGTAGTACCGCCGACGGTCACTAGATGGTGCTGACCCAAATTCTACATCGCGCTATCGAATGGGCGCCCGCGTTTCCATAAATCGTTCGCGGTTACATTCGACGATTGACTACCACAGTATTTCTTATACTAAGAGCAGTCGGATTCCCGCCACTCTTACCTAGATCACCTCCTACCTAGTATTCTAGTACCATAGTAGTCTGTAAAAACTCTGTCGGGCGGACGGAATCCCGGACCCCGATCCTTTATAAAATAAACGGCGTTTCTTATCGCCCTGCATTCCCCTCTTTCAGTACTTAATATAATGACAACTCTGTGTACTGAGATTGGTAATAATACGGTTACAAAGGGTGTGGTGTCTGGCATATTAGAGCATCAACTCCATACATTGACGGGTTATTTATTATTTATTTATTTAATCGTCCCCAATCGGAGATATTAGATAAAGTACTCACGATTTTAGACACAAGTACTTCGCGACTTTCCTCCACTATGGCACGAGGAATATTGGCACGACCCGTATAAGAGGCGTCTCCAGTACTGTCATCCGCATAGCAATTAATGCCATCAATGCACAGCATATCATTGATAGGAAGGAGGAACAGAGTTGGAAACAGCACCGAGCCTTGTAGGACACCAGCGTTTATGTCCAAGCTATTGGAGCAACAGCCGTAAACTACGGCTTTGATGCATCTGCTGGACAAAAACCTAGTAAACCCACTTGCACAATCCCTCGGGGAGCCCATATTATGGTAACTTCGATAGAAGAGCCTGTAACATATATTTCTCGACTGAGAAATATCAGTCAACGCATGGCTGTGTGATGACTGATTCCCTTTGCAGAAATGTCAATTTTGGAAGACTGAACGCTGGTATTGCTGACATAAAACTGATTTCCTGCAAAAATGAGTGGGGTATAAACATTTTTTTTATGGTTGATTTCATTTCATTTTTCTTTAAATATTTTACATTCTATAACTGAAATGTTATAGAATGGATAATTGGTTTTATCTCAAAATCACTAAACTGGTCTTTGGTCTTTTTATTACAGGTTCCGATGGAGTTGAATCGGAATTACGTCAATTTATATTACTTAAATTCGTTTCAGGTTGCCTGTAATCCTTTTATTTCGGTGAAACTTGGCTTTCACCTTAATTTAAATTGTTCGTTTCTAGCGTCACCGTTTGGCTGTATGATTTTTGACCTTTCGCTGAATTTCGATAAGAGTTATAGCTTGACAACCCGAAGCCGTTTTTTTGTTATAGGTTTTATTGGCGAGTAGGTTAGGGCGGAGGCCGAGGAATGCGGAATGTTCTCGGTCCTTTTGCCTGACCGAAGCCCCCGAAGTTACTGGTATCTTGTAAAAAATAAATACCTAGTGAATCTCGTAAGTGTTATCGGAGCCGCTAGATTTCATTGTTGTTTGTTTGCGTGGTGCTAATTTCTAAATATTTTCAGCAGAACCAGTCAGAACGACAATAATTATAGTAAATATTGTGGAAAGTGACATTGTGTCCACGTGTTGTCGGCTACGTCCTGCCCGAAAGGCGGCCGCGCGCGTGCGACTGCGCAGCTCAATTGCTAGCCTGTCGCCTTCCCAAACAAACGGGACACCGCGGTAGTTGGTGGTGAGAGTATCCTCACAGGAATTCCCACGTAAGTAGCATATCGCGATGGCTTGATGACGTCCGCGTGGCGCGATGATGCCCATGTTAACCTTTTTGGTGTTTTTAGCCGACGTAGTGTAGGAGGCACGCCTCCTACAGTCCCGCGCCCAGTTGCCTACGCACGTCGCCTATGGCCGCGACGCGTAGGAAGCCTTGGAACCCGCCTCCAACAGGTTAGCATGCTTTTACTTGGCTATTTCTCCATCCCGCTGTTAAGTGATTGAAGCTGTGCCACGTGTGCCTAGCATGGCCCCGTCTTGTCGTGCTTTTGCTAATTCCCTCCATTTGTCACCCTCTGACGTTAGTGGTTACACCACGCGGCCAGGTGTGACCGCGTGCTACCGTGCCTTCGCTTATTTTTGTCACCCATCATTATCTGGTGTTGGAGGTTATGCTGCGCGACCTGACGTGACCGCGTGCTACAGTGCTTTTGCTTATTTCTGCCACCCATCATCATCTGATGTTCGAGGTTATGCCACGCAACCTAACGTGACCGCGTGCTGCACTGCCTTTGCAAAATCCTGCCACCTATCATCATCTGGCGTTGGAGGTTATGCCGCTAGCCTGGCATGCCGCACGCTTTTGCTTCTTTACCCCTGTTAGTGACAGCCTATTGTCACACCCATTTCCCCCAAAGCCAGCTGAGAACGAATGGATTGCTCGCTTCCTAATTATTATTTTCCCCCTGAATGATTGCAACGGTGTGATAATTACAGGAGTTGCTTGGTACCAGCCCATAATTGGGGTTGGGCAGCCGTCTGCTTGGAGCAGTTTTGGCCAGCTGCTTCAGGGGATGCTCCTGCTCGACTTTAGTCGAGACTCCTAAGGACAGTCAGCTGAGTTAATCTAAATATAAAATATTTACGGATACACGCGTTAAACTTACAACAAAAATTAAAAAAAATAAAGTGTATTGTAAGATTATGTGTTCACCAACACACAAAATACTTTATTTCATAATAATATGCCACTCGGCTCTCGAGACTGTTCAATTAGTCTTCGGTCCCCAGAGGTAGACCATGGTCAACCTCGCTTCGCCACTACCGTTGGCATTTGGCACACCTAACGAGTGGCGAGCTCGTGGTGGTGCTGAAGTTTGACTAGTCTCAAAGTACAAAACGTTCACCCATTCAGTTAAAGGACGCTATGCACATTGCTTAACCTAAGCCTTAATAAAATAACCTTAATAAGATAATTAAGTTAAGTTGCTTAATGCAGTGCTTACACTGTAAGAGCAAGCTCCTCAACTCTAACTCAGCTAGCAACTCCGCATAGCACTTGGCGTTGTGCCTACATCGCCTAGCACTTGCCATGCCTATCACGTAATCATCACAGCCCGTAATAATGCGACCAGATCCCAGAAATCGATTTCTGTGTTTTTAGACAACTTCTTTGTTTTGGGATAGGACATATTTACCCAAGTAAATTACCGACTTGCAATGCGAGAGTACCGGATTCAAATCTCACTGCCGCCATATACCAATGACGGGCGGATGGTAGTCGCCGCATGTTAAAGCCAAAACACCGCAAAAAATAGAATGAAAGGGTCCTCTGTTGAAAGTAAACACCATGCTAGGGCGTCGCCGCTGAATGACACGCAAGCATATTGCTCTACACCTGCGATAAGTGGGCAAGGGCTACCCTGTCACGCGCGTGCAGGGTTAAAGAAGTTAGCGCCTAGCAGTAGGAAGCTCCGCTTCGCCACCCTGAACGTCGATCTCTGACCGGCCGGTCTCGAGAGCTGGCTGACTTGTTGCACAGGCGCCGCGTTCAGGTTTCATTCCTGCAAGAAACGAGGTGGCGTGGCTCCAAGTCTAGGGAAATCGGGCAGGGATACAAGCTGTTGTACACCGGATCGGCAGAAAGGAGGAATGGGGTCGCTATTGTGGTGGGCGACGAGTTCAGTAACGGCATTCTGGAGGTGAACAGAGTGAGCGATCGACTTATGGTGATCAAGGCGCAAATTGAGGGTATAACAACCAACCTCATTAGCGCCTATGCTCCCCAGTCCGGCTGCGCCGACACCAAAAGGACAGCCTTCTGTAACAGTTTCAAAAGTACCCTGCCACGTATACTATCCTCCGAACAGATTGTGGTTGGTGCGGACCTCAACAATCATGTAGGCCATAGGAGCGAGGAGTTCGGTCGGGTGCACGACGGATTTGGTTATGGCCAGCGAAACAGTGAGTGAGAAGATATTCTCCGAACCTCACTGGCCGCCGACTTAACCGTAGTCAACACCTTCTTCCAGAAAAGACCAGAACACCTCATAACCTACAGAAGTGGCCTGCACCAATCACAGATCGATTATCTGCTGATCCGAAGACGTGACATCGGTCACGTATCCCAGTGCAAGATCATCCAGGGAGAATGCCTCACTACACAGCACCGAGTCCTTGTCATGGTCGTCCGCGTGTGCAAGAGTGCGACAACTATCGAGGTATCAAACTTATGAGCCACACAATGAAGCTATTCGAACGGATTGTTGACCAGAGACTTCGCCAGGAATGCTCCTTGTCGGAATGCCAATGTGAAATTCAGGACATGCCATGCGGACACAAGAGGTATATTAGAGGTCTCTTCAGAGGCGGGCAACGCATTGGTGACTCCTCTGGTGTTGCTGATGTCCATAGGCGGCGGTGACCACTTCCCATCAGGTGACACGCATGCCCGTTTGTTTGCCGGATAACATAAAAAAAATGCCTCTTTGGCTTATGAAGTACGCTGACGACATTGTACTGGTGAGCAAGCTTAGGCAAGATCTTGAGACCAGAGTAAACACGTGGAAGGATGTGCTAGAAAACGGTGGTTTGAAGATGAATATCGCCATAACAGAGTATAAGGCCAGCTGCACCGCGGATCCTGACACCATCCGTATAGGTAACGAAGCTGTCAATAGAACAGATAAATTCAAATACCTTGGATCCGTGATGCACGAGTCCGGCGATATCGGCCCCGATGTCAAATCCCGAATCTCTGCGACTTGGGCCAAATGGCAGGAACTCACAGCAGTCATATCATCATCATCATCATCATCATCACAGCCCGTAACAGTCCACTGCAGGACTAAGGGCCTCTCCCACGAAAGGGGAGGTTATTGCCATAATCTCCACGCTTGGCAGGCGGGTTGGAGATCGCAGTGTTTAAATAATACAATGGAAAATGCTGCTGCCCATTTTCCAGACTACGGAGACTCTTGATCTTTTGCCTCGAAAACATTAGTCGCCTTGTACGACACCCATGAGTGTAAGGGGTTGGTGCTATTCTACTCTGCCGGACACCACACGGCCAAGTGTAAGGGGTTAGACCGGTGATGCTCTATGGTTGCGAGACATGGCCAGCGCTGACGAAACACGTTCGCGAACTCCACGCCAATGAAATTAAAATGCTGCGCTGGATGTGCGGAGTTACGCGACTCGATCAAGTACGTAACGAGTACATCCGCGGCAGCCTTGGTGTGAGGGATATCGCAGATAAGATCGAGGAGGCTCACCTGCGCTGATTTGGTCACGTGTTGCGTAAGCCTCAGGAAATAGGTGCCTGAATCTGCCGGTATCAGGAAAGAGGCCCCGTGGGCGGCCCAAGAAGCGATGGATTGACATCGCTGAGTCCAATGCGAGAGCCAACGGCTTACGACAAGGGGATGCCGAAGACCAAGCGAAGTGGAGAAGGTTGAGTAGGAAAGCGGACCCTGGCAGAGGCCGGGATAAGTGCTAGGACGATGATGATCCGTCTATCTCCCGAACGGATGAACCAATTTTAATGCGGTTTTCTGTATTTGAAAGGTCTTTTAATCGAAATTATTCCTAACTTTATTTAATCGAAATCGGTTCAGTAGTTTAGAAGATATTTGACAATGAGTAGACTTAGTAGGAGGTATTTGTTCCCCATATGTCGATAGATAATGTACATCTTTGACTTGCGATATCTCGCAAGGTATACCGTTTTCGATATTTTTGAACATAGTGATCGATAGATATTAAAGTTTCCTATCGAGTGGCATAAGTTTTATGAGTAGCCGCAAAATCTATATTTTTTCAAAATGGCGGAAATTGGGAGGTGACCGAAATGTACTATGCTATTTAAAAACTATGTTTGTCGAATTTGTAATCGACGGGGTCACCTGCAAAGAATGTGTCGAAATATGCGCGGACAGACTTCTATTCACAACATGGGCAGCGAGATCGAGGTCCAGGTAGCTTACACGAGTGATAGCGACGGTGAAAATTCGGAGTTCCAGATACTCTGAAGTATTTGCCGACGGACTTGGGAGGTTTACCGGCGGGACAGTCGGGTTTACATTACGGCCTGAGGCGCGGCCTTGTGTTCATATCATTTCGCGGAAACCTAAGGACATTTTGGTGTGTAATCCAACCAAAGCTAATAAAGCAGTTATTTCAAATTCAAACACCATCTTTCATTCCGAGCCTCTAGGTTAAGCGCGACTTTACCCACTAAAATTACAAACATTACAAGTCCTATGCCAGACCCGATCAAACGTATTCGCCATATCTAGGCCAACTACCAGTGCCTCACCTTGACTCTCAACATCTAAAGCCCAACAGTGTGTTAGGTACACTAGAAGATCACCCGTTGAGCGACAATGTCGGAAACCATATTAACGGTCGCTCAAGAGATCGTGTGTTTCTAGGTAACCAAGGAGCTCTGTGTTTATAACTCCATTACTTTAGAGAGAAGGGGGGCGGGTAATAGCGATAGGCCTGTAATTCGATGGGTCTGATCCGTCGCCCTTTTTGGGCACAGGGTGCACGTGGACAGTCTTCCATGAAGATGGGACTATCCCAGTGGAGTATGAGAGCGCAAAGAGGCGCGTTAGTATCGGACACAATTCGGGAGCACACACTTTAAGCACCACCGTCGGAAAACTATCAGGCCCACTTGACTTTCGAACATCTAGAGAGAGTAGCGCCTGCCGTACCTTCCGTTGAGAAATGGATATTTCAGGCATTGATCTGCCGCACCACAGGATGGTAGGCGGGTCGGCACCTCCGTCGTTTAGGGACGAGTTTTAGGCAAAGAGAGCACCCAATAAATTAGCTTTTTCTATTGCTCTATGGAGCAGGGTACCGTCAGGTTCACGCAGTGGTGAAAAGGACGACTGACTAAAGTTTCTTTCGGCAGCTTTGGCGAGCGACCAGAAAGCCCGGCTACCAGAAGGATAGCTCGTGAGTCGGTCGCCAATTCTGCTAACGAGGCGAACTTTGCTATGGCGATTGCCCTCTTGCTGTTCCTCGAGGCAGCATTTAACTTCCGCTTTGCCTCAGCAATATTCCCGTAAGGTCCCGAGTGAGACGAGCTGTGGTCCTAGCTTCGTACGCAGATTGTTTCGCTTGTCGAGCCTCTCTGCATGGCCGGTTAATGCATGGTCGTCTCCGTGCACCAGCAGCCACTAGCGGGTTAGGAATGAAGCAGTCCATACCCGCTAAGATGGTCTCGGCGACTGCGGTGGCACAGGTATCAGGATCATCCGATGCAAAGCAAAGCTGCCTCCACGGGTACGATGCGTGAAATTCACGTAATCCATCCCAGTCTGCTGACTTATAGTGCCAAACGCGATGCCATCCAGTGGGCCCGGGAGAGTCGTATAGTGTACAAGGCACTTGTGTGTGCACAAGGCAGTGATCTGACGAGCCTATAAGCGCATCCACGGAGATGGAGTACCCACTGTGGCGCGTTGTCAGCAGAAGGTCCAGCAAGGAGCTTGTATGGTCCTCAACATCTGGGATTCTAGTTGGAGAGTGAATCAATTGTGAGAGACCATAGACCAGAGCAAATTCGTGAGAAGACCTCTCCGCATAGTTAGTGGTCCGAGAACCGAGCCACTCCGCATGGTGGGCATCAAAATCTCCTAAAACTACTAACTCGGCGGAAGGATACTGTCCAATACTTTATCAGTCGTCACCTTCAGGTGCTCAAAAAGACGCTTTGTGTCCAAGTCACCGCCATGAGACGTGTATAGGGCGGCGTAGATACGGGTGTGGCAACCGTAATTCACACGAACTCACATAAGCGACAGGTCTATGTCTTCAAGGCCGTGTAGAGGGCGGCAACAGATATTCTCCCGAATGAACATACACACCCCGGCACGACGTACAAAATTATGCTCGAGCTTGTACGTGACGCCGATAGGACGTGCACAATATTACTTATCTCTAAAAAGGCATATATATATATATATATATATAATATTCATTCTATTATGTTAGGTATGATGTATCAGCCGGGCAGGATATCTGTGTCTCCGTGAGAAGAAGTAGGGCGGGCTGCGCAGACTCAACGTGTTCATAGACGTTGATGTTGCTGTGAAGACCCCTGATATTGCAAAAGTCCACCTTCAGAGTGGATGGGGTTGCCGCTGTAAAAACAATTTTCTTTTTTTCCTTGGCCTTGTTTTGGGGGTAATTAAAAGTTTGAAGGGGAAATGTTGCTCCGGCAGCAAATAGGCAAAGGGCCTGTCATGACTGCCACTGACGTAACATCAGAGTCCACTTCGGTCTCCGCCTCCGGCACGAACAATACGCCAGGGACTTTTCGCGAGACTGGCAGCTCAGCCTCCCAGGGCGAAGATTATGTATTCCCTGGGTTCGGGAGCCCGTTCAGTCTGCAAGCGGCCAGCGGACAGCCGTCTCCCTGACCGCCGCGCCAACACACCGCCCCCGCTCAGCCACGTAACAGCGAAAATGTGTGGACGGCCCCTCCACTGCCTAAGTAACGGTTCCCCATGCAGCACTGGAAACCTTACTTGCCGTCAGAAACACAACACCCCCTACCCCTACCCGTACAATGCCCGTACCTTACCGGGGGGTAGGGTACTTATCTTACCCGTACTCTTTTCTCATTTAGGTATATACGAATAGAAAATAATTCTAGTGTTGAGCTCATTGGTATAGCAGGACCACAGGGAACCATTGCACAGGCTACAGATACTTAAAATAATATCCTAACCGACAGAAAGAGTCGGATAAAGTTGGAACCAGAAAAAAGAGATGATTATTATTAAGGAGAACAATAAAGAGTAGGTACCGTAGTATCTAAGAAACAACTTTGTTTTAACTAATGTTCTTAAAGCGGGAAGGGTACAAAATGAAATTGGTAAGAATGGAGATGCTTAAATTCGACAGGCAAGTACCCTTCTGCGTTGCTAAATTTAGCTAAATAAACAAATTCCAAGTAAAAAATTCACGATACATAATTAGAACCCTAACCTATAAGATTTTATCAAGAATTTCTTATGTAAGATTAATATTTACTTAAAAACCAGTGGATGCCGAGGTTGACGAGCGTATGTAACTTGTGACTTAAAACCGGCACAAAATAAATGAAATAACGCGAAACGCGACCGAATTTCTGCCAGTTTCCTGAATAATATCTTATTGATTGATGCTGTAATGTGATATTCTACTCTTGCTACAATACGTTTTTCACTACTCAGTGACAAACGAGCAATAAGTCCATTTGATCCACTTAGGTTTCAGTTTCATATATCAATATCAACTTGTACTTTGTCATCTATAAAGCGATGGTACCCATCCAGGCTGATTGCTTGATTGAGGCCCATCCCCTCAAGCTTATTTATTTATTCAACAATTTATGAAAATTAACGAGATAGTACAAATTATATATTAGACAATAGCACAAGCACACCACATGCTTCCTGCCACTGAAAAACTAAGAACTAAAAGAAGTACCAATTTTATTCACTAACCTCTCAAATTGACAGCATGCGAGAGAGAGAACTCCGAGACAGTGTTGGTTGGTGCTTGTTCCAATTTGGCGCTAGGTGATGAAGACTCAAACTGATGAACTGGTTCGGCGTTTGTCTTCAATTCTTCGTACTCTCGAGGCTTGAACTCATAATACTCTTCCACGTTACTGCCTCCTCCGTAGTCAGCGTCGTATCCTGCAATTAATTTGTCTTTTAAAATTGAAAACGTGGTCAGGAAATTTAACCGCCTTCAAAAAGATTTCGGCGAAAAGTCATGACTGACCAGAATGTTAAAATATCAATACGAAAATAAATTTATCGCAATGCCGTCAGGTTATTTAGGTTTGTCTAGGTCAAGTTAGTCTTGTCTTCGATTTATATCTAGCACAAGTTAGTACAGTAAAATTCTAGATTTAACAACAGTTGGCAAAGGGTCGAGTTTATTTTAAAGTCACGACCACTGGACTAAATTAAAATACCTTTTTATTTTTGTTTCGAAGTTCATGGTAAAATATTTTAATAGATAAAGTTTAATGAAATGTTCGTATTGGGAAAAAAAGGTCAAGTTGTGGTAATCATTTAAGCGAGCCAAGAGCATTTGACACTAGGACATAATTATGTAACTTAACTGACAGATGTCAGATAACCGCCGACACAATCCTACTCAAATATTTCTCAAACAAACCCATGAACTATCTTGAAGAAAACTGTTTTCAAATAGAGAAAACTTTCGGGAGCCATTATGCCACAGGCTATAGATACACACGGCAAACAACCTTCTTAAGTGCGTTATCGCTGTGAGGATCTGGCTGGCTGTAACTACACTAGTTATATATAATGTCTGGCCCAACAACACCGCAAGCAGAAACAGATACCAGTGGTATCCTTCCATGAATTCGACAGCGTCCTGTCTGGGATATTACGGGGCCCACTGAAATCCAGCGTTGTGGTTCGCGGCAAGCGGCCATAACATTATGCTGAGGAGGGTCCATTTACAATGGATGCCTACGAAAAATGCCACTGGGAACCTTATAATTATCTCCGTGTTTTATGTACCTTTTTTTTGTGTTACATGTAAATATTCATGTCGTGGCGTCCTTTTTAATAAATATAGCTTTCTTTATTTCTTTCCTGTCTATGGTAAAATTAGGTGAAAGATGTAGTATATTTACCTGGATCGTAGTCCTTTATATTATGATACTCCGTTGGGTTGATGGGTGGTGCATACCACGGCCGCCTCGGAAGGACTTTCTTCGGATTCACCGACCGCACATCTTCCAAGTTCCTATAGCTCGACGGGGACAGGTTTAACATCTCTATTCATTAGTTGATACCTGCAAACAAGGGCCTCTTACAATTTGTTGAGGGAGTCATACTTATGCGTCAACAGAATTTAAAGGCTGCCTAAGGACGTATGGTCTTTTTGCCAGATCTACCTATATGAATAGGTGCCGGAACTGGGCCGGGGCAGGAACGTTGTCCTACTGGAGCTAAAAAAATAATTACGTAGATGGATCATTCTTGATGTTCACGGGCCGAGCACGACCTGTCTCAGTTTACGTTCTCTGTTCACTCTGTTCCCCTTTACGTCATATATCCAAACGTAGCTCTATTAGAGACAAAGGTCAACTGATACTAGCTACGACGACATCAGCCCTAACATTCGTGTCGGTCGAGCACCACTTAATCTAGCCTATGATTCATGCAATTGTTCTATGAAACGGCCAAGCCATACCTTCTGGCCAAACTATAGGTATTTGTAGAATTATGGTTTATAGAGTAATGATCTGATAAGTTTTTCACATTGAAACCGTTAAGAAGTTACGAGGCTTAGCAACAAATTTTACATAAAACTCAAACTCAACTCAAAATTTCTTTGTTGATTAGGACATTAAATATCTCTTTGTTGGAGGTTGGAGACTAAAAGTCAAAGATTTTTTTAAATTTTATTGTTATTTGTGTGCAAATTCTAAACTGCATACCAAGTTTCAGTTTTCTAGCACTTTGGAAAGTGAACTTTAATTTTAATTTTGGTACAGACTTGCATTGCAACAATTTTTTTGGTTTTACTAGCCAGTATTAAAACATGGGTGGCGCAAATAAATCTCACTTAATCAAAGCAGAAATAGCACAACGGACCTTATTAAAATGTATGACGTTCGAACCATTTCGACACCCCACGCATGAATTGTACTCTCAATGTGAGTTAATGACCGTTAGACAGATGTTTATACACGATACTATCCTCGCACAATACAGAAAAATTACCTTTAACCCAAAAACTACACAATCAAGAAGGAAGAATAATATATGTCCTCGGCCTCAAATGCGCATTAGAGCTTCCTTCTGTAATAGGTTTCAATTCTTCCTTGCTTCTTTTCTTTATCACAAAATCAACAATATGATTGATATCTATCCTCTTAACTACTATAAATGTAAAAATAAGTTGACAGTTAGGCTAAAGTCTCAGTCCTACGAGGAAATAGACAAGTTTTTTGTTGTTGTTAGATAACGGTCAATTTTCTATATCACCAATGAGTTAGATCATATATGAGTCATTAAATAAATATAAATATAATAAATAAATAAACATTCGTGGACAAATTCGCACAGCGCTATCTAGCCCCAAAGTAAGCAAAGCTTGTACTAGGGGTGCTAGATAACTGAAATACTACTGAAATACTTTTTAAATACATACTTATTATACATAGAACACCCAGACCCGTAACAGAAATTAAAATTCATCATTTCAATTTCTGCCCGGCCGGGAATCGAACCCGGGACCTGTTGCGTGGCAGACCAAACATGTTGACCATTGAACCACTCAGGTCGGTTCATAACGGTTCGTTTTTATTTAATTCTAAGAATTTTTTTTTTGTCTATTTAATAAAACTAGTACATGTGTCTTATCTGTAATTATTTTGTAACACGAAGGACGGACTAGCATCCAAGTTACATTCTCGGCCTAGTTTGGAGGCTAGTACATACTGCCTAATTAAGTTAATTAAGAATGTATGACGGTTGGACGGCCCAGGTATCGATGGATAGACGAAGTCCGGAAAGACCTGCGCGAGCTCCAGATAACGAACTGGGAACAAGTGGCGCAGGATAGGGACCAATGGCGAGTTCTTGTGTCGGAGGCCAAGATCCACTTCGGGTCGCTGAGCCAGCGAAGTAAGTAAGAATGTATGAACCTTTATTGTAACTCTCTTTTGTAGACAATAACTTATTTATTTATATGTCTGCTATGTACATCGTACCCTGAAAGAGCCGTCTAGCATTATCAGCCAGAATAGGTCTGAAAAGTTGATGAAACGCTTCGAGAAAAATTAGGTTGTGCCCCCAATCAGTGTGTTGTTTTTCTCGGCTTAGCGTGGACACTTCCGTTTCCCATATATGTCCACAATGACATTATACTTGTAGGCAAACTATCTTACTCATAAGGTCTGAAAACTCGACGAAATGCTTCGAGAAAAGTTAGGTTTTGCCTCCAACCTTTTGCTCGGCTTGATGGGGGCACTTCCCTGCCCCCAGATTTGGGCCACAATATATATGTCATTATGTCTAGACAGGATGTTAATGACATAAAAGTTATTTGACGTAAAATATGTATTAAAAAATACGTCACTAAAATGATTGGATTTGAAAGAATGTGACAAATATTTTAGCTGTAAAAGGTATAATAGACGTCAAGTAACTTTTTATGAATTAGACAATAAAACTATAAAAAGTACCTCTAGATATATTTAATGTAGTGTTGAAGATAAACTGTAAGATAGGAGCTTTTCCCAGCCTGTCCCTGACGTACGAACAGAGTCCTTGAAGGGACATAGCACACGAATGTTTTGTCACTGTCACGTTCTAGACACATCATGGGCTCAGCCCTGATTGATGTATACGAATATGACGCGAATCGGTTTTTTTTATTCTACGCAGTGACAATAAAGGGAAACAGCCTACCTGATAAATAAAAAAATAATCAATTTGGCGTTGTTTTGAACAATTTTTTTTTGTTTATTGCAATGTTAATTGCTTTTTGATGAGGCGATATAATAGCTTATTGGCCTTTCCTTGTTCTAGAGAGGCCAATGCTTATACAGAATTGTTAAATAATACAGGTTTGTGTTTTTTACGTATTTTATAATTTATATTAATGTATTTGTTGACTTGTATAATGGAGTGACGAGCTGACGAGACTGGTAATTACAGTGGAGCGACTGCCATCTAACCTCCGTGAGCCAGCTACCAGAGAAATCTGAGCACATTTACTCGGCTAACTGTGCAGGTTTCGTCACGATGTTTCCCTCACCGTAAGAGCATTAGTTAGTATTCAGCTAATGTAAAGCCCACTTGATGGTGATGGTAAGTGATAACTGTCGCCGATAACAACTACGATTCATGCATTTCGGTTGCAGGCAACAAAAATGCAGAACCGCATGAACTTTGTTCCTGTGAGGACTGAGATGAAATGCCTCATAACATGCCTGTAATTGCCTGTAATTTCTTTTTACCAATCCTATAGTAACCTAACGTAAACAAGCAGACAGCAAGTCTGGCAGCAGAGGGTTAACTGACGCCCATCATGTTTACGTTTCATTTACCTATTTAGGTATTACGTAAAAAATGCTACTACAGCTATAATTTTGTAAATTGTTACGGCATATATTTGCGTTTTCTTTCTTATTTACGTTTTTGTTAACGTTTCGTTTAAGAAATTAAAATTGTGGACATTGTGCTACGTTGTAGTTAACAATAACAATGTTTTGTCAACAATGCTGGCGATATTCATCTAGTGAAATGACTCGCAACAGCGTCGCTTAACCAAAGTTTAAATTTAAAAAGTTGTATGTAATTGAAAACTTCACTGATTCAAACAACACAAAAACTCGACTTGAAACAAGTTGATACAAACAAGCACAAAGCTAGTCCTGTTAAGTTTATCATTTTCTTGATTGCAGCGTTGTGACTCATAATAATAATTTTCTTTCAAACTTTTTACGTAAGTAGAAGCGTAATTCTTGTAAAATGAAGTCGAAGTCCCTATTTTGTACAAATAACGAAATTATTCTTGAACTCCTTCTGAGGGGTGTCATACGCAATATAAGAGCTACAAGAAGTATAGTTATTAAGCCTCTGCACACAAACTTCACTCTTAGCTTCCCGTGGATGTCCCGTGGACATTGAGGACTAAGGAAGACCATGGTGAAAATCCCAGTGTGAGGTAGGGTCAACAAACACACGAGAGGCGGAGCAACTAAGGCGTGATACGGCTTTTTGGCCTAGAGTCCATCAGAGGAAAATGGACTCTTAGAGTGGTGTAGCGAAGGAGTCTGAATAACCAACGGTAGCATCCATAGTCCTAGCAAGTAGGATAACTTCTCATCTCCCTGGACGTCTTGCCTTAGGCAAGCAGGGAGGTTAACAATGTCTAAGCCCTTCCAATATGAATACACAAATTAAAGAACGGCCCTGTGTTCCCAGCGGGTTCGTAACGTCTTACAATGGCAGCAGTATGGACAGCGAAACCAGAGTGCTAAGAATCTCTGGGAGAATATATAAAAGAACAGCCACTGCTTAGTGGCTGTATATTACTAATCAAGGAAGGTAGAAATTCGGTCATATGTTTTCTCAAGGATATCTTTAACAAACTCATAGAAGAAAGACGCGTATCTACAAAATGGAAATGTGCTACAGTTCACCACTCGTTTATAAACGGAAACATGGTTGATCTTAGAAACTACCGGCCAATTAGCTTGTTATCGCAGATGTACAAACTTTTCACAAAAATTATCACTGTACGACTGACCAATAAGTGTGACTTTTACTATCCCATCGAGCAACCTGGATTCAGAAGTGGAATGTCATATCCTCTTTTTGCAAGTCGCTATCGAGAATGCCTCTATTTGATAGCATTCAATCCTGGTCAGTCTACGATTCACTGCAAAACACTCGATATGCTAACCTAGTAGAAAATATGGATTGATCGATGTACAACACAAACGCAATTCTACCTATTCGCGATTCTACACAATATAGATTCCTCACACCTGCTGCCTTTCAACAGTTTCGCTATTCCACATATTCGTTACATATTTTAAATCATCTCATTATCTTGGCGTTTATGTGCCGGTTGTCCTCTCGCTCACGAGGGCCCGGGGTCTGCATTGACCATGATCCAGGATTGGCAAATCAAGTAATTACACCGGAGCGACCATCTGACCTGCTACCACGGGAACCTGAACAAACTTACTTGAACTTACAAAAACTGAACTTGTGTAGAATCGCGAACAGGAAGAAACGCGTTTGTGTATATTTAAAGACTGTGTGGAATAAATAATGTGTTGAATGTCAGTTGTGCGGAATCCATATTGTGTAGAATCGCGAATAGGTAGCGTTTGTGTTGTACATCGATCATTCCGAAAACCTCTACCTAAATGCCAGCATGTAAGTCAACCTGCCAGTAAAGACAGAGTCAATTAAAATAGAGAAAGCTGTCAGACAGGGAGATAATATCTCTTCAAAACTGTTCACTGTACTAGTACTGAAGGACATTTTTAAGACCCGTAATTGGGACCAGTATGGACTACGCATCGAAGGGACGGGGCTTCTTAACTTGCAATTCGCTGACGACATTATCTTATTTTTTTAAACCCTGGAACAGGTAAAAACTATCATGCAGAAACTTAATCGTGCTTTGGACTAGAGATGAATCTAAATAAAACCAAGGTCACGAACAATTGCCCCAATACCGCTTTTAATAACAAAGTGGATGATGTCATCATTGACAAGGTAGATAAATAAGTATATCTCAGTCAAAAAGCTAGGGAATAAAATCTATAGGCGCATAAGACTGATAGAATGAAGTTTACATCAGAACAAAAATCTTGCATAAATAATTAGTGCATTCTGCTGGTTCCCACTTATGGAGCTGAGACGTGGATTTTTACAAAAGAGATCCTCAACAAACTTAGAGTCGCTCAAAGAGCAATAGAGAGAAAGATAGTAGGGGTAACGCTCAGTGACTGCAAAAGAAATGATTGGCTAAGAGAACAGAGTATAGTTAGATATGTTATCAAACATATAGCCAAGCTGAAGTGGCAATGGGCTGGTCAAGTCGCCAGAAAGCGGGGTTCACGGTGCAAATTAATGGTGGAGTGAAGATCGCGGGGCGCAAAACATTCACAGGCGTTAGATGCGCTGGTACGATGACATTAAGAGAACAGCTGATGTGGAATTGTTAAAAACATCGCAAGACCGACAACGATGGAAGATATTGAAGGACGGCAACACCCTAGACAAAACGAAAGTCATGATTAATGTCCACGTTAACCAGAGTCCTGTAGTCGTAAATGGCCTTTGCCTTGAAATTGTATCTGAATATACATATCTGGGGCAAACCTTGCAGTTAGGTAGAGGCAATTTTGAGAAAGAGGCCAAGAGGCGGATTCAGCTGGGCTGGGCGGCATTCGGAAAACTTCACCGAGTCTTCACGTCACCCATACCACAATCCTTGAAAACCAAACTTTTCAACCAGTGCGACCTACCTGTCATGACCTACGGTGCCGAGACGTGGACACTTACGGTGCGGCTTATTCACCAGTTCAAGGTCGCTCAGCGTGCTATGGAACGTGCTATGCTCGGAGTTACCCTGAAAGACAAAATTCGTAACGAAGTAATCCGACAGAGAACTAAAGTGACTGACATAGCGCACAGAATTAGCACGCTGAAGTGGCAGTGGGCTGGCCATATCTGCCGACGAACCGACAACCGCTGGGGTAAACGAGTTCTTGAGTGGAGACCGCGACTCGGCAAGCGTAGTGTAGGACGCCCCCCGGCCAGATGGAGTGACGATTTGCGAAAGGCTGCGGGTAGATGCTGGATGCGGCAAGCTGAGGACAGGGTGCATTGGCGCTCATTGGGGGAGGCCTATGTCCAGCAGTGGACTAGTATAGGCTGATGATGATGAACACCATAGAGCTATAAAATGGCCGAAAAGAATAAAGAAAAAAGACAATCATTCTTATACATATTCTCCTCCACATTTACATACCTACACCCGTATTCCGTGCGCGAGGGCGCAACCGGGACATGACGCCAAGATGATGATGATGATGACCCGTATTCATAAACATTACTATGAGACTCACACGTGGTCTCATAGTGCGCCCGAATGTACAGGGTTCTAAGTAATAATAGGTACTTGAGCGGCAATCGGCATGGTATCGGTCGGTACTATGCGTCGGTCAGAGTGATAGGTAGCGAACAAAACTGACCAATTATAGAGTCGTATTGTGCGTTTACTTAGCAAAGAACCACTGACAAGTACTGTGAGAACACATAGTAAGTAAAGCTTAGACAAGTATTTATGCGTCCGCGCCATCGTCCGTATCTCTATCTGATTAGTATATAATACCTATGCACAAAAGCCTAAATAAATAAGACCAATAATTATGCAAACAACCTCGCAACGTCTATTAGAGGTGATTTCTAGGTACGGAAAAAATATATTTATAGTGACGCAATGAATATTGCGGAATAATTACCTTCATGGAACATTAGGCTTATATTTGAAGAATTTTAAATAATTCACCGCCTAAAAAAAATTCTAACCGCCCCGAAATTTCTCCGTAGCCATTAAAATTTCATGCTAATGAAAATTAATAGACGCAAATATTTCAAAGGTGTCATGTTTTTTATGACCCGAGGGAGATAGCATCACGTTATTATTAGTAGATTGCACGTATTAGCCTTGAAAATATTAAGGTTAATAAAAGTTAACTAGTCCGAAATGCCAGCTCCATCCATTTATCTATAGATTATACGTAGTATTTTTTTATTTATGCTATAGATATACCTACATTCATTACCATTCAATTTGTAATATATGTAGTTTTTAATCACTACGTCGTTTTGTGTAGATAACATAGAAATAATATTTACATTTAAATAAAATCCACCATTTATCGAAATACAATCATTGTAGGGACACAAAGTTCAAACGCAACCAAACACATAGGTACCTACTATAAGCACAGTTCATTATCTGGAGAAACGATAAATATTCTGTGTAAACAGTTTAATTGATACAGAATGTAAAAACAACTGTATATCGACCTCACTACAGCGCAGCGAAATTACATGCATGAGGCATTTCATCTTAGTCCACATAGTCGCAGCGCACCAGCGGTTCTGCATTTTTGTTATCTGCAGCCTAAATGATGCAGCATATTAGATGTTGTGGGCGACAGTTACCACTTACATCAGGTGGGTTGTCTGCTAGTTTGTAACTAAATAGCAATAAAAATAAACATCTAGAATCTCGCGACGCGGCTGAACGAAATCATGCACTGACACTGTAGCTATGCGCGGCTATGTCTACGACAGATTGGGCCATGTACATTCTCTTACATTCTTACACGACCTTGATCTCATGTAGCCGAATCTCTCACACTACCTACATACACTGACACAACTCATTAACTTTTTTATCTTTTGTATGTTTGTACCTATTAATTATAATTGCAAAAACATTTTGTCTGCATATAGGTATATGTCACATGACTGTGGAAAATGTAGACATTCAAAATATCTTCGGCTAAGGACGATCCACTGAAACACAAGATACAGGCTTTTCCTAGTTTGAGGTGTACAACATTTAAATGCAGTTATTGAAATCCTAAATGTTTATTATACACTTTATTGTACCACGTTTTCTATAGTAAACATGGATATTAAGTTACATTAGAAATGAATACACCTAACACACGCATTTTAGATTAAAACCAGACAGTATGACATGATAACTACACGGTGTCCCTACTTTACATGAAACCAAGATTAAAATGAATTAATATAAGGGTTGATTATACAAGTCAGACATTTAAAATAGTTGGCAATTTTGCTTCAAACTTATAGCTATCACGAACAAATGAAGTTCCCAAGTTGATGAGGGTAGATATTCAATTCATGTTACGAAATGGCCGAGTCTTGGGCGAGTAGACGTGGACAATAAGTGTTTATTTATCTTTATCGTATCGTGAAGGTAATAATTTTACAGACAATACCTAGGTATCCCTTCAGGGATTTGTCAGAGAATCCGGCCTCTAATTGCGATCTGTTAGTATGCATACCTCCTTCACTTATTAATACATACACAAATACAAATTATATTCCCGAACTGAATTTACTTGACCTAGCTGCAGGCCAATTCTCCTTTGAAAAATGTATCTTAGCCCAATTCAACACCTACAATAATACGATAAGGCTCTTATCTAGAAACGAAAATACCAATTAATTGAGTAGGTACTAGTTGTCATTATGAGGATGAGATCTGCCTCGTTGCATCGAATACATCTAAGCTTATGGTCTGTTTAAACTGACTTGCCTTATTTGGTGAACAAACAATGCCCAAAATCACGACTTCCCGTATCAATCACGTAACCTATATTGTGTATAGATGTCTTGAATTATACAAGAAACACATACAATGTGAATTTCAAAGAATACTGCTGCACATTATCCATTGAAATACATAATTTCCTTAACCAAATAAGACAAGTCAGTTTGAACAGATTATACATTTTTTTAAGTAGTGCCGTGTTACACCGCATAGGTAGTAGAGTGCGTTTAAAAATATTTTATTCAACACTAGGTAAGTGAGGAACAACTTTGGAAATGGACAAATTAGGAAATGGTCAACGTCGATCGGTTTGGTCAAAATGTTTGATGCTAGCTAACTCGACCGATATTGACCTGTGCAAATTATAAAAAGCCCGTTCAGCTTTCCGTTTAGATTAGAAAATATTCCGGTAAATGTTTCCATATTTTTCTTTCTTAAAACGTAAGATAAATTAATATTACCTGTATTGTATTTTAATATAAACAATATTTAACTAAATCGTTTAAGCCATTCTCAAGTGATGCTTTTACTAACGAACATCATTTCATTTTTATAATAAAACTGAAAGGCTTTTCTCGCAAAAACATTGTTTTTACGCTAACAAGACCGTATTGCGAAATAAAATTTTCGCGCTCTACCTTCGCTTATTCACAGCGTAAACTTAATTAGTTAATTCAGTATAGTTTTAAAACTGTAACCTTCTGTATGTATCTAAAACATTATTTCCTTCATAACTACTTGTACTTTGATTTATCGCAAGCCGTTGAACCTGGATTTACCGTAAGGATAAGGAGAAACAAGTGTAACTGGTACCAAATTACGTATCAGATCCTTAACTTTTTATGTTCTTATGTAATTATTGAGTAATAATTCCACCTTTTTTGCCTACCTTTTTTTTCTTGCTTGTAAACTTTCCACTTGATTCACTTTATTTATGTTTGATCACATTAAAATCCGTTGCGTAGTTTAAAAGATCTAAACGTACATAGTGACCGATGGCGGAAAGCGACTTTGTTTTATCTATTGATACTATATAAAGATACACTCTAAAGATGTTCCATCCTATGTCACTAATAAAACCATCCCAGAAGTACTAAGTTTTATTTACTTAAAGACTAAGTAAAATCACTCTTGCCTTTAGAGTCTGCCTTTCCGTACACAGTTAATTTAAAATTTATTACTGCAACCTGCTGTTTACAAACCTGGTTTTCCAGGTAAGCAGTTTTCTGCTTTGCAAACAAAGCAATAATATTAAGCGCCAGGGAGGAAACCGAGGCACAAACAGAGCACAAAGAAAGCGTAATCGCATTTCGTAGTTAAAAAGAATATTGCCTCGACTTAGATATCAGGGTATGGTTAAAACATGTTTTGTGTGGGTAAATGGAATTTTTCTGATTTGTTTTTTTTACTACGAAGTTAAAAAGGAGCAGACCCACCTTATGGTGGTAACTGTCGCCCATAACATCTACGATTCATGCATTTAGATTGTAGGCAACAACAATGTAGAACCGCAGGTGCGTGGTCACTGTGACGACTATGTTGTGTAAGTAAACAAATTTACCTGACGTATTTGTATACACTTTTAAAATAATAATGGGCGTTGAATTGACTTTGATCAAAGGAAATCTATAATATGTTTGATTTTGGGCAAACAGGACTATGGCTGGTTTGAATAAAGCGCTATAACGAAGTTAAATTTTAAGCCATTTTATTAAGTAAGTTTATCCACATGGTATACGGACATGGTGACTATTGACTTGTGATTTAGAATAGCGACTTCACAATATAACCAAGAAATGTAATCCATAGATGTGAGATCAGGATCCAAAGGTGTGAAATAGGTAGGTATTTACTTCCTATTGCTCCAAAAAGTGGTTCTAAATGTAACATCGTTCTTAAATATACCTATAATAATTACCTTGAAGACCATTGGATTATTTAAAACATTTTTTTAAACCACCGATATTTTAGTTAGTTTTTACTATTTTTCAGTACCATGAGTAACGTAGGTATTGCAAGTTTAATTCAACAATCGTTGTAAGATTTACATCATTGAATCCGACACTTCGAAGTGACATAACACACGAGTTAGAAAATTGAAAAGATTATCCATATTTTACAAGAAATTAATTATCTTTTTGTTCCACGTATTCAGTGATGCAAAATAAAGTTGTACAAATTCACATTAACCTGACAGTTAAAAATATAACTTTTTTTTTTAAATCAGTTGTTTACCTTTTTTTAAATTGTTTTTGAGTATATCCAAAACAAACAAACAAAACGACAAACAATCAAATATTTTCTCTTTAATATTAAGCAGGAATATCAATTGGAACTCTGTGATAATGCAACACACTCACCCAGATACAATTGAGCGAATTCAAAGGAAGTTCACGAGATCGGACAAATTTAGAATTCCAAAAGCAGAATAAGAGAAGAAAAACTGGAGTTCAAAACCTGCAATCGCCATCTTAGAGATAGAGACCTGTTATTATTCCTTTGAGTACAATCTCTCCCGTGGTTCAGAATCTGGAACGACCTCCCACCTCCAGTGCGAGCAACATCATCCCCCAAGGTTCCTACATTCCGCAAGAATGTGCAAAATGACTGTTGCGGAACCATTCACAGGTTGCTGGAGTGAAGGTCTAGTTAGACCACGGTTTCTGGTGATGTTCAATTATCTAATTCTCTTAGTAATACTTTTACGCCTAAAGTTTATTTTAATCTTTTTTGTGCAATATTAATTGTATATCTCCTAGTAATACTATTATACTTAGTTTTTTTGTGCCATATTAAATGTATAATTGTGTATGTATGTATATGTAAACTTAACGTTGTTAATTTTTAATTAATTTTTAGTTTTAAGTCTGGCCATGACAGAATACCAGCGGGTGTGGGTCCTACCTTCACCCAAACGCTAAGTCATGGACCATTTTGTCTATTAGAAGCTTTTATTTAAAAAATACATTGATGCAAATCTGTTAATTTATACACAAATAAATATTTCTATTTCTATAAGAGGTGTAGCAATTTTCACTTATTGTCCCTTAAGATACGCAGAAGTACTGCTGACATCGTTTGTCTAATGAAAACTGCTCAATCAATATTAGACTGCCCAGAAATTTCACTAAATGTGCCTTTCCGTCAAGCTAGGCAGATATCTACTTCATCCCTTGGTGTCACGCACCAATTAATATCGAGTGGTGGACTAAAGAATAGACTAAAGATTTGTTGCCTAAACGAATCATATACTGAAAGCAGGAATACATTCTGAAACATGTCCAAGAATGACATTTAAGGTCATTTTCTATGAAAATTGGTGTTTATCATATACATCGATGTGATTAATAATTTGATGCAAGCCACCCTTGGGCTTTTCAAAATAAATGCTTAATATATTTTTCATGTTATATAAACTTGCTACCTAAATTGAGTTATTTTTCCAAAATAGGGCAGCAAACCTAGTCGACTTTTTGTCTTGTTTGTATTTCAATAACTTTTTTATACCTCGCCCATCGAAGGCGTTTATGAGTCTGCCGCGGGACAATAGTTTCGAATTATTTTATAGTAGTTTGATTTAAATAAATGGGTCTAAACTTGAATTAGTTCCCGCGAAATTTGTAGATAATTAAAGTCTTCAAATTTCAATTTCAATTAAACTCTCAACTAGAAACCATCGACGTTTATGTTTTAAATCCTAGTGTAGAAGAAACGCTAGTAATTAAAGCTAAATTACAATCCTCGTATTTCTAATATTTTACCATTTTACCTAGACATATTATGTATTGAAATTGAAATATTTTCTCGTAAAAGCCTTTTTTCAATGTAGTTAAGTGCGTGTTGCAGTCATTTTGACGTCATGATAAAACTTTATACCCTCACTCACGCGCCATTTGTAAGAATACTATTCAAATCACTGACACTTTATAATCACAGCATTTAAACAAATCAGGTATATACTATCAATGTAGTTAGTTTAATTGTAGAGTTAGTAGCCGTGTGGTGTCCACCAGAGTAGAATAGCACCAACCCCTTACACACGTCAGTGTCTTACAAGGCGACTAATGTATTCAAGGCAAAAGATCTAGTCTCCGTAGGCTGGAAAATGGGCAGCAGCGTTTTCTATTGTTATATTTATAACACTGCGATCTCGAACCCACCTGCCTAGCGTGGAGATTATGGCAATAACCTAAATTTTCGTCGAAGATGGTTCTTAGCCCTGCAGTGGACTGTTATTGGCTGTGATGATGATGATGATGTAGTTCGTTTTATTATTTCTTAATTAAATTCCATGAAACTGTTTCAGAGATTTTAAAAGAAACTTTAGGAACTCTCCTAAACTGACATGAGAAATCCATAATCCGCTTAATTTAGTTAATCAAGTCTCGTACATACACACAAAAGGAGGATTCATATACATGCAACATATTCGTCACAAACAGGATACAGGATATCGAAATATAACAGAAGCTACAGGTATCTAACAGTTACTTACCCTCAAAGGAAAAGTCACAGGTCACACCTAATACAGTGATTTTCAATTTACTAAACACATATCGACATGCTCGCTACTTGGTAATGCTTACATATAACTCGCGGTGGTTATACTTGCAAAAAAAATATATCGCTCGAGAGATTTCTCCCTATAGCCCGAATGCGTGTGGTGCTTTGGAGTATCGCCGAGCCACTGATAGCAATGGGCCGCCAAACTTGCTGAAAACGAGTTCTGCGCATGTCAGGGTTTTCAGGAAAGTTAACCCAATCCTCAGAATGTAAACTACACGCTAACGTGCCCAAGGTGCACTCTCGTAAAAGTACAGTAAAGAAAGGTTTCGTTGTTCTGGCCATATAGTTAAAGCAAAATAAATATGAGAATTTTAAGAAAAATTTCGTAGCCAAGAAAATATTTTAAAGTACTCATTGGAGTATGAGTAGAATAATTTTTTTTCTTGATAGTTTTTTCTGGACGTTTCACAGAAATAACTTATTAATGAGTATTTTCACAAGATCCAGACTAATAAATTTTATATTAAACGGTCATCGTCATCATCCGAACGGTCAATCGTGGCTTCTACCTGGGTCTGCTTTCCTGCGTTTTCTTTCGCGTTCGACTCGGCGATGTCAATCCATCCCTTCTTGGGTCTCCCGTGGGACATTTCTAATACAGGCAGGTTTATCCACCTATTTCCCGCGTATTCCGTATCCCTGGTGCTTACGCAATACGTGACCAAACCAGCGCATCTGTGTCTTTTCGATCTTATCCGAGATATCTCTCATACCAAGGCTGCCACGGATATACAATGCTGCTCAGATGGTGGTGGTTAAAAGAGTACATTTACGCACTTTAATAAGTCGCAGACAATCCACCGCAGCATTTTCATTTCGTTGGCGTGGAGTTCGCTGACGTGCGGCTAGGTGTCCCAACCGTAAAGCATCAGGCGTATTTAGAATTTCCGCTGAGAGAACATCGAGCCAACGCAAAACAAGTAAGGGCTCAGCACTGAACCCTGGCGAACCCCTACAGTAATTGGGAAGAGATTAAATTTTATGTTATCCAGTATCCTAAAAAAATTGGCAATAATATCTTAGTTTCGGCAGTCGATTGGTATTCCGTTAGAGTTGATTGGCACCCCGTGACGGTATATTATTTTACTATGATGAATAAAATCTTAGGAAGGGAAAATTCACTTTCTCGACCAATTTATTAAAAGAGGTTGGGATATTCAGCCTATATGACCAATAACGTTAAGCGATATTTCGTTAGAAATGTATTCTTATATGTAGACTATACTTTCACGGCAAGTTTGGAAAAACAAAATTAAACTTCATATTTTCAGGTTATTAAAGGAGGTCGGGGCATTTTAGCCTATATGCCTAAGGGATTTCTTATATTCTACAACTTTTACTATGGGAATAATTCGTTGTGCAAAAAAAGTTGTACTGTATAAGAACAACTTTTTTTGAACCCTTTAATGGCATATTATCGCTTAACTAAAATAGACAAAAACTTGTTTGTCTGTCTGAACGCGCATCACGTAAAAACGACTGAACGGAATTAGATGACTTTTTGTATTTATAGTAATAGTTTATATCCCATACCAATTTTTAGGATTTAAAAACCTGAGAAATAACCAGCTCCAAAAGCTCTAGTGCGGAACAAAGATAGTAAATTTTAGAGGTCCAAACCTCTTGGGCTGAATTTACTTAGCTGTACATTTACAATAAGCTAATTGCTTATTATGTTGATGCAACGACCCAAAATGAGTATTGGTCTCCCTCCGACACTAATATTCTCCTTTCCACTCTTTCCTGTGCCTCCTGCCAACAGTCAGCCCAACCGATCTCTTCCGGAGTTCCAACAGGTATGTTTCCACTTTGTCTCTCCAGCGATACCTGGGACGTCCGACCAGTAGCTGACCACTGTGTCATCCATAGTATGATTTCTTCACTGCCCGATCCTCGCCCATCCTCTCTACGTGGCCATATACTGGTGATGAGCTATTTCATCATCTTTTCCTTCAGTGCAACTATTACATCCTTATACACTACAACCTAGACACACGTTGGGTTCTTATTTTTTATAGTTTGATTATCTAAAGCTTTCCACCATTTTATTTATATTTAATTGACAAAGATGATTTGGTGGACAGGAATCAAATTTTGACATTCCGCCTGAAACGGCCCAGCTCATAGCCTCCTATGAAGGAGGCTATGGCCCAGCTGGGTTAGCAGCATGGACTTACCACACAAAAGGGACTGCGCACTGCTTGAACTAAAACCGGGCAGAGCGAGAGTCACTATCGATAGACCTGTGTCCCTTTCTAGTGTTGCCACCATTGTTGATGCATATTCCGAATTACTTTTATTACTTAGCGCGGACACCGACCTACCGATCAAGGCCAGGCAGAGCCGGACCGGGTGCAATTTGAAGGTCATATTTTCACCAGGGTCCAGCCCAAGGTTTTCCTTGATACTACTCGGAATCTATTGGTCTTAAAACACTAGTTCCTAGACTGAAATGAGATCTACATTTCATATGACAGCTGTCAAAATTCAACAACAAAAAAATAAACAACTGTCAAAATTAAATATTTTATAACTCGGAACCCATTGGTTCTAAAATACTAGTTTCTAGAGAGAAATTATAGTACTTGTTGATATACCTTTCGAATGACAGCTGTCAAACTTAAAACTGAAACAACTATGAAACTATTGGTCCTAGAACACTAGTTCCTAAAGAAAAATGATAGTGCTCATTGAGATCTACATTTCGGATGACAGCTGTCAAACTTTGAACTGAAATAACTGTAGATCTCGACGAGTACTATAATATCTCTTTAGAAACTAGTGTTCTAGAACCAATGGGTTCCGATTTATAACACATTTAAGTTTGACAGCTGTCACCCGAAATGTAGATATAGTAGGACCACGCTCAGTCCGAACCACTTTTTAAAAACAATAAAATTAAAATCTCTGTATGGCAACTTATGCCATGTCTTTCATCCGTCATAGAACGTCATTCATAAAAGTCATAACAAAGAATTTGACTGACTAGAAAAATATTGTTGAGGCGATTGGCACATTGGAGCGCAGCGTTCATTCTGGCGAAATTTGGAAATATGTGTAATTTTTATATTGTTTTATATACATTAAAAAATTTAGGAATTCTTCAAATGGTCATAATCTTTTCATAAAATTATATTATTTAGGCGAAAAATTATTTGAGAACTGAGTAACGGAACATCTATTTGACGATCCTGGAGACCACACTTCACAGCAGCGGCCTATTTGACGCCTTTTATGTAGAAAATACAGCGCAAAAAACTTATCTGACCCGCAGCCCGTGTCAAATGTGTCAAAGAAAATAAACGACGGATCCGCACGAACGCGCGTGGATGCGTTTTCAGTGTGTTCGACTATGAATGATTTTCTATGAATGAAATGAATTTGATTCCTGACTATGAAACCGATGACAGCTCAGAGAACTTTATGTCACGCACTAACGCTCGTCATGCACAACCGTACGGTGCTGCGCTCCAGTGTGCGGATCGCCTAAATAATAATGGACAATGACTGATAAGAACAGATTATCCAATCGATATTGCCATATCCACACTGTATGTTTTCTACCACTGTCAGTTGATTCGGACTTGGCGTGGTCCTATTTGATCGACGAGTACTATCAATTCTTTTTGGGAACTAGTGTTATAGGATAAATCGTTACCGAACTCTTTTATCTGTTTTGTGGAACAAAAAGTCGTAGGTTAATAATTATGTCGACTTGATGTTTGTCGGAGAAACGTTCAGTACCTAGATCAAAAGGTATTTTGACAACTACTTTTCGGATTGTACGGAATACCCTATAATAATACCAAATTCACGGTAAATGGCAACACTAAACATGACACTTGTTAATTTACAATCACGGTGATTATGCCAATAACATTGTGTTTACACTGTTAGAAAGGTACAAAGGACTATCGATGGTGACTCTCGCTCTGCCCGGTTTTAGTCAAAGCAGTGCGCAGTCCCTTTTGGGTGGTAAGTACATGGTTAGCAGGAACATTAGTGTTACCCTGACTATAATTTCCACCCCGACGTAAAAGAGACGCAGGGTCGTCGAGTTACGGTAAATGCCCGGGTATATTTAATCTAATCTACGGCCCAGCAAATAGGTGACACGGAGATAGAGACTAAAAATGATCTTGGCATATCTTACTTTCATAGGCGTAATGCAACTATAGCTGAGGTCCTATTGAGAAAAGTGCTACAATTTTGCGTCGAGCAATGCCACTTGGCATGGACGTTATATGGACCAAACTAAACCCAAAAAGCCCGTTAGCCACGCTCGACCCCCCGTCAGAGGGGGGCGGGAGGGGGTCAAAGTACCTGACTCCCTACATTTGAAAAAAAAATTCTAGTGGCCACATTTGACGTACAAAGCCGAGTCTGGTGTCGTTTTCAGATAAGTCGATGATGGCCGATTCAATGGGCACAATATTTATGTGGGTAATCATAGAAAAAAAATGCGTAATGGCTATAATTATTTAAAACCAGTCTTAAAAAATTACAAATAGACCCCTATATTTTCTGATTTTTATATGAAAGATGATAAGGAAAAAAATACTCACTAAAAGCCTATTTAATGTAGATTATGAAAACATAAACATCCAATAACTTATTCACTGATATTCATGTAAAAAAAAAATTTTAACGGACGGACCGCCTATACTGTGGCGCGGCGAAAATATAGCCCAGGCAAAATTAAAATATGAGATAGAAGAAATTAGCAAAAAGCTGATTTTTACTGTATTTTATATCTGTACTATACACTTTATGTAAAAAGTCCCCATCTGTAGCTATGCTTTTGGTGTGAGGGGGCCCGAAAGGTCCCGTTTTTTAGTTTTTCGTAAATATCTCGAAAACAGTGCAATCTTCGGGAATATGGTCTATTACTAAATAAAAGCCTATAAAATTCTCTACAAATTTTTCTTTGTACGCTTTTTTAAATTCCCATTAGTTTACAAACAATAGACTCTCGTTTGTAGTAGGTCAAGCATCCTTTTCTGAGGGAATGGTACGAAAATTTTGTATAAAATATACATGACTGTAGTTTTTTGTGATATATGTACAAATTAACAGTTTTGGTTCTTTTACCTTTACTTGTGCTGTAAGACCTTGGTTCTTGCGAAATTTCATGATTGTAGGTAATCTGATATAAAAAACCTAAAAATAAATACAACCAGTGTTATAATTTTATAACAAACAGACCCAATTTTCAGAGATTTTCTATTGAAACATGCATAAAAGTACTTACTATAGCGCGTTAAATGTAGATTATAAAAACCGACCACATTAGTTATGTGCCATTAGCCCGGAAAGCATTATCGGACGCGACACCAAATGGGGATGAGGTGCGCATAGCACAAAATATTATTATTTGTAATCGGAATCATTGACATTCGTTATAAAATGACACTAATGAAACCAAAATTCTTTCTTTAAAAAATCAAGGGCATGGCTAACAAATTCCCCTATGATCATTTACTATTTAAACGTTAAAAGACTTAAAACTTTATTGGCAGTTTCCACCACACTTGCACAATTCCGTGCACTTCAGCTGGCGTTTACAACAATTACACCTTGTGCCGCAAGATTTAAGGCACCTGCATCTAATTAGTTCTAGGCACGCTTGGGCAGCCATGGCCCTTTCAGTCCAAAGTGGCAACCAGGTGTCATTTTCTTTCTGCCAGCCAAATTCAGAAGGGCAGGGTGTAGTTTGTTGTTTTATTAAACATTGCCCCCAAACGTATACGCCCTGAAAAACTGCTCTTAATATGTGTTGTTTCAGAGCAGCTTCTGTGGGGGGTATATTTTCAATCTGCCTGTCCTTTTTAGTAAACAAATATTTCCGGCATTCATTCACCGTCTCCGATGGGCACGATCTGTAAAAAGCGATTTTGATTATTCAAAAATTTTGTTATTATAATATTTTTTTTTGTATTCCTTACCTATCGTACATAGTGATGATGAATTTTTGAATGTCAGGGTCTGCTTTAACATAGTTTCCTTCATAAAGAAACTTCAACCCCTGTGTTGCATTGGGGTATGCTCTCCATGCCTCGAAGGCGGTTTTTTTGCCCCTCCCGTTAAACGTTGACGTCGTATCGCACCCCGTAAGTGAGTTGAACAGCGGCAGGACGTGAGTTTTTTCGGGACCTTAAATAAAAGAGCCTAAAATAAAAATTCAGCCCTGTAAACCTGTGCAGAAATCAATTTATTTTACAATTACCTAAACACGAAGCGATTGTGTGGCAGGCTAGATATTGATGCGCTTTCCCAGTGCCAATGTGCACCCACAGTTCTTCCATTCCTTGAATTTTTGGAACACATGCCACTGCCAAAACTACGACATCTGTGTCAACGGTTCTCACCAATACCTTGGAATGGCCTCTTGAAACCGCGTCAGCTACGTGAAGCATCACTCGCGTATCGGCCTCTTCGTGATTGCACGGTGCAATGTTCTCACAGGAGGTAGTTTTATTAAGAGCTTCAGAGGCATCTGTGATAATGAACTCTTTATCGATTGGAATGGTCATGTTCGAATAGCAGTGGGTTGATAGCAGGTGATACAGATCGGCTTTGTTTGCTGCTTCCCTGAGAAAGTTTGCCCATCCTTTCGGCATTCTTGTATTTGTATGAACTAATGTGCGTTGGCCAGGACCTCGTTTTTCTCGTGTGGCATTCTTTAGGCTAGATTTTTTGTATGTATCCCATACTACATCTAGCCTTGACACATTTAAAAGTTCCCGCAACAAAAAGGAACAAAACACATTAGTTGCATAGTCGCCGAAGGTTTTCGATAGCCCTGGATTTAACATGTGAACTATAGCAGAGCCATCAAATATTTTTGCGGTTACGTCAGGAGCTGATGGAAAACTGGTTTCATCGTCAAACTCTGTGAGACATTTCAGCAAATCTGACTTTACACCAGATCTCAGTGTTCCCATGGTCGATAGAGCCGGTGGACTACTTTGGTTTTCGTGGGCGAAGAAAGTATTAAGGTCACCAGCTCTATGCTCACATGTCGCAATGTATAATTTGCTGAAGAGATTACAGTCGTTTTTCAGTGCAGACATTTTAGACTTTGCCTTAGATTCCTGCCTTTTAATACTGTTTAGGAAAAGTGGAAACTTGTTAAGAGGTATTGGATCGTGTAGACTTTTCCCTTGTAGAAAACTCTCCTCACAGAATTTTTGGTATAGTTCTTTACCATTTTTTTCAATATTTTGTATTGTTTCAACAACTTTTACAGGCGCTACCATTTTCGTATCAATATTAAACAATTCTGTAGAGTTTTCAAGAAACGGATTTCCCATGGTTTCTAAGGTCAATTTAAGAGACGTGACTGCTGCTATAAACCTCTTCTGTTCAGAGGCGGTATCTGAAGTATGGCGAAGGTCAACCCCTTTCTCAATTTCTTGTTCCGAGTCATATTCTGTATCATATGCTGTTTCTTGGTCACAACTTTGAAAATAGTCTTCCTCGAAATCGTTTATCATTAGCATTAGTTCTGGAGCTGCAAGGAGCCATTTGTGTAGAGATTCCATGTTTTCAGTGAGTCCAATCATACCTTTGAATAACAAAGAAGTAGTAGATTTAGAAAGTCATATATTACTGCCTGAACAAAACTCAAAAGACTAAATTTGAAATAGAAAGTTATTCAATGTTATAGGAGAAGTAGGTCACTAGAGGCCGCAGTTTTAAGATAGGGATTATTGTACTTTTTAAATTTCCTAAAAATATTAGTAACTTGTCAGCCTTTTTAACTGAATAAAAGTTGGAATTTGTGAATTTTATCGTAAGTTAAAATATTAAGTTAATGTCAAAGTTAAATTCAAGTATTTACCCCCATCGCCTTTCAATTGTAAATTAACTTGTTCGTGCGCCTGATCTAAAGCTATACCAGAATAATTTCTTCCTGTTTTTCGGGCAACAAATTGTCCAGCGTCAAATTTTTGTTTTAAATAAGGGTGATTATTTGGCAAAGCATCTAAATCTTTGATGTGGACTGATAGCCATCGCGAGTAATTAGTATGATCCAAAGCAAAAAACCATGGCATGAAACGCTTGATGGAATCGACGTATATTTTAAAATCTCCGGTTCGAATAGAACGCACGAACTGTAATAATAAAAGTTCCAATTGCAGAACTGTGTCCCAATATTTGAATTGTGGGTTAAGCTGCAGTTTGTGAGAACGCCATTCTTCAAACGAGATTGGTAAATCCTGTGAAGTACTTTCTTCATAGGCCTTTTTTTGCAGCTGATATAGTGTTGCTACTGTTACCTGTAAGACGCAAATAATAAATATAAGAGCTGACTCGTATACAAAGGCGTGGGATTAGGTTTACGCTTTACTTCTTACTTGATGGGCAAATCTAGTTCGTTTGACATGTGCTCCACTCAACATAGATTCAGCTCTTCCTGATGTCGTAATCTGTGATTGTATAAGTGCATCCACCCAGCCACTTCCATTTAAAACCTGCCCAAGGATTTTTAGCGCAGCCATTTCGATATGGAGACCACCCATCATGATATAAATATATTGTTCTCCAAATTTATTTGGTAACATATATTGAAGTTGCTTTAACAATGCATATAATGGTTGATCAGCGACTAATACTGGAATTTGATCAGGATTTACAAATTTTATAGCTCGAATGACGACATCCATTGCATGAAACATCATTGCTGATGAATGATCTGGCTCTTTAAATAATGGCAGTACAGATATTTCTGTTTTGTGGCGATTATTGACGTCTTTGTCATATTTACTGTGGTGGGCAGCCCAAGGCTTAAAGCAGTCTAATGATGTTGTTTCTAGCCATTCCTTTTCCTGGTCAAAAGGTGAGGATACATTCTCGCCTTCTGACATCTCATTCAAAACGATGCTGGAGTATGGGCATACCGATTTTTTTAAATCGGTAAAACATGGAGGTACTGTTGTATAATCACTTGGTAATGGTTTTAATTTTAATGCTCTAGTACTTGTTCCAAATGGAGTGTAAGTCAGTACTCTCGAGCAACCTAAAACAATAAAAAATTTGTTTTATTCTTAATATTTTATTTTTACAATAACTAAGTGTACACTGACCTGTCTCCCCAGGCATTTTGTGCTGCATCAAGGTGATGGCGGTTCCGTGAAATGCACTCTGTGCAGTGTTTGAGGACGGGTTATGGTCAATATTATCCACAGCTGCCGTCGTGAACAAGTCTTTCTTCATATTAGGAGGACATACCACTCCATCTCTGTGATAAAGATCACAAACAGCGTTGGCCTTTTTAACTATACGTTTGTACAGTCGTCTGTATGAGATACTAAGACCCAGTTGATATGTAGTATCAATTAGTGCCTTTTTACGCGTTGCGGCATAAAGTTTCGCGGCTAAATAGACTGGGGATGCAGTTTCAGTATTGCGATGTTTTCTAGATTCACCTCTTTTTGGTCTACTTAGCGCATGATATGAGATTAATTCTGCAAGATGGCGACACACGTTATTAGTACTATGATCGGTGGTGGTTGAAATACCATTAATTATCATTTTAAGTAAGTCTACGAGCTTATCCGTGTTTTTAACGTCTCCAAACAATTGTCCCCTTATAATTTTTGCCGCACTGCACAATGTTGCATTTTCTGAGTCAATATTTTTTGTATCCATAAAACATCGCATTGTACTAGCCACATCTTCTTTGAATGTAAGTAATGTAGGCTTTCCTTTAGTAACAGTACACGTAAGATAAGGGCATTCTTGTAAGAGCTTATCTTTTAATCTGGTAGCGTGGATTGCACATGGAAAGTCAAGAGTTTCCATAGCTCTACTCTGCATTTTGGCTAAATCTGCGACATCGAAAGACGGTATTTTGTTACTTGTTGCCTTTACTTCATTAATATGAGTTATAACTTGGGTCAAAGTAGTTAGTTTCGCTTTCTTTCTTAAATCACGATCAGATGTATCCAAACTACTCTGTTTTTTTCTTTTATATGATTGGAGACATTTGTTATGGTACTTAATCCCCAAATTTAAAAGATCACCAGCTTCAGAAATCATGCCTAAAATCTTAGTGTCTTGTATGTTAGTGGCCCTTTTTAATATACTCTCACTGCAAGTTTTTGTTGCAATTAAATTACATGGATGTCGTTTTGTATCAGGAAGCTCACAGAATAGACAGTTTTGCATTTTACTCCGAGTGGTTGGGGCCGAATGCCCTTTATTGGAAAAACATTTATATGCCTTTTTTTGTACTCGTTCCAGCTTGGTATTATTACATTTTAAATAGCACGATAAATGCCATACTGCGTGATTGTCTTTGAAAACATTATCAAGGTTATCAATACATGCTATAAGTGAGAATTTCAGAGGAACTGGCATTTCCCCAAGCCCATGAAATGAAGCTAGATTCTTTGCAAGCGTGTTATAGCCTTTCATCTCATCCTTACAAGCGGGGTTAATTAATTTTTCATTTGTTGAAGTTTGACAAAGTATGCAAAGTTTATAGTTCGGTGGATCGTTACATTCCATGGCCGCACATGCAATTATTATAAATAGCCTTAAAAACAAATAAAAATAACTTTAATTTAAACATGATCTATCATATGATATATCTCATTGCCAATCATAATCATCATCATGGAGTTATGTCCCGGTTGTGCCCCCGATCGGCATGCGGGGACTCAGGGTCCGAATTATAAATCTCATTGCCAATCAACCCAGCTAACATTGATTAATGAAAATGTTATTAATTAATAATTTGGATATATGTATAGGAATGCACATCATCTACTTTTATCATAGTAGCTGCCCGGCAAACGACAATAGTAGTTTATGCAACTCGTATTTAAATGTAGTAGTAATTTTTTAATACTATTTTATCTAAACTCATTTTTCAAGTGTAAAATTTCATACCTATAATTTTCTCCACTGTGCTGAAAGTAAGTTGTGGGTCATTTCTTTTGTCGCGTAAAGAATGTCAAGCATCGTAAATTTCTTTCCCTATCCTTCCCTACTTTACTTCACTTTATTTGCTTTAAACATACATTAATATTCACAAATACGATAGCAATAATCTGAAAAAATATTGTTTCGCGGGATAATATATATTTTTTGTAAAATTTATACCTTACGGTAAAGGCAAAGGGACCTAGCCCATACAGCCAATGCTTCCGTTATGATTTATGAACCTTAATTCAATAATACGTCCCAGGTTCAGGGACTCTATATAACGTTAAAAAAGAATATTTAATCATGTTTATTCAGTTTTTACCATTTCTTCAGTGTTCGGTGAACTCCCCCACAATACCACGATAGTAATGATATTGCAGATTCTAGTGTTACTTCTTTAAGCAACTCGAAAGTTCATTTCCGTACTTTTAATTGCATTTCTCCATCACTGTACACTTTCCACAGGTATTTGTCACTCTTTACACTATCAGTAATGTGAATAGAAACCCGAAATTCACAATAAAAAAGTCACGCGGGTAAAAAATTCCACATTGCGCATTTTACTCGGGTGAGTAAAATGCGCAGTGTGTAATAATGGCATTGGGAATTTGAAAAAGCGTAGGTACAAAGCAAAATTTGTAGAGAATTTTATAGGCTTTTATTTAGTAATAGACCATATTCCCGAAGATTGCACTGTTTTCGAGATATTTACGAAACACCAAAAAACGGGACCTTTCGGGCCCCCTCACACCAAAAGCATAGCTACAGATGGGGACTTTTTACATAAAGTGTAGAGTTCTACACTTTATGTAAAAAATGCTAATTTCTTCTATCTCATATTTTAATTTTGCCTGGGCTATATTTTCGCCGCGCCACAGTATAGGCGGTCCGTCCGTTAAAATTTTTTTTTTACATGAATATCAGTGAATAAGTTATTGGATGTTTATGTTTTCATAATCTACATTAAATAGGCTTTTAGTGAGTATTTTTTTCCTTATCATCTTTCATATAAAAATCAGAAAATATAGGGGTCTATTTGTAATTTTTTAAGACTGGTTTTAAATAATTATAGCCATTACGCATTTTTTTTCTATGATTACCCACATAAATATTGTGCCCATTGAATCGGCCATCATCGACTTATCTGAAAACGACACCAGACTCGGCTTTGTACGTCAAATGTGGCCACTAGAATTTTTTTTTCAAATGTAGGGAGTCAGGTACTTTGACCCCCTCCCGCCCCCCTCTGACGGGGGGTCGAGCGTGGCTAACGGGCTTTTTGGGTTTAGTTTGGTCCATATAACGTCCATGCCAAGTGGCATTGCTCGACGCTAAATTGTAGCTGTCTCCATACATCGATGCTCAATAGGACCCCAGCTACTACAAGTAGGCTTCCTTTTTCGCAACTGTAACGTGTCATAATATTATCATTCTATTTTGAGCAAAACGAATTTTTTTCTGAGGGGTATAATATTATCCTTTGTAAGTTCTTGAAATTGCTGTCATAAAAACAACTTATTATTACAAAAATACTAGGTACGTTCTAAGAATTGCTTTAACGCATTTGGCAATCTGTTCAAAACTTGCAAGTCTGTGGTGGAACATCTTGTGATGTCTATTGATTGAAACACGATTCAAAGAATATTTAAAATCATGACGCGAAGGATTTCAACGCCAAGAACACAAGTAAATTAAAATAATAAGCCAAAAGTTTACTATAATAGGTGTATTGAACTAAGTGAATATTCGACTACTAACAGAAAATAAGGGATTTGAACTTTAGCACTGAATATCGAAGTCTTCAATATGCGGCAATCTGTCTCAGTTATGTATGGAAGTTGTAAATGTATTTTGTAAAATAACCTTTTGCACACAATTAAAGTGCTCATTGCCTATCTCAGTCCAACTCGTAGCAGGAAATAGTAATGTGTAGTCTGTTAACAATAACGTTCAGTGCCCCTTAACCCCTGTGGAATGCAGTCTGCAGGTAAAGGTGCGCGTTCACAGATTCTGATCCCGATCGCCTTGAAAGTGAGATGCAGACTGCTACGTAAATGAAAATGCTGTAACGAAAACCCGTTAGCACTGAACATGGTACTTGTAGTAAGAAATGAGCCTGTATCGTATTATTTAAGATTTGACAATGCGATAATTCAGTGCACTTCGTTTCATATTCTAACTGAATCCACACTTATACGCTTATTACACATTAGCTAATATCGATTATAAGCTCGATTTCTTGTTAATGCGCTTATTACACACTGATTTTTGAAAACGCAGCGACATGTGACATAATATTAGTGATACAAAAATGGACTTTATTCTATGAATAATACATTCCACTTTGATTTGCTTTCACGCTTTTTGTTTCTGAATTTAGGCATTTGCAATAAGCGCATTAACAAGAAATCGAGCTTATCCCATGCAGCATGCAACGCTCTGTGTAAATATTGGAATAATACCTAATGTTTATTAAATTTCAGGACTATTCACTCAAAACGTACTATATTCCACGCGGTCAGACCAGGCGAAGAAAATAGCCTCGTAGACGTGAGATTGACGTACTTGCCTAAAGATCTAGAGGACGATGGTTACGACCCAAGTGACTACAGACACCTGCAACACCCAATTCCGTTAGTAATCTAATTATTTTTATCTGCCTTTTTAGCTGATTTAGATACTTAGTTCAACCACAGAACCTCTACTGCTGAACATAGGCATGCTTCCAAGCCTCCCAAAGCAGTAGGTTCTGACCGTCTCGTATCCACCGACTCCCCACGATCTTTACCACGGCGTCCGTCCATCTCGTCAGAGGCCGCCTTACGCTTCGATTTCCTGACTGTATTTTTTCTAAGTGTGCGATATATTTATTATTTATTGCAGATCATGGATGGCATACTTCAGTATGATGCGGTTGTCGTTTGGCTGTGGACTGCTGTTTATGCCTTATGCGGTCAGCGTTTGCGGCCTGTTTCTGGGCCCTGTCATTATACTTTGCACTGGAGGCGTCTTGATACACACACACCTGACTTTGGTATAACAAGAACTTGCTAAGCTGCTAGTAATTTAGTGTTTTTCTCATTAATTTTTCTATGTATATTAACATGACGATGATAGATGCATCTTTCGTCATTTAAGTACACCCCGAATTCTAAAAATTTTGATAAAAGTTTGTTTTATAGGATATGCGATAATGGCGATGCTTATTCAAGACTTTACCGTCCATAATCTGGCTTATGGTGAACCTATACTCTATCCAAACTGACTTATCTTATTACGTCAACAAATATTTACCAATGGCGTATTGACGACCAAAGACAATTTAGTTGGGATTTGCTTGAAAAAATACAGACAAAACAGATTTCCGTAAGTCCAGTCAATGTTTTTTAAGTCTGTTGCTGCAAGTGATGGTGAAATTTATACTTTCAGTCATCATCACATCATCACCAGCCTATACTAGTCCACTGCTGGACATAGGCCTCCCCCAATGAGCGCCAATGCACCTTGTCCTCAGCTTGCCGCATCCAGCATCCACCCGCAGCCTTTCAGTGAAGCTACGTACTCGTATATATTTGAATTGATAGGTAATTTGCAGCTATATTTGTTGAAATTCACATTCTATGTGTTCTTATTTAATTCAAGACATCATTGTAGGTAGCGTGATCGACACAAGTTCTAATTTTATTCCTTGTTTACCCAATAATACAAGTCAGTCTGGACAGATTCAGATGATATTCTTTGTGTTCATGATACCAGAGCTGTACGGCTCTGATAGTAGTAACTGTAATGTTTTGTTCACAGTTATGGACTCTGAATGAAGTTAGCCGTCGATTAGGGATACCGTATGTATCTTTTAGATATGGATTTCGATTGGCGTTGTTGAACGGCCCGCCTTGCTTGCACTGGTTGGGCGAAAACGGTCCGTAAGTAATTTTGATCGCATTTTTTAAATGTTAAACAACTGTTCTAACATTCAGGCGTCTAAATGTGTAACCGAGATCCAATATGGTTAGATGCCCCTGTTGTTAGCTAGCAGTCGCTTTACTGAAACTACCTGAAGTGTCAAATTATGGATCTTCGTCAAGGCAGACCCCGGGTCCTCGCTCGCAAGAGGACAACCAGTATATGACGCCAAGATGATAAACATTTATCATCCTACTAGCAACCCGTCCTGGCTTCACACGGGTAGTAACCGTAACAAATTATTCACCTAAACCTGTCACTTTAAAGCCAATCACTCTGTCTGTTGGTGAAAACTGCATGAAAATCCGTTCAGTAGTTATTAGGTTTATAGCGAACAGACAGACAGACGCGGCGTGGGGCGTGATTCGGACGTTTCACTCGCTTTTCAGTTATCATATCATTATCACGGGTATACTAACACCACATTGACACAAACCGATAAGTACATCATACCCCAACAGTAATGCATAGAGACATCAGTCAAAAGAAAACACCGATTATTAATCCATATCCCATAATATTCATTATCATCACCATCGTCATAATTTGTTTAAATATGTACCTATTAAAGTATTACGCAGAGACTTCAAGTAGTAAGTATACATAGAAGTAGTCACAGCATCAGAAGAACTGGAAGCTAAACTGAACGACACAATTCGGCGCCTCGATTGGTGGTTTAAGTCGAACGGTCTATCGCTGAACAGGGACAAAACCTGTTTTATGAGATTCTGCCTAAACGGCAGGACACCCCTAAACCTGCAGGTCATGGCGGAAGGCGTTCTCTTACAGCAAGTAGAAAGCACCAAGTTGCTGGGGTTCACTCTGGACAGCGCCCTAACGTGGGAGCCACACATCGACGCGTTGTGTGAGAGACTCGCAAGTGTGTGTTTCGCGCTGCGGAGACTAGCCGCCACGGCCGAACGAGCCGCGGTGCACTCGCTGCTGTCGTACGGGGTGGAGCTGTGGGGACGCGCCGCCGACTGACACCGAGTATTCGTACTCCAGAAACGCGCGGTGCGAGCCATCGCAGGCGTTGCGGACGACGAAACGTGCAGACCAATATTTAAAAAACTTGGTATTCTGCCACTGCCGTGCGAATTAATATTACAGGTAGCTATGTTTACTCATCGAAACATACACATGTTCCAACGTAAAACCGCCTCAACTCGTGCTTTGCGAAGCAACAAGGACGAAGGTCAACTTCTCCATGTACGGCACAAGTTGACAAAGTCCGAACGATCTGGGGCCAACTGTATACAACAAACTACCGGTAAACGTCAAAGATGCAACCTCCTCTATCACTTTACATGAGTAAAGAAATGGCTTTTAGAGCAGTGCTCTAGAAGAATTTTTAAATCAATAAGTAGCATATATTTGACATTTATGTGAATCTATAGATTAATTATTATGCTAAATATACATTTATTATTTTAATTACCTACTATTTAATTGGGTAACACTTGACATTTTAAATTGTTATAATTTTTAAGACATTTTATTGTAATGACATTTATTATTTAATTAATCTAATTGACATTTTTATTGGCCTACAATATGCAGTAGGTACGACATGAATCTTAAATTACTCCTGCAATTTTTATTTATTCCAAATTGTACTGACTTTGTATTGTATACCTACGACATGATGATAATGTAACTAAATAACCTGTAACTATTGTTATCAATAAAGTATCTGAATCAGAATCTGAAGGCTTTTTTTATTTTTACAGTCGAAATTTATCTAACTACAGAACTGATTTACGTAACTACTTCACTAATTGGAAGCTACACTACTTATGCCCGAGACATTAGCGTTTCAGTAATGAAATATTAAAGTTCAAAAAGTCCAGAACTTTGCACGGATGAAAACCGCAATAAACCGCTGTATATTTATACTGTAAAGGGAGTTAATTTGTACAATGTGTACGTAGGTCGGTAAGGTACTTCTGTAGTGTTACAGAGCAATCTCAGAAACTAGTAAACTGGTTTAAAACAATATTTCACGGACAAAAGGAAGCGTATAGGTTGTTTTGATCCTTATCATAATATATGTTCTTGTGAAAAATTATCATCTTGGCGTTAATGTCCCAGTTTTGATCTCGCGCACGAGGCCCGGGGTCCGGCTTGACCATGATCCAGGATTTGGTAGATCATGTAATTACAGTAGAGCGACTGCCATCTGACCTCTGTGACCCTGCTACCAGGGGACCCAGACCAGATTGGATCATGGTTACACATTTAGTTGCCTGATTATGCAAGTTTCATTACGATGTTTTCCCTCACCGTAAGAGCATCGGTTAGAATTCAACTAATGTACATAACGCAGAAAAAAGTTAATGGTACATGGCCGCATAGGGATTCGAACCCGGTACCTCTCGCTTACGAGTCGGATGCCTAAACCACTCGGCCACCGACGCTCCAGTCTTGTGATAAATACGTGATAAAAAAAAATTGGCGGATGTACCCACATAGTAAACGAAATCCTCTAAGATACATTAATTTTTAATGTGTGGTAGAGACTAGAAGCGTCCATTCACTGCCCAGCGGACTGTACTCGTAATTAAGTATTTTGTGCATTTTCAGATCACTGATTGCGTGGGCCGTGGTCTTCAATCAAATAGGAATATGCACATGCATAGTAATATTTACGACCGACAATCTGCGCGATGTAAATATATCTACATTTATTATTTTTTCACATTCCAAATCTATATGTATCATGAACACTGTTGATTTTTATCTATATAGGTAATAATAATAATAATAATAAATAATCGTGGACAAATTCACACAACGCCATCTTGCCCCAAAGTAAGCAAAGCTTGTGTAATAATATATGAAATGTCGAAAAATTGTGAACTGTTATAATAATTCGTGTCTGGCCAAAGATGACGGAGGTCTTTCTTATAATACCAACCTCTAGGGGATCTACCCTTTGTTATAATACCAACCTGATCTAATTTTAAACCTAGTTTTTATATTCGTAATAATGCGTTAAATTGTAAATGGTGTGGTGAATTTTGCTGCATTTCTCTATATTCTGATAGTTAATAATCTCGCTAGACACATTTTAGCTACGTTTTTATTAGTGGTGCTAGGTTTAATGTCTGCATGCGCATTTTTGTAAGAGTAAGCGGTGCATTTAACTAATGGAAACTCCTAAGAGGGTTTGCATGTTATTTGTTTAGTAGTTGCTTCCTTCTCGTAAGAAACGATTAAATGACAGCGTATGTCCCTATATGTCTGTTGTAGGTACAATATACAAATTAATGACCTATATAAATGTCCTTTTGGACATGAAATAAAACAACAAAACAAACAGACTTATTACGTACATATAAACCCCTAAGTGTAGATTAAAATATGTAATTTTTTACAATTTACAGATAGCAGATTGGGCGAACGGCAAGTCTGCCATATACATATTGCTTTTGCCTTACGTAGCACTAGTTTTTGTGATATCTGAATTGAGAAGAGATTCCTACGTTAATTTTTTTGGTATGCATACCTTCGAATATTATAATAAAATGCGAATGCTTATGAGAAACCAAGCCACGGTTTTCCATGGAGCACTGGAGTTCTTAGATATCAGCAGGAAGACAAAACTATTAATAACCTAACCGGTAGAAAAAGTCGGATAGCCTCCGACCAAGTTTACTTACATTCAAATATTTTCTATACCACAGAACCGATTTTAATGAAATACCTCGATAAATGTCCACGCTTAGAGGCGGATAAAAGGTCGAGGTGATGAAAGTATTCAACAGAAGACGCTGCTACAAATTTTCTGGTCTACCTCTATTCATTTGTCGTCTTGTACAAATCTGTCAACGGAAAGGGATTGTGCTATTAATTACTATGCCGAACACAAAATGGCATGGTTTTTTAATGTTACTTCTAGACAAACAGGCAAGAGGGTCAAATGATGGAAAGTGGTCACCAGGGTTATCATCGTACCAGTATCGCCAATTCTTTGCCTACCTCAAACACTCAGGGGCACGTTGCTCTGACAGACACGGTTTCTTTAGATTTTGGTATTCCAGGGAACCATAATAGTACAGATATATAGCATTGTTTGGCTTATAATAAATGGCTGTACCTAATATACAATTAATTACAATGTATTTTTTAAATTGTTTTACAGGTTTCGGGTTATTTTTAGGTGCAATGGGATTGATATTTTACAACATCATGTTCGTCGTGCCTCAAGCAGAAGCTATTCCTGATATCACGAAGAATGTTAGCATAATGCTTGCAGCTGCAATTATTTTGTTTAACATGAGCAGCGTAGGAATGGTAAATATTTTATAGATCCCGTAGCTAGGTACTCTCAGGATGCTAGGATGCTCTTCCTCCGGTCTGCCCCATTTTAACAGTAGGAGTTGGATCTACTTCGATTAATAAAAAACTCAGTAGGAAACGAGATAATTTATCTTAACAAATTAGGAGAATTTTACTAAGTTTTGACTAGTTTTCTACAGGTTACATACATAATATATGCATGAAGCTGTGAACTGGGTGGAGTGCTATTAAAATGATAGGTACAATTATTCCACGTTGGACAAAAATAATTGTACCTCTCGTTTTAATACGTTTAGCACTTAAATAATTTCACGGCTTCATACATATATTATGTAACAACCTGTATATGGTATATCTACCTATGTAAATCTAAAAAACAAAGCAGTTTTTTTTAACCGCTTTTATATTAAATTACAATTCCTTTACCTACTTAATGATATGTGATAGATTTTTGCCGAGTAACGCTATTACCCTATTCTGGGTTGAAATAATAGTCTGTAAGAGCGTAGGTTATCGTACGCTATTGAGTCAAAGAAAAATTCCACTTCGTAGTAATAGTAGACATTTAAGAGACTCACAAAACGCTGGTCTGAGTTGGTTGAGATGGTTCAGGCTTAGGTAAAAACAAAAAGGAAAACGTTATTATCTAAACAGCTGATATTATACTCAGTTTAACCTTGTTTATGCCACATTACAGATGCTGTCCATGGACAAACATCTAGGGAACCTGAAGCAGATGACTGCAATGCCTACAGGTGTCGTATTTTTTGCCTTGGGCATCGCATCAATCGTGTCTTCAGTGGTCGGCGTTGTCGGATACTGGAAGTTCGGACCCCTGGAAGCGAATATATTGAGATGTCTACCTTATGATGAAATGTATGTATTTTAATATTAGTCAGCTTTATAATGCGTACGGCTAAGGAATGGAACACGTTGTCTGCAAGTGTGTTCCCAGATCATGTTATTTTGGACGCCTTCAAGGCTATTATGAATGAGCTGTTCCTAGACAGGCATGCCCATCTTCGGCCGCATCGTTATATACCACCAGATGACATGGCGGTCAAATGATTAAGTAGTCTAATAAAAAATATGTACTCGCTCTTTTGACACAAATCTCAATGTCATGATACCAATTAAAATACAAACCTTTGCAAAAAATTAGGACAAGCCACCTAATGGAAATGCTATAGACCTAACCCTTAAAACGATTCGTACAATTCAATGACGACTTGGGTAGTTCAGTTGGGTAATATGCTGGTCTGCCACTCAAAGGCCCCGGGTTCGGTTTCCGGCCGAGCACAAATTGAAATCATCATCATCCGAGCGATTTCTCCACTTTGCCCGATCTTCGGCATCCTCACGTCGTAAGCCGTTGGCTCTCGCGTTCGACTCGGCGATGTCAATCCATCGCTTCTTGGGCTTTCCGTGGGATCTCTTTCCTGATACCGGCAGATTCCGGCACCTATTTCCCACGTATCCCTAGTGCTTACGCAACACGTGACTCTTCGATCTTATCCGCGATATCTCTTACGCTAAAGCTGCCACGGATGTATTCGTTACGCACTCGATCCAGTCGCGTAGTGCCACATATCCATCGCAGTTCGCGGACGTGCTTCGTCAGCGCCGGCCAGGTTTCGCTGCCGTAGAACATCACAGGCCTAATTATGCTCTTATATATTAGCCCCTTGAGCTTGTTTGGGATTTTAAGGTCACAGGTGACCGCCGTGTGCTCCCGCCATTTGGCCCAAGCTGCAGAGATTCGAGCCTTGACATCGGGGCCGATATTGCTGGTCTCGTGCTGTACGGATCCGAGATATTTAAATTCATCTGTTTTATTGACAGCTTCGTTCCCTATACGGATGGTTTCAAGATCCGCGCTGCAGCTAGCCATATACTCTGTTTTGGCGACGTTCAGCTTCACCGATTTCTAGCACTGCCTTCCACGTGTTTACTTTGGTCTCAAGATCCTGCCTAAGCTTGCTCACTAGTACGATGTCATCAGCGTATTTAATAAGCCAACGAGGCGCGTCCTGAATTTCCGCTGAGAGGACATCGAGCATAATGAAAACCAAGAAAGGGCTCAGCACTGAACCCTGGTGAACACCAACGGTAATCGGGAAGGGATTAGTGTGGCCTACGATTGTTTTGACGACGGCCTCAGTTTTAGCGTACATGTCCTGGATAATCTTAATGTACGCCTCGGGCACAGACTTTGTAATAGAATTTTAATTTCTGCTACAGGTCTGGGTGTAATATTTATATAATAAGTATGTATTTAAAAATAATAGTTTATGCAACTGTCATTTAATACCTACTTATATGCAGTTGCATACACTACTTTATCTACACTCATATTTTTATGTTAAAATATCGTACCTATAATTCTCCCAACTTTGCTGGAAGTTCATGTCATGCGTCCCTTGGCAATAAATAAAGTGACTTTAATACTGTTATTTAAAAAATCCTTACTCCAATTTATTTCACAGAACAACGTTGTTGACAATAGGTTTGTACAGCGTAGCCGTAATGTTGGCTTACCCATCACATTGTTACCCAGCCATGGCGATCATCCTCGAAGTGATTAAGAATCATGACCCAATTTTAGTGCCAACAGATTTAAATCTGAGGAAGATTGAGATTTTCATGCTCAGGCCATTTTTCGTCTTGACAACGTGTAAGTACACTTGACAGTGTGTTTTAATTATAAAGCTAGTATACGTATATTTAAGTTTTTTTATACCACTAAGGTGGCAAACAAGCTTACGGCCTGCCTGATGGTTAGCAGTCACAGTTTACGGACGTTTGCAATACCGGGGGCATCACCCATGCGTTGCCGACCCCGTAAAAACTTTTTGACCCCTTTCTTAAAGTTTACGGTTTCTATAGAAAAACACGAAATAATTGCACGACTGCAAGATCAAGTCAGGGAATTGATTGTTTAAATTGAACATGATGGCGTAAAAATAAGACTTGCCATAAATATAGGGGTACTACTGCAGAAAGACACGGACGCGCTCAATAATTGTTTTGAAACACATTTTAATCAATAAGAAGTCTGTTCCATGGGAACAATCTTATGAACCCGCTCCCAAATTTTGTTAGTTTTGAACACATTGTTCTAAGCCAGTAAGTACGTCTATAATTCAGACATGTTGAGTATGTTTCTACAAACCCTTGTGTGGTTATCAAATTTTACCAAAACATAAACATAAACCATGTTTCACTTCCATATTTAAAAACCCACTGATTTATCTTCCACATTTTACAAAAATATTTTGATCATGATTTTTCGCTGGAAGCCGATTGGCACTCGGTATATTCTATTGATTTGTCTTTAAAAGGTTTTTACGTTTCTCTCCTAAACAGATTATACTAGGTAGAAATATTTCTCAGCCAAATTAAAACCGTTAAGAAATTTTGTCTAAAACATGAGATTAACATGGATCGTGAAAGTGGGTTGTAGATAGACACACAGCATATTCAACTTTATATATGCTCACATATCGTCGCTAAAACGGGCTCTACTCGCTTGCCCCTCATCGCTGGCAATCGGAAAACTGTCTAAGTACGAGTTGACATCCGTATTTATTAATATCGGGCTTAGAAAGTAGCCCACCTGGATTATTTCTAGAAGATTATTCTTTCTTTTGCTATATATTATACAATCCGAAAGCTACAGACTCGGCTGTACTGTTGCTTTTAATCAACGGCTGCAGCCACCCGCGCCCTACAAAGCCTTCTCCGAAGGAATTGCCTTATTTCACAAAATACCTTGACCTGGTTTTGTGACTTTCTTAAGTTCTAATCGACAAGGAAAACAGAAGAAACTCCTCCGATTTCGTTTGTATTTACATCCACACTGCAAGATAATTTCGTGGTTCATTAGACAATTTGTTTCTTCAAAACAATTATTTTAAATGTAAACTCATTGCTTTCTAGTAAAAATTTACTTGAACATTGAACTTGTGACGTTAATAGAACTTTTATCAAATATTTTTTAGGTATTACTCATAGTTCATTACATAAACCAAATGATTTTATATTAGTATTAGTAAAGATTAACTTCCAATATTGTGAGAAAATACTTTAAACGAACAATGCTATCCTTTGTCATATAATATTGCCAAACGGTGAATGTCAAAGTCTATCTAATGATAATTTACAAGCCTTGCAAAGCATTTTAGCTCTAGGCTGATGATACTGTTTATTTGTTTCAGTTGCTATATGCTACACGATGCCTTTCCAAGGACCGCTGGTGCTGTTTGTGGGAGGCACCTCCACTTCATTCCTTGCGATAGTGTGTCCAGCTCTAATGGAGTTAAGTCTGCGATATCCAGACAAATATGGATGGAGAAACTGGCGGTTATCAAAAGACATGATGATTGTGATGTGGGGCTTGGCAGTGTGTGTTTGTGGCGTATACTTATCCTTTTACCAAGGTTCCATATATTTTCTTAGCCTCCAGTCTGGGAATGAGGAGCACAACGATAAATATGTGCACTGGGTTTATTAATCAGGCAATCACTGTTTAGTTATTTATGCTTATTGTTAGGTATAGTTGCTGTAAATAAATATTTACTACCTTACTGATATTGTTGCTTATTTCTCTTATGGTGTGTGCGATTGGAACTCAGTGAAACGATGCATATGTCGCAATAACCTCAATCGAATCTGTTTTTCAAATCCGCCTCCTCTGGGATCGTCCATATCGATATTTTATTTATTTATTATTTATTTATTTATTTAACAATTTATTGCACACAATATAAAGTATACAGAAATTACAAAATTAAAGACGACACAACAGGCACTACTTATTTCTAAGAAGAAATCTCTTCCAGCAGGCCTATAGAAGAGAGACATTATAGATTATAGGGGATGAGACGTGCGCAATAGTTTAAAATATACATATTTAATAAACTACATAAATAATTATAAATAAGATACTAAATACACACAATAGTATATATATATATATATATAAATACACTTACATATATACATAATAAAATATATACAGGTATTGTAGAACATTCAGGCACATGAGGAAAGATAATGTTCCTTTACACGCTTTTTAAAGATTGCTATAGATTGACAATCGCGCACTTCGTGCGGAAGAGAATTCCACAGTCTTGCGGCATGTACAGTGAAGGAGTAGGAGTAGAAGTCGGAATGGTGGATGGGGATGTCCAGCGACGATCTAACACTGGAACGACAAGGTTTGTCTTGTGGACGAGAAAAGTGGAATCGGTCACGGAGGTATGAGGGAGCGGAAGGATTATGAAGGACGTTATAGAGGGTGGATAGGATATGAGTATTCCTGCGCAAGCGAATTGGGAGCCACTTGAGTTGAGAACGATATTTTGAAATGTGGTAACTTTCTGTAGAAAAGTTAAACTACATTCGGTATCCGATACAGTTGCTTATAGGTAGCAATATTGCCCTTTATTGACTCCTTCTAGACACGGGAGGCAAGGCAACTAATGTGAGGCAGACCAGATATATCGAGTGATAATCACCACCATTACTGAACTATCGATACAGCAATGTACGTCAAAATCTTTTACGGTGTACAACGATTATATGACATCTTCGCAGTCGGTAGGATCTCCGTGGGCCCGTATTCCTCGCGTCAAACCTTATGGCGTAGGTGTACATACGCAACAGTGTAGAATTATCGGGCTACTCCTATTTACCAATATATACAATAAGAAACCCGGAGAAACTTTTGTGTCGTGCATGTATGTGTGTAAAATAAATTTATTTGATGCATGATTTAATCATGTCCACGATTACGTCACTATGGCAATAGTCTAGAACAATATGTACAATTTATTTCAAACCTCGCTCTCCAAAACGGATTAAGATGAGTCAAAACCATCCACTTTGAGAATTTGTAAGCCTAAATGGTTGCGAACGAAAATAAATCTACAATCTGCTCTATCCTATTACAGGTAAAGATAAGAGATTTTAATGATTGTCGTTTGTCGTTATATTTGTGTATTTCTAATGAATAAACTTGATGTAAACGTAGCCGCGCTCCAAGCTAATGACTATGCAACCCCAATTCCTCATCGCGCACCTCCGAATGAGCAAACTCTGCATAAACTTGGTCACGTGTGTGCAATTTTATTATGAAATAGAAGTTAGTGTTGATCTTACATCGGGCAAGCGCTAGGTTAGGTTTAATTTCAATGATAAATAATATTAATAATAATATTTGCTGCGGCTGCATACATTTTTTTTTTTTAATTTACATCTCTAATGAAATTGCTTTAACTGCGTATCCAAATGTTGCATGTTCGCGCATTATATCAGAATGGCTGCATCCAATTTAATTTATTCTTTTTTTGTTGTGTGCAAGGACAAAACCTGTGAACAAGGTTTGTAAAGAAGGGTAGGTACGGGTAGGGTATAGCTAGAGTAGGGGTAGGGTAGGATAAGGGTAGAGGTAAGATAAGGGTCGTCGAGTCTTCACGTCACACCGCAATGCTTAAAAACAATTTTTTTAAACCAGTGCTTACGGTTCCGAGACGTGGATATTTACGGTACGGCTTGTTCACCAGTTCAAGGTCAGCGTGCTTCGGAGTCTCCCTGAAGGACAGCATTCGCAAAGTTGTAATCCGACAGAGAACCAAAACAGAATTAGTAGGCTGATGTACCAGTGGGCTGGCTATATCTGCCGACGAACCGACAACCGCTGGGGTAAAGGTGTTCTTGAGTGGAGACTGCTACTCGGCAAGCGTAGTGTGGAAAGTCCTCCGGCCAGATGGAGTGACGATTTGCGGAAAGCTGCGGGTGGATGCTGGATGCGACAAGCCAAGTACAGCAGTGGACTATGGCTGATGATGATGAAGGTCGAGTTAGGATAGGGTAGAGGTAGAGTATGGGTAGTATTGGGTAAGGTCGGGGTAGATTTGGGTTAGGGTAGGAATTGGCTGGGTAGGGGTACAGGTAGGCGCCGGACGCGCTGCAAGTGGGCTGTTATAAGTAAAGTCTCAAATTATTATTTTCAAGAAGTTTGCCCGGACATATTCAGTTTAGTTTACTTTAAACCTGGCTGTTACCACAATAGACAGATAACGCTTGTCTGTTACAGTCAAGTCATTTCGCACACTATTCAAAAGTGACTTTTGTCCCAATTATGCTCTCGCGCACGAGGTCCCGGGGTCCGCCTTAACCATGATCCAGGTGATTAATCATTACTTGGCAGATCAGGTGTTTACAGCGTAGCGACTGCTATCTATCCGAGCCGTGACCGTGCTATCAGGGGAACCTGACCAGATTAGATCATGGTTACTCATTCAGTTGCCTGAATGTGCAGGTTTCATCACGATGTTTATCCTCACCGTAAGAGCATCGGTTACTAATGTACGCACATAACTCAGAAGAGTCATTGGTACACGGCGGCACTGGGGTACGAACTCGGTAGCTCTCGCTTACGAGTTGGACCGTTTAATCATTGGGTCACCGATGCTCTATTATTATCTATTATATTCTTTCGTCATTGATTGTATCGTAGAATCCCTTAGACTTTGATTTATTTTAGTTAATTTTGTCATAATATAATGTTTTCATAAATTTGTACCAGAGTTGTTTTTCTATGTACGTTATAATAGGACCTCCGTGCATTCAATCAAGTTCTATAGATTTTAATGACTTATCTCTATGATTAACATTGTCAGATTTATTCATTGGTCAATGGTCAATGTATTTATTTTGAACTGGCTTTTTCTTTCTATTTTAGTTTAAGTATAACTAAAATTTGTGTAAAATGTGATTTGTGCCAATTGAAATCTTTGGATTTAAAAACACATCTTAGTGAAAATTTAATTAAATTAAAATGTGAGTATTTATCACACAGTTTATTTTGCTTGGTTCAAATCTACTGAAACGCTAGACTGGAACTTTCTCTTAGTGGTGGGCATTGCCGTAATAAGTTTTAGCACCAACCCCTTACATTCCTGAGTGTCGTACGAGACAACTTACGTTTTGAGGCAAAAGATCTAGAGTCTCCATATACTGGAAAATGGGCAGCAGCGTCTTCCATTGTTATATTTATAACACTGCGATCTCCAACCCTCCTACCAGGCGTGTATATTGTGACAATAACCTCTTCTTCCATGGGAGAGGCCCTGCAGTGGACTGTTATGGTCTGTGATGATTGCCTTAATCTCCACGTTTGGCAGGAGGGTTGTAGATCGCAGTATAGCAATTGTACTGTATAATACTTCCACTACTCCTTATTTTGTGGTCTAAATTGGTGGTTGTTGCTGGTTAGCCTCTAACACATTGTTCGCCTTTTACGACATCCATAAGTCTAAGATATTGTGGTTAACACTAGGTAAACAAAATTTCGAAAAATTGAACGCCACACTCCACCGTAAACCACATGAAGACAATTTTCCTAAATCTAAGTTCTAACAATTTCAGGGCTGCCTTCGATAGTGCTATTCCTGTAACACAGAAATCAGGGGTTACTGGATCTGTGCGTGATCTAAGACACTATCGCTTGCCTCGGCCTCGACCTGAATCAGAAAATGATTATGAACCGAGAGAACACAGACAGCCACATAGTATTCCGTAAGAGATGAATATGCTAATATAAAATTAATTTCAACGATTATCACAACAGCTAAGGACCGCAAATTTCCCGGGTTCCATAGCGGTTGGGTGAAAGCGGAACCGCGAGTATGACTGGTTTTCCCTCTCTATCTATACCGTCGGAGTGCCAAAATGGTCGTATGTATGAAATTTTGATTAAAAAAAATATAAAGGAAAGAATAAATAAACAATTTAAGAGTAGAAAGGCTTAGTGGGACTTATCTATCCCGTTCACCATATCACAGTTCAACAATACTATGTTAAACACGAGGTCGATTTTAGAATATAGTATAACTGCTTTAAAAATTTTAACCCTATAAAATGCATATTTTTTAAACCTATGCATTTCTGTCGAACAAGGGTTTTTAGAGAAACATGTTCCTGATGATCTAAAAATACTTTCGACTTTTTACAATATTCGATTTGGTTCAATCCCGGTTGTATAAGAGAGTTGTAATAAGATTGAAATGCCATTATTCGTTATTCTACAATCCGCAACGTGGTTCCTAAAAACAAATTACGTTATTTCTTCGTTCGTTACGTTTCGGATTTCTTCTAATTTAGGTACGATCTACGGTACGGTTAAGGTATCCGACTCGTATGCGAGAGGTACCTGGTCCAAATCCCGCTGCGGACCAACCGCTGTGTACCAATGACTCTTTTCTAATTTATGTACATTAGTTGAAAGCTAGCCGATGCTCTAAGGTGATGGAAAACATCGTAATGAAACCTGCACATTCAGGCGACAGAATGTGTAACTATGATCCAATCTGGTCAGGTATCCCTGGGTCACGGAGGGCAGATGGGAGTCGCTCCACTGTAATTATCTAATCTGTCAAATCCTGGATCATGGTTAAGGCGGACCTTTTGCTCTCGTGCGCGGGAGCACAACCACGACATTAACGCCAAGATGATGACCTAGGTACGGTCGCGGAAACTGAATGAAGGCCCGCTTTGAACAACTTTCACGTGATTTTTAATATTAATTTACTGTGACATGGTTGTTTCAAGACAACGAGGTGTCCATGTTTTAGTTTCCGCGATTGTAACTACTATTTGCTCTTATAAAGTATTCAAAGATTTTTTTTGTATTGAATTAACTCTTGTAAGTATTTCAATGGTTGGCAGAGTGTGGATGGCATACTTCAACATGATCAGGTCCGTGTGTGGCGCTGGGCTCCTGGGCATGCCTTTGGCAGTCAGCCAAGCTGGCATTGTTTTGGGACCGATTCTACTGGTATTAATTGGCATATTACTTCTTCATACACACATTATGTTGGTAAGCAAGAATTCAATTATTATTTTGATTATAATAATAATATTAAATATGGAGAAATTATTTAAATTTTATTAAATTAATTTTTGTATTTTCCTTACGTTTTGCCGGTTAAAGTTCTTGTTTGTTGAAGATCAAAATATTAATAGTTAGATAATAAGTAAATAATAATGAGAGTTTAGTGTAGTGCATTGCTTTATTTCAGTTATTATGTCTTGACGATGTTAGCCGTCAGCTCAAAATACCCATAATATCATACAGATACGGGTTTAGATTAGCTATTTTGCAAGGACCACCTGTTTTACACACTATCGGGGAATATGGACCGTAAGTTCAATAGCCCATTTAAACAAGTTTTATGTTTAATCATACAATGAATTAACTGATGTAACACCCAAGTTTTATAATTATACCCTGAATAAATTTTTACAGGGTATTATGCAAAATACACTTTTACTTAGTTTATAATTAAAACACTGTTGGTGAATAACTGAACTAGATTGTCAGACAGTCTGATCTGGTCTGGTAACTCAGTAACCGGCGGGGAAATGTATAGAGGATATGTGGAATGCAGATACCTATATGGAGCGAGGCCAGCAAGGCACTTGTCCTCACACTAGGGTCCACCAACGAGGCTCCACCGGTTCGCGGTATCTCCAAGGCCTTTGTCAGGCTTTTGCATGCAGATTTTCTCAGCAGGCTTTCATCATTTGGCATACCATTTGGCCTTTCTACAGTATACTTGGGAGGAAATCTGGTGTGCTCTGCGATTAAAACCTGTACCCGAGGCGAACATTAGAATTATCCAAGATATGTACACTAATGCTGAGTCTAAATCATCGTAGGCAATACTAATCCCGTCCCGATTACCGTAGATGTTCAACAAGCCTGTAAGTGCTTGTTCTGTGTTGTACTCTATGGAGCTCCCAACTAAAATTTCGGGTACGCCTTCATGACTCTTGGAATACGTTGATGAAATCGTGATGATGAGCGGGCTTAGACAGGATCTTGAGACTAGAGTAATCACTTGGAAGGGAGTACTAGAAACGGTGGTTTACAGGTCAATGTCGCTATCAGAAAGCTGCAGCGAGGGTCTTGAAACCATCCATGTATAGGGAACGACGCTGTCTGAATAGAACAGATAAATTCAAGTAGGTACGATCTGTACGCGGCCGGTGCATCGGCTCTGACGTCACTTATGGCTGTCACCTGTGATCCCTAAATCCCTATCAAGGTCAAGCGACTTAAATACAAGATTATTATGAAGCCTATGATGCTTTATCGCTGCGAGACATTTGTTGAATGCCAGGCATTCGGATGGTGTGTATGAAAACTATCCCATCATCAGGGGAAGAGTGACGATGTCACCAAGTTAAACAATTCTCATACGTTATCATTTTATTCATTACTTTCATCGCTATTTTATAAAATATTTGATTTCAGATACATCATAAGCATTTTTATGATTTTAAGCCAACTTGGCATTTGCACTGTATTCGTCATTTTCACTACGGATAATTTGCGTGATGTACGTATAAGAAACAATTTAGGAATCAGTATTTATTACGTCAATATCTCTTTAGGATTTAGACTCGGTTCATTCACACGACACGATAACTTCCACTTTCCACTGCTTTTACAAAGCGGGTGAATTCATAATGTTTTAAACTAAGGCGATTATTATAACACATTTTAAAGGTACGCGGTAGGAAACCCGGAACATATCCTTAAAACAGGTGAATTCACATCTGGAAGACCGATAGGTATTGTCTGCAGAGTGTGTGGTTGCCCGAAAATGAACTCTACGCGTAGTACACTAAGAGGTCTTTGTTGTTCGTAGACTGCACTTCACTTTGCATATCTTTAAGTTGTGAGCGTGAAATGGATTTCTACATATTAATATTATAAAAAAAGCAATGAAAAAAAAATTTATAAAATCACAAAACAATCGAAGAGAAGAAAGCTTAATGGCGATTAGGCGGCGAATTGGAATTTTTTCGATTTTTCTGCTTTATTTTATTTTAAGCTATAAAAAGCATGTTGACACACCTTTGAATACATTTACTAAGAGTATAAACCATTTCATAACCACTCAAACGACTGAAAGAATGAATAAAATAAATTTAGTATTAAAATCGAATCCCCTTAACTCTTGCGAGGCGAGAGTGTAATCGTCTTGTAGGTGTGCTCGCGGCTTAACTTGTAAACTATTGAAAAAAAGTTAGGGTTTGTCCTCGCCGGCGCGTGTTGGCTGTGATTCCGGTTAGAATTTTTCTAGTGCAAACGCTATGTTGGCAACCAATATTCCGCTGTAATTTCGTAGGTGCACATTAAGGTTAATGTTGCGCTAACAAAATTAACCCAACAAATTCTCGTTCATATAACAAACGTTCCCGGTCGGACAAACCCTTGTACATACAAATATCATTTAAGTCATTCGTTATGTAAACATGGCAGCGGGACATCTGATCGAAAGTGGTCATCGCAAAATCTTTACCAGGTCGTCGACCCTCCTTGTAGGAGGCCTACCCACGCTGCGTCTTCCGGTACGTGGTCGCTACTCGAGAACATTACTGCTCCATCGGCCATATGTTTCGCCCACTGCCACTTTAGCTTCAAAAATCAAAAGCTTTGCTCATTTTATAGTTTGGAGCTAGATGTATAAGAAAGGAAAAGATAAATACACACATAAACGCCTCTTGGCACTAGGTACTCGGCTGTATTTAAATTATCAATAGAATTGAGACCTTTCAACAATTCACATTGTGTAACATATGCATTTTTTTTCAGATCATGGATTGGCAGCATTCAAATTATAGTCTTTACGCGTTAATCGGTCCGTACTTGTTGCTGGAATTGGCCATGAAAAATATAAAAATAATTACCTACATTTCTGTATTTGGTATTGAATGTTACTGTATTATTTGTTTTCAATTACATTTCTGCGGCAATTACAACTTAAACATTTTCAGGTACTACAATGTTCCTGATTGGACTTCTGATCGTGTTTAGTTTAGTTTTTTTCGATCCTCACGGCATGACTATAAATTTTAAAATAGATACTGTAAATTTGTTGTTTGCAACAGGAAATTTTCTGTTTAACATGAGTTCAATAGGAGTGGTAAGCAATGTTAGCTTTTTAAAATTGATATAAAGGTATATTACACAAATCATTGCGTAGGGCTGGACCGATAACAGGTCTTCTGACTATCCTTTCACTACACTTAATATCGGGTTTGTCATCACGGTGTTTAGTGAAAGTGTAGTGATTAACCACGAAAGTCTTAAAACCTTCTGACTATCATATTTATTCATAGACTTCGTTTTTGTTTTCACTGTAGATTCTAATTTCATAACTTTCCTAATTGTTTTTTATTTTCAGATCTTGCTAGTAGACAGCAAGTTGAAAGACCCTACAATAATGACAGCGGTGCCACGTGGCGTAATATTCGTCGGTTTGACTTTCCTAATTGTTATTGCTTCGGTATTTGGGACTCTTGGTTACTGGGCCTTCGGAGCAATGGAGGAGAATATTTTGCGATCACTGCCTTATGATGAAAAGTACGTCTGATTGGTTTCGAACTTTTGTATGGATCATGTATTCAACTGACTGTAGCATTATAAATAATCTTGATCTTTGTTATTAATTATATTATTAAATCCACTCTGACAAATTGGTCGGAAAAAGACATGCGGACTTAGACTTTATTCGACCTTCGATTTGAGACACCACAGATACCAGATGAACTTGTATGGTTAATTTAGTTACCTACATTTTATTATAAGTTATCAGCATTCTAGCGGTCAATTCTGGCTTTTACCAGGGTCCGCTCTTCTATTCTTTCTTCTTCACTTCGTCCGGTCTTCGGTATTCTTAGGTCTCGCGTCCGACGTAGCGAAGTCAATCCATCACTTTTTAGGCCGCTCTAGGGACCTCTTTCCCGATATCGGTAGGTTTAGGCACCTATTTCGCATATATCCCTTAAAATTAAACCCAACTCTATATATTATGCCTCATCATAGTACCGATGTTTAACATTGTTACAGTTTATCAATGGCGGCGATGGTATTTTACTTGATTGGAGTGGCTTTGGGCTTTCCACTGCAATGCTATCCGGCAGTGAGTTTAATCACTGACATCGTAAAGTTACATGACCCACTGCATGAACCACCAGCCGAGACTCTGGCGAAACTTCAGTTACTATTACGACCGATTTTTGTTATTACTACGTGTAAGTACAGCAATGCATTAATTTAACAGACAGTAACTATGTTTATAAAGGTAGGTAACAAGTAAAAAGCTGAAAACCCCGACTGCAATTCAAAACTGAGAAGCAAAAATTTCTTAATGTGTTTTTTTATACCTCTAAGGTAGCAAACAAAGTTTCTTGAAGAACTCCATGTTGTACTCTCCAGAGAAAACCTCTCCAGGTAGTTCATTCCACAACTTTAGTGTACGTGAGAGAAAGTTCCTTTGGAACCGCACAGTTCGCGCCCAATTTGGCTCCAAGGAGTGAGGATGAACCTGTCGGTGGCGTGTGGTGCGATGATAGAATGTAGCTGTAGGCATAATGTCAAACAGTTCCTCAGAACAAACACCGCTGTACAAGCGGTGAAACACACAAAGGGAAGCGAAATTCCTCCGCTGATTCAGCGTCTCGATACCACTTGTGAGCATGGTATCAATTCTCACAGCGCGCGCTTTTGGATCAAGTCACAACGACCAAGCGGATATGCCGGTGCTCCCGCCCATAGATGGGAGCAATACTCCAATTGGCGTCTGACTTGAGCCTTATTTAAAAGCAGTCGTTGCCCCGGCGTAAAGAATCGCTTCCATCTTTTAAGCACACCCAGTTTTTTAGATGCGAGTTTAGATGTATCAGTGGTAGTGTAAAAGTGGTATTATATATTTCTGAAATTGCCTTTAAAGACTTTTAGTTTGTTACGCTACGAACCATAGTAGCAAAGTAACGTTGCAGATGTTGGTCGGTAAAAATCAGAGAACTTATAATATACGATATTTGGTCTAAGGAATTTTTGACGTGATACCCACGACTACGTTCTGTTACCGCACCGCTCGCCTTCGAAATTTCCGTCTTTTTTATAGGAACCTCACCTACCTTGTTGTGAAAATTTTGTTTTACTTTGCAGTTATCATATGCTACTTCGTCCCGTTCCAAGGCCCATTTATTGCATTAGTTGGAAACTTATGCACATCTGTGCTGGTACTTATATGCCCGTCTTTGATGGATATCTGCCTCAAGTACCCTGACAAGTATGGTAGACATTATTGGATTTTATTCAAGGATCTGGTAATATTAGGCTGTGGCATGATATCTTTAATATTCGGCGTGATATTTTGTGGATATCTAATACGCATACGCATACTCACGCTTGAATCGCCAAATGAAGAACATGATGGGTTCCACGACGTCCTCGAGGACTTCCTTGACGAAGACCCCGACGAGTGGTCCACTCCACCCATACCTTAACCACGCGGCCGCCCGCCTAAGACGTTTCGTTTCACAAACAACCACAAAAGTACATTCACGTACATTAAAATATCTCCAGATGTATGTACTTAATGGTTTGCAGAAAACAAAATTAAATGTAGACGACACAGAGACAAATGACGATAATCAGTTGTTTAATTTTGACATTTAATTAAAATATATCATGTCCAATGATATGGCTTTTTAGTCAAAATAAGTACTTAGTTTGGATTTTTAGTAATTTAAAATGTAAAGCAGGAGTGAACATTAGTCTTTCAAAAATCCTGACGCAAAGATAATTTTTAGATTTAGCAATCCGTTTCCGAAATATTTACCAATAAAGTAATATTGCCGTTAGCGAAGCGAGATGGAGCAAGGTCTTCCGCTAGGGAACCGGAGACTGGTTTAACTGGGTATAACTGTTTACGGCCCCTGATAGTATATTTTTTTAATACTTGCCTAATTTTTAGTTAGAAACACGTTTAATAATACATCGATGTTAATAGGAACATTATCACTGTAAAGTGAAATCATCAAACTGCCAAGACCGATTTTGGTGTTGTGCGGCATTGTTGATAGTGCTCAACCTATACTTCGTAACCATGTCGGCGCTGGTTCAAAGAATACGGAAATTGCCATACAAACATGTGATAAATAAATGCTTTTTTCTACAAACTGCCGGGACCGATTTTGGTGTTATGCGGCATAAGAACATAGTTGGTGGTGCTCTATCTATACTTCGTAAACATGTTGCAGCTGGTTCAAAGAATACGGCACTTGTCATACAAATGTGACAAATAAATGCTTTTTCTCGAAACTGCCGGCACCGATTTTGATGCCATCTTGTACAAATATGCAGCTGAGGCACCCTAACCCATAGGTCATCCTACCGTAATGCTGCTGGTTCATAGACCACTTTTGCCCAGTTTCCTTTATACAAATTTAATGAGGTTTCATCGAAATTATTGTATTGTACAAGGCTTATAAGTTAGATAACTGGATTTAATAATAATAATTTTAATGCGTAATGGGTAAAATTCTTCGCTCTCGGTTTTATCCCATTTGACATTCTGATAGTGAAAATTTCACTTTGGCTCCTTTCGATAAAACAGTCAGCGTGTGCTTCAACATCATGGCAACACAGGACACATCTCCAAGAACCAAGGGTTTTGTTAATGCCACAGGATTGCAGGTACGTTTATTTTCCTAACTTCGAAGGTCACTCATAGGTCCCCCGTCCTGATACGAAATTCCAACATGGGGGTAATTACTCTCGCGAGAGTAAAACAACTATTTTGTGGGAGTAGTAAATACCTATCAAGGAAGCCTGCCCTCCTGTCCCCAATCATCGCCTACGCGTCATTGGTTCATGATGGTTCTACATCAGTCTTGGGTGTCAGTCAGTTGGTAATATCGACTAAAGGCTACAGCCGTCGGACTGTAAATGGTAGAGGTTGCGACTCGGTAAGCTTGTCGCCAAGTATGGGACAGTCGGAGGCAGAGGCTGGATGTGACAAACATCAGGACAGGGTCAGGACGCCTATCTATCCAGCAGTAGACCGATACGTACTGACGATTATGACAGCCGGTAAATTTTGCCAAAACGTATCGTTTGCCTAAATAGGGACATGATTTCTTCGAAGAAATTTGAATATTCTTGAAAAGAATCTTCAGATTTACGAGTACTTAACGTATTTTAAGGGTATGTTCCGGGGTTCGGGTTTTGTACTTAGTATAACGTACACTCGTTTATTCGAACCTATTTATATCGGTAGGTATTGCGTTGAAATTTAATTAATTTGGTACTGACTAACAAAGTGCACACTCGCGCATACTTCCTACGAAAGCGCTAAAAAGGCACGTTAAGCCAAGCATAGCTCCGACTAGGGTCGACTTCTGAGGGACGTCGTCTGTCGGGAAATAATTGAAGCATCCGGTTTAGGTCTGAATCGGGGTAGAATGTCTTTTATGTCAGCAGATTTCACTTTACCAAATGCAATCATGTTCGGAGAAAGGGGTCAAATGACTCTAATGTTAACATATTTTAGACTAAACACTTAATTAAGGCATATTGTTTTTGCTGTCTACTGACACTCTATGTCCACATATTTAAGCTACGCATCATTACTAGTCAGGTTCCCCTGTTAACAGGGTCACGGAGGTCAGTCACTCCACTGCAATTACCTGATCTTCCATATTCTGGATCATGGTCAAGGCGGATTCCAGGCCCTCTTGCGCGAGTGTACAACCTGGAAAATAACTGCAAGCCGATAAGGATCCACTGCAGGACTTGAGTCTTCTCTTCATAGGTAGTGGAGGCAAATTGCCATAATATCCACGCTAGGCAACCGGATTGGAGATGTCACAAAGAGTTTTCCGCTAAATATACTGATTCCAGAGAGTCCATTTTATGGTTTGCGGAGGCAGGTACGGTAGGTATGTCATAATGGATTACCTGAAACGTCTCAAATGTAGGCGCTAACGCGAAAGGGGTCAAGTATTTTCTTTTGTCTTATAATGCTCATATTATCATATTGTATGGTGAAAATGACGGAAACTATAATCTTATTACAAGCAATGTAAATCTGCCAGGCGACTTGAAATTGGTCGGAGACGACGACAAGGCAACTTTTATCTAAAGCACAAATAAAAATATGGGTAATAATCATCCGACTTCTTTGTTGAAGATTGATTAGGATTTTAAATGGTGAATGTGAACGCTAAAAACAAACGCGAGAAATTGAGCCACCCAACGCCCTCCAGTCTGTGAATCGTCGGCAGTGTACCTTTGTAGGTAAGTCAAGTTTTCTAAGTTTTTGCTCGCGATATCGGGCCAGAGCTCCGCACAGTCTCCAAAATACAACCTGTAGAAGACCGACAGACCACAACCCTACCCTACATTCATTAATTGTGGGTTAACCTCATTGCATGTTTTTCCAGTAAATAAAAATCAGCTAGTTGGTATTTGACCGATCCATCCCAGAAGTGGCAGCAGTGCTCCATGCAGGATTGGACTTGCGCTTGATATTTATTTAAACTTCATGTACTGTTACGTACAATGGCGGACTTAAAGCTTCATAGCTTTCTCTACCAGTCAACCGGAGAGTTGATATAATAGGACCACGCTTAGTCCGAATCAACTGACAGTGGTAGAAAATATAAAATGTGGATATGGCAATATACAGGGTGTTTCATAATACATGTATAAAGCCGAAAGGGTGTTAAAGTAGAGCTTTCAAAGAGTGCACTGGCGACTTCATTTTATCCGGACATTGAATTTTAATTTTAATAAAAAAAAAAAATGTTTAAGGATAAATAACCATATCGACTACGTTGAAGCGCAGCTCTATTTCAAGTTGATGATCATATAAAAAACAGGTTAATAACCTCGTGCGACCCCTATCGAAACAAAGCAACCTCCTCAAGCCTACTACCAGGAGCCTAATGCTGCGTACACACCGGGCGATGTGTGACGCGCACCAGTTTCGACTAACGATTGTCCGTTGGCGTGTGCCAGCCGGCAATCCGCAGTGCAGCGTGGCGGTAACATCAAACGGATAGAAGTAATCATCCAATCGCAGTTTGGGCGGATACCGAAGGCCAACAAACAAACGTGCAAATACGAGCCCGAATCGGTTCCCAAAACTCCCAAAGATCGTTTGCTTGACCACGAAATGCAAGTATTAGACCTTAGAAGTCCAAATAATTCGGCCGACAGCCCTTCGTTGGCGTACGTTGAGTGTGTACACACCATAAGGACGAGTAATAACCTCGTGCCATTCATATCAAAACAAACCAACCTCCTTCATCTTACTACCAGGCGTCGTACTAAATGTTACCTACTTATGAATAGGCTCTACCAAATTAACTAGGAACTTGCCTACACTAATTATTTTCGATAGGTAGGTATGCTTAAATAGTCGGAGCGTCGGTGGCCTAAGGTTGCGGTATCCGACTCGTACGCGTGAGGTACCGGGTTCGAATCCCACTGCCGCCATGTACCACTAACTCTTTTCTAAGTTATGCACAGTAGCTGAATACTAACCGATGCTTTTACGGTGAGGGAAATCATCGTGATGAAACTTACACATTCAGTTCAGACGACTGAATGTGTCCATGATCCAATCTGGTCAGGTTCCCTTGGTAGCAGGGTTAGGAGCCAGGAATGTCAGATGGCAGTCGCTCCACTGCAATAAATTACCTAATCTGCCAAATCCTAGATCATGGACCATAGTCTAATAATTTTGTGGAGAGAAAAGAATTTGTTACAGTGGAGCGACTACCATCTGACCTCCATGACCCTGCTACCAGGGGAACCTGACTCGATTGGATCATGGTTACAATTTCAGTTGCCAGAATTTGCAGATTTCATCATGATGTTTCCCTCACCATAGGAGCATCGGTTAATTTCAACTAATGTACATAACTCAGACAGTGGCGTGCCTAGGGGTTCAGCGTAAGGCAAGCCGAGAGATGAAGTTTGTGTAGTTTTTACGGTTATTAAAAATAAATCCATCCCCTTGCCACATTACGGAAATAATTTGTTATTTTCTGAGAAATGATTATAAACTTTACCTTTTCCATGCAAATCAAAACTTGTGCACATTTTAAACCATCACAAGGGACTCTACTTCGTCTATTGTTAATCAATCTAATTAAATCACTTTTACTACAAAACACAACACAAACACAACAAAAAACTAATTACTTATCCGCCCAAACGGCTCAAACAAAACAATAGTGAAGTTGGTACGTATTACAGCATTCAACAAACGTACCTACTGCGCATGCGCGAAGTTGCCAATTTCAAAGATCCGTGTACAACTTCAAACGCATGCAGGGCTTAAAGTCTCGTACAATTTACTATATAAACAAACGTATAGTTATATCTCATTATAGGACAGTTTTCATATGTAAGAAAGAGACATACCGGCCGGAATCAAAGCCCGCTTACAAGCCAGCGCGTGCGAGCGAGATGACTGACCGAGTCTCAATTTCCTCAACTTGCGTGTGCGTTCGGATCGTGTTTCGTAACCTGGGCGCACGATGGCGCTGCTTTGCGGCGCGGCAGTTTGAAATGCATTAGGAGCGCGAACTTTAAATACTTCGCGCTCGCATTATCTTTGATTTTTTATCGATAATTATTTTTATAAGGCAAGCCCGGCTTATGGGCTTGTATGACAGTAACGCCACTGAACTCAGAAAAGAGTCATTGGTACATTGCCACAGCGGGATTCGAACCCGGCACCTTTCTCGCTTACGTCGGATACTCAACCGCCCAGCCACCAACGTTCTTGAAAAACATACTAAAGATAGCTACATAACTAAAACAGAATTCGTTCAATTGATAAATCGTTCTACACAAATAAGTAGGTACTATGTCCTACTAAAATGGTTCACTCATCTAGGGACCTACGTAGCGTAGGGAACCACTTATGAGACTAGTTTTGTTGAAACAGATTACAGACAGGTTTTACTAAATACCTACATGTTTTCATGAACAGATAAAAGCGTTGTCTTTTCTGCCTATTTCCCGTCGGAAAAGAACCTCCTAACGTTACGATTAGGTACTAGCTAGGTAGCATATCTTAAAGTCTAGCTAGAACCTAGACCTTTAAAGCATGTAGATACGTACCTTTTTAAAGTTATTTTATGAAAACAAACAGCGTCAGGTGCCATACTTTCTTGCTTTCTTGTGGCTCGGATGACTGATAGGTATTAACTATCAAGTAAGCTTGCACTCGTATCGTAGCGTAGCTAGGTAGGTACACTCCATACACACAGATACACAACACTACGCAGGCTCTGGTTGCTATGCAATACGTAAATAGGTAGGTACCATGGTGTTTGGCCTACTGCTAGCTTGCATTCATACACAGAATAATGATTATCACAATACTTAAACGTTGAACGCTGAACACAGACAAGACTACGTTAATACTGGTACCTGAAGCTATAAATCATTCGTTCACATCGTTAACACTCTTATCACAGTTATCTTCACAATAGGTACTTAGGTATCCTACAACTACAACGCAACAATCATTTCGGTCACGCGAAAAGCTAAAAACTGAATGAACGAATACGACGCGAAAGTAGGCAAATTTCGTCAATGGAAGTCGCGCCGTGGGTCAAACCACAAAATAAAGAACGGCCCGCCAAAGTATTCTATTTTTAGATTTTGTAGCTTTCAGTTTCTATTTTGATGTCAAAAGCACCGCCACAGCTCCGGCGCCGGCCTTGACCTTGACGGCACGTGTAAAAGAATTCGTACTTAGGGATCCGTGTTTTAGGGGTCTAACATATTTCGCCTTTTATGTTCTCTCGTTTTATGTTCTCCTGGTAGTTGCACCATAATGTTGATTTTTTTTTTATTTGTTAAAGTGAGTCTCAAGCGAATCCAACTGTGGGCTTAATAATAATCCTTATGGCGATGGCCTACATTTGCTTATCACGATTTTATCGGGTAGTTTGGTACAATGACAGTAACCTAGACAGTAATTTCTAAAATTGTGTTTGGGTCCGTGCTCCACCTAGGTGACCTAGGTTCTCCAATTGGGTGAAGCATGGGATATTTACAGGTAAAGCTTCATCAACTAAGAATCATTAAGTTAATTTTAGTTGATAAGAAATGTTCGTGAAAACGATAGGTACGATTACCTACGCGACACTGAAACATGACTGACAGACATGACATGAGAAAGCAAACTCGTAAAAAGACAAAGATGTTACATTAATTAGAGTTTGCTACATTAATATGCTACAGTAATTTGAATAAGACTACTTTGCTATTAGTTAGGTGGTGGTGCACTTTCGTAAAAACTATGAATGAACCTTTTGAATTAAAATCATAATTGATTACAATATTTTTTTGTACAGAACCCTCGAAACCAAAAAATACAAAACGGATTATTTAGACCTCCTTAATATTGCGCCTAGTACGTGGGGTGTCCATAAAATAAGTGAAAAATGAAAATGAAAATGAAAAAGTATTTATTGAATTAGGATTACGTTAATTAATCTCTTTTCAAAAGTAAAAAATCTAACGGAAAACAAAGGGAAGTTAAGCGAGCTCATCCAGGTAGGGGGCGACGCATGCAGACCGATCAGCGCGCGCGAGGGCTTACTCCGGCGAGACACCGGGCACCGATACGCGCCACGCACATAACCGCCTAGGCGAATCATATGCGGCGCGCGCCCGGCCCCAGCCAGCCCGCCGGCGCTCACACCCGCACGCCCCAGCCGGCCTACCCGCGTCGCGCCCTGAGCTCGGAACAAATAAGTAAAAAGAATGTCGTCTGTCTGTCAGTATGCCGCTTCAGTTAGGAAAATGACCATCTGTGGGAAAAAGAAACGGCAAGAAACCCACAGGTACATTTAAATATGATTACATTGCATTGATACATTTGTCAATTTAATTTGAGTGAGCCTGTCTTGATTGGAATATGATGTGAACCTCTACAAATCGGTCAAGATAACTAAAAATAAAAATAAATTTCAAAAACATAAAAAATGGCACAGCAAAAGCAGGCCAGTCTACCAAGGCAGCACCCGTTCACGAGCATGACGCAGGGCCCAGCCATCGTCCAATTCAACCATATTTGAGGAAAGAGAACGACCCGACCCCCATGCCACCACCAGGCAGACTTTTAAGTGAGCATGCGCTGCCAATGCCGTACACATTAAAAAAATATTTGTTATTCAATGACTATTACACATCAAATCATCCTCACTCAATTAACAAAATTATAAATTTATAAATAACTTCCTATTTCGAAGAGCTAGTAGTACACCATACATTTTTGTCATTGATATATTCATCAATTGTATAATAGGCTTTTTTCATTAAAGTTGTTTTCACCTTATCTTTAAATTGTAATTCAGGCAAATTAATAATACATTCAGGAATATGATTATAAAATCTTATACAGTTACCCATGAAAGATGAATTTACTTTACTTAGTCTGAACAACGGTGTTACCAGTTTATTTTTGTTTCTTAAATTGACATTATGAATTTCAGTATTTTTAGCAAATTGGGTAATATGCTTTCTAACATACATAATATTATCAAATATATATTGACTTGAGAAAGTCAATACATCAATTTCTTTAAACAATTCTTTGAGCGAATCACGTCGACGTAATCCATATATTGCTCTTACAGCTCGCTTTTGTAGTTTGAAAATGATGTCACTATCAGCACACTTGCCCCATAGTATGATGCCGTATGACATAATACTATGAAAATAACTATAATAAACTAATCTAGCTGTATTCACATCCGTTAGCCTCCTTATTCGCCACACGGCAAATGCAGCCGAACTTAACCTACTAGCCAATGATTCAATATGTGGGCCCCATTGAATTTTTGAATCTATATTAACGCCTAAGAAAGTAGTTTTCTCTACCAACTCAAGTTGCGTTTTATCTAATATAACATTACATTGATTACTTTGTACATTAGGGAGGCAAAAATGAACGCATTTTGTTTTTTTAGAGTTTAAGACTAAGTTATTAATCGTAAACCAATGAAGCACATTCTGAAGAACACAGTTTACTTCGTCTATATTATTATCTTTCCTATTAATTTTAAATATCAGTGAAGTGTCGTCAGCAAACAAGACTATACCAGCAATATTCTGCACCATGTATGAAAGGTCATTTACATATACAAGAAAGAGAAACGGCCCCAATATAGATCCTTGTGGCACTCCAATGCTCACTTTCCCACCCGCAGATAACTCGCCATTTACATTTACTTTTTGAACTCTACCTTCTAAGTATGATTTCATCATTTCAAGACTATCATGCGTAAAACCGTAATGTTTTAATTTTAGTAATAGTGTTGAAGCCAGTGCAAATACAGGCATGACGCATTTCATCTTAGTCCTCACAGTGACAACGCATCTGCTGTTCTGCATGTTTGTTGCCTGTGTTAGAAAAATAGATAGAGTGTACAGATCTAATGTGTGAATTTAAGTATTTAGGGGATATGAGTTGGGTTGGCCTAGTAACTAAGGTTAGAAAGTTGAATGAAATGAAAAATAGGGCACATTAGTTAAATATAAATTTATATTTATTCAGGAAAGGATATTCACATTCAAACACTGAGATTAGATTAAATGAGATAAGTTATTTATATAGGATAACAGTCATAGCTAACAAATAATAAACATAATAAAACATAGCAAAATGATGTATAGCGGCTAAATCGCCTGAGGATTACACAAATAAATCATTTAGAAATCAGCAATAGGCACCAAAGGAATACAATACAAGATTATACTTAACTGTGTGGCTGGTCTGGAGCAAAAGTCCTTTCGTCTGATTCAACTAGGTTTATATACCCAACGTTTAGCCGGAAATCGGAAGCCGGTACATATTTCAACCAATCATAAGACGTTATTACACTGCCAGTTAAATATGAAGTTATTGTGCCAAAATACTTAACCAAAGACATCGAAATAGTTCTTAAAACTATTGTTAATCATTATAAGATTCATTACACAATTACAAATATATCTTTCAGTTAATTAGTACTTAATCTGTTAAAGAGATTCGTTCTGAAATAAAGAACGAACATTTCGTTCGGAAACATTGAAAACTGCACAGAATATTAATTACTATACGTAAATACTTTAAAGGGAAATATTTACAAACTATATTCTATTAAATAAACCATCAAATTAACATAAAATAATTATAATATCTAACACGGCCATACTGACTGGACTTCGCTCTCGAAGTCTATAAACTTTCATATGTTAGGCAAACATATTAAACATACAAACAAAAACAATACATACAAAAATATATCATCAACAAAATATTATCTACAAAAAGATATTTATTTGCACTTTCCACTGAAAGTACTTAATTTCCCAACTAAGGGTCAAATAAATCATAATAACTAAAAACATTTACATTGTTCATTGACAAAATAACCCAATAATACATTATGATGAGCTATTTTGTTTTGTTAATTTCAGTAAATAGTGTCACATGAAAGGACATTTCTTTAAATAATTGTGCAGTCTCACCTTTCTCATTAGGGGACCCATTATGCACATAATCTTCCCACTTAAGGGTCATTCTCCCATTAAGGGTAATATTCCCGCTAAGGGTCAATCAATGTTAATTTTTGTAATGTGTAAATAGTGTCAATCCTTTTCTCATTAAGGGACATTTCTTTATATGGTTGTGCAGTCGCACCTCTCTCATTAGGGGACTCCTATGCACATAAATTTCCCATGTAGGGTAATTTTGCCACTAGGGGTCATTTTCCCATTAAGGGACATAAACAAACTGACACATTACTACATCATAATGTGCTATTTTTTTTATTAATCTGTAAATAGTGTCTCAGACACATTTCTTTACATATTTTGAGTCGATCAAAATAACATATCACTACATTATGATTTGTTATTTTATTTTATTAATTTATTGAATAGTGTCTCCTTAAGGGACATTAAAATTTCTTTACACAGTAATCAACCCATACATTACTAAATATTTACGAACATGCTTAATACTTGTATAAGTATTCATGAAAAATAAAGTAATAACATTTATTAATTTATTCTTAATTTACACTAAGCCGCCACGTATTTAGTATGGCTTACTACCTCGACTAACCGACCCTAAGGTCGCCAGTGAGGTTGACAGACATCGGGATAAGAAAGCCGACCATTTAATTATTAGTACCTACTAATATAGTAATAGATACGTGGCCACTGTGCACCTTAGTTCACATTACAATCAATCATAATTCGAATATAAAGTCGAGAGTAATTAAAATTGCACCCTCCGCAAATCGTTCGGTTAGCCTGATAATTTGCTTATATTCATTAAATTTACTTAAATTGACCATGCAATATTTAATAATTTATCATCTAGCATCTATAGAATAGCATCAATAATAACTTTTATCATTTACGACTCACATCGCGATTCCTACCTATAATCACCAATCAAATATCAGTTCAAAGAACAATAAGAAGCCCAATTTTATAGTAATTATTTTAATTTCTGCCCTGGCTGGAATCGAACCCGCTGTGCTACTCACGTAATATTTACGATACGATCGATCAACAAGAAAATACAACGCTATAAGGAGAATGGTACAACATTTCCATCCAGTCAATGGTTTTAATATTTTCCAATGCAGATAACTTGAATTTATTTGTTAAGGACAGATTCGATTTTTTATTTATTTACAAAAAGAGGAATTACGATGTGGTCTTTCGGTGCTAATTAATTATGCCAATCACAAATAAATGTTTTAATTTTCTATTCTTATGATAGATAACAAAAGCGGTGTTTCATATCAGTATGCAGTGCGAAGCGACACCGACGTGGTGAGACTCGACGAGGAAGGGAATAATTTGTGAATTCTATAGTGTCCAGGATTTATGCCATATTCGATGGAAGAGTCATCGACATAGGTTTTAAATGTGGCAAAACTGAAGTGGCAGTGAGCAGGCCACAAAGTTTACAGGTTTGATAGCCAATGGGGCACAAAGATCTTCGCATGGCGATCACAATTGCAACGTCGAATGGTCTCCAGGAGATAGTCGGAGCCGGTGGATATTGGGCACAATGCCTATTAGTGTGGAAGGTTTGGAGGCGGTTCCTATGTCCTGCAGTGGACGTCCTTCGTCTGAAATATTGAATATGCAGAACCTTTCAGGGTGTTACCTGTTTCAGTATTAGAGATTCCGTTTCAGGCGTCGATTTCAACAAGGTTGTTATGAGTCGGATGAACGGGTGGTGAAAACTGCTCAGCGCAAATCCTGGTTTAGGTCTCTCGACCTCTTCTTCAAGAGGGGAAGTCCGTCGATCATTCAAGACGATGATCATACTGAGAGAAGCATGTCCTCGTGTGTTATCTGAAACATGAACACCACAGCACAGTACCTCGCTTGCTCACTCCTGACCCTACGTTGGTAGGACATCCGCTACTACCAGCTCTCTTCTAGTTATTAAAAACAATTCAACAAAAACAACTCTTCTAGGTATATTATGAATTAAATCACTTTTTGTACATTAGTCCCACTTTATTACACAAATGTTATATCACAAGAAAAATAAAAAAGAAATTAATACACATTGCTAACATATTTACTCAGTGACGTTTATTTGTCACACTTTTGTAAACTGTAGGTTGCTCCATCGGCAAGAGTCCTCTCTTAAATTTATGACGATGATGGGGTACCTATAAGATGTACTACTGTACTAGTCGTAATTTTATATCGTGTATGTACACTACTGTTAGACTATACAGTATACCTCCCTATATGAAATTGCTAAATTCAAAGTAGTAACCGCTTTACTTTACCAATAGCTATCTATAGCCTGTCCGCTCATGGTTTAGCCATGGACCAAACCTGTACCTACTCAGTTAATCGGAGATACTAGTCATGGATAACACAGTCCATCGGCACCACACCAAAACAACTAAACACGAAAAGTAATCATCATCGCTTCCTTTATCATCATAGATTCCTTTTGAACTGTTACGGACCAGTCGAATTAATTACTTAATTCACATTAACGTGACGTATTGCAAATAACCAACCAACAAAAATAATTGTTGAACACTTAGATCCAGGGCAGGAAAATAATGACTCAGATCCTAATTTGGAATTTAACTACCGCCACCAACATAAAATTACGTCACCCAGACTATTTTTAATGTACCTAGTAGGTAGGTGGTTTTTCAATGCTTTTTTCAGTGTTGGCGGTCATTATAAAAATTATTATCAAAGCATACCCTCATCAAACAAATAATTTACAATGTTTACTTTTGTGTTCGTAATCGTTTCTGGGCAGTAATAATTTCGGTTTTAAATTAATTGTAAAATTAAATGAAATTGTAACTCTGTTTTTAAGTTGGCGCATAGAAACTTGGTTCATTCACAGTTTATGGGGAAATAAATGATTTTAAGTTGGTTCTACTATCAACATTGGAAATAAACATTTTACGACTCACCGACTAAAAACAGGAGCTTCCAGTAGTTGTGAACCAAACATCGTAGTAGCATCTGCAGGTACTCGCCATTCAGCGTCATAAGAAGCATCCAGCTTCCACAGGCTCGTGCGAGCGCACGAGCGGTGCGAAGAGATCACAATGTGACATGAAAAATAAAGGACAATTAGAAATATTGTGGTTGGAATCCTTTATCCCACTTCTGATGTTAGAAAAATAGATAGAGTGTACAGATCTAATGTGTGAATTTAAGTATTTAGGGGATATGAGTTGGGTTGGCCTAGTAACTAAGGTTAGAAAGTTGAATGAAATGAAAAATAGGGCACATTAGTTAAATATAAATTTATATTTATTCAGGAAAGGATATTCACATTCAAACACTGAGATTAGATTAAATGAGATAAGTTATTTATATAGGATAACAGTCATAGCTAACAAATAATAAACATAATAAAACATAGCAAAATGATGTATAGCGGCTAAATCGCCTGAGGATTACACAAATAAATCATTTAGAAATCAGCAATAGGCACCAAAGGAATACAATACAAGATTATACTTAACTGTGTGGCTGGTCTGGAGCAAAAGTCCTTTCGTCTGATTCAACTAGGTTTATATACCCAACGTTTAGCCGGAAATCGGAAGCCGGTACATATTTCAACCAATCATAAGACGTTATTACACTGCCAGTTAAATATGAAGTTATTGTGCCAAAATACTTAACCAAAGACATCGAAATAGTTCTTAAAACTATTGTTAATCATTATAAGATTCATTACACAATTACAAATATATCTTTCAGTTAATTAGTACTTAATCTGTTAAAGAGATTCGTTCTGAAATAAAGAACGAACATTTCGTTCGGAAACATTGAAAACTGCACAGAATATTAATTACTATACGTAAATACTTTAAAGGGAAATATTTACAAACTATATTCTATTAAATAAACCATCAAATTAACATAAAATAATTATAATATCTAACACCTGCAACCTAAATGCTTAAATCCTAGTACGTAAATAGTGTTGCTAGGTATTTTTTCAGCTATTCAAATTTAATATTCACCTTCTTGAATTCAAACATGAGTAGAATTTAATAATTACTATTAGATAGGTACTAAAATGACATCTTTCCTTATTTCGGAGCTGGCGGAAAAGTTCAACGAGAAATGCATAAACTTGTGCCAAGACTCACCACATGCATTCAACAGGATGTAAACTGAGTGAAAAAATAGACAAAAAAGTATAACAACAATATCGTGTAGTTTTGCTGCACTTTCCAAAAATATTAAAATCTAGTGAATGTACTTTATGGACACCCTGTGATATCAGTATCCCGTACATAGTCCACCTGCTTCAGTCATGACTGCCTAGTACAATAGAAGATATGGCGCAGACGCGAAATCAAGCTGTAACTTTTTTGCCTATTAATGTTTATTGTGTTTTCGCAATTAGTTTGAAGACTATGGTACCTAGGTGCAACATTGTGTTGAAGGCAACAAAAAACAAATAAATTAAAGTAGAAACAAACATCGAAATGTCTTGTTTTTGTGCCGGACTGCTTACGAGCTGCTTGTAATAATAATTTTATTAACCAGCCACTTGAGGTATTGATCGTAGTGATCTTTAGATTGAATTTTAAAACTCATATGAAACGGTAGGTAGAAAAGACTTAAAGGCACAAAACCTATATCCTATCTGTAACTGGTAAAATTGTATTATTCAGTTGATTGACCTGATTATGAACTTGAGTGATCTATTACAACTGATTTCTAGAGATGCGGTCTTTCGTTTTCAAAATGTGATTATCGACATTGAAAAAGAAAAAGTTCGATAGTCATTTTCTCGGTAACTATTCCACGCACGAAAAAAATAATTGTACCTATCGTTTTAATACGTTTAGCACTCCATCCAGTTCACGGCTTTATACATGTATTATGAAACACCCTGTATATTGGATAATCTGTCCTTGTCAGTCATTGTCCATTATTATTTAGGCGAACCGCACACTGGAACGCAGCACCGTACAGTTGTGCGTGACGTGCGTTACATAAAGTTATTTGAGCTGTCATTGGTTTCTATGGAAATTACTCATAGTCGAACACACTGAAAACGCATCCACGCGCGTTCGTGCGGATCCGTATTTTTTTTCATTGACACATTTGACACGAGCTGCGGGTCAGATAAGTTTTTAAATTTTTTATTGTATATTAAACAATATAAAAATTACACATATTTCCAAATTTCGCCAGAATTTGAAATGCTGCGCTCCAATGTGCCAATCGCCTCAACAATATTTTTCAAATCAGTCAAATTCTTTGTTATGACTTTTATGAATGACGTTCTATGACGGATAAAAGACATGGCATTATTTGCCATACAGATTTCTACTTTTTTTTTTAAAGCGATTCGGACAGCGTGGTCCTACTATAGTATGTAAAATTACAAGGCGGTTCAGGATTATTGACATAAATATTGGTATTAACCGAAGCAACTGCTATACAGTGAAGTACTGCCTGACCTTCGAGAGGATACCAAATTTCTTGGCTGCAGACCGAAGCTAAGATTAGTAGCCATCCCAACACCAAGGAGCTGTAGGTTGTCGATAATTTCTATAGATACATAAAGGAAACTCGCACCTAGATAGAAAGGGCTCCGATTGTCGAAAAACAAACGCGCCTGGTGTTTTGGTAGCGTATGCTTCGCTTCAATCTTCAGAGCTTTTATAGGAGCCAAGAAAATTGGGACCCTGTATTTATAATTCTCGCTACAGATTCTCGAAGATGAAATATGTACAAAAATCTATGACTAGATATTCTGAATAATCTATGGATATGTTGACGACTTCAAATTTGTCATCGAAGTTTGGGAGTTATTTGTGTACGTTGTTTTAGATGTATTTTACAATTTTTTGTAGTTATTTTGCAATTTACATTGTCAATCATGTAAGTTTCCATGAAGTTGAATAATTTTTCTTCATTTATATCAAGCAGAAATCCGATCCTGCTGCCGCGTTAATTACTTAAATATTTTCATAGTTTAAGTGTGTAGTGGTTTTTATTTAGGTCTCCATTCGACTGATTAGGTGGCCTCTAACTATCACAATAACTTATGTATGTCAGTTTACATGGTACCTATACAGTTTTATATCAAATGTTACTGGCGATAAATATTCCGATACTTCATCAAGATTACTCGAATCCCATATAACGTAATACATATGTTTTATTATTGGTATCTCCATTCCACAGGGCGGCCTTCGAAAGAGTCAGCAATGTGGCAATCCAGACTGCAGATAATGCAAGCCATCTAAATCTCGTAGACTTGAGAACAGCTAAGCTGCCAGATGAAAGCCCTCCTGAAGACGGTTTCGATCCCAGAGACTACAGGAAACCTGCCGTACCCATAACGTTAGTGAAATATTGTCAATCTATAACTTAGGTATCATTCTTAGTAGCATGTTTTTTTTTACAAAATTTTTACTACACCTATCCTGTTGTTTGTTCGTGTTAGGGTGTTAATTTTTGGGAGTAATAATTGTATGATTATCACGGCAACATTTCTTTTAATTTTTAAAAATGGTAACTCCTATCTTGCTTTAACAGGATTGGTTAAATGTTGTGTCAACCGTGGTGATTGGTCAATGTACGAGGTGACGTTGACCAATCAATGCGCTGTATTCCCCCGGCAAAAAAATATAGCACGGAGTAGTGGGGACGACCATTTTGGCATCACTTTTGTTGCGGCGCCGAACGCTACGGAACTCGAAGTCTAAATTAATTAAAATAATATATCCTGTTGTTGTATCAGCCTGTTTGTTCTCATTTCGGTACCTGAATATCATAGTTCAGAAGTGTGCAGAACAACTTTTTGCATGTAAGTACACGCCCAACTACCCGCATTTTGATTATTTTATTTAGCATGGTGATTTCATGGTATTCAATGCCCCAGTACATTAGCAGTCCTACGCTTCTGGGTTTTAAAAAGGGGGTAAAATTTTATTGCTTTTTGCCTACGACTTACCGTTGTCGAGATATTTCACATTTTCATATTTCGATAAGACTAAGTATTTGTACGCACAAATAAAATTGAAGTAGTCGTTTTTGCTTACTTTAACTTAAATGCTAACGATATGTGGGCTTTTAAACTTAGTTATCACGTAATAGTTTATATAATTGCTTGAAATAAACGTAGTATATTATTTGCTATTTAAGATTCAAGATTCAACTTCTTTTGAGCACTAAACCAACCCTTTTAATATAAATTGTACCTCGAGCTAATATTTATGTTTCTTTCTCTGCGAGTTATCAGAACATGGATGATTCACCGTCCCGGCATCAGGGGCGGCACTCCAATGCCCGGAGGCTAGAAACACCTAGCCGTAGTCTGAGACGCGATGTAGCCTCTCAAAGTAGGAGTCGTCAGCGGAGCTCGCCCGGAGTCAGGAGCCGGAGCCCGCTACGAGCTGCGCGCTCGATCTCGGGCGCTCCAGACCTAGAACGGGATCGTGAACGCGTCAGAGGGCTTGAAGCCCAGCTGTTGAGAGAACGCGAGCGGCTACTTCGCGCCGAGGAGCGACAGCACTCGACTACGCGACGAGCGAGGAGTCCCCGTCACCGCAGCGTGCGCCCCGCCGCTTCGAGCCAGCGCGGCCGCCAGCGAGAGTTGGCGGATGCAGCAGCAGAGCGGCGTGACGACGTGGGATTTGTTGCGAGGTCACGTAGTCCTTCCATTACTAAGAAAGATTTCTTTGATATTATCAATTGTTTAAAGAATAGTCTGACATCCCAGCCATCCGCTAAGAACGTGCCATCCACACCTAAAATCGATCACATGAATATTTTGCCGAGCTTTAATCCCTCTCTAAAGAACCAACGCATTGACGTATGGTTAAGGAAGGTCAATGAGTGCGCGTCAGTGTATGGATGGGATGACCGAACTACTACACATTTTGCTATGCAAAAGCTCCAGGGTCTGGCCAAAATCTGGTACGAAGGGCTAAATTCAGTATTATACAGTTGGCAAGAGTGGCAAGATAAGCTTATTAACGCATTCCCTTTTGAACAGAACTATGGCCAGACTTTAGAAGATATGCTCAAAAGAAAGAGTCGATTTAACGAGCCCATTGAGGTTTATTTCTATGAAAAATTGACGTTACTTAATCAGTGCGACATAGCGGGTAAACGAGCAGTCGAATGCCTGATACATGGTATTAGTGATAGGACTCTCCGATCGGGAGCGTTGGCATTACGTTGTACTCACCCAGATCAATTGTTACAATACTTAATGAGCAGCAGAGATTCTTATAATCCTGTTGATCGAAGTCAGTCTAGAAACAAGGCCGACAGTACCATCAATAACAGCTCTTTAAACAATAAACCAAACAAGCAAAGTTACATTTCCAGCTGTTACAATTGCAAAGAGAAGGGCCATAGCTTTCTTCATTGCCCAAAACCACTCTTAAAGTGTACTAAATGTAATTTGATCGGTCATTTGGTGGAAAATTGTACGTCTTACCCTAAGACTGACAAAGCTCCAAAGACTAACATTGTGCAAAAAACAATGTGTATTGATGGTACCGTCGATCCCGGAAAAGAGACTAGCCGAGGTTCAAAGTTTATGAAGAATGTGATAATCAAAGACGTGTCATTTGAAGCGTTCGTTGATTTCGGGAGCGATGTGACGCTTCTAAAAGAGTCTGTGGTTCGTACCTTAGGCCTAACTCACGATAATGTGCAATCACACTTAACGGGTTTTGGTAATAGCATTGTCCAGGCTATCGGCGGGTTGTTGCTAGAACTTAGTATTGATGGAGTTGAAGCGACGGTCCCGTGCAGGGTGGTGGTTGACAGTTTGCTGGAAAAACCGGTATTAATAGGTCAATCTTATACTGAGCAGGCACATATAATTGTCTATAAAGACGCCACAAAACTACAATTTATGGATGTAAGCAAGGAATTACCAACCACAGACCTTGTTTCGGCTGTCGAGTCACCTCTGTCTATCAGAACAATGGACGTAGTTGAGTTATATGGGCCGGCATCAGTCGTAGCTAAGACAGATTCCAATTTTAGCGGTACTGCTCTTCTAAGAAGCGTCGTAGCGGGAGAGCCTAACAATAAATATCACATATGTGGAGGTTTGTGTTTTCCTAAAAATGGTCGACTGATAGTGACGGTACTCCCATACAATACTTCCTGCGTAATTTACGGTAATACGGTGCTGTGTAGGGGGGAGAAGGTCGATGTTGTCAATAGGGTGATCGTACAGCCGACGGAGATACGTGCCGACTCAAACAGTGAACTTGACGAGAACCAAATACGCGTGGACGATAGTGTACCGTACGATGTAAAAAATAAACTAGTTGCAATTCTAAAAAAATATTCCCATTGTTTTGCCAAATCACTTAAAGATTTGGGTTGTACAAATGCGGCGGAAATGAGCATCGAGCTTACTAACGAACGGCCGGTAGTCTATCGTCCGTACAGATTGTCTCACCATGAGCGAGATAAGGTGCGTTCGATGGTAAACGAAATGCTAGACGCTGGGGTCGTGAGGGAATCGGTTTCTCAATACGCTAGCCCGATCCTGCTTGTCCGGAAAAAGGATGGCTCGCTTAGGCTGTGCGTAGACTACCGGATGTTAAACTCTATTACGGTGAAGGAAAGGTACCCAATGCCGATAATTGAGGATGAGATTGCGCGTCTTAGTGGCCAAGCTTATTTTATAACGCTCGATCTCGCTTCGGGATACTACCAAGTTCCAATTAATGAACAAAGTAAACACCTGACATCTTTCGTCACGCCGGACGGCCAATACGAATTCAACCGTATGCCGTTCGGCCTAGCGAACGCGCCTGCCGTCTTTCAGCGGATGATAAATTCAATATTGGGGGCGACTCGTTTTAGTAAGGCCACGGCTTATATAGACGACATCCTCATATTTGCGAAAGATCCAAATGAGTGCTTGGAACGGCTCGAGGAAGTACTCCAGATGATTGAAAAGGCAAACCTTACCTTAAACCTGTCCAAGTGCGAATTCCTACGAACTAATATTGATTACCTGGGCTACGAAATCAGCGGGGCTGGAGTTCGTCCTGGGGAAAAGAAAATACTGAGTGTCATGAACTTTCCCCGACCTCAAAATGTACACAACGTGAGGCAATTCCTCGGGCTCGCGAGTTATTTCCGGAAGTTCATTCAAGGATTTGCGAGTATTTCCGCTCCGCTCAGTAAACTTCTAAAGAAGGATGTAAATTGGGAGTGGAGCGTAGCTCAGGAAGAGGCTTTCCAGTATCTGAAAACCCGTCTGATTGACAGGCCAATTCTAGCTATATACGACCCCAAAGCTGAGACTGAGCTACACACAGACGCTAGCCGTCTAGGTATTGGGGGTATCCTACTGCAACGCGCTACAAAAGACGATGACTTTCGGCCAGTGGCTTACTACAGCCGGCAAACTACACCAGAGGAAAAAAACTTTCACTCCTACGAACTGGAGACGCTGGCGGTAGTATGCTCACTGCGAAAGTTCAGAGTATATCTGCTCGGGAAACAGTTCAAAATTGTGACTGATTGTAGCGCACTTCGTTCTACCTTTACTAAAAGGGACCTAATACCACGGATAGCACGCTGGTGGTTGTCTCTCCAAGAATTTGACTGTTCGGTTGAATATAGGGCGGGCGTGAAAATGGGTCACGTCGATGCGTTGTCACGTAACGCTCTTACAAGCGATGAAACGTTGACTGACCAGTTTCCAGTCGTAATGGCAATTACTGGTGACGATTGGTTGCACACTCTCCAGCTTGGTGATAGCGAACTACGTCGGATTTGCGATATATTGAGCTCAGCTCTTGATGACAAGGGACTTCAGTACATAAAAGATAATTACGTACTGAAAGATAACAAATTGTACCGATACTTCGATGGCGACAAAAACAATTCGCGCTGGGTAGTCCCGAAGGGTGCGCGGTGGCAACTGTGCCGCCTTAACCATGATGATATTGGACATTTTGGAGTGGAGAAGACCCTTGAACGGATAAAGAAAAATTATTGGTTTGCCAAAATGTCAAGATTCGTAAGGAAATACGTCAACGCGTGTATTGAATGCGCTTTTGCCAAAAATAATTCGAAAAAGCATGAGGGTCTGCTCCACCCAATTATAAAAGTCGAACGTCCTTTTCACACGGTACATGTTGACCACCTTGGACCCTTCGTGAAATCAAAAAGGGGTTTTACTTACCTGTTAGTCCTCGTAGACGGCTTTACCAAGTTTTGCCTTATTAAGCCTGTCCGAAACACAAAGACTGAAAATACCATTAGGGCTCTTGACGATGTTTTCTGTACTTTTAAGAATCCGGAACGTCTTATAAGCGATCGGGGCAGCTGCTTCACGGCACACAGTTTTAAGACGTATTGTACTGAAAAGGGCATTAAGCATATTCTAAATGCCGTAGCGTGTCCAAGGTCGAACGGCCAAGTCGAGAGGTACAATCGTACCATCCTCGACTCTATGCGGGCCATGGCCGTCAAACACGGCGAGAAGGATTGGGATAGACATGTCGGGACCATTCAGTGGGGATTAAACAACACCATTCAGAAAACCATAGGTAAAACCCCAGCCGAGGTGTTGTTTGGTTCTTGTATGAATGGCGAAAAGAATCCTATCTTTAACGAGATAACGAACGATGGACCGCGGGGCGATTGCGATATTTCTGAAACGCGTAAAGAAGTTAAGGAGAGAATTGAAAGAGAGCAACTTAAACAAAAAGAGGCTTATGATAGGGGAAGAAAACCAGCGCGGACCTATAGCCCAGGAGATTTAGTCAAAATTACGAAAACCTGTTTTAGTAACGATGGGCAGAGCAAAAAGCTCATGGCTACGTATATCGGTCCGTACCGAATAGCTCAAGTATTAGGTAGGGACAGATACAAGTTAGCTCCAATTCCAGGCATGAGTAACTCTCAGAACAAACGTCCGACTACAGTTGCAGCGGACCGCATAATGCCATGGATTCACATTTCTGCCTTGGAGCTAAACGAAACTGATTCCGATCATGACTGTGGTAGGGATGATGGCAACGAACATCATTTTGCTACAATCTCCGAATCGAATGACGACTAATACTATAGTAACCTATGAGGTCTCTTATAGAGGCATAGCTCTACAGATTGATGTTTTTGTTTCAGATCAGACACGAGAAATGATGTTTGATATAAGTTGATCCTACTGCTGTCCAAGGTAATCGAGGCCTGGAGACAAGCATCTGAATGCTACTCTAATCGAGTTGAGTAGCTGACTGTCCATGGTAATCGAGGCCGAGAGACAGACCTCTGAATGCTACTCTAATCGAGTTGAGTAGCTGACTGTCCATGGTAATCGAGGCCGAGAGACAGACATCTGAAAACTACCCTAATCGAGTTGGGTAGCTAAAGTATTTTATAAGTAATCGATACCGAATACCAACCCATAGTCGAGTTTGGGATTTTCTATATTAGCTACACTTAGTACCCCATAATCGAGTTTGGGATTAAGATGAATTCACACGAGCTGAGATAAATATAGATTATTGTCATATGGTTATTGATAAATTCTAGTAATCGATCCTTGTGATATGTTGATTTTTATTATTTAAAGCATACTTTGTAGATAAATTTCAAAGGCTACATTGATTATGAATTACCTAGATGTAATTATCTAGTATTTGTGTAAAATATTTATAACATTACCTTACATTTACCTACATTCTATTTATGTACAGCCTGTAATAGCTTCACATAACCTGTACTTACTGTATGTATTTTCTTGAAGTTACTTTCTCGCCTTTTAATACTATTTTAAGTTAAGTTATTCTAAGGGCGGCTTGTGCCGGGTTTTTAAGCAGATTTAAGTGGATATTTAATCAAAAACGTTAAACTTCATTCTTTAGCACGTTTGGGAATTTGGTGCAAGCCGGGCTTAGTGTGTGTTACCAATGATAATTGTTAATTCCGACTTTTAATATTGTTTAATTATATTGCATAGTTAGTATCTGTAGGTTAATAAGATGTCATTTTGTATTAAAATTGATAATATAAGGTTGTAACAAAGGTCATGCAATGGTCATACCTCCGATTGTTAGGGTTCCACCTGGAATCGTGTGCGGGGGCGCTCACGATGTCAGGACGGTCGATTGTTAGGGTGTTAATTTTTGGGAGTAATAATTGTATGATTATCACGGCAACATTTCTTTTAATTTTTAAAAATGGTAACTCCTATCTTGCTTTAACAGGATTGGTTAAATGTTGTGTCAACCGTGGTGATTGGTCAATGTACGAGGTGACGTTGACCAATCAATGCGCTGTATTCCCCCGGCAAAAAAATATAGCACGGAGTAGTGGGGACGACCATTTTGGCATCACTTTTGTTGCGGCGCCGAACGCTACGGAACTCGAAGTCTAAATTAATTAAAATAATATATCCTGTTGTTGTATCAGCCTGTTTGTTCTCATTTCGGTACCTGAATATCATATTCGTAATAAAATCTTGCAAGTTAATTTTGACCCACTTTCCGATTTGCAATTGAACTGAAATTTTGCATACTTATGTAAGTTCGGTGATAATACAATGTTATGATACCATCGGGCTGATCTGATAGTGAAAGTGGAAGGTCGCTGTAGGAACTTCTTAACTATACATGATAAACCAATCGAGTTTGGGTTCGTTTGATTAGTCTTGGCCATTATTCTGACTGATCTTCTTGAAATCTCGATAAGAAAATAATGTTTCATTAGAGTTCTTGTTATAGCTGGATTCTTATGGTTCTTTGTGACATGACTGTCTGTCCACCGAACACTCAAAATCCTTTTTCTAAAGGTAAAGATATCCGTTACAAATTAGGTTGAATTGTTTACAAACAATATCGTCTGCCACACTCAAAAGTCATTCAAATAATTTTCTGACGACTATACTCATGTTTAACAAGAAACAGTCATACAGCAAGTAAATGAAGCCATAAAAAATAGTACATTATATTAATGTGCCGTTGGTAAACATAAAACTTATTTTTTTTATTTCCTGAACAGATTTCCTGCATTAAGTGCATGGTTCGTGCATAATCTTTACATTTGTCGGGCGGGTTGGCATCGCAATTTAAAAATATACCACAAATAAACGGGGCTTCCTTTCTATTGACTGTAATAACCTGACCAAACTGGAGATAAAACCAGGAACTAAGAGTTCAAAAGTTCAAAGTCATTTATTTTTAGAGTTTGTAAAGTTCGCTACCATACGTCGAAGCCGTACCGCATAGCTGCGGATTTTGCGCATTGCGCATGCTCTATATAGCTTAATTTCCTTGCTCTGTGATCACGAATATATTAAATAAAACTTAGGCAAATCAACATATTATCTAAGTGCCTACAGTAGTACCTATCTAAGTTAAAATTATGTCTTTTTCTCTTTAACTTTTAGTGTTATTGCAATAGTAAAAGATGTAATTCCTTTTTTCCAGGTCTTACATGGCATACTTCAATTTAATAAGATGTGGCTTCGGAGCTGGAATTTTGGGAATGCCATACGCAATAAGCCAACTAGGAATGATATTTGGCGGTATACTTTCAATCCTGATTGGTGTTATGATTATTCATTTAAATTTTGTTTTGGTGGGCATCATAATTCCATAGTATTTCTAGCTTTAATGTTATACGGTTTTGGTAGTATTTCGATTATACGCTGAGGAACTATCATCATTGAAGTGTCGACGGTTTACATTACAACGCAATCGCAGGATATCACTGGTGCATTGTCGACTATGTATATATATATTAGATTATTATCAGGACCTCCTTGTATAACTCCATGCTCCATAATCTCTAGCGAACTTGTTGATAAAATTGATACCTGTTTATTTCAGCTGTGGTGTCAAAATGAAATCAGTCGCCAGCTAAGAATACCATACATATCCTATAGATATGGATTTAGGATAGCAGTGCTCCACGGCCCGACTTGCTGTCGTTCAATAGCGGATTTATGTCCGTAAGTATGTTTATTTATTTGTATTTATTTCTTTTAATATGTAGGTTTTTGCTGAAATAATGAACATAATTTTTTTTTACTTTTTATTTAAAATGTCATTTAGTAGACTGTTACTTTTTTATTCCAAAATATCCTTTTTCCAGAACTATAGTGGCTGTAATTATGATATTATCTCAGCTTGGTATATGTACAGTTTTTGTTATATTTTGTGCGGATAGTGTCAGAGATGTAAGTGAGATCGTAAATATGAATATAGCATTCTTTTCCGAAACTCCTCAATATCTACATAAATATATCTCTGTATTACAGATTATGGACTATCAACAATATACGAAGGGTCTATTGTATCTATTTATTCCTTATCTTCTCCTCGAGCTTTGTATGAAAGATCTGAAATACGTCAGTTATATATCTGTTATAGGTAAATACCTAAGTGCAGCTTTCTCTGGCATGGCTTTATTAAGACCTACTTGACTTTATTTATGCTACTAGGATGCTAAATCAGCGCACAACCCGCCTGAAGATAGTAGATTTTCCCTAAGTAAAAAGTCTTGTTGGATGTCACGTAACTCCTCAAACAAGTTTATTAGCATTTAAGTTAGCAGCTGAGATTTTTGTATATTGACCCTTCTAATAATCCCGATATTGTTTTTATAAGTAACTTGTCACGGATTTTTATTTTGCAGCAAATGTAACAAACTTTTTCGCTCTGATTTTGGTGTACTATCACTTTATTTCCGAACCACACGGCGAAACGGTGATGTTCAATTTTGATTCCTTCACTTTCTTTTCCGGCACTGGCAGCTTGCTCTTCAACATGAGCTCCGTTGGAGTGGTAAGCTTTTCTGAATCACTATTTTCTGTTTAGACCTCGGCTCGCACGCAACGACAACGTACGAATATCATAACGTAACTCTTTAGACATACGGTACTTGGTACATTATAATATTTACATCAATCATTATAATTTCATTTACAGATATTATCACTTGATAAATCACTCAAGGATCCCCATATTATGACGGCTAGATACGGTGTGATTAATCTAGGAATATCAGTAACAGTTATTATAGCAACTATAACTGGAATGGTCGGTTATTGGGCTATGGGTACCTTGGAAGAGACGGTGGTACGAGCTTTACCATTTGGAGATATGTACGGGTCGTCCAATTTTTTCTTGCTTAATTACTCCTCACGTATTTAGACAAACAATACCTATTGCTTCCACTGTTATTTTTTTCCCATGAAGGCCCGCATTTGCGCTGCGCTGTACGGAAGTTTGGTTTGTATGAGTTTATATGGAGCTAGACGCACGTGAGCAACGCGGCGCGTCTGCGTCTTCGATTATGGCTCGCGGCGTTGTCATTCCGGTGGTTTGGGTAGAGGGGTCTCAACCAGAAGGGACCCCGGCCACTACCCGGCATCTTGATAAGTAGTCCCGCGCATGGCGATTTCGCGATTAGTCAGATTAGGTGCGGTTGGTCAGTTCGAGGAGTGCTGCGACGAGTACTTGAGGTCGCAGCGTGGCGTCATAGGAAAACGGCGGGCCGCCACTACACAGGACTCTCTCGGGAGAGCCGTCGGTAGGATTGTCCACTCCGTGTTGTAGCGTGATTTGGACTTCTGGATGTTATTGCATTTGTGGCCCTAGGTTCTGCTGACTCAGCTAGTGCTGCGCGCGCCTTTACAGCCCAAAATCCAGCCCGGCGTGACTAGATGGCGGTGACGGCCCTCGCGATGAGTGGTTGAACCGACGGCGACTAAGGCGTGTGCGCAGCCCAACGATAACGTCGGCCGCGAGGCATTATAGGGGGCCCGGGTACGATCTTGCTCGATGCAGAGGGATAAACGGCGCTGTGCTCGACCTCGACGAGACTGCTAATTACTGAGAAACTGCGGCGTGCGCCGACTGTGATGAACATGAGTCTAGCTCCTTCGAACTTCCATACAAACATCTCAACATCAACAACCGCGCCGCGCTATCTAATGTTGGGTTCACACGGTTCAAATGCTTAAGTGGTAATTAAATGAGCAACTTATTTTTAAGTTGTAAGTAGCCATGCATTGATTTACCTCGTACTAATCACTAAATCACAGACTACTAAACAACTTAATTTGTCTGTGACAAGTGGTAATTACAGCGCTTAGCCACGGCCAGCGGCGGAAGCATGAGGTACGAGCGGCGTGGTTACTTGCTAAAATGTAAACAAGACTCTATTTATTAAGTCACTAGTCCACTTAATGGGCAACTTACCACTTACCAGTTGCTTGGCTGTTTACACGCGGAGTTTAAGTTGACCGAGGACTTAATTTTAACTAAATTATTTATGAACTTGAACCGTGTGCCCTTAAGTGCGTTTGGACCATTAGCCAGTTTGTACGACACTCGCGAGTCATGGCACTACTCTAGACTACCTGACGCCACAATGCTACTTAATATTTTCCTAAGCTGTCTTGCAGATATTATGGACATTACCTGCATGACGAAACCTAGACGAGATATTATCCTAATTATTTATTGTGTTATTTTTTTTTTCAAAATGATCTTTTTAGCACCGCCATGATGGCAATGGGCTTGTTTCTTGTGACAATATCACTGACATATCCGCTACAATCTTATCCTGGCATAACTATATTTATTGAGGTCATAAAAAACCACGACACCCGTTTCATGCCGTCGGAGAAGTGTCTGAAGGCAATAGATTACGTTGCGAAACCGATTTTCGTTTTAATTACATGTAAGTGTTAGTATTTAGTGCTCATTTCTGATCCTATTATATCAGAGTTTAACAGCAATATAATTCTATTTAAAATATATATATATATATATATATATACATATTATCAAGTTAGTTTTTATGATGAACCTCTAAAAAGCCAAAATGGATAGAGTGGATTATAAGTTTGGTTTAGTCATGTAGAGAGAGGATGGACGATCAGAAATAATCCTAAAACTAAATGGCAGTAGTTAATAGAATTAGTGGAAAGGATATTAGCAAGACGTAGGTATTACTGACGTAGATATAGGTATTCGATCAAATTGTAGGTATTTAGATTATAAATTCCGTTTCCGGGGACAAATTGTCAGGTGGTAGGAACAATTCCGATTCTCCGATTACATCTACGTAGAAGAGAAGCGTGACATGACAGTATGTAAAAACGTTGCTATGTTTTTCCACTGTCTGAGTGGAAAAAACACGGCACAACATTAAAAAACATTACAATAAAAGTAAAACAGAGACATAAGCAGAGGCATAAGTTACCTGCGCCATGTGGAGAGTGCAATGGGGCCACACTCAGCATATGCCACGACAGTCGCCGTGACGCTGGTTTTCAGTGGGCTCCCTAAGTGATGCATGGACAAAAGTAATAAATGAAATTAAATAATAAATAAATGTTATTTGTAAAATTAATTTCCTTTATATTTTGTTTCAGTTATAATTGCGCATTTTGTCCCTTTTCAAGCGCCATTCGTTGCGTTTGTAGGTAACTTGTGCACAACATTGCTTGCGGTCGTGTTCCCCAGTATAATGAATTTGTGCCTCAGGTATCCAAGTAACTATGGGAAATTATACTGGATTTTAGGCAAGGACTTGATTCTCGTTACAGTGGGATTAATTTGGTGGCTTTTGGGTGTATTTTTCTCCGTACACCTTATACATATTCGTTTGTTGTCTCTTAAAACTGCTAATAACCGTGAATACCTGTAAATGATATAATAGTGCTATATAAAGTTTGTGATATCAGTAAACCGGTGAACACTTGTGTCAAACTGTCAACGAGAAAAGAAACGCAAGTTTCTAGGTCCATGCAAACTGTATAAAAGTATATTGATTTATTAAAGTAATTTAAAAAAATGATATAATTTCATATTTATTTATAGCTGTATCTATCTACCTATCCTATACATAGAATACGTTAGTCTCGCTAAAACTCAGAAACGGCTGGGCCGATTTCAATATTTTATTTTTTATTTTTTTTGCTATTGGTAACATGGTATAATATAAACGCAAGAAAGAAAGGGTAGGTAGAAGTAGAATAGGTGTAGATAGATGTAGAGTTGGTGTAGGGTAGGTGTAAAGTAGGTAAAGGGTAGTGGTTGGGTAGAGTAGGGGTAGGAGAACACGCGAACCTAGTCGCGCCGGGCCATCTAGTACTATTATAAAACTTGTCTTTATCAGAGAGTGCTGGTGAACTCTCTGATAAAGACAAGTTTTATAATGCTGGTGTTGATTTACAGTAGGAAATTGAAGCTACAATGAGTAATAAAATGCCGAAACGGTTCCAGTTCAGTATATTTTGACTGACGCTGATGTTCAGCTGAAGCTGGTTGGTTAGATCATATGGCATACATCCTTAATTGAAAAGTTTATGCCATATTTATAACCTTTATGCCAATAATAGTTTATTTACGAACAGAACAAAAATAGACTAATTGAACATATTAATTAAATAAATCTAAATTTTTAATCAGACCATTTTGAATGTTGAATCCTTAGGTCGAATCCTTAGACGCCCACGGGAAGGAAAGGAATTAATTAAATATAATGGGCATGGATCTGAATAGTAGATACCTAAGTTCCATAATATGAACATTGCCAGTTGGTAATTTTTTCGTCTATCGAGAACCAAGTTGCGAAAGATACTATCCACAGAATAAAACAAGTTTCTATGCGTTTCATCATCATTATCCACTGCTTAACATAGGCTTCAATTACACCCTGTCTTGGGCTTGCTTGGGCATCCATCAGCAGCATTTCACAGGTCGTCACTCCACCCGGCCGGAGGAAGCCAAGTCGCGGTCTCCACTCTAGAATCCGATAAACCCAACGGTTTTCGGTTTTTCGGTAGTCAAGGCATAATCTTAATCATATTTCTCTATAACTACCTAAATAAGAAGAATCAAGGTAGGCATTCCATCTGTACTTCGATTTTTTCGATCTACTTCAATGCACATTAAACAAATGAACGCCTTCACTGAAGCTAATAAAATATAGGCAACAACGTAGCCGCGGAATATTGCAGTAAATATACAGTGTGTGGTCTGGGACCGGGGCTAATATGGAAAATAGAGACTCTAAAGTATTGGAATTTTTCTGATTAGATTCTTGTTAACCAAAACCCATGCATTACACACAATAAGGATTTAAAGTTACGATTCATAAGCAGTGGTTATTGCAAAACGATATTATTGCTAACATTGTCAATGCCGTGGTACAGGGCATAACAAAAAATCAACCGATTCAACTCATAATATGTCATCGAGACGTTCCGAGAAGCTCCGAATAAATACGATGCAGAATGAACTCGATCGAGTTGAGCGGAACTATTGTTTTGTTTGCTTTACATTGAATTTACGATTAAGTTTATAAGAAAAAAAAAAAAGTTATGTTTTGATCTTAATTAGTTGGGACCATATTAATTCAATTACTGGTGACCTATAGAGCGTCCCTTTCTAATATTTGTCCCGGTTCTAGGCCACACACTGTATAATGTCTATTACACTAGGTACCATAACTCTTCGTTATAACTCATACCTAAAATATCCATAAAATCTTCTATATTATAAGTAAAAAGTATATATCCCGATGCTAAAAGTATTTCCCGCAGGAATACATGTTCTAAGAGAATCATAATCATGTCGCTACAACCAACAATAAAGCAGCATAATTTATCCTATGCATTCTTAATAACTTCTAAGAAAAATTAGAATTGTAAAAACGTTACTTGTAGATTCAGGCTAAATAAGAAATAAAGACAGAATCCTGCAAACAACATATTGAAGCTGTATGTACGTTACGTACACGGTCACACGGTCACGGTGCACACATTGACAAAAAAACTAGGCCTGGGTCTATTAAAAAGCAAACTACGCCATAATATGTTTACAAAGCGGGCCTCGTGTAACTCTTGACGCCATCTTTTTTTCTTACTAGCTTTTGCCCGCGACTTCGTCCTCGTGGAAATACCAAACGACCAAAGGCTCATGCTGTTAATATTTGTTTACTTAACAGTGGAATATATTGCAGGTAGCTTGCAGATAGCTATATCAACCCTCTGTCAAAACATTCTGAATTTAGGTAGTTGATAATTGAATCTCGACCGCACATGATCCCCCGTAATGGATATCTTGATGGACTCTGACCACGGTTTTCGGTCTAGTCTACACAGCCATACTATGTATAGTTTGCTATTGGGATGTATTGCAATTAAACTATAGGTTAATATAAACTCAGCAGTGGATTGTTATGGGCTGTTGATGATTAATATAAATTCTTATCTGTGTAATCACATTTGGAAACCGTAGACAGTTTCATATACCAACCACAATAAAGTGTGGAGTCGAGAATGCCATGACGTAGATGCAGCGAATCTAGGATCTGTTTAAACTGACTTGTCTTATTTGCTAACTTATTTTAACTGAAAACAATAACAAGCCCTATTCAGTCATTGATATTTTCTGTATTCCTAAATAGTGTAGACGTACAGGGCGGCGGATAGATGCCGCACTGACGCTTTCGAGAGAGATGTGTTGAAGGAGAATGCTGCGAGTTCCTTGGACAGCGCACAGGATTAAGGCCTTAATACTGACTCAACTAGGAATAAAGACCAGGATGTCTACCAGCTATCTCTAACCCTACAATATTTCGGTCTCGATTAGAAGAAAGCAAAACAAGTCTTAAAACCTATAAAGCAAAACAACAACCTCGAGTAAAAGTAGCAGTGACCTCGGGACCGAGCTGTTGGTCAGACCAGGTTTGCACTGCATTGGAATCATGGCGAGACATTGTGCGCAGTAAATTGTTCCATCGCGGCGGTCACGACCCTCAGCTGTGAGGAATACGATGCAAGGAGCAGGTGATCACCTCAGATCAGATTTAAAAAAAGATTTGATTTTTCATTTTGGTAAATTATAGTCAAATAACCTATCAGGAATAGGAGGGGTTTATTTATACTGTATTATAACAATAAATAATAATAAATATGCTTAAACAAATTAAACAAAGCAAATTAATAATGGGTGTTAGATAACTGATAAACTATTTAATATACATTTTTTAAAATACATACTGGTTATACTGATCTGTCACTTTGTAAACATATATATTATCAAAATGTTATAATCGTTTAATAAATTTATTTTTATTTTTATTTTTTATTTATACATATTACACTCAGACCCGTAACAGAAATAAAAAATTATCTTTTCAATTTCTTCTCGGCTAGGATTGAACCCGGGACCTCTGCATGGCAGACCGGCGGATATAAACCAACTGAACCACTCTGGTCAAGTTTGTCGTCTCATAATGACATGTCAACAAAAAAAACAACAACAAAAAAAGAAAATATTTTATTACAAGATTTCTCTCACAAGGAATTATCTCAGGCATGCTCCATCATCGGCCGCATCGTCACTTACCACCAGGTGAGATGGCGGTCAAATACCTGGCTTGTCTAATTATCTACCTTGCTATTATTTATCTATGCCTACGCATAAAGCTAAACGGAAAGTTAACGTTTTGACTTTATTCCCAGGTAAAAGTATACATTTTCGATAATAATTAGCATGAGCAATGTTGCGTAGCAAGCTGCAAAGGACAGCGCACCGATTTCACGCAACATTGAGCTGCTCCGACGACCACCCCTGGGCATTACGTCTGTCCGTCGCAGATAAATTGCGGGTAACATAAATAAAGCTATGATGCCGTCAGCGGTTATTCCCGAGCATTTCCTGGAAATGTATGGACCATTTCGGTAGGTATTCCAACTTCTGAGTATGTTGTGGACAGTTTTAGTGGTGCGTATAGAGCGTCTTACACACGTGCAGTATTAACTACACCGTTTTGACGAATGCCTGGAACATACATTAGATTTTTCACATGGTTTTTTCACATATTTATGTGATGGTTTGGATGGTACCTTCTTCTTTTTTATCCCTTAAAGATTACGATAGTAATAATGGTCCAGGTTTAGTGCGTCTTCTTTGAGTAGATAAATGGTCACATAAATCGGGTCTATCACCACGGTTTTGAATATTATTACCTCGATGTTTCGGAACGGTTGCACGCTCATAAGTAGAAAATTTGTGTGCAGTATCTAACTACAAAAGTCTTAAAACCTATCCTAAACCTACCGGGCAATCTTTGAGTTGTTCGAAAGCTCCGTCCATGGGATCAGACAGATGTTTTCTACAAATATATAACGTCAGAAATGTCTACTTACGTGATGCCCAATTGTAAAAACATGAAAAACCACTTAAATACTTTAAGGTGTTTTATTTACAATAGCTTTTGCTCGCGTCTACGTTCGCGAGGAAAATTTTTAAGGGCAGTTTATCGTTTTTATATTACCTCCTTAATGTATGAAAGAGCGACCATTTTAAATGGCCTTCCTAATGTATGAAAGCTAGTACTATACAATACAATACAAAACTTTTTATTGCACACCAGAGAACACAAGTTCAGATACACAAAAAAATTGTAGATAGTCTTATCACTAATGTGATCTCTTTCAGACAACCTTGGTATGGAGAGAAGCACAGGATTATTACAAAAGACGTAGTGCACACAAAAACATCACTTATAACAAAAAATATAAAAAATACATATAACTCCACAACAAAATACCCACAGATCCATAAATAAAGGATAAAAGACAAAAACTCAGAACCACAGCATTCACAATTACCCCACTACAGACATTAGATAATGCTGCTTTTTTAAATTTGTGCAGTGATTCCGCACATCTAATGTCGCGGGGCAACGCGTTCCAGAGTCCAGCCGCCTGCACCGCAAACGATTTATGGTAGAAGTCCGTTGCATGGGCAGGCATCTCCAGCATCCTATCACGACATGAGCGCAAAGAGCGGCTCTGCGTGTCGGACGTGAACGTAAAGAAATCGCTGAGATACTCCGGTGATGATTTCCCAAACAGCACACAGTACAGGTGAGAGATGAGACGAGCATTCCGGCGAAGTCGGATTGGGAGCCAACCCAGCCTGGTTCGATACTCCGAGACATGGTCATACTTACGGAGCCCAAATATAAATCTGATGCAGACATTCTGCAGCCGCTCAAGTTTGCTTAACTGAGCTTCAGTAATGTCCAGAAAGCATGCATCCGCATAGTCCAGAACTGACAGTAGCAAAGACTGCGCCAGCGCCACCCTTGTGTCTATCGGCAGGAAATTACGCAATCTCCTCAAAGAGGAGTATGCAGCAAAAAGCTATAAGTACTACGGAGAGCTTAAGCTGTATCTCTGAGCATACCCAACCAAATTAGATGAAACATGGCCTAAATTTAATATTTCAACCTAAACTACCAAACTGTGAAAGCCCCATAAAATCAGTTCGGCGTTTAACTAGATGGTTTTATATCGGGTATTTCAGTTTCCAAAATAAATTATAACCTATGTGTAGCCCAGGCTTAATGGCTACATAACAAAAAAGTTACATTCAAATCAGTCCAGTAGCTCCGAAAATCAGCGTGTACAAATAGACAAACAAACAGATAAACAGACAACCAAAAATCAATAAAATTATTATATGTATTCCTATTATTATGTATGTGTATTGATTGTATGTAATCTTTAATCACTTTACAGTTTCACAGATATGCCACCCATTAAACTATCATGCATTTGAATCGAAATCCGAAATACACAATACAATGAATAATTATTGCTAGGGTGAAACCGACATGGTTAAAACATATTTCACATTCAATTCAATTTCAGCGTTGTGATTTTACAGTACAACGTTTCATGTTCCCCCATGATTCCCCCAAATGTCAACCAAGCAGGTGTAGGCGTCAGTTCTTTTTATAGGTATTTTATTGGAAAGGTTTATGGTATCATTTTACTGGACGCCCATTTGATAGGTTCGTTGTCAGAAAATAAAGTGGTTTCAGGAATAACGGTTCGTATTAAGTCGTCCATTAAGGGGAACAACTGCGTCCATAAACGATCACTTCGGACAAAGCTTCGTAATTACGAAAAGACAATGCAACTTAATCACTCACATGGAAGTGGGATAAGATGGACTTTTCCTTATACCTTACACTATATGTTTACCTTTATGATTTGTACTCTGTACCTATTGCAGTAGATATTGCCGAATATTCCATTTAGTACTTGAAAACAAACACATTCAGAATTTAAATCTGGACGCCTTCAACGCTAAAGTTAATAATAATATGTTTGGACATTCCCACAGTGCCATCTAGCCCCAAAGTAAATAAAGTTGTGTTATGATAGATAACTGATAAACAACTTATATACTTTTTTTTAAATACAACTGTATCCAAACTCGTAACAGAAATTAAATTTCTGCTCGGCCGGAAATCGAATACGGGACCACTAAATTAACGAAATAGAAAAGTTATATTTATAACAGTTTTTATGTTAATATTTTTTATGGACTATTAGCTTACCGAGAGGTCAAGGCACTCCATTGCCAATCCATTTGGCACGAACTCTATTGGGCAGCAGAATTCTCTATTGAGTATTTTCAACACTACGATCGCCAATGCAACCCGCTTGCCAAGCGTGATGATTATAGATACGGCAATTCCCTCCACTAATGAGAAGGCTCAATTTCAGAAATCATCATTGCCAACAAACTGTTATGCAGTTTGGCAGGGTAACTATAAGTAAGACAGAATGCACGAAATATTGTAAGGATTAAATAAATAATAAATAAATAAATGGGCTGTTAGGCTAATGTTTTTTATCTTTAATGTTTGTCTCGTAAGTCAAGGACACTTTGAATTGACTTACCCCGTAAATGGATTTTATTTTCAACCATGCCGAGAACAATTTTTCTATCTTAAAATCGCAAGCCTGTACTGCAACAAAACGAATCGAAACTGCAATCACTAGCGTTGACACATTAGTTGCACCCTTTGACGGCTAATTGAAGTCGCTCAGTCAGTAATTTCCCGCTAGCTCATTTTCCGCTCAAATTGCCTCGTCGGAGCGGAGTCCAATGACGATTGATTTCTCCCTTGGCATCTCGCGGAGCGCTCGGCTCGTAACTCGTCTTGTTATGACGCCAGAGTGTCATTTGAGCCTGAGTCGAGTCTCTAATTGGAAATATTTCACACGAACACAGTGATAACGTTGGTTTCGTGTGCAAATTTGCCAAATTCGTTCGTACTAAGGTAACATAACATAGTCCGATCGAATCATTGGAGATTCGCGGGGTATTTTTCGTTGGTCTTTCGTGTTCAGTCGCCATGCAACACTCTCACACTTGCAGAGTGTTGTAGGTCATCATCATCATATTGGCGTTATGTCCTGGTTGCGACCCCGCGCGGCATGCAAGGGCCCAGGGTCCGTGGGGGCTGTAGGTGCTAGTTAGTTATTATTTGTAACTGATGTTTGTATGTGGATAATATCGACAGTCAGTCAATAAATGCACTGGGTTGCATTCATACGTGTGTTTGACTGGGCTCCATCTCCGAGACTGACTACCAACTTACGGATTGTAATACAGATCACTGTATTTTTATAAATCCATATCAACAATATGTAGGTATGTGAAGCGTGTAGCATTCGTTATACAGGAAGGCTCAAGAGGGCCTCGACTCCATGCCTGCAACGATACACAAAAATTACCACTTTAGAGCTTAGTTATTCGGAAACGGATGTCACAATCGAAAAATGTGCTTCACTCACTCTTAACGTTTTTTTATAACAGAGAGAGGCAAACGAGCAAGCGATTCACCTGACGTATAGCGATCACCGCCGCCCACGGACACTTGCAACACCCGGCGAGCCGCGTTGAGATAGGCAAAGGTTCGTTTCTTGAAGGTTCCAATGTCGTAATGGTCTGGGTACCCCACTGCAAGAAGCTCGTTCCATAGCGTGGTCGTATGAGGCAGGAAGTTTCGAGAAAATGTTACGGTGGTCGACGTTTTCTAAAATACCTATCCAACGACACCCCAAATAATGGAATAAACGCAAACAAACAAATTTCACCCTCGTTTTACTTGTAGGGGAGATACAATAAATCCTACTTTTTAAATATTTTTTATTGCTGCTTTATCAGCGTAATTCATATCCAATTAGGTTCAAAGATCATTTGACATAATTAGTCACATGAAAATACAATACAGGTAAGTAGGTAGCAATTTGAAAATTCACACCGCACAGAAGATAAGTAAAATACTTACAATGTATATGGAATCTTGAGGTAAGTACCAGATTTTCACTACACATTACATTATCAAGAGTCACTAAGAACCAACGTTCACAGTTTCCAATATTTAACTAATACTACGAGCAAAGTATAGCTTCAATTCAAGTACATAGAATATACTCAGTCAATTTATGTTTAAAATTAAACAACGACTCTATATTCTTAATTTTGGAGGGAAGTTTAGTATAAAGTTGCACTCCTTCGTAACAAAACATTTGTTTGCCGTAATTTGTGCGTATGTTCACGATGTTTTCCATCGCCGTAAGAGTATCGATTAGTATTCAACTAATGTACATAACTCAGAAAACAGTCATTGGTACATGGCCGGAGCGGGATTCGAACCCGGGACCTTTGGCATACGAGTCGGATTCTCTAACCGCTCGGCCACCGACGCTCAGTAAATTGTCGTAAATTGAATGAACAACGAAAAATGTGAACAGTTTTATAAATGAGCATTTAACGAGCAACTGTGATTTTATTGACAATTTCGGAATTGCTACCGTAATTTTGTTATTGTCACAAAAATTAAGAACATTAAAAAATTAAATATCGGGGTAGCGCGGTAGTAAATACATTTAATTTTGACCAGGAATCAGGACTGTGTTTTCCGGGTTAGTCATCTTCTCAGTAGGTGAGAGGTATTTGTTGTGGTTCATGTTCGCGACTGTTTTTAGTAACCAGCTGTGAAACAACAGTTTGCTTTCATATTTTCGTAACTGGTCCTTTTTATGCTACTCATAGTGTTGTTTCTCCTGGATACTTATAGCACGGTGAGGGAAAACATCGTGATGAAACCTACACATTCAGGCGACTGAATGTGTAACCCTGATCCAATCGGGTCAGGTTGCCCTGGTAGCAGTGTCACGGAGGTCAGATGGCTGTCGCTCAACTGCCAAATCTTGGATCAGGGTCAAGGCGGACCCCAGGTCCTCGTGTGCGAGAGCATAACCGGGACATTATCCAAGATGAACACAATATTTATACATCTGTGACAAAGGTACCAAGTTGTACAGTATTACAGTTTATTATATTTTTTATTTTTACACCGACACTTCTAAGCTGGCCTGTTTCTGTTACAAACTGGCCTGTCAGCGATTGTAGGCGGGACGTCAGCTGCAAATTATACAAAAGGTTTCCGCGCTGTAACTCGGCAGCCCGATAACTTTCCGCACAATGGGAGCTGTAGGTACTGTACTGTATTTTTTTTTTCGTATTTTCTTTTGTTGGCTATAATCGGTCTATATTTTTCTTTCTACTACAGAAAAATAACATCGCGTATTGATGTAACGAAGATGTAATATAATGTCAATTGCATCGCGTTTTCAGAAATAAGGTGTAATTATAGGTAAGGGTTAATTATAGGTTTTTACGGGGTCGGCGACGCATGGGTGATGCTTCTGGTATTGCAAACGTCCATAGGTTGTGGTGACTGCTTACCACCAGGCGGGCGGTAAGCTTGTTGGCCACCTTAGTTTACGCATTTACCTACTGTAAGCATATTGTACTACACATAACGGGGGATTGTGTAAAACACACAAATGCTGTAGATAGTTACGAAACTTAGGTGTTTGATATTTATTTTTTAAATCTTTATGCACAAAATAGTACAAAGGCCACTATTCTTTATCTACCAGTCAACCAGGAGATAAAGGGTAAAGAAAAAGGTAGGCGGTGCAAGAGCAGCTACTAGACAAAATGGAGGGGAACCGTTTATACAATTATAGCCGAACCAGAGATACATATACAGATAAATAGATAGATAATAGAAAATAAATTAATATAAATATAATGAAGCTAGAACTAAACGTGAGTGAGTGGGAATAGATAACCATACAAATACGACACCAGTAAAGGAGAGACAAAACGAGAAGCTCAGTCAAACATGGGGATGAGAAGGGACATACTCGTGAGCCCCAACACTCAAGATCCTTGAGGTAATGCTCACGAACAGCTTTCATAAATGAGTATTGCTGGAAAGCAATCTAAGATCGGGACAGAGTTCATTCCCGAGTCTTACATAGCCCTCAGTACAAAAGAATTAGAAACAAAACAAATACGGTTTGTTTGTACTTAACACAAGGGGATACTAAACGGATTTTGATAAAACTTTACAGTTTGGTCGGTTGTACCCACACCAGAAAATCGTTTAATTTGTCCAGGAATTCAAAGTAATTCCCCCGGGACTTCGTTATAACCGATATTTCCACAATTATCAGGGACCTCCTTGCTTATTTGCTTAAAAAAATCTCACTAACTTACTGCGCTATCTGAGCGACCCAAAATGGATCTTGGCCTCCGACACCAGAGATCGCCACCTCCTCCTATCCTGCGCCATCTGCCAATCGAGGATAAAAAACACACTGATTATGCATTGGCAACAGTTTACGACCTACACCAATATTTACTTATTATTGTGTCAATAGGTCAATGTACTATCATTAACCTGATAAACTAAGGTGAGGGAAATATTTTTGTTATTAGGCGTTGTTTGTTGTGTGTTATCTTGTTATTAGGCGAATGTTGCTACGGAGTAAATATATAAAGCGATACTTATTCAAGGCTATATAATCGGTCAGCTGATTAAACAGGTCAGCTGCTAAATGTGTTTTGTTAGCAAACAGTAAGTCGAACTGCAGCAAAAATAACTTAATTGATCAGCAAATATTGTTATATTAGGGAGCCTTAAAATTAATGCCATAGAATGCCACTACGTTTCATGTACAAACATCACATAGGTATAGGTATAATTCTAGTACTTACATATAGTCGGAACATACATACTCGTAGTTACCACGTTACTTAAGAGAGTATAGAAGTGTTTCGTCTATACTCTATAAGTTCGTTCGAATAATATAAGAGTACACAGGGGCTGTATGAATAATCTTATCGACAGAAAAACGGCGGAAAACCTCAACCAAGTATAGATTCATATACTCAAACATTTCCTAAACTTTTGACTGATTTTCTTAAAACAAAGCTGAGAACCATCTAAATTAAACTGGCTTTTAAATAAAGGTACCTATACCTAGTTACTAACTCGATAACTGAAGGGTCCAATCTTGCAAAGTGAAATTAGAACTTCTTATTGCCATCCGAATGAGCTGAAATTTTGCATACCTACTTATGTAACTTCGATGTCAGTGCCATATTATTGCACCATCGAGCTGATTTGATGATGGAGATGGAAGGTGACTGTCACTCCTATACAAGATAAGTATCTGCCTGCCTCGTATTTAGTTAGTTTGTTTTTATTGACAAAACCTATAACCCTGTGTGGTGTTCAGAGTTTGATATAAAACGGAAGGAGGTCATCTAAGGTGGTCGCCATGCCGAATGATTTTATGTCTGTATTGGTCGACGAAATGATGTGACAATATTAATAAACCACCCAGAAATTTATTGGTTCCTCGCTAAAACTAATTAAATGCTTATTGTTTTCGTATACCTAAGTACAAAGTTATAATAAAACATGCTATCACTTGGCTTATATCACATTGTAAATAAGGCGTATAATGCATTAATCAAACTTTGTAGTCTGTAAGAGAGTCGTAAATATAATTTATTGATCATAAAAGTGTTTTTTATAGAGTAATAAACAAGTGTACATAACAGGCGTCGGAAACACGATTAAATTCGCGAAATTTCGACCCCCAGAAAGGCAATTCGATTCCTATGAAGTTTCATAGTCCAAACTACTGAAGTGGCATATAACAAAATATCTCTAATAGTCGAAATTTCCCTCGAGAGTAATGAGTAAAGATCGGGAGCATCGGAAATGGGAATTGGCGTGAGTGGCGTCGTTTCCGCTGTGAGATAGCTAGAATGATCAATTTTATTGTGGAACTAGCCTTTGTTCGAGACTTTGTTATTTGTCTATCCAGCACGAAAAGTGGGCTTTTGGTGCGTAAAACTCGTACCAAAACGCTTTTTACTGAGAGGCAAAATGATTTTATAACTGCACTCAACACTCTCTTTGTGGTAGATGTAAAGTGTGATGATGTGAAACGTATAAAGTGGAAAGCAAATTGCTTTAAACAAATTATCTAAAATGCATTTTCCACTTGCTACTTGTTAAATATAACAAACCTTTTTTTATATAAATGCTACTTATAGCTCTATTGGATTCATTAATAGAACAATCATAATATAATTCCAAGGGAAATCAGACACTATCTCTTTTTTTTTCAAACAAAACCAACTGCCCTTTGATTGGTTATGACGATAATGGAGCATAGTAGTTGTGATTTTGCCGTTGTTGCCATCTAATCTCCGTATGGCATAGTATTTCTTTGGGTATTTCAGATCTAGACGGGGAATTTATGAAATATGTTTTGTCGTTGTAAGTCGAGTCTGTTGGTTTAAGACCCTACTACGGAGACTGACTGACTTCATTTATACGACTATGACATTCAACTATACTAGAATGAGCTTTCTGGAGCAAACCATACGATTGACTTTAGGTCGTAAGTCGTATAAGTTGTCAAAAGCGTCAGAAGTAGAAAGAGCATTTCTAGACTGCTTAGAGTTTCTGGCCGGTTTGGCTGGCCAAACAGCCAATCTGGCAATCTGGAACAACGCCAGAGTGACTAGACACGGTCTATCATCGGCCGCAATGTCATAATCAACAGTGATCTTCATAAGTGAGACGGCGGCCAAATGCTAGTATAATTCTAAAAATGTAAAATTTTCCATTACAGTTCCATTGTCAATGGAAAGCTCGCTGCATAATGAGGAGTTTTCCAATAGGTATCTAAAGCATTCCTAACCACTCACTAGATGGCGCCCCGACAATTTTGGTAATTGATAATCGCTTGAAATAGGTTCTTAGCAAACAGGATATAAACACTGGGTACGTTGTATTGGATAATATTGTATTTGTCAATAGTTTTCAATCATTTTAGAGGTTGTAATAATAATGAAACATAGTGCTAACTTCTATAAATATTTATTTTTACACTTCATTCAACCTTTTATGTTTATATTAATAAACATTTTATTTTTAAGTTTAGTATTAGTTGGCTGCATGAAATCACTGCCACCATCATACAGATTATAAAAAGATTACCAAAATTGTAGGAGCGCCATCTATTGATGCTTTTTGAAACCAACTATCTATACCTACTGGAAAACTCCTCATTATCGGTAAAATTACACCTATATTAGTATGATTGTCTATTAAAAAAAAACTACTAAATGTACAAATAGACTACGACCACAACTTTTCCTTCATTTTGTACATTAGCTAATAATGAAGTTACTAAAGAAAGAAAATAACACAAACTTCGATAAGAATGTAGCGGCTTTTAAATTTTCTATGAAAAATTATGAGGTTCAACAACCAAAACGTAACTTTACTAGTTAAAAATTTGCTTAATCATACATTCAGTTACTAAGTTTGTTAAGATTTAGATTAAAAGGCATTTGAGTTTGCAAGTGCCATGTATCCTGTTGTGTCTATTTAGGCAGATATAGCAATAGTGATGTCACTGATAGAAACCCATGATATTTGATTAATATATACTTACACATGTGGTATGTTCATGACATGGCGTCTACCGGTACGTGGTCGCTACTCGAGAGCTTTACTGCCCCATCGGCCATGTGTTCTTCGAGCTATGTGCCCTGCCCACTGCCACTTCAGTCTGGCAATCCTTAGAGCAATGTCGGTGACCTTGGTTCGCTTGCGGATCTCCTCATTTCTGACTCGATCGCGCAAAGAAATACCGAGCATAGCTCTTTCCATTGCCCTTTGGGTAACAGTGAGCTTTCTTATAAGGCCCATAGTGAGTGGCCACGTTTCAGCTCCGTAAGTCATCACTGGCAACACACATTGGTCAAACACCTTCGTCTTGAGACACTCCGGTAATTGGGACGAAAATATGTGGCGTAGCTTCCCGAACGCTGCCCAACCGAGTTGGATTCGTCGATTGACCTCTTTCTCGAAATTGGACCTACCTAGCTGGACTATTTGTCCTAGGTATGTATAGTCGTCAAAAACTTCAAGTGGAGTGCCTCCAACTGTCACTGGAGTAGGCACAACATGGACATTCGACATAATTTTCGTCTTGTCCATGTTCATTTTAAGACCTACTTGTTGAGAGGCACTACAGAGGTCATCGAGCATTTTGCCCAAGTCTTGACGTAGCCATGACTACGATATCGTCAGCAAATCTGAGGTGCGTGAGGTACTCGCCGTTAATATTGATGCCAAGTCCGTCCCAGTTCAGAAGCCTAAAGATATCCTCCAGTGCAGCGGTGAACAACTTCGGTGATATGACATCACCTTGTCTAACACCTCGCTGCAGCTGAATAGGTTCTGTGGTCTTGTCCTGGAGACGAACTGACATAGTAGCGTTTTCGTAGAAACTATCAGTTGATGACATTCAAATTATTTTATTTGGAAAAATGTAAGCTATAATAAGACCACGCTAAGTCTGAATCGCTTTTAAAAAAAATAAAAATCTCTGTATGGCAACTTATGCCATGTAATTTTTCCGCCATAGAACGTCATTAATGAAAGTCATAACAAAGAATTTGGCTGACTTGAAAAATATTATTAAGGCGATTGGCACATTGGAACGCAGCAGCAGGCACCACCATCTCGGAACATACTGAGTCAGTAAATTAAATTAAAAAATGGTTAAAACAAACATCTTGCAATAGAAATATATACATTCAGTTGATAAACAGTGATAAGCCTGTGTTAATGTTAATTTGTGGTGGAACTAAATATTTTGAAATAATTTGAAAACTGAGTAACGGAACACCTATCTGACAATCCTGGAGACCTCACTTCACAGCGGCCTAGTTGACGCCTTTTTATGTAGAAAGTACAGCGCCAAAAACTTATCTGACCCGCAGCCCGTCCACATAATATTCGAATTGAACGTCGCCCTCTTCCGCCCTCAATAGGATATATTTACAACATTATTATCAGTTTAGAGCAAGTATATTTGATGGGCAAGTATTCAGATATACTACTATATACTTTAGATTATAGTCAGAAGGCGATGCATTTCGATAATGATTGTGATCGACTTCAATTTATTTGTCAGTTTGACGAATTAGTCCGTGGTATTGTTGATGGCTTCCATACGAAAGAGAGAAAAAGAGAAATGAAACGAAAAATACGCGGCCATCCGAAACATTATCAAGGAACGAAAGATCGTGATAAACAAATCACTGGTAGTCGTGGGACTACTGGTAAACATAGTCTCATGGGAAAAAGACTACTATTTCTCTTTAGGGACTAACGCACGTCACGCACAACCGTACGGTGCTCCGTTCCAGTGTGGGGATCACCTAAATAATAATGGCCAATGACTGACAAGGACAGATTATCCAATCGATATTGCCATATCCACACTTTATTATTTCTACCACTGTCAGTCGATTCGGACTTAGCGTGGTCCTACTATACCTAGCAGGAGCAGGAGCAGGAGTTTCTTTGGCCATTCAACATGTTCAATTATGGTTTAAGTGTAGGCACAGAATATTATAACAATATCTCCACACCCGTTAGGTAGCAAATGTAGTACCGTTGTGTAGTTTAAAAGATCTAAGATAGATGGCGGGAAGCGACTTTGTTTTATACCTACTATATAATAAATATTAGTATATAATATCACAGTTTTACGATTTACTCGTACCGCTTACAAGCCAGCGCGTGCGAGCGAGATGACTGGCCGAGTCTCAATTCAACTCGGTCTCAACTTGCGTATGCGTTCGGATAGTGGTTCGTGAGCTAGGCGCACGATGGCGCTGCTTCGCGCCGCGCCGGTGTGCACGTAGTTTGAAATGTAATAGGAACGCGAACTTTAAATAGTTTGCGCTCTCATTACCTTTGATTTTTTGTCGATAATTATTTTTATTAGGCAAGCCCGGCTTTTGGGCTGGTATGACAGTAACGCCACTGCCCTAGTTCAGGAGCCGTCTATCAAAATTAGTAATGTAAATTAAATAACTAAGAGATAGTGAAACTCATTGAATTTCAGAAGAATAAAACGAATTAAATAAATTTAGATTTGTCATTATAATAAACGATGGCTTGCATAGCTTGCTAGTTATGATTTAAAGTATGAACCTATGCATTTTTGCGATGAGACATGTTGGAACTAGGTAAACGCATATTTCATACAAGTCCTTTCGCTCTGCAACAGACTGTACATAATTTTTATAAACAAAACATAAAACAGAATAATTTAGGTGCCCAAAACTAACAATTTATGAAAAAAGCAACAAAATATTTATTATATTCTTAACATTATTGTTGGTCTTATAAAATAGGTACCTAAAAGCACTGTGAATATCAAACTATAAACGCATTTTAATACCACTAAATGAAGATAAACAGTTATTTCAAATATCAGCTTACGTAGAATTATCAGCTTTTGTATTTAGCCGGGTAATGTCCGCCATTTTTATACTTGATCAACTTGTTGACGCGAGTGCGATTCCTTTCCGATTATTTTCATATTTTGTTGTTATTCTACGTGAAAGTTAATGTTTTTGTTAAGTTTTATTATTGAGTTACGTTTTTACATTTTGGTATAGTTGAGTTTTTGTTATCTGCACGTTAATTCGGTTCAAAATAAGTGAACCTGGTCCGAGCAATGCATGCACTTTTATTCGCCGAAAAGAAAGCGTTCCAAGCATACACGAATGCGTTCTACAGATAAGGAGACTGTTATTAACATATTCAAACATGTAATAAAGTTGGGTCAGGATTCATATCCTTACAAACGTGATATTGTTGTAAGTTTGGCTACCATTGTTTTCTTTGTTTACACTTTGTCTCACGGGAAAGTGAATATAGTATAGTCAAGGTCAAGATGCATTCTAGATTTCAGCAGATTCTCAGATGGTTGTAGTTCAAACAATCGCAATAGACTGACCGATGTACCCGTAGTAATATCCGTGTACCATTTTATAAGTCGATTATTGTACAAGTCGATTGTTTTACAATGCTGTAATTTTATGATTCCTATTTTACAAAATTTACAATGTTACGAAAGCTTGGCGACCTGCGGCCTTAGCCAAGAGGTTTCGTTAATCTACAATCGTTTGTGGTAGAAAAATGTATGGGATTTGACATAAGCTAACGTTATCTGATATAAGCTGTTTGTGGTAGAAATTCTTGGTTTTCATAGACAATTCACGTACTTTCGGTGTACGAAGGAGGCGGATTGGCGGATGATCCTACACAATCAGAGTCAATGTAGGTGTTGGTAGAAATTGTCGAACTTCGACCTGTCAATTTTCTACCATACACGCATCACGCAAGCGGAGCTGTCAAAGATGGCGAGACCGGCTGATTAAATACTTGTTGATAAATCCAAGGAACTAAAGACGACATTGATAATTAGCAGCGTGACGACGATTGAACTAAGGATTTATGAAATTGGTTTTGTTTTCTCAAAGTTGATGGATGGAGACTATTAATTGCCGAGCTGAGGGCCTATCGGCTATCTCAGTGGACAACTGAATTTGACATAAAAAAATCTGACACTACTCTAATTTGGTAGACGCTATTGCCAGTTTTCAACGTAGATGACGTGGTGTAGAATTACCTAGTGTCAAATACAGTTGTCAACTGAGTTAGCCAATAGCCCCGCTGGGCTGTTATTGTTATACGTACCGGGCAGATGGAGCCTGTGGGGGTGGTTTATGGTTTGCTAACCGGCTGGATGAAGCCACATGGGAGGTCGGATGGTAGTTGTTTCAAGCTATGTGCGAAAATGTTGATTGATACTGAAGATGAGAATGTCCTGATATTACAAGCTTTTATTTAACTTGCCATGTTTGTATGTTCGGGGCAAATCTTGCAAGCCTAATTCGACCCAGATTCAGTTGAAATTTGTTATACATATGTAACTTAGATGACAATTCATTGATATGGTATCATGGAGCTGGTCTGATGATGGAGTCGGAAGGTTGTCATAAAATCAAAATCAAAATCATTATTCAGTATTCAAGGTCTGATGATGACGGAAGGTGGCTTTAGGAACTACTGGACGCAACAAGATAATCTCACCGTGTTTGGGCTTTTTGGAAAGATCTTGATGAGTACTATGCACTATACACGATAAAAGATTGTTATGAAAAGAGAACTTATTATGATGATTGCTGAATAGTCGTGACTGCTTTCTTAGTTTTGACTACTAACTACCATCAATCTACTATTGTTAGTTCCACAAAAATGACATATATTTAAGGTTAAAATTGATTGATGTTATAGGTAGACAATGCTTTTATCATATGGTGCACACGTTTGCGGGTGCAAATGTTTCCAGGATGGCCGAGTGTAAGAGAAAGAAAGTTGAGCTGTTTCGCTGAGCTGCCATGAGCGGACAGGGAAGCCGAGCTGTGCCAAGCTGATCTGTGCTGAGCTGTACTGTTTAAATGCTGTGCTGAATTAATTAATTGCTGAGCTGAGCTGTGCCATAAAATCGATAATCAATTTGTCACATGGAAATCACGCGCGAATTATTAGTTTAATTGGAATATTAGATAAAGAAGTATTTTGTTGATTTATTTGAGGGGCATATGGGCATAGGGTAGACATTATGTTTGATTATGTTTCGTTAAAAATAGCAGGTATCGTGTTGCGGTGGTGCGTTGGAGCTTGATTGGGTTTGGAACGCAAAGGAGTCGATCTATATTCTCGTGCTAATGAAGTTGTTATAAAATAATAAATCGATTTTCCAAGTTCACGTTGTGTTAATTATCCCTTCTGTTTACATAATGCTTTATGTTTACCCAGCTACTTTGAATTGGCTAAAAGAATGAACAGATTGCTTAGCGCAGTTTTTACGGTATATCACATAAAACAGAAAGGTATTAATTAAAAACGTAATTGGGTTTGCAGATCGCAAAACTTGATAAAGCCCTTGAATATGATTTAGGTGTCGGCTTGGCTATTACTCTGTTTACATAACGAAATTTCTCTGCGGAGAATTTTATTTAACTGAATTTAAATTAACGGGAGATGGATAAGGAAAAAGCTAACTATAACATTTAGCAAAATGTTGTTTTTTATGATTATGCACACAGTGCAAACATAAAGTTTAAATTTGGTACAATATTTGTAGGTATTACCTACTATAATCTTGTCACATACATTTAAATTTCACACAAAGAAAAACAAACAAAAATAATTATTATATAGACACGGCCAAACTGACGTGAACGAAGTCGTGGGCAAAACTTATTTTTTTATAATACACATCGCCCTTACACTCCCAACGTAAAATAAAGTTTTGGTGAGTAAACCATGAACTGCGAACATAAAGAAGCGATACAATCTCTTTGAACGAGCGCCCTTACCATAGCGCATACAACATGGGTGTTCTACAAGGGTGGATGACGAGAAAGATGTCCAGTAAACCCTACAGTACCCATATAATCATTTCCCAGACTACACAATTTCTCTGTCATTTAACCCTATCGCTTTCAACAAAGACGCATGTCGTATTTTTGTTGGATCACTTTGTGGCTTTAAAAATGCAACTTTAGTTAGATATTTTTACCTCTTATTTTTCCTTTGTGTAAAATGTGTGCGAAATAATACTTCCGCTGAAGCGAGGCATTCTTTCAAAAATTCTCCCGCACCACGCCTTGTAAGCGAATATTTGGTTTCCTTGGGGACGCTTATGTAAGCAAATGCATATCTACCTGTAAACTTTACCCTATTAATATAAGTAAATTTTAACCAATATAAAAGTAGGTTCGGAGCTGTTATCAATCTATACGTTTGAGATTAGTAAATTGTATTCTCATTTTTTAAGGGACTAAACCATGGTGGGCAGCAGCATCCTTTTGTTTATTTAAATATATACTGCGATCGCCAACATCATATACCAAGCGTAGACACTAAGATATTTCTCCCCAATATTACGAAGACACACAGGCCCCGTCCCCAGTCGGCGGCCTAGCTATTCATGGAACGGGTCACGGTAACACGGTCAAGGAGTGCTAAAATCTCCGATAGCGACCGCTATCACAAACGATGACCCCTGGCCGTGGCAATATGCAATGTCCAGACACAGCGGAACCACTGACCGCAAAAATGCGAATGAGCAGATTACATTGGGATGTCTTGGGGTTATCTGAAGTCCGCAGAATGAAAGAGGAATCGGAAATCCTGACGACCGGAAATCTGTTCTACTGCTCTGGAAGGGCGACCAGCATATACCTCGTCCCTAGTAAACAACGTTATCAAGATCGAATGTGTCGTACCTTATACCTAGTATATTTTTACACTGAGCATATTATGCTCAGAATTACTCTACTCTAACTCACTCTGACGATGAGCTAGAAGCTGTGTATGAGCATATTCTTACAGCAGTACATACTCCAAGACACACTGCATAGTTGTCATGGGGGATTTCAAGGGAAGCTGAGTCGAGTAAGTAGGGCAATTTGCAGGTGAAAGTCGGAACGCCTGGGTCAAATGCTGGCCAACTTCATGAATGAGAGACTCTATATTATTATTAAGAGAAACTTTTTTAGGACGCCGGAATGTTTTAGATATTTGAAATTGATTTCTATATATAGAACGGTGTTTAATCAATTACGTATCGGTGATTAAAAAAGAAATTTACGAGGGCTACGGCAGGCAGGAGCCTGCAGTACCTATCCAAATCCAAAAGCTTCCCGAGAGCTTTAATTATAAAACCGCTTTCAAAATCTGTCATGTGTAGAAATTACTCTTACTTATTACAAAACTCTCCACTAATTTGATGATGGCTTAAATCAAGTGTAGTATTCAAGTGTCACAAATTACCTTTATTCTTTCTTAGGAATTCCTTCGGTGTACTGAACTGTGGTTGAGCAGTTTGAAGCCCGTGATGGTATTTATGTCATTTATTATGAATTCCTCCTAATTTTTGTAACGTAAAACAATACTACTTAATATTTTTATTATATTGTTAAATTATTTTAAAAAGGAGACAATCAATGTTATAGCACTAGAGGTCTATAAATTATTGCATTTATTTCATACACTTATCTAATTGAAATCTGCACAATAACAACCCGATAGGTATACACCCTTGTTATAGCAACGGAGAAAGTGAGCTGACCCGTTGATAGCAATAATCTCTATTGACTCTTTATTTTTTTATAGATAAAAGTTAATTATCGTATGTTTTTGAACAAATAAGATGCCCGCTGCCTTGCATACAAGGGGAGGTAATCAACCAGCTACAGCTACTATAAAAGGCAGGTGTGTCTTTGTAGGAGTACAGTTGATCTCGAACCTGGTCGGCTGCACGATGAGGGTAGCGGCGATATTAGTTCTGGGGTTGGCGGCCATGGCCGCCGCCCGCAACACCGATATGGTTGACGAAACAATGCTCGGTAAGTATTCATTTATACCTGTAGTAAAAAAAATGTGTCTGTACATTGTATTTAGAAATTTACTATATATTTACAAAAAAACTAAATTTTTAAGAATAAGAATTTACAAAATTTTAATTTTTGTCGGTCTGTTTGTACATTGAAAAATCCGGAACTACTAGAGATACTTGAATGATTTCTTTATTTTGTAGCTATAAAGCTTTTTTTTTATTGATGTGTGGAATATCCATTTACGGATATCTATTCGCCGTCCGAAAATGATAGTCTTACCAACCAAAGACCTCAACGTTGCACCCTCATATTCTTTTTCTCAACGAGATCACGGGACCGTTTTGCACACTCCGCAATCTCGTTGATAAGTAGTTTGCTGACATAGCATTCTCTCATTTATTTTCCTCTCATTTTATCTTTCTTACGAGCAAACATTAAGCCTTCATTGGCTTGTCGCCTGGCTCGCGCTCTCCGTATCGGCAGAGAGTCTCCTTCTGCGACAAGACCTCTTCGCAGTAGCAGATCACTGCCTCCCATGATCTCTTGTCACCAATCATTCGGGACATGATGGTTGGGAGACTGAAATCCGCTTTCCACTACCGCGATGAGGCGATCTCGTTCCATTCATCAGTTCGTTCAGTTCATGCCAGACTGGGCAGTACGCCCTGCACACTCTTACAGGCTCTTTGAGCCCTATGCAATAACGCATTGCTGGCAGTGGTCAACTACTCTTCCCAAATAGGAGCCTCGTACAAGGCCATTGACCGAACCACTACCGTGTAGAGTTTTCTACAGTTGCCATTTCCTCCTCCGATATTTGGTAGGAGACGGCTGGGAGCAGACGCGGTTCCGATCACGTCAGGACTAGTTGATGTAGATGCCTCTGGAACTTCCCTTTGCTATCAAGTACAACGCCGAGTTCAGTCAGTTTGATAGGAATGGAAACCCCTCCAACCAGTATATTTGAGCCAGTAGGAGGCGGTCATTGACAGCCATAAAAGTAAATGGCTTCGGACTTATATAGCTATTTAGTCTGGGCAACATATAGGGTATAATTTATTTAGGAAACAGGTACAGTACCGGTAGCGTACTGATAATAGACAAGCTAAAATATGGTTAGAAATATGGAAATGGCGCCGAATGGATTTTGATTGGGTTTTCACAATTTGGTAGTTTGGAGTGTAACTTAAAATATAGGCCGAGTTTCATCTAATTCAGTTTGGTAAAACCAGAGATACAGTTTGACGTCTCCGTAGCTAGCTTCCATACATTAGGGAGGTCATTTAAAATGATCGTTCGGGAAAAACATAACTGCCCTAAAAATATTTCCACGCAGATCAAGCCACGGGCACATACTTCTCTCGTTTCACTCTGTGTCAAATCTAAGTTAGGGATTAAGAGCATATCCGTACTGCATCCAATTAGAGTTATATTAGAAATTAGAGATAGTAGGCGTATTAGAAATTAGAGATCTCGGCGTTGAAAATATATGGGAATCAGATAATGGTGCTGCCCATTTTCTTGTTGACGGTGTAATTTGTTTGGCATAATTTAATAGTATTTGTAGATTCATTTGCCATAGTTTAAGGCAAAACCCTCTACTTATTTGTGGAGTGTATGGAATGGACATCCGCGCCCAGCATTGGATTTTTATGGACTGATAATAATAAAAGTCAATTTGCTAAATGGATTGATGGACTAATTATTGCTACGATCTTGTTTTTGTAACTTTCATAACACACGTACAAAATATGCCACCATTTATTACATTTCAGACAACATGGACGTCAAGCAGAAACAGGTTATGATTCTTAAGCTCCTGAATCACGTCATCGACACGGTTATGTACAAGGACATCATGGATATTGGCAGAAATTTCGACATTGAGAAAAACCTCGATTGTTATACCGTAAGTAATCACCACACAAAATCTCCAGTAGGATAATAATTTATATAAATAAGCTAGCCCAGTCACGTACCTACTTTCTTTTCTACTACAATCTTTGTCGATATTACAGAAAACCGATGTTGTCAAGACCTTCATGAACTTCATGAAGCTTGGTATGCTGCCGCGCGGTGAAGTCTTCACCATCCACATCGACCGCCAGCTGAAGGAAGTCGTGAGCATGTTCCACATGCTGTACTATGCTAAGGACTTCACGACCTTTATCAAGACAGCCTGCTGGATGCGCATGTACCTCAATGAGGGCATGTTCGTTTACGCTCTGACAGTGGCTTGCAGACACCGTGAAGACTGCATGGGCATCGTTCTGCCACCTCCCTACGAAATCTACCCTTACTACTTCGTGCGTGCCGACGTCATCCAAAAAGCATACATGCTGAAAATGAAGAAGGGCCTTCTCGACGCCAAATTGTGTGACTTCTACGGAATCAAGAAAACCGACAAGGACATGTACATTATCGATGAGAATATCTATGACCGCCGCGTCGCTCTCAACGACGAAGACAGGCTGAGATACTTCACAGAAGATATTGACCTGAATACCTATTACTACTATTTCCATGTCGACTATCCCTTCTGGATGAAGGACGAGATGATGGGCAAGCTGAAGTTCAGGCGCTGGGAGACAGTCCTTTACATTTACCAACAAATTCTTGCCAGATATTACTTGGAGCGTCTCTCGGTTGGCCTTGGTGACATCACTACTCTTTCGTGGAATAAGAATATTAGGAAGGGATACTGGCCATGGATGAAACTGCACAACGGCGTTGAACTGGCCAAGCGAACAAACAACTACGTCATTGTACGTGACGACAATATCGATGTTATGCGTCTTGTGGAAGATTACGAAATGATTATCAAGGAGGCTATCATCAAGGGACATATTGAGGTGAGTTACTTTGCTTTGCTTAAACTGTAGTTTAACCCTTCACTATCACTTGAAATTTATTCACAAGTGTGTTTGTTTGCACAAACTAGGACGTGTTATAATTTCATTATCCTTTCTCTTCCAGATGAATGGCATGAGATTCGATCTTATGAAGACCGATGACATTGAACATCTTGGCAAGCTTATCTTTGGAAAAATTGACAAGATGGACATGATGGATAGGACAGTCGTCGATGCTTACCGTTACCTCTTGATTATCATGAAGTCTGTCCTTGGGCTGAACACCATGCGCTGCGATAAGTATGCACCTCTACAATCCTTATATTGTTTTGCAATTAACAACCGTAGGCAACCCGCCCCGACTTCGCTCGGGTTTTCTCGGCTTTTTTATGACCATTTTGTCGTTAATTTCTCGGTTGCGTTGTTGCGTGCGAGGACTGGGGTCTGCCTTGACCATGATCTTGGCAGATCAGGTAATTACAGTTTTTTGTCATTTTTTTAGCCTTATTATAGCCAACAGTACATTTACTTGTTAGTTATGCCGTTTGTTAGCGGAGGATGCTGTAGTGTACTCGTGAGCCGAGTTGTGGTGCCCGTAAACAGCGTTTGTTTGGTTGTGGCCGGGCGAGATGCCGTGTCCTGTGAAGTTTCATATAAAACATTATACGGGGTACCTAGATGAGTCCCCAGCGGGACTTATTTAGCTGAATCTTAGGGAACGTCGTCCCACTTATGTTATTATATCGTCTCCTCACAAGTGACCCCTTTGAATATCTTCCGTACTCCTACCTCTACCTATCCGTTACTTCTTAGTTTTTGTTACGGGGTCAGCATTAGCTTTATTTATTTTACGGGCGTGCCTCCTTTAGTATAATATGTATGTATTATACACATTAATCCTCCGTGAGAAATTCTTGGTGAAATTCAAACTGATGGTAAAAGCTTTAGAAAGAGTTAGCGGAAATACATTCATACAGACAGACAGACAGACACGTTATTATACACATTATTTGGCACATGGCACTAATTGTTGTCGACGTTGCTATGGTATTTATTTTGTCTAATTATTGCTTTTGTTTTTAGGTACTTCGTTGTGCCCACCGTCCTCGACCAGTACCAGACTGCTCTTCGCGATCCAGTATTCTACCAATTACAGAAACGTCTCGTTAACTTAGTTATGCTGTTCAAGAGGCGCCTTCCTTCCTACACCACTGAAGACCTGTACTTCCCTGGTGTCAAGATTGACAACATTGTAGTTGACAAGCTGGTGACTTACTTCGATGACTACTTAATGGATATGACCAATGCTGTCATCATGTCCGATGATGAGGTCAAAAAGATGACGTCTGACATGAAATTCTTGGTTCGCAAACGCCGTCTGAACCACAACGCATTCACGGTGTCAGTTGACGTGATGTCCGACAAGGCTGTAGACTGCGTCGTCCGATTCTTCTTAGGTCCTAAAGAAGATCATCTGGGTCGTGTGGAAGACATTAATAAGAACCGTATGAACTTCGTTGAAATTGACTCCTTCTTGTACAAATTAGTGACTGGAAAGAACACCATTGTCAGGAAGTCAATGGACATGCACAACCTGGTCAAGGACCGTATGTGGACTCGTGACTTCTGGAAGAAGGTTGACACGATGACCGACATGAGGGACATGCTCATGAAGGACCTGAGGAACTACCACACTGGTTTCCCCACTAGGCTGCTCTTGCCCAGAGGTCGCATCGGTGGTATGAAGATGATGGTTTACTGCATCGTTACGCCACTGAGGTTAGTCGATAACGCTGACATGCACATTCTGGACACGAACCGTAAGGACATTATGATGGACTTTAGGTCGACTGTGCTTCTGGACAAGATGCCACTTGGCTTCCCTCTCGACCGTCATATTGACATTGGCAAGTTCTTCACTCCCAACATGAAGTTCGTGGACGTGATGATCTTCCATAAGCCTCAGGCATGCGACATGAAGATGCGATGGGAACGCTGGGTGCTGAGGAATTACAACATGGTCACCAAGTCCAGCATGGACGCCGACACCTATTTCACGGATGTTGACCTCGATAAGTTTGACCGCGATCTCCATATGGTAGACATGTAAGATCTTAGGTAATAAGTCGAGAAGCATGATTGATAAATGGATAACTAAAGCTCATTCATTATAAGCAATACCAGAAAATGTAAAAAATAGTAAGCAATAAATAATTTTTATTACATACCTATGTTACTTTTATTGTTTAAATCCTCGTGAGACAGTTTATTTATTTATTTATTTAAAAACTTTATTGCACTAAAAATAATACAATTGGCGGACTTAAAGCCATCAAGCCTTTATCTACCAGTCAACCAGTAGGCCATGCGTAAAGCGAAAGAGTAGGTGTCAAAAGCGGAACAGAGAGCAAGTATATTTAATTTACCAAATAGCAAATACTAATAATACAAGATATGGTAATAAATAAAAAAAAGATAGACCATATTTTTAAATAAAAAATGATATACCATAACCCTACAATAAATACAATACGATACAAATAATATACCTATCATTAATACTATAGATACATATACTATATCAACACATATACTATTTTACAGTTGTTGCACCCAATCGCTTTTCTCGTTTATACCATTTGATCCATCGCCATCAAAGAATCGCCATACGAGAGTATTAAACAGTAGTTCAGAATTTAAAAGAATATATTCAATTTATTTAATTTATCGTCAACATGGGTTACAAAGTTGTATATTAACATTAGTATATTTTACAGATCTCCACGTTCCACCTATGTATACAATACAATTCACATAGGTACCTATTACCTTATATAAATTTAAAATAAAATGAAAATTTAGCCAAATTAAACCAATAAGATGCCAAGATGTCAAAACTATAATTAATTGAATATACTACCAAATAATAGTATGTCAAGTTTTTATAAATTGTTTAAATAATTTAATGTCATTTAAATATTCATAATTAAGTCACCCAAATAAAATTCTACCTAATATAATGTCAACATACCAATCCATTCATATGTGCAGTCTACAGACTACCCTCAGATTGAAATATGGCAACGTAACCGGTGAAACTGCCCTTGAAATTTTAGTCACTACCCACACTTTATCGCAAAAAACTGTTCAATTTTATAAAAGCAGTTTTTAACCAAGTAGTTGTGCAATTTTTTCTTAAACTCACCAAGCGTATCTGACTCTCTTATGGAACTTGGTATTTGATTATATATTTTCGGTGCCATTGTAAAAAAGCTTCGATGGAACAGTGTAGTTTGGTAGGGTAGGGTCTAGTAGTTTTTGAGTTTATTTATTACAAACACAAATAAAAGTCTTTTCTGTTTATCATCACTGCCCGTAACAGTCCACTTCAGGACTTGGGGCGTCTCTCACAAAAGGGGAGGTAATTGCCATAATCTCCACACTTGGCAGGTGGGTTAGAGATCGCAGTGTTATAAATATAACATATGGGGTGTAGCGGGGTCCCACGTAGCATTGAACCTCACCAGCCATCTTCCCATAAAGTGTGAGGCTAATTGGGCTACGGGTTTCCCGTAATTTCTTACCAGTGGCTCCAAGTAGTTGTTAAACACGCCGTGGCCACACCCCGGTACACCACGTCGGCTCGTGGGCTAAACCTGGTCGAGAGATGCTTGGAGGCTACGGCATAAAAGCGGAACTGCGAATATCTCTCGCATTGTGTGGAAAGTCTGCCTTGGCGTGGAAGGCAACTCATCGCAGATATGCAAAGGAGTTTTGGCGGTCACGGCAAGGCAAGCAAGCAAGGCCACGTGGAGGGCCTAGGGCGGCAGTAGAGATCTTTAGAAACTGTCGGCAAGACACTGCATCTAACCTCACCTCTGATCGTAACGGTCCACCGTTCCATCAGGTGTAGGCAAGGAAAGACGAAAGAGTGCATCTGTGCTAGCGCGATTACTTTTGCACTTAAATATTTCCTGCGCAGATGACTGCATGACTTGATCAAAGACGCGACAACTTGAAAGCCCGACCACCTGCGGCTGTATACTATAACTTTAAAAGCGGTGTCGGAGCAGCAGGAAAATCGTAACTAATGTCGTCATTGCAGACGCTGTAGCCAAAAACGGCTAGAAGGGCAATTATTATAAATATAACAATGGAAAACGCTGCTGCCTATTTTCCACCCAACGGAGACTCTACATCTTTTGCCTCGAAAATATTAGTCGCCTTGTACTACACCCGCGAGTGTAAAGGGTTGGTGCCATTTTACTTGGCGGGCACCAATTCGGCAAACGGATGAAATAAGAAAATAAGCCCCCTGGAGCTGGACATGAATCTGGATCTAGACCAGAACTTTTTTATACCACTAAAATGGTAGTTTCCATAAACGCCCTACAAAAAGTTGCTGTTTGCCATCTCTTAAGTGGCTGACAGACGTGTGAATAAGTACGCGAACTTGTGACTCGACGACCTTGCTCGGTCGTGTGTCAGCCTAAGTACGCGTACTTTAAAACCGCTCAGTAAGTTAGCCGGCGATCCCACATGTTTCATTTTTGCTCGTAGCTCGCAGCTCGCGGCGTCGGTTCAGTCACAAAATAAAAAACTTCTAGAAGGTCCACTCCCGTCGTCCTTGAAAATTATGACGTAATCTTGCCGACTCGCTAGGGTTGCTACTACATTGACTCCGTAGGTTTTATTTGTGGAATTATGGAATTTGATTTTTAACAAGCCATGCTATAGCACGAAACGGAGGCTATGTTTTGAACCCAAACAAAAAAAAATGTAAAAATGCGCCAAGTTGGACGAAAAAGAGGTTTATTATAGAGAGTGTATTTATTATAGTAAAAATGTACATTTTTGAATTTGATAGGTAAGTAAAAAAGGAAGTGGTATATTAGAATATTATTATTTAAAATCAACAAAAAAACAAGATTTAAAAATAGTGACACAGGTTTTACAAAATATTTACTAAAAAATATTTTCGTCGATTGCGACATTGTTTAAATGCACGATTATTATATTTCAGCGTGTAGAAAAGTCACATTCTCTGATAACGTTTTTTTTAATATATGATGAGGAAACACGAGCAAGGCATTGGAATAGATATATTTTGAACTTCTTTCAAAAGATTATGCAATACTTTACGGTTTGAATTTTTTTTTTAAATGAACCGAATTTATCGCCCATAGCTTCAACAAATTCCACAAATTATCTTGCGGTATAATCAACAAAGTGCTTTCTCCATCTTTACAATAATCTTTGTCACGAATAAATGTCGTATCATGTGAAAAGTTTAATGCGCTGTTTGCCGATCTTAAATACATATGATTCCAAAGACAACAATCTTTGTGCTGGTCAAACCATATACACTACAACTGTAATAATAGCATATTCATTTTGACAACACGTGTTGCCAGTCGCGACTTAACTCTGCGTGAAACTGCGTGAGAATATCTGTAAACGTAACGTCAATGTGTGCGTGACGGAAATGACGCTTTGTTTCCAGTGGACCTTCTGTTTGGGGCGGGCCGTTTTTTATTTTGTGGTTCAGTTGTTTAGTTGTTGTTGAAGGGGTATAATAAGACCAAGCTAAGTCCGAATCGCTTTAAAAAAAATCTCTGTATGGCAACTTATGCCATGTCTTTTATCTATGCTTTTATCCGTCATTCATAAAAGTCATAACAAAGAATTTGACTGACTTGAAAAATATTATTAAGGCGATTGGCACATTGGTACGCACAAAGAGATTGGAATGCTAGCGACCTACTTGCCAGTCTACGATGAAGGTCGCTAGCATTCCAATCTCTTTGCTGTATTCGAAAGTTATTCAATTTTATGACCATTATTTATCCCTCATAATTATCCTACCTAACTAACCTAACGCCCCAAAGTCTGCATATTCCCAGAACAAATCAATTGCATCACCCCTCCACTTTATCAGGTATGGACCACGACTTTATTTCCTTTAAACAAAACCCAAAGCGATCATCCATATACTGAAAAAGCGATTGCACCCAAACAGACGAAACACCTCGCAATTGGCTCTCAATAACGATCGGTGTAGCGCACCACTCAACACAGTAGTGGCCCGCACACCAACTAGGACATTGTGATGTAATCTCCACATAGAAAACACAAGACATATATTAAAACTTATACATTAAATAAAAGGTAGGGAAAGGAACATACACCATAAACGATTAAATACCATTGAGACCAACTCGAACAAATCTTTTCATTTTATTCCCAATATAAATCAGAACTATCCATAATTCGTCCATAATAGGGAGGTATCTAAAGGCTGATCCTTTCCATAAACTAAATATCATCCAGACCACCTAAGTGGATCACACACTGGGAACCATAGGAAATCCTTACTAGAACCTCTAAGGTCAGACCCAATATAACATGGCTTCAACTTGATGATGACCAAAATCCAATAAAAAACACCCGTATATAACAACACCTGACCTCTCTATCCAATCTACTTTACCTCCTTGATAAACAATGAACCTTTGAAGTGCTTGACCAAAAATTATAAAAATTACCCCAAAAGATAAGCATAAAACTTTCCGATCTGATGATAATTAGACCATCAGTGTTCAGGGTTATTCCCATTTATATTCACCTGCTGTCAAGGAAAATTATTTATTAACCTACCTCGAAAATCATGAGTGTTATGAAACCCCATGGAAAATTAAAAGAAAAAATACTCCCCTTATAAAAAAACTACAAGCTCTTCGGACTATTCCTTTATACAATACAATACCTATGACTAGTTTCCACCATATAACTTACTGCCCGGAAGCAAACCATAGAATAGCAATATCCATTGCCCATCTTCGGACGCTGCCTATACTGCCCTCGGGCGAACATGGAAACTCTTAATTCTGTTCACATGCACCACCTGCGGTCTGGCTGGCCTTCTATCCAACCTTCTGACCATGTAATTTCTGTAATTTATGCACCTAACCACCACATGTGGCCCCCCATATAACCTACACAACTTAAACGTTTTACCGGAAAGACTGGGTGAATAGAGTAACACGAGGTCATCGACCTTAAAAGATTCAAAGATTCAAAATATTTATTTGTAAGAGATAGGTATTACAGATGTTTTAATTATCTTCAATAGTTTCTCTATCCTTTGCCCGCATGCTGAGGCGTACAAATCTTTAAATTTCATTGTTTCATTTTTCATTTAGTAAATAATAAAATCTTTCATAAATAATAATTTCAATAAATTTAAATTTCAATAAATAAGTTATAAAATAATCAGTAAATAAAATCATGTCATTAAAAATGACAATTATTACTAACAATTTTCATAAAATAATACGGAAATCAATAATTTAACAATGTCATACAATTTAAATGTCATTAAAATATTCCGTTAATTCATAATATGCCTTTTCTACTAAGTAAGAATGTAATTCATTTTTAAATGTCATAAAATCTGTACATTGGCGTAAGCTAATTGGTAATTTATTATAAATCTTTGGGGCTAGTATGTAAAAACTTTTCTGACAAAGAGTAGTTTTGTATCCATTTTGCATCAACTGATCGTTACGCCTTAAACTATTTACTCTAGAGAATAAATTCGGATTTCGAAGAATGAAAAGCGCCGTTTCGTAAATGTAGATAGATGTTAAAGTTAGGATCTTTAACTGCTTAAAATATTCTTTAAAACGCACCGATCTCGCTTTCCAGCTGCTTCTGTTTATTACGGATAGGAACCTCATCACACAGCACTCTCTCCGGTGGTAGGCTTCGGCCGTGGCTGTTCACCAGGTCCAGGCGAACGCGTCGTCAAGCGGACTGGCTGTGTTTCGGTGCGATGCCTGGGGTAGCCCCACAGGAGGTTGGGCCTGGACAGTTGTGGTCGCTCTGCGTAACCGTATTTTCTACTGCACACCACTCCCGTACCGTATGCCTGGCTTCGGAGGGCAGCGAGATCCGAAGCACGGTGCCGCCGCTGGCCGACCGTAAATAGTTGGGGGCCCAAGTAGCTGGTTAGCCACCTGTGAAAGGCTCCCCCGTTATCTCACGAAAAATCCCAGATTGCTCTACCCTGCCGGTTGGCGACCGGATGGGAGGGCCAGGTAGCTAATCTGGGGGGGTTCGGGCGTCCCCGCGGTCTCCGCGTCAGGCACCTTCCCGTGCGGCAATGGTGAGCATCGTAGCTGGTCGGCGGAGTGCCACCTCGTCCAACTTCCGTCCTTCTGTAACAAATTATCACTCAAAAAAAAAAAAACTAGCATGAAGCACAGAAAAAGGAAAAATGTTAAACAGAGGCTGCACTTCCCACTCAAAGTGCACCTCACTAATATCCGAGGCCTACACTTAAATCTCAATGCAGTCCACCACCACCTCGAGACTGAAAAGCCGCAGCTGCTGTTCCTCACTGAGACGCAGATCCGAAGTCCGGCTGACGCGGCGTTCCTCAGCTACCCAGGGTATACTCTCGAGCACAGGTTTGTACCTCGTGCCGGAGTCTGTACACACGCTCGCGACGACTTCTGCATTCGGCGTCTCAGATGCTTTGAAGGGTCTGGTTTGTCCATTTTGTGGCTTCTAATGGATACCGGTCAAGTGCAAATCCTGTTTGCCTGCGTTTATCGATCCCACAGCGGGGACCAGGAGACGAATTAACCCGAACGCCTACCTAACTTAGAGCCCGTCCTAACATAAGGCCTCCGAAACCTACCTGGCTTAGAGCCCGTCCTAACCTAAGGCCTGCCCGAGCACACATGCTACAGTACATTAGTTAAACACTAACCGATGTAAACAAGTATCAAAACTATGGAGTTATACTAACTTATGAAATCGAACACAACATGTAAATAATCTTGTTTTTCGTTGAATTCAGCTACTTTCTCCTGTTGTTTTTGCTCAAATTTGGAAATCATGCCGAAACAATATCTTCCGCCCTTCGATTTTTAATAGTTTTATTCATTTTGAACATTTTCAGGGTCACACGTTTTATGGTTCCTTCACACAGGTACAGAGATGCGCCGTACGAAATATCGACGATCCCATACAAACAAGCCAGTTAGAACCTGGCTAATCGAAGGGACTTTTGCGCCAAGTGGACTTTTGGCTGTACAATGGGGAGTGTTGAATTTTTTCGATCTGGTGCCTACAGCATAATTCTGCCATCGCACCACCCACAGTGGGCTTGATACTCATTCTCACTAAGTAGACCCTCTGTTGGTCACCACGCGAAGGTTCACGTTTCGATGTGGAATGAGCTCCCAACCAAAGTGTTTCCTTTGGAGTATGACAAGGGATCATTCAAAAAGTATATTAGAGGTCTCTTCAAAGGCGGGCAACGAATTGGTTATACCCCCGGTGTTGCTGATGTCCATAGGCGGTGGTGACCATTTTCCATCAGGTGGCCCGTTTGCCTGTTTGTTTGCCGTACAACATAAAAAATCTAATTATAATTTCAGATGCTTGAACCCTTTATAATTTCTTATAATTTATTATAACAGATATGATATGACCTTCTCCTGCCTGATCTGAACTGTCATCATCATTACCACACCCTAACATTCCACTCGGTCGTGATTTTTGCGATAACCTACTATAAGGCGAGATAGTTTGTAAATAGGTACCCAACAGAAAACTTGCTGTTTTGAGGTACCAGCTGGTCTTCCTTCAATGATATACCAAGTCAGATCGAAAGAGAAGATGCTGTAGGCATTCTATTTGGGATACCATACGTGTTAAGTTAAATTTGTACACATACTAAAACTACAAAAACAAATGCACACCGGCTATGATTTCGGCTTCGTATTTATTTATTTCACAATTTTACAGCATATTTATTATGTTTAAAAATGTTATATTACGAAGTTGTATTGCCAATTACGAATAGAAATGTATAATTTGTGTGTATGTGTGTGTGTGTGTGTCTGCGCGTGCGCGTGTGATTTACTCACGCGTGTGATACGACAGACACAACGCTCTACGAAACTGCACTAGCTAATTATTAATTTTTGCATTTGTGCATTATTAATTTTACCGCCGGTGTCTATGTATTCTTATCTAAGTATGTGGAACACTAAATAAACGGACACCTAACGCGATGATATATGCAATCGGTATAATGAATTTATTGTTGTGTGTGAAAAGTGTCATGGCAGTAACCAAAGCCAATACCGTGGGCATCCAATACCCCCTTAAATATGTCCTTATTTCCCTGACTGACTTTGATATTGTATACAATTTTCATCGTAAAGCTACTCAGTTTATTCACTACCTCTTCGTCTTCGTAGAATTTGAGATTAAACATGTAGATACTACCATTTCTCATTCATGATCTTTACATTTTCGAGATAAAATGTTCTGCTTCCAGTTACTGATCGGATTTCACTAATTTGTTTATCTTACGTCGGTGTATGTAGATTTATATTTTTACCTCTTTGTAGAGTCAGACCTGCCGCCCATCCATCCCTTCACACTGCAGCTTTCTGTACATGACACAGAATCAAGATTTCGGTATTATTTGTATGTATTAACTATTATTAGTCCGAGGAAAATGTTTAATCTAAACGGTATTGAAACAGGAATAACATTATCATACTGACTACTTGATTATCTGCTTGAATTGTTTTTCCGACACGATTATAACTTAACGCGTCTGTAAACAACTAAACATACAATACCATACAATATGTAATACAGGAAGTCACACGGGGCCAGCTAGTATACAATAGTATGCCTCGCCATAGTCTTATTTTCATAATAAACAAGAAAATCATTGCAAAACGTCTCATTAGCATATTAACTAGAAGTTATCACTATGGTGAAAAATCTAAGATTGAGATTAGCGTCATATTTTTCTAGGTCTAGAGCTCAGTATGCTAGAGGTAGAGTTCATTTTATTGGATCCACGCGAATTAAGTCGCGCCCTGGGCATCTAGTTTTCTTCTTAGAAAAAGCATCACAAAACATATTAACCTAAATCTAGTTTGTGTCTAAAACTAAATCGAAGCCAATTTCTAATAAATTTTTCATTACAAATTGAATAAGAAACGTGACAACATAACGATTTGGGCTATTTTTATGATAGATTATACTTTAACCACAAAGTACGAAAGACTCAATAATCTACTACTAGTGACATCGTGCGTACGTTAGAAGCAGCAAATTAAATTTAGAAGATGCTAACGCCATCCACACTGAGGCATAGAAACTAAAACAGGATCTTTAATGGGAGTGAGTACGACGATGAATAATACGATGATGAGATGGCAGTACTAGACGTAACTTCAGAAAATGAATAGATATTATTAGCTTGATTTTTCCCACAATAAATTTTAGGTATGTCTGTAGGATAGGTAGTTGTTTAGACTTTTCCAGGACGTCTGTTGTTCGTCAATAGGCCTCCTCAATCCTACCTACCACACCGACCCAATTTATGCCACCTGCATCCATCGCCTGCCCACGCCCAAGAGTCTGCCGGTGTTATTAAAAGTGGTGGTTCAACCACCAGTGGCCGGCAGCGCTAAAGCTACTATAATAATATAGTATTATACTATATTTTAGTTATCCAGCGGCAACATTTTCTTCAGGATTTACTTAGTCTGGCCATAAATACTATTACAATTAAAAATAATCAAAATATTACATTTTAATTTGGAATCTGTCATTTTTATATGATTTTTCATTGTCTCTTCTTATTTTGGCGCCAATACATTGTACAATATTTTGCAATATTAAAATGGAGTGGGGTGATAAAGAGAACCGAATCGCTGTGATTGCATTACATAAAGTAGGTATGGAGCCAAATGCAATTTTTAAAACTCTCCTTACGCTTGGTATTAGTCAAATGTTTGTGTACCGGGCTATTAATAGGTACAATGAGACCTCTTCTATTTGTGACAGAAAAAGATATGGCCGTCCTCGTAGTGTTCGTACGAAAAAGGTGGTCAAAGCAGTAAGGGAAAGAATTCGAAGATATCATGTCCGAAAGCAAAAGATTTTATCTCGGGAGATGAAGATAGCACCTAGAACCATGTCGCGTATTTTAAAAGATGACTTAGGGCTTGCAGCCTATATGAGACGTACTGGTCATTTCTTAACTGATAATTTAAAAAAGAATAGGGTGGTAAAATCGAAACAACTACTGAAGCGGTACGCAAAGGGAGGTCACAGAAAAATGTTGTTTACGGATGAGAAACTTTTACAATTGAGCATCATTTTAACAAAAAAAATGACCGTATTTATGCTCAAAGCTCTAAGAAAGCTTCCCAATTAGTCGACAGAGTGCAATGTGGGCATTGTCCGACTTCGGTGATGGTTTGGTGGGGTATTAGCTATGAAGGAGTGACTGAGCCATACTTTTGTGAAAAAGGTATCAAAACATCGGCACAAGTGTATCAAGAAACCATTCTTGAGAAGGTAGTTAGGCAACTTAACAACACCATGTTCAACAACCAAGAATGGTCCTTCCAGCAAGACTCGCCGCCGGGTCACAAAGCTCGGTCCACGCAGTCTTGGTTGGAATCGAACGTTTCCGACTTCATCAGAGCTGAAGACTGGCCGTCGTCTAGTCCCGATCTTAATCCGCTGGATTATGATTTATGGTCAGTTTTAAAGAGTACGGCTTGCTCTAAAAGCCATGATAATTTGGAGTCCCTAAAACAATCCATACGATTGGCAGTGAAAAATTTTCCCATGGAAAGAGTGCGTGCTTCTATTGATAACTGGCCTCAACGTTTAAGGAACTGTATTGCAGCCAATGGAGACCACTTCGAATAAGATTTTTATATTTTAAATTGTTTTATATTTACGAATGAACTAACACATTGTCAAAGTAATAAATGTTATTTGCAATAGTAAAATATTTTTTTTCTTTATTACAATATTCATGGCAAGACTAGGTATAATAAGAGCCATTTGGTCAAAAAAGGCACTATTTCCTTATACATATAAAAAGAACCTACGCTTTTTTTACCGTTTTATTACGTGGGCAGTAGAACAGCACCAACCCTTTCAACAAGGGTGTCATACAAATTGTAAAAATCTGCTTAAAAATAATAAATAAAGGATACCATGTTCTTTTTTAAATGGATAAAAAAATGTCTGTCACCCAAAATAGAAATATTCTATATTCTTCATAAAATTCTTTGGCAACTCTACACCGCCAGCGTAGCACGACCTTTCAGCTCGTGATGAGCTCTAGGTGAGGCGATAGACACTGAGCGCCCGCTAGTTCATGTCCATCGGGCACGACTGCTTAAATAATTCGAGAAGCAATTATTGAAGGCTCAATACATTTGCGGTTTGAGCGAGTGAGATGGCGATGTATATAATCCGTACGAGTTAGACAGTTGGACCCGATGGACATGAACTCGAGCGCTCTCTGTACATGGTCGTCACTCGAAAACATTTTCGCCCATTGGTCGTAGGTTCTGTACGTTACGTTGCCTGCCCTTTGGAATTTCAGTACCTATTGCAATTCCCAGTAACAATGCGTAAATAGAGTGAGTTTTCTGATGAACCCCTTTGTAAGACACTTAAGTAAATAAAATCAAAACTGATAATTCGTAGATGTAAGTATTCGTTAAACAGGGTAATCAAATCATGATAAAAATCATGATAAAACAACAACGTCATTTAATAATAATGTTATATATTTTTGGAAATGTACATAATATTTTACTGTGGTCGTTTATTTTACATTCGCATTTTCAAGGCAGATACAAATTCAGTTTTACAAATCTACTCGATCGATATCGTCGAGGAATTTGTCGATATTGTCGACACGATTGGTGTCAATGTCGACATCGGTGAAGTAAGTGTTTTGATCGTAACGATTGAAGTTCACCAGGTTGTAGTTCTTCAGAACCCATCGGTTCCACCTCGTCTTCATGTCGCAGGTCAGAGGCTTGTGGAATACCAAAACATCTACAAACTTCATGTTCGGTGTAAAGAACTTGCCAATATCGATATGACGATCCAGAGGGAAGCCAAGAGGCATCTTGTCCAAAAGCACAGTCGATCTGAAGTCAACTATAAAATCCTTTCGTGTCGTATCGAGGATTCTCGTATCGACATTGTCAACCAATCGCAATGGAGTAACAACCACATACAAATATAACTTCAAGCCTCCAACACGGCCTTTAGGTAGAATCAGTCTTGCGGGGAATCCAGTGTTGTAATTCCTGAGGTCCTTCACAAGGAGATCCTTAAAGTCAGTAATCGTTTCAAGTTTCCTCCAGAAATCGCGGGTCCAAATACGATCGCGGACCACGTTGTGCATGTCAATGGATTTCCTGACTACCGTATTTTTACCTGTAGTCAGCTTGAAAAGGAAGGAATCTATCTCGACGAAGTTATGACGGTTTCTGTTGAGATCAATAAGGCGGCCCAAATGATCCTCTTTCGGTCCAAGGAAAATTCTCACAACACTGTCGGCTGTCTTGTCAGAGTCAATGTCAATAGTGACCGTGAACGGTTTGTTATTGAGACGACGCTTACGTACTGCGATTTGCATATCAGATTTAGTCTTTTGGCGCTCATCCTCAGTAAGAGTAAGTACATTCGACAGGTCCATTAAATAGTCATCAAAGTAAGTCACCAGTTTATCAACGACCACCTTTTCAATTTCCACACCCGGGAAGAGAAGATCTGAAGTCTTGTAAGAGGGAAGCTTCCTCTTGAAGAGGACCACCAGGTCATATATGCGTTTCTGCAGTTGGTAGAAAACAGGATCGCGCAGAGCGGTCTGGTATGTGTTGAGAACGGTTGGTGCAACGAAGTATCTGAAAGTTAAAATAACAAATATTTTTAAGTTTCATTGTAAGTGTTAAATAAATATTGAAAAGGTAAAACAGTGTACTAAACTTACTCGTCCGATTCAATTGTGTTGAGTCCAAGGACTGCTTTCATTAGAATAAGCAGATAGCGATATGCGTCAACCTTTAGAACATCGATGTCGGCTGTGACAGTTTTTTCAACGTCGCCAAAGATTAAGCGGCCCAGTACCTCAATATCATCTGCTTTAGTCAATTCAAATCTCTGACCGTTGAGCTGAAACATTAATATTAGAAAGATTTAATTCAAGTCGGAACGTAGTATAACTGAAAGCTTTAAATAAGAATAAGTAATGGACATACTTTGATATAACCCTTTATAATAGCTTCCTTGATAATCAGTTCATAATCTTCAGCAAGGCGAAGAACATCCATATTGTCATCGCGGGCGATAACATAATTGTTAAACCTGGGTCGTAAATGTACTCCGTTGTGCAATACTATCCACGGCCAGTATCCTTTACGAATTTGTCTGTTCCACGATAGAGTGGTTATGTCACCCAGGCCGACAGAAAGGCGTTCCAGATAATATCTCGCTAGAATTTGTTGATAAACGTACAGGTTGAGTTCAAACCTCCTGATCTTGAATTTATCCAATACGACATCCTTCATCCAGAACGGATAGTCGACGTGGAAGTAATAGAAGTAAGTGTTAAGGTCTATGTCTTCGGTGAAGTACCGGAGTCTGTCCTCGTCATTAAGGACAACACGGCGGTCGTAAACGTTTTCATCAATAATGTACAAATTTTTGTCGGTTTTCTTTATACCGTAGAAGTCGCATATTTTATTATCAAAAAGTCCTTTCTTCATTTTTAGTAAATATGCTTTCTGAATCACGTCAGCGCGCACGAAGTAATAAGGATAGATTTCGTAGGGTGGTGGAAGGATGATTCCTCTGCAATCTTCGCGTTGTCTGACAGCCACTGTAAGGGCGTAGACAAACATGCCCTCGTTCAGGTAATGACGCATAAAGCAAGCGGTTTTGATGAATGTAGTGAAGTCCTTAGCGTAATAAAGAACGTGGAACATAGTAACCACCTCATTCAATTGACGGTTAATGTTAATAGTGAATATTTCACCTCGAGGCAGCGTGCCTTGTTTGAGGAGGTTCACGAAAACTTTGACTACGTCGGTTCTCTGGAAACATAGAAAAAATATTAATTTTCTTTTTTGCTAGAGAAGCAATTATTTTGTTTTGTAATTCGAAGCCCCTATTTGAATAGCGACCATTCTCAGACGAGCCATTGGTCAGACCCTTGATGGATCTAGTGAGATCTTACTTATTGGATTTAAGGGTACTTACGGTATATAAATTTATATTTTCTTCAATTTTGTAGTTTTTCCCAATGTCTTCAAGATCTTTATATAGGACCGGCTCCATGATATGGTTCAGTAGCTTTAATATCAAGATTTGTCTCTCTTTCAGGTCAATTTTATCTGGAAACAGGGGAGCTTTTCAGATTTCACGGTATATGCAATAAATAATCCTTAACTAATACCACAGGATATTAAAATAATCATCTTGGCTGCAACATCCCAGTAGTTTCTCTAATGCGCGCGCGCAGCATTCAGTGACTGCCACAGGGAACTTGACCACATTCGATCATGGTTACACATTCTGTCGCCTGAAACCTGTCGATGTATTTCCTCAGCATAAGGTAATCGGTTAGTGTTCAACTAATATACATAATTCAGAAAAAGTCATTATGTCAAATTGACTATATGACAGCCGCGCGCCTGCAGCACGGCCGAGCTGCAAAAGTTTGTATTCTCTTTTACAGTTGCTTGCGTCTAAGCTGCGCTTCCGCCGCTGTAGTGTAACGGGCTCTGCTGGTGCAGCACTGCTGCAGCGCGATTAAAATGCCTATATGGGAAAGCGCTCTTAGAGAAAGTCCAGCTAAGACTTCAGTAGACCACTTTGTGTTGTGTGATTTCAAATCTGTGATTTTCAACCCGCATGGCTGCATGTAGATTGAGGCAAAAAGCTCCACAGACGTGGAGGAGGCTCAAGTCCAATAGTGGACTGTTACGGGCTGGTTATGACGATACAGTTATTTAATTGAATGAAATCTACTTCATCATCATCATAACCTATTAGTCCACTGCAGGACTTAGAGCCTCTCCCAAGAAAGGATAAGTTATTGCAATAATCTCCACGCTTGGCAAGCGGGTTGGAGATCGCAGTATTATAAATATAACAATTGAAAACGCTGCTGCGCATTTTCAGCTTACGGAGTCTCTATATCATTTTCCCATAAAACATAAGACGCTTTATACGACACCCACGAGTCTAAGGGGTTGGTGATATTCTACTCTGCCGGACACCACACGTCCAGAAATCTATTTACAAATAAAAATGGACTAGACTGGTTAAAGCATTTCACAATACAAAAAAAATACAAAAGTAGTTAGTAACTTATAAATTTAACTTACCTCCGAGCACTTCGTGGACATCATTGACTGTGCCAGCCGAGGCCAAAGCGGCCAGGCCAACTACCAACAGCACCAAACTCTTCATTGTGCCGGCCCAATGGACTCCCACAACGTATGAAGCTTCAGGAACACTAGCCTCGTCTTTTATACCCCATCTGGTGCATCGAACTTTACCTTATCTTTAGGTTCATAGTGAAAGTGCGATAGTTTTGATAAATATCCGGAGGTGGTCACCAGGGCCGGTGTAAGGCGGCGTCGTCGTAAAGTAATAAAGATATTATACTACTATAGATTAAGGGGTGCTTTTTTTACCCCGTGGTCTCTGGAAGGTACTACGGGAACAACACAGCGTGTATTGTTCTACCACAGGACGAAACAGTTTATTCTTGTTTTATTCTGCCAAATATTCACACTGTTTTTTTTTTTCTGTTCTGTGGTTACATTGAAATACTGACTAAAAATGATTAACTAGCTATCAAGTACCTATCAGGTTTAATTTAGTTCAAATTGGTGAAGGAAGCATGTAGGAATGATTTAAAAATTTATTTATCAAAAATGGGTATTAAAATACCTACTGCGGTCTTTAAATTAGTCCACGCCAATTTAAGTAGATCTTTACATTCCAGTTTAACTTCAAATTAATTTTAAAATACGGCACCCATCTCATTAGTGAATCTCATTAACGGTGTCAATTTCTTAATCAAACATTAATTATAAACAAGTGTCTTATTTACATTATATTGTATTACAATGTAAAGGAGGACGCGAAAAAATACCTACCGAACTCTTTCTAGTAGTCTCTCAAATATTGCATATTATCAGCAGTAATTGGAAAGCATTTAATACCTCCACAGAAGGGGCTTTTGTTATTTTCTCAAATTAATTCTGTAAAATTGAGTGTCGCAGATATCTGTACTCACGTGGATACATCGCTTTTGAGCAACTCGCTCTACCTGCAAAGTTTAACTTATAAAATAATCATGTAATTATCACCACAAAGCACGACTATATATATACAATACAAAAATAATAAGAAGGAAATAAATACAATAAGTTAATAGGTTGAAAAACCACAATAGGTTCAAACCCACACTCTAAATTGGATCAATCGAATTCCACGCTTACATAACCAAAAATATAAATAAAGCTTACATAACCAAAAAAATAAATAAAACTTTCATCTTTGTAGACTACTCTTAAACTACTCTCAATATAATTATCAAACCTAGGTATAACTAAATATTTACAATTGGAGTCTAGGGCATCGTTTTAATTTAAAATTATTTCAATCGCGAGTTTAGCACTTCAGTTCTTGCGTTTTTCGGCGTTACAAGACTTGACTGAACCAAGTCTGTAAAGAGTAAGTGACGGCCTTTGTATAAGGGCCCACGCTGATAAGATGGAATTGGCTCGCTTGTGCTGGGTTTAGTCACTTGCTGCGTAAACCCGATCAGGGATAGAGAAAGAGATCACGCGGGAAGTGCGCAAGAGACGATGGATTGTTATCGCAGATTCGGATGAGCAGCTCTCACGTCCTGACCAAGCAGAGGAGGCTAAGGGGAACCTGCGCGAAACCGGGATAGATCACCATGATGATGATGAATTCTTGCATCTTATGCGTCGAGTCCATGATAGCACCTACTTCTCCTCCAGGCTATATATAAAAGACAGATTCTTCAATATAATTGAAAAATAATGGAAAGTTCTCTAACAATTTGATTTTTTCTAACATTGGCGAAGTTCATTTTACTAACTATTGAATATTCAGTGGTGTAAATAAGGATAGTAAAGAAATAGCTTACCGGAGGAAAGCGGACCCTTGCTAGCGAAGCCGGGATAAACTGCTAGGATATTAAAGTATCTAAGGATTACTTTTAGGTAAGGCTAGTTATTAAATCTTATTTAAATATACCTGGTGCGGCGATGAAAGGCAACTCAGGCAACGATAGACACGACGTTCGCTACGAAACCGACGGGAATTTGCTTACTGTGTTTATAAGTTTGGATGTTGAGGATAATTTCCGAAACTACGGACTGAATCGCGTAGGTATACTTTCCCACTAAATTGAAAGCTTCAACAATTTGGTACTTTTGGTCCAGAGCCCACGGAATAGTTGAGTATATATAGATATTACAAATCTGCTCATTATAATTATTTATAAATTATTTATAAACCGGACATCCTGTATTAATAATATAATCGTAAAAGACTTTTCACTCAATTAACGTAATTATGTTTATGATCAAAATAAAACTAAAGATTATTGATGATGTTGACCTGTAGTCGGAGAAAAGCTTCGTCCCATATTGACTGTTCACGTTGTTTTTCGAAGTTTGAGTGCGCGTTCTTTTGAATATTATCATTCTAGCACTTAAGTAAAATTTGTTTTCGTAAAATAATAATTTCACAGTACTTAAAACACACAACGATACTGACGAAATAAAAAATAACTGACGTGGCCCAAAAGGCTGCCTTCCTAAAATGGGACAGGGCTGGCCATGTTGCCCTAATACCTTTTGATCTCTGGGCGAACTTATCAGCCTTGAAAAATATGGCACGACGAATTAGCGGCATATGCGAAAGAGTGTAGAGACCTGGCAACAAATAGATCCAAGTGGAAAAATGGGAGATAGGCTTTTGCCCTGCAGTGGGACACAGACGGCTATAAAAAAATTCAATCTTGTGGTGCTAGCCTCGATCGCGGCTAGTCACCATCTCCTGAACGAAGCCGCACCATGCAACTGCCACATCAATAACGGTTATGCTTACACCAGCTTTTGCCATGGTCCATTTTCCAACTTTTAGTCCTAGACTTCGTTCTGTCTTCACCATCCTCACGTTGTAAACTGTTGATTCTCGCATCAGTCGGGTATCGGATTTTCGAAGTGGATCATTAATCCGTGTAGTTCTCAACGGTTAAACGTCTGATCTTCAGGCTATCGATGCGGGAGTTCCTCAGGGATCAGTTCTGTCCGCGACTCTTTTCCTGCTGCATATTAACGATCTGCTTCTACCTGGTACCTTTGGGTATGCAGACGAGTGCACAGTGACGGATAGATAATCTGTAAGAGGCAAAAGCCAAAAGCGTCAACATTTAGACAGAGAGATTTAGATTTTGGCAGAGAGGCCATGATTGATCGTTTGAGCGAAGCTCTGAAGGCTGTGTCCGATTGGGGCGATTCCAATCTGTTGGTGTTCAACGCAACCAAATACCGCCAAACGGAGTGCATTCCATCTAACTCAGACTTTTCGGTATATCCCTGTGGAAATTACTCCTTGGTGTTGAGCTATCTACCAATCTCAACTTCGGTCAGTACATTAAATCCAAATCAAAGACAGCTAAATAACTTGGTATCCTCTCGAAGGTTAGCCGGTACTACACTTCAAAGCAATTGTTTCAGTTATATCAAGCACAAGTCTGATCTTGCATGCCACCTCTGGGATGTATCAGCCAAATACCAATTGGCCGCTTTGTATTCGATGGCTAACTGCTACTAGAGCTAATTGTAAAGTTTTGAGCGCTAGGTCGATATTGAAATTAGAAAGAAAAATAATACTGGCACGTAATACTCGCATGTTTTTTCATCATAATGCACTGTTTTTTGTCTTTCCTCTGTCACACTTGTAAAATTTGTAATCAATTTTTTTTTTTACTATTTAACTAGCCAGCGGCCTTAGCCAAGAGGTTTCGTTAATCTGCAATCGTTTGTGGTAGAAAAAATTTATGGGATATGACATAAGCTAACGTTATCTGACATAAGCTGTTTGTGGTAGAAATTCTTGGTCCATAGACAATTCACGTACTTTCGGTGTACAAAGGAGGCGGATTGGCGGATGATCCTACACAATCAGAGTCAATGTAGATGTTGGTAGAAATAGTCGAAGTTCGACCTGTCTTTTTTCTACCATACACGCATCACGCAAGCATCTTTGACAGCTCGTCAAAGATGGCTAGACCACCCCTGGTGGTAAGTGATGATTCGGTCGATGATGGAGCATGCCTGTCTAGGAACATCCTGTTCACTCTTGCCTTGAAGGCGTCTAGATTATAATGATCAGAAAACACATTCGCGGGTAATGCGTTCCATTTCTTGGCCGTACGCATTATAAAGGTTGAACTAAAGTGGGTCGTGCGGATAACTGGAAGATCCACTACATAAGGATGAAGCGTTCGCCCGGATCGCGTCTCCCGATGGCGGAAAGGGGCCGGCGGAATGAGATCGTGCAACTGTTTCGCAGACTCTCAGAAATGCAACCTGTAGAAGACCGATAAACACGAAACCCTACGCCGATGCTCGAGGCTCTGTAGCTAAGCGTCAATTAACTGCGGAAATTAACTTCTTTGTACGTTTTTCCACAACTGCCTTAAAGTGAAGTACCGCCTGACCTTCGAGAGGATAACAAGTTTCTTGGCTGCAGTCTTAGCTTTGGATTCGATGTACTGTCCAAAGTTAAGATTGGTTGATAGCTCTTCATCAAGCAGCTGTAAATTGTCGATAATTTCCACAGCTACATTCCGGAAAGCCGGAGTTAGATAGAATGGACTCCGTTTAGCGGAAAACAAACGCCTGTGTTTTGGTAGCGTTGAACGCCGCTAGATTGGCTTTGCCCCAGTCAGAAACTGCCTTGAGAGATTCGTTTAAACGCCTAACCATGGCCTCTCGACAAAACTGAATGTCGTTTCTGTTAGCTTTTGCCTCTGATAGATACCTATCCGTTACTGTGCTGTCGTCAGCGTACCCAAGGGTACCGGGTACTAGAAGATCGTTAACATGCAGCAAGAAATGAGTCAGTCAGAGTCACAGTACCGACCCCTGAGGAACTTCCGGGCGATAGCCTGAAGATCAGACGAGTAACCATCGAGAACTACCCGGATTGATCGTCCACTCAGAAAGTCCGAAATCTAGATGCAAAAGCCAACAGGAATACCAAATGAGGGAAGCTTGCTTAGCAGGGCTGCATGCCAAACTCTATCAAAGGCCTTAGAAATATCAAGCGACACAGCAAGGGCCTCGCCATTCGTCTGAATGGCCTCACTAAATATATGAGTGGTATACACCAGAAGGTCCCCAGTCGACCGACCACGGCGAAATCCGTACTGGTAATCAGTGAGGAGATCGTTACCTTCGAAATGCACAAGGAGTTTGTTGTTCAGTGCACGCTCCATAATCTTACAGAGAATTGAGGTGACCGAAATAGGGCGGTAGTTGGCAGGGTCTGCGTGGCTGCCCTTCTTAGGTACGGGCTGCATAGTGGCAAGCTTCCACGACTCAGGTACAATAAGGCCGACCCCGGGCCCTCGTTCTCGAGAGCACAACCGGGACGTTAACGTCAAGATGATTATTTTTTTGCGTGGCTATGGTATGAAAAGACAAACGCAAAATAAAGAATTAAGTACAATAGAAGTGGTCGAATAAACGAAGGTCGAAGGGCAAGGACACAAAGCCGAACTCTAAGGAAGGCTAAATGGCAGTATAGTTGTACTGTACTTACTGTGCCGTAGGTGACGCTGATGAAATAACAAAATATTACAATACTCATGGCTGACGGAAATACGTTTAATTGATTCTGAAATAACGGGTGATTACGGATGACTTTACAACAACCGCATAACTCATAATATAATACTATGTTCCCATACACACATAGCTCTAAGGATTGCCAGGCTGAAGTGGTAGTGGGCAGGGCACATAGCTCGAAGAACAGATGGCCGATGGGGCAGTAAAACTCTCGATGGCGACCTTGTACCGGAACACGCAGGGTAGATAGGCCTCCCACAATGTGGAACGACGACCTAGTAAATATCGCAGGTACCAGCTGGATGCGGAAGGCACAGAACCAGCCTTTGTGGAGATCTCTGGGGGAGGCCTATGCCCAGCAGTGGGCGGCTTTCGGCTGATATGATGATGTTCCTTCAAATATTTATGATTTGGTCTGCCACATCACCCTATGTTTACCAAAATAATATTGACAAATAGACTTTTTGGCTGTGTGTGAGGTCATCTCCGAATGCGATACTTTTTTCCCCGCTGGGGAACCTCTACTTATCAAAAATATTTGTTTCTTTTTTTCATTATTACCTACATTGCACAGTTTACAGATACCTGTATCTTTTTATCAGCAAATAAACAATATTTTACCTAATGTGTTAATATATTAGGTATATTACATTAGGTAGGTATCTTATTTTAATATTATACATTAAAAGGAGATGTATGAAAATAGTTATGGATGTATGCGAGGCTAGGGAGTTGTGTCAGGACAGAGCCAAGTGGCGGTCCATAGTCTCCGCCTCCCCACCTGTGGGACTGAGGCGGGAACTTTATGTACGTATGTATGTATTACTAGCTATTCTTAGCGGCTTTTACCCGCATTCATTTTGGGTTACTGTAAACAACATATTTGTATAGTTGTACAATAAACATAAATAAAACAACCCTTTTCCTTTTAATTTCTCTAATTTGAGAACATCGTACCTATTATCTTCGATCAACTACACGCAATCATAAAACCATCAACAAGTGGTATAATAATAATGGATTTATGTACTTTGCGAATCGATACGATACTGGTAATCCCGTCCCTTAGCGAAATGGTGCTAGAGTAGTGTCTGACAGAGTAGTCCCGTTTTTACAAGCTTTTATTTAACTTGCAATGTTTTTATGTTGTTGCTCTTGAAATTTTGTCTTATTTTTGCCTAATTTGACTCACATTCCGGCGTTTAATTGAGCTGTGGTACAATTGGTACCATAGAGCTGGGCTGATGATGGAATGGAACATATACCATAACCCCATCGAGTTTGGGCTCGTGTGATTTGTCTTGACAATTACTGATTGTAGATGGTATCCAGTTGAAAGGTAACAACAGATGGTGTTGAAATTTTATTAAACATATATTCTAGGGCTGCGAGGAATTACGTGATGCCTTAGGGGTTTTCTGTGATTTATCAAAACCTCCACCCTTGTTTTACCGTAAAGGACATATCGTCTGCAAAAGTGAATATTTTTTAATTGTTTAATTTAAGTTCGCATAGGTCATTGATGTAGATTAGGAAGAGACTAGGGCCAAGGACACTGCCCTGGGGAACACCAAAAGTGACAGGTGCAACAGAACTAACCAGTTCAAATATTGTTACTCTCAGTTTCCTTTAGGTGGGGTAACTTTTAAGGTGGTATAGAGTTATTCCACGTATTTCTATCCGATGCATTTTATTTTGTTGCAGGTTAATGGAGATAATACATCAAATAAGTCAATTTGTAATACTTTCATTGTCGTGCTCTATTTTGTCTATAATCTTATCTTGTATACATAAAAAGCACTTGAAAGCGCTTTCCTAGTACCAATGTGGACCTTGCACGGTGAACAGAAGTGTGCTCTCGCTCGTAACAAGTGAACTATCTAATCTGCTTTTTCTTTCATCTTAGTATTGAGAGAAGAAAACAAACGATCTCTCGCGGCGCGATCTGTGTCGCAGGCATACTTGTGCTATCCGTGCTGGCTGGTAGTATCCGTGCTGGCTGGTAGATTTGCCGCTGGTATGACGATGATGAACATTATTTTCATTTATGTTTAGTTTCTATTAGTTTTGGAATATATAACAATGGAAAAGATATATATTTTCATAAATAGACCTTTACTATGATAATTTCAACTATGCTGTAATGGAAATTTTGTTATCAGCGCGATAACTATGAAATGCATAATAAAATAAGCTATCACTTTCCGTGAGGTCACGAAAGATACCAGGTAAATAAATATTCGAAACAAAGGTGTCGCAACCACATTATTGATAATAGATGCAAACAGTGTCAAAGGCTATAGTGGTGAATTTACCTACCTATATCCAATAAATACCTAGTGTTGATAATTAATTTTGTAGCCTTTGCCCTGTTATCGTTGAATAACAGTTCCACGGTATTGTCACCTTGGTTAATCTATGTTATCATTTTTTTTGGGGTTCATTTGGCTCAGCTTCTACGGCGACAAAATAACTATTTAACGAAAATTAAACGGATTTTTAAAACAAGGGTTTTAAATTTGTATGAAAATCTTAAAGTCCGGCACACTTTGAAACAATATATTTAAACGAAAATTTGACAAACCATAATATTGGTTACTGGATCAGGTCTACAAAATTTCATTAGGTTTCAAAACGCAATATTGAAAATATGATCAAACTACGTTTGCATGGAGCGCGTTCGGGAAAGACCCTCCTAATAACCGTGCGCAATTTAATTTTTTTTTCTATTTTATATTTCATAAAAAATTATTAAATTCTTCCTCTTTTAGAAATCACTAGTGGACCCGGTGAGACCACTAGTGATTTCTAAAAGAATCGTTCGCGAAACCTACTTTACTCCTAGTTTTATATTTCCTATAAACTACTATTGTTGAAAACCGCATTAAAATCGGTTGCGTAGTTTAAAAAATCGAAGCGTACATAGATAAATAGGGACAAGCAGCGTATTTAAATGTATATAAATCTAAGCAATATATTTCATTAATGTTTATTTGTTACTAGCTTTTGCCCGCGACTTCGCCCGCGTGGAAATAGTTTTTAGGGCAGTTTATTTTTTCCCGAATGACTATTTTGATGATAAGCAATATATAGCCAGTATTTAGTTTTTTATTTCATAGAGTGCAATGAACACTCGAATCGTTCTATTTATTTACGTTCGTAACTGTTTTTCGTAACCAGCTACAAAACAACGCTTTATTCAATATTTTCGTAAATGGTTATTGAATCCACGTTCATAACCATCATATCCAGTAAGTAAACGATTCTTCAAACAACTTAAGTACAGACACTGGCAAATAATTGATGTAAAGTTATACATAACTTTACATCAATTATTAACAGATTAAAAGGTTATACATAACTTCACTATCAAGAAGCTCGCCTGGACTGGTATAGTCACGTGCTACGGAAGCCTCAGGGATACCAGGGAGGAAACCAGTTATCAGGAAAGTACCAAAGGAAGCCTAAGAAGCAGTCGATAGACATCTCTAAATCAGATACGTCCACGCGTGGATGCCGAAGACTAGCCGAAGAGGGAAAGATTAGAAAAGTGGACCCTGGCAGAAGACACCGATTTTCCCGTAGGGGAAGCAGATACCACATTATTCTAATTGCTACAGCCCTGACATATGATGAATACAATAGTACATGTAATCATTATCATCATCGTAGTAATAATACATGTTGTTGTAAACTTACACATAGGTACGGGACCCTCAATATCGCTGAACTAACCTTCACTACTTATTAAAAATTTAAGTACATATTTTGTCTGTTTTTTTATTATCATTAGCTGACAGACACCAAAACAGAATTATCAGAAAAGCATCAACAACCTGAGGCTTTCTTTATCCAAGAAGGCAAAGTATGAATTTGTAGGCATACTTACTTACATACCTATCGCTTGAATCACGCTTTTGTCCCGGAAGAAGTAAGTATATAAGAGTGGGTCGCGACAAACTCTCCACGTTCATACAAATTTACAATAATCTCAACAAAGCGTCGGTGGCGTAATGGCTAACTCTGAAAAAGTTATTGGTACCCATCCGGTCGAAATCCGTTTGATCTCCAGAACCAATGACTTATTCTGAGTTATGTGCATTACTTATACATTAACCGAGGCTCACGTTGAAGAAAAACATCGCGAGAAAACCTGCCACGCACATTCAGACGACTGAATATGGCCGTAATTCAATCTGGTCCAGTTCACCTGTTTACAGAGTCATGGAGGCTGACTGTCTTACCTGTCTACTGTACTTACCTACAGTAGACTGTAACCTAAATCGCAAATCCTAGATTATGGTCAGGACAGGCCCTCGAGCGCGAGAGCGTAACCGGGCTATTGACGCCAAAATGATGAATAATCTGAACAAAGTTGAATACAAGTATGTATTGTTTATGTAACTCTTTCCTTACCTATTTCTAATTTGGAGATATTTTAACCCCGTATGTGAAAAAGGATATATGTCTGTCTGTGGCTGCAATCGATCGACCGATGCAGTCTTTTAAATTTGTAAGCCAAGCTCTGATTAATTAAAATCAGTAGTAAGAGAGAGGAGAGCCATCTTCTGAAAAACTATGTATTTGTGCTTACGTCCTTTGAAACTCCAAGTATCGATATTATGTTTAAGGAATGTGATAGATATTCAGAGACACACGGCTTACGACGAGAGAATGCCGAAGACCGGGCGAAGTGGAGAAGATTGAGTAGGAAAACGGACCCTGGCACAGGCCGGGATAAGCGCTAGGACAATGATGAATATTCAGAGACAGGTGTACGAGGTATTTAAAATAATACTGTCCATGGTACCTATGTGTGGAAATTTGTGTGGACTTGTGTTCGTAAATAGTTTCGTATAAGGAAGAAAATTTCTTGGATCGCAACGGGTTTCGTATAAAAATCAAAAAGACTCGTTCAAAACCAGTTACACAAACGCGGTTTCGTACGCTACCGAAAAGGTTTTGTCGGGAGTATTGTTATGACATTTAACTGTTAGGTTATTGTTTGATGCAACCTAAACATGTGTATTGTAGATATTATGGACACTGTCTGAGCTTTCCATCGGGTGGGCTGTCCTACACCCTGGTCTCTTAAGCTTTTTAATAAGCTCGCAGCGGAAATTGAGGACATGCCTCCTTGGCTTATAAATAACGCAAACGACGTTGTACTGATGAGCAAGATTAGGCAGAATCTTGTGATCAGAATAAACATGTGGAAGGAAGTGCTTGAAAACGGTAGTTTGAAGCTGAATGTCGCCAAAAAAGAGTATATGACTAGCACGAGTCCGGCGATGTCGGCCCTCATATCAAATTCCGAACCACGGCAGTCTCTCGTGACCCTTTAATCCCTGTCAAGCTCAAAGGGCTTATATGCAGGAGTATAATTAGACCTGTGATGCTCTATGGCCGCGAGACATGGAAAGCGCTAATGAAGCACGTCCGCGAACTCGCCAACGAAATAATAATGCTGCGGTGGATGTGGTGAATTACGTGACTCGACTGAGTACGTAACGAGTACATCCGTGATAGCCTTGGCGTGAGGGATATCGGTGTCGGAAATAGGTGCCTGAACCTGCAGTTGTCAGGATATTCAGATGGAGCTAAGTGATATCTAATTTACCTTACAAAATACAGCAAAATTCAAACTTCTTACACAATTACACAATTATTAATAAACAGTTCGTAAGATTCTATATTAGTTTGGGTGCTTGTATTCTCCGAAACCGCAGAAACCATTTCAAAAATTCTATCACAAATCGGAAGCTACTTTCTCATAGGGTACTTGTGGACCCGGTACAAAAATTCCAAGTATTTGGGATAATTGCAAGTTATAGAATTCCAAACTTCACGCTGGTGAAAACCGAGAGCGACCCTAGTTCACAATAATTTAATTACCTCTTGTTATGACATGTCTGATTTGAGTTAATTAATAATTAACAAAACAACAACTTGAAGGATTATTGACCGCCCGAACTTTATGTCATTCCTATTCTTTTGCAATCGTGTTGTAACACGGTGCATTCAACTGTTTATCGCTTTCTTTCTACGATATGTCCATGAACCTATTTTCTACCCTATATAAGATGAAATATTTCAGCGATTTGTTTAGTATCGCAATTATAATGAAGGAATTAAGACTAGTAGTGTTTGTCGCGGCCCTAGCCGGGACTTATGGTTTCCTAATCAAAGTTCCAACAAGAACTGTGCCTATACAGACAGGTCCTCAAACAGGTAAGAAAAGCTCAATTTTATATTGTTTATCTTTGATTGGATACTTTTATTGTTGTTTTTTTCGAGTGTCGGTGGCCGAGTGGTTGAGTATCCGACTCGTAAGCTAAAGGTACCGGGTACGAATCCCGCTGCGGCTATGAACCAATGAATCTTTTCTGAGTTATGTACATTAACTGAATTCTAACCTATGCTTTTAAGGTGAGGGAAACTTCGTGATGAAACCAGCAAATTCAGGCAACTGAATTTGTAACCATGATCCAATCTGGTCAGGTGGCCCTTGTAGCAGGGTCACGGAGGTCAGATGGTAGTCGCTTCACTGTAATTATCTGTTCACCAAATCCTGGATCATGGTCAAGGCGGACTCCAGGCCCTCGTGCCCGAGAGCACAACCGAGACATTAACGCCAAGATGATGATGACGACTTTTAATGTCAAAGTTTATAAAGTTTGCCAGTGTGTCATGTTTAAATATGAATGCTGCTGTAATCTATACTAATATCATAAAGGGAAAACGTTAGTATGTTTGGATGTTGGGGATAACCTCCACGCACTGCACTGAAACGATTTCGAAAGTTCTTTCAGTAGCAGGAAGCTACATTATTCTGTGGGATAGATAAAGGCAAAGCTTGTTTGATGTAGCAGGTAATCTCCGTAACATATGAACTGGATTCTAAAACTCATTCACTAAGTTCACTTTTGATCTCGGGGACATATCGGTTTTTCGTGAAACAGTTTAAAACATAATAATTATAAAGAGCTTTGTGATAATTTGCTAATATGCCGCTCAAAAAGGCTAAATTTGTTTAGATGTTGAAGGAATCAATTTAATTTAAGTGATTACAAACAACGCGATTAAATTTCAAAAATTTCATCGGTGTCTACATTATTATCGAGAGATAAAGTAAAGACGTCGGACGGCTTACCATAATGTCGTCGTTCATCGTATATTTTCTTAGCCAATTACGCATCAAAACATGAACGGATATTAATAAAACTTAGCATTAATACTTTAGAGGTTGTCCTGATTGGCATCCTCACCCGACCAATATGAGATCTCAAAACTACCCGTCGCACGACCGCTGCCAATTAAGACAGCGCCTTAGATTACGCATTATGGAACGATACTTTCACCGAAGTCTACGCGGACGAAGTCGCGGCTAAACACTAGTCTATACTAATAGGTATTATAAAGAGAAAATATTTGTTTTTTTGTACTACCGATTTTAAAATTTTTTCACTAATGGAATGTTACATTATCACTGATCCTGGGAAAATAAAAGTTTCCCTCGGGAAAGTTAATTATTTACAGAGATCCGACCAGCGCGCTGGTGAAAGGCGTCTGAGTGCGGCTAGTATTTTATATTAAGCAGCAACTATAACGTGCGCATGCGTTTCATCGTGATACGGTGATGACAGCCCGTAACAGTCCACTGTTGTGGAATTGAGCATCCTCCAATTGGAGTGGTTATGATTGAATAGGTTTACCACGTTTATTGCCAGTGATTCGGACTTATGGCCCTACTGGCACACATGGCCCCATAACCGTGTGGTTGTGGGCCATGATCCACAATTTTTCAGATCAGGTAATTCCAATAGGGCGACTGCCATCTGCCCTCCTTGACCCTGGGGAACCAAACCAGATTGGTTATGGTTGAATGTGTAGTTTTCCTAATGTTGTTTTCCTTCACCGTAAGAGCATCGGTTAAGTAATAACTCTGAAAAAAATATTGATACAATGCGGCACTGGGGATCAAACACGGTACTCCCCGTTTACGACTCGAACCCGCTAGGCAGCTCTTAAACTACGTATTTACACTAATTCTTGTAATCAATATCTTGAATTTGTTATACTAATTAATTTCATAATTACAGCTCCAGTGGGATGGGTGCATCTACAGAAACTTATACTTCCTCTGTTCGAAAATGTTTGCGAAGATAGCACTAATCCCATAATCGTAAGATTAGCTCAGGAATTCGAAGCAGATGCATCAAGTGGCCTATATTTGGTAAACTGATCTAATTTATGAATTCTGTGACCTTGGTTTCTATCAGTACAGTTACATATCATACTTTAAAAATAAAACGCGTATTTTAATGTACTAAAGAGATATTGTATGTCAATTTCTGTATTTTGATATCGAGTACCTAATTTGCTTTTTCGTTTTCAGCAACCGAATATTCTACAGAATTTTTTAAATCTTAAAACAGGGAAAGGTTTTCTGCCCAAAGGTGAAATATTTTCTGAATATAAACTCGACCACATGATCGAGTTGAAAGTTATTTATGAAGTTTTGTATTTTGCCAAAGATTTTGACACATTTTATAAGGCAGCAGCGTGGGCTCGTCAAAACCTTAACTGTGGATTGTATGTGGATGCGCTATATTTGTCAGTACTTAAGAGGCGAGACACAGAGAAACTGTCGGTTCCAGCTCCATATGAACTTTTGCCAAATTACTTTATTCGCCAAGATGTCATAATAAAAGCCTCCGCACTCCTTAATGGAGCAGAAATTACACCAGGTGAAGTAAACATTGAAGCCAATGCCTACATATTAGAAGCAAATTATACCACCGACATTGATAGCAATGAATCCGAGCTTAAACTAGCTTATTTTTATGAAGACATTGGGCTTAATTCCTATTATTTCATGCAAAAACTCAAGAAAGCTCCATGGTTCAATACACCACCCAATATAAACTTAGAATATGGTGAACAGTTATATCATGTGATGAAGCAACTTTCTATCAGACATGATTTGGAACGTTACGCTAACGGCTTAATGGAGACAGAAACCATAGACTGGGATACGTTGTCTACTCCATATTACGACCCTATGCTTATCTATTCAAATGGTAATGAATTTGGAACTAGAACTGCGGCTGATATATGTGAAGACACTGATTTGGATTTCTTGAAAAACATTGAGGCTAATATTGGCACTGTAGTTACCCATCTGGTAAGTATTTACGTTACAGCTATTTTATTTTCTATAGTTACACAAGTAAGTTTTCAGGTAATAGGACTCTGTTAAGCCTGAGTAATCCGCCTGATAGCACCTCCTTATCTATTTCTGCCGCCAAGCAACAATGCTTGCATTGTTGTGTTCCGGTTTGAAGGATAAGGTAACCAGCGCAATTACAGGTATGACACATTTCATCTTAGTCCTTACCATGACAACACACTTGCGGTTCTTCATTTTTGTTTCCTGCAATAAAAATGCGATCTTATGGGCAACAGTTGCCGCTAACCATCAGGTGGGCTGTTTGTTCGATTGTCACTGCGTAGCTATAAAAGGTAAATTAATTTAAATTACAATAACAAAACACAATATATTTCGTTTTAGAAAACATCCGGATACAACAAAACTGAAACATTAAACCATTTAATAGAAGTACTTGTAACAGGAGAAAATAGTTATGAGACGGTCGCACGCCGATTACTTGGGAAAAGCTCTACAGAGATTGGGTATGGTATTCTTGTATTGATTAGTTAGGTTGTGTATTTTATTTTGGCATAAAATGTAATTTTTTAATATGTTTAAATTTTTCAGACAAGAAACAGTGTTAGCGCATTATTTAACCACATTGAGAGATCCTGCATTCTGGATAATTAATAAGAAAATCGTAAATATAATTGACAAATCTCTCCAAAATGTGCCTGGATATTCGAGAAATGAACTAATTTTCCCTGGAGTCGAAATTTTAAATGTCGAAATCAAGAAAATGGCAACATCGTTCGATCGTTTTCTAATTGATGTAACAGATGCTTTACAGGTAGAAGAACGTAACAGCACTTTCCAAGTCAAAATCGCCCAATCAAGATTAAACCATAAGTCTTTTACTGTAAAGTTAAATATTTCATCGTTAGTGACCCAAAAAGGTCTATTAAAAATATACTTAGGTCCTAAAGTAGCTCCTGGAACACATTCTCTTAAAAAGAATTTGTTTATGTTACTAGACAGTTTTGAAGTCAATTTAAAAGTAGGTTCTAATGTTATATCAAGGTCATCGGATGAAATGGTAAACTTATCCGAAGATTTTACATTACTAAAAGTACTTCGAAAGAAAGTAGAAGATGCTGAATTTGGCCTTAATGCACTGCCACTTAAATCACTGGAGACAGTAACTGGATTTCCAAGTAGATTAATTCTGCCGAAAGGTACGGAAGAAGGCTTGCCTCTCCAAGTATTTGTCTTCATTGCTCCATTCGTGAAGGCGACTGTAAATGGATTTTATAGTGTGGCAAATGCAGATTTTAATACTGCAATTTTGTCACCAGGGTATCCCCTCGATTTAGATATTTCAGTTATACAAATATTTGGGTTACCTAATGCCATGGTTAAAGATTTTATAGTTACACATAAAGGCGTCAGTAAGGGATCTAACTACGATGGAAGTGGTAAGAAATGGGAAGGGGGAAAGTCATATGATCCGTCCTCACGACCTGATTACTCATCAAAAGGAAAAGAAACCTTTGATTATTCTTCAAAAAAAGGACAATATGGTAAAAAAGACGACATTCCGAATGTAAGTGATGATCACAAGAATGTGAATATTGATAATGTTATAACTAGCACAGATAACAATGAGAACATTAGTGTATTGTATGAAAACAAGGATATTGAAGAAATATATGATAACCAGAAGGACCATATTGTTGATACAAGCGACATTGAAGAGCAGCCCCGTTTACTGCAATCCATATGGCCTAGTGACGGCTCTTCAAAGCCCGACTATTCTTCAAAAAGAAAACAATTTGACTACAAATCAAAGAAAGATCTATACAGAAAGAAACAAGAAGCAAGAAAGAATGGTGATTATAATTATGTCGAAGATAAATCAGTAAATAACAAAATAATGGAAAATGAGAAACGCAATGGACAAAATCTTGAAAACGAACTCGTAGATGCTAATGAACCAAATGTTTATTCAGTAAGTGAAGGTTATGATAAAGTGAATATTGAAGATGTTATTGTATCGCAGGAAAATGCGGAAAACATTTATAACAATAACTACCACAATGTAGATGTAAGCGATACTGAAGAACAACTCCGTTTATTACAGTCCAGATGGCCAAGCGATAGTTCGACAAGACCTGACTATTCCTCAAAAAGACAACAACCATTCGACTACAAATCAAAGAAAGATCAATTGAGAAAGAAACAGGACTATGAGATGAAGAGGGAAGATTATAATAAATATGCAGTAGATAAAGCAGTAAATAATAAAGTAATTGAAAACGGTAGAACTAAAGATGAAATAAATCACGAAAACAAGCCCGCAGAAGAAATTCAATTAAATCGAAATTATCCTTTCACGATTTCCACTACTAAACGAGATGACGACGTAGGAATTCTAATCAGCGATGAAAATAACGATGATGACAAAGAAGCATCCCTCATAAATAACATTGATTTATGGAAGTTTAGAGATATGTTACTTAGGCTGTCGGAAAAACGAGTTCGGTCTGTTTTTGATTATTTATTTCCAAGTCGGATATATGACGACGATGACTCGGAGGACTCTAAAGTTTATGAGTAGACAGTCATTTTAGATATGTATGTATTTTTAAGTAAGTAATGTAAGATAGCTATCAATAAGATTATTCGTTAGTTTATTAAAAATGTTGTAATTCAATTTTGCTTTGTTTCCTTTATACACCACATATAAAATTATCATTATTATACCCATATAAAGTGTCTACCACAAACTAATATATAAAATTACTTCTTTATAGTAAACAATGGAGATCCAGTATCATTGTTTCCAATAGAAACATTAGACAAGGGAAACGTCTACCCATTATCGCGGTCGCTCGCGGTTTTCTATCATTGTTTCTGGAAATGTTCCAAAAAGTTTTACAACGACTTTAACGCTTTCCCTATTTTCATCGCGGAAAATTTAAAAACCATCGCTCACTACTGTGACAACAGCTAGAATACAAATAGAAATAATTTTACAGTCGATTACAAGGTTTCTTGAGAGTATAGCTTTGCCATGCATGAATGCAACATATTGCAATGTGATTGTAATTGATAATACCTGCCATACTGGTTCTTTCATACTTGTAGTCTGACACAGACTTCTATGTAGGAAACATTTTAATATCAGCAATTACTTTACACGACGTGCCACGGCTTCTGAAATTGTTCAAAACGTTGATTTAGTCCTCTTCTTATCGAGTCGAAGGATTAAGTAATTCCTATACACATTAAGTTATAGGTCAGTCAGTCTCTCACTCTTATTTATAAACAAAACTGACAATAATTAAAATATGAGGCTACAAATAAATATGGGATCGCATATCCAAATATAAGAATGGCATTTAGTCTGAAATCGCAACAATAGAAAAAAAAGGGTGTTGTTTCTATATCTTCTTTATATATATAATTCTTCTGTACTTAAGTATGTACTGAGTAGTGTCCCGTTACAAACAGGACACCATATTACGATCACAAAAGTTCCAACCGTCTCCTCAACCATTTTAGAGGGAAGGGGGCGACCCGGCTCCTGACGGCCGTATTTCTTGAAATTGACTCCCCTCCCGTACGTATCCCGTGCTGCCTAGATAGCCGAGCGGACTGAGCGGCGAACACGCGACTTTTTTCTAATATTCACATTTTTAAACTCGTGATATCTTTCGAATGGAATGTCTGAATTGAATAATTCAAAAAGTTATATAAAGGTATTGAAGTAGTCGTGAATATGAAGTAATTGATTTTGATAAGGATTAATACCAAGGTACAAATAAAGAGCGTTTTTTAGCGGCGGCATTTCAATTAAATTTTCAAAATAAAAGAACACTTATTGTGACATAACTATAATAGTTAGACATATACTGTCGCGACACTTTTTGTAGATAATGATGTGTTCTGCAAAGTCGTAGTACATTATTTTGTTCTATCATCTATAGTTTTCGCAGCGCACGCGATGTAAGGAATTTTTTGGGTATTTTTCTACACCTTCGGCTACATTGTTCAAATTTTACCAAGGATCCCTAATTTTTTCAAAATTAAATGTAGCCTATGTCAAATTAGAAGAATGTAGCATTCTATTGGTGAAAGAATTTTTTAAATCGGCCCAGTACTTTTTGAGCCTATTCATTACAAACATACAAACATACAAAAATAGGTACAAATCTTTCCTCTTTATAATATTAGTTATAGTTATAACGATGAAAAGATAATCCAAATGTATTTCCATATAAATGTGCACTAAATTACACCGTCTTTTAAATGGTTTGATTTTAATTTTATTAGCAAATTGTTAAATTTACACCGATGTTTGAAAAGAAACGTCTGCTGGGGGCCTACCACAAGCCTTAAAAACAAGATTACTTTAACCTTGTTTTCAAATTGGTACCATGACCTCTAAGAAAATAATATTAAAAAAATGTTGTTTTGGTTAGAAGTTTTGTGACGTCACAGCCAAATCATTCATTCAAACCAGAGACTAAAAGCCATCACAAACTTATCTGAACCGGTGGCCAAAACCGGAACTAAGTGTGACTATTTTGAAATGTAATTTTGTTACCAAAAGCAGCGACGCTTTTCTAGTACTTTGACTAGTACAGTGACACCTAGCTACCATTTGACGGAAAGCATTGTTTATATTGTGTCAGATGTTTCATGAATTGCAATTTTGATAATTTATTTTTATAGAGAAGATAATATTAAAACGTTATTTTGTAAAATATTTATACTTAAGTAATCAATTTAATGTCTTCGTCTCCAATACTACAACAATTGTGATGTTCTGCATAGATGGCCAAAGAATTCGCGGTTGTAGAGCTGATAAGCTTTTGCTTTAAATTCAACCAAGAAATAGCGTCAAAAGCCATTGTATGAGAAATGTGACCCCATCGGCGAACATAGATGATGCGGAGTTCGTCAACAGATGCAAACACAGAAGCTTACACGTTAAATTCGACAGATTTGTCTGTTCAACAAAGAACGTGAAGGACCGTCCAGTTAGCCAAGGAGAACAGCTCATGGAACCACGCTTTGAACGTACGTACAATTTGTGCGTTGCGTTGAAGATTTAGAGTTCTTCATAAGGGAATATTATTGTCCCAAAGAAGGCCAAGGGTATGCTTTACCGGAGTGACCGTGGGCGACCTAGAATTATCGGTGATGCCGATATGAAATTAAAGAAGTGTCAGAAAGTGATACTGTGTGTCCGAAGTGTGTAGATTTTAAATTATATTTTTATGCAAGTACCTATTGTGAACGAATGTATAATGTTGAATATTTGTGTATTTAGTATACATACACGTATACCTCTGGCCTCAGTTGCCTGAAGTATTTAAATAAAGATGTAAATTTATAACATATTAACATTTCTCGAGCTTTTATTGGTTTTTATTGCCTGAAATTACAACAATTCTTGAATATTTTCATAGTTCCGTAAGTGTGAAATGGTTTCGTTTTCCTTCATTACGAGGTAATGTCAACAATTATAAAGTAGGCTATAGGCGCTAACCAAGCCGCGAATTAGTGTGGTTGTAAATTGGTAGACACAAAAATATTTCGTACAATATGAATAAATTATAATCATCATCTTGGCATTAATGTACCAGTTGTGCTCTCGCGCACGAGGGCCCGGGGTGCGCCTTGACCATGTTCCAGAATTTTGTAGATCGAGTAATTACGGTAGACAGGCATCTGCCCTCCGTGAACCTGTTAACTGGTGCCCCTGACCAGATTGGATTATGGTTACACATTCAGACGCCTGGAGGTGCAGGTTTCATTACGATGTTTTCTCTCACCGAAGAGCATAGGTTAGTATTCAATTATATATTTATTTATTTAGTGGTGGGGATTTGGGGAACCGTGGCTTTGGCAGTGAAGGGGCATTTGCCTTTTTGCTGCCAGAGCAACGTGTTATAGATGTGGGCAACGCATTAGCGATACTCTTGGTTTTGCTATTATCTATAGGCAATGGTGACCCGCTTGCCTGTTTGCCAACCGTATGACATAAAATAAAAATAACATAACTCAGAAAAGAGGCATTGGTACATGGCGGCAGTGAGATTCAACCCGGTACTTCAAACAAAGATTTGATTGATTAAATATAGTGCTAATACCAAGGTAAACAACAGGTTTTATCAGGTGTTAGGACTCTATCGAGCCTGTGGAGTCCGCCTGGGTGAATACCAACGCCTTATCCATTTCTGCCGCCAAACAATTATGTTTGCATTGTCGTGTTCTGGTACCAGCCACCACAATTACAGGCCTGAGGCATTTCATCTTATTTCTCTCAGTGCAAAGGCACTTGCGTTTCTCCATTTTTGTGCAATGCATAATTCGTAGATTTTATGGGCGACAGTTACTGCTTACTGTTAGGTGGGCTGCCTGTTGGTTAGTCACTGCGTAGCATAAAAAAAAAACAACAAATATATAATTATAACCGGTTAAGTCTGCGTCGAATTTGCGAATCAATATTTCGAAATTAATTGAACATATTGCTTTGACATCTAAATATTATTGATGACCAACATCCATACGTCTTCGTAGTAAATAACTTAATAATTGCTTAAACCAAAGTAACATTTTAGTTTTCTTTAAGGAAAGCCTACCACCATCTTATGTCTACATCTACATGCTTGCCAATATCATTATTAGAGTGGGGTTTATGCTTATCTTGATAGGTATTATTGGAGTGATGGCCCAAATATTTACGTTAGATCCGTGCGGTGTCGGTTTTAAAGGATTATGGTTATAGCGTAGTTGGTGTAGAATATTTGCCAACACGTCTATGCGTTAGCCATGCATTTTCCTCCTGTATGTATATTAATTGCTGTGGCACGCTGATATACCGGCTCTTCGGTTTGCTCTATGCGTGATGACTCTATATGTCTATGGGAAAACTATCATGTTTTTAGCAAGCTCAAAGTATTATTAGAATTTATTGGTACCATGATCTCTTAAAAACAACATTATAATAATATTGTTTAGAGAGGGGTATGAGCGAATGAATTGTCTATTGTAAAAGTATGTGAAAAAGAGACAGCGTTATAATGTTCGTACAGTGCCACAAACTTATCTGACCAGGTAGCGAAAGCTGGAACTAAGTGTCGCCATATTGTAATGTCATGTCAATCACAACAACAGTGACGCTATCACCGGGTCAGTTGTGTTTGTAGCTCTACATAGCATTATCTTTTTCGCACCTTACTCCGGATCACGCATTAATATTGCGATCTTTGATTGATTTTATAACTTATTTTTAAATAAAATTTTATCACAAATCGACTTCATAACAGAAAATGATACTAAAATGTAGATTTCTAAACAAAAATGTAATTTTATTCATAGTACTATCCTCAAAATAAAATGTTGTAAACACTTAAACACGAATAACTTGGGTGGAACGGGGCGGTTGCAAATCTTGTCAAACGGAAATGTTGGCGTGCAAAAATGTCAGTGCAGTCAATATCTATTTATGAACTGGTCAAGGGCGAATTCAACAGGCATTTGAAGGGTTCCTTACTAATTTAATTTAATATTAGCTTATTAAGAACATTTTCATCATCATTACGTTCATCCCGGTTGTGCTCTTGCGCACCGCCCGGCCCAGGGTCCCCCTTCCTACTTCTTCTTTTCCACTTCGTTAGACGAGTTAGGAAAGTGTCAACATTGAAAAAGAACGAACACGTCTGGATTGTTTTTAGGTAGTACTCGTATCTCTTTTACCATAGCCTCCTTGAAGTAGGCTATGCTTTTACTCAAGAAAACTATAAAAAAAAAAATTAATCCTTCCTTCAATTTTTAGATTAAAACCAAAGAGATTTGAATGCTAGCGACCTTCATGGTTTTAGACCGGCAAGAAGGTCGCTAGCATTCCAATCTCTTTGTTTAAAACGCAGTTTTATCTTTTCTCTGTGGGATATATGTGGGATATATCTTTGCAGATTTTAAACTTAAATTGCATAATATTTGTTATTCTAATCCAAAAGTAAGTTAAATATTTTTATTATCGATAATGTTTAAAATTTACGCATACCTCTTCTATACTATAACCGTAATGTTCTTTTAGATGGCTAACGAATACGAAATTTACGAGTTTCTTGAAGGTGATAGCAGTGTTTCAGCAGCATATCAAGAGAAGAAACTATGTCGAAGGCGGTTGCGTGACGAGTGTGACCCCTTCGATTTAGAGGAATCTGAATTTGTGCGTAGGTACCGCCTTACGAAGGACCTCACACATAATTTATGTGATGAGTTGAGGCCCATTCTTAGGCTACCTAAGAAACCCACCGATTTAACTGTGGAGACTAAGGTAAAATATCAACGTGCTTTTAATTGCCTTAATAACAAGTGTCTTTCATACTACCACTACAATCTTTGCCTATTTTTAGGTTCTGACTGCGCTGTCCTTCTTCGCTACAGGCTCCTACCAGCGCCTGGTGGGAACTAGCTGGGGACAATTTATGGCACAGCAAACTGTCTCATCTGCAATTGCACAAGTAACAGCTAGCCTCAATACATTGCAGATGAGACAGAAATATATACACTTCCCGGACAGTGAACAGGAACGTAATATAATAAAAGCCAAGTAAGTGATATTTTTTCTACGTTATAATTATAATGTTCTATATATTATTATGAACGTTTAACGACCTGAGAGGTTCAGTGGTCAACATGCCAGTCAACCACGCAAGAGGTCCCGGGTTTGATTCCCGGCCGGGCAGAAATTTAAATGATGAATGAAATTTCTGTTACGGGTCTGGGTGTTCTATGTATAATAAGTATGTATTTAAAAAAGTATATAAGTAGTATATCAGTTAGCTAGCACCAATAGTACACCCAGCTTTGCTTATTTTGGGGCTAGATGGGACTGTGTGAATTTGTCCACAATTATTTATTTATTTATTATTTAACAAGCATGCCCCACAGGTTCTACGGGGTCTATGAGTCAACATCATCTTAGCATCTATGCCGGCTTATGTCAGGGTCTGCTTTACTTATTCTTGTCCCCTTCGCCCGGTCTTCGGCATCCTCCCGTCGTAAACCGTTGGCTCGCGCGTCCGACTTGGCGATGTCAATTCGGACGCGAGATTTCTGCTTTCTGGGTCTCCGACGGGATCTCCTTCCTGATACCGGCTGGTTTAGGCACCTGTATCCCCTAATTCCCTAGCCGAACCAGCGCAGGCTTGCCTCCTAGATCTTATTCGCAATGTCACTCATGGTACAACTGCCACGGATGTATTCGTTATGAACTCGATCGTACCACGCCCAAAGAGCCGCCGACAAGTAAGCGTGAGCATCACTCGTGATTAGGTCTAAGGCGGTCTGTATGACCGAGAGATCGATAGGATTCTGGATGGAGGTGGGTTTAGGTCCAATTTAAGCTATTATATAATTATAAATTCCTTGAGTTTCTATTATTGCAGAAAACATTATCATTCGTTGAATGTCCAATTGGTAAGTCATACATAATCATAAACGATTTCCATAATCTTATAATTTATTTATACACTTATTATCTATTTATTAATCTTATAATTTATTTACATACTTATCAATTATTTATTAATCTTATCATTTATCTATTAATCATTGTAAAAACTACAATCTTTAACCTATAAAGATTTAATACTTAGTTAGCCCACAGCGACTTCATTCGCGGGTTGTTCTACCCTTACCTCATTCTACCTTACCCTGCATCTATTTTATCTCTACGTACCCTATTTTTCTTGCTTATAAACCTTCCTCTTGAATAATTCTATAGCTGCGGCATTAAATCCCATGTGTACTTTAAAATATCTAAGACAGACGGCGGGGAGAAACATTAATCTATACATATTATAAAGCAAAGTCGCAGGCAAAGGCTAGTAACACAGGATTATTTATTTAGCATATGACATTATTGGCTGTGTCACTGCATTAGAGGAAAAAATACTTACTTGCCTATTGTTCCTATATACTATATTACAGGATTACAACAATAAAAATAATATAGTCACAGTGTGCCATTCGGCTCCCAAGACTGTTTAACCAGTCTCAGGGTGCCCAGCTAAGGTTGACAGCAATTTAATTTCCATTTTTTATTTCAGATTTGTGATGCGAACATGCAAATCATCAGTGTAGGTGCCGGAACCGGTGGTGCGAGCCACGATTCGTTTATATTGTCATTCCACCCAATAAAAGACCATGTGGAACAGCTATGCAATAGCCAGAACGTCTGGCTCCTTGGTATGATTTATTTCTATTACAAACATAAAAATGTACATAGGTACGTAATTTAATAAGTACATAACTATTGGTTTATTGACATTATTTCTAAATTTGTAGGTGACTCTGGCTATCCGTTGCGGAAATATATGATGACCCCAATAGTAGATGCACCACCGGACACACCAGAGGCATACTACACTGATATCCATGGACGCGCCAGGAACAGTATTGAGCGCACAATTGGGCTTCTCAAAGCACGCTTTCGGTGCTTACTTGTACACAGGGTGTTACATTACACCCCACAGGCGGCTGGCTTTATTGTAAATGCTTGTGTAGTATTACACAACATTTGTAATAAAGCCAGCACACCTATGCGACAATTAAGCATCGAAGACCTGGCTCGAGAAGCCCAATTTTAATGGAATGCTGGAGCGGTCGAGCAAGGACCGAGGAGCAACACCGCACTTCAGCAGGGCTGGGCTACGCGGAGCGATCTCGTTCGGCTGCTCTGGGAAAGGCGGCATATATAGCTCTAAAAAAGAAAATTAATTTTACTTAATAATAAGAGTTTGTGTAAATATATTTCGTATTATATATGTAAATTGTAAATATTTCTTTTAGTGTAAATGTGTTTTATTCTATTGTTGTTATATTTTATTGACTAAATTTTATAAATAACAATAATTTTATACATAAACTTGTCCTTTGAATTTCACTTTTTTCTTTAAATTATTATTATTATGTATTTTACAATATACAAGGTATCCCAAGGCTATGCCACACGGCATCGGCATTATTATTATTTTTCTTTTGGTAAAATGACCTATCTACAATACTTTAAGTGCTTCCCCTCTACCTATGTGACATAGCCGTCGTACGCCCTGTATGTATGGAAGATTATGTTGAACTGAATATACCTTTCAATACGTTCTAAAGTCAGCTGAATATTGCTTATTCCATGCGCCATTCTTTCCAATGCTTGGTTGCTTCTGGTGGCAGCCTCAGCCCTTTATTGTTAAGCCCTGACGAGGGCCCGTCTTGCGGCCTTCTGGGACATCGGCGGCTCTCGACGCCGGCGCCGGCGTGACAGGGGGGATGCTGCTGGTGCGGTTGGCTGTTCGGCTGGCTCTTCGGCTGGCTGTGGCGCTTCAGGAGATTGGAGAGGACTCTCCTGTGGTGTTGCTGATGGTCTTTGAGTAATTATCACCTCACGTGGTGGTGGTAATAACGGTGACACTTCCATCTCCAGTACCATTAGAGAATCCTCTCCATCAGCATCACTTCCTGAAGGCTGTTGACCATTAGAATGAAAAACCGATATTAAAGTATAATTTGCACATTAAGGCCTGTAATCCATCGGTGCATTCGTGCACTGCGAAAGTGTGAAGTACCTGTGCCATTCTCAAATTATAGCGAGATTTTATAGTTCGTCATCGCTTATATTCGCTTCCGCACGCGAACGCCTCGGTGTTCTACGGGCGTAATATTAGTCTAGGTATGTCACTTATATATGAGGATCGATGGCCTAATGGCAACTAAGCCATAAGTAAGTAGCCATGGTAAGCCATAGGCACCGATAACGATCTCCAGTGTCTCCATGTGATGTAACGAGAGTAATCAAATTGTATTTTTACAAAGGTACTTACATTAGTTGAACACTAACCTATGCTCTCATGGTGAGGGAAAACATCTTGAGGATACCTGTACATTCAGGCGACTGAACGTGTATCCCTGACTCAATCTGGTCAGGTTCCCCAGACAGCAGTTATACCTCTGTAGGTAATTACCTGATCTGCCAAATCCTGGATCATGATCACGACAGATCCCGGGCCCTAGATATTTATGCTAAGAAAATGTACACTTAGGTACCTGTGAAAACGGTTCAACCCGAACACCTGGACACCCTTGACCGTACTCCTCTCCAAGGATTTGGAGGATTTTTTTTTCAATATCAGTCAAGGGTTGCTCAATAGATGGCCCGCCACCAGTCCTCGACTGTGCGGACCTTAGTGTTGCCGCCCTCTTTTTCAGCTTCGTCTTCATGTCTACCCAGTACTGAAAACCATAATGATATGTATATTATGTAGGTAATACAAATCATCTATTTAATGTATACAAAAATATTAAATATTTACTTTGGACCAGCCTTTCCAATCTTTATGGGCTCTCCGCCTTGAGAGTTCAAAATGGAAGATATCTCTCTCCACTTTCTCATAGAACGCTCCTTGGCGTGAAGAGATCTGTTATAGGCGACAGCGATATCTCTATGAGAATTTAAAAATTCCCAAAGAAGATCCTGCTGTCGCCCCGTAACACAGCGATGTCTGGTGCTGCAAAAAAGCTTTACCTTATCAACTTGAAATTACTTAGAACATTGCGAACATTTCCAGACAGACTTTCTTTCATTTATATTTGTTTCAAACTAAACTCGCGTTCTTTACACATATTATTATACTTTCTATTACACTTTATTTCATACCAAACAGTAAAATACATTGGTACTTACTCATTCATTGTCATTTTTAAATATATAAATCTTATTATTTCTAATATCAAAAACACTATTTAATATCCACATATATTTATTCCTTTTCCTGTTTACATTCAACTCCCTTTACATAATGGTCGTCCCGCCTTTTGCACCGCTGTACTTCCCTTTTTCTCCACCAGAGGCGCCAGTTGTAGTAAAAGAACTACCAAGGAGTTTGGATGTAAGTTCGTTCAATCGTTTTTTACTTTGTTTTATAATATACTAGTGGGCCCGGCGCGACTTAATTCGCGTGGCGTCCTAGGCGTAGGACTTTGTTTTATAATATGTAGTGAGGGTGCCGTAGGTTATCTACGTTATCGAGTACCTATATAAAAATAGCTTAAGCATTTAGGACAACATGCGCAGAACGCATATGTCTGCTCTTAGTAATAGGATTCCTTTTTACTTTTCGGTTACGGAATACTAAAATATGAAATAATTATTGTGATAGTATTAGAGGACCTTTTCAGGGTTTTCAGCTAATAAAAAGCACTATGTTTCTACTTTACGTAATTATTTAATTCAGGGAACTGAGGCACATGTTTAAATATACATGTACACAACATTATGAACTAGTACTAACATACTAACATAAAAATTATAATTTTAAATTCTAAACACTTTAAACACATCACTTTATTATATACACTTTTAATCCCGTTTCGCTGGCAACGGGAATCCTAGACCGGCCACGGAATCGGATAAACCACACCCTTCAGCCCATAATCTTCTCTCTCGAAGATCTCCGAATTTGCTACGGGAACCAATGCCACGAACAAATTGAAGTTACGTTCATGGTATTATGCCAAGAGCTAGACCCTGATGAGGTATTGGTTGGTTGGTTGGAGGCTTGGTTTAGTAGATAGGTGCACACGTCCTTGGCCCTACAGATAAATCAATCGATTTGGGAGGACTCTCCCAGTGTGGGCTTTAGTTGCCCCGTCGCATAGGTTGTGTGTGAGCTCTTCAGTATAGTCACCCACATCTCATCGACTCTCAACGTCGGAGGGCTCGTGTTTCACACGCTATATCAGCGATAACAGCTTCTACAATACCGAATATCTCGTATTGGTTGGCCGTCTATAAATCATTACCGTTGTTGTAGTATTGGAGACGTAAATATCAATGCATTAAGTTATTTCAAACTTTTGTGAGAATAAATACATTTCACTTGCTTTTTGGGAGAACATAACGGTATTATATATGTCGTAAATCTTTAAAAATCGTAAAACAATATTATATCCACCATGAAAAAGTGACTTTTATTAGATTGATGGATTTGACATAAAAACAATAATAACGTCAAACAAAACTTCCTACTGTCAAACAAAAACGCAAAGATCATGGTACGGTTTAGAAAGTAAGCTTGTTTGAGTGAATGATTCTAGCCTAAAATAACCACAAAACATTCGTTCATGCACCTCTCTATGTTAGTGCCACAAACCGGTGACCAAAATTGGAACTACGTGTGTGCTAATTAAAATAAAATTTGACGGCAATACAAAACTTAACAACAGCGACGCCGTCATTGGGTCAGATAAGATTGTAGTGGCAACAATTCAAGCTTGTTTTAGGAGGTCATGGTACGGATCAAAGTAAGAATACAATAACATTACAATAACATTATTATAACCTTATTCTAAACAAGGTTATTTTAACCTTGTTCTGAAAAGATTGTGGTACGCCCCCTGGTCGTTGTTAGCTTGAGCAACATGTCGAACGTTCAAAACATTGCGCGCGTCATTTTCTTAGAGCTTATTTGAATAAACGAAAAAATGGGATAGCAATATTCATAATCATTGTAGAGTGAACGAACAGGGAATATCTGTGATTTGTGTTTAGTCTGTTAAGTCTGTGTTTTAAACATTGTTTACCTTTAATTGCCGAAGGCCATCGTGACCCCGCGTGCTTTATACCAGTCATGTTTCTGCAATCGTCAACCAAATATACCTGTCACTTTTTGTAGCTGTATTTTTATCCTTGGACATTCGATCGGCCATCGCGTGTATTCTACACGTTTATGGGAAGTCTCCTAACAAGCTCTCTTGAGGACACTGTGATCCCAGTTCGGAGATAACGTTGCTATTTTATACATTGAAATAAATATGCTTATGTAATATTCGAGTTACAAAAAAAATATTTATAATTGGAAATCAAAATTAAACACTAACACTAAAATATATATTTATAAAATCATCCACACCATATTGTCCCGCGGAATGGTGCTCAGAAATCTAGCTGCGTTGCCTCGTTGGATTGCAATACTTATCTTCTGTCCGAGGATCGAGCCAGTTCTTCGGTCACCTGTGTGTCAATTAGCTTTTTACTTAAATCTTTAAAAAGCGTCAGGGCCCCACTGTCCCAACGTCTCAACCCCAAACGGCTGAAATATGAATTCCTGAGCTAGGCTTTCATATTTCCCACATATGAGGTCCTCAGCAGCAGAAGCCGCAGCTCCAACGCTGCGGGAGACAGAGGTTACCAGTTCAATGCTCTTGGTGCCGACACGAACAAGGACAGCGGGATGGCGATATGCGTTTGTTATAACTGTAAGTCTTATATTAAATATTGGATTTAGTCATAAGTGAATTCACGTAACACAACGTACATAAACAAATAAGCCGGTGGAAGGTACTGTAACCTTACAATCAGGTCAATGCAGATGGTGTGGTTTATCAAATAAGAAAATTGTGTCATTAAAAAACAAAATAAAGACCACATAGCTGAGCATTTATTGCAAAAATACATATTTTCTTAATAATATGTTCACAAAGTACGTCCAATTATTGACATAAATAATATTTATCTGTAATTTTATTCATGGGTATAAAATATTGTTTATAGAATATATTCATCATAATGTGTTTCAGATAGCGATGCCCATATAAATGCCTCTTCAAATTGCCGAATGGCGCCTTTGTAAGCGCCACCATTCGGTATCGCTAGAGAAACGCCGTGAAATCGCAGACATTGCTTTGATGCTGAATATCTTAAATAGTAATATAGACTGCCCTGATTTATTGTGTTGTGTCTCCCTGACTAGATTCAAGAATTATCGTATCGTCGAGAATTATGAGATCGTATCGTCCTAGTGCCGTGCCATCAGCGTCAACGAATTACAGGCGAAGCAGCTTCTTTTGCAGGGCTGCAAGAGGTCTTAACAATGCTTCAATCAAACTAGATCTTCAATCAATCTAGAATATTTAATTACGTAAGTGCGGTCAAGCGTGGATTGGTCAGCAGCTGGCCAACTGCGTCGACTTAGGTTAAGTATTCATGTTGATTGCATGTTTTGCTCGTAACAAACTTATTTAAGTATTCAGATTTAATATGTAGGAGCCTATAATTGGCACACTGCAGTTATTGTTGTTGCTATTGTTATGTAATATGCTGATGGTTTTCCAAATAAATAAATAACTTCATAAGTCAGTCATCACCATAAGTTTCTCAGCAGCATACATAGATTTACGTGGCCTATTCTTCGGTGATCAAAGATTGTCTTTCTTGCTTGAAGGACCTAGCTGAGGCTCCATAGTTCTTGGATTCATAAGAACACGCAGAAATAAAAAATAAAACTAAAACTTATCAAGAAATAAAAACTTATTAATAAACAAAAACTTAACAACTGTAAGCATATACGAGTATACGAAGAGAAACCGCGTAATTGCTTTTTATCAAAATGTAAATCAATTTTTTTCCCGCTGCAATAACTTTTTAACATAGGAGTAAATGCATACAAAAATTTAAAAGACCATGGAAACATCCTATACAGCCACACTGATTGCGGGTTTTCCGTGTTTTATATACAATATTATTATTTAAAGGCGGGTCCACTGCAGTGGCGTGCCTAGGGGTTCAGAGTAAGGCAAGCCGAGAGATGAAGTTTGTGTAGTTTTTACGGTTATTAAAAATAAATCCATCCCCTTGCCACATTACTGATCAATCCTCACTTATCAGTCTTCAGTTTTATACCAGCAATATAACTTGTGAGAGAGACAACCAACAATTCAATGAGTTTGGTACACCGATCTATGAAATTGTCTTATAAGCGATTTAGTAATCTGAGAAATAGGTATAATAGGAATACATATAAGGAAATAATTTGTTATTTTCCGAGAAATGATTAAAAACTTTACCTTTTCCATGCAAATCAAAACTTGTGCACATTTTAAACCATCACAAGGGACTTTACTTCGTCTATTGTTGATCAATCTTATTAAATCACTTTTACTACAAAACACAACACAAACACAACAAAAAACTAATTACTTATCCGCCCAAACGGCTCAAACAAAACAATAGTGAAGTTGGTACGTATTACAGCATTCAACAAACGTACCTACTGCGCATGCGCGAAGTTGCCATTTTCAAAGATCCGTGTACAACTTCATACGCATGCAGGGCTTAAAGTCTCGTACAATTTACTATATAAACAAACGTATAGTTATATCTCATTATAGGACAGTTTTCATATGTAAGAAAGAGACATACCGGCCGGAATCAAAGCGCGCTTACTAGCCAGCGCGTGCGAGCGAGATGACTGACCTAGTCTCAATTTCCTCAACTTGCGTATGCGTTCGGATCGTGTTTCGTAACCTAGGCGCAGATGGCGCTGCTGTGCGGCGCGGCAGTTTGAAAAGCATTAGGAGCGCGAACTTTAAATAGTTCGCGCTCGCATTTTCTTTGATTTTTTATCGATAATTAATTTTATAAGGCAAGCCCGGCTTTTGGGCTTGTATGACAGTAACGCCACTGGTCCACTGCACCATGTTTCTAACAAAATATTGTTATGCTATTGTAAACTATATAGTAAAGTTATCCATTCATCTCGGTAAATAACAAACAAAACATAGGCCACGCCCCATTTGATTATAACAACATGTTTTGAGTTAGAAAAATACGCAGCGGACCCAGCTTTAGTCTATGTGGAATGTATTATAATTACCTAAAAGATATTTAGAATTTCTTATCATTTCCAGATAAAAATTAAACTTAGGTTTTTTATTTTATTTAACAGCGCAAATATGGAATATATTGGAATATAAACACTGTTACCTACCTTTTTAATTCAGTTAAATATTTTTAAATATTCACATGATATCATTTAATTTTGAATTTGTCAATTTTTATAAATATTACAATGCATTGAAATAATCTACAATTTGGATCAATTTATTTATAGTGGCAACCCATTTGTTTACATTTCTGATTTATAATTTAATCTCAGAATTTACGTGAAGTGGGTATGATGCTCAAAATTATGTGCCTTGTCTGGTGCTCACAATTCATCCTTCACTAGAGTATCTAGAGTAACCTGGTGTGTCAGCTGATGCAGTTGCAGATGCAGTATAGCTCCAGAGAGTTCGCCTCTTGATATATATCAACATACATATGTATGAAGATATCGTCCAAGCCCTGTTTTGCCAAAACATCAATCATTTATAATTTTAGTGATAACATATTTAGAGCACTCTTTACCCAGAGCCTCTGAGCAGTAGTACCTGCACCTGACAGTAGGAGTACAGCTACATTCATTCTAACATTGAGCTACATGCACCTGAAATAAACTTTATGCCGATAAAACTCGGTCAAATTGTAATAATTACAAATGCACCGTAAACATGCAAATAAAACATTAATAATTACATACCGTTTTTATTTTCCTACTGGATATAAATGGAACACACGTGATGTGGTGGTAATAACGTAAATAATAGTTTTATGCTAAATCGTTAACGTCAAACGTACCAGGCAGATACGTAACCTGTGTAAATCAACTATGTAATGGTAACTCCTAATAAATAGAATTGTTGGTTATTCTTGTGTATTGTGATAGATTGGTACACAAATGTGTTTGTGACTCATCAGCTACTATAAAAAACAATCGATGTTGTGTTCCGGCTTGAAGATAAGGTGACGTGAGACTAATGGTGTAAGTAACGAAACCCGCCAACCAGCCAAATAGTTAAAAAAATAACATATATCTTATGTCACACTAGATCCCTTAAAAGCCAAGCAATCTACATCATAAGTCAGAAAGACAAAGAAAACGCCGACAGAAGACCGAGACCGAGCGGACATTAAACTTCAGGTAAAACTGTGGGTCACAGCTAGTCTCTGATATTTCCGATCTTATTTAGACGATCTTCAGCGCTCCGTGGGATATCTGTGGATTCATGAGCCGCTTAAGTGCTCTTCAAAGAAATAATGTTTAACTTAGTAAAGGTCGCTGTCGTCGGACACGACGAGGAGAACTATAGATAGACCAATATTACCTTTAGAGGAAAATAACATAATTAGCCAATTATTGTATATTTCTACCGATCAACCTTTGCATTCATAATTAAAAGGTGATATATTTTGAATATAGTTGACATTACACTGGACAGTAGATAAGGAACGATAACATTAAATAGCTACAGTAGAAATAACATATGCAATGTTATTAAAATAAAGAGATAATATTTATTGCAATTTACATCTCACCAAAAGAGCACAAGCTTTTTGTAAGTTTCATATTTCTACGATAAAACAATGTTCTGGCTATATCCAGGTAAGTACAGTAAACGTAAAAATTACGTGTCTATTAAACTATCACTATTTTTCCCTGCATTATAATAAATTCGTAACAGCATGATTTGTATAAAGGATTGAATTCTTACATTCTTCGTAGACGCAACATCCTTACACAATGGGTAATCAGATTTCATACAATATTGATGTATTTCTGTATAAACTGTAATCCTACTTCTGGTATCCTATATCATTTAAATAACTATCTGCGAGCACCTGTTAATGGCCTCGCTGTTATAAATGCGTGTTACTATTACTTGTAACTTGCTGTTGGTGATCTGAATAAGGTAACCAAAAATAAAATAAAATAAAAATAATCGGCGGTATATAATGCACATCGGCTAGTTCAGCTTCGTAGGCTTCGCCCTGTCCTCCCAAAACGGTTCAACAAGTCTCTCTAAAATCTTATCTACCTATAGAAAAGCGATTCTATATAACATCGAGAAATATACCTTTATGAAACAATGTCTAATCATATTTGTGTATAAATTATCAAATTATTATACATTACACATATTGCTCGTTATAACACGATTAGTATTAGATTGCATTGTATAATAATTGCATTTTAGAGCCAAGTCATAAACGATGTTTCTACAGTAGGATACCCATGGAATCTGTCGGTTTTCGTGCCAAACGCGCGGTATTTCTACTCCATTGACACCGATGATTCAAAGTGCAGTGCTAGCTAACTATCCAAATATTGCTCTTGGCCATTATACCCAATTATTTTAGGTTACCGCCGCATGTAGGACCGTATTGCAGTCTGCACCTGTCTGCAACGAATCGGCTAATGAACGAGAATGAGCAATGCACTCATATTTTGAATGTTTAAATTAGTTTTAATAGGAAGTTAATGTAGCTTCGGATTAGTCGATCGCAATAACGTCAACAACAAAAGTATAACTATTGGACTTTGTATAGATTGTTCTTTTTCACGGTCTAAGGCGATCTTTTTTTTAAACCATCGCACTAAGACGTGCCGACTTTCAACCTAGAAACTAGAATCAGATCGATTTTCGAAGCGAATAATTCACCTCGCACCATAGACTGCATTCGAACAGTGCAGCGGTATACTAAAAATCTGTGTCTTGCATTTGAGGATTTTATCTTTGTCTGTACATGATTCTTTGCTGCGATGTTGCTAGTCGACTATAATGAGAGGTGTTTATCTTATCCAATGCTGCAATCATAACTAAGTAGAGCTCCAGCATGGAAACGATTTTATACCCTCGATAATATTTACAAAAGTATTTTAATTTGGCTCAATAAATTCCTAACTGAAAAGAAAATCAATGAAACAGCGAACATGTCTCATCTTTTCAGTTTGCTGAAGGAGACCGCTGCAGCAAGTGCAAGAAATGCTGTAAACTCTGGCGTTGTTTCTACTCAGATCGGGTATGATTTTTATGGTAATTTTCAATTATTATTACGAAATTATGTCGATAAAACTCCGAAGTTGTGCCTCAAATTTTGCAATTACTTAGGCAAACATAATCTCGTCAAAGAGATGAGATAATACAGTATTTTAAACAATTTTATTTTAAATACAAAATACAGTCAGGCAGTGTGGGTGCAGTGTTACCTACTTTAAAGATTGACATATTTAGCGGTCGCCATTTTGCTTATGAAAGCTATCGAGCGCTATTTTTTGCAGAACGCACCCACTTTATAATACATTTTCAAGAAGTAATTGAATTACTATTAGTATTTGTATTAAAATTACGTATTTTATTTACAAGTAATTCAAATACTGACCAACCCTGCTGGCAACATAAATTGGACACAGACCTTCGTCTTGAGACACTGCGGTAATTGGGACGAAAATATATGTCGTAGCTTTCCGAACGCAGCCCAACCGAGTGGGATTCGTCGATTAACCTCTTTCTCGAAATTGGACCTACCTAGCTGGACTATTTGTCCTAGGTACGTATGTAAAGTCGTCAACAACTTGAAGTGGAGCGCCTCTAACGGTCACCGGCACCAGTGGGCAAATCATGGACTTTTGTACATAATTTTCGTCTTGTCCGTTCATGTCTATTTTGAGAACTGCTTGCTGTGTGACTCTACATACGTCATCGAGCATTTTGCCTAAGTTTTCCAGGGTTTCACCCATGACTACGATATTATTAGTACATCTGAGGGGAGTAAGGTACTCGCCGTTAATATTTATGCTAAGTCCGTCCCAGTCCAGAAGCCTGAAGACATTCTCCAACGCAGCGGTAAACAACTTCGGTGATATAACATCACCTTGTCTAAATCCGCGCTGCAGATGAATAGGCTTTGAGCTCTGGTCCTGGAGACGTATTAACATTTCGTAAAACTCTTCAATGTTTTGATATATCAATAGTCGATTCGGCACCGCTATAGAGACTGAAGCTTAGCCCAAGTTTCGATCGAATTGAAGGCTTTCTCATAGTCTGCAAACGCCAAGCATATTAGCGGTTATACTCTTCGGTTTTTTGTATAACCAGCCGCGGTGGTATATAGTACTAAAGCCGTTTCGGAAGGCTGTTCGGGAGGCTGGTAGTCATCAAACCTGCGTGCGAGGCAGTTTATAATGACTCTAAAGAACAGCTTATACACATGGCTCAGCAGTGATATTGGTCTAAAGTTCTTCAAGAGAGTCTTATCACATTTCTCCCTCGAAATATGACGAAATTGAACAGCTTCTGAGAGCTCTCCAGCACAGGCCTGCCACTAGTTTTCAAAAGCTCAGCCGTAATTCCATCATCACCCGACACCTTGTTGTTTCTGAGTTGTTTGAGAGACATGCTAATCTCGTCCAGGCTGGCATATCTCGCAAATCTTCAGTGTAACTTAACTTAGCTTTAGGGTTATTTTGCCCTAGATGGCTTTATCGTATATAACGGTCCATAGAACCTCTTAACTTCCCTTAGAATCTCCGTCGTCAGTTTTCAGTCTCGTCAGCTGGCTCTGTCCAATCGAGCGATCTCTCGCAGGCTTTAGTATTTTTATAATTTTATAATTATTGTATTGTATTTTACTAAGTTTTATCTTGTTGTATGTTATAAGTACTATTGTACCACATGGCTTTTTTGGCTGAAATAAAGAACTTATTATATATTATTATTATTATTTAGTCTTTGTTCCGTTTGAGCGCCGCCTCAATAGAAGTATTGAAGTAGCGTATGTCACGAGTCAGACAGAGACTTGTAAATCTGTCTATTACCTAAATCACCTAATCTGGGAGATGTCATCAGGGTAGAGCAAAGTCATTCGCGCTTTTCTTGCATGAGTTTCAGGGTATCGCCTGAGAGTTTGTAAGTTCTTTTTGTACGGCAGATCTTAAAGACCTTTATATAATGTGTTATTTGTGACCTTTGTGTTATACCTACAACAAAGATATATAAAAAATGCTGTCTTTTCTGTAGGTATAACGCAGTCACTGTGAGTTGTAGCACTATGTATTGCCTACCCAAACGGGCGATATAGAACACATATTCACTAATAGAATATCCTTCAACCCTGCTTTCTTATACATTTCAGTGTACAGTTCTATCATCGAGCAGACAAGTTGACAGACAAACGGCGTGACTTCTGACATCAGCGCACATAATTGAAGGTATAATTTCCGTCGTTATTTTAGTTTGTTTACAATATATAAATCCGAGGTCGTTCGGGAAATAATATTTATTCCGTTTGCTCGGGTGCAATTAATTTTACGCCAGTAGACCTACCTGCCATCAGGAATTGACGTCATCGATGACCTAATTGATTGGGCACTTCTATTTGACAAGTTGAGCTAAGTCAGATTTGAAGTGTCTCAAGAACTTAAAAAAAGGAAAAATATTAATAGAATTAGCTAAATAATTCATCTTTTAATGAACCGTCTAGCCATATTAATAAACGGCGTTAACGGCATTATTTAGCCGTTTACTCAAATAGCTATGCAAACAACTTGGTTCGATAATATTTAAAGATTTGCCTAGCCGACACATTCAAAGTCTACGCATCCCAGCTACCCTAGTTTGACCAAATGTCACACTATATCAAAGTACGTTTCAATGTTGTTGTTGACTGAAACTAAATCTGTATGAACGCGAAATGAAATCTCCATTCATCAAAAGTAGACGCGAAATGTAAATAAAAGAAAGCTAACTATTCTAAATTTGAAATCTATCAGAAACAAATCTACTCGATGACAGAGATACCAACGTAGTGGGATATAAATAACGGATAACTCACAATCCCGTTTGTATAAATCTAAAATAGTCTTAGGACGTGCGAAGCTCGCCATCGCTGTAAGTGGGTACTTGGGTTATGGCTGTGTATGAAGAGGAATATACCCCGTGGTAGCTTGCCGTCGAGTGTCAAAACTCGGATATTCTTTCGTCGCATAGGGACTAAACAGAAGCTGTAGTGTCAGAAAGGGTAAAAATTTATTGGTGTCCTAATTTTTACATAATTGCTCTTGCTAATGACAAAGTCGTTTCGTAAAGTATCTCGAGTTATTTTGGTAAGACAGTAATACTAAAGTTCGGTCTCCCAGATTCGTTTCTTTATGTATATCCTTAATAAATATTGTCAAGAGAATGTTGAATATTATGAGTCAATTATAAAATTTGTAACAAACTTAATAAGATTCACTGTTCTATCACTGGGCCACTGGCTGAATCAAATTCCTTGCAGCGACGTACGTAATAATACAATGAGTAAACAATTATGTCTGCACGCACTACGGCTGTCCACGTGATAGAGAGTGAATCCGTGCGGCTCATTCATGAATCATTCCTCTTTATTCTCACTGCTCTTGTGATGAATGGGGAATAAAGGACAAACGGGAATTGGCAATAGCAAATTATAAGTATTACTCAATCGATCTATAGGCGATGATTATTTTTATCACACGTTTAAGAGCTCACCCTAATACCACTGGCAATAACAAATTATAAATATTATTAGTAGGTGATTTTTATCACCTTTTTAGGAGATACTTATCTTAAACTAAACATTTGAAAATTCGTACAATGTAAAATTGAAGTACGTGATGACATGTTGCTGCTTTACTTTCTGATTACCGACACTTGGGAAAAACGTCAGAAAATGAATTCATAGTTAATCAGAATGATATATAGCCACAACCTGCTCACAGAATCTAATAAAACATCAAACCGCTCAGTGAGACGCAAAACGCACGATTGAATTACAAAACTCATCAGCAATATTAGAACCGGCAGACTTCCGCCGAGCGATACCCGAGCGATCCGTCAACGCGCTGCCGACTCCCCGATGACGTTTCTCTCATTGTGGGCTGTGGCGAGCACAAAAATTATAGTCGATCACCGGCATTCTATATCTGCGCGGGCGCCGGCTCGCATATAACTCGTTTCACGCGCCAGTGGTCGCCAACCTACTGGATAATAGACACACGTGGAATTATTATAATCTCCTCTACCAGGGTCTTTCGCAGCTTTAGAATGTCAAGTGCTGTGCCAGAGCGGCGTTCGAGTGCAATTAATGCCAGTACGGGATGAGGTGCGATGGGATGTTTGGTTGTTGCGTAATATGATGAAGGACCCGTTTCTCGTAATGTAATTTTCGTTAAGCGCATTCATCGTCATCATTGTCAGCCTATACAGCCTATACTGCTGGATATAGGGGGAGCCCAATGAGTATCAATGCACCCTGACTTCGGCTTGCCGCATCTAGCCTCCACATACACACTTGCAACACATGCAATACTTATTATTATAAAAAACTACACCTGCGTACTTCTATCTACGAGAATACACTCAGTACAGTTGAGAATTCGAATAAGTTAATTTTTATTACTACATAGCACAAGCTGTATGATGATGAACAATAAAATAAACATAGACATAACTTGACATCACAAAAATTCATAATTTTTATCGCCATTTTTATCAAATTATAGAGAATCAGATTAATGTACGCTTTATCTCATCAACATCACTAAGTTGTCCACATCTGGCGAACGAAGTCCTTTATCCCAGTGACAGCGGATACGCAATATTTTCCCTGGATCGTTGGTTCAAAGGATCGATTTTTCGAGGCACTTTTTACTTGCACGTAAAAGAGATACCTAAGAGAAGTTAGGAAGAGATAGTATGCTATCGATAATGGAATGGGTAAAAAATGCGGCCTCTGAAGTTTCACAGGATGCATGGAATATGTCTGCTGACAGCTGGCCTGATCTAATACTACATTGGTAGATCACAGATTGATTTCATCATTTACACATAGAAAACAAAGTCCCACGCCACGTCTGTATTTCTGTCTGTCTGTCTGAATACGATTATCTGTAAAATTATACAGCATGAATGGAAAACTTTCCACTAAAAGACTTTCAAATACAGTCACTTAGGTATTCTACTAAAGGTATAAAATGTCTTTATAATAGGTAAAGTATATAGGTATAAGAAATATGTACTTCTGTTTTCTAGCGATCCATTTTACCCTCATTTGTCATCGATATTCATGTTAAACTCCTTATTGTTATCAATACTATTAAATCTATTCTAGACGCACTGATCGCCCAAACTGTGGCATTTATCCTTTATTTTATAACTTATTCATAACACTTCATAATTTTTAACGTAAAAATCGACTCTATAAATACGTCACCAATCTCGTCTGAGGCAGAGGAAGACGCTGGATTTTTCATTTATTTTCGTATATTCCTGTTAGTGGGGAATGCTATAAATAGGGGTGGCAAACGACAGAGTGCCCCAGTGTAACAACACTCGCACTCGGATTCAGTTCTTGTTACCACTGCCAACCCTACACACTCGTCATGGTGAGGATCTTTTAAGTGATGTTGTGATAGTAAAAGGAAATGTGTTTGAAGAAGTGACAAAAAGTGCATCAATAAAACGTTACTACTAAACTACTCAGTGTATAAAAAGTATTGAAGTATAGGAATCATAATACTGACTGAATAATGTATTAGTTACTCTTTTTAGCAAAAATATAACTGCACACCACGGGTGTTTTTTATATTTCCGGAACCAAAAGTATTCTATGCATCTAGTCGGAGTCAAATAGATTCTTAAAGAATTTTCGAAATTGCCGCAACAATTTCAAAGACCAGCTCAAACATACATACAACTTGTAAACTACAGAAATATTTTGTAATTTTATTAGCGATCTACCCTGGCTTCGCACGGGTACAAGATTACAGATGCCTGAATGTTTCATCAAAATCGGCCTAGCTCTAGCCGTTTCGTAGTCCATGAGTGATATACTTACATTGATTTTAGACATACTAATAATTTTATTTAAAAGATTAACAATGGATAGTCTTTAAGGATGAGGCTGACAGTCGGACTTTCTATACTAGTATGCTACTTGCGATGTTTTCCATATCTGGAGCGAGTAAAAATTTTTAAAATCTATTTTTGTCAATGGAGGATGATATTTTTTACAATTGTAGTAAAAGTCATAAGCAAACACGTCTCGTTATGTATAATAATCATCAAATTATCTGAATATATTAGTAATCTTCCTCTTTACTAATTCACATATGTATCTACTAGGACTCTGACGATGAACAGAAAATGGCGATGCTTCGCAAAGCCTTCCAGATGTTTGACACCACCAAGTCTGGCTACATTGACGTCCTGAAGATCTCAACCATCCTCAACACCATGGGACAGCTGTTTGATGACTCTGAGCTCCAAGCCCTCATTGACCAAAATGACCCCGAACGTAAGTTTTTTTAAGCAATTAATTAATTTTAAACATAAATGATAAATATATATAACTGAAAGAATTGGCACCATAAATTTCTCATATGGAACTTTTTATTTTGTTGCCGCTAATTTATATACTGTACTAATAAATTATTTGAATTCAGTTGCAATCGAAGCTCCATACGTACACTAGTTTAGGTATATCAATAATTTATATGTTGTCAGAACAAAACGAGGCCGATAGAAATCCATATTTGACACTTCAGCCTTGGCACAGATATGTAACCTGAATACAGAGGAAACGATGAAAGTCATACATCACATCACGTTAGGGAAGCATTTAAATTCCTTACAATACATATAATGTGAATCATGAAAGTCTGGCTGAGCCAACCTTCCACGTGCTGCTTTAACACCTCCTCACATATATTTCCGAATATTTTTACACCACACGGCCACTCTAATGAGGCTATTTCTGTACATGTCTCTCCGGATTCCAGTACATTTGAGAGATCGCCGTCTCATTGCCATGCTTTGAAGATAACGTAAACAAATGTGGAGGGATTTCAATAATCAGCTCTTCTACTGTTCTGATGAATGTTAATCATAACTGTCTCATAAGATATGATTAATCTTCAACTTTTATTTTTTGTGAGCGACATACCAATCTATCTTTACCCTCTTGTCAAACTTAGAGATTATAGAAAAAAATAAAGTTCATGTTTATGAGTAAACAGCTTGGAGCTGCAATAATGCGAACTGCATAAAACTTTATAAAATTACATAAAAACAAATTTAATATTTTCTTTACAGGCGCGGGCAAAATCAACTTTGATGGTTTCTGCGCCATTGCATCCCACTTCTTAGAGGAAGAGGATGCTGAAGCTATGCAACAGGAACTGAAGGAAGCTTTCAGGTACCTATTATCTTGAAGGCCTGTATACTTAACTAGTTGTTTACCACGGTATTGGACGGCGTGCAATTCGAAATTCAGTAAATACTCGACCTGATTCGATTCGAAATGACATTCGAGAAATAATGACAATTTCTTACCTAATTCTAAAACCTACATAATGCAAAATTTGCAATCTCTCTTTATAATACGAGTACTTATACTTCAATAATGGTAGATATTTCTTTATGAATAATTGCACAACATTTACAAAAAAATATTTCAAAACATTTACAAAAAAATAAAATCTCTTGCTGTGTTAACAATATAAATTTTCTTCGTCCATGCTACCTTTTGCAAACTTTATACTCAAGCCTGTTAGTCTATTTACAAACATCTATCTGCAATAACTTTGACATTAATTATATTACTATGGGTAACTTAAAACATTTTTTAATCTTTAGGTTATACGACCGTGAAGGTAACGGCTACATCACAACTTCCACCTTGAAGGAGATCCTGGCAGCCCTCGACGACAAGCTGAGCAACTCCGATCTTGACGGCATCATCGCTGAGATCGACACTGACGGCTCCGGAACCGTCGATTTCGATGGTCAGTATTACTTAATGACATTAACAGACGAAATCTACATAACATATTCAAATATTTTCCGTTCTTCTTAATCGCGATTAATGCAACAAAATAAGCGAAGATCTCTTCTAGCTCTCAAGTAAGAGATCCAAATTGGCCATCCGACCCGCTGCTGCGTTGCCACAATCTATGACTGCCGGCAGAAACATAAGAAATACAATCCCAGGGTCCTAAACTGTTTAACCAGTCTCAGACCCTCAGGTGGTCAACCTCACTTTGCCAATGTTATTAGGAGGTACATAGAAACATACATTAAAATTATAATGGGGGTAGTTTAGTAGTAGTTAGTCATACGGTAGCAAACAGGCAGCGGGCCACCTGATGGAAAATGGTCACCGCTATCTATCGACATTACACCCACCTCTAAAACACATTAATCTGACAGCAAACAGGCAAACCCCACTCCAACCTCCACTGCCAAAACCAAGTGGTAGTCGAAGTAGTACTAGTAAAACGATAAAAATGTTATGTTATAACACTAACCCTGAGACCAAGAGTAGATACAGACATTTACCATTACAATTTATACTGAGCTGATTCAGTTGTCGAAAACCAACGTGTTACCTACCACGCTATTCCGGTCGTCAACTAAATTATTTCCAAGAAATATTCTACAAGTTCCGTGCCACAGACTGAAGTAGCGTCAGACTATTACAGCTTCTGGCAGCCGAGAATAGGAATGTACTCAATAAAGATTAATTTTACGTTCACATAAATTAAACCAAACACTTACTTCAATTAATATTCCTGTCACGGACACTGCGCCTATAGTATACTGTTTCTGCATATTGGTTGGCTTTACGTAGTGCACAATGACTGGGGGATTTTTAATCTAAATCATCTAGACCAGATTATTTTCAAATTGAAAATTTCATCTTATACTCCCTGGGTTATTTTGGAAACAGAAGTCTACTATAAATTTTCTCCTACTGACAGAGAAATCCACCAATATCTCAATAATTTCAATTATCCGTTAATTTACTGAGCAATTCAGAAAATCCTTGATGATCCAGAAAATGGCATGTAAAGACACTAACGTATATAAAATCCCAAAAATTGGCACAACTCGTATCCGTTTCCTAATGTATCATAAATTCTGCGCGTCATGTCAGATCAAAGTTTCAACCGCTGAGCATGTGTATAAATCATAAAATTATCACATCAAATCCCACTAACACTTTATTAACGTCCACCACTCACTTATAGCAACGTGATATACTGAAACTTTAACGACTTTTTCATTCTTTTACAGAATTCATGGAGATGATGACTGGAGACTAAGCATATCGTCGTTATTCCTCTAGCATTACTTTTATTGTTATGTTAATTTTTTTATAAGTATTGTATACTTTTAAAGAAGTTATCACTTCGTTAATAGTACAAAACTTTTGCGGTATTAGCATGATTGTTGTGAGACAATTTTAATTCATATTCAAAGCCAATGAGTGAATCTATCTTATAGATAGAAGTGATATTTATAACCTATATTATGTAGGCCAGGAGTCCTTGGTGTTCGTTCCAACGTATTATTTCCGGAATAATTCACACGAAACGAACAGTTATGTAAACAAGTTTATGCTAATATTTATAACGCATTGCAGTATATTGAAATTATTTTATTTAAAATATATGATACCATCTACATAACTTGAATGTTTTTATTTGATAATATTCGGATCGCCAATGATGGAATTGCAAGTTATTTCAAAGTAGTTTTCTCTTGTATACATGTCAACGCTCTTTAGCTGTGTCAAATATTTTGTTAAAAAATAACTTCCAAGTAGGTGCAATCCTCCATTTTTGATGAAAGGGTCCGTTTATACGTCGCCGCTTACAAGTTGGACAGTAACCGGACAAAAAACGTGCAGTCTACCCTATTGGCGCGCACACGACGCGGTGACTGTGCGGGTGCGACACGATCACAGTAAAGGGATAATGTCTTGCTGTGCATTTGTTTACAAATAATAAAATAACCTTTCTGTCATTAGTATACAGAAACCAAATTGCATAAATATTTCAGATGAACCCTAAGTGTTGACGCGATATGTCTTTCCGGGTTGCACCTGTTTCATTAATCGGTATTGGAGTTCGGTTTTATGGAGCACTGCTGCCACCTTTGAGAGGGATCAGCCAAATATTAACTGGTTGCTTTGGATTTGGTGGAGTTGCGTGTAACAAAAGGTTATTCGTGATCCAGAGCTGATAGATACAAAAGTCTCTAACATCGGTGTAGGGTTACGGGTTTGTTGGTACTCTTATACGTTGCATATTCGGAGTTTGCGAAGGCACTGTTCGAACTAATTCTGCCAGCCCCCATCCGCCGTATGTAGTAGATATGTCGCAGCCATCTGGTTAAATTAGCCATTTAATAAGAAGGCTAGTCCGTTAATTAAACGCCGGCATTCAATTAAACGGCTAAAGGACAACTAGCCAAGTAGTTGAATGTAACGTGCAGCTACTTGGCTGAACGTTATTTAGCCATTTTGTTAATAGAATATATATGTTTGGTTTGAGTGACCATTCGTAAATTATATAACTTTACTTAAGATAAAAAATACGAATTAATAAATATAATTTTTATTTAGAAACGAAAATATTAGTGGCAACAAATTCAATTAGTAAAAAATTGCATTGCGAGTACCTATAAAATTTATAGTATTTACCACAATAATAACTTTAAACTTATAACTTATTAACTACTTGCAACAATGTAGTATAGGAAGAATGCACTTTCTTATTTTATAATATTAAATATAAAATGGCACGAAACTTTCTTAGACGTTTGTTTCTAATTGTAAGTATGAAAAGAAAATGAACAAATTAAGTTATCCTTATTCTTACTTAAAAACATCTAGGTACCACACTTTAAATTTAGTTAAAACGATAAAAATACAAAAACATTGCTTGCTGTGCGAGCTGTCTGACGCCATATTTGTTTTAATTGCTACCAGTGCAGCAGTGGATAAAATTTGAACTAAATTTCAATCACCTGCCTGATTTTACGTCAGCCGTCTTCAAAGGGCTGGCTTACAATAAGCCAACTAGTTAAACGTTAAGAGTTGATTGTTCTATTAACTATCGGCCTAGGCATTCTATTGAATGCCGGCGTTTAGTTAACAGGCTAGCCTACTCAGTAAATGGCTGAATTAACCAGATGGCTGCGACAGATATACCATCTGCTTCAAAGCCAGAGTGAATCGGTTGTTTCTAGATAGGCATGTCCGTGAGATGGCAGGCAAATGCCTTCCTGGTACCGTAAAAAAAAAATTCTTTGGAAGACCAACAGCTATCCAACAACATAATTTTAATATTCTTCTTATATGCCTGTATTTGTTTTAGCCGTGTGGTGTGAGGAGAGTAGAACGTAGCACAAACCACTTATATTTGCGAGTTGTCGTAACATGTATTTGTCTGATTTAGAGACATACCAGTTCCTCCATACCTACTTCAGACAGCATTTTCTCTTGAGTATTATCAATACTGTTATCTCCAACCCGGTTGCCAAGCATAGAGATGGCCCTGTATATGAGGCGAAATTCCAGCAGTGTCCTATAATCTTCTATTACAATATCTTGATGTTGATTCTTAATTCTTGTGTATATCAGCGTGGCATTAAGATTAAACATTAGTGTCTGGCACACACCAAATGGGATATAATGGCAGCTGGAGGATGCGAATTAAAATGAAATACACGAAGCTAGTGCTCGAGCCTAATATCATACCGCAAACAGACCTCGAGACGGCTCTGGCTCGGTCATGTGGAGTTTACTTTGGACGTCCGAATGATTTGATAATGATGACGTTAGATTCCATTTGCGATACCTGTATGAAGTGCTGAAGGTGCAGAATCTGTCCGAGCTTCAGAGGCTGAGATGGAAGGAATCCGTGTATGATTGCGTCTTTTAGTATCGAACGCCAAGATCCTCTTTGGGTGAAAGTATCAACCCAGTAATTATTTACCGCTACGTTACGAAGATACTAATATTTTCATTCATGAATCACTCTAGGCATTGCTATATATTTATTATGATCAAAGCGTGGACACGTGGGCAGAATGGCATTGACATTTATCATCGCGTCAGTATTAAAGGCAATTTTCAAGATTTATACATCCTGCACTATCTTCTCTGCAGTAATAAAATATGAAAGTACGGAGGAAGCCACAGTATCAAATGGTTCTAAAGAATAAAAATCTATTTATATATAATAGATTTTCATTCATCATTTTGAAATGTGACAGTAAGGTCACGGTGTAGTGTTAGCTGTTTGTTTTGGCAAGGAATTGAGCTCGAAAAGTTTTCGTCCAGGTACAGGTATCGGTCGTTATAGTAATTATGTTTATTTGAAAATTCTCTATATGATTAATATTCATTACAAGTTTTAAAAATCATCATTTCTAAACATTATCGAGCGTCAATGGCTTAGCGAGAGGTACCGGGTTCGAATTCCAGTGCCGCCTTGTACCAAACATTTTTTTCTGAGGTGGAATTCTCTTCCGCACGAAGTGCGCACCTATGGCCAGATAGCCACTGGCGCGGTGCAGTGCACTGCGCGGCGTACAGCGCGGTGCCACGTCACGGTGACAACCAAAGAAAACGGTGGTGTTATTTTGGTTTTTCAAATTAGGCAACTTTCGCACGAGAGCTTTGCGAGAGATTTTAAGCTAGGCAACGTTTGCATGAAAGCTTTTTCGACGCTATTACTCGCATAAATTTTTACCATATGTCTTCTCGACTGTGTGTTCACACGCAGGCGTAAAAATGTGCCTGAATATGTTTTAAATCTGCCGACGAATGCGAATGCAACGAAAAGGATATCATTCATTTTGGACCAAAACGCTGAAAGTCGGCCTTTTACACCCACCACCACCACTATGTACCAATGAGCGTACTGAGTATCGCTAAACAATCGAACCGTAGGGCGTGCAGATTAGACGTCATAGTAAAAAAATTACGAACTGTTTACTCTATCGAAAACTAATAATTTTTGTTCTGGCCGACACATTTTTGGTCCAACCATGTGTGAAACATGAATGTTGCTTTTTTAACTGAAGAGTATAACATCAGTAATATCTAAAGAAATAGGACCACCTCGATTGGCCTTCGTCGAATACTATGATAGGATACTATAAAGGATCACTATCTATCTCAGTGTGCCTAGACACATTACAATGCCTTAATATATGTATATTATGTATTAATATAGTATATGTTAATTTTATTCATATACACCTTTTAGTATGTACAGAATATTATGTATGTATTTATTTATAGTACCTATATAATTATTGCGCACGTCGTATCTGCGTATATTTATCATATCTCTCATTTTGTAGACCTGCTGGAAGAGATTTCTTTTCAGAGTTAAGTAGTGCCTCTTGTCTAATATCTAATTTGTACTATCTCTTTAATATTCTTGTGTACAATAAATGAGTAAATAAATGATAATTGCTACTTTTTACCCGACTACGACGGAGCCAAGAAAGGGTAATGAAGTTAACAGTCAATGTATAGTCGTATATGAAGAAGCCACAGATATTTGTTAGAATCGTAGCAAATGTAACAATGTAGTCTCTTCCTACCACTACGGGAGAAAAGCGTGACAGTATGAACGTACTACGTCATCCAGAGAATTTCTTTGAAAGAATAAGCAATAGATCGATAAAAATTATGAAGTATCTACACCAGAAGTCCGCGGGGCGTCTTATCGATGCAGGAGGCGAAGTGCGACCGGGGGTGACAATCAGCGCATACGCGTACGGCTGCCACGCGCCTTGCCCCCACGACACCTTATTTTTTACTTCTGTCGATTAAATTAACGGCCACCGCTCGACCAGTAACATCCAAATAAATTGGACCACATTGAATCTTTTTCGAATACTACTATAATTGATACTTTTTGAATACCATGTTGGCGGTCACATCACTCCCTTATCACAGAATATCTATAGATACTAATTACATACTACCTTTTTTTACTTTTTCTTCTACTGAAACTAATACTTGATACTAATTTGACGCACTGTACTGCACAGATTTATCTTATGCAGTAGGTATCCGCCGGTCACCAGGTGCATGAAGTATGAAGAGAGTGTGTATAACACTTAAAGATTTAATAACTCAGAAACCATTGCTCATTAAAAACTAGTTCCTAAAAAGAAATGAGGAAGTCTCCAAATTTTTTTTTCAATAGAATATTAAAATTTGAGTCAAATGAAACAAAACGATGAAAAAAATGTTGAAATATCTCAAGAAACAAAAAGGTTATGAGACTTTAAAGTTGCGATTGCAAGAATAATTTCATTAGGGGCGTGAATTCGTGCGTGACGTCACCATGCCGGCATCCCGCCCGCCACTATGTGGCTACCCATACACTGAAACTCTTAGTGACTGTATCTTCGGAACCGTAATAGCTAGACACTTGAACTACCAGACACAAAATGTGTGTTATTATGGCCGGTATAACAACAAATAATAATAATCGTCATTAAATAAAAATAAAGGGGGGTCTCCATACATAAAACGTGATTTTAAAGGCGTTTCAGATGTATTCAGTTTTTTTCTATGGCCTAGATGGTAAAACTTACAAGCACCACACTTTGGGAGAGCGGCACTGATCTAGTGGCAGCGTGCTTGCGAGACCGATAACCGAGGTTAAGCAATGCTCGCAATGTTCGGGAATAGGATGGGTGACCGTTTCGTGTTTTGAAGCTAGTCTAACTGCTACGAGCTCGCCACTGGTTAGGTTTGCCTCCTAATATCGTTGGCGAAGCGAGTTTGACCAAAGTCAACCCTGGTCATCCAACCTGGTCAATGCTTGGGACCTAAGACTAGACGTAGATCCAAGTCTAGGCCTACGTTACAACCAGTCTCAGAGTTCTCAGCGTTGACCAGGATATTTGACCAGGATTGACCTTGGTCAACCACGCTTCCCCTATTAGGAGCTCTATTTTCTAGCTCTTGTGCATCCGATACCCAAGAAGGGTGATAATTCAGACCCATCAAATTACAGGCCTATAGCGGTAACCTCCTTGCTCTCTAAGGTGATGGAGCGGGTTATCAATATCCAGCTCCTCGGATACCTAGAGGACCACCAGCTGATCAGTGACCGTCAATATGGCTTTCGCCATGGTCGCTCAGCTGGTGACCTTCTGGTGTACCTAACGCACCTGTGGGCTGAGGCCGTCGAGAGCAAGGGGGAGGCTCTGGCTGTCAGTCTTGACATAGCCAAGGCATTTGATCGGGTCTGGCTCAGGGCACTTCTATCAAAACTCCCGAAGTACGGTATCCCCGAGGGGCTCTGCAATTGGGTATCCAGCTTCTTGTCTGGACGGAGCATCCAAGTCGTTGTCGATGGATGCTGCTCCGATACCAAGACTATTAATGCTGGAGTACCCCAAGGTTCAGTACTATCTCCCACGCTGTTTCTTCTGCATATCTATGATATGCTGAATATCCCCAGTATTCATTGTTATGCGGATGACAGTACGGGAGATGTTAGTTATACTGGCCGAGCGAATGTCCCTCGTTCCGAGGTGTCGGAGAGCCGAATTAGACTTGTATCGAATATCGAACATTCCTTGGAGCAAGTTGCTCCAAGGAATGTTCGAAAGTGGGTCAGACTAAACCTAGTCCAATTCAACCCCTCGAAGACACAGGTCTGCGCATTTTCCGCCAAAAAAGATCCCTTTGACATAGTGCCGCAGTTTCAAGGAACACCCCTTTCCATCTCAAAAAGTATTGGGATCCTCGGTGTCGACATATCGGATAGCGTGCGATTCCGGAGTCACCTGGAAGGCAAGACCAAACTGGCTTCGAAAAATCTTGGAGTGCTTAACCGGTCCAAGCGATACTTCACCCCAGGGCAGCGGTTGCTGCTGTACAAGGCACAAGTCCGGCCACATATGGAGATTGTTCCCATCTTTGGGCCGGCGAAACTGCCGACCTGCTTAATCCTCTGGACTCCGTACAGAGACGCGCCGTACGAATTGTCGATGATCCCATACTAACACACAAGTTGGAACCACTGGCAAACCGAAGGGACTTTGGCTCCCTGTGTGTGTTCTATAGGCTGTACAATGGGGAGTGTTCCGAAGAACTTTTCGATCTGTTGCCCACAGCACAATTCCGCCATCGCACCACCCGCCGTGGGCTTGGTACTCATCCTCACTACGTAGACCCTCTGTTGGTCACGACGCGAAGGTTCGAAAGAACGTTTCTCGCTCGTACGATTCGGATGTGGAATGAGCTCCCAGCCACAGTGTTTCCTTTGGACTGTGACATGGGATCGTTCAAGAGGTATATTAGAGGTCTCTTTAGAGGCGGGCAACGCATCAGTGACTCCCCTGGTGTTGCTGATGTCCATAGGCGGCGGTGACCGCTTGCCTGTTTGTCTGCCGTATAACATAAAAAAAAAAATGTGCACCTAACGAGTGGCGAGCTCGTAGCAGTTAGACTAGCCTTATATTTATTTAATGACGATTATTATTAATTGTTGTTATAGCGGTTATAATAACACTCATTTTGTGTCTCGTAGTTCAAGTGTGTATTACGGTTTCGAAGATACAGTCACTAAGAGTTTCAGTGTATGGGTAGCCCCATAGTGGCGGCGGGATGCCGGCATGGTGACGTCACAGCTCGATCGCGCCAGCAATAATTTCGCGAAAAAATATGTAAATTAAATATTGTATAACTCAGTCATTTATGGACTGATTTAGAAAATTTTCGCTGTCTTGTTAGTTTTGATCTATATTTTAACACTATGTCATTAACTATGGCAATATCGATATTAGGAAACTTCCTCATTATAGTACCGCTCGTCAAGATCTATCTTTTAAATTCTGGAACAAGCGTTCTAAGAGTAATCGTTTTAGAGATATTACAGCTTTAAGTTTGACAGCTGTCATCCGAAATGTTGATATCGACGAGCACTATCACTTCTCTTTTAAGGAACTAGTGTTCTAGGACCAATAGTTTCAGAGTTATTACAGTTTTAAATTTTACAGGTGTCATCCGAAATGTAAATCTCGACGAGTATCAACATTTCTTTTTAGGAACTAGTGTTCTAGAACCATACGTGCCTTATTTATAATTCGGGATGAAGTGTGAAGGAAATAACGACAGGATCACGAAAGCGAAACAACTACGAGAATGTTAAAGAATCAGAAAAAGGGGAAAGGCTAACGCATCAGCGGTCAAACTTACTTTGACAAGGTCGAATTCCTATTTCATTCACATGCGTTGTATCTGTACTAAAAAAGTAGACAGATGTATGTGTGCAAACTGTGTCACATAAGGAATGGAGGATTCCAACTGTTCCACAACCAGGGAAACGAGTAACAGGCCGGCGCAGAAGGAGCCCCAGAAATTGACATTTATTTTTTAATAATTGATTTTACTGTTTATTGTACAGAATAATGATATACAGAGAAATATAACAGTATAAAAGACACAACAGGCGCTGCTTATTTCTAAAGACAAAAGTGAAACTGAAACTCAAGGGCCTACATGAAAATAAAGGAGCCGGACCTGACAATATACCCCCTATCTTCATTAAGCGTTGTGCAGACACCTTGTCTATACCTGTAGCTATGATTTTCACAAAATCTCTGGACGACGGTTTCTTCCCCTCTGCCTGGAAGTAAGCCAGAATTGTGCCAATCTTTAAGGATGGCGATAGGAAAGATTTTACTAAATATGGACCCATCTCTAAATTGTCCGTTTTTGCAAAGGTTTTCGAAGCTATGTTATGTCCACTCATCACCTGGTATATTAAGGCCATTCTATCTGACTATCAGCACGGATTTATGAGTCAAAGGTCTACCACGTCTAACCTAGCGTTATATGTTGATGAAATATCTGAAACACTTGACAAAAATATTGAGGAGGGTTGTTGGAAATACCCAGGTTAAGACGTGAAATTGCATTACTCGTCTATTAATTTATTTTAAAAATAGTTATAATTGTTAATAAGCTTAAACAAGTAATTAATTTGTGACAGTTTATCGTAACAAACAAGTGTTACGATTTCTATGGTGCCAGTGTTTGTGGCAAATAAGTTATTATAACGACACTAAAGTCGTAACGGTCGCCTTTGTTCGATCGAAATAAGAGGACTACGAAACAGGCGAGTATTGTTTTATTTTGTTAATTTTACTAACTTTCACGCACAGATTTAGTTAAGCCTATCTACGTACTGTATAATATTTAGAATAGGTAATTTTATTAAGGACTTACTTCTATTATTATCGAAACAGATTGCATCTATCTTTCTACACCTACATACTTATACGTATTCATTCTTAATTGATCCCTAAATAATTATCGATTGTTATCACTACCGTTGAGTAAGTACCTGCGCCATACGTCTTGCACTCGTAGGTATCCAACAGATTGCCAAGCCGCGGTCGCTGACCCGGGCTGATAACAAAGAAGTGAACGCATTTTGTCGGAACATAGATCTTGTTCATAGTAAACTTCACACCGTTGAATATATCATTATAATAAATAAGTAAACAGGTTACCTACTCCTGTTTTAATCTTTTGTCAGAAAGGTGCAACTTGATCCCTGTAATTATTGTCTAATTAACATTTTTGTACAAAGTACTAAAGCACATACCTATCGAAAGTTCGCGAGTTTATAGATTCATAGCTACTCACCTACTATATTTAGGTAGATAGTCGCTGGTGGTAACCCCACGAACCCCACGAATTTGACTGTGGACGTATTCACCTGCGTATTGGAGTGTTGTGTTTGTTTTGCCTACCTATACACTTATTAAACACAAAACACGCAATTTTAAACTGCACAGCGTTCACATTATCTAGTGAACAACGTTTATCCACTCACTAGGTCCAGTTTACCGGCTCTCTTCGCTTGACAATTAGTGGAAGCAAAGTAGAAGACAAAAACATTGACCTCAGACAGCACTAACACATACTGCACAGAAATAACAATATCGCATCAATACAAGACATAAGGCACATTATTTCTCTGCGGTAGGTGCATGCGTCCGCCGTTTTGCAGATTTGCTTTAGGTACAGAGTAGGTGCTAAACAGATACCTACCTCTTTTTTTCACTCTTCATTCTAAGACCTCTCATCTAACTTTAACTTTAATTTATTATATTACGCCTGCCTTTCCCCTGTTTATCTTTTCCGCTTTGTATTTATCTTATTTTACTTTTTCCATTTTTTTATGCCATTTACGTTGTAATATGGATGGGTGGGTAGTTTGACATACCCAGCTGGCTAGCGTGGTACTTAGGTGTAGACCAATAAGTGATAGGTGATTAACTGATTACAGATTCCTAATATTTGTAGGTATTACTAGTTGTTAGCAGAATATTTTAATGATAGTCTCTTAATAGCAGGGGCTCGTAAATTGGATTTACCATACCTCTTAAATCCTACAATTATAACTAAATTTTATTGCTGTAAAACTGTTTGGAAATAAATAAATAAATAAAACTGCTTGCATAATTGTCTGCTTATAGATAGATATTAAATAGGGGATTGCCCAGCTAAATTAGCAAACTGTATTGCTGTTTGTTAACTATAGTTCGTAGGTATTAAGTCATTGTTTGACCACATTAATATCAGTGAAATAAGTGAAATAATATAGATTATTTTTTTAATGTTAAGTCAGTAGATAGTTAACAGGCTATTTTATTGTTTGTTTGCCAGTTAGTTGGTAATAACTGCTTGACTCGAGCCTTCTCCACAACAGTGGAGGGCTTTGCCATAATTATATTACTCGTATATTTAGTTAAGTAGATATCTTAATTAGCAGTGTATTGTTTGTTTGCCATTTCATAGGTATAATTTAACTTATTGACTTGAGCCTCCTTCAAATCAGTGGAGGGCTTTGCCATAATATATAATATTTTGTTAAGTGGAGAACTAAATTAGCAGTTTATAGTACGTATTAGAAAGTAATAAATAGATATTTAAATATTTGTTTAGGGTTGTTTGACTATTGACAAGGTTAAATAATATAGTATATTATTTATATATTTACAAACTATAGATTAGTTGGATTAATATTAAAGATAGCTTCACGTGTTCCTTCCTAATATTCGTGTTGGAATTTCTGCTGTCCCGGTTTGTTGTCAGTTTCAGGCCGCCCAGTGCTGACGAATACCTTCAAATATGGTGAAGACACGACGCGCTGCCTGCGAGGAGATCGAATGCAAGCTGCAGCTGGCGCTGGACGAGCTGAAATGCTCCAAAACTCTCTGCGACCAGCTGTTGGAGGAACGCATAGACGCAGAACAGGAGATCCAAAGCATCATTGGCACTAACACTCAGTTAAAGAGTGAGCTTGCATCTATGCATAAGGAGTACATGGAAGTAACCAGGGACAGAGACGAGATACGCAACGTACTCACAGAACAGCAGACCTGTCACAGGATTTACACAAGTGCCTTGAGCAGAATCTCAGAACTGGAGCTAGCTCTGAGCGAGGCTCACAATATCATAACAAAATATGAGCAGCGACAGTCTTGCGATTCACACCAAAAATCCCAGTGTCTTTATGATGAACTAGTAGAACCAGAACATGATCACCAAGCAGCGTCTGAAAACACTTCTGACCTATGCAATTCCTGGAATGAGACCACATCAATGGCATCTATACTTAATATAAATATAATTAAAAAATTAACGAAAAAGTTGCGAATTGATTTTGAAGATTGTAATTCTAAATTGGTACGTGCGCAACAAACTCATACCACGGAGACACACGAGATGAATAAAAAAATAAAAAAGTTGCAAGTAGACTTAAAGATAGTAAATAGAAAATATAAAATAGCACAAAATGAAATCATTACTTGGAGAGAAGCTACCTCTGAAATGGTCAAATTGTCAAATGAAAACACGGACATGATCGAACGACTGATGACTGCCAAAGAAGAGGAATGTGAGTGTGTCGCTTCGCAGCTTCAGCGCCTAAAAAAGCCTATTATAAAATTGATGAATATATCAATGACAAAAATGTATGGTGTACTACTAGCTCTTCGAAATAGGAAGTTATTTATAAATTTACAATTTTGTTAATTGGGTGAGGATGATTTGATGTGTAATAGTCATTGAATAACAAATATTTTTTTAATGTGTACGGCATTGGCAGCGCATGCTCACTTAAAAGTCTGCCTGGTGGTGGCATGGGGGTCGGGTCGTTCTCTTCCCTCAAATATGGTTGAATTGGACGATGGCTGGGCCCTGCGTCATGCTCGTGAACGGGTGCTGCCTTGGTGGACTGGCCTGCTTTTGCTGTGCCATTTTTTATGTTTTTGAATTTATTTTTATTTTTAGTTATCTTGACCGATTTGTAGAGGTTCACATCATATTCCAATCAAGACAGGCTCACTCAAATTAAATTGACAAATGTATCAATGCAATGTAATCATATTTAAATGTACCTGTGGGTTTCTTGCCGTTTCTTTTTCCCACAGATGGTCATTTTCCTAACTGAAGCGGCATACTGACAGACAGACGACATTCTTTTTACTTATTTGTTCCGAGCTCAGGGGGCGACGCGGGTAGGCCGGCTGGTGCGTGCGGGTGTGAGCGCCGGCGGGCTGGCTGGGGCCGGGCGCGCGCCACACATGATTCGCCTAGGCGGTTATGTGCGTGGCGCGTATCGGTGCCCGGTGTCTCGCCGGAGTAAGCCCTCGTACGCGCTGATCGGTCTGCATGCGTCGCCCCCTACCTGGATGAGCTCGCTTAACTTTCCTTTGTTTTCCGTTAGATTTTTGACTTTTGAAAAGAGATTAATTAACGTAATCCTAATTCAATAAATACTTTTTCATTTTCATTTTCATTTTCATTTTCATTGAAATTCATACAGTATACACCGATTTCTCTAAGGCATTTGACATGGTGGGCCACTCAATTCTGGTTCGAACCCTGAAAGTTGCAGAATCCACAAAACATTTGAGGTAGGGTCTAGGGTCGCTACAGGTGTTCCTAGACCTAACTCTAGACCGGGAACATATATTCCATTTAAAACAGAGCTTTATAAAACCAATCTAGGTTTGAATGCCCCTCTCAATAGTATCCTATAACTAAGTAAGTCTCATAACTCATTACACAAACATGCGGACATTGATATCTTTTGTAACTCTATTCCAACCTTTAAACAAAAATTGGTCGCGTATTTCATGAGTTTATACAAAACGATATAATATGTTTTTTATTCTATTTTTAGAATTTTTGTAACGTTTGTCCAGCGCTTAACATGAGTATTGACACACATCAAGCGAGATCAGTAGAGAAAAAAAGGTTTTGATTAAAGATTTTAGTTAGTTCGAAATATTATTTTTTAAATTATACATGTTGTTTTGTAAGTGAAATATGAATGTTGTGTAATACGTAAGTTTAAAAACAAAATGTTATTATATTTTTATATTTTGTTGGCTTCCTAATAAATAAAATAAAGAGAAATTTCTTCCAGCAGGCCTACAGAAAAGAGATGCTAGACTAAAGTAACGCAGATACAACGTGCACAATAAATGAATATATAAATATTATAAATAATTGAATATTATAATATATAGGTATATAAAGCTAATATAAATAAAGTGACATATTATTAAAACAAGCGATATAAAATACATAAATATATAATTGATGGACTAGACAGGAAAAGATAATATTCCTTGACTCTCTTTTTAAATATAGACAGTGACTGACTGTAGGGATAGGGATGGATAATATTGATTTTACATTGGACCGACAAGGCTTGGCTTGGGCCCGGGAGAAGTGGAAGGAGTTGCAGAGGATATGAGGAAGCAGAGGGATTGTTGAGGATATTGTAGAGCATAGAAAGGACATGAGCGTTCCTGCGATAAGGAATCGGTAGACACTTGAGCTGCGATCGATACAGAGAGATATGATAATATTTTCGTAGACCAAAAATAAACCTTATGCAGACATTTTGCAAACGCTCAAGTTTGTTTAGTAGTTCTTCTGTGGCATCAAAATAGCAAGAGTCAGCAAGAGTCAGTAATCTAGGATAGGGATCATTTTACAGGCAGGCAATGGCGACAGTCTGTCGATTTGCGGTTTTGTTAATGGCAGGAACTGCAAGATGACAAGAGATATAGGAGCTCCAGGACAATCGTCAAGCAGGACTTAGTAAACACTGTAACAGGACGCATCAGGAACATCACCTGTCGGCTTCTTTCAAAGCCAATATCAGTCCTAGGGGAGATGTCAGTCAGGATATTTGTGGGCGAGTCCGCGTACACTCATAAGGTCATCGTGGCTGAAATTATGGACGACTGCATAATGGGCCTAGACTTCATGAAGAAACATAACTGCAAAATCTGAAAAAAAAAAAACCAAACTTTTTGTTATACAAGACAAGCATTTTACCACCATCTCACCTGTTGGTAAGTGATGATGCGGCCGAAGATGATAACAACAATTCATGTATGAAATGCATTGTATGATTTCTCTATTTAATTTTTAGCGCGTAAAATTCGTCCATACTATAAAACGCCTGCTCGATTAGCCAACGACGTAATTTGTTTTTGAACGAACCAATAGTAGGCGCATCGGTTATTTCCGCTGAAAGTCTGTTGTAGACTGCGGGGCCCATAACACGTACTGTTTTTGCAGTTTTTGCGAGCTTATGTGTTATTCGACACATAAGCTCGCAAAAATTTCAGATTCGACGAATCTGTGCAACTGACTTTTGAGTATAATCATGTAAGTGCTCCCAACAAATACACCCACATGCAGGATTAGCAGGCACGGCAAAGTTAAAACACCCAGAGAGACAAAGTATGGTCTCGCCGACGTATCGAACGCCAGCCGTGCAATCGCTCTCACAGCGCGCTTTTGCATTCGGAAGACACGCTGCATTGGCAGCGCGCCCCCAGAACTCCACGCCGTACTGGAGCAGCGACTGCACGGCGGCGAAGTAACACGACCGTCCCGCGTGCGAAGGCAAGGTGGAGCTCATGCGACTTAACGCGAAACATGCACCTCCCAGTTTACCACAAATATGTTCTATGTGGGACTCCCATGTTAGAGACTGATCCATTTGCAAGCCCAGGAATGATACGACAGGTACACGTTCGATCGTCACTCCATCCACATTCACCGAAAGCGACTGCTGACTACGCCCTGACAGGGTGAACTAGACAAATTGAGTTTTTGTCAGATTTAGCATCAGTCCGTTTATTTTGAACCAGTTCGTCAACTTACTCGCTACCACATTTAGTTTGTGTTGGAGCATTTCGAGCGTTGGGGCTGTCACAACTACACCTACGTCATCAGCAAACATAAACGCGTCTGCTTCTGTTCAATGCATAGGCAAATCATTGAGGAGCATCGAGAAAGCAACGTTCGAGAGAGAAGATCCCTGGGGAACTCCCTTCTCGGTGGTCATTCCCTCTGACGCTACCTCACCGTACCTAGCCACTACATACTGACGTCAGCATCCATAAAGTCCATCAGCAGTGACAGCGCTGGGCCATCGATGCCGTAGTGCCTTAGCTTACAGGCGAGGGCGTTGTGGTCTGCTAACATCGAAAGCTTTTGAGAGATCGCAGCACAGTAGTGCTACGTGTTGTTTACTCTCTCTAGCCTTCAACACAGACTCAACAACTTTCCGCACCAACATCGTTGTCGAATGACCCGCGCGATAGGCAAACTGTCGATCCGAAATTGCGTTAGTCTGCTGGAGGAAGCATATGAGTCTCGTGGTAAGCCCATATTCAAATATCTTGGCGACAGCTGGGATAATTGATATTGGACGGTAACAGCCAGGATCTTTCTTTTTGCCTTTTCCTTTATACAAGGGGCATACTTTGACTTCTTTGAAAGCTTTTGGATACACGCCTTTATCCAAGCACTCGTTGAATAAGTCAGCTAGAGGAGCCGCAATGCCGTCCGCCATCTGTACAAGCAACTCTATTGATAACCGTAAAAGTCTTTGGTTGGTTTTTTTGCAACGTGTTTGGTTATTATATTATATACTTCCATTGGTGAAAACCTAGGGAATCGCAGAGACCTGTCTGCCGGCGGACGCGCGGCCGAGAGCTCTTCGCGCAGGCGCGCTATGTCGGCGTTAGGGGCACCGCAGTTGGACGCGGCGGAGACGAACTGTTTGTTTAGATAGTTTACCAGGCTTTTGTCGCAGTCAAACAGGCGTCCCGCCGGTGTCTTAATAAGATCGGTAACGTCGGTTTTATTTTTGTGGGATTTGCCATTTTCCGTATTAATTACTCGACACATAGATCGGACAACATTTGTGCCGCCCAAAATTAATTTATTAATGTAGTTTAGTCTTTCAGTTTGTATTAACTTATTGTAGTGATCACTTGCGGCGTCTAACTATTATAGGTGTATACGTGTGTATTTGATAGATCGGACAACATTTGTGCCGCCCAAAATTAATTTATTCATGTAGTTTAGTCTTTCGGTTTGTATTATTTATTCATGTAGTTTAGTCTTTCGGTTTGTATTATTCATTCATGTAGATTAGTATTTCGGTTTGTATTAACTTATTGTAGTGATCACTTGCGGCGTCTAACTATTATAGGTGTATACGTGTGTATTTGTACAGATAATTAGACTTGTTTTTGCAATATAGGCCCTAAAACAATTCAAATTTGTTTTATTATCAATTATTATAGTTCAACCTAAGATCAAGTCTAGTTGCTTAACATTTTGGTTTAAAGTGATAAAAAGTTACAGTACCCTAAGGTAGACAGAAAAATGGGCAACAACGTTTTCTGGAGGATTTTTAAAACACTACCTACATTCTCATACCCGCTAAGCATGGCGATTATAGTGAAGAATTGTAATTTGTACGTATTCATACAAAAACAATTGTTTAAGTACACAATAAGTGAGAGTAAATATCTATAAAAGGTTAGGTAACCTAATATTATAGGAAAAAATTTATTTAATAATTTTTTTTTTTTCAGGACCGTATGTAGCAAGTGGTCCCTACCTATCCTTAGTTGATACAAAATGGAACAACACAAAATTAAGTTTATTATATATTTATTTCGTAAATTATAAGAAATATATATTTTTACACTAAATACTCGTAAACATGAATAAATACATAAGGCAGTACATAAATATATTACTAGTTAATTATTTCGCTTTGAGATTCATACGTAACACTATTGGTAGTTATTGCAAAAGATAGCTATATTCGTACCTAATACATTCTTAATGCTTGGTAACTTCGTTAGAGTGCTGAATGTAGAAAGGATTGTTGTAATAATAGCATAGGTATTCGCCCTCGAAGTATATCAACACATCTTGGAAGAACATGTTGGTCTGCACAAAGCGAGGAGTGAAAAGCGGGCGCTCCAAAGGATAACCCAAGGGCTTGGCATCAATGAAGTAGTCCTTGAAGGGCTCGTATTCCTTGGGCATTTCCTCAAACGGATAGACAAACACGAACAGTTGGAACGGAAAGCCGCCCTCCCAACCCCTAGGCAGCATAAGCCTCTGTGGCATCCATTCGTAATATTCGGACATATCGACAGGGGCTTTTCCTTGTTTCAGCAGCTTCATAACCTCCGCGGTAGGAATGGAGTCCTCTTTGTAGTAGAAGAATTCCGTCGATTTCCTCTCAATAGCGTTGTCACCAGATTTTAACTCCTGAACGAAGGCGTCCAGCTCAACGAAGTTCATCCAGTTGTCTTCCAAGCTGATCGGGTATCCCTTGCTGTTGAATTTAGGGCCCAAGAACATCTTGACGACAGCCTTACCAGTGACATCTGAGTTAATGTTCATTCTAACTGAGAATGGTTTGTGCGTGAGACGAGGCTGACGGATCTTGAAGACTGGGGCCTGGGTACTCTTCAGTTCCTCATGAGTAGCGTAAGCCGCGTTGGATGCATCGAAATCGAAGTTCTCGAAAGTGGTAACCAGTCTGTCCACTTCGACGTTTTTGATGTGCACTCCCTTATAATCAAGATGGGAAGCATCGTAGGGCTCAAGATGTTCTTTATACTGAATGATGTACTTCATTATCTTGCTGTACAGCTGGAAGAAGACTGGATCACGGACAGATGTCATGTAGGAGTTGAGAGCAGCTGGTGCCATGATGTACCTGTAAATAAATAATTGGGATTGAATATAGGGTTACGACGCTTAGTAGAGCCTCTGCTATTGTCCTTTTCGCTCACGCTTATACTATTCGAACGTTTATGGAATGAGCAGGTCGGCAGTTTCACCAGACCAAAGATACTCCATATGAGGCCGCACCTATGTCTTATAAAGCAACTGATACTAAAGGCCTTGCCACACACAAAGCTCGGCGCGAGCGCCGAGCTTTGTGTGTGGCAAGGCCTTAATTGTAACCGATCACCATCCTTGAGTTTTTGTCTAATACGAAAATGTCATGTAACGAATTAATCTGGCATTCTGCTAATATAGCACCTTACTAATCTCACATTCTGCTAATCTGACACAATACATCAAAACGATACATATGACTACATTTCTATTTATCACCTGTCAATAACATACTCATTTGGTAATAGTGTATCCCTTTCAACTATTGTCTGTCTTTTTACTTATCGATATGTAGACTTGGTATTCGTAGGTACGTAGACGTATTGATGAATTTACTTACTTGTCCAATGGCTCGGGAGAGGCACTCAGGACCCAGCGAGCAATGTGCTCGTATGACGGAAGGTAGAACCTCTCTGACTTTTCATACAGGTCAGCATTAGCTTGCCAGTAGTTGCCAACGAAATTGATTGCCTTCGGGTCACGGAGATTTACTTCATGGTTGTACTGTAATAGGAAATGGACAACATTATTTTTTAAGCTCTGAGAGTTATAAAATATATTCGTTATAATTATATGTACTTACAGCTTTGAAGTGACCCTTCTGCAGGAACTGTAGGAAGTTCTTTTCATAACCATCTAAGAACTGCAAGAACTCGACATTATCTTCTTGTTGCATGTAGTAGTAGTCGTTTCTTTGGACGTATGGGAGAGCTGATGTGGACATGAAAGGTCTGTATCCAGTCCTAAGAGGGGTTTGCCAGGAGAAGTCAGGGATTTCACCTAGACCGTTAGAGAGACGCTCCATGTAATAACGCGCCAGCAGTTGTTGGTAGAAGTAATAGTAGAACTCGCCACGGCGTTCCTTCAGCCCAGCGAAGGCATTGGTAGTTTCCATCCAGAATGGGAAGAAGGTATGATAGAAGAAGTAGTAAGTGTTCAAACCGACATCTTCAGTAAAGTACGAAAGCCTCTGCTCTTCATCACCATAGGTCCAGTAGTTGGAGTAGTTGGAGTAGTAAACATAGTAATCGCTTTCTTTGTAGATGCCGAAATTATTGGCTTCCTCTGTATTGATCAGGCCGTTTTGCATTTTGGTACGGTAAATTCTGTAGGTGGTTTCCGAGTTTGTGAATTGTTCAGGGAACAGTTCATACGGAGCTGGAAGCACAATACCATCTGTGTCTGGGCGGTGGAAGACAGCAATGTAGAAAGCATAGTAGAACAGACCGTCATTAAGATGGACACGAGCATAGGCAGCAGTTTTGTAGAAGGTTTCGAAGTCCTTGGCGTGGTACAGAATGTTGAATAGAGCAATGGCTTCAGTCCTCATCTTCTCATTGAAGATTGAGAAGGAATAGTACTTAGCAAGGAAACCATGCCGAGATAGCGTCAGCCAAACGTTTACTGCCTCAGGATCCTGTTAAAATAAACAAATATATAGCAGGTGCAGTCTACAAAGTCTTACTAAAACTAGAAATAAGTCAAACATGGAAATCTCATACTTATTTATTTAGTATGTATACGATATAAAAAGTAATAAGATATGCATATTTCGTGACTGCGTTAAAATATATAGGTTAATTATAAAATAAATCACTGTTTGACTCTACTGACAATTTTTGCATGGCAACTAATTCAACAACGATCATTAAAATCATAGAAAGACTTACTTTGTAATCCTTGGAGTGCGCTTCGATGTCATAGTTCCTGCCAACTTTGTAATATTCGGCTTCAGTGTTTACTTGGTCGGTGAAATGGAAGAACTGGAATATTTTATTCTGGTGCTCCACAAATTCGGCATCAACTGTAGAAAAATAATATGATTATATTAGTATTCAAACAGGATCTCCATTACTGGGAGAAAGAATGGTTTGATTCCAGTCAGTTGTATCCATCGTTTTTTTTATTACATAGAGACAAACGAGTAAGCGGTTCATCTAGTTATTATTGATTTATGGGGTGGGAATTTGGGGAACCGTATTTGGCAGTGGAGGGACATTTGCCTTTTTGCTGCCAGAGCAGTTCTCGGTTTTGCAGTGGTGACCACTTTCCATCAGGTAGCCGGCTTGCCTGTTTGCCTACCGCATGACATAAAAAAAAAAGAAACACGCGCAGGATTTTCCCGAGCGAAGTGAAATGTTCAACTTACGAAGATTGGTTTAGTAATTATTGAACGTAATTTCTAGAGTACATCGTGGCCCGTGGATAATATTCATGGAGAATCTCAACTTTACACAATACAACAGTATTGCTCTTAAAAATTGTTACAGCATAGAAGATCACATACAGTGCCGTTGGCTGAAGTTGACTCTAAATTCCTTTTACCCGCAGAAAGGCAGGGATCACATTGAAGATAGAACTTCACGTAATATAATATTGTGATAAAATTTTCAACTTACCCGATTTGGTCTCAACTTGGTATTGTGGTACAGTGCCCGCCAAAGCGAAGGCCACAAGGCCTGCCAGAACCAGGACAGTCTTCATTGTGCTGAGACAAGAAGCCAACTGTACCTCCACATACCTTTGGTCCCCATTTTATACTTTCCCACTATCATCCCGGAGCTAACTACTATCTCTATAACTACAGTAAATTATCTTATTTGTGCATTTTTGACTATCTGCGACATTTGACCCGAAATGCACGGTTATCATCTTATCGGCTTAAAGAAAGATGTAGGTATACCTGGATTCTGTCGAAATGAAGACATTATGTACCTAGCTTATTGAAGTTGTATCTAATTACATGTAAATATTATTATAAGGACTAATCTTTACCTTTTCCGAGTAATATCTACTTCCTTATTTCTTTATTAAAACGAAACAACCTAACCCTAGTTAGATTTTTTTAATTAGATAGATTTTGAGTATGGTCAAAATTATGTATAGCTGGACAATAGAGTGTACTTCGCAATCGACATTATGAAATTAAAAATTCCTTATGGTATTGACCCCAAAATGTTTATAGAAGCGTAGGAATAAAGAAGGATATTTCATATTATCGCGATAAAGAAAAAGAGACAAAGAGCCCTATTTTATCGTTACTTCAAACTATTACACAAAAAAAAATTAAAGTACAACAAAAAATTATGGATCATTTTCTTGCTTTAACGGGATGCTGTGGGTTAATGACAAGTATGTCAAGTTTTGACGTGACTCGACCCAATTAACAGATTTTGGGTGCAGTCGCTGGTGGTGTGACAATCCAGCTTTTAAATAAATAAATATAAATAAATATTCGTGGACAAATTCACACAGCGCCATCTAGCCCCAAACTAAGCAAAGCTTGTGCTATGGGTGCTAGATAACTGATAAACTACTTAAATACTTTTAAATACATACTTATTATACATAGAACACCCAGACCCGTAACAGAAATTAAAATTCATCATTTCAATTTCTGCCCGGCCGGGAATCGAACCCGGGACCTCTTGCGTGGCAGACCGGCATGTTGACCATTGAACCACTCAGGTCGTCTTTTAGTGTGACTTTCTATTAATTATGTTGTATTATCATTCCACGGACCTGTAAAAAATACGGATGCCATTCTACACTAAATAGAAGTGAAGCATGCAAGGTACGACAATTTATTTTGTTGTACATGACCTACACACTCGCAAATATACATATATACCAGGTCTGACAATCCGCTGCTATTTTGTTTGATTTTTTACCACGGTGTCACGCCTGTGACAGTGTCAAAGTACATACACACATAAATGTGCGACCATTTTGATGATTCATTCATGATTTAAGAGAGTTCCGTCCATATTTTTTCAATCTCCTCAGTCGTTCACTCTTAACAGAGAGAATGATGTGTCTTATCTGGATAACGCTGCCCTCGTGAACCCTGCCCTGCGGCTGCACTTGTGCGGTCTTCAGCGTTACGGGAACGATGATTGTCTTTTGTGTCCAATGCTTAGTTGATCGACCTCATGACCGCTTCCAGTTTCCTTTGAATAACTAGTCGTTCCATGGAATTTTTATATCGAATAATGTGTCTGAAGTATTTGAGGTTCGAATTGGCACAGTCGACAATAAAACTTGGGCATGGCAAAGTCATAGGTATGACAAAGTCCAACATAAAGTTCTATTAAAAAATCTATACGGAATAGGACTACGCGGAACTGCACATAAATGGCTAACATCCTATTTGAGAAATCGCTAGCAATTTGTAGAGGTTTAATTTTATAATTTTTACACTAAGAGAACATTTCTTTACTGATTAGGACATTAAATATCACTTTCAGTCGTCAAAAAGGAAAGTAGGAAGGAAATACACAGTGACACGTTGGCCGCCCCATGGCTTGAGCACACCGACCCCACGGAGACCACTCCAGACCGTGTCCGATAATACCAGACAGAACCCAAAACCTCTTAACTGGAAATAAAGTATTATTTTATAAATAGGTTGCTCTTTTATTGGTTATTAGCTGTGCCCTGCGGTTTTGATCTAGGGGCAGCTCGGATCTCTGTAAACATTTAACTATGCCATCCTATTATTTTTCCAAAATGAAAAGTTTGACCAGTCTTCCATAGGGGACCAGCGGAGCGTATTTAGTACTCAGTAAACAGTAGTTTTCTAAAGTCAAAGAATATTTCTAATAGATTCAGTAGTTTCAGAAATTAGTCCCAACAAATCGCAAACTTACAAACATACAAACTTTTCCTCAAACTAAATCTTTACATATAAAGTCTTCTCGCCGTCTGTCCCTATATGTACGCTTAGATCTTTTGAACTACCTATGTAACGAATTTTAATGCAGCTTTCAGCAATAGGTAAAGTTATTCATAGACATAGACTTAGACATATAAATGTCTTTTTACGTAACACGTATGTTTAAACGTACCTATATAGTTTAATATTGTTTTGTGTAGGAATCCGAGCGACCGAAGTCACGCCGGATCGGCTAGTATACAGTGTGTGACCTAGAACCGAGACTAATATTAAATACAGAGGCTCTATAGGACACCAGTGATTAAATCATTATGTTCCCAAATAATTAAAATCAAAACTTAACTTTTTGTTATTTTCTAACAAACTTAATCGTAAGTTTGTAATGTAATGCAAACAATAGTTCCGCTCAACTCGATCGAGTTCATTCAGTACGCAGCACTGCAGTACTTATTCGGAGCTACTCGAAACGTCTCGTTGACATTTTATGGGTTATTTCGGCAGATATATACAGAGTGGGGCCTGTAACAGGAGCAATAAATTTAAACGCAGGCTCCTCAGAGTATCCTAAGTTACCTTGACCTGATGGTAAAGCTCCAAAGTGCTTAAAATCAAAGAAATATTAATTTCGTCTTTGCGAAATTGTGGGTATCGGTCGATAGATGTCTTGGTACCGGGCATTTCCTTCATACTGAGGCGACGTAAACGATCGTAATGTCAATGTCAAGTATACCGACTGGGCACGACGGTATGCAGTACATTGCTGGCTCAAATAATTTTGTTTGAAAATAATAATACATTTATTTTTCATTTTATAACATTAAAACCAAGTGGACTTAGTTATTGATTAGTTAAAGGGTCTATATTTTTATTTATTGCTCTTGTTTTAGGGCCCAACCCGTATGTACCACGACTTTGACAATGTTAGCGATAATATCATTTGCAATAATCACTGATTATGATTAACTTCAAATTCTTATTATGTTAAATGCAAGGGCTTTGGTTAACTTGAATCTTTTAAAAAAATAGCAATTCTCAGAGTCTCTATTTTCAATATTAGCCAAGTTTTTAACCTGTCACGTCCCAGCGACACAATAGTGGGTCGCGAGAACAATTGATAACAATAGTTTAGCGGATACTTGGGATGTGAGCAGTTAAGCCACACATTGTATAACATTAGTTACAAAAACTGAATACGATATTTTGCACAAACGTAGGTAAGTTAATTTTGTACGGAGATGATTAATAATTTTTCAACTTTCTTGTCGCTCATTATTTTTAGCGATATAAATATTGGTTACATTGGTGATTTCTTATTGTTTACTTTAAAGTCTCTGACCTGGCCAACATCACCGATACTAGTATTATCGGTTTTCATATACATATTACGTACCTACCTAGTAGGTATGGTACTGAAAACTTTGTGATAGTCAAAGAATGGTCAGTTTGGTTTATAGTTTGGGATTAAATAAGCTTGGATTGCTCTGTGAATTAAATGTATTGAATCAAATAATAACTTAGCTGTAAAAACTTGGTATTTTTAAAACAATACGAATGAAACAAAAAAATTAAAAAATATTTATATTAACGTTTGGCTCTAGAACTATATGTGTCTAATGCGAAAGTTCAGAAGCTAATATTTGGAATTGTTTATTGTTTTGATTTTAGAAATGTAGGGTTTCGTCTTTTAGTTTAAAATCAGCGTAAGAATCTGTGATTTGTTTAGGAGGCTGTATGTCATTGACTGAGGCTGATTATTACATTTTTTTTTAATACTGTTGATGATGAATTCTTGACCATACATACAGTAGGTTGATATAAGTATAATGTGGTCTAATACAGGCGAAATATTAAATAGATAGTATAAATAGATATAGTTATTTCTTAGGGTATATATCCGTGTTTAACTTCAAGTGTTCTATGTTATAAAGTCCCTCAAATTGGAGAAATTGCGGAAATTGAATGCATCGTCAATGACATATTAAATTACATGGCGATGACGTTGATAGTCTGTTTCTTAGTGCTTTGGTAATATATATGCAAATAACTTAGAAAACGAAATAATTTGAACCACGTGGTTATGATTATGGGTAAGATGAGTTACATTTTAATTGTTTGTCCCTAATACAAGGCCATATTCAGTAATCTAAGGGTTGACAATCCAATCACCAATCATCTTCAATGTGAAAAATACTTCACACATGGAATAGAAAAACAAGTGATTTAAAAAACAAATTTAATTATTTTAAAAGACCCTGATGACAAACTGCAGACAATAAGGGAAAACTTTGCCAATAATATCTACAGTTATTAATTTCAAACATTTACGTTTGAACCACATCCAGATGCGTTGTCACTGTAAGAACTTACCTGTACCTGTAGCTCGTTTCTTTTTCTTTTATGACGTATGTTTGATGTCGATCGTTAGTCAAACATTAAAGCAGGACGCATGATGGAAGCACTTATGGATTTACCTATGGACCTATGAAATATCGTAAAAAGGGTTAAGGGATACGGTGCTCTGGCTGCAAATAGCCAAATGCTAGGTCCCTTCATTGCCACAATTCCGTACTCCAAAACACAATCATCTTGGCCTTGACTATGATCCAGGATTTGGCATATCAGGTAATTTGGATCATGGTAACACATTCAGTCGCCTGATATGCAGGAATTTTCATTACTGAGGAACTGCTAAATAATTTGGAGCGCTTACAAAACATGTATATCAGGTTCATTTTTTGCCTATATTTAATTTTTGGCTAATATGACCAAATTTTAAACTATCGTCTTCAACTCAAATGGCTCCCAATCCGCAGGAAAGCCCATATCCTATCCACCCTCTATAACGTCCTTCATTATCCTTCCGCTCCCTCATTCTTCCATGACCGATTTCACTTCTTCCGTCCACTAAGATAAACCTTGTCGTATGATCGTCGCTGGTCATCCCCAACTACCATTCCGACTTCTACTCCTACTCCTTCACTGTTCATGCCGTAAGCCTGTACGTGCGCGATCGTCAGTCGATAACAATTTTTAAGAAGCGTGTAAAAGAACATTATCTTTCTTTATGTACAATATCTGTATTGGTATGCTTTATATTCTATTATGATTTACCTGGCCATTTAACCAGTCATTAAGCAATTTAAATACAGAGCTATGAGCCACCCCGCGCACAGTATCACGTCTAAACCATGCTTCTCTGTAATCCCGCTAGTCCAGAGGGATCCCGCAAAATTCTCGACCGTGATTAGTCCCGCAAAATGTATGCGGGATCCCGGTATTTTGGGGTCCCAGTATCCCGGTATTGCATTCCCTACTGCCACCCATTGGAATGTTTATAGGAAATACCGCTCAAAATGATTGTTTTAACCTAAAGTTCCCGTTTACCAAACGGCTATATTTATTTACGATTTTCTATCAATATATGCTTTGTCCACTACAAACCTACTACGAGTATAAGACACCACAGAAAATTTTACTAATGTTTTACACGTCATACCACATTACCTCACAGTTGATACTGATAGACTCGAGCTTAATACACTCGCGCATTGACTAATCCCGAACTCGAGTCTATTCGGGAATTCGATGCACTGATCAAAATTCAATTCAAAATTCAAAATATTTTTATTCTTGTTAGGTCAATTAAACAAAACTACTTTGCGCCATGGCATTGTCGATCCGGCAACGGTTTGTTTGACTCATTACTGTTTCGGTCAGTCAGTATGGTACGGAAATAAATGGCGCGTATTTCTAATGGCCTAGTTGACAGAGCTTTAAAAAAACGGACTGGCTATTTCGCCATCATACACCTTGTTCATTTCATTCATTCAGAACGATTCCGAATGGTCAAAATAGCATCGATGGCAAAATAGCCAGTTAATCGCTATTTTGCCATCCCGTCAAATTCTCACCCGGCGGACCAAGAATCTGAAATTTTATTCTTGGTCCTAGCCGACTCTATTTATCCCTCTACATAATGGCTACACACCTTTTCACATTTATACCACAATTAAAAAATGTACAATATTGCAAATAAAGTTAATTATACCAGTTTTTAACTAAAGAATGTGTAAGTAATAAGGCATAAAGAAATAGTATCCATGTCAACGGTTATCTGCTAAGCAGTTACCTAGGAGATGTTCGGCCAGCGCAAAGAGAAGGGCCGAGGATAGACTCACTTTCGCTTTTTGAAGGAAAACCGAAGTAAAACTGAATACCAGATATCACAGACTAACTAGACGAACCTACGTATCCAGATACAGAGAAGGTCCATGGTACAGACTGACACGGCTATCGGTCGTCTTTGATTATTGATCCTAGTCATGGCTATAAAATTTTGTCTATTTTGCCATCTCGTTTTCACTCACACAAACTTAAATCTATGTAGTGGTTGTGTATCTGTACATTCCACTCGAGCTTATTTTCACCGTAGCACTGGCTATTTCCACTCTTTCATTCGTTCTATATTCGTTCTGAACGAATGAATTTGAATGAATTCGATGGCAAAAAAGCGACGGCCTTAAAAAAAATAGCTGACCGTCCGCGCGTCCGTCACTGTCACTATGACAATTGACTTTACCGCCCGGATCCACGTTGCCGTGCCTCGCGCTGCACGTATACACAAAACAAGAGTAATATAACAAATACACGAAACAAAACATTCTCAGTGTAAATTAATTACACAGTAAAATCGATATTAATGTTGCCCTGCTTATTATTATGACGTAGGTACTTGCTGGTTAGTGTTTCTAATCAACAATTTCTCGATTTCATTTTTTATTGTAACAATGACCAGAACATTTATATTTTAGATTTATAAAGCACAACCTGATTCTATCTATGTAGTGCAACTATACTGGGAGTGATTCCTGTATACAACGAACAAACTTATAAACATAAATACAATATGTGACCTCGGATTCACATAAAACAGTGATGGACGACAAAAAAGAAAATGTAATTTTTACATGTTTTAAATTACACAGAAATAAATTTTGCTTCTTATTAGTAAATACAATTTAATCTACCTATATCAATCATTTAAAAATTCAAATTATTAAATTGTAATGTCATGTACTTATATTGAAAGTCAATAGTTTGTTTAAATTAATTAAAACAATTTACTGTATGTATTAATATAATTATGTAAATACCATTGAATATAGTACCTATGCATACATTGTTATTTAATTTCCAATTTTCATTTCAGCCCACGCTAGGATCATGTCCAGGGATTTTTGTCCTCGATGAAGTCGGCAATTTTATAATATGATTTTTTAAGTAGTTTGCTCTTAAGCCAAGATTTGTACTTATGAAGGGCAGCATCAGTCAGTAGTCAGTTTATCAGTAGCATCAAGCATTAGAGCCGCTGTTATTGAGTCGAGTCGTGTGATTAAGAGTCGAGTCTTAAACTATAGACTCCTGGACTCGAATTTTTCACAACACTAGTGAATATATAATATATCTAACTAAAGATTATTTTATTTAACAATAAAAAGTGTTTTTTTTTATCTAGCCAGTCATCTGATCGCTATTTCACCTGGTGGTAAGCGACAATGCGGGAGAAGGTAGATTATGCAACATGCCTATTTAGGAAACGTCTATTCACTATAGCCTTGAAGGCGTCCATATTATATATATATATATATATATATATATATATATATATATATATATATATATATATATATATATATATATATATATATATATATATATATATATATATATATCTAGCAAAACATCAAAAGTTGGCTTCTGGAACACCAGAAATACTGCAATATGGACACATCCAAATATGCAAAATATGACATTGGCCACGAGCATTTTGGACCTAACCCAAAACTGGTTGATTAACAATTTCCCACATCATAATTCTCTACACTTACAGTTTCGGCGTAGGGTTATATTCAGGATAGAAATACGAATTATTGAGCAAAGGATTACCTACTAATAATGTCTGGGAGCGGGGATGGCCGTGTTTTTACGATATCCGCACTCGTAAGCGAGAGGTACCGGGTTCGAATCCCACTGCGGCCATGTACCAATGACTCTTTTCTGAGTTATGTACATTAGTTGATTGCTAACCAATGTTCTTACGGTGAGGAAAACACCGTGATGAAAACTGCACATTCAGGCGACTGAATGTGTAACCATTATCCAATCTGGTCAGGTTCCCTGGTAGTAGCCACTGTAATTATTTGATCTGCTAAATCCTGGATCATGGTCAAAGCGGACCCTGGACCCTGGTGCGCGATAACACAACCGAGACATTAACTCCAGCAGTGGACTATCTGGTCTCTTGATGATGATGATGATGATACCTTCTTGAGAAGCGCAACTTGAGGCGGGCTGACGATTTTTATTGCCTAGAGAGGCACACGGTTAGACGGTCCACCTGATGAAATGTAGTCATGCCTTTTAAAGAACTTTAGACTACCCAGGCTCTTTAAAACACATAGGACACAGGTCCTATAGAATGCGCTTTGCTCGGGGTCTCTCCGAAGGATAACATTCGTAACTAAGTTATCCGACGACAGAGAACCAAAGTTAGTGATATAGCAACAGAATTAGCAAGCTGAGGTGACAGGTCATATCTGCCGAAAAACCGTCAGGCTCAGGCGCAAGTGTAGTATAGGAGGCCCTTTGACCAGGCAATATACCGACCTGCGAAAGGCCGCAGGTGGAGGTTAAATACCGCAAACTCGTTGGTACCAAGCAAGTAACCTGGTAACCAGGAGAGTGTCGAATGAGTTCAGAACATTGAGAAAAGTGAGAAGAGCAGTGATGTCAACAATAGAAAATAAAAATATTCATAGGTATATTTTCATTTAAGCATTTAAGCATAAATATAAAAAAGCGCTATAATTTTTTTTTTTATTAATTTATTAATATTTTGCCAGGCATTTGACCGCCACCTCACCTGGTGCTAAGTGACGATGTGGTCGATGATGGAGCATGCCTGTCTAGGAACAGCCTATTCACTCTAGCCTTGAAGGCATCCAGATTATATTGATCAGGGAACACACTCGCAGGCAACGCATTCCACTCCTTATCCGTACGCATTATAAAAGTCGAGCCAAAGCGGCTCGTGCGGATAGGTGAAGATCCACGACATAAGGATGAAGCGCTCGCCCGGATCGCGTCTCCCGATGGCGGAAAAGGGCCGGCGGAATGAGGTCGTGCAACTGCTTCGCACACTCTCCGAAGTGCAACCTGTAGAAAACCGACAAACGCGCAACCCTACGCCGATGCTCGAGGCTTTGCAGCTTAGCCTCAATTACTGCGGAACACAAATAAATCTCTTTGCACGTTTTTCTACCGAATCCAAAGCAGCCAGTTGGTATTTGGCTGATCCATCCCAGAGGTGACAGCAGTACTCCATGCAAAATCGGACTTGTGCTTGATATTATTGAAGCAGCAACAAAAGTACCTTCAAGAGGATTCCAAGGTTTTTTCAGCAGTCTTGGCTTTTGATTCGGTGTACTGTCCAAAGTTGAGATTGGTTGATAGCTCAACACCCAGGAGCTGTAGGTTGTCGGTAATTTCCAAAGACACATTCCAGAAAGTCGGAGCTAGATGGAATGGACTCCGCTTAGCGGAAAACAAACACGCCTGTGTATTGGTGGCGTTGAACGACACAAGATTGGCTTCGCCCCAATCGGACACTGCCTTGAGAGCCTCGTTCAAGCGACCAACCATCGCCTCTCGACAAGACTGAATAACATCCCTGTTAGCTTTTGCATCTGACAGATATCTATCCGTTACTGTGCTGTCGTCTGCGTACCCAAAGATACCGGGTCCAAGCAGCAGGAAAAGAGTAGCGGACAGAACCGACCCCTGAGGTACACCCGCGTCGATAGCCTTAAGTTCAGACGTGTAACCGTCTAGAACTACACGGATTGATCGTTCACTCAGAAAATCCGATATCCAGGTGCAAAAGCCAGCAGGAATACCATATGAGGGAAGCTTGCTTAAAAGGGCTGCGTGCCAAACCCTGTCAAAGGCCTTGGAGATATCGAGAGACACAGCAAGGGCCTCGCCATGCCTCTCAATGGCCTCACTCCACATATGAGTAGCATACACCAGAAGGTCCCCAGTTGACCGACCACAGCGGAATCCGTACTGGTGATCGCTGAGGAGATCGTTACCTTCAAGATGCACGAGGAGTTTCTTGTTCAGTGCACGCTCCATAATCTTATGGAGTATGGAGGTAACCGAAATAGGGCGGTAGTTGGCAGGGTCTGCGCGGCTGCCCTTCTTGGGCACGGGCTGCATATTGGCAAGCTTCCATGTCTTCGGTACAATTCCAATCTCTAGTAAGAGGCGATACAGGCGCGTGAGAATAGGAGACAACTCAGGGGCACAACTACGCAGGACTATTACTGGTATACCATCTGGTCCACTAGCCTTGTTCACGTCTAGACACCGCAGGATTTTAAAAATCTCTATTTGATGTATAGTTTTACTTGCAGTATGCAAACGTGAATTCGCCGCGAATTGAGAAGCAAGTAAATTTGCTTTCCATCCATCCGGGTTCAGCAATTGTGGTAACGAAGATTGACTAAAGTTGGATTCGACCGCTTTTGCCAAAGACCAAAACGCCTTGCTCCCAGGAGGGTAAGAGGCCAGTTTGGTGCCAATCCGACCTATGTGGTCGAATCGAGCCCTGCGTAGCGTCCTTTTGCAAGACTTGGCGGCGAGGTTAAAGGCTTTCTTCAGTTTGCGAGTATCCGGAGACATATGCGCTCGAGCCTCAGCCCAGGCAGAGTATGCCGCTTGCTTCAGCGCTTCAGCGCGACTGCAGTCAGCACTAAACCATGGACGAGACTTGCTATTCATCGCTACGTCAGAATATGGAATGAAGTATTCCATTCCCTGCCGTATAACCGCGGTAACGGCTTCAGCACAACTCGATGGATCGCCCGAAGAGAAGCATGCCTCCCGCCAAGGATAGGATAGGATACTTAATCTATTGAAAATCATTGTTAATCTTATTGACGTACGTATTTGCAGCCTATATCTGATTTGGAGCGATGTAGATTAGTTTAATGCTAACCGATGCTCTTACGGTGAGGGAAAACATCATGATAAAACCTGCACTTCAGGCGACTGAATGTGTAACCATGATCCAATCTGGATAGGTTTCCCTGGTAGCAGGTTAGATGGCAGTCGCTTCACTGTAATTATCTGGTCTGCTAAATCCTGAGTCATGATCAAGGCGGGCCCTGGGCCTTGGTGCGCGAGTGCACAACCGTGATATTAACGACAAGATTAATTTAATTTAAAAAAATGATAGTATCGTTAAAATGAAAATTATGTGATAATAAAAATTATATAAATAAATACTAACCTAACATAATACTAATTACAAATTTACAACTAACTAAATAATACAAAGTAAAACAATTAACAAAACGCCAGATTTAAAAAAATTTCCCATGTCCACGGTATTAGAAGGTTGGCTGCGTTGCCCCGCTGGATCGCCATCCAGGCTAATTCGTTATCCGAAGTAGAGGACCGCCGTCTTTCTGGTCTTTAGTAACATCGACCAGGCGCTAAGTTTGCTCCCGAAATAGCTAGTTTAACTAGCCTCCACGCCAAATGCCGCAAATATGTGGTCTTCCCCAAAGATCGCGTATTTGCGCCGCTTTGTAATGTGTTAAAAAAGACTTTGAAAATGATTAACATAAATATCGACAATGAATTGCGCTTCTGCTTATACGAAAATGATACAGAAATTGCTATACCAGATTGATAAATTGATTCAGACCAATTTGCAAGATAGGTAAATCGGCTCCTAGCGGGACTTGTCACCACCGCGAGGTTACAGATTTTTTTACCAACTTTTAGTACTAATACTATAAAAGGTTCCTGAAGTTTATTTTGTTAGAATCGGCATAAAATATGCTTTAATAGGGTGTTTTTTTTTTTGCTACATATTAGAGTTATTAGCACTCATGCAAAAAAGAAATTGTTAACCTTTTGATAATTAATATTTATTAAAAAATACTATGAAAATGATTAACATTTCTGGTATTTATACCAGATATGAAATCTGCATCTTCTATTTATATAAAAATGATACTATACTTACCATACTAGCTTGATATTACAAGACCAGTTTGTAAAATCGCCTTTTACAGGGATTTGTCACCACCGCGAGGTTACAGATTTTTTTTTACTAACTTTTAGTAGTAACAGATTCTTAAAATTTATATAGCGACATCTATCGCTCCAACAGGGAACTTCAACAATACTCACATTACGAGTACACGAACACAAGGTGTGACAAGCATCCACACATAGATGGCGCTAACCGTCCTGCATCGCGCTAGAGAAATGTGCCAACTTCCACGGCATATATACAACTTCCGGCGATCAATTGTCGGGCCCTTGGTCCCCTGGTCACAACACCCGGCCAGGTTGGTAATTACCCTTTTCTCCCTTCTCACCATCTTCGCTTGCCAACATTGGCGGCTATCTTATCCTTCCCCGCTAAAGTGGTGACCCCGACGTGATCCTTACGTCTTCCCTACCTGACTTCCCGCACACAGTAGTCACAGCCTTGACCATAGTCGACACAATGCGTGCTTCCTGGTCGTTTACCTGCGGCATATCACTGTCCCCACCCAGTCTCGACTCATTGCAGATTTGGGAACAGCATCGCTTCGGCACAGCTCACAGCGCAACCTCACGCCAGAGCTACGCCATTGCTCACCCAATCGCCAGACTGACTACGCTTCATACGTCAGCTTCAGCGTTTCTCACTTCGGTATCGACCTCCAGTCTCCGGGGGGAGTACTGTAGCGACATCTATTGCTCCAACAGGGAACTTCAACAATACTCACATTACGAGTACACGAACACAAGGTTGACAAGCATCCGCACATAGATGGCTATCTTATCCTGCACCGCCAAATTTATATTGTTAGAATCAACATAAAATACGCTTTATTAGTAAATTTTTCATTTTCAATAATCTTACAAAACAAAAATTGTTATTTGAACTTTTTACTTCTTTACGATTTATTCAAATAATTACTATGACAATAATTAAATTACTCCGGAAATGAATTTTACATCTTCATGTTATAAGAAAATGATACAAAACTTACTGTAGTAGCCAACTGGGAACTTAAGATTTTTTTTTTATATGTTTGGCGGGAGGGTCCTTTTTTATTACTTGGAGCCCTAAATTACTTGAGGAATTAATGTGGTGATGCCCATAGATTTATAAAATAAATTAAAGGCTTGAGCTTTATCGAGATTTTGCAGGTGACCGCCGTGAGCTACCGCCATTTGGGCCAAACTGCAGAGATTCGAGACTTGACATCGGAGCCGATATAGTCGAACTCGTGCTGCACGGATCCGAGGTACTTGAATTTATCTGTTCTATTGACAGCTTCATTCCTTATACTGATAGTTTCAGGATTTGTTTTGGGCATGTTCAGCTTCAAAGCACCGTTTTCTAGCATCATGTTTACCCTGGTTTCAAGATCCTGCGTCAGCTTGCTCACATAAGCTAAGGAGGTGCGTCCTGAATTTCCGCTGAAAGGTCTTCGAGCACAACACAGAAAAAGTAAGGGCTCAGCACTGAACCCTGGAGAACATCTACGGTAATCGGGAAGGGATTAGTATGGCCTACGATGGTTTTGAAGACGGCTTTAATGTTAGCGTACATGTCTTGGATAATCTTAATGTATGTCGACTTTAATCTCAGAGCCTACCAGAACATCTCCCGGAGGACACAGTCGAAGGCCCTCAGCAGGTCAAGGAATGCAAAATAAAAAGGTTGATTCCTACTTGGTTGGTTGATACCTGGAGGATCCTGAGGTCAAAGATTGGATCCATGGTGCTGCAGCCCAGCCTGAAGTCGAATTGTCATATGACAACGAGCATTCCTGGCGAAGTCTCTGGTCTATAATACGTTCGAATAGCTTCATTGTGTACCTAATACATTTGATACCTCGATACTTGCTGCACTCCTGCAAACTGCCCTTTCCTACAATCCTGTTGAATAGTTCAGTGAGCAAATTTACGCCCCGGTTCCCCATTGTTTTTAAGGTTTATATGCGCATTTCGTAATGGCCAATAGCTTTACCGTTCTTTGTATAGGTCAAAGACCTCTCCACCTCGTCAGAGGTAATCCGGCTTATCATGTCATGGTTTGCAGTAAGCTATAGTGGTCGCACGTAGTTACTGGCCTCGTTTGACAGTTCCTTGAAATGACAGCACCAATAGTTTTTAATAGAGTTGACCCTTGGCAACACGCCGACCGTTACTTTTATGGCAATACACTTTGTCACATCCAGACTGGCTGGACTCTGCGACTTTGTCAGCGTTTGCCTCTCCACAGTATCCGACAAATCGTAAAGCGGAGCCAACTGGATCGACCACGTTTTTACCACCGCCAGTTTTGCTCGCTGCTTTTCTCCCAAGTACACCTACTTATCCAAAAAGGAGTTACTGAGCTGCTATTTTCGAATCATGCCTATTTGTCCCTTACTTAGTTCCTGCACCTCACTATTCCACCATCCTGTGTCCTTGTTAATTCTTCGGTCACCTTTCGACATGTACTATTTGTCCGAGTTTGATGATGGATTTCTGGTAATGACACCAAATTCTTATTTATAATTTAGCTATTAGGTGTTTTGGTGTGTATTCGGTGTTTTGCTCGGAGTCTCGTTGCGCGATCAAAACAGAAATGAGGAGATCCGCAAGCGAACTAATATCACCGCCGTAGCTCTAAGGATTGCCAGGCTGAAATAGCAGTGGGCAGTACATATAGCTCGAAGAACAGATGGTCAATGGGGTAGTAAAGTTCTCCAGTGGCGACCTCGTACCGGAAGAGGCAGCGTAGGTAGATTGACGTAGTAGACCACAAGGTGGACCGACGACCTGGTAAAGATCGCATGTGCCAGCTGGATGCGGAAGGCATATGACGGGCCATTGTGGAGATATATGGGGGAGGCCTATGCCCAGCAGTGGGCGTCTTTCGGTTCAAATGATGATGATGGATGATGTGTTTTGACAAATATGTGAATTGAGTAAACCACATTTCGGTAAATAACTTTTGAGGCTTGTGAGTGATAATTTTTTAACAATTTTGACAAAATATCATCTTGGTATTGTCAAAATTTTACGTAAGATAACTTAATCAAAAGCTTATTCGGAAACTTGCATAGTTGTGTAGTCCTTAAATGTAGTATACAGGGGCAAAAAATTTAAACGCAGACTCCTCAAAGTATCTGAAGTTACCTTGACCAGATCCTAATGCTCCAAAGTGCTTAAACTCAAAGAAATATTAATTTAAAGCTACGATCCATAATAGTGATCGCGAAATTGTCGTTAGATGTCTTGATACCGGGCATTTCCATCATATTGGGGCGACGTAAACGATGTAATGTAATGTCAATGTCAAGTATACCGGCAGGACACGACGGTATTCAGTACATTTCTAGCTCGATTAATTTTGTTTGAAAATAATAATACATTTATTTTTCATTTTATAAAGTTAAAACCACGTGGACTTAGTTACTTATTAGTTAAAGTATCTCTATTTTAATTTTTTGCCCTTGTTTCAGGCCCCACACTATATACCTAACGGTGTTGCGTCTCAGATCCTTTCATTGTAGAACTTTACCAAAAATATACGATGTTTTACGAAGTTATTTGGGATTGCGGGATGGACCGCTAATGTCAGAAACGTTGATGATAAAAGAAACTATGAAGGTATAATATTTAGTTACGTCTATTTATACTCATAACAATCATAAATACATTAATATATGTAAAAACAAACACACTCATGATTCATGCCTGCTCCATAGGGGTAGGAAAAAACTATTCAGCACCACAAACTACCTCACATTAATTCACGCTACCATCGCCTTACCCTTTTTGCGTCGTTTGCAAATAAATTTAAATGTTTGTCAAATGTGTCCCTCTCCTCTTATTGGTTGGTTTGAGAATGGTAGTAAGGGTTATTATAGTTATACGTCAAATGTTCACCCTCAAAGTAGACGAATACATCTTCGAAGAACATGTTGGGTTGGTGAAAGTACGGTTCATAGACGGGACGGTCGAATGGATAGCCCATGGGCCTTGTATCAATGAAATAAGCCTTGAATGGCTCGTACTCCTTGGGAAGAGTTTCATGAGGGTACACGAAAACGAAGAGCTGGAAGGGATAACCGCCCTCAGAACCTCTTGGAAGCGTCAGCCTCTTAGGCAACGTCTCGCTCTCAGACTGGTCTTTAGGCACCTTGCCCTGCTCTAAGAGCTCCATAACCTTGGAGACAGGAAGAGAGTCCTGTTTGAAGTACCAGAAATCATCCGATGACCTCACAATCTTGTTCTGGCCCGAGGTTAGCTTGTGCACGAACGCGTCCAGCTCATGGAAGTTCATCCAGTTATCTTCGATGTTTATCGGATAGCCCTTGTTGTTGTATTTAGGTCCTAAGAACACCTTGAAGACTGCATCGCCTTCGACATCAGACTTGATATCAATGGTAATGTTGAATGGCTTGTGGTCCAGACGCGGCTGTCGGACCTTGAAAACGGGATATTCACCCTTGAGCTCCTCAGCACTGGCGTAGACGGCGTTGTTGATCTCGTAGTCGTAGTAGTCAAAGAAGGTCTCCAGTTTGGTGACTTTAACGTCATTGATCTTAACTCCGACGTAGTGAAGGTGGTCCTTGTCATAAGGTTTAAGGTGCTCTTTGTACTGGACAACGTACTTCATGATTTTGCTGTAGAGCTGGTAGAAGGCTGGATCGCGGGCAGATGTCATGTAGAAGCTCAGCGCAGAAGGAGCGATGAGATGCCTGTGAATGAAAAGGTTTTATTATGGCTTATATATGTTATATTGACATTGAAGGTATGTTCTTAGGTAATATTAGTGGTAGGCTATACAGGCTAGGATTCACTCTTATCGCTACAACTAGCTGCGTTCTGAAAAGAGTCATAGCCAGGTCAAAAATTCAAGATAAAATTTTTCGCATAAGAAAGCAAGTGACATTGCTAGTAACAAACATATATTTAAATCGAGATACTCACTTGTCTGAATCTTCAGGAACACCGCTCAAGACAAGACGGGCAATATGCTCGTAGGATGGCATGTAGTACCTCTCGGATTTCTCGTAAAGATCGGCGTTGCCTTGCCAGTAGTTACCAACGAAGTTGATAGACTTTGAGTTGCGAAGATCGATCTCGTGGTTGTACTGAAATAGAAATAAAAACATTTTATAATCACATAAGCAACATAAGATGAGAGCTGTTTGTACTGTTTGTATTTTTATTACTTACGGCTTTGAAATGACCTCTTTGCAGGTATTGTAGGAAAGTCTTCTCGTAGTTGTCGAGGAACTGCAGGTACTCGATGTTCTGTTCAGTCTGCATGTAGAAATATTCGGGTCTCTGGGCGAAAGGATGAGCAGAAGTGGTCAGGTGTGGCTTGTACTGAGTATACAGAGGGTGGTTCCAAGAGAAATCAGGAATTTCACCCAAGCCATTAGACAGACGCTCCATGTAGTAACGAGCCAACAGCTGCTGGTAGAAGAAATAGTAGAATTCACCACGACGCTCCTTGTAGATCGCGTTTTTGTCGGTGGTTTCCATCCAAAAAGGCAGATAAGAGTGATAGAAGTAGTAATAAGTGTTAAGACCGATATCTTCAGTGAAGTATGACAGTCTCGACTCCTCTTCACCGTAAGTCCAGTAGTCAGAGTAGTTCGAGTAAATCACGTAGTATTTGTCTTCCTTTACAATGCCGTTAAATTTGGCGTCTTCCGCGTTGATGATACCATCCTGCATCTTGATACGGTAGGCCTTGTAGATGGTTTCCATGTTTGTGAAGAATCCAGGGAATACTTCATATGGAGCTGGGACCACGATGCCCTGGGTGTCTTCGCGGTGGAAGATGACAACGTACAGCGAGTAGTAGAACATATGGTCATTGAAGTGGACGCGAGCGTAAGCAGCGGTCTTGTAAAAGGTATCGAAGTCCTTGGCAAAGTAGAAAAGCTTGAACAGGGCAATGGCTTCATGTCTGATCCTCTCGTTGAAGATCGAAAATACGTTGCTCTTGGACAGGAAACCGTCTTGATACAGAATCTTGTATTCTGTGACCGCTTTTTCATCCTGTCAACATAATATTATGTCACATTACACTAGTGTTATGCAAGACGGCATGATTATATATTTTATTTTTACAACGAATCTTTGGGGTTAATAAATAAGATAACGTCATCAACCTCTAGTTGTAGCAGATAGTTTTGTTTTATTGAGATATACTATTATACTTAATTATATATCTACAACAAATTGGAAACAAGAGTTAATATGGGATAGATAATTACAGTTAATTATACTTACTTTGTAGTGCTCAGCGTTGGCTAAGATGTCATATTCCTTTCCAACTTTGTAGTATTCCGCACTAGGGTTCACCTGATCGGTGAAGTGGAAGAACTGAACGATTTTCTTTTGGCGCTCGACAAACTCGGCGTCAACTGTAACAATAAGTTATAGTGTTAGGAATGAATCTTTATGTTCGATTAACAATTATGCACTGTTATCTGTGCACAGTTGCAAATCAAAGATACATACATAACATAACATTTGAGCGGAGTCGCCTAATGTAGGCTTTAAATGCTTGCAGGTTCCTGTCACTTATTATAAAGCACTTCTTATAACAAATAAAGATTTATTTATTTATTATTTACCTACATATAATTACGTATTTAATCATGTATTAATATGTTGTTTGATAGACACTAAATTAGCGTCAGGTCATGTAAAAGTGCGCAGGTGATGATGGCAAGAAACACAATTAATTGAGTTAAGGTCATTGGAATTTCTTTTCGGCTCGCAACAACTAACTTCATACCTATGTGTCATGTATAGTTTATACCAATAATTTGTCTTAGGATAATTATTGTGATTTTCATATACCAAGTAGGTAGATTCTCTTCACAAATGGAAAGCCTACTTGCTGCTCTAAACCTACGAGCATGTGCATATGTCGCAGCCAAATGGTTAAATTAGCCGATTAATCAAACGGCTAGCTATTTAAGCAGTTATTTAATTGAAAATTGGCCAAATTCATGAACTTTGAAAGTAAAGTCAAATGAACGATATTGCCTCGAGTTTACGGAGCTCTTCCATTCATTGTCATAATGCTAACCTAAACTAACCGAATAGAAACCTAATGCAAACTATTATTATACTTTGAAGTTATTGTGGGTAGGTTAGCATTGGAACAATGTGTGAAAGAGCTGCGTAAACTCGAGGCAATATCGTTTTTTCAACATCACTTTAAAATCTTATGAAACTTGCAAATTTTCAACTAAATAACTGCTCAAAAAGCTAGCCGTTTAGTTAACCGGCTAATTTAACCATCCGGCTGCGACATATATAAGATATAAAGGGAGATGACAGATATATTTTAGCGAGAGACGTGCAAGTCATACTTACTTTGTATCTAAGTGGAACAATGAGGAACAATGAACTTTACGGAAAATAGTCGTGACATTGGGTACATATCGATCTAGGTATCGTCATACTTTCTGAATCTTACACTTTTTTGATCTTAATTTGGAATATGAATTAAGATTTCGTAAAATGAATTTAAAATTTCATTTTAATTCTCCCAAATAACGTAGTTATCACTTAAGATACACTAGATGGCGCTTATCTAAGTTCTATAATCGCACTGACCAGTTCATTTTTTAACCCCCAAGGAAATGTCAGTTGTTACACTGCTTATGACTCAATACAATAAAAAGCCAAAATGCCTTACCCGATTTGGTTTCTACGTCATAGTTGGAGGTTGGGAGGGCACTTGCCAGGGACAAGGCCACGAGGCCAGCCAGAACGAGGACAGTCTTCATTGTGCAGCGACAAGAAGGCAACTGTACTTTGCCGCGGGCCCATCGGCCTATTTTATACTAACCTTCCGGTATTATCGCTATATACTATAACACTCTTAGCAACCATATATTTTAATCGGTATCAACATTGACCTCTAGTAGTTTGGTTCTAAATAAATGGCTATAGTGACACCTCCAGTGAATGAACTTTCGAGGACTGTTTAAAAATATTTTTGTAGACAGTTTTATTTGTTTTTATTAGCTTTTGCTATTACGATTAACTTGACATACGTGGTTTTTAAATTGCACTAACAAATGCTTTGTGTAATTAAAAGTTTTCATTTAAAAGTGATTGACCTCAACAGAGCCCCAACTCCACCGGAGCGGAAATGAGCAGAGCGGAGAATAAATGTGTGTGTGACGTCATCAAATGTAGAGTAGATGAGCACGGCGAACTAAATGCTAATTGATTGATGATTTTATTTATTGAAAATAATTGCAAACTTACAGACAAAATCCAAAGCGTTTACATTTAACATATTCCAGTAGCAAAGCTTTAAAGCAGTAGCAACTTATGCAAATGTTTCGAGTAAATAATTTGAATCGTGTGTCCGAGTATTAAGTCAATGTACGGACCTGCGTGAGCTGACTAGTGCCTTCTTCCTCTTCTTTGCATATGATAGTTCGAAAAAGGGTGTAGAAGCAGTTCCTACCGCGGTTACTTTAATAACTGATCATATAACGTTAATATACATATTACGTAACCAAAGCTTGCTAACAATAGACTCGTGAGATGGGTATCAATAACAGACAGATATAACTACGAAATTTGTTATCAAATGTGCTGTACTGGCAGACTGTTTATCCCAATTGCCCAACTGCGAGACAAAACAAACATTCAGTTAACATGCAGTACACTGAAAAAACGAAACTATCAACCGTGTTAAAGTATATTTAAGCTGGATGGAGAAATCTGGAATATTCCAACGAAGTTAAACAGAGAACTGATAACCCCTGATATTGCAAAAGTGTTTTCGGTAGAAACCGAAAACACAACATCAAAGCAGTCCTTGAACACCACGAGTCTGCTCAGCTGGCCCTTCTTTTTATTCTTTACTAGCAGCCGCCCCGGCTTCGCACGGGTACCACTACGGGTACACGGGTTACTTTCAAGCGAAAATTATTCGATTCCGCACACGACCGCTGCGTAGGGAGCCGACCACGCGAGTGAGCCGCGCGGCACTTTATTTCTTGACATTGACTCCCCTCCCTTACCCCGTGCTGCCTAGATAGCCGAGCGGACTGAGCGGCGAACACGCGACTTTTTTCTAATACTCACATTTTTAAACTGGTGATATCTTTCGAATGGAATGTCTGAATTGAATAATTCAAAAAGTTATATAAAGGTATTGAAAGAGTCGTGAATATGAAGTAATTTATTTTGATAAGGATTAATACCAAGGTACAAATAAAGAGCGTTTTTAGCGGCGGCATTTCAATTAAATTTTGAAAATAAAAGAACACTTATTGTGACATAACTATAATAGTTAGACATATACTGTCGCGACAGTTTTTGTAGATAATGATGTGTTCTGCAAAGTCGTAGTACATTATTTTGTTCTGTCATCAATAGTTTTCGCAGCACACGCGATGTAAGGAATTTTTTGGGTTTTTCGAAGCCTATTCAATACAAACAAACAAACAAACAAAAATTCAAACCTTTCCTCTTTATAATATTAGTATAGATATAGATTGTACACAAAAGTAATAAATACAATTTAACAGAAGGTAACTTAAGTACAAAGGCGAGCTTAACTCAATAGTTGAGTTTTCTACCAGCAAACCTTGCGAGTCAAAGAAGCTGTATTTAGTCATAGGAAGTGCACACAAGTAAACTAAAAAAAATACTATAATTGATAATGAATACAATAAATATATATACTTACTATAACTGTATATTAGTGAGAGAGATAATGCTCTTTTAAATTCCTTTTAAATGTAATCAGTAAAGTCTTTTTGTGATAGAGACACAGATATCCTGCCCGGCTGATACCTAATATACCCCGGGTACAAGCTCAAGCATAATTCTGTGCGTCGTATGTGTGCGGTGTATTTTCATTCGGTAGGATATCTGTTGCCGCCGTCTACACGGCCTTGAAGACCTGTCGCTTATGTGGATTCGTGTGGATTACGGTGGCCACACCCGTATCTACGCAGCCCTATACAGTTGTCAACGTGACTTTTTGAGCACCTGAAGGTGACAACTGATAAAGTTTTGAGCAGTTTAAAATTTTGGTCTATGGTCTCTCATAATTAATTAATAATTAAATTAATTCAACTTCCAACTAGAATCCCAGATGTTGAGGACCATCTGTGCTCCATGCTGGACCTTCTGCTGACTACGCGCCTACACCAGTGGGTACTCCATCTCCGATCACTGCCTTGTGCGCATACAAGTGCCTTGTAAACTGTCCGACTCTCCCGGGCCCACTGGATGGCGTCACGTTTGGCACTATAAGTCAACAGACTAGGATGGCTTGCGTGAATTTTACGCATCGTACCCGTGGAGGCAGCTCTGCTTTGCATCGGATGATCCTGATACCTGTGCCACCGCAGTTGCCGATACCATCTTAGCATTCATAACCCGTTAGTGGCCGCTGTCACACGGAGACGACCGTGGTTTAATCGGCCATGCAGAGAGGCTCGACGAGCGAAGCAATCTACGTACGAAACTTGGACCACGGCTCGTCTCAATCGGGACCCGAATATTGCTTATGCAAAGCGGAAGTTAAATGCTGCCAGAATTGGCGACCGACTCACGAGCTATCCTTCAGGTAGCCGGGCTTTCTGGTCGCTCGCCAAAGCTGCCGAGGGAAACTTTAGTCAGTCGTCCTTTCTGTCACTGCGTAAACCTGACGGTACCCTGCTCCATAGTGCAATAGAGAAAGCACGCTGGGGCAACGGCTTCTTCTATAAGGTTCAAGTCAGACCCCATTTGGAGTATTGCTCACATCTATGGGCGGGAGCACCGGCATATCAGCTTGGCCCTTGTGACTCGATCCAAAAACGTGCTGTAAGAATTGTCGATGATACAATGCTCACAAGTGGTATTGAGCTACTGAGTCTGCAAAGGGATTTCGCCTTCCTTTGTGTGTTATACCGCTTGTACAACGGTGTTTGTTCCGAAGAACTGTTTGACGTGATACCTTCAGCTACATTCTATCATCGCACCGCTTGCCACCGACACTGAGATTATCCTCACACCTTGGAGCCAAATTGGTTGCGAACTGTGCGGTTCCAAAGGAACTTTTTCCCACGCATACTAAGGTGGTGGAATAAGCGACCTGGAGAGGTTTTCCCTGGAGAGTACAACATGGAGTTCTTCAAAGGGGTAAAAAGGTTTTTACGGGGTCGGCGACGCGTGGGTGATGCCCCTAGTATTGCAAACGTCCATAGGCTGCGGTGACTGCTTACTATCAGGCAGGTCGTAAGCTTGTTTGCCACGTTAGTGGTATAAAAAAAACACAACGAACTTTCAGTAAAAAATATATTTAGTGGCAGGGAAGAATGGTTATTCCAAAACAGCTATACCAAGAAGTCTTGACCTATTTACATAAAGACCCTCGCTTCGATTCTTTAGGTTTAGTGTCCGTCTATGAAGACATAGATTATTATGCTTGACTTACTACGACTTGCAGTTCAAAGAGAAAAATAAAAATAAGAGGAGTCTTTGAGTTTTGACTGAAGTACGGCTGTGAAAAGAAAAGTGTAATATGAAGACTTCTAGGCGCTATACCTTCACCTATACTTAAAGTACCTACTGGTGGCGAACAAGGGCCACCTAATTTCGAAATTAAATCATCATCATCATCATGTTAGCGTTTATTCCGGCTTATGCCAGGGTCCGCTTTCTGACTTTTCTTCCTCCACTTAATTATAATTTTGTATATCACCCCTTAAGTTTATCGGTATTTTAGGGTCACATCACAGGTGACTGCCGTGAGCTCCGCCTTTTGGCCCGAGCTGCAGAGATACGGGACTTGACATCGGGGCCTATCATATCTCTTGCCTCGTGCAGCACAGACATATTTACCCGACTGCGAAGGAAGGGTTATGTTTTTGTATTTGTCTGATCTATTGACAGCTTCGGTCTCTATATGGATGGTTTCAAGATGTGTACTGCAGCTAGACATGTGTGTTCAGCTTAAGCTTAAGGTAGTTTACCCTAGTCTTAGTATCTTGCCTAAGCTTGCTCACCAGTGTGATGTCATCAGCGTATTTCATATTTTGTTTCATAATTTGAAATTAAATATTTAGTTTATTTTTGTAGGATTACTAAAACACATGATATTAGGACAATATTTAATTTATTGTCAGTCAAGTAACATACGACGATCTGAATGGTTCAGTGGTCAACACGCCAGTCAGCCACGCAAGAGGTCCCCGGTTCGATTCCCGGCTCGACAGAAATTTTAAATGATGATTTCTGTTACGGGTCTGGGTGTTTTATGTACAATAAGTATGTAGTATATCAGTTAGCTAAAACCCATAGTACAATCTTTGCTTAGTTTGGGACTAGATGGCGGTGTGTGAATTTGTCCACAATTATTTATTTTATTTATTATTTTATACATCATTGGTACTTTTTCATTTAATTCAAAGCAATATTTGCTCTTTTAAGCATCGATTACCTAGTAGTTATGGTATCCGACTAGTAAGCGAGAGGTACCAGGATTCTCGAGATGTGACATATCAAATTCTCATTTTCTCTATCCAAAAATCTGTATTAAAACGTCACTGAAATTGATCTTCGCCAATACTCGACTTACTAGGGACCAATGGCGAGTTCTTGTGTCGGAGGCCAAGATCCACTTTGGGTCGCTGAGCCAGCGAAGTAAGTAACTAATACTCGCCTGTCGAAAATAGTTGAGAAAATATTTCTATGGCTACAATAGTCATTTCAATGCAAATATCAATGGAGGTGACTAGAAAATATATCGAATTCGAGATGTTATTTTATTTCGGTTCGAATGAACCTGAGGCCTAATTCTCGCGCTATACCGATGCTTTAACGCTTAGGCTAAACATCGTAATGAAATCTACACACTCAGGCGACTGACTGTGTAACCATTATCCAATTTGGTCAGGTTCCCCTAGTAGCAACGTCACGGAAGTCAGATGGCAATCGCTCCACTGCAATTATCTAATCTGCCAAATTCTGCATCATGGTCAAAACGGAACCCAGGCCCTTTTTCTCGAGAGCACCACCGGAACATTAAAGCCTAGATGATTATTTTTTTTATTTAATATAGGAAACAAAATAAGTTATTTCTGAAATAATGCACGGCTCTTTTAATCTGCCACTTTTGTGGCCCTTAATTAATGGGAGCCGTGATAAAATTATACAAGATCGAATATAAAATGTACAGATTTATAAAACTTTGTAGGTAAACTATCAAAAGTTATTGCACGTAAATAAGGTTTGTTTTGTACAAGAATTTTTTATAATTTAGGGATCAAACCAAAGCTCTAAACGGACTCAGAATTACAGACAAAATAACTTCCCGCACGATGAGCGAACTGTTAGCGAATTGGTTCTGCTGTTTATGTGTGGGTGAGCGTAGGCTTAGGCTATTAAAAGGTTGGATTTATATTTTTCGATAGTGGCCCTTATTAGAGGTTGATCGAGATCTGCCTGGGTATTGCGACACATCGACACCACCACTATGACTATAAATTAACTTGATAAGTATTAGCCATTATGATTTTATATGTACAATTATAATATTTGTATGCCCACAATTGGGGTTAACACAGAGATACTCACAAGCATTATAATATATTGTTGAATCTGTATGTTGTGTCACAAATAAATGCCTTTGACTTTGACTTTTACCGCTTTGCCACAATACTCCGCGACCAATTTCGGTAACATGCTTGCTTCTTTTCATCCGTGTATTATAAAAAAAATGCTAACCTAACCTAACCGAATTGAAACATCCATCAAAATATACAGGAACTCTCATAGTTTTACTAATCATCATCATAAATTATGGAGTTTGACTCTTGTCGCTGGAGCAATACCTAACCTTTCCATCTGCTAACCTATTTGTAAACACCTGCATTCACTATGTCTTTCACATCCTCTCAATATTCGAGCCTTGGCCTTCCTCTTCGTCTTCCTGTTTTACTATGGAACTATAAAAATTGGGATCCGTCTCCGTCTGCACCGATGTTGACCCGGAGATAGATCACGGACTTGAGCGCCTCAAATCACCTATTCGATACCTACATCAGCTTTTACACAGCTTTCACACACCTACGCATTTAAACAGTGAGTGCCGTCTTGCACACTAATAATTATGTTTGCTACCTATTACTTTCCAAAACAAAATATGCCGTAATATCTACACATGACAGGTGGGTTGGGGAAACTGGTGTTGAAATGGAAACACGTATCGCCCATTTTCTGGTCTACGACATGTCAAATACATATCTGGGTACATTAATATTGCCGCGAATGTGCAGACGACAAAGAAATTCTCCCAATAAATAGCGGCCACTTTTTTCCAATTCTGACACCAGATTCATGTTAAGAGCCCAAGGGATGCTCAGATATCGATTTTGAAGGCAATCAGTCTTGTAATAAAAACGTATAAAATAGCGGCCATTTTTTTTATTTTGCGAACAGATTAATTTTGAAAGTCCTAAAGGGCCCCCGGATATCGATTTTGAAGGCAATCGGCCAAGTAACACAAAAGTTCAAAATGACGGGCACGTTTTACTAATTTTGGCACCAGATTTATGTTGTGAGTTCCAAAGGACGCTCATAAATCGATTTTGAAAGCAATCGATCCAGTAACAAAAACTCATTATTTCTAATATTGGAGTTCTGTAACTGGTGACGACGAACAGTTTCTGAGTATCACGTTTTTAATAAATGGAATAAATCGAGGTAAATCGCCATTATAAAGCATACTGAATAGTGTGCATGATGCTTAATTAATTGGTAAATAAATACATTCGATAAAAAAGGTTTTATATTAACGCTTTGCTCGACCAAAAGGATGGCCAATACCTTGGCCAAAGGGTCAGTCTCGCGAGTCGCGATACAGCGAGGCAATGCGGCCAGTCTTTTGGGAACCATTCCTATTCCATAGGACTTAAGACAAGTTTTTTATTTGTAAATATTATTAATTAATAAAAATAATTATTGCATAATTTGTATTAGTATTTTTTAATTTATCTCTGTCATGTAAATATTTCACGTATCTAAATGAATAATATAAATCTGTTAGACACCCATACACACAAGATGTGCTGACTTTGGGACTGTGTGAATTTATAAAAGCATATTTATTTATTATTATTATATTAATTTTTTTCTGTTTAAATTTTATATTTTATCTTTTTATACCTAATCCTAAATTTGCTGTTATATTTTTATGCAAGTACCTATGTATATATTTCTTTTCACACAAAAATATCTGTATCATCAGTGGAATCGCATTTTCTATTGTCCCAGTTAAAACGTACTCTTAACGATAATATCAAAACTCACTTTAGGAATATAAAAGAAAGGAAGAAACCCTTTTCTTTTTTTAATACCTATAAGAATTTAAAACATTTCAGAAAACCATCTATAGATATGGATAAGATGGAAACTTGGTGATGGAAAGTGATTGATTGAATAGGTACCTACAAAACTCTATTGTACGGTGATAAATGGTAAAAATAAAAATAAAATGTTAAATTTTTCTAATACATTTATTTATACTGTCAAGTCAATATATATTCATAGTTGTGTAGTTATATAAATATCTACTATATTTTATATTGTTTAGTACTATTTCAATTGAGTGTGTGGCTATTATATGTGGTGGACTCTTTCTCTCTCCTCTTAGTTCTTAGGTACAGAGTTCTCGTGCATTTGGTAGAAGGGGTTGTTGTAGTTGTAGGTGAAATGTTCACCTTCGAAGTGGACTAATACATCCTCGAAGAACATGTTGGGCTGGTGGAAGTAAGGCTCATAGACGGGACGGTCGAATGGATAGCCCATGGGCTTCGTGTCAATGAAGTAAGATTTGAATGGCTCGTACTCCTTGGGAAGAGTCTCATGAGGGTACACGAAAACGAAGAGCTGGAAGGGATAACCACCCTCGACACCCCTAGGCAGCATCAGCCTCTTGGGCATCCACTCGTAGTTCTCAGCCTGGTCCTTAGGTACCTTGCCCTGCTCCAAAAGCTCCATAACCTTGGAAGTAGGAAGAGAGTCCTGTTTGTAGTAGAAGAATTCCTCCGATTTCCTTTCAATCTTGTTCTGGCCGGAGGTAAGCTTGTGCACGAACCAGTCCAGTTCAATAAAGTTCTGCCAGTTGTCTTCGATGTTAATCGGGTAGCCCTTGTTGTTGTATTTAGGTCCCAAGAACACCTTAAAGACTGCGTCGCCTTCGACATCAGACTTAACATCAATGGTGACGGTGAACGGCTTGTGATCCAGACGCGGCTGACGGACCTTGAAGACGGGGTATTCGCCCTTGAGCTCGTCAGCACTGGCGTAGAGGGCGTTGTTGATCTCGTAGTCGTAGTAGTCATAGTAGGTCTCGAGTTTGCTGACAGCGACCTCGTTGATCTTAACTCCGACGTAGTGAAGGTTGTCCTTGGTGTAAGGTTGGAGGTGCTCTTTGTACTGGAGAACGTACTTCATGATTTTGCTGTAAAGCTGGTAGAAGGCAGGATCGCGAGCAGATGTCATATAGAAGCTCAGCGCAGACGGAGCAATGAGGCGCCTGTGAATGGAAAGGTTTGATTATGACAAAATTAATTTGACAAATTTACAAAACCAAAAAACTAGTTACCAACTTAACAAAAAATCAAACAAAAATAAATTTGAAAATGACATTCATAAGGCATAAATAATTGGGAAATGACATTAATAAGGCATAAATAAGGTAGGTACTCACTTGTCCATAGCCTCAGGAACACCGCTCAAGACAAGACGGGCAATGTGCTCGTAGGATGGAAGGTAGTTCCTCTCAGACTTCTCGTAAAGATCAGCGTTGGATTGCCAGTAGTTACCAACGAAGTTGATAGACTTTGAGTTGCGAAGATCGATCTCGTGGTTGTACTAAAATATAAATAAAAATATTTTATAATCTCACCTACGGACTTGCTTACAAATATGAGAGCTATTGTTATTGTTATTTTTAACACTTACGGCCTTGAAGTGACCCCTTTGCAGGTATTGGAGGAAAGTCTTCTCATAGTTGTCGAGGAACTGCAGGTACTCGATGTTCTGTTCAGTCTGCATGTAGAAATATTCGGGTCTCTGGGCGAAAGGATGAGCAGAAGTGGTCAGGTGTGGCTTGTACTGAGTATACAGAGGGTGGTTCCAAGAGAAATCAGGAATTTCACCCAAGCCATTGGACAGACGCTCCATGTAGTAACGAGACAGCAGCTGCTGATAGAAGAAGTAATAGAATTCACCACGACGTTCCTTCAGGATCGAGAATTTGTCGGTGGTTTGCATCCAGAAAGGCAGATAACTGTGATAGAAGTAGTAGTACGCGTTAAGACCGATATCTTCAGTGAAGTATGACAGTCTCGACTCCTCTTCACCGTAAGTCCAGTAGTCAGAGTAGTTCGAGTAAATCACGTAGTATTTGTCTTCCTTTACAATGCCGTTAAATTTGGCGTCTTCCGCGTTGATGATACTATCCTGCATCTTGATACGGTAGGCCTTGTAGATGGTTTCCATGTTTGTGAAGAATTCAGGGAATACTTCATAGGGAGCTGGGACCACGATGCCCTGGGTGTCTTCGCGGTGGAAGATGGCAACATACAGCGAGTAGTAGAACATATGGTCATTGAAGTGGACGCGAGCGTAAGCAGCAGTTTTGTAGAAGGTATCGAAGTCCTTGGCAAAGTAGAACAGCTTGAACAGGGCAATGGCTTCGTATCGGATTTTCTCGTTGAAGATCGAGAATACGTAATCCTTGGAGAGGAAGCCATCCTTGTACAGGATGTTAAATTCCTCGACTGCCTCCTTGTCCTGCGAAAGAAGTACGTAGGTATTGTATTAAACATTGTACAAAAAGGTTTTTGAGAAAGAGTATTATCTCATTATAAGCATTTTTACAAGAGATGATATATTATAGTACAGCTGGGTAATACTTACGGTGTAGTGTTCAGGGTTGGTGATGTCAAACTCCTTTCCAACTTTGTAGTACTCCGCACTAGGGTTCACCTGCTCGGTGAAGTGGAAGAACTGAAAGATTTTCTTTTGACGCTCGACAAACTCGGCGTCAACTGTAACAATATGTCATAACGTTATGCAATAACTGGTTGTAAGTATGCAATATTTAACTGACTCTCAATACTGCTGGCACCTACTTGTACACTGTCATCTTGAAGCATAAATGAAATTCTAGTAAGTCACCTCATCAAAACAAACAATTATCATTTGAATATGTGGTTTGACATGTAACCATATCATAAAGCAAACGAATGCATAAACTCCTGTTTACAGATGATTGGATATCTTTTAGTAATTGAAAATCATTAGATTGTTTTTTCAGCTTACATCATTGGTATTCAGGAGATTTACTAATTTGTATCAATACGATTATATTCTTTATAACCAATTAGGATTTTTGTTATTTTAGAACAAGGTCTTTTATGAGGTTTGGTTTTAATTATTCTTTAAGGGGCGAAATGACAAAGGCAGCTGAGTGAGAAATGTAAGTAATGGGAAAAAAAAACATTTAACTTACCAGATTTAGTTTCTACCTCATAGTTGGAGGTTGGGAGGACACTTGCCAGGGACAAGGCCACGAGGCCAGCCAGAACGAGGACAGTCTTCATTGTGTAGCGACAAGAAGCCAACTGTACCTTTCCACGGGTTTACAGGCCCATTTTATACTAATTTCTTGATCTTATCGCTAGAGACAAAACTCTTAGCAACAAAATATTTTCAATTTGTATCAGCGTTGACCTTTGGTGGTCTTATTGTCTCATCGGCAGATAATATTATTACCGCGGCTTTAGGTACAATTGGCTAATTGGTAAAAATATGTAAAGATACCTCTTAACATTACTTTGTTGCCACAAACAAAACACGGTGATAAAGTTGCCGTTTGATGTTATTGTTATTAACATGTATAATTGCGATTAACGTTACGTGCTCATAAAAAAATCTTTGATTTAAAAAGTCTTTCATGTTATACAATTATAAGTAATCCTTATGACGTTAATATCCAGGTTGGCCCAGGGACCGCCTTGATTATGATCCAAGATTTGGAATAGCAGGCAATGACAGAGGAGCGACTGCCATCTGACTTCCATGATACTGTTGACAGATGAACCTGATGAGATTGGATCATATTCAGTTGCCTGAATGTGCTGGTTTCATCACGATGTTTTCCTTAACCGTAAGAGCATCGGTAAGTGAGCAACTAATGTACATACCTAACTCAGTAAAGAGTCATTGGTACATGGCGACAGTGGAATACGACCCGGGACCTCTCGCTAACGAGTCGGACCTTCTCATCACCAGGCCGCCGACGGTCATGGTCTCGGTCCCATACGTTACCTACTTGGCGAGTCAGAGTTCGATATTTATGTTCACCAATCATGTGCGTATAACCATGTTATAGTCTCCACCCACAATCTTATATATAGGAAAATACCACCGTGGACGATGGCTTACCATCATAGAATGCCTTTGTAAATTTTGTGTTGTAATTCATTTTCATGTAGGTATTATCATCATCACAGCCCATAACAGTCCACTGCAGGACTTAGGGCCTCTCCCACAAAAAGGGAGGTTATTGCCATAATCTCCACGCTTGGCAGGCGGGTTGGAGATCGCAGTGTTATAATATAACAATGGAAAATGCTGCTGCCCATTTTCCAGTCTACGGAGGCGCTTAGATCTTTTGCCTCGAAAACATTAGTCGCCTTGTACGACACCCACGAGTGTAAGGGGTTGGTGCTATTCTACTCTGCCGGACACCACGCGGCCGATAGGTATTATAATTATTCATATTACCTAAGACACAAGTAAACTATTATGCTTAGTTTATATATGTTGTACCATTTGTATTGTGTATTTGCAATAAAGTAAATAATTAGTTCTCTAATTTTATAGAGTGCTCATAATTTTTACTACTAGTTAAATATTCTGTTCTGTTTATTATTAAGAAGTTTATGTTACTAGGCTAAGCTTGGTGTGGTGTGGTGTGTAAAAGGGACCTCACTCAGTTTTATGCCCTGGCGGAGACTAGGGCGCGGGTTTTCAGTGAGACCTGCTGAGTAACGCACTCACGAAAAACATTTTAATAGAACTACAACGTGTGCAGTGTATATTGTAATGTGGAATTGAAAAACATAAATTGGTGAATGATAATTATTGTGGCAGGTGAATATTATTCACTAATCAATATTTTAATTGTATTGTATTTTATCAAGCAGCAACCTACATATTGAAAAAAATAAATGTCAATGAAATAATATAATTTAGAAACACAATTATGTCTACCTTGTATTTTTCAGATGTCTATCTACCTACCTATGGATAACCTAAAGTCTAAACCAGTAGTTTAATGGGCCACAACAACAATGCATTGGAGAAACACACTGAAGCAACTCACATTGAAAGGAATTGGATCATATTAATTAAAGAGATATATACATGTATATACATATGGCCGTGTGGTGTCCGGTGGCCGTGTGGTGTCCGGTGGCCGTGTGGTGTCCGGCAGAGTAGAATAGCACCAACCCCTTACACTCATGGGTGTCGTACAAGGCGACTAATGTTTTCGAGGCAAAAGATCAAGAGTCTCCGTAGTCTGGAAAATGGGCACCAGCATTTTCCATTGTATTATTTAAACACTGCGATCTCCAAGCCGCCTGCCAAGCGTGGAGATTATGGCAATAACCTCCCCTTTCGTGGGAGAGGCCCTAAGTCCTGCAGTGGACTGTTACGGGCTGTGATGATGATACATGTATATACGTGTGATGTCCGGCAGAGTAGAATAGCACCAACCCCTTACACTCGTGGGTGTCGTACAAGGCGACTAATGTTTTCGAGGCAAAAGATCTAGAGTCTGCGTAGTCTGGAAAATGGGCAGCAGCATTTTCTATTGTTATATTTAAACACTGCGATCACCAACCCGCCTGCCAAGCGCGGAGATTATGGCAATGATCTCCCCTTTCGTGGGAGAGACCCTAAATCCTGCAGTGGGCTGTTACGGGCTGTGATGATGACAATTAATAATATGATATGGCCTCTGGTATTCATTCTGATCCCGCCACCATCCACGCCATGAGCCTTCAACCGTTGTGGTGAGTACAAACATAATTCCTGATTTTTTGTTTGTTTAAAAGAAATTCCTTTATGTGTTTAATAAATGAATGTAATGATTTTAGGCTACGGAGAGGAGGTGGCAGATCATTCCAGCATTTTGTAGCTGAAAATCGAAATAATCCGCTTCATCGTTCCTAGCACATCGGCACAATCTTTATACTGTACTATAGTTGTACAAATTGGTTCCGATCTCTTGGATGTTTATCTAATTTATCACTTTGGATATTCATAGGACGAATAACTTTCCTTTTATTTATTTTTTGTAATAGATTATTTCCCATTTTCTACCGGTGCATCAGGTTGTAATAATTATCTCACGCAACGATTATTTAAAATTAAAGTTACATCATGTAATACAAAGATGAACGCAGATGCATTATCTGTGTAAGGTATGACCCGATAAGGCTGGAAACTTTAATGAGTTTTGCTATTGCTCCGCAAAAATAAATACCAGCATACACTGTACGTCTTACAAGATATATAAATTAAAAATTAACAGCCAGAACTTAAACGGCTACAGAAAAGAATCACCTAACCTAACCGACAGAAAACGTCGGAAACCCACCAACCACATACAAATATACTTTAATATTTCCTAAACTACTGGACCGCTTTAATGAAATAAAAACCATCTCGATAAAACGGCTTTTAAATAGAGGAAACCCTATCACATTGGTCTATCCCTTGGGTCATTCCCACCATGAACAGACACACAGACCCAACACGGAGTCCAGGGTGCACGTCAGAATTATTCTTTACCGAAACAATACGTCAAACTTATAACTACTTTATTTTTGTGGGTTAAATTGTCGGATGCGTTTATTTAAAATTTCCATAAGCGACCTTTTTATTTTGCCCTTTTAATACTTCGAATATATTTTATTTAACGGCTACTTTTCACAAAATAATATATTACTCTGATTTCGTACGTATACATCAAAATTAAAATGTCTTTAAAAACAACCGTAACAATACTTAGCATATATAGTCTCCGGTTTGAAGGATATGGTAGCCAGCGCATTTACAGGCATTAGGCATTTAATGTAAGTCCTTACAGTGATGAAGCACCTACGATATTGCTTTTTCGTTGCTTGCTTGCTTGCTACCTATATGCATGAATCTTAGATGTTATGGACGACAGTTACCGCTTACCATCTGGTGGGATGTTTGCTAATTTTTAACTGTTTAGTACAATATTATGTATTACGGTTAAAGCAAGTATGCCTACGTGAGCATGACTATGACTATTTTCAATTTAAGTAATTTACAATCCTTGTACCTACATAATAAAAATGTATTTTAAATTAACAATGACATCACAAATTAATATATATCGTAATGACTGTTCAGAACAAAATTATTATGGATACTTATTAAAATAGAGACTGGAAGTTATCGACACAGCCCAGACAATTTTGAAATTTCAAACTGGGGTTGGACATAGGCTAGTTTTTTCTAAAAATAACCGTACTCTACGCAGACAAAGTCGCAGGCATAAGCTAGTACCAAACAAATTTACGAGTTTATGGCTTAATTGTTATTATCATCATTAGCGTATTAACGACTCAGTGTTCTTAACAGATCTGATCGTTTTATTCTAACAAAGAGAAAAGGGTCAACATACCTGTTGGATATACTTCTCATCCTTGTGGCTGTTCCATTCAACCATAATCATCCATTAATCCATGACTAAAAGTTTGCACAGCACTCTCAAGTAGACACAATTTCACTTTAAGCACTGATTGGTCACTAAAAATCCATATCATGTCAAAAGTCTAAACTTTACATCATTCCATAACATTTTTAGATTCGAATGAGGAATCTCTTAGCAAATAGAAAATTGCCGATGACACTGGCAATGAAATTGTTACGTAATAAACATTTTCACAATGTATTTGCAAAGTTTCATTTTCCACCGCGCGCAATGCAGCACCGCCCGCTGTGAGTCATACACATATTTTGTTTGAGAAAATGCTTTTTTGCACAAAATAAACCTGATGCAATTCTAAGGTTAATTGAATAAGTTTTTCCGCAGACGTGAATGTCGCCCTATTTGGGAAATGCGTCGTGAGGGTTCCGTATAATATTACTTGACATAGTATAGATAATGGATTGGCCGCTACTTTTTAGCATTGGAAGGCTACTTCATTTGCCCATTATTAGATCCATAGTAATAGATGAAAACTCCCATGTAATGAGACTTCGACACTTTCAATTTTAGCTTCCATGGCAACGGTCATATTATTGCAAACCTAACATGTGTTTCATACGCCAAAAAAAAGCTAGACAGCTAAAAACTTAAGAGTTGAAACTCAGAAGCCCACTCGAAATTTGTAGTTTTGACTTAAAGAGTAGCCTTTAATATATATTTCATGAAAACATCATACATAATACACACACACACACACAGTCTCACCCCATCCTTCAGGCATAAGCTATCGGGTGTCACAAACTGCGCTCTTTACACACCTTAGACTTACTTAGTGACTCAGCGACCTAAAGTGGCCTTTGGGATTTCATGTTAAAAGCGAAAGGTCATTCAATAACTTTCAACAGCAATTAGTAGAGCCTTAGTGTTTTCATTGTGACTCTATGGTATAACGCCCATGCTTAAAATACTTTAATTGAATTAGGTCGGCAATAATAGACATAGACATATCTGTATTTGGCCCAAAGACATATCCAAGACTTAGAAATTTAATTTCTAATAAGGAAAGTACGGCGATGCAGCGGTGAAATTTCTAAAAAAACTTTTTTTTTAGTACCACTAAGGTGGCAAACAAGCTTGCGGCCTGCCTGATGGTAAGCAGTCACCGCGGCCTATAGGCGTTTGCAAAACCAGGGGCATCACCCACGCGTTGCCGACCCCGTAAAAACCTTTTTACCCCTTTCTTGAGGAACTCCATGTTGTGCTCTCCAGGGTAAACCTCTCCAGGTAGTTCCTTCCACAACTAGACCAGCGTCAGAGTAATGCTATGAAGGGCAGCAGTCTGTCATAGCACTGATTTTCAGGCTGAACCAGAGATCAGAGCGCGTATTATGCGAACAAAGTATAGATATCATTTTTTTATATAAATATATGTTTCATAAATGAATAATCATCATGGTGTTAATATCCGGGTTGTGCTTTTGCGCACGAGGGTGCGGTCGCCTTGACCATGACTTAGCTGATCAGATAATTACATTGCGACTATCATCTGACCTCCGTGACCTTGCTACCAGGGAAACCTGACCGGATTGGATCATGATAATACATTCAGTCGTCTAAATGTGCACGTTTTATCACGATGTTTTCCCTCATCGTAAAAGCATGGGTTAGCATTCAGGTAAAGTACTTCAGAAAAGAGTCATTGGTACATGGCCGCAGTGGGATTCGAACCCGGTGCCTCTCGCTTATGAGTCGGATACCTTAACCACTCGCTAGTCAGTTTTTTATTTTCGAAAAAATTTAGTTTTTGTTCTCTAACTCGCCGGCCGCTGCCGCGGCACGCTCGCTCGGCTCGTGCACAGTGGTATACCATCGTTATATAAAAAAGTTAATTCGGTACAAAAATATTTAGTACTTTAAATATTGGCGTGGAAATCTATACGCGTTGCGGTACTCCAAAATTACAGAGCTCAACCTTCTCTAGCAATCGTCGTCTCACGTCCGCTAAACCGATAACCCCCAGGCACATATCTCCAAAAGATAGCAGACTTATCAGCGAATAAAAACACACCTAGAAAGATTTCTCTGTCCACAAGATCAAGGCCTTGACTTGTTTTGAGCCCGAAACGACTTTTGTTTTCGACTTAATTAAGCCACTTTATCTGCATCTATCTATACCTCAGCTGTTACTGTTACCACATAAGATAAGGTTTTAACGATAACTACCTAAGAAACAGTTTCTAGATTAATTTCTATAGCTTGACCGCGACAGAGGTGACCTGTCAATTATGGCGTTAGTATGCGTTTTATGTAGCAACACCGGAATAATGTAGTATTCTGTGACAGAATTCGAATGTCGCCAACAGTGGGACAAGGATGAGAAGGAACGTGACGGAAAAATAAACTAACATAGCCCTATTGCGAAATTAGACTAATGACATTTCAGAAAAAGACCTAGCGCCCTTCTTCATAGAATTGTGATTCTTGTCAAATGTGACAACATTTGACGTAGTTGACGTTAACACCAAAGTTGGACAGTATAAACCGATTAATTTTAAATTGTGTTCAATAACGAAGGCAGGTTATTAAGGTTATAGACTACTTAATAGCGTCAAGTTATATTTTCTCTACATAGTTTATTATTGCCAGTAAACTAAATTTAGTATACTCATTTTTTCGCAGTATGTCAAAGTAACCAGAAGTCGTGGTACATACAAAACAATAAGGCTTAGAAAACTTAAAACTAGAAATCCGTAAAATTCGTCATAAAACTTAAACTAGATAAAGAGAATAAAAACTCACTCTTTGCCATTCCCGGTGCAAAGGTGCCCATAACACTAGCAGCGTTGCCCATAACCTAGTATAGTTTACTATACCTAATATAGAAAACTATTCTAGGTATTTATACTAGGTATATTATACTGGGGGACAGAAATGGCTAAAAATGTAATAAATAATAAATATATTATATATGGCCGTGTGGTGTCCGGCAGAGTAGAATAGCACCAACACCTTACACTCATGGGGTATCGTACAAGGCGACTAATGTTTTCGAGGCAAAAGATCAAGAGTCTCCGTAGTCCGGAAAATGGGCAGCAGCATTTTCCATTGCCATATTTAAACACTGCGATCTCCAACCCGCCTGCCAAGCGTGGAGATTATGGCAATAACCTCCCATTTCGTGGGAGAGGCCCTAAGTCCTGCTGTGGACTGTTACGGGCTGTGATGATGATGATGATGATATTATACTAGAGAGTTCCCTACAATGGCTTATAGGTCATACGACACCCGTAATACCAAGATATGGTGATTCTGTCGGACACTGTTCATCAATTTTAATAACAAAGAGCAAGAAGTGTAGATAATTTACATATAATTTACATGTCACCAGGTATCCATCGCATGCTCTGTTCATTCACAGCTGTACTAATCATATCGATGACTGATGATAGACCACCTCTCACTATTGTCTTACCGTACTTACATTTGCAATGAATGAAGTGGTGGAAAAAGTCATTAACTTATGATACCTAGGGTTCACACTAAACTGATAAAGGCACTCTAGAGACAGATAAAATATTGTGCGCAGGTATAGTCTTTATTGTTTTACCTACTCACAATTACGAAGTACATGTCTCCGGGTCCTAGGTTATCAAGAAGAAAATATTTTTAGCCTAGTGAAGTAACTTTTATACACTGGAAATATTCACTTCTGAAGTCAGCGACAAAGGGGTTTTCAGGTCACAGTACTTATTGTTAGTTACATAAATAAACCAATATGCGACTCTGTTAACCTATGAATATATAACAGAATATTCTTTGTGAATTCTAGTGTTTTTATTGCGTGAACTCATCACTGTTGTCTCTGCAATCTAAGGGTAAATTAGTAATACGGCCTATATAATACAGTCAAATCTTTCAGGCCTGGGTGTGATTCTCAGACGTACTACCGATCTAGTGTGGAGCTATAATACCAATAACATAACATTTGGACGTCTAACTTTATACGTTTCATAGAAGTGAATTGATATTTTCGTCAGACCGTCGAAGATAAAGATCTGCTTGCCTCTAAAAATACGATTAAAAAGGAATAATCCCTACACAATATGACTGTGATGCTTTCCGGCTGCGAAACCAGGCCAACACTAACGAAGCACGTGCACCAACTCCACGCCAACAAAATGAAAATGCTGCGGTAGATGTGTGGCGTTACGCGACTTGATCGAGTGCGTAACGAGTACATCCGTGGCAGCCTTGGTGTGGAGAGATATCGCGGATAAGATGGGAGAGGCTCGCCTTTGCTAGCTTGGTCACATGTAGCGTAAGCCCTAGGGGTACGTGGAAAATAGGTACCTAAACCATCTGGTATCAGGAATGAGGTCCCGCGCTAGGCACAAGAAGCGATGTATTGACATCGCCGAGTCGGATGCGAGAGCTAATGGCTTTTCATCGCCCTCTGTGAAACCGTAGTTTCTTAGCAGAATTTTTTGTTAAAGTGGTGGTTTCCACTCCGTACGTGAATACCGGCAGAACACACTGGTTAAACACTTTAGTTTTAAGGTGTTAAGATATCTTTTTTTATTTAAATATTGCTCCATTTGTTCCAAAAGCTGCCCATGTTTGAGGTATGCGTCGCTCCACTTCAGCTTCTTGGTCTTCTAATACGAGAGTGGTCTTGTGGCCTAGATATATGTAGTGATCGACGACTTCTACCTACAGGCAGTTTGGATGTTTTTCGCTTCCTCTATGTTCATCATTATCTTGGTTTTGGTTTTGTTAATTTTAAGACAGCAGTACAATATCGTATGAATATATATAGAAGATTAATAAAATCTTTCCAAAGAGGTAAAACCGATCAATCAATCTATAAATGTCGAATAATATCATTTTAATAGTATCGTACTTTGTGACACAGAATACAGAACTGACTGAGGGCCCTAATTTTTGAAGCGCTCGTATCCACACGAGCGCTCGCCTTCTATTGCAGGTCTTTTTGTGTCTCACAACAAACCACGAATGTTAAAGAAACAGGTAGCGCACGCGAATGCTCGCGTGGATGCGAGCGGTCCAAAAATAGGGTCCCAGACCTGGTATATATACGAGTAAATACTGTCGATAAAAAAACATTCCATTGACAGAATTTGAGATACAAGAAAGGTGATGCCATGACGTCGACTGATGGGCGTCAGGAAGTATTTGGATTTACAATTTATACTTACGCGAAAGTCTGATGGGTACGGAAAAATACATAATATATCAATATATGATTTAACCGAATAGAGTCATTGACTTCAAATATAGTTTATAATAACTTGTACACGGGGGTCACGGCTTGTCTACGAATTTGAAGATAATAAACATCAGGTATTAGTTGGCGAGTCTATCTGAGACTCCACTGTTAATTGTATTAAATACGTAATAGAAATCGCACCGCTAATTAACGCCGTTAGCAAGACCTATCCCGCCTACAAGAAATGAACATACAAACTAAACTGTTTGATATAACCCAAGGATTTGCAAGCTGAATTGGCAGTGTCAGGCTCATGTCGTAGAATTATTGACCGTCGGAGTTGGTTCTCTAGAATGGGAAGCTTGATTGGGCATGTAGGTTATCCTGTTTCTAATAAGATGGGGCTACGAATTGCGCGAAACAGCTGGTAATGACTTGATGGATCAGGCTATGTCCATCCAGGAGTGGTCTGCGGTGGGCTGATAGTGATGTTATAACCCGCGTCACGAAAGAAGGGACTTGTCAAATGGCAGTGGAGGGGAATTTGCGCAGGTAATCGTATGCAGCGCAAGTCGAACCACGTGACCCGCCAAGTCTCTTCTTAATTGACACTAGCTATAAATACACTGATCTGTACTGTTCACAAAGCACGGTTTGTAGACATGTATAGTATTTCACACAAGAACTGGACATTATCTTTCACCGAGAGCGATAATAAATTTGTATAGAATGTTGAATTAATTGTTATCTGTAAACATGTATTTCTTAACGAAATTTAATTGTGTACTCCATTGATGCTACTCAAAAATCATCATGACTTTGCAATGGCGATTACGAATAGCGTCACCATCGTACATTAAACAAACATTAATTAACAAAACAATACTTATCTTTATCATCAACGGGCTATAGCACACCACTGCTGGACATCGTGGTCTCCAGTGACGCGTCTTGGAAGCTACGAGGACACATTTAGCACATTCTTTATATGATGGACGATAATTGGACTAGCCCACTAAACTTAATCTTGCAAATTCCTTAGTTTAGTAGATAATATAATTGAAGTAGTAGTAATTTAATTTAAGACCTCAATATTGCCTCCACCGCTTCTTAAATGCCTTTCAGATTGTTTAAGGTTGGCTGGAAGAAATCCCATTGTGGGATAAGCCCGCCTTTGCTTTGTAAAATTATTTTTATAACTCCTGTATTTATTAAGCAATAAAGAGTTTACATACATACATACATAGAACAAATTATATAAGTACCATCATTTATTCTGTATGACTATTGAAAAAATAACCGTTTCAAAAGATATCATTAAGAATATTATGCCGTCAATATACCAAGGTAGCCTAATGGCTCGAAAGCGAGAGGTACTGGGTTCATATGCCAGTGTCGCTATTGTGCTTGTATACCAATGACTTTTTCTGACATTAGTTTAACACTAACATTGCTCAAACATCGTGACGGAACCTGCATCTTCAGGCGGCTGAATGAACTGAATGACTGAACCATTATCCAAGGTTTTCAGGTCCCCCTATTAACAAGGAGGTCAGATGGCAGTCGCTCCACTGTAATTAAATAACTGTACTGACAAATACTGGATCGTGGTCAAGGCGGACCTCGAGTCCCCGTGCGCGAGAGCACTACCGCCCGGGACATAGTCGCCAAGATGGTATCGTATATCGGTTACTGACGTCCGACGTAGACATCTATGGCTGGGCTCTATACTCATAGATATCCAATATCGAGACCGACCTAGAACGTTCATCGAACCAGATGCGCGCAAACGACCGTCATAAGTCTGTCTATTATGTAATATCCAATATAATATACAAAAAATAAAACGAGAGAAGAGGTAGGCACAGTAAAAGTTAGCATTATTGGAATTGAGCCCTATAATTAAATAAACAATTTAATTGGTTTGACTACAGCTTATCACCTACCAGTATTATCCAATTAAAACAGCCAGCCAACTAATGTTGATGGTCTTGATGCTATATTAATATCTGAATCCTGGCTTAAGCCTTACTTTCTACCTCTTAATCTCTACCTGGATTTGTTCTTTTTCGTAACACTCGCACTAATGGCGGGTTGTGGTGTCGCTATTTATTTGAAGGCTCATCTGCCATCTATAGTGAGCATATTTTCATTGAGGTAACCCTGTCTCAACGCAAGTTGCTTCTTGGGGTTTATTATTGTCCTTCTCGTAATATACCTTTTTCCACTCCTTTGAAGCACTGCTGGAAAACCTTGCACCAGCTTATAATCATACTATAATTATGGGTGACTTTAACACCTGTATGCTTAGGATGCTGTATGATTCCAGGACCTCATCGTTTCAGTTTATTTATTTCACACAGCATCACAGCCCATAGTAGTCCACTGCAGGAGTTTGAGCCTCCCCACAAAAGGGGAGGTTATTGCCATAATCTCCACGCTTGGCAGGCGGGTTGGAGATCGCAGTGTTGCAAACATAACAATGGAAAACGCTGCTGCCCATTTTCCTGTTTACGGAGACTCTAGATCTTTTGTCTTTAAACATTAGTCGCCTTGTACGACACCCACGAGTGTAAGGGGTTGGTGCTATTCTACTCTACCGGACACCACACGGCAGAACATGGTCAGCTCTCCGCCGAAGCCTTTTCCTTCCATGACCTTATATACTTGTCCTACAAAATTCGCCTTCCTAAAGCAAAAGCCAAGATCACGTATCAGCGCAGTTTTGGGGGAATTAGATGCTCTGAGGAGGGATGCTCAGTTGCTGGGAAGTCTAGGGATTTGACATCTTTGAGAATGTTGTTGAGTGGTTTGGTAGCTATCTAGTAGGGCGTCGTCAGCGGATTCGTATCGATAACTTCCTCTCAACATGGAGTAAAGTGAATGTTGGTGTTCCGCAGGGTGGTGTCCTTTGCTTTTTATGCACGCTCAACTCCAGATAATTTAGTTCATTGCAGACTGGAGTGCTTCGCATGGACATAAAATCAATGCTTTGAAGACGCAATTAATCATCATCGGTAGTTTGAGGATGTTGGCAAGAGTGGACCACAGGGCGATGCCCAGTTTTTACTTTGACGGTGTTCGCGTACCACTTCGTGAGTCTGCTAGAAATCTTCTCCTTCTTCTTAGTCACATACTCCTGTCAGAGTGGTCGTGGTTGCGTAGACGAGGTGCCCGGAGAGATGTTCATTGCGTTGCAGACTTTCCCGAGGATTGCTTTCTCAGCAATTTGCTTCCATTTATTATTATATTCTTTATTGTATATATACTTAATTAGATACATCAAACATAAATGAGTACAAAGGCGAACTTATCTCTATGAGAGATTTCTACCAGCTAACCACATATGATGATGAACAAGCAAATTGTATAGCGGGACAGGCAAAGCATACAAAACTAGTACATAGTTCCATTTTGCCGGTTAGAAATCTAGGAGTCATAATTGACATGATATTTTACTGGGGGCCATAGACCAGCCGGAAGCAGTTCGCCTCGTCATCGGTGATGAGAAGATTGCTCTGATTCAGTCCTTATTACTACCTATGCTGGACTACGCTGACACATGCTTCATTGATCTCACGGAGGAGCAACTTAATAAGCTGGAGCGTCTGCAAAATTTTTGTATAAAAACATTTTCGGCCTTCGTAATTTCGATTATGAGTCGGAGATCTGTGCTCGACTTGGGTGACTGCCCATCCGTCAGCACTGGAATAGACGTGTACTCTTGCTTTTATATCGTGCACTGACAGCTGTTCGCCACGATACCTCAGCGAGCGCTTCCAGTATGTACAAAGTCGATCCCTCCGTTCTCTTCGTGATCGAATGTTGGTGATGCCCAGTCATGCTACGAGCTTCTATGATAAATCATTTTCTATCCAGTCAATGCGGCTGTGGTATGCCCCGTGAGGTGAGTTGTTTTGATACTCTTCATACTACACTATTAATACATTCAAAAGGCGATTGAAGCTACATCTGCTAGACCTAAAAACAAAATACTTCATCTGAGTCTGGAAATGGAATAACATTATTATGTATTGTATTTTTAAGTTAGTGGATATGTGTCTAAGTAGCTGCTATAGTTTATGTTTTTATTGTACTTTGTACATTGCCTACAATGATCTTATTCCTAATGTTGCCTGCGATTAAGCCGCCCTTGTACCTATATTGTTTAAAATGTATTTTTACAATGTTTTTAATGTACAGTAAAGTGTTAGGTATAATAAAAAATAAATAAAAAAAGCCGACAGTTAATTTAGGGTTATAACATCGGTATAATATTTGACTATAGTGTAACTTAAACTAAACGTAAATATACTGTTATCATTCTATACAAGCTTGTATGTAAATAATAATAAAAGGTATGGATTTATTTACGGAGCGTCCGCGTCGTCGGTGGCCTCACAGCGGGTCGGAGTCGTAAGCGAGAGTTACCGGATTCAATTCTCAGTGCCGCCTTATATTTGACTTACTTGACTTTTTCTGAGTTCTGTATATCAGTTGAACACTAACCGATACTCTTACGGTGAGAGAAACATCGAGCAGGAACCTGCACATTCAGGCGACTGAGTAACCATTTATTTATTTATTTATTGGAGTACCAACAGCTGAGAACTGAGGGCGTCGGTGGCCGAGCGGTTAGAGTATGCAACTCGTAAGCCAGAGGTCCCGGGTTCGAATCCCGTTCCGGCCATGTACCAATGACTGTTTTCTGAGTTATGTACATTAGTTGAATACTAACCGATGCTCTTACGGTGAGGGAAAACATCGTGATGAAACCTGCACATTCAGACGCCTGGATGTGTAACCATTATCCAATCTGGTCAGGTTTCCCTGGTAGCAGGGTCATGGAGGTCAGATGGCAGTCGCTCCACTGTAATTACCTGACCTGCCGAATCCTGGATAATGGTTAAGGCGGACCCCGGGCCCTCGTGCGCGAGAGCACAACCGGGACATTAACGCCAAGATGATTATAATTTTTTTATACCAACAGCTATATAAAACATAATAAATATTATCTTAGAACCAACAAGCCAATTACAGGTCCTCGCTAATCACTTTATCCAATATAGTCAGGTTGCCCTATTAACAGGGTCGCGGTGGTCAGATGGCGATCAATCTGCCAAATACTGGAACATGGTCAAGGTTGACCCCGGGCCCTCGCGCTCGAGAGCACAGCCGGGAATCGGGACACCAAGATGATTATTTTATTTTATTTAGGTATATATTTATCGTGATTGGGTGCCACAAGATGGTTCCAGAAATCGACTCAGGTCACAAGATAGCGAGACACTATCGTCGCTAATGATCCCGACTGAAACCGCTAAAAATCGCGACGGATGGCGTAGTTTAGGTCCTTTGCCAAGTAGTGGAACAAATTAGAATAAGAAAAAATAATGTATTTATGGGTGGGTGGGGAATAAATGGTCTCACACCAACCTCCTCGGCGACAATCATTTGAGTAACATATTTTAAACATGGTCATAATGTCAAAGAACAATAAAAGTACTGTACCTATTCTTCATTATCGTAATTTTATATTCAAACATAAAAAGGAGCCCCTCATTAATTGGTGGACAAAAAAGACAGTCATCAGAAACAGGAACAACAACACGTAGCGTTATCTGTTGGTGTGTAGAAGAACTATAATAAATTGCTAACTATACTGAGGTAGTTTCACGTTTTGGCACCATTCTAATGAGTTGGGCTGCTATTCTAATAGTAGTACCACAATATACCTGCAGGGGGCGTTCTAAAAAATGTTCATTGCATGGAAGTTGGATTACAATAATGTTGTGAAAATATTATCATTCTTATATCAAACTATTTATAGCACAAATCAAATCAAAACAATTTTTATCTACACTCGTAGCTGAATGTTCCAATTACATACTCGAAAACTTATAAACTTTTATCACGCCGTGTATTGGGTACGCATAAAATTTTAAATGTAAGTTTATGTAACTTGCATATAAAAGGGGGTATAAAAACATGAGTGTGATAATAGTTTATCACGACTGATTTTATTCCTAATTATATACAGTTGCTATGTACTGTTTTATCTACACTAATTTCATACCTACTTTTTTCTTAACTTTGCTAGAAGTACTGAGATGCAAGTCATATTTTATCATTACTGATAATACGATGCAAATGATCGTTGATCCTCGAAATTTTCGCACAGAATTGTTAATTTCCTAGTGTGCTATAGTAAAGGTTATCTCGTTGATGTCTTTTGTATGAATCCAGGATACACTCATAAATAAAGTAGGAGAGACCGAGGAGAGAAATAGAAATAAAACTATTAACACAAATCGTATCAATTTAGTAACAATCGAGAATGCATTTCAAATTACTTACGCAAATAAAGTATTTAATATATTTGCAAATCTTTGGTTAGGCCTGATATCAAAATATATATTTTTAAAAATACTTAGGTTAATACCGAACTTCTTTGCTTATTTCTAGAACGAGAAATATTTATATTATATAGTCTATTAGTTTGAGAATATGGCTTTCTGGCCATTATCACTTCGGACTCTAATTTAAAAAAATGACCCACAATGTTGCCACTGGTGGAATCTAAATAGCTACATTTAAAGGACACTTAATATAAATATGTATTGCCCTGCCACCCCTGCCAGGCACAGAGAGGAGAGACCAGCCCAAGAAACCATGACTGGACGTTATTAACTCACTCACCAACTAGGGAGCAGCAGGAAAGCGGACCTCAAGCCCTCACGCGAGAGTACAACCGGGTTCGATGCCAAGATGACGAAGAATATTTAAAATCTGTAAATGGGGGTAAAACTGTCTCAAAAAGTTAAGGACAGTCTCTTAAGAACGTTTCCCTTTAGTTGCAACGGTTAAGGTACCTGGGTGACATGGGATCGTTCCAGAGGTATATTAGAGGTCTCTTTAGAGGCGGGCAACGCATTGGTGACTCCTCTGGTGTTGCTGATGTCCATAGGCGGCGGTGACCACTTTCAAAAAAAAAAAACCTGCTCTTACTGCCCCGTCTCAAATCCATCCTGTATAGTGATGTTTGTTTAAAATCGTTCATCCCTCCCTGTACCACACCAACGTGTGGCCTGGAAATTGACAGCCATTTATGACAGTTATAGTTTTAGTGACATCAATTTGTAGAAATGAGGTCTTTTTGTTGTCAGTCAGTACTTTTGTACTAGATTAGATTGTGACACTGATTATTTAGTGTTTTATTTCTTTACTAGCCTTTGCCCGTTTCATCCTAATCCGCGTGAAAATCGTTATAGGACAGTTTTTTTTTCTGGAGCTACCATTTGATGACCATAATGATGATGCTGATGAATGTATGAAATCTAGCACTACGGAAGCTGTATCTCTGTTTATACCCAAACGGATTTTAAGTTTAACCCCAAACTACCAAACTGTGAAAGTCTTATCAAAATCCATATGTCACCATTTCCATGTTTCTAATAGTTTAGCTAGTGTATTATAGTACTACATTAGTTAAAGTTCTCAACTATGTACCTACATTAGTTAAATTATAACTGATGCTCTTACGGTGAGGGAAACATCGTGATGAAACCTGCAAATTCAGGCAACTTAATTTGTAACCATGATCCAATCTGGTCAGGTTCCCCTGGTAGCAGAGTCACGGAGGTCAGATGGTAGTCGCTCCACTCCACAATTACCTGATCGTCATATCCTGGATCATGGTCAGAGCGAACCCCGCGCCCCGTGCTCGAGAGCACAACCGGGACATTAACTCCAAGGTGATGATGATAATGGTTCTACATCAGGAGTTCTAGTTTCCAAAAATAATAATACTATAGGTTCCCAGGCTTAATAGCTACACAACAAAAAAAACACTCAAACCTGTCTAAGCATTCCGGAGATTAGCGTATCATCTTCAGCCTATACTAGTCCACTGCTGGACATAGGCCTCCCCCATTGAGCGCCAATGCACCCTGTCCTCAGCTTGCCGCATCCAGCATCTACCCGCAGCCTTTCGCAAATCGTCACTCCATCTGGCCGGGGGGCGTCCTACACTACGCTTGCCGAGTCGCGGTCTCCACTCAAGAACTCGTTTACCCCAGCGGTTGTCGGTTCGTCGGCAGATATGGCCAGCCCACTGCCACTTCAGCGTGCTAATTCTGTGCGCTATGTCAGTCACTTTAGTTCTCTGTCGGATTACTTCGTTACGAATTTTGTCTTTCAGGGAAACTCCGAGCATAGCACGTTCCATAGCACGCTGAGCGACCTTGAACTGGTGAATAAGCCGCACCGTAAGTGTCCACGTCTCGGCACCGTAGGTCATGACAGGTAGGACGCACTGGTTGAAAAGTTTGGTTTTCAAGGATTGTGGTATGGGTGACGTGAAGACTCGGCGAAGTTTTCCGAATGCCGCCCAGCCCAGCTGAATCCGCCTCTTGGCCTCTTTCTCAAAATTGCCTCTACCTAACTGCAAGGTTTGCCCCAGATATGTACTTATATTCAGATACAATTTCAAGGCGAAGGCCATTTACGACTACAGGACTCTGGTTAACGTGGACATTAATCATGTTTTTTTATAGCGTATACAAACAGACAAACAGACAAACAGACAACCAGAACACCAAAATTTTTAAAAATTCTTGTTCAATTACTATTTCTACATTGTCAAAATTTTTTTTTTATATATTCAATGTACAGACACACGTTTTTTACTGTTGTAGGTATTGTATGTATAGATTAAAACACAGACATTTGATTAACCTAAACCAAGGCCACGGTGAAGTATCTATCTATCATAGATAGAGTAGCAAAAGGAATACATGTTTCTTCCATAGTAAATGTTAGATGAATCGTGCCGAACTAATTTGTCAGTGAAAACTCGATTGTAATGTATCAAATTTGTTTATAGGTGGGGCGAATATATAAATGTTATCTATGTTATTTTTGAGCTATTAAACCAGGTGTTCTTTCATTTTCGTTGAGCCGGTTGAGTCGGAAAGCTGCTGAGGGAACCTCAAGTCAGTCGTCCTTGCCACCACTGCGTAAACCTGACGGTGCCCTGGCCCACAATGCAATAGAGTAAATCAATTTATTCTATTACTATTACTTCATCGCCGTAAATTATTGTTTCGTAAATATATTAAATGTGCAGACACGCTTTTTACGGTTTTGTGTGGCGTTTCTTATGCTGCGGTGGACGTGTGGCGTTACGCGACTTGATCGAGTGCGTAACGAGAACATCCGTGGCAGCCTTGGCGTAAGAGATATCGCGGATAAGATCGAAGAGGCACGACTGCGCTGGTATGGTGACATGTTGCGTAAGCCCCAAGGATAGGTCCCTGAATCTGCCGGTATCAGGAAAGTTATCCCGCGGAAGGCCCAAGGAAGGAAAGCGGAGTCTGGCAGTAGTAGCGGGATTGACCGCTCGGATGATGATGATGACTTTTTACGGTTATATTATATGTAGGTATAAATATAGATTATTACAAATGTGTTAAGCCAAAAAATAGTCAGGTCCAGTGTTAGTGACCCTAAACCGACGAGCATGTTAGAAAAGGGCAATGAATCTGCAGGAAACAAAAAAATATTTGATAGACAGGATCGTAACAAGCGGATGTCGTCTCTGCCTACCCCTATTAGAAAAAGGCGCGATATTGCTTAAATATGTAGGCAAATACTTCTATGTTTTAGTATGTAAGCCCGCGTATGTGCGAAAGTTTCTATTAAAAACGTTGGGTAAAGTGAGGAAATAGATTTCTTAATTCCTTTTTCCTAAAATTGCCTTTAATTTGTTTTAAACCTTTTCAGCCTTAGCTAAAATAAGATTAGCATCTACGATATAACACCAAGTACATGAATTATCATAATGTTATAAACATCACTCTCAGAACAATCTGGTAATTTAACGTACATTATTTTAATTGTATTGTGAATTTTTTCTTCATTGTAAGTTCACCAGTGTATTTTCAAAATAATGTTTAATATTCTTACTATTTTTACGAGAATTAATTTTAACAAAATTGAAAACCGTTCGAATCGAAGCGAGCCATTAAAAAAATATATTTCGGGCGTTCGAGTACCCTCTACTACTCTACCTTGCACAACAAAAAGCTCGATAGAAATCATATCCGAAAAACTTGAGAATATAAGCTTCTATGAATGGGGACGAACGCTGCTTGATGCCGCCAAAAAAAAATCAGTCTACGTTACTTCAATCATTCTCCTCCAGTACCACATCTTATTTTATCAGAAATCAGAAACAACACCACGTAGCGTTATCTGTTGGTGAGTAGAAGAACTATAATAAATCGCTAACCACACTGAGTTAGTTTCACTTCTTGGCGCCAACCTACTGAGATGGGCAACTATTTTAACAGTAGTACCACAATATATGTGCAGAGGGCGTTATAAAAACTTTTCATTGCATGTAAAGATGGCGCTAGATGTTACAATAATGTTGCGAAAATAGCTTATTTCTAATGTTAAACTATGTATGGCACAAATCCAATCAAAACAATTTATATCTGCACTCATAGCCAAATGTTCCAATTATATACTCGCAAATTGTCGCATATTCACGCCATGTATTTTTGTTTTAGCAACTCGCATATATAAAAGGGGGTATTAAAACATGAGTGTGATAATGGTTTGAACGAGTGATTTAATACCTAATTATGGGCAGTTGCATACACTATTTTAATTACACTCATGTTATCATGTTAAAATTTCAAAAGCATCAACTACATGTTTTTCAACTTTCCTGAAAGTCCTAAGCTGCAAATCATATTTTATCATTACTGATAGCGTGGATAGCGTTATCCAAACTAAAATCATTATGCTAAAGCGGCAACGTACTCGAAATAAAGTAATTCCAAATTAATGTTCTGGTAACCGAGTGTGACGAACTTTAGAAAAAAAAATCCGATTTATACTAACGAGCATCTATCCAAATTAATTAATCATGTCAATTACCAATAACGTAGAGTCCGCACCAGTTAAGTCTGATTTTAGGTTATGGCGTTCTTGTCATTGATACGTTTTGAGTTGTTCTTGTTGGTTGTCAGTCTTTAGTTCCTTTGCCATCCACGAGCGACCAACTCGTCTGTTAAATGGGGAAATTAGGAACTAGAACCGCCAGTTTTAGATGACATTAGATTTTCAGAGTCTATTGTGTTTTCTACGTTCAAATGCGACGGTGGCGACAAGGTCAGTTCATAGATAAGTTGGTCGCGATCTGTAACAGTGACATACGACATCTTATGTCTATTATAGTGAAAGTGGTCACCGCCACCTATGAACATCAGCAACACCAGGGAAGTCATCAATGCGTTGCCCGCTTCTGAAGAGACCTCTAATATATCTCTTAAACGATCCCATTTCATAGTCCAAAGGAAACACTGTGGCTGGGAGCTCATTCCACATCCGAATCGTATGAGCAAGAAACGTTCTTAGAACATAACTCAGAAAAGAGTTATTGATACATGGCCGCAGTGAGATTCGAACCCGATTTCTCTCGTTTACAATCGGATACTGTAACCATTCGGCCAACGACGCTCTAATGTATAAAATACAAAGGAAATAAAAATAATAAACAAAAGCTTTTGGTGTTGCAGTCCGGAATCAAAAAAGTCAAGGCGATTAATGACCCGGGTCAAAAATTTGTAGAAAAACCTTCAAAATTCTCAGTTCACGAATATATCTGAGCATTTTGACGACCTGATTGGTTCAGTTGGTTAACATGCCGGTCGCCAGGCAGAAGTCCCGTGTTCGATCCCGTCCGAGCAGAAATTTAAATTATGAATTTTAATTTCTATTACGGGTCTGGGTGTAGTATGTACCTGTAATAAGTATGTACCTATTTAAAAAAATACATATAAGTAGTTTATCAGTTATCTAACAACCATAACATGAGCTTTGCTTGCTTACTTTGGGGCTAGATGGCACTGTGTGAATTTGTCCAAGTATATGTCATTTATTTATTTATTTTACGCGTGGCCAATGAATCTCTGAGCCTCATACCGCCTCGAACTTACCTATTCTACAACTGGAGATATCCGCAGCAGAACCCACGCGCAAACTGCTTTTAGAATCGCAAAATGTAGGTAGAGACCTACATTTTGAAATTCTTCCAGATTATTTTCAGACGTGGAAGTTGTTGACATTTTATTGTCTCCGAGGTTACATAAGTGTCCAGCGTGTGTGAGTGTCAGCGGAAATCGTGAAATGGGTAAAATTTAACATGCAATATTTTATTACGAACAAACATGGGGTCATATGGAAGGTAAATAAAAGCTTGTAAAAAATACTGTCGTAAATCAATGAAAATAAGTCACAATAGCCGACTTTTTTATCCCACTAAGGTGGCAAACAAGCTAACGGCCTGCCTAAATGTCACCGCAGCCTATAGACGTTAGCAATACCAGGGGATGATGTCAGGAAAACTGGACGTTACTAGAAATGTCGACACCTCTGTATGCTCTTAGAGATGGTAAGCGGTGTATCCTGGAACTAAGGAGTTACAAATGGAGCTTGCTTGGTGGTGAACGCGCGTACTTGTGTCTTACTTGGGTTAAATTGGACTAGATTTAGTCCTTCCTAATCGGAGATTCTAGATAGAGTAGGTACTAGGTTTTAGACACAAATACTTCGCGACTTTCTTCTACAATAAAACAAGGGATATTGGTAGGACCCGTATAAAAGGCGTCTCCAGTACTGTCATTTAATCCCATGCCATCAATTATTGCGTGAGATACCAGACTGCGATCTGTTTGCCGATAATTTAGTGAATATGCATACAATAATAGCAATGTTTTCTGAAAATGTTACCTAAGTGATAAGTAATTTGTATATAGTAGCTGTATTTTATAACCTAATTTGTGCAACGCATTAGTTTTAAGCTGTAATGTTGTACAAAAGAATAAATCAATAAATCAATAGACACGATATCATTGATATGGAAGAGGAACAGAGTTGTAGGCAGCACCTAGCCTTGCGGGATACCACGATTAATGTCCAAGCTATCCGAGCAACAGCCCATTCGCACAATCCCTTGGGAAGCCTGTATGATGGTAACATCCATAGAAGACCCCTATGCCAAACTCGATAAGCCTTCGCTATATCTAGGCTAACAGCCAGTGCTCCACCTTCACTATCAACAGCTAAAGCCCAACGGTGTGTTACACACACTAGTAGATAACCCGTTGAACGATACCTATATTGGAAACAATATTGACCGCTCAAGAGTTCACGTTCTTCTAGGTAACTAAGGAGCTATGTGTTTATATCTCGCTCCATCACCTTAGAGAGAAGGTAGGTAATAGCGATGGGTCTGATCTGTCGCGCTTTTTGGGCATAGGGTGCAAGTAGGCAGTCTTCCATGAAGACGGAACTTTCGCAGTAAAGTATGAGAGCGCAAAAAGGCACGTTAGTATAGGACACTATTCGGGAGCACACACTTTAAGCAGCATCGCCAGAATACCATCAGGCCCACTCGACTTTCAAACATCTAGAGAGACTAGCGCCCGCCTTATCTTCGGCTGCAAAATGGATATTTCGGGTTTGATTTGCCGCACCATGGGATGGTAGGTGGGTCACAGCCTCCGTAATTTAGGATCGAATTTGAGGCAAAGAGAGCACCCAATAAATTGGCTTTCTCTTTTGCAGTGGGGCCAGGGTATCGTCGGGTTTACGCAGTGGTAGCAAGGACAACTGACTTAAGTTCCCTTGGCAGCCATCTTACTCAACCGACTCAACGCAAATGAAAGAAACCCTGGTTTAATAACTAAAAATAACATAGATAATACTTAAGTATTATTGTGTTTTTGTTCGCCCCACCTGTAAGAAAAATTTGGTATCTCCAAAATTACAAGCGACTTTTCACTGTCAAATTGGTTCGGCACGATTCATCTAATATTTTCTAAGGAAGAAACATGTTTTCCTTTTGCTGCTCTATCATATCACCGTGGCCTTGGTTAAAGTTAGTCAAAAAATTTGTGTTTTAATCTATAATTATAATATAAAAATATAATAATCATATTGGTGTAAATATCATGATGGTGCTCTCGTGCACCAGACGACGTGACGTGGTCGAGACGTGGGTCAGACTTGACCATGATTTAGGATTCGGCAGATCAGGTAATTACAGTGGAGCGACACCCAACTGACCTCCATGACCCTGCTACCAGGGGAACCTTACCAGATTGGATCATGATTACACATTCAGTCGCCATAATGTACAGGTTTATTCACGTTGTTCTCCTTCACCGTAAGAGTCTCGCTTAGTGTACATAACTCAGAAAAGAGCTCCAATTCGAACGGGATACCCCGCTATGCCCTACCTCTCCTAAAATTGTAAATTTTTTTGACATTAATTGTCTGTTTGTACACACTAATCTCCGGAACTACTGAAAGGATTTGAATGAAACTTGATTTGAAAATTGGACTAAATGAATTTTGATGGTGTTTTTACAGTTTTGTAGTAAGGGATAAAAGTTAAAATTTAAACCATGTTTTATCAAATTGCGTTGGATAGAACCATAGATACTGCTTAACCTCTCCATAGTCCTAGCTTTCATATATTAGGGAGGTCAATGAGCAGTTTTCCAATAGGTATCTAAAGCATTCTTAACCACTCACTAGATGGCGCCCCGACAATCTTGGTAATTGATAATCGCTTGAAATAGATTCTTAGCAAACAGGATATAAACACTGGGTACGTTGTATTGGATAATATTGTATTTGTCAATAGTTTTAAACCATTTTAGAGGTTGTAATAGTAATGGAACATAGTGCCAACTTCAATAAATATTTCTTTTTACACTTTGTTCAACCTCTAACAGTTATGTTTATATTAATAAACATCTTATTTTTATGTTAAGTATTAGTTGGCTGCCTGAAATCACTGCCATCATCATACAGATTATAAAAAAATTACCAAAATTGTAGGAGCGCCATCTATTGAAGCTTTTTGAAACCAACTATCAATACCTACTGGAAAACTCCTCATTAAAATAGTCGCTTGGGAAAAAGACAAACTGCCCTAGAAATAACTCCATATGTTAGTTATAAAAGGGAAAAACTGACATGGATAATAGAAACTCTCAAATATAATTTTTAAATATATATTCAATGGCTATTACAATTAAAAATATTCGTGTTTATAACGCAATAAATATTAACAATCAATACATATACTAATAAACATAAATACAGATAATAGCCTCCTAAACTTCGCTTAAACATTGATTGAATTTGAGCTATTTGAATATTTCATTATATTACACAATGGTTTTAAAACCAGTATAGCTAAATGCAAGTCGGTACGGCTGTAGGGGATACAGGTAATACAGTGTTGACGTCATTCAAAAGTTCAAGTAGAGCGTCTACAAAGATTTGGGAGGTGGTCTATCGTTTTCTACCAGTGCTGTGGGTTGGGCACCCAGATGTCGGGGTTCTGTTTGTGGAAGATCAGCACATCCTCGAACCAGATGTTGTGGAGATTTTTGATCTGCCATTGCCATAGAGGTCGGTTGAGAGGGAAGCCGAGAGGGTCGCCGGCCAGTCGGTTAGCGCCGGAGCCGAGGCCAAGGGACAAGGCCGGGTCGAAGCCAGTGCCGAACTCATGCTTGGGGGCGCGATACTCCGAAATGTAAACCAGCAGTTGGAATGGCATGCCGCCGGTGTGTCCTGGAAATAGAGTGATAATATTTGATTCGTGTGTAGTTGCCACCAGTACGAAAGCGCGTACTAGCCATACTATTGGAAGAGAAGAAAAGAAACCCCTTCACTCACGGCTTCGTACAAATGATTAAAGCCATTTAAGATCTAGTCATGGACGGGTTTTCTGTTGGAAATTTATTTTTTATTCGATTATTAAAAAAGGAGGCTCCAGTCCAGCAGGTGACAATTTGTGCGGGAAAGAATAAATGTTAAGTTGATAATAAACCCTCAATGGCCACTAACCTTTAGGCAGGATGAATCTCGACGGGAAACCATTCCATTTGTGTGACTGGTCGAGGAGCACCTGGCCCTTGGTCTTGAGGGCCTCCTCCGCCCTATTGAAGATCTCGACGGGGCTTTGCCACTCGTCAATGGTGTATTGGTTCTCAGTGGAGTCGCGCTTGATCACATGCTCCCCGGCGGGCACTGAAGAGAACAAAACGTATTATTAAAAAAAATACCATAAAGTGGCAAACAAGCAGACAGTCCACCTAATGGAGAGCAGTAACTGTCTACCACAACATTTACTTGTTACATAAGCTTATTTTTACATATTGGTGAAGATTTGTAATTGGCTTTTGGCTGTTTTATATTACTGCTCTTATATAAATTGTAAGCTGTTGATCTTCCAAATAAATAAAATAAAATAAAATAAAATAACATCTACGATTCATGCTCTTAGGTTTCTCTTGGATCTTAATGTATCTTCTCCTTGCCTGTTCTATTCTATTCCCTACGCGGATTCCTCAGGCTTGACAGTGACCTAACACAGTGATGCACTCATTACTTACAGTCGTAAACGAAATGGTCCAATTGGAAGAAGTTCTCGGTGTTGAGGTGCAGAGGGATCTCGAAGCCCTGGCTATCGTATCTGGGCGCCAAGAAGAACCTCACAACCACAGTCCTGGCGGCTTCGCTGTTCACGTGCACGCGTACTTGGAACACCTTGTGGTTCAGCTGAGGACGCTGCACCAGCACGCTTACTTCGTTGTAGAGACCCTCGACTGAATAAAGCAAAATAATTATTATCTTATACAGTGCTGATCTACATTCCAAATAACATCTACTCCTGCAAACATTACTCACCTTCTACTCGCGTTGAATGCAAATGGTTGGTCACATTTACGTAGGTCTGCTCGAAGTATGTAAGAAGTTTATCGACCTCCACCTTCCTGATTGCCACGGAAGGCAGCGCCAGCTCCTCGGGCCTGTAGGGTGGCAATTGGGTCTGCCACTGGGTGAATAGCCTCATTACGCGCTTCCAGATCATGTAGAAAGCGGGGTCACGGAGCGCCGTCTGGTAATTCTCAAGAGGAGATGGCACAACAAGAGGAGTTTGGCTGGAAGAAATGAAACAATCAGTAGGCACCCATCCCTTACAAACAAAGCAATTAAAATCATTAAAAAATAATTTTCCGTGTAGTATCTGGTTGAGTAGAATAGCACTAATCCCTTACACTCGTGGGTGTCGTACAAGGCGACTAATGTTTTCGACGCAAAATACCTAGTCTCCGGAGGCTGGAAAATGGGCAGCAGCGTTTCCCATTGTTATATTTATACACTGCGATCTCCAACCCGCTTGCCAAGCGTGGAGATTATGGCAATAACCTCCCCTTTTGTGGGAGAGGCCCTAAGGCCTGCAGTGGATTATTATGGGCTGTAATGTATCAAAATCTGATTGATAAAATATGAAAAAAATATTCTAGAAACTTACTTCTCTTCATACCAAGTGCGGCCAATCCAATTGGAGTTGCCAAGTACAACCTTCCAGAGGCTGATGAAGTCCTTGTAGTACCGATTGTTGGGAGAGTCCACGCCAGCTTCAATCACGCGACCAAGGACATCAATGGCCTCAGGGTCACGGATGCTAATGTCATTGCCATTTTCCTAAATGAAACAATGGTCATATATTGTTCTGATCATTCGGTATTATTACAAATAACTTAATTATAAAATACTCACATTGACAATAAAACCACGGTCAATGGCTTCAAAAACACGGTTTTCGTAAGCGGTGATCAGTTCAACTGCCTCAACAAGTTGCGGTTGGTCAAGATGGTAATGGCTGGGCCTCACTGGGAAGGGGATGCCGTTGTGGTAGAGGAGACCGGACTGGTAACCTTGTTCCACGACTTCAAGACCGAGCTCTGGGATCTCACCGAGGCCGTTAGACAACCTCTCCATATAGTATCGTGACAGGATCTGCTTGTGGACAAACCACAGCCATTCACCACGCCCGTCCGCAACGAGAGGGTGGGTCTCGCCTCCGAGCCAGAAGGGATAAGCGAGATGCTGGTTGTAGTAGTAGGTGTTTAGTTCATGACTGTGAGTGAAGTGGCTAATGAGGAGGTCCTCGTGGTAGTAAGGCCACATGGTCCAGTTGCCTCTGATCACTACATCATTATTCCATACGAACGTGTTCGGGTATTGCTCGACCCAGCGCAGTCCGTGTGTGTTGATCCTTTGAGCTGTGGTCATAATCTCTCCATTGTTGAAGTATGAGGGGAAGATCTCGTAGATCGGGGGGATGACGATGCCCTGAGTGTCGGGACGGTGGAGGATCGCAGTGGAAAGGATGTAGACGAAGACTCCCTCGTTCATGTAGGTCCTTAGGATCACAGCAGTCTTGTAGAAAGTGTCGTAGTCTTTAGCAGAGAAGAGCACGTTGAAGGCGGTGACGGCCTCAAACTGGTGCTCGCTATTCAGCACGTTGAATGGCATGCCACGAGGCAGCAAGAACCTGTTTTCGTACGAGTTCAAAAGGATCTTCACGGCTGTAACATTCTGAAAACAAAGAAACAGTGCTGCTGTTAAGAACGTGCTAAATATGTTAATCGTTTCTCTAAATCAGAATTTAATCTTAAATTCGACTAGCATCTTACACCATCTGTTAAACGTGTTTAACGAACTGTCAAAATTCAATGCGCTCAGTAAATCTACAATAAATCTAAAATATATATAATTAATGACTTGTACTTGTACTGCATATTTTACCCAGAATCACCGCAGAATATTGAAAAAACAAAGCAAAATGTGTTTCTTTAGTGACGCATTGAGAATCTACAATGAAACACAACCCGTAAATTATCGGATTTTACCATCTCACTGAACGCATTTAACTAATCAACTGCCTAATTACTATTGTGCAAGACAAACCTTAACGTGATTATATTAAACATGTTAAGCGAATTAAACGTAATTAGATAAATAAGTTTACTCTAATATTCAAGGCACATTTAGTAAATCCTTGAAAGTGGATAGTAACGCATAAATTAACTTAAAAACAAATACATACTCTGTAGTGTTCAATGTTCTTTTCAATTTGAAATTCTTTGACGACGTTTCTCTGTTCAGGAACGAAGGTCGGCTCGTGGACGTGGAAAAATAGGTACAGAAGATCAATCTGCTTCTTTAGAAGACCTTGATCCGCTGGAAAATTGTTAAAAGATTACTTGTATTACAAGATCCTAGTAACAGTTGTTTGTGCTGCTGAATTAAGAGCCAAGATATCGCCATTGTAGTTGTATAAAGATCAGTATACTAATTTAGACATATAAGTATATACAAAAATGTTACTTAAAAAGTAAGGATTTTGAAGGGTGTAATTATAATTCAAGTCACTGAAAATTCGCGATAGTTAATTGTGGACATTTTTTTTAGATTGTAATGTGTCAAATAAGTAGAATAAGCAAAAGTATTAGTAAAGTAAAAGTACGGTGAGGGAAAACATCGTGATGAAACCTGTACATTCAGGCGACTGAATGTGTTACCATGATCCAATCAGGTCCGGTTCTCCTGGTAGCAGGGTCATAAAGATCAGATGGCAGTCGCTCCACTGTAATTATCTAATCTGCCAAGGCCTAGATCATGGTCAACGTGGACATCGGACCCTCGAGAAAACAACCAGTATATTAACGCCAAGATGATTATTTTGTTTAATCTTGCATAGCAAAACAGTGGAGTAGAGCAGTGTCACCAATGCCTTTTGTTCACGGAATTCGTGTTCACGGAAATCAACCCGCCTACCACCAGTACTAATATCAGTAGTAATATCATTACTATAGATGCACATACAAAACAGACATGGTCCTAAGTTACAACAGGGTAGGTTGCCGCCTTCTGTAAATTGCGACTAATTTCTTAGAGATTGGGCAACTAAGGACCTCCAGGGGGAAAATTCTGGCGCTGTGATATGTCATTCTAACCTTTCATATTCCATTCCATTAATATTGGCATAGAAATGTCTATTGCAACTAAAAAATATTTTCTTAACTATCTTCAACAGTCATATGTTATCGAAAATCAATTTCAGTGACGTGAGAATTAGACCCTTGAGACTAGAAAATGTGTATCTTTAACACTGCGATCTCAAACCTGCCAATGGATTTGATGTCAAAAATCATGCAAATAGAAATATGCTTCTAAAAACTAGAATATAACATCACAGAGCAATGAGCGTAGCTACATAATATTAGAACCATAAATTGTAGAACCTAGAATTTGTAAGCAATTCGCAAAAGAGTAACGGAGAGATTTGTCAGAACTCTGCCTACCCCTACGGGATAAAGGCATGACGCTATGTATGTAAATATGTATCTATATATAAAACAGAACACTTACCAGGTCTTTGCGGCAGGATCTTCCTGGCGGGGTCCGCAAGGCCGCCAGCCGCATATAGGGCCAACAAGCACAGTACCAGTCGAGCCATGGTCGTTAGTGACTACGCATGCTCTCCCACCGGTATATATACTGCATCCAGTGGTGATAACGAATGCACCCAATTCATTATCAAGCACAGGTCAGGTGCGAAAAGTGATCAATTGTTCGGAGAATGTCCGCTGATACTTGTGCATACGATTATGTGCCCATGTAATTTATTTTAAGTATTACCTCATCCTACTCAATGTGAGCTCGTGAATCGATATAGTTGTGATCCGTTTAAACTGACTTGTCTTATTTGGTGAACAAACAATGCCCAAAATCACGACTTCCGTATCTATCGATCACGCTACGTATATTGTGTATAGATGTCGGAAATTATACAAGAAACATATAGAAAGTGAATTTTAACATTTATCCATTATCTATTTAAATACATATTTTCCTTAACCAAATAAGACAAGTCTGTTTAAACGGATCATACATCATTTCCTGTTCTACTACACACGATTATGCAGGGTCATTAGCTACCTATTTGCCCTAGTAATCCCGGCGCTAAGCCATAAGGCTGAATAACATGCAATATTCGATCAAAGCGTACAATCCTAAACTTAATCAACAACAAAATAGTCCATATAATTGACTAATTGCACCTACCTACCTACCTATAGTATCTACTGACGATTATCGCCGCGCTGCCTTATAAGAACACAATATCAAATCCAAATCATAATAGAAATCAGTATTTGCTAATATCCTGTTCCTTATTCCTTATTTTTGTTACAAACATTACCACTGCTGGAGTCCACTGCTGGACTTCGGCCTCCCCCACAGTGGATGGTACTGCAATAAGTTCCACGCTTGGCAGGCGGGTTGGTGATCTCAATGTTGAAAATAGTAAACCGAAAATGTTGGAGGCCTGACTTTATCGTATTAGTCGCCAATGACACACGTCAAGGGAATAGTTTGTTTTGTATGTGCTCTGTTGTATAACATCACCACATTTTAACAGCCTTAACTTTCGTTAGCATTCATATAGACTAGAGCACGGGTTCGCAAACTATGTGTCGCGACACCCTAGGGCGTCGTAGCGCCATGCGACAGGAGACAATTAATATGTCCCAAACGTCTTTAGAACAGACATGAGAGTAGTTTTCAAAACGTTGAGAAGTTTTACTTAGAAAGCCTATCAGGCTAGGTGGTTAGTTGTATATTTTAAGCAATATATTCTTTATTTTGTTGAATAAAAAAATAAAAAAAAGATACAGCCACTTGAAATACAGCGTGACGTCACTAGCAGTCACACTACTAATCAGCCCATACTCCTAAACTTTGACTCGCTATTTCGAAGTAATTTTTTTCTTGATAAATATAAAAATACATCTCTAATATTTTTTAATAAATATTGACTAAAATCATTTTTACTTAGGAAACTAGCTTAATTGTCTGTTAAAGCAATACGCAGGTTGCATAGGGCGTCTAGGTTTGGGAATGATTGGGAACCCGTGGACTAGAGAGTGTATCTTCATCACATCATATTGTTGAGATTTGAGCGAAATAAGAGAGTCGGTGCCCCAATGGCTAGCGGGTGGGACTCGTAAGGAGTTACCAGTAAGGAGCCACCGGGTTCGAACCCCAGTACCGTTGTGTACAGAAGACAGCACCTCAATCTACTCTATTTACAATCTGGACCGTCTCCGGTTTGTTCGCGCATCTATAGACTTATAGATCACTATTGTGATGATAGCAGAGTCGCGGAAGTCAGATGGCAGTCGCTCTACTGTCATTACCTGATGTGCTAAATTCTAGATGGATCTCGGGCGATGGCCCGGTATATTTAGGCAACCCAAGATGATTATTATTTTTTATATGAAAACTTTGGATCAGAGATACATTCCTTTGACGAAGTTCTAAGTATGCAAAAATTGACATTCGAAAGCCAATATGTAGACGTTAGTAGAAACAACAAATAAATAGGTAATCTTATCTCGGTCTGCCCGCAATATCACGCACACACAGTCAAACTTACGTCCCGTGAAGGTCATGATTGGTCCATTGTTCAATGACTGACATCTGATCCCACTGAGATAGTGCCCATACCGTCCTGAATGCAATTTTCACCTCATTCATCTTGTGTGTTGATTGTTGCCAAGCTGCGTTTCAAATATCTTTACTTTCGAGCAAGTATGCTTATGCAGTTTTAAATTAATATTGGATCAAACAGTGATATGAAAGTACTTGTATTAATAGCCAAATAATTTATGGTAAGTATATATGGATATATACTTATACGACTTACAACGAAGTTTTTCAGTGTTTTTATTACAGGCACAGGAAAGGTAGACATGGGGAATGCAATCCCGCAAGATAATTCCAATCTAGGTAGTTGCGGGACTGAACCATCTCAATCCCGCTGGATCCAGGTATTTGCGAGATAACGCAGGGTGGACGACCCCAGAAATCAATCGTAATAAAGGTTTTATAGGCCTCGTTTTCATGGTTTTAATTTTAATCCAAATTACTCAAGGTTTTTGGTATATTTAAAATGGTTGTTTAGTATTTTTAGACATAAATATTAAGAGATAAATTGACATACATACTCTGGTCAACACCAACATAAATTGAAATAATAACGTACACACCACAAACAACATCGTAAGCAAATTAAACATTAAATTGGAAATAAACTTGCAAGTTGCAAGCATAACTATCAAACCACTTCATATTGTTCCATATACGCTCATACATTTCTGGCGTTACAAATCGGTCTTTGACTTCATAGATACTTAACCAATTTTAATTAGATTTTCGCGTGATGATAGCCAATAAGACAATTAATACCTATGCATTTGATTGCTTCTTATATATATTAATTAAATATCAAACTGCGAAAACCGAAAACTGATTTGTACTGACAGAAATGTAAATGAACTAATATTTTTTTAAATGATTTGGCAATTACTACAATTACATCAAACAAACTGTAACAATATAAACAATTAACTATAGGTATAACATGTTTATATTTGGGTACAATCATTTACAATTTATTGATTTTTCAGCATTAAGGACTTAAATCTAGTTGTTACTAAATGTCAGCACTTGTTGTGCTATCATAAAGTAATAAATTCAAAAGTGTCTGTCCATGTCAAAGAGTTTGGTGTACCAGTTAACATATTATGGCCCATGTCTAACGTTAATTTGAAGACAGCTCAAACGTATTATAACATTATTTTTATATCAAGAAAAGAATATGCAAGCTATATTATAAAACAAAATTTTATAGAAGGTACATCGCAATAAAAAACACTAATTCCTCTGACAGATTAAATAACTGTTATAAATTTTGTTATCCACTCCTCGCGTCTTAGCGCATTAAAATCGGTAGGGAAAGGTAGAATGGTGTGACAAGCGCCAATATATCACTTGGTCTCTCTGAGGCCGTTGCGTCCAAAGTTTTGACGCATGAGTAATTTATTGGGTCTAAAAAAATAAATTACAGGATTGGCCGCACATTTGTCGGACCCAAGGTGGTTGATTCGGGTGCCCCCGCAAAAAACGAGCGGTGCCCGAGGCCGAATATTAACTCGCTACTTGCGCTAAAACTGATAATATAACATTATTCATATACGCCAGAAAAACAGTGGTCCGACAGCTAGCGAGATCTTCGTCCTTTTTTAAAGGAATCGCGTCGGATTTCCAATTATATGTATTCTAATACTTTACGGGATTATAATAAAAAACACCATAGTCCAGACAAGTGTTGAGTAAATTATCAAATCTCTATAAATAAACTAAAAATAATTACGGACGCAGCTTCAAAAAATTCGTTCAGGCCTGAAAGAATTTCATCTAAGCCAACAACATGTGATCAAACCTAGATCCTGCCTTAAATCTTCTTCTTCTAAGTCGCTTGACAGAGTGGTCGTGGTCGTCGGCTGTTAGTCGGTTGAGGATTGGCAGCACGCTTCATAATCCGTCGTCACTCTTCTCGAACTGCTGCTTACCTAGACAGCTTACACGCAAACATTGTACCATTAACGTCAGCCTCCACTTCCGTCATAATCTTGGCGTTAATGTCCCGGTTGTGTTCAAGCTGCCATCTGACCTCCAGGACCCTGCTACCAGGGGAACCTGACCAGATTTGATAATGGTCAGCTTCCACTTGGTCAAATGTAATTAAATCTACAACCATTTGTTTATTGGTTTGTCCTACCTGTTGTCTCAATAATAATAATATACCATCATCATCATCACAGCCCGTAACCGTCCACTGCAGGACTTAGGGCCCCTCCCACGAAAGGGGAGGCTATTGCCATAATCTCCACGCTTGGCAGGCGGGTTGAAGATCGCAGTGTTTAAATATAACAATGGAAAATGCTGCTGCCCATTTTCCAGACTACGGAGACTCTTGATCTTTTGCCTCGAAAACATTAGTCGCCTTGTACGACACCCATGAGTGTAAGGGGTTGGTGCTATTCTACTCTGCCAAACCCTAAACGGCCCAATATACCATCACGGGGTGCCAATCGGCTCCCGAGACTGTTCAACAAATTGTTGTTTTAAGTACCAAAAACTTCGATGTACATCAATATATTTAACCCTCGACGAAGAAGTTGGATGTTATAAGATTTAATTGTACGTGTGTATCTGTATATCTGTCAGTGGCATCGTAGCTCCCGAACGGATGATCCGATTTCGATGCGTTTGTCTTTATTTTCATGACCAGTGTATTAGGAGATGGATCTTTGCTTTGTATCTAATACATTTACTGCCTATTTCATTCAATATATTTATTTGTTGGTTCATCCCGCTCGTTGTTTCAAGTTGTAATATAAAAATGGATGAACATGATTATTTTATTATAATTAGTTTCAACAAATCGAACCCGGCCCTAATAAACTTCCATGAAATACCTACCATTATTCTACATTGATAGAATAGCAAAAGTTAGAATTGAGTTTTGCCCTCAACACGTCCTTAAACGTAGAATGCAAATGACTTTATCACATAAGAGGATTAAAAATAGTTTATCCCACAACACAAGCCGCTAGTTTCAGACCCCTATCTCGAAAGTTCGCCGCTTTAACCTTAATTTGGGTAAAGTAATTAAAACCGATGGGTATAAACTGGACGTTATCATTTTCGTAGATACACCTACGCACATACAATATACATACCGATATACTACATGTGATTTCTTGACCTTTTAACTTTGTAATTTTGTTTTTACTTCTCAGTTCAACTTTACAGTTAAACCGCTTTGGGGTAAACCAACTATCTGAAAAACTCGTTACACCTACCAATGTACATCATCGTAGATGTGTTATCTTCCTTTTCTTTCAACGTTATATACATTTATTCATTTAAAAGTCAAGGCTCCCTTTTAGTCGCTGAGTAGTATTAAAAATCTGAGAACCGGCAAGCGAATGCCCGGTTTACTTCTCTAGTGGACTAGACCAATTCAGTTTACTTATTTATCGTCAATTATTCCAATAATTGTTATAGTTATCACAATGAGGAACTAGAATTATAAGACCGTGTTATAAAATTGTGTTGATTTATACTGTTATGCTAGTTAAGGCTGCAGCCACAGCAAATCACACCAACATACGTTGTTATAATTAAAATATTTGTTAAGCTTAATTATAATTTGTTGATAAAGATGGTGTTGGGCTCAAGTTAGAAGTATCGCTCCTTTAAAGCAATAAATGTTTTTCATTAATTTATTCTTTACTAGTGGACCCGGCGCGACTTCGTACGCGTACACCTATTTTACCCTTACCTACCCTTTTTTTCTTACTTAAAAACCTTCCTCTTGAATCACTCTATCTATTAAAAAAAACCGCATCAAAATCCGTTGAGTAGTTTCAAAGATTTAAGCATACAAAGGGACATAGGGACAGAGAAAGCGACTTTGTTTTATACTATGTAGTGATGATTAGACAAGTATTCCTAACACAAACTTGTTTTGCAAATGACTGCAGATGGATGCTGGATGCGACAAGCTGAGGACAGGCAGTATTTGTGCTCACTGGTGAGTGTGCATACTGGACAACTGAACAATAGTGGACTAGTATAGGCTTGATGTTGATGATTATGTTGAAGTTGTTTGGACAAAGAGAGATACTCGTACTTTTAAATACCTAGTCTACTCTTTAATGGAATACTCTTTGATGGACAGGCTTTCACTTTGTCGCATCTTCATTGATTTTGATTTTGTGTTCTATTGGCATTAAACTTTGATCCATTTTCTGTGCGTTTAAAAAGCAAAGTCAGCCTACAGTTTGGGACTTTTAGTGGGTATTTAATACTTATTTTGATGTCCATAATCCTTCCACAAATTGTTAATCATATTGGTACAGACAGTAGCGAAGTAGTAAATGATTTTGCACAACTCAAAATGTATGGAATGACAAACACTACAGATGACACAATAACTAGTGTTGTGCTGAAAAGTCATCATCATCATTTTCATCTTGGCGTTACGTCCCGGTTGTACCCCGCGCGGCACGCGAGGGCCCAGGGTCCGCCTTTCTGCTACTCCTGGCCCACCTCGCTCGGTCTTCGGCTAGTTGTGCTGAAAAGTACTGTACAATATATCTGACGCAATCAACTTTTTCACACAGACCCGAGGTATTAGCACCTGGAATAAAGCCAACATTTGCATTGAATACGTAAATTAATCCATGCAACTGCGAGCGCCAAGTAAAAAGAGCGCGACACAACCAACTCAAACGGCAAGACTTCATCATGGGTAAATATTAAAATTAAAATATTCCATACAGTAATCGCTGTAAATCCCAGCGGCGTACGTATCCCGTTCAATATTCATATATTTGTTTTCGACGCCATTTCACACTGACACTTTACCGATTGCCATGTATCAATTACGGCGCGCATGGGCACGCATACGCTCAACTTGCACTCAGGGCTCTCCTCTTAAATAAATGTGTTTGTACATTTAACGACCTCGTTCGTGTATTGATTGAGACCGATGAGCCTTTAAATTGTTGGAATATTTCATAAAATATTTTTAGGCTTCACTGAAATGTGTCAAGTACATTGTAAGTAGAGGTATTACATTGTAAGTAAAGGCACGTTTTTACGTCAAATTAGCTTAGACGTAAAAACGTGCTGAGAGCATAATTTTTGACCTTCAACTGATTGACGCTGAGCTGAGCCTCGAGCATCATAGTAGAGTTATGGGTCCTTCGGTCTTCTACAGGTTGCATTTCGAGGAATGCGCGAAGGAGTTGCACTACCTATCCTCGCCAGCCCCATTCCGCCATCGGGAACACGACGCGGTCGAACCATCCATACCTATATCATGCATTTAATCCCCGGTAATACGTACAGCAACATGTTGCCTGTGAGTGTGTTCCGCCAACATTATAATCAAGACACCTTCACAGCTTTGTTCATATAGCGAAAACCTTCAAGTAACACACAAATAAGGGGATTACGGAGACAATAGCATACTAATCCTACTGGGAGATTTTAAAAGTGACAGCGCAAAGGTAACAATATTTTGCCAATTTTGTGTCACAACTGGTGGTCTTATCTCTTTCGCCATTGTTGAGTGTCATTGTCACTTTCTTTTTCAGTTTTGAGGGTGGTATTTTGTAAATTATAATGTCAACATGACACTTCAGACGGCTTATCCGGCAATCGTATCAGATCAATGGTTATGTGTTGGGTGGACAAAGGAAGGGTTTGTTTTCTCGGCAGTGTATTGCTTGCTTTCACTTCGATAGTTTGCAAAAAAGTCAAGCATCCTTTTATGTGCTCTCCGTTATCCTTTCTGTGGGTATAGGAAGTGAAACCGTTTATCCTCTTTGTATAACAAAAACAATGTTTGTTTGTTTACCGTACAGTTTTGTAGTGATGGTTTGTATTCGAAATTGATTCAGTATTAAGTTGTCATATATTAAGTTGTTTGTCTCTTATATATACCTACAGAGGAATGCAATCGATAATCATGTTAATAATAGTTGTATGTTTTGGTTATTATTTAACGCACTCATTTTGTAAATAATATTAGGTATAGCCGCATTACGAAACAATTGGATTTTGGGTGCACCCTTACTATGAAGTAAGACACTTTTCTTTGCTAAGCGAATGCACTGCGTTCAATTCATTTGTCCAATTCTAATATTACGATTGGACAATTTTGTTATTTTTGACGGATGCATAGTGTTGATCTCCACGGAACTCTATGCGTTCACGCGCACTGTGAGACCTCACAGTAACGTTTCTGAATACGGGTGTATCTACTCAGTTATTTATTAAGCAGTTGCAAAAAAGATGCAGATAAAAAAAACGTTATCGACGATAAATTTTACGATTCCCGCCATCAAAAAATCGGAGGTAATTAAAACATCTTTGATTTTCAAATCGCGTGGACCACACATTCAGGGATCCCATAAAATCAACGGGAATATCTCGAAGCGGCATATTTCTGATCAATTCTGATGTTCGTGCCGTGAGACTATTACAGTTCCAACTCGGTTTATAGCCGATCTTAATTTTTGTAAAGAATGGAACAATTACATCCTACGAAAGATGATTATCGCCTATTTTTAATTACGTCGGTCACCTTTCTACAAAGGGAGATAAAATTGTTATGAAAATAACGATGTCTCGCTTTTCGAGTCTCTCTTGTTTGTGAATGTGACCTACCCTGTTTGTCTGCTGTAGTCAATTTGATTAGATAAGAATAAAAAAATAATCACTTACTCATTACAATTATTTTTCTTTTTCTTTAGACCAGGGCCTAAAGTCCGCTATTTTTAGTTATCTCACAATTCGCATGCGATTCGATTAAATGTAGATTACAACTCGAGACACATTGGGTATTCTGTAAAAACTTGTAGGTAAGCGCAATTGAGTTGTAATCGAATCGACTCTCAATGACGACCTGAGTGGTTCAATGGTCAACATGCCGGTCTGCCACGCAAGAGGTGCCGGGTTCGATTCCCGGCCGGGCAGAAATTGAAATGATGAATTTTAATTTCTATTACGGGTCTGGGTGTTCTATGTATAATAAGTATGTATTTAAAAGTATTTAAGTAGTATATCAGTGATCTAGCACCAATAGTACAAGCTTTGCTTAGTTTGGGGCTAGATGGCGCTGTGTGAATTTGTCCACGAATATTTATTTTATTTTTATTTTTAATCAACGCTCTCCTTGGTGTTGCCTTCTAAAATCTACCTACCAAGAGACTTAATAAATGAACGTGAGATTTGCACGATTGATACGCTTTCATTTATTTAATTTTCCGTTTTAATTTATTTTACATAAATTAAATTGTCTGCAACGAAGACCCTTATCAAATAAGGCGAGAATACAGTTTTATCCCACAATCGAATCGAGCTACGATTGTAACACCAATCGAAAATCAATAGAATTTGATTAGTCTTTTATTAGTAGCAGAATACCAAAAACTTGTCAAACTGCGATTTAGCCGCGGTTGCGATAAAATTACAATTCGATCAAGTAAATTTGCAGACTCGAGGCCTTGGGAGTTACTTTCCACTTCGTATGTAAACATCAACATCGTTTTCATCATCCGCTTTCCTACGTCCTCATCCATATTTATGATGTTGGCTTGATTCTATGTAATGGTAGAAGAGTACCACAACCCCATGTGTAAAATGTACACGAGCAAACAGAAGTAAGATTTATCCATATTGTACGCAGTCACTGCATCAGAGGGAATATGAATTGGTATATACGAAGATATGCATAGGTATAAACTCTAAACACCCTGAATTGTTTGTTTTGTATAATAAATAATAATCTCGCGCACGAGGACCTCGGGCCCGTCTTGACCATGATCCAGAATTTGGCGGATCAGGTGATTACAGTGGAGCGACTGCCACTGACCTCCGTGGCCCTGTTACCAGGGGAACCTGACCAGATTGGATCATGGTTACACAGTCGCCTAAATCTGCAGGTTTCATCACGATTATTTTAATTGTTTGTTTTGTATAAACACTCTGAAACACAAACATAAACCTTCGTCATCACAATCCCATGCCAACCAGTTTCCCACAGGACCTAATGAGGTGCCAAAGCAGATCGGGGCGGCAAATGCGTGAACACAATCAATTCTAAGGCAATTACGTCAATTAATACCTAGACAAGCGTCAATAGGATCAACGGAGTGCCCCAGCGCATCGTGCCGCAATAAAGAAATCAATCAGTGGATTAGGTATTACAAATCAATAAAATATGAAAAGACCCATAATATTGGTTAGTTTTATGGTTCAGGATCATTGGTTTTTGCTGGATGTGGCCGGGTATTGTTGTTGTTTTGATTTTGATTGACTCCGTTCGTCGGTAATTGAGAGTGGATATCAGACAGATCGGTGTTTTCACAAAATATAATTTTACTTGCTATAAGCTGCGCAATCCTGTACTCTGTCCATCGGTTTGTTAAGTTTTCACAACATTCTCTAGGCTAGTTTTGTGACGTTCGTTAAAAAATTAGAGAAAGAAAATCCCAAAAAATGTGATGAACTAAAAATATTAAAAAGTAGCTGTGCCCGCGACTTCGTTCTTGTGGACTTCAGAATGTTTTGTATGTCTCATGTTAAGCAACACAAAAAATGAGATTTTTTGGATTTGAAAACTCTCAGGTTGTATTTGTTAAAAGACAGTAAGTCAGGTAGAGAGTTCCGTCGCGGTTCGCAATAAATGTTGAAGCAAAGTGGTTTGTGCAAATAGTTTTTGTAATTTCGACTATGAAACAGTGCTATTTCGTCGAGGCTCTCCTCGTTGGGTGGTGGAACGATGATTATGGTATTAGATTGTGCAGTTCTATTGCAGTCTCCGAAATGTATCCGCTAAAAACAGATAGGTTTGACAAATATAGTCTGATTGCGGAGGTGTTCCAACTTTTAGAATTCTCAGTTGAATCAATAGTCTCTAAATAGCTGGTTTTGACACTGTCTCAAACAAGACAGACATACAAATATGAAGAAAAAAAAACTATTTTAGCTTCAGTATGATAGAGTCCAATAAAAATTTTCAAAATATCTACAATGTCCAGAATTAGATTTGTTACAGTTTTATTATAAGTTTATAGAAGATAAATACCTCTATTTCTCTCTTTTACCTAGATGGAAAGAAAACAATTGGATTGGCACTACATCGCTGAACACCACACGGGAAAAATAAAAACCAAGCCATTTATTATTTAAAGTATTCATTACAATCAAACATTTTTCCCATTTTACGTTAACATCAATTCTACTTCCCAGGTACACGAACCAACGACAGCCACATCCAGCGCCTCTTGTCCGTGCCAGCTTTTAGTTCTCATGGGAGTGCGAGCATCGTATCGCGATGCGCGCGAGACGGGCCGACGAGTCAGCGGGGCGCGGGGCGCGGGGGCGGCGCGTTTGATGTGAGCACAGGTGTTGCGCCCGCGCCACCCGCCTGATTGTCCATACGAGCCGATTTTGTCAAATTGGCTCTTTAATCAGCCATCTTGGAAACGAAAAGGACCCAATCGATTTACTAATTCATTGTGAAACCACAGATTGAACAATAAAATCCTTTGTTTATTGCCGTGCTGACTAAACCCGGATCGGTGTGGTACGAAGTAATACGTGGAATAATAAAGTTGTTTTCTAACACACTTCTTTCTAACCGCTTTGCATTGGGAGTTGTGAAGACTTTAACAGCAATTAAATACCAAAGTGTGTAACGAACATTGTTGATATTGTTGGTTGCCATTTCTAGGCTACGCAGTCTAGCTTGACAGAAAGTGTCAGGACTCCTTAGATCGCACAAATATGTTTAGTAACCAGAGATAATAAGTTTCACAATTACAAAGTGAGCAAGTATAACCCCTTTTAATTTGGTAATAGGACGGAATATGGACTAACTTTACTCGAATTTGTGCTAGAGATGGGTGATACATGAAGTCACGGTGATACGTAAATTCACTGTAACTTTTCACGAAGAAACTATGTTACAAAATGATGTCATAGGATATAGCATTATAAGGATCGTGAGGGGGCGTCAGTGTCTCTTCATGAGTAGTTTCCCTATCGGCGGCATGTTAGACAATAATGAATGTGGCGTAAAAATGTACTAACATGCCGCTGATAATAGTTACGTTATTTATCACCCATCTTACTTATTCGAGTGAAGTTAGGCAATGCCCCGTTCTATTACCAAATTAATGAGGTAGTAGGTAAGTAAGTACTTTATTGCAAGAATATATAAATGGCTAGTTTATCCTATTCGGATATTAGGTACAATAGTAACGGCAGCGTTGGTGGCCGAGTAGTTAAGGTGTCCGACTCGTAAGCGAGAGATGCCGGGTTCGAATCCCACTGCGGCCATGTACCAATGACTTTTTAGAGTTATGTACATTAATTGCTCTTATGGTGAGGGAAAAAATTCATGAACAAAACAAGCTGCCGAATGTGTAACCATGATCCAATCTTGTCAGCTTCATGGTCTCGGAGGTCAGATGGCAGTGGCTCCACTGTAATTATCTGATCTGCCGAATCCTGGATCATGGTCAAGGTGGACCCGTGCGTCACGGTGCGTGAGAGCACAACCAGGACATTAACGCCAAGATGATTATTATAGGTACAATCGTAACAGATAATAGAGCAATAGTAACATGTTCGTTTAAAAATCAAATTTGTCTCTTAATATTTGTAACACCAAAAGACAATGTGTAATCTATAAAGTGCGTATTTTCAGAGGATAAAATTCTGCATTGGCAATTGAAATCAAAATAGCTATTCCAATTAGGTTGTTGTAAACCCAAAAAGGTTGGTAAAATGACCCAATTCCAGAAGCGATAAGTAAGTAAGTATAATTTTGTTTATGTTATTTTTGCGAAACGTGTTTGAGTGTCGTGTTTATTCAGGATACCGGTTTCCCGTTTCATCCTCTCTAGCCCTTCTCTTATTTTTTTCTTTTAAGCATTTACGGGCTAGCAAATCGGTACAAATTGTCTTTGGCAGATTTACTTTCTCGTTATTTATCTGTTTCATCTTTTAATGAAGAAATAGTGGCTACAAGAACATTGGTTGCATGACCTTAAGTCGCGCTTGCACAGGCTTATCAAGAACCTGTACGTAATGTACTTTGTCTAACCTCATAAGGATGGATATAGCATGTAGAAATATTCCGGTATCAGAAAAGAGGTCCCGCGGAGACCCAAGAAGTGATGGATTGACATCGCCGAGTCGGATGCGAGCAAATGGCTTACGACGCGAGGATGCCCAAAACCGGGCGAAATGGAGGAGAATGAGTCGGAAAGCGGACCCTGGCAGAAGCCGGGATTGACCGCTCGGATGTAGATGCATGTAGAAATAGACAAAATTACTCATTTTATTCTGAAGAAGTCCCATGTAGGTAAATGTAAAATGTTCGTATAACGAAAAATTCGTTTTCCATTTTTTTACTTTTCCAGAGCTTCATTCATTTTAGATTAAGGTTTCACTTAAGCTCTGTAGCTTATAAAATCATCTGTATTAAATTTTAAAGCGCAAAATGAAAATGTACTCAACTTAAGTACGCCAGAAATGCGAGGCGACGGTTAATGATTCGAGTGCAACGTTGTAAGGTATTTTAATGGAGTGGGTAATGATAACTTTATTAGGGTGAAAATGAAGACGTCATGATCGTCAAGTCGTAAATATGTAAATTAGGTAGGCTACAGGTTTAACGGAATTATAGTACCTACAGTTGCAGCAATAATATTTTAATTTTACACATTGTAATATCTACCCATTGTTTGCATAATATCCAACAATATTCGTAAAATGCTAATCGAATGACAATCTATCGATCTATAGTGTAGGTAAATCAAATATAAGATACACCTTTAAATACAATCCTGACAAAGTAACACCGCCACAAAATACCGAAAACTTAGGTAATTTAATACTGAGTCAAATCCACATTTGGTACTTTTCCAAAAACATTAGCTTTTTTATTTGCGTCTTTGTTGACGAAGCGCCTAAGGTAAGATTGGCCAAAAACGGTGATAAATTAGACAGTTTACCGAGTAAATGCTACAAGAGTCTCATACGTCCGCCTTAAACACCTATTGCTTCGAACAATGTAATGTTTAGTCAGCAGCCCTCGGCTTGCTGTAAAACCCGCTCGAATCCGAACAAAGACATTCAATGGATCACATTTCATCCTAAATTATTCACGTATTCCCGATACCGAATCCCTGTAGTCCAAATACACGTCACATTTTACTTCCAAGTACTTACGAATGCCACATTCACATTTTTACGGACCACGCTTCAGGCTTATACTAAATTATGCGAATCGTAATGCGACCAAAGGTTTTGCGTTGTCATTGTTCTTTCTCCCCAATGGCTTAATTCGTAAAGGCCTTCGCGTTCTTGAGTTAGTGGAGTTACCTAATTTGTGGCGGTACGTACCTACTTTCTTTCGGTGAAAGAAAGTACCAGATTTCGCAGGTGAAATTTATTTTGTCACGATTTCACACGGACATTAACACCTGAACCCCGATGGCGGCTCGATACTGTCCGTCCGTGGACAAACGATTCTTCAAGCATCTTGCTGAGGTCAATCCACAGGTTGGTGGTATACCGTTTTTTCCTTTCAGACTGTTACAGATTTATTTGGAAATGGTAGCGTTTCTAATTGGGTCTAGGTACGTTTCTGGCTTTTCCGCCGTCTGACTTAGGTAACTTTGAAGCTTCAAAATAGAATCGGTTTAAATCGTACTGTCTCCTTTTTGTAGTATAAAGTAGAACAGTTACTTTAGCCAATGCGATAAATTGGTCAATGATTCTCATTTCGTGAATCCAATTTTCGTATTAACGTTTCCACACGTCTTTCGAAGATTCCATTGCATAGCGAATGTAAGACGTTAATCGAGACGTTTTGTCGGAGCTTTTAAAATGAGATTGTCAGCTAATGGACTCTCACAGTTCGGTAAATGTCCCATTACTTTCAATTTAACAGCAGCTATTCTATTTGACTTCCGAATGTCCACAGAAAAGGCGATTAGTGACAAATCCACCTACAGTCGTACTTATCAGAGTGTGACATTATATAAGTCCTATTTCGTTCTCGGATTGATCAAATGTTAGGAGAGAAAAAATAAGTTGCATTGGCGAGATTGACTCGCCAGAAAGATAATGAAATTTAAATTAAGCTACGCTTTTTACATGTTACATGAATCTTATTCCTATTCAATTTCGAAATTTGTTTTTTGTCTAGCATTCGTCTGAAGTGTTGGATAAGCATAGCCTACTTTCTTCTATAATATATCATCACCACATTGGAAATGGCACAATACAATGGGTATCAAAAACAAATAATATCTTGCAATTATATTCGTAGGTATGCCCGCAAAATGGTAAAAAATCTTATTTGTCATTCATGAAAAATTAGCAAACAGAAACTTCTACATATCTACTAAATTAAAACAAAAAGCCGACAAGAATCGCTTTGCACTGCCGGTGGCTCGGCGCACTCAAAAAGGAAACCCCAACCAGTCATTATAGTCCAACAACATTAATCACAATGAATTAACAGAACTGTAACACAATCAGTAATTAATAGCCCATATTTATCGGGCTCAGCATAAATACCATCATCGTGTGCTCTATCATATCAAGACAACGACTCAAAATAAAATAGTCCCGACACAGGTAGACCTCCAGGTGTGAGTGCATAAATATAATACACAGACGACCCGCTGGCACGCTCATGACCGCTGTCATATTAACTGTTACATTAAATTACGGCTACGGAACTGATCGACCTCTCGCACCTATTACCATCAGGCAAGTTGCCTTATAAAAAACCCACGCGACTGCGTTCCAAAGTTGAAATTCAAATGAGCGTTCCACTCTTTTTGAGCCCTTATGGATGTAAAACTGAGAAGCCGGCAATGTACCGCAGCTCGCACATTGATTTCGGCTCTTTCGAAAAGATATCTTTTTTGTCCATTTGTTTGTTTTAATAATATTTTATTCGACGTGATGGAGCGGACGCATTTGTCAGCTTAGTGAAATATAACCGCGGACCGAGAGAGCCTTGGTTAATTAATTAGTGAGAATGTAAGTATGTTAATAAGGAATAGCCAACTAATGAGTTACGAGATGTAAATAGAGGGCATTGTACAAACAAACAATATTTTATATTTCTACGAGATCCACAATTTTAATAAAAGCCATGAATCGCAAATAGATCAAAGAAAAATTTCAATAAGTATACCATTTTTCCTCAATATGGCCTTTCGCAAAATTGAGGTCAAAGCAATAAATTAGAATCGTTTCAATTTTCTTTTTGTAATAATAGTACCTACATCGACAAATTACCCTTATATTTTCTTTGTTTTGCAAATTTTATAATTTAATATTAGATTGGCTACTTATTTCATGGTATTATAAAAACACAGCTAACGGACGAAAACATAGTTAAACCCATTCTCTTCCAAGCTTCTGCGAGCAAAATCTAGTTTAATCGTAATATTACTAATAAAGGTTTTATAGTATGTGATAACGTTATTAGTAACGGATAAACATTTACGTAGGTTCACAACTCTGTTACGTAAGTACACTACGTCCATTCTATTACAGATTATCATGTAAAGAAAAGTTGTAAACGCGCATCAAAGTGTGACGTCACACCAGCGTAAACGCAGCGTATCAAACACGTTTCGGCAACGGTTCGTTATTCGTCGTTGGCCTAACTACATGTAATAGAGCCCTGTCATTAACTATATTAACCCTAGTGTCGTCCGAGATTCGAAAATTGCAAGTCACCCACTCACGCTTTGTCCTTTCTGATACGGAGGTACATAGTGTTGAATTAGGGCTGCTAGTAATGTGAGTTGCAATGAGCCGTTTTTAAAAATAGCTTCTCAAATATTTACATAGATGGCGCGCTCTAAGGACTCGAATATTGTTATAATCTTTTGACATTTATCTTAGTTGTATGGCAAATCATATGTGTAACTGTCATCATTCATTGCCTTAGAACAAATTAAACCGCGTTGAAACGCTGGTTATTATTTAATATTTGCTAAATTGCTACCATGTTAACCCTGAAGATTATTTATTTATTTAAACTTCATGGACAATAAGGTACAAAAGCGTACGTAAAGTTACACAGCTTTATTTTCCAGTCAAGCAGAAATCGATTACCTAATAAAATTTATAATGTTGAGTCAAAAGGAACACTCACATTCAAAAACCTTAAAATTAAAACATACATACATATTACATACATACATAAAGCTCACGCCTGTGTCCCACCGGTGGGGTAGGCAGAGACTATGGACCGCCACTTTGCTCTGTCCTGACACAATTCCCTAGCCTCGCATATATCCACAACTCTTTTCATACATCTTCTTTTATTCCTACCACTTCGGACCCCAGCTTTTTTGAGAATATTACTTATCTGATCAGTGAATGTTTTTCTGAAATAGATCTAAAATTAATTGCATCGATATAAATTTAAATATTCTATGGAATATTATGTATGCAGTCATAAGATTATGATAATGTCGTCAGTCGTTATAGTACGCCATCTATTGGAATTTGTTAAAAGTGAGCCTTGAAAACAGCTCATTTATTCGGTATTTTCGTATCTTGTCGGTATCGAATATGCGAAATTTTATTAGTAAATATTTTATTTAGGAGAAAGTATATTTAAGTCTCGTTGTGCGATCGAATCAGAAATGAGGAGATCCGCAAGCGAACCGACGTAGCTCTTAGGATTGCCAGGCTGTAGTGGCCGTGGGCAGGGCACATAACTCGAAGAACAGATGGCCGATGGGGCAGTAAAAGGGCAGCTGGATGCGAAAGGCACAGGACCGGCCTATGACTATAATTTTTAGCAAATAGAAAACTCAAATTTTTCATAGCTAAGCAGTGCTGTCAGCAGTCTAAATTGATAAGCAAACTTTGGTAATTTGTAGACGAACTTTCTCGACGGATCATTGTAATCGATATTGGCATTTTAGCGAGATATGACGGGCAATATTATCTACTCCCACTTATTTCCCTTTCACAGAACCATGCGATGTCTCATAATAGGAATCATGTAGGCGAATTGTTCTTGCGTATATTTCTAGGAAGCGACATATCTTAATTGGTTAAGAAAAGATTAAAGCGATGCCTGCCACTAATGTGGAAGAGGCACAAGTCCATCAGTGGACTGTTCATTTTTTTTTATGTTACACGGCAGACAAACAGGCAAGCAGGCCACCTGATGGAAAGTGGTCACTGCCGCCTATGGACATCAGCAACACCAGGGGAGTCACCAATGCGTTGCCCGCGTCTAAAACGACCTCTAATATACCTCTTGAACGATCCCATGTCATAGTCCAAAGGAGCTCATTCCACATCCGAATTGTACGAGCGAGAAACATTCTTTCGAACCATCGTGTATTGACCAACAGAGGGTCTATATAGTGGGGATGAGTACCCAGCCCACGGCGGTGCGATGGCGGGATTGTGCTGTGGGCACCAGATCGAAAAGTTCCTCGGAACACTCCCCATTGTAGAGCCGATAGAACACACACAGGAAGCCAAGGTCCCTTCGGTTAGCCAGTGGTTCTAACTTGCTTGTTTGTATAGTATCGTCGACAATTAATCGTACGGCGCGTCTCTGTACGAGATCCAGAGGATTAAGCAGGTCGGCAGTTTCGCCGGCCCAAAGATGGGAACAATACTCCATATGAGGCCGCACCTGTGCCTTGTACAGCAGCAGGCGCCGCCGTGGGGTGAAGTATCGCCTGGAACGGTTAAGCACTCCAAGCTTTTTCGAAGCCAGTTTGGAATTACCTTCTAGGTGACTCCGGAATGGCACGTTATCCGATATGTCGACACCAAGGATCCCGATACTATTTGAGATGGAAAGGAGTGTCCCTTGGAAATGTGGCACTATGACAAAAGGATCCTTTTTGGCGGAAAATGCGCAGAGTTGTGTCTTGAGAGGTTGAATTCCACTAGGTTCAGTCTGCCCCAGTGAACAACTTGCTCCAAGTGTTCAATCTCTGACACAAGTCTTATTCGGCTTTCCGACACCACGGAACGAGGGATATTCGCACGGCCAGTATAACGAGCATCTCCAGTACTGTCATCTGCATAGCAATAAATACTGGGAATATTCAGCATATAATTGATATGCAGAAGAAACAGCGTGGGAGATAGCACTGAACTTTGGGATAATCCAGAATTAATGGTCTTGGTATCGGAGCATCATCCGTTGACAACGACTTGGAGGCTCCGTCCAGACAGAAAGCTGGATACCCAATTGCAGAGCCCCTCGGGGATACCGTACTTCGGAAGTTTTGTTAGCAGTGCCCTGTGCCAGACCCGATCAAATGCCTTGGCTATATCAAGACTGACAGCCAGAGCCTCCCCCTTGCTCTCGACAGCCTTAGCCCACCGGTGTGTTAGGTACACAAGAAGGTCACCAGATGAGCGACCATGACGGAAGCCATATTGACGGTCACTTTGGCCCGAGCCACTGTCCAGGTACGAAAAGCATCCTGCTTGAGGCGAGTTGCCCCAGTACTAGGCCTGTCGTACCAGGGCTGACTCTTGCCGCTGAGACGGACTACAGAGAATGGGATAAAACAGTCCTGTTATGTGCTGCAGATGATGGATGCAGTCCACTTGCACCTGCAAGCGAAATCAGTAGGCTAATTTTGTAACTCTGTTGCTAACATGTGTGAGATAGATGTAATAAATGATTTTTATTTATTTATTTTTTTAACAGTTATTGATTTCAGTTTCTTTTTATACCACACAGGTGGCAAAAAGCTTACGGCCTGCCTGATGGTAAGCAGTCACCACAGCCTAAGGACGTTTGCAATACCAGGGGCATCACCCACGCGTTGCCGACAACGTTTAAACTTTTTCACCCCTTTCTTGAAGAACTCCATGCTGAACTCTCCAGGTAGTTCATTCCACAACCTTAGTAGGCGTGGGAGAAAGTTCCTTTTAACCGCACAGTTCGCAACCAATCCAAGATGTGAGGATGAACTTCCTGTCGGTGGCGAGCGGTGCGATGATGGAATGTAGCTGTAAGCATCATATCAAACAGTTCTTCAGAACAAACACTGTACCCCTCCCCTCCTGAAATCCGCTGACTCAGCGGCTCAATACCACTTGTGAGCATGGTATTATCGACAATTCTCACAGCGCGCTTTTGGATCGAGTCACAAGGACGAAGCTGATATGCATGTGTTCCCGCCCATAGTTATTATAATTGTTACGTTTGCGATTACGTACGATCGATTTAATAGTTTCAGTTTATTGCAATGAAATTTTGTTAGCAACTGAATCCATGAAATGCAAAAGTAACAATTTCAATAATTGAAATCGGAGAATTTGTAGCAATAGAGTAACGTAATTATGCTACTGGTTATCTTTTAACATTGAACGACCTGAGTGGTTCAGTTGGTTAACATGCCATGTCTGCCACGTAGAGGTCCCGGATACGATTCCCGGCAGAGCAGAAACTAAAATGATGAATTTTATTTTCTATTACGGGTTTGGGTGTGTATAACAAGTATGTATTGAAAAGTATATAAGTAGTTTATCTGTTATCCTAGCACCCATAACAAAAGCTTTGCTTACTTTGGGGCTAGATGGCGCTGTGAGAATTGTCTAACCATATTTATTTATATTTATTTATTGACTGATGTGTAAATACACAATGCTCAAAAACATCAGTCGGATTCTCTTATCATGATTGAAGGCGAGCATGACGTCCATTCCATCGAAACGAATTATTTTTAAACGCCTAGAATGGCGTTGCAAGCCATACTTACCATCTAAAGAAATCCAGAGGATAGCTGAAGAACTAAACTTAAAGTATCGATTAGATTTTTATTTAAGGGATAGGCTTTTAATTATAAGCAAAAGTCTATCAAAATTATTACTTTTTCGCATTTTTTGCATCGCTCCGCCTTCTAAAACGCGTGATACAACAACGACCCTTATTGTATGAGCAACGCGTTCCAGTTTGGTTTATCGGTGCAAAAAAACTAATGCTTTGAAAGGTCCTAGCCTTAATTGAGGTATAGGTATTTAGCGTGGCGGTACAAGGCTTAAAAATAATTGGTACAGAAATAGAACACACAGCCAATTAGGTACTATTAATGTTGAAAAAGAAAAATACTTTTTCCTAGAGTCGCTCTAAGACCTACCCACTGATATTTCGAAAGTATTTTTAAATCCTTAAGAAATTGTTAGTTTATATATCTATACATAGTATAAAACAAAGTCCCGTCACACCGTCTGTCGCTCTGTATCTATGTACGATCTTTTAAACTACGTAGCTGATTTTAATGCGGTTTTCAACAATGGATAGAGTGAGTCAAAAGGTAGGTTGATAAGCAAGAAAAGCTTCATAGAAAAAGGTGAAGTAATGAAGTGACGGCGGGTAGTATTGTATAAAATACTGTTCATTAGTTAAATATCGTCTTACAATACTTTTTAATTGTCTTTTGTATTTGAAATTTAAACTTTGTTTTATGAAATACTAGTAGACCCGGCACGACATCGTTCGCGTGGCGTCCTACCCCTACTTTACCCCTACATACACATTAATTATTGCTTATGAACCTTCTTTTTGACTCACTCTATCCATTATTGTAAACCGCATTAAAATCCGTTCTCCGCTAAAAATTACTAATGGCATATAATATCTAGATATTTCATACATTACCTATAATATGCTTTGCCGGTAACATAGACACTAATATACACACACAACATTTATGATAAAATTATCTCGATCCTCCCAAATTATAGTTAAAAGGTCTACCACAGTGTTAAAATATTCACTTAGAGCGCAAGATCGTGCCATAATACGCCTCGTGACATTCTCAAAGTGAATATAATAATGTAATTGGATGTAATAAGCCGTTATTTACTTGTAAGAGCTCTTTTACTGGATACGTGATATTGCAGCTCGGCGCATGATGCCCTTAGCGGTACTCTAAAGCGCATTTTGCTCACGGAGACGCGATTTTCATAACGTTTGTTGAAATTTCGGGCGGGATTTCTTTTTTATTTAGCACTTTATGCACAATATAGTATAAAGGTGGACTTAAAGCCCAGTTTATCTACCAGTCTACCCGAAAACTGGTACTGAAAGATACAGACCGAGCAATAAAATTTACAGTAAAATTGTACATACATAGTTACAAATACTAATAGTTATCTACAAGTACTCACATATATGTATAATAAGTATGTATTTAAAAATGTATATAAGTAGTATACCAGTTAGCTAGTACCCATAGCACAAGCTTTGCTTAGTTTGGGGCTAGATGGCGCTGTGTGAATTTGTCCGCGATTATTTATTTATTATTTATTTATCGAGACTCAAAGCATGAATGAGAAATAAAAATAAAAGACAGTAATAATCTATTGGTTATGATTACAACATATTATAGACACATTTTATTGTTACGTTGTGAAAATGTTAAGAGTTTTGTTGAAATATTTCTGGACACACGTAAATCAATTAACATGAATGATGGATGGGACAGAAGCAGGACATACTAAGATAGATTTTTGGTACTCTGTTTAAAATCCACATTGAATTTTCCCAAAATAACCTTTTCATTATAAGAAGAGATTACGCATTCAATTAATTAGACGCCTAATTAGTAGTGGGATACATAAAGCTACCTTTATTCCAATAGATAGGTACCTATCTAATAATAACTGTGATAGATAAGAACATGACAGATTAGAAAATGATAGTTATAGTCTAGTGAAAACAATACTTTATTTTTTGTTTACACTCTTTTTCTGCATTTTAGGTATCTCGATTTTGTGGTAACCTGTAACATCATCATCATACGGACGATATTGGCTTGTACGACAGTCGTCAATGGATGGGAATGATGCTACATTCTACTCTTACGCTTACCACACAGCCACCATCGCACGGCTGAGACCGTAACGTATGTAATATCAGTACGTAGTATCGAAAAGAGAGCTATATTTCCACTGTGCAGTATGTATCTGTAAGCATTCTTATATTGAGCTGTTAGTACAATTATATACCTTACAACACTTGGTTGACGACAACAGTCATGTGCACATAGCGGAATACGGAATACCCACCGATTTGAGGCTCATATTTTTAAAAAACATCCAGCATCGAGATTTTTTTTTATACCACCGAGGTGGCAAACAAGCTTACGGCCGAAATGTGAACAACTCAGAGAAAATCTCGGTAATAATGCATATGGTTACCGACGCATTGTTGTGCAGACTGTCAGAACTCTCTTAAAGGGAGGAGAACAGAGCCCAATAACGTATTGAGAAATGCCTCGGGATTTGCCTCGCCTATTCCTTTTGGCACTCTGCACAAATCCTAAAGGGCTTTGATGACTGTGGTGGTCATACTAAAGTAAGATACCGAGAATTTCGGTACATATCTTACGCCTCGCTCATGTCACCTCATTGTTAAAGAGGTAGGTATACCTAAGTATGACTCAAGAGTTAATCTATAACATTGTATCATTTGACGACCTGAGTGGTTCAGTGGTCAACATGCCAGTCAGCCACGCAATAGGTACCGAGTTTGATTCCCGGCTGGGCAGAAATTTAAATGATGAATTTTAATTTCTGTTACGGGTCTGGGTGTTCTATATATAATAAGTATGTATATAAAAAAACATATAAGTAGTATATCAGTTGGCTAGCGCCCATAGTACTTACAAACTTTGCTTAGTTTGGGGCTAGATGGCGCTGTGTGAATTTGTCCACGATTATTTATTTATTTTATTTTATTTATTGATAAAACAAAGACGCTTCCCGCCGTCTGTCCTTATGTATCTATGTATGTAGGTATATATGTACGCTTTGATCTTTTAAGCTACGCAAAGGATGTTCCTGCGGTTTTAAACAATAGATAGAGTGATTCAAGAAAAAGAAACAGTAGGTAGGGGTAAAGTATACGTACGCGAACGAAGTCGCGCCGGCTCCACAAATAGTTATTAAAATAACTAATTATAACTAGATTTTTTCAATAAACTTATTTGTATTTGTAAATATAGCTTGATGAAGAAGAAGACAAGGTAATTGGAAGTACAATGAAAGATAAATTAACAAAATCCCTTAGGATCAACTGAGCACCAAACCTGACCACCGTTGATTGAAACGGCGTCGGGCTTCATCACTAGTGGTAAAATGAAATCTCCTTTTTATCAAATGAGGAATGGTGACTAGGACTTTATTCAAATCCTTTGTTACAATCGATACCACTAGTGATGAATTCAATTTCTGTCCGGCCGGGAATCAAACCCTGAACCTCTGCGTGGTAGACGTTGTTAACCAACTGAACCACTCAGGTCATCATATGTATTGTTTCATTTGCTACGGTCCTGACAAATCGAAATAAATATAATTACCTACATCCAAAGTTGTCTGGAAGAGATCACAGTGATAAGACCGCCCTTTGTGCTACCTATCATATATTTTGTATCTGTATTTGTTTCTTTGGTGTGAAAATAAAGAGTTTTGTATTGTATTGTACATCCCAAACCAATATCTCGTAGATTCCGTAGCCTAAGGCACCCAAGCCGTCAGACCTCCAACTAATACCGCATAAACCCTCCTCACAACGTTGTTTTCGTATTTGGCTCGGAAATAGCAAATAAGAGAACTACTCAAAATACCTTAGTGTATACAGTAAACTAGCCTCTCCGACTTGGTTATGTCATGTACCCGCAGTAACTATGTTTATTTCGGGATAAATCATAGCCCATTTGCTATTCTGGGCTATAAGCTATATTGCTGCCAAATTTCATCAAAATCCGTTCAGTAGTTTTTGCGTGAAGGAGTAACAAACTTTCGCATTTATAATATTACTATCTATTTCGGCGCGACTTCGTTCGCGTTGTGTCCTACTGCTACCCTACCCTACCACTACACTACTCTACCACTACCCTAACCCTACCTACCCTTTTTTTCTTACAAACGAACCTTGTCCGGACAATTACTAATATAATAAAATAGAATCACTTTAATTACTTAAACATAAGCGTACACGGAAAATTTTGATATCTTGGGTAATATTATTACAAATTTCCTTAGGATCTCTAATTTTTTTAAATAAAATATAGCCAATATCACTCGCCGATTCTGTGACATTCTATTGGGGAAGGAATTTTTAAAATCGCTTTATTCGTTTTTGAGTTAGCGTAACACAGAAGCAAACAATTTTTTTCTCTTTATAAAAGTAGTTGGTATAGAAATATAGATTATGGATGACTTGCTAACCAACAAACTCACCACAAAAGAAAGGATACCGAATACCAAGTAAAATAGACAAGGAAAAGCAGGAAGGCGGACCCCAGGCCCTCGAGCGCCGCGAGAGAGCACAACCGGGACTGAAGCCAAGATGATGATGATAATAAAGTAATGTAGATACTGAAAGACTTAGTACCTTGAAATGATATGGCAGATGTATTATAGATTAATGTTCCTATAGAGACAATACCGCGGGCCGAACCTAGTGCTCGAAAATCGAGCAGACTCCTCATAAAAACGTATGATATCACCCATAACGCGGTGGCCGCTGGCCTCGGCTACTTGACCACCGCCGCGCGCGCAGCGGCTACGCCCTGGGCTCTCCGCTCAATAGGGCTATAGACGGGTATGAGAAGTGCCTCTCCGACAGTGCTGATGTCTTCCATTTTAGCCGTGCACAATTTACAAAAAGGGTTATCCAGTACCTCTAGTCGCGTGAAGGATAACACACGCATACATTAAACAAAAACACGAACACACACACAAACACACAAACACACACACACACATACAGAGAGAGAATCTTATATTATATTTTAGAGAGAGAAGTTTATATTTAGTTTTAGTTTTAATTCTGATTGTTTTTTTTTTTCTATTTGTATCTTATATGGTGTACCTACTTCCTGGCTATATTAATACCCAAAATTTTGAATTGCAGTTTTGTAATTGGCATTACAACTTAATAATGTAATCTATTCGAATAATAATTTATATGCTGTAAAACTGTGAAATAAATAAATAAATAAATAATATCAAGTCATGTTGCTTATATCGAAAATGGAAACACGGGTGCGTTGTGTACGTGATATGCATGTGATAGGTATCTATCTCTGTTTTAGAGGTATAAGGGAAACAATGTGTATGGTATACCGTACACTCAGTCTGAGATTTAGATTCTTTTTTCAATTCTAGGTACTAGGTAATAGCGTCTAGACGCTATTTAACTTTAGACTTGCGATGGATGGCGTTACGATCCTCAAAATGAAATCTTTCCCTTACCGTGCTGAAAGATTTTTTGTCAGTGCTTTGAAAACAAAGAAGTTTTGTTAACGATTCATAGTTATTATTCTATTTACTTAATACTTTCTTTATACCAGTAAGTTCACTGGTTATAAAAAAATCCATTTTTTTTTATTACTTCTTAATTTGGATTATCATAAAATTGGGTTCCATGCAGGTGCTTAATTATTCATTCTTGCCTTCGTTTGAATAGACTCTAGTAATACTATCTAGCAAGTAGGTTCGTCTCGAAGCGCAGAACGGATTGCTCCATCATCCGAATCGTAAATTGCAAAAAACCTCATAAATTTCACAGAAACCAGCAGACTCTTCTTATTCCCACGGCTTCAGTCATGGCCTCTCTATAGCAGGATAAAGTTTATATCACCGACATTTTATCAGTGTTAGGAAGAGTGGTTGTATAATAGACATCTATAAACAGACCACGATAAGTCCGTATTGACTGACAGTATTAAAAATTATAAAATGTGGATATGGCAATAATCTGGGGATAATCTGTCCTTGTCAGTCCTTGTAAACATTCAGTTATTTGGCTTGAACTTGTACTTTTAGTTTGATCAAATAATTAATCATGCTGAAAATTATCTCTCTCACTAACTTTTTAATTGTTTTGCCTACAGAAATCAAATTGTTTGTTGTGACTTTTATGAATGACGTTCTATTACTTTTAAAATACTTGAAATAAGTTGCCATACAGAGATTTATTTTATTTTAATAAGCGATTCAGACTTTACGTGATCTCATTATATCACATAGTATAAAACAAAATCGCTTCCCGCCGTTTGTGCTTATGTACGCTTAGATCTTGTAAAATACGCAACGGATTTTAATGCGGTGTTTAACAATAGATAGAGTGATTCAAGAAGAAGGTTTGTTTACAAGCAAGAAAAAAGGGTAGGTAGGGGTAAAGTAGGTGTACGCGAACGAAGTCGCGCCGGGTCCACTACTGAATTATAAAAAACCTATCAGCAGAGCTACTTTATGCTTTTAAATTCCTTTAAATTTTTGTTTAAATAGTATGTAAATGCTTGTAACAGACAATCATTTAAAGTTATAGGAAACTAGCTTTTATTTAGAATAGTGTATCGCAGCCTTCCACAAAAGATAACTTCAAATATTCATATAAATGAACAGATAGGTTAATCTTATATTATTATAAATTATTTTTATTTATTTGTTTACTTAAAAACTTTATTGTACAAATTACACCAATTGGCGGACTAAAAGCCATTGAGGCTTTGTCTAACAGTTAACCAGCAGACCATGCAGAGAGTTTTTAAGTAGGTGCTACTTAACAGGAAAACATTAATATAAGTGAAAGAAATAAATTTGAAATTAAATTAAATTACATTGATACTATAAATACAATTACTACAAAAATACAATAAATATATACCTATTATATATACATTCACTAGATACAAAATGTGATAATGACTACACCAAACTCATCACTCATTACCTACGAGCTCTTACTCAAAATAAAATCTTTCAGCAGTTTTTTAAACATTAATCAATTCTGCTCCTTTCGTACGTCCTCAGGTATGTCATTCCAAAAACGAAAAAAATTTTGTTTAAATAAATAATATATAAAAATGCTAATTCAAATTCACACAGAGCCGTCTAGCCCCAAAGTAAGCAATGCTTGTGTTATGCGTGTTAGATAACTGATAAACTATATATATACTTTTTTAATACGTAAATATTATACATACTACACCCAGATCCGCAACAGAAATAAAATTCATCATTTCAATTTCTACTCGGCTGAGAATTAAACCCGGGACCTGTAAGTGGCAGACCAACTGAACCACTCAACTTTTCGACTATCGAAAGACGCCCACTGCTGAGCATAGGCCTCCTCCAGAGATCTCCGCAAAGGCCGTTCCTGTGCCTTCCGCATCCAGCTGGCACCTACAATTTTTACCAGGTCTCCCTGATATACTCGTTTCTAATTTTGTCCAGCACGGTGACGCTCGCTGACCAGCGAATCATATAAATGAGGTTAGAGACTTTCAGAATTGATTTATAATCAGTTTAAATGTCAAAGTTAAAACTAGGCGACGATAAAGTTTAGGGACCCCATATTTGTAAAGTTATCTTGTTATGAATTAGAGCAAAGAGAGTTTCACTTTGCGTCACTGAAGCAGTGAGCAGTGTAAATAAGTTATCGAAAAGTGAAAGATTTTCGCGATACTTTAGGTAAATTACGAATAAAACGTTTCACATAACTATGGAGACTTTATTTATACGGTGCTTGCCGCGCCAAAAGTGATTACAATTCAATTACAAGTGAACAAAATTTAATATAGCTCGAAAAAGCCCGAGATTTTCCTGGAAAACATTTACCACATGGCGAAGACGGCTTAGGTCTTTCCTTCCTTCCTTCCCTGCCTCTGTGAGACCAAGGAGATTCCCCCCTCCTGCACAGGTTACATTGCATAGTATGGAAATCATATCTAACGTGAATAGTTTGATAAAAAAATCTACTTAAGCACGTGTCAGATTGACTTGGCCGTAATAAATATTCCCAGACGTAGATATATTATAACAGTCCCGTCCCGGAGAGAGCGCCGACGGCGTTATAGAAAGTACCTAATTTCATGGTCCCCAAAAATTACACATATTTCTGACGAAAAACCTGATGGATCAGGCATCAGACGGACACAGCTGCTGAAAATTATTTAAAAAATATATTATAAAAAAGAACACACCGTCTACTTAAATGGGACTTTTCATTCAACGTTTTAACAATAGCCCCTTCCTTCATTGGCACACTGACGGTTGATTACTGCGACCGTACGGTCAGCATATTTAATATCTATACTATTATCCAATTATTCTGCTAATATTATAAAGATAAAGATGTTTGGATGTTTGTTACTACTTCACGCAAAACGACAGAACGAATTTTGATAAAATTTGTCAGTGATATAGCTAATAGCCCAGAATAGCACATAGGCTATATTTTATCCTGAAATTCAATATGGTTTCCGTGGGGACGGGTTTGGGACGTACTAACCGAATTTTAGGCGGATGAATCGCGGACAAAATCTAGTTATTATTATTAATCTCCAAAACTACTGAACAGATTTTGAAAACTCTTTCACTAATAGGAAGACACATTATTCCCGAGTGACATTGGTTATAAGTCATCCCGGAAAATCATCAGTCATCCTAAAAGTTACTTGTAAAGGGGTAATTTTATTTTCGTTAGTTCTAGTTAGACAGCTAGAACGATCGAACGGTAAAATGCCGTCACTGTTAGAGAAGTTATGTATTATGTATGCCTAATTAATTAAAATAACTCGATTCAATGGACACAGATTTTATTTGGCTATATGTATTCAGTTCGAAATTCCGCCTTTAGTAGTTAACGAAAGAGAAAAGTTTAACAGCTTTGATTTGAGATAGAGCGGGTAAACTTTTGAGGAAAAGTTCTGAATGTTTTGGCTTCGGTGTGTAGTTTATTTAGCTTATTCGAAAATATGTACCAGATATTAAAAACAGAAGCGCAACATAACCATCCTTTAATGTACCTTAAGATCGGTAGGCATTACAGTATTCGATGGCTATTAAGGGCACCACACATTAACATTCCGCCTGCAGTCTCTGGTCGTATCGGGGGGCCTGCCGTCCTAGGTCAATAACGTCTACACACTAAAGCGATTATTGCCTGCCGGCAATGACCTGCTGCGACGTCTGCGACTACACACTAGCCGTTGCAAGTCGGCAGTTTTTGTAAAACTGAAGGCGCTCGACTGACGGTAGACAAACCGCCGGCCGACTACCTCCTAATATGTGTTTATTTGACCTCAAGGCTATCCCGACGATATCTGTCAAGCGGCCACACACTGTCAGTTCGTATTAGTCGTCAGTCCGAACTGACGATTAACTGACAGACTGATATCGTCCGGCGAACTGTTAATCTGTGGGGGCCCTTTAAGTAAAGTTTAAAGAGAATAAAGAAATTTATTATTTTGTAGGTAACTAGCTTTTTCTAGCATCTATTCTTAATAATTCCTGAAAGTACCACAAAAAAACAGAAATTTCCCAGCCACCCGCCACACCTGTTTCACCAATACCTACTAAAAACAAAACAAACTGAACCCACCTTTTCTGCCATCCATACCGCACCCACAAACACACCCGACACACACAGCCACAAGCATATACGAGTAGCTATAACTAGTTAATTTCCTTTGTCACAAAGGCGGTCGCGGCGGGGATGGGTGCGTGGAAATCGCGATGCGTCACGGTGCACACCGGCCGGGTGCGCGTGAGTGGATCCCGCGTCGGCGCTTCGTTGGGTCCCTGGCCTATGTTTAAATTGTAAAATTGTAAAGAAAAGTACATAGTACAAAGTTACATTTAAATAAAGCAATTGTAATGTCTTTAGGTGAATAATTCCGGGACGAAAGCGAGAATTCCGCTATTTAGCTTAAGAGTGTATTTGTAGAGAGTTGAATGGAGACTATGTGTTTGATGGTGTTGGCGACAAGCTAGTAATACCCCTGGTATTTATTTATTTATTAAATCTTTATGCACTAAAGGTACATTGGCGGACTTAAAGCTAAAGTAGCCTTATCTACCAGTCAACCGTGACAAAAAAAATATCGAAAACAGTAGACGGTGCGGGATAAACAATACGATAAGGTGAAGGAAGGGATACTTACATCAATAAATGCTAAATTTATACAATTTTACAAAGATACAAGAAATAGTTAAACAACAAATACATACTAAAGATAGGTACATAGGAGGTAGGAGGGGAGGAGGAGGTATTGCAAACGTCCATGCATAGACTAGGGTAACTACTTACCGTCAGGCGGATCGTACGCTTATTTGCGACATTTGTGGTATAAAAAAGAGTGTGGTAAAGTGGGTCCACGCGTGAACAGCGTTTTGCTTGCTCTGTGGCCTATTAGTCCACAAGTGGTATCCTGTCCTTTCAATTACGAAAAGTAGGTATAGTCTATGCAGTTTAGCAAACATTTTTGTCGATACCTATTCCAAAACGATCTCTTACGATGCGAGGATGCTCAAGACCGAACGAAATATAGAAAACATAGTATCTAAGGGAGCGGATACTGGCAGAGGCCAGGAACGACTGCTTGGATGACGATTCTCTCCCCATATCATGAATATGAATCTGGGTGAATGCCCCAGTAGGCCGACCAAATAAAAGCTCTAAATAGCAACATGTTAAAAAGAAGTGAATGCCAAGATCAGGTATGATGTTGTGTCGACCCCATCTAAGGAAGATAACGGCAAGGAGGTGATAATATTCTTGAGACCTCTTTTCTCTGTCTATCAAACGAGGGAATTACATATAATCCACAAATAAAAAGAATTTCTTCAAAGAAATTCTCGATCATCTCTGCTTACCAGTGTGGGATAAGAGTTTGAGACTCTTGAGAGTATATGTAATGTTCGTGTGTACCTTGTATATAAGATTCCTAGCGATGTCGCAGTAGAAAATTTTAATTAATTACTTAGGTATCAACGTCACTACTATACACTAACTTAGATTACTTTGAAATATAACTAGCGTTATTATAAAGACTCCGTTTAGTATAGGTAAACGCCAAGGACTTTCTAGCAGAGACCACCTGGCCACCAACGCCTTCCGCTGGCAGGTGCCATATCCATAAGGCGAACCTCAAAGACCAGTTTTCATTATCGAGATCTCCATAGAAGAGAGTCCTGTTGACTTGAGGTTTGAGGACGAATGGACTGTTACTGTAATGTAATAATGTTATGATATGAATTCATTCTGATTAAAGCACCTACTGATTAAAATAAAAAGTGACTCTTACGAAAGGCTTAATGGACGAATATTATACTTTATAAACAACTCTCCCGGATCCCAATGAGCTCCTGAGACTGTTTAGCCAGTCACATGGTCCTCAGCGGTAGACTTTGGTCAACCTTGCTTCACCAGCGGTATTAGGAGGCACACCTAACAAGTGGCAAGCTTGTTGCGGTGCTGAAGTGCGACTAGCCAATGTGCGAAATGGTCACCCATCCAGTTCCCAAACTCTGCGTGCCTTGCTTTACTTTGATGGTCGGCCTCGTAAGGCTACCACTGGACCAGTGCCGCTTTTCTGATTATAATAAGTATAGATAAACAAGGCAGGTTTCTTCTTCTCTCTTCCGACCGGTTTCGGCCATGGCGACCCCTTCAACCCCTAATCAGATCTGCGCTAATGCACACGAAGATAACTTGCATAGTCAATCTTCGCGGCAAACTCCTGTGCACAATATGGGCACGTCAGTTTGCCGTTTATAAAATTGTAACTGATGGCTGCGGGTGTACGGGCTTTTATTTGATCGCGTTTATGGGAAATGGGAAAAGGCGAACTCTTCTGTCGAGGAGGAAAGCCGCTGCGCCCGCGCAGGCCCTCCGCGCGCTTCCCGGAACACGGCTACGATTAATAGCGACACAAACTATTTCCGGTAAACCATGGCAAATCGTAATTACCCCACCGGGCCGCCTCGCGCGCACCCCCTTTGATGTTTTTATTTAAAATCCCGGTTACGGCCAACTTAAAACAAATAGTACGGTGCACAACCGATTATGCGTTTGCGTTAAAACGATTCGAGACGGTGATAGCTTTAGGAAATTTCGCCCCACGGTCCCTTGTGTGGTCTGCTCTCGTTGTTTGTCAACCAATTTGTGTTCTTGTTTTTGTTGGTGGCACGGTTGTCGATAAATAAACAGATGCGGGTCTCGTGCTAGTGTCGTTTGGTGATTACCTCGTTAATTGGATATCTAAATTATTAGAAGCTGTTAGTGTCTAGTTAGAGGTGGGTAAATTTCAGCACGCATTTCTTATACTTTTTCGGAATACAAGGAAGCCTGTGCTACCCGATAATAGTGCAGACGTGTAACTTAACAAATATTATCACTGCTCTCTATGACGAGCTTTCCATATAATTAATAATTATGACACGTTTTATTTTAAGTAGACAAATAATTTATCATGTAGTAAACTGAAAAAATGTGCTGATAATTGTTATAGGTAATTTGACTAGATAAGTGATTATTAACTTTTCCGCCTTGTTACCCCTCTAACCTACAAGAAAAACTTCTTAAGAGCCCTCCGCGCCTACTCTATTCCTCCCTCAAAGTTATAGTTCCTATCCTTCTTATTATTCCCCACTTTGCCTTAACTTGTTATTCTACTATCACCTTTAAAAATTGTGACGTACTTGTCTATCTGTATCTACTTGTAATAAAATGCACCTAGTACAATTTGTGAGCGAGCGTATTGAACTCGAAATTTTCTCAATGTGCCTCTTAAAATGTATAGAAATTTGTAATCTCCCCAATACCACCCTAAAATAGCTGTATTACCACTCCGGGGTTAATTAACCCCGAATTCGGAAACACTAGTCTAGACCCCTATTTTACATGTACTGCATTATCCATTGCACAGTACAACACCTGTGCATTATTCGGAAACAGTTTCATACTGTCCCAACTTTGTAATTAAGCATGAGCGTAATTATTTCTATGAGGTGAGGCGAGTTCGTCTGGTGTATTTCAGTCTAGGCGAGCGTACACTCGGCTGCAGATGCAACATCCGTCGGGCCCACGTGAAAATCGATTTTCCACGCTACAACAGCTGGCGCGGGCGACAACTATAAACCAAGCCATTTATGCCTTCGTCAATAACCAGCGTGAGCTCTAAGTTTATTGCGTAAAGATCAAATTGGTTTGCCTTCGCGACTCCAGGATTGGCGGCGTAATTTTGTACGCGCGTATGTACTATGAACGTCAAAAGTTCCTTTGTTGATATTTTTAATGTTTCGCACATTGTTCATTTTGTAACGTGGACCTACCGCGTTTGATCCGATTGCCGTCGTAATTTATGATTGTTAGAATAGCATGCCGATGGCGAATAATTAATTTTCACGTTCACTTCTTTATTGTGTTGTCACGATATTGATGATCGTGGATTTGTTACGTAAGTTTTGCTGTGTGATTAGCCAGCGATTAATATCGTTTTGTACTTTTTTTTCTATTAGTTATATTTTTTGTTAATATTTGTCATAAAATACTTGATAGGCCTTTGCTGGTTTAATTAGTACCTACCAGTTTAATTGATTTTAACTAGCACTTAAATTTCCAACCACGTAACTACTAAGAGGCCAATTAATTATAACTTCACAAAATTTTAATATTCTACGATTTATTCGCTCAAATTGCGAGCAACAAAACACGAAATGGACACGTAAAGAATGTTAATTAAGTTTCAATGTACATCGCGAAATAAAACTTAAAAGAGGAGGCAGGTATAGTCCCTCGTAATTGATTGACGATCCGACAATATGAGCGGACGGTGAAAAAATCGCAATGACGGATTGCCACATCTCAGAAACGTCAGGGTTTGATTGGTGATTCCCATGTGTAATACCAGTAGTCAACAAAGGAGGCATTTAAGAGGCGTCTTTTTTAAAATTTCGTTGTAATGAGCGCCGGTGAGCGCGATCCATCATTGTCCGAGCAACCTTCCCGCACTAGACAATGGCCGAAGCCTTTCGTACTCGAGTAGGAAGCGACGAAAAAACTGTCATTGAAATTGACGTGTTTATTTATATGCTGATACAGTCTATTCGAGGCTCAGTGTCGATTATTTACGCGTTTGTTGATGAAGTACCTGAATGGGAAAATTCCACTCTAGCCTACATGCTCTGTACCTTAATTTTACTATATATGTACAGATATTGAATACTTACTTTACATGCATTAGTTCAGTTTATTGTCTAATATCAACGTCAATATCTAGAACATACCTACATACTCATAATATGTAGGTACATAACAGAAATAGGTATTCGTATTGATAAGTATTCGTAAATATATTTCTGATTCACAAAATCCTATCCTTGCCGCCGTAAATAGGTATAAGCTTATCAAAAGTACCCGCAAAGCGGCGTTAAAAATAGAGCGCGCCACGGAAACGGATGTGTTTACTTAGAACTGGTTGACGCGTTGCAAGACGCGAGAACATCGATTGAGTACACGAAATTAGTGCGGTATAATTAAGCATATGACATGAATTCACCGGCAATCACAATGGAACAAACTAACCGTGGCATCGTGATATGACGGCGGATCGGATCCGCGTCGCAGGCGCAACCGAGGTGGCCGCTCAATCCCACCATACCGAACCCACTAAATACCTGGATCTAATCAGCATTTCTACACTCATTTTTAACACTTAATTTTACACTTATCTCGCCATTATACATTTGATTTTACGGATTGCCCGTATGTTGTTCCGTCTAGTACGATACGCGCACTCGCCCGGTCGGCTACTGCACGCCTTTTAAGCAATGTTAATTTGACGTCTTTATTCTATACTTAGTTATCCAGCATAAATAATTGGTTGCATTATCGGTTTAGAATTTACATAGTTGGAGCGTGGTGGTTGGAATTGGACCAATTAGTTTAGTTAAAGTTATTATTACTGAACTATGACTAAATAATCAAATAAAGTTACTTTAGTGCATTATAAAATGACGATCTTGACTATATATGGAACAGATTGTTAACTATAAAATGCGCAACGCATAGTATTTGTTTCCCACATCAGCAGAAGACATACAAAAATCATTCACATCTAACTTCGTTGAGGCAATTCGGCAGTGTAAAGCAAAAAATCGTGTCTCTCGTGAAAAATGTTGGAAATGTTTGGCTATGGATGGCGAGAGCAACATTTTTGCAATTTCATGCATCATTTGTAACTATGTGAACAAAGAACATGGAGATCTCACACCGCGTTTCGTGTGTACCTACAGTTAGAAATTAGTAAGGTTCCGTAGAGGTGGGCAGCAGATATTTTGGAATTTTTTTTCCGTGTTAATCTTTTTTTTCTATGCGTACTTTGATAATCCCGATTGACTACACTAGCGCCTTATACATACATACCTACATTATTATTACTAATTTACCTACATAAAGCTCGCTTTAGTCCACAGGAGGGATAGGCTGCGCAGCCAACGCTTACTTATACGTTAGACACATATTTTCCACTAACAAGACAGGCATTTAATATAAAATAAATAACGCACAACGTACATAACCATTACAAGTAACGGAAACCGGCCGTCGAATATTTTAAATTAAAAAATACAATGCAATAATAATGAGTATCCCAAAATGGGGTCTTTTAATTCGGGTCGGAGTACAGCCAGCAACAGTGAAGGGGTCACCAACAAGCCGTGACGGAACCCGACACAGTTACAAAACCCTAGCAAACATATACCCAGTTCCCTATTCACCCCTGAAATTGATACAGGGGGTTGTGTGTTGTGGTAGATAAGTACAGTAATAATCATCGTGGCGTTAGTATCCCGGTTGTGCTCACGAGGGCCCAGGGAACGTCTTGACCATGATCCAGGATTTGGCAGATCAGATAATTATAGTGGAGCGACTGCCATCTGACCTCCGTGGCCCTGTTACTAAGAGAACCTGGCCAGATTGGATCATGGTTACACGATGTTTTCCCTCACCTTAAGAGCATCGGTTAGCAGTCTAGTAAATAACATAACTCAGAAAGTCATTAATACATGGCCGCTGTGGGATTCGAAATGATATAGTAGATAAGTACATAATGCTCGTCGGCTGTAGTTCATGCCACATGGAAAGGGCATTAATCTGTAGGTCGGAACTCACTTGCAAGTGATAAAAGCGATACCAAGCTGTAATTATTTAAATAGTCGTATTCGTTAAAATTAAATATATTTTTTTTAGGTTTTAGGCCAGGCATTTGACCGCCATCTCACCTAGTGGTAATTTCTCAGTGCCTTGAACTAATTCTGCATCTACTTCAAAGAAGGAATGACAATACAAAAATTCACTTTTTAATATAATATAGAATTACTAGTAGTTGCTAATAAAACAGTACCTGCTTAAAAGTATAAAAAAAATTATCATAGAAGAAAGTAAGGATACTCTTACAGTCCTTGCCAGTATCATAATTTTACTACAGCCTGTACGTTTAACATCGCCCTAACCTAAATAAATCGCGAAAAGTAAATAAACGGCTGCCATTACTGCCCTGATTATTTCCATCACCCTAAGCTGACGACGCCATTTTGAATTTTATTATTTTTTTATAACATAAACGTCAAGCTAGAGTTATAGCATTTGTCAAACAGGGGCCCCTAAATATAGTACAAAAATTATGCACGCTTAAAAATATTTGAATTGAATTTATATTTAACTTGATTGATATTCTTCAATATTAATTACATAGAGAAATGTCTTTGAAATGTAAAGCTCAGTAGATCTGCCAATTTCTAAAAACAATGAGGCAAAACTAAGTAATAGGTAATTTTCCTTACACGGAACTTTGTCCCTAAATTCACAAAGTTATGTTTGGTGGTGTATTATAAAGTTGAAGAGCATGTTTGTTGGTTATAAGCATTTAAGCTGAAAGTTCAGATCCTATTTCATAACTTGTTTCACTAATTGAAAGCTACACTATTGCCGACTAACATAAATAAAACCATTTTACATTCGGGAAATATTAAACTTCTCAAAAATATATATGGTAATATATGTTTCCATTTAAAACTCCAATACCATGTCTATTTTTAGAATCGTTGTTATTTTAGCAATCTAATGTTATGAGATTCAATTATTTTACGTATCAGCTAGGTATTACCTAAGCAACATAATCCCTAGTTACAAATGCGGATTTCAAGCACGAAGGTATGCTTTTTTTGAGCAATTGCTTGTTTCAAGCATGCTAATGTCAAACTTCATAGAGAAAAAAGCATGCTTATAACCATGCCGAAAATTAGCATGTATAACTGGGGCTTAACTAGATAACCGCTGCTAATGATAATTTCTTATACAAGTGTTTACAACCTTCAGGATAAAAATAATGCCTAATCACTTTCCTATCTACAAACTTGAGAATAACACAAGCAACAGTGCCTACTTAAACGACGTATAAAGGGACGCCGCATTCCTTATCCTTCATTCAACCCTGCCCGGCTTACATTCCCTGACATTGACATTGCTCGAGTTGGGTAAAATCGATGGACATTCCTGTCTCTTCGTACAGATGTGGCCTAAAATGTACAATACGGAAAAAAGCTTTCTTTTTCGCCTAACGTATTTATTTCCTAATAGTGTCGACGTCTCGGTCGAGAGCTACACCGGTGCCCCTAAACCTACCCTAATGATAAAACCCTACCCTACCCTAATAGCCTTGTAGGTATTAATTTAAAATTACTCTTATTATGTGTTATTGACGGACAGTGTCATCCGCGTCCCTCAGTTTTGGACTGGAAAAATATAAATAGTAATAAAGTGTTCCGGCTCTGCCTGGCATTGTCGAGCACGGTTCGGTCGTGGTTGGCGTGCGATGGATCTACGGCCATAGGTCGGTCAGCATGTCACTGTGTGTTTCCTTCCTACTTTCCTACCCCCCTCCTTTTTGACGATTGAAAGAGATATTTAATGTCCTAATCAATAAACAAATTTTGAATTTTGAACTTACTTCATAATTGACACGATAAGAAGAAGAAGAAGATGCAAGATATAAACTTCATGATCGATCAACCCAATATATTGAGCATCTAAATCTATAAATTTACACAGTACTTGCAGTATACTATACTTTTCCCAATCAAGCCATAATACTCTCATATTTCCCCAAAACTTTTATAACGACGGAAATTCTATACCTCTTCTTGAGAGCTTTCACAATTTCGTATTTAAACTTTGTTTGGGGAGAAACCTTAAACTGGTCCTCAAGATATAGGGGAGAGTTGTACAACCGGGTACGCGGGTCAAACCGGATACCTCATTATTTCATAAACTTACATTAGCATCTATCAGTCTTAGAGGTAATGAATTGCGTATCTCCAGATGGCATGCCAGTTTGTAACAGATAATTTACGCGAAAATTTCGATTTTACCGCTCTAAGAGATTTTTTTCAAAATCCGTGAAATGTTAGTAACTGATTTCGACTACATCGTACCGACTTTACATCTGCTTGTCTGTAATAAAAATTTAAGCACAGTAACAAAGAACAGTTTAATGTTGTTATAAAATGTTTATGTCAAATCAAAATTTGTTTATGCCATTATGTCTGAAAATTGTATATTCTGTCTAAAACCGGGTACCAATATGCGGGACAATGCCGGGTATTATTGTGGGTAATTATATTATGTCACCATAGTGGTTTAGGAATTTTCGTTATTTTTTTATATGCAATTTGCACTTCTGTGGACAATTTATTACTTAAAATAAAAATTTGGATTTTGCCGTTGAATTTGTTCGCGGAGCATTGGGTTACCTACACCGTGCTCCTGCGGCTTGTAACCATTCAAGCTTCCATGCTCACACTCACTTTGCTCATGGTCACTATCGTTTTCATAATACGTATAGTTAGGATAAAAAGAATTGGGCACAATCGGGTATCACCGAAAAGCATACCCGGTTATGCCCTAACTAGTGGGGAGGCAAATACCAATTTTCTTTTATATCATAATTTCTGTACATCCACTTGCTTTTGCTAAATTAATTATTTCGTTAGGGTATAAGTGTATCTAATCGTAAATAATTTCTTATTAAATTTTATGCAACTGGAGCAATACTAAAAACAATCATACCTTAAGGTCCCGGTTCTGCCCCATCTTCCCCTATCCTTGGCAATTGTATAACCTGAACTGAATAAGCTACTCCTTATTCAATACCTTTCCTTTGGTTGCTTTCAAATTACAATTTTGCGGATTCCTTTAGAGCAAACTCTGAAGCTAAGTAGGTAGCAATCTCGAAAGTTTAGAAATTTTGTACTGTACCTATATTGTATTTTAAACTAGAGAATCGGTCCGGCTTCGCACCAGAGATTCGCGTTTTACTATTTAGGTTACTTTATACCACTAAGGTGGCAAACAAGCTTACGGCCTACCTGATGGTAAGCTGTCACCACAGCCTAAGGATGTTTGCAATACCAGGGGCATCACCCACGTGCTTCCGACCTCGTAAAAACCTTTTAACTCCTTTCTTAAAGAACTCCATGTTGTACCTACTCTCCAGGGATCTCATTCAATATGTAATAAAATCCCTGTTTGATCGGTGAAGCTTTGAAGACAATGTATCTTTAAATAGATACCGGATATGAAATTATTTACATACTTCCTTTTCTTGTAATGAAAAAATAGTAAACTCGCATGTTTCAAGCGATGCTTCTATATTTTCTCCTTATCTAGCTCTCTTGCAAACTTTTGTGAGAAGGGGTCTGAATAAAAGTAATTATAACATTATAATTTATTTCAAAAACATTTATAGGCGATAAAAATACCTACGTGATAGGTATAGAGATAGCACAGAGATTTATAAATAGTACCGAGGTAAAATACATTGAAACTTCTGAAACCAAAGGATGTCAGAGACACGTGTCTTGTATATCAGGGATTTCTTCGGGTCGTGGTATTGCATTTTTGTGGAGTTCTTCAGCTACATTAACATATTTTGTTTATTATTAAAATGTTGTGTATGTGTACGTGCGTATGTCAATAGATACTACAATAGCAAAGCCCGACACTATAATTAAAAGCCACTACTTATTTGAATTGAATCAAATTTTGTAACCACGCTTAGTTAGTTAGCGGCTAAAATGAGCAAGTTCATAATACAGGCAAAATTTCGTGTACAAAATGTAGGTACAACAGAGGCAGACGCCGAGTGTGAAATGAGAGAACTTGTGACTTTCAGACAAATGCTAACCGAATTAAATTCGTTGAAACATTCCGACTCGACGTCGGGCCGTTGAAATTCCTCCCCGCCCGTTTTGCTCTCAACTTTCATTTTGTTCCCAGGATGTATGTTAATTAGACGCCTGCTAAAATTATTGCCTATGAAATCTCCTGCGAAATAGAACAATATGGGGACAGTCATAAAGAAAAAGTTCCTAAGTACTTAGTACCCAACTCATTTTATTGCTGGTCGCTCGTATTTTTATGGCAGTATTAAACTTGGATAAGTAGAGTTAGATACACAATTGTACGGCTTTATGTTTTAAGATGAATGTTTATTTTTATTTGTAAAGTTTACTTGCTTAGTGCTATGCAGTATTAAGCATTACTTTGAGTTCGGATAAGCGTTTTAGCACGTTCTGATGTAGTTCTGTTTGCGTCGCTGCCAGCCGTCTTTTTATCGTTTATATAATGAATTTGATAAATACATACATAATTATTAATGTTTATAAATTCGAAAGTCCTTATTTTGCCCCCCTTCCATGCAGAAGCGGAACAACGGAAATAGTATTTCCTTCACGAACATCATTAATATGTGCCAATTATACTTTCATCGAGTCGGTGCGGATGAAGTCACATAAGGGTAGTAAGTCATTTAATCCCTGTAAGTTGTGAGCTACATAAATCTACTGCCTTACCTTCTTATTCAATAGCCTAATTACCGTTTTCACTAAACCTAAGAATCGCTTAAGTTCCGTCTTAACTAGTTTTTAGCCAATCAGCAACGTGAAAGAGAGAACTTCCTAAGCTTATCTGGGAGAGATCACTTAAAGCGATAAGACCGACTTTGCGCGCATGTATATTATGCTGATTTTTGTATATTGTCTTATAATATGTGGTGTGCAATAAAGAGTTTTTACTTACTTACTTACTTAGTTAAAAAGACAACAAGAGTTTTATCTACATAAAGAAGAGGTTAACTTACACAATACACCTCCCCACCTCAGAATCTCATCTCGTATATCAAACGTCACACGTCTCAGCGTATTCGCAGACCGCTCTGTATACCTGTCTCGAAAAACATTCAACAATGGAACAAGCACTTCACACCTATTACTCTACACCCCGCGTCCATTCATACCTGACGCCACACACAATGATACGACATAAACGTCAACTATGGCGGTGCTTTTTCAAAAATCGAACGGTCTTCATTTCTTTTTCTGGCGTTTGATGCATTAGCCACGAATTAGGCGGCCAGTCCTTTCATTCTCGAACTATATTCTTTTCATTCTGTTACATTCACGAGGTGACAAAGTAGTTACGCCCATAACTTATGTGTGGTAAAACCTGGGTGGTTCGGATCTACAGGAGCGGCGGGGATTCGAACCTCGGATGGAAAGCAGTAAACCAGTACTTACTTTAGATTATTTATGTCATTTCCCGTTATAAAGAAATCTAGACTAGACAAAGCTGCACTTCTAAGTTATAAAGTTTTCCATTTCCTATGAGAAGATTAATGGAACAGGCTGAATATTTATAGCCATGGCACATTAATAAATGAGAGAAGTAATCATTAGTCATAGTCTCATTAAGAGTTGAGTTATAAGAGTTGTAATTATAATGTATCTACTATATACTATTAAGCAATACATATATTTTCTTGTTATTTAATTGAATACCTATTCATGATGGTATATTTTAGTTTAACGCGTAAGTTATCTTAAACTTTGAAAGGATGCTGGTCCAACCCAACAGTCATTGATCATTGTTCAGGAAGCCATCAATAACAGGTTGCAAATCTGTCATCGGGTGGCAATAGCGAGCCACCCACCGGTAGCATCATGGGTTGGTCGCCAACAATAACCCGTACTTAAAGCGTACTCAAACAAAGGTAGGAACGCAGACAGAGTATTTTCCGGTCAATAGCTTGTTTTGTGGTTTTGATACAACACCGGGAGCGTGGCGGGGGCCCAGCTACCGAACAGTAGCCGGACGACGTACCCTTTGTTCTAAAGTCGACGTGAGGTCCGAAATTGTGGTCACCTCCATTACAGCGCGGTCGCCAGCGCATGAGCGAGATTCTTCACGCTTACAAATTAAGCTGTATGAATGCCAAGGTTTCTTGTAAATGAGCCTGTTTGCCCTATTTGTATCAGTTCATTACGTTTCGGGGAAGGCGTTGCCCGAACAAATGCGTGTTTTGCTGCAGCGACTACAGTTTTGTGACAGGCGAATAATTTTTTGGATGATTCTAAATGTAACATTTTGTATATTTTTTGCAATATCATTAAAATTTATTTAGGTACAAACAAATTATTTACAGACCCGCAACAAATAAACTAAAACTAGAACTAACAATAAATCTAAAATATTTAAAAAAAATCAACCACATCGCTGCGCCCCGGAATGGTGCCCAGAAAGCTGGCTACGTTGCCTCGTTGGATAGCAAAATTTATCCTCTGTCCGAGGAACTTTGTATTTATAATTCAGCGATTCAAAAATACATCGAGATATGCCGCATGACACCTTAAAAGACTATTCGTTAAATTACTCGTAAACCCCACTCATTTCGGCGCCGGCAAAATGCCTATTTGATCGCCGGTGGAACCTTATTTTTTAAGACTTATTTCACAGCCGTGGAAGCCTAATAAAAGCCAAGAGCTCTCAAGCGGTCGGCAGACGTCCACCGTTTATTGTTACTTTAACGACATCTACACTAAATTTTACGAACGAGACCGCACATCGCTACCTTACTTGAAATTGAATTAACTATTACAGGCAGCCAGCGTGATGGTCCGACACAATAGCTCTTTGTTCGCTCAAACATGTATTGGAAAACGATACACTCGACAGAGAAGATTACCTATTAAAGTTTTATTAATTTTATAATACGGTAGCGCAAATCTAAGCTTAAGCACTCACCGCCTGAATTGTGGCTGTAGCTTTAATGCGATTCTATTAAATCTTTGCGCAATGAAGGAGGTGTAAATGCTGTTAAAACGCTAAACATAATTTCTTTCGGATAAATTATGACTATTACTTTGTCCTGAATAAACAACTGAAAATTGACGCTGTATCTTAAAAGCGTTTACGCCCTGTATCAGATCTGAATCCGAGCACGAATGCTCGGAGATAACCACAGTATAAAGTACTGAGTTTTCTATCAGTCGTCAAGTTTAAATTGGCATGTCACTAAAGATCTAAATAGTTTTATATGCATTTCGTAACTTCAATACTGCATATCGTATTCGGACGAAGTGTTTTATACGTATGAAACACCACCTTTGGAACGCGTTTATTGATCTGTATGTTACGGACTCGAAGCGAATGCAGAACGAGTGCCTTTTTATTATAACGACATACCTATCCAACCTCATCCCCTCAGTCAACATTATAGTCTGACATTATTTCATCAATGATGATACATACAGATCTCTCTAACAAAACCGCTACGCATTGCACTTGCAACCAATTGTAGATAATTGATACAAATTACACTTGGTCCTACCCCTTTTACGTCATGCACAGGTGGCTGCGAGGAACATAGCGTATGAGTACGAGTGTTGTCAGGCAGAACAACAGAACGTTGTGTTGTGTTCCTACGATTGCCATTGCTTACCTGCATATGTCTATGACAGACGACACTCCCGTCAATGTTTGCGGCGTTGATACTCTTTCTTTGCGAGCATAAAATTACTTATAAATAACGACGTGATTTTCGAAACTATATGTGTGTATAGTGGGTCCATAATCAGAGGCATAAAGTAGGTATCACGTAGTCGTCATAATTTGCAAATGCTTGATTAAATAAGAGCTACTTCTTTCCTTGTGCAATGCAGTCTTCCACATGAATCATCATCGTCAATCGGACAACTTTTTTGGTTCTTAGAACCAACAAGGTCATCCATACATCACATGGGGCATCCTACTCTGCAATTGCCGGTACGTGTTCGCCACTTGCGAACTTTTCGACCCCAAAGACCATCGATATGTGGTCAGCCAAAACCACTTCTAGCAACTAACAGAAAACAAAAACTGTTAATCGAATGTTTTCAACAACGACGTAAGATGCTTTCCTTGCTGATATACGAGTAATGATAGGTAAATGATAACAATCCTACATTATGATTTATATTTTCAACATATTGCTTTCTCTAGTAATTCTTTTTGTCATTTGACTAGGACAAAGAAGCCTAAGTGTAAGGCAAGAATATCTAACGCACCTGCATTACAGTAAGTGTTCCTCCATATTTTCTGACGACATTTCGACGGAGGCCAGCCATATGTTCCAGGCTGGCGCAATGGGGCGTAATTAAGCAATCAAGTGCAAAGCTACGTGTTTACGTGGGCCGAGTGAAACACGGTTTAATATTATACTCTAGGACCTTTTAGGAAGGTTTGTTTTCTTCTGACCTATGAATTTCAGAGCTCCACCTGACTTGGTGGACCAAGGAAAATTTTTCTTTGCCCGAGTTCCAGCGTTCCACCTTGGTGTATTAAGGTTGTCTACAGGATTATTCTTTATCCGTGGTACAAAAATCTCCTGACGCATTTGGAGGTGCTATCGAGGTCGAGATAAGTTAATCAAAATCTTTTCAATATTATCATCGCTTTTTCTTTCATCGTGTGAGTTATCTTCCATGAGGCTCTACATAAGGTAAGAGGTAAATTATACCACTTCTTATTGTCCTTGTGATTATATTTAGTCGTAAATATCGATTGTTCTAATATTTCATTTCCTAATTTCGTCCTATTGTTCATTGCACTAATTTTTTCTATCAGAATAACGTTAGTGCTGATTTATTTATATTGTTTATTTAACTGGTTATTGTACACAATAATGATATACCGAAAAATATAACAGTGTAAAACACAATAGGCGCAGGTGATTATTTCTAAAAAGAAATTTCTTCCAGCAGGCATACAGAAGAAATATGCTAAACTAACGCAGATACAATAACGCACAACAATTGAATAAATAAATGCATAAATATATTATATGGTAATACATAGGTATATAAAGATAATATAAATTACGTGACAATCGTTTGAATCCCTAAATTTTATTATCCTACTGATAAATAAATCAAAGTACCATGCAAAAAATTATTTAACATATCCGTTTATTTCGTATAGGTAGGTAGGTATAGGCTTTATCGAACTTTTTTGTCTCAATTTGATCACGACTATTATTTTTTCGAATTGAAATAATATCGAATAATTGATATGCCGTATCTACACACGCTACCTTCATATAAAATTACATAGTATCATCAGACTACTTTCCGTCATGTCAAATCTGCCCCAGCTTGATGAAGGCTCTGAGGAGCACCTCCGCCCCTTTGATGCCACACATTATAAGTGCAAAAATTAGGATTAGTGATTTATCAAAGTATCAATAGTATAGAATAGGAAATTCAAACGTTAGACAAGACAAGACAATAATTCATTAAGATTATCGATGCTTAGCACAATCGAATTTAGGAAAATCATGTTAGGGCTTTAAATCTATAAATATCAATATTACTATTGCTATATATAGTATTTAAAATACAGACCATAATGTACTTAGTAATAAGTTATATTAATAAGATTTAATTATTGTATTGAGATTGAACTGGCTTATCAAATAAAAATATTTTATTATTATTATTATATATATGTCACAGCCATCTAACGGACTAGCTTTCTCATTAAATGGCTGATTTAACATGATGGCTACGACATATACAATAGGCTATCATCATCCATCACAGTAACATTCGTAGATTCATACGGCAATTATTTGTAATTTTCAGCGAACCTAAAAAGGAAACCAAGTCTTTCTAGAGTAAATGTCTATAAATATATTAATGAAAAGATGGTTCTCATCACGATCAATGTTTGCTGGTATTGAACAACATCACAATTTTTTACTTTTAGTAGGTAAATAGCAGCGTTTGTTATCGCTACTACCGTACGTTGAACGTGTATCGATATGTGGAAAAAGCATACAAGTTAGTGAAAGATTTCAGATGTCGTGAAGTAACTGCTTATTTAATTATTTTCACTGATTGCTTTTGTGATCTTACTTGTATTATCTACTTGAAATTTCCTTATCTAAGACTTGAAATAACGGAGTGACAATACTCATCTCTCAGACCATGTGCCTGTTTGAATTTAATAATTTTAGAAATTTCTGTTCAGATTTCCGTATTCCAGTTTTATATGAGAGCTTGGACGGCCGCTTATTTACCAATAATTAATTTTCAAACGCTTTAGCGAGTATATCATACACATTCCAAATTGAAAAATTAATTAGGATTTACTCGTTAGCTTCCTACAAGGTTGCAATTAAACGGGCAGTGTTAATTACCACACATAGTTGGCGTTTAATCAAAGACAAACATAAAACTTATTATGGTTTGATTAGATCATTGCGCAATAGGTATTATGAACAGGCTAAGTAAAGTATGAGGTCACTCTGACGTTAACTCATCTTGTCAGTACTTGTCACTGGCCAAAAAGATGACGATCAATTTTCGAATCTTATTTTCTTTTAAACTTGGTCGAAGAGTGGTCAGCCAGCAATCAATCTGAGTGAATTTTATAAAGTGTTTTGGCTGAATGGAAAACGTGATCGCAGTCAAGTTTTTTAGTCGAAAAATCTTGAGTATGGCGCAAAAAGTATCCGGTAAGGCACACGCGTGGGAACTGGATTTGGTCGGCTGTAGTTGTCAGGTAGTCTATGATGAGGATTAAAAAGCCACTGGATTGGGCAAGTTTGTGTTAACTAATGAACGAAAATATAGTAAGATTTACTAGTCTATCGATGATAAGTAAAATAAAAAGAAAATGTAAAAGTAGTCTGTATCTGTTCCTTAACCTAGCAGAACTTAGGAAATTAAAGACGCTGATGAATATGTAGATTCAACATTAAGTTCAAGTGCAAAGAAGATAATTTGTCACCCGCGATAGATTGATGCTGAGCAGCAAAGCCTCGAGCATGGGCGTAGAGTTGCACGTCTGTCGTGCTTTTATAGGATTCATTTCGGAGAGTTTGCAAAGCAGTTGCTTGACCTCATTCCGCTTGCTCCTTTTCGCCATCGGGAGAAGCGGTCCAGGCGCGCGCTTCGTTCTTATGTCATGGATCTTCCAGCTATTTACACAAGCCGATTTGGGTCAACCTTTATAATGCGTACGGCTAAAGAATGAAACACGTTGCCTGTGAGTGTATTCCCTGATCATTATAATCTGGACGCCGTCAAGGCTAGAGAGAATAGGCTGTTCCTAAACAAGCATGCTCCAGCATCGGCCGCGTCATCACTTACCACCAGGTGAGATGACTGAATGCATTGGATTATTATTTATTTAAGACCTGAATTGTTAAACTGTATTCATGCAAATAAATTTATTATGATTATGATGGCGGTCAATTGCCTGGCTTATCTAATTTAAAACAGAAACGTTGTCAATTGCCATATGCCATATATTTTGAATGACACTTTAAATAGCAAAATACTTTTCAACAACCGCCTTAACTCACCAAGATAGCACCAAATCATCCCAGTGTCTCATCCAGCATTTACCGATCCGCGCCGCTGACCGCTGGTGTCGCCCAGTGAGAAAAGTCGTGCCACCATTTTAATTGGACATGACGAATCAAGTTTGCTGGAAAAACTGGGCGGGGACTGTTTGCCGGAGGCGGATGTGCGCCGCGCCATGGAATTCTGGGAGTTTTTGTTGTGTGCGCGTGAGTTTGTCACCGCGACGGGCCGGGCGAAGGCATGGTTTATGGACGGCCTTGGCAACTGTTTGTCAGTTATTACATAATTGGATTTTACATCTTATATCATGTATTTTATTCGGTTAGGAGCTTCAAGTTTTCGAATAAAATACATCAAGAATCTATTAGTCACTAATAGGTACGTTAATGTTTTGTATTACACAAAACAAGCTTAAACAGGAAAATAAAGCCCACCACTCATTGTCAGTGGTCTGCACTTCTGTTATTTAAATTGGATATAAACATTATTTGATTAACCAGCTAATTTAGTGATTAAGTTTAGAAAGCTGCCACCTCAAAACTTAGGTCAGTGTGTCCAGAATAATTTTAAGAGACGGACATAGCAGCGAAGATGAAATGTACGAGTTGGTAGGCGTTCATCTATTTATAATAATTAAATGGAGGCAGTTGTTTGTCCGTGTTATTTGAGCGGCCATGGCAGCAGCTGCTGGAACATGGTTTCCATGACTCGTACTGCACCGCGTTAAAACGTATTCTGTCATAACTTATTCGGGTAAACAAAAGACCTAATTTTCGAGAAATAGGTCAATCGTGATGTGCCCAGGCAGATCGTTCGATATGTCTCCATATCCTGACTAGTTTTTTGAAATCGAATTGTTTAAGTTAGTTTTCTTCCAAACCGGCAATGAGTCCTCGGCAGTCTCGGTCCTGGTTAGTAATTTTTTTAAGCTATGCTGTGACAAACGAGTAAACATCCCAACTGATGGAAAGCGGTAACTGTCGTCCATAACATCTACGATTCAAACACTTAAGTATGTATGGTATGTAGGTCATATAACAAAAATGAAATTCAGAAACGGATGTGCGTTGTCACTGTCTGTTTCTAAGTCATTAATGATACGGATTGGTATTATATCCATGTCTGCCGTACACCACACGGACAAGTGAATCGATAGTCAAATATAAAAGCCCATTCGTAATACACAAACAACATCTAGATACATAAAGTTTTATATCCATATTCATATTGCCTTAAACAGTGTCTCGACATCGAATGTGTCCGAGACATTAATACAGTCATCGTTACGACTATATAAATTACAAATTAATATCGTTCCATGCCATATCCGCCCACTCATAATTCAATAGCAAACGGAGCCCACCACGCGTGCTGTCTGCCGCACAGTCTACCGCCGCCTCGCGACGCCGCTCAATTGAAACTAATTCGATTTCGCCAACTGAATCGAAGGTTTCACAGACTTTAGATTAATAACGCCATTGTATTTGTCACGTATAAATGATCCAATGAAACATGAATACATTCATTATGAATGGTATACCCACGCTCGACCCAGCCTTTCCTAATTTTGTGTAGATATACAAAACTTGGATTGTTTAATGGTCGATACTAACCACCTCGGAACTCAGGAAACGATTGTTCTCACACATCACAGCCGTGAGAACTAAGAAACACGTCGAACCTCGAATTGCGACTAACTGTTCGACAATTAAAAGATTTGATAGCAACGACAGTTATAGCGGGACAGCAGCCGCGTGTGTTTGCAGGTGGATCGTGGGTCTCGGATTCGGTTATCGGGGCGTCGAAAATCGGTGGTAATCGGACGACGACACTAGTTTTTCGGGTTGGAAAAATCGGTGCGGCGCCGGCCGGTGCCCGATCGATTTCCACAGCGCATAGTGCACGCACGTGGCGGATCGGATCCGACATGCGATTCGGCACACTGTCGATGTCGCCGTGATTGAGTTGTGCCTCCTTTGTGATCCGCGCGACAGGTTCGCTAAAAACTCGTTTGTGCGACTTGTCATTGATTGTAATTATTTTTTTTTACTGGCCGCACGTTGCTGTTTTTGAAAAACGATAGACTGGTATTTACACAAACGGTTTTGTTGGCTGTCTAAATTCGTTTCGCTTATTTACTGGCATCCTCTGTTCGTTATAGATGTATGAAATGCAGCATTAGGTACCTTGATGCCATTTTTATTATAACAATTTTTTTCTCTATTTATTTACAGTGTGATGCAGTAATTCATGCTTGACCAATACCTACTAACCCAAGAAAGCGTTAATTACTGTTGCAAAATTAGAGAGTTTGACACAATTCTCAGGATTTGAATTCTCAATTCTGGAACCTATCAAAAATTCGCTACCAGAAAGTCATTTATCGGCGTGACGAAACCATTTGCTTAGCGAAATGTACGTACAATCACCCAACGATACGACACTTGCCGGCGGCCGCGGTTCTCACGAGAAATGAATCGGCAGCATTCCGGCCGACTGTCCACAGCATTCTCGATCAAATGCGAAAGTCGTGCATGGCCACTGATCGCTCGACCAAAAAACTAAGTTCAACACAGATCAGTCTACTTTTTATACATTATTAGCTCCAGTCTAGTTTACTTTTAGTCAGCTCAATGAGGTAGGTCTCAAACTTTTCGTCTGCAAATTGTCATCCGACTTTTTTGCCAATGCAAACGAAATGTTATAACTGAAGAGAGACGTCAACACAAATCAATCGGTGTGCAAAACGATTGTTGCAGAATGAATTTTAAATAAAAAGAACGTTTTAATTTAGAAATAACGACCTTCATTATCGTTGTCAGCGAGCATTTCAATAGACCAAACATTCGTTCCATGTTTTTATGCGCGTCTGTCGAGGAATTCTTAATTCTTGTTCCAAAATAAAAGGAACGAGGGTGTCGACACGCTGTTTTGTTTTCACGTCAACAATGGCGCGCGGGGAAACTTTCGACGTGCCAGGCGTCACACTGTGGCCCTTTTGAGGAAAGCAGATCGTTACTTGTCGAACAAATTATTACTCTGGTTTAGCATAGAGGCGACAACAATCGCTCGTGATTCTTGTAAGCACCGTCAGTGCTCGCGGGTACAATGATTTATTTATATAATAGGTGAGTCATCGGTAGCCATTAGTCTGCACATTGTCTTTGCCTGCGCCCGCGCGCGAGCCCTCTCAGCTGGAAGGCTTTGCGTGTTTACAAACATTTTATTGAGGTGTTATATTTAATGGCTTCCTTAGAAGGTACGCTTATTGTCGAAACGACAATGATTGACTATATTAGCTGTCGGAACTAATCGGACGTTGTAATAGGCGACGTAAATCTGGAATCTAAGTGTTTAACTAGTAACATCTTGAAGTGTCAATTATTACAGTATGTAGGGTCATTTACACTGCTTATGTTCACAGATTTATGCCTAAATAAAATTCGTTTAGTGCTAATAAATGCAGTTAAATTAGACTAGATTAGTTTCATTCTTCGTCTAGTCCAATTTAACTGTTAATATTGCAAATAAATTGAGTACCATTAAATGCGATTATCGCTTGGTAAATGTATTGAATTTTTTATCTTCTGGGTGGAGGAAGTTGCGCAGGAAAGGATAATTAGTTGCAAACTTGCTATTTTTTATTTACTATTTGTGTGACTTACAGCGTAATAAAGATTTAGCGTGTAATCACTGTAAAATCATTTGCTAATGATAAGTCTCCACCTTACATTATTTTTATATATTATAGATAAACATATATATTTTTAGCAGACATTTGACTGCCATCTCACCTGGTGGTAAGTGACGAAGCGGCCGAAGATGGAGCATGCCTGTCTAGGAACAGCCTATTCACTCTACCCTTGAATGCGTCCAGATTATATTGATCAGGGAACACATTCACAGACAGCATGTTCCATTCCTTAGCCGTAGGCATTATCAGCGCGATTATTATACACGGTAAGTATTATTTTGTTATGTCTACGAAATCAACGCAATATTATAAAATTCATCATAAGATTTCATTTTTAAACGGTCTCCGTTTGTAATAATAAGTTATAAATTGAGGTGAAGTAAACATTTTGTTGCGCCAATATAGATTTTACATTTAGTAGTGCAATTTAGACCAAACTATATAGAATATTATTAACCCAGGTATACAATGATTTCTATGAAAAGTATGTCTACCTGCTGATAACAACAATGCTATCAAATCTTACTACTGTTAAATTCTTAGAACTCTTATATTATAGAGTGTTTGGCAACTGCGGAAGAATTGCGTAATTCATATTGAATTAGAATTTTGAGCTTTTTAGTTAAGGTAAGGATTATAAGGTAGTTTAAGGTAAAGTTTGGGTTGGGAAGAAAGGCAAATACTTTAAGATAAAAAAGGTATATTATGATAACTTACGCATTACATCACATCCCAAGCCAAAAAAATGCTATCAAAGGTGCCACTATTTCTCAGACCACACTTAGACTACACCAGTGTAGGGGTTTACCGTAATCTCTACGCTTGGCAGGCGGTTTCGAGGTGTTGAAAAAGATGATGCAGCCCCATTTTCTGGTTTACGGAATGGAGCTTACAGATGGTCTGCCTCTATGACATTAGTCGCCTTTACAGGGCCACAAACTTATCTGGCCCGGGTTGAGACTCATTTATTTGTAGGACGCCACATAATCATATTTTAGGATCAAGTGATTCAATGTACACTTTTATTTCGATTGAAAAATAGCGAAGAGGCTTGCTTTTGCGTGTACCTTAGACAGGTACGTAAACGTGTGACCTTAAACAGGTACCTAAACTGCTTTTCTCTGTGCCATCGAGCAATATGTTTAGGTTTAGCATCTAAAGGGTTTCGAAATGTCACAGGAATTACGTTTGCGCATACAATTTCCATCCTCATTTGCGCGTTGCACAATCACAGCCGTGGAAAAACAAAACACGCGCTAACTCTCGTTTGGCGTAAGCACTAACAAGACACCGAGCATTGTTATCGATTTCATTTGTCATCTGTAAACAAAGCACGGCAGTTAGGGCCGATGCCGTCAATTGTCCGTTAACAAAGCGTCTAACAGTACAAGAGGATACTTTTATTGTTTTACGGCTTTGCTCCCGGAGCAGCAGGGGGGACACCCTTAAATATTGTGTAAAAACGCTCACACTTTGAAATGCTCGCTATTTAGTAGATTTACAACCGTTAACTAGGTAGATACGTTCCCGGAACGCTGGCAGGGTCTCATGTAGACGAGCCGGATGTCGCCGGCGCTTTTTTTGAGGTAGGTACTCGTATGATCGAATTTAGTTAACACATGACTGATAATTGTAGACACTTCAATAATTCTATAATTAAAGTTTCGGGATAAAGGGGTTGAAAAGTTTCAGATTTGTATCAGTGAGTATCGGGATAGATGGATGGATACATACCTACAAACATGAACATATTAGGTTTAAAACGAGGTCCCACGCTGCGTCTGTCTGTCTGTCTATCCGCGATAAACTCAAAACTATTGAACGGATTTTCATGCGGTGTTTACTAATAGACAGAGTGATTCATAAGGAAGGCTTAGGTGTAGAATTTGTGAAGGTTATTACCCGTGCAAAGTCGGGGCGGGTCGCTAATAGGTACTATAATAAATAGTTAACTTTTAGTTAAACCCGTTCATATTTGAGAAATCTATTATGATCTCTATTTCTATATGCCGTTGGTGCATCATCATCATCTTGGCGTTAAATCCCGGTTTCACTCTCGCGCGACACGCGAGGCACTGGGATCCGCTTTTCTGCTCTTCTTGGTCCACCTCGCTCGGTCTTCGGCATCCTTGACTACTTGACTTGACTATAGACGCTATAAGTTGATTGGCATGCATGTCATTCTTGACGACATTAGGCCAGCCATATTTGGGCCAAACTCTACTTCTCGTACCTGGCAGGGGTGGCAAGGGCTGAAAGCCATGGCTTCTAAGTTTAATGGTTGTGATAATAACGCTTGCGTTATTGCGATATCTGTTCAACATTTATAATGCGTAATGAAATTTACAACCAATGAAGTACATATTAAATGGCTTGGTTGCTGTAGGACGAAAATAATCGCAAACTTTATATGGCAATTTTTTTATCGCACCTGTTTTAGAGAGCCCTCATCGTTATTGTGATCAATTTTTTTGTCCTTTGCTATAGAAAAAGGTAAACCCTTTGAGATACCTATCTCAAAGGGCGCAACGCGTTCGCGACTGCCCGGGTGTTACGGGTGTCATTGGCGACGGTGATCACTTTCTATCAGGATTTCCGCTTGCTGGTTTACCTGCCTGTATTATTAAAAATACAGGCTATAAGAAGTTATGGAGCAATAATTTGATTGAATTTTAAATACTGTCAAACCGCTGTCATCGAAGTATGTCGAAGTACAGTCAAATCTCGTCACCGACATGGAGGAGCTTCAGGTTAAAGTTAAACGCCAGTTTTTGGCCGTTTGGTGTCCCATAGAGGAGGATATAGAGCCAGCCCCTTCCTGACTGGTGTTGTAGAAGGTAACTTCATTTACCTATAAATGAACATGATATCATTAATTGGATTTTACTTACAACTTGTCGTTGTCAATATGCTTGGATTTTAGATTGGGGATCAATCTGGTTCGCCCACATTGCTGCCCCTGTGGTGCGTCCATAGATGCGCTTAGTCACCACGGTCTGTCGTGTAGCCCGAGCGTACTCAGTCCATGATGTCAGCTGTAGGGCACTTGTCCCCGTCAACGTACCGGTCATATTGGAGCCGAATGGTACCGTATGTGACGATGGCAAGAGGCCTGACGGTATGACGATAGTGTAGTATGCTACCTACCTGGAGAGGTTTTCCCTGGAGAGTACAACATGGAGTTTGCATAGAGGCCGCAAGCTTGTTTGCCACCTTAGCGTTTTAAAAAAGAATATGCTACATGTGTGGATACTCTGGTGAGGTCCCATGTAGCCTCTACTGATGAGGACCTCAAGCGACGGAAATATGAAAGCCTAGCCCAAGGTTCATTCAGCCATTTGAGGTGAAGGCGTTGGGACCGTGGAGCCCTAGCGCTAAAAAGGTTTTTTTTCATATATTTAAAAGACTAATAGACACCAAAGGTGATCGGAGAGCTGGCTCGTTCTTCGGACAGAGAATCATCATCATCTTGGTCCCAGTTGTGCTCTCGCGCACGGGGGTCCGAGGTCCGCCTTGACCATGATCCGGATTGATTTGATGATTGACATGATACTTCGAACAGAGAATAAGCATTGCTATTTAACGTGGCAATGCAGCCAGCTTTCTGGGCACAATTTTGGGCGGCAACGGTGTGGACGACTTTAACATTTTTAATGCTAACCTATATATTAGGTTGGGGAAAAAGTCTTTTCGCATATAGTATGTATGAACTTGTAATAAAACCTCTTTGGCTATTTGTACCTGGCTGGGTTTGGTATCATATAAAACTTTAAATTTTAAAGAAAATAATTCCAAATTCAAATTATGAAAATACGTGATTTTCATTTGTTTTTCTTACCGTCAAGATGAGTGAATCTAATGAAGAAACAACAAACAAATGTATCTAACATTTTAAAATTTTACTACAAAAAAGGTAAAAATGCAACGCAAGCCGCGAAAAAAATTTGCGATGTTTATGGACCTAATGCAGTGTCTGTGAGAGTAGCACAAATTTGGTTTAAGCGTTTTCAATCCGGAAATTTTGATGTCAAAGATGCTCTTCGCTCTGTTACGGATAAAATGGATGCTATTTTTGAAAAAGTGGAGCAAGATCGGCATATCAGTAGTTACGACGTAGCTGAAGAACTGGGAATTGAAAACAAAACAGTTTTGGCGCAATTGAAAAAAAATAGGTACATAAAAAAGCTCGATATTTGGGTACCTCACGAGCTCTCTAAAAGAAACCTAATGAACCGTGTACTCATTTGTGATTCTTTATTACGACGTAATGAAACCGAACCATTTTTGAAGAAATTGATAACTGGTGATGAAAAGTGGATCACGTACGACAAGAACGTGCGAAAAAGGTCATGGTCAAAGGCCGGTCAGGCTTCACAGACTGTGGCGAAATCCGGTTTGACTAACAACAAGGTGATGCTGTGTGTGTGGTGGGATTGGAAGAGCATTATTCATTTTACCATTACTGTTACCACCAGGCAGGACCATCGATTAAAATCAATCAAATCAAATCAAAATATTTTTATTCATGTTAGGTTTACACAAACACTTATGAACGTCAATTGAAAAAAATGCTTTGCGCCACGGCATCGTCGATCCGGCAACGGTTTGTTTGACTCATTACTGTTTCGGTCAGTCAGTATGGTATTCAGAACTCTACTGCGAACAACTGATAAGATTAAAGCAAGAAGTTGAGATTAAGCGGCCGGAATTAATCAACAGAAGGGGTGTGGTTTTTCATCATGATAACGCTAGACCTCACACATCTTTAACCACTCGCAAAAATTAAGAGTTTGTCTGGGAGGTGTTAATGCATCCGCCGTATAGTCCTGACCTTGCACCTTCAGATTTCCACCTGTTTCGGTCTCTTCAGTTTTTTGATCAGGAGCCCCAAATTTCTTTAGCAATGGGATCATGTCCCTACCTATAAGATGGCAAAAAGTTATAGAACAAAATGGTATATACATACTTTAGTTAAATGTAAATAAACTGTATTGAAAAATGTTTTGAATTTTCATATAAAATGCGAAGAAACTTTCTCCCCAACCTATTATAATGCTTTATTATGGTTTTTTAAATGTAAGTATAGCTAATTCTTATTACGTAATAAGTACAATTTGCTTAATTTTGCAATTTTCTGTAATGCATAAAATAACTCTATCTGACTAATAGAGGCATAGAGGCAGACCAGCTAATAACCCCGTGAACCAGAAAATAAGCAGCAGCCATTTCTGTTGAGAAATGTTTATACCTCTTAGTTCGCAAACAAGCTTACAGCCCGGCTGATAGTAAGCAGTCACCGCAGCCTATAGACGTTTCCAATACTAGGGGCATCACCCACGCGTTGCCGACCCCGTAAATACCATTTCACCCCTTTCTTGAAGAACTCCATGTTGTACTCTCCAGGGAAAACCTTAAGGACAACCTCCAGGAGGGCCTCTTACAAACCGGACAGTAATTGCGTACGCGTCGTGGCTGCATAGTGGCCGCATATCGACCGGAAAGAAAGCGTGTAGCCTACCCTATTGGCGCGACTACGAGACTACGAAATTTTGTCGTTTAGTACAGAGTTGAGTAGATTCACAGACAACACCATACAAACGAAGAGACATAAAGGTAAATAAACGACTCACCGAAGTTAAAAAATATTAAATAATCACACTTTGTACATGAACTCTCACACGTATCTTTGATTGAATGAACATCTGAACATTTTTGATTCAATGAACATCTCACACAGTTATTATCCTTTTTAACTGATTTCATTTAACTACATCACATATTACAGCTACGGCACACAGGCATTGAGCACTTTGCATTGAGCACTTTTTGTCACAATTTCTGTCTTTTAATTTGATTGAAAGAATACATATTCTTTCAATCAAATCTAATCTACTCACAGACTTCTTAACCTACATAGGTTACGTAGTCTGTGAGTAGATCAGACCAAACCATTATACTCACTTTATTTATTCGTTGTCTATAGATCAAAAAACAAATCCGCTCATTAGTGGACGGACAAGAGATTTGGACAACAGGCTTGTAACTTTTTCCTCTTTGTTATATACTTACCATTAAAATGACAAAAAAGACGCTCCGGCCGGTGGGAAACATGTTTTCTAAGCACGTTTTAAAATAATAAATAAAAACCGTCATAAAGCGACAATCGGCTTTTTTATAATGATTCATATTTACTTACGAGATACACCTACCTACGTAAATTATTAGACAATAATATTCATCACATCTCAGCCTTAGTACTTCGTCCGTTCGTACGAAGACCTCGCCCCACACATTGTATACCAATCGACTTTGTGCCGCCTATATTCATCGGTTACCTAAAGTAAGTAGATAGGTAGTATTTATAGAAAACGAAATAAATTGGCTTATTTATTTACATAAGTCGAATAATACTTATCGTCGTCGTGCTCTACTGTTGTTTTTCTATTATTTTGAAACGTTTTCTCTCACAGTGAGAGCATCATTTAGTGTTCTACCATTTTACATAGCTCAGAAAAGAGTCATTGGTGCATGGCGGTGCCGGTGTTCGAAACCGGTACCTCGGGGTACGGCCAGGAGTAGAACCCTTTAACCTAAACCACCACCGACGCTCCAAGTACCGACATGAACACAATACTGTTTAAAATAACATTGCTTTGCTGCGGTATTCTGCCAGGTGGAGAAGAAGTACAAAAGATAGCACCTCAATATACCTCGTTTAGATTAAACGGTCTCCGGTTTGAACGTGCATCCATAGAAATGCTAGCTCATTTTATACTGGTGGTTGATGTGCTGCCTTCCTCTAGTCGGGTGCCTCAAATTCGAAAGGAATATCCTGCTAATATTTCCCTTTAAAAATTATGAGTTTGGAGAAAAAGTCATACAAGTCTCATGGATTTTATATGATTGTCTTCATACTACTTACGTTTTTAGATATTGAAGGCCTGTTCATTATTACGTAAGTTACATAGGAGTTAGGAGTAAATGAATATATAAATTTTATTGCATAAGAATTCATTTATTTTCGATATATTGTTATTTATACAAAGTGCTTCAAAACTATTCTAAACTCTATACTACGTCACAATAAGTATAACTATAAATAAATACAATTTCATTTAATTAAGTATATGTACTATATAAATCACATAGTTTACAAGGCATTAGTGTAGTGCACCAATAATTTTGTTGCAAATATTATACAAAATATTCTACTATTCGAGATGGGTAAAATACAATATTAGGTATAGATATCTAATACAAAAATTTCACTCATATATTTGGAGAAATATTCAACAACTTACACAGTTAATTTAACAATTCTCTAATACTAAATCCAGATCAGTAAAAGTGCTAGTTTTAAAAGATTTTAGGAACTAATCGATTTAACCCTAAGTGTAGTATTGCTAAATAAAGCTCTATGATACAAATAGAACTAGGAGAAATTGTAAGTCTTCCAAAGTTTTAGTCACTAGGCACTTTTATTATTGCTAAGTTATTTATATACAGATGAAAATAGACTCTCATTATTACAAAGGCACATGCGATATGTTATACCGTAGAATAATTAGGAGGTAAGTTGTACTGTTAAATTGACACAGGTAAGACACATTAACTACAATCGGTGCCTGTTTATCCGTTAGAATGTTTCTATAATTACATGTAAAATTCAAAATAGGTTTTTTCGTCAGTGAAATTTATATGGAGCAGTAGGCTAATAACGCTCTGTTGCTAACAATTATCTGATTTCAATGATTGAAATTGTTGCTTTTGCGTTTCCGTATAATCGCTTTCATGGGTTCAGTTGCTAACAAAGTTCCATTGCAATAAACTGAAACTATTAAATCGATCATACGAAATCGCAAAAGTAACAATTTCAGTCATTGAAATCAGATAATTGTTGGCAACAGCGTTACGTAATTAGCTTACTGTGGTGTAGAGCATGTGGATAAAGCAAAATGCCCCATTGCTTTGAAACATTACTTATAACTAGTATAAGATGAGCTAGCGTCTCTATAGACGCACATAGCAATATTAGCTCATTTTATACTGGTTATTGATAAGTCAATTTGCTGTATTTTGTACATTGGGCGGCGGTAAATAGTGCACATCGGCTAGTTTCGGCTTCGTATTTACTCACACTTCGTAGAGCAGCGAACTAAGTAGCGAATGTAAAATTATTTACCTTCGACATTTGTAACATAAACCTCTGTACGATCCGTAAAGTTATTATGATATAATCTATTTAGGAAATTATTTTCATAAAAATACTAAAAATAAAAAATTATGACGAAAACGTATCGAAAATGTAAAAGAACCCACACGGCGCGGCGCCGTTGATAGGCAGTTTGATAGCGTCGTCATAGTTCAAAAGTTTACCGGATATAATAACATCGATTTAAAAATAAGTTACTTTAATTTGTATTAAAAGGTAGTGGTATACATATATGATTATGCCCTTTTCGGATCAAACAGGGTTACACCTGTACATAAAGTCCATTACAAAACACGGTTATTCTAATTAAGGCGAAATTCAAAAACATTTTCAAACTGTATACAAAACGAATTCCATTGCAGTAAGATCTAAGCAGGTACTTACCTATTTCTTTTATAAATAAGTAAGGCTAATAGTACAAAAAACACAACCAAAACACAAGAAAATACTGTTTAAGAATTGCGGCACTGCAATCTTGCTTCAAAGATTAGTAAATGAAGAGACACGTCATTGTTTCCGATCTACCACAGATTAGCAAGAATTCCGGAGTGTTGGATACTGGGCACTTAACTTGGTCCTTTTAAAGTGTGTGGAGAGGGGGCACGTCAGTGTGGTCAATGTTCACTAGTTCCCCCATGCCCCCCATTTTCCTGAGGTACTACCAAACATCGCCAGGAATTCTGGAGCGCACAACACTGGGTTTGTTGGCCCTGTGGGGGTCCTGGTGGGGTCAATATAGTCAATGCACCCGCCCCATGTCCATGCCCCCCAGTTGCCCGAGGTATGGGTACCCGGACTTGGCCTCGGTCGGAGAATGCGCGTGCGACGCGTAGTGGTGGTTCGTGCCAAAGAAGGAGCTGTAACAAAGGAAAATGTACCTTAATGACGTGATAGATAATAATAAAAAAATAATAATCTTAGCGTTAATGTCCGGTTGTTCACTGGTGCACGAGGGAGCATTTGCCGTCAAAAATTCGTATAAATTTGTTTTAACTATTCGAAAAATTGTCCTTAAGGAAGATTCTCTAGCAGGAAATGAAAATGTCTGCATTTTGTAAAAAAAAGCGTTCTGTATCGATGGTCAGATCGCACACTTCTTCACACACGCACGCGAGCGACAATGCTCGTATGATACAAATTGCACATATCTAGGTACAATAGCCACAATCGACATAATCCATAATCCTACCTCCTAAAACACACGGCCACTGCACCGAAAACCAAATCAAACCGTGGGAGCCTCACGCTCGAAATGACTCCAATGAATGGACTGATTTAATAGACACACATATCGATCAGTCCATGATGAACGTACGCTCAAAGCCATCCGCCTTAATAAGTACATTATAATCACAGACTGGGAGCTGACGCTCGATTGTAATTGTTACTTATTTTTGGCCTACCGGAGTGCGTAATTTGGTAACGGCAGCGCTTCTCAAACATTCATCCTTGCTTTGTAAATGTAACCTAATTTGAAACGGCTGGACGATCCGTCTGTGGCAGTGTGGTTAAGGTATCGGACTCGTAAATGAAATCCGAATGAAACCTGCACATTCAGGTGACTGAATGTGTAACCATGATCCAATCTGGTCCGGTTCCCCTGGTAGCAGGATAATGGAGGTCAGATGACAGTCGCTCAACTGTAATTATCTCCTCTGCCAAATCCTGGATTATGGTCAATTCGGACCCTGGGCCTTCGTGCGCGAGAGAACAATCGAAACATTAACGCCAAGATGATAAAACGGCTTGACGATCAATGTAGTAAATATTTTTTCTTAAAGTCGAGCCAATAACTTCAGCCCAGCCTAGGTAAACACGAAATATTCCGAGAAATATCCCTAAAGCACAGGTCATGTTTAGTCGTTTCAAGCTAATTGAATTCGAAAAATCAATTAAGTTGACGCGTCTGAACAATTATGAACCACCAAAGATTAGCAACCGCTGGCCCGAATAAGGCCGGAATGATATGCAAGATGTATCCGACTATTAACCGGCAGTTTCGGAAGCAATTCGTGACCGCGGCGTGTAATAAAAATTTAATACAGCCTTAATACAGTGGCTAATACATTATTAGAGACCGCTCAAGACCAACACCGCGTTGCATTGGAACCTAACTACCGTATGAGGTCGTGCGGTAATTCTACACAATGAATACTATTTCGTGAATATTTTGAGACTTCGTTACTTCCTCCGAAATAATTGCAATTTAATCGCTATTGGGTTTTTATCGTGTTTGGCGGCGCAAATTTGCAGAAACCAATCGGAGAACAATTATAATAGGCTCTTCTTAATTGCAGAATGTTTATTGGAGGACTAAATTTAGCCGTGTTTCTAGGAGACAAAACTGTGAGTGGAGGAAAAAACCTAATATAAAAGACATTTTGCTCGCCCGTGCCTGCTGTAATTCATCAATTTATTTTCTCGCAATATTATTTTGGTTCGTAAGAGAAATTGATTGCTCAATGCGTCACTCCGGCCCCACGGTACACGGAGACGTTGACCTTTTCGATGTTCAGCTAATCAAATACCTACGCATATTTTCCAAGGGTTCAATATTATAACAGAACATAAAATATGCCGTCCCCGTTAGAAACTGTAATAAATCTATACATATTTCCATCAAATGCCTCGCTTGCTTGTTTGCCAATAATATACGTTTAAACAATGAAAGTACAACACAGTCCAATGCAAAGTAAATGCTTTGAAAGACGAAGCAAAGGCGCTCAGATAGAATAAAGCAATAAATGTAATACATCCGTCGAAGATCTCACCTGCACGCTAATTTTTAAACTGCCGAATAGATAACAGGTATGAGGCTCAGTGATACGAATTCGAGCCAACACCGAGATGGCAATCAACCGAGGATACCATTACCGAATGGCGTAATGGCCTTTTGGCACGCAACCCGAACGGTGAGTTTTCCAACAGTTACTGTTAGGCCAATTAAACAATCAACTACCCGCAAACGAATCGATTCTGACCGTTGGCGGATCAAATACATGTCAACGGACTTGGAAGAATCGTTGTATTTTTACGGACGTTTGAGACTCTAGACTGTAGTGAATAGCTAAACGGGGTATTGTTATCTATGATTCCGCTATTTTGTACGAAAGTATTCTAATCAGAGATAATATTAGACAGACATTTCACAAAGAGACAAGCTGTCGAAAAAAATTAAGAATGTCTGCCTAGAAACAGCTGGTTTACAGTATTCTCTCTGATCATCCTTGAAAGAATCCAAAAAAATCGGGTAATGCTGTGCTGTCGGAACACACGGCCGTTGGTTTTAATGTGAATCGTCTACCTTGGCAGCTTTAAAATGGTCTCGAAACCGCCTCGCTTGCTCAGCGCCGGACATTGGGGTACCCACCTGTGGCCCCTCTTTCCGACGATAGCCGTCATTTGTATTTCTTGCTAGCTCTTACACGGGTTGAGGCTAACATATTTAATTTTCGTATAAATTTTTTCATACTTTTTGCTTCTTTTTACTATACATATTGTCCAAATTACACTTATTTTTATATGGATCGATTGTCGCAGACAAACTCACCGCCCTAATACGTGTGAGTTGTGTGTTACACCGAATTGAAATGCGCGGGAGCGCGCGTTTAGTTCATTCAATGCAGTACCCCTATTCCGCCGCCTCATCCATCCCCGACTCAAATTCAAGATCATAACAGCGAGCTGACTATAGATATACGCTAACAATGACACTAGATTAATAAGTTCCTAAGACTAATCATTTTGCATTTATTAAGATAAAACGATATAGACCTTTTCGTTACGGTCCAGTTTTCGGACTTGGTATTTTAAAGTATATTCAGTATGATTTTAAAGACATTTCACGTCAAAATTGGTAAGGATATTGAACATAAATCCGTTTTAGCTCCTATTCAATTAAAAAGCTCCGTTCTCAGTTCATATCCCATAATGAATGATTTGGCGTACCGACCTAGGTGGAGTAATGGAAGGAGCTCGAGACTGGCCCGCAGTTTAGGAAGTTGAATGTAAATAGCTGCAGATAACTTTAATACCGGGTTGTGGCCGCTTTAATGCTCGAGCACTGCTCACTAATGTCACGTTCGTACTCATTAATTGCCCATGCGCAGGCTACAAAGCAACGTTTATCTGTTTTCCACAGCGTATTGTTGTGCCGCCGCCTGGTGCTCTTGGCGAGGTTTGTTTCGTGTAATTTATTGGATTTGCCTATAAATTTTCCAGCGACTTCTTTCGCATGCACCAGTTCATGTATTTCTTTTATATTTTCCATAAAATATTGCTATCCTTATTCGACCACTTGCCAATAGGAAACTACGGTATTAGAGAACATAGGGAAATTGCTTTTTGAAATCGGATGAGTAGGTTTAACTTCTCCACTTTACGGACTTCATTCTCTTTGTAATATTAGTTCAGGTTACTGCTTTTCGTCTTTGTCTACGTGGACCATCCTCGATTTGTGCCCATCCCGTGGGAATTTTGAACATCCCATCCTTAGCGGATGTTTAATTCATAATGGGCTCAATCCGTTTAATTTTATCCATTAAAGCCATTTTAGTCAGTCTCAATCACATTTTCCAGTTACACATTTAAATTCTGCGATGTAAAATAGGAGAGTACACACGGCAATTTTCGCTAACTTCATCGTTTCCTGGAGTTAAATTATGAGGGATGCATACGTCATGGTGCCCGCCTATCAGACGCGGTAATCGCATTTGCTGCTCGCAACCAACGACTGTTAATTTAATTGCTACATGCCAATACAAAACTAAGTATTAGCCCAAGCAGATGAATGAATTATTAAACTTCGAGACATGCGATATTAAATTACCTAATTGCGTTGGAATACAAGTGTATAGTTACAGAAACGTTCCACATAAATTTACATTTGCAATTCAAAACGCACGCCGGCTACGTGCGCCATGAAAACACTCTTTCTTCAATGCTGTCTAGGTAGGAGGCACACTGTATATTATATGGCATATTCTGTACAATTTTCGGCACGCACAATAACAAATTGAGTCGGTAAACCTAATATCGACGTCACTCGCAGGACTCGGGCAATATACGAACGTGGCTAACTCATATATTATTAGTGTGTACGTCATTGTGCAACAAAATATATTGTGTGTGGTCCAATGCGAGGTTTATAGACGTCTTTTGTCTAGGTAACACAGATAAATGTCGTCGCCGTATACAGTACAATGCGACAATGACTTTGTTACATTCTCTTTCGACAATTTCAACGTGGTTACACATATCACGAGCGAGTATCGTCGGCCCGAGCGCGAGAGAAATGCTCGCATTGGTGCGAGACAATATTTCAACTTCAACATAATTGCCGTTCGACTTTCAATATTCCGTGAGAATTCAAAATAAGTGAGCAAAAGTTTAATTAAAATTGATCGATCGAAAATCTCTATAAAATTCGCAGCCCTATGCATTCACGATCGGATCGCCGTATTACGAAGCGCGCGCCGTAATAACCGCCCGCGCGCGGATAATGGCCGACTTCTTACACTCTTAATTGATTAGCGGCCGCTCGGCTAATGATAAAGGAAGGTGAAAAGAAATAAAACGAATGCACCCCGATTTGCTATCGATCCCCACGCCCGCCGCCGCGCCACCGGACGCACGCGGCACCGAGGCCGCGGCCGCACTTCCCGCACTCGGGACGCATTACGCACCCGATGCCAATAAATGATGTCATTGTAAATTACGGATCCTAAGCCTACTATTACGACAATAACAGACGTGCCCTATAGTATTAAGTTAATAGATAGTTATTTAAATCGTCGGCAGCAAAGGTCACTTTATTATAATTGCATATTCATCTGTAGAGACCATGTTGGAATATGAGAAGCCGAACATCAATAATTCATAACGCTACTTGTTCACCGCTTGGGATTATTAAGACGTGTAACTCTTGTTTGGTGTGGGCCAGTATATAGTTGACTCGTCTCCTAAATAAGTTGGTAGTAGTAAACTAACTTACCTATAGTTTTCTGGCCAAGCGCTGACATCGGCAAGTTTGTTTTGAGGATGTCCGGGTAGCTGCCTCGTAGTCCAGTGGTTGTGCGCCGACATAGCGTGCTCTTGTTTTGAATAGTCCGCGTAGCCGTAAGGGTGGACGGCTTCGCTCGTGTTGTAAGGTGGATGCTGGTACGTAATGCCACTGCTCTGGTTCGCTCCTGGGCTGGTGGCAGTGGGACTCGAACTTGGTGGTGTCGCATCATTAGGTGCTTGTAAAGTGCTTGGCAATTCCGACGAGTGAGACAAAGGCGTCAAGTTTCCTGACGTGAAGGCGGTCGAAGTAGGAGGATGCAAAGAGGAGGCAGCGAGTGCGGACTGGCACACTGAAGGGGTCAATGCCGACTGGTGGAGGGAAGGAGCCAATGCTGAGTTCAGAACTGAACTCGTGCCAAGGGCTGAAGAGTAGGATTGCTGCCAAGAAGCGCATTGGGCATTGAACGTGGAGGGAGGCTCGTATTGTTGGTGCACCGAAGGGAAAGCCGATTGTAAGGACATCGTGTTGAAAGCACTCAGCTGCTGCGAGTTGAGCTGTTTCCGCAGTCGAGCTCTTCGGTTCGAGAACCACACCTAAAACAAAACATATTATGAAACTACCGTCAGAAATAAACCCATTAAATCCGCTTGCGCAAATTAATCCTTGGGTAGCAATCACTAGAGAGAGCTTTTGCATTGAATCTAAATAATTAATTTACCCCGACACCGTCCGGTGCCGATACCGGCAGGCCAACATAAATTGTTGATGAAAGTGTTGTTGGATATAATTACATTTTGGTTAAAGCGAGCCGGTAAGATTGAGACCTACAGGCTTCAAATATACAAAGGGTCATTAATCCAACAAAAACCAGTAAGGAAACGGTAGCGACGGATAGCATATGGTAGCTCGCTACGAATGTTACAATTAATTAAAAAGGTAATTACATATTTTTTTACGTTACTCTTTGAAAGGGCGGGGAATAATCGTGATCCAACAATGAGTTCGTTTGATTGCATTCATCTATCATGCGACGTTCCTATTATAGGCGTGCGCGTAGATATAAGTATACTTAAATTTATCTTTGTGCGTACCTGAACTCTAGCTTCGGTAAGTTTAGTCTTCTGCGCGAGCTCTTCTCTTGTATATACATCAGGATACTGGGTGCGCGTGAACGCTCTTTCTAAAGCTTCGAGCTGATCTCCAGAGAAGGTCGTCCTGGACCTTCTTTGCTTTCTCTTCAGGGTAATGCCGGGCTCTGACTCCGTATCTGAGTCTTCACATGATGATGGACCTATTGGATACAAAATAATTTGTTAATTTCAAAGCGTAAAAACCTTACAAATATAGCAAAACATCCCAACTTGTATGTATGTATGACGGTACTACGAAAGTAGGTCGCAACATACGAGTATTGGAGGTGCTATAACAATAACCATAAGCAAGGTTCCCATTGAATACTTTGTCGTCGGTACAAATTGTTACTTTCTAACGGGCGTCGGTTGTTTTACTTACATCAATTTATCGTGAGCTACCACACTTGGACCACACGCGGTCCCGATTAAATTAAATGTAACCACATTACGCTGCGTTTGTAAAGAGCCTAATGAGATTTTTAAGGCCTTAATATTGCTTTGGATAAAGCGATGTAATAAACTAAGTTATTGTATTTTTTTCTAACGTTGATGACTAAAATAATGTTCGCACCGGCTAAGTCCTAAATCTCTTGCTCCATTAGTTTACTAGTCGAGAATTTATTGCTATATCGAAGTAAAATATACAGTTACAAGCGCTCCGAGAGGGACACGAGGCGATTTTCAATCCGGCCCGAGTGGCAAAGGTGCCGCTTTTCCAGTGTAGATATTACTTTAGCGGCGCACAGCTTAATATGCATAATCTTATCGCGGCGCAGAATCTCTCCGGCGAAACCGCACTCCGTCGCTGAACCGGGATATTAGGAGCGCCATTTTATATTGGATAGCTATACGGCACAAGACGTGCAGTACGGACAGATTGTCGTAATGCAAGCCCCGCGGCCAAACGCGATGGGATAATAACACCTTTGGGTACTAATTTCATTTTTATAACCTACAATTTCGAAGCCGACACAAGGGGCGCTGCCGTGGCGTGCGCGGGCCCGATGCGCTCTTACGTGCATTATTAACTTTATACGCCATTTTGCGGAGTTTGCAAACGTTCCGACAGTCTCATTATAGGAATAAATTTATAATAATAGTGTACTTTGAACTAAATTAAGTGATTATGGCCTCGAATCAGCGTTAAGGACTACGATGACACGGCCAGTTATTTACGGGTCATTACCTACGGCGGAGGTTTCTTTTTAAATTGAAATTTTATGTTCGTTTGTACAAGGCCTACCTATGCTAGTATTAATTATATTTATTTTATTTTAGCTGCCAGGTCGCTGCGCTCATGCACAATGGTTATTATAATGGTTATAAATAGGCCACGGTGTGGGTAACGCTTTATCAACATCAGTGTACAGTTGCGAACTAGGGTAATATAAAGTTTAACACAAACAGACCGCGGAATTCCTCTTCAAGCGGTTTAGTGCGCTGCAATGCAGACCTCGAGAGCTAGCAAGCGCGCTACACAGTCCACTTCTTTCGCAAAACAAATGGAATCGAATAAATTGTGGTTCCGTTCCCGAACTATATCACATTCTGAATAGAGACTGCCTCATTTTCTACGTCTACGTTTACATGAGGGAGCTCAAACCATAGATAAATCACATTGCTAAGAAACATAAGCAAAGTATAGCTTCAAAATCTGAGGTAAGTATCAACTTACCTAGAATACCATCAATGCTGTGATTTCTTCTAGGATCTGATTCGTCCCTTTTGCCTCCTCTTATGAGCCTCGATATGGAACTGACCGACGGAGCCGTGTTTTTATCACAGATTCCTTCTTTAATTAGTTTATCTCTAATCTCCCAGGAGAATATACCTGGGTTTTGTCTCTTGAGCTCTTCGATTCTGTTCTCAACCTCTGGCGTGGCTACTCTTGGCTTCGACCCTCCGATTACTCCAGGCCGGATGGATCCAGTTTCCTGTTGAAAAAAAAATCCATTACAATCTCTAAACTCTCCAACCATGCATTAAAATTTACGAACTCTTGTGTACTAAATTGACAGTCCGAAGCCATCTACAGGATTGGGAGTTAATCAACAAGTTCATGCATTTGCTCTACTGTTGTACATACCTGGTATCGGTTGAGGATCTTGGAGACACAGCCGTGGGAGACGCGCAGCTGCCGCGAAATGACGCAGGGACGCACGCCCGCCGCCGCCATCTCCACGATCTTCAGCCGGATGTGATTCGGCAGCGGACGCCCGTTGATAAACACCCCTCCGAGCTGGTTCATGCGACCCTGCCCTGGAAAGAAAATTACCGTTAACAACCTGTCGTTCCATTATGACCAACTCAAGCGACCGACTCAAATGGGTCAAATAAGTATGCCTCATAGACATCATTAACAAAACGTAACGTCGTCATCGTCATCAGGTAGGTACATAAGTTTTTCTTTAAGACCAATGATTGTTAGACTTTAGCTTTGTTCACATTTGTGGAAGATTTCGTCGTAATCTCGCTTAGAGATTGCAGCAACCTCGTGGTGGACATAGCATTGTAGAAAATTGTAGTTACTAAGTGAGAAACGAAAAGCTAGCTCACTTGATGGAAAGCGGCAATTGTCGTCATTCACTTAGGTTTGATGTAACAAAAGTGTAGCATCGCAGGCGCATTGGCAATGTTCATGCTCATGCGTAATTATACGCTGGATACGCTATCCTTCAAACCGAAACACAACAACGCTACATTGTTGCTTGGTGGGAGAAATAGATAAGGGGTAGTCATCCAAGCGGACTCTTCAGGCTTCACAAAATCCGAACACCCTTTCTGGTCTTACTCTATGATTAGTCACCTTGTACGACACCCGTCAGAGGAAGGGGTTATACCTCTATTGGGTTGGTGCTATGTTCTACTCGAAAGCACAATACACGGCAAAACAACGAATATGCCGCTACGACATAACTCTTGATGCCACTAGAAAAACAATGTTGGTATAATAATGTACCTAGGTACTATAAATCTCTTACACCACCACCAATCGTTACAAAGTATCTCAGAACCGTTTGATGACTTTTCAAATATTTTCGGGAGCATTGGAAAGTTTTATGTTGACCTTAACTGGCGTAACAAAGCGCCAGGAGCCAAGTCTACTTAACTGCCTAGCTTAAAAGTTCAATAACAAAATTCAGCTAAAAGTTACAATAAAATGAGGTCACAAAAGATACCTAATAAAAGCACTTATAGCATTGTACTATTGAACGTTATCCTTAGAGGTCCATCCAGCTAAGCGCACATTGTCGGCAAGCCTCGATCACCTTGTAATTTTACGTTCCATTGCAAGTGTTCTCAAGCAAGAGTATCCAATTTCTTTAACACGAATGCGGTCAAGCAGCAACGATAACAGGCGAACATTTTCGGCCTTTGTCGAGTCTGACATATTACGTGCCAGCTAGGCTACCGTACAATGTAAGTATAGCTCCAAAAAAACTATCCAAATCAATTACGCAACTTAGATCAAAATTTAGATTGTATAATTTTATTACTCGCCTAAATTTCCTTACGAGTCGATGACTCACACTTGATTTTTCACAGTGAAAAGAAAGTCATCAAAAATTTAATTAATGTATTGTTAATGAGTTTTTGCAAACGGTTTTAATCATGGCGCGGCTGTGATTGGATTTCGTTAGTATGTATGCGGGTAAATTTATTATTTCTGGGTTTGCGAAGGCGCGCAAGCTGAAGTGTCGCTATTATAATCACATCATTGGAGCGGCGGCGGGACCACCTATCGTCAAAGGCGCCGCCGGCCGGTGATTTTTGCAAACCTTTTGTAGCGAACACGTTAGCTTCTATTCAGACCAGAAAACATATATGTTTCCGACTTTGTACATCCCAACTGAGACATAATTACTTACAATCGTGTGAAGCATTAACTCGTCACAAATTAAATACGTAGCTGAAAGAATCAGCGCGTACCTACCACATATGTAAATGAGGTAAGGTTAGTTTTACCAATTATATGCTATTACTTCTATAGCTAGAAAGTAAAGTTGTTTGGATATTACGCAGATAAGTAATAGGTATATAGTAATAGTATCTGGAACTACTGATCTGATAATAAAATATAATTTATATTAGATAGACACCTAATCTCTAAAGATTATATCGCCTAAGCCCCGAGAAGCACAAAATTACTTGTTTTAACAAATGGGTTCATTTCGATAACGGTCAAGAAGCCGCATTAGTAGATCTAGACATTCCACAAATTAGTTTACACATTTTTTCCTCCAAATCTTCCAAATGACTGACACCATTCCCATTCCCGAAAAAAATATAACAGTGGCATCTTCCACTTGTGGAGGCATTTATAGTTTATCAATTTCGAATAATTCCTCAAAGGTGCCGCCACATGTAGAGGCCCGACCCCTGCCGGGAGACACCGATCAATTAGACAACATGTCAACAAGTGCGTCCTTCGATACCGCGAACCGCCGCCAAACGTGCAATTGAAACTAAACCGTAACACAAACAACATACAGTTGCTAATTGTGGTCGGGGAAACAATATCTTGCAACCTGTAATATTGGACGACATTATTCGAATTTCAACTCTAATGTTAGAGTAGGAAAGTAGATACCGGTTAGAAGGTGTTTTGTGGTCAGGCAGTCTGGACTCCCATAGTGGTTCTGCGAGCGATCCCTAATGTTTTTTTGTCGGAGCGTGTAGACGCTGCGGTGCCTCGAAAGCCCATGTTTTTGAGTGTTAATTTTATGTTCCCGAAATATTTATGACGCATAACGCGTCCATAATAACCCCGCTATACAAATGTGGGTGGCTTTTTAATAATGTATCACTTTATGATAGTCGTATTCGCAAGTTATTTTAATTCTATTTTCAGCATCACGGCCAGATTGTTATTATGAACCGTGGCTTCAATTTAATAATAGCGACAACTAAGAATCAGATGTTAGCATATCACCGAAATTTCGGAAGCATTTCAAGATTGAAAAGCCATATCAGACTCAACAAATGTAACAAGCTATTTGTTCGAAATATTCTTCTTATATGTTTTGGTGAATGAAAGGTACCTATAGGATCAGTCAAACACACAATCGATAAAAGGCTCACACAACAAATACACAATAAGAGCCTCGTGTGCACAATGCGTAATAGAATTCGCAAACATTGTAACACTATTAACGCAAAAGGAGGTGAAGTTAACAACAAATTCAAACATTCGTTGGGAACTAATCGTCCGGAAGCGCTTTGGCATCATGCGCGAGTGGCTCACCACAATGGCCGCTACCAGGGTGGCATGCACGGGAACCGATAATAATACCCAGGCATATCAGTCAGTAGGATGCCAACTAAGACAAACTAGTACAATTTTTCTACTCACGTGTTTTATTCATAGCAGGACTTTTCCCCTCGGAACATACTCTTACACTAAAGATACATACAAAGTGCGGTGGAACGCTGGAAATTTTCTCACAATCACATAATCGTGTTCCGATTCGTTCAACCGCCGCGTTCGTGTTAGACGAAATTGAAACAGAGTCAATCATTTAATGCTAAACGTAAGACGCAAGCCGTGACCGAATAAATGAAGATTTCGAATTCACCATTCGCATTTCTGTGTCAACTTTAATTAACAATCACATTTTCATCAACCTTCAAGTACAGTCGGGTTATCATTGGCATTGTCGGCTCGAGATTGGATTTCTTAACCTCCCATCTTCGCGGCGAATTCCATTTTCGGTTTGACTGACTACGATTGGTTAATCGTTTAAAAAAGTATCACTGCACTTTGTTTTGCGTTAATTGGTAGTCACTCGGCACGCTAATTATATTTTTTGCGAGCACTTCAGTGTCGCAAGTGCTCGTGGCCGGCCGCCGCGGCGTTTAATGTCATAGGTTATTGCTTTTGCACTACCGTGCAGCCAGCGGGAGTGGAAGCTAATAAAAGTTCAAATGCAATAGGCGTAAAGATATCCCAGCCGCCTATTTGTACTATGCCACACATTATTTAACATCGGCTAATGCAATGTAAGTCAAGATTTCTTCTGTAGAATATACATCTGCAAGTTGCAGTCTCCCCGTTAGGAATTACTCAATATTTAGCTATGGAAAAATAATATCAGAGTCACCGCCTACCGCGCAAAGCAATTGTCACGCAAAAACTAACATTGGTAACACAATATTAAATCTGGTTATATTATGTTAAATTATACAAACTCACGTTTAGTTGTTCATAAATTAATTTTCTACGATTCCGCAAATACAATGTCCACATTTTTTTCAACACGTAGTCGCTAACAACGATACAGTGATAGTTTATAATGTATGAAGTCGATATCGTATTGTGTAAATAAATCGTAAACCCCGTTTTCACAATCATAATATGTTTCTGCTAGCAAATCAATTTCACGTAGCGACATTAATGTGCCTATAGTAAAATTTATATGAGGCTTTACGTCATACGCAACGCCGCTTTCTTTCCACATGAGCTGCGCCGCGATAACCGCGCAGTGATTTCTACAAAACGTGGTCATAGTTCAAGGAATTCAATTAGTGTTAGATCTTACTGCACGCACTTCGGGACTTATGAAGCTACTAAATTAAACGGTTGTCGTCACACGACGCCGCCAGAGGCGATGGCTGTACACTGAAACGGGCATGTTTATAATTCAAAGTTCGATTCCAGATATCAACGAGCCGTACAATCCGACTCTGATTTAGTCACGGCTCCAGCGGGCAGTCGTCGCCTTGTATAAATAATTTGCAGAGGTTAACAATGCTCCTCTAGAAGTCTATTCAGAAAATCAAATTCACCAAACAAGCTCCAATTTCCAGCGAAAATTGATTCGACAGAGCCGATTGCTACGTGACTGCAAAATAAAAGAATCGTCAACCTCTTATCGTCAGATGGGAGATTTCTAATCGTAACCTGTTAAAAAATCATCTATACACTAATAAAATAACCTATTACTATCCAAAATGAAGCAACAAAGACGAGAAATGCCATCTGAATAGGCATTCGAATTGGGCGGCGTGCACAAAGGCTGTGTCATTCCATTAAGCCTTCTTCAAGCCTTCAAAGTATTCTGTGTGGCCCGTGGTCGCGTGGCCGCCGCACAAATGTAGCGCAATCGAATATCAAATCAATTCTATTATACTTCATACATATCACTTTAGATAGCGGCTTTTCGCCGTCATCTCGCGCTTTAAAATTCAACAGATTGAGTTAGTTCTATCACAATGCACTGTTACATTTCAAACATCGATACTCGATAGTCGGTTTTTATCACAACATCAATTGCCATTTCGTGATGCAAAAATTATGCTAAATGCTAATTTATGAATCAGTGCAGCCAGATGCAAGCTTTTAATTATATCCCGTCATCGTGATTGACTCATTGTTATGATGTCATGACGTAATGGTATCATTGTGCGATCAGCCAGCGTTTAGAAGTAGGATATTGTAATGTATTATCAGTCTATGCATCTATGAATCCATTCCGTTACTAAAAAGGTAATCCTCTCAACATGAAAAGTGTCATTAATTAGTCATATTAACTAATCTCATGAGCTAGAAACAACAAGTCCTCATTCTTAATAGATACTTACAGGGACATCGCTAGGACCATACCGCTAAAAACAGTTCCTACTATATGCACTAAATAATTCCTACCCTAGTCCTACAACCAACAAATATCTGTACCGCTCCGAAACCACTGTTCAAACTGCTGCAGATAGGCAAACGCTGAGGGCAAACGAGAAAGTAAATTAGGTGTCCCAAGCTACCCATCGCAGGCGGCGACTAGAAACAGGCATTGTCGACGCGTGTATACACAAGTACTAGTATACACAAGTACATGTAACTCCCCCGACCCGCCAACTGTACAAACGCGACTACGCCTTTCGGCTTGTCACCGTCGTCGCCGAACAACACGTAGGTAGGTACCTAAGTAATGAATGGAACTGAATATTTTATTTTATTACAATAACGGCCGTGTTTGAGAATGCCCTGTTTGACCTCATTCCGTATTCACCGCGCGTTATGTACTAATTTTGACGGATTCTTTCCTTTTCTTGGTGGTACGAAATGGACGCTTTGCTGCGGACAGTTGCCGCCGTAGTGCTGAGAAGCAAGAGTTTGTTTTTGGTGCCGTCTGTATTTGAGGATTGGTAACCAGAAAGCGACAGGCACTACCTACCCACTATTGCTATGTGTGTATGCTCTGTTAAAATCGATTTTAAATTACTATCACTTTCCCCTTACGATTACTAACGCACAATTGAGTAAAACACAGTCGACTTATATTTCATAGAGAGTGCTCTACATTTGTGCTTCATACATTACGATCTTTTTCTTAGCAGAATATTCTATGACCAAGTTTTGACAAGTACCTGTGTAACGTGTGCTCGCGATAAGTCTATCAAATTTGTTCGCGAACCTTTTCATTCTTCATCTCTACTTTTTCAGTTAACCACCTAAAGTACGTTACATTAGAAAATAACGAAAGTAGAGCATGTTATCGATAAGTTTTGTCCACAGAAATCTAAAGAACTCTAAATTTTCAGTAAATTACCTAATTCAAGTATTGACTAACCCTTTTGACGTTGCTATAGCTAATTCTTCAGTAAACCACCTAATTTAAGTACTGACAAACCCTTTAGTCGTTGCCATGGATAATTCTGCAGCTCTACGTTTCCAGTAAACCACTTAATTCAGGTATTGACTGACCCTTTAAACCTTGCTATAGGTAATTCTAGAGGTCTACATTTTTAGTTAACTACCTAATTCAAGTATTGACTAATATGTACCATATAGATTTTATAATATACGCCTATAGACGTTATTGATTTTAAGACTTTCGTGTAGGTAAACACAAGACAAACCGTGGTAACAAACCCAGAAATACGTGTGAAGAACCTATAGACGTTGCTATAGATAATCCTTTTATTTTAAAGTTCATTCGTTTATCGTAAATTTCCAATGTAATGTTTGACGTGAATGAACGTAATTTTAATGCAACAATGATACCCCGACCGACTGGTCGTCGTACGTGACCTATTTGGGGATCGCCCAGCGAAATAATGCGAATGGAATTTTATAATTCCTTGCATCTTACTTTAAAATTAAGATGAATTTTTACAAGTAATCGATGGTGCAAGAGAAAGGTGCTTTTGTCGCGAAAGGCCGGCCTGCAACGCGCCTTGGGGTATGCAGATTGTGATCTATCGAGGCTCGATAAACCGCGCAATTATGTCAACGCCACTACTATCTGATACAAGAAATCAAAGGAAGGTAGATTACTGCACATAAAGAAAGAATAGGTAGATTACTTTGATTTTGTTGTTTCCTAAATCGGATGATAATCCACATTCTGATCTAATATTCAAGGTGGAAGTAATATTGAAAAAATAATCTTTATCACATTCATTGTTACCGATGTTTTGTTTACGGCTGTTAGAGCAACCATATATCTCATCGTCCGAAGGCGAACTAAAGCTCGTTGTAAACATCCGTTATACCAATTTGTTTATTAATAGATGGGCATAAGTAATGGCAAGTAAGCGCCCTGGAGGTTGTTCGGGCAGGCGAATGCCGGCCGGCGGCGGAGGCGGGGGGCGCGTCATATTATGCGGCTAAAAGAGCCTGTCGGTGCCTTTGATCGCGCGCGCACTCCGCGCACTCCTCGCGCCGCGTGCGTGCCCCGAGATGCGCACCGCTTGTCGGCCCGTCATATGAATGTGACTAAACCTTGATTATGGTACTGAACTCTTTATAGAGGTCAGCAATCCAATGTTCTGTGATACGTACGCTGTAAAAGTTACGAGTAAAACTCTCATAATTGACTCGAGTTTTAATAACTTGTTGGGGGCTCGCGAGAAATTAAAAAATTAAAGGGATACGAAAGGGACGAGGTTTAACGATTAACGGCCGCGTTTATTGAACCCGTCCCGGCGAAAAGTGAAATAAAACACTGTTTTAATGAGTGTATGAAATCTCGAAAGCGCGGTCTCGTTCGCCGGGAAAATTACAAGGTGCGCCGGCGCATGCGTGGCCGATCAGTATCGCGCTTCATCGCGGCGTCACCTAGCCGCGGGCCGATCTGATCGCCACCAAACACCACAATCGACCGTCATCGGTACTTGCCGCCCAGATATCCACATTAACTTCTACTATGCTTTAAACCTTTTATCCTCCATTTATAATGAGTACGAACTACAAATTTAAATCGAGCACGGATCCATCCGACGTCTCGCTCGATTTATCATTCAAACTGAGTGAAATAAAAATAGCACAACAGTGAGACGAACTTTTTGCGCACACAGAGTCGGTAGGTGGTGTTGCGATACTAAAAAACGTGATTTCAACAGTTTCAACAAAAACAAAGATCATTCAATTTTACAAATCATTTAGAATCGATACAGTTGTATCGAAATGTCGGCATTAAAATTCCGCGTATTAAACAAATGTTTCCGACGATCAAGAACATATCAGAACGGCTTATGACACTGATCTCGACTTAAATGCTTGAAGACTCGTATAATTTGGGTTCGAATTAAAAGTTTATCTTATTTTTAACCGACTTCTTAAGTCATGCCGATAGCTACGGCCTCGTGGTCGCGCTGAGTTTTGCCTCGTGGTATGACTCACTTTATCAAAAACATTATGTATTCTTTTGTCGGGTAAAACAATGTAAACTTCCAGACTGTACATTAATGACGTTGACGTTGAAAACTGAAATATACTTTCAGCGTCGCATATGTTCTTAAGTATGTTTAAAATTTATGAATTTTATTAGGTATTAGGTAGGTAGCATAGCCAGAGAAGTATACATCCACTTTAAGTTTGCGCAACGAAATATAGTAACTAGTGCTTAGGTCAATAAGGACGCTTTCTGTTTTTAACTACATTTTTAAGAATGCTTTGAAATTATTGTAAAGCACAACTTAAACTGAGTAAAGGCTTATGAAAAAGTGCTTTCGTTTCGATGTCGCGGCATTCTTTAATGTCACTCCTCTCGTTCTGGCCTCAACGCTTTCCCGTAGTGCTATCCTTTTCGTTTTAATTTAACTTAGACGAAACAGGTCATAAGGCGAAGTGACATTTTTAACAATGCAGTCGAAATGTTTTCGTATGGTAATGATTTATGTGTAAAAACGTCAGTGCAAAGGGTTTTGGAGCAGAGTTCGGTGTTGATTTATTCTCGGCAAGCCTTTGATACTACATTAAAGCACAGCCGCAGGGGAAACAATGGAAAAGGCATTTAATTTTAAAAGTCGCCGATGAGAGATTAATCAGGCGCTTTCTGGAGTGCCTAAAGTGTTGATGAAAAGTAAACAATAAAGTACTTGCCAAAATCCTTAGCAATTTTACTGTAAACTTAAAACACCGAGCTACAGGCTAAAAGGGTCTAAAGTATATAAAAGTTTAAAATATTACGATAACTATATAGCAAATGTTAATATTGATGCATTTGGCTACTAGAATAGAAAATAGGCTTATGTAAGCAACGAACTAATTGAGACCTAACAAAAGAATAAAACAACCTTTGTTTCGAGCCTAGTGAAGCTCTTTATTGGTAATTAAAAGCACACTATTGAACAATTATTATTTATTGACATCCAATTTTGACACAAGGACCGTTAGAGCTGCTTGTTGTCCGTTTCCGAGAACATTATAAATTACATCACAAACAAACAGTTTGTTGTATTTCTTGTCAGTTTATTGCCTACCGTATAACTTATACAATAGCTAGCTACTAACAGACGCAGAAGTTGACTCTCACAAATGTTTGCCCGTGAAACCATACCGAAAGGACTCCTGCTTATTCTGTACAAAAACTAAAGCGATGGAAAACAAAAGTTATTCATTCATTTTATGGCGGGTAATAATTTTTGTAACTAAAAATGTAAACTGAGAAACGGCTTTGTGTACTTTCTATTGTCCTTTGGTGTATGTATTATGTTTTCATTTAATTGAATCAACTTGCATGGGATCGTTGTACAATATGAATCCTTCAATAACTCAAGAATAGTGAAATAAAAATTCGGTAATATCGCTTATTAGGTTGTTTTCAAACTACAATTAAGATCAAGATCACGAGACTGGAATCTCTAAAACGACAATAGACCTGTCGTGACAATAATTCCTTATTGTAATCACTTTCTATTGAGTACGGTCCTTGACCATAACAGAAAGTTGAAACAAATGCAGCACTGGTACTTGTATTACCTATATAATTTTTATTGTTTTTCATTTAGTGTCGAGTTCGCTTCAAGATGAAATGTTATTTTAACATTGGCACCAATAAAACGCACTTTGGGTTTACAATTTCTCGTAACCTGATAGTTTTATGATCGTTTCGAACCCTTTCCCTCAGGTAGGTGTACGCGGATCACACTTAATTATAGCATCGTTTGTTAAAAAACAAGTCATATAAAGTCAATAATCACCTGCTAAAGACCTAATCATGTCAAAATTAGAGACAACATTTATTGCCCCTTCTATTACTGATTTATTATCGTGTTTATCGTCACCATAAAAATGAACCTACCTATCTACAATATTCAAAATTAACAACTTCATATAAGTAAGTAGTTTTTAACCAGAAATTAAATACGACTTCTAAGGCTAGTATTAAAATAAGGCGTCACACATAAAGAGCCCTCGAACTAGTTGACCTGAGCCCCCTCCACATAAGTGGATGGTTTTGCCACGCTTGACAGTCAGGTTGGTGATTGGTGATTACAGTGTAGAAAACAGAAAAAGCTACTGCCCATTTTCTGCTCTACTAAGGTCCTGGCAGATTTGCCGCTAAGTCTAGTCGCCTTGTACGACTCCGTATATTCTACTCTGGCAGATATGGATGTTACATAGTTTGAAACAAAATATTACGAAGATATTAATAAAAATAATCATCTTAGCGTTAACGTCCCGGTTGCGCTCTCGAGCACGAGGACCCGGGGTCCCTATTGACCATCATCTGGGATTTGTCAGGTCAGGTAATTACAGTACCTAGTCAGGGGAATAGACTGTTCCTAAACAGGCATATTCGATCTTCAGCCGCATCGTCACTTACCACCATGTGAGATGACGGTCAAATGCCTGCTAATTTGTTCATAAAAATAATATGAAGTTAAAATTATTTGGAATCTACTGAGTTCAATCAATACAATTTAGGTAAATTTATGACCTTATTCATAAGAATTACCATAATAATAATATACCGTTACGGGTTGTCAATAAGAAGAGGAAGTTTATAAACTTATGACGAGTTTATTCATAGAAGTATATCAATAATATATGAAGATTGTAGCAAAATATATAGAAACACGATTCTAAATTAGTATTTTATATATTTAGGCCGGTACTAATACGATAACGAATAACTTAATACTTGTAAGGTACCTAAAATAAATTGTAGAGCACAAATACTATTTAATATGTACAGCCATTCATAGATTAATTACACTCACTGAAGCGTAAAGCATGAAGTTTTCAAGCCTATTATTAAAGTCATAAAAATGAAGCTTTATCAGCATCGAATAAATTTATGCAAAATACTCGTACATAACAACGTAATCATGCATTGAATTGCTTAGAGAAATTCGGAAAATAATAACACAAATAAGCGGGAATAAATATTTTTGAAAAATAATACCTAAGGAAGATCATTTTATTTACAGCGCCATTCAGCGATCATTTTATTTACGCCAACAAAATTATTATCAATAATTTCGTTGGCGTACCACTCTAATACATAAGGTCTAATAAAGGTTCTAATTTATCTAGATACATACCTTGAAAGGAATATCCGGTGAAGTAAGGCGTCATATTCAGTGTTGATACAGCCATTGACGCAGGTAGCAAAACAGTGATCGCAGAAAACAGACGGCTCCAAAACACCAATTCAGTCCGTGCACATATAAAAGTCCTAAATGGTCACAATCAGTCCTTCACTATCACAGGCCGCATGGAGACATGATCACGTAGGTAAACGGAAACAGTGTGTGTCTAATCCGTGTTACTTTGAAGACAGCCCAGTGCCCACTGACGTGTGATGTAAAGATGTATTTCGACTCTCAAGTGTAATCTTTCACAATCAGCGGTCCAACAAAAAATGGTCAAACCGGCCGCCTCCGCAGCCTTCGAGACCGCACCGCTCGATTCTCCGTCTCCCTCTAGCAGTCGCTCATTCCTGTCTGCTCTTATGTCAGTAGCGTCAAATAATTCGGCAAAGCTTTCAAATTCAGCATCAGTATGTGAAACATCTTCTGCTGGTTGTAGAATTAGGGGCTCTAGATCATATTTTCTGACATATTTCGTTTCTTGAGTAACCAAAAAGGGTGAAGGAGCCCGGTGTATGAACGAGACAGCACGAAGATTCCAATCCGGTGTCTTCGATGCGAAGAGCGCTAACGTTAACAATGTGTGAGTCGCGCCGGAGTCGCTGTTCCGTGACGAAAAACATGAGGCGTGTTGCCACAACGATCTATGCCTACGCGGCCTCGTGATTGGCCAAAATTTGTACGGGGCGGGGTCAGTGCGCACACAACGGTGACCAAATCGTGCGCCGGTGTGGGTTAATTGCACCGACTTGCTGTGTTCGTGCACAGTATAATTTTTATTCTTAATGCTTTACGATTTTTCAGCAACGCGATAATCTACCTACGACTCTGCCTTATCAACAGTCGTAATAACGGTGTATAATGTGTGTATTTGGTTGGTAGTTTTTTTTTTATTTACTAATAAGGATTTTTTTTATTTTTTTGTATGTCTGAAGGGTAAAAAAAGATGATGATTTTCAGTCTAAAATTATGAAAAAATTAATTTGCAAATCTATTTATGTAAATAAATTAAGCAATCTTTAAAAAAATTGGGTGTACATTTTTTTTACATAAAAGGGTCAGTGAGGAGAAATCTGAAATATTTAACACTTTGTGTTGTCACTTCATGATGGAACTCCATTATTATGAATTAAATCACTTTTTGTACACTAGTTCCACTTTATTATACAATTGTATTAAATTGCAACCGGTTTCGAATTACTCATCTTCAGGCAATTTGCCTAGTGTACAAAAAGTGATTTAATTCATAGAAATCTGAAACTTTTAGAACTTTAGGAACCACAAGGCCGAACTTAAAATATACCAAATTAATATGAATTGGTATTGGATAACTTTCAAGAGACTAATACATACCTTGTGTTGATCAAGGGCCTACTACACTCCAGTCTGCCCAGTTACGGTTAGTCACTAAAAGGTTGTCTGTGAAAGAAAGGTGAATGGGCACAAATCTATGACACTTTCACTAGCCATGGAAAGGATGATTAATAAAGAATATGATCTAGTCTGAAACAAATTTCAATTAAGTACTTTCATTAGTATTTTAAGAGCTGTAGCTTCTCGAAATATTATACAAACTTTGAAGGTATCTACGATTTGTAATAATTCGAATCACACGCATTACATAAGAAAAACAGCATAGGTTAGCTCGTGGCAAGAAAAATAAAAATAATGTTTGCTAATAAAATAGATGTGATAAAAAACGGACGCGCCTTTTTAGACTGGACGTGCTGTCATTTTACTGAATCAAAGGTATAGTTGGTCTTGAAGATACAGACGAAGACGTCGCAAACATCGTGCTGAGAAAAAGAAACGGCAGAGGTATCTCAGTGTAAGAGAGACAACGCTCTACAATAACGGTACGATACGTTAGGTTTAAAAAATAGTAAAATAACGTTATCATTAGATAACTTATTAGTGAAACAAGCCGCACAAAATATAAAAATGTACCTATAACCAGTAAAATTATTTTTTTACTTTTTGAAATTATAATTTTTCATATAAGGTACATTTCTACCCTTAAGTATAATCCTGCATAAGATACGAGCTCGCAAATATGCACAAAGAAAATTGCCAGCTCTGTAACTATACAAATGACCTATATAGGTCACAAAGTGTTACGAGAATAGGGACAAAATACCCATTCTCCTTTCATAGTATTTTTGAAATTTGACTGCAGTCAATATACAACACAATATATTCCACACCATATTCCATTACATAACCTCTACTATAAGAACTTGAGAAATTTCATATAAAGCAAAATGATATAATCTAATATTAAATTTAATTTACATTAGATTATATTTAATGTGTGACAGCGAAGGCGGAGAAGTATCATTGATACAAACCTCAAAGAGTTTTTACCAATGTGTTTTTATGTAAATTGTATCGTTTAAATAAAAAAGTCTAAAAACCCCTTTTTTACCCCTTATAATGATACGAAACAATGCATTCACGATAACAAGGTCGAATTGCATAACGTCCGTCACTTAGACGTAAACCCCACCGCCGTATCATGGGAATAAAAAATATCAGTACTACAAACCGCTGCTTTTTGCTTTATCTTTGCCATGCCTCTACTACCTATACCTACCAGCGATTCTCAAACTACGCGTAGAGTATTTATGCAAAGTTTGAGAACCGAATGTGTCATCGTGATTAAATCTGGTCGGGTTCCCCTATTAGGGTCACGGAAGTCAGATGGCAGTCGTTCTACTGCTATTAAGTGATATGCCAAATCCTGGATCATGGTCAAGGGTACCCCAAACCTGATATGGAAAGAGGAAGAAGGGGAGAAATGAAATTATTTATTTTATAGATATTACAAATAAATAAAATTAATCAGAGGTAACACAATACCTTTGTATTATCTTACTTACTAATTAGTACAGTACATTTTTACAATAAATTTGGTAAGCCAATACAAAGATATCACATTTTTTTATTAATTTACATAATTTATGTAGTATTATATCTTACTGTTACCCGGAGACTTTGCTGGCGGGATCTTAATTTTTATGGTTGCATGTCTCAAAAGGAAAATGTGCGACCTCATCATCATCATCACCATCACAGCCCATATCAGTCCACTGCAGAACTTAGGGCCTCTTCCACGAAAGGGGACGTTATTGTGCGACCTCGACCTTGGTTGATTCGTTGTATATAGTATTAATTTTTTTTTACATACTACTCAGTCACAAACCTACAGACAGTCGGTCTTATGGAAAGCGGCACCTGTCACCCATAACATTTACGATTCATATTCCATGAAACAAAAGTGCAGAATCGAAGATGCGTTGTCACTGTAAGGACTAAGTTGATATTTTAACCTTCAAAAAGAAAAACTGGAAAAATGCCTTTTGCGAAACTTGTCAATGGATGGAGTTGGTGCTACATTATTTTCTGCCAAGCAACAGCCGGCCACGAGTAAATCAACACGAAAATTAAAACGTGAACGTCGTTCTTTGCTACCTACGTACGTATACAGCTGTTCAATATTGTTTGCACCAGTACTTACGTTAAGTAAATAATACTTTCATTTCAACGTTTTAAAGACCGGTCAACCGAAAACTCAACATTATTTTTTTCTCAAACGAAGTACTGGCCGAAAACAGAGGGGATAGGAAACAATGGGTATCGAAATCGGCAGAAATCAGTGGCTCATTAACGCGACAACCTTGGTCAGTTGGAAAACATTTTAATTAAAAACCAACGAACGCTCCGTCGAGCTCGTTGCGGTTTGCAAAACCCTTGATTCGCTTGTTGCCCGTTTGTAACGAGTAGCCTTCAGCCCAGCCCTGCTCATTCGCCTGACTCTTCACTCGATTTTGTGGCACAAGTTTCCAATTTTCACAATTGTAGTGGTTATCTATAGCTTAGCGGCCGTTTTTAGAACTCGATTTCGATACTCTAATTGTATTACTCTCCAGTTTCTGTAGGTTTGTTTATTACGTTCCAGTTTCTGTAGGTTTGTTTATTACGTTCCAGTTTCTACAGATCAATATCAGCAATTTATGACTTAATGAAATGTATTGGTTTTGCATTATTACCAGTTCTTGTGCATCTAGGTAGTACTTAACCATGCTGTCATCGAGCATCCAAGAGATGAGATGAGGTGAGATAGCGGCCTGGCTAGCCTAACTATAAAAAAAATCCTCTCAGCATGTCCATCCTCCAAACTATCTCAAAAACTACAACATAGGTACAAGAGATCCTTCAACTTACGAGTTCTTTTCACACTATTTCTCATGCTTCATATAGTGTAAGGTAATTGAAGAGTACTCAATATTGTCCGCTTATCCCTGGGGATTTCCGGATGAGAGAGTGTACGTTACAAACTCTCATACACAACCGGGAATACAATCCGGTTATATCTTATTCAAAAATTTGAAGTATTTTTATTGCAATAATGGATAGTGTATATCTCTCCCGTTGTATGGACCGTAAGCAAATGTGTAAGCTACTGGAAGTAGCAGAGGGAGTTGCTGCTGTATTCTATTGTGCTGAAATCCACCCGACCACAAAGTTGGGTAGATATAGAATAGACATATCTCCTACTACGAATTTCCTACCCACTTTGCTGAAACACGAAACTCAAAACTTCGTTTAACTTTCCCCTCACCTTAATTTCCTGGACAAAATCAAACGATAACCTAAAAGTTTTACTTGATGTTTATATTCCTAAGAAGAAAATTATTGACCTTCTACGGAATTAATCGACTTTTAAAATGTTTTTTACTCGTACAAACAGTTGTAGGTCAGAATAAAATCATTCATAATGAAGGTACATTGGGGAAAAAAAATTTAGATGAAAGTTTTAGTTGGGAATAGGATTACCTATTTAGATTTAGGTGTTCACTGTGATTGTCTTATATTTTTTTTGTACATGATGTTTCATACGTTCTAGTTATAAAACATTATTAGTGAACTTTACTTGTATGCTTTTGTCTTATTCCCAACACTGATACGATTTGGAAATTATTAATATTTACTAGCGCGTGCTAGCGATCATCGTCGACTTCATTTAGTAGGTAGGTAGGTGTTAGGTTAAAAATAGGTACTAGACGTTTAAACAGACCCTTGAATGGTGACTTTGTTTTTTACTATGTAGAGACCGGACGATCTATCCCTGCATGAATGCAATAATTATTATTACCATCAGTGTTGCTCATGACACTCTCTATACCGACATAGTTATTCATAATTAACTAACCCTATAATCAAAACTTACAAACTACAAAATACATCACCCACGGACAGGTCAACAGACGCGGTGATAACATTATAGAAGACTAATTTTAAGTGAGGTGGGGCAAATAGAGGTAGTTGGGGCCGCCTAACTGGGATAGTACGACGCCTAACCTTACAGAAGACCGTCTGTGAGTAAAATCTCCTGTACTCTATGCGGTAGGGATTTGAGGAACCGTGGCTTTGGCTTCGAATGGGAATTTGCCTTATTGCTGCTAAAGCAACGTGTCTGTAGACGCCGATGCCCATAGACTTTAGGAACACCAGACCACTGCCTATTGGGTGGCCCGGTTGTTTGTTTTTCTACCGTATGACACGAGAGCTAGATACATTGAACTTCGAGATAAATGAAGAACTATTTCGGTATATTGAAGAAGCTACAACACTGTGAAATTTCTATAAAATCAGTCAAATATTTTTTGGGTGAAGCTGTAAGAAACATACACATATCAAACGTACAGCACATGTCAAACGTATAACACCCCGCTTTAGGCGTCGTAGGTTAACAAAACATACTCTTTTTATGTCTGCAGACGTGACGTTCGCTTTTTATTCACTTACGCGAGCAATTAACTCGACAGTTGACACTTCACGGGGCATTAGGCCTCCATGCGGGCGTCGCGGCGATGCGCACACGCATCCCGCACGGAAAAGGCGTAAAATACAAAAAAACGCGCGTAAAATACACTGAAATCTGTGCGCTTCAGGCCCCATTGCGCGGCAAAGCGCTGAAAGCTGCCCTGATGGGCCGCACACGTCGGCAAATAGAGCAGTGTGATACCGTCTTAATGTCGGCTGGCGACACGACGTTTATTATTTACGTTATAGAATTTGGATTACTTTCGTAGTTACGATTTATTTATAAACATATTTATCTGTACCCAAAATATAAAATTACAAATCAAATCAAATAGAGTTGGTGGAATAAGTATTAAATAGAAGATTTTTTTCAATTTAACAAAAGAATTGAATTTGTTGTCAATCATTTTCGAGAACGCAATAGTTTGCAAAACTTATTCTACATTGCAACTATATCTTTCGTTTTTTCAATACAACAGCTCAATAAAATACAATAAAGCAATAAAAATCGCCTCTTACGACCATAGAGCACAGAACGAATCGAATCATAGACTGTTAAATACTTCGAGGACATTGAAAAATTCTCAATACGAATCACTAAACTTCTATATTGTTTATATCAAATTGCCAGTGAGTCATCGTGGGCAGACCAATCGATTCTCAGGTCGGTTACCAGATCGTATATTTTTTCTTTCTTTCGTCGGAGTGGCGTAGGTAGACGCAGTTAGGCTGTACCTAAATGTCTGTAAATATTTTCAAATATAGTATTGGTAGTAGGATAAATAGAGTAGAATAGCACCAACTCCTTACACTCGTGGGTGTCGGGCGACTAATGTTTTCGAGGCAAAAGATCTAAGCGCCTCCGTAGACTGGAAAATGGGCAGCAGCATTTTCCATTGTTATATTATAACACTGCGATCTCCAACCCGCCTGCCAAGCGTGGATATTATGGCAATTACCTCCCTTTTTCTGGGAGAGGCCCTAAGTCCTGCAGTGGACTGTTATGGGCTGTAATGATGATTGGTAGTAATCTTCCTTCCTAAATACGATGCAATGTAGGATGAATCTATAACTAATATTGGATATTGTATATATCCAATGGTGGCCACTCACCGTAGCAGGGTCATGGAGTTCAGATGGCGTTCGCTCCACTGTCATTATCTGATCTGTCAAATGCTGGATCATGGTCAAGGCGGACCCCGGGCTTTCGTGCGCGACAGCACAACCGGGACATTAACGCCAAGATTATAAGATATATAAAAGAATGTTAATGAGAATTTCTCACCACACACGGTCAAGCAAATTTTTATCATGTCACGTGCCATGCTAACTGACCGTTAGCAGGAAAGTGTAGGTATGTGTTAAGGAGTGGCTACCATTAGGTAGCTTAGGTTACATTCTTCGATAATCTTCCTTTAATAACAAACTCCAATGAAAATTAGTTTTCAAGACAAAGAACTCTATATTTTACATATAACAAAGATCTAGAATAGAATAGAATCTAGCCTTCGAAGTGGATGGATAAGCTTCAGGTTCTTTCCTATGACGATCTTAATTAAACTCTTGATTAAGAACGGAATGACTCAATTCATTGTCCCACCCTTCCACTGTTCGAATCAAAAACGTCTTATCTCAACAATTTAAATTAACGCCACGTAATGGCGTATCATATCAGTCGCGATGTTGAAACTTTGGTGAACTTTTATACTGGGAACAAAATGGGGTTATCTCGAAGTTGGTAATAATTATGATTAACTGCCAAAATTAAGTAGAAGTAAACAATGAGTGTGGGTATGATGACAATTCATTCATTTAGTATTGAATGAATGAATTGGTTACTTTTGTAACCGACACTTATGAAACGAAATTGATTATATTATAGTGATAGTACAGAAGCATACAAGGGCCATCTACGCGCCAGTCAGCATGGCAGCTACATTACAGAACTTAATTCGAACATAAATGCAATAAAATTATCTTTATAATAAAGCTAGTTTCACTGATACATCTTATCTTTGAACTAAAATCCTATCTTTGTTTTATTTCTATTTAAAATTCTCTATACCTGATATACCTGAGTATAACCTGACTGTATCACGGAAAAATATCGCGGGACTCCTAAGAAGCAATGGATTGACATCGCTGAATCGGATACGAGAACAGACGGCTTTCGACGCGAGGATGCCCAAGACCCGGCAAAGTTGAGAAAGCAGAGCAGGAAAGCGGACCATGGCAGAAGGGTGCTCTGAGGGTGCTACATATCGACTTAAGCCATTGTCTTGCCTTTTCGATATGTATGTTGTTAATTGAAACCAATACCTCACTGAAGAATGCCAAGTTCACCCGACCAATCAAATGCTTCTATATTCTTAAAAGGGTGATTCTCAGTTCTCAGACTCATTAGGCGGTGAGCGGCCCACAGCGTGCCACATGTCGCGGCGTAGCTTCCTTTGGTAATTAGTCGCATTGGACATGCCCGCCGTGTTCCGGGGTATTAATCCACGACACACGTACGTCACTGTAATGATGCGTCACTATAAATAGCTCAACGTGTCAGGTGTGACGCGATCGTTTGTCCGGCCCGTTGGGAAAGATCAGTGGGTGGGACCGAATGAGTTTTGTTAAGAAATCGTATTTGGTCAACTCTCATTGTCGTATTTTGTTTACTGTCAATTTGTTTTACGTTGTGTTTGTATTAATGGTGTAGTGAAATAAACAGTACTTTTTTTTAATTGTTCTATCTATTACCTACGTAATCTTATAAAACTATTAGCCTAAATTATGTATATTGGCCGAGTTACGTCACGTCCTGACTTTAATTTTAATTATTTTAGCAATTTTGTCTATAAGCGACCCGAAAACACCTCTCGTAAAGAACATAGCTCCAGTAAAACTTAAATACGTAGCTTAAAACAAAAATCGTTTAAGATTACAATCAAATGTACGGAAACATTTGTTGAATGGCACACTAACGCGGCGTGTGAAAGGGGCCCGCCCCGCGTGGAAAAACAAACACTCGTAAAAAAAACACATCCAAATGGCATGTGAAATTTTTCCACGTCACTATGAGATATTGTAATGATCCGTTACGAAAAATTATAATGCCGTTCATGCAACGGCAACATTAGACCGCCCTTGAAGACATGTGTGGATGGATTAGAGTCCATTACACGAGGAGTGGGGAAACAGTCGCCTAGTGAATTGAATATGTAACTTAATGGGCTGACACGGAAAATGACACAGAGTGTCGCGAGCAAAAAGTGGCTCGCGTGTTTAGAATAACCCACGCGGCTAAGTACGTGTGGGCGTGGCGTGATTTAAATTGCCTCGGACGAGTGAATCTTCTATACCTATTATGCAGCCTATTTACTGTTCTAGTACATGATATTGTGAGCTAAAAATAAATGTAGTGGGCAACTAATGAATTATTGACACCGATTATAGTAATTATTTATAGCAACAAAGTAAATCGACGATTGAGTTTCGGGTTGCAAAATTGGTAATGAGACGTCCTTCGTTGACCTTTGACCCTAATTTCGATGGTGGTCACGAAAATTTGTGAAGTTTCAATTATTGACAATTATATTATTGCCAAGTTAAGAAACTGTTTAATTAAACTCTCATAATTTTGTAATAGTTACGAATTTCGAAAGCGGAACCTTTGTGCACTTGGAATAAAGTTAATTTAAAAAATGACAATAAAATCATAGACCATGCCGCCCATTGAAGTTTGAGCAAAAGATTTTACAAATACTGTACACTTATAAGAATATCTCGCTCTAGCATTCAAATTTAAATTCATACAGCAATAGTTACAACAATACAACGCGTCTGCTCGCTTGTTCTCTTTGTTATATTACCTGCACTGGTAACAAACTGTTCCTGGCGACTGATAATGCCGTTGCCAAGCAAGGCAAGCCAGATAAAGCTTTCGAAATTTTAATCGATAATGAAGAAGAAAACATACTGTGCAGACCCCAAATGAATGGGATAAGGGCAGGCAAATGATGAATGAAGAAGAATACAACGCGTGCCATTTCCAGCACATTTCCAACATCCACGACCGCGGTGTTCCATATTTAACACATTTGACTTGTTTCCACAAACACGGCCGGCCAGGCCGGGGGCGTGCGGCGGCGCGATCACACGTCATTTTTTCCATCTCTTTTTTCCTCCCTTTTTTCCTTATTTTTTTTCTCCCTTTTTTCCGTCGGCATCTTCTCAACTCGGTCTCGCGACTAATGATTTAAATTAACATTCTCGTGTTTAGTTAATTCTCTGTGGAGACGACACTAAATCTGTGCGTTGACTCAGGTCGCGGTCTCGCTGTTTTGACGCCGATAAATTGTGCGGCCAATTTATGAAAAGATGTTCTGTGTTGTATGTCACTCGCTTAATTTTGGTTTGTCTCTACTACCTACTGAGACTTTTTGTTACAATGCTGAGACTTACTAATTAACATTTAAATATTTGCTAATAATATATTGATTGACTTTCTGCGTGACTATTTCGTTAGGTTTACTTAATGAATGCTCCATGACTATTTACGTTATTAAAGGACTTAAACACTCATAATAATTCGAATTAAGTTCACAGAGTTCGAAATTAAGTTCCGAACTCCATCACTGAGTAGTGTTATAATCTGTATGAAAATTAAAGCTAATATTCGTTGTCGACGAAATAGTTGAAAACGCCTTGTTACCCAATAAATTTGTAGGAAAAAGGGTATCAAGTAAGCATTGTTTGCCACCTTAGTTGTATTAAAAAAAACCTTGCCTTGCAAAAGGTCAGGTATGGCGATTTTTGGATATGAAAAACTAGTAGAAGCCTTCAGGAAAAATCAATGTTTTAGCCCTCGGGGTGCTGCCGCAGGCTCAACAATGTCCATAACACGCTGAAAATCACGACGTTCTTGGACCCCTTACTAATATCTCCAAAACGGTGCGTCGTCAAGAAAAGTGTTCACTGAATGAAAGCTTATAAAATTCTCTACAACTTTTGTCTTACACGCTTTTTCAAATTCACAACCGTTTACGAGCAACATACTCTCGATTGTAACGGCAGGTAAAACACCCTATGTTAGGGATTTTCCAAAAATTACGTTCATACCTGATCTTTTGCAAGCTGTATGATTTTACTGGGCTATTACTATTGCATAACGGAAAAGTTATCGGTAATGGTTATGCATTACCAATAACTAAAATGGAATATTAAAGCTTACAACTATGTTCTACCTTAGTAAATTCGTAGTGCCCTCATTAGCAAGCTCTCTATTCACTATGAAGCACATCGTCAAACAGAATAATAACGTCTCTCTTCAATAAAGCCTCTTTGAAGAGCTTACTTGCTTTCCGAGGAACCTAGCTTCCTTTACGTTGTTAGCGAAGGCAATGCGGAAGATTATTTGCATGGCAACGTGCCACAAACTTACTTGATTCAGTAACGGCATCGCTGACGTGGACAACAACATGATTTTTTAAATTGGCGACACTTAGTTCCAATTTTGGCTACCGTGTCAGTTAAGTTTGTGGTACTGTACTATTGGTTATTAAGTCGGAACACAAAAAAAGAGTTCTAAACGGATTAAAGCATATATCAGTATTTGAAGGCGTGTGTTCGGAAATGGCAGGGGACGAAAATTGTATCTTGCTTTTTATTCCTGAAACTTTGTACGCAGTAGGTATTAAATAATTATTGAATTACATTCTCGTTTTCAAGAAAATAAAATAAATTACAATTTTATTATTCATCATCACAGTCGTAACAGTCCACTGCAGGGCCTCTCCCACGAAAGGGGAGGTTATTGCCATAATCTCCACGCTTGGCAGGCAGGTTGGAGATCGCCGTATTTAAATATAACAATGGAAAATGCTGCTGGAAAAATCCAGACTACGGAGACCCTTGATCTTTTGCCTCCTACGACCTCCTACGTCGCCTTGTACGACACCCATGAGTGCAAGGGGTTGGTGTTATTCTACTCTACTCTACTATTTTATTATTGAATCACCTAAATAGGTTCACAAAAGGCAATGCTGACTAACTAAAGTCAACGCGCAGCCGTAATAAAACTTGTAAAATCATTCAGTCTCATTTGGTAGCTGGCTTCAGAATGGGAAATTTTATTCCCCTTACGTAGCCAGCTACGAAATGTGATGACAAGGTAACTTGTGGGTTCATCCCCTAAGAGGTAAAAGATTTTATTCTTACTTGAAAGTTTATACAAATATTGTTTACAATAGAAAAGGTTTCTATCGTCCGAATGTGAATGAAAGGATCGGTAGAGGGCGCCCGAGAAGAACATAATACTGATTAAATAAATGACCTCCAAAAAGGGCAGGTTAGGAGGAGTCCTTTCAACCAGCGTAAATGTATGTGAATATGTAATAATGCGGAAGAGGTAAAAGAGGTGTGTCAGGATCGTAGCTTGTGGCACTCTATAGTCTCTACCTATGTAAATAATAAAAAATGAACTTTAACTTTTCTGGAGATTTGCCACCTAGAGGGATAAAATAGGGGGTGGAATGTTGTAATTTTTAGTTTACATAGCAATTTAATTTAATAAATCCTGCTGTTTATTGCTAAATATAATTTTTAGCAATAAACAGCAGGATTCCGAGCTAATGTTGTATGAAAGTTTGTTAAGTAAGCGCAATAGAGGTTTCTTTTTGGATATTCATCCTCTATGGGAGTGAACTTTTATTCCTTAAATTGATTTATTTGAAGCCGTACAGATATTCATCAACATAATAAACAAATAATGGAAAACGTCATGCAACGTTTCAGGAAATTCATCCTCTAAAGAGTGGAAACCCTAAATCATTCATTTACTCATTGCTAGACAGATACAAACATACCATCACGTATTTATTTCGACATAAAATTGTTTTCTTATAACGTAAACCATCATTAAACATCGCATTTTATCAGGTGTAAACCTACATGCAAGTCCGGTATGCAGGACATTGTCAACCTCATGAGGTTCTACAAACATTTACTCTGTTACCAAGCTCCACACGCGGATCTTTACGTCCGTCGGTCGGTCATTTCGCATGCACCGGTGAAAGTGGTCCCGGCACCCGGTCCCAGCGCCATTAACAAGCTGTTCACGTAAGGAACAATAGTTCGCAACACATGCATACATACACAACCAACTTATGTATATACGGAGCTGAAAACGGCACTTGATCGCCTTAAAGTATTAATTTCCTACTCTACAACACTCTACCTAGAGTAGTAGAGCACCTATTTGCACGCCCACTTGGATCTAAGTTTACAGTTGTCACCGTTCCCTTTGCAACTGTAGGAAGTGCGAGTATGTGTACGCTTTGTTAGCTCTGCTTGTTCGCAGCGGAAACATGGACAGAGTGGATGTTGATATTTTTAGCTATGCAATGCGATGCAACTATTTTATTATCTTGCGACATACTCCCCAGTATTTACAAACTATGCGTGTCTAAGTAGCTATACTATGTAAAAAAAAGAAATTTCTTACAAAGCTCGTTAACGGGTCTTTACTAAGTGAACGTCATCTTGACGTTCATGTTTCGGTTGTGCTATTGCGTACGAGGGCCCGGGGTCCGCCTTCACCATGATCCAGAGGTCCGACAGCCATCTGAGCTACGTGACCCTGCTATTAGGGAAAGCTGACCAGATTGGATCATTGTTACATATTCAGTTGCCTGAACGTGCAGGTTTCATCACGATGATTTATCTTCACCGTAAGAGCGTCGGTTGGCATTCATCGAATGTAAGTACATAAGTCAGGTAAGAGCCATTGGTACATGGTGCAGTGAAATTCAAACCCGGTACCTCTCACTTACGGGTCGGATACCTTTACAACTCGGCTGCCGACGCTAAGTGCACGTACTGCGTTTATAGTTAGTCAATTTTGTTCGCTATCTTATACCACTCACATTCATGCCGCTTGACCAGTGATATGAAAACTTGCCGATGTACATGGTAAAATGGGCGGGATCCTGTTTTTGTCATGCCACTAGTCAAGCGGCATGAAAGTGGGTGATGAGTGCCTTTAGCTATGCATGCAAAGTACCAATCTCCACTCAAGTATCATCTATGATCTGTAGTTTTGGAACCCTGTGCGCTCGCGGGCTCTGTGAGCCTTCACATTTCTGTTACAAAACGTTTCTGAATACGGATGATAGTCGTTTCATATGGAGTCTCTCATGACAAATAAAATATTTTGCAGACGACAATAATCCAACACATTGTCCACAGCCAGCTATCTACTTATCTTACGTCAAATTGTCTCCTTTCCTCCTTTCAATCTGGTTTCAGGCCAGGTCACGGTACTGTTACGGCGCTGCTAAAGGTCACTGACGACATACGTCTTGCTATGGAGGACAAATCACTAACAATCCTAACGTTGCTTGACTTTAGCAGTGCCTTTAATTCCGTTGACTTTGACGTTCTTCTCGCTACTCTTCGGTCATTTAACGTTTCTCCTCCGGCAATAGCGTGGTTTGACTCCTATCTGCGGGGTCGTTCTCAGCGGGTCCGCTCCGATGAGGTTTGCTCTGACTGGTGTGATCTCGTTGCGGGCGTACCGCAGGGCGGATACTGTTATCCCTCAGCTGTTTTATGACGACATCCCAATCCCATTCAGTAAATCCGCTAGAAATCTCGGGGTAATCTTTGACTGTAGTCTGTCGTGGGTCCCGCACGTCAATGAGGTCAAATTACACTTTTTACTACACTCGCTCAAATCTCTCCAAGGCTTCTTGCCATTGCAAACTAAAATCTCCCTTGTACAAACACTCCTTTTACCCATCCTAGACTACGCTGACTGTTGCTATTTGGATGCCACCGAAGAGCTATTAAATAAATTAGACCGTCTCCAAAACGTATGCATAAGGTTCGTCTTTGGACTGCGTAAATATGACCATGTCTCCGATTATCGATCTCAGCTCAAGTGGCTTCCCATTCGCTATCGCAGGAACGCTCATGTCCTTTCTATGCTCTACAATGTCCTCCACAATCCCTCTGCTCCCTCATATCTCCGCACCAACTTCAATTTCTCCCGGGCCCAAGATAAACCTTGTCGCTCAAATGTAAGATCGTCTTTAGCCATCCCCATCCATCATTCCGATTTCTTTTCCTACTCCTTCACTGTTCATGCTGCGAGACTGTGGAACTCTCTCCCGCATGTGGTGCGTGACAGTCCGTCACTGCCTATATTCAAAAAGCGAGTAAAAGACCACTACCTGTCCCTGTCTAGTCCATAAATTTTATTTATTTGTATTGATATGTAGTAGTATTTAAGTGTATAGTATGTATGTATTTATTGATATAGTATATAAAAATTAGTCATATTCATATGTATTTTATAATTATTCATTAATTGTGCGCGTCGTATCTGCATTTCTTAGCTAAACATTTCCTTTCTGTAGGCCTGCTGGAAGAAATTTCTTTTAGAAATAAGTAGTGCCTGTTGTGTCAGTTATATCTATGTTATATCTCTGTATTTCTTTAATGTGTGCAATAAATTGTTAAATAAATAAATAAATGAGCCGAGTAACTGCTCGATTCGTTAAACACGCCACAATAGCTTACCTCGGCAACGATTAATCAGAACCACAACATTTCGTATTTGACAATCAAATGCCTATCTCGCATATTGAACTGGCGAAGTGGCTCTTAACACATTGTCCGTCACAGTGGGCGATTTTCACGAAACCACTCGGCAGCCACTCGTCTAATCCCAAGGCGGTCTTCGATTTTGTTTTGACACACGCCAACTTGTCATACATTGCCACTGGACGCATAACGCCCTCCACAAACGACGATGCCCATTCAACTCGCATCCATTCAGGAGCTCAATGAAATGACGCCGTGAGTCAGCGATTCTGAAGTGTAAGTTTTAGGAATAATAACGATCATTTTCTGGTATTTATCTTGATATGACGGAAAGGAATTCTTTGTTATTGCGCTTACCTATCAATAATAATCTTGCTCGAAAATGAAACGTGTATTTCAATCGCCAAAATCTTAAACTATTAATAAGTGCGTTGTGTTACAATATTGTAGAAGTACTTTTAGAACATTGTACCACAACGCACTTGGCGAAACAAACTTTTACATGTGGAAACAAAATTTTTCCTAATTAGACTCTGAGCACGTCACAAACAGCTGGCCTCCGCGTTATTTGCAAAGATTCCCCAAAATATGAAGTCCGCGACGAATCGCGGCATTCGTGTAGGACACTCGCATACGTTACGGGCACAATACGTCGACACAATACTCGATAATTTGCATGACGGCTTTTTATCGATACCGAGCATTGTCGGAGCGGCGTGACACTAGCAGCTGCAGGCTGCGGTGCGCTTGATGATACTGTAGAGATGCGATCACGATGCTGACGTTATTAGGGAACGGTAGGGAAGCAATCGGCAGTTGTCGAACGATTTTGGCCAAATTCGTTGGAATTTTGATGCGAAATATAGTCGAGTTCTATAGGAAAATATTAAATTTCGATTATTTATGCTCAAGTCATAGTCAAATTAATTCGCCATCTGTATTTCAGGGTTCTCGGTTAGTTAGGTTGTCTTTTGCTGAAGTTTTACAAGGCACAGATTAGCTAAAATGTACTGAGAAATTCGCAGCTGCAGCAAGGTATGACAAACCGCTTCGTCTGCATAGTATGCGACCAACCTCAAGGCGAGGTAGCTCAAAGCAATTCTGGAAGGCAAATTATGTGCATAGTTTGTATTATCAACACCGTGGTAAAATTGCTACAATGAAGTGCGTAGGTACTTAATATTTATAAATTCTGATTTTTATTTCTGTACCGTAATATTTATAGCATTAAGAATCAGGTAAGAAATGGTGCAGAAACAACATCAGACATTACAGTCATACGATTTAGTAGGTTATACTTGCCCATGGTGAGATTGGTAAGCAATAACCTGGATTTATGTGGCTCATACAATGGTTTTATGAATAATAACGCGTATCAACTTTATACTACGCGAACGATCACGCAAAATGGCTGTAAAATAACTACATAAATTCACACCCTTTTATAAACGCGTCCCTACTAGAGTAGCTGTGTGTCTGTGGCATATAGCGTTCCCAGTGATTTACTATTATTACGGTAAATAAAAAGTGGTAGGGGAGCAAAGAGGTGGAGCGAAATGCTATTGTAATAGGGCCATGAGTAGGGCCCAGCTCCGAAATGACGCCCGCCAGCGACTTAGTAATTGATTCGCTTATGCCGCTCGCATGCTGGCGCGGCACGTTACCAGTACAAAATGTCCGCGCCATCGCCTTAGAGTAGGCAGATGTATACCCAATATAGTGCGATCAGAACTTCTTAATCCAGTACAATAATTAAACAAAGTTACGTCAGCGTGGAAGTGAAATTACGAAGTGCAATCCCTATAGTCAATAGTTTACAGTGAAAGGCAATATTCCGTCCGTAATAATCGAACATTGTGAAGTGGAATCGAATTAAGGTGGTAACTAATTAATTCTCCGAAATGGATTACACAACAGGAACTACGTCTTCTATGAACAATATGAGACCAATTTTCGGCGCATACGCCTTTCAAGGTGAGTCTCAGATTATTATAGTCCGTAGACACGAAAGGATCCAGAAAGATGAGAAAAAAGCCCCGATATGGTTAATTACAATGTTCCCAGGTACCAATAAAACAAGCAATAATACGTCGGAATCAAAGACCCGAAATCAATATCGACTATTGCCTAAACAATAAAAAATTGGGCACAGCGCATTACATTTATACTCCATGAACGGTTCCGTAAAGAATTAATATAACATGTCTAACGCAAACGGGTTGGATTCACCGATTCATACCTAAGACGCCGGCGATGACTCACAGTTTTATACAAATCCTAATAGTCTGTAGAGCAAGGAAAGCGAATTAGGCATACACGTTCCAGTCGCGTTTCGGAGAGCCGCATGCGCAACCCTAATAAAATCACAACGGCCCGCGCAGTCATATTCTCGTTATTAACGCGGATCTCTAAAAAACGAAGATACCTTTCAAAGTGCCGCTTATTAACCTCTCATCGACTCCGACCGTAAAATGTAAACTCGATAAAGCCACCAATTAAAACTAAATATGAGAATCTCGACAATCAAAGCTCGGGCCGCTATATCTGACACCAGGGAACATTTCTCCGGGAAAAAATAAATCGGTGTTTTTGTTGGAGGCGCAAGGTCGCATACGCAGCATGATTTTCGCCTTTCCACGTCGATTAGCGAGCGGCCGCCGTGACGCCCGGCGTTTTTTACCGGCGAATCCGCCGCCGCGTGTGAGCCGCCCGATAATAACAATGCCTCATGAAAAGGTTTAGCCAACTAATTTGTTTTTTCTCGGCTACTGTCGATCTCGGTAGCGATGCACCGTTTTTTGTCGATGTAGATCAATCCGTCAAAATAACAGTGTGGTACCGCCTTTGAACCAGTCCGCGCGCCTGTTTCAATCTCGATACCTACATGATTAGATCACCGATGATGCAGCACGGCTGTAACAGATACGGTGTTGGTTGGCTTCACGAGTGAGATTAGTCGAGCTCTTGTTGTACAGATGGACCGTGTAATTCCGTATAATAAGTCGATAAAGCATCAAGACTTCTTTCACTATACACAAACCTTTCTAAATTTAACCTAAAATGTATGCAATAACGATTTAAGCAAATATATTAAAACACAAAAGGTAAAGTGACGAAAAGTAGCCAACCGCAACTATCTGCGACATGTTTGCGGCTGTTCTGTTTTTATAAAAAAATATGAAGAAGGCGGACAAAACAAATGATGTCAGTGACACAGTAATGACCGTTCGTCATTTCGCAAGCCGTCAAAAGTGTCTCAACTCGCAAGTATGTTACTTCACAGGATGTTTATTAAACTTCTTTTGGAAGACCTAATATTAATTTCTTCTAAATTTTTAATTGAAATTATTAGAAAATAGTCCATTTTTGGCATTTAGTAAGTATTAATGTTAAAAGAATTTTATATTAAGCAGCATTAGTAAATAGAGATGTCGCTTTAAATATACGGCAAGCCGAGGTTAGGCAACTATAGGGCACAGGCATAAGCTGGTGATGATGATGTCGCTTTTAGATGTTTGATAAATAAATATATAAACAAAAATTACAAATAAGAAAATTTAACAAGTCTTAATCAATAATTGTGGGCAAACCGGCCTTACGATTGTAATTTTATTCTTATAAAATATTAGCTTTTTCTCTAAAGAATGGCAAATTCATAACTACGTTTTGTTTAATTTCGATTCCACTGTAGGAATTGTAAACTATTCCAAAACTTTCATGAGTTTAAAAGAAATAATCTATAATCTGAAATGATTACATTTCACACAATCTTATATGAGGATAACCACTGTTTTATGTTGGTAGGTACTTCATCTAACACGTTGAGCATCAGCTGCGACTTTGGGAAACAAGAAGATTCAACCCCTTGTCCTCATATTACATTTATTCTTATTTAACAGTCCATAACTATTCTGCTAAGTATTTAAAAAGAAAAAAATTCACTCTTACCTCATAACATAATCCTGTAGGAAACATAAGCAAAGATTTTCTATTACTATAAATTTATTAGCGCTTGTCGTCTTATTGTACCTATTTATTCTTATTTAACAGTCTATAACTATCCAACTACGTATTAAAAAAAACTCTCTCACCTCAACATCCTGTACAGTCAACGCGGTATGTCCACATGACAGCGGCAAGTTTTTATTCCCGGCCAGCCCGAGGCATTTTTTGTACCGCCTGATTTTCGCGCTGATGCGCCTTTGAGGACAATGAGACTTTAACTTGCAGACAGCGAAGCTTGGATTGTACTTTGTACAGCGGCACAACGAGTGCAGGGTTTTAACTCTTCAACCTTACGACGATCGACATAGTAAGAAACTGAGGTCAGGGGGGCAATTCCCGCGCTTTCGACATAAAAACTTATACCTACTCAACGATTTTCGATAATCCTTTATTGTCGAAGATCGTTTTTTATTACATTTTTAATAGATAAATTTAGCTGGAAAAAAATTCGAATTAAATATGTTTTCTAACCACATCTCTCCATTAATTATGATATTGAAATGACTGTTGCAGCTAAAATATATTTTCTCAACTTCTATCAAAAGTCGGAGATCAATTTCAGTGCCGTTAATACAGTTTTAGGCTAGAGAAAATGTCGAATTTGACATGTTTTCTAGCCACATAACTCCATTAATAATGACATTGAAATGTCTATTGCAGCCAGAAAATATTTTTTCAACTATCTTCGACAGTCGCATATTGTCGCAGATCAATTTCAGTGACGTTTTAATACAATGAACTTGAGATATCACAGCGCGTAAATCGCCCCAGGGTCGCTTGAGGTGCTGTCTTGTGTACCCGCGAGCTATACTAAAGTACCATATCAATACAAACTTCGTAGTGATTATATAACGTAAGTAGGAAAATCGATGTAAGCCGAAATATTACCAACCTTAAATTTATAACGAGATTAACTTTTTTATACTCGCGTTAAAGTAAGTAATTTCGAAGCCATTATATTGTTAGAAAATGGAAATGTTTTTTCCTGTACGATGGTTTAATCTAATAACGCAATGGTATTAAGTATTCGATTACGTAACTAGATTACAGTAACATAATTTTTTGACACATTTATGTAATGCAGTTTACAATTCTATGGCAGAAAATATAATTAAACTTGAAGGTATAATTTCATTATTAATAACTACTAGGAAATCAGGGACAAGGTCCAACATTATGGCTGATTTGATGTTAGACGACACACTAGATGTCACAACCCTACTTGACACTTGGAATTACTGTGATGGCGCGTTTTCTGTGTAGTCGAAATAAAGTGCATTTATTGTTAAAAATATTTATTACAGCACAATACAAACCCACTCGTACTAACTGGTACATGTACGTTCGATATATCATGATCATAGGTCCTTATAGTCAGTATAGAGATCTATGATCATGATCACGATCATGACCCTGAACAGTAAAGGATGAGAGCAAGTGGCGATACATGAATATAGTTGAAGTTTCTGTAGAGCATCTTGTAATAAAAAATACTGTTTTATTCAAAATATATTACTGAACTAATAACCACATATAAAGCCAGGATTTTTTTATTTTGTGTTAAAGATTTCGAATTCTGTAATTATTACGAATCTTTTCAAAAGACCGGGCTGCATGGATTTCTTTATCTTTCCTTTACGGGAAAACAGACATAAAAGTAGATTGAATACATTGAAGTGCGACAAACTTATCTGACCCGGTGGCCAAAGCTGGAACTAAGGTTCGCCATTTTGAAATGTCATATCCCAGGGGAACCTGACCAGATTGGATTGGATCATGGTTAAACATTCAGTCGCCTGAATGTGCAGGTTTCATTATTATGTTTTCTTCCACCGTAAGAGCATCGGTTAGTGTTCAACGAATGTACATAACTACTACATAACGTACTTAAGAGAGGTAGGGCATAGCGGGGTATTCCGTTCGAATTGGTGTCGCCCGACTGGGGAAGTACCTTCACTTTACAGAATACCGCAGCTAAACAATGCTCTTTTAAATAGTATTGTGTTTCTGCCGGTGAATAAGGTCTCCAGTGCTCCATGGGGTGGGGATTTGGGGAACTGTGGCTTTGGCAGTAGAGGGGCATTTGCTTTTTTGCTGCCAGAGCAACGTGTTATAGAGGTGGGCAACGCATTGGCGATACTCTTGGTGTTGCTTATGTCTATAGGCAGTGGCGACCACTTTCCATCAGGTGGCCCGCTTGCCTACCTTATCACACAATAAAAAACCAACAACAGCGGCGTGTCACCGGGTCAGATAAGTTTGTGAAAGTGAATTATGAGCTTGACAATTTTGAAGTACGAGCGGTTTAAACCGTCTAATTATAGAATATTTACAATAACAAATTAAGCGGTAAAGGTTATAGACTACTAAATAGCGTCTAGATATATATCCTTTTCTATTTTACCATAGGTAGTGGGCCAGAAACTCAAAGAAATTGAACATAGCGGCACAAACTCTATCCACTGTCTTTGCACAAATCAAAGAGATTTTTATACCCGGGAAAGTAACTTTAAGAAGTAAAAAAGTACTTAACTTAATCACAAACTTATCCGGACGGCGAAGACGGCGTCACTGTTGTTGTCATTAATATGTTAAATATTCAAATTTCAAAACATACCCTGAATATTTTGTCATCAAGGTAATTTTTAGGTATTTTTTATTTTGGAAATTTGAGTTTGCGATGTGTTCCGTCTCCGAGTATTTGCCTCTTCTTACTCTGTTGCCATTATACCTTTTTCAACTTATAACGTTACGTGATGGCTTTATCCCTAAACGGACTGCCCAGATATCTACAGAAGCATAGCAATACATTGACATCTCGTGACGGTATTATCCCTAAACGGACTGCCCAGATATCTACAGAAGCATAGCAATACATTGACATCTCGTGACGGTATTATCCCTAAACGGACTGCCCAGATATCTACAGAAGCATAGCAATACATTGACATCTCGTGACGGTATTATCCCTAAACGGACTGCCCAGAGATCTACAGGAGCATAACATACATTGTTTTTTCCTATTTTATCAGTCTTTCTAAGGCAATTGAGGGCAAAGTCTATCGCTGTATTTTATGGCTCATTTCCTTTAAATGGGTCCAGATAGGTTTCAAGTAGGTCGAAATATAATCAGGACCTATTTGAAATACCAATATTAATTAAATCATACATATGTATGTACATAACATCACACATTTTTGCCTTAGGTGTAGTAATTAATCCATCGTGGCAACTTCTCAAAAACTTGAAAACATCGCGATACTATTCGCACAGCAATTTCCCCGCAATCCACAACAACAGGGAGTCAGTATGTAGCGAAGTCCGACCGAAGCAGACATTAAATGTGTGGAGAGTAATGAAATAAGTAACAATAAAAGGATAAAGCAATCATTGCCCGGGAGCCGCTCTCATCATCGCCTTCATTCAGAGGAGCACAATAGTAATCAAGGGAATGCAGAAGCATAATATGATTAATTACATGCACTGATGGGGTTCACATAGCCTCTGAACCGCCTACTGCATGGAGCACGACTTGTGTCGGTATGAATGAAACTGCTGACGGACGTGTCTGGACTTTTTACGGTATTTTCGTATATTGTACGTGCCTTGTTTATAGTGAAAATTCGCTTCTAATAATGAAAATTACTCTAAAACTCCTGATCTTATAGCAACCAGCGGGGCTATTGTTTAACTCAGTTGGCAACTGAATTTGACATTAGATCATCCTACACTACGTCATCTACTTTGGCCAGTGGCTATAGCGACAACTCAATTAGAGTTGTGTAAGATTGTTTATTGTCAAATTCAGTTGTCCACTGAGATAGCCAACAGCCCCGCTGGCCGGGTGTAGACAGAAACTATCAGTATATATTTTTTAAGAAGCTTTAGATGTTGTACCAGCTATACAAGTTACTTTGCCTAATCTGTACAAATTATGACTACACTAATACTAATATGAAGTATGTTTGTGAGTTTATGTTGGGGGTTATCTCCGAAACTAATTTTGTAACATTGATTCCGAAAAAATATTAGAACGAAGCAGGCCTCGGTATATTAATATTGTTATTCACTCTACACGAGACAAAATTATATTTAAGAATATGTAAGTTAAGTAGGTATAGGTATACTATCGAATTATTCTCCTACTCTACGACCCTACCACAATATAAATTAAGTATATTTAATATTTCATATGTTATAATTCAGGATCCTACTTTTACGGAAATGAATTGGTACTTCCCTCGGCCTTCATTGTCCAATTTAATTAAGGAAAACCTAACTCTAATACATGTCTAAATACAGCAATAAAGTGCTAACTCCGAGACAATAAAGTGCATTTCGTGCTCTTCTCTGTAGTTTTAATGTCGTCTAAAAATGTGTGGAATCTCTTCCATTACTTACATTTTATTTCCTTTATTTTCTAATGTTTCCACGTCGCTAGAGACGCACAGGGCTGTAGCAAGTGGCAACTTTAATCCAAGTCGACTAAAAATAACGACGTATTTAACAGAAAAATACTAGGTATGTAACATCGATACTATTTTGTAGTGATTTAGAATGATATGTATATCTTCCTACATTATTATTTTTCCCCACTAATACGTTTAGAGAAAGTTCAACCAACAATAGTTGCGAACGAAAGTTCTACATCCCCCTGCCCCTATCCCACTAGGTGGGGTAGACACAACATGTCTCTCTCTTCATATTGTAAAACATATATTTACGCTTCATATTTTAAGCTGCCTGCATGACGTGAACACTTTTTGAAATGCTGTTGAGATCGCAGTGTGTAGAATGCACAACGGAGAACGCTGTTGGCAGTTTTCTTTTCTGCAGAGGTCCTGCAACAGTTTGGTCACACCCATAGTGTAAGGATTGGTGTCTTTATAATACTAATATTCTACTCTATCAGTCGCCACGCGGCAACAGAAGACCATAAGTTAATTAACAGAAAGAAGGAAACATTATAGATTTTGAAATTACGAAGTTAACTAAACAGATGAGCGAAGTAACATTCCAATTCCGTGGGGATTTTAAAGGGTATTGTATGTATGTCGTCGTGTATGTCGATCCAATTTCAATGAGTCTTTAGATGGAATAAGTTCTTATTAGAAAGCGTCGACCTAGCCTCAACCCTGTTGAGGCGCTCTGATATGACATGCCGAGGCACCAACTGGCTCAAGAATGCAGATAATAGGTGAAAAAGTGTAAAATTCCGATCGGGCCGCGCCGCCCGCACTGATTGAGTTATAAGCCACAATGGCGATTCCATTTTGTTTTTGCGCCGTTTTTCACCTGAATGCCACATGTTGAGCCCACTCTATTTAATATACATTATCTCGGACCTCGATCTTTGATTTCAGCTTTCTTGTGTGCGCGCGCGCAGAATGCGTGTCTTGTTTATTTTGATTTGTCACCTTTTGATATATGAATCGTTTTTGTCATTACGCCCGACAAGATTGTTCTCGTCCGGTTTTATTGCCGACTCGGAATCCAATAATGTTCTAGATACAAAAACTACGTCTAGCCTTTGTTCCTAGAATCGCGAAACGATATGCAGATAGAGGATTTGATATGATTTTTTTTCCGCTCCAGCGGCGATATCATTTTGATGTTATAACGTGTTAGACTGTAATAACTAATACAGGGATGTAATATCCTACCAGCGCACTGTTTTTGTGTTCAAATCTAAATTAATAACTACGTGGAGCAAATGACTAATGTGGTACAAAAAACGTGTATCAAAGTCAGACAGCCGGTCGCCGGCCGGCGGTGGCCCGGACGAACTACCTTATTGGAGGGACAGAGAATCCCTTTTCAGTATGGAAATTACAGAGTTCGGCAGTCAATAGTGTTGCCTCTGTTTTTAATTTATCGATATCGACAAGTTATTTTTCTTTTGCTTTGTCAAATATGGACTTAATATAGACTTCACCCTTAAAGTATACTTACTCTACAAATGTATAGCTTAGTTTGACCATCTTTCCTTTAATTACGAATTGACATATTTTATGTATAAAATAACTATATATGTGGAAGGAGAGAAAGGCTGCTTAGTGAGCTAGCCTTTGCCATACCTACTTGTTAAAAATGTGGAGACAGACAAAAAAGAAGACGAACGACGACAAGTCGTATTTTTCTTAAAAGACAAATAAATATTAGTTTAATTCTATAACTACTGCCCACAGATTCACATTCTTATCCCCACAGATATAACTACTTTGTATTCAAGTTTGAGTTTGAGCTGGCGCAAGATAGTCCACGACAAAGTCTTTCGAGAAGGCCACGACCCTCAGCATTGAGGATAGACGACGCAAGGGGGAAGGAGGAGTAATAAATATACGTCACGGGGTGCCAATTGTCTCCCGAGACCAAACAACCAGTCTCAGGGTTCCCAGCGGAAGACCTTAGTCAGGAAATGTCCAGTAGGAGGTTCAAGAAGCGTAGGGTTGACATCCTCCGCTAAAGGAGTCGGTGTTGTGAGCCAAAGGTTTCCGTGCCGAAAGTGAGGAAGACCGGGCAAAAGCAGGAAAGCGGACCTGCTAGAAACCGAAATTGACCACTAGACCTTACCTTGAAGACCTTAAATATTCTAAATCTCTTCATCCACTTTATTTGTACTAGTTCATCGACATCAGACCTATTCATCAATTGAACTTGTGTATGAACTATCGATAAAATTTTACTATACCGACGCCTCTAGTGACAGGTAGGTTGTACACAAAGCCGAGTAGCCGGCTCTTATAATCGAGAGTGCCTCTGGTTTGATAGTTAATTAAGGAACTGAATAACACAGCGGCCCTGCAATCAGCTGGGACGTTCGACAGCTCATGCAATTTGTATGGGGCTAATCTCGCGCATAGTGGAATAAAGGCGGTATAAAACCTGGACAACGACAAATGTACACTGTAAAAACATTGTAAATCATTTTACAAAATGTAGAGTATCTTTTTACTGGACTAGTGATGAATTAGGAAAAATGGAAAGTTGTACTTGCACTCTCCACATAGCACAGGTATCGAGATTAGAAACTCTCCTTTTTTTTGTTTATGTCTCTGTTTTACTTGTTTTTGTCTATGAATATTTGAAAATGTGTCTGAGTGGAATAAAAGTGTTTTACTTTACTTTACTTATCGCTCATTACTTCTATTATTTGTTAATAACGGAAATGCAAAATCGCAGATGCGCTGGCACTTGCTGATTTGTATTGGGCTATAAATTATACAGGCTACAAAATCCTTCAAGCTAAATCAAGTTTATAAAATAAATAAAATTAGTTACGTAAATATCTTTAGAGTTGCCTCTGGCTGGACGTTTTGATTGTAGAGTATACATAATGTTAGTTATAATAACAGGTAATATAATATCATAATATATTGAATGTCATTTGCATGACCTTATTTTCATGTGACCTAACACATTTAACATAGGTTCACATTGTTATTTCATTTGGGAATATACGAGTTAAGGGCAGACGAAAGTCAAAGTTAAACCATTGAAGTTTGCTTTATTAAAGCGCTAATATCATTATTCCGCCACAAAACGATTATTTGACGTGTACGTTATTTTTAATTGACACAATCGATGTTATATTTCCACATGATGATGTCAATGTAATAATTTATGTCGTTGTAATACGTTCATTATTGCAATTATTTCTTATCAAATCTGTTTACGAAGGGAAATTGTTTTTATCTAAACAGGATGCTGTGTTGTTTCATGTAATAGAATGTGCCCATATTTTTATAAAAAATATCTGTATTGCCTCTTATGTCAGTTATTTGCTAGATCTTTTAGTTTTCAGTTGTGTGTTTTAAATACGACGACCAAACGTTTTACGACATGGCTTAATCGAGAGATTTGTGGAAATTCCCGTCGTGGAATAAAAGAAGCGGACGACGATAGTGATCACTTGAACATAAGATATGTTGACAAGTGTTCCTTCCAACACCCATTAACCAATGGGTGTTTGGAAGAGTGACATGTCGCACAAACTAATTTCATTCTTCTTCTTATCGAGTGGATTATATGGGTTAAAACTTGCATTTTATTCGTTCAGCAGCTATTTGTTCAGGGGTGTCGTAAAAGGTCACTAATGACCTAGAGGCAGACTAATTTTGACAGCAGCAGTTTCTGTTGAGTATATCAACGCTACGCGACATGCCTGCCAAACGTGGTATGGGAATACCGTCCATTAATACCGACGAGGCTCAAGTCCAATAGTGAACTAGACTGGCTGTTAATATGATATTTCTGTTACAGGGAGAAATATCTTTACTGTAAAATTAAACCTAGATGTTGACAAAGGTCTTCCTCGGCCCCGAAGACTTCTTAAACAGGGCTCTCCGATTGTATTTTTTTATTATCATTTAATATATATGTGATACATAATAGTTAAATATAACAGCTCCACATTGGCAAAAACAAGGAAAAGAAATACTGAAAAAATGCGAAAGCTATTACTTTCAAGGAAGTTATATCCGTGCAGTTACTACTATCCCTTTGAAAATTAGAAAGGAAGGCGGAGGAGAAAAATTATACTTTTAGAAAATGAACTGGAAGCGTAAAAAACGACAAGAATCTAGTGCAGAATAAAGGAAGTAAGAATTTAATTTTCCAAGCCTTTCACTTTTTCTTTGAAACGACGTATACCAGAACATCGCTGCGATTTATTCACAGTATTAATCTATAATTATGTAAATGGTAACAGAACGAAAGTGCAATCAGTACTGTGAAAGTGGAATGACATTCAATAAATTGAAATAACCACACGAAAAGTGTTATGAAAGTAGTGACTATTGTTGTCAAGTCGAATTAACATTGGGTTCGATATAGAATTGATCCAGTCGAGATAAGTGTATGCAGTTGATCTGCGATCGCAGAGAATACTGCTCTACCTCGTTGTCGTAAATAAGCTACGGAGGCTTGCAAGTAAATGCTCAGATATTTACTATTTCTATAGGACACTAAAAGATGAAACACGTAGGGAAATATTTTTGGATTGATCTAAATAACGAAACAACTAAATAATAAAAAGATTTAAAGCAAAAATTGTACAATTTAAATAGTTTATACAATTATTTTTACGTAGTAGTTAGCGTAAAATTAAATGTAATATTAAATGTAAAAGTTCTGAAATGCGAGATAAAATGCGCAGTATTCATTTTAATTCAAACATACATTATCAGTTAGAAGTAGGTCTCGTATAAATCAAAGACCATAAATTCTCTACAGTTTTCCATTGACAATGTGACGTTTTCAAAAGGAAAACGCGACTTGGATATGCAAATAGGTAATATTTGAAGTAATAAAACCGTTATCGGCGGAGTTATCGCCGCGCAGCGGAGCGCATTCTTCACGCTCCTAATGAACGCCTTATGAAACAGGCAATTTATCACATGCACCCTTATCACACACGCATTGATAAATACGAAACTTAAATAAACAATAGCCGTTAGAACAATGCAAGAGAACTCGCAACGTGGCTCGCTCGCCGCGGCCACAACAGCGCACCAAGTATTTGTTTTCCAAATTTCTATCCCTTCGAACAATTGCTCGACTCTTAGGAAGCCGCTAGTGGCTAGTTATTCCAGCGTTTCTCTTAGGCTCTCATTACCAATTCGAACAAGACGTCATTTCAAAAGGCCCGTGTTTGTCGGCGCCTTGTATCTCCGCTGTGACCATGAATAAATCAATGAAAACAAATAGCATTCGGCTACTAGTGTTCCTAAAGGCGTTTTTAAATGATCTGCCATTGTCTCAACTCCCGTTTTGTTAAGCCATAATCACGTATGCTAATATATTCCGTCAGAAATAATAGGTGGAGCATATTTTCCTACCGTGGATCGGGAGTGTTGTACGTATAGATAGTTCGGAGGCGTAATTTGGTAGACACCGAAACTAATTTATTTAACAAAGGACCGGCCCGCCGATAGAGCACTTTTTATGCGTATACAAACACATCACCTCGGCCGCACCGCGGAGGTAATTACACGTGTTGTTTGTGTTCCTCTCCCGCGGATACTTTGATTAAAAATGCTCCATAACATTTCTCTTTTCCCTCCTATAAATAGACAACAAACTTTAAACGCCGCTGTGGCAACTTTATGCCGCATTTGCGTATACTTATAAAGAGCACCTTATTTGCGAGCGGAAATTGAAAATCCCGAAACAGGATATACAGGACGTAACTCGCCGAAACTATTAAAAATGTTTCGAAAACGGTTTATTTGTAACGCTTTCGCGCGATGAAAGTGCCTTTTGCCTCGACTGTGAGAAAAGGTATCGTTTTAAATGAGATTTTGGATTCTTAGAAAAAATCGGTGAGGAAATGAGTCAGGAGCGGTCAAATGAGGGTCGGTAACGAGCCGACAAGCTCCAGTGGGCAGCGACCGTTTCCGGCGGGCCGTGAAAACTGCGGGAAACGAGGAATGCACCTGCTGGCGTGGCCGCAATCAACACTGCTTTACGTGGAGATGCAACGTTTGTAATTGCTCTGGGGCTAAAATGGCGCCAGAGTAGAGTGGCGTTCTAGTGGTCTAGACTCAAATCAAAAGTTAATTGATGTTATATTGTTCTATTTGGACCATATGCGAGTTTACGAAACACACTAAGGTTACTAACTTCATTAATTATAAATATTCCTGTTATGACACAATTAGCAAAGATTATTTCTTTGACTTTGAAAACTCCTTCTAAGAAATGCCAATGTGACCCATAACTTCTCAAACGGAATGAAAAGGATCAAGAGCTCACAGGCATAATGCCTGTTATGGCTGTGATTTCCTACGGCTTACACATAGCGCCCCACCACAAAGTAAAAACCTATTACAATAATAACAAAAGTAAATCGCTTCTCTGACCCGTGTTGAGAGGTTTCATTCACATTCTTAATAAAAATTAAAACGAGGAAGCTAATAAAAAGAAACAGGATACCCAAGAATGCGTTAAAAAATAAATTGTAAAATGGTCGGACAGTTTTTATTTTTGGTCCCCGGACACATCCCGACAGGAGGAAATAAAAAATTCGGCGCTAAAAAGAATAACACTGAGAGTCTATTACTCGTACAGCATGTCATCGACGGTTCATTAAAATACGATGACTTAACAAAAACACCATAGTGGACTTCATTGATACCTCTGACGTCGGCCGACCGCATAAAAAGGCCATTCATTTGTCAAACGAACATGGTCCTTACCTATTTGTAATACAGCCTGCAGCCTGCGCATTCCCGGCACATTTTAGAGCACATTTACAATAGCACTTCATTCCGTAGAACCCATTGATAAGTATAAAGCTACCAGTGTTACAGACGCCGATCTCACGAGCGTTGAGAAAGCCAATTACTTATAAATTCGCCCCGACGACGATGAAAATGAGAGTATCTACAGTTTTCAAATTTAATCTTAAACTACAAAGAAAATAACCGATTACTGGGTTCACGATCATACAAGTTGTATATAAAAGTGTATGCAAAAAACAGTAGCTTATTTACTCGTAAACCCATCATTACAAATCTCCACATCAATGTTATTCAATCCTTTTTTATTAAGTTTATAAAGGTAGAGTTTATTCAAAAACTTACAATTTACAGAGATACCTAAGTAACTGCTTATTAAAAACTAAAAACTAAGTCCTTACACTAACTAAACTACTAAAGATATGCCCGAGCGGGGGCTGGCCGCGTTGCCCCGCTGATAGCGGCAAGACTAATCCGTTGACCTAAGTAAAGGCCAGCCTTCTAGCCGTTAGTGAGCGCTTAACTAGCTCCCGATATAAGCCTGTGTGCGCCTGATTCCCATGCTTTCATTCTCACGAAAATAGAAGAATATCCCTTAAACGTCAGTCACCCAATTCACGACAAAAGAACTCCGAACGAGGAAAATAAAATGGAACTCTTTGACTTTTTGGTTGACAAAAATAACTACTTAAATGACTTACCTAACTCAGTTACTGATTTCCAGCAAACTGAAAAAAAGAAAGCTAGACAACTATTTACTTTCCAAAACCGTGAGAAAAGATCTCGTCCGGCGAACAGTGGCAAAGTATCAGGGGGCAAAAAACAGTAAACCGTAATGTAACAGTTACAAATTATTGTGCCGTGGAAATTACCAATTCAATGCAAAATTGAATGCTTTGAAGACACTTTGTGGGGCCGATTCTGTTTGGAATAAATTAATTAAGGCGATTTAAGTCGATTTTCCATCGTCACCGGCAGCCGACACCGTACAAATTACGATTTTGTACATTGCTGCCGGTATTGTCTGGCTCGAGGCGAATATTTCACTAAACCCACTCTCTTTGTTTGGTCCGCGGTATTTCGGTCGTTAATTGATAACAGTCGTAACTGTTAGACAGGTGAACATTTTTGGGAAAGCTTTTTCAGAGTCAATTTTCACGGTAGCCAGCTAGTCAGAAAGCAATTTCGTTCACTTTGTGACGTGACATGCAATATGCCGTTATTTCAGTAGCTAGCTTGTGAATTTCCGAGCGAACCTGCCATTTCCAATCAATAATCTCACAGTACAAAGTCCTTTATCCGCACGGCTTAACTAGGAATGAAAATAATAACGAGCTTTCGCGATACGCAATAATTCGTAGGAATGAAAAAGTTATGTAACATATTTCTGTTTTACTTTGAAATCTGTATCTTTATTAAAAAATACGAAATCTTTATTGCACCTGTATTAAAAATGTAATGTATTCTAAAAGTGAATCATAATTTTTAATTTTATTCATTTTAGTATGACTGGCTTTTCTCCTTTTGTCCTACATAATTAAACCATGCCATTATAAAATAAATAAAAATAAATAATTATTTACCCACATCTTCATTTTTAATCCCCCATATCTACCTTACCATTGCAGCCCAATGTTTCAAGAGACGGTTAAGAACCAAACAACACCGGTCTTGGTTAACACTGGGTTAGAATGAGACACACGTAGTTCTGTCACTGCGCGCCGAATGAGTGGGTTGATCTCGGCCCCTCCATCCTGCGCGGGCGCTTGTTTTGGTAAACCACTCGGGTGACAAAATCTTTACATATTTTTCGATATCGATATAGGCATAATTATACCAATATTTTGAAGGGATGTTTTGCTGCCAATTTGTCTCTATTATAGTACCTACATAGCCAGTACCATTGATTCTAATAAGAATTTGATTTCTTATAAGTTTTGAAATTACCTACAATATTTCAAATTTAAAAAAAATCGTTTTAGAACGAGACTACTAGAATAATATTGAAGTGTTACGAAAATATATTTAAAAAAGTTAAACATTAAGACACTAAGTAAGTACCTAATTATTACATAAATCTTCAAAATATCGAATTTCAAAAGTAGTCACGAATAAACGAAAATTAAAAAAACAGCACTATCAAAAACATTTTTAGTGAAACAGAGCACATTCCTGTGGGCAGCGTTGTAACGTGTGGTATCACTACACCGTCACACCGACGCGAGTGGGAGTGCCGGCGCACACCGGCGTCCCTCACCCACACCGGCGCGCGCGCAGCGAACACAGCGGCACTCTCAGTCCTACACAACCTCCTCTACTGCACTCACGCGCAAAAAAAAGATAACGCGATCTATCGATCTTTTTTCGAATCAGAAAAACAACGCCGTCCGATAGGCTCCACCGCCATAGTCGGGCCGAACAGACGCCTGCCACCGAACGCGTCGCAAAACATTTATTCCGACGTATTTACGACCTCGTAATTAATTAAACATGTCACTATAATTATGCAAATACAAATGGGTGATAATCAATTTAAATTATGTGCGTCGATCTCCGCTTAATTTAATGTAAACAGATATTTATCTTTATTTTGTGACGTTTTAACGGTGCCGGTAAATTTTGTATGGTACAAAAGCTTTATTGTTTTTTGTTGAAAGCTTAGTAGTTAGTGCGGCTGTAAAATGGCCGGCCTCAGTGGATTTTGCTGTAGTTAATGTGTCCGAATCGCCGTTGATGGAAATTATATACCATACCATTATGGAACGCCACCAAAATGGTATGGATGTGTGGGTAGGTAAGGATAATTAAGTAATTATTATCTTTTATATTCTATTCTAGAACTATACTAACAAACATTCCATTGAACTTTTATAATGTTCTGTACCGCTATTATATTCTTTTTCCGTAATATTATCTAAATTTTTACTAATATTAACTTAGCGTTATTATACTAACAGATATAGCTATTATGAGTAATTTTCATGAGATATTCTTAACACCAAATTACGTTTATATTTGTATATATATTTATATTTGTATTTTATATTTATATTGTTTTACGATTGTAATTGATAGAGCATTTATCGTTAAACGCACCCAAGTAAGTGTAATTTCTGTTACAATGTAGAGTTCAAATTTTGGTAAAAGTAGAGTACTGCTTATTATTTAATTGTTCTGCCAATCTTACAGATACATATAAACTTATCTAATGTACTGCATGTACAATATTATGTTACTGTTTTCTTTACTAGCAAATAAGAGCCACAGTAAATGAATTCATCAAGTTGTACTATATTTCAACTAAACAAAATTATATATTTATAGGTTCTTAAATATAGTAAACTTTGATAGTTCTTTTATAAATTTGCTTGTAACTCTATGATATAGTTCAAACCATATTATCACAGAAATAGTTAAAAATATGAAAGACTAGCTTTTGCCCGCAACTTCGGTTATATTTTACGCAGAAACCACTTTAAATTTTGGGGGCAATAGCCTATGTGCTATTCTAGACTATAAGTTACATTTCTGCCAAATTACAATAAAATCCGTTTAGTAGTTCTTGCCTGAAGAAGAAACAAATATCCATACAGACGTCCATCAATCCATTCTTAGGCCAAATTCATAAACGCATTTAAGTTGATACTTAAACAAAAAACTTCATACAAAAAAGTTAAATAGCATTCTTAAACGTTTTTAAGATTTTGCAAGCCGGGCTTATAAACTTTTGCATTTATAATACGAGTATTAGTAGGATAGAATAACATACATAAATCAAAATTTATAGCTATCAAGCTCATAACATTTGCATTGAAGTTTACTACATTTTCGCCTTTGACATCTTACTTAATTTATCTAATTCTATAAAGGTTACTTTACTCTTAGGCTTTAATGGTAAATATGGCAGATAAAATGAAATAGCTGTCGACACCTATACTCAAGGTGTTCCACCATTACAAATACAGCAAAATGCATTATAAAAACTTAGTCAACACCGCATTTTTTATCACATTAGCCAAATATCTATTAGCTTTCAGCTGCAGCAACCTTGTCCATTCTGTGTTAATTTCTAGACCCCTACAATATTGTAACAAGACTTTACGTAAATAGGAAGTTTTTATTTTTATAATTTGATTTTACATACTTAGTATCTACTTAGTAAGCATTCGGTGACTACTACCCATCAGGTGAATACCTCGCAAAAGTAATTTGAAAGTCATTATTTTTCTGTGACAGAGGGCCTAAGTAGCCTTAAGGAGCCTCTAGCCCCAAAGTAAGCAAAGCTTCTGTACGATGAACGATCTATACCAATATTCACCCACTTTGTACTGTCTCTCTCCTTCTAAAAGCACCTCCTCCTCCAGGTCAAGGGAGGGTCAACCAGCTGGGCGGTCTGTTCATCAACGGGCGTCCGCTGCCGAACCACATCCGGCTGAAGATCGTGGAGATGGCGGCGGCGGGCGTGCGGCCCTGCGTCATCTCGCGGCAGCTGCGCGTCTCGCACGGCTGCGTCTCCAAGATACTCAACCGGTACCAGGTGAGTTACTCGAGTTGGAGTCACTACATCAGCCAACTGTTCACTGCTTGATGAAGGCGTCTAAAGCGCGCCTACTGTAGTCCTGAATACCTATAGGCGTCGTACAAAGTGCGCCGGATATATCGGTCCTCAGTTTTTTATTTACCCAATCAGTCCATAGCCAGCCGTTTGGGCATGTCGTCAAATCATCTAGCCACAGGGTATATACATACTATACACTACACTAAATGTTTTTGACAATACAGTGACAAACAAGCTATCAACCCACCTGATTGAAAGCGATGCCTGTTGCCTGCTAACACCTACAATTAAAGCACATTTGGACCAACTTTCTGTAAGCGAACTGAAATTTCAAGATTATGACTGAATTTCAAACATATTATTCTATATTATCTTTTCTAACCCGATCTTATACTTGAACCGCCACGAAATTACTAGTAAGTAGCCAGCAGTAAAAAGACGATTTTGGCTAAACTTGCAAAAAAGTCTAAGGATATTTTATTTAGACCTAGAGAAAATAGTTATACTTTGCGGCAAACATATTGACCGCTTTGGACGGAGTGTGAAAAGGTCTGCGCTTGCACATTATTTTGTCTATAAAGTCGCTACTGCAGTCACATTACTTGCTCAAGATGCTCGCCGTTTTCTTGATTACTAAGTCGCCTCTTCCCCGCAACCAACCCGACCTTATAACTCAGCACGCGTAGTCCGCGAGCGATTCCCGGACGCGCGATGGCGTCCCGCCGTCCGCCCACGCGCCGTTCAATCGCCAACAATCGCCATTGATCGCAGCGCAGCCAAGCCTGAAGGTCCGTTTTCACTCCCATAGACGAGCCAGAGCCGCGAATGGCCAACCTAGCCGGCCACAATGGGGATTGTTTCGCCCAGGAAGCGTTTAGCCACGCTCCGACCTCACCACTACCTGTTTGCGTGGAAATTAGTTGCACAACACAACACCACGAGGGAATGAAACGTTAGGCCGTGCAGAACAAAACAGATTTTATAATCGCTTTCCTCGGTAACGGGGTATTAAATAGCGAAGGTGAAGGGATTCGGGACATTTTCTCGGAAAAGGTTTTCATTGTGGATGGCTTGACACATTTAAGAGGAACTACTATGACTGTTAAATAGAGCTTAACTTAACTTAAATTAACCACAGAACAAGAATTAGCAAAAACTTATGGTTAGTTGTTTAAAGTACGTAAATATAGGTTAAAATAACTATCAATACACTTGTTTAGTACGATTTTGTAACCATGATAAAAAAAAAATATTTTTAAATAGTTTTCCACCTTTAACGGGCATCTTTATTTTTAGCAGACAGTTCACATGATGAAAAGCGATGGGTGACAGTTTCACCCAAATATCTACGATTAATTTCCCTAAACAAAATTTTAACCATAAATAAACCCTTAAGCACTTTAACTTATCCCTTTTCTGCAGTATGGCGTTTAACATATTATTTTCTTGCCTAGGAGACAGGGTCAATAAGGCCGGGTGTGATCGGCGGCTCTAAACCCAGGGTTGCCACTCCAGAGGTAGAAGCGCGCATTGAAGAACTCAAGCGACAGAACCCAGGAATATTTTCCTGGGAAATTCGAGAGAAACTAATAAAGGTCAGTATATTCCACACAGAAATATACATTACAACAATTGAAAACCCTACCCTACCAAAACTAGGAAAAAAATAATAAACAGAATCTCAAAACCCTATGTCCTTCGGCAAATAATTTATTTTTCTTTTCTTTTCGGCCGGGAATCGAACACGGGCCCTCTGTCGGCCATTAAACCACGCAGCTCATCACTATAGTCTCCAATGTGCAGACAGCCCATGACCCATTATTATTAAAATTATCGGTTAGAACATCCATACGTACATTTAAGTCCATTACGGATTACAAAGTTGCAGTACCGCAGGTGCATTGTCACTAAGAACTAAGCTGACATGTCTCATACCTGATATTGCATTCAACCTTGTGGCTTGAAATTGTCGCAGAACAACCTGATAAAGTTATTTTTTGTTGGTAATTAGAAAAAATATGCCTTTTCATTAAAGAAACATTCCAATACAGAGAAACATACTCGTATATGTTTGTTTCTTTACTACTAAAATGAATGAAACATATAATATACTTGTGGGCCTGGCGCGACTTCGTTCGCGTGGCATCCTACCCTACCATACTCTACACCTACCTACCTTCTTTTTCATGCATACAAACCTTGTTTTGGAAATAACGTACCCACCAAAACAGAAGTTAAATAGTCGTTCTGAAATTATGCGCCGACATGCAACATTTTAATATCTTGTGTTATATTATTGCAGTTTTCCTAAGAATCTCAATTTTTTTTTAAATAAAAATTAAAACTTTTGTTACTGGCTGTTATAAAAAACGGCCGTGTGGTGTCCGGCAGAGTAGAATAGCACCAACCTCTTACACTCGTGGGTGTCGTACAAGGCGACTAATGTTTTCGAGGCAAAAGATCTAAGCGCCTCCGTAGACTGGAAAATGGGCAGCAGCATTTTCCATTGTTATATTATAACACTGCGATCTCCAACCCGCCTGCCAAAGCGTGGAGATTATGGCAATAACCTCCCTTTTTGTGGAAGAGGCCCTGGGTCCTGCAGTGGACTGTTGTGGGCTGTGATGTGATGATGTGATGATATAAAAATGGGAGTTCGTTGTTGCTATTGAGCATTGCTACAAATAGGTATGACAGTCTAGCAACAGCGCGGTTAAGTTTCAAGGGATTGGCAATTTGTTAAAAATGTCGGTAACTTCTGCTGTCCAGATTTCTTTTTCTTCCCAAATAATGAAATATCCTGACACCGTAGACCAACGGTCTACAGGCCTAATGGCTAATGAGTCTGACTCGTAAGCATGAGTTACCGTGTTCGATTCCCAGTGCCGTCATGTAGAAATAACTCTTTCCTAAGTTATGTACATTAATTGAACACTAACCGATTCTCTTACGGTGAGGGAAAAACATCGTAAGGCGACTGAACGTGTACCCATGATCAAATCTGACCAGGTTCCCCTGTTAAAAGGGTCACAGAGGTTAGACGGCAGTCGCTATACTGTAATTATCTGATCTGCAATATCCTGGACCATGGTCAAGGCAGGCTCCGGGCTGGGATATTGACGCCCAGATGATTAATTTACAATGAAAAATCCTAGCAAAACACTATCGAAAATTAAAGGTAGGTTTGGTTAGGCGAATTTTTCTTTTTTAAAGTATACCATATTTGTACATTATACCTACATAGTCTTAATGAGATAAAAATACCTACATCGCTGTTACACCATAGTGTGAGTTATTATTTATATTTAAAACAAATTTGATGTTACGCGTAGGTAATGTTATTTATTTTTAGACCTATGTATAACTTAACTTATTAGCTTACAAATATTTTAAACACGCAAATTCACTTAACAATTTCAAAGTTACTAAGTCTACCCATCGCTTTTACAGACACGAACTTTCAAGGATCTCGCTAATGGAGTCCCAATATCTCAATAAATATTTTATATTTTGTTTGGCTTACTTCGTTTGCTCTTGATTTTATTTTGCCGCGCGCCACGTTACTCAATTTTATTGTCTCAATTTTCGCTATGATGTTCTAAAATCAAGTTATTTTTTAATTCAAGTATAAAGTACCTACCTATAAAGGAAGAATCGCCCCAAAGCCTCGTAGCAAACAATTAACGCTAAGGAAAAATCAAACTGCAATAACAAACCTAAAACAAACAAAACTTAATTTTTACGAAGAATGCATTTAAACAATTTATAAGTATCTCCTTCTTTCGCACAAAAATATGTTTTCATAAAGAACACTGTAACAAAAATACGTATAAAAATAAACAAAAAACAAACACGTGCCGTTTTTCCTCAAAAAACGTTCAACCCACTGCGTATATTCGCCATAACGTTTTATGTTAATACGTATGTACACTTTATAATGGATATGGATCTCATCCATACTTATAAAAAGAAAGCATTTAATATCTCAATTTAATATCTTATCTTTGTGGATCGTTTTCAGCCTGTTTATTCAGGGTCCCCATTACTACGGCCGCTCCAAAGCGAGACATTTTAAAAGTATAAAATATTTGCCAACATAATTGTCCCCTTGAGACGGTGGCCATCGATTTAATTGACATAATAATACTTAAAGTGACTCGTGAGTTTGCTTATATCGAAACAAAACAGATAGATACTTTTAAATAAAGCACTTATGTGGTACCTACCTACTCGTTTTTTTTTTATATACCACCAAGGTGGCAAACAAGCTTACGGTCTGCCTGATGGTAAGTAGTCACCGCAGCCTATGAACGTTTGCAATACCAGGGGCATCACCCACGCGTTGCCGACCCCGTAAAAACCTTTTAACCCCTTTCTTGAAGAACTCCATGTTGTACTCTCCAGGGAAAACCTCTCCAGGTAGTTCATTCCACAACCTTAGTGTGCGTGGGAGAAAGTTCCTTTGGAACCGCACAGTTCGCGACCAATTTGGCTCTAAGGTGTGAGGATGAACTCCCTGTCGGTGGCGAGCGGTGCGATGATAGAACGTAGCTGTAGGCATAATGTCAAACAGTTCTTTAGAACAAACACCGTTGTACTAGCGGTAGAACACAAAAAAGGGAGACGAAATCCCTCCGCTGGCTCAGCGGCTCAATACCACTTGTGAGCATGGTATCATCGACAATTCTTACAGCGCGCTTTTGGATCGTGTCACAAGGACCAAGCTGCTATGCCGGTGCTCCCGCCCATAGATGAGAGCAATACTCCAAATGGGGTCTGACTTGAGCCTTGTAAAGGAGCCGGAGTGAAAAATTGCTTAGACCACTTAAGTACTTTAAGTTAACATCACATACCTACACTTTCAAATTGCGTAACTATCAGTCGACCGTAATGAATCACGGCCCATAAATAGTTACAAATTAAATTACGAAAGAATTCAAAATTAGAACAATAGTTTTTACATCGTCCAAACCGGTGGGCGGTCTCCAACCAGCCAGTTAATTTAAGCAACAGTGACAAAAAAGTTTGTCTTTGTCTTTTATTTTCAAGTCGTCTGGCGGAATAAGCTTCCACCAATAAGTTTCCACCAACCAACAAATAAAAATTATTGTTCAATTCGCACCTTCTTATCTTACTATAAATATAATTGAACAGTAGGTAACACCACAGTAGCTAGTTTTGTGGAAAAGATTAAACGTTATTCTATTTTTACTCAGGTCACGTAGAGGCTACATACCGTCCAAGGGGCTTAAGATTGTTTACGACATTGTTGCCTGTAGCCTGAGCCTGGATGAAAGCTTGTGTAGTTATTTCAAAGGAAAAATACAAAGCTCACTAGGTATTTTAATCAGATCGATATCGGTGAACTTCAGCAAATAATCTTGTATATAAAATGGCAATTTGCAATATAACGCGTAGGTATGATAATAATTGAATTTTCTAAAACTACAACCTTTGTTTTGGCTCTTTATAGTGAAGGCAGTCCAATAATTAAAACACAGATTTTATTTATTGTTTTAAATTGTATAAATATTAAAATTTACCCAAAAAGGTACGTAAATCGTTGGATATCAATTGCCATTGTCACACTAATTCTTCTAACATTAAAAATGCGAAAGTTGTAATTATGGATGTTTGAATGTTTGTTACTCCTAAACTACTAAACGGATTTTGAGAAATTTGGCAGCAACATAGGTTAGAGCCTAGAATAGCAATAGGCTATAATAATTCCCGAAATTCAACGTGGTTCCCACGGGAACGTTTCTGGAACGTTATAAGCGAAGGTCACGTGATGGGATTGCGAGGCTTAGTGATCCAATTTTACATAAAATATTTTTGGTGACATTCATAATTCCAAGAACTCTACAGGCTTACAGAAGCTTACAGCAGCTCGATCGATATCTGTACTGGTAGTACTGGTACCATAATCACTATGCCCTGTAAACGTTCTCAGACCAACCATTCATGTTACAGGAAGGGGTGACCGACCCCCCCAGCATATCGTCTATCTCCCGGCTCCTGCGAGGAGGGGCCAGAGACCCCGACGGCAAGAAAGACTACAGTATTGACGGGATACTCGGAGGTGAGTTACATTTTTTTTTTTATGTCATACGTTAGCCAAACAGGCAAGCGGGCCACCTGATGGAAAGTGGTCACCACTGCCTATAGACATTAGCAACAGCAAGAGTATCGCTAATGCGTTGCCTACCTCTATAACACGTTGCACTGGCAGCAAAAGGCAAATGCCACTCCACTGCCAAAGCCACGGTTCACCATATCCCCACCCCATGGAGCACTGGAAACCTTACTCACCGGCAGAAACACAATACTATTTAAAAGAGTATTATTTAGCTGCGATATTCTGTAAGGTGGAGGTACTTCCCCAGTCGGGCGGCTCCAATTCGAACGAGATACACCGCTATGCCCTACCTCTCTTAAATTAAATCTACATGATACACTATTACCAATGAGGAAAGAAACTCCTTACTTATTAGGGAGGATGGTTCAATTTCTATAGTGATGACCGGCTATGAGCGTGTTTTTATGCTAGGGAATTCTAGTTCTTATGCTAGTTATTTTTGGGCACATCCGTCCGCCATTTTCTGTTTCATGTTTAGGTATATACGTATTATTTGACAGTATGCCCTGTCCTGTAAAGCAATTTCTTTTGTCATTGACATATTTTTAGTGCGCCAAATATGAAAAAACCTTACTCGTATAGGATCACCTTTATAGACTATCTGTCTGTCAGGCCTCTAACAAGTAAATAGGGCAATTGTTGGAAAGCGTCGTACTTGAATTTTGTATAAAATAATTAGAACAAAGAATATTAAACTGTAATGTGAATTAAATATAATAAGAATTAAAAAATAGGTTCGTTACAGACGTTACAGTCTAATCTTACCCTGATTAAGCTTCGTAAATTTTAATTACACGGGAGCAAATACAGTCTACGAAGATGGCCAAAAAATTCAAAGTACCTGTAACTATTTCATTCAATTTTAATGTTAAGAAATTAATTTTGGAATATTAAAGACTTTTGATTAAAATATTGTTAAGAAACCCCCGTCACATATAGGTATGGTAAAGCAGCCAGGACTTGCTGGCTGTCGTTAAAACCGAACCGTTATAAATTAATCATTAACCAATTAAGAGATAGAAACAAATTCTTACCAATAGTCGAGGTACTGTACCTGGAAACACGTGTACTGTATTCGGCTAACTTGATCGTTGTTGTGCTCTAAATCGACATACAATTGTTGTGTAAAGTGACAAATGAAAAGATGAAGTTTTAGTTGTGGTGTTTGTACATCGAACTTAGATGCTGTGACTTAAAGGTAGCATATTAGTGAACTTAACTCTACCAAACAAGTCTCACTGTGGGAAAACTTTCTGTGATAGTTCTTATCGATCCGACTAGCAACTATTACGTATGAGCACTTAAGAACTTACAGGAATATTTAAAACCGACTATGGAAATTATGCATAAATGAATTTTAAAATGAATCTTTTTATATATGAAATGACCGAATTTTCAGAAAAAACAAATCTCAACCTATGTGAACTACAAAAGATAAAAAAAATTACCCTGGTCCCCAGAAAGGGGAGTCTAAAAGACTAGCCGCGATGTCGCGCTAAATGGCGAGGCTAAATCTGCTGACCCATGTAAGCTTTCTGGTCAAGTAATGTCGGTTGTCAACCAGATCCCGGTTTAAAGATTTTGATGCCTATGGTCCCCATTCCCAAGGGTTTCCATGCCAAATGGCGCAATTATGTGATTTTCGCTAAGACTTGCGTACTAGGGCCGCTTGGCATTTTTCGATGAGGCGGTGCGACCCCGGCTTACGCATTTCTTGTAAATAAGTATATCGCTCATCGTTTATTCACGCTGGGCAGAACAACTGCCTGAGAAGCAATATTCTCAAGTCATTTTTGAGAACTAGTTTAAAGGCAATGTTCGTCGAGTACTTGAATGCTTTTATGCGAGGGCCAAAACGTGTCTTATCAGCTGTTGCATCCACTTTGGGTGACGAAACGCGCGATGGAATGCCAGACAACGGCACGGAAAATAATAATTCTTTGAACGAGCCATTTTCCCGTCTCAAAGTGCTTCAGTTTGTCCTTCCTAGAAACGTTATAAAGGAAAACCTTTTATCACGTGAACAGTTTCTGATATCAATATCTTGTACAAGTTTATTGCATATTCGTTTTGTGAAGTGTTTCCTATGCTACTCAACTTCCACTAAAATCAATCTCAAGGAGATTTATCCCTACTTCCGACGAAACGGGCGTCTGGTATCGGGCCCGCCACAGAATATTGCACAATGACTTCCCATCCAAAGGGATTCAAAGGGATATTTTGCACGTTAATAGCCCCAACCTGTCAAAGCTTTCTCACGAGGCGCGATCAAAAAATCAATTTCCGCACACAAATCTTACTCAGTCATTGTTGGCGTTTGAAATATTGGAGTTTGTTCTCGAGGAGCGAGCGGCGGTGTGTGTGATGCGCGTACGCAGTCGCCGCGCCGACAAAGCCGCCGGCGACTCCCGCGGCGCGACTCGATAGTGCTGAAATCGCGACAATCGCCCGCCCTAACATGTTTTGGTTCTCGCCTCATTGTTGCATTATCTGTATTCTGTACCCCTATTTGTCGCAAAGTTAATTGTCCTTTGCGTAGTGCCGATACCTGTTACCCTCTGTCTGAGTGTCCTTTGCCGCTTTATTTGGCGTGGGCTTTATAGCGCACACTTTCCCTCGATAGTTGTTTTTATTGAAAACAATAAACTGGCGGCTCTTACTACTGTGGTATGGAGAAATGTAATGCGAAATCACCCGGGATACAATCGATTTTCCTTCGCCCTACGATGCGAGCGTAGTTTCCTCTTAAGTACTATTTACGTCCATTTCGACTTCCGTTCGTCGCAATGCAATAATAGTCTTTATTGCTTCAACATGTGCCAGTCCATACTGTGGTGTTTATTTCTTTTTAATCTCCTCTTATTTATCATGTATTTCTGATAGTGGTACATAGCGCCTATAGGTATGCCAATATTCTCTGGAAATTATTTCAATGCTGTACGCTACATTCTCTGTTTGCGCAAGTACTAATGGTCTAAATTACAAGGCATTGTGTTGGGGCCACATGTGAATGTGCGGCGTATAACGAACGCTAGGGAAATTACATACCATAAAGGCAGTGCAGGAACTACGTAATATCTGAAGAATAATAAACATTTTAATGGTCAGAACTAAGTCCTGATTATAATGCGAAAGTGTAATACGTGATCAGAATTATAGAACTATACTTGTACATACAAATTTCAATAATATTTGGAAAATACTAAATATTGACGTGGTCGGTGGAGGAGGTATCTGAGACTACCCAGTCCCCGAAATGATTTGACAAATGAATTCAAAACATAAAATACACTTTCGACTATATAATGTAAAAACAATCATAATCAACATTAGGCGAGAGACATTACAGTAAACGCCGCAGTAGACTTTCACGGTTACATCCAAATGGGGACAAAACAAAAGTGCGTCGCGATAAAATCTTTCATTTGTTTAATAACGTGTGTCGTTAGAATCAACTGGTGCGGCGGCGCGCGCGCATACCTCCGCCTCGCGCCCTGAGGAAGATCAGGCTTACATGCGGACTTCTTTTAATACACCTTCTATACATAAGAACTTGTCAATCAGATTTGTCAATTGAATTGGCAATAATTTGATTTCCAAGTTTTACCATAGTATCCAAGTTTTGCAGGCTTATTGGACATCGCAGACTCAAAATACACAACAGTTAATGTTTAATTTTGTATAATAAAGTGGAACTAGTGTAAAAAAGGTGATTTAATTCTTAAAAAAATTGGTTGTGTGACCCGCAAGTAGAAGGGGTACCTATTCTACTTCGGTGGATGCCACACGGCTCTACTGGTCGGATAGATATATTTATTTCACTAGGTAAATCATAAATATATCTAACCAGATATTGAATATGAAATAACAATTACAAATCACAATAGTGAAAGTAAGCGCGCATGTAAACCCAACCTAATGCGGCTGACACGCAAAGCGTCACAACTATTTAGAGGGCATTTATTACGTCGCATTGCATTCAACACGATTTTGTCTCATCACATTACTCAGAGGGGCCTCCCAGAAAGCGGCGACCGACTCCGGAACTTCACGAACATTGCCGACAACCAACAAAGAACTTTTGAATGGAGCCCAATCAGATAGCCAAGCTCAATTTTACACTTTATATTTAGCAATTTAAAAATTTCGCCCATTTTAATTTAACACTTTTCTGTGACAACGATTGGTGAAAGTGTAAATAAACTTACTTCCCTGCCGAGTGGAAGTAATTCATTATTGCTTGTTTGACACCACAGTGGTATATAAAAAAATGCAAATCAGCAATTTGTGATGAAAGTCAATTTAATTTGACTGAAAATGATCTTTTCAGAATTTTAATTAAGTAGATTCTGTTGGATAATGCATTTGTTCGTGTACTCTCTACAGATATATACTTTACAGTCATTTAAAATAGGTAGGTACATATATACTATCTACAGTATGTATTTAGTTCGTAATCATCGAAACAAACGTATAATTCTATAGAAAAAGACTTTAGTAGAGCACAATAACGATAAGTATTAACGACAGAAATATAACTAAATTGACTTGTTTAAATAAGTAAGTTCATTTAGGAGCGTCGGTAGCCAAGTGGTTAAGGTATCCGACTCGTAAGCGAGAGGTACCGGGTTCGAATTCCACTGCGGCTTCAGTTCTGCACATTCAGGCAACTGAATATGTAACCATGATCCAATCTGGTAAGGTTCCCCTGGGAGCAGGGTCACGGAGGCAAATGGCACTCGCTCCACTGTAATTATCTGATTTGTCAAATCCAGAATCATGGTCAAGGCGGGCCCCAGGCCTTCTTACTTAAAAGCACTACCGGGACATTAACACCAAGATGAATATATTTTTTATATTTCTGTGAATAGAGGATTAAACTGATCGTTGCCGGGCTCTAGTTTTGTCTTTTTCTATTGAAACATACTTTACTAAGCCGATTTTCAAGGTTATTTCATTGGGAATGTTCATTATTTCCGAATGTCATAGAAATAAAAGGATCTCATGCAATCGTTGAATATGTACAGTCGCCTAAACTAATCGCTAGTGAAAACCGCAGGGCTTATTTGCTTCAATTGACTTTGTAGATGAATAATCAATTAATCGCGACGGAGCGCTATAATTAGAAACTTGCTTAACATTACGCGAAATACGTTATATTAGATACATTTTGCAAATCTGTTACACACTCGGGATCAACTAAACGAATACTGAAACGCAGATCACGCAGAGCATGTCAGAAACACGCGCGCCCCCGCGCCGCTAATCCGGCCATCTGTTAGCCGCAACGACCCGCCGAAACAAAGGCGGGCCGCCTTTTTAATGAACCCAGATTATGAAGGTGTTAAACCGCCGAGCCGCCGCCGCTCTTTCAACTTCCAAATTATGACTCCGAGCCGCGCCTCGCTCTTCACGGGGTCACATTTCGGCAATCGGCAAAGCCCGCCTGCCCTCGCGCCCACAACCAGCCTTTCGCAGCCTTTCCGACGCATAAAACCCCGCAACCCGGCTTTACTGCGCTCCCACTGCACGACACAGCCGAAACACCTCTACACCACCGACTTAAAGCCCCAAACATCTCGACCAAACATCCAATACACTTGGGTCATTTAGCCTCATACGTTACGATCAGGACTCGGAACAAAAAAGTCTAAATAAATCTGTCCCTGTCTCGCGAGCCAGCCCGAGAATTTGAGCAATGTAAATCATTTTATTACAATACACCTTTTTTATTCGATGTCGCAGCCTTTGTAGTTGGATATTATGTTGCCTCGTGCTTTTTAATAGCTCTTCCTACACCTACAGAGCATAACAATCCATTTCCGCTCACTTTGATTGGGTGTACATACATAAGAGAAATGATATCAATGAGATTATCCCGATACGGATCAATGCGGCGCTATTCTAATTATGGATTAGTTCTGAATATTGTGCTAATTATGTTGATCTAATCCGATTGTCATTATCTGTAGGTGGGAATAGGAAGTGGGTTGGGAAGTGAGTGATTTGGCTGTCCATAAAATTGGGACTGACATTGACGGCCGGTCACTGCTCGTGGGAGCGTTAGAACCGCGGATCAAAAGCCGCAAGCGCAGTCCGCCGCATTAAGTTGCGTTTTCGTTTTACATGTCATAAATCCAGATCGCGACACCAAAATATTGAATGGTGCCAAAGTGTCACCGCGCGGCAAAGGCGCCGCCAAAGGGCCGCCGCGCTGGGTGTTCCTTATTCTGCGCCACACTGAGCCTCATTTTTTCATCTCATTCAATTTTGACTTCTTTCAAAAGGCTATTAATATAAGCCGCATTTTAAAAAATCAGTTTTAAGGGCAAAGCCTTGCATTGTTGGGGCTGTTTTTTAATCTGTTTCCGTAGGATACCGCTACCGATTTATAAACGCGGCCGCTGCTCGGGCCGCCATTCTGACGGTTCTTGATTTAGCCGAATTAATACGTGATGTGGGTTTACACAAAAAACTCTTATTGTTAATGAATAACGCGTGTCTCAAAAAAGAGATGAAGACAAATTGCTACAATAAACTGTCAAAGGGCTTAGCCTTCTATCTAATTTAATGTCGGTGGTGGAATTCATAGTTATTAATTAAGCACGACTACCATTACACTAAGCTACTAAGGACTAATTGGATTCTGACATCATCTATTTTCATTTTTTATCGACCATGTTTAAGTATGGAATATGTAGATAGATATAACGATATATTAAACCTTCTTCGAGATAGGAGAGGGGAAACCAACTAAGTAACTGTTTCCGTGCTATTTTATTTTCCAGCACCTTGACTTTGCATTTTCAATTTTCCTACGGAAACCATAAATATTTCTATTCTGAATGGAACCAATGGCACTTGTGAATTGTGTACCATAGCTTCTAAACAAATTCAATAGTATCTCAGTACTTGATGTCATCATAGCTTGCTTATTTATGATACCCTCTTCAAAAAGGTATGGTATTACGTGATATTGGTATTGTTAAACTATTATTATGGGCAAGAGTCGCCGTCTACATCCTTATCGAAAATATAACATAATAAAACTAAGAACTTATCTACAACATAACTTTGAAGGCGTTTGTTATTGTTCTCTGACACCGTTTATAATTATTACAGTTAAATATAAAATAATATACGTTACTTATAATATAAGTTATTATATAAAACATTATTATTTTAGATTTCGTTATATAAATATGGTTTGATAATATTTTTAATTTGTGTAACCAAATATTTATAAAAGCCTATTACGCCTACTAGATTTTTTTGCATTAACAATAATTAATTAACGAAGACCATTAAAACCAATCACGTGATATCTAGTCAAAACTTGTTTACTTTGTTGCTAAAATGGGCCTAGAAATTAGCACATAGGTAAATAATTGTTTTCTAAATAAGAATCCAATTACACCGAGAAAGGATTTTTGGAAAATAAAATGAGTAGGGGAAAGGGGGTGTAACTCAAGGTCAGAGTGACTGGACTCATATTTGACGCTAAAATTGTATCCAGAACTTTGTTGCATTTTGTTTACTCTTGGGGCAAATCAAAATATTTAGTTGACTCTTCATACTGGCATTAGGTTGATAGTTCACCTGTCCGTAGTTCGCGAATTAATATGCTCTGCATAATTAATTTGTGATGTAATAATATGTCAATACTAGCTTAGTTCAAAGATTTAAACGTAAATCCTGCCGCTAACAAGAAAAGAAATTCGAAAGATCTTAGTGCCTGTGAAAGTTATAAGAGCAAAAGTGTTAGCGTACGAATTTGTGTCAATGTTCTCCTTACCTAATGAGCTCCTTACCTATATTACAAAAGTAACTACCTAGTCATAATTTTGATTAAGAAACTCTCATTATTCCAGTACACAAAAATAACTTTAACCGATATATTTCTTTCCTTGATAGCTACAGGATCCAATCGTCTTCTTCTTCGTTAAGTTTCAAAGGTAAATTGCATACAACGGCAGAGCATACAACGGCCTACGTACGGGTGACGTAACTTGACGTCAGAATGAAAATGTTTTCAAATCAACTATCGATTAGGCAATGTATACGAATAGAAACAAAAAATAAGCAATTAGTATCTAAGGAATTTAGCGTTAAATATGATTGGTTAAATATCATTCTGAAGGTAACAAACCAAGTGTAAATTTATTTATTTATTTTATTCAGGTAGGAAACAGTTATGTTACATTGCATGAATTTTAGATTTATACAATTTACAGACCTGTAATTACCCTAAAATTTATATAACATCACAAATATTTTCTGTAGCTACGTTCTAAAATTCACAATAGCAAATTCTATTTTCAAAAACTGCTTTTGGAGTATAAAGGGGGCCCTTTATAACAGAGTTTTCAAATTGGGGACAATTTTGGACTCACCTCACTCAGCGGATTTTTTTTATTATTGGTGGAATGGAAGGTTGGCAGCAGAAATGTATCCAATTTAGGAAACTTGCGGCTACGTTCAAATGGATGGTTAAGGACACTGACTGGTCTGATCTGACTCATGTGACTTAAGCCGATCGCACGTTTGCCTCGGGCGAGGCATAGTCTGTCTGACTCACCATTTGCATTATTTACAGAATGTAGCATTTGCTACAGAGCGAAGCTGCTCGGTTGGTCAGTCAGTTCTTGTACACACTGACGATAGCCGGCAGCAATCAATCAAACAGATTTTCACATGCGTTTTGCATGCACATTGCGTCATTAGTGACGCAAATCCCAAGTGTTTTAGTAGATTTTTTTATTACAGAAGAAGGCAAACGAACATGCGTGTTACCAGATGGAAAGTAAATACCGCCGCCCATAGACACCCACAACACACGGAGAGTTGCGAATGCGTTGCCGCCCTTTGAGATCGGTATAGGTTTTAGTCTCTCTAAGCAAGGATTATCGACGACCTCTCTTGTTCAGTGGTTAACATCGGTGGTCCTGGGTTCGATTCCCGGCCGAGCAGAAATTTAAATGATGAATTGCAATTTCTGCTTCGGGTTGTGTTATGTGTATGTATAAATAAGTACGTATTTTAATCAGTGTTCTGGCACCCATAACACAAGCTTTCCTTACTTTGGGGCTAAACGGCGCTGTTTAAATTGTCCAAGCATATTTATTTATAAATATAGGTAATACCTATTTTACATACACCGTTTAAAAACCGTAGTTTTTGCGAAAACGCAAATTCGTAGTTGCGATAGCTTAGTAAAATATGAAATTAAAAAGATCGATCTCCCTCATTGCAGGTCGCGGGTCCGACTCCTCGGACATCGAGTCGGAGCCAGGGCTGACGCTGAAGAGGAAGCAGCGTCGCTCCAGAACCACCTTCACGGGCGAGCAGCTCGACGCACTGGAGCGAGCGTTCCACAGGACCCAGTATCCTGATGTGTATACTAGAGAAGAGCTAGCCCTTCAGACAGGGCTCACTGAGGCCAGAATACAGGTATGCATATTTATATTCAGATTATATTAATCGATGACCCTATGAAATTACCGTTGTTATGTTGCACGTGAATAACGTCACGCTTTTTCCTTAGAGACCTATTATTGAAAAAATTTAGCTTGCTAGTTTTGACCCATAGTAGTACATACAATGCAAACATTGCAAATTAAATAAAAGCTTGAACAAATTCACACAGCGCCATCTATTGTCTGGATCTATTGGACAGGGTCACTAACTAACTTACCTTCCGTGCCACTCACGTATTAACCGCTAGGATACCATTAATGCTTTGACACACCAGCCGAATGAACGCCAAAGAATGGGGAGGACCTACGTTTTCTTATTTGGACGATTAGCAAACGTAAAGGAATTTGTCCGCAAAGTCCACTGTAGGCTTCATGACTCCATAGATGCCCTACATGTGATCCCCGGATAGTGGCAAAGAAAAAGGGGTTTGTACAGCTGTATATCGACATGTAGCGTTTTGATGCCAGAGGGATCCGATGCACGGTGCAATTAAAGCCGACTGCAGGAAGTTGGGGACCTAAGTACCGGGAAAGTCACAATGCAAGCTTGCCCCGCCCTCTTGCGAAAAATTTATTGAATTCCTCCTTGGCGATCCGCGGCTGCATAGGAGATCTAGGTGGCCATTTCCGGTGGAATTCAGGTATCCCCGCAGATTTCAAACCAGGCTCCTTTGCGTATGATTGCAATAATCATTTACGATAGTATTGTAAAAAAACAAGCTTACATCCTCGGCTAATATAAAATCGTTAACTTTCAGGTGTGGTTCTCTAATCGGCGGGCGAGACTCCGGAAACACACGGGCTCTAACAGCACCCCGACCCTCTCCAGCTACTCCGCGCTGCCAATGCCTCAGATACCGTGCCCTTACCCAGCAGGAGAGATCCCGCCACTAACGCAACACCATCCGCAACATCCGGACTCCTGGCATCATCAGAAATATGCCAACTACAACCAACTCATGGCTCAATCTCAACACCTGAACCAGGCCTTCCAAAATGCAGCTTTTCCCAGCACATCTGGTGCAACCTTCGGCCACCTCGTTGCTGGCGCCAACGGCCCGCCGCATAACCAAATACTTGACCCAACCATACCAAGGAATGACTACGCGCGGTATCCGCCAAACGACACATACAATAAGCCAATAAACTACATGCCCAAAGATGCTGAAGGCGAAGACAAGGTGCCCAGTGAGGAAGTCGTAGTCATCGAACCAAGAGAAGATTTTGTCAAAACTACGACCGAAGATTACAATAAAACGTTACCAAATAGTGAATATCCAAAGGTTCCTACTGACTACTCTAAAGTCACTGTTGACCCGTCCTCTTCTTCAAACTGGAGTCCGTCTCATAACACTATAAATATGAGTCTAGCTGGACTGTCTAATGAATACAAATACATAAATGATCCTTATTCCTTTCCTACTATGCCTGATCCTCTCACTCAGCATAGTTACCCCAATCCGGCCAATCCGCCTAACAAATATTGGATTTGACATTGGTTTTCATGGAAAATAAAAGTAAGTTTTATTGTTAAATAATTAATTGATGCTAATGAGAAAATAATTTATATGAGTAGTTAGCACTAGTATGTTGTAAAGATGTAAATATTAAGATTGTAATAAAGTTTTTAATTGAATTTAAGTAATAAAATCGCTACGTGAGAAAATACCTCTATTAATGCATTCCATGTAATTTTTAATATACTTATATCTGAATAGGTACCAAATGTTTGTAAATATTTTAAGAAAAGTCATTAGTAAAATGGACGTGATTTATTATTTACATAAATTTCCTTTTCCTAATTATTTACATTGTGTAGATACACATCACGTAAATACGAGTACCTTAAAGTATAAAAAGTAGATAAAAATAAAATATCCAACATCAGATTTGCTTTTAATCTATTTCTACTGACAAAATAATAATAATAAATTCAACAATCATTGAGAGAATAAAAGTTCCAAGTCATTATTGAGCTGTGATCTCAACTACTGATGCTCCAAGTTCCACGGGTATAAACAAATTTTCAGCATCTAAAGTAGTGGGAGTTGTAGATCCAGTTACTGCTTCATCAGCAACGGCGTTAGTCGTAGCTGCGGCAGCTACAGTATTATCTGCATTTGGCACAGATGTTGGTACTACCGGCACTTCAAGAGTACCTGTTGTAGTAGCTGCTTCTGTGGCTGGTACATCAGCGTTACTGGAAGTGACTAGAGCTGCATCGGTGGCGGCACCTATGACATCAGCTTGGACAATAGTTGTCGTGTCACTTGCTACAACAGTAGTGCCAGCGGGAGCCGAGGTTGTGGCGATAGCTTCACTTGCTGTGCTGGCTGTAGTAGCAGATGCATCTACCCCGGTGTTACCAGAAACAGAGGTAGCGTCAGTCGATCCAGTGGTGGAAGCGTCAGATCCACCGGTTGTAGAGCTAGATGAAGCCACACTTGGTCCAGCAGCAGATGCGTCTGTGCCAGCAGAGGCACTATCACTTGGTCCAGCAGCAGGCACGCCTGCGCCAGAAGAACCAGCATCACTCGGTCCAGCAGCAGTTGAGTCTGTGACAACAGAAGCAGCATCACTTGGTCCAGTTGCAGAAGCGTCAGCACCAGCGGGCGCAGAACCTGAGGGAGCGTTGTTTGATCCAGTAGCCGAAGCATCAGCGCCAGCAGGGGCAGATCCAGAGGCAACATCGCTTGATCCAGTAGCCGAGGCATCAACGCCGGCGGGGGCAGAAACAGACGTAGCGTCACTTGATCCAGTAGCCGAAGCGTCAGCACCAGTAGGAGCAGACCCAGAAGCAGCGTCGCTTGATGCAGTAGACGAAGCATCAGCGCCAGCAGGGGCAGATCCAGAGGCAACATCGCTTGATCCAGTAGCCGAGGCATCAACGCTGGCGGGGGCAGAACCAGAGGTGGCGTCGCTAGATCCAGTAGCTGAAGCGTCAGCGACAGCAGAAGCAGAACCAGAGGACGCGTCGCTTGATCCAGTAGCCGAGGCATCAGCAACAGCAGGGGCAGAACCAGAGGCAGCATCGCTTGATCCAGTAGCCGAGGCATCAACGCCAGCGGAGGCAGAAACAGACGTAGCGTCACTTGATCCAGTAGCCGAAGCGTCAGCACCAGCAGGAGCAGACCCAGAAGCAGCGTCGCTTGATCCAGAAGACAAATCATCAGCGCCAGCAGGGGCAGATCCAGAGGCAACATCGCTTGATCCAGTAGCCGAGGCATCAACGCCGGCGGGGGCAGAACCAGAGGTAGCGTCGCTGGATCCAGTAGCCGAAGCGTCAGCGACAGCAGGGGCAGATCCAGATGCCGCATCGCTTGATCCTGTAGCCGAAACATCAGCACCAGCAGGGGCAGATCCAGAGGCAGTATTGCTTGATGCAGTAGACGAAGCATCAGCGCCAGCAGGGGCAGATCCAGAGGCAACATCGCTTGATCCAGTAGCCGAGGCATCAACGCCGGCGGGGGCAGAACCAGAGGTAGCGTCGCTGGATCCAGTAGCCGAAGCGTCAGCGACAGCAGAAGCAGAACCAGAGGCAGCGTCGCTTGATGCAGTAGCCGAAGCGTCAGCGCCAGCTGGGGCAGAACCAGAGGCAGCGTTGTTTGATCCAGTAGCAGAGGCGTCAGCGCTAGCTGGGGCAGAACCAGAGGCAGCGTCGCTTGATGCAGTAGCCGAGGCATCAGCGCCAGCAGGGGCAGACCCAGAGGCAGCGTCGCTTGATCCAGTAGCCGAAGCGTCAGCGCCAGCTGGGGCAGAACCAGGGGCAGCATCGCTTGATGCAGTAGCCGAAGCATCAGCGCTAGCAGGGGCAGATCCAGATGCCGCATCGCTTGATCCTGTAGCCGAAACATCAGCACCAGCAGGGGCAGATCCAGAGGCAGTATTGCTTGATGCAGTAGACGAAGCATCAGCGCCAGCAGGGGCAGATCCAGAGGCAACATTGCTTGATCCAGTAGCCGAGGCATCAACGCCGGCGGGGGCAGAACCAGAGGTGGCGTCGCTAGATCCAGTAGCTGAAGCGTCAGCGACAGCAGAAGCAGAACCAGAGGACGCGTCGCTTGATCCAGTAGCCGAGGCATCAGCAACAGCAGGGGCAGAACCAGAGGCAGCATCGCTTGATCCAGTAGCCGAAGCGTCAGCGCCAGCAGGAGCAGATCCAGAGGCAGCATCGCTTGATGCAGTAGCAGAGGCATCAACGCCAGCGGGGGCAGCACCAGAGGCGGCGTCGCTTGATCCAGTAGCCGAAGCATCAGCGCTAGCAGGGGCAGATCCAGATGCCGCATCGCTTGATCCAGTAGCCGAAGCATCAGCGCCAGCAGGGGCAGATCCAGAGGCAACATCGCTGGATCCAGTAGCCGAGGCTTCAACGCCGGCGGGGGCAGAACCAGAGGTAGCGTCGCTAGATCCAGTAGCTGAAGCGTCAGCGACAGCAGAATTAGAACCAGAGGACGCGTCGCTTGATCCAGTAGCCGAGGCATCAGCAACAGCAGGGGCAGAACCAGAGGCAGCATCGCTTGACCCAGTAGCCGAAGCGTCAGCGCCAGCAGGAGCAGATCCAGAGGCAGCATTGCTTGATGCAGTAGCAGAGGCATCAACGTCAGCGGGGGCAGCACCAGAGGCGGCATCGCTTGATCCAGTAGCCGAAGCATCAGCACCAGCAGGGGCAGATCCAGAGGCAGCATCGCTTGATGCAGTAGCAGAGGCATCAACGCCAGTGGGGACTGAACCAGACGCAGCGTCGCTTGATCCAGTAGCCGAAGCGTCAGCGCCAGCTGGGGCAGAACCAGAGGCAGCGTTGTTCGATCCAGCAGCAGATACGTCAGCACCAGCTGGAGCAGATCCGGAGGCGGCGTTGTTTGAACCAGTAGCCGAAGCGTCAGCACCAGCAGGGGCAGATCCAGAGGCAGTATTGCTTGATGCAGTAGCAGAGGCATCAACGCCAGCGGGGGCAGATCCAGAGGCAGCGTCGCTTGATCCAGTAGCCGAAGCATCAGCGCCAGCAGGAGCAGACCCAGAAGCAGCGTCGCTTGATCCAGTAGACGAAGCATCAGCGCCAGCAGGGGCAGACCCAGCGGCAACATCGCTTGATGCAGTAGCTGAAGCGTCAGCGCCAGCTGGGGCAGAACCAGAGGCAGCGTTGTTTGTTTCAGCAGCAGATGCGTCAGCGCCAGCTGGAGCAGATCCGGAGGCAGCGTTGTTTGAACCAGTAGCCGAAGCGTCAGCACCAGCAGGAGCAGAACCAGCAGCGTTGTTTGTTCCAGTAGCAGATGCGTCAGCGCCAGCTGGAGCAGATACGGAGGCAGCGTTGTTTGAACCAGTAGCCGAAGCGTCAGCACCGACAGGGGCAGAAGCAGCAGCGTTGTTTGTTCCAGCAGCAGATGCGTCAGCGCCAGCTGGAGCAGATACGGAGGCAGCGTTATTTGAACCAGTAGCCGAAGCGTCAGCGCCATCAGAGGCAGAACCAGAGGCAGCGTTGTTTGTTCCAGCAGCAGATGCGTCAGCGCCAGCTGGAGTTGATCCGGAGGCAGCGTTATTTGATCCAGTAGCCGAAGCATCAGTGCCAGCAGGGGCAGAACCAGAAGCAGCGTTGTTTGTTCCAGCAGCAGATGCGTCTGAGCCGGCTGGAGTAGCGCCGAAGGCAGCATCACTTGATCCAGCGCCTGAAGCTTCAGCACCCGCAGGCGAAGAACCAGAGGCAGCACCGTTTGATCCAGTAGCCGAAGCGTCAGCACCAGCAGGGGCAGAACCAGAGACAGCGTTGTTTGTTCCAGCAGCAGATGCGTCTGAGCCAGCTGGAGCAGATCCGGAGGCAGCGTTATTTGAACCAGTAGCCGAAGCGTCAGCACCAGCAGGGGCAGTACCAGATGCAGCGTTGCTTGATCCAGGTGCCGAAGCGTCAGCGCCAGCTGGGGCAGAACCAGAGGCAGCGTTGATAGATCCAGTAGCAGAAGCGTCATTGCCAGCAGGGGCAGAACCAGAGGCAGCGTTGTTTGTTCCAGCAGCAGATGCGTCAGCGCCAGCAGGGGCGGAACCAGAAGCTGCGTTGTTTGTTCCAGCAGCAGATGCGTCAGCGCTAGCTGGAGCAGATCCGGAGACAGCGTTATTTAAACCAGTAGCCGAAGCGTCAGCGCCAGCCGGAGCAGAACCAGATGCAGCGTTGTTTGTTCCAGCAGCAGATGCGTCAGCGCCAGCTGGAGCAGATCCGGAGGCAGCGTTATTTGAACCAGCAGCCGCAGCGTCAGCGCCAGCAGAGGCGGAACCAGAGGCAGCGTTGTTTGTTCCAGCAGCAGATGCGTCAGCGCCAGCTGGAGCAGATCCGGAGGCAGCGTTATTTAAACCAGTAGCCGAAACATCAGCGCCAGCAGGGGCAGAACCAGCAGCGTTGTTTGTTCCAGCAGCAGATGTGTCTGAGCCAGCTGGAGCAACGCCAGAGGCAGCATTACTTGATCCAGCGCCAGAAACTTCAGCGCCTGCAGTCGAAGAACCAGAGACAGCGCCGCTTGATCCTTGAGCCGAAGCGTCAGCGCCAGCTGGAGCAGATCCGGAGGCAGCGTTATTTGAACCAGTAGCCGAAACTTCAGCGCCAGCAGGGGCAGAACCAGAAGCAGCGTTGTTTGTTCCAGTAGCAGAAGCGTCGGCGCCACCAGAGACAGATCCGGATGCAGCGTTATTTGACCCAGCATTAGATGCGTCTACACCAGCAGGAGCAGAACCAGAGACACTATTAGATCCAATTGATGGGTTATTGGGCGATTGGTTATTGGCAGCGGAAGAGCTACCAGTTACAACACTGGTTATATACTGGACAATAGTCTGAAGTAGTGATTTCTTTTCTTCTATATTTTTCTGTGCCACTGCAGCACCAGGCAAAGCGATGTTATTAAGTAAAGCAGACTCATTATTTAATTTCTGAATTTTTTGATCTAACTCTAATTGTAATTGTTGTATTCCAGCAGCGTTAACGTGACTTAACAACTGCGTCCTAAAACCGTCCTGAGCATTAGGATTTTGTAGTCTTGTTTGAAGCATTTCCAAAATAGCCTTTCGTCGTTCACTCTTTGTGCTGTTTACAGTAAGACCATGATTTTCTTGGAAATATCTATGAATGGCTGCTTTCTTCTCCAACTTAGTACTGATAGGTGTTAAGCCGTATTTTGTGTACACATAACTCTTCCAAATATCTTCCAGATCCACCGAATCATCTTCCTCACTTACATTCGAGTCCTGAGAGGATTCATTTTGCAGCTGCGTCACTATTTCTTGTTGTTTTTGCCTTTCCTTTTCTAATTGTAGTTGGTGTTGGCGTTCCAGTTTTTCTTTCCTTTCTTGAAGTTTGATACGTTCTTCCTCTGCTTTTTCTAAAATCTTACGATTTTCTTCTTCTTGTTTTTGCCTTTCTTTTTCTAAATTTTCTTGTCGCTTACGCTCTTCTTTTTCTAATCTCTCCTGCCGCTTACGCTCTTCTTTTTCTAATTTCTCTTGCCGCTTACGTTCTTCTTTTTCTAATTTTTCCTGTTGTTTTCGTTGATCTTCTTCTTGTTTACGTCTTTCTTTTTCTAACTTTTGAACACGCTTAAGTTCAGCTTCCCTTAATTTTAACTCGACGGAATTATTTTCATCACTATCGGAATCGTCATCGTTGTCATCACTTTCCCTGGCGGCTGAGTCATTGTCTGAAGATCTCTCATTCCTCTCATGTCTCTCATGTCGCCATAACAATGCTCTCGAAGAGATTGTTTCGTCTGGTAAATATTTCGCACTTACTAAGCAGATGCAGATCTGTAAATCAAAATTAAATCACGTTAATACAATACTTACTAAGACACTGCACTAACTTTTATTTGTATTTATTTATTTCTTATTTTATTTATTTTGGTAATACTCCTTTAGGCACACACTTTTAACAAAAAACACAATTATTTATTCCCTTAAATATTTTTAGAAACTTACAATCGCTAACAAAAATAGTATCCTCATTTTGAATGATTAAATTCTCATTGAAGAATGCGAAATTCGTTCGTCGTTAACACAATGTAGTGCAAACTAGTAATACATATGAGCTCGTTCGTAAAAATATGCTTTGAATTCCTTGAAACCATCCTTTTATACTCGACCTAGCAATTAGCGTAGATAACGTGAGATAATGGCTTCCAGCGAGATAACTGCACAAGAGCGAAGTCTTGCTCAAACAAAATGTTTTTCGCGAAGACTGAGTCAAAACAAACAGGCATAACATGTTTAAATTACAGCAATACTGCAGTCTACACTGGGAAGTACGTGTACACTACGCTAAGACACAAACAACCGGATATTTGATGTGTAAAACAAATGAACTAACGGAAATGAAGTAGCTTAATTCAAATAACTTTAATGAACTCTATTTACTCATTTAAATTAGTTTGTGGACCTACGGGCTGTTGATATGGTGACATAATTTAGATTAGCTTTTGTCTACACCTACGTACTAACTAATCGTGTATCAAATTCGCCCTATTGTCTACCTATATACGTAAAAATCAAGCAGATCTGATATTTTGTTTCTGCGTGAATTCAGCCAATAAACCTACTATCGCAATAATAATTTTAGTATGTAAGCATAAATGGCCATATAGGTACACTATTTCGGGTCTGGATGTCACTACATATGTAGTATCTATTCTTAGGTGCTTCTCCGAATTAGGTTTTGGAAACTTAGGGCAACCTTGTGTGTTGAGCGGGAGCTCGGCATGGGCGTCCGATCCGCGCGTGTTTTATGTATTATAATCCATACGCAGCTGCTGCAAAGGTGACCAAAATATATGAAAAGAATTGTAACCTTAATTGGTTTGTACTTAAGGCAAAATGAAAAAAAGGAATGGGAGAGTTGGAGTAGTGGACAACATCATTTCCGTTCTGCATATTTGCTAAAGGTACTTATTTTTGAAACCACTAAGGTGGCAAACATGATTTATGGTCTGCCTGATGGTAAGCAGTCACCTATGGACGTTTGCAATGCCAGAGCTGCCGACCCGTTGCCGACCCCGTAAAAACATTTCACCCTCTTCTTGAAGAACTCCATGTGATGCTCTCCAGTGAAAACCTCTACAGGAAGCTCATTCTAGTCTTAGTCTGAGTGGGAGAAATATCCTTTCTGTGTTAAATGGATATGCAATTAAATTTAGTGTTAACGTCTGGAGTTCACTAACAGTGGCTGTTGCGGGGTGTTGTTTAGTGATGAATAATTAAATAACAATTATGGGATAAACGGGTTCTTGAGTGGAGACTGCGACTCAGCAAGCATAGTGTGGGACGCTCCCCGGGCAGGTGGCGTAATTTGCGTAAGGTTGTGGTGGATGCTGGATGCGGCAAGGCTAGGACAGGATGAATTGGCGCTCACTTATGGAGGTCTAAGTCCAGCATTTGATGAAATTTAAATACAGTGTTTCCTTTTTGCCCACACCAATAAAAACAAACATTGCGAAGCCCAGAGCAAGACAGAAACACCGCGCATACGCACTGTAGAAAACTCGGATATCTAGTGCGTAAGAAATTATAGTGTGTCAGACATCATTTTCTCAGATTTGGAGGTGCAGTGCGTAAGCGCTCAAAATCATTATTTATTTTCTATTTCCACTTTATTTTTATACGATTCATTTTACACAAGAATTTATTATTAAGTAGGTACTTATTTCTATAAAACAAAATTTCTTCCTGCAGGCCCTTATGAATGAGGAGTGACGATAGTTACCGATAAGACGTAATCTGCATGCAAGGCGTTTTAACTACCTGTCCGCCACATTAATATATCTATATCTATACATAATATAAAACAAAGTCGCTTACCGCTGTCTGTCCCTATTTATCTGGGTACGCTTAGATCTTTTAAACTACGCAACAGATTTTAATGCGGTTTTCTACAATAGACAGAGTAATTCTTCAGGAAGGTTTATAAGCAAGTAAAAAAGGGTAGATAGGGGTAAATTAGGTGTATGCTACATTCCTAAAAATGTTTTTCATCTTTAATTCCATATCCATATTAGCCCGAATCATCCCACTGCTGGGCAAAGGCCTCCCCCCGATTCCTCCACTCTTCACGATCAAGTGCCAATGTCTGCCAATCACTTTCGAAGGCCCGCAGCTCATCTGTCCACCTTTTCTTGGGTTTGCCGCGACGTCGTTTCCGAGAATTGGGTGTCCACACTGTGACGGTTTTAGCCCATAACTCCTCCGACATGCGGCAAACATGATCTGCCCAGTTCCACTTCAGTTTTTTCATCTTTAATTAGGTTTTTTAATATTATCTGCAATCAGTCCATCAAACTATAATCAGATGCTATTAAGGAATTATTCGACTTTCGGAATTGCTTCCCCAGTGAGACCAACTCCTTAGTTCTAACTAGTAAACAAGCATTGACATGAAAATATATACCTATACCTGCCAGTAAGTACTTATCATAAAAGAGATCCCGAGGACGGTCCAAAGCAATGGTTTGAAATAGATGAGTCGGATGCGAGGTCCAACGGCTTATGACGCGAGCTAGCCAAAAACCCAGCGTAGTGGAGAGGAAGGAATGGAAAAGTGGACCCTGGTAGATGCCGGCATTGATGATGATGATGATGACATGCTAACGGGACTAGTGCAACGACTCTCTACGCAGTCGAAGTACGACTCTTTGCATGTAAGACATAAACCATACGTTTGTGTTAACGTATTTCGGTCTGATAAAGCTAACTACCTACATATAGGTGCATGTCCTTTGATTTGCTCATTGTCAGATTAATACAATCACACGGCCAAAAATGGATGTCGATCCAAGGCCATTTTAGAAGTAGGTAGAACTTCGCGCTAGGATCTTTGCTGGAATACCTAGATTTTAATTTAAACTATCACTGGGATATAGCAGATTTAATCTTATTCGTCAGCAAAGTCCTATGTTAATTCTCATAGTGGGGCTTCCCCACTAAACACGATGGGCACGTGTAAATACTATTGAGGTTAAAAAAATCTTTTGGACTCTTAACCAATAAATAAGTTACCTCATAGTGATAAATATTTTAAGATGTAAGACAAATTATAGACGACCGGTCGCGTGCTATATATGTACTCATAATAGTTATCTTTCTTGTAATCATAGCATCTGGGGTTTCAGTATTAATCTGAGGATTTCATAGTAAACCTTCCCCGAATTACTTGGGTGGTAAATGCTATTGCGTAGGATTTCTGACAAGGTTGAGCCGAAATTACGTAATATTGTCACGTGTGTGCTTCCACCCATTAGTTTTTGTCTACAACACTTATCTACGAGATTACTGTGTTTGCATTCCATCCTTTGTTACTCGGCTTGGCAAAAGGAAATAGCATATTAAGATACCATTTACATTAGAGAGTATTATGCTTCGATCAACTGCTTTTTTTATTGTTTTACCACACTCATAAACCAAGTAACGGGCAATTAAGACTTCCTGTCACTATCCTAGAAATATTTTAGTAAAGCTAAATAATTAAGCTTCAAACTGTTGTCCGCGAAAGTCGAAATCGACTGCAAAAAATCGGTAGATACCTATGCCGTTTTTAATACTTAGAGATATTTTTAAGAAGCAATAGCAAAATTTTTTTATGCAGAGAACAGTTTATTTTACGATTTGTAAACTGAAAATATTGAAAACAAGGATTCTGTAATGAGAAATAGGTAGATACAACACGGGCGACATTACGGAGCGACGTAGTTCATAATAATAAAATCAATGATGAGATATATTAAAATTCTATAAAGCTGGATATTCATTTAGTTATGCCTCTGTCTATCCTGTTTTAATAAAATATTAAGAACATTGAAAAATACACTGAATAGTTGAATTACGTCTACGAAAGCAACGTTTCATAATATAGGTAGGTACGATAACGTAGTAATTATCTTATACTAAAAATGTACGAGTAAATATGACACGTATAACGTAACATGATAGTGATAGTCATATCATTATTCCAAGATCTACAACTCGTCAAGACGGATTATTTTGTCTAGTAGCACTTGGCTTCTTGGCAAATTTCAGAGGAATTCTATGGCGATGCTTTAACTGGATAGATCCTAATGAAATGGAATGATTCTAAATAGAAAAGCAGCAACCCATACCATGTGACGTACTTAAAATGTGATAAGGAGCAGAAAAGCGAGCATCTCCAGAACATAGCACCAACCCATACCATGTGACGTACTCAAAATGTGATAGGGGCCAGACCAGCAAGCGCCTCCGTAAAGCAGAAAATGACATAGGCGGCAGCGTTTTCTGTTAGATATTCGCATTAAATATAAAGTTGCCTCGCGGCACTCGGTTATCCATTACACAATTATTGCCAATCTTTTGAAATTACGGATAATCCATCCATCCACATACCATGGACTGTATCCATGAACTGATAATAATGTGTGGTGGCAAAGGTTGCAAGTCTATCCTGTAACAATATAAGGTGTCACGGCCTGTGGCGACGATGACCAGTGTCCATCAGGTGGCCCGCTAGCTTTTGGGCAAGGGTTGTGGAGTTAATAATACAAACGGTAAATTTTTTTTTTATGACATACGATAGGCAAACAGGCAACCGGGCCACCTGATGGGAAGTAGTCACCACTGCCTATAGACATTAGCAACACCAAGAGTATCGTCAATGCGTTGCCCACCTCTATAACACATTGCTCTGGCAGCAAAAAGGCAAAAGCCACTCCACTGCCAAAGCCACAGTTCCCCAAATCCCCACCCCATGGAGCACTGGAAACCTTACTTACTATTTAAAAGAGTATTATTTAGCTACGATATTCTGTAAGGTGGGGAGGTACTTCCCCAGTCGGGCGGCTCCAATTCGAACGAGATACCCCGCTATGCCCTACCTCTCTTAAAAATTTATTATTCGGTGACCCTTTTAAATGGTTTTTCTTTAAGTTATTGGTTAAACTATTCAATGATAATTATACAATATTTACAAAACTAAAACTAGTTACCTACTTAATTAAAATATATTTAGAATAAACTAAAAATAAAATCACACATAAAAAAGGTTTCAAATCGCTGGCAATTGGGAGTGTTCCTAGGAAGCTGGGGGCGTTACCTCTTTGTATTGCCTAGCTCAAACGCTGCCAGAGGTATGCGCCCGTGGGTCGCCGGTCGTCTCAATCTGGCAGGCAGATAGGTCTTGAAATATCTTAAAAGATCTTATAAATTAATCATCTTGGCGTTAATGTTCCGGATGTGGTCTCGCGAGGGCCCGGAGTCCGCAATGACCATGAGCCAGGATTTGGCAGATCAGGTAATTACAGTGTAGCGACTGCCATCTGACCTCTGTGACCCTCCGTCGCCTGAATGTGCAGGTTTTATCGGCATAGCATCGGTTAGTGCTCATTCAGCTAATGTACCTATATATAACCCAAAAATGTGTCATTGATACAAGGCAGCACTGGGGTTCGAACCCAGTACCACTCAGTTAGGCGTGGATTATATCAAGCGTCGGCAACGCCCGTTGCGTTTAAAAAAAAACCGCCTTTAAATCATAAAAAAGTAGGAAATAAACTTTCTATCATACAATACGAGTAGTTGAAGCATAGTTTAAGTATCATTTATTTTTGGAGTCGGTGCCACAAACCAACCCTCCCCCTCCCCCTTCCTTGACGTACGTGACTATGCTGGCACCTAGTCCGAAAATAAATGATACCTACACAAAGGCTATATAAATCAATGTACTACTTAAGTTACACCAACCATACAACCATGATCGAATCTGGTCAGGTTCCCCTGGTAGCAGGGTCACGTAGGTCAGATGGTAGTCGCTCCACTGTAATTACCTAATCGCCAAATCCTGGATCATGGTCAAGGCGGACCCCGGGCCCTCGTCCTCGAGAGCACAACCGAGACATTAACGCTAAGACGATTATTTTATATTCCAACTTAAGTTTGATGTACGTTAAAAGTTTATTTTTCACTTTTTTATGATTTGAAATTATATATATTCGGTGACATTAAAACAAATCATATCTCCACATTCAATCTTGCATCTAAGCAGGTTATAACATTCCAATATAACCAATTCCAATATAGTCACGTAGTTTTACAATAATATGAATTTGAAATATGAAAACCTATATTGTGATCCCTATGTTGTACCTTGATTACATAGAAGAGACATAAAATAGATCTGCTTATTCGTTTGTGGATAAACATATTTGATTCACCTTCACAATATTGAAATCAAATACGTTTGTATCGAAGTATTGCGTAGCGAAGGCTGAAAATGTGCTATTTCTAGATGTTCTAGGAATAAAAAGGAAATAAATATCAAAGGAAAATAACATAGGAAATGATGCAACTATTCTGCTTTGAAAGCTTATCTCGTACTGGCACTAGGAAGGAGCAGGAACAAATCTTATTCTTACAGTAAATTGAACACAAGCTCCTTGTAAGATGTTGCATGCAATAGCACGGCTACCTGTAGCAATATACTCAATATAAACTGTACCTGTTTATTTTTCACAGGCACACAATAAATTTATAATCGCTACATTACCTACTGAAGTCTATATAGCTGGAATCAATTAACCTATTATAATTGTAGGTTATTCTCATCATCACGATCATTCGTGTGAAGTAGCCTCCTCTGGTGTCGAGTTATTAGGTCAATCTGTACTAATTATAAAAAGGTTTTTTATCCTGCATATCTCTTGAAACTGACAACCGCTTGAGTAAACGAGTTCTTGAGTGGAGATCGCGACTTGGCAAGCGTAGTAAAGAATACCCTCAGGCAAGGCCGAATGACGATTTAGAAAAGGCTACAGGTGCCGTAGGTGGAGTAGATGCTAAATGCCAAGGACAGCATTATTATGGCGCTCATTTTGAGAGGCCTATGTCCAGCAGTAATATAGAGTGATAATACCTCTCGGTATCTCTCGAACCGATTTATTAACGATAATAGGAAGCCATACTATTCTCAAATACTATTGTCTTTTACAACCGGAATTTACGCTAGGCTGGAGGCTATAGCACTTATTAGTGTTAAAAAAGTAAAGACCGATTGAAAATATAAGTAGATGACAAACGGCTGCAAAACCAGCAAAATTTACCCAAAGTAATGTAAATGAGGAGAACTACCTCAAGATAGTTCTTAATTAAGTACATAGACTGTGTGAAACTAAAAACATCGTGAGACAAATAAGATAATACCTGAGACACCACCAGCGAATAAGTACGATAAACGAGGCATTAGGTACTGATCGCATAACAATCGAATAAAATGAGAAATCATAATCATTTTTTAAGAATAAACAAATTTATTATAATCATCTTGGCGTCAATATCCCGGTTGGACTCCCGGGGTCCGCTTTGATCATGATCCTGGATTTGGTAGATCAAGTAATTATAATCGATTGCCATCTGACCTCCGTGACCCGGTTAACAAGGGAACCTGCCAGATTGTATCATGGTTCACATTTCACACAGTAGCTAGAATTTCTCACAATATTTTTATTATGTGGATGTTTTGAACTCAGCAAAAGTCTTTGGTAGATCGAACTCGCTTACCTCTCGCTTACGAGTCAGACTCGCTAGCTACTAGATCATCGACGGTCGACGAATAAACAAATGTAAAAGTGTTATAACCAATTATTGTAAATAATTTTGAGATTACTGTTTGCTAACTATAATGTAACAATACTTTACAAAGAAACAATAATAAAAACTAAAACCTTATCTAAAACCTAAATCAACATATGTAATCTGTTTGCTTAATTCTTAGGAAAGAAAGATAGAAATGTTTTCATAATTAATCTACTTATATCTGTAGGTATAATGTTAAGTTACCTAACCAGCTAATTTAGCCTAACAATCTTAACATTCAAGGCATAAAGAAACAAATCGTATAATAGTTTATCCCAAACTTTAAAGTATTCCAATTCATTGTATTTTGAGTTGATCTAGTACCACAAGAGCACCACAGTAAACAGCCGACAAATACGCTCTAAAATTATTAGACGAATTTCAATAAGTGATAGTACATATATAGGTATACTGGTACCAGTATAGATGGCGATGAAATATCCTGCACAAGTTTGAACGTTGTAGTTTGCCAACGAGCGACTTCTACACAGAGTTGAGCGAGAAAACTTTAGATGTACTTCTCCACTACAGAATTGAGTTTGGAATTTCAGCCCGCAAAATGTCTCTACCTAAATTGAATATGCTATCTGTACTTACCCACATTATCTGTTTTCAGGCTTCCATTTCCAGTGGGAAAACCTCAATGTGTGTATGTAGTTACTGGTAATCTTTATAACACCTTAACCAAACAGTGGAGCGTATAAAACACAAACTTTTGTTGTTAACTGCCATTACTGTCAGTTAACGACGAGCCGAACGAAATAATACGAAAACTTAAAAATGGTTTCCAAAATAATGATTGTCAGCTTGATGGTAAGTAGCCTTTACATAGCCTACACGCAACTGCACATTATCTGTTAAAATGTCTTTACAAAGCGAATAATTTCCTGTTTTCTCGGTAGGTGGCGATGGTATCAGCAGTGCCGGCCCAGCCCGGTGTAGGAGGTTGGGGAGGTGTCGGCGGTTGGGGAGCAGGAGCAGGAGGCTGGGGAGCTGGCGCAGGTGGTTGGGGAGCCGTCCCCACTGCACCTGCTGCACCCGCCGCCAACCCCTGGCTCCCACCCTGGCTGGCCACAGCCCCCTGGTTCCCTGGAAACTGGGCTCCTTGCACCACTATCGGCTCGGACTGCCTGGATTGCACCACCAAGGTGGTCTGTACGAAGGTTGGCGGTTTCCAGCGCGCCTGCACTGACCCCACCCTGCCCTACTGCAACCTTGGCACCTGCTCAGCCACGCCCACTGCCGCCTGCGCACCTGCCAACGCCACTGCCCTTTAAATTCAATCAGGATCTTAAATTACCTGATTGCATTACCATCGAGAAGTACTCACCGTGGTCTGGACTGCAGGATTTTGAACAACTTAGAATTAATTTCAACTGTATAGAATTCTGGAATTAAATGAATGACGATGTTTACAATTTTATATCTCTAATATTTTTTCGAACTTAATAAACTAAAATGATTTTTACCAGCATATGAATTTATTTTTATTGCATCCCTTTTTCTAATCTTCGCTTAGGGTGACCTTCGAACATTTTTATAAGTGCAATTTAACAATTTTTTAAATATAATTCTCTTTTTTTAACTTTATTGTTGTCTAGCTGGCCAGCCGTGACTTCGTCCGCGTGTTGTCCAACCTGATAAACTTTCCTCTTGTATCAATATATATATGTCGCAGCCAACTGGTTAAACCAGCCATTTAATCAGAAGGCTAGTCTGTTAATAAAACGCCGGCATTTAATTAAATGGCTAAAGTATAACTAGCCAAGTTGTTGACTGTAAAAGTTTTGTTAAAGGATATACAGATGGTTGGTCAGAGTGACCATAAGTTCGCAACTTAAATGATAAACTTTATTAAAGATACAAAATAATAAATTAATAAAAGTGTTATTTAATAAAACATTATTAGTGGCAAGATATTTAATAAGTAGGTATTCAATTAATTGTATTGAGAGTAGGTACCTATAACAGTATTTAACTCAGTAAAAATATTTAATAAAAACTTTAAATTTATAACTTATTTACTACTTGTAACTATATAGTAGGAACAATAGCAACAGTGCACTTTCTTATTTTATAATATTAAATATAAAATGACACAAAAATTTGGCATTTGTTTATAATTAAAGGCAAGTATAAAAAGAAAATAAACATATTAAGTTATCTTAACTCTTACTTCAAGTTATCTCAATACTTACTTAAAAGCATGTAGGTACCACATTTTAAATTTAGTTAAATCGAAAAAAATACATTGCTTGCTGTGCGAGCTGTCTGACGCCAGATTTGACTACCAGCGCAGCAATAGATAAAATTTGAACTAAATTTAAATCACCTGCCTGATTTTACTTCAGCCGTCTCCAAAGGGCTTGCTTTAATAAGCCAACTTGTTAAACGTTAAGTGAAGCTAGTAAAATCAACAATTGGTCTAGGCATTCAATTGAATGTCGGCGCTTAATTAACGGACTAGCTTTCTCATTAAATGGCTGATTTAACCAGATGGCTGCGACATATATATATATAGATTGATGTTGAATTACAAACCGTATTATATTCGTTGCGTAGTTTGAAAGACCTAAGCGTACCTACACAAGTAAACACATAACGTTATCGCTATGAGTGTGATCCATTACGTGCTGAATTATTTTGTATAATGCATAATAATGTTTTGCTCAAATCTATCCTCTTAGGTCTCATATTAAACGTGGTTAAAATATATGCAGTTATGAATTTCACTCGCTGCATAATTTTATAGAACTAAATATACCTCAAAGTGAGCTTAATTACGCATTTCAAGTTAATATTAAAGAAAACGAGAATAACACATATAAAATCGCATGAAGTAGCTACCATACCGTATGCTACATCGCGTCATACAAATACCTTTAGGTAGATAACAGTAGTCCCTAGTAGGATCGATCAAACCTTAGGTTAATGGTCCCAGTAGCTAAGGGAATCTAATAGTACCTATCTACAACGAAAGCTAACTCGACCGCAGTCATTAACTTTGAATATGTAAACAATGGTATGTAGGTAAGCACATTAACCTACCACCGGTATTTCAATGAGCTGGCATCGCTATGGATGCACAAACAAACATGAGATAGTCCAAAGTCTAAACTGAGATTGTGTTGAGACGCTGTCGTGTGTATCATACTATAATTAAATCAAAATTTAAACTCCGTTGCTGTGAAACAGTGCAAAATGAAGACACTATCGTATCTAGGGCTATTTTCCAGGGGGGGCCTGGCCCCTGAGGTGGCCGATGAAGCCGAGTCAATCGCCAATGTACAGCCAGTGAGCACCCCATCCTGAGGTGGGCAGCAGACCATTCTGGGGTGGGCACGGCCCACCCGGCTACCCACCCTTCCTACGCCTATGAATGAAGAGTTTAAGAAACAGAAAGAAACCCACAGAAAAGTAAACAATTGTAAATTAAGTGGTAAGCACGGAGGAAGAATCGAACACGGGTTTCGAATATCTCACCACAGAATATGCCTCACTTCCAAATAAATTGTAGAATAGTTAGGACGCCAAAAATCTATCTCATCGCGATATACGAATAACTATTGTAATTACGCTGTAGGATCGATCATATAGCCTAGATTAGTGGTCACAATAACATATAGGGAATTTAATAGCGAAGCGAAATGTATATTCGGGTAAAAACTTATTACCTAAATCACGAATGTGCCTTTGAAAACTATAATTCCTAAAAAGGCGTATGAATGGTTTGTACAAATTGTAAGTAGAGCACGCTACACTTATTTCAAAACTCATCTAAAGATTCTGTAGAAATACCTAAACAGTATTCTTTAGAATGCCGAATTACATACCGAAAACACAGATTCCAATCGTCTCCGGCAGACACGTCATTCAAGATTGAACTCTGTGCCTTATGCCGGTGTGTGCGTGTGCGATAGGGACGATATCTGTGCCCATCGCCTCGGCAATTTTAAATGCAGGGACCCGTACATAGCAACTCGCTGCTTATCGACTGCGACGACTATCCTCACGTTTTCGTATGCGTCTACAGTTCCCACAGCGATGATACCAAAACTGACTGACTCTGGAGTGTGTCGAAATGGCGACAGATAAACTGTTCTAACAGATCCTATCCGCCAAATAGTGGTCTGCCCCACTACTCAGGATGGCTCGGTTCTCAAAAGACTGACCATGTCGATAGTTAAGTTCATGACTTCGCTATAGCCTATGATCTAACACAGCTGATATCATCGCCTACGGGCGTTCCTGTTATGGAAGACCATATACCTTCACTGTTGTATCTTCTGCTGATCTCCCATCCAGACAGCTATAAAGTTTCCGTCGACACTCCGCTTGGCATCGCATCCTACCTATTTCTATATGTGGATCGGCAGCTTTGCTTCTCGTTGGAGAATACTAGTGCTGTTGCCAATAGCGTCGCCTATGTAGTGCTAGAGGATATAGAACGCTTTATTCCAAATTTTACTTTGCCCGTCGGCAGCGAATGCAAGCCCTGGTTTGGTTTCTCCTGCAAAAAGGCTTCACGTTATAAGGGGGATAATCCGAGCCTGGACTAATGTAGTAGCGATTGGGGACCAAAAAGCGATGCGTCTGAAAAAGGAGTATGACAATGCCTTCAGATCCTTCAAAAGAGCTGTGGCCATAGCGATACAGAGCATATTCGCAGAATTGGCGAAAGACTGACTCGCCTTCCATCTTTCCACTTGCCAAATCTATCGAAGGTAATATTTGTCACCCATCTTTTCCACCATTGCGCAGGGAGGATGACGCCGACGTTGCAAAAGAAAAAGCCGATCTTTAGGGTAATCTTTTCGCATCCAAATCAGCTTTGGCCATGACGGGGAGAAACCACGGCCAACTACCCCGCGGTGTGAGATTTCAATGCGCGATTTACAGTTTAAATAAAAATCTGTGCGTAGAGCTCTCCACAAGTCAATTGTTGGCTGATGGCATACCTTCTGTTGTCTTGAAAAATTGTGCTCCTAAGTTGGCTCCGGTGTTAACGCGTCTTTTCCGACATTCCTACTCTACTGGCATTGTCCCGATCTCTTGGAAGACAGATTTAGTTTTACCCGGTTTAGATTTACCCGGTGTGCGACCTGCCGATACTGAAAAAGGCGATAACTCTACCCAAAAACTACAGGCCTATAGCCATATGGCTCTTTCTGTTTTAAAAATAATGAAATTAATCCATCTATCAACAGCTACGTTACTCACCAGCAGCCAGTACAGATTCCGTCGAAGTCGATCTGCTGGTTATTTATTAATTGGTCTCCCTGTTCCACAAGTGGGAAATAACCATAAAAATCAAGGGATTAGGTCGGAAATTGTGAAAGTCTTCGTTCGGGTCTAGCAGAAAGTGATTCTTTCGAAGCTTCCTTCCTATGGGCTGGCAGAGAAATTGTACAAATGGGTTTCCACCTTTACGCATCGTAGCATCATGGTCGTGGTTGACGGTTGACTGGGCTGTGTTATCGCCAACGCTATTTGTACAGCATATCAACGATAGGTAACAATCTACAAATGACAGCACGATGAATGCATCGTATGCTTGGAAATGCAAACATTCTCTGGCGCAGGTCAACGTGTGGATAAACTTGTTCTGAATTGGGGTTACAGGAACTGCAACAAACGAACACGTACATATGATTTCTAAAAAGACACAAGTACGCGCGTTACTGCGATAAAACTTGCCTTCGTCGTGTCTCCTCTTGTATAAACACTCCTCCTGTTTTAGTTCCTGCCAAGACGGATATCTATCTTCTGCTTTATAAGACCCAATTCAACACATGGAATACCTACTGTTCCCATCTCTGGTCGGGACACCTTAATATCTGCTTCTTCCTTTTGACTGCGATCAATGACGGGCGACTCGAACCCCCTTGTCGTACATGACCGAGTTACATTACCAGCAACGTACAAGGAAAAAACATTCTTCGCCCATAACCGGTTAATGTACCAAGAAACCTTCGTTCTCTGTACTGTAAGTGGTAAACTTACCATTGCTACTTAAGTACAAAGAAGTAAATATTGTTCCTACTTTACTAGGTTTTGTGTAAAGGAATCGTTTTCCTTGTACATGTCGACACCGAAGCCCTCACCCGCCATCTCGACCGTCTGTCACTGCAGAGAGATGTTGCGTCTCTGTGCATCTTTTTTTTACCGCCTTCATCACGGGAAGTATTCTAAGTTATTTGGACTAGTACCTACTACCACCAGTTTCACCACTGTACCATCCGCCACAAATTAAAGTTCCATGCCTACCACGTGGACAAATGGTCAACTAACGTACCTTCCTGCCGCGTACGACCATTCCATTGACAGACCTGCCTGCAGCGTTGTTCCCGAGCCAGTACAAGATTGAGGCCTTTAAAGAACAAGCTTATACTTTTCTCAAACGCTGGCAGCTCATTTGTGATCCCACTGGTGTAGCAATATCCAATTGTCCATGAGCGTCGGTACTCACTTACCATCAGGTGACCCGCTTGCTCGCTTGCCTCCCTCTGTTACTACTCTATCTGTACTTATCCGACAGAAATGTTAGGTAACCCCCGACCAAGTTTACATATACTTAAATATTTTCTAAACTACTAAACCGATTTTAATTTAAAAAAGCTAAGAACCATCTCGATTAAATTGGCTTTCAAGTACAGAAAACCGCATCTAAATCGGTCAAACCGTTCGGGAGCTACAATGACACAGACAGACACACAGATATACACGTCAAACTTATAACACCCCTCTTTTTTCGTCGGAGGTTAAAAAACACATTGTCTGTAAGGGACCATTACCTTCAATTTGAGATTTCTCAAAGTGAAAGAAATATCACAATTTAAAGCATTGTTTCCCTTTTGTTCCCACCATAAAAACAAGAATCGTCACAAGCCGCTAGAAATTTCCAATTGAAAACAATAACCTTTCAAATATTTGTTTTTCATTCTAGGAAAACCCTAGTCAACGACAGAGATTTCCTTATTTGCGGAGGCGTGTACATATTTTCCAGATTAAATCACGATAACAAATCAATATGAAGTATAAAAGCCGGGAAGTGTTGGTGATACACAATCATTTGTTACTTTCTTGACAATACTTGTGTTTGTGAGTAAGGGACAATGGCTTCTAACAAGTTTTTGATTCTTCTTGCACTGGTGAGTAACCATTGATTTGTATAAGTTTACGCTAGTATATATATGTTAGTCTTTGTGAGTAACAGTGAGAGCGCTTAAGTTGATGCGCACTTTCTATGTTCGTAAAAATACATATCCATAGATCAGAAAATCTAAGTTCGCTTTCTAATATAGGCGCCACGTAAGTACGAATCACTTCGTCTGAATATGAAATTCATACAGTGCCTACCTACTGTCAAAATTAATTCGTTTTCTTGCGAAGCGCTAGCATAAACTTGACGGACTGTAGGAAACATAATAATATGCAGTTGTACCTACATATTACTCTCTAGTACAAAACAAGTGGAATAGAATGCTTTTAGTATTGATAACTATCGTATTTTCAGGCTGCAGTAGCTGCTGTTGCTTACGGCCAGGTCCAACAAGGCGGTGGACATAGCGACCAGGGCGGCCCTCACCAGAACCAGGGTCGCGTGCGCAGGCAACTGCCAGAGGACGAGGTTCAGGTGGAGGAGGTCGTGGAGGACGACATCGAAGTGGCAGGAAGCCCACCGACGTGGGTAGACTGCGATTTTTCCGCCACCCCGAAACTGACATGCCTCGACTGCAACACGCGCCTGATTTGCAAGCCTTTTGGAGGACTCGTCAGATACTGCAAAAACCCTAGAAGACCATACTGCAATAATGGAATCTGCTCGGACATACCCAGTGCTGAATGCGCTTAAAACATAAAATCTCTGTTTTGTTACTCAAGTTATTATTTTTATTGGATTTGTATAAACTAACCGTTTTTCACTAACTTGTTGCAAATGTTTTTGAGCTAGAATAAAATGTTTACTATTTACATGTTATACAAATAAAGGTTCATCATCAATGTAATAGCAATGGTTTTACTTAATTATTTTCTTGGAAGACCTAAAAAGCCGTTTTTACTGTAGGTACCTACAACAACGCAAACGTTGTTCTAGAGGCTAATGAAAATTCTTGGTCAGATTTTATGTGACATTGGAACCGCAAATATATCACGACACGACCCGCATCAAGGTCACCCCGGCCCTTGCGTTTTACATAATGTAGAAAATTCCATAAATTCTGTAATGGTTATCTAAAGACAATAATTTTGGGGGTGATTCATAGATTGTCCGTACTTTAATCTGTAATAATATTAACGATCTAAACAGCTTAGTGCTGCCTGACCATGCCGGTCTGCCACACAGAACCACATGGGCATACCCGTTAAAGGAGGCGTTGTGTGATTATTTCAAGACAGTGATTAGACTGATGAAATGTAAATTTAAATGATATTATTGTATTATTTTGCCCAAGAAGTGACATGTAAATTGTATTTATGAAATAAATTAAACTTGAACTTGAGCAGTTAGGAACCGGTGACGACAGTCCGTATATCCATACGTATGTCAGCGGTAAGCAATGCACACTGGCTAGTAATCCTTCATACAGCGTCGTATCCGTAGAAAATAAACTACTCTGTCGTCTCTGTCGCCTCAAGCGTGTCAGTCAATATGAACGAAAGCCAAACCTACGGCTAGTTTAGGCACGTTGGCACGTGTATTACTTACCGCACTATACGTGCTGGCTCAATAAAATACCCTAATCATGTTTGGGAATTTATACAAAATGTTTTATTAGAGGAAATTGTTGGGTGGAATGCAAACACTGCGAACAGGGTCGGTAAAGAACAGATACCTACTATTTCTGGTACCTTTATTGTCGTTGGTCATTGCTGATCTTGTCGCATAGAGATACTCAAGGCATAGCTCATTTACACCCTGAATTTATTGTAGATTTATTGATTTATTGTATCTAAAGAGATATACAGAATAATTATCCCCATTACAGGGTGATATCCCTTACCCCTATCCGTTGGGAATTGGACGATGAAATACCTACACTATGTCGCCCAAGTATACCTGGTGTACTTTCTTATTATTAAAAGAATAATAAGTAACTTAGCTTCGAAGATTCCTTCATCACAAACTTAGCAAATTGTAACGAAAATAAGTTCTAATTAATTGGTTTAAAGAAAAAGGTATCTAGCTTGCAAAAAGCACGACAACAAGAAGGATTCTAAAATGCCCGTCGTAATTTTCAACGTTTTACGGACATTGTCGAGCCCGTGGCAGCTCCCCGAGGTCGAAACATAGATTTTTCATGAAGGCCTCTACCTGTATAACATATCCAAACATCGCTCAAACCTGACCTTTTGCAAGGTAGAATGTACGATTTTCGTAGTCTACTATTTATTTATTGGAGTACCAACAGCTATATAAAACATAATAAATATTATATTAGAGCCAATAAACCGATTCAGGTCCTCGCTAGTAACAACAAAATAAAATATAAAAAAGGAAAGTAAAACTGCACTGCAATAATATGATGGCAAAATACAAAATGAAAATATTGCGTCCCCAAAAAACATGATTCCCAATTGAGTACATTGTACGGTGCCGACAACAACCCATTTCACACAAACTATTTTGTCTATAAATACATAATATACATGCTTAAAGCTCTAAACCAGCCATGAACCACAGAAAAAAAATATATGTGTAGAAAAAACTATAAAGAGAAAGTCTCGTAACTTTTGCGCATACTTTAATCAGGTACAATCTGTAACGGGTTCTGAGGCACAAGTGTTATTATTGCAGTAGGGTTTCAGTATAGGGCATAGGACCAGCACTCCGCCGGTTCTTCCGCATTGCAGCAACTCGGTGCAGCTGACGCAGGTGTACCCCTTCTGGACACCGTAATCGCACTCCACCCACTGCGGGGGCTGGTTGAAGTACCAGTCGTCAAGGTGCTGTGAAACCGCCCGCTGGGAGAGCTGGAAAATGGAAATATTTATGTATTTTCTTTAGAATACTCCCACCTTACAGTCGTAATTTGCATGAAATCCTCTATTGCAAAAAATACCATGTAATATTTCTAAATATTACAGGAATTTCTATGGACCTATAGGACGGTAAATTTGTTACTATGTTCACGATACTACATTAAATATTTTGATAACTTAAAAAATAACGAGTCGATGGACTAAATTACACTTTAGTGTGAAATAATTTTGGTTTGGATCCGGTTGTGCTCACGCACACGAGGGCCCGGGGTCCGCCTTGACCATGATCTAGGATTTGGCAGATTTTGAACCTTACCAGATTGGATCATGGTTACACATTCAGTCGCCTGAATGTGTAGGTTTCATCACAGTGTTTTCCCTCACCGTAAGAGCATCGGTTAGTATTCAATTAATGTACATAACTAAGAAAAGAGTCATTGGTACATGGCCACAGCGGGATTCGAACCCGGTACCTCCCGCTTACAAGTCGGATACGTTAACCACTCGGCAATCGACGCTCCCATTTACACTTTGGTACCAAAACGTTTAAGATGGAGTAGATAATTAGAACACAATAAATCAGTTAATTTAGTGCTAATATAGCGATAGACCGGATAGCTTTGATCTTTACATTTATTTCGAGTTAAAGAGTTAACTTAAATAACTCACCAATAACGTTATCACAGTACTCATCAATATATTATAAGCCATAATGACACACACGTTTCTTACTTATTTATATTTTTTTATTTTTTTTATTTTACTGCTAAGAGTATATGAGATCAGATGCAACAAACAAGGTAAGGATTAGGTAGGTATAGGTACTAGTTTATCGAACATTTCGAGATACCTTCACAAGATATCTCATATCTGATTTGAAGATTAAACTAGTTAAACAGTGACTCAGAACCGACTCTCTTTTCTGTGAAAACCATCGATAAAACATGGAGTGATGTTTGACTAATGATTTCATTCGTGTAGAATCCGATAAAAAGGCTACGTCCTGTTTCAGACAGTTATATAATACTTTGAACGACCTGAGTTACCTGAGGTTCAGTTGGTTAACGTGCCGGTCGCCACGCAGAGTTTCGATTCCCGGTCGAGCAGAAATGGAAATGATAATATGTATAATAAGTAGGTATTGCAATAACGCAAGATTATTGTAATCCAGGAATCTTAGTATCGCTGGATCCAAGTATTAGCGGGATAGTTAATAAAAACAATATCATAGCGGATGCTGAGTTTGTTGGCACGCTGGCCATTTAAACTATAGCTTCTTGGGTCTTTTTCCAACCCTTCCAACCATCTCTTGGAGATGGCATGGCCAGACTTTTCTTCCATACGTAATTTGCCTGTCTGCGCGTGACGTATGGCCTCGTCGCGAGCGACGAGTCCCCGTCTGTCTTCGCCACAATTATTTTCAGTCCGTGTTCCTCAAGTGACTCCTTTCACCTATAAACACATTGGACATGTTAGTGCGATATTCTCACCATACATGAGCATGCAGAGAGGCTGCTCGTGAGATGTCGAATGCTGGCTGAGAGCACGACCTGTAATGAGCTGAGCAAAGAGCTCTGGTGTGTAGGCTATACGTGATCAGATGCTCGGATTTATTTTTGAAAGAAACCAAAATTTACTGCAAGTATAACAAATGAATTCAAACTATCAAACTCACAGAGCATTAATAAGACAAAAGACCATCGACTATTTACTTACCCGCGCTCACGACTGCACGACTCGCGTTCCTTTCATTGGGAGCATTGTTTCAGCGACTGAATGCCCTATCTTTGCGCTGCTGTAAGCCGCTTTCGTATAGTACTTAGGCAGGCGTATTTACAGGAAACGAACCTTTATTTGCTATGGACTTCAAATGTCAGGGTTGGACACGTAGTTGACTGCAACGTAGGGCTGAAACTAAGACGGAAATAGAGCGATTCAATAAGCTACGACGGATTCCGTCGGCAGGGTCAGTAAATTGGTTTCTATTCGTTGAAAGGTCAGACATACAATTTGTCGTTCTGTTTATACTCGTACACAGCGCCTCCGTCAGGGTAGAGGAATGCAGGATTAATATTTATCAGACTATTCAGTGAGAAGAGCGTCGGTGGCGCAATTGCAATAGCAATTGCTAGCGGGTCTGACTCATAAGCGATAGAAACCCAGGTTCGATCCCCAGTGCCGCCTTGTACCAATGACTTTTATAAGTTACTGTACATTAGTTGAACACTAAGCGATGCTATTACGGTGAGAAAAAACATTGTGAAAAAACCTGCATATTCAGGCGACTGAATGTGTAACCGTGATGCTATCGGGTAAGGTTCCTCTGTTAACAGGGTTACCGAGGCTTGATGGCAATCGCGCTGCTGTCACCTGGTACTGCGAAGACCTGGATCATAGTCAAGACCTTAGTTCTACTATTCCGTGACAAGCGAGCAGACAGCCCACCTGATCGAAAGCGGTAACTGGCGCCCATAACATCAACGATTCGATCACACAAAAATGCAGAATAGCAGGTGCGTTGTCACTGTGAGGAAGAGGGTAATGCTCATGAGATTACGCTGACTTGACTACATTACACAATGTGGAATACACTAATACAATAATGCAAACATTATATGCAAATAGATTGGGCATTGATATGAGAATAGGCGGTCCCCTAGGCTTGACAGAGTCCTACATGCCAGTAAAGGAATGTAGGTATCCTATTTTGCTGGCGTTTGACATTTTTAAAGGTCAAATATGTAATATTTTCAGAGTATATTAAGCGTGTGAACGATTTACTAAAAAGTAAGTAGCATCCCTGTTTGCGTAATTAACATAAATCTATTCCGCCTTTTTCTATTGTAACTAATGGGTATATAATCTCCGCCTCCGCAAGCGTAGTCATAAGCCTCCTTACCGAGGCAGAGTACTGAATCAATATTGGATTAGCGATAAAAGCAATTGCTAAATAGAAGTCAACATGGCTTGTGGAAAAGTGCTTCTATACTTATTTGCAGTTTCGGTAAGATAATTGTTGTGATGTAGGTGTGTGACGTCACTCGCCATGACAGCGCCAAAATAATACCTAGTTTATCTAGATGAGAGTGGCTTCATATTAATTAATCCCATGGCATATAGATAGTGCAAGCATGCATGAACCTATAAATTTAAAATATTTTTATATGTATGTAGCTAATTATGCTCATTCAAAAATAAAAATTATCCATTCACATCTGTTCAGCACATAATACATTTCGTATAATATTAAATTTGATTTAATATAAGCGTGAAAGAAGTAGGTACTAGTGTACCTACTATGTTGAATTAGTACAGTAAAGGCACTATTATAAATTGCTTTACTTTTTAGGCATGCCTTACGTTCGTCATGTCAGAACATGGTTACGACCCGAATGGACCGGAGTACGGTCCACCTAGCGCTTCACCAGGACGTGGTCCACCTGGCCCACCACCTGGACGTGGTCCACCTGGTCCACCACCAGGTCAGCGGGAGCCCTTCGACAGTGACGTTGATGATGTGGGCACTGAGGGCCCAGATTCTTCAGAAAGCAGTGGGGACGACAGCGATGAGCCTAGCGAAGGTGGCCCGCAAGACAGATTCTTCTTTTCATCTCTGTTCAACACACGCTTCGTCACTTGCAATTATACCACTCAGGTCAGTTGTATTTCCTTTACCTCGACTGTGATTGAAAGTTTAACAAAAAATATCTAATGAGTAACTGAGCGTGTTAATTACCTACAAATGCAGCGCGGTGAGTGTTTGCTCGTTTATATAGAACATTTACTAAGCTTGCAGATTATTTTTTATTCAATTTTATTTGCTTAAAATATGGTCACAAAATAGGTCTTATAATACCTAATAGTCACAGTGTTGCAGGGGGAGTAGTGTAGGACATGTGGGATAATGGTAATGGTAGTAATGGGGATTATTTTTTCCGTTAATAAAAACAATTTTGGACACTTCTTTTTCGTTTGTTACGTAAACAAAAAATAACGCTAATACAGTAGATACGTTGAAATTGCGCGACGTTACACCTGAGGTGAAATTTTACTCAGAAGTGACATCACGAGCCCCCGAAATCCCCCTTCCGAAACTTTGATACGCTTTATCTTTGTATTTTTTTAATCGATTGATAAATAAAAAAAATACGTGTATAATATATTTTTATAAGCTAACTGATGTACTAATTAGAATTTAAGAATGTGGACCCAGTCATCATCCCTAAAATCATCATCATATGAATAGAGTGTTTCTAAGAGGCATGCTCTATTCTTATCTTCCAACCGTAAGCTGACCGAAAAGTGGGTAAACGTCCTTACCAACGAGTAGGCCATACTCCTACTTAATAAAAAGAAAAAGAATGTTGAAAATTTTCTGTTGACTAGTTTATACTTGGCAAGAAGGTTAATCCAAATGCGTCTCCCCACGTCACCAGGCCGGCACCAGATGCTCCGGCTGCCGCACAGTGCTAACCTGCTTCCGGAGCAACGTTGGCAAGCAACGCACCTGTACGGGTTTCTTCCCTTACTGCAACAACGGTCGCTGCTCCCTCTTCCGGGGCCCAGCATGTGACCCTACCACTACCGCCGCTGCTGCGACAACCGCCGCTGCCACGACTACCGCCGCCGCCACTACTACTACTACTGCACCCGAGACCACTACCTAAGACAGGTACGTTTTGACAGACCGTATATATGTAACAACATAGTACACAAAAGAAAACAAAAAGCAAAGGCGAGCTTTTCTCACAACGGGATCTCTTCCAGCAATAGGATACCTGACTTCAAAAATAAGCAGACTTAATTTACCAGTAAAACTAGTCAGTGAGTAAAGTACATAAATATGTATTCTATAAATATACATACCCATAAACATATTGATTTATTTGTAATAAATATATACATACACATACATATATAAGGCTCTATCATCAAATTCTGAGGAAATGGCCGTTTAAGGTAGTTCTAAGTCATTCGCTGACTAATGCCGGAAGTGGAGTAGGAAGAGAGCCAGTATCTTTTGCAATACCTACAATCAAATTATTGTAGGTGTATGTTTGAATTGTCATCAATTCACATTGCACGACGGTGTCCACTAGATATTGAATGTCCTCCTTCCTGTCTCTATGAAACCGCCGCAAAGGTCGACTACCAAAAGGAGGCGGGCTCCATACAAACGAAAGTTTATCACAATTCCCATATTAATCTTTCAAAGCCAATGAAATGTTGTAAACGTTATTAAGAAAACAATATCTGTGTCTGTGGTTTGTCAGATTTTCATTAACATTTATCTATCATTAGGTATATCGTTTCGAAGTTGCACGAGATATCACGGGATTAATATTTCATTACAAATCTTCTATCCCGTTTAGATATTATTATTATTATATTAGCCCGAATCATTCCACTGCTGGGCAAAGGCCTCCCCCCGATTCTTCCACTCTTCACGATCAAGTGCCAATGTCTGCCAGTCACTTTCGAAGGCCCGCATCTCCTTTAGATATATTTTAACGAAAATTTAGCAAATCACGACGAAATTTTCGATTACAGACAATGCGATTGATTAAAACTGCGATGTCATTTTATAACGATGTATCTAATGTTCGACTTTATAATCTGTCCAGACGGACTTGTTTTATTTGGTTAAGGAAATTGTGTATTTAAATGGATAATGTGCAGCAGTATTCTTCGAAATTCACATTCTATGTGTTTCTTGTATAATTCTAGACAACTATACACAATATACGTAGCGTGATTGATACGGCAAGTCGTGATTTTGGGCATTGTTTGTTCACCAAATAAGACAAGTCAGTTTTAACAGGTCATACAAAACTACGACGCACAATACTGCGAAAAATCGCTTTTTCGACTCACCTAAGTGAAGATGTACTTAATGGCGTTATCATTATACAGCGAAAACACTAATCCGCGACGCATGTTACTGCGAAACACTGCTGCGAAACGTTACTGTTTTATAACATGTAGTGATAGTGATGATAACGATCTCAAATTAATATACCTATCATCATAATCATCATCTTGGCGTTAATGTCCCGGTTGTGTCCTCGCACACGAGAGCCCGGGGTCCGCTTTGATCATGATCCACCATTTGGCAGATCAGGTTATTACAGTGGAGCGACTGCTATCTGACCTCCGTGACCCTGTTAATAGAGGAACCTGAGTAGACCAGACCAGAATTGACATTAATATATCCTTGTTGCAAATTGATTGTCACTTTATAGCATTTTTTCCTCCATGATTCCTTTTGCCTTTTCCTTTTCCAAGCATTTTTAATAAACTGTTTTTCCTTAAACGTGTTTGCGAGAATTCCGTAGATTTTGCTGTAAGGAAAGAAATGTTCTTGACAATAGGGATGGGATGTATAGTAGACTTGAAATTTTCCTTTATTTTCAGATAATGCATCAGCAACAAAGTAAGCGAATTCAACATGTGAATATGAGAACTCGCATAGTTTCCTCGTCTATGAACTATATAGTTGACTGCTATTTTTGAATGTTATTGTTTTAAACTTACCAAATCTAGATACCTACTTATTTAATAATATCAGAAAATAAAATTTTGGAAAAATTTATCCATTTATTTTCCTCATTCCCACATTACCTATAGTTTACGAGTACCTATATTAATATAAACTCTTGCCGAGTTATATGTACGCACTTTTTCTTTGAACTCTAGCTCTAAGCAAAAAGTATAAGTGTAAGAGAAATAAAAATCTATTTTTATATAGGGTATTTTATTGAGCTAAATAAAAAAATCATTCTCATCATTATCACAGCCCATAACAGTCCACTGCAGGACTTATGGCCTCTCCCACGAAAGGGGAGGTTATTGCTATAATCTCCACGCTTGGCAGGCGGGTTAGAGATCGCAGTACTAAAATATAACAATAGAAAACGCTGCTGATCATTTTCCAGAATACGGAGTTCAAGATCAAGATCTTTTGCCTCGATAACATTAGTCGCCTTGTATGACACCCACGAGAGTAAGGGGTCGGTGCTATTCTACTCTGCCGGACACCACACGGCCATATAAAAAGGTAAAATATACTTTTTGCTCGAAAAACAAAAGACTAAGTCGGAATGCGCTTACCTACTTGCCATTGAACGCTTGAAAAGTGGGCCGGTGAAGGACTGCTTAATCGCTAGTCAAGCAGTCCTTTTCCGTAGTCCGTCATTAGCCGTCGGCACGTAAGCATGCCCAAGTGCGCGTTCAAAAATTGTCGAAACAATGGCCTTAAACGACGAAAAAAGGATGGGATTTCATATTTTGCGTGAATAAACACATTATACATCTTATCATGCATAAATATAGCGAGCATAAAAAACCATCAAAAATAATTATTGTAATCATAGACATATTGTCAGTGTCACGTCACATCACGTCAGTTGTCTCAATCATGCGCATGCGTTAAAGCGAAAACAATGATTGCTCACTAAAAGAAATGGAGTCGCAGCATTATCCACAGCGCGAAAAGCAATTTTGAGCTTTATAAGTATGAAAAAAAGTTGATATTTGGTAAATACGATACTGTACGTAATGGCATTTTGATTCGGGCGTGCGTATTTAGCTAATAAATTGCTACGTACAAATGTATAGTCAATTAGGCGACAGATTTCAAGCGCATTTTTGTATGAAGTGCTTTATCTACGGTTGGTAGTAAATCAATGCTACTTGCCCCGAATTTCGGGAACGTGTACTCTCTCTTATATGGAGTAAAAATACGCACTTCTAAATAGTTAGATGCAGTTTAAAATTGGTAGGTATCCGTATGGCACTATACACTCTTTTTATAGATATACGCACACTAATGCCTGATTACACTAAACTTAGGCGACTCCTAAGGTGAATCCATAAAATATTCCTAAGCATTTAGGGGTTACAAAATCGGTGTCGTAAATTTAAGAATAACTTTGCGAGTTTTCACATAAGGTTTGTGTTGGAACAATACCGTTTCTTGTTATGAATATTGTAAATCAAGTTAGGAGTTGCCTAAAGTTTAGTGTAATCGGGCATTATAGACGTTCAATTTAATATGTCTGTTATTGATCTCTTAGAAATGATCTATTTTGAACAGGTTACCAGATCAACATTGGCAGACAACAACAGCTCATAGTAATTACCAATCCACTGCTGGACTTGGAGCCTCCTCCATGTTAGTGGGGGTCATTGCCAATCTCCATGCAGGCGGGTTGAAGATCGCATCATTAACATTTCAACTGAAAATGCTGATACCCATTTCCTGGTTAACAGGGGTTTAATAAAATTGTCTGCTTCTAAAGCACTCTACTTACGACAATCTAGAAGGCAGCTAAACAGTGGATAGTAATACTTATGTAATACAAAATAAAGTCGCTTTTCGAACGAAGCTTAGTCGAACGATCTGAATACAACAAGTAGTATATGCCTACTTGCATTCATCATTATCGTCCTAGCGCTTATTCCGGCCTCTGCCAGGGTCCGCTTTCCTACTCATCCTTCTACACTTCGCCCGGTCTTCGGCATCCTCGCGTCCTAAGCCGCTCTTGCATCCGATTCTGCGATAACAATCCATCGCTTCTTGGGTCGCCCACGGGGCCTGTTTCCTGATACCGGCAGATTCAGGCACCTATTTTACACGCATTATTTCTTTATAATGTTAGTATTATAAGAAGTGCCATAAATGAAACAATTATCGGCACTGTATTGTTTATTTACAGTAAACACGACAATAATTTTTGGTACGCACCTGAATCTAATACATCTCCTTTAAAAATATTTAAGTATATAAGTAATATTGTTAGTAAAACGTTAAAATCTACAGTATAATTTATTAAATTTATTATCATGCGTGGTCACATTAATAGCAATTTTTATTGTCGAATATATTGAAAATTTATGAAAATATTTGGGAAACTACACTATCTAATAAAAGGGATATGCAAATATTTGGCAAATATTTAAAGACGTTGATCCATTCATCTTAAAGCTGGAGTTAAGCTAGATAAGTTTATAAATTGTAGGTATGTTTATTTGTCAACACAGCTCTTCTAGTCAATAAAGAGACTTCCAATAAGTTAGCTATCACTAATTTAAAGTCAATTAGAAGAACGATAGTAAAGTAACTACCGTAGTAGTGAAGGGAATTGTAAGTAATTTAATTACTTACACATAATTACTCACTACTTACGTAAAACCACAATGTTGAGATCAAATCCTAATAAAACACAATAAGTACTTGCGATTGACAACATAATTAATTACATACTTAGGTAATATTAATAGGTAATTTAATCGATATTCTTAAGAGACTTTAATCGTTAAAAACTGGCCAAGTCGTTTTTCTTTTTGGGATAAAAATGAGTCCCTTACCTCGTATTTTAATTTGACTACCCTATTTAATAAATAACTATGATAAAAGTCACAACATTTAACATCGATACAATAAAATTATTATCATTTAGTTTTTTATTGTCTACGTTTATTTCCATGTTCCCACGTATAAGTAGATTAAACTGTTGAAGCAAGAGCTAAATCTTAGAAAATAAGAGCCGTTGGTCATCGTGAGGCGTCAGAGTGGTTCGGATGGGCGGTGCGGGGTGCGGGCGGGATGCGCGCGTCATTCAGAGTTAGTACTCGTTGGGCCCGGCGCGCGAGGACGAGCGCAGCGTGGCGTCGCCCAGCGGGCATCGGCATAGCTACTGGTTCTTGCGCCGACTCGGGAGACTGCTGTTGCGGTAGGTCTTCCGCAGCAGGATGTTGTCCACCGCCGGGATCAGCAGATACCTCTTCCCGGACTGATGGTACGGTACCTTCAGGGAACGGAAGTAGTAGTACTTCGGGATCTCCTTACTGCGCGACCATTGGTTCTTGGTGAAGGGGTCGATGTAGTTCGGTGGGGGGAGCGGAGGGGAGGGGGGCAGGGCAGGGGCGGTGGGCACGTCGTTGTTCAGCGGTCGGTGGAGGATGCGCCCGGTCGGGTGCGAGTTAGAAGGTATTGCCGCCGGCGGTACGTCGGCGTCGTCTGGATCGCCTGCTGACTCAGCTTCGGCACCAGAGAAATATTCCCTGTGGACAAATTTCAATTTATTTATTTGTATACAAAGTGTTTACAGTGCGGCTCGTTAGCCAGATCTAGTATGGAGCTATGGTCCCATCCCAAATATAGAAGTATTTACACCTCGAGAAGTTATTCCCTCCCCCTTGTATCCCCAACATTCGCTTTACGCCAGACAATATTTTTTCATAGGCAGTTCTGATTTGCAACTGTTTTAGTATGAAAACCGGTTCATATTGTACCCCATTTGGAAAAAATATAGTCTAGCGTAAAATGGAGCGTCGGTGGCCTATTGGTATCCGACTCGCAATCGAGAGATACCGAGTTCGAATCTTCCTCCGCTAATTATCTAATCTGGAAAGTCCTGAAATCATAGTCAAGGCGAACCCCGGGCCCTCGTGCGCGAGAGCACAACCGGGACATTAACGATAAGATGATTTTCAAAATTTTGAGCTTACTGCTCTAATTTATTCACTAACTATGTTAAATATGATAACAACAGCTTTAATTGTCAAATAGTAAAATTTTAAGCTCATTGCGCTCGGTCACTACACACACACTAAATGTATGAATCCAAATCTGTGGAAATATTGGATGTTATGAACGCTTGTTATCGCTTTTTATGAAATACTATCTGTTCGTTTACCACAAGGATTAAATTAAAAATGAAGTGTAGGTTGGTATTATGAGAAAACAATCAACAAGTTTCACAATCTCAGTCCACCCATATCAACCTTACGCATGATGAGACCATTATCGGCCTTCTCTGAGTATACACGACTTTAATTTCCGAACGTTTGACATTCCATTTCTTTTGAGTCAAAGAGTCCGGTCGATATACTTAAATCAATACCCTCAACGAGTCATGGTTATTACATTATGCCAACCCATACCCTTTTACCAAGATATAGAACGATATCGAAGTAAACTTCTTTATTTGATTTGAATGTTAAAGGTATTCTAACAAAGACAATGGGTCGCGGCCTATCGCGGCCGCCGCCGTCGCCGCATCCGGGAGACACAATGTAACTCGGGAAATATACACAACATTGCGAACAAAGTGTACCGAGCTAACACTATTACCGTGGACACATTGTGCTTCCATATATAATAATCTATTTTATATGCCTCGCTTTTACCATATGAAGCCTTTGGTAAAGTGATATTCGAAAGGTGCATTAGTGCTTTGTTGGATGTGGTGGCACTTACCTAATTCCGAAATTCTCGTTAGGGGAATGCTTCCTGTAAAGCAAAAGCATTATTTAATTGTGTACCTCACGCAGATTATGTACCTACACATGAACATTAAACATCTCTAAAGGTGTAGTGCATAGTTAACATAGTACAAGGTTTTGTGAAGCACGCACGTGGGGTTACAGTTTTTCTAATTTCCTTAACAGCATCCTCATCTAACGTTCAGAGACATGACTAAAACATGGAATCTAAAACATGCCACATTTAAAACATCGCTTTATCTAAGTAGATCTAATTCAAGATATCTAATATGCTTCATTAATCTTTTATTTCCGTCTTTGCGATTTGGGATAAGTTATTCATGGGTGCACTATGAACAGATCATGCCTCTAATTCTGGAAGGTACACTAGTTGCGGTCTCCTAATTTAGAAGCAGTAAAAGCACAAGACTTTTTGGTCACTACTCAACTAATTTTACACCAATTAGCACATCGACGTATTACATCCTCGTTTTACAAGACCTGTACATTTCGTGGCTGGGCAACAAGAGTCTAGCCCGGCCGGACCGACTATATCGGCCTCCTGAGAACCTAAATGATGGTAGTAAGCCTAACCGGGCCAAAGAGCCAATGTGACGCTTTTCAAAATCGCGGATATCGCTGTCTTCATCTGTAACAGCCACAAAGGCATACGCCATGATGACATCGTGTTATTCAGTACCACATAGCAAACCACTATAAGTATTTAACTCACCTACAGACCGTTTGTCCTCGTCAGGATTATCATCGGTTTCTTGATCGTTAACGTCGTTGTGGTCTAATTCGTCAGGCAGCGACAGGATGTATCTCTTACTGCGACTAGAGGGTTCCGCGAATGCTGGTCGGTACAAGCCATGGACAGGCATTCCGGCAGAACCCCGTTTCAAATACCAGTCCATCTGATTCAGATACTTCGCATCCATCATGTGGTCGCCGGTACTGCGCTTGAATAATTGAGACAAAGGCGGGAACATATCGGGGTTGACTGATTGTTGCAAGTCATACATTTCGTTTAAGTCATAGGGGCCATCGACTTCAGAGAGAGGTGGAATCGGGTTTTGGTAGAACGGATAATAGTACTCGTCCCCGGTAATGTCGTTCTTCTTGTGGAGCAACCCGTTGCGGGCCAGGGATTGGATATTGCGTTTATCGTTTTGCTGGGAGCTCTGCCCTCTTCCGGTGCGGTAGCCGTCCCTGGCCAAAGCTTGAATGTTCCGCTTCATAGCGGAGTAGCTCCGAAGTCTGGCAATGGAGGCAATGTTCCTCTTCTCATGAGATTCATCCTCATCTTGTTCGTGGTTGTCAGTATCGTCGTACGGAGACCTAAACGTCGGAAGCTGCCCGTTTTTGGCGAGCGTGGAAATGCTTCGTTTATACGAAGATCCACCCCGCAGATACCCATCTCTTGCCAACGATGCTATGTTTCTCCGAGGAAATGTTGGCCACTGGTTTGAAGGTTCTATGGGTAAGCTCACCACCTTTTGTTCAAATTAAAATAAAAGCAAATAAATTATTGACATTATTTAAAGTAAGGGGTTGACCAAATAAAAACTTATGGTAGGTACTTACCTGCTCAATGTATGTGAAGAACATCAGAGTAAGTGTTAGGATTGGTAAAAAGCAGTTCCGATGTCTGCCATCACATAAACGCGTGCCGTCCCTCATCTGCAACAAACACAGAAACAAACCTAATTTAATATGGCCAAGGCGGACCATAGTTTCAATTTCTAGGCTTGAATTACAGAGGAAGTTATTTTGTTTTCGCATATATCGTTCGTTCCGGCTATGCCTGAATATCTCCTGTCCTGTCTCCACTTTCCCCCTCCCTGTCCTCGCTCCAGACGCTCTTGCCTAGCAAGCACTCTGGCCTTTGGCCAATACCAGATTCTTCCTCAACTCCTTCACAGTTGGAGCTGCTCAGTTATAAATAAAATAAATATTCATAAATAAATAAATATTCGTGGACAAATTCACACTGCGCCATCTAGCCCCAAACTAAGCAAAGCTTGTGCTATGGGTGCTAGATAACTGATATACTACTTAAATACTTTTAAATACATACTTATTATACATAGAACACCCAGACCCGTAACAGAAATTAAAATTCATCATTTCAATTTCTGCCCGGCCGGGAATTGTACCCGGGACCTCTTGCGTGGCAGACGGGCATGTTGACCATTGAACCACTCAGATTGTCAAATAAATAAATAAAATGTTTATTTACAAATTTTCTTAAAACTATTTAGTTACCAGTTATGGAAAAATCTTCCAAAGCACGTCCAAGAGTGTCCATCGCTTCACACATTTAGAAGAAGCTTAAAAGAGCACTATCTCTCTACGACTTTGTAATAGTATTTATTATATTTATATTTATGTATTATAAAATCATTTAGTAGCCTATATATTATTAGTATTAATATTATTATTATTGTATCATGTATTATGTTTTAGGGGGGGTATTTTGTAGTAAATAATTAGTTTTTAGTTGTCTCCTTACCTGTATCTCTTTTAGAGATAAGTTCGCCATTGTACTCATTTTTGTTTGATGTATCTAACTAAGTATGTATACAATAAAGAATATAATATAAAAAAATCTCTGCAGTGTCCTTTTCTCCGCTAGAAGGAAACAAATTATTACCGTCCCTTGTTTATTTTCCCTTCGTTTCATGAATAATAAAAGAGCTGTTATTTTGCGGAACATCGATAATGGTGTGCCACCGCAACGGATATAAAGTGGCAGATTCAATTATGGGAATACACGTATCATGCTATACACCTGGAAGCCTGCAACCTGTCCTTGCTAGTGTGGAAACTTGCTTATTTTCATTCTCGCATGCATCTAAATGAATACATTTGGATGTCTCCAATTATGGGCTTTTGGTGATAATGTGTAAGGAAATTGCATAATTCCAAGCTCAACTTCAAGTACCAAGTCAAAAGGTCGCCTACAAAGACTACCTGAAACTTCGAACCGGAAACCACAAACAGAGTAAAGTTTTGGTGCTTTGTAGCAAATTCAATGAACCACGCAGACCCTAAAGACTAAGGCGCTGTCCTAATTGGCAACGGTCGTCTCCTATTGGTCGGGCAACGTCCATCGTACTACCATGGTCGCACCGCAATGGCCATTGCCAATTAGAGCAGCACCTAAGAGTGTCTCACAATTCGACGACGAAATGCAACTACGCCGTTGCTGCAACGGCTCGTGTGCTGCTCGCGAGCTGTTGCTGTAACAGCGCGCGAGCGGCGCGTCGCATTTCACAGTGTAAAACAATTGAACCGTATGAAACACACGCGGCACGCGACCGTTTCAGCAACAGCGCTTTCGCGGCGCGTCCGCGAGATTTGAATGCACTCTTAGAATATTTATGAAATGAAATGAAATGAAATTTTTTATGAAATGAAATGAAATTTTTTATTGAATATGGAGTTTGGGTTTCGTGATTTTGCAGTTCTAGATGCAGTAGCTTCTTTCCCACCAAATTCCTACCTTTTCAGGCGTATATTATTGATTACTAGTGGCCCCGGCGCTTCGTTCGCATACACCTACTTTACCCCTACCTACACTTTTCTTTTTTCTTTTAAACCTTCCTCTCGAATCACTCTTTCTATTGCTGAAAACCGCATTAAAATCCGTTGCGTAGTTTAAACGATCTAAGCGTACCTACATACATAGATACAAAGGGACAGACGGCGGAAAGCGACTTGGTTTTAAACTATGTATAGAAGAGTTATAGAGCTTTTTACTGTGCACTACTTTAGCAGAAACAGAACATAAAAAATATTTTAAATATGTTGTACTTATTTTCTTTTTTTCTGTATGTAAGTACTATTTTAACATATTATCACTTTACATTTGTGGATGGTTTTACTATAATACCATACTTGATTCGGTATGCGAGTTAGAGATCGCAGTATTGAAAATGCTGCTACCCAATCTCTGATCTAACAGATATTGGTTGTCTTAACACCTTAAAATGTTCGAAAACATCTGTTTTCTGTCGGATTCGGAAAAATACATACGTGTGGATCAATCTCATCGGCCATTGACGACGTTATGTTCAGGTGAATATTTAATCATGTTGCAGCGAAGAAATGATCGCACTGCGATGTCGAGTTTTACTTTTTACCTTGATTAATACCTACAAATACCTATGTATGTGAAAAATAGAATATTAATTTGAAAGTTCGGACAGCTATTCTACCGTCGTAATATAAGTAATTAAATTTTTATGCCTAATTCCGAAACAAAGATCGTAAGATTTCGGAAGAATAAAATTTTAGGAAGTACGCGATATAATATTTGCTCGAATTCGCAACGTTTGGTATCCAAAAAGTATAGACAAAGAATGAAGAAAAATTACATAAAAGCTTTAGCTAAAGTAAGGCACAGTCTTCCTTCCTAACTTTTAGCGTTCCATCATGTATCTGTCTGTCCGACGTCTGGCACAGTATCTTTAAAACTGTTACAGGCTTCTTGGAAAAAATGTTTAAGGGTGGTCCCGATTTTTATGTTAACATGTTCCAAGAATCATGATTTTTTTTCAGAGGATTTTAGTTATTTCTCTATCGTAATAACGACAATACAAATAGTAAACCTTGTCAAGGGACCCGGTGCGTCGATTGCCATGTGGTTAAGTACCCGACTCGCAAGCGAGAGGTACCGGGTTGGAATGCCACTACGGCCATGAAGAGAGTTCTGAGTTATGTTCTAATGAACTAATGAACATAACTCAGAAAATAGTTATGATTTATGTTCATTAGTTTAATGCTAACCGATGCTCTTACGGTGAGGGAAAACATCGTAATGAAACCTGCACATTCAGGCCACTGTAAGTGCCTAAATTGGATTATGGTTACACTGAACTGAATGTGCCTGAAACCATAATCCAATCTGGTCAGGTTCCCCTGATAGCAGGGTCACGGAGGTCAGGTAGCAGTCACTTAACTGTAATTATCCGATCTGCTACATCCAAAAAAAGGCGGTCAAGGTGACCAAGGCGGACCCCGGGCCCTCCCTCGCGTGAGCACAACCAGGACATTAACGCAATGATTATTTATTAAAACACGGTCAAGGGTGAGTTTATTAATTCGCGCACCAAGATTTGTAAATTTTGAAGAGAAATAGAATTTGAAGGATTATATTTTGCTAAGAGATCAAAATCTTGTTGTAACCTACGAATTATTTGCGTTATTGGTACGGAAACCTCTGTATGTGAGTTGGACAAGCTCTTGGGCGGCTAAAATTAATATTTTTCCTTTACACTAAGAAAAATACCTTACTGTCTTTTGTTTTTTAAAAGTGATTTAATTATTTACTATTTACTCCCAGCGGTTATCGCCAGCAATCCAAGAGTGTAAATTTTAAATTTTCCCTCGATATCGCTATAATACCCAACCTTTGGCGTAACCCTACGTGAACCTATATCTTATATTTCTCCTTTCCAGAAAAAAGTCCATTTAAAGAGGTTTAGCCGTTCCGAAGATTATCCCTCAGACAAACAGCCTCGGTAACATAATAATATTAAAGGTATTTAGGAAACCCCAAATTGAGTTTTAGTTTTGTTTAAATAAGTAAGTATGAATTATTAAATTAACACACTATTATGAATCATATTTATAAGTGTAACCGCTTCCTAGTAATTAATTGTAACTTGAATTAATTAATTGACAAGAGTAAATAGGAAAACAAACGGTGAAATTAACAAAAAACACAAACAAAAAATAGTCTCGTGTGTTTAAATCAACACAGCGTGATATTCTGCAAATATATTGCGGCTCTTCACCTAACTTAATAAAAAATCCAGAAAAGAGACTACGAAATAAATTTCGAACACTGCACATTCCATTTTTAAAACGAATTATGTACTTACTTTTTCCGCGTATCCGCTGGCACTTCACTTTAAAAACTATTTCCAAAGTTGACTAGACTTTCGAAAGGTTCTATTCTAATGTCCACCAGCGAGGAAAGTGTTGTAGACTTGTAGCAGGAATGGTGTTCATACCCCAGAGAGCGAGCTTTTATACGGAGCTTTGGATTCGCGCACGCGCAAAGCTATGGGGAGGAATAAAGCTTTAGCGTTTGCAGTTTAATTGACAGGCTTTAGAGTTAAGGTCATAGGGTGATGTCCATTTAGTTATGAAATTGCTTTTTAATCGCCTGACGATAACACACAGATAAAATGCGACCTTTTGCGCGTCGCGTTGAGCTTCAAGAAAATTAAAATATGCAGCCAGCTTCTATTAATTTCGGCGATCCTGGTAGGGCAGTGATTATTGTGCCTGTTTGCCTTACGAGGGTCTCAGGTTTACACCTGCGTGACGAGTAATTATGTAATACCTATATCTGTAATCTAGCACCTATAGTATAAGCTTTACTTAGTTTAGGGATACATGGCGCTGTATGAAATTGTCGTTATTTATTATTATTTACATTTGTATGTTCTTGGCTCCCAGGAAATGTTACTTAGAGCGTTTATTTGTAATTATTTGATTCTAGAATGGCGTAAATACAGTCTTGTTCGGACTTAGCCGACCCTATGACCAAATGTGAACCTATCATTGCGATACAACCTCGAAAACATACAGATACAAACAGACATAATGTGAGATCCTACTGTGACACTTGGCGCCCATCATGGGACTCCCGTCCTGATCTTGTCATTAATTACCTCCGGCCCGTCCTAAGCAAATCATGGGCGTACTAGCATCGCAGTTGCACCCTGAGGAGCCAAGATACGCGACACCCGCACAAATCATCGCTGATTGGCCGCGCTGGGACTCCCTAACTTTCTGCTGGATCCTCTTATAGATATACTAGCAATCCGCCCCGTCTTCGCACGGGTTTATATTATTTTCTTAAAAATATAATATTTATTTTATTATTTATTTGTAGATGATGAATTAGGTACAATTTTGGGTAAAAAAATAAGGACTCTATATATATATGTCGGAACCGGACATGAGTGTCGATCTAAGCGTCATATTCGGGGCGCAGCCGTAACGAACACTGCACTAACTGGTCATTAGTTAAAGAGTGAAGAAGTCCATCCGCAGAAGGATGCGTGGTAGTAGCCGTACTCCAGAAAGGAGAGTGTGGCTATAGAATTAACTGCTATGATTTGTAAGGTGTACGCATGTGGAAGGACCTGGCGCACCTCACTAGTGGCGATATGGCAATGGGTGGTGGCAGGTCTTCCAGTGACCAAAGTGTCATTACGTCTGCTACTGTAGATATCCTAAATTCATCCTATTATTTTATTGTTTGCTATTTTTATAGTCTTAATTATCTCAATTCGAATAAAATTGAAAATAAAGCGAATTTGAATTTAAGGTCTCTCCATAGGCGTAGGAAGGGGGGGGGGGGGGGGGCGTGACCACCCTAGAATTGTTTGGTGCCCACACCAGGATGGGGTGCTCAATGGCAGTACATTGGCGATTGACTCGGCTTCATCGGCCACTTCAGCCCTAGATGCCCTAGTCTCCCCTTACGTCACACCGATTGACTCCAGACGTCTCCAGGTTGATCCTGTTTAAGTTTGGTCATCTTAACAGAGAGCCAGTGGAACTCCTCAGTAAAAAACAGCATTTGCTCAATTTTGGGACAATTGCTTTGTGTACCTGGACGCTGATTGTAATGTATTATTTTAAAAGTGTCCTCCACTTGACCTTCGATTTTGGCCTTATGACCATAGAATTCCTCAACTGAGGCAGCACATAACTCGAAATTGGTGGAAATCTCTTTGTGTAAGGTATAACCAAATACGGCACTGTAATCATCTTCTCCAAAAAAAACCTGTTGCCATGTCTTTTTAATCAAGTCGAACCGACCGTCCTACAATGTAGTGGTAAATACTTTCGGAGAGATTACCTGTGCACTGCTTTTGGATTCAAATCGACATAGACATAGATCCCATAACACTATTGTTTCAGAAATCCCTAGCTACCGGTTCTGTTCCTAGTATGTGGAAGCGCGCTTTCATAACACATGTGCATAAAAAAGGTTCTAAAAGTGAGATCACAAATTATCGCCCTATTTCTAAGCTGTGTATTGTTTCTAAGGTTCTGGAGAGAGTCGTCTACGAGCAGTTGTACCCAGCCCTTAAACAATCTTTCAGCGACACTCAGCACGGATTTCTTAGAGGTCGATCAACTGTGTCTAATCTAACTTTGCTTAATAATTTCATAACGGAAGCTATGGAAGACGGTTCACAGGTTGATGTCATTTATACTGACTATAGTAAGGCGTTTGACAGAATACAGCATAACATTTTATTGTCGAAGTTATTAAAGATTGGTGTAAGGGGAGACCTGCTCAGGTGGTTTTCCTCCTATATTGACAACCGCTCACAGGCTGTGGTCATCAACAATTACATATCTGGGTGGGTATCTGTTTCCAGCGGTGTTCCCCAGGGATCCTTGCTCGGGCCATTATTATTTGTTATCTTTGTAAATGACATCGACCAGTGTTTCCGTCACGCACATTTACTTTGCTTCGCAGATAACATGAAAATATTTGCCAGCGTTAATTCTTTGCATGATGCTGAGGCCTTACAATTAGACCTTGATCGGCTCCAGCACTATTGTTTGGTTAATAATCTCGAGTTGAATCCTTCGAAGTGCAGTGTTGTCACTTACAGTCGAAAGCGAGCTCCACTTCATTATGACTACACCCTCAAGAATGAGTTGATTGGCAGAGAGGTCACAGTGCGAGATTTGGGAGTAGTTCACGATGCGAAACTTCTCTTCGATAGCCATGTGGATATCATTGTTGCCAAGGCTTCGAAAGCGTTGGGCTTCATAATGCGCGCTTCGAGGGATTTCACTTCTGTTAAGACTATCAAGATACTTTACTGTACCTATGTAAGGAGTCACCTTGAATATGCCTCTCAGGTATGGAATCCCTGCTATGCCACGTACCTGCATCGTATTGAAAGTATCCAGAAGAGATTCCTACGATACCTATGCTTCCGTACTGGTGACCATTTTCGGTCTGAAGACTATTTAATCTTTTGTAAAAAGTATCACCTTTTACCACTATTTAAAAGGCGTGAAATTGCAGATGTGGGGTTCCTTTTTAAGATTGCTTCGGGTATCATAGATTGTCCACATCTTTCGATGGCAATATCACTTAGATCTCCAAACAGAGCCCTGCGTTCAAACTGTATAATATAATTGTCGAATCCATGTACTAATTATCGGCATAATACATTCTTGTGGCGTGCATCTAGTTTGTTTAATGGTTTGTGCAAGGATCATGATTTGGATTTATTTAATAGTAAACTCGAATCTGTGCGGCGGCGGTTGTTAACGCGGTCATTCTTTGACGGCGTTCCATGAAGTCAAGGTGTATGTTGTTTGTGTGATTCTTGTTTGTACCTACTATAGCTGTAGGTGTTAGATATGTACTTCTCTATTTCTTATTATTATTTTCTCGTTTTAAATCTATTTGATAATTTACCTAAATGCCTATTGTACGCGCTACTGCGTGTTTGTGTGCTTGTGTAGCTTTTTACATATGATGTCTTTACTGGCGAGGACCTATAATTGGCTTACTGTTTTATACTAGAACTTTATACATTGTAATGCACAGCTGTTGGTACTCCTACAAATAAATAAACAAATAAATAAATAAATAGTGGCGTTTTCATAGGCTTCGCAAAACGTCGACGTACCGATAGTGAATGTGGCACCTCTGGAGAGACAGAAGGACGGCTTAGGACTGTCGTTCTCATAGTCCACAAATGATAATCATAGTGGCCGATTAGAATATACTGCTCGGTCTTCTGTATGTCTACCGCCGCTTGTAATGTGATCTATGAAGAGAAAACCATTGCGAAATCCGGCTCATTCGGGAGGCTAGTCAAACTTGCGCGCGAGTCGATTCATGGTATAGATTTGGCTTAGAAGCGCGATGAGTCTTTAATAGTCTAATAAATAATTGTAGGCACTATCGTCTTTTTTAAAGAACAATACCTCCGCGCTTCTGCCCTACGTTATCTTATCACGTAGAGAAACGGAGTGAATATCTTAAGCCTTCTTATGAGCATCACGTTTTTGATCAGACTTATTATATTCAATTATTATATTAATTAAATTATTAATATCGTTTTCATAATTATTTTTGTCATTACATTGAATTATTACCGTACTGTCATCTGCAAATAATGACATGGGACATGGTATGTGTCTAGGTAAATCGTTAATAAATAAAACAGTAATGGCCCTAACACGCTTCCCTGTAGAACACCGAAAAACTACGTTCATCAGATCTATATCTTATTTCGATTCTGAAGGATTCACAGATCAGATTTTGTAATAAGTCCCGACATATTAGGCAGACCGTAAGTTTGTTTGCCACCTTAGCGGTATAAAAAATATATTCTGATGTAGTATTGCATACAGCAGGGTATCCCGTGGGAATTGGAGCCACCTGATTGGAGAAGTAAATCCACCTGAAGAATATCGCAGCTAACAATTTTTTTTTTAATAAGTACCTAGTATTGTGTTTCTGCCGGAAAGTATGGTCTCCAGTGCTCCATGGGGTGGGAATTTGAGCAACCGTGGCTTTGGCAGTGGAGGGGCATTTGCCTTTTTGCTGCCAGAACTTCTTGATATAAAAGTGAGCAGCGCATTTCCGATACCCCTGGTATTGCTAATGTCTATAGGCAGCGATGACCACTTTCCATCAGGTAACCCTTGTCTGCTTGCCTACCGTATGACATAAAAAAGGCATGCTTCATCTTCGGCCGCATTGTCACTTGCGACCAGGTGAGATGGCGGTCAAATATCCGGCTAATTATTATTTTTAACGTAACGAAGGATCCACCAGATAGAAAGGGGCCATGTCGTTCAGGGCCTCGAGTCCGCTAATTTACTATTTTTATATACCACTTACGTGTCAAACAGGCACTTGCTCCATCAATAGTAATTGAATTGAATTGGATCGCCATAGCAGCTCATCGGCAGTTTTTCAGAGCAGCGTCGGGAAAGCTCATTGAGCTGCAATTGCGATCCGATCATAAGTCAATCGAGCCATTAGGAAATTAGCGTATTTTTAGGCCCTGGACATTTGCAACGTTTAGTTAGGAATTAATTACCTTGAATCACGGCGATGGGCACTAGGTTATGCGAAAATTATTGTAGCTTCAGCACCGATGCTACTTCTGAGTTGTTGCACAACTCAGAAGAAGGAAATAATTGAAACGAATTAGTATCACCAAAACTTATAATATCATGTTTATTAAGTTACAGAGATGCACGTATCGCTAACGCTCGTTACCGATTTTCGAATGCGTCTGACAAATGCAATTGCCCGCCTTGACAGTTGACAGCTGTTAACGTCAACGACAGCCGGTTGGCCGACGTCCCAATAAATTCCACTACTCACGGCACAATTCAATCATACAAGCCAATTTTTTTGTTAATTGGACGGCCTCTCAGGAACTTCACTCGAATAAAGTGTTAGAGATGGGTGATAAATAACGTCACTAGTATCGGCGGCATGTTAGTACAATTTTACGCCACATTCAATATTGTCCTAACATGCCGCCGATTGGGAAACCACTAATGAAAAGACACTGACGCCCCTTGTCGGTCCTTATTATCGTGTGTCCTAATGTTATGACGTGATTTTGTAACATAGTTCCTTCGTGAAATGTCACAGTAATACTATCGTGACGTTATTTATCACCCATCTCTAGCACTTTCATCGAGTGAAGTTCGTGAGAGGACATCCTATTAGTAAAAAAACAGGTAATACAACGAAATATTTAATTCAAAGGCGCGTTACATAAGTACATACTCACAAATATCATAGTAAAACGTTTAAATCCGAAGATAAAAATATTTAAATTTATTAGATCACATTAATAGCAATTTCTATTGTAAAGTATTTTGAAAGAACACTATCTAATAAAAGGGATATAATATTAGGCATATGTTGATCCACTCATATTAAAGCTGGAGTTATACGAGATAAGGTTACAAATATAAATATCAGACCTATTTATTTGTTAAACATAGCTACTCTAGTCAATAAAGAGACCTCCAATAAGTCAGCTATCACTGTAAGTAAAACCGATAGATAGTAAAGGGCAGCCTTTTGTATGTCATAATGTTTATAGACCGAAAGTCGACTATCCTAACATGATTTTCCTAAATTCAATTGTCCTAAATATTGATTAATGCTAATGTACTTTAGTCCTAAAATTTATAAGTCCTAACGTTCTTGGCCCTAAAGTTTGAATATCCTAATATCGATCCTCTGTAAAAAATCATTAATCCCAAAAAGTTATGAACCAAATGCAGAATTTTTCGGAGTGAAATTTTACAAACTGGTGCCAATAATGATCTACAATATTTTGTATAATTTGCTCACTGATTTTTGCAAGGTACTATAATAAAATATTAGGACTTCGAACGATTAGGACTAACGACATAGGATGAAAAAAAATTTTTGGTTAAGCATGAGGAGTAACGGAATTAGGACATGAAATATTTAGACAATTTGTATTTAGGACTATAATGCTAAGGTCAATAAAAATTAAGACAATAAATTTTAGGAAATACAATAGATAGTAAGGTAACTACCGAAATAGAGAAGTTAAATAATTTAATGTTCCCAACTACATTTTGTAAAACCACAATAATGAGATCAAATCCAATTACTATAAGTACTTGCGATTGACAACGTAAATAATAATGCTTAGTTAATATTAATAACTCAATCGACTAGACTACAGATATTATGATCAGTAGAAATAAGCAAGTTATTTGTAGGGTTCCGTAGTGAACCAAGGAAATCTTATAGTTTCGCCATGTCCGTCTGTCCGTCTGTTTGTATGTCTGTCTGTCCGCGCTTTATCTAAAAATGTATTGGTACTAGAGAGCTGAAATTTTGGATGGTTATACATATTAATCGCCGATAAAAAATTAAAAAAAAAATTCATTTATTTCAGACGAAGTAGTCCATATTACATTAGGATGTCAACGAAATAAAGTAAAGTAAAAAAAAAAAAAGTAATAAAATAAAATATTTTAAAAGTATCCATATTTGGGTACCTCCCCTACACGTAAAGGGAGATGAAATTTTTTAGCGCATAGTCCATTGTTTGGGATGTCGTTGGATAGGTCTTCTGAAATCATTTAGGGTACTTGCATACCTGAAAAACGTTTTTGAAATAAGTTTTCCGTTTTCGAAATAGTTCAAAGTGGATTTTTTGTTAGAAGTATTTGGATACGTGAAAATTATTCAATATAATAGTATAACTATATAATGAAGTTAAATGGAAAATGATCACTACCTAGTGGACTCTTCAAGTTAACGAGTAATAGTCGACCAACTTATGAAATGTAGTTTTAATTAGCATACATTTTATACAAATTGTATGGAATACATTTGAGATACCTGGGTTTGTAACTTTATAATGTGTTTATAATATCAAAAAACCCTCTTGCAAGCAATATATGACAGGCAACTACGGACTCCTACACTGCACGGCACGAGACAGCACGACACTTCTTGGCCTATCTAAAACTGTCTCCCTTACCCCATAATCTAATTTGACCAGCCTATCAATAAATAACTACGATAAATGCTACAACATTTAACATCGATACATTAAAATTATTATAATTTATTTTTTTATTGTCTATGTTTCCTAAGTTTTCCATGTCCCCGAGTATATATTAATTAAACTGTTGGCTCCGAGGCGCGCGGGGGACCAAGCGGGCACCGGCATAGCTACTGGTTCTAGCGCAGGCTCGGGAGACTACTGTTGCGGTAGGTCTTCCGCAACAGGATGTTGTCTACCACCAGAATCAGCAGGTACCCCGGACTGATGGTTTGGTACCATCAAGGAACGGAAGTAGTAGTACTTGGGGATATCCTTACTGCACGGCTATTGGTGAAAGGGTCGATATAGTTTGGTGGTGGGAGGAAAGGGAGGGGGGCATGGCGGGGGTGCTAGGCACGTCGTTGTTCAGCGGTCGGTGGAAGAAGCGCCCGGTCGGGTGCGAGTTAGAAGGTACTGTCGCCGGCGGTAGGTCGGTGTCGTCTGGATCGCCAGCTGGCCCAGCTTCGGCACCAAGGAAATATTCCCTGTGGGCAAATTTTGAGATCAATTAATTTAGTTTTAGTCAGTTCAAATTTCGCTATTGTTTAGTTTTATTTTGCAACATAATGTTATAGTGGTCTGTGCTGCTGCATTATACTGTATGATTATGTTACTTAGCCGTAGTAATAACCAGTTATTACTTATTTTATAAAATATGCTGAACTAGCAACACTGGCGTCCTATGTAGGCGTACCTCCTTATATGTGATTACTAGGGCTTGCAAGTCGAATATTCCAATTATTCGAATATTCGCCTCATTTCAATATTCGAACAGTAATTTAGGTTAAATTCGAATATTTTAAACAATCAGAATTTAAGTACTTGTGTCTTAATTTTGTGGTATTTAATCAAACGAATCGTATGAACGCACCCACCGAATGCTCGGTGATACGTGCCTGAGCACGTATTCTGCTATTCGAGACGCATTTTGTCTGATATAATGTTTTAGTTTACATATAATTTATTTTAATTAGTATCACTTATCTCATGATATAAAATTATTTCCTTTTTCTTGGTAAAAGGTAAAATACCTAATCTTAGCATCTCACTGACCTAATGCTACCTCCTTACTCTTACGAGGGCCTTGCGAGGCGACCTCGCGTGAGGGGACACGGGGTGAGGCGGGCCCTCTTCACTCTCGCGAGGCAGGTACTTTGTATTTTGCTGTGTTCGGGAGTACACGAGAAGGAATAGCGAGGCAAGGAGACAGATTACACTCTTGCCTCGCGAGAGTTAAGGGGATTCGATTTCCGTACTAAATTAATTTTTTATTAGTGCTTAGTAATTCAATTATAGTTTATATTATTAGTAAATGTGCTTAAAGTTGCGGCAAATCGCATTCTATAGCCTAATGCTATAAAATAATGCAGTTAAGTCTAACCTACATCGTATAGGATGCTGATGTAAGGTGGCGTACTCGAAGCCAATTTCGTGATTTTATGTAGGTACAATAGAATCAATAAGACGAGCGAAAACGGCTAGCTCTAACTTTTAAAATTTTAGTTGAGTTTGGTACAATCTCGTCAGGATTGTAACAAAATAATCAAAAAATAACTGCCAAATCCTAGATCACGATCTAATCGGACCCCGGGCCCTCGCGTCACAACCGTGACATTGGCGCCAAGATGATATTTTTTAATTCATAATTGATTGAATGAGCAAGTACAGTGAGTTATTTGACTTAGAAAATATCGAAGATCGTGAGGGCGTGTGAATGACTATTATCAGTTACCGCTTTCTATCACACAGGCTGTCTATTCCTTTACCACAAGTGTTGAATTACAACAGAAAAGTCTACCCATATCAACCTTACGCATGACCAGTACTAAGCGAGCGAGCCGTATCGTAATGTACCTACTTACTAGCCTCGCTTTTACCATGTGAAGGCTTTGATTATATAATATTCAATTATTTGTTTATTCGCGTTCGAAAGGTGCATTCGTGTTTTGTTGGATGTGATGATACTTACCTAATTCCGAAATTCTGGTCAGGGGAATGCTTCCTGAAAAGCAAAAGTATTATAAGATTGCGGATAAGGTACATGAACATTAATAGAATCCTCATCTAACGTTCAAAGATATGACTAAAACTTGGAATCTATAACATACCACATTTAAAACGTCGCTTAAAAAGATCTACTTGACAATTCAAGATTTTTATGAATCTTCTATTTGGAAACACTTATTCGTGGTGGGTGGGTGTCATATCTCTAATTCTGGTCGGCAGATATTTGATGCAATGCAAGTTGTGCGGTATCCATATTATGTAGGACCGCAAATACGAAGAAAAGCGATTGTGAAGACGTTTGATGCACAAGATTTTTTGTTTACTACTCAACTATCTTTACACCAATTAACTCATTACGAGTACATTATCGTTTTACAAGACCTATAGGTACATTTCGTGGCTGGACATCAAGAGTCTAGCCCGGCCAGACCTACTAAAGCGTCCTCCTAAGAACCTAAATACTGTGATGATCGTAAGCCTAACCGGGCCAAAGAGCTAATGTAACGCTTTTCAAAGTCATTGCGGACATCGCTGTTCTCATAGGCAATACCAAAGGCGTACACCATAATGGCATCGTGATATTTAGTACCACATAGTATATCACTATACCTACTGAACTCACCTACAGATCGTTTGTCCTCGTTCGTATTATCATCAGCTTCTTGATAATTAACATCGTTGTGGTCGAATTCGTCAGGCATTGAAAGGATGTATGTACTACTGCGACTAAAGGGGTCCACGAAGGCTGGTCTGTACAAACCATGGACAGGCATACCGACAGAGCCCCGTTTCAAATACCAGTCCATCTGATTGAGATACTGCGCATCGTCACCGGTACTGCGCTTAAATACTTGAGATAAAGGCGGGAACATATCGGGGTTGATCGATTGTTGCAAGTCATACATTTCGTTGAAGTCATACGGGCCACCAACTTCAGAGAGAGGCGGTATCGGGTTTTGATAGAACGGATAATAGTACTCGTCCCCGGTAATGTCGTTCTTCTTCTGGGTCAAGGTGGACTCATTCATAGACAGGGACCCAATATTGCGTTTATCGTTCTGCTGGGAGCTTTGTCCACTTCCGTTGGGCGACGTCGTCGGTCGGTGCGGTCGGCCGTCCCTGGCCAAAGCTTGAATATTCCGCTTCATAGCGGAGTAGGTCCGCAGTCTGCTAAGAGACGCAATGTTTCTCTTCTCGTATGCTTCATCCTCATCTCGTTCCTGCTTGTCAGCTTTGTCCGACCGACCGTTCGTCGACCTATATGACGGAAGTTCACCGTTTTTTGCGAGTATAGAAATGCTTCGCTTATACCCATCTCTTGCCAGCGATCCTATGTTTCTCCTGGGATACGTTGGCCACTGGTCGACAGGTTCTATGGGTAAGCTCACCACCTTCGGTTAAAATTAAAATAAATAATCGAATAAGCCATTTATTGACATTATTTAAAATTATGGTTGAATAACCAAATAAAATCCTACAGTACTGACCTGCTCAATGTAAGTAAATAACATCAGAGTAAGTGTTAGGATTAGTAAACAGCAGTTCCGCTGTCTGCCATTACATAAACGCGTGCCGTCTCTCATCTGCAACAAAATAAATATGTGGAAACACGGTGGATCTTAGTTTAAATATTCGGTTTTAGGCTTTATTTTATGCAGAAGTTGTTTTTTAAGGTTGCGTAGTAAACCAAAGAACTCTTATAGTTTCGCGATGTCCGTAAATCCGTCTTTTTTAAAAACTGTTAGTACTAGAAAGCTGAAATTTTGTATGGTTATACATATTAATCGCACCGACGAAGTTGTAAAATAAAATCTCTGAAATCACTCTTATTTGGGGAATGAAAATTTGACCACTCTACGTGGGCTGGGTGAAGCCTTTTTAGACAATACGAGGTCTAAAGAAATTAACTCATTGTACTTAAAGTTATCGCAACTCTCCACCGAACTCAATAAAAATCCAGAACAGAAAGTAGGTAAGTTTACGAAATAATATTTATTTTATATAATTACAAAATACTAGGTAAGAACGACAGAACGACAAACGCACTACTTACTTTTTCCGTGTATCCACTGGCACTTCACTATTAAAACTTTCCCAAAGTTTACAAGAACTTTCGAAAGGTTATATTCTAATATCCACGAGCTTGAAGTGGTGTTGGCTTGTAGATAGCGGGAATAATGTTCATACCGCAGAGATAGCGCTTTTATACGGAGCTTTGAATTCGCGCACGCGCAAAGTTTAGCGCGTGCCTGACTGGCAGGCCTCAGGTTTACACCGGCGTTTCAAGATGGTTTCAAGGGTTATGTAGTAATATTTTTTGTATGGTTTCTTGGCACCCAGGAAATATTACTAGGGCTATAATGGAAAGTTTTTACCTGACTGCGCGATGCAAAGGATGTTATCAGGTGTTTATAGGTCCATGTATGTAGGTATGTTTGTCCTTTGTGGCACTCTAGAGACCAAACGCGTGAGCCGATTTTGATGTTTTACTTACGTCTATCGATTCATCTTATTCTTGCGAGTGTCACTGAAGTCACAAAATAGAAAACTAACAGAAGGGCCATTCCCGTCATCTTCGAAAAATATTATCTAAACTTGCCGACTCTCTAGAGTTGCTACTGTATTTATTCTGAATTATGAAAAGAGTATTTAAAAGACCGAATAGAATTTTAAAGATCGTTCACAATAACATGTCCCTTGCAAAGGACCAATATCTAATCCTTGCCATAATATGATCATAATTACTTCCCAAGCTGTTCAGATTGTGTTCAAGGTTTTCCATACCAGCTTCAGACATTACGCCTTTAGTAGGCCTGACGATGAAAAAAAAAAGTGAATTAACAGTAGATAGGAGTATTAATCTACTGTTAATTCCCTTTTTTTTAAATTAATCGTCACCTGATTATATCATCAGACCCTGAGAATAATCTTTCCCTGACCTGGGATTTAACCCACTTTTGACAGCGATTTCTGTATATTAGACTAGACTAGAAACTATTAAGGTGGCCATTACGGTTTCTTATTCTGTTAAAAATTGTCACGTGGTGCCTGAAACTGTTCAACTAGTCCTAGGGTCTCTAGCGAAAGACATTGGTCAACCTCGCTTCATTATCGGCATTAGAACTCGTAGCGGTGCTGAAGTTCGACTATCCTCAAAGTCCGAAATGGTCACCCATCAGTTCTCGCACTCTGCGTGCGTTACTTGTATGTTATTAGGTAATCTTAGTTACGTACAAGTACTTTTATTTTATCAATAATAATATTGTTTAATTAAATAATATTCAATTTAAGTCGACACTACAACTAATTCTCGCGTTAACAATCGCGACCGAGCACTGCTTGAGAACTGCGTGAGAATGTCTGTAAACGTAACGTCAATGTGTGCGTGACGGAAATGGCGCATTGTTTCCAGTGGACCTTCTGTATGGGCCGTTCTTTATTTTGTGCTGAAGTCATGACATTAATCAAAATTCAATATAGCTACAACCAGCCGCCATATTATAAAAAAATAAAGTCGACAAACTATGTGGAGTATCGTTGAATAGGTATTGCAAAACCATTTTACGGTTTCCGTAACCATTTTTCATTTTGAATGACCATTTAGGATCTATTACGATTTAAAGATAATTAACAACCATTCTCGCTTAAATTTTTAATGTTACTTGTAATTATAATATTTTTTTACGGAAAGTCGTATTAGGTCGAACGAATGATTTCGGTTATTAAACTAAATATCCATAAATAAGAAAAGTAATAAGTACAAAAGTCCTGTTCTACATTTTTATAAAATAACACACCGTAAGTGGGTGCCGCCTGCTTTTTAATTTGCATTATATATCTACATATTTACATACATCAATATGTTTGTTATTAACTTTTCAGTTAATAGCAGTCGGGGTTTTTAGTTTTTGTACTACTTTTTTATATTTTTCGTGGTTATGGAGCCTACATTTGTTAGATCATAGCCTCCTTATGAAGGATATGAGGATATGGTTAGATCCTAGAATGACGTAAATACAGTATTTTTCAGTCATAAGACTTAACCGACCCCATTACCAAATGGGACCCTATCATTGCTGTAAAATCTCAAAAAGACAGGTATTCATAGAGACAGATAAATTTTAAGACCCTACTATGATACTTGGCGCCCAGCATGGTACCCGACTCTCATCTTCATTTGACGTAGTATACCTATATTATAAAGAGAAAGGATTTGAGATCTCTAGGAAAATTTGAATACTATGAAATTCGTGCATAATTTCAGAACGGCTGCACCTATTTAACTTATTCTGTGTTGTGTTTGTTACTGTCAGGACAAGTGTTATTACAAGTTATAAGACAAAAAGGCTAGGTAGGGGTAGAGTAGAGATAGAGTAAAGGTAGGTAGGTGTAGGGTAAGTATAAGGTAGGAGTAGGATATGAGTAGAGGCAATATTGGGTAGGATAGGACAACACGCGAACAAAGTCGCGCTGGGACTAGTCCAACATATGATAATTTGTTTGTAATGGATAAAGTCATACACGACTTAGGTAACTTATTTTAAAAATGGTTTCACCTACCTATAGAAAGCTACATTACCTATCTGCGAGTATAGGCTTATAGTTTTCCCGAAATTCAATGTAGTTCCCACGGGAACGGATCCAGAACGTAGCACCGTAGTAGTAGGTAGTAACCGAATTTACTACCGACTAATACGGTGAAAAAAGCCAGCTTAAAATAAAAAACTAATCAAATTACTGCAACATTCAATAGGTAATATTCATACGACAGTAAAATACGAGTAGAAAACTCGTAGATGACGTCTCAGTTATAGGTACTTACCTCCTAACCACTTGCAACCGCAAATCCAATGAAATACAACACTTGCCCTTTAGCATGTGCGTACTGGCATCACACCCTGCGGAGCCAGGATACGCGACACCCACACAAATCATCGCTGATTGGCCGCGCTGGGGCTTCCTACCTCCGGTTACGGTCACTGAATTATAAGTAAGAAAATTGCGCGTGCCGCAGACTCGCCCTTTTAAACCAAAAGGGCAACAACGCTGACGAGTTAGAAAGTGTCAAGTTTGAAAAAGGATTCAAAAGGAGACAAGTTTAAGAAATGACAAAGTCTTCCGGGGAGAAGTTTTGTAGATATCGTTGGGTATAAAAAAGTAGGTCAGAGCAATAATGGAGACAAGCCTGGCTTGTACTTAGTTGTTTAAGTAATGAGTTTGCTGTCGAATGTAAATAATGGCTCATTCATTATCAACAGCTCACGAAAGTTCACTGCACGGCTGAACTTAAGCCTCCTCCACGTTTGTGGTAGGTTGAAAAGGTTTTTACGAGGTCGGCAACGCGTGGGTGATGCCCCTGGTATAGCAAACGTCCATAGACTGCGGTGACTGCTTACCATCAGACGCACCGTAAGCTTGTTTGCCACCTTAGTGGTTTTGCGGTAGAAGGATAAGGTAGCCGTATAAAAAAATGATATTCTACTCAGCATCAATCTAGGCTAGTTCCTCTGCTCCAACGGTTTGGAGAAAATACGGGTTAATTTGGGTTAAGAAATCGATAAGTTAACAAAAGTACCTACATATGGTGGTGATGTTTTACTTCATCATCATCATCATCGTCCTAGCGCTCATCCCGGCCTCCGCCAGGGTCCGCTTTCCCACTCAATCTTCTCCACTTCGTCCGGTCTTCGGCATCCTCTCGTCGTAAGCCGTTGGCTCTCGCATTCGAATCAGCGATGTCAATCCATCACTTCATGGGTCGCCCACGGGGCCTCTTTCCTGATACCGGCAGATTCAGGAACCTATATCCCACGTATCCCTGAGGCTTACGCAACATGTGACCAAACCAGCGCAGACGAGCCTCCTCGATCTTATCTGCGATATCCCTCACGCCAAGGCTGCCACGGATGTACTCGATCGAGTCGCGTAACTCCGCACATCCACCGCAGCATTTTCATTTCGTTGGTGTGGAGTTCGCGAACGTGTTTTGTCAGCGCTGGCCATGACTCACAGCCATAGAGCATCATCGGTCTAATTATACTCTTGTATATAAGCCCTTTGAGCTTTACGGGGGTTTTAGGGTCACAGGTGACTGCCGTGAGTTCCCGACATTTGGCCCAAGCTGCCGAGATTTGACATCGGGGCCGATATCGCCGGACTCGTGCATCACGGATCCGATGTGTTTGGATTTATCTGTTCTATTGACAGCTTCGTTACCTTCAAGGATGGTTTCGGGATCTGCGCTGCAGCTGGCCATATACTCCGTTTTAGCGACATCAACTTTAAACCACCGTTTTCTAGCACATCCTTCCACGTGTTTACTCTGCCTAAGCTTGCTCACCAGTACAATGTCGTCAGCGTACTAAATAAGCCAAGGAGGCATGTCCTGAATTTCCGCTGAGAGGAATCCATGGTGCTGCAAGCCCGGTCTGAAGCCGTATTGGCATTCCGACAAGGAACATTCCTGGCGAAGTCTCTGGTCCATAATACGTTCGAGTCGCTTCATTGCGTAGCTCATGAGTTTAATACCCCGATAGTTGCCGCACTCCTGCACACTGCCCTTTCCTTTATAGATTGGCATAATAATATTTACGCGCCACGCGTCAGGTATAAGCCCCGTGGCTACGATCCTATTGAATGGTTCAATGAGCAAGAGTACGCCTCGGGTCCCCATTGTTTTCCAAGTTTCTATGGGTATTCCGTCATGGCCAATAGCTTTCCCGGTCTTCATATAGTCTTTAATTGAGTTTGCACTTGTGAACAACACGCCGTCTACATCCTTTATGGCAACACACTTTGTCACATCTAAACTGACTCGACTCCGCGACTTTGCCAGCTTGTAGACGAGCTTCTGCCCCTCCACGGAGTCCAGCGCATCGTAGACCGGAGCCAGCTGAGCCGACCGTGATTTTGCCACCATGGTCTTAGCTCGCCGCTTTGCCCCCAGGTACACCTCCTTATCCGAAGGTGAGTTACTGAGCTGCCATTTCTTAAAACATGCCTTTTTGTCCATAACTGCTTCCTGCACCTCACTATTCCACTTGGTGGTGTTTTATTTACTTTGCCGTTTATCAGAACTTTTATGGTTCCTATATATCTTTATGTCTTTGGTCACTTCCCTATTTACTGTGGTCCTGTACTATGGATATAGCTACAGTAGTGGTGTAGTGGTTTTGACTTGACTTTAATGTGGCTGACTAACGAAACTGCCAAGAGAATGTAAGGCAGACCGTCAGTGAGAGCTGGACGTGTAGGGGTACTACCTTGATGCAAAAGCCAAGTAAGAAGTCTTGAGTTTGGTCGTTCATTTTAGAGCTTGTCCGGCAGAGTAGAATAACCCTTTCTACATAACGAGTGTCGTCTACACTGCCGGACACCATCAGCATCATACTATCATCAGGTGATACTGATGATATTAACAGATTTGATAATCCGCTTTAATGCTTGAGTGCCACCGGGCACTAGAGGATATCTCCTCGGGAGAAGTGTGACTCTACAATGGATCAAATATCATAGCAATTCAAAGCAATGTCGCTGATGATGAATCAAGGACAAGAGCTGCTGGTCCTGCTCCATGGGGTAGTAACCCCTCTCTTTTAATACAGCATGCTCATGGATATTCAAATAAGCAATGAATACACCAGCATGATCAGCATAACATCCATTGGCATAGCACACCCGGATGCAGACAGTCAAGTTAGTGATGACCTAACGGTCCCTAAAACTAGGTAACCCTACTAGGTTTTTAAACGAAACTCAGTAAGAACGACTATTCACATTCGCTCTACTGACAGCCCCATGTGCAGGGGATGTCGAGTAACTGAGAAAACAGCAGCCCATGTGGATCTAACGTGTAAAGGACTAAAGAACCGAACGTGAAGCCTGCGAACGTCCAGAGATTAATACTTCTGGGGGAAATTACCTTGCTAAGGCCCAAGTAAGAGGCGCGAGTGGCAAAAATAGAGTTCACAAACCTTAACCCAGTTCCGCTCTAGGTAGGGCCAAGTATTCGCGTTCCTACTTCTCCTCGTCTACTTCGATCTGTCTTTGGCATCCTTGGTGGTGAGTTTGCTTCGGTCCGGCCTGTTTTTCCCATACCGTGGCATGGCCAGACATGGACTAGACACTGTTCCCCTTATAATTTACCGGTCTGCGCTTGTGCTTATCTGCGATGTCACGGACACAAAGGCAGAGCGAGTGTTGGTATTTCGAGTGTAGTCTTTGCGTGACATTTGGGCTTTCAACTCGTTCTCGATATATCTCAAGTATCTTACCTAATCCGTGCGCTGGTCCACATTTTCGCCTATGCGTCCGCCTCCCGGGTAGGGGAACTTGCTGTTGGAGGCCATGTACTCTGTCTTCACCGGATATAGTTTCAGACCACCGTTCTCGAGTGACTCCAGTTCAGACGTCGAGACTAGTCGCTCATTGTCAGTCTTTCAGCGCGATATCGCCAGCATACATGAGCAGTCACTCTGGTGCTGGATAACAGAACCTCTGAATGAACTTTTCCAGTTAACGTACACCATTTTGCCACTTCGCCATATACGTACATGCTCTTTTAAACTTAAGTTTTATAAATAATAATACCCTTTGGATAAGACGTTTTCCAGTTAGATAAAAACTTCATGCTTTTCTATTACAGTATACGTTTATTATTTAAGGTCATTATATAAAAAAATGTATCATTTTGAACAGGTAGGCTATAATGGAAAAATAGTGTTCGTTTTGTAACCGGAAAAGCTATCCGAGACTGAGATTTGAGATTGACACTACGGACACCACATGGATATCGAATTAAAATAAATAAACCAACATTGCAAAACTAAGATTTATTGATTCAATGTAAAATGTATTTTATCATAACACAAAAATATGTATAAAATATTTCATTAAATACTCTCTCACACTTAGGACGGATATACTCACTGCCACTTTCACTTACGAGCTAAGAATATAGTTAAATCGTATAAAAAAATAATTATATCACTATTATAAAACTAAGATATCTCAACTTCTGAGTTGAACTTACAAAGTCGTTTCTAATTCTAGAGTCTTGAGGCTGTTCAACTTGCTTTCAACCAGATCTATATCACTGATACGTTCCAAAGTAGTCACATTTGAAGGCACAGTTATGTTTGAAGCAGTCGTGCCGGCGCTATCGTCCAAGGCCATTTCCACTTTACTGGCGTTAACTGGAATATTCCAGATATGTTTGGATATTGTCGTATTAGCTTTATTCACGTTGATATTTAGTACATTACACTTTTTCGTACCATTGTCTGTTGTTATTTTTGCGAATGCTTTTGGTGACGGCTTGCGGGAAAATACGTTGCTGATGTCGGTAATTTCATTTAATATATCTGGAAAAAATAAAATGCGTAACATAACTGAAATTAAGTTTCTGAAAATTAAGTTATTTCTTACAACCAAGACGTCTAGCTAGACAAATACACGAGGAGCAGGAGAGGCAATTCACCTGTTATCTGGAGACTCGTGGCGTCGTCCATTAAAACAGCTTGTTCAGAACTCACGCTCTCTTCCTGTACATTCCTTTTAATATCGTTTTCAAGTGGCAATTGGAAATGTTTACTCAACACGGCCTTCCTTAGGGACGACCTTTTTTTGGGCGAGCAATTGTATAAAATCGATGGCTCCTTGATAGATTCCCGATGCTTGGTCACGGCTGTATTCGGGCGCTGTTTATAATCCGACAAGTTGAATAGCTCGTCCAATTGGACTGAGAAACTCAACTCAGCGGCTTTCTTCTCTTGGAGATGCTTCGTCAGTCTCGCCAACGGGAAATTCTTTGCCGGAGAACGAACATTGGTAGTTCTGGCGAAAATACTTCGTGACAACATATTCATTGGTTTCTTCGGTGAATGCACATACGTGTCTGCGTTCTTCAGGAATGCTGTATGCGTCACATTTTTTGGAGGCTCGTCCTCGATCTCGCATCCGAAATATTGGTCTTCGTTCTCTTTAGGATGCAGTAGACTGTTGATTCTGCTGACTAATGTGTAAAGGAGTTTCAGTCTTTTCAAGAGTTGATCAAAATTGACGCCTTTGTTCTGGACTTTCTTCACGTCGTACACAAAATCGCTTGCGGAGCTCAAAAGGTTACTCACTATTTTGCATTCCAATTGCACTGGAAATTAAATGAACATAATATTAATAAACCTTACACACCAAATTTCATTTTCAATAGCTCACTTTTCCTATTTCTAATCCAAAGAGAACCAAATCTGGGACCCCACGATGCATATTTCATATTATGATATTATGTTAAACCATCTAATAACGGTAAAAACTTTGAATTAATTAGCCCGGGTACGTCCCGCGGCGCGGTCGTCACAGGCATGCTCCATTGTCGGCCGCATAGTCTCTTAACACCAGGTGAGATGGCGGTCAAATGCCTGGCTAGTCCAATAATAAAAAAACCTTGCACCATAATACCTTTATCCAAATCGGCCAACATCGGCACTAACTTATCATGTTGGGCCAACGCCTCCGGCTCGTGTTGCGCGTACGCGGCGAACAGCGCGTGCACCACGCATGCCGCGTCGATCACGCTGCGCACGCGACTGTTCTCGTATTGGTTGCGTTGCACTATATCGAGCAACGACTTGTGGATGAGCTGCTTCGATTTCTGCGAATTTGAATTGTCAAACCTACGTGTTTTTTAAACGAAGTATTTAATGGAGCCTTATTCTAATCTGTAATAGTCTGCCCATTAATATTCACTTCGCTAGCGACCGCTGCCACTTCTAAGTGTGATGGGAGCCTTATATTATTCTGCCCATGAATGTTAGGCCACGCATTGTGTCGCATGAATGTACTCTGCTGCGCCTCATCCATCGGCTCTCTTTGTCACAATATTTTAAAATTCATCCACATTGACGGCTTCAGTGAAGTGTGGACACCACGATTGGACTAACGTGGTGTATGAGCCTGTCGTGTGGAGCGACGATAAATTTGTGGACCGGTCTAAGTGATGTGCCTTAGGAGGAGGTATATATTCAGCGGGTGACTAAGCCCGCCTAGGTTGGTCTACAGACTGGCTGATGAAGATGATGTGTTGTCCACTCAAACAAATGTAGATCACAGTATACTCAAGAGTTCTCTCTACTGTTTCACTGTTCACCAGTGGAATAGCGCGGCAGTGGATCCTTGTGAATTAAGGGACTTTGACCGCGTCCGTTTTAAGTACGCGGGCCTGACCGAGCTCTTACCTCAGCGAATGCCGCAGGGTCCACAATGAGGAACACCGTATCACGAAGATCATCGACTTCACGCCGCCACGCGGCCGCCAACCCGGCGGCAGAACGCACGCGCCGCGACACGGCTGGCACCAAATGTGGCTCCAGTGACGAAAGTGATGCCAGAGCGGACCGTAGGGACGTCACCCCTGGATGACAGGTGAACGGTAAATTTATCATCATCATCCGAGCGGTCAATCCCGGCTTCTGCCAGGCTTTCCTACTCTTCAGCATCATCACGTCAGGCCAGGCTCTCACATGCGACCGAGCGATGTTCATCTCTTTCCTGATACCTGGTTTAGGCAGCTAACGTGAAAAGAAGTGATTAAGTAAGACCTATTACTTGATACTACTAGCTGCAGCAAATAAGTGTTGGGCCCCGACCGCCTAATTCGAATCCCATTGCTTATGCCTCGCCATCTCGATCGCTCGCGCAAAGCGCCGCGATTGGGGTGACCAAGACGAGTACAAAAACTATCGCAACAAATGCTATCGTAGAGTTAGGCCCGACCGCTTAACTCGAATTGAAGGCCAATGCTTTCGGAAGATGCTTCGCCAACTCACTCGCTAAAACCACAACCGTTTGGTTACCCACATTCATTGATTTCTATGGTTACTCCGCAGCGATACAGGCAGAATGCCTGCCGGTATGACGAAAAAAGATCCGCAGAAGGCCCCAAAAAGCAACGGATTTATGTTCGCTAGGATTACATAAATAAATAATTTATTTGACAAACTTAGATTACTTGACATATAGCTGTGACGGATGCGAGAGCAAGCTTACGAGAGTCCGGTGAAGTAGAGGATGACGGGTCGGAAAGCGGACCTTACCAGAAGCCGGGTTTGAATTGTAAACTCGTAACTGTGGCTGTAATTTGACAATACATTCTTGAAACACTGTAGAGACTCCTTGCTACAAAACTATCCCGATAAATATGTTCTGATGGCCATTCCTCCCCACTCTTTCCCCGACAGGTATAACATAGTTGTGAGCAATGGATATTACCTTTTGTACAACAAACAAAATTGTATATAAAAGCAACTTACTGTTATGGTCAGATGAACATGACACAGCAAATAATCCAATTTGCTGTAGTCGTTCATTATACAAATCAAAGTCTTTCACAAAAGGGCAGTCTTCCACATCATTGTCGTCTTTTGAACAACAGGCACAACTGACTACATCTTTATTAATGTGGTCTATCAACACATCAACAGGTGATACACTGTCACTAAAACAGTGAATAAGGAGGCCAAGTAAAGCTGTGTTTGTGTTTGTCTCCAAAACATACAACACATCTTTCAGTACATCTATGAGAATGTTCACATTTGAAGGCATAAGGGGTAGTTTTAACTGTTCAGATGTTGCTTTATATGCAATATCTAGGTCTCCCTCAATCAGTTCACCCAACAAGGCCTTTGCTTCTCTAAGAACCTGTAAATTATACCAAAAAAAAAAAATTTTTTTTTATTTAAATCTAAGTAATTGTCATTTTATTTTAAAAGTAAATTAACAATGGTAAGCTGCTATTCCTACTTATATTATAAAGAAATTAAATAAAAAGGTTTAAAGTACATACCACTTGGCATCGAGCCCTGATAATGTGCTGATCTTCGACAAGGCAGTACTTGCAAAGAGTCATGGCTGAGAGCAATAGCTCCTCCAGAGATATATGCAGTGTACTCACAGAGTCCACAATCTGGAGATTGAAAAATATAGATGAGATTCCATTTAAAAACTTCATAAATTTTTTTTGTGAATAAATACCTCTAGTTTCCAATTTTCATAATCTTGCTTTGATTCTTTGCAATCAGTATTGTAGATATTATTTGCCAATTTGCTTAAGACATCAAATGTGTGGTCAATCCAATTGACAAAGTACATAGGTGTTATGAGCAAAGAGTCAGACAAAGAATGTTGTTCTGAAGTGTGACCTTCAGTTTTATCCAACTGTTGCTCAATTGTCATCAGTTTATTGTAGTACCAAGACAATGTCTCGACATTGCAGAGGCGACTTTCCTGTAATATTAGGAAAGTAATTATCACATTGCAGTGCAGATCACACTTCTCACCTATAAACCACCTATTTAGGTGGAGATGGACAAAAAACTGATTGGTGTGGATGGTGTTGATGCCTATGTTCAGCAGTGGATGCGCTATGGCTGAGATTGTGACAATTAATCAGGTGGTAGCACTTGGTCAAGCCTGAGGTCTATCTGGGTGAGTACCACCAAATTATCAATTTCTGCCATCAAGCAACAATGTTGATGGCAGAAATTGATAACTTTCCTCGACTTTTCAAAGTCTTTTTGAGTTGCACCCTTTGGTATCCTCTAACCTTGTTGTGTACTGCTTTGAAGAACAAAGTATGTGAATAGGGCATTTCATTAGTCCTCACAGTGACAACACTCCTGGCTGTGGTTCTGCATTTTTATTATATTGAAACTTAAGTGCATGTATTATTGATGTTGTGAGCAGCAATTACTGCTTACCATCAGGTGGGCTGTCGGTCAGATTGGAAAGGAGGTGGCTCGGTTGTCAATAAGTAGTATTAAAATTCCTTCCTGTAATTTCAAACACAGTTATGGTCATGGCACGGTAAACTAACGTCCCCCCACCTATTGGATTAGTTACTTTCTAACTACTAATAAAGTACCTGGAGAAATACTTTCTCATGATATTCCTCTCTTAAGATATCAAACATGTTCTGTAGGCTTTTTTTCATTTGGCTTAAACACAAAATATATACATCCTGAATCTTTGATAGGTCTTCTTCGCATAGAGGTCCATCGTATGTTTGCAGAGTCTTCCGTATTTTCAATATCACCGGATACACATAATTGAATAAATAATCCTGCAAGGCAATAAAATTTTTCAAAACAAAACAAAGTAGCGAAGAAAAATGTGTAATGTGTGTAGATAATGGTATAGCACCGTTATAAATTTTGTCGCCTCTTTTGGTTCTTGTGGTATACTGGAAAAATTTAAATTAGGCACCATTATTAAAATAGTTTATCCCTTCGAATTAGCTACAATAAAAAACAAACATTAAAATTATTTGAACAAAACGACAAAACGAATGTATTGTCAATCAAACTGATTTATTGATTGATTGTGATTGATTTATCTTGATTTACTCTCTTGAGGTACTCTATGGTAAGGACAATGCGGGAAAAGAGGTTTTATTTGCTAAAGTACCCTTTACATTATACGCCAGTATTATCTTGCATCTAAAACGCAAAACGCTATGTGAAACTGTATTTTTGGTATGTTTTTTAAACCCCTTCAGATATTGTGAAACAATATTTTGCAAGAAAAAAAGAGTATGCTATCTACGTAGTACGTGAAAAGTGTAAGATTAAGAGACTTTTTTCATATTTTACCATCTATAAAGCATATAGTAATTAAATTATGACTCTTTAAAGATTGTCTATTTTTCCCAAAAATATTCATTTTTATGTTTTGTTCCCGTCCGAAGTCCTATGATAAAATTAATTAAAAGAAAGTTGTAGTACAGTTAGTTTCCTTTCACTAAAGTACAGAATAAACTATGTAAGACTGATGGTTCACTCACAATCTTGAAAAAACGTGAGAACGATAAAAATTGTGTTTTGAAGAATAAAGTATTTATTAAGATAGGAATAACGGTTATACATATTGTGAATACTATCCTAACATAATACTTATTAAATAAACAAAACAATCACAATTTGGTCCCAGGTCCACAGGATTAGAATGGAATAGAATAGGATAATGGTTTATTTCAAACTTCATGCACACACAGACAACTGACACTTAGAAGCTATAAAAGTACAAGCTTTGTATAGGACTAGGACTACTAGGAAAGCTGTCCAGAAGGCTGGCCGCATTGCCCCCTGTCAAAAGTAGAGGCCAGTCTTCTGGTCTTTAGTAATATTGACCAGGCGCTTAGCTAGCTCCCAAAATAGGGAGTGTGTGACTGGTCCTCAGAGTCCAAGAGTTTCCACATCGAACGGCGCAAATATGTAGTTTTCACGAACACTTGCGTATTTGCGCCGTTTGGCACTTTCAGCTGTGTCGGCATTGCCCGAGCATGACACGCGGCATCCCAGACCAAGAGTCGTCCCAGCTTCCAGGGCGTGAGCATCATCCCGTTGTGCCTCTTACCATTATCATGTACCAAACCACTTGGTTCTAGCACCGCGGGTGCTCTAACATTATCGTTCATGTCCGCATACGGAGGAAAGCGCTCCTGCTGCACGACAAGCATGGTGGCTAAGGTCACCACAATAACACTGGTGCGGAGCAATGCAGGGCGCGCCAAGGCGCGCGGCTGTGACAATCCTAAATGTAGTGCGGTCGAGAAGTCTCAATATTTTTGAAGGGCATTGCCAGAAGCTAGAGACCCGTTCGACACTTGCCAGTAGCTAACAAACGCGCACGCTCTACAGAAATGGTTAATGCGGTTAAAAGGTTGTTTTGCAACAATCTGCAGCGGAGCTCGTCCCATAGCTTTTAGGAACAGGAATTTATCGGAATGTCGGCCTCCGGAAAAGCTACCTACCTAGCGTTTTTGGCTTCATTTAGAATACGACCTCATAAAAGTCCGTTTATAGTTAGTAAGTAAGTAGTTTATATAATAACTTCTGCACTAGGGACTGCGAACTATGCACAGAGGACAGAAAAGCTGACAGGGACAAATCTGAAACTTTCCTACCACCTAGACCTCCATACCGGATATTCATCTAGTTCTAAGATGAATTATTGGGATTTATGTTAAGAATTTAAACATGTTTCACGGTGTTGTCAACCTGACAACATACGTGAATTTCGGTAGAAAATGGCAAATCTAATTTATGATATAGGCAATTAATTTGTAGAGACAATCCAAAACGAAATTGAAATTTTAAATATTTTTTTTAAAACGAAGTCCGAGAGGGATTCGTATTACGCAGGAAGCGCAATGATTTTTTTGCTGGCAAAATATAGTTTCATACTCCTTTAAGGGGTCCAAATAACATACCAAAAATGCAGCTTCAAATCGCGTTTTGCGTTTTTAGGAGAAATTTTAGAAAGTATGTTATCAATCTCGGCAAAAATTACGGCCGAAAGAGGAGTTTGCCACAAATAAGGGCACTGCTAATACATTCATGTCAGTGGAAGGTCAGAAGCGGAGTAACACTGGAAAAAACTTTTATTTCATCTGTCACCACTTAAATAATATTTTTTTTGGCAAGTTACTTCAAACATAATATGTACATAATTAGGTATGAAATATATAATTAAATACATAATAACTTCTAACATAATACATAATTAAATGAAAATGCTGCGGTAGATGTGCGGAATTACGCGGCTCGATCGAGTACGTAATTAATGCATCCGTGGCAGCCTTGGTGTGAGGGATATCGCAGACAAGATCAAGCAGGATCACCTGCGCTGGTTTAGTCACGTGTTGCGTAAGCCTCAGGGTTACCTGGAAATTAGGTGCCTGAACCTGCTGGTATAAAAAAAAAGGCCCCGTGGGCGACCCAAGAAGCGATGGATTGATATCGCTCAGTCGGATGCGAGAGCCAACGGCTTACGACGCGAAGATGCCAAATACCGGGCGAAGTGGAGAAGAATGGGTAGGAACGCGAATCCTGGCAGAGGCCGGGATAAACGCTAAGACACACAGCAAGGATAAAATCAGACCGAGACTGTCTGATAGGGTGGGACTAGACCTCACAAGCCCCGAAATATTGATATTGATCATAATACCATATCGAAAATATACAAAAATAGACTTTTAAATGGGTACCACGACTTTAGGTTACTTTGACAGATGAGCAGTTTTCCAATAGGTACCTAAAGCATTCATTATCACTTGAAATAAGTTGTAGCAAAAAAGATATAAACAGTGTGTACGTTGTATAGGATAATATTGTATTTATCAATCGTTTTTACTATTAGTATTTGTTTTTAACTATTTTAGAGGTTGTAATAAATTATTGCAAACAAAACAAACACCAATTTGACTGAAGCAGTTCGTTTCATGGACGCTCGGCCAAGAATTCAATATTTCTCGTCCTCCGTCTCGGTCTCGGACGAAACACCACATCATCATATGATATCATCAGATTGTTAATGTATGAGGCCCTTAATATGTTTATGCTTTGTCTAAAATAGGATGATAATTTTGACAGCTCACTAATTGTTGGTCTTTGGCGCACGCCTATGAAGTTTTATGTTTTTTTTCGGTAAAATGTACTACGGAAAATGTCGTACTTCATAGACAGGCCCCGCCCCTTTAGTGAAGTGCCACGAATAACGAATAAAAACAGACAATCGAAAATCGATATTGGTATAATAAAATCGAATATTTAAAATTAACATTTAGGTAACCTTATTATTTTTTGTAACTTAACTCTTATTCTTTGTTTGGATTTCACCTTAAGAGACCTTTCACAACAACAATTTCAAGTCGCGCGTATTCTACGTAATAGGATGACTGACGGAATAGAAATACGCACGTATTATAATCGTCGTTGTAGAAGGGTTTTTAATGTCGTATTAATAAATTATTAATTCAGAAAAAAATAAATAGTTTATTTTGTATAATACGTATAGCATAACCATGCAACTATCGATTCCAAGTTCTATGAGAATGATAATCGTTAATCGAATAGATTCATTAACGATTTTACACAATCACATCCCTACTGTGATCTGTCAAAGTTATCATCCTATTTTAGACAAGGTATAAGCTTGCTAAACCTGCAACTTCTGTCAATCGTTCGTTGTCTTGTCAATCAATTTTGTCATTTTGTCTTGTCATACATACACAAAGCGCTATCAAATCGAACGCTAATTTCTGAGTGCTAATTCCCATAAGAATTTCATTTTTGTGTAATATAATTAATTGGATCGTAATTCACAAAAGTAAGTTAGTAAATAAGGAAAATGAGTGAATTAGTTTGGGGTATTAAAAATGGCGATATTGATCAAGTCAAAGACATCGTCGAAAATAAGGTAAGAAGTCGGCAAATTTTACGAATGTTGTTTTCACTTTGCCCCAGTGGCTTATGGAAATTAGCCAGTGAAAGCACTGTTCTGGTTAACAATTTCACTACAATTCATAAAATGGCTATTTCTATCTACTAGATCTTATCTATCTAGGTATTTTATGTGGAAAACAAGCAAACAATATACGATAACAAAAACAAGTAGAAGCGATACGGTTAACTCATCACATCAGTTTATTTACCTATTACGCTTACACCCGTATTCACGAACAATACTTGTAAGTAGTGGTACTATGCACTATGTCCCATTTCTGAAAATGGGTGTTAATATCTGTTTATTTATTCTATTACATTTATTTGTACTTCTTCATATGTAATAGAACCTAATTTGTTTCAGCAAATAGATGTCAATGCACTGATAGACGGCAGAGTGCCCCTTCACTATGCAGCAGACTACGGTCAATTAGTGGTTTTGAATTACCTGCTAGATAAGGGTGCTGATCCAAATGTGTGTATGCTTTTATGTGATCCTCTTTATTTACATGACTATAAAATAAAACTTATGTGACACATTTACCTGTTACAGAAAGTGGACAAACATGGCATATCAGTTCTGCTTGCAGCTATATGGGAGGGCCATACAGATTGTGTAAAAGTACTACTGAAAAATGTAATATAATTTTCATAATTTTATGAATTACTATGAGAAAATTAAGAAACACTCTCATATCTATCCTTGTTATGTATTCAACAATTATTGTTGATTTCAGGGAGCATCTAAAGAAGGAAAAACCCCAGATGGAACCCCATACATGGAAGCTGCAGAGAAAGATGAAATCAAGGAATTACTAACATAAAATAAACCCCAACGTAAGATTCACTTTTCTCAGCGGAGTCGCTCATACTTTCTGAAATATAAGAATAAAATACTAGATCATTATCTTGTATAATAGTATATTTTTACATGCATTTATTATTTAGATTGCAAATAATTATTTTTATATGCTCAACATTAACTCGTAAAACATTAGTTAATATGTTTTATGTATGAAATGTTTCTTCATTGTGCGTCCATTTAGTAGTATTGATTTATTAATAGGTACATAAAGGCCTGGCCTCCTTATAGCCTTTAAATTATATCTTTTATAAAGGCTTTAAGGGCTAACTAAATTAAAGCAAAGATTATAAATTATTTAATATAAGGTTTACTATTTTCCATAAAGACAGCAATGTGTAATTTTATTAACTCTTAAATAAAACTGATAACTTGTAAAACAGAATTAACTTTATTTACAACATTCCTAGAAAGCTAAAGCAAAAATAAATAAAATATAAAAAAGTTCTTAAAAATATAAGATTTTAAATATATCACACTTATGCAGTTGATTATAAATTAATCAAAAGCAGCAAAATTTAAACTATGCAATGATACAACTACAAACGCAAGGAACTTACATTCTTTTGAAAAACAAACAACTTTTTAAAATATGTTACTCTTGGTGAAAAAAAAATCGACTTAGATTATGTCTTGTTCAAACAATAATTAAAAAATAATAAAACCAAAAAGTTTAATACAATATTGTATTTAAATAGATGTTAAAGTTCACCAGCTCCAGGGTACTTTTTATATTTATTGTTCTTTGTTGGAGGGCAGTAGCAAGCATTTTTCTGGGCATCCAGATATGACTTACACCCAAGTGTAAGTGTACCAGTGAAGAGTAACTTAGCAGCAGCCTTGCATCCTGGAATATAATACACAGTAGATTTAGTATGCTTACAAATTCATTGCCATTTCATTCCAGAATGACTAATTCAATTAACAATAACAACCTTTAGTAATTGTATTTCCAGCTACATTCACCGACTTATACGTCTCACAGTAGTTATAAAGGCACCTCTTAAAATCTAAGTCACATACTTCCTTGCCAGTATTGCAAGTGTCATAGCAAATGTCATGGTTATCGCAACATTTTGTCATTTGGTCGAGTGGCAGATATTCTGAGGATATTTCAAACCCCAAGGATCCACAGCCATTAGATTTTGGTATATGATTCCTGTTTCTTACTGGTTTCGAACCTGTAATTATAAAAATATTTAAAAAATATTATGTTAGTCTAGCTAGGCATTTTAACAAGGTAAAAGGTTATCTAATTTTCATTATCACATACCTTCAGGACAAGTAAATAAACATTCCTCTTCAACAGCAGCATCAAACACATCGTGTAAGGATTTAAACTTTTCAGCTACAGTAATGACATTTCGAAACATATCTCCAAACACGGTCTCAGCTGATAATACCGCATCTTTTAGATTTCTCAGCATACCCGAACCGAAACCTGTATATGCGTAAGCTACAAAGGTTAGAAGATATATCAATATCTTCTTGTAAGGAATCTCCATTTTCGATGTTTTATCAAGAAGGAAGAATTTATAGAACCGTTCTCTTTCATTTATAAATTAGACGAATATGAAAAGCACACGTAAGTTGTACTTTTATTGTAACAAAAATAAATATTTTGTAATTCGCTATTCGGATTCGTACTTTTCAAATTTTGACATTGATATCAAAGAGTATAGAAACATGAGTGATTTGGATTGACAATTGAAATGACAGATAAGTGACAGTTTACTTTTCCCATCTAAATAATATGTAATTACGTACACCTGGAATGAGCACTGACCTAAAGAAGCGAGCTGTTAGCACGTGTCATTTAATCCCACTCTATTAGTGTATATTATTTGACCAACTAATGAGACATCTGTGGCATCGAATTTGATATTAATACCTCCTATCTATCTATACTAATACTATAAGAGCTAATAAAGTATGTCGAGGGTAATCTCCGAACTAACTATGTACTGAACCGATTTTGAAATCACAACGTTAATGTTTTTGAGAATCCTAAAGTTGAAACACTCGAAAAATTCTTATCACCCAGTATCAGGTAGTCTGAGGAGTACAGGCATCCGGCACGGGACGAAATGGAAAGGGGGGAAACCGTTCTATCAACTACACGCGCTGCTACCACTCGCACTGAACAGTTGAAAATGAACAGTTTTACTTTAGTTGAACTCTTACGTACAGCGGTTGTTCATAAAAAAGTTCGCCCTATATTTCATTACTCCCAGCGGGGAAGTTTGTTACATTATCATTATCAGTCACACCTTATTATTCCATAAAACCTACCTAGGTACCTAAATAACTTGTTTAATGGGTCACCCTACGTAATAACAATAACGCAAGTGAACGTCTGTCATCGAACTGGCGCGCCATTCGTCTCTTTTAGTCAGCTACATACAACTTCATACGATATTGATAGACCCGTACGTCTTACGTGCTGAAAAAACGAGGGACACGGAGTAAAATGGCGCCCGACGTAATTTCCTCCAGATGCAACCGGCTACCGGAGGGAATGTAATCGATGCAGTAAAACTTCACACATTTGATTGAGCTACGAATTGAACCCGGGGATGTCTTTTTTCGTTCGGTCCCGTCTCGGATTCCCGTAGTCCGAGCCTGAACATGTCCGCTCCGGACCGCGACCTTGGTACGGTCCGAGCATTGTTCGATCGTTTGGCGAACGATCTGTCTTACATAATTATTATTATTGCCTTGTCCGGCTCGTGTCCTTGTATTTGTCCTTGGTTCGATGGGTTTGCACCTTGCCAGTTTCAGCCATGAAGGCAGCTAATTTTCTAATCTGTTTATATGCTTACGTGATCTAGGGTCGGACCGCCTAACTCTACTTGAACGCCGCCATCTTGATCCAATCCTGTGGAGTGACATCACAGAATTGGTACCGCCTAACTCAGTGTCGGTCATTGAGGAGCGGTAGTATTGGGGAATATAGTAATGATCCGTTACGCATTATGATATCGAAATATCGAACTTTTTAAAATTAATAAAACCTAGAACAATGAATTTTTTAGAATATTGTCAAATTATTTTCGTATTTTGTTATTTTGAGCGCATCATATGTATTCTGTAATGTTAATTTTTTTTAAAACGAGATGAAATAAAAACTAAATGTCATGAAAATTACGTTAATAGAACAGAACACAAAATCCACTCAAATGAAGTTAGAGTATAACCTTCGTGTTGTTCAAAATTGTACATTTCAGTCCTATCTACTGAATAGGCTCTATTGAAATTTATTCGAAATCGATGTTGTGACGTCTTTCTACTCTATTGGATCAAGATGGCGTTCTATTGTAGATGGGCGGTACGGCCCATGTTTTTATTTTCCAAATTTGTGTTAAAGCTTGACCTGACCTGTCAATGATGGCGCTAGTTGTGCGTTTTATGTAGCAACACCGGAAGCATGTAGTATTTTATGACAGAATTCAAATGCCACCAACAATGCGACATCGATAATAGGGAACGTGACGGAAAAAGAAACTAACATGGCCCTATTGGAAAATTAGAATAATGACTTTTCAGAAAAAGACCTTGCGCCCTTGTTCATGGAATTATGATTCTTGTCAAATGTGTATCAACATTTGACGTAGTAGACGTTGACACCTAAGTTAGACAGTATAAACCAACTAATTTTAAATGGTGTACAATAATTAAGGCGGCGTATTAAGTTTATAGAATACTCATTAGCGTAAAGTTATATTTCCTCTATATAGTTTACTAGCTGCGAAACCCGGCGTTGCACGGGTTAAAATATACACCGAATCAGAACTTTCCCGAAGTTCTAATGAGTTAGAAAAGGACAGATTATTAATTTCAGTACTTTCTAGATCATTCTAGAAATATTCAGAACTTTCCCGAAGTTCTAATGAGTTAAAAAAGGACAGATTATTAATTTCAGTACTTTCTAGATCATTCTAGAAATTTTCAGAACTTTCCCGAAGTTCTAATGAGTTAGAAAAGGACAGATATATATCTTATATTACATTTTTGCCTCCCACAACCACCCACTTCCACCCACCGCGCCCAAACTCCCTTACTTCCTTCTAGGACCCAAGGGGTGTCTACCACCCCAATGGGGTGTTGATTGGAATTGGTGGTGATAAAGAAAACCGGTCACACACGTACCCACACAAGCATTTTATATATATGACGGATCGCGGTCAATAGTATGGAATCATGTGGTCAATAGTACGGACTCATGACGACGAAAACGGAAGTGGGAGTGCGCCCTCTGGTGGGGCGTGCTGACAGAGTCTCGACGGCACGACTCGGGCCGAGTGGCGGCCATTCTTGGCGCGACCGCCGCCGAGGAGTGACGCGTCTTGAAACTGTCTCCACATTTCGTTTATAGAAAGTGTTATTTACGTTTGAAAATAAAGTAATTTTAAAATCACTTTTGAAATAAGAAAGTTAATCACCTCAACTGCCTACATTGTGATACTGCTCTGATTTCAAGTGAAATTATAAGTGATGTGCAAAAATGAATTGTATTAAATACAGTGGAGTAAATGTGAACCTTTTCTTTAATTTATCTGGACGATCTAATACTGATATCACCACCCTGATGACAATGATCCTGATACACCCTTTCCTTCACGCGACGACATCAGAAGCGGTGATGAAGAACGCAACGCCCAAGAGATGGTATGATGAAAAGCAACAAAGAAAGTGCAGATACGCTACGTGAAAGCGTAATAATAAAAGAAAGGTGATTACTCGATCCAGTTGAGTTGCCTACATTAAAATGTAAAATGATTTAACATGTTCAAAGCGCAGCCAAGAGTCCAAACACCCCGAGATATAAGACAAAGACTTCGTCAGACAGATTTGGGGATTCATAAAGTAAACAGCAGATCATCTGTACCAAATGGGTCATGGTCAAGGCAGACCCCGGGCCTTCGAGAGCACCACTGGGATGTCGACAACATTATTAAAAATCGAGTGAAACTTACTATGGACGGCACTTTGCCTGAACGTGATTTTTTCAACATGGGACGATGGTAGACAATCTGCGAGTGTACATGACTGAGAAATGATGTGATATTAACAGTTCCTCTCTATCTGGTGAGTCCTATACATAATTATTATTTAGTAAAAACCTGTGCTGAAGAGGCTCCCTAGCGGATTTTAGGAGTTATTTACTTTGACAATTCAGAATAGTATTCTGACAGAAACACTATTGATACCCTTAGTAGAGAGAATGGCAGGTTTATTTGTATCTTTAGTGAAACAACGTCAGTTACGTCAGTGTTACAATTTGTTGGTAAAAATGTCAAAAACGACTGCTAAGTTTAATAAATTTTAGCTTTTGCGGGTACCTATGTCAATAAATGTAGGCTGTCTGATAGAATGTTACTAAGAAAAAAAATCACTCCACAAAAATAGTAAGAATTATGTTAAATCCGTCTCAATGTTAAACAGTGTTTAAAGTAAAAAAAGTGTTATATAATCTAAGATTATTTTACCATCTTGAAACATGGTGCGCTATGATTTTACGTATTACCAACATCACGTCAGTTATTAGAAAACAAGAATAAGAAATACTTGGAAAGCATAGTGCTATTATTTTTATAAATTGAGTACGTAAGCATAGTTATGGTGGTGCTGCTGCTGACTGACTTCTTCTTCTTGATCGTTGTCTCACTGCTGAGGATCCTGACATCTTCGGTAAACTGCATGTCTCCATCGGTTTCGATGAATCGTTCGGATATTTGGTCCACCCATCTCTTCGGACTTCGGCCTCTGGGTCTCTTGCCTTCGACTTTTCCCGTCACCATAAGTCGTTCCAGATTGCTGATTAAGTAAATATTTGATAATAACAGTGTGGCAGAGATGCCGTAGCAGTGAGTTTGTGGAACAATTAGCTGGTGTACTTTAGGATGTTGTCTTAGAGATAGGATAGGCTTCACATAAGCTTCGAATGTGCAAATTCAATAACGATCCCGCGATCTCCGCGATTTCTATGCGAGCGGGTGCAAACATGTATCGAGAGAAAAAAAGAGAAAAATTATTAGCGTGTTTGTTTACATTTAACAGGAGGTTTAGGTTTAGGTTAATGGGCTCCTTTTTCCGCACTTGAACTCAAACTTGGTCCTTTGTACGTAGTTAAGGCGTGCTAATTTAGCCAGCCCAGCTCCCTCCAGAAGTCCAGCAGTCTCTTCGGACGCTCGCAGATCTCTCGGAGGGACCCTGTTCCTAATGCGATTTTTACCCTGTGGTCCTTAAGTCCCTCACACTCCAGGACCACATGGGCCGCTGTTTCTTCGTCTACTAGGCATCCCCTGCATAAAGGGCTGTCCGTAGCTCCTATCATGAACAGTAGTTTGTTCAGGGGGAGGTGTCCTGTTATTGTGCCAACTACTGTCCTGAGTTCTTTCCGTTTGAGATCTAGCAGTTTATTAGTTAGTCTTGGTGATCGTTCGGTCACCACCAACTTCGACTGTCTACATCCAATTGTGTTTTGCCAACGTTTATTGTGCTGGTCCGTTGTGTGTTTGCTCACCCATGCTCGCAGTGTGTTAAAAGACAGGGGTAGGGATGGAGGGGGACCAGCAATTTCCATCCCTGATCCCTTTCTTGCCAGCTCATCGGCGGCGTCGTTCCCCATTGAATTGCTGTGACCCTTGATCCATTGTATCGTAACCCTGTTTGTCAGGGAGATATCTTCAAGCGCCTGGTGGCACTCCAGGATTAGGGCAGAGTTTATACTGTTCTTTCCCAATGCCTTCAAGACCGACATACTGTCCGATAAGATTCGGATGCCTTGGTCGCTTATACCGAGTCTCTTCACTCGCATGGCGACCTGTGTGATTGCTACACACTCGCATTGGAATATGGTACTATGTTCCCCTAGTGGTATGGAACTCTTAATATTCAGATCCAGCGAGAAGATTCCTGCACCGGTGCCTTGGTCGGTCTTGGATCCGTCCGTGTAAATACGGACTTCTCTTATCCCAGACCAGTCCGCCTCCGTTTCCGCAGTTTGTATCTGGTATCTCTTGCCAAAAGTGAACTGTTTCGCGATTCGGTCACACTTGGCTTCAAACATAGGGTTACTCTGAACTATTGTTTCCCATAAGGTTCGATGGGAGCCAAGTTTATTGTTCCATTGTCTTGTTATCTTAAGTCTTAGAATTGCCATCTTTGCCTCCTGCTGTATATGCAGATCAAGAGGTGGCAGTCCCAGTAGTACTTCAAGTGAAGCTGTTGGTGTCGAGCGCATGCAGCCCGTTATGGCAGAGCATGCCATTCTCTGGAACCGTTGCAGCCTGTTGACCGCTGTATTGAGCTTGGTTCTGGACCACCAGGCCACCGCGCCATAGGCAACGAAGGGCCTCACCACGGCTGTATACAGCCACCTGGCAATCCTGGGGGAGATTCCCCATGTTTTGCCAAGAAGTCTGCTGCACTGCCACAGCGAGATGCTGGCTTTGGCCAGTTTGTGTTCCAGATGTTTGTTCCATAACAGCTTGTTGTCGAAAATGACCCCAAGGTATTTGACCTCGTCTGTTAAGGATAGTTTGGTACCGAATAGCTTGGGGAGTCGTGAGTTCTCCCAGATTCCTCTTGTGTGTGAACAGGACCATCTCTGTCTTGAATGGATTGACCGAGAGGTCGTGCTCACTACACCAGCTTTCGACTATTTTTAATGCAGACCCCATGAGGTCGCATAAAACGTTCTCGAATGGTCCGCTAATAAGTATGGCTATGTCATCTGCATAGCCAATTGTATGGAATCTGTTGTCATTTAACCGGCTTATCAGCTCATTGACTACAATATTCCATAATAGTGGAGATAAGACCCAACCCTGTGGGCATCCCCTAGCGACCACTGCTCTGGTTGTGTTATTTATCGTTATTCGAACGGCCCTGCGTCTCAGCATTGAGTCGATCCATCCGGCTATGGTATCCTTGACTCCGTGCTTAATCAGTGCCTGATTGATGCTCCCAAAGTGTGTTTTGTCAAAAGCACCTTCTATGTCTATGAAGACTCCTAGAGTGGATTGCTTAGACGCCATAGCGTGTTCGATGTGAGTCGTTACGCTATACAGTGCTGATTCTGTGCTTTTACCTGCAGTGTAGGCATGCTGATTTTTGTGGAGAGGGTACTTTATTAGCGCCGAGTCTCTAATGTCTCTGTCGCATATTCTCTCTAGCACCTTCAGCAGGAACGATGTCAGGCTGATGGGCCTGAAAGCTTTGGGTTGTGTATAGTCACTTTTGCCGGGCTTCGGAATAAACACAACCCTTACCTCTCTCCACTTCAATGGTATATATCTTTTAGCAAGACAGGTTCGGTATATACTGACCAAATGATCAAGTAGTCTCCCACCACACCATTTCAGTAGGCCGGGGAATATTCCATCCGGGCCTGGTGCCTTGTATGGTAGGAAACTGTCCATCGCCCATCTTACCTTATCTCTGGTCACAATTTTCTCAACTTGTTCCCATTCTGTTTCACTCGGGTGGTGTTCCGCTGTCTCACTCCATGTCTGCTCATTTTTAATTTCGCAGCCCGGAAAGTGCGTGCCTAGCAGTAGTTCACAAACATCCGAGTCCGTTTTGGTATATGTTTTATCAGGTTTGATTAGTGATCCTAGGTTGTGGACTTTATCGTTACTGAGTACGTTTTTTATCCTAGCAGCCTGGGTGTTCGATTCTATACTGGAGCAGAAGCGTCTCCAGCACTCCTCCTTTCGTTGCCGGATACACTTCTTGTATTTATTCTGGGTCTCCTTGTAGGTATCCCAGTCACTGTCGCATCTAGTGTTTTTGGCCCTATTGAACTGTTTCCTAAGTTTCCTTTTAAGTTTCTCCAGCTCGGGTCCCCACCACTGGTGTCGCGGTTTCGGTCCCGACCGGGGGGAAGTTAGGGGGCATGTCTGTTCGTAGGCGTCTGTTAGAGTCAACGTTATCTTGTCAACCTGTTTGTCTATGTCATTGTCTGTATGGTAGGTGGGTGATATTGCTATCTTCGCTAGGGATTTCTCCGCACCGATCGCGTACCTAATACGGTCAGTTTTGCGAGGATTTCTGCTCACACTCCTTTCCCGGTTTTCTATGTTCAATTTAAATCTGATCCATCGGTGGTCAGAGCATGAAGCCTCGTCAGACACATGCCAGTCCGAAATTAGGTTAGATGCCCGGTCCGATTCTAATGTCAGATCTATTATTGTTTGAGCCCTTCGTGTTACAAAAGTGGGTTCTGCGCCCCGATTTATTAACGAGAGTCTGGTTGTCATAAGATAATTAATGAGATCCTCACCTCTGCCGTTCGCGGTCTCGCTCCCCCACAATGGGTGGTGCGCGTTTGCGTCCGTTGCGATGATTACCTCTAGTTCCTCTGCTTCGCAGTGCTGTATCAGACCTGCCAGCTCCGGTGTGGGTGCCTCAGCATCACTCGGAAGGTACGCCGACGCGAGCACCATCGGCGGCAGGTTGCTGTTGGGCGCGTTCCTAGTCCTGACAGTAGTCAGATTCCTGGAACAATACTCTGTTAGGAGTACGGCGCTGACATGCTTGGGGACGTATATACACGTACGAGGGTTACCCACCGTGGTGTCATAAATTAGGTCGCCTCCCAAGCTGCTCAGACCGTAGACCCTCCCCCCCCTGATCCACGGTTCCTGGATCATGGCTACGGTCGATGTTTGTACCTCCAACAACCTGCGTAGGGAAGCCGTTGCAGTCTGACTGTGTTGGAGGTTGATCTGCAGTACGTTTATAAAGTTACGAGGAGCTGGAGTCATATGTAGCGAAGCCATCACTACCTAATAACTCCCTCTCCTCTTCGGACGAGGATTCCCTGTCCGCCGTTAGCGTAGCTTCCTGTCGCTTCTTAGAAGCATCAGGAGGCCTCGCTGTGGTCGAGACCTGGGCAGGAACAGCGGTGACGCAGCCTGGTTTCCCCTGGCTGACCTCAGTCGTGCGACTGGGTTTGCTTTGAGGATCCCCCTCGTCCCCAGGGAGGGCCCCAGGGTCGAGGTTTGGCTGTATCTGCTGCTCTTGAGGAGGCACGGGTGCGTCAGCCGCACTAGCGCTCTCCTCATCCCCGTACTTAACGTACACGGAGCCGACTCTGTAGCACAGTCGTCTCCCGTTCTTATCTAGAAGGGCTACGTCGGCCTGCAGTATACCCAGTATCAGACGGAGTTGCCCCTTCTCCTCCTGCATACACTCCTCCGAGTGATACACGGCCCACTGGTCGACGGCATGCCACGGGTTTTGTCCTACGAGGCGACGCCGGACAATGTCCAAGCCTTCGCCCCCGTACTTCGGTATTAGGACGTACGCCTTGACCCTTTTCGGCAATTCAGACTGGCGTTTGACCACCAGTCTGGTACCAGGGTATGGTGTTTTGAACGTCTCCACATTGTTGCGGAGCCATTCCACCGAGCGATCGTCCCAGCACCAAAGCTTGACAACTCCCTCGCCTAGTATAGGTCGTCCCCTAAAGCCTGGGGCCGAGGTCGTCGAAGCACTGCCGCTGGGAATCCCCAGTTGCCGGTCAATTGCCTCGTCGATCTCAGCCTCAATGGCCTCGAGGTGTTCCGCCTTGAGTTCGCGGAATGGCTCCGTGAGTATCGCCATGCACAAGTCTTTTGACTTAAGCGCGTCGGCGTAATTCACGGAGCCCTCCGGATGGCGTTTCGTCTTTGGCCGTTTTGCAACGTCCTTTGGTGTTAGCGAATCGTCCGGGCGATTCCGTTTAGCTGCAGCTGAAGCTGCAAGTACGGCAATGGACCTATCCGACCTACAGGAGGCCATGCCGAGCGTCACTCCGAGGAAGACATCGTCTCCAAGGAGGGATATCTCGGGCGTGGGCGGACCCGGACCACAGCCGACAGCGGCATCAGCCAAATTAACAAAACAAAAAAAGAAAAAAAAGCGAGTCTCTAGCAAAGTGAGGCGCGAGAAGGCGAAGGCCAAGGCTAAGAAGGCTAGGGATCTTGAGGCAGATGGCAACAGGGCGCTTTCATCAGTGGAGGCGACCCCGAGCCCAAGCGCGATGCCGGCCGCAGCTACCCCAGTGGTAGCAGCGACGGCCAGTGCTAAGGCAGTGCCAGCAGCCAGAGGACCAGAGCCTTTTAAAGCCCGCTTGTATAGAGGCAAAAGAGCAGGGAAGCAAGTGGCGTCACGTCAGTCGACCCCGGTCGTCGAGACGAAAGACGACAGCAGCAAGCCCGCTAAACATTTAACAGGAGAAATTCGAACGAAATTTTCCATATTTCAGTATAATGTTTGTTATTGTGGTCGTAGTTTCCCAATGTTGTAGAATAGAGAGATAAGATATCCGCGGTAAAAATGGGATCACCGATATGCGTTTCTTTTAATACTACAAAAAAAAGGTAGTTTGGTTAGTAACGTAATTTTATATTAGTATCAAGTTATTTAACGAAAAAAAAAGTAAATACGAGTAAGTGAACTGATTGACGGTAGATAATTTCGAATTATGTATTGAGTAACTAAAGATAAACCTGTGACTTAGTTCGACCGAAACCCATGTGTACTAAGTTAATGTGACTTAGTTTGACCTGGATAAAGACTTTGTTAGACGGATCAATCTAAGACGCTAACCCAATACGTGACGACTATCGAGCCGAGGTTTTTATGAGATTTATGTGATCGTTTTGTTTTCTCTAAATTTGTTGCATCATCGGATGAAGGTGATCGTGTTCTATCAGTGATGGTGGGCTAATGGAGCCTATGGGAGAGTTTTATGGTTGCTTTCCGGCCTGATGGAGGCTATGGGAGCGTGGCTAATAGCAGGTAGTTGTTTTAAGCTTTGTGAGAAAGTGTTGAACGATAACGATGATGAGAAAGTCCAGATATTTTGGTGATAGTTCAATAGCCGGTTAAATAAATTATTTTTAGCTTCGAGTACTGAAATTTTCTTAATTACTGATATAAAGTAACTATTTTGAGTGCTGTTGTTGTGCCAGTAAGATGAGACAGTGTAAGCAATGGTGAGATTTCATATCCTTCTGCCAGTACAAGTTTTTAAGTACCTGAATTGTTGTTGAGGTCAAACATCCAGATTTATTTGGCTGACTTGGAGTGACCCGGGAGTCATGTGTGCGACTCATTGGGCTAAGAGCCCCAAAAGTCTCGGATGTTGTGGCTGTAGATAGCAAATTTTATTTTGTAATTTTTTTAGAAGGCGGCTTGATATGGGATGCCTTCGTAATTACAAACATTATTAAATGGTTTCAATATGGGAGCTTAAACGTAACGTAAAGTCTAGATAGAGTATACTCGTTCGAACAGTTAAAATCAATGAAGATGATTATTGCTTGTTTAGTTTTTGTGTGGCAACAAATGGACTGTTGTTACCTATAACTGGCGTATCAAATAGACGTGAGAGCTTCTTATTATTAAACTTCTGATTTAGTTTTGATATTGGGCAGTAGAAATAATGTTTATTTTTATTTTATTTTATTTTGTTGTTTTTGTAGAGATGTTACCGTAAACAGTTGTTCGGATCTGTGACGATTACTTGTTGTGTAACTCGTTGACCGTTATTACGGGTTATGATAGCAGATAGACTGTTATCTATCACTGACTTAGTACAGATTTCGTCAAAGGATTGACCACGAGCTGAGAATCTATAGACAGCAATTAGTGAAGCGTGTTAATGTTACTACCTTATGATTTTAGCAATTTCATATTGAAAAGTATACTGTATAGTCTAACAGTTGATACCTACGCACAGGTATATAAGTACGGCTACTACAGTGGTGCCCCTATATTATAGATAGAGGTACTACTACAGTCGTAAAGTACCTACTGGTTTCAAAAATATGACGAATGAACATTACTGAGCTGATATGTCGACAATGTTTATTAACTTCTAATTATTTGTCCCGCCTGTGTGGCTCCCGCCTGTGTGGCTCCCGCCTGTGTGGCTCCCGCCTGTGTGGCTCCCGCCTGTGTGGCTCCCGCCTGTGTGGCATCCCGCCTGTGTGGCATCCCGCCTGTTTGGCATTTCGCCTGTGTGGCATAGTCTGTGTGACATTTAGTCTGTGTGGCATTTAGCCTGTGAGGCATTCTACCTGTATGGCATTTCGCCGGTGTGGCATTTTTATGTGTGGCATTTCGCCTCTGTGAAATTTACCCTTGTGTGACATCTTACCTGTATCGTGCTATGGCAGACGTGACACAGGATATATGATGAATAAACTCATAGTTTGACGACGATTAGAGTGGCACTGACCAGAGTGACACCCAACCTGTGTGGCACCTAGTCTGTGTGGTATTTCGCTTGTGTGCAGGTCCAGTTGCGTGGCGGCCTGGTTGCGTGGCGGCCTGATTGCGTGGCGGCCCGACTGATGGCGTCCGTCGTGTGGTGGTTCGTCGCCTGTGTGTCATTTCTCCTGTATGGTAACATTACTTATTCTTTTTAAATTAGGATGGCGCTGACGGATGACCAAAAATCATATGGCATTTAATGAAGGAGTGTTTCGATCCCACTCGAAGTAACATTGGGTCTTTTGCTGAGTACTGAAAATTTTATGTAGGTATGTCACATATTTGTAGTTTATCTAAGTACCTACAGTAATGGACGTCGGGGACGATACGCGAGCTCTGTGATTGGGGCTTGTTTCCCACTCAACAAGAGCATCAAGGGGAAAACACTGGTGACGATGATTAAACCTTCTTCATTGGTGGTAATTGTGATACGGTTCATAGTCTGGTGTTATACCTTGTCACGCCTCTCTGATGAACTGAAGTCGTAGCTGAATTTATGTCGGCAACTTATAAAGAATAATTTATGTACAAGATGATGTTGTTATCTCTCAATCTACAGAAGTTTAGTATGATAAATGATAATGGACGTATGTTTTATGCGAAGAATTGGTGGGTTAATGCAGTCGTGATAGATCCAATCACATGATTCATAAGACTTATTTGAGTGATGTGTTGTGGTCAGAAGTGACCGAGCGAATATAGTACTGTGCTATGGTTTTCATGTTTCAGATTACACACGAGGACGTGTGTACAGCAGGACGGCCGTGACGGATCGCGGTCAATAGTATGGAATCATGTGGTCAATAGTACGGACTCATGACGATGAAAACGGAAGTGGGAGTGCGCCCTCTGGTGGGGCGTGCTGACAGAGTCTCGACGCCACGACTCGGGCCGAGTGGCGGCCATTCTTGGCGCGACCGCCGCCGAGGAGTGACGCGTCTTGAAACTGTCTCCACATTTCGTTTATAGAAAGTGTTATTTACGTTTGAAAATAAAGTAATTTTAAAATCACTTTTGAATTAAGAAAGTTAATCACCTCAACTGCCTACATTGTGATACTGCTCTGATTTCAAGTGAAATTATAAGTGATGTGCAAAAATGAATTGTAATAAATACAGTGGAGTAAATGTGAACCTTTTCTTTAATTTATCTGGACGATCTACTACTGATATCACCACCCTGATGACAATGATCCTGATACACCCTTTCCTTCACGCGACGACATATATATTAAGATTAAGAAATTAAGAATTAAGATTAAGATAAGATTATTGCCAGTAAAATAAATTTAGTAAACTCGTTTTTCCGCAATGTGTCAAAGAAACCTGAAGTCGTAGTACCCCTATATGCACATTCCTGTGTGTTATTATTTCGATGGCTTTTCAAAATATAGCTGCGATTACACACGCCCTAACTAGCAATTTAATTTTTATAGAAAAACGACCAATGCTGTAATACTCATAACATTTTATTAAATAAAATACATACGATGCAGCGGTCTTTTTTTACTAAGTTAATGGCTTAGGATCTTGGGCTACACTTCGATCGCGTGATTTAAATAAAAAAGTTAAATGAAAGAATAACAATAGCTTTATTATATTGAACCACAAGAAATGCTAAACAATATGAAAATATGCCAAATCTAGTATAAAATATGCTAAATGGACAACACTGGCTCTCTATGTAGCATATAGGTGGTTAGGCTACCCTAAAAATTATCTTCAAAACATCTTGTATAGGTCGACCAGGAACTTAGGTTACTTTGATACGTTGCGGAAAAATGAGTAGGTATACTAAAGTTATTTTACTGGCAATAATAGACGAAAAAAAAGGAAATGTACCTCGACATTATTAAATAGCCCAAAGTATTTACCACCGTTTTCGTCATTGTGCACCTTTTAAAATTAGTCGTATTAAAAAGGAAAATGGAGGAACAATGAGCAGTTTTCCAATAGGTATCTAAAGCATTCCTACCCACTCACTAGATGGCGCCCATACAATTTTGGTAATTGATAATCGCTTGAAATAGGTTCTTAGCAAACAGAATATTAACACTGGGTATGTTGTATTGAATAATATTGTATTTGTCAGTAGTTTTCAACCATTTTAGAGGTTGTAATAATAATGGAACATAGTGCCTACTTCTATAAATATTTCTTTTTACACTTCGTTCAACCTTTAACAGTTATGTTTATATTAATAAACATTTTATTTTTAAGTTTAGTATTAGTTGGCTGCATGAAATCACTGCTACCATCATACAGATTATAAAGAGATTACCAAAATTGTAGGAGCGCCATCTATTGATCCTTTTTGAAACCAATTATCAATACCTACTGGAAAACTCCTCATTACTATTGTGACAATGTCACTACGAAAGCGTCAAAATAAGTTCATAGGGATTCAAAGACTAAAAAAAGTATCGATATCGATCGGTTCAATGTTATTTTATTATTTTTGTCGAAAACCAGAAAAGGAAGGGTTTACTGCTTCATTTCGAATGTCATGTGTCTGATGGCTGGTACCCCAAAGTCTGTAGCACCGATGTACCTACACAATTTTCACAAGGGATACGTGGGGAAAAGGTCCCTGAACCTGCCGGTATCAGGAAAGAGACCTCGTAGGCAGCTCAAGAACCCATGGGTTGCCATCGCTGAGTCAAATGCGAAAGTCAATGGCTTACGACGCGAGGATGGCGTAGACTGGGCGGAGAATTTTTTCTATACCAGCTCTAAGGTGGCAAACAAGCTTACGGTCGGCCTGATGGTAAGCAGTCACCATGGGTAGGAAAGCGGACCCTGGCAAAGTACGGGAAGAGCACTATGGCGATGATGAATAAATGTTTAAAGAAAAATGATATTTTATTATGCCACCAATAATGTCAATAGGTATAGATAAAAGAAAATATTGCCAGTAACAAGCTAAATTTAGATAAAGTTAATTTTTTACGGCTTGTATTAAATTGTTTTCAGGTAAAGTAATGAAGCAATATCGGTAGCTGTACATTTTAAACAAACCTTTTTTTTAAACAAAATTTTTACTTTTTTTGTAGGAAGTAACACCAGAAGTTTGGGCAAACTGATGTCGGCATGTTCAAGATATAGAAAATAAATATAGAAATATCGGACCCATAATTGATAAACAAATTGACAAATAATTACGAACGTTGGCGATGAAAGTACATCCAAAAACCAATCAGACATTAGTGATGATGACGATATATTAGAAGACTTTGAATGTTTAGAAAGAGATTTTGATTATGACTCATAGTTGTACATTCTTTCAAGGGTTTGAAGTATGTAATGTACGTGCAATTAGTCTTTAGTATATGTTTCTAATTAAGCGTAAAATAGATTTCAACATGTTAAAAATATAAAATAAAGCAATAAAAGGAAATATAATAAAATAACAAAACAACGCCTAGCGGCGACTTATGCTGTTTTTAACTGCTTTGTTTTATATCGATACATTTACTAAGAGTATAATATAAACCGTAACATAATTTCACACTCAAACGAATGAAATGAATGGTACGAGAAATTTAGTATAGGTGAGGAACCACATAAACTTCTTCGATATTTCTTAGGTAGGTATAATACAGGCATGATGTTATGAACCTATATGTATTGTAACGTAACCTTTTGTCGGTCTGTACCAGATTCAGTTGATAAAGCGAAAATAATTAGAGGTCAGTAGCGGACTCAGAGGATAATGAAAACTAAAGAAATCAGGGTAGTGGGTTATAGTTATTTAGTCCAGTAAGTAATCTAGCTACTACAATGAATTTATCAAAAATACCCTAATAAAGCACAACAGTTAGAAAAAAGAGTCTATCCACATAACCTTTTGTCCAGGCAGGAACACTTGTTTCACTTGGGTAATGTTAAAGCAGGCCGAAAAGTACTGTTTGCAAACTAGCTAAGCGACTACGTCAGCTTGAGATTTTATAGAAGAAGATTGATGCAACTATGTGCATATTTTAGACTGAGTCTTCGGAGATAAAAGTTGATGCAACCCTTGTGCATATTTTAGTTTGATACTGAACACTTATAATAATTTTTCAATAAATTTTCTTCATGGTAACTTCTCGTTACAATATAGCTTCACCTCCAAGATCGAAGGCTGGGAAAACTCTGCCGACCCGAGCCTGCAATGGAGAATGCAGGCTCGGGTCTTCGTTTAAACACGTTCAAGAACCATTTGGCACAAAAGAAGATAAAGTCTTGTTAGCCAGTAGTCATAGTCAACCAGCCAGTTCCCGAAATGGACAATATTAATTTACAGACGGTCTCGTGTTCGACGGCCAAGGATATAATTCATGCCGACCTGATGAGGAATTGGATCCAGCAGTTATCTAGAATAAGAGAAGCACAAAAAATATTAAAATCTTCTTCAACTATAAAAATTTCCCACATGACATCAAATGACGTGACAAGAGTAAAATAAACAAAACAGTTAAGATAGATCCTTTAAACCCCGTTTTTAACTATAATTTGTTATAAAAAACAGTAATTATCATCGCCATTCGACAGGAAAAATGAAGTACGCCACACAACATGCAGCCATATATGAAACTCGCAACTATAACTATTCTTCCTTGTTTGGATTTCACCTTAAGAGACCTTTCACAAAAACAATTTCGACTCGCGCGTATTCTACAGAATAAGCTGACTGACCGAATAAAAAAACGCACGTGTCGAAATCGTCGTTGTGGAAGGGTTTTTAATATCGTACTAATAAATTATTAATTCAAAAGAAAATAAATCGTTTATTTTGTATAACACGTACAGAATAACCATGCAACTATCGATTCCAAGTTCTATGAGAACGATAATCGAATAGATTCATTAACGATTTTACACTACCCCATCCCTACTGGGAACTGTCAAAATTATCACTCTAAAGTGCGCTCCACATGTTCGCCGAAACTTCCGGCGAAACTTTTGCCGGGACTTTAGTCGACCGCTCTACATTCTTGCATATTAATTGCGCTCCACATGTTCGCCGAAACTTCCGGCGAAAATGTTGCCGGGACTTTGGTCGACTCCCTACATTCTCGCGTATTAGGGATGTGGCGGGTGTCAAAACGCGCGACATTATATCGATTCATCGGTGTAATATCGCTAATCTGCTGTAAACAGGGCCACAGAGGTGATGGCAGCTGCTGTACTGTAATAACTTGATATCCTGGATCATGGTCAAGTGTACCTCCAACTAATTACGGGAAAAAGCGCTAGGAATATAAAATATAAAATCGATCGAATCGAGATGACAACAAACTATCTCTACTTACTCTATGAAATAGGCGAGACATGCCAAACATGCACGGGACTACACGAATACTCCCTCTACATTCTCGTGTTCCCGCGGAACTGTCCACATGTGGAGCGCGCTTTAGGAATGCAGTGGGTGTCAAAACGCGTGACATTGGCGGATACTACACACACGATATTTATTGTGATACGTATCGTGATCCATTTCGAGTAATATTTTGGATCGCAAGTCGACCCTACACACACGATAAGAATCGTCGATATTTTCATTAGTCTATGCATTCTTTCATTCATTTTGATGGCTGAATAGACTAAGTTGCCAATGCCTAGCCTAAAAAAAAGCATTTTTAACGCGTCGCTGGTGTATATTTACGATTTTTAAGTATTTTTACCACAATGACTGATAAAGCTAGCGTTGCTATAGTATTAGCATAAGGATTAAAAAGACGCGTGAAGAGAAAAAAATGAGAAAAATTATGAGGATGAGGATCTTGTTGACTTTTTATACTTTTATAGTAACTGTCCAGGTCCATAGTGGCCACAGCAGCTTGAAAATAAACACAAACAATGAAAATAAATTTGAAATTACGTTATTTATCTGTCAGTTTGACAGAAATGTCGTGATAAATATCGACTAGATACTAGACGCTCGATATATATCGCACGATAGTTGATACGAATCGTAGATTTCTGGATTTTCGGAAATCCTGTGATCCGTATCACGATTCGTGATACTCTAGGCTACACACTCGATAAATATCGTGATCCTGCGTGAATCACGATATATATCGTGTGTGTAGTATCCGCTTATCGATTCATCGGTGTAATATCGCTAATCTGCTGTAAACAGGGCCACAGAGGTGAGCTGCTCTACAGTAATAACTTGATCTACTAATATCCTGGATCATGGTCAAGTGTCATCGAACTTAATAGGGGAAAAAGCGCTAGGAATATAAATATAAAATCGATCGAATCAAGACGACAACAAACTATCTCTACTTAGTCTATGAAATAAGTAGAGATATAATAGTTTGTGAAAGTGCTTAAAGCTACGCGTCGACTAGTCCGCACCGCAAGAGCCGCACGCGCCGCACGCGCCGCACGCATCGCATTGAGATATTGCTGACGTTGCTGATGGCATGGCCACACTGGCCGCACCGCACGCACCGCAATTGCGGGCAGGGATGCCAACTGTGTATCATGGTTTGGTCTAATAAATGACACTTCAAAATAACGCTTAGATGGTAACCACAAATGCTCTTTCTCATTGCTCAAAAAAAAATTTAAGTCTTTGCTGATTGTCGGTAGGGGTTATCCCTCTATATTTATAATATTAGTTCATTAAAGTATCATTTAATTTTTTGTAATGGATATTGATGAAGACATGTTGTTTGTTGCCAGATGAAGAGCATGGGTTCATAAAATAAATATGAAGAGACCAATATTTTTTTATTACATTCGTATGTAAAAATCTAGTTTCATAGTTTCTGAGATATTCTCAAGCCCTATTTGACAAAACAACATACAAAGTTTAGAAGGGCTGTAGTGCCAGAAAAAGACTGGTAGTTTGTTTAAGGTAAGCATATATTATTAATTGGTACGTATTTACATATTTCCTAAATTATTATTAGGTACTATTAATTATTTACATTCGTTGCAAAAAAACGGACAAATAGGTCACTTTCAGACAATCCTTCGAAGGCCATTTAAAATGGTAACGCAGGTAAAAGCTTAACTGTCATAAAAACGATTTCTACGCGGGCGTGATTGCGGGCAAAAGCTAGTCAAAATATTTTTCCAGTTTTATTGATCTTAAAAATACTTTTCTTTGTTTTATTTCAATTTCAAAACCAAACCATAAAAACATCTTTATCTCATAACATTATTACTTACTTATTTCAGATATATTACTGTTCAAATTTGTACAAGCATACAAACCCTCTGCACGAGTCGGATTGAGCAGAGCAACTATACCTACGAGGGGCCACGAGTTGCTGATGCATACAAAATCAAAATGCATATTTAAAAAGCGTGTAAAGGAACATTATGTGCCTGTATGTTCTACAATACCTGTATTTATTTTATTATGTATATATGTATGTGTATTTAAAAATATACTATATTGTGTGTATTTAGTATCTCATTTATAATTTATGTAGTTTATTAAATATATATATGTTTTTAAACTATTGCGCACGTCTCATCCCCTATAATCTATAATGTCCCTCTTCTATAGGCCTGCTGGAAGAGAGTTCTTCTTAGAAATATGTAGTGCCTGTTGTGTCGTCTTTAATTTTGTAATTTCTGTATACTATATTGTGTGCAATAATTATTATTTTTTATATTGTGTGCAATAAATTGTTAAATAAATAAATACAACAAAGAGTAACATCTAGAATCTACGAGCTCATCTAACTTAAAAGGTCGTCAATTACAGTCAAATTACAATAATATTTAGGACCTAAATGGTTTACTGTAAACATTTAAATAAATAAATAAAAATATTTTTGCTTTGCTTAAAAATTAACAATTTAAATAAATTCGACTAGTGTCGACCATCAGAAACAAAAAATTAAAACTAATTATACAAAACAAAATGGTCCATGGCTCAGCTATGGCTGCCAGTGAGACCGACAGCCGCTGTTATTCTGCCATGGCCAAATATTATCCTAGCCCAACCACACACTGCTTAGGCTAGGACAACAGTAAAAATCACACATTCCACGCTTTTCTGCCAAACAACATTTTGTATACTTTGTATACATAAATATATTAAATATGATGTAACTACTTATATATATTAAACAATATTATCATAACAACATGTGCTTTATTTAAGTTTTATTCAATACTAGCAGCCGCCCCGGCTTCGCACGGGTACCACTACGGGTACACGGGTTACTTTCAAGCGAAAATTATTCGATTCCTCACACGACCGCTGCGTAAGAAGCCGACCGCGTGAGTAAGCCGCGCTGCACTTTATTTTTTGACATTGACTCCCCTCCCGTACCCCATGCTGCCTAGATAGCCGAGCGGACTGAGCGGCGAACACGCGACTTTTTTCTAATATTCACATTTTTAAACTCGTGATATCTTCCGAATGGAATATCTGAATTGAATAATTCAAAAAGTTATGTAAAGGTATAAGCAGTCGTGAATAAGAAGTAATTGATTTTGATGAGGATTAATACCAAGGTACAAATAAAGAGCGTTTTTTAGCGGCGGCATTTCAATTAAAATTTGAAAATAAAAGACCATTATTGTGTCATAACTATAATAGTAAGACATATACTGTCGCGACACTTTTTGTAGATAATGATGTGTTCTGCAAAGTCGTAGTACATTATTTTGTTCTATCATCAATAGTTTTCGCAGCACACGCGTTGTAAAGATTTTTTGGGTATTTTTTTACACATTGGATTACATTATTGGAGTTTCAGTAATGATCCATAATTTTTTAGAAAATATAATATAGCCTATGTCACCCGGGGATAGTGTAGCTTCCCAACGGTGAAAGAATTTTTGAAATCGGTCCTGTAGTTTCGAAGCCTATTCAATACAAACAAACAAACAAACAAAAAATCAAACCTTTCCTCTTTATAATATTATTATTCAATATCTACTTAGTTACTTTTGGGTTTTGAATTTTTGAGGTACTTAGGATTTCACTTTTTCTTACTAAGAAGGTTGTCAAAATAATGACCACACTACAATATTTTTGAGTAGGTAAATGTTTTATTTTAAATATCGAATTTTTATTCAATAGCTACATTATTAACGGTTTTGAAAATGTCTCCCAACAGCCGTGTCATTCTATTGCTGAAAGATAGGTATCTCCTACTATTGAATACGTCTCAGCCTGAACTTCGAATTGTAATGGCTTTATAAGAGTAGGTATACTAGTATTGCGCATGAAAGTTAGCTGAGTCCTGATATGTAGATCTACAAATTACAGAAAGATACATTGAAATATCAATGTTCATGCTTTGCTTCTTGGCTTTACAAAGCAGACACTTTTTGTGCTGGTAAGTGTATGTCATCGCCGTTGCCGCCGCTGACACCGGGTCTATCTGATTGTTTGAGTTTGTGGCACTATATAACTCTTTACAGCGGTATGCCTATGTATACCGGCCAAACGAATGGATCCGGCAAACTGCGTTTAGATTATAAAATTCTATAAAGTAAAAGTAAAACACTATAAAATTTCGCCACGCTATCTCCAAATTTCGCCAGTATAGCGAAAAAATAATCCAATGTGGCAACACTGTCAACGAGAATTTATTTCTAAAAAGAGAAGATTATAGTTTCGATTGCTCTATGATCCAAAATCTTTGGTTTCGAGCAATTATCTAGAACTCTCAGTCACAAATTAAAAAATACTAACAGTTGATAATAGCAGTAGGTTCGAATGGGTACTTAACAACTTATATCCTTCTCTATCAGACATGTCATATGCACCATTAAAAAAGGAAACAAAATATAGATTGTGACTCCAGCTATAAGTAGGCTCTAAAGTCGAATATATTTGAGGCAAATTCTATAGTTTAATATCCGTGTGACGTCACGGGCCGGCCGTCAGGGTGCCCAACCTAGCGGTTTCTTCCACAAATTTAGGGGTATATGGGATTAGATACTTTAGATAATGTTCATATTGTAGGAGTATATTTAGTGGCTTAGGTATTTTGTTTATCTTTATTTTTTCATAAAATCATTAAGGCAGATTAGAATATAGCATTACACGCTGTCTAAAAAGTGGAGGGACTTAAGAAATTATGAGATTGATTGACATCAACAAGTAATCAACCTGATTTAAAATAATGAAGACCTCCATCTTTTAGTTCCTATCTTGTTGTATACAGACGGTCTTCATTATTCAGTCAGTTATACTTAGATATCTATTTTTGATATTGATCAATCTTATAATTTCGCAGGTTGCTTAACTTCTTAGACAGAGTCTTACACATTAAGTTCACGGACGTTGTACGGGTACAAGGAAGGACATTAATGTCTTAGAGGCCAGCTCAGGACTTTTCTTTTGTTTTAGAAATTGGTCAGCAGCGTTTCCTGTTTTTTGATTTACGTGCCAAGCGTGGAGCTTGTGACCAACCCCCCCCCCACTAGTTTATAGCAGGCTCAAGTACAGAAGTGCAGTTACAATTTAAACCTTTCATTTTTTCTTAGATTTATGGGTAAATATTTTAGGACTTGGTCTCCCATTTCAGGTAAGCAACGCATTTTTTACTGGTATCCCTGTCCGCATCGCCCGCATTTTATGCTGGTATCCCTAACTACTGACAATGCGGTGCGGCTGTGCGGTGCGGCCAGTGCGGGCAGTGAACGCACTCCTATACAAACTCATACAAAGCAACCCAAAATGCGATGCGTGCGGCGCGTGCGGCTCGTGCGGTGCGGGCTAGTCGACGCGTAGCTTAATTCGACATAGTATAGTGAAGTAGCGTGCTAAATTAGGGCACGTGTAATCGCAGCCTACCTACAGCACACCAACCATAGACAAAGTTTCTTATATGGCAACACGTTGATTTGGAATATCCGGTGGCCATATTGTTTTAAAAAGGCATTCTTTTCCGTTTCGTTGTCGTGAAAAATGACGGGCTTTAGTAATAAGGTGAGAGAAAATACAAAATTACTGTGAAAAATGCGTTAATTAATGTTATTTCGGTTATAGTTTTGTGAAGTGAATGTAGATACAATTTTGTTCTGAATTATTATTAATAATTGTGTTGGTTCGTTTGCAACATGCACATCAATACACGTGCATGGCTGCTGACTTTCATACTCTTTTTCTCATCATGTGAACGTGGAAAATGAAAATGTTTGTCATCATTGTATTCTAATAACGAACTGACGCGGTTATACTATTACAAGAAAGCTTCGTGACTCTTAACGTAGTGATCTCGATTGAGGTTATGGTACCGCAATCTATGGGATTAATATTTCTAACCTTAATGTTATTTGGTATTTCAGGCCATAGTTATCGATGGCCGTGGCCATCTACTCGGCCGTTTGGCCGCAGTTATTGCTAAGGTCCTGTTGGAAGGAAACAAAGTTGTTGTTGTCCGTTCTGAACAACTCAACATCTCTGGCAACTTCTTCAGGTGAGTTAGTGTCTAACACATTTTTTAAAATATTATGGATAGATAACTCTTGCATATTAGATTTGTATGATTATAACAAATCCAAAAAGTCACATTATTCAACTACATCCTTCTTTACACAGTATAAAATAAAGTCGCTTGCTGAATCTGCCTGTATAACCTTTAATTTCTCTATAATATACTACAATTCGGATCATCCATGAATTATATTGTACTATACACAGGTGATGCCTAAAGCACGATTTGGTCATGTGTTTAGCAAAGTTGATAAGTACAGTTAGCAAGGACAGTGGTAGTGGTGAAAACCGTTAGGACAGTAGTAGCAAGTTAACTTGTCTTGTAAGCCGCCTTGTGACTAGATCCAAATAGAATTGCTTGTGGTAAGTGCACCCCTCAACAGGGTGGCACTTTACTCCCACTGGTGTAGTACAAAAAGTCAAATTTAGTAGTGTTGCTGTCTGCCTACTGTTAAAATTTGTTTAATGTATTTCTTATAATTTCGGACTTGATGTATATTTAGTTGGCTATTTAAGGCCTGGATGTCTCTCATTCTAAACCAAAAATAAAATACGAAGGAAACAAGAAATGAAATGTTTTTCATGATGCTTCATAAAGGGTAATTTGCGACTGAATACAATTATGTTGCTACCATTATATTATCTGATGTTTGCACGCATAAAGAGCAATTTTTTGTAAGGTATATTTAGTTTTAAAATAAGTTCTTTTTTATTTCAGGAACAAGCTGAAGTTTATGTCATTCCTGCGTAAAAGGTGCAATGTGAACCCTGCTCGTGGGCCTTTCCACTTCAGAGCACCATCCAAGATCCTGTGGAAGACTGTCAGAGGTAAAGCATCATGATTGAGCATCCCTTAGTAAACCCTTAGGCCCCATACACATCTAAAGTGCTAGCCCTATATTATGTAGTAGCCATTCCCGTTTGTTCACTGTGAACAAGAAAGGGACTGTTGAACACAGGAACATATTCCTGTTATTCCCTACTACCTGGAAGAGTTTTAAGTTTGCCGCTCGACCTCCACGCTTGCAACCGCACTTTCAATGTGGGGCTCTATATTTCTAATGATTATTTATTTTATACCTACATTATTTGATGTTTGTGATATGAACTTACATTATGAAGCCTCTTGTTAATTACCCAAGAATTTGTTTGTGATTGTGTTTGTGTTGACAAATGCTTTTTTTTGTCAGGCATGATCCCACACAAGACCGAGCGTGGGAAGGACGCTCTGAGAAGGCTACGCGCGTACGATGGGTGCCCACCACCATACGACAGCCGTCGCCGAGTGGTTGTACCCGCTGCACTGAGGGTCTTCTGCTTGAAGCCTGGCCGTAAGGTGAGTCATTGACCCCATTGTAATGTCATAATGTGATGATTTTAAGACTAGCTCCTCCGTGAATCTTTATGATTAACATCACTGTAAATTAAAATCTAATTTGTAAGTACTGATTCATAAAATGAAGGTAGCATTATTCTGAAATTTTTTAAATAGAATAGATAACCTGAAAATATAAATTTTCTTTGATTGCAATTTAAACCTAGATTTTCAAGCTAAGAACTCCTGTGGTTGTATAACATAGCTGCCATAATAAAAAATGTTTGGAATATACCTTCCTATCAAACTAATTATGAGTTCAGTTTTTGAGGGCACTTTCTCAATTTTAGATACTATTTGGTTAATGTCTTTTTCAATCAAGATTAGTAATAATTTATTTCCTGCTACATGTAGGAAGATACTGGATCCAAGCAAACTAAAATGATTGCATGTTTGTGGTTCCAACTTGTAAGGATCGCTCAAGAGCAGTTTCCACAGTTTGCCCTTTTTCAAACATGTTAAAAGATAATTGAATATCTGAGCCATAACCATTACTACTTTCAATCAGGTGAATTGACAAGTTAGTCACTATAGTTGTAGAAAGAAAATGTATGCTACTTATCACACTGCTTTTGTAAAATTATTGAAGGGAGAATGAAACACTATTATCTTGTTGTTTCAATGATGTTTCTTTGGGTAATTTGCGACTGAATCTATACATGTTGCAATTTTAAAAAGTTCTGAGAACAACAGCTATTGGTTTCTGGCTAAGAATTTTTTTCCAGTATATTTTGGTTAATATATATTTTTATTGTCTTCAGTACTGTCACGTTGGTCGCCTGTCCCATGAAGTTGGCTGGAAGTACCGTGATGTTGTCCGCAAACTCGAGGACAAGAGGAAGTTCAACGCTATCCACAGAGTTGCTGATGACAGAAAACTCAAGGTTGGTTTGCATTTTTCATCTACACTTGTTTTGAAATTGTTATTTCCACTTATATGCTCTTGAATAATTTGTTTTTGCAATCTCTAGAAGAAGCAAATTTTATTTCTCAATGATGATTAAATTTCACTTACCTACATTATTTGATGTTTATGAAAAGCAATTTGTATCTGATAATATATTTATATAAGAAAATTTGTAATTTGCTAAAGACATCCATTTCAACAATCACAATTTGTTCACAGAAAATCACCAAGGTTGCTGGCGAAAAGGTGACAAAGGCAGTAGCGCCCTTCACATCTGTCATCCAATCCTATGGATACGCTTAGGATTAAGAAAATTTTACAAAAATAAACCATATCGGTTACCCAATTTCTTTTTTTATTTAACAAATGACCTATCAAATGAGATTACACTCAACCTTTGTATACTCAAAGTGGTACACTCAAACAAACATTATTAACGCTCTATCGAAACGCGACGTTTTAGTAACCTAATAATTAGAGGTGAAACAGATAGTTGGTTGCCTGGATGCCGAATATCCCACCAGTCTCCCAGCCGGATATCCGGCGGCCGTTTATTGGGTGGACATAGTCTCTGAACAAGTTGATGCCTGTGACCCTGTGGGACCGCAGGGTGGGACTTAAAACACCTGCATGTGTTAACGTAATTTCAAGTTTTCGTTCAATTTAAATAAATAATTTGAATGTGGAACTGAACAATTCCTCCGACCTCGGACGGATTCCTAGTTTCGAAATACGGACTTACACATTATTCCCCAGCATTGTGGAGGACAAACGAAATCGTATATTACCTCTAAATATAGAGAAATTTGTGTATTTAATCCAGTATAGGTAATTTACCTTAATTGATTTTGGAAAAAAGATTATCCAAAATCAAATTATCATTATTATACTAAACGACACACGACAGAAGTGTGCATGGGTGTCACCCTGTTGGGCTTAGTACGTAATGTCCACACTCGTGGAAGTTACAAAGGCCACATATCCCCGAGAAAATTAGAGAACGCCGAATGCGATGGTATGGACATGTGCTCCGTCACAGCAAAGACCACCGAGGTGCAAGTAGCCCTAAATTTGCTAAAGACGACACGCTGCCGCGGAAGACACGCCACCTCAGAATAGAGAGAAATGGAGGAAGGAGACAAGGAGTGCCGACCGCCCAGGTAATGGGAAAAGGTCTAAGACAAGAAAAGACTGGAAAATATAAAAAAAAATTGCGAACCTAACAAATGAAGAATACGTGTAGAGTAGGTGCCTACATAATCAATAGTGCTTTGAATAATATTTATTTTGATTATTATTATTTATGAACTTTTTGAGACGACTTTTTACCTGATTGCGTCAAAAGGACGGTTGTTTCTGTTGAGCAAAATCACTTTTATAGACTTTTCATACATTTTTTAATATCCAGTATCCGGCCGGATACCGGATAGTAACCGGATATCCGTTTCATCTCTACCAATAATTATGTTGTTAGACCTGTGCGCTTATTACATTTGGAAAAATTCAGAGGGAAAAAGCGTGAGAGCAAGTGGAAAGTTTATCATAAGGTCCATTTTTGTATCTTTTCAATAGGCGTGGTACAAGTTCTGAAATTTAGCCTTATGTAACAAGCGCATTAGTAATTTAATAACGCACTTTAGCCACGCTGATTCCATAATCATCCTCCTGCCTGGGAATCATCGAAGTGTTAAAACTTGCTGCAAAAAATTCACAGCTTTCGTGTCACGACCATCAGGCAAATTTAAAATTAATCTGCCAAGTGATCTGTGATTGGTTCACGGTTACACATTTAGTCGTCTTGTTTAGGTTTCCTCGCGTTTTCCTGCACAAGAGAATTAGTTATACCATACGAGCTACCAGTTTTAAGACCGCTGGCCGACCCGCTATTCATTACGTACCCATAGTTGAGCGGCGTGAATACGAACTCGGCAAGCTAGGATTTTTTGATATTCAGAGAAAACCAGGGATGATCGTATCTCGAAATTTGCTACAATTTTTAAAGTTATACGGCAGACACGGGCAAGCGGGCCTCCTAATGGATAGTGGTCGCCGCCGGCCGCCTGAACGACGATTAGCAACACCGGAGCGCATGCGTTGCCCGCATCTAAAGAGACCTCTAATATACCTCTTGAACTGTATGTGTGATCGTTTCGTACCTACATAAATTAATACTAATCGAAATAGTTCTGTGCCTCCTAATACCGTTGGCGAAGCGAAGGTTGACCAAGGTCTTCCGCTGAGTATGAGTATTTATTTGTCTTTATTGAGCGTAATATATTGAAAGAAAGGGGTATAGACTGTGAGGGCGCCGTAGGTTATCCTACGTATCCATCGAGTACAAGAAAAATTCTACTTTGTAGCGATAGTAGACGTTTAGGAGACCCACAAAACCATTTTTTTTGTCACCCAATCTTCGACTTTTCGTAGTGATAATACTTACTTAATATATCCTCTTGTTTTATTTTACTTATAAAACCCACACGGCTTTATCAGTAAAAAAAAACCAGGGTGCCTCACATTAAAGTCACTTTTCTCTTTTGTGACTATAATTTAGTTATAATTCAGGATCCGCAATCCTTTACCCATTAGCGTATAAATAGCCCTAGTATTTTCCAGGGGGGGCCTGGTCCCTCACGTGGCCGATGAAGCCGAGTCAATCGCCAATGTACAGTCAGTGAGCACGCCATCCTGGGATGGGCTCGGCCCACCCGGCCCCCCCTCTTCCTACGCCTATGCCTTTACCCCGACCCTTTCCTTGACTTGCCAGCTCATCGGCGTCGTTGCCTGCCCATGTTCTTAAATCAATTGCAGAGTGAGCCGTTCATCGAGGAAATGTCAAGCAGATTGAACGACTGCCGGTCTCCCCCGAGTGAGGACTAGTGATCCTAGCTAGAATGTCTCAGTAACATGTTATTGCTGTTACGTATTATGTAGGTAGCGCTTTCAAAATGGACATGCTGTCTGTTAGTAGGTATCTATTCTAATGTCTTGATTGCGTTTAAACTTTAATTGAACACCATGGCGCCGCACTAGCATACCTTGTGTGATTGCCACATTAGCACTGAAAAATGGTACTGTGATCTCCTACTGTTTCCTAATTATATAATATTTATTTAATCAAATCCTGCAAGAAGATTCGCGCTCTTGATGCTGATCAGTCTTTGATTTATCCTTGTATGACATATTTTGGAGGAGGTGCTAAAGGTTTGTGTGATTGCCACATTAGCACTGAAAAATGGTACTGTGATCTCCTACTGTTTCCTAATTATATAATATTTATTTAATCAAATCCTGCAAGAAGATTCGCGCTCTTGATGCTGATCAGTCTTTGATTTATCCTTGTATGACATATTTTGGAGGAGGTGCTAAAGGTAAGTCGCTGCATAAAAGTGTTGTATATTGATCACAAATCACAATATATACTTACCTACTTAACTCACACGACGAAATAGACGAGTAAACAATTTCACCCCTCAGAAGATATAAATAGGTCAGATAGGGGTATGGGTATAGGTTTTATTTTTCCATTTGTAGGCGTGACTTAGAACTACGAATGTAGCTACTACGGACAGTTCAGGTTCCCTATTATACTACGGAACTCTAAAAAAGTTGCCTAAAACTTTAGGGAGCCACTTCACAATGGCCGAGCAATGGGCGAGTACAGGCACGCACGATTGTGAAGAGGGCAAAATTCTCTGAGCGACCATCATCGCCTCTAATCTGCTAATTGTCGGTACATCTAAGGAATGCGTGCCGACGATCGTGCGATTGTCCACACAACCGCGCGTAAAAACAAATAAATAAATAAGGAGGAAATTTTGCGAATGACTAAAAACCCATCGGGAAAATGAGTTACCGAGACAAAATAAAGTGGTAAAATATGCGTATGGTGGGTACAAATCGCCACACAGAAAAATAGATTTTCAAAAAACATACTAGTAGACACACACTCATTCAGTCGCACGTAAAACGTCGAAAAGGAAAGTTTGCCCGACAATTTTTACGCAATTAAATATGCAGATACTAAGCAAATGGATAGCAGCAGGCGCTAACTTCACTTCGAAGTCCATCTTCAACAGCCGACAATGAGTAAATCAAAGAGGATACAAATACTACACTTAATGAACAGTCACGATTGTGTAGATCGCGGCAATGATGGCCACTTTTTAGATCGCTCATCGTGGTCCATTGTGAAGTGGTGCCTTTATATCGCATCATTCCCTTATCTATGCTACAGCATATTATACTTTTACCAGCGATTTCGTTCCCGAGCCATACCCGCGGAAACCACATTGAATTTCGTGGTCGTACTTCTGACGTAATCCTAAACCAACGCGGGCGTATGCAGAACAATTCACCAAAGTTTCAGCAAAATCGGTCCAGTCGTACCACCACGGTACCACCAGTACCCCTAGTGGTGGCCATGCGGTACCACCATAGTGCTGAGATCCAACATGAAGGGTACAATTATTAATGCAGCTATTTACATTTAAATCGGAATAACATTGGTAGGTCCATTGACTTTTATATAAATAAGTTTACATGTAGATATATACTAATTGGTGTAATTCTAGTCTGTGAGCTAAATCATTAATACAACAAAGTCGCTTCCCGCTGTCTTTCTCTATTTAGATATTTACGTACGCTTAGATCTTTCAAACTGCGCAACGGATTTTAATGTGGTTGTCTACAGTAGATAGAATGATTAATGAGGAAGGTTAATAAACCAAAAAAAGGGTAGGTAGGGGTAAAGTAGGTGTATGCGAACGAAGTCGCGCCGGGTCCACTAGTATTATTAAAAAACAAAGTCCCACGCCGTGTCTGTCTGTCTGTTCGCGATAAACTAAAAAACTACTGAACGAATTTTCATGCGGTTTCCAGCAATAGACAGAGTGATTCATGAGGAAGGTTTAGGTGTACCTACTTATAGGTAACTTGTGAAGGTTATTATCCATGCGAAGTCCGGACGTGTCGCTAGCTACATACATATCTTACTAATACTTATCAATTCTAGCAAACATCCATCCTTACAAAAAATATTATCTTGGCGTTAATGTCCCCGTTGTGCTCTCGCGCACGAGGGCCCGGGGTCTGGCTTGACCATGGTCCAGGATTTGGCAGATCAAATAATTTCTGTGGAGCGACTGCCATCTGCCCTCCGTGACCCTGCTACCAGGGGAACCTGACCATATTGGATCATGGTAACATATTCAGTCTTTTCATCACGATGATTTCCCTCACCATAAGTGCATCGGTTCTCATTCAACTAATATATGTACATAACTCAGAAAAGAGTCATTGGTACATGGCCGCAGTGGGATTGACACATGCTACCGACCTCTCGCTTAAGTCGGATATCATAACCACTCGGCCATCGGCCCTAATAGGTACGTACCGTACGCGATTATTTGTCCCTCACCCTCAATAGCCTATTGAACATGTTACGAAAAATATAGGTACCTACCTGTACTGCTGGAAGTAAGACATTATACCGAATCGTAGAAGCAACTGCCTGGATGAGGGCGTATCACCCCCTTATCTACTATTTCTCCCGAAAAAGTTTACCCAATAAAGAAATTTAGAATTTTCAGGGACAACGCACCTGCGGTTCTTCATTTTTATTTCACAAAATAATCATAAATATTCCAGGTTGGCCGACCGCTCGTTTCTCACTGATTAAAAAGAAATCTAAAATATTTTGTCTTTATAAAAGGTCCTGCCATATACTTACGTTTATACCATTTTTAGGTCACAGGATTGACGTCACTGTATTCAATATATTGGAGCTATTTATTGCTCCAGTGGGTTCAATCAGATAATTATTTTACGCGCGGCGACAAATCCTTTCTTGTGCAGCTGCGTCCGGCGATAATACGCAAGTAAAATACTGTGACACGCATTACTTGATCCTTGCCGACTTAAACGGTTAAACTGTAGTTCCATTTTTGAGCGCTGTAGTAGAACCATGTCCCACAACCATGATTTTCTTCATAAAACAACAAACAAAGGCCTCCTCATATATCTTCATGAGGATAACAAGCCTGACGGCTTGACTGGACTTTGTCGCACAAGATAAGTTTGTGTACCGCTTGAGTGAACTCGCTTTCTCGCGCGCATCAGTCCTATGCGCATACTACGCATAGTGCGTGTATTGCTTGAATTTAAACTATGATATTCGCCGATTTCCTTCTCACGACCTATTACTTGTAGCTACGAGATATATCTCTGAGCTATTACGATATTTTCTTTCAAGCACTGTAAAATCATTTTCTTCTTCTTAATCTGTCTTCTTTGTTTTCTTAGTTCAGGAACATCCCATGTCCACCTACGTGTTATAATTTTCATACATAATATATATATATGTATAGCTACCTATTCCTGGAGTAATTTTTACACGAAAGTGATCCGTCATACAGTAAATGTTAAGTCATTAGGTACCTAAGCAGGATTTGAATCTGAGTTACGAAACCACCACATCAAAACTTTATGAAGGATCAAGAAGTTTCGAGCCATCTTTAAACGGCGTCGCACAACGTATTCGCGTAGGATGATCAAAATTGAATGCATTCTAGCGCCTAATAGTCGTTCAACCCTTAGTCGCACCGAAACGAAACTGTATATAAGCCGTCCCGGTCGCAGTTCTAGCCAGTACGGAAGCATCCCTCCTCGGTACGCTTCTAACTTTAACGTTGCGAAGAAGGTATCTCAACAATAAGACCGTGCAGTTACTATGCATAACTGGCGTCTACCGCTGCTTGCGTTTCTCGCTGTGCTCCATCCCATCGCAACCTTCACCGGGAGCAATCTCGTTGATGGCCGGGAACAGTGTTGCGATCGACAATTCCAAGACGAGAGGTTATCCTATGGATCGTACCGGTTCGGTAAAGCTTTATCCGAAGACCGTCGCTTAAACCATCGTTACCAAATTCGTGATGATCGCCGCTCTGAAGTAAGGTCGGAAGATTCCGTACTCTCACGATCTACAGCTGACAGAAGAGTTGAAGATCGTCGGCTGGTCAGACCCGATTTTCGCGGTATATCTGTCACTCGGCAAGACCGGGCCCGTCAAGAGGTACACCGCCTTTTCTCCCGTGATATTAGCAGACACCTACAAAACCAAAAGAGTCGCTTTATGAGAGAGTCTGCAATTAACAATTATGCCAGGGATAACACTGTGTCCTTGTCCAGATTTAGAGATAGCAGAACGTCACCAGAAATCAATGACGGCCGTTCCAGAACTTCACAGGAGATTCGACATGATACAGTGCAGAACCGAGATAGTTTCAATAGATACAATGAGAACCGAGAAGCACGCAATCTTCAGCGACAAATTAGAGATAACGTAGCCTCCAGAGATTTTTCAGACGTACGTAATTCTATGGTGAGGGTTGAAGAGAATCGGGATTCCGTTGATCGTTCTAAGAGGCTTCGAGCTACTGTTGATGTCTCGTTATCGAGACTGAATAGAGACACTGAGAGATCTATGGAACGAAGTGAAAGAGCAGCCTCTAGAGACCGAACCAACGAGCGTCGCTTTGCTTACGTACGTTCAGATAGGGAGGTTCGGGAAAGGCGAGACACCCGAAACCGGCAGCGAACGACAAATGATAGACAGATATCTCGCGATGATATTACATCCCGCAGATTCTCAAGGCTTTCTCTTGAAAATTCTCAACGATCACTCGGATCTCTTGCACGTCATTCAAGCTTCGAGGGGGAAGAGCGACGATCCTACGAACGACGAACAGTAGAACGTGAGGGGGATTCAAGGGCCACACGTTTACACCGTTCTGGATCAAACGATAGGTCCGCAGAGCCTAGAGCTTTCGAACGTTTATCAAGAGAAAGGGAAAATTTGAACCGAGAAGGACGTAGAGACTACAGATTCAGCGAACGCCTTTCTGCAGACCGTCAAAGTCGAAATAACGTGGATCGCCGCATTCGTTCCGCTGAACGTCTTGGTGAAAATGACAGGCGCATTGTACGAGAGCGAACTCAGAAGCGGGACTTGGAATCTCGCCAAGAGGATAGCTATCGTCAGGAACGTCGTTATTTGGACGGGCGCAGTCGCGAGGAGCTAAGAGTTCGATCTCAACGCGATGAAACTGACCGAATGGAGCGTCGTGAATTCCGTCATGTGAGGGCTATTCGTGACTCTGATTCACGTTTATCCAGAACGGAATCCTATGACAGATCTGTAGCCCGGCGAGAAAATAGGGCGGAAATATTTAACGGTCGTGACAGAGCTGGATCAGAATCGCGGCTTGATTTATCAAGGAGAACTATTAGGGAAGAGTCCCTCGCTAAAGATAATATGGAACGTTTGGAGCGACGTGTACTGGAAAACCGCGATGCCAGGCGGAGCAGATCTCTTGAGGCTACCCGCGAAGCTCGTGATCGTGAAATCGCACCCGTGAGGATCGAGTACAGGATAACCAAAAATAACCTGGAACGTGAGAGCTCTCGCATTCGCACCTATGGTGCATTTACCCGGAGCTCGTTGCGGGAGAAACTCCAGACTGGAGAGCAGTCTAGTGGCACCATGATGAATTGGCAGTATCTTTTCTACACATTGCAAGGAATCTATCTATGCGGCATCCTCATGCAGATTGTTTCTGATAGCGGGTCTAATAAGAAATCCAGGTAAATTCTTACTATTAACATAAATACCTGGAAATAGTACATACCAAAGACCCTATTTGTGTCTGTTTGTTTTTACATCTTCGTCAAGTAGGTACCTACGCCCACAAGATAATAATGAATGACCGTGACATCAGGCGCCAGGGGCGTCAGTTGTCTTTTCTTCTGTATTGTTTGCTTTTTGGCGGCAAATATGCTCGTTTTGACGCAATTAATTGTTTCGACTTATTACATTGAAATGAAACTTACATTGCGTAGGTAGGCGAAGCAACCGATTTCCTTACTTTGGACCGGCTTTACCAGAGGAACGTTTACAATAAAAAATTTGCAATGCCTTAAAGTGTCAATGGACATTCCATTTGGCTAAATCCGACCAACCGTCAGTTACGAGTTGATATTAATCCATACGATGTATAAAGTGGCTTTCGGATGCGGAGGACAAAATGCATACATACACATGTCCATTAAACAAGGGATATTTTTTGTAAAAAAATTATTTCTAATTCCAGGTACTTCCCGTGGTGGACTGGACCAGCTTCACATCTTGTCAAAGTGGACTAAACAAAATTAACCAGCTGTTATCCCATATTTATTATCACAACCCGTAGAAAAAGTAGAATTGATGTTAAAAAAATTAGAAACATTATTGTACTGTAGAAAATATAGATGCTTATTGTAGTGTTTTTTGTAGTTTCATTCATTCAAACATATTTTGAAAAAGGGTAATGAAAAAACCAATTTGACAAATGATAAAAGTTACATTTATTCATTACGCTTAAAAGATACTTCTTACATCATACTGTTACAATAAAGTTATTAACACAAACCACTTCTAAGTCAGCCTATAGGTCCAGAGTATCTGTCTTGCCCTTATGCTGTCCTTCATACCAGGCTTTGGATATCATTCTCTTCATGTCATCATCACCAGTCTCATACCTGAGAATGAGTAAAAAGGATTTATTTATTTCTATTGTCTGAACTGTACTATTGTTTTTGCCTGTATTGTTCCTATTGTTGAATGTTTGCTCACAGAAGAAAATTTAGTTAAGCCCGTAACTGAATTTACTTTCTTGCTTGGTTTTTCTCGAGGCTTATTCTGTGTCCATCTAAACATTCACCCATCCTTTTTTTTCTTTACACAAATCCATTATTATGAAAGATTTAAAAAATACACTTACATATTCTTCATAAGGCTCATGATGGACTCCTGTGGATCCTTCTTCTCCATATCCTCTTGTTTGAATTTGTTAGTACGTTGGTCTTCAGACTTCTTCTCAATCTCAGTCATGTGTGACCATTTTGAATTCGGGCGAGACTTAGCCAGGAATATTACCACCATATCTGTATACATACATACATATTGATATAATGAACCAAACTATTCTAGCATATCATTATAATGTGTTTCGTATTAATTTTGAATCTAGATTATTACAACACTAAGGTCTTTCCCAAGCCAAAGCTACATAGATATTTTTTACCACAATAAGAAAAAAATCTATTTGTACACAAAAAAAGTGGTGACTCAAGATCTATCTATGATAAGTAAGAAACCAACAATATTAATCAGAGAGGAGTAATTGGGTGCCATTGCCAAGTAAAATTAATACAAAATTGTCTACAAAACTAAAGTACAATGTACCCCATTGCATCAGATCCGAAGGGATACAAATGGATGCAACAGCAGCCGATAAAGTCAGATTTTGATACAACGGTATCCAAACAGAACCGACCACGCATTGCAATATGCTTTCTGTGCGTGGCTTGGTAATATAGATTTTAAATACTGTGTACATGATTTAACTTTGTTTAAACATTGTAAAATCTGTTCCAATCCAATACGATGCGTGCCATTTGGTGGAAATTGTACTTAAATCATCATTAGGTGGAAGAAGGGTTTTGCAGTAGTGGTGACATCTCTGCAATCATTTAATAACAAACAACAATATAACATCTCTGTTATAATAATAGGTAAATTTCGATTAGGTACCTGTTTTCTGTTTCCAATGGCTCTCCTCAACATCTATGGGTTCCAGCAGTTTGTTGATGACAAGCAGGTAGTCTTTGTTCTCAAGGTTCTCAACATGCAGTTCCATGGACCTGTCTGTGAGCTTACAATACACTTGCTCTTTTGGCAGAGTTTGGACATTCTTGAGAGTAACAAACACTTTTACGTATTTATCCGATTGGTCCCAGCCTACAAAGTAAAATAAACATAAACATTAAAAAACAAGAAATTATAGAAGTCTAGCTTTAAACAGGGTTTTGGTGTAGCCAAGAGAGCATTAAAGAATCTTCCTTTATTTTAATATAACATTTTAATATTGTTTTAAAATTTTAAATGTTTAATGAATTTTAGGCTAGCAGGACTTCACTCAATATAAGTGCTAGAGATGTGTGCTAAATAACATAATGGTAGTATCATGCTGACTTTTCACGAAGGAAATATGTTACTAAATCATGTCATAACATTAGGACACATGATAATAAGGACTGTGAGGGGGCAGGCGATGGTATCTTTTTATCAGTAGTTTTCCAATCGGTGGCACATTAGGATAATAATGAATGTAGTGTAAAAAGGTACTAAAAGTTCGCTGATACTTGTGACGTTATTTATTACCCATCTCTAGCACTTCAATCCAGTGATGTTCGTAAAGAGGCCCATCCTATTAGATAAAAAATTGGCTTGTACATAAGAATGTCTGAAAAAACTAACCTCAAAAATGTAGAATCCAAATGTTTATTTTTTATATATTTATTTTAGCCAGGTACTTACCATATCCATTTAATTTAATTTGATATCTCCTGCTGCTCTGAGCGGTAGCAGCTCCCGTAGAAGGTGTGACTTCTATTGGTACCGGCGTTTTAAGTTCGCTATCTCTCAAGCTTATCAATTCAGTTTCAATTTTTCGGATTTCCAAAGATAGAACATCCTGAACTTTCTTGCGTTTTGCTTGTTTCAGTAATTCATTTAATTCGTCAATGTCACTCCGCAACTGGGGGTAAAAATGTTGAATATAAAAAATTATTGTTTCTTTGAAGCATAAGCGAGGTGAGGCTTTTTTTTGTTAGATTAATAGCATTTAACTAGAACATACCTCCTTAGTTTTTGTTTCAGCCATCGTGTACGTAAGAATAAACGCAGTGCTTCTATACTCTTTGCGTAGGAAGTGATTTATTCACTGATTGTAAAGATAGTATTATCAAAATGTACAAAGAAAAGCGCTTTGCACAGAAAATATAGAAATCAAAATCAATCAAATTCACAAGTCAAAAAATGTCACACGACAATCAACGGCAACAACCCCAGAACAAAGATACGTCTAGTGCTTTCTAGAACTTGTCAAACTGACAACAAGATGCAAAATTCATAATCATACAAGTGAGATAAAGATAGAAATATCGAAAATAGCACAAGTCTATTAACTTGTCAACACAGAATAAGGACGATTCTTGGTCCTTGAAATGTTTCTATCCTCTTTGACACGCACCACAGACCAACCAAACCGACCTCGGGTGCAGATTTTCGCTGCTCCGATTCGTTCCAAATCTTGCAAATACAATACAAGCTCCTACATAGTAATCTGTGGCTCCTACTGGGTGCGTACCATGAGTTCTTACAGCGCTATACGTTAGGGTGTCCTATGAATATTTTTTTTGGATTTTCTTAACGCAAGACCTCTTAAAATTTGCGTAATTGATAGCAGATTACCATAATAATAAAAATAATAAAATAAAATTTGATCTTCAGGGTTCTACCGATCTTTGAAGTTCTGAAAAATTATGATATTTCGCTACTCCAGATTTCAGCTTTATATTATATCTCTTTCTTGTTTTTCTTAACTCAAGACCGGTCAAAAGTTGCGTAATTAATCGTAGATTACTTAAATAACTCTAAAAACCAAATTAAACTATACCTTTAGGGTTCTACAGATCAGCAAAGTTTTGAAAAATTTACAAATTTAAGGTAATATTTCGCTATCCTATTTTAAACGTAAATATGAAAAATATTTAGTTATTATTTTATTAAGTTGAAATACAAACACGATATTTAGATTTTTATGCAACAATATGTTATCGGCAACCTCGAATTAGCAGATTGGGACTTGCAAATTCAAAGTCACAGGTAACTTGGTACATTTCAACTTGTTTCGAGGACTTTGTAGCTTTTGGACTTTACTCGCTAATGTTTTTTCGAATTCAAAGTACTACTTTTACACTGTAGTTGCGATACAGTGGAAAAGTAAATTTTGTGACTTTATTTTAATAATAAGTTCGAGACGTCGTAAGGCACTTCCGCTATATTGAGAACATACTTAGAATTTGACGATTGGTAGCGCTATTTTATTAGTCAAGAACGACTTGAAATGGAAGTACCGGTAATAGAAAGAATATATCCAATTCAGTAATACTTATATGGGACTGTTTCAGAAAATATCAACAATATCTGGACCCAAAGCATCCATTCTAATCTATACTAATATAATAAAGAGAAAAGGTTTGATTGTTTATTTGTATTGATAAGCTCAAAAAATACTACTTACTATTTAAAAAAAATTTCAACGATAGAAAGCTGCATTATCAGGGGGTTACATAGGCTATAGTTCTTCCCGAGATTCACGGCGGTTGCCACGGAAACGGGTCCGGAACGTTCTAATCCAATTTTTCGCAGACGAAGATGCGGGCAAAAAAGCTAGTCGAAAGTATGGCCAAATTATCTAATTCCTGAAATCATTTGACCACGAAAAGTGGATGGATTCCTACCTCAATTTGAAAAGATACCGCAAAAGCTAAAGAAATTATGTCTAGTTTCAAAAACGAATGACGTAACGAGTGTAGTTATAGTTATCTAAGAAGCTTTTAGACTTCTTCTTAAGTGTACTTCATATGAATCTTGTGTGTATTTGAGCTTGAAACCTAAGGAAGTTCTCATCAATGAGAGAAGTTTAATGTTAGGAAAATGGTAATGAGTAGTATTGATTAAAAATAAAGGACTAGATTGATAAAAAGACAGCATAGGAAAATTGAAGCCTCTTAAGAAACCGATTCTGTTTCTGCAAATTGTGATTAGTGCTTGAATCTTTCTCAGAAGTATGTTCCAAAGGCATCCCCGACATAAACGACCTCGAGAGAGACACCACTGACTTCAACAGCGAATAGCAAAACATTAAGCAAAGCCAACTAACAAAGTAGCTAAGCTCTGTGACAGATAATGTTTATCGATGCGATATGCTGCTGCTGTTTTGCCTGACATCCTCTTGTTTTCTACTAAAGATTTAACTTAATAATAGTAAAAGCTAGAAAAGCTGAAAGTAGCACTAAAATCAAAATAAAAACTTTTAAAATTAACTTCTTTGTTGAAGATTACACATAAATTATTGTGTGACAGGGAAATCCGCAACGCCGGTTATTCACTGCACCGCCGATTCAGTTCACCTTCAGCATCTTTCTAATGATGACTTTTAAATCATGGCAAAAGATAAAAGCTTGGAAATTGTTGACTATCCTTGTTATACACAATCTGTGGTAACAAAGGCCTCTCATAGTGTTACTGTGTTACTGACGCTAATGCTTGAGATGGCTGTATTGGAATATGCAATCACGGACAAAATCCATAATTTTTGACTCAATAACAAGCAAACTAAAATAAAAAATGTTATATTGATTATATGCTCTATTTTGATTATTCTATTTTTTATGCTATATTTCTTTAATTTTTATATTTTAGTATAAAATAAGCTTGAATTTGTATTATTTTAAGCCAGCGGAAAAATTCTGTAAAAATTTAAAATTCCCAAATTTTCAACGTTCGGTAGAGCCCTCAAGATTACACATAATTCAAATATTTTTACATTTTTCATAATCTGTGTTAAATTACGCAAATTTTGATACCTCTTGCGATTGTGTAGCTTGAAATATTTTTTTTCTCATACATGGACGGGACACCCTACTATACGTGTCACATAAACTTGTCACGTTCTAAGCAGGGCAGCCGTCTAGCCATCTTTGACAGCTCTGCTTGCGTGATGCGTGTATGGTAGAAAATTGACAGGTCGAAGTTCGACTATTTCTACCAACATCTACATTGACTCTGATTGTGTAGGATCATCCGCCAATCCGCCTCTTTTGTACACCGAAAGTACGTGAATTGTCTATGGACCAAGAATTTCTACCACAAACAGCTTATGTCAGATAACGTTAGCTTATGTTAGATAACGTTAGCTTATATCAGATAACGTTAGCTTATGTCAAATCCCATACAATTTTTCTACCATAATATGACCACAAGCGCGGAGGGCGGGGAGTATTGGTTAGGCCAATGATGACGAAGGAGGCGCGTTTGGAGATGGTTTTTGTTTGTAGCAAGCTCAACGGTCCAATTTCTTTAGTTTCGATAGTCAAGTGGAACGCATACGATGGCTGGCGGGAAGCCAGAATTAGTGAAAATATATATAATTATAAAGTACATTATCCTAGCATTTTATACAGTTTAAAAAGTACGATATTTCAAAATCAAAACGCGAATCAATAATGGCAAAACCAAACATGACACTTGTCAATTTAGAATGACGGTGATTATGCCAATAACATTGTGTTTACACTGTTACAAAGGGACAAAGGACTATCGATGGTGATTCTCGCTCTGCCCGGTTTTAGTCAAAGCAGTGCGCAGTCCCTTTTGGGTGGTAAGCCCATGCCTCTTTCTCACCGGTGCGAATAGATCGAACAGCGACGCTCTCCGTCTCATTCGCACCTGCTTTCTTACCGGTTGCTGTTCGTTTAGCTAGGTACCTATAGTGGCAAACAGCGTGTAAATACGACTACAAGCCTAGCCAAAATTAAACGACAATGAATTTGGATTTTTTTATTGTTACATCAGGAAGTCTATAGGTAGCACAGTAAGTAGGTATACGAATAAATACAGTAGGTAGGTACGTAGAGTTCAGTTCTTGCGGTGGGCGCGGTTTCGTCGCATGTTGGTCTGGCACTGCGGGCAGTACCACTTGCCTTTCGGCGGCGCCGTGATGCCCACGCATGGGTAGTGGAACCACTCGTATGGACACTGGAATGCAGAAGGAAAAGGTAATTGAAATTGAATTTATTGATCTTGAGCGATAGAGTTCGTCAAGAAAGGGGTGAAATGGATTATACACAGTTGGCAACGCGTGGGTGATGCCCCTGCTATTGAAAACGTCCATAGGCTGCGGAGACTGCTTACCATCAGGCAGGCTGTAAGCTTGTTTGCCACCTAAGCGGTATAAAAAAAATGAAGCATGAATGTAGGACAAATGCAGTAGAGAAGAGTGATAAGAAGTATGGAAGGAGTATCAATGAAAGATTGACAAAATGTATTACTGCTGTAGATATGTAAACCATAGAGAAGTGTGTCTTTGATCTTTGGCAAAGGCGGGCTGCTATTAGCAGCCAGGAATCTTCTAGTACTGCCGCCCATCGCTTGACATTAACATATTATATTAAAATCAAGCAGCCATTATTGCAAACTACCATAGGCTGCCAACGGGCTTTGGTACCTACTTACTATCATGTGGGCTGGATGATTGCTTGCCACACTATCCTACCACTTTGTCCTAATTGGCAGCGGTCGTACGACGAGCGCCGCCAGACCAATAGGAGACCTCAAAACCGCCCGTCGCGCGACAGTTGTACGACCGTTTCCAATCAAGACAGCGCCTAATGCTATAAACATATGAGAGAATATCCACTCACGTCCTGGTTATCGCAAGCCACCATGTCCCCGTAGGAGACCTGGTTGCAGATGCAGTAGCGTGGCTCGTTGGGGTCGTAGCTCCATTCTTCTTCCATCGGCTCCTCTATGCCGACGTTGTGCGCCATGCTTGTGTTTATACTGGAACGGCAGCCGGATATAATTTTATTTACTTTTATAAACTAGCAACCCACTTCAAGAAGCAAGTGAACTTAGCGTAGAAACAGACAGAGAACAGCAGTAAAAATATCGGTTACATGAACACTTAACGGTTAAGCGAAAACAACGCAAGGAAACCTGGACATTCAGGCGACTGAATGTGTAATCATTATGAAATTTGGTCAGGTTCCCCTGTTAACAGGGTCACGAAGGTCAGATGGCGGTCACTTTGGGTCTGCCAAATTCTGAATCATGGTTAGGGCGGACCGAGTGCCCTCGCGCGCGAGAGCACAAGCAAGATACTGACGCCAAGATGAGATGAGATAGACAACATCACAAGTTTAAAAGAAAATAATACAATTATGACATGGTACTAAAATATATCGATTGCTGAAACAGAATAAAATATAAGCAAATAGAAATGCCATGTGGGGCGTCAAACTATTATACGCTTGCTACCACTACTACGCATTACTGTACTACTGCGCAATAACTGTCAGGTGTCAGACAGAATACCAACTTTGAATTGCCAGTTTTGTCTATTAAATTGAAAAAGAAAACACCTAGAACACTGATGATCGTGACGTTGAATTTCTCCCAAGGTTGACCAACACCATGGGCAAACATGGGCTTCGTACGCGCACAGGGCTTCTATTAACTTATCTTTGCTTTCTGTGACTGCTGCTCACTATCAGCACAACACTGAGGAGGCCGGAACACTATATTTCCTACTCCAACCTATTACTTCTTAATTCAATTGGTTGCGGGTTCCAAGACGTATTAGGTTTGAGTGTCAAAACTCAGGAGCTGTGTGTGGTCGGCCGCTGTGGATCCTGGCACAGAGTTGCAGCGGTGGGAATGAGTGGTGGGGCAAAGCTATTTGCTGCTCACTATATTTGACTGCTGCTGTCTATAATGAATGAGAATGAGGTATATCCACTCACACGACAGTAGGCGAAGAGGAGCGACTGGCGGCCGCGGCCACCACCTGTTGCGAGTGCGACGGCAGCCCCGCGACGGCGCCCGCCACCGAACCGGCGGTAGCACTGTAGCTTGCACTGGTTTTCCTGGGACAGATTACGGATATTGTAAAGATTACGGCAATGGGAGATTAAAAAGAAATAATAGCTGTAACAATTGCAGTAGATGGCGTTGATTGGACACGATTCTCAATAATAAATCGAAATGAGACCGTTGGATGTATAGAAATGTACATTTTGCGCTTTCTCCTCAGAAAAGGTACTAAAAGGAGGTATTTTTTCACGAAACACCCGAGTAATTTTAAGTGCCAAATTCAATACTTGAGAATCCTGTTAAGCAGCGCCATCTAGTGAGGCACGACCGAACTAAATTTTTTACTTTTTAAGGTAGCTGTCTGAATATCCCCCATTGTTACCGTCGTCGCCCTCGACACGGGGCCAATTGCTGGGTCAATCCACAAAGTCGTGAGCCATTCGAACGAACAATGTGAATGTCATCAAATGTTGTCCAATGCATTGGACTGTCCCCATTGATATACTATGCCAATATTAGACTGGAGTGATTACTCCGACAATCGTCGCTAAAATACACGTAATCGGCCCCCAATGAGGGTTCGAGGCACAGCCACCTATCACGCCTCGTGTCATGTACAACCCACTGCTTAACTTGAGCCCCCTCGATACAAGTGGAGGGTAATGCCTAAATAACAACGCATGATGGTCGGTACGGTATAGACTATGGATTCGTTTGCAATGCGGCTTGTTTTCTGGTTTACGGTTGTGACTTCCTCTACAATCTACATTATATACGAATACTTCATCTAAAATCATCGAAACACAGAGACCTAGCTAAATTAAGGCCAACGAAAAGAGAAAAACATTGTAAATAAAAGTTAAGTGACATCTGTCACTTCATACAAATTCACAATCATGACATAATCATGTCACATGACATCTTTTGTTGACAATCTCTTTGTCATTTCGTCATTCTTATTATAGTCCACTAAACAGCACACTTACTTCTGTTTATTATGCCGTTTGTTAGCGGAGGATGATGCAGTGTGCCCGTGGGCCGTGGTGTGGTGTCCGTGAACAGTGCTCGTTTGGCTGTGGCCGGGCGGGATGCCGTGTCCTGCGAAGTTTCATATAACACATTAAACACTTACCTAGGTTGTCCTAGCGGACGAGCGAGCGGATTGGCACACGTGACACTACCTAGTCGGTTATATATATATTGTTACTTTACAAGTGGCCCCTCTGAATATCTTTCCTACTCTTACCTGTCACTTCTTAGTTTTTGTTGCGTGGTCCAAGAGAGCATTAGTTTTTTATTCGATGGGCGTGCCTGGGTGACAAAATTCAGTAAAATAGGTATTTTGGGTCGCCGTTGAAGATACTGGTTAAACAGGAGTTGCAGCGGTAGGCGCGAGAGGCGGGAATAGAAGTGATCATAGGCTGTGGTGTTATACGAGTAGTTCTTCCCAGTGGTAGGCTTCTGCTGTGACTCATCACGACCCTCCAGACTAAGCCCCACCGTCAAACGGCTTGCAGTATGCAAAAGCGAAGTCTGGAGAAGCCGTTTGTTGGCATGGGTCTGTGCAGTAGCGCTGAATACGTCGCAGACTCGCAGTCGATCGGCCAAACGTTTCAGCGCCAATTTTCCAATTGCCATGCCCTCTCCTAATAGGCAGATATGGTCCACCGTTGACTTCATCTACACTTAACATCAGGCGTGATGGCAAATACTTACCGATTAATAGTAAAAAAAAAAAAACTAGAATTCTCATAAGACGGCACATCACTTATCCATTTGCAGTTCTATTGTATATTATTCTTTAAACTACAAAAAGGATAACTTGTGCTGTCTTGCGTTTAAATCACAAATATTGCTGTAGAATGAGGGTTTTCACAAGACAACGCTACTACAATTCTAAATCTACTGTCGAAATAAAGCCCCGTTAGCCATCATTGATCCATCAAATTACAAGGTTCAATAGCATAACAGTATTTTAACAGCAGATTTAAGGGCCCAGTCTGGCAGGGAACCATTTCTTTTTGTCAAAAATGTTACTAATCCAATGAAATCTCTGAAACCATCACCAAAATTAATTTTTTTCTACAGAAAAAATAAAAAAATAAGGTAGCAAGAATTGTCCCTTAATCGACAAATCGGCAGTACTCACACAAATGTAAGAGAAATACTTGGATTACGAGTAGTTCATTGTCATTATTTGACATTGTATGGTCAATTTATCAAAACAGCCTCCACCAATAGTCAAATCCCAGTATGTCCCCAAGTAAGACAACATTTTTTTAAGTAAGACAATTCAAACGTCGGAGCACGCGCCGTTCATTGGCTCCCACACAGATGAAGTGTCGTTATTAATATTTGCACTCACACATCGAAATCAACTAACTAAGTAGTGGGGCGCGTCATCTTAGACTAGACGAGCTCTACCAGTTTTGCGTTTGGCATTTTAAAAACGTTGAAATTTATTTTACGGTTTCGACATGGAGTTAGATAAGTTAAGACATCGTTAATTTTCTCAAGAGACGTAAACACAAAAGTGTTAGTATGTAATGGAACATTGCCCCACCAGACCCAGAGAGTATTTTGTTGACTGTCCAAATTTTTTATTTAACTGATAGGTCGCAGGATACCACCATATCCACCACCAGTCGGTTTCAAATAAAGTTGAGTGAATTAAAGCACCAGTAGTAGCAGAAAATTAATATGACTACCCGTCACAGTAAAAGTCAAGTGCCAAAGGCCTTTCCATTGCTGACATTTCACGTACTGAACTCGTAATGGATTAGACACAGACCCATTACGTTAAGGACCGCGCGCGGAACCCCGGATACTGCGTGATGTCGTGTTTGGTGTCAACTACACTGGTCGGTGATACAGCCAGCATTGTAGCCAAGCGAAATAATAGTACAGAACGAACTGAACAACTATCTAAGATAAATTAAGCGTAATTTACAATATATAAGTCCGATTTGGTATGGAATATGAATATCAGTCGGCGACAAATGTCAATCTGACTAAAACTGCGGCCCATTCGCCTAATTCAAATAGAATTTAATTGCTATCATAAGTGCTTTCGCCGTCTCATTCGCTCTCAAAAGGGCGAGTGAGATGGCGATAGCGTTTGCGATCAATTTGAGTTAGGCGATCGGCCTGCTGTATCCCATTTTTATAAAGTTTTTTTATCTTTTAGATGATGACTCCTTACATGATATCTAAAATCCATCAGAGGAGCTACTGAGATTCAAGGTCCATTGTCAAAATGCTGCTGTGCTATTGGACAGCAAAAAAAGGTTGTATTTTGACATCAGACCTGACGACTCGAGAACCTTGCTGAACCTGATTGGTCTCTATTCAATGGAATCAAGATGGCGGCGTACTATCGGAGATCGGTAGGTACGGCCCCAGATGTATTTCGGAATCGCGAAAGCCTTCATTCTGAATTTCGGTCACCTAAATTCAATGCTCACTGTACCGACGATATCAAAACACCCTAGCACGTTTCCTGTCACAGTGCAACTTTTACGACTGGTACAAGGGTGTCAAGTCGTCTGGTGCGTAATTTTTATGATCAACTGGTGGTGTCAAGTGGTCTGGTACCACTGGTGGGTCTGGTGGGGCCGGGGCCGGTGGGGGCGGTGGGACTGACCGTGGTCGTGATGCAGCGGATGCAAGGCGTGTCGCTCGCGCTCGCCTCCGGTCACCGCCTCGTACGACGCCTTCATAGACACCGACCGCCGCCCGTGAGACATCTGACCATACAGGGCTTGCTTTACCATGCTTTACCACTCACATTTGTAATAAATATACGCGTAGGGGATAAACTAATCGTAGGATAGAATGTCCCGCTTGGTAGCGCTGCCTATCAAACCTCTTGGGAGAGAGTATCTGTGAAACTATCCAGGCATTGGACACAGGAGCGATGCTGTAGTTTTGGAATGTTAGCGATGATCTCATGATCAGGCCATTATCATCAGTACCCACCGTACTGGAGTTGTGGTCATTATTTATGGTAGAAATGACAGCACATATTCAGTTTTTTTTTGTTTTTCCATGCATTTACTATACATAGGTATTATTAAAAATTCTGAAACTGCGTAATGGCATAGCATGGACTAGCAAATTTTCCAAGGATTGGCTGCTATAATTTATAAACATAATGTTGTTTATTATATCGAAATGTAAGTATGTACCTGTTGGGTAGCCGCTATAGCTTGGCTAGCGGCGGCAGCTATCGTGCTGCTAATACTGTAGGAATCCCGGCCTAACGCCGCCTGCAATAAATAAATAAAAAATAATTATGTATACCAATACATTTTTTATTGTAACATTTTATCATCACGACTTCAACAGACTTGTTGCACTATTAAGTGCTAATACTAATGCTTTTTTTTATGTTATGTTATCTGGCAGACAAACAGGCATGCGGGCCACCTGATGGAAAGTGGTCACCGCCGCCTGTGGACATCAGCAACACCAGGGGAGTCACCATGCGTTGCCCGCCTCTGAAGAGACCTCTAATATACCTCTTGAACGATCCCATGTCATAGTCCAAAGGAAACACTGTGGCTAGGAGTTCATTCCACATCCGAATTGTACGAGCAAAAAGCATTCATGTTTTATGAAAATAAAACAGTTCAGAATTGCCCCAACTTTATTACCCTTAATCGGTATGTAAAAAAGACTATCGGACGGCCCTGCATGCATTTTCCAGAATATCATTTCTTATTTTTTTTTCATTATCGGTGTTCAACTCACTTGTATGGCGGAGTCTGTCCGCGACAGGTTTGCGGATGAGTGCGACCGCGAGTCGCGCGGCGCCCAGCTCTCGCGTCGCTTGTCCGTACGGATGCGGTACCTGAGCGATACGTCGACATTAGTTTTTGAAAACATATTTAGCTTGCCCCACCTGCCAATGGCTCACCACACCACCACCACCACCATTACACTGCTATTGACCAGTGATAGATGGCCTGCCAAGATAATATCTACAAGGATCCAAAATAACTGAGTCCACCTGGAACTGTCATGAGTTTAAATTAAGCCCGTCCGAATTATGCAAGTTGATTTTGTCAAATCTGCCTGTGATGCGTTTGTCAGACATGTTGGAGTTAACACTGAATTCATCAGAAGCATCTATGCATATATCAAAATCTTTGAGAAGATGAGAACTGCCTACAATAATAGCCTCTGTTGACAGTGAGCTCACAGGAGCTGCCTTTGTTGACACTGAAGTCAGCAGAATTGTCTGGATCATTCTGATGAACTACTAACCAAACAGAGTATTGTTTATAAATAGTAATGAAAGATGACATATATAATTTTGTATTAGTCAATCTTATAATATGTCAGGCACGGTCATGGAATTGTTGGACATGGTCCGGCCGTTAACGGAGTGGGTTGAATATGTCTGGCCCTGGGGCGGTCCACACTATACTGTGTATTTCCTTCTTACTTTGCAGCCCCTTCCATTTTGATGATTGAAAGAGATATTTAATGTCTCACTCAATTGAGATATTTTAATTTGATTTGGTTTATATTTTCAGAGATACATAATTTAAGTCTGGAATTTACCTATTTTCCTTGTAGTGGTTATTGTTTGAAGTGCTTGTGTGGTTTGTGTTGCTGTCCAGTTCCAGTGATCGTTTCTCTAATAACTCTGTAATGCCTTTGTTGTCTGCTTCCAGTTCACATTTGAATTTGTGCAGTTCCGTATCTAGAATAACAATGGTAAATAAGTAATAGGAACTATTTAGCCAAAAATACATGATGGCAATAAATAACAATCTCAGGTTAACAAAATTTGAACTAACCAAGTCTACGCAAATAACGATCAACCAGATCTGACATCTGATTTGCTAGTGCCACTTTCTCTTCAGCTTCCTCCAATGTCTTCCCATAACAGCGCTTTATATCAGCCATTTCTGTATTAGCTTGGTCCGTATTGATCTCACCTCGGCGGCAACTACCAAACAGGGTGCGTACTCTTTTTTCTAATGTATCCATGTTATCTGTGTTGAAAGTTTAAATACATTTACATAATAACTCATTTCAATCCACGAACAATGTAAATTAGCAGAATTTTATTACTGAACTTACTCTGTACCGATAAGTCCATTTCTCGCATCTCAGTAAACCTATCTCTGAGCTCCTGAGGCAGATGCTCGATCACTGAAAATTAATTAAGGTTCTATATTATTGTCTTCCCTCCTTCTAACCCCAGAACTATATTAGCACCAAAAGGTAGGGCTGTTGTGATATAAATAAACAATTATTCACTTTATTCAATGGATAGATGTTTTGTTTGTTGATGAAATCAAAATTAACAGTCATATCAATAACAGATGATGAGATTTGGATGAACGCACAAGGATAGATTAGCATCGTAGATTAGGCTTTTTATACGAATAAATAAATAAATCATCACATCATTTACAAACTACAAAACTTTTGAATTACGCGCCATACAGTTTTCTTATAACGCATTCAGAAAGAACGCCACATTGCTACCAACGTAACCCTCTTCCCGTTATGTCATCGTGAAGAACAAAGAATACTTACTTTCCAAATAATCTTCAAGGTACAGCATTTTGGTGAGTTTCTTTTTATTATTAACTAATTATAACACTTTTTCCAACTATTTACAATATGTATAATCAAGTTGCACGATTAGTAAAAGATAAAATGATTACTGTCAACGTGTAGCCTGGCACGACGTCACAAATCAATATTTTAATAGTGATGTACGCTACATCGTCTTGTTTTTTGCCTGTATCGATGAATTATGTGCTAATTAACGTTACGAGTGTAGTCGACAATCAAGTTATTACCTAGGTCTTAATAAGAAGTCACTGATCTATGTAGTATGGCGAAAAATTTGGAAACTGTGATTTATATTAGATAAAAAATTTCATTTCTTAAATGTCAAATCTAATTGCAATCGAACTTTGTAGCTATGTATAATCAGACATTTAATCATGTATTTAAAACTGCATTTATCTGTTTAAAGAAGCAAATCTGACTACAATACCTATAAAGAGGTATTTTCAATTCATGTTTATTTATTTATTTATTCGTATGGCTAATTAATATGGAAATAAAGACTATTAGGAGCAATTAAATCTACAGATCTATTTTCAAACCATGTTTATGTAGGTAAACATCATTAGTAGTGTTTTTTTAATTACTTTTGTGTTTAGTGGCACTTAGATTTTACTTCTTGTACTATAATTTATTTTGTTATGTAATATAAAAAAAAATATTTAACAAGTAGGTAAATGATAAGATCAGTTTTATTAGAACTTCTTATATATTTCATGTAACTTTCTATTATTATTTTACCAAATGGACGCCATTACAAATGAATGAATCCTGTTGTTGTTGAAAATAAATAAAATGTGTTTAGTTCTGATAAATAATTTATTTTTATCGATTCGATATACGATATCGGAACTCAGCACTACTACGACGAAATTACAGGTTGGCCAACATTATATTAAAATGCTGCGTTCGTTCCATTTGTATTTATGAATAAATGAATGCGTTCGTGCTTTTTTTATAAATAATTCTCTATAAAGAATTTTCTGTCGTAATGCATTCTGTTTGGTCACAGACATGTGTCAAGATATGTACAAATGTTTGTTTAAAGATATTTGCAAAGGCGGCTTCCCACTGAAATATTTGTACACATATTTACAAATAGGCACACATAGTATTTGCGCATATTTGTACACATCTTGACACATATATGTGCACTGTAGGGTGTCCCGTCCATGTATGAGAAAAAAAATATTTCAAGCTACACAATCGCAAGAGGTATCAAAATTTGCGTAATTTTATACAGATTATGAAAAATGTAAAAATATTTGAATTATGTGTAATCTTGAGGGCTCTACCGAACTTTGAAATTTTGGGAATTTTAAATTTTTACAGATTTTTTTCATTTGCTTAAAATAATACAAATTCAAGCTTATTTTATACTTAAATATAAAAATTAAAGAAATATAGCATAAAAAACAGAATAATCAAATTAGAGCATATAATCAGTAGAACATTTTTTATTTTAGTTTGCTTGTTATTGAGTCAAAAATTATGGATTTCTGTTCGTGATTGCATATTCCAATGAAGCCATCTCAAGCATTAGCGTCAGTAACACAGTAACACTATGTGAGGCCTCTGTTACCACATATTGTGAATAACAAGGATAGTCAACAATTTCCAAGCTTTTATCTTTTGCCATGATTTTAAAGTCGTCATTAGAAAGATGCTGAAGTGAATGCAGTGAATAACCGGCGTTGCGGATTTCCCTGTCACACAATAATGTATGTGTAATCTTCAACAGAGAAGTTAATTTGGAAAGATTTTATTCTAATTTCAGTGCTACTTTCAGCTTTTCTAGGTTTTACTATTATTAAGTTAAATCTTTGGTAGAAACCAAGAGGATGTCAGGCAAAACAGCAGCAGCAGATCGCATCGATAAACATTATCTGTCACAGAGCTTAGCTACTTTGTTAGTTGGCTTTGCTTAATGTTTTTCTATTCGCTGTTGAAGTCAGAGGTGTCTCTCTCAAAGTCGATTATGTCGGGGATGCCTTTGGAACATACTTCTGAGGAAGATTCAAGCACTTATCACAATTTGCAGAAACAGAATCGGTTTCTTACGAGGCTTCAATTTTCCTATGCTGTTTTTTATTAATCTAGTCCTTTATTGTTCATCAATACTACTCATCACCATTTTCCTAACATTAAACTTCTCTCATTGATGAGAACTTCCTTAGGTTTCAAGCTCAAATATAAACAAGATTCATATGAAGTACTCTTAAGAAGAAGTCTAAAAGCTTCATAGATAACTCTAACTACACTCGTTTCGTCATTCGTTTTTGAAACTAGACATAATTTCTTTAGCTATTGCGGTATCTTTTCAAATTGAGGTAGGAATCCATCCACTTTTCGTGGTCAAATGATTTCAGGAATTAGATAATTTGGCCATACTTTCGACTAGCTTTTTTGCCCGCATCTTCGTCTGCGAAAAATTGGATTAGAACGTTCCGGACCCGTTTCCGTGGCAACCGCCGTGAATCTCGGGAAGAACTATAGCCTATGTAACCCCCTGATAATGCAGCTTTCTATCGTTGAAATTTTTTTTAAATAGTAAGTAGTATTTTTTGAGCTTATCAATACAAATAAACAATCAAACCTTTTCTCTTTATTATATTAGTATAGATTAGAATGGATGCTTTGGGTCCAGATATTGTTGATATTTTCTGAAACAGTCCCATATAAGTATTACTGAATTGGATATATTCTTTCTATTATCGGTACTTCCATTTCAAGTCGTTCTTGACTAATAAAATAGCGCTACCGATCGTTCTTAGTATGTTCTCAATATAGTGGAAGTGCCTTACGACGTCTCGAATTCATTATTCAAATAACTTTTACACTGTATCGCAACTACAGTGTAAAAGTAGTACTTTGAAATCGAAAAAACACTAGTGAGTAAAGTCCAAAAGCCACAAAGTCCTCGAAACAAGTTGAAACGTACCAAGTTACCTGCGACTTTGAATTTGCAAGTCCCAATCTGCTAATTCGAGGTTTCCGATAACATATTTTTGCATAAAAATCTAAATATCGTATTTGTATTACAACTTAATAAAATAATAACTAAATATTTTTCATATTTACGTTTAAAATAGGATAGCGAAATATTACGTTAAATTTGTAAATTTTTCAAAACTTTGACGATCTGTAGAACCCTAAAGGTATAGTTTTATTTGGTTTTTAGAGTTATTTGAGTAATCTACGATTAATTACGCAACTTTTGACAGGTCTTGTGTTAAGAAAAACAAGAAAGAGATAAAGCTGAAATCTGGATTAGCGAAATATCATAATTTTTCAGAACTTCAAAGATCGGTAGAACCCTGAAGACCAAATTTTATTTTATTATTTTTATTATTATGGTAATCTGCTATCAATTACGCATATTCTAGGAGGTCTTGCGTTAAAAAATCCAAGGAAAAAATTCTCGGGACACCCTAATGTGCAGGCCTAAATGTCGGCCATAGAAATATAAACACACAACACGATTGTGTACCCACCACCAATTGCAATTTCTGCCCGGCCAGGAGTCGAACCCTTGACTCCCTATCCTTGTACACCACCATGGTGATATTGCGCTACTCAAGTCGTACTTTGTTACTTTGTTGCAGTTCCAAAATGATACGGAGACCATTGACAGAAATAACTTTAAAGCTAGAAGACTTGCAAGAATATGAGAATTATAGACGAGAGCAGACATCCTCTGTGTCTACATCCAGTGATATGCAGGAGGATGCCCCGAAGACTCAAGGAACAGGAACTAAAACTACAGAGGAGGTCCATAACCGAATCGGATATGCTCCTAAAAAGAAACCTAGTGGCCCAAGTACTGTTTAATGAATGAATGTAGGTCTAAAAATATTTTTCATTAAGTTAACACACCTACCCTGTAGGAGGCCTACCTTAGTATGGCAGATAATCTACCTAACTGGAAATGTAGTTTTTGGCCGTTTCGACTGCCCGAAAAGGGAAAACTTACTGCACTGGTCTCATTTCGTTTTGTCTCTTTTTAATTGCTACAAATTCACTAGTTTCTTACGTTTGTAATTATAAATTTTCAAGTTTAAGATATGTTGCGAAAAATTAAATCACAACTAAAAATCGAATATAATTTTTATTGTGTAACCTATACCAATATACATTGTAAGCATTTTACATAGAAATGGATAGCAAAGCTCTCTACGCGGTCTTCATGTTCAACCGATTAGGTATCTACTTCTGTCGGGTCGCGACGTCTCTTCAATACCAGACAGCACAATCTGTAACGAATAAGAACAAATTACTAGTATAGTTGTAGAAGCCATGATGCTCAAGTGCTGGCCACACACGATTTACGAACAGATTTCTTCTTTTGGCACCTGTTGATAGATGGTGTTGCCTTGCCGTCAGTGTGGCTAGTGTCCGGCAGAATAGAATGTGGTAGAGCTCGTCTAATTTAAAATGACGCGCCCCACTATCGCATTAACGCACACAAGCAAGTTGAAAATATGGACGCAATACATATACAAATGCCGTTGTAATTGGTCATTCAGTTGCCGGTAAGATTCAAACGTAGCAGCACGCGTCGTTCATTGGCTCCCACACAGATGAAGTGTCGTTATCAATATTTGCACTCACACATCGAAATCAACTAACTAAGTAGTGGGGCGCGTCATCTTAGACTAGACGAGCTCTACCAATGCATTCGTCTCACGGGTGTCGTATCAGGCGAGGCGACTATTATAGTGGGAGGAAGACAAACTATAGGTATAATTTCCGTAGACCAGAAAGGTTAGGCGGGGGTTGCTAAAGAACCAAACCCGTTGATTGCTGTTTAAATACTAAGTTTATTGTAAAAGGTATAAAACTAGATTGCATAGTGCGCAATACGTATGGGCAGAGTACATTAACCTAACTTACTTAGGCTTGTAACTAAAATTGTCTGTACGGTGTTTACTCCGTACATCGGGCAACAGGGTCTTCTGTCGTGATGTCCACCAATAGTGGAGAGTAAAAGTGTGGGTTCAGCAGCGAATTCGGGCTGTCGATATCCGCTGAACAGATTTGGCACCAACCCTTTCCACTTACTGACGATGTACAAGACGACTATGCTATTTAGGTACAGGCTTAAATACTCGTAGCTATTACCTAAAGTACGTTTCAATAGAAAAAGCGACGACAGTACATAGTACAGGAACTAACATGCCGCCAGTAGGATACGACGAGAACACAACTGTCGCGCCTCTCACGTATCGCTGTCGTGCTATTTTTCTATTGAAACATACTTTATTCAGGTATTGACGTAAACGTCGGCTGATGTTTGCGATGATGATTGTCGTGGTAAGGTACGCTTAGAATTATAACCTGAGCGTGAGGAAGTAGAGTATCTCCGCAAGGCTGAGGATGGAGAAGCCCATGAAGAGTCCGAGCAGGCCGCCGCAGTTGGCCAGGAAGTCCGTCTGGCCGTACAGCTCCGAGCGCCGCGACGTTATGAACTGCGCCTCCTTGAAGAATATCACCACGCGAGCGTAGAGCTTGCTGCCGGGGAAATTGCGTGAACTGTTACATTCTGACATTCTGAATTGCTCAACTGACGTTCTGAACTTCATCCCAGACAGGATAAACGTAAGTACTTAAGTATTTTGATGCAAAATTGGGGCGTGGTAAGACTAACTTGTATGGCGTGCGGGAAATATGCCGCCGTCACGCCGTCACTGTTAGCACGGGCTGTTCTGATAATGACATACCCATGCGTAGCGCCAGCTAACGTACTATATAATGAAACAACACCCATAATATTATACACCTGACCGAGGCGTCCCGCATTGATTGGGTTATTGGTATTGGTCAAGTACCTACATAAACCTCTACAACCTAAAAAGCAGTTAGATGCTTTACAATCACAGAGATTGCAACATTTTACAGTAACTATACGTCATTCACACTCACTTCTCGTCGCTAGTGTCGACATTATATGCCTTCTCGACGGCCTTCACGTCGTAGTCGGCTTGCGAAGTCTCAGCCTCGTACTCTAGGGAGGTGCAGGCCTGTAGGCACTGACATTGCAAGGCGATTTCTCGCGCCGCGCCCACAGAAGCATCCACATCCGGTGAGGCCAACTCCGACTGCATCTCCAACGTTAATAGTTCCACTAGCGGAAAATATCGAGGTGATAGCTTTTGATTGTGTCAGCTGAGATTCAGGATCAAGACAAGATGGACGTCAAAGTTTCAAGTGAAATGGTACATACCACTATCGATTGGACGTTCTATTCACGGCTTACCGCGAGCTCAGCGAGAGTGGGCGAGGGGTACCGAGGTAAAGCGAGAGCTAACAAGTAACGAATGGCACATTCTTCGGCGATAGTGTATTTATTTATTATTTATTTAACTCTTTATTGTACAGAATAAAACAAAAAGGCAAATTGCGTGAACGAATTGCGTGAGTGTACCTGCTGCCAAAAGAAATTGGACCGCCTGTTCTCCTACCGCCGACATAAAAACTGACAATGGCTAAAAGTCCTAGTTCCCTCTAAGTTTGATCCCTGAATCTCAAGCGTTTGACTCGTTATCATACACAGATTTTGCTAAATGTTCCTTACTCTGAGCTTCCTTCAAACAAGCCATGTTACCAGCGCTGCAAACTTTGATGTCAGGCCCGTCTAAAAACAATAAATGTACATTTCATATAATACCAACAAATAATGTTTGAAATCATGCATATATCCGCAAGAGATGTGCGAGGAGCTAGCGGAGTGACGCGATGATGCGTGGACTTCCTTCACCGTCGCGAAGAATGCACAAATTGCGCGCTTCTTGCTTTTCAATGGAGGTTTGCTGAGCGAGGTTTAGATAATGACTTTACCTACTATAATTTTTTTCTTCGTGCATTGTTCAGCTTCCTCACACATCTATATCGTAAAAATGTAATAATCAAATATTACGAGGCATTCCGAAGTGCACGCAGCCGCAGCGCGCGTTGGTGAAGTTGGTGAGGCACTCCATCTCGCAGTTGGCCTGCGTGTACACCTTGTAGTACAGCAGGTAGCGCTCGCTCGGGAAGTAGCACTGGCGTCTGGAAAAACCGAGCTAGGTATAAGTCTGCCTCGCACTACCAATCATCATCATTACCTTGGGGCAGGCCGTTCTTTATTTTGTGTCATTACCATCTTGACGTTAAGTCCCGGTTGCGCGCGAGGACTCGATTCCGCCTACCTACTCCTTTTAGTCCACTGCTCGGTATTCCGCATCCTTATCGGTGAGTTTGTTAGCACGAATCTTGGGCAGGCCTCTCCTTTCCGTTCCTGGTGGGGGTGGCATGCCGCAAGCCCAAGATTTGTTCCCTACTTTTTTTGCCGGTCTGCTCAAGACGTGGCCATAACATCGAAGGTGGCACTCTTGTAGCTTATCTGCGATGTTACGGACGTTAAGGCTACCGCCTCGCACTACCAATATGGAACAAAATCTTAAAGTGACACTTGGTACTTAATTTGCGCGAATGCGTCTCTCAATGAAGGTCATCATTATTACGGCAAAGTGCAGTTATTTCTCAAATGCAAGACTATTGCTTGTAGGGTGTCTATAAAATAGTATTGGTCTTGTTGGGTACACAAGACATAAAAAGTAATTGGGTAAATATCCATGCAAAGTGTCAACCTTGTTGGGTCGTAAGGCCGTAATCCTTCGGATGTAGTCATCATTTTCGGTTTGACGGCGACCAGGACTTCCTGGGACAGCGGCGACCTGAAGTACTGCTGCGACAGCCGCGGCATCTCTGCAGGGTTATGGAGTTGGACCTGGTGGTGTATATTTGACGCACTTAGGATAGTTTATCAACATTTACGGCTTTTCAGTTCATCTGGGTTGTTGAAATGAAAACCTATTACAAAAGTGCTTTGCACTGATTTTTTTGCAATCTACATTAGTCAACATCAAGAATGCCTATTTGGCGGACCAGGAAACATGAGTTGTATTAAATATCATCTGTACTTCGCGAGTTGTCGGAACGATTCAGCGGCTTAAGAAACAGACAGTCACTTTTATCACATACATATATGGTTATATTTATAAATGCTGACCGTAAATCCTTGTACTGCTCCACTGCAGGAATAGTCCATGTCCTTTTTACTCGCAACTAATATAAATCTTAGTCCAGATTTGAGTCCATACGCCTGTAGTTAGATGATAAAAAAGTTATTAGGTATTAAGAATTGTTATATTCCTCACCACTTTTGTTTTAAATACTTTTATAAAAAATACCGTCACGGAGCTCTAAACTGTTTCACCAGTCTCCGGATCCTCAGGAGAAGATCTTGGACAACATCGCCGCTTCGCCAACGGTATTAGGAGGCACACCTAACGAGTGGCGAGCCCGTTGCAGTGCTGAAGTACGAAACGGTCACCCATCCAGTTCTCGGACATTGCGGGCATTGCTTAACTTCACTGTGCTTTTGTTTTGGTAATATGTGCTGTGTGTTGGTGAGAATCTAGTTATAATTATAGGGCGACCGCTGTGCCGCTGTGCGTTGTGTTATAAATAAATATCAGCGAAAATCTTACGCTTTAAATATTACATCGCCGACGCGCGTCTCTCGGACTATGCAGCGGACACCCTTTACATAAAGAAAGGCTTAAGGCGCTGTCCTAATTGGTAACGGTAGTGCGTAGTACGATGGACGTCTCCTCGCTCCATGATCAAAACCCACATACACCGAAGAGTATGTATGAAAAGCTTGAAGAGGTTTATTTTGGTGATCGTAGAAGTGTAACAATGTGGTATCTCTATACATATACTCTGCTCTGCCTATCTTAGGTACCCCTAGGGAATGCAGTTTGACGTAGGTAAGTAGGTACATACAAAACCATGATCCAATCTGGTCAGGTTCCCCTGGAACCAGGGTCACGGAGGTCAGATGGTAGTCCCTCCACTGTAATTACCTGATCTGCCAAATCTTGGATCATGATCAAGGGGACCCCGGGTCCTCGTGCGCGAGAGCATAACCGGGACATTAACGCCATGATGTTGATGATTTTTTTACGTAAGTACACACATACACAAATTTTGTAATAGATAAGTAAAAGAACGTATTTAACATCATATGTACCCGGCCTCGATGCGGATAAGTATTCAACGGAGTTTGTGGAGAGTACCCATTCTCCAAATTCCAAGATGACATCGATGATCTGGATTCTAAGTAAGCGTAGTCTTTGTGGACGCTGTGGAAAGAGGTTTTAGGGTATTTATATCTGTCTGTCCATTTTACGTTAAAAATCTAAAGCAAATGGCAAGTGCATGCTTTCATAGTAGATAGGTACGCCTAATATCATTTTGCTCCATGGTAAAACAAGTTAAAACTTTAAAACAAACAGTAAAAAGGGTATTCTTATATTGTTCGTTACTGATTTCACCGATCTGCGGATATTCTTTTGGTTTACCTTAGGTTAGCTGGAAGAAATCCTGTTGTGGGACAAGCTCGCTTTTACGATAGGTAAAAAAGTCATTCTTATATTGATTGATTATTGTTGATTGTTACATGTTTACGCTAGAGTTTACGTTGGGACTTAAATTCTTATTCCGGTGTGAAAAATATACGCCTGATAGAATTTATCTAAATAGTAAAACGACTTGGAAAATTCTAAGATTGATCGAAATCAAGAAGTAAGCAACCTGATTTTGAATATGAAGACGTCCCTTGTTGTTTACAGATGGATTTTGTTGATTTCGATCAATCGCATAATTTCCCAAATCGCTTTACTTTTTAGACAAAGTTTATACGGTATTTTTTTATTATGTTACACATTAGACTTACTTTTCAGCTCTGAGCAAATCCTCGGCACCAATCATATTAAAAGTAAAACATTGCCCATCCTCTGTCATTATAGGCGAGAACAGTTCGTTACAATCCAAGAGATGATTTTTCAACCAACTACAATTAACAAATACGTCTTCCACATTAAGAGGTGATACCTGCAAAAGGAAAAATTCATATTCAAACATAGGTATTTATTTATTTCTCAAGTTATAAACGGATTGTTCTGGCTCTCGTGCTAAGCTTAAGCATCGACATGAATAATTAAGCCGCCGCCTGATCTCAACTGTAGTCAGGAAGAGGGTTTTAAACAATTTCATGACAACAATTTCAAAATCGCGAGCGGAGGTACTTTAATCTTCAACTACCTGGTCGTTGCTTATACGGTACATCTAAAGAATAATCTTAGGGTGATGGGCGGACTGTGTCTATTGAAAAGCAAAAATCTCACGTAGAGTTTACCCCTGATTGGCTAACAAGACCGCCTGAGCAACTTGGCCAATGGTAAGTGCCATCTATAGCTGCAATAAATTTATAAATATTAAAAAATAATTTCGTAGACTCACGACACAAAAAAAAATTACCTTTTTTAACTCTCCAATTACCGTTGAAAATAGTTCTAGTACCCAGTGTTAGAAAAAGTGACTCGTAGTACTAGGCAATCATAAATTACCCCAATAAATAAACTAAACAAGAACTTTGAAGAAAACTCTCTTAAATCACTTCAAAACCCCAGGGGCGCCATTTTTATTTTTATTTTCGGCATGAAAAATTCAATATTAGGTAGTAAGAAGTACGGTTCAAACAGAAAAAGTAAGCATGATTTAAAAATCGAATTAAGCGATTCAAAAATAACCCAGGTTTGTTACAAAACGATAAGTAAGCACTGTGACAATTGTATCGCAACTTTTGTAAAAAAAATATCTAAATTACATCACATCCTGACATAGCATCCTGATTCGTAACGCTGAGTCGGACGCAAGAGCCAACGGATTACGACGCGATGCCGGCCGAAGACCGGGCGACGTGGAAAAGAAATACTAATAAAGCGAACTCTGACATAAGACGAAATAGACGCTAAGATGATGATTATTGGAATTAGGTAAACAAAGGATTCTTACCTCCCGTATAGTATTTATCAACACAGACCGGTTTCTCGTTTTGTTACCATTTGGCGGCGCCAAATGATCATCGCACACCACGGACACATCCTCGAACGTTTGAATCCTGATTTACAGCAAATATAACAGTATCATTACCAAATCGTGGATCATGGTCAAGAGCACAACCGGGACATTAACGCCAAGATGATTATACAGCAGTATCATCACCACACCTTCATGACGCCTTCAAGGCTAGATTTAATAGGCTGTTCCTCATCGGCCGCATCATCACTTACTACCATGTGAGATAGCGGTCAAATGCCTAGCTAGTCTAATTTATAAATAAAACACATCAAAAGGCCAAAACCACCTGCTGCTGGACGCCACTAATGTAGTAGAGGATTTTGCCATAATTGTAGATTTTATATGGGCGACAGTTAAATCAATCTCCACGCTTGGCAGGCGGATTCAAGGTTAAAGATCGCAGGAAAACACACAACAGAAAACTGGGACCCCGAGAGGCTATATAACATCTTACGCCTGAATCTGATTTCATTTTCGTATATATCAGTGTCATTTCGTGTCGTAGTACTATAAAATTATAACTATTTGAGCAACAGAAGGAAAGTTTACTGATTATATAAACACGTAAATACTAGTTACTGTAGTTCTAACATTATACTATTAAAATTATTGCATAAACTGTTTAATTTAGGACGTCTTATTGTTATCTGTTACAATATTTTTGTTTCTTTGTTTAGTTAGAAATTAATTTTAATTCAAGTTATCACTTATTTTATGTTTGCTTGCAAATAGTATTCTGCTTTTAATTTAAATTTAAGAAATAGATATCACTGATAAGGTCAGTGGCAGTCTGAAAATCAGTGCTGCAGGGTGTTAGCCCTCAGCGTAAACTGAGACTGTGCCCTTCCACGCAAAGCTTTTGATTATTATTATTATCTTATTTTGTATGTACCCTAGATTTATTATTTTTTATTTTCGTTATTATTGTGTGGAAAAATAAATATTCTTATTCTTATTCTAAAAATCGGTAGCGTCTACCTGAAAATATCTATAGATTTCCCAACGGGTACTACGTTTTTACAGAGAAAATGGAGAACCAATAATAATTACACTTCCCATTTCGTTTTTTTTTGGATGACACAACGACACAAAATTAGTAGAATTAGAGCACATTCGAAAATGAGGAGTGTTCTGAGGAACTATTTGATCTGGTGCCCATAGCACAATTCCGCCATCGCACCACACGCCCCGGGCTGGGAACTCCCCATTACGTAGACCCTCTAGTGGTGTCCACGCAAAGACTCGGAAGAACCTTTATTGCTCGTACGTTTCAGATGTGGAATGAGCTTCCAGTCACTGTTGGACTATGACATGGGATCGTTCAAGAGGTATATAAGAGGTCTCCTTAGAGGCGGGCAACGCGTTGGTAGCGCCTCTGGTCTTGCTGTTCTCTATTGGCGGCGGCGACCACTTTCCATAAGGCTGCCAGTTTGCAAGTTTGTCTGCCGTATTACATAAAAAAAACATTCGACGACTAGGTATCTGAATAGGTATACGTTGTTGTACTCACTCTTTGTCCGATAAAAATATACTTTCATTCTTGAAGTTGTAGTAGCTTTCGTAGAAATGTGTAAAGTTATACACCGTTTGCATAACTTTTGTTTCGAAACATATGGTAACTGCTGGGTAAGGTATCTGTAATGTAAAATGATATTACAAGCGAAGGGGCCGCCTTACTAGGTACAGTCAGCTGTAAAGTGAACTACATATACTCTGCAGCTGACTAAACCTAACCCGCGGTTTAAACCTGTGTGCAGTTTGAAATTTACTCGGTGAACGTGAACATCCAATTATACCAAGGGCGTGGAACACAGATCCTGGTACTAGAAGTAACTATAGGTTAGATACAGTCAGCTGCAGAGAGAACTGACCCAACAACGACTGTACTTATCTACTCTACCACGCTCGGGAATAATATAGCTTCTTACACACATTTAAGAGGTACCAAACTAATAATAAAATATTAAAATAAAATGTATTGAGAGATAGGTGCCCAATATGTTCACGTTGGTAGGGTTAAGTACCTAATGCTTTTTCACTGGGAATGTTAAAACGAATTAGTCTATGAAGACGTGCATTTGGGAAATAAATGCAAATAATTGTGTGCCTAGTCGGCCGGGTTGATATTTTTTGACGATACCAGCCAGTTCTCAAGGAATTTCGAGCAATGTCTGTTAGCGACTGACCTGCCAAACAGGGGTAGTGTTTTCAGCGAAGGTCACAATGACCGGACTCTGCTCCCATTTAATCCAAACCTTTCTGATCAGACCACCGCACAGAAAAACACTGATGGCGAAACTCACAGTCCAAAATATCCTGAGGAAAGATTTAAATTCATCAATAGGAGGGAGTTACATAATAACATGGAGGTACATAACATGGTTACCTACATACACGGATTTGTATTTATATTCGTATTTAATTTAATTGAGATTAACATTGAAAGAAGAGGAAAAAAAACATAAAAAAGCATTTTATATACGCCTTAAAAATTTAAAATGTCGTTCACACCGGTGCCCAGAAAGCTGGCTGGCGTTACCTCGTTGAATAGCAATGCTTATTCTCTGACCGAGGAAGGAGCCAGCTCTCCGGTCACCCGTGGTGACTTTTTAGCGCTAGGGCCCCACGGCCCCAACGTCTCGACCCCAAAAGGCTGAAATATGAAATCCTCGACTAGGCTGTCATATTTCCATCGCTTGGGGTCTCCAGCAGTAGAGGTCGCAGCTCCAGCGCAACAGGTGGTGGCGGCTATATGGGACGGCGCCGGCGACATTTATATGTCGGAATGTGGCGGTCTCTAAGTCGTTATCACATACTAACGTCTAATTCCAATATTTAATGGACTGTCGTCGGTAAAATTACGGAGTCGCCATTCGATTACTGACCAAAATAATATAGCAATCGGGAATTAAAAAGCGAACAGTCGGGCTTCAATACCTATGAACTTTTAGGTTCTTATTATAATGATAATGATGAAAAGTTTGTAAGTTTGTATGTTCTTGAGGGGAAACTCCAAATCTACTGAACCTATTTCGAAAATAATAAATAAAATAAATAAATAAATAATTGTGGACAAATTCACACAACGCCAACTAGCCCCAAAGTAAGCAAAGCTTGTTTTATGGGTGCTAGATAACTGATAAACTACTTATATACTTTTAAAAACATACTTATTATACATAGAACACCCAGACCCGTAACAGAAATTAAAATTCATCATTTCAATTTCTGCCCGGCTGGGAATCGAAGGACCTCTTGCGTGGCAGACCGGCATGTCGACCACTGAACCACTCAGGTCGTCAAAATTCTTTTGGTGTTAAGTTTGACAGCTGCACGAGTGCTATATTTTAGCTCTAGGAGCAATAATTTCCTGGTCTATTTGCTACTCTGCTCTTCAATCGTTTTACAAATTGTAACTTGATTGTAGACAGCTGCCCCACCCTGCCCGTATGTATTTACCTGTGTATAAGTAAATCAGAGCAATAAAATACTGGTATTAATTTGTAGGCAAACAAATTTAATTACATTCATATAAAAGACATCAACGGGGGAGTCGCTCACATTGAACTCTTTTGTATGAAAACATTGTAAGATTGACAGCTGCCAGCCAAAACTGAGTATTTAAGCATCTGACAGACTGAAACCAAAAAATGACGTGTGTATGTATACTAATATTATGTCTCTATTTTAATAATTTGATTACGCCGGACTAATACAAAAAAGTTACTTAAGTAGACTATCGGCGTTGGCGCTGATTATTACTGTATGGTCTTCGACCTCCTGCTTATCCTCAAGGCCACAACCCAGATGCGTTGTAGATGACGGCGTTCAACTGCCACTAGAACTCTGGTCCCTTTTGAGCGCATTTTTATGTGGGTTTTCTATGGGCTAGAGATTTTGCTACTATGTGAATCTAAAGATCTATGGACTTCGATCATGGACAAAAAATGTTTAACCCTAAAGCTAAAATTTTTACCGACAACGGAACATCGAAGGTAGGAACCGGGCATGCCACTCCGTAACTTGATTTTTCTTTTAATTTGACATCGTATGAATGAATACGTTGTTATTCTAGCATCGAAATAATAATCTATGCTTGTATTGCATCATCATCACAGCCCGTAACAGTCCACTGCAGGACTTAGGGCCTCTCCCACGAAAGGGACGATTATTGCCATAATCTCCACGCTTGGCAGGCGGGTTGGAGATCGTAGTGTTTAAATATAACAATGGAAAATGCTGCTGCCCATTTTCCAGACTACGGAGACTCTTGATCTTTTGGCTCGAAAACATTAGTCGCCTTGTACGACACCCATTAGCGTAAGGGGTTAGTGCTATTCTACTCTGCCGGACACCACACGGCCGATTATAGCTGTATTGCATATTAGCTTCAGAAGAAAAAAACCAAGTAACTTACTTTTCCGTAACAGTCCTCTCCCTTTCCCCGATGTACTTGAGACCGTGAAGGTTCGAGCTTGAAGTGTAATCTCGTAAATATTCCATAACGAAACCGTACCCTACGGATTGTACTTCATATCAGTTAAGACATCGAAGATTTGCATTAGCTATGTATGTACCTAAGTACTTAATTTTCCGTTTTGAAATTCATTTTGTTACGAACTACGAGTAGATATAAAGTAACAAAGTATTCTAATAATAAGTTATATTCTACAGGGCCTGAAGAGCAGCCTTAACATTTGAAAGCGAGTACTAGCACCGAATGTTTAACGAGGAATGAACGTGTAAATATATCAATGCGAATTAATCGCAGCTAGTGGCTAGCAGTACCTAGGTTTGCCATGGCGTGGACGCTGAGTGTATTGGCATTTAACGAATTGCAGGAGAGCCAACGCCTATGTGTTTTATGTGACCATGAACATCCATCTAGTTGGATGCGCTATCTGCCGGGTTACCATCAAGAGGCATTGCCACCTTCTGCTCGGTCCATGGTTACATAAATTCATAATCATCATAACATCCGCTCAGAACGTCCGAACGAAATGAACGAATGCTTCGTACACTTTACGCCTTTACACTTTACAAGGACCACGTTGAAGTATTTGTAACTTAATTGTTAATTAATTACAGATACGTACCTACTCAGCGACAGATAAGATATCCAGTAATTTTTCGCATATCAACGATCTTGCGCCTATTTTACGTAGGGGTTCATTCCTAGATACAGTCTGTTCCTGCCATCCCAACTCCTCCTGGAAATGCAATTCTTATAAGCGTCTCTGGAAGGGTTTGCGGTTAACCATGAGATGGTTAAAGCTGTAAGAAGCTAATTCATGACAGGCTTTCAAGATATGGGCAGCGTTCTCTTCTTCCTTCAGGCATGCTCTGCACAGAAGGCTGTCAGTGAGACCTATGTTGAGAAGGTGTTTATTGAAATGACCGCGTGTCATTGCACAAGTTGCCATTCGAAGCTGTTTGTAGGTAGTTTTAAGAACTTTTCGGATAACGAATTAGGAAATGCTCGGTAGAGCCTTCCTGTCCAGTCTTCAACCCTCCAGTGATCTCCAGAGCTGCTTATGTTTTACTTTGATTTTATCTTTCAGATGGTTACAGTCCCATGCGAATGGTATCTGTCAAAAGATGATTACGGGCTGTCAATAATGCCATATAGTGACGTGCTTGAGGATTAAGCGGGTGTGACGTACCTAAATTATACAGAAACGCAAAAACGCGAACGCAAGAATTAATTTTTTTGTTTAGTAATACAGGTATATACCAACGCTTTATTCTAATCGATCCGGACTCAGGTTTGACCAGGGCCTTAAGTCCGCTAATTTACTATTATGACGATTGAATTGTAATTTGGTCGCAACCGCAGCTCAATGGCAGTTTTATGCGTTTTGGTATTCTGCTACAATTCTGATCCAATTACAATTCAATCGTACGAACTAAATGAACTGACTCGAGGCCCTGTTTGTTCCTAAATGTAAATATCAGTTTTACAACTTGCCTTCTCTACCTTGATGTTTTAGTCGTACTACATCCACTACACGTACGACGTTGGCCAGTTGGGAGTTATTTGTGAAATTAAGTATTTCCAATAAAGACCAAATTAGGTTTAAGTGCACCTAACTTAATGAAAGTCAAATGTTGCATATGTATACCTATTACCTACAATACTAATTAGAGCAGCTATACTCCACATGTGGCCCGGCGGGCGTTTTAACTGTCCCGCCCGCCTTGAGAGTGTGGATAAACTCAAATACGTATTTATTTCTTTTTATCCATTTGATTCAAGTCTCAAATAAAATTAATATCATGACAGCTTTTTAAATATGTACGCAAAAATGCCAAAAATTTCGACTTCATCATTTACATTTTACATACTTATACAGCGACACTTAAATCCAGCATTGGCCACCGGATCAGATCACATCCGTGGCAGTCTTGGCGTGACAGCTGTCACGGATAAGATTGAAGAAGCTCGCCTGCGCTCTGGTTTGGCTATTTGTAGCGTACCTAAGTGCCAGGGGTACGTGGGAAGGTACGGTTCTGTCGGCACGAAAGAAGCCCGCGGAAGGGCGAAGAAGCGTTGGATTCACATAGTTAAGTCGGATGCGAGAGCCAACGGCTTGCGACGGGAGGGTGCCGATGATCGGGCGAAGTGGAGGAGGAAGAGTGGAAAGCGATCCCTGGCAGAAGCCGGCATTGACGGCTGGTATAGGTGATGATGTTTTTAAATTACGTTAATAAATTACGAAGGTATATTCTGCCTAACCCAGTTTCTGCATAATCAAGTTTCAGCCTTATCCCGAATCTGTCAAACACCGCGTAAATCGAGATTAGCCCCATGCGCCAAATTATTAAACACATTTAAGAATGACGTTTAACGTTATATTAAATGAAATTTTATGTTTATATTAAACTAGTGGGCCCGCCGCGACTTCGTTCACGTGTCGTCTTACCCCGAATCTACTCTACCCCTACACTTACCCTACACCAAATCTACACCTCCTCTATATTTACCGTACACCTACTTACCCCTACCTACGCTTTGTTCTTGTCTATAAAACTTCTACACGTAAATCACTCTATCTACATATTTATCTATCTACCGCATTAAAATCAGTTGCGTAGTTTAAAAGATCTACGTACGTATATAGTTACAGACGTCCGACTTTGTTTTATACTCTGTAAACTTAAATACGAATAAGAATAAACCAATAATTGAAACGCTCATTTATTACAATATTTAAAACATGCATAGTACATATTTATTGCGCACAATAAAAAGAAAAATACAAGGAATAGAAAAGACTCAATTGCGCACAAAGGCAGCCTTGTGGATAGAGACAGGTATAAGTATCACGCTAGCTAAATGTAGTGCTTGTAGCAGTAGTAGTTATACATATTATTAGCGTTTGATAATACGAAATAAAGAGAATTAGGAAATACGTTAAGATTAGAGATTCAAATTACATTTTAAAAGTTTAGAGTTTTGGTTCCTACTCAATAAAAGAAAGTTTGCGTTTACTGGGACTAACTTATTTTCCCTCAACTGGGATATCTTTGTAGGTATGGTGTATGAAATGAATTCTGTACCTGCTGCGTTCTGTGTAAGTGTAATTCCAAGTAAGTAAGCCAATAAGTGTTCGTACACAATTTATTTTTTACACACGCACAATTAAAAAGCAATACACAGAATGGAAGGAAGGTGAAGAAAGATAACAGAGAGGAAACGACAGCAATAATAATATAGCGAAAGCACAGGTAGGTATGCGGTAGCTTAATCGAGTAGCGTCCCGTTGTCCAAGCGGTGTTCGGTGGGCTGACGGGCGGCGGCTGTGGGCGGCGGCGCTCGCGCCGGCCGGTCCGTGGACGTGGAGACGCGGCCGCGGCGCAGCGTGACGTCATCTTGAAGTGCGTTTCCATAGCGCGTCTTGCGTCTTGAGGTGAGTATTTATTTAGTGTTTCTGTATATGTATATGTATGGTACATTGTTGTTTGTGCTATTTATTATTGGTATTTATTATGTGTATTTGTGTTTGTTTGTGTATATTATGAATTGTACTTAATATTAGTATATTATATATTTAAGTATATTATTTTATAGGTATGTACCCACATCAGGTCGTTATTATGTGTTCCCCACATCACTACCCCTCAGAGACCGGGTCACGGGCGATAGTAATCTGGGAATCGGACTGTGCGTCCCGACCGAGTTTTCTTTTCTACAGTTTGATCTTCATTTTGTGCATCAGTTGCCTTCTGTGGGTCGTTCTCGATCAGTGTATAGGCTGGTTTTAGTCTATCGATGGACACTATAACAATCTTCCCTTTTCGTTTAATTTTGATAATATTGCTGACTCTTTCTACTACGGGGTGTGGTCCTGTTAAAGCTGGTTGCAAGCTTGCACGTAAAGCATCTTCACGAAGAAAGACATGGCTTGTGGTAAGTAGGTCTTTAAAGATGAAAATGGAGTCCTTTCAATGTCTTGAAACGGGTGTTGGGTTCAGGCTCTCGGCGAATTTCCGAAGGCGCGTGGTGTACTCCGTTATATCCGTAGAACCAGTGGAAGATGGACAGAAGATTTCTCCTGGTAACCTTAGCGTCTCGCCATAAACGAGTTCAGCCGAGGATGTTTTTATATCTTCTTTATAGGCGCACCGAATGCCCAAGAGTACTAATGGTAAGAACTCTGTCCAATTCTCGTGCATGTGGCACATCAAGGCCGCTTTTAATTGTCTGTGGAATCTTTCCACGAGCCCTTTACACGATGGGTGATAGGTGGTTGTTCGTCTGTGTTGAAAACCTGATATTTTGGCGAGGTGTTGAAACAGGTGTGACTCGAACTGTCCCACGGTCGGTGACTATAATTTGAGGGCATCCAAACCGGGAAATCCACCCGTTAAATAGTGAAGTTGTCACGGTTTCGGCGGTAGCATCCATTATTGGTATCACTTCTGACCAACGGGTAAATCTGTCCACTATGGTGAGGCAGTACTTGTTACCTTTGGAGAGTGGTAATGGGCCAATCAGATCTATATGGATATGCGTAAATCTGACTCGTGGTATCTCGTACTTGCCCGTTGCAGAAGTAACGTGTCTTGTGATCTTTGCTCGTTGACATGGTATGCAAGAACGAGCCCATTCTCTGGTATCTTTACGCATGCCTGGCCATACAAAACGCTCTTCGATTAAGTTAGCTGACGCATTGGCGCCGGGATGACTTAGTGAGTGCAGGTGGTCAAAAATCTGCTTGCGAAATGTTTTCGGCACATACGGTCTTGGTGTTGGTGTGCTGGTATCACAGTATAGTTTCGTTGTAGCATCAGGCATTGTTATTTTCGACAATGCAAGTGATGATCCTACTTGAAGAAGTTCTTTCAATTCGTCGTTTGCATTCTGTGCTTTAGCGAGAGCTTTGATATCCACCGAGCTATCTATGATATTTCTTCGATTCTTGACAAGGTATCCGCGACGACGTTATCTCTCCCCGAGATATGTCTGATATCTGTCCAGAACTGTGCGATAAAATCCAAGTGACGGTACTGCCTGAGTGAACATTTATCTTTTCTATTGTGAAAAGAAAACGTCAACGGCTTGTGGTCTGTGAAGATGGTTAAGTCACGGGCCTCAATAATGAGACGGAAATACTTGATTGCTTCGTAAATCGCCAAAAGCTCCCTATCGTACGGTGAATACTTTTGCTGAGCGGGACTGAGCTTCTTAGAGAAAAAGGCTAACTACCTACGGCCACATCAGAAACGTCACTCGCAAGGGATAGCTTGCAGTCGCAATAAGGGTAAGCCAGTAATGTGGCTCGGCATAAGCTATCTTTGCATGCTTGGAATACCTCCAGACATTCCTATTAACCGATCCGGTTAATAGTGAGTTAAGGGAACTCTGCTGTTAGGCTGCGCTAGGTATAAACCGCCGGTAGAAATTAAGCATGCCCATAAATCTTCTTAACTCCTTCACTGTTCTGGGTTCTTATAATATATATTATATATTTAAGTATATTATTTTATAGGTATGTACATCAGGTCGTTATTATGTGTTCCCCACATCTTCAACGCCTTTTTTCTTCGCTTCACGTCTCTTCCAGAAGATGCAGCACAGCCTGCGCAAAACAAAAATACGTGTGGCACTCGGGGACTGCCGCGGTAAAGCTATTGCATAGCATTATTTATCAACTTATGCAATTATATACAAACACGTTAAGGTTCAACTAGTCGCGGGCTCCAACTCACTCGTGGACGCGGCCAAAAAGCATGCTGTTTCACCTAGCATTTTGTCTAAAAGAGATAGAATCAGTTATGAGCAGTTAGCAGCTAGTCTACACGCATACGTCTAGTCGCACGCACACAAACACCGTGCCGAAGTCTGCCAAACTGAAACAACGTTAGACGATGCACGGCTTTCAACGTGCCGGTCGGAGTGGGGGGTGTTAGATTTTTTTCTTTACGGAATTTCTCGATTCGGTCGCCGCGCTCAAAGCCCGCGATAAAAGCTATGCAATAGCTTAAAAATAACACTTAATTATGAACTTATACAATAACCGATCGCTTACATCGCAGTATTAAATTAGTCTCAAATATTATATCGTCAAAAGCGATGCACCACAGAGGCTCACATCACAAAACTACCCTTGTAAAGACCTAGTATGAGAAGTTGTTTTTCACCTGAGCGTGAGGAAGTAGAATATCTCCGCGAGGCTGAGGATGGAGAAGCCCATGAAGAGTCCGAGCAGGCCGCCGCAGTTGGCCAGGATGTCCGCCTGGCCGTACAGCTCCGAGCGCCGCGACGTTATGAACTGCGCCTCTTTGAAGAATACCATCACGCGAGCGATGTATACGCTGAAAAAACAGGTTCAGAAAATATAATGTGTTAAAGTCAAAAGTATACCAGTCCTGGAGTATGGTGGTGATTTTGGAGAATGGTATTGGCAAAATATTCGTTACTTGGGTCATTGCATTGTTAAATTGCATCGTATTTTGTGGTGGCCGTAAGCAGATAGGTTTATTAACATAATATTAAGTACATTAATTTAATCACTTATTGGACGTCCTAAGGTGCGTACGAATTAGAGCGGCTCAACCCGAGGCATGCTCGCCGCGCGCGGCGAGATACTCACAACGCTCTGCGAGGCTGCTCAGTTGCGCATTTGTTTGTGCGTTGAGGCAACGTGCTCGCAGCGAGCCACAAATGCGCCGCACAAACAAAATGCTGATGCTGCTTTTATATAATTGATCGGATTGTTAAAATAATTTTAGATTTTTCGATCCAATAACACTTTTTTCTGCATATATAACTGTATTAACAAAATACATTTGTCCTTGTGGTGTGTGGTGCCGCCACTTAAAAGAATAGCACCACCCCATCTCTTCCCGTGGGTGTCGTAAGAGGCGACTAAGGAAATAACCCGGAAGATGGGCAGCAGCATATTTCGGGTACATTTACACCTACTGCACTGCGATCGCCAACCCGCCTGCCAAGCGTGGCGATTATGGCAACCCCCCCCCCCCGATGACAAGCACACACAGGCCACGGCCCCCAGTACCCGGCGGCCCCGCTATTCCGGACTATGGTAGCGGTCACGGTAACGGCGGGGCAGGGGGTGCGAAGAATCACCGGATGCGACCAGGCTACCACAAAGCACGACCACTGGCCCTGGCAACATACAATGTCCAGACACTGCGGACCGACGAAAAGCTCGTGGAACTGGAGGAAGTGGTAAGCAGATTAAATTGGGATATTATAGGGTTATCTGAAGTCCGAAGAAAGGGGGAGGACTCGATAATCCTAAAGTCCGGAAATCTGCTTTACTTCCGGGAGGGCGACCAACTGTCCCTAGGTGGTGTCGGGTTCCTCGTCCACAAATCCCTCGTGAACAACATCGTCAAAATCGAGAGTGTGTCGTCTAGGGTAGCGTACCTTATACTCAGAATTACCAAGCGGTATTCGTTGAAGGTCATACAGGTCTACGCACCGACTTCGACTCACTCCGACGATGAAGTGGAGGCTATGTATGAGGATATTTCTACAGCCATGCATACCTCCAAGACACATTATACCGTTGTCATGGGGGATTTCAACGCGAAACTGGGCAAACGAGGCGGAGACGAGTTGAGAGTGGGGCAATTTGGAGTTGGAAGTCGGAACGCCCGTGGCCAGATGCTGGCCGGCTTTATGGAGAAGGAGGGACTCTTTATGATGAACTCATTTTTCAGGAAGCCGGATCATCGCAGATGGACGTGGGTTAGTCCCGATGGTGTCACAAAAAATGAGATTGACTTCATCCTATCTACGAAACGGCATATATTCAATGATGTCTCGGTGATCAATAGCGTTAAAATTGGCAGTGATCACCGCTTGGTAAGAGGCATATTGAATATTAATCCCCAGCTGGAAAGATCGAGATTGATGAGGTCCACGCTCCGGCCTGTACCCATCCAAATCCAAAACCCCGAGAGCTTTCAACTCGAATTACAAAATCGCTTCGAGTGCCTAGGAGAGTGCGTCGACGTGGACGACTATAATAACAGGTTCGTGGAAACTGTCTATACGGTTGGGTCAAAGTTTTATAAGGCCTGCCGTACAAACAGAACAAACAAAATCTCTGACGATACCCTCAAACTCATCGAAGAAAGACGCGGAATGACTCTGCAATCCCCTGATGATGTCTCTCAATTTAGGCGACTTAATCGACAGATCTCCAAGTCTCTGACTCGCGACATACGCCGCTTTAATACTACCAATATTGAGGCGGCGATCGAGCGGAACAAAGGCTCTAAAGTCTTTGCGAGAGATCTGTCGATTGGACAGAGCCAGTTGACGAGACTGAAAACGGATGACGGCAGAGTTGTTTCGACCAAGTCCGAGGTTTTGAGGGAAGTCGAGAGGTTCTATGGACAGTTATACACGACAACACGCGCACCTGTTACCAGTATGGCAAAAGACCCCAGAGCCAAGTTGACCCGACACTACACCGAAGATATCCCGGACATCAGCCTGTACGAGATTAGTATGGCTCTCAAACAGCTTAAGAACAACAAGGCGCCGGGTGATGATGGAATTACGGCTGAGCTTCTGAAAGCTGGTGGCAAACCTGTGCTTAAGACCCTTCAGAAGCTGTTCAATTCCGTCATCCTCGAGGGCAAAACGCCGGAAGCATGGCACAGAAGCATAGTGATATTGTTCTTCAAGAAAGGTGATAAGGCTCTCTTGAAGAACTTCAGACCAATATCGCTACTGACCCATGTCTATAAGCTGTTTTCGAGAGTCATTACGAATCGTCTCGCACGCAGGTTTGATGACTTCCAGCCTCTCGAACAAGCCGGATTCCGAAAAGGTTTTAGTACCATAGACCACATACATACGCTGCGGCAGGTTGTACAGAAGACCGAAGAGTATAACCGGCCATTATGCTTGGCGTTTGTGGACTATGAGAAAGCCTTCGATTCGATCGAAACTTGGGCGGTGCTCCAGTCTCTACAGCGGTGCCAAATTGACTATCGATATATCGAAGCATTGAAGTGTTTGTACAAAAACGCCACTATGTCAGTTCGTCTCCAGGACACGACCACAGAACCTATTCAGCTGCAGCGAGGTGTTAGACAAGGTGATGTCATATCTCCGAAGTTGTTTACCGCTGCACTGGAGGATATCTTTAGGCTTCTGGACTGGGACGGACTTGGCATCAATATTAACGGCGAGTACCTCACGCACCTCAGATTTGCTGACGATATCGTAGTCATGGCTGAAACCCTGGAAGACTTGGGCAAAATGCTCGATGACCTCTGTAGTGCCTCTCAACAAGTAGGTCTTAAAATGAACATGGACAAGACAAAAATTATGTCGAATGTCCATGTTGTGCCTACTCCAGTGACAGTTGGAGGCACTCCACTTGAAGTTGTTGACGACTATACATACCTAGGACAAATAGTCCGGCTAGGTAGGTCCAATTTCGAGAAAGAGGTCAATCGACGAATCCAACTCGGTTGGGCAGCGTTCGGGAAGCTACGCCACATATTTTCGTCCCAATTACCGCAGTGTCTCAAGACGAAGGTCTTTGACCAATGTGTGTTGCCAGTGATGACTTACGGAGCTGAAACGTGGCCACTCACTATGGGCCTTATAAGAAAGCTCACTGTTACCCAAAGGGCAATGGAAAGAGCTATGCTCGGAGTTTCTTTGCGCGATCGAGTCAGAAATGAGGAGATCCGCAAGCGAACCAAGGTCACCGACATAGCTCTAAGGATTGCCAGACTGAAGTGGCAGTGGGCAGGGCACATAGCTCGAAGAACAGATGGCCGATGGGGCAGTAAAGTTCTCGAGTGGCGACCACGTACCGGTAGACGCAGCGTGGGTAGGCCTCCTACAAGGTGGACCGACGACCTGGTACGGATCGCAGGTACCAGCTGGATGCGGAAAGCACAGGACCGGTCTTTGTGGAGATCTCTTGGGGAGGCCTATGCCCAGCAGTGGGCGTCTTCTGGCTGATGATGATGATGATTTGTCCTTGATCCGCACCATGTTGTTTAGTATATAAGTTTTCCAAGTGTTTTATTTATTTATTTTAATTATTTATTTATTTATATATTTTATTTCTTTTATTTTATTTCTTTTGTTTATTTTTAGGAAGACCAACAGTTTAATTGACCTTCCGTCACGTCACTGACAATTGTGTGATAAACCCCAAAAGAAAATATTAAATTTGTCAAGTGTCAGTAAACAATATGCGCGCATTCGTAGTTTTATTTCGAGGCTCCGATACACGTCCAAACTCGCGAGGCACGCACGCCGAGGCTCCTTTGAGCATAGACAGAAAACCGACAATTGGCGAAGCTGCGCGTGAGGCACGTACGAATTTGAGCAAATGGGTGAGCCGTGCGTGCCTCAACCTGAGGCTGCCTCTAATTCGTACGCACCTTTAGGTACCTATGATGACGAAATAAAAATATTGATTGAAAATTTATAAAATATTGATATGAGGGGAAAAGGTGACTATTTCAGGAAAGAAATCACGTGGGAGGCCCAACAAGTGATAAATTGACTCTGCTGAGTCGGATACGAGAGACAGCGGTCTACGACGTGAGGATGCCGAAGACCTGGCGATCGCCATCGCGCCACAGCGTCGCCATTATTGTTCTGCGATTGGATTTTAATTTCGGTAAGTACACTTTTGTTTTAACACATTTTACAATTAATGGGTCTAAATTATTATTGCGAATTTTACTTTACTGTAAATATGTATACATATCTTTACCGTAACATTTTAAAGGGCCATAGATTAAGCTACAATTAAGTAAGTAAACAACGGTTTAATAATAGCCAGACTTGGATAAGCGAAATTATTCAAACTTTTTGAGAATTTCTGTGTGCAAAAGTAATGTGGCTATTGTTAAATACCCTTTCTAAAAATGTTTCTATGAATAAAACGCAGTGTGTGGTTAGATATGTCCCATTTATATTTTTATCTACACTCAGAGCGTAATGTTCCAATTACATATTCAAAAACAGTCGTTTAAGGGTACACTTTTTTCACGCCAGTCTATAAAAATTTAAAAAATTACTTTTCGATACAGCATTTCCCATACTAATTTCATTACAGCTGCAACGTAAAATAACTTTTTAATCATTATGCAACACTTTTATTTTCTAAATTTTTTTCGGGCGCCGAGACACGGCGAAATGTAGGCTGAATACCTAAATGTCTTTGATGTTTATATTTATGTGTAATTATTTTCCCGCTAAACAAGATTTCTATGCGCTAAACAGAATATTTTTTCTAATTGTTGTAAATTGTGTTCGTGAATGTTTTTTCTTATTTGAAGCAAATAAATAGATAAATGTGAATGTAGTGAAGTGAATTTCCCGCCGCTTGATATCCTCGACGCGTAGATACAACAGAACTGACTTCCAACAAAGTTGAGAAAATTATAGGTACGATATTTTAACATAAAAGTATGAGTGTAGATAAAGTAGTGTATGCAACTGCATATATAATTAGGTATTAAAACACTCGTGTCAATATACCCCCTTTTATATGACAGTTGCATAAACTACTATTATTAGAGGTTATGTAATGGCGACATTATAAGCTGTATAAGCTTTTTTCTACATAATAGAGCATTATGTGCCCACTTATGTTACTATTATTTGATTAGAAGTGATCTAAAAACAGCATATAAGGGATAACATTTCTATAATTACCCATCATAATGCTTTAGAACAGTCTATTAGGGTTATATTTAATACATGAAAATCAAAGTATTTCCAATTACTGGAGATTCGTAGATGCACGTACGAGGTTAATATTTCATTACATGTACAAATATTGCTTTGTTTCAGAGGGCGGCATGAAATATAATAATATGAATATGTGTAGTTTGTAATTATATAAAAGGATATGCAACTGTTAAGTATTTTTAAAAGTTTTCCAAAGCTGGGGCAACAGTCACTGCACCCAGAAATCGTCTAACACGCTAACACTGAAAGACCAATATTTTTGGAGAGCACTACAAAAACGGTATATTTTTAAATAATTATTTTTATAATTTCGTATCAATAAAGAATATCGAAACTTGTTTCTGTTTTTTTATTTTTTTCTACAAAGAATTTTATTTTATATCATCTCGAATTAGAGATATGTCGAAAAAACATGGCGATTATCGATCGCGAACAGATTACGGTATTGTCAAAATCTCACGGTAGACATATGTGGAGTCGCAGCGAGCGACATACAACGAGTGGTCAAAAGCAGTAGAGATTGGATATCTCGAACGTCGACATGAGAAATTGATGTTATAATAAAGTTTTACAGTGTTTTTATCATATTTATCAAAAAAAATTAATACAAAAGGACTACTTTCGTTTCAAATAAGTATTGATTTTAAATAGTTCTATTACTAAAACAGTGCATTTACCTTCATTTTTATAGAAGATATGGAGGAAGTAGCGTAAAGTAAACATTATTTTTCTACACCCATAGAAATATACTCAGTTAATATAAACAATATAAACAAACATTATTTATTATAATATTATTATATCAACATAAATTATCATAAATACATTTTTTATAAATTTCATAATCATGTTAAATTTTTTAAATAATCATTTATTTTTTACTCACTGAGAAATATTACAAAAACTTTTAAACTAGGTACTTAATAACTACAATGCATGAATATAAAATTATAATTAAACACATTTCAAAAATATATATTCGGCAGCAATCTCAGTAAGAAATAAAATTTGAGAAAATAAAAAAAACAAATTCCTAATTTCGAAATAAATCATCTAACAATAAAAGAAACAGTATCTACCTATACCTAATAACCTACTTACTATATAATAATAATTATTTTTAGCAGCACATAAATGTTGCATACACCTACTATTACATGTTATACGCCTACTTATCTATTGTCGCTTCATACTACCAAAATTCACACTGTTTGAATTTTATTTTTAATATTATTTTGGGAAAAACAAACAAACAGTCACTAACAGCCGTGAGCCGTGAAGTAAATAAAACATACGTTTCGTTTCTTGCAGATGTTTGACCTTTAATTTCCTATGTCTCATACTTTTTTTCGTGCAGAAGTTTTATCGATACTTTTGAACGTAGTCGAGAAAAATGGAACGTATGAATCGGTGAGATTGATAAGTCATGCGACTTTCAATGTCGAAGATCGTTGAGAATAAGATTTTTGGCTGCAGTAGAGATTTCAGTGACATTTTTAATAGAGATTATGTCGAATTCGAGATATGTCGCAATGCGCGAGAATCGGCCCCCTTATAACTTTTCACAGGTATTTTCAATTTCTTAAATAACAAATATTCAGCTACTGAACAACTGGTTTTGATATGAAATGCAATACAGCTTGAAGAGTTCAGAATATTGAAAACTGATACCAAAGTTATGCAAAGAAATACTGCCCCACCAGCAATTATATTATGTGTATGGTATGGCATGCAGCTTTCAGTGGTCTCGTCTTATATATATCTTTAATAGTTCTGATCATGACTTATATTAAGATTTAAAAAAGAAAATCAGTGCTGTACAAAAATTATTAAGCTTGAAGTGTTATGAGAGACCAAAACCATTCAATACAGCATTTGGCTATTCGTCAGCTTTAATACCCATGCAACAAAGCTTGAAACTATTTTTATTAGCGAATTTTTGAACTGTTAACTGGCCTATGTGTTTCTTGGGTTACTCACTCATTCATATCCTCGGTAATGTTGGCTCTATATGCTCTGTATATGGCGCGCCAGTCGTAGTCTGCTTGCGAGGTCTCTGCTTCATACTCTATAGAGGTGCAAGAAGGTAGGCACTTGCACTGCATAGCCACCTCCCGCGCCGCGCCCAGGTCATCAGACTTCGTTGCCGACAGCCCCGTCTGCACCTCCACAGTTACCAGCTCCACTGGACAAGAGAAATGGGAGTTAGGTATAGTTAGACTAATAACGTTATAATAGCGGCCCTATTCTAACTACCGACGTAGATTAGGTTGGTATGTGGATTGCGCCCATAATAGGTATTACGTCCATATATATTAGCCATATGGTGTCCGGCTGTGTAGAATAGCACCAATTCCATCCACATTAAGGGTGTGCGCAGCGTTGAGCGGGACCAGTGTGCGGGCGCTGTTATTCAAATTTATTGTGTATTGCAGGTGCGTGGCGCGAGCGACGAAATGCCTGAGAGGCTAGCAATGCAACGCCCGGATCCCGCTTAACGCAGCGCACGCCCGAAATAGTGTCGTAAAAGGTGACTGAGACTGTACCTCATTTCTGCGACGAACAATCTTCGATGATCGCCAATGCGATTTAACAAAACTGCGTTGTCATTTTACAACGATGTATTTAAAGTTCGACTTTACAAGACCGCGACGCACGTTACTGCGAAAAGTCGCTGGTTCGACTCAACATAGGTTCGATGTACTTTACAGCGACATCACTAAACAGCGAAACCACAAACCCCGACGAACGTTACTGCGAAACGTTGCTGCTTCGAAACCAATAAACATCGATGTACTTTACAGCGTCATCTCTAAACAGCGAAAACACAAATTCCGAACCACGTTACTGCGAAACATTGCTGCTTCGAAACCAATAAGCGTCGATGTACTTTACAGCGACATTTCTAAACTGCGAGTCGTTTAAATTGCGACGCACCGTACTGCGAAAGATAATCACTTCGATATTCCTACATTTCCATACATCCTTACATGCTTTCCTCGCACCAATTACCTGATCGCTAAAACCTGAATCATGGTCAAGGCGGACCCCGGGCCCTCGTTGTCGAGAGCACAACCGGGACATTAACGTCGAGATGATCTTCTTTATATATGTAATTCTTCTTGCTATAATCGGTATAGATAGGGTCTGTTTGGCAGCCCTTGTCCATATTATCATTGACAAATTCCGTAAACAGCACAAGATTAGAAACCGTAGACCTACCTCTCACAAAGCCATGTCATGCTTGTTAACAATAATTAACACTATATTCACGTAAGAAACTATACAGCTCAATGGGAACTAGATTCTTTTTCTGTTATTATTTTTTAATTTCATTATTTGTTTAATACTTTTGTTGTTATGAATGTGTTCCTTTTCAAAGGACTATCTTAAAATGTTACCATGTCGTTTTCATGAATACATTGAAGATTTGTTTTATTGTGGTTGATTATCGTCACTTCTTACCTTAAGGTTTATTTAAATTGGAGAGTTGTTTTTTTGTTCGCATTTTACATAGGTATGTTAATATTTTTGTTCTTTACTGTAATTTTTATTCGGGTTATGAAATAAAATATATGCTCTTTATTTCTTAATTATTTTGTTTTCTTTTATATAAAAAATCAATTAAAAGTCATACTAAAATAAGTAATTAAATTTAACCATAAATTATTAACAATACCAAAACAATGTCAAAATAATAAAAAGCCGTGCTGTTTACGGAATTTGTCAATGATAATATGGACAAGGGCTGCCAAACAGACCCTATCTATACCGATTATAGCAAGAAGAATTAGATATATAAAGAAGATAATCTCGACGTTAATGTCCCGGTTGTGCTCTCGACAACGAGGGCCCGGGGTCCGCCTTGACCATGATTCAGGTTTTAGCGATCAGGTAATTGGTGCGAGGAAAGCATGTAAGGATGTATGGAAATGTAGGAATATCGAAGTGATTATCTTTCGCAGTACGGTGCGTCGCAATTTAAACGACTCGCAGTTTAGAAATGTCGCTGTAAAGTACATCGACGCTTATTGGTTTCGAAGCAGCAATGTTTCGCAGTAACGTGGTTCGTAATTTGTGTTTTCGCTGTTTAGAGATGACGCTGTAAACTACATCGATGTTTATTGGTTTCGAAGCAGCAACGTTTCGCAGTAACGTTCGTCGGGGTTTGTGTTTTCGCTGTTTAGTGATGTCGCTGTAAAGTACATCAAACCTATGTTGAGTCGAACCAGCGACTTTTCGCTGTAACGTGCGTCGCGGTCTTGTAAAGTCGAACTTTAAATACATCGTTGTAAAATGACAACGCAGTTTTGTTAAATCGCATTGGCGATCATCGAAGATTGTTCGTCGCAGAAATGAGGTACAGTCGGTGACTGACGTTCAGAGGTAGACACACGCCAACCTCCGTAGAACAGAATGGGCAGTAACATTTTCTATAGTAGTCTCTTATCTTATCGCCTTTCTCAAGGACGGCCTCAAGTCCGTGTGTATTTCAGTGGTAAATAAACGCGGTGCCCTACTTAGAATCGCTCATAATAAGGCCCAAGATCTCTCAGCGTGCGGTGGAGGGAGTTAGGCTCGGAGTTTCTCTACGTAATATTTTGATCAGAAACGATGATATTCGTAGCAGAATTAATTTCACCGACATATGTTTCAGAGTCTCAAATCTGGCAAATGTACCCGGAACCGATGGCTGATGGGATGGAAAGGTTCTCGCAATTTTATTGCCATCTATTCATTTAAATAATTGGATTCGTAGTCTGAGAAAAGTGGCGTTTCAATATTAGGAAATTCGTAATTCGTAAAACAACATACAAACATGCAAAGAGGCTGACCCCATGCACCAATGCATGTTCCATGCATCCAATGTGGTCAGGTTCGCCTGGTAACACGGGCACGGAGATCAGATGGCAGTCGCTCCACTGTGATTACCTGATCTGCCTGGATCATCGTCAAGGCGGACCCCGGGCCCTATCGCGCAAGAGCCCTAGCGCAACAACCGGGACATTAATGCCAAGATAATTATAATTTTTATGCAGAGGCTGACCGATAGAAATGAAGAAAAAAAAAACCAGAGGAAATGTAATCTGTAAAAATTAATATCGGTTTATTAAACCTATTTTAACAAACATATCTTTTACCTTTATCTGCCACTGAAATCATTGAATTTGAAAGGAAGTGATTTAACATATCTTTGCTAAAATAGGTTTAAATAACGTCAAACACTTTAAATAAATAAAACCTTATAAAAACATGCAAAGGGAATATAAATAGTGACGTCACTTACGTCGAGCCTGCTTGATACAAGCCATTTTACCAGAACTGCAGACTTTCATATATGGACCATCTAAAAAAAAAATTTTTACATTTAATTTACAATAAGTTATCGATATTCAACCGACTGAATGTGTAATCATGACCCAATCTGGTCCTGATCCAAGTTCCTCTGGTAGCGGGCTCACGGAGATCAGATGGCAGTCGCTTAACTCTGCTCTACCTGATCTGCCAAATCTTGGGCCCTCGTACGCGAGAGCATGACCGGGACATTAACGCGAAGATGATTTTATCGATTATCATAGCGATCGGCCACGAGTTTAGTATAGTCAATAAATCAATTAAAATACTAGTTAGTTTATGAGGCATGAGGCATTTCATCTTAGTCCTCACAATGACTAAGCACCAGCGGTTCTGCAATTTTGTTACTTGCAACCTAAATGTATGACTAGTAGATGTTATGGGCGACAGTTACCATTTACCATTAGGTGGGCTGTTTGACCGTTTGTCGCTGAAAAGCATAAAAAAAGTGTAGAGTTGTTTGCAATTGCAATATTTACAAAACTGACTATCCGTCACATGCAGTTACCAAAACCAACACCGTCAAAGAGTTCTGACTAAAAAAAGACAGGCGAAGTGCGAGTCGAACTCGCATACGAAGGGTTGTGTGCGTGCCTTTAACACAAGCAGTTCGTGATATGCCATCTCATCTTTGATGCCAGACTCAACATGTAATTCAAAATTATATTAATTACGAAACCTTGATGCGCGCGCCCGACTCACACTTGAGCTGTTTTTATTATTTGTTGTTATTTTAGTATTAGCATTGGACTCACATAACTAATTAGTAAGTATAAATGTTGATGCTTGTAATTATGTATTGTAGTCGTTCTTGTATTGCCCATACCAAGTAGGCCATCTACGAAAGTTTCAAAGTGTCTACGGATCTAAAGATAGCCATGTGACAGACAGCGGAGGTTTGGTTATAGGGTTCCATTTTACACTCTTCGGATACGGAACCCTCAAAAAACTGGCCAAGTGCGAATCGAATTCGCATGGAAAGATTCCGTACCATTAACACAAATAATTCTCAAGCCAGTAACAAGATAGAGCATTATGTAATTTGTAAATAACTAATTAAAAATAACTTCGATACCTTCATGCTCAAATAAGACTTACACTTGACATAGTATAGATTACTCTATCTACACATACTATAAAACAAAGTCGTTTCCCGCCGTCTGTCCTTCTGTATGTACGCTTAGATCTTAATACATCGGATTTTAGTGGGGTTTTCAACAATAAATAGAATGATTCAAGAGAAAGGTTTTTTGATGATGATGAGAGGTCCTTTTTCAGCGACCCTCAAATTGATCATTCATCGTATTTTCAAACTAAATTGATCAATCACAGCACACGAATTAAAGTTGTAGACAAAATTGTATCTTGTCTTGAGATTATATATAAAGAAAATCCGAATGTTACGAGGCATTCCGAAGTGCACGCAGCCGCAGCGCGCGTTGGTGAAGTTGGTGAGGCACTCCATCTCGCAGTTGGCCTGCGTGTACACCTTGTAGTACAGCAGGTAGCGCTCGCTCGGGAAGTAGCACCGCCTTCTGGAAAATATGGCATGCAGGTCTATCGGTCTTCTCTGCTTGCATTTTGGTGAGTGTGCGTGTGCGGCATTGCACGACCAAATTGTGTACGATTTGGTGGTGCAATGATTTCGCTTTCTGGACACCACAAGGTGCAAGCAGACCATATCTCCATTCAAATTCCACCTACCCATACAAACAAACATTGGTTCAACCGTTCTTATTCGTACTGCATGTGGTCCTTTGGCTAGTGACCCATATTCGCCGGATCGTATACACCAGTGAGGTTTTGATGACCGACAAATGTCTGGCTACTAACTACATACAAAAACAAATTATGTATATGTTCTATTATAGACTAATATAATTATTTGTCTATGGTTCTACCAAGATAAATACTCCTCAATTAATGGGTAAAACAGTTTCCTATTCTTATGCATAGCACCGTCAAAACATATGACTGCAGGTGGCTTGTAGCATTCAAACCCACCACTGTATTACCTTTCCGGTTCAAATGGGCGCAGTCCTTCGGATGTGGTCATCATTTTTGGCTTGACGGCCACTACGACTTCTTGTGACAGTGGCAACCTGAAGTACTGCTGCGACAGCCGTGGCAGTTCAGCAGGATTGTGCAGCAAGATCTGTTGAGTTCCACCACGTGGATAAGTAGGCGTTGTTGAAACAGCCAAATCTTTTATATTAGCCAAGTGGTTATGCATTATGTAAGAGGCTACCCTTGTGGGCATTTATCTAGGAATTTTATTCTTCCGTCCTGTGGATAATAGTATAAACATTTGATTAGGTTGACAAACTATCCGAGGATGAGTGCGAGTGTAACACCAAATGAACGAAATGTCAATAAAATTACTTCGGCATAAAATAAAAAATTCTCATACTATCTACCTTAAATCCTTGCACTGGACCCCTGCATAGATAGTCCAAGTCAAGTGTCTTTCCTCGTAATACAAATGTCAATCCAGCTGTCACTCCAAATCCCTGTAAATTTCGATGAAAACTTACGATAAGTTCCCTCAAAATATTCCTAGTCTAATATTCCAAGAACTGAGGAAATTACCTTAATTTCCTCAGTTCTTGGAATATTAGACTTACTAGACCTCTGTGGGGATAGGTTTCCAACGGAGTGTTTTCCTTGTAGCCGTCGTCCAACGTCCAAGACGCGTACGACGTATTTGTCGAGTTCGTATATTCCAGGTAGATGTAATCTTTGTGCAAGCTGTGAAAGTGATCAAAGACAATGAGAACACTACATCATTTTCTCAGACGACTGTACTCGTAGTTTGAATTGGGGTGACAATTTTAGTTAGGTAGGTATATTATCGGTAAGTATGAAAATTATAATCAGGACGCCAAGGCTAGAGTGAATAGGCTGTTCCTAGACAGGCCTGATCCATCATTGACCACATCGTCACTTACCTACTACCAGGTGAGATGCCGGTCAAATGCTTGGCTAGTTCATATAAGAAAAAGTCTATCTAAGTAACTACCTACATACCTAATTAGTTTTTCGAATAGTAAGGCTGTCATTGTTACTTTGTTTACTTAAATAATAAAAAATTACTTGTATTCTGAATCAAGACTTAGTAAATTTACATCAACTTACTTTTCCGTTCTGAATAAATCTTGGGCCCCCAAAGTATTAAACGTGTAACATTGACCATCCTCCGTCAAGATAGGGGAAAATAAATTCGCGCAAGAGTTGTTGCGTATATCTTTCCATTTACATCCGTAAAATACGTCATCCATGGTCGGTGATACCTATAAAATTGTTACAATAGGTCCAAAGTCTAGACGTGCTTAATGAAGTTATCCAAATTATTTCATAAAAAAAAAACAAATAACAACAAACTAATTTTCATCGGTGGCACTGATGGGTCCAAACAACCCCCGATGAAGGCAAGGCGACGCGCTCATTTAGTCATGCGCTCTGTTACCCAGAAGGACCTTATTTGCAAATTCATAAATGGGTCATTGTACTCAGACATGTAGCTCAAGTTCTAGCTTAGGTAAGCAACATTTGGAAAGCTAAGCCATCAAAATTTGCATAAAGTTTCTTTCCTGTAATATGCACTTATGTAAAATAAGTAGTAACTTACGTTTCTTATAGTATCTACTATGACGCTGCCGTTTCTGAAATGGCTGCCTTGTGGGGGTGCCAAATGATCATCACATACCATCGATAAATCTTCGAAATGTTGCTTTCTGAGGGAATTGACTTTGTCAAAAACTAATGCAAGATTCGGTGTAGATTAATCATAAAATACATCGACTACTCACTCCGAATCTGTTAAGTTTATGCTGGTGTCATTGTCGTAATTATAATACAAATGATAATAACTGGTGTAGTTAAATTTAGATTGCATAGCCTTTGTTTCTAAGCAAACTGTAACAGCTGGGAAGGGTAACTGCAAGAATTGATAGATTTAAGTATTTCAGAAGCGTGCATTCGTGGTTAAAAAATTAAAAGTAAAGTATGAGCGTTCGCTCGTATCGGCGTATTATAAGAGCTCGTAGCGGCGTTGTTTATGTCTATATGCGACTCAAATTTTACAAATAGTTGGGGGATTTACTTAGCTTTAAATATACATTCACCGATTTTGAAGTTACTTTTACTTTCTAATAAAAAATAGACTTTGTAAAAATTTTGGTTTGTTTTAATGCGTACATGTTGAGGTACAGCAGTCATGTTACAATATGAAAATAGCATATACATACTTTTGGTAATATGTATCAAATTATACACATATAAATATATTTTAAAAGCTAAAGGATGCTCCCGAATCCCACATATCAATTGTAGGTATATATAGGTAATGTTATGTAAAACTATTTTTTTTTTACGTTTTCATTAAAATATAAATTGATGCAATATCGTGTACTTATAGAAGTTTACGTATGTAAAGTGTAGTATTTTATTAGTTATTTATAAAAAATAAAATAAGGGTAACAATTAGCACAGAGAGATCAAGCCTAATCTAAGCAAAACTAGTACAGCCAGCATTAAAAGCAACCAAACTGATAACAATACTTTTTCTAGACGAAACAAATTAAGCTTTCTCCAAACAGGATAGAGTTCTAATTAAAATGTCATTTTTCAATAACTGTGTCCATACTAAAAAGGATTTTACGTCGTGGAAATAAGGTTGTAAATACGTTAGCTATTGAAATAATTCTGACTTGTTATTTTGCTTTGGTGCTGGGTATAGTACTGTACTATGGGTGCTAGATAACTGTTACTCTACATAAATATTTAGGTACTTTGTAAATATATCAACACTTTGTATAATCGAGAGACCCAGCCCCAGAAAAGAAATTGTAATTAATCACCTAAACTACCCTTTCAGGATTCGAACCCTGGACATCTTGCATTTGCTAGTCGCAATATAACAGTTGTCTCTTTCAATAGGTGTGCATGATATAGCTGTTAGTTATGTATTATCTAAAAGGAACCTACAGTGTACACATTGAACCATGGTTCATTGCGTACCACCATAAAGTGGTTCAATGTGGGACACCCCCGGTTCATAACTAAACGTAAATAGCTTTGAACATTTCGGTTCTCATCCACTTTCCGCAATTTTGAAAAAATAACGATTTTGCGGCCACTAATAAAACTTATGCCTATTGATCGGAAACTTTAATATCTATCGATCACTTTATGATCAAAAATGTCGGAAGAGATATCGCAAGTAAAAGATGTACATTAACTACCGACACATCCCGAACAAACACCCCCCACTAAGTCTACTCATAGTCAAATATCTTCTAAACTACTAAACCGATATTGGTTAAATAAAGCTAGGAATAATTTCGATTAAAAGAGCATTCAAATAAAGCTTTCTCGCTGACCGGCTAATTAAAAACAATACCATTAAATTCTTTTCCATTTTCATTCAGGTTCACGTTAAATAAACGAGAAATCATAAGTATAATTATGGAGTAAATGAAGTTAACTGTCTCAATATTTTTTCAAAATGGCGGAAAGTGGGTGGTGATTTTGTCCATAGTAAATGTTCAATGCTGTTTGTGCGTCTAAACAATACATTACGACCTGAATAATATTGCATATTAAAGCTAGATAATCGAGTAACTCAATGTAAAAGTAAAATTCAGAATTTATAACTCAGTTAACAGAGTGCTAAAAATGTACACCTTGAGCAAACACGAATCTAATTTCAAATTGAAAAACTGGTGAATAACCTTGAGTTATTCACCACCAATATGATGGAACTAAAGAGTTAGTAAAAATTGCTTATAAGAAGTTACGTATACTTTTCTCTTACATTTTCTCTATTATCCTTTAATACATGCTTATGCGAAAACATGCTGAACTGTATCAATATTATAATTATTGGCTAAATGTAGAGAGATGCTAGTCTCCGTTCGGTGGATTACTGATCCCTAAGATACAAGTTTACTTAGTTTAGGGATCAGGGCGACCTATACCTGGTTTTGTAAAACTCTTGTTTTTTGTGGCAAGCTCTCAGGAATTTGTTGTTGTGACTTCGTTATTTTATTGGAATAAACGTTTTTTTTAATTCTTCGATACCTACACATTCTTAAGTCGTAGAGGGTCAATTTATGTAATATCTATCTAACGGACTGTAGGTGCTAGACTACGTAGACTAGACCTTTTTACCTATTAAGTACCTTACTTATATGTGTTTGCCAGTTCTTTTGCTTTGCAATGCAGTACGCACACCTTCCTAAATTCCCAACCAACATCGTGAGGGATCCGTTAGACACACTTCGCGCAGTGACTCACCTGCCATACAGGCGTTGTGTTCTCAGCAAAACTCACTATCACCGGACTCTCGATCCATTTGATCCATACCTTCCTAATCAGCCCAGCGCAAAGTATCACGCTGCAGACGAACACAAACAACCAGAATATCCTGGAAATAAAGAGACAGGTAAGGTGGACTTTTCTTCTACTCTAGACGAATATTGTGAAATCATACTGTGAACTAAATTTATTTGAATAAATACAATTGTATGGAAAACTTTGTTTTCATTCACTTACTTTTCAACAGATGACCTCTCTTTCTCTCCAATATACTTCAGTCCATGCAGGTTTGAATTTGTCATATAGTCAGCCAAGTATTCTTTAATGAAATTAGTTCTTCGTCTCCGTTTGTGGTAGTCGTCGGATGGCTTAACATTGTGTTCTTCCACATCGGTCTGCGGCGTTGTGCCCACACTCTCTGATCTGGAATAAAGAGTACATCAATTAAGTAAAACATCTCCTGTGCTTAGTTTTTTGTTAGTGAAACTAGATACCGAGAGTGACGCCGCATGACTGTTTTGGCCGACTTATTAAAGACTTCTGTCCATGGGACTTTGGTTCACTATGCCACTTCGACTAAATTGGATTCCCAGAGGACCATGCCCCAATTATGAAATTATTTCTATTAATTTCAGAAAAAGTCATTACATGGCGGCACTGTAGATCGATATCGGTAGCTACCGGGCGGACTTAGGAGTGTTTAGGCCGAATAGGCCACCGACGCTCCTACAAGTATTGGTATTGGTAACCTACAATAGGTTTATAATGTAAGGAGTTCGCCTGGACGGATAAGTACCACCACGCCTTATCTATTTCTCCCGCCAAGCAACAATGTTTGAAAGGATATTTAGGTAGCCAGCACAATCAGTCATGAGTCATTTATAACATGTATGATGGTCGTTGTAATATTCAAACAGGTTGATTCAACCTTTGTTTCCACTCAATAAAACAATTTAATATTATTTCGGTAACATTGAGCCATTGTGTGGATTCTCTATAATTTACCGACATTCAAAACTTATGTCGACCTCGAAGGTTTTTGTATGAAGTACGATAACGTATGTAAGTAGGTACATAATTATTACCAGTTCACGGAATTGATTGCAGCAAATCCGTTCAATCCATTCTTGAGAGTTTCCAGCAATTTTGCCCGATTATGCATTGTTGGGGGGACCGAAAATAATAAACTGCATAGACAACAATATTTGGGAAAGTGTTAGATTTCGCATTGTGTAACGACATGTCACAGCCGCGAACCGCGTCGGTTGCTCGCTAGTACAATACCACAGAATACAAGGTACTAGTACTACATTCTCGGTTAGAATACCACGGCCGAACTGCAGTTTGCAGGTACGAACTCAAAAGATTTCCCTTCGACATTCGTTCACTGTTTATTGCGTCGAAATCGCGCGTCATGATTTCTAATTCGCTTGAAATTGACTCACAATAAAGACTTTCGTCGTAGTTATGTCTTGCATTATATCACTGCGAGGCTCTTCTTCTACTCAACTACAATGCCAGAGACCTTTGTTTATCAGATACTTATCGGCCTATTGTCGTGAAAAGTTGGGTAGCTTTTTATGTAGGTAACTTAACGATAGCTTAGTAGCTAATGCTGTTATCATAAATTACAGCTTAGGTACTGTCTAGCAATAACGCACACACGTAGGTAGGTAATTGTTTAATTTCCCTAGAGGCTACGCCGCCGAATTTATGTGCACAAGGCAGAAACCATATATGACAGCTAATTTAATAAAATTAATTTACTGAGAGGTTTAAGTTAGGTATGGCTTAATCGAAATTATTAAGGGCTTCGGGCGGTTTTCATTTCTATATTTCCTACTTAGATGTATTGCAGTGTATTGTATTGTATTCAATATAGGTATATTGAATATAGAATGATTGGTTCATAGTTTTTTTCAGGTCACTTCTCCGTCATTTGGGTCGCGTGAATCGATCATTGAAATAACCTTCAAAAAGTACTATGTAAAATCACGCATGGCTTTGGCGTCATTTTAGTTTTTGCCATTATTTATGGAACTGGCTAAAAGTCGAACACAGTTGATCAATGGCCCGGCCCTACCCCCAGCCAAGGGTGGCTAGTCGCAAGCGTATGATAGTTTGGGTTCACACAACCACTGTCAATACACAAAAATCATATCCAATTAGTTTATTTTATTTACTTCATACGTTTTATATCTACATTTATTGCGACATTTGGTTTTTTGACTATTTTATTTATGTTTGTTCTATAATATCAATATGTTATTTATAAATTCATTTTATTGTTTAGATAGAAGGTTTCGAAGTGGGTATTGCTTGCTTGACGGTGCAGTGTCGGTGGGATATTACGGGGCCCACTGAAAACCAGCGTTGTGGGTCGCGGCAAGCGGCCATAGCATTATGCTGAGGAGGGTCCATTTACGCTGGATGCCCACGAAAAATGCCACTGGGAACAATATAATTGTCTCCGTGTTTTATGTACTTCCTTTTCTTGTGTTAAATGTAAATTATCATGTCATGGCGTCCTTTGTTATAAATATTTTCTTTCTTTCTTTCTTTCAATGATTAACTTCAATTAGCTGGACTGTAAGAATAACTATAAATTAATTTATGAAATGAACAGCATTTTTAATTTTGACTGTCGCATGATTATACAATTTAATTATTTACATAAAAGCACTTTCATATATTGACCCATGGCGTTACGTTTAAGTATATTCTTTTCCGCGATGGATCACCAGTTACTTTGCACATAGTGAGCACTAAAATCTTATTGAATCGATAAGTTATGCCTAATTATGTAAACAAGCTTAAATAAATTCACAGTAGAATTATCTACTTTATATCTTAACACCAAAATTGTTACTTAATAGTCAACAAATCTAGATCAGTGCCGAGCAGCGAGCTTTATTACTTTTTGTAATTATGTAGAGCTTCCTTTTGATTTAGTCATAGTATAATACGCATTATGGGGTTGGTATCAATTAATCAATCAATATTTATTTCAATATTTAGTACAATAGATGGTTCACGGCATACTTAATTCTTGAATTAGATCACTAATATTGAATCAAATACATACTTAATAATTCATTAATTAATCAAATAATTAATAGGTAGGTAGAAAATAACATTCTCAAGCGACTTTCCGCCGTCTAAACCACGGCATTAGCCTTGAAATTATACTGCAACGTGTAGGTAGTATTGTTAACTTTTTGGCCTGCCACCGAGTTTGGCGTGTTTATCCACAAATTAAAATGATAAATTTAAAAATTTCTATCCGAAACCGTTGTAGGTGACTACTTTAGATAGATAGATAGATAAACATTTTATTGCTCATAAAACATTACAGTACCAATCAGTTACAGTAACAAGGAACACAGAGGCGGCCTTATCGCTACAAGCGATCTCTTCCAGGAACCTTTACAGAAATTGAGACAGGAATTTTACAGCAGGTAGTGTTGAGCCACAGGATACAAGAGAATGCATCTTGCATTTATCTAAACACCAACAAACAGCCAAAAACATGAAATAGTCGTTCTTATGTAGATATACTAAAATAAAGTTATGTGGAAGAAAAATAACCATTTCAGGATTTGGACATTTGAGGATAGAAAGACCTACTCAAAAGAGACACTGGCGGTTTTCCTTGTGTTTATAAGAGACATTTTATTCTTATAATTGACCCTACCGGTTACTGAGGAATCGAACGTTATTTTTGTAGGCACGCTACGTAGTGAACGATAAGAACACTACCTATTCCGCAGACGAAAAATAACGTTTGAGCATAGAGAACAAATTTTATCTACAGAAGCAGAGAGAACATACCGAATTTCAATGAGCAGTTTTCCAATAGGTATCTAAAGCATTCCTAACCACTCACTAGATGGCGCCCCGTCAATTTTGGTAATTGATAATCGCTTGAAATAGGTTCTTAGCAAACAGGATATAAACACTGGGTACGTTGTGTTAGATAATATTGTGTTTGTCAATGTTTTTCAACAATTTTAGAGGTTGGAATAATAATGGAACATTGTGCCAACTTCTATAAATATTTCTTTTTGCGTTTCGTTCAACCTTAAACAGTTATGTTTATACTAATAAACATTTTATTTTTAAATTTAGTATTAGTTGGCTGCATGAAATCACTGCCACCATCATACAGATTAAATAAAAAGATTACCAAAATTGTAGGAGCGCCATCTATTGATGCTTTTTGAAACCAACTGACAATACATGGAAAACTCCTCATTCGAGACAAAATGTCACACATCTCTAAAACACACACACTAATGCAAATGCAGGGACGGAACAAGACAGCCCGTCTGCAATGTTATATTTATTTGTTGTCTTATAACTTCTTAACTAAGTAGGTACCTACTTACTTATCGTTATAAGTATCTTCATAATCCACAGGTTGGCCTATGTGACTTCACAATAAATTGAATATGATGCCCTCGAGAGGACATAGACATAAAAAAAAATTAAATGGATAGGTACATTAATATATTAAACAGGCAGCATATTCTTTATTTTCAGTAAAAATTCATATAATGATGATACACCAGGACTGAAGGGACTTGCATCTACTTATTATCTTGTTCTTCAAAATGTTTACAACGCAACACTTCCAATTTGCAACCCAGACATAGCCATGTCTGGTCTTTAGGAAACCTATAAAAACAAATAAATGTAAATAACCGTAAATACTAGAGATGTAACGGATATCCGGCCACTATCCGGTATCCGGCCTATCCGGCCATAATTTACTATCCGGCCGGATACCGGAGAGTAAAAAATGTATGAAAAGCCCATAAAAGTGATTTTGCTCATCGGAAATATATGCCCTTCTGTAGCAGTCGAATAAAAAGTCGTATTAAAACGATTAAAACCATAAATATTAATCAAAGAAGTATTGATTATGTCGGCATCGGCACCTATTCTATTCGTATCGTTCATTTGGTAAGATAGCAAAATTTTTTAATAGTTTTCTGGTCTCTTCTTTTTGCACTATGCCTTTTCCATTAGCTCTGGAGTCAGCTCTCCTTGTCTGCTTCCTCCATTTCTTTATATTTTGAGCAATAGCAGCGTCAATAATATTGTCCTTCAGTTTCCGTTGGTCCGCTGTGAGCCAGGTGGCGTGTGGGTGTCTTCCGCATCAGCGAGTCGTCGTCGCCAAATTTAGGGCTACTTGCACTAAGGTGATCTTTCGGGCGGCGGAGCACATGCTCAATCCATCGCATTGAGCTTCCACGAGTGTGGACATTACGTACTTTGCCCAACAGGGTGACACCCGCTGATCACCATAAATATGCATTTTTGTCGTGTGTAGTTTTGACAAGTGCTGTTTAGTATTATAATGTACTTAGTGTAATCATTTAAAGTCAATAAATCATTATCACACTCTTTGACGAATTGTTTAGCTACATACACTGTGTTGGTGAACGCTCCGTATAATATTAAAAGAAACTGTATTTTTCCATCTTTTCAATAAGTTAAACGTTGAAAATCTGTTCCGTTTCCTCCAGTGGTTGTTTTGTGGTAACATACATCTATCGTTGCCGGCGTGTCTTGAAGCGTAGTGCATCTAAGTGCTAGTGTGTGCCTGTGTTGACATACCGTCAATATAAAAAGCAAACTGTGATCGCCCGTGCGCGCAACGCAAAGTGTGCTGTATGTGAAGCGCACAAACGTGACGATCGCTTGACGCTTCGTTTCGCTGACTGCCGCAGCTGTTGACAGGCGAGTAGATAGCGCAGACCGGACAAATTCGGTGGCTTTTCATCGCTTGTCTCTGGGAGACATCTTCTAACAACTCTAACGCGTCCATACATATTACCACCGTGCACCATGAAATGCACCGCGTGCAAACAGCCTATCAGCGCCGTGGAGATGGTACTAAGGTGCTCTCAGGATAAATGTACTAACCAGTACCATTACGAGTGCCTTGGGGTTCCTAGATCGGCGTTTATCAAGCTCACACCTAAGCAAAAGACCTCGTGGAAGTGCAAGCCGTGCTCGCATCCGAAAGAACGGAAGGGGGACAACACTCCTGTACGAGACGCTTCGTCCTCCCAGCTGGGACCTGATGTGCGTAATGCGGGAGCTGGATCATCCGAAGAGGTTAATAACGAAGCCGACCCTGCTCCCTTACCGGTCGTCACCGCACCCGAACCTGTGATGGTTAGCACGGAAACGATGTTGGTACCGCCCGTGAATGCCGCGCTGCTGAAGGCAATATCTGATAATAATGATAGGTTGATAGCAACGCTTACATCGGTTATTGACGATAAACTGTCTGAAAATAATAGGGCACTACTGGACAGACAGGAAGCTATAAGCCAGCAGTACAACAGCATGTTGGAATCGCTAAATAAATATAGCCTACTGTTCGATGAGACGGTACAGGACATTAATTCTATCAAGGCGGAATTAAAAGAGGTTCGTAAGACTAGGGACGAGGTAACAGAGTTGAGGGCAAGATGGCGTAGATGGCTTACAGCAGACTTTGAACAGCTTTGAGCAGCGGAATAGGCTGCTCAACTTGGAGATATTTGGCGTTCCCGAGCGAAAGTCTGAGCAAGTCACCAATGTAGTGGTGTCCATCGCGGAAAAGGTTGGTGTCTCCATTACAAGCGCAGATATCACGTCGGCGATTAGGATACCAACCCAAAACACTGACGGCCTGCCCAAGCCTATTATTGCCAAGTTCATTTGTCTAAATAAGCGCGACGAATTACTTACGGCAGTTCGAAAGCAGAGGGGTGTAAATACTGAGGACATAGGTTTGCCTGGAGACCCCCGCCAAATACATGTAAATGAACATTTAACACCCGCAAACAAGACATTACTGAGGGACACTAAGCTGAGATGCAAGGAGCTGGGGTTTCGGTATTGCTGGACACGCAACGGCAAGATTTTCGTTCGACAAGCGGACAACCTCCCTCCATTACGCATAGGCAAAAAATCACAGCTGTTGTGTTTAAAGAAAGCCGCCTAAGAGTTATTAAACATACGTTTGCTTGCTTACTGCTGTTTCGGTTCGGTTTATGTCAAATGGCTATTGTTATTTTAACCGTACATGTCTCCGGTTTTTATTTGTTTTGTTCGTTATTTTATTGTTTCTCTGTACACTACACACCATACAACATCACTTGTACAACCCCTCAACACTTCATAAATACACACCTACGATACCTTCTTCCTGACTCGGTAATTTCGACTGTTTTGGTTTTTAACTGTGCTCATGTTCCCTTTGAACCGATTTCTAACCTAATTATTTATAACTTTCACAAATGGCACAATTAACTGTTTATTTACAGAATGCACGGGTAAGAATGTTCAATTTAGGCAGGGATTACTAAACAGCAACTATGATATCGTGGCCGTGTGTGAAACTTGGCTGGTGGACGGGGTATATGATTCCGAGGTGAGTGACTCGCGATACGACGTGCATCGCCGGGACCGGGCGTGCGTTGCGCGCGGCGTCGGCCTCACGACACGATGGGCCTCGAGTTAGTGCACATTATTATAGGGGCGCGCACGATTCATTCTGAGTTGGATTTGCACATTATTTGCGTTTACTTACCGGGTTCGGGGTCCAGTCATGACGATCAATTGCGCAGACTAACTGTTTATTTGCGGGAGCAGTGCACAGCGAAAGCTCATTATTTGCTATTAGGCGATTTTAATTTGCCAAATATTAATTGGGTTTCACGATCAGGAGGATATTTTTACCCTAGTGGGATGTCGGGCGACTGTCAAGAGGGTTTTATCGAGTACATTCTTTCCAATGAATTAAGTCAATATTGCGGGGTCCCCAATGGCAATGGCCGGTTTTTAGATATTGCATTTTCTAATACTGAGGTGGAGGTTCGACGCGTAGTTGATCCAATCACTCGCGAGGATTGGCCTCATCACCCGGCACTTGAATTAGATCTAGTTAATATCAATCACAAACCTTTGAAAATACCCTGTAAGAAAATTTATAAATTTAAAAAGGCCCATTACGAAAATATTTTCCATGATTTGTGTACAATTGATTGGAATCTTGTTCTGAACAATGTACCGCTGGATGAGGCTGTGCTTTTTTTAAATACTACTATAAACCATGGACTTACTACCCAAAGGGACTGCGCACTGCTTTGACTAAAACCGGGCAGAGCGAGAGTCACCATCGATAGTCCTGTGTCCCTTTCTAGTGTTGCCACCATTGTTGATGTAAATTCCGAATTACTTTTATTACTTAGCGCGGACACTGACCTACCGATCAGGGCCAGGCAGAGTCGGACCGGGTGCAATCTGAAGGTCATATTTTCACCAGGGTCCAGCCCAAAGTTTCCCTGCTACTCGGAAAATATTGGTCCTAGAACATTAGTTCCTAGAGTGAAGTGATAGCACTCCTCGAGATTTACTATGACAGCTGTCAAAGTTAAAGATTTTATAACTCGGAACCCATTGGTCCTAAAACACTAGTTTCTAGAGAGAAATTATTAGTACTTGTTGATCTACATTTCGAATGACAGCTGTCAAACTTAAAACTGCAATAACTCCTAAACTATTGGTGCTAGAACCCTAGTTCCTAAAGAAAAATGATAGTGCTTGTCGAGATCTACATTTCAGATGACAGCTGTCAAACTTAAAACTATAATAACTCGGAAACAATTGGTCTTACAACACTAGTTCCTAGAGTAATATAATAGTACTCATCGAGATCTACATTTCGGATGACAGTTTTAAATTTGACAGCTGTCATACAAAATGTAGATCTCAACAAGTACTATCATTTCTCTCTTAAAACTATTGTTTAGGACCAATGAGTTCCGAGTTATAAAAGATTTAACTTTGACAGCTGTCATACAAAATGTAGATCTCGACGAGTACTGTCATATCTCTTTAGAAACTAGTGTTCTAGAACCAATGGGTTCCGAATTATAATACATAGCGGCCCGCCCCGGCTTCGCACGGGTAGTAAACCTTAACAAATTATACACCTGAACCTTCGTCATGAATCACGTTGTCTAAAACCGCACTATGTAGTCTGTGTGTGAATACCGCATGAAAATCCGTTCAGTAGTTCTTGAGTTTATCGCGTACAGACTGACAGTAAGACACGGCGTGGGACTTCGTTTTATAATATGAAGTAATTATATTATACTTAGGTATGTACTGAGTAGTGTCCCGTTACAAACAGGACACCATATTACGATCACAAAAGTTCCAACCGTCTCCTCAACCATTTTAGAGGGAAGGGGCGACCCGGCTCCTGACTGCCGTATTTCTTGATATTGACTTCCCCGTACGTACCCCGTGCTGCCTAGATAGCCGAGCGGACTGAGCGGCGAACACGCGACTTTTTTCTAATATTTACATTTTTAAACTCGTGATATCTTTCGAATGGAATGTCTGAATTAAATAATTCAAAAAGTTCTATAAAGGTATTGAAGCAGTCGTGAATGTGAAGTAATTGATTTTGATAAGGATTAATATCAAGGTACAAATAAAGAGCGTTTTTTAGCGACGGCATTTCAATTCAATTTTGAAAATAAAAGAACACTTATTGTGACATAACTATAATAGTTAGACATATACTGTCGCGACAGTTTTTGTAGATAATGATGTGTTCTGCAAAGTCGTAGTACATTATTTTGTTCTATCATCAATAGTTTTCGCAGCGCACGCGATGTAAGGAATTTTTTGGGTATTTTTTTACACCTTGGGTTACATTATTGGAGTTTTATTAATGATCCGTAATTTTTTAGAAAATATAATATAACCTATGTCACCCGCGGATAGTGTAGCTTCCTAACGGTGAAAGAATTTTTGAAATCGGTCTAGTAGTTTCGAAGCCTATTCAATACAAACAAACAAACAAACAAACAAACAAACAAAAAATCAAACATTTCCTCTTTATAATATTAGTATAGATTTAAGTTTGACAGCTGTCTCTCTTCTCTTTAGGAACTAGTGTTGTAGGATAAATCGTTACCAAACTCTTTTATCTGTTTTGTGGTACAAAAAGTCGTAGGTTGATAATTATGTCGACTCGACGTTTGTCGGAGAAACGTTTAGTAGATCCAAAGGTATTTTGACAACTACTTTTCGGATTGTACGGATTACCCCATAATAATACCAAATTCACGGTAAATATATTTCTCCAATAATGGCAACAGCAAACATGACACTTGTCAATTTAGAATGACGGTGATTATGCCAATAACATTGTGTTTACACTGTTAGAAAGGGACAAAGGACTATCGATGGTGACTCTCGCTCTGCCCGGTTTTAGTTAAAGCAGTGCGCAGTCCCTTTGGGTAGTAAGTCCATGCTATAAACTCTGTTATAGACAAACATGTTCCGTTTTTCTATAGCACTCCAGATGGCTATCCAGTTTGGTACTCCAGGGCGTTAGTGAAAATAATTAAACAAAAACACAAATATCACTCACTCTGGAAACGAACGGGCAATAGTTGTGATCGTGAAACATTCTCCCTGCTACGATCTAGGCACAAGAAACTACAGCGACAATGCTGGAGTAGGTATAAACAGCAGTGCACTCAATCAATCACTCGAGATCCGAAAAAGTTTTGTAGTTACGCAAAGAGTCTGAGACGCGATCATGGCTTGCCCGCACAGATAAATTATGGTACTCGCACTGGCACCAACGGACTAGAAATATGTGATATTTTTCTGGATTACTTTCAATCCGTTTATACAACGAATACACCCACTTCATGTCTCTCGGTAGATTCACGCGGTAATTATTTATGTAATATAGGCACTTTGGAGATTACTTGCGACATAGTACAGAAATTTAAAATTTAAAATTAAATATAAACAAAGGCGCGGGCTGTGATGCCATTCCCCCGATCTTCATTCGTTACTGCGCTCGCTATTTAGCTTTACCACTAAGTATATTATACAGAAGATCGATTGCGGAGGGCGTCTTTCCAACAGTTTGGAAACAGGCCTTCATTGTGCCAATTCATAAGAGTGGTTCAAAGGTCCTTGCTGAACAATATCGCCCAGTTTCGATTCTGACCACTTTCAGCAAGGTTTTTGAAGAGATTGTTTACGATCAGGTTTACCCTTTGCTTGCCCGTAGCGTCCCGCCGACTCAGCACGGATTCATGCGCAAGCGCTCCACCATGACAAACTTGGCTGGGTTCGTAGATTCCGTCGCCAGTTACATGGATGAGGGCTATCAGGTGGATGTCGTGCACACCGACTACTCTAAGTGCTTTGATAGATTGAACAATAGTACGATTTTACGCAAACTAGAGGAAGTTGGTGTGCACGGCGCTCTCCTTCGATGGTTCGAATCCTATCTCCGAAATAGGAGTCAGGCTGTCAGGGTCGGGTGTTATCATTCGTTTACATTATCGGGCGTTTTGTGCCCATTCCCTCAGGAGTACCTCAGGGTTCCCATTTGGGACCGCTTCTTTTTAACATCTGCCTTTATGATTATGCGTCCTGTTTTGTAATGCGTTATTCCTAATGTATGCCGACGATACTAAGATTTTCATGCCCATTAAATGCTCAACCGATTGCGTAAAACTACAGGAAGATCTTGACAGAGTATCGACATACTGTGCACAGAACAGCCTGGATTTCAACGTGAAAAAGTGCACGACTGTCACTTTCACCAGGAAGAGAAATCCAATTCGCACAACGTATAGCTTAACAACGCAGCAATTGAACGCGGTGATCAAGTGAGGGATCTGGGAGTCATTCTAGATTCCAAACTGACCTACTGTGCTCACTATGAGGCTATTGTTGCGAAAGCGATTAGGATGCTAGGTTTTATTTTTAGATCTATTAAGCCCCTGAAGTCTACTGCGGCTTTCAAAAGTCTATATTACGCCTATGTCAGGAGTGTCTTAGAGTATGCGTCACCTGTTTGGTCACCGGTCTACGCTATCCATCGCACAAGGCTGGAGTCGGTACAAAAATCGTTCATCAACAGGCTTAATTATTTCTCTGGCACGGTACCGGCGGGCTATGCGGCCGATCTGAACAGACATAAGATCATGTCTTTGGAGGACAGACGCTTTGTGGCTGACATGAGGCTCCTACATGACGTTATACACTGCGGGGTTGATTGTCCGCAACTGTTATCCCGAGTGTTGCTGTGCGCGGGAGACCCGCGCGCGCGCCGCGGTGGCCGCTGGCATCGGCTACTTGACCACCGCTGCGCGCGCAGCGGCTATGCCCTGGGCTCCCCGCTCAATAGGGCTATAGACGGGTATGAGAAGTGCCTCTCCGACAGTGCTGATGTCTTCCATCTTAGCCGAGCACAATTATTATTTACAAAAAGGGTTATACAGTACCTCCAGTCACGTGAAGGATAACACACTCATACATTAAACAAACACACGAACACACACATAAAAACACGCACACACACACAAACACACACAACCATACAGAGAGAGAAACTTATATTATATTTTAGAGAGAAGTTTATGTTTAGTTTTAGTTTTCATTTTCTATTTGTATTTTAAATTGTGTACTGGCTATATTAATTACCAAAATTATAAGTTGCAGTTTTGTAATTGGCATTACAACTTAATAATGTAACCTTTTTGAATAATAATTTATATGCTGTAAAACTGTGAAATAAATAAATAAAATAAATATATTGTTATGAATTTCTTTAAAATATGAATTTCTTTAAATTTAGAGGTAGTATACGATGTCGTTTATCCCCTACGATGCTGTGGGCTAATGTGTAAGCCCGTATATTGAAACTATCAATCCGTATAAGAAGGGAAGAACTGTTCAGTTCAACGTTCAAATTATTCACATTAAACGAAAATTTTAAATTACTTAAACACATACAGTCGTATACAGCTTGTACAAACTTGTTCAGAGACTATGACCTGTGAATATCCGGCCGCCGGATATCCGACTATCCGGCTAGGACGCTGGCCGGATATCCGATATCCGGTATCCGGCCAAACAACGTTTCATCTCTAGTAAATACGCGAATTATCCGTTAAGTTGTTTAATAAAATGTCAGAACATTAAAAATGTAATTTAGGTACATTTTTGGTATGAACCCCTAATTTATACATATAAAATTGAGGACCGCTATTTACAAGATTTGAGTATTAAAATATACAATTACTACTAAATCCTACCCTGTTAGCATCAAAATATTTTCGATCACCGAAATATTGCTCAATTTGCCAATAATTTTAAATCTATCTTTAATGGCATGTTGTTCTAAGGTAAAGCATTTCAATTATTGCAAATTCACACTATTACGATGCATATTTTTGTCACAATTTCTAAAATTGATTCCCGATAGCCACGACCACGATTGTTTACTTACCGTTGAAAGGATAATCCAGGTGAATTTCCATACTTTGCGCTTTAATACAACTGTGCACTATATTACACAGTCTTTTAAATGGTTTGATATAAATTTTATTAAGAGATTTTAAAATTTACACCGATGTTTAAAAAAAAACGTCAGGACGTTGGTAGCACAGGTTGGTAGCTTGAGCAGCATGTCGAACGTTCAAAACATTGCACGCGTCATTTTCTTTGAGCTTATATCAACAGACGAAAAAACGGGCTAGCAAGATTCATAATCATTGTAGAGTGAGCGAACAGGGAATATTTGTGATTTGTGTTACCATCCTATATGTCTGTGGTTGAAAGATATTTGCAAAAGCGACTTCCCACTGAAATATTTGTACACATATTTACAAATAGGCACACATAGTATTTGCGCATATTTGTACACATCTTGACACATATATGTGCCGGCATAAGTGTCGGCCATAGAAATATAAACACACAACACGAATGTGTACCCACCACCCATTGCAATTTCTGCCCAGCCAGGAGTCGAACCCTTGACTCCTTCGTCGACTCCTTATCCTTGTACACTACCTAGGTGATATGGCGCTACTCAAGTAGTACTTTGTTGCAGTTCCAAAATGATACGGAGACCATTGACAGAAATAACTTTAAAGCTAGAAGACTTGCAAGAATATGAGAATTATAGACGAGAGCAGACATCCTCTGTGTCTACATCCAGTGATATGCAGGAGGATGCCCCGAAGACTCAAGCAACAGGAACTAAAACTACAGAGGAGGTCCATAACCGAATCGGATATGCTCCTAAAAAGAAACCTAGTGGCCCAAGTACTGTTTAATGAATGAATGTAGGAATGTAAAAATATTTTTCATTAAGTTAACACACGTACCCAGTAGGTGTGCCTTCCTTAGTATGGCAGATAATCTACCTAAATTTTTGGCGGTTTCGACTGCCCGAAAAGGGAAATCTTACTGCACTGGTCTCATTTCGTTTTGTCTCTTTTTTAAATGAAACAAATTCATTAGTTTCTCATTTTGTAATTATAAATTTTTAAGTTTAAGATATGTTGCAAGAAATTAAATCACAACTAAAAATAGAATATAATGTTTATTGTGTAACCCATACCAAGTAAGTAATGAATAGCAAAGCTCTCTACGCGGTCTTCATGTTCAACCGATTATCTACTTCGGTCGGGTCGCGACGTCTCTTCAATACCAGACAGCACAATCTGTAACGAATAAGAACAAATTACTATTATAGTTGTAGAAGCCATGATGCTCAAGTGCTGGCCACACACGATTTACGAACAGATTTCTTCTTTTGGCGCCTGTCGATGGATGGTGTTGCCTTGCCGTCAGTGTGGCTAGTGTCCGGCAGAATATAATGTAGCACCAATGCATTCGTCTCACGGGTGTCGTATAAGGCGAGGCGACTATTATAGTTGGAGGAAGACAAACTATAGGTATGTGGCGACATCTATCGCTCTACTGCTCCAATAGGGAAGACTCAACGATACTCACATTACGAGTACATGAACACAAGGTTGGCAAGCATCCGCACATAGATGGCGCTAACAATCCTACATCGCGCTAGAGAAATGTGCCAACTTCCACGGCATATATACAACTTCCGACGATCAACTGTCGGACCCTTGGTCCCCTGGTCACAACACCCGGCCAGGTGGGTAGTTACCCTTTTCTACCTTCTCTCCATCTTCGCTAGCCAACATTGGCGGCTACCATTATCCCTGCACCGCCAAAGGTATAATTTCCGTAGACCAGAAAGGTTAGGCGGGGGTTGCTAAAGAACCGAACCCGTTGATTGCTGTTTAAATACTAAATTTATTGTAAAAGGTATAAAACTAGATTGCATAGTGCGCGCAATACGTATGGGCAGAGTACATTAACCTAACTTACTTAGGCTTGTAACTAAAATTGTCTGTGCGGCGTTTACTCCGTACATCGGACAACAGGGTCTTCTGTCGTGATGTCCACCAATAGTGCAGAGTAAAAGTGTAGGTTCAGCAGCGAATCGTTACGGGCTGTCGATGTGATCATTTGGTCGTGTCCGCTGAACAGATTAGGCACCAACCCTTTCCACTTACTGACGATGTACAAGACGACTATGCTATTTAGGCACAGGCTTAAATACTCGTTGCTATAACCTCAAGTACGTTTCAATAGAAAAAGCGACGATAGTACATGGTACTGGAACTAACATGCCGCCAAGCCAAGTAGGATACAGACGAGAACACAACGCGCCCCTCACGTATCGCTGTCGCGCTCTTTTTCTATTGAAACATACTTTATTCAGGTATTGACGTAAACGTAGGCTGATGTTTGCTATGATGATTGTCGTGGTTAGGTACGCTTAGAATTATAACCTGAGCGTGAGGAAGTAGAGTATCTCCGCGAGGCTGAGGATGGAGAAGCCCATGAAGAGTCCGAGCAGGCCGCCGCAGTTGGCCAGGAAGTCCGTCTGGCCGTACAGCTCCGAGCGCCGCGACGTTATGAACTGCGCCTCCTTGAAGAATATTACCACGCGAGCGTAGAGCTTGCTGTCGGGGAAATTGCGTGAACTGTTACATCTTTGACGACCTGAACTTCATCCCGGACAGAGATGAACGTAAGTACTTAAGTATTTTATTGCGAAATTGGGGCGTGGTAAGACTAACTTGTATGGCATGCGGGAAATATGCCGTCACGCCGCGCCGTCACTGTTAGCACGGGCTGTACTGATTTTGACATACCCATGCGTAGCGCCAGCTAACGTTCTATATAATGAAACAACACCCATAATATTATACACCTGCCGGGGGCGTCCCGCATTGATTGGGTTGGTATTGGTCACGTACCTACATAACCCTCTACAATTGAAAAAGCAGTTTGATGCTTTACACAGAGATTGCAACATTTCACAGTAACTATACGTCATTCACACTCACTTCTCGTCGCTAGTGTCGACATTATATGCCTTCTCGACGGCCTTCACGTCGTAGTCGGCTTGCGAAGTCTCAGCCTCGTACTCTAGGGAGGTGCAGGCCTGTAGGCACTGACACTGCAAGGCGATTTCTCGCGCCGCGCCCGCAGAAGCATCCACATCCGGTGAGGCCAACTCCGACTGCATCTCCAACGTTAATAGTTCCACTAGCGGAAAATATCGAGGTGATAGCTTTTGATTGTGTCAGCTGAGATTCAGGATCAAGACAAGATGGACGTCAAAGTTTCAAGTGAAATGGTACATACCACTATCGATTGGACGTTCTATTCACGGCTTACCGCGAGCTCAGCGAGAGTGGGCGAGGGGTACCGAGGTAAAGCGAGAGCTAACAAGTAACGAATGGCACATTCTTCGGCGATAGTGTATTTATTTATTTTTTATTTAACTATTTATTGTACAGAATATAACAAAAAGGCAAATTGCGTGAACGAATTGCGTGAGTGTACCTGCTGCCCAAAGAAATTACCGCCGACATCAAAACCGACAATGGCTGAAAGTCCTAGTTCCCTCTAAGTTCGATCCCTGAATCTCAAGCGTCTGACTCGTTATCATACACAGATATTGCTAAATGTTCCTTACTCTGAGCTTCCTTCAAACAAGCCATGTTACCAGCGCTGCAAACTTTGATGTCAGGCCCGTCTAAAAACAATAAAAAGTACATTTCATATAATACCAACAAATAATGTTTGAAATCATGCAAATATCCGCAAGAGTTGTGCGAGGAGCTAGCGGAGTGACGCGATGATGCGTGGACTTCCTTCACCGTCGCGAAGAATGCACAAATTGCGCGCTTCTCGCTTTTCAATGGAGGTTTGATGAGCGAGGTTTAGATAATGACTTTACCTACTATAATTTTTTTCTTCGTGCATTGTTCAGCTTCCTCACACATCTATATCGTAAAAATGTAATAATCAAATATTACGAGGCATTCCGAAGTGCACGCAGCCGCAGCGCGCGTTGGTGAAGTTGGTGAGGCACTCCATCTCGCAGTTGGCCTGCGTGTACACCTTGTAGTACAGCAGGTAGCGCTCGCTCGGGAAGTAGCACTGGCGTCTGGAAAAACCGAGCTAGCTATAAGTCTGCCTCGCACTACCAATCATCATCATTACCTTGGGGCAGGCCGTTCTTTATTTTGTGTCATTACCATCTTGACGTTAAATCCCGGTTTCGCGCGAGGACTCGATTCCGCCTACCTACTCCTTTTAGTCCACTGCTCGGTCTTCCGCATCCTTATCGGTGAGTTTGTTAGCACGAATCTTGGGCACGCCTCTCCTTTCCGTTCCTGGTGGGGGTGGCATGCCGCAAGCCCAAGATTTGTTCCCTACTTTTTTTGCCGGTCTGCTCAAGACGTGCCCATAACATCGAAGGTGGCACTCTTGTAGCTTATCTGCGATGTTACGGACGTTAAGGCTACCGCCTCGCACTAACAATATGGAACAAAATCTTAAAGTACCACTTGGTACTTAATTTGGGCGAATGCGTCTCTCAATGAAGGTCATCATTATTACGGCAAAGTGCAGTTATTTCTCAAATGCAAGACTATTGCTTGTAGGGTGTCTATAAAATAGTATTGGTCTTGTTGGGTACACAAGACATAAAAAGTAATTGGGTAAATATCCATGCAAAGTGTCAACCTTGTTGGGTCGTAAGGCCGTAATCCTTCGGATGTAGTCATCATTTTTGGTTTGACGGCGACCAGGACTTCCTGGGACAGCGGCGACCTGAAGTACTGCTGCGACAGCCGCGGCATCTCAGCAGGGTTATGGAGTTGGACCTGGTGGTGTATATTTGACGCACTTAGGATAGTCTATCAACATTTACGTCTTTTCAGTTCATCTGGGTTGTTGAAATGAAAACCTATTCCAAAAGTGCTTTGCACTGATTTTTTTGCAATCTACATTAGTCAACATCAAGAATGCCTATTTGGCGGACCAGGAAACATGAGTTGTTTAAATATCATCTGTACTTCGCGAGTTGTTCGGAACGATTCAGCGGCTTAAGAAACAGACAGTCACTTTTATCACATACATATATGGTTATATTTATAAATACTGACCGTAAATCCTTGCACTGCTCCACTGCAGGAATAGTCCATGTCCTTTTTACTCGCAACTAATATAAATCTTAGTCCAGATTTGAGTCCATACGCCTGTAGTTAGATGATAAAAAAGTTATTAGGTATTAAGAATTGTTATATTCCTCACCACTTTTGTTTTAAATACTTTTATAAAAAATACCGTCACGGAGCTCTAAACTGTTTCACCAGTCTCCGGATCTTCAGGAGAAGATCTTGGACAACAACGCCGCTTCGCCAACGGTATTAGGAGGCACACCTAACGAGTGGCGAGCCCGTTGCAGTGCTGAAGTACGAAACTGTCACCCATCCAGTTCTCGGACATTGCGGGCATTGCTTAACTTCACTGTGCTTTTGTTTTGGTAATATGTGCTGTGTGTTGGTGAGAATCTAGTTATAATTATAGGGCGACCGCTGTGCCGCTGTGCGTTGTGTTATAAATAAATATCAGCGAAAAACTTACGCTTTAAATATTACATCTTACTGTCACTTTTGAAGCGATGACAAATGCGTATACAGACGACGCGCGTCTCGCGGACTATGCAGCGGACACCCTTTACATAAAGAAAGGCTTAAGGCGCTGTCCTAATTGGTAACGGTAGTGCGACCGTGGTCGTACGATGGACGTCTCCTCGCTCCATGATCAAAACCCACATACACCGAAGAGTATGTATGAAAAGCTTTAAGAGGTTTATTTTGGTGATCGTAGAAGTGTAACAATGTGGTATCTCTATACATATACTCTGCTCTGCCTATCTTAGGTACCCCTAGGGAATGCAGTTTGACGTAGGTAAGTAGGTACATACAAAACCATGATCCAATCTGGTCAGGTTCCCCTGGAACCAGGGTCACGGAGGTCAGATGGTAGTCCCTCCACTGTAATTACCTGATCTGCCAAATCTTGGATCATGATCAAGGGGACCCCGGATCCTCGTGCGCGAGAGCATAACCGGGACATTAACGCCATGATGATGATGATTTTTTTACGTAGGTACACACATACACAAATTTTGTAATAGATAAGTAAAAGAACGTATTTAACATCATATGTACCCGGCCTCGATGCGGATAAGTATTCAACGGAGTTTGTGGAGAGTACCCATTCTCCAAATTCCAAGATGACATCGATGATCTGGATTCTAAGTAAGCGTAGTCTTTGTGGACGCTGTGGAAAGAGGTTTTAGGGTATTTATATCTGTCTGTCCATTTTACGTTAAAAATCTAATGCAAATGGCAAGTGCATGCTTTCATAGTAGATAGGTACGAATAATATCATTTTGCTCCATGGTAAAACAAGTTAAAACTTTAAAACAAACAGTAAAAAGGGTATTCTTATATTGTTCGTTACTGATTTCACCGATCTGCGGATATTCTTTTGGTTTACCTTAGGTTAGCTGGAAGAAATCCTGTTGTGGGACAAGCTCGCTTTTACGATAGGTAAAAAAGTCATTCTTATATTGATTGATTATTGTTGATTGTTACATGTTTACGCTAGAGTTTACGTTGGGACTTAAATTCTTATTCCGGTGTGAAAAATATACGCCTGATAGAATTTATCTAAATAGTAAAACGACTTGGAAAATTCTAAGATTGATCGAAATCAACAAGAAAGCAACCTGATTTTGAATATGAAGACGTCCCTTGTTGTTTACAGATGGATTTTGTTGATTTCGATCAATCGCATAATTTCCCAAATCGCTTTACTTTTTAGACAAAGTTTATACGGTATTTTTTTTTTATGTTACACATTAGACTTACTTTTCAGCTCTGAGCAAATCCTCGGCACCAATCATATTAAAAGTAAAACATTGCCCATCCTCTGTCATTATAGGCGAGAACAGTTCGTTACAATCCAAGAGATGATTTTTCAACCAACTACAATTAACAAATACGTCTTCCACATTAAGAGGTGATACCTGCAAAAGGAAAAATTCATATTCAAACATAGGTATTTATTTATTTCTCAAGTTATCATTGTTCTGGCTCTCGTGCTAAGCTTAAGCATCGACATGAATAATTAAGCCGCCGCCTGATCTCAACTGTAGTCAGGAAGAGTCTTTCAACAATTTCATGACAACAATTTCAAAATCGCGAGCGGAGGTACTTTAATCTTCAACTACCTGGTCGTTGCTTATACGGTACATCTAAAGAATAATCTTAGGGTGATGGGCGGACTGTGTCTATTGAAAAGCAAAAATCTCACGTAGAGTTTACCCCTGATTGGCTAACAAGACCGCCTGAGCAACTTGGCCAATGGTTAGTGCCATCTATAGCTGCAATAAATTTATAAATATTAAAAAATAATTTCGTAGACTCACGACACAAAAAAAAATTACCTTTTTTAACTCTCCAATTACCGTTGAAAATAGTTCTAGTACCCAGTGTTAGAAAAAGTGACTCGTAGTACTAGGCAATCATAAATTACCCCAATAAATAAACTAAACAAGAACTTTGAAGAAAACTCTCTTAAATCTCTTCAAAACCCCAGGGGCGCCATTTTTATTTTTATTTTCGGCATGAAAAATTCAATATTAGGTAGTAAGAAGTACGGTTCAAACAGAAAAAGTAAGCATGCATTAAAAATCGAATTAAGCGATTCAAAAATAACCCAGGTTTGTTACAAAACGATAAGTAAGCACTGTGACAATTGTATCGCAACTTTTGTAAAAAAAAAATCTAAATTACATCACATCCTGACATAGCATCCTGATTCGTATCGCTGAGTCGGACGCAAGAGCCAACGGATTACGACGCGATGCCGGCCGAAGACCGGGCGACGTGGAAAAGAAATACTAATAAAGCGAACTCTGACATAAGACGAAATAGACGCTAAGATGATGATTATTGGAATTAGGTAAACAAAGGATTCTTACCTCCCGTATAGTATTTATCAACACAGACCGGTTTCTCGTTTTGTTACCATTTGGCGGCGCCAAATGATCATCGCACACCACGGACACATCCTCGAACGTTTGAATCCTGATTTCCAGCAAATATAACAGTATCATTACCAAATCCTGGATCAGGTCTAGAGTACAACCGGGACGCCAAAATGATTATAAAACAGTATCATCACCACACCTTCAAGACGCCTTCAAGGCTAGATTGAATAGGCTGTTCCTCATCGGCCGCATCGTCACTTACTACCATGTGAGATAGCGGTCAAATGCCTAGCTAGTCTAATTTATAAATAAAACACATCAAAAGGCCAAAACCACCTGCTGCTGGACGCCACTAATGTTGTAGAGGATTTTACTATAATTGTTTTTATATGGGCGACAGTTAAATCAATCACCACGCTTGGCAGGCGGATTCAAGGTTAAAGATCGCAGGAAAACACACAGCAGAAAACTGGGACCCCGAGAGGCTATCTAACATCTTACACCTAAATCTGATTTCATTTTCGTATATATCAGTGTCATTTCGTGTCGTAGTACTATAAAATTATAACTATTTGAGCAACAGAAGGAAAGTTTACTGATTATATAAACACGTAAATACTAGTTACTGTAGTTCTAACATTATACTATTAAAATTATTGCATAAACTGTTTAATTTAGGACGTCTTATTGTTATCTGTTAGAATATTTTTGTTTCTTTGTTTAGTTAGAAATTAATTTTAATTCAAGTTATCACTTATTTTATGTTTGCTTGCAAATAGTATTCTGCTTTTAATTTAAATTTAAGAAATAGATATCACTGATAAGGTCAGTGGCAGTCTGAAAATCAGTGCTGCAGGTGCCCTCAGCGTAAACTGGAACTGTGCCCTTCCACGCAAAGCTTTTGATTATTATTATTATCTTATTTTGTATGTAACCTAGATATAAGGTCCTAATATAAACAATGTATAACGTTATTATTGTGTGGAAAAATAAATATTCTTATTCTTATTCTAAAAATCGGTAGCGTCTACCTGAAAATATCTATAGATTTCCCAACGGGTACTACGTTTTTACAGAGAAAATGGAGAACCAATAATAATTACACTTCACATTTCGTTTTTTTGGATGACACAACGACACAAAATTAGTAGAATTAGAGCACATTCGAAAATGAGGAGTGTTCTGAGGAACTATTTGATCTGGTGCCCATAGCACAATTCCGCCATCGCACCACACGCCCCGGGCTGGGAACTCCCCATTACGTAGACCCTCTAGTGATGTCCACGCAAAGACTCGAAAGAACCTTTATTGCTCGTACGTTTCAGATGTGGAATGAGCTTCCAGTCACTGATGGACTATGACATGGGATCGTTCAAGAGGTATATTAGAGGTCTCCTTAGAGGCGGGCAACGCGTTGGTAGCGCCTCTGGTCTTGCTGTTCTCCATAGGCGGCGGCGACCACTTTCCATAAGGCTGCCAGTTTGCAAGTTTGTCTGGCGTATTACATAAAAAAACATTCGACGACTAGGTATCTAAATAGGTATACGTTGTTGTACTCACTCTTTGTCCGATAAAAATATACTTTCATTCTTGAAGTTGTAGTAGCTTTCGTAGAAATGTGTAAAGTTATACACCGTTTGCATAACTTTTGTTTCGAAACATATGGTAACTGCTGGGTAAGGTATCTGTAATGTAAAATGATATTACGAGCGAAGCGGCCGCCTTACTAGGTACAGTCAGCTGTAAAGTGAACTACATATACTGACTAAACCTAAACCGCGGTTTAAACCTATGTGCAGTTTGAAATTTACTCGGTAAACGTGAACATCCAATTATACCAAGGGCGTGGAACACAGATCCTGGTACTAGAAGTAACTATAGGTTAGATACAGTCAGCTGCAGAGAGAACTGACCCAACAACGACTGTACTTATCTACTCTACCACGTTCGGAAATAATATAGCTTCTTACACACATTTAAGAGGTACCAAACTAATAATAAAATATTAAAATAAAATGTATTGAGAGATAGGTGCCCAATATGTTCACGTTGGTAGGGTTAAGTACCTAATGCTTTTTCACTGGGAATGTTAAAACGATTTAGTCTATGAAGACGTGCATTTGGGAAATAAATGCAAATAATTGTGTACCTAGTCGGCCGGGTTGATATTTTTTGTCGATGCCAGCCAGTTCTCAAGGAATTTCGAGCAATGTCTGTTAGCGACTGACCTGCCAAACAGGGGTAGTGTTTTCAGCGAAGGTCACAATGACCGGACTCTGCTCCCATTTAATCCAAACCTTTCTGATCAGACCACCGCACAGAAAAACACTGATGGCGAAACTCACAGTCCAAAATATCCTGAGGAAAGATTTAAATTCATCAATAGGAGGGAGTTACATAATAACATGGAGGTACATAACATGGTTACCTACATACACGGATTTGTACTTATATTCGTATTTAATTTAATTGAGATTAACATTGAAAGAAGAGGAAAAATAAACATAAAAAAGCATTTTATATACGCCTTAAAAATTTAAAATGTCGTCCACACCGGTGCCCAGAAAGCTGCCTGGCGTTACCTCATTGAATAGCAATGCTTATTCTCTGACCGAGGAACGAGCCAGCTCTCCGGTCACCCGTGGTGACTTTTTAGCGCTAGGGCCCCACGGCCCCAACGTCTCGACCCCAAAAGGCTGAAATATGAAATCCTCGGCTAGGCTGTCATATTTCCATCGCTTGGGGTCCCCAGCAGTAGAGGTCGCAGCTCCAGCGCAACAGGTGGTGGCGGCTACATGGGACGGCGCCAGAGTGTCCGCACATGTAGCGTCACACATCATGTATTTATTTAATTAAATTATGGGTTTAAGGCATTGCAGTACCTACACTAAGTGAGTACCCATTTAAAGACATCAACGACAAATTAGAATATAATCTTTTATCAACGATTTCCGTCTATCCTCGTCAAACTTTAAACATTTATTTGTCGGAATGTGGCGGTCTCTAAGTCGTTATCACTCACTAACGTCTAATTCCAATACTTAATGGACTGTCGTCGGTAAAATTACGGAGTCGTCATTCGATTACTGACCAAAATAATATAGCAATCGGGAATTAAAAAGCGAACAGTCGGGCTTCAATACCTATGAACTTTTAGGTTCTTATTATAATGATAATGATGAAAAGTTTGTAAGTTTGTATGTTCTTGAGGGGAAACTCCAAATCTACTGAACCTATTTCGAAAATAATAAATAAAATAAATAAATAAATAATTGTGGACAAATTCACACAACGCCAACTAGCCCCAAAGTAAGCAAAGCTTGTTTTATGGGCGCTAGATAACTGATAAACTACTTATATACTTTTAAATACATACTTATTATACATAGAACACCCAGACCCGTAACAGAAATTAAAATTCATCATTTCAATTTCTGACCGGCCGGGAATCGAAGGACCTCTTGCGTGGCAGACCGGCGTCTGACAGCGTGGCTGACGGGATGTCGACCACTGAACCACTCAGGTCGTCAAAATTATTTTGGTGTTAAGTTTGACAGCTGCACGAGTGCTATAGTTTAGCTCTAGGAGCAATAATTTCCTGGTCTATTTGCTACTCTGCTCTTCAATCGTTTTACAAATTGTAACTTGATTGTGGACAGCTGCCCCACCCTGCCCGTATGTATTTACCTGTGTATAAGTAAATCAGAGCAATAAAATTTAATTCTTCTAAATCTAACAAATTTAATTACATTCATATAAAAGACATCAACGGGGGAGTCGCTCACATTGAACTCTTTTGTATGAAAACATTGTAAGATTGACAGCTGCCAGCCAAAACTGAGTATTTAAGCATCTCACAGACAGAAACAAAAATGACGTGTATATTTATACTAATATTATGTCTCTATTTGAATAATTTGATTACGCCGGACTAATACAAAAAAGTTACTTAAGTAGACTATCGGCGTTGGCGCTGATTATTACTGTATGGTCTTCGACCTCCTGCTTATCCTCAAGGCCACAACGCTGGTGGTCTTGGTCCGGGTGGCGACGGGTATATAGATGCGCTGTAGATGACGGCGTTCAACTGCCACTAGAACTCTGGTCCCTTTTGAGCGCATTTTTATGTGGGTTTTCTATGGGCTAGAGATTTTGCTACTATGTGAATCTAAAGATCTATGGACTTTGATCATGGACAAAAAATATTTAACCCTAAAGCTAAATTTTTTACCGGCAACGGAACATCGAACGTAGGAACCGGGCATGCCAGTTCACATCGTATGAATGAATACGTTGTTATTCTAGCATCGAAATAATAATCTATGCTTGTATTGCATGTTAGGTTCAAAAGAAAAAAAAATCAGGTAACTTACTTTTCCGTAACAGTCCTCTCCCTTTCCCCGATGTACTTGAGACCGTGAAGGTTCGAGCTTGAAGTGTAATCTCGTAAATATTCCATAACGAAACCGTACCCTACGGATTGTCCTTCATATCAGTTAAGACATCGAAGATTTGCATTAGCTATGTATGTACCTAAGTACTTAATTTTCCGTTTTGAAATTCGTTTTGTTACGAACTACGAGTAGGTACAAAGTAACTAAGTATTCTAATAATAAGTTATATTCTACAGGGCCTGAAGAGCAGCCTTAACATTTGAAACCGAGTACTAACACCGAATGTTTAACGAGGAATGAACGTGTAAATATATCAATGCGAATTAATCGCAGCTAGTGGCTAGCAGTACCTAAGTTTGCCATGGCGTGGGCGCTGAGTGTATTGGCATTTCACGAATTGCAGGAGAGCCAACGCCTATGTGTTTTATGTGACCATGAACATCCATCTAGTTGGATGCGCTATCTGCCGGGTTACCATCAAGAGGCATTGCCACCTTCTGTTCGGTCCATGGTTACATAAATTCATAATCATCATAACATCCGCTCAGAACGTCCGAACGAAATGAACGAATGCTTCGTACACTTTACGCCTTTACACTTTACAAGGACCACGTTGAAGTATTCGTAACTTAATTGTTAATTAATTACAGATACGTACCTACTTAGCGACAGATAAGATATCCAGTCATTTTTCGCATATCAACGATCTTGCGCCTATTTTACGTAGGGGTTCATTCCTAGATAGAGTCTGTTCCTGCCATCCCAACTCCTCCTGGAAATGCAATTCTTATAAGCGTCTCTGGAAGGGTTTGCGGTTAACCATGAGATGCTTAAAGCTGTAAGAAGCTAATTCATGACAGGCTTTCAAGATATGGGCAGCGTTCTCTTCTTCCTTCAGGCATGCTCTGCACAGAAGGCTGTCAGTGAGACCTATGTTGAGAAGGTGTTTATTGAAAGGACCGCGTTTGCCGTCATTGCACAAGTTGCCATTCGAAGCTGTTTTTAGGTAGTTTTAAGAACTTTTCGGATAACGAATTAGGAAATGCTCGGTAGAGCCTTCTTGTCCAGTCTTCAACCCTCCAGTGATCTCCAGAGCTGCTTATGTTTTACTTTGATTTTATCTTTCAGATGGTTACAGTCCCATGCGAATGGTATCTGTCAAAAGATGATTACGGGCTGTCAATAATGCCATATAGTGACGTGCTTGAGGATTAAGCGGGTGTGACGTACCTAAATTATACAGAAACGCAAAAACGCGAACGCAAGAATTTATTTTTTTGTTTAGTAATACAGGTATATACCTACGCTTTATTCCAATCGATCCGGACTCAGGTTTGACCAGGGCCTTAAGTCCGCTAATTTACTATTATGACGATTGCATTGTAATTTGGTCGCAACCGCAGCTCAATGGCAGTTTTATGCGTTTTGGTATTCTGCTACAATTCTGATCCAATTACAATTCAATCGTACGAACTAAATGAACTGACTCGAGGCCCTGTTTGTTCTTAAATGTAAATATCAGTTTTACAACTTGCCTTCTCTACCTTGATGTTTTAGTCGTACTACATCCACTACACGTACGACGTTGGCCAGTTGGGAGTTATTTGTGAAATTAAGTATTTCCAATAAAGACCAAATTAGGTTTAAGTGCACCTAACTTAATGAAAGTCAAATGTTGCATATGTATACCTATTACCTACAATACTAATTAGAGCAGCTATACTCCACATGTGGCCCGGCGGGCGTTTTAGCTGTCCCGCCCGCCTTGAGAGTGTGGATAAACTCAAATACGTATTTATTTCTTTTTATCCATTTGATTCAAGTCTCAAATAAAATTAATATCATGACAGCTTTTTAAATATGTACGCAAAAATGCCAAAAATTTCGACCTCGCTTCACTCCCTCATATACATTTTACATACTTATACAGCGACACTTAAATCCAGCATTGGCCACCGGATCAGATCACATCCGTGGCAGTCATGGCGTGACAGCTGTCACGGATAAGATTGAAGAAGCTCGCCTGCGCTCTGGTTTGGCTATTTGTAGCGTACCTAAGTGCCAGGGGTACGTGGGAAGGTACGGTTCTGTCGGCACGAAAGAAGCCCGCGGAAGGGTGAAGAAGCGTTGGATTCACATAGGTGAGTCGGATGCGAGAGCCAACGGCTTGCGACGGGAGGGTGCCGAAGATCGGGCGAAGTGGAGGAGGAAGAGTGGAAAGCGATCCCTGGCAGAAGCCGGCATTGACGGCTGGTATAGGTGATGATGTTTTTAAATTACGTGTTAATTAATTTAACCTACGAAGGTATATTCTGGTATAAGGTATGATTAAGTTTCAGCTTATCCCGAATCTACCAAACACCGCGTAAAACTAGATTAGCCTCATGCGCCAAATTATTAAACACATTTAAATTACGTTTAACGTAATGTTGAATGAAATTTTATGTTTATATTAAACTAGTGGGCCCGTCGCGACTTCGTTCGCGTGTCGTACGACCCCTAATCCCCCATACCCCTACACTTACCCTACAATAAATCCACACCTCCTCTATATTTACCGTACACCTACTTTATCCCTACCTACGCTTTGTTCTTGCCTATAAACCTTCCACTCGTAAATCACTATCTATTGTTGAGAACCGCATTAAAATCAGTTGCGTAGTTTAAAAGATCTACGTACGTACATAGTTACAGACGTCGGGAAGCGACTTTGTTTTATATTGTGTAAACTTAAATACGAATAAGAATAAACCAATAATTGAAATGCTCATTTATTACAATGTTTAAAACACGCATAAGTACATATTTATTGCGCACAATAAAAACAAAAATACAAGGAATTGAAAAGACTCAATTGCGCACAAAGGCAGCCTTGTGGATAGGGACAGGTAAAAGTATCACGCTAGCTGAATGTAGTGCTTGTAGCAGTAGTAGTTATACTAATTATTAGCGTTTGATAATACGAAATAATGATAATTAGGAAAAACGTTAAGATTAGAGATTCAAATTACATTTTTAAAGTTTAGAGTTTTGGTTCCTACTCAATGAAAGATAGTTTGCGTTTACTGGGACTAACTTCTTTTCCCTTAACTGGGATATCTTCAACGCCTTTTTTCTTCGCTTCACGTCTCTTCCAGAAGATGCAGCACAGCCTGCGTAAAACATAAAAATAAAACTTTATTATAAACTTATACAATAACCGATCGCTTACATCGCAGTATTAAACTAGTCTCAAATATTATATCGTCAAAAGCGATGCACGACAGAGGCTCAAATCACAAATCTACCCTTGTAAACACCTAGTATGAGAAGTTCTTTTTCACCTGAGCGTGAGAAAGTAGAGTATCTCTGCGAGGCTGAGGATGGAGAAGCCCATGAAGAGTCCGAGCAGGCCGCCGCAGTTGGCCAGGAAGTCCGTCTGGCCGTACAGCTCCGAGCGCCGTGACGTTATGAACTGCGCCTCCTTGAAGAATACCATCACGCGAGCGAAGTATACGCTGAAAAAGCAGGTTCAAATATAATGTATGGTGGAGTATGGTGGTGATCTTGGAGAATGGTATTGGCAAAATATTCGTTACTTGGGTCATTGCATTGTTAAATTGCATCGTATTTTTATGTTGGCCGTGAGCAGATAGGTTTATTAACATAATGTTAAGTACATTTATTAATTAACTTCTTGGACATCTTGTACCTATGATGACGAAATAAAAATATTGATTGAAAATTTATCTAGATATTTATAAAATATCGATATGAGGGATAAAGGCGACTAATTCAGGAAAGAAGTCCCGTGGGAGGCCCAATGAGTAATAAATTAACTCTGCTGAGTCGGATACGAGAGACAGCGGTCTACGACGTGAGGATGCCGAAGACCTGGCGATCGCCATCGCGCCACAGCGTCGCCATTATTGTTCTGCGATTGGATTTTAATTTCGGTAAGTACACTTTTGTTTTAACACATTTTACAATAGATGGGACTAAACTATTATTGCGCATTTAACTTAACTGTAAATATGTATACATATATCTTTACCGTAACATTATTAAGCGCCACCTGATTAAGCTACAACTGAGTAAGTAAACAACGGTTTTATAATAGCCAGACTTGGATAAGCGAAATTTTACCAAAGTTTTTGAGAATTTCTGTGTGCAAAGTAATGTGGCTATAAATGTTTCTATAAATAAAACGCAGTGTGTTAATAGATATGTCCCATTTATATTTTTTTAGAGGTTATGTAATGGCGACACGGTTATGTTGAATATAAACTGCTCATACAGTTTCCTTGCTTATTTCTACATAATAGAGCACTATGTGCCCACTTATGTTACTATAATTTGATTAGAAGTGATCTCAAAAGAGCATATTAAGGATAACATTTCTAATTTATATAATTACCCATCATAATGATTTTGAACAGTCTATTATCTATATATCTAGTATAAAAATCTTCAATTAATGTTTGTTAACGGTATAAGCTGTATAAATACGTATCCGGCGCTTAAGTCGCTATAATTCCGTTGTAAGAGCTTAATTGTTTACAATTATGCAGCGTTTTACTTTGCAAAAGGTAACAAAGAACAAATAATCAGTTACTGAACAACTAGTTTCGATATGAAATGCAATACAGCTTTAAGAGTTCAGAAAATAAGTTATTCAGCACCAAGCAGTATATGAAAACTGATACCAAAGTTATGCAAAGAAATACTGCCACACCAGCAATTATGCAGCTTTCAGCAGTTTCGCCTTCATAGGCGTAGGAAGAGGGGGGGCCGGGTGGGCCGTGCCCACCCCAGATTGGTCTGGTGCCCACCCCAGGATCGGGTGCTCACTGACCGTACATTGGCAATTGACTCGGCTTTATCGGCCACGTCAGGGGACAGGCCCCCCCTGGAAAATAGCCCTAGATACGCTAATGCTCGTCTTTAATAGTTCTGCTCATGACTTATATTACGATTTAAAAAAGATAATCAGTACTGTACAAAAATTATTAAGCTTGAAGTGTTATAAGAGACCAAAAACCATTCAATACAGCATTTGGCTATTCGTCAGCTTTATTACACATGCAACAAAGCTTGAAACTGATTATTAGGGAATTTTTGAACTGTTGTATGGTCTACGTGTTGCTTGGGTTACTCACTCATCCATATCCTCGGTAATGTTGGTTCTATATGCTCTGTATATGGCGCGCCAGTCGTAGTCTGCTTGCGAGGTCTCTGCTTCGTACTCTATAGAGGTGCAAGAAGGTAGGCACTTGCACTGCATAGCCACCTCCCGCGCCGCGCCCAGGTCATCAGACTCCGTTGCCGACAGTCCCGTCTGCACCTCCACAGTTACCAGCTCCACTGGACAAGAGAAATGGGAGTTAGGTATAGTTGGACTAAGAGCGTTATAATAGCGGCCCTATTCTAACTACCGACGTTGATTAGATTGGTATGTGGATTGCGCCCATAATAGGTGTAATACCTAATATATTAGCCATATGGTGTCCGGCTGTGTAGAATAGAACCAATTCCATCCACATTAAGGGTGTGCGCAGCGTTGAGCGGGACCTGTGTACGGGCGCTGTTATTCTAATTTATTGGGTATTGCAGGAGCATGGCGCGAGCGACGAAATGCTTGATAGGCTAGCAATGCAACGCCCGGATCCCGCTTAACGCAGCGCACGCCCGAAAAGAGGGCAGTCGGAGGGTAGTCGGAACGTCAAACCGACCAGTCGCAAATTTACTAGCTCCGTCTACTTAAATTTGAAAAATAGTGAAATCCAGTGATAAATTAAAAAAAAAATTTGTCATATAAACGACCTGAAACGTGAATTTAGTGATAGTGAAATACCAGTTCATAAATAGTGTTAGAGAATAGATTGGTATCTACCTAAATGAAAACTACCGGCATCAACAGCTAAAAAAGTAAAGTAAAATTATTTAACTAATCCACAATGAATTGCCAACAGTGTAAACAAAATATTGAGCTAAGTGAGCTCCTGAAATGTACAGCATGCAATAGGACCTACCATTATAGATGTTTCAACATAACTACTGCTCAATTTTTAGGCGCATATGCCAACTATAAAAAATCTTGGATATGTCCCACATGCGGAAAATCTTCAAGACGTAAGCGATGTGAAGCTCCACCACTGGATAATTTGAACAACATGTCAGTTGAAGACACATCACCTTCACAAATATTGGGCGACACTATCATTGACTCCGGGCTCAATTCAATTCCTCAAGGCACGGTTAGTAGAAAAATCGAACAAGAAACCATTACTTACGACAAATTCAATCAACTAATCAAGACAGAATTTCAAAAGATCAAACAAGATATGATACAACAAATAACTACAGAGGTTACGAGAACACTGTCAAATGAAATAAATATAACAATCTCAAAACTACGCCAGGAATTTAAGAGAAGTACAGATCATATAACACAAGAACAACTACACATAAAAGACAGCATATCATCAATGACGGAAAAAATTAAGAGTTTAGAACTCGAAAAATCTAAAATACAAGATGACCTCCAGAATTTAAAATCAATAGGAAAAAATAATACACAGCTAGACTTAAACACAGATAAGAAAATTATTTTATACGGACTTCCTGAATACCACAATGAAACAGAACACCAATTAATAAATAGATTGACAAATATATTTTATGATATAATGATGGTAGATATAAATCCATTTATAGAAAAAGTTACGCGGCTAGGTAAAATGGGACAGAAGCGTCCAATCGAAATAGAACTCATATAAAAAAGAATGACTTCATACCTACTATCGAATTCGCGGGATTTTAAAAACACGGGACTTTACATTGCAGAATTCCTAAGTCGATCTGAGATCTTAATTAGCAAAAACCTAAGACAGAAACTACACGAAGCACGGAATGAAGGAAAACATGCAATTATGAAAGGAAGAAAATTATATATCGATGGAATGGAATATGTGAACAGAGTCGAAAAGACACCGTGCTACTACATCAGACACCAGCCAACCTCAGATTAAGCAGAAATCTAAAATTACACCTACTAAGTTAAATGGAACTTTTCGTCCCTTTTAATGTAATGTTCCAAAATGTCCAAAGCCTCGGTAACAAGGTACACATTCTAGAAAGTTTCCTATGTAATAAAAAATATGAAGCCACTTGCTTATCCGAAACATGGATAACTGATATGAGACAGACCACTATGAAAATTGAAGGCTACACGATCGCGAGCTCATACTGCCGAAGCGTGCGAGAGCATGGAGGAGTGGCAATTTTACTGCGCGACGACGTACAATATGTGGAACGACAGGACATTAAAAAACTTTCGCGAGAATTTGTAATAGAATGTTGTTGTGTAGAATTAACTGAATACAATATCTTACTAATCTGCATCTATCGACCTGACCGTGAGATAGGTGAGTTCTATGAATGTTTGGACCAATTATTATCTAAAATTAAATACAAGGAACACAAACATATAATAATAGGCGGGGATTTTAACATAAATATATTAAAAAATTCGAACCAAAGTCAAAAACTTATAAATACTATGTCGGCCAGTAATTTTAAAAATATTATAACAGAGCCTACCAGAGTGACCGCTACTTCATCCACATGTATTGACCTAATATTCACCAACAACTATAACATTAAATACAAAACAATAATTAATGACTTCGGATTCTCAGACCATAATTGCGTAATATATACATTTGATAAACAGTTACAACATTTTCAAAACAACAACAAACCTTGGACGTCCCGAAAGAGAGTATTTAATAAAAATAATGTAAATTCATTTAAAGAACGATTAATTGACATTAACTGGGATCATTATTTAACGCACACAGATGACATTAACAAAAATTATTCTATATTCCAGGACATACTCCAGGACATATTAAACAAAACTATACCCATAAAAGAAATAAAATTGAAAAACGATAATAGGAGAGGATGGCTTACGAAAGGCTTAAAAATATCCTGCAAACATAAAAGACTACTTAAAATATTATTAAATAATTCTCCAAACAATAGTACCCTTAAAATACATAATAAATTATATGAGAAGACTTTAAAAAAAACCGTCCTAGTTTCAAAACGTCAAAGTTACAGTAAGCTAATGGCTCAGTCCCAAAACAAAATGAAAACGATGTGGAAAGTAGTTAATGAGGTCACAAAACAAAAACAAACGTATCGCAAAACAAATCTTAAGTTAAAAGTAAACAACGACATAATAGAATCACCCCACACAATCGCTAACATATTCAATGATTATTTCATAAATGTGAATGAGTCATCTGTGCGTACGTCGCACTCGCGACCCACCCTATCTCCCCAAAACGAAAGGTCTATGTACCTATCGCCTCTGTCAGAGTGCGAAGTTTATAAAATAATTCGTGGTCTAAAAAATAAAAACAGTACTGGAGTCGATGAAATACCATCAACTCTCTTACGGGCTTGCGCTACGGAACTAGTACCCCCCTTGACTGAATTGATAAACCAGTCATTTGAACAAGGCTGTTTTCCATCTAAATTAAAAATTTCCGATATTAAACCACTTTTTAAGAAAGGAAATGTACTTGACCCTGGCAATTACCGCCCCATAGCGCTTCTAAATTCCATCTCAAAAGTATTCGAAACAGCGATGTCCATAAAACTAAATAACTTCATACAAAAACATTCCATTCTACATGACAGTCAATACGGGTTTCGGAAAAAACGATCAACATCACTGGCAGTTTACAACTTTGTTCAACAAATTTTAAAGTATATTGATTCAAAGCAGCATGTCGTTGGACTATTATTAGACCTAAGCAAGGCCTACGACAAAGTGAGTCATACAGTTTTGTTATCAAAGTTGTATAATGCGGGTATACGGGGTGTTGTCCACGACTGGTTTAGGTCCTATCTCTCAAAGAGAACTCAACATGTACTTCTAGAACAATATGATGAAACTACCCGCCGCGAAATAAAAATAATTCGTTCTGAAACAAAGGAATTAAAAGGATCTATCCCTCAAGGAAGTATCCTTGGGTGTGTACTATTTCTATTGTATATAAATGACTTACCGAGAATCCTTGACATCCACTGCACTTTATTTGCGGACGACATTTCCTTGCTATTCAGCTTCACGAAAGACGAAAATTATAACAAGAAAATCACTGACACATTATCCTTAATTCACCATTGGATCAAAGCTCATAACTTAGAAATAAACTTAAAAAAAAACACAATTGATTCAATTCCATCCACACCAAAGATCACCGTTACTACTCCAAATTACGTATGATAATAGGTGCATAAACGAGGTCCGGCACGCCACGTTGTTAGGGCTACACCTCGACACTGAGCTAAACTGGAAAATACACGTATCCGACACAAAAACCAAACTGTCTAGATTTATATACGCACTGAGTATTCTAAAGCGAGCGACGAATTACGAGACAGCGCTGTCTGCTTATCACGCGTACGCAGCAGCGTGGCTGCGCTATGGAATAACTCTGTGGGGTAACCACGCCGAATCACGCGACCTGTTTATAATGCAAAAAAAGTGCATACGTGTTTTAGCAAAAATCCGCCAGAGGGACAGCTGTAGACCTCATTTCATTGAAAAACGTATATTGACTCTGCCCTCATTGTTTATTTTGGAATCGGCCTTATTTGTCAGAAATAATATACAACTTTTAACTAATAAATCCGACATTCCCGCGTTATCGAAACTTAGACCTAGAAACCAATTACTCCAACCTAACTCAACTATGCAATTATTTCGAAAAGGTCTCTATGCATCAGCTATTAGAATATACAATAAAATACCGGAAAAGTTAAGAAATGAATCGAACCACAACAAATTTAAAAAATGTTTAAAAGAATACCTCTTGGACAAGGCATATTACACAATTGATGAATTTTTAAATAATACGTAATTTAATCAACCAGAATTAACTTGGATTTTAATCTTTCGACCTTTGTACCTGTTTTATTATTTATTGACATATTATATTTATATTTGAATGTATTTAAACTTTGACATAATGTAATGTTATGTGTGTGTGTTTTGACAATTTGACAATTTGGTTTGATTAATTTATACTAGTTGAGTGGTTTGTAATCCTAAGACATATCTCATTAATAATGATTAATTGTATTCTACTACCTGACATTCGTAGTGCCTTTTATAAGGTGTTAAATGTGGAACGAATGCTTATTTGTAACAACCATATTATACCATTTAACAGCGAATAAATGAAATGAAATGAAATGAAAAAGAGTGTCGTAAAAGGTGACTGACGTTCGGAGGTAGACCCACGCCAACCTTCGTAGAACAGAATGGGCAGTAACATTTTCTATTGTGGTCTCTTATCTTATCGTCTTTCTCAAGGACGGCCTCAAGTCCGTGTGTATTTCAGTGGTAAATAAACGCGGTGCCCTACATAGAATCGCTTATAATAAGGCCCAAGATCACTCAGCGTGCGGTGAAGGGAGTTAGGCTCGGAGTTTCTGTACGTAATATTTTGTTCAGAAACGATGATATTCGTAGCAGAATTAACCGACATACCGAGAGAAAAGAGCGTTTCAATATTAGGAAATTCGTAATTCGTAAAACAACATACAAATATGCAAAGAGGCTGACCCCATGCACCAATGCATGCTCCATGCATCCAATGTGGTCAGGTTCGCCTGGTAACACGGTCACGGAGATCAGATGGCAGTCGCTCCACTGTAATTACCTGCGGCCTTAGCCAAGAGGTTGCGTTAATTTACAATCGTTTGTGGTAGAAAAAATGTATGGGATTTGACATAACCTAACGTTATCTGACAGAAGTTAACGTTATCTGACATAAGCTGTTTGTGGTAGAAATTCTTGGTCCATAGACAATTTAAGTACTTTCGGTGTACAAAGGAGGCGGATTGGCGGATGATCCTATACAATCAGAGTCAATGAAGATGTTGATAGAAATAGTCGAACTTCGAGCTGTCAATTTTCTACCATACACGCATCACGCAAGCGGAGCTGTCAAAGATGGCTATACCAGCTTATCTGCCTGGATCATCGTTACGGCGGACCCCGGGCCCTAGCGAGCAAGAGCACAACCGGGACATTAATGCCAAGATAATTATAATTTTTATACAGAGGCTGACCGATAGAAATGTTTGGAGTCTTGTTTGGACGTGCTGAGTACACGTGCGCCCGCGCCTCCGTCTCGGCCGAGCGCAACCCCTCAAGGGCACAAAAAATTTACAACCCGCCCTTTGTTTCGAGCACTACTTGCGTTGCGTTTACTAAATTTCTTCGCATAGAATTAGTTAAAGTAAAATTTCAAGTTTTAGCTAATCTTAAATTTGTGTCAGAAAATTTGTTTTAGTAGTACCTAGAGTTAGAAGTGATAGTGATAATGAGTGAATCGGACTCTAATGGACACGAGCAATCGAACAATCGCGCATCTAAAGTGCAATATATGATTCCGTCTCGTACCTACATGATCAGACCTGACCTGAAATCAACGGAGATTCCCAGTGGTCCCAGTAGCTAGCTCCACGGTGGAACTATCTACTTACACTACGCATCACGTTATCTGGTGAGAGCGTTCCTATTATTTTTCCAGGGCCCCAACCTACTGATATCGGTGTCTAAGGTACACATAGCAACAATTTGATATTACAGTAGAATCCGTTTATTATGACTCCGCCTATATTGACCAACCGGTTATTATGACGTAACTATACTACGAAGTTTGGTTTTCATATGAAATTCTTTATAAATAGTCGGATATAATGACTTCCCTTACAGTGACATGTCGCTTATTATGACCCATTTTTAATAAATTATGTCCGGAAAAAACAAAAGCAGACAAAAATTACAGATTACTTACAATAAAAATACACTTGTATGTGTTATAATGTGCTGATTACGTGCAATTTTGATTTTGATTTAATATGTATGTATACATATGTAATTACTATGTTTATGTATTAAACTACTTAAGTACATTCATATTAACATAAAAAAGGTTTTTCATTTCACAAAACGCTTTGTATGACGTCCGCTTATTATGACTTGTTTGTCAATCCCTTTCGATGTCATTACAAACGGACTGTACTGTACTATATTAACTTGGGACTCTATTCATAGAATAAAACACTTGTTATGTTGGTGTACTGAAGACAGCACCTCAACCTACCCTGTTTAGAGTTTGAACCGTCTCCGGTCTGCACACGCCTTCATAGCGATGCTATCTATATTTTATACTAGGCGAGTAGGCTGATGTGCTGGTAGTTGTACCTAATTAAACATCGTTTTACCAGCCAGCTTTTAGCAGCAGCGCGACATCTGCTCTGGCTGGACTTTACCTTGTGCAAATTTAATTTATTTCAGTGAACTATAGCTTTTTTGTCACAAATGAGTAAAATCGGATGCTCGGTTCAGTCGCTATGCTTAAATGTCGAAAAATCCAATATGGCGACGGTTTTTTAATTATTTTTTCCGGAGTAGATTTTATTGGACTTTTAGGATTCTTTGGCCTGGTTCAGGTTGTGTGCGATTCTGTAGTGCATTAATATCCTGAGGTCTAGTGTCAGTGACAACGATCAGAAGGTGGGAACCACCTAAGCCTGCGTGACAGCGCCAGCAGGCCGCCGCGCGCCTCGCTGCAGGACCGACAACGCGCAGCCGCAGACCTAATACCACCACGTAACCCGCAAAGGCCACAACCCGGTGAGAGCGTTCCTATTACTTAAAATAATACCTACGGCAGAATCTCATCCGTTATAGCGTAAATAAAAACTCTAAAACTCAAACGAATAATCCTTCGCGGAGTTTTAATATTTGTTCATCTTAAACTTGTGTAGGTACTTATTGTTTATATCACAGTCATCTAGGAAGATAAACCCTAACCTTGTCTATAAAAAGCTAAAAGTTAATATCCCCATCCAGTCAATACTGCCCAGTATCGAGATTCTTCGGTGTTAGTTAAATACTAAGGAACAGCTTCCCGTTCAATAAAAGTGCAGAGCGAACCAATCCGGGCACCTAAATCAACGGTTTCCACAACAGGAAATACCTAAATATTTGCGGTTACCCATAGTCCTACTATTATACTACCCATAATAACTTAACAAAGCCGCTAGATTCCCATTTACAAGCAGTAACTTGCCATCATATACTGACCCACATACGTCTAGCGCACAAGCTCGCAGCAAGCCTCATCAGGAGCAGCTTGTGTCTGGTCTAACCTATTTCTTTTTCAGATTACTGAAATATCATTAACCGCGTGGCAAACTCACAAAAATTACTAAACTAACGTAAACACGCGTCCCTAAATACAGCACAAACCACTACCTACCAATAAAAGCAGGTACGAACTGCAGCAAACCCGAAGAGAGGAACTGACAAAAAATATTGACCGATCACTTAAAGACAATTAAGTACACATCTGTACATTTCGCTCTCAATAGAAAGGAGAACAAAAAACAAGGAACTGGTCATATTTAGGTACCAAACGACTAAAGAAACGATATTGCGCAACATCTGGCGAGCATCATGGCACAAAAATCGCAGCAAACTACAATAAGACACATAGCTTAAGACGGCAACTGAATCTAGTATATTTCCTGACATTCGAACACCAGGCAGTGCGCCGAGACCTAGCTACATAAGTAGCGGACAACAGAAAATTAAATAGAATACACTTAGCTCTTTTAAACATCATACAAGATGCGAACATAGGAACCCTAGAGCAATCTATCGAAGAGAGGATAGATCTGTACATTCGATCGCAACTCAACGACGGCTTCTGGGGAGGAGAAGAAACAATAATAGCGGCATGTGAGTTATATTTAGTGAACGTGCACGAGCACGCAAACTATGCTACGCCGCTGGTCTGCAGTCTTGAAAATGAACAACCATCGACCTGCATAAACCTACAATTTGAAAACAATCACTACAACAGCATAATAGTCACAAACTCGCAAGGACTACAACAAAATATAGGTCTCACAAAGTACAACGTCGCAATCTAACTATCTAATCTAATCCGAGCCGTCTAACAGCTACCCTGTGGACTCAACGGGGCACAACCAAAGAACCCCGTACCCTGTAGTAAATTACGCATAGTAGACTATAGCGCGTTACAAGGAGGCGAAACAAGGGACAGCTTTCAAAATAAGGTAATCGAAAAGCTGGAAAAATATAACCTACATCCAAATACAGCCGCGGATATTTCCAGTATATGGCAATAGTTAAATAATATTCTAAAACGATCGGCTCAGGAAACTCTACAAAAAAACTAAAGTACGGTCCCGAGAGGTACATAGAACACTAGCTAACCTACAGAAAGCCCGATTCTTGTACCTATAAGTTTAATTCAAATAACGTAAATTATAAAAGAGAAATAACCGCCTTTGCTCATATGTGTTCCTTGTTACTGTAACTGATTGATTGATTTTTTTATGAGCAATAAAGTGTTTATCTATCTAACTAAAGCGCAAACCGCGTATCGCAACGCTACGGAACAGGAAGACATGGAGGACTGTAGGCATTTTTTCAAAACCTGAGCAAACAACACAGAACAATAAGGATGAAAGTCACTTACAAATCTCTCAAAAAACACAAAACAAAAACAAACCGATCACAAAGTAAGTATTACATTCCAATGTCCAATGAGCAGTTTTCCAATAGGTATCTAAAGCATTCCTAACCACTCACTAGATGGCGCCCCGACAATTTTGGTAATTGATAATCGCTTGAAATAGGTTCTTAGCAAACAGGATATAAACACTGGGTACGTTGTATTGGATATTATTGTATTTGTCAGTAGTTTTCAACCATTTTAGAGGTTGTAATAATAATGGAACATAGTGCCAACTTCTATAAATATTTATTTTTACATTTCGTTCAACCTTTAACAGTTATGTTTATATTAATAAACATTTTATTTTTAAGTTTAGTATTAGTTGACTGCATGAAATCACTGCCACCATCATACAGATTAAAAAAAGATTACCAAAATTGCAGGAGCGCCATCTATTGATGCTTTTTGAAACCAACTGACAACACCTACTGGAAAACTCCTCATTGGATTGGCTAGTTAAATAAAATGAAGGGTCCCACCATAACTACGGTCTCCGAAAAAGGTCCAATTAAAACGGATCACCCAGACGAAGCGACAATAACAAAAATTATAAAAACATGAAGAGTGGTACCGTCTCGGGTACGGATCATGTCGTCGTGGAATTATACAAACCGGTAACACCTACCTTTGTAAAGAAAATCGATAAAAATATGCAAGAGGCTTGGGTTAGAACACAATACCAGAGGATTGGAAACTCACAAGACAGGTTCCAATTCCAAAGATCAAAAACCCTAAAAGAGCGTTCGACTTCCGGAAAATATCAATATTCAATGTCGGTTACAGGATATACGTTAACTTCATATTTAAAAAAATTGACGAAAAAATCCAGTTAGGAAATTACCAAGCGGCTTTCTTACAAGATCGTTGGACGGAACACCACATGATTACTATAAGAAGGGTACTGGATTCCAATTGGAGAGCAGGCACCAAAACATATGTCGCTGCTTTCGACACGGTCAATCTCGAAGCACTCAGAGATATACTCCTCACCCGAACTGGAACACATCTAACCAATAGGATAATAGAGCGCTCATGGTGCGGCCAGAACGCCGACACCATAAACAAAGGAAAAGGGGTTAGGCAGGGATGCCCACTATCACCCAGACTATTTACCCTAGTGCTGCGAACACTTGAGGAGAAAGACGACGAGCTTACTTTGGATCAGGACCATAAAATTATGATGCCGCTCATCCTTTCATTTGCCGACGACCTCATTCTAATTGGAACGGATACAGTCAAATTGGACCAGACAATAACAAGGCTTAAAATATTACTTGAATCGATAGGACTTGTTATAAATGGTTCCAAGACAAAATTAATAATCAGAGATCCATCCAACCCACCCAACGGGAATGCTCCCAGCAGTGTCCATCTAGGGGGAGTGTCAATCCAACCCGTGAAGGAAATAAAATATTTAGGGACGTATCTCACAGCATCCCATAACAGACGAAATTGTATAAAACATAGGTGCGATAAAGCCGTCGCAAACTCCAAAATCGTAAACGCGTTTATAAAAAAAAACAACAGACTGGAATGGAAAATCACAAGACAAATCTACAAAATGGTCATATACCCCACGATGACCTACGGTTTGAACGTGGCGTCCCAAACAAAGGCTAATCGATCCAAGCTACGACGATTCGAAAGATTCATCTTGGGAGGTATGTTAAATCTATCCAGAGACAAACCCAATAAGAAAATATGGCAGATTTTAGATGGAAAAACTATAACTAAAATAATAAAAGTACGGAGGCTGACAAACTACGGCCACATAATGAGGCACGAGAACCCACATATACTACAGGCAGCCCTACAACACTCAGAAACTAAGCGTAAAGTTGGTCGACCTATATTTACCTGGGAAGACTCGTTGAACCACGATATAGATAATTATACAACGAAGTCGAAAGAAGACTGGCAGGTGATGGCAGGTAATAGGAATGAAATGAAAAACGAAGCCGGAAAAATATACCAAGCACCGGAGACAGATTCCGAATCGGAGGTAGATAGCCCACACGAACAAGATCGACCATGAGTTTTAAGTTTAAGAGAGGTAGGGCATAGCGGGGTATCCCGTTCGAATTGGAGCCGCCCGACTGGGGAAGTACCTCCACCTTACAGAATACCGCAGCTAAACAATACTCTTATAAATCGTGTTGTGTTTCTGCCGGTGAGTATGGTTTCCAGTGCTCCATGGGGTGGGGATTTGAGGAACCGTGGCTTTGGCAGTGGAGGGGCATTTGTCTATTTGCTGCCAGAGCAACGTGTTATAGAGGTGGGCAACGCATTGGCGATACTCTTGGTGTTGCTAATGTCTATAGGCAGTGGTGACCACTTTCCAGCAAGTGGCCCGCTTGACTGTTTGCCTACTGCATGACTTTAAAAAATAAATAAAAAATAAAATAAAAAGAGTACTAACAAGTGTCAAGCAGGTGATATCGTCGAAGTTATGCAGTTACAAAACGCCGATGGAAAAAAGGCACCACTTGCGCAAAGTTTATGGTAGGTTGCTCACGACTGGACATCGTTGGAAAGACCACCTAGAACATGACATCAAGAACACCCAACACCGAAAACAAAACAAAACAATAACAGATCAAGCGAACAACCACAGCAGTCTTTACCATCCTTCTTTATTATATTATACAAAAAGTATAGTTTTTTTTTTTTTTTTTTTTATGTCATACGGTAGGCAAACAGGCAAGCGGGCCACCTGATGGAAAGTGGTCACCACTGCCTATAGACATTAGCAACACCAAGAGTATCGCTAATGCGTTGCCCACCTCTTTAACACGTTGCTCTGGCAGCAAAAAGCAAATGCCACTCCACTGCCAAAGCCACGGTTCCCCAAATCCCCACCCCATGGAGCACTGGAAACCTTACTCACCGGCAGAAACACAATACTATTTAAAAGAGTATTATTTAGCTGCGATATTCTGTAAGGTGGAGGTACTTCCCCAGTCGGGCGGCTCCAATTCGAACGAGATACCCCGCTATGCCCTACCTCTCTTAGTATCTATCCTCCTTCAAACTGACTCGATGCTAGTATTCTTGTCGGCTCCAAATCCTTTCGCTCCCATCCTGACTGTGACAGCTTTACACTCCCCTTCGCATCTACGTACGCACTGGTATGCTCGGGCTGGAGGTAGCGCAAATCAGTGGAGGACGAGGTCTGGTGTCGCCTAAAATCAACAACTCCCACGTCTGATGCTGTATCCGGAGCAAACCAGCTCTTTAGGTGAGACCCGTGACAACCACTGGGCTTGGTTGCTCAAAATACAAGTACAGACGACGGAATCACCGATGATGGCGACGCTGTACCCAGTTTTTGCTGATATGATGTACATACACCCAGAAGCATTTCCGGCTGGTGTTGTACCTGTAGCCGTATTCACAATGGCTCGGAAATCGGATTCGGATACGGAATCGACAAAGGACCCCGCATAAGTTCTTAGAAAAATGTGGTTTCAGTTAATTTTGATGAAATTTTCATATGTTATGGAGAGTAGAGTTTCCGTGCAATCTATCGGAATTCTGAAAAACAGTTTACGAATCGATCGATACGGATTCGCCGCTCACGAATTTCGTGTCGAATCGTTCGGAAACGGTTTCGAATCATTGTGAATACGGCTACTGAACGGAACGGAACGGAACGGAGAGGCTGACCGAAAGAAATGTATCAAAGTCGTATAGCACGGAAAAAAATTAACCAGAGGAAATGTAATCTGTCAAAGTTAATATCGGTTTATTAAACCTATTTTAACAAAATATCTTTTACCTTTATCTGTCTTTGCTAAAATAGGTTTAAAGAACGTCAAATAACTTAAATAAATAGGACCTCATAAAAACATGCTAAGGGAATATAAATAGTGACGTCACTTACTTTGAGCCTGCTTGATACAAGCCATTTTACCAGAACTGCAGACTTTCATATCTGGACCGTCTAAAAAAAAAATGTTTACAAGTTATTTACAATAAGTTATCGATATTCAACCGACTGAATGTGTAATCATGACCCAATCTGGTCCTGATCTAGGTTCCTCTGGTAGCGGGCTCACGGAGATCAGATGGCAGTCGCTCCACTCCGCTCCACCTGATCTGCCAAATCTTGGGCCCTCGTACGCGAGAGCACAACCGGGACATTAACGCGAAGATGATTTTATCGATTATCGATCGGCCGCGAGTTTAGTTTAGCCAATAAATACTAGTTAGGTAATGAGGCATGAGGCATTTCATCTTAGTCCTCAAAATGACAAGCACCAGCGGTTCTGCAATTTTGTTACTTGCAACCTAAATGTATGACTAGTAGATGTTATGGTTATGCGACAGTTACCACTTACCATTAGGTGGGCGTTTGATCGTTTGTCGCTGAATAGCATAAAAAAAGTGTAGAGTTGTTTGCAATGAGCAGTTTTCCAATAGGTATCTAAAGCATTCCTAGCCACTCACTAGATGGCGCCCTGACAATTTTGGTAATTGATAATCGCTTGAAATAGGTTCTTAGCAAATAGGATATAAACACTGGGTACGTCGTATTGGATAATATTGTATTTGTCAATAGTTTTTAACCATTTTAGAGGTTGTAATAATAATGGAACATAGTGCCAACTTCTATAAATATTTCTTTTTACATTTCGTTCAACCTTTAACAGTTATGTTTATATTAATAAACATTTTATTTTTAAGTTTAGTATTAGTTGGTATGAAATCCCTGCTACCAACATACAAATTTAAAAAAAATGACCAAAATTGTAGGAGCGCTATCTATTGATGCTTTTTGAAACCAACTATCAATACCTACTGGAAAACTCCTCATTGCAACATTTACAAAACTGACTATCCGTCACATGCAGTTACCAAAACCAACACCGTAAAAGAGTTCTGACTGAAAAAAACAGGCAAAGTGCGAGCCGAACTCGCATACGAAGGGTTGTGTTCGTGCCTTTAACACAAGTACTTACTTTAAGATAGACCTTGATGCCAGACTCAACATGTGATTCAAAATTATATTAATTACGAAACCTGAATGCGCGCGCCCGACTCACACTGTTTTTATTATTTGTTGTAATTTTTTAGTATTAGCATTGGACTCATATAACTAATTAGTAAGTATAAAAATTGATGCTTGTATCTATGTCTGACCATTATTCCGATAGGGAAAAATAAAAAAGCGTTCTTGTGTTGCCCATACCAAGTAGGCCATCTACGAAAGTTTCAAAGCGTCCACGGATCTAAATATAGTCATGTGACAGACAGGCGACCGGACACACAGACAGCGGAGGTTTGGTTATAGGGTTCCATTTTTCACTCTTCGGGTACAGAACCCCCAAAAAACTGGCTAAGTGCGAATCGAATTACTCAAGCCAGTAACAAGATAGAGCATTATGTAATTTGTAAATAATTAATTAAAAATAATTTCGAAACCTTCATGCTCAAAAAAGACTTACACTTGACATAGTATAGAGTACTCCATCTACACATACTATAAAACAAAGTCGCTTACCGCCGTCTGTACTTCTGTATGTATGTATGTACGCTTAGATCTTAATACATCGGATTTTAATGGGGTTTTCAACAATAGCCAGTGATAAGCCAACACGCGTATGAAGTCGCGGGTGAATTAGTAGGTGATAGAGTCCTGCAGTGGACTGTTATAGGCTGTGATGATCATGGTGATGAGAGGTCCTTTTTCAGCGACCCTCAAATTGATCATTCATCGTATTTTCAAACTAAATTGATCAATCACAGCACACGGATTAAAGTTGTAGACAAAATTGTCTTGAGATTATATAAAGAAAATCCGAATGTTACGAGGCATTCCGAAGTGCACGCAGCCGCAGCGCGCGTTGGTGAAGTTGGTGAGGCACTCCATCTCGCAGTTGGCCTGCGTGTACACCTTGTAGTACAGCAGGTAGCGCTCGCTCGGGAAGTAGCACTGCCGTCTGGAAAATATGGCATGCAGGTCTATCGGTCTTCTCTGCTTGCATTTTGGTAAGTGTGCGTGTGCGGCATTGCACGACCAAATTGTGTACAATTTGGTGGATAAATGATTTCGCTTTCGGGATACCACAAGGTGCAAGCAGACCATATCTCCATACAAATTCCACCTACCCATACAAACAAACATTGGTTCAACCATTCTTATTCGTACTGCATGTGGTCCTTTGGCTAGTGACCCATATTCGCCGGATCGTATACACCAGTGAGGTTTTGATGACCGTCAAATGTCTGACTACTAACTACATACAAAAACAAATTATGTATATGTTCTATCATAGACTAATATAATTATTTGTCTATGGTTCTACAAAGATTATATATGGTTCTATAAACACTCCTAAATTAATGGGTAAAGCAGTTTCCTATTCCTATGCATAACACCGTCAAAACATATGACTGCAGGTGGATGGTAGCATTTTGTTGACACCTTTGCGGTTCATATGAGCGCAGTCCTTCGGATGTGGTCATCATTTTTGGCTTGACGGCCACTACGACTTCTTGGGACAGTGGTAACCTGAAGTACTGCTGCGACAGCCGTGGCAGTTCAGCAGGATTGTGCAGCAAGATCTGTTGAGTTCCACCACGTGGATAAGTAGGTAAGTACGTTGATGCGACACACAAATATTTTATATTAGCTAAGTGATTATGCATTATGTAAGAGGTTACCCATGCGGGCATTTATCTAGGAATTTCAATTTTCTGATAATAGTTTAAATATTTGATTAGGTTGACAAACTGTCCGAGGATGAGTGCGAGTGTGACACCGAATGAACAAAATGTGAATAAAATTACTTCCGCATAATATAAAAAACTCTTATACTATCTACCTTAAATCCTTGCACTGGACCCTTGCATAGATAGTCCAAGTCAAGTGTCTTTCCTCGTAATACAAATGTCAATCCAGCTTTGACTCCAAATCCCTGTAAATTTCGATAAAAAGTTACGATAAGTTCCCTTAAAATAGAGGTAATTTCGTCAGTTCTTGGAATATTAGACTTACTAGACCTCTGTGGGGATAGGTTTCCAACGGAGTGTTTTCATTGTAGCCGTCGTCCAACGTCCAAGACGCGTACGACGTATTTGTCGAGTTCGTATATTCCAGGTAGATGTAATCTTTGTGCAAGCTGTAAAGCAGTGATCAAAGACAATGAAAACACTACATAATTTTCTCAGGCGACTGTACTCGTAGTTTGAATTGGGGTGACAATTTTAGTTAGGTAGGTATATTTTCTGTAAGTATGAAAATTATTATCAGGACGCCAAGGCTAGAGTGAATAGGCTGTTCCTAGACAGGCCTGATCCATCATTGACCACATCGTCACTTACTTACTACCAGGTGAGATGGCGGTCAAATGCTTGGCTAGTTCATATAAGAAAAAGTCTATCTAAGTAACTATATACATACCTAATTAGTTTTTCGAATAGTAAGGATATCATTGTTATTTTGTTTACTTAAATAATAAAAAATTACTTGTATTCTGAATCAAGTCTTACATCAACTTACTTTTAAATTTACATCAACTTACTTTTCCGTTCTGAATAAATCTTGGGCCCCCAAAGTATTAAACGTGTAACATTGACCATCCTCCGTCAAGATAGGGGAAAATAAATTCACGCAAGATTTGTTGGGTATATCTTTCCATTTACATACGTAAAATACGTCATCCATGGTCGGTGATACCTATAAAATTGTTACAATAGGTCCAAAGTTTAGACGTGCTTAACGAAGTTATCCAAATTATTTCATAAAAAAAAACAAATAACAAAATAAACTAATTTTCATCGGTGGCACTGAGCATACTCAGACATGTAGCTCAAGTTCTAGCTAAGGTAAGCAACATTTGGAAAACAAAGCCATTCAAAATTTGCATAAAATTTCTTTCCTGTAATATGCACTTATGTAAAATAAGTAGTAACTTACGTTTCTTATAGTATCTACTATAACGCTGCCGTTTCTGAAATGGCTGCCTTGCGAGGGTGCCAAATTATCATCACATACCATCGATAAATCTTCGAAATGTTGCTTTCTGAGGGAATTGACTTTGTCAAAAACTAATGCAAGATTCGGTTTAGATTAATCATAAAATACATCGATTACTCACTCCGAATCTGTTAAGTATATGCTGGTGTCATTGTCGTAATTATGATACAAATGATAATAACTGGTGTAGTTAAATTTAGATTGCATAGCCTTTGTTTCTAAGCAAACTGTAACAGCAGGGTAGGGTATCTGCAAGAATCGATAGATTTAAGTATTTCAGAAGCGTGCAATCGTGTTTAAAAAATTAGAGTAGAGTATGAGCGTTCGCTCATATCGGCGTATCATGAGTGCTCGTAGCGGCGTTGTTTATGTTTATATGTGACTCAAATTTTACAAATAGTTAGGAGATTTACTTAGCTTTAAATATACATTCACCATTCACAAAAATATATTTTGTAAAACATTAGGTTTGTTTCAATGCGAACATGTTGTGGTACAACAGTCATGTTACAATATGAAAATAGCATATGTATACTTTTGGTAATATGTATCACTACAAACACATACAAATGTATACACATACAAATATATTTTAAACGCTAAAGGATGCTCCTGAATCCCACATATCAGTTGTAGGTATAGATAAGTAATGTTATGTACAAAGTATTTTTTTTTTAATTTCACATTTTCATTAGAATATAAATTTAGTAAATAATAAGGACATATTATTTACAATTAGAAATAAAATTAAACATTAACACTAATATAAATTGATGCAATATCGTGTACTTATAGAAGTTAATGTATGTAAAGTATAGTATTTTATTAGTTAGTTATAAATAATAAAATAATGGGTGATTATTATTTTATTTAAAATATTTCTGGACAAATCAGCACAGAGAGATCAAGCCTAATCTAAGCAAAACTAGTACAGCCAGCATTAAAAGCAACCAAACTGATAACAATACTCTTACTAGACGAAAAAAATAAGCTTTATCTAAACTTGATACAGTTCTAATTAGAATGCCATTTTTCATTAACTGTGTCCATACTAAAACGGACTTTACATCGTAGAAATAATGTTGTAAAGACGTTAGCTATTGAAATAATTTTGACCTGTTATTTTGCTTGGGTGCTGAGTATAGTACGTTTAGTAGCTCACTGTACTATGGGTGCTAGATAACTGTTACTCTACATAAATATTTAGGTACTTTGTAAATACGAGTATATCAACACTTTGTATAATCGAGAGAGCCAGCCCTAGAAAAGAAATTTTAATTTATCACCTAAACTACCCTTCCGGGATTCGAACCCTGGACATCTTGCATTTGCTAGTCGTAATATAACAATCGTCTCTTTCAGTAGGTGTGCATGATATAGCTGTTAGTTATGTATTATCTGAAAACTTTAATATCTATCGATCACTTTTGGGGGTCTTGCTGCACCACGGCCGTAGGCTATACCCTAGAGACCCTACACGTGACCCCCGGGTAGTGCGAAGAGTGCAGCCGAAATTGCTTGGTGGTAGGGCCTCGGCTCGCATGGCTAGCGAACACCCACGGAGATAAGTCTGCATGGCGCTAAGCAGCCCATGGGCTGTGTTCCGCCAGAGTACTCCGTGAGCCATTCCCCCTCGTCCGAGTGCTGTAATGTTGGTACTCTGCAGGTCCCAGTTTTGTGTCAGACGTGTTAGGGGGTGGGCGTGACAGGTTGGCGCGGGGGCCAGGGAGACCCGATGAAACGGCTCGTCGCTGGCCGCCCGCCAGTTAGTAGGGGACCCGAACCTGGGCATCACTTTTAACCTCCGGCCCGGGAGACTGTCCCGCCAACTACGCGAAAAATCCTGGGGATGCCTGTCGTGCCGGGGTAGGAGACCGGAGTGGACCCGACAAGTATCTTCAGGGGGGATCGGGGGCCCTTCCGTCCCCCGTGCCAGCTTTTCACACAACCCATCCCTCAGCAGCGTCCTGTAGCAAAACATCTTTGCCCTGCCGGATACCAATGTTACAGCACTCCTTTTTTCACCCCTCTAATAATTCAAATGGCAAAACGGAAAAAAAGAGTATGGTTTTTTCAGCGGCACCCCTTTCCACACTTCGAGTGGACTTTTGCAACATCAGGGGCCACCACTCCAACCTGAACGCCGTACATCACCACCATGAGACGGCGAAGCTCGCCTTACTCTTCCTGACTGAAACGCAGATATCACCTCCGGCCGACACTTCGTATCTCCATTATCCTGGGTACAAGTTAGAGCACAGGTTTCTTCCTCGCGCTGGTGTGTGCTTATTCGTCAGAGGTGATATCTGCTGTCGGCGTCTTGCCATTGAACAAAGTGACGAATCTGTTTTGTGGGTGTGCGTGGAACAGGGAGGTTCTTCCCGTATCTACGCATGCCTATACAACAACCGTCACGGCGTAGGTGAGACAAATCGGTTTTTCGAGCACGTTCAATTCGCTACCGACAAAGTTCTTGAGCGATGTCCTTCCGCTGAGTTGGTAGTCTTAGGAGACTTTAATGGTCACCACACTGAGTGGCTAGGGTCAAGCCGTCCTACCAACCCTGCCGGGAGATCCGCCCACGAATTTGCTCTGGCCAATGGTCTCACGCAACTGGTATTAGAACCCACCTACTTACCGGATGTTCTTGGCCGTGATCCTTCTTTGTTAGACCTTCTGCTGACCTCCCACCCAGACGGTTATCGGGTGTCCGTCGATGCTCCTCTTGGGACATCTGACCACTGCCTGGTCCGTTCTGAGGTGCCTCTTGCTATACCCGAACGGGCTCGCCCCAGTGGGTCACGCAAGGTATAGCACTATGGCTCAGTAGACTGGGATGGATTGCGAGAATTCTTCGCGTCGTACCCGTGGATACAGCTTTGCTTTTCCTCAAATGACACCAACACCTGTGCTGCCGCTGTAGCTGATGTCGTACTGCAGGGAATGGAATGTTTTATCCCATCCTCTGTAGTACGCCTCGGCGGCAAGAGCCAGCCCTGGTACGACAGGCCTAGTGCTGAGGCAACTCGCCTCAAGCAGGATGCTTTTCGTGCCTGGACAATGGCTCGGGCCCACAAGGACCCTAACACCCACAATTTGAAGAAAAAGTATAATGCTGTATCGAGGTCTACAAAGAGGATAATGGCTGGAGCAAAATTCAAGTTCATTGGTGGAATTGGGGAGAGACTAATCAGTTACCCATCTGGGAGTCGTGCTTTTTGGTCTCTCTCCAAAGCTGTTGAGGGGAACTTTTGTCGGACTTCTTTTCCACCTTTGCGCAAGCCGGATGACCTATTGGCCCACACGGCAAAGGAGAAAGCCGATCTCTTGGGTAATCTCTTTACCAAAAACTCAAATCTGGATGATGGGGGAGCTGCACCGCCTACCATCTCGCGGTGTGAGGGCAGCATGCCCGAAGTTCGTTTCACCCTAGACGTGTGCTTCTCTCCCTAGACATCCGGAAGTCCAGTGGGCCTGACGGCATTCCGGCTATTGTTCTAAAAAAATGTACTCTACAAGTTGTCTCCCATGCTAATGTGCTTATTCGAGCTTTCCTATACCTCTGGAACGGTGCCGTCTTCGTGGAAGCTAGCTCTTGTGCATCCGATATCCAAGAAGGGTGATAATTCAGACCCATCAAATTACAGGCCTATAGCGGTAACCTCCTTGCTCTCTAAGGTGATGGAGCGGGTTATCAATATCCAGCTCCTCGGATACCTAGAGGAGAAGAGCTGATCAGCGACCGTCAATATGGCTTTCGCCATGGTCGCTCAGCTGGTGACCTTCTGGTGTACCTAACGCACCGGTGGGCTGAGGCCGTCGAGAGCAAGGGGGAGGCTCTGGCTGTCAGTCTTGATATAGCCAAGGCATTTGATCGGGTCTGGCACAGGGCACTTCTATCAAAACTCCCGAAGTACGGTATCCCCGAGGGGCTCTGCAATTGGGTATCCAGCTTCCTGTCTGGACGGAGCATCCAAGTCGTTGTCGATGGATGCTGCTCCGATACCAAGACTATAAATACTGAAGTACCCCAAGGTTCAGTACTATCTCTCACGCTGTTTCTTCTGCATATCAATGATATGCTGAATATCCCCAGTATTAATTGTTATGCGGATGACAGTACGGGAGATGTTAGTTATACTGGCCGAGCGAATGTCCCTCGTTCCGAGGTGTCGGAGAGCCGAATTAGACTTGTGTCGAATATCGAACATTCCTTGGAGCAAGTTGCTCAGTGGGGCAGACTAAACCTAGTCCAATTCAACCCCTCGAAGACACAGGTCTGCGCATTTTCCGCCAAAAAAGATCCCTTTGACATAGTGCCGCAGTTTCAAGGAACACCCCTTTCCATCTCAAAAAGTATTGGGATCCTCGGTGTCGACATACTTGACCCCAGGGCAGCGCCTGCTGCTGTACAAGGCACAAGTGCGGCCACATATGGAGTACTGTTCCCATCTTTGGGCCGGCGAAACTGCCGACCTGCTTAATCCTCTGGACTCCGTACAGAGGCGCGCCGTGCGAATTGTCGATGATCCCATACTAACACGCAAGTTGGAACCACTGGCAAACCGAAGGGACTTTGGCTCCCTGTGTGTATTCTATCGGCTGTACAATGGGGAGTGTTCCAAAGAACTTTTGAATCTGGTGCCCACAGCACAATTCCGCCATCGCACCACCCGCCGTGGGCTTGGTACTCATCCTCACTACGTAGACCCTCTGTTGGCCACGACGCGAAGGTTCGAAAGAACGTTTCTCGCTCGTACGATTCGGATGTGGAATGAGCTCCCAGCCACAGTGTTTCCTTTGGACTATGACATGGGATCGTTCAAGAGGTATATTAGAGGTCTCTTCAGAGGCGGGCAACGCATCAGTGACTCCCCTGGTGTTGCTGATGTCCATAGGCGGTGGTGACCACTTTCCATCAGGTGGCCCGCTTGCCTGTTTGTCTGCCGTATAACATTTAAAAAAATTGATAAAATATGCCGAAAGCGAGATATCGCAATTCAAAGATGTACATTAACTACCGACACATCTCGAACAAACACCCCCCTATAAGTCTACTCATAGTCAAATATCTTCTAAATTACTAAACCGATTTTGGTTAAATAAAGCTAGGAATAATTTCGATTAAAAGAGTATTCAAATAAAGCTTTCTCGCTGACCGGCTAATTAAAAACAATACCATTTAATTATTTGCCATTATCATTCAGGTTCAAATTAGTTTAGTTAAATAAATGAGATTTCATTAGTATTATTATATTTATTATATAGTAGATGAAGTTAACTGTCTCGATATTTTTTCAAAATGGCGGTAAGTGGGCGGTGATTTTCTCCATAGTAAATGTTCAATGCTGTTTGTGCGTCTAAACAATACATTACGACCTGAGTAATATTGCATATCAAAGCAAACCGAGTAACTCAATGTAAAAGTAAAATTAAGAATTTATAACTCAGTTAACAGAGTTCTAAAAATTTACGCCTTGAGCAAACACGAATCTAATTTCAAATCGAATAACTGGTTAATGATTCAAGATTATGATGGAACTGAAGAGTTAGTAAAAATTGCTAATAAGAAGTTACGTATACTTAGTTAACTTCATTTACTACACACACACACTCACACGCACATTTTCTTTATTATCCTGTAATACTTGCCTATGCGAAAACTTGCTGAACTGTGTCAATATTATAATTATTGGCTAAATGTAGAGAGATAATAGTCTCCGTTCGGTGGATCACTGATCCCTAAGATACAAGTTTACTTAGTTTAGGGATCAGGGCGACCTATACCTAGTTTTGTAAAACATTTGTTTGTTGTGGCTAGCTCTCATGAATTTGTTGTTGTGACTTTATTTTATTTTATTGGAATAAACGTTTTAAAAAAACGTTTATTCCAATTCGGTAGCTACACATTCTTAAATCGAAGTGGGTCTATTAACGTAATATCTACCTAACGGACTGTAGGTGCTAGAATACGAAGACTAGATCTTTTTACCTATTAGGTACTACTTATCTGTGTTTGCCAGTTCTTTTGCTTTGCAATGCAGTACGCACACCTTCCCAAATTCCCAACCAACATCGTGACGGATCCGTTAGACACACTTCGCACAGTGACTCACCTGCCATACAGGCGTTGTGTTCTCGGCAAAACTCACTATCACTGGACTCTCATCCCATTTGATCCATACCTTCCTAATCAGACCAGCGCAAAGTATCACGTTGCAGACGAACATGAACAACCAGAATATCCTGGAAATAAAGAGACAGGTAAGGTGGACTTTACTTCTACTCTAGACGAATATTGTGAAATGATACTGTGAACAAAATTTATTTGAATAAATACAATGGTATGGAAGACTTTGTTTTCATTCAGTACTTACTTTTCAACAGATGACCTCTCTTTCTCTCCAATATACTTCAGTCCATGCAGGTTTGAATTTGACGTATAGTCAGCCAAGTATTCTTTAATGAAATTAGTTCTTCGTCTCCGTTTGTGGTAGTCGTCGGATGGCTTAACATTGTGTTCTTCCACATCGGTCTGCGGCGTTGTGCCCACACTCTCTGATCTGGAATAAAGAGTACATCAATTAAGTAAAACATCTCCTGTGCTTAGTTTTTTGTTGGTGAAACTAGGTACCGAGAGTGAAGCCGCATGACTGTTTTGGCCGACTTATTAAAGAGTTCTGTCTATGGGACTTTGGTTCACTATGCCACTTCGACTAAATTGGATTCCCAGAGGACCATGCCCCAATTATGAAATTAATACTAGAACACGCGGTTACGCCTACCTGTCCATTAAATTGGCTGAGACACATTTGGGATTACTTTTAGGAGAAATGTAATGTTATTTGTCATACCATGTAATGTTTGTGCACCATAGGTAGTTATCTACTCGCATAAAACAACATTAAAATATACACCGAAATACACCGAAGACCGGGCGACGTGGAAAAGAAATACTAATAAAGCGAACTTTGACATAAGACGAAATAGACGCTAAGATGATGATTATTGAAATTAGGTAAACAAAGGATTCTTACCTCCAGTTTAGTATTTATCAACACAGTCCGGTTTCTCGTTTTGTTACCATTTGACGGTGCCAAATGATCATCGCATACCACGGACACATCCTCGAACGTTTGAATCCTGATTTCCAGCAAATATAACAGTATCATTACCAAATCGTGGATCATGGTCAAGAGCACAACCGGGACATTAACGCCAAGATGATTATACAGCAGTATCATCACCACACCTTCATGACGCCTTCAAGGCTAGATTGAATAGGCTGTTCCTCATCGGCCGCATCATCACTTACTACCATGTGAGATAGCGGTCAAATGTCTAGCTAGTCTAATTTATAAATAAAACTCATCAAAAGGCCAAAACCGCTCGCCTCTAATTTAGCAGAGGATTTTGAATTTTATATGGGCGACAGTTAAATCAATCTCCAAGCGGATTGAAGGTTGAAGATCGCAGGAAAAGACACAACAGAGAACTGGGACTCCGAGAGGCTAACATCTTACACCTGAGTCTGATTTCATTTTTGTATTATCAGTGTCATTTCTTGTCGTAGTACTATAAAAATCGGTAGCGTCTACCTGAAAATATCTATAGATTTCCCAACGGGTTCTACGTTTTCACAGAGAAAATGGAGAACCAATTAAACTTTTCATTTCGTGTTGTTTGGATGACACAACTACACAAAATTACAATTAGAAAAGTAGAATTAGAGCACATTCGAAAATGAGGAGTTGAAGAAGCACTTCCTTAGTATTCAAACGAGCTTTATTTTATTTTAACTATTATATATTTATAGTATGTTATGTATATATTATTATATGTTATGTATATATTATTAAAGGATCCTCCATCATTTGACCCGAACAAGCGGAGAAGGAGAGACATTTGTTCTGTTCCTCATCACTGTACCACCTGCTCTTCTAGGCAATATGATGTCATAAATTCGCTACTCTACAACAAGTTGAACAGAAATATTAATTTTAATCAGTTGAATAAGTTCGAAACTAAAAACAAAATAGAGAAATGGCTTCAGAAACTAACTTACATTGAAACAGAAAACTAACTCACCTACTGAGTTATTTATACTCCAACCAATGTATATTTCAGTTCTAACACATACACACGCACACGCACACGCACACGCACACGTACACGCACACGCACACGCACACACACACACACACAATCACTAACCGTAAATTAACTTTCTATTAAGATTATGTAGTATATCTTTGCAATCTCATTTCTTTCTTTCTTAAGTTTAATAATTGTTTACCATAATCTAAAATATGATGTGGCGCCATGGGTGATTTCACTGATTCCCAAGATACAGGTTATTCCTAGTTTGGGAAGCAGGGCAACAAAAATTGTTATGTACTTATCACATCTGCCATTTTAACATGTACCTTACTGTATTTTATATAAATAAAGAGAGCATTATTATTATTATTATTATAGTTTGTGTTATAGTATATTTATGTGGTATATAGTATTCATTATAGTTAAGTTTAAATTTTCCTAACCACCGCTCGTTAAATACCTCATTTCGGACTATCCAAGGTAAGGTTAGCTGGAAGAAATCCTATTGTGGGATAAGCCCGCCCTTGCAATGTATATTTATTTTCTTTTGTTATTTTTCTTTATGTAGTTATACGCAATAAAGAGTTTACATATATACATACTATTTGATCTGGTGCCCATCGCACAATTTCGCCATCGCACCACCCGCCCCGGGCTGGGAACACCCCATTACGTAGACCCTCTAGTGGTGTCCACGCAAAGACTCAGAAGAACCTTTCTCGCTCGTACGTTTCAGATGTCACTGTTCCTTTGGACTGTGACACGGAGACATGGACATGTTCAAGAGGTATTTTAGAGGTCTCCTTAGAGGCGGGCAACTTGTTGGTAGCGCCCCTGGTCTTGCTGTTGTCCATAGGCGGCGGCGACCACTTTCCATAAAGCTGGCCCGCTTGCAAGTTTGTCTGCCGTATTACATAAAAAAAACATTCGACGACTAGGTATCTAAATAGGTATACGTTGTTGTACTCACTCTTTGTTCGATAAAAATATACTTTCATTCTTGAAGTTGTAGTAGCATTCGTAGAAATGTGTAAAGTTATACACCGTTTGCATAACTTTTGATTCTAAAAATAAGGAAACTGCCAGGTAAGGTATCTGTAATGTAAAATGATATTACGAGTACAGTCAGCTGTAAAGTGAACTACATATACTCTGCAGCTGGCTAAACCTAAACCGCGGTTTAAACTTATGTGCAGTTTGAAATTTACTCGGTAAACGTGAACATCCAATTATACCAAGGGCGTGGAACACAGATCCTGGTACTAGAAGTAACTATAGGTTAGATACAGTCAGCTGCAGAGAGAAATGACCCAACAACGACTGTACTTATCTACTCTACCACGTTCGGGAATAATATAGCTTCTTACACACATTTAAGAGGTACCAAACTAATAATAAAATATTAAAATAAAATGTATTGAGAGATAGGTGCCCAATATGTTCACGTTGGTAGGGTTAAGTGCCTAATGCTTTTTCACTGGGAATGTTAAAACGATTTAGTCTATGAAGACGTGCATTTGGGAAATAAATGCAAATAATTGTGTACCTAGTCGGCCGGGTTGATATTTTTTGTCGATGCCAGCCAGTTCTCAAGGAATTTCGAGCAATGTCTGTTAGCGACTGACCTGCCAAACAGGGGTAGTGTTTTCAGCGAAGGACACAATGACCGGACTCTGCTCCCATTTAATCCAAACCTTTCTGATCAGACCACCGCACAGAAAAACACTGATGGCGAAACTCACAGTCCAAAATATCCTGAGGAAAGATTTAAATTCATCAATAGGAGGGAGTTACATAATAACATGGAGGTACATAACATGGTTACCTACATACACGGATTTGTATTTATATTCGTATTTAATTTAATTGAGATTACCATTGAAAGAAGAGGAAAAAAAACATAAAAAAGCATTTTATATACGTCTTAAAAATTTAAAATGTCGTCCACACCGGTGCCCAGAGAGCTGGCTGGCGTTACCTCGTTGAATAGCAATGCTTATTCTCTGACCGTGGAACGAGCCAGCTCTCCGGTCACCCGTGGTGACTTTTTAGCGCTAGGGCCCCACGGTCCCAACGTCTCGACCCCAAAAGGCTGAAATATGAAATCCTCTGCTAGGCTGTCATATTTCCATCGCTTGGGGTCCCCAGCAGTAGAGGTCGCAGCTCCAGCGCAACAGGTGGTGGCGGCTACATGGGACGGCGCCAGAGTGTCCGCACATGTATCGTCACACATTATGTATTTATTTAATTAAATTATGGGTTTAAGGCATTGCAGTACCTACACTAAGTGAGTACCCATTTAAAGACATCAACGACAAATTAGAATATAATCTTTTATCAACGATTTCCGTCTATCCTCGTCAAACTTAAAACATTTATATGTCGGAATGTGGCGGTCTCTAAGTCGTTATCACATACTAACGTCTAATTCCAATACTTAATGGACTGTCGTCGGTAAAATTACGGAGTCGCCATTCGATTACTGACCAAAATAATATAGCAATCGGGAATTAAAAAGCGAACAGTCGGGCTTCAATACCTATGAACTTTTAGGTTCTTATTATAATGATAATGATGAAAAGTTTGCAAGTTTGTATGTTCTTGAGGGGAAACTCCAAATCTACTGAACCTATTTCGAAAATAATAAATAAAATAAATAATTGTGGACGAATTCACACAACGCCAACTAGCCCCAAAGTAAGCAAAGCTTGTTTTATGGGTGCTAGATAACTGATAAACTACTTATATACTTTTAAATACATACTTATTATACATAGAACACCCAGACCCGTAACAGAAATTAAAATTCAACATTATTTTAATTTCTGCCCAGCCGGGAATCGAACCCGGAACCTCTTGCGTAGCAGACCGGCATGTCGACCACTGAACCACTCAGGTCGTCAAAATTCTTTTGGTGTTAAGTTTGACAGCTGCACGAGTGCTATATTTTAGCTCTAGGAGCAATAATTTCCTGGTCTATTTGCTACTCTGCTCTTCAATTGTTTTGAAGTTCAAATTGTAACTTGATTGTGGACAGCTGCCCCACCCTGCCCGTATGTATTTACCTGTGTATAAGTAAATCAGAGCAATAAAATACTGGTATTAATTTGTAGGCAAACAAATTTAATTACATTCATATAAAAGACATCAACGGGGGAGTCGCTGGCATTGAACTCTTTTGTATGAAAACATTGTAAGATTGACAGCTGCCAGCCAAAACTGAGTATTTAAGCATCTCACAGACAGAAACAAAAATGACGTGTATATTGATACTAATATTATTTCTCTATTTTAATAATTTGATTACGCTGGGCTCATACAAAAAAGTTACTTAAGTAGACTATCGGCGTTGGCGCTGATTATACTGTATGGTCATCGACCTCCTGCTTATCCTCAAGGCCACAACCCTGGTGCTCTTGGTCCGGGTGGCGACGGGTATATAGATGCGCTGTAGATGACGGCGTTCAATTGCCACTAGATCTTTTATGTGGGTTTTCTATGGGCTAGAGATTTTGCTACTATGTGAATCTAAAGATCTATGGACTTTGATCATGGACAAAAAATTTTTAACCCTAAAGCTAAAATTTTTACCGACAACGGAACATCGAAGGTAGGAACCGGGCATGCCAGACCGTAACTTGAATTTTCTTTTAATTTGACATCGTATGAATGAATACGTTGTTATTCTAGCATCGAAATAATAATCTATGCTTGTAATGCATGTTAGGTTCAAAAGAAAAAAAAATCAAGTAACTTACTTTTCCGTAACAGTCCTCTCCCTTTCCCCGATGTACTTGAGACCGTGAAGGTTCGAGCTTGAAGTGTAATCTCGTAAATATTCCATAACGAAACCGTACCCTACGGATTGTCCTTCATATCAGTTAAGACATCGAAGATTTGCATTAGCTATGTATGTACCTAAGTACTTAATTTTCCGCTTTCAAATTCATTTTGTTACGAACTACGAGTAGGTATAAAGTAACTAAGTATTCTAATAATAAGTTATATTCTACAGGGCCTGAAGAGCAGCCTTAACATTTGAAAGCGAGTACTAACACCGAATGTTTAACGAGGAATGAACGTGTTAATATATTAATGCGAATTAATCGCAGCTAGTGGCTAGCAGTACCTAAGTTTGCCATGGCGTGGGCGCTGAGTGTATTGGCATTTAACAAATTGCAGGAGAGCCAACGCCTTTGTGTTTTTTGTGACCATGAACATCCATCTAGTTGGATGCGCTATCTGCTGGGTTACCATCAAGAGGCATTGCCACCTTCTGTTCGGTCCATGGTTACATAAATTCATAATCATCATAACATCCGCTCAGAACGTCCGAACGAAATGAACGAATGCTTCGTACACTTTACGCCTTTACACTTTACAAAGTCCACGTTGAAGTATTTGTAACTTAATTGTTAATTAATTACAGATACGTAGAGCTCGTCTAGTCTAAAATGACGCGCCCCACTACTTAGTTAGTTGATTTCGATGAGTGAGTGCAAATATTAATAACGACACTTCATCTGTGTGGGAGCGTCGACTGCTCCAATCAAACGACGCGTGCAACGTGAACGAGTCTCACCGGCAACTGAATGACCAATTACAACGGCATTTGTATATGTATTGCGTCCATATTTTAAACTTGCTTGTGTGCGTTAATGCGATAGTGGGGCGCGTCATTTTAGATTAGACGAGCTCTACCTACTTAGCGACAGATAAGATATCCAGTCATTTTTCGCATATCAACGATCTTGCGCCTATTTTACGTAGGGGTTCATTCCTAGATACAGTCTGTTCCTGCCATCCCAACTCCTCCTGGAAATGCAATTCTTATAAGCGTCTCTGGAAGGGTTTGCGGTTAACCATGAGATGCTTAAAGCTGTAAGAAGCTAATTCATGACAGGTTTTCAAGATATGGGCAGCGTTCTCTTCTTCCTTCAGGCATGCTCTGCACAGAGGGCTGTCAGTGAGACCTATGTTGAGAAGGTGTTTATTGAAAGGACCGCGTGTCATTGCACAAGTTGCCATTCGAAGCTGTTTTTAGGTAGTTTTAAGAACTTTTCGGATAACGAATTAGGAAATGCTCGGTAGAGCCTTCCTGTCCAGTTTTCAACCCTCCAGTGATCTCCAGAGCTGCTTATGTTTTACTTTGATTTTATCTTTCAGATGGTTACAGTCCCACGCGAATAGTATCTGTCAAAAGATGATTACGGGCTGTCAATTATGCCATATAGTGACGTGCTTAAGGATTAAGCGGGTGTGACGTACCTAAATTATACAGAAACGCAAAATCGCGAACGCAATTATTTATTTTTTTGTTTAGTAATACAGGTATATACCAACGCTTTATTCCAATCGATCCGGACTCAGGTTTGACCAGGGCCTTAAGTCCGCTAATTTACTATTATGACGATTGAATTGTAATTTGGTCGCAACCGCAGCTCAATGGCAGTTTTATGCGTTTTGGTATTCTGCTACAATTCTGATCCAATTACAATTCATTCGCACGAACTAAATTAACTGACTCGAGGCCCTGTTTGTTCTTAAATGTAAATATCAGTTTTACAACTTGCCTTCTCTACCTTGATGTTTTAGTCGTACTACGTCCACTACACGTACGACGTTGGACAGTTGGGAGTTATTTGTGAAATTAAATAATTTCCAATAAAAACCAAATTAGGTTTAAGTGCACCTAACTTAATGAAAGTCATATATTGCATATGTATACCTATTACCTACAATACTAATTAGAGCAGCTATACTCCACATGTGGCCCGGCGGGCGTTTTAGCTGTCCCGCCCGCCTTGAGAGTGTGGATAAACTCAAATACGTATTTATTTCTTTTTATCCATTTGATTCAAGTCTCAAATAAAATAATATCATGACAGCTTTTTAAATATATACGCAAAAATGCCAAAAATTTCGTCCTCGCTTCACTCCCTCATATACATTTTACATACTTACACAGCGACACTTAAATCCAGCATTGGCCACCGGATCAGATCACATCCGTGGCAGTCTTGGCGTGACAGCTGTCACGGATAAGATTGAAGAAGCTCGCCTGCGCTCTGGTTTGGCTATTTGTAGCGTACCTAAGTGCCAGGGGTACGTGGGAAGATACGGTTCTGTCGGCACGAAAGAAGCCCACGGAAGGGCGAAGAAGCGTTGGATTCACATAGTTGAGTCGGATGCGAGAGCCAACGGCTTGCGACGGGAGGGTGCCGATGATCGGGCGAAGTGGAGGAGGAAGAGTGGAAAGCGATCCCTGGCAGAAGCCGGCATTGACGGCTGGTATAGGTGATGATGTTTTTAAATTACGTGTTAATTAATTTAACCTACGAAGGTATATTCTGGTATAAGGTATGATTAAGTTTCAGCTTATCCCGAATCTATCAAACACCGCGTAAAACTAGATTAGCCTCATGCGCCAAATTATTAAACACATTTAAATTACGTTTAACGTAATGTTGAATGAAATTTTATGTTTATATTAAACTAGTGGGCCCGTCGCGACTTCGTTCGCGTGTCGTACGACCCCTAATCTACCCCCTACCTCTACACTTACCCTACAATAAATCCACACCTCCTCTATATTTACCGTACACCTACTTTACCCCTACCTACGCTTTGTTCTTGCCTATAAACCTTCCACTCGTAAATCACTACATACTATTCTCAACATCTATTGTTGAGAACCGCATTAAAATCAGTTGCGTAGTTTAAAAGATCTACGTACGTACATAGTTACAGACGTCGGGAAGCGACTTTGTTTTATATTGTGTAAACTTAAATACGAATAAGAATAAACCAATAATTGAAATGCTCATTTATTACAATGTTTAAAACACGCATAAGTACATCTTTATTGCGCACAATAAAAAGAAAAATACAAGGAATAGAAAAGACTCAATTGCGCACAAAGGCAGCCTTGTGGATAGAGACAGGTATAAGTATCACGCTAGCTAAATGTAGTGCTTGTAGCAGTAGTAGTTATACATATTATTAGCGTTTGATAATACGAAATAATGAGAATTAGGAAATACGTTAAGATTAGAGATTCAAATTACATTTTAAAATAGAGTTTTGGTTCCTACTCAATGAAAGAAAGTTTGCGTTTACTGGGACTAACTTCTTTTCCCTCAACTGGGATATCTTCAACGCCTTTTTTCTTCGCTTCACGTCTCTTCCAGAAGATGCAGCACAGCCTGCGTAAATATAAAAATAAAACTTTATTATGAACTTATACAATAACCGATCGCTTACATTGCAGTATCAAACTAGCCTCAAATATTATATCGTCAAAAGCGATGCACGACAGAGGCTCACATCACAAAACTACTTTTGTAAAGGCTTAGTATGAGGAGTTGTTTTTCACCTGAGCGTGAGGAAGTAGAGTATCTCTGCGAGGCTGAGGATGGAGAAGCCCATGAAGAGTCCGAGCAGGCCGCCGCAGTTGGCCAGGAAGTCCGTCTGGCCGTACAGCTCCGAGCGCCGTGACGTTATGAACTGCGCCTCCTTGAAGAATACCATCACGCGAGCGAAGTATACGCTGAAAAAACAGGTTCAAATATAATGAGCTAAAGACAAAAGTATACCAGTCCCGGAGTATGTGGTGATCTTGGAGAATGGTATTGGCAAAATATTCGTTACTTGGATCATTGCATTGTTAAATTGCATCGTATTTTTATGGTGGTCGTGAGCAGATAGGTTTATTAACATAATATTAAGTACATTTATTTATTAACTTCTTGGACGTCTTGTACCTATGATGACGAAATACAAATATTGATTGAAAATCTAGCTAGATATTTATAAAATATCGATATAAGGGATAAAGGTGACTAATTCAGGAAAGAAGTCCCGTGGGAGGCCCAATAAGTGATAAATAAATAATAAATAATAATAATAATAAATAATCGTGGACAAATTCACACAGCGCCATCTAGCCCCAAAGTAAGCAAAGCTTGTGCTATGGGTCCTAGATAACTGATAAGCTACTTATATACTTTTAAATACATAATTATTATACATAGAACACCCAGACCCGTAACAAAAACTAACTTTTTTTTTTAATTTTTTTTTTATTGACTGCTGAGTCGGATACGAGAGACAGCGGTCTACGACGTGAGGATGCCGAAGACCTGGCGATCGCCATCGCGCCACAGCGTCGCCATTATTGTTCTGCGATTGGATTTTAATTTCGGTAAGTACACTTTTGTTTTAACACATTTTACAATTAATGGGACTAAACTATTATTGCGCATTTAACTTAACTGTAAATACGTATACATATATCTTTACCGTAAAATTTTTAAACGCCACCTGATTAAGCTTCAATTAAGTAAGTAAATAACGGTTTTATAATAGCCAGACTTGGAATAAGCGAATTTTTTCCAAAGTTTTTGAGAATTTCTGTGTGCAAAAGTAATGTGGCTAATGTTTCTATGAATAAAACTCAGTGTGTGGTAAGATATGTCCCATTTATATTTTTATTAGAGGTTATGTAATGGTGACAATATAAGCTGCTCATACAGCGGTTTTCTTGCTTTTTTCTACATAATAGAGTTACTACACTTACGTTACTATTATTTAATTAGAAGTGATCTAAAAAGAGCATATTAGGGATAACATTTATATAATTACCCATCATAATGCTTTAGAACAGTCTATTTGGGTTATATTTAATACATGAAAATCAAAGTATTTCCAATTAAATCGCTTAAATCGCTATAACTTCGTTGTAAGAGCTTACTTGTTTTCAATTATGCAGCGTTCTGCTTTGCAAAACCTAACGAAGAACAAATATTCAGCTACTGAACAACTGGTTTCGATATGAAATGCAATACAGCTTTAAGAGTTCAGAAAATAAGTTATTCAACACCAAGCAATATATTGAAAACTGATACCAAAGGTATGCAAAGAAATACTGCCACACCAGCAATTATGCAGCTTTCAGCGGTCTCGTCTTCATAGGCGTAGGAAGAGGGGGGGCCGGGTGGGCCGTGCCCACCCCAGATTGGTCTGGTGCCCACCCCAGGATCGGGTGCTCACTGACCGTACATTGGCAATTGACTCGGCTTCATCGGCCACGTCAGGGACCAGGCCTCCCCTGGTAAATAGCCCTAGATACGCTAATGTTCGTCTTATATATATATCTTTAATAGTTCTGCTCATGACTTATACTAAGATTTAAAAAAGATAATCATTACTGTACAAAAATTATTAAGCTTGAAGTGTTATAAGAGACCAAAAACCATTCAATACCGCATTTGGCTATTCGTCAGCTTTATTACACATGCAACAAAGCTTGAAACTGATTATTAGTGAATTTTTGAACTGTTATCTGGCCTATGTGTTGCTTGGGTTACTCACTCATCCATATCCTCAGTAATGTTGACTCTATATGCTCTGTATATGGCGCGCCAGTCGTAGTCTGCTTGCGAGGTCTCTGCTTCGTACTCTATAGAGGTGCAAGAAGGTAGGCACTTGCACTGCATAGCCACCTCCCGCGCCGCGCCCAGGTCATCAGACTCCGTTGTCGACAGCCTCGTCTGCACCTCCACAGTTACCAACTCCACTGAACAAGAGAAATGGGAGTTAGGTATAGTTGGACTAAGAGCGTTATAATAGCGGCCGTATTCTAACTTCCGACGTTTATTAGGTTAGTATGTGGGTGGCGCCTATAATAGGTATTACGTCCATATATATTAGCCATATGGTGTCCGGCTGTGTAGAATAAAATAAAATAAATAAATAAATATTCGTGGACAAATTCACACATCGCCATCTAGCCCCAAACTAAGCAAAGCTATGTACTATGGGTGCTAGATAACTGATATACTACTTAAATACTTTTAAATACATACTTATTATACATAGAACACCCAGACCCGTGACAGAAATTCAAATTCATCATTTCAGTTTCTGCCCGGCCGGGAATCGAACCCGGGACCTCTTGCATGGCAGACCGGCATGTTGACCACTCAGGTCGTCAATAGCACCAATTCCTACCACATCGCAGCGTTGAGCGGGACCTGTGTGCGGGCGCTGTTATTCTAATTTAGTGGGTATTGCAGGAGCGTGGCGCGAGCGACGAAATGCGTGAGAGGCTAGCAATGCAACGCCCGGATTCCGTTTAACGCAGCGCACGCTCGAAAGAGTGTCGTAAAAGGTGACTGACCGACGCCAACCTCCGTAGAACAGAATGGGCAGTAACATTTTCTATTGTGGTCTCTTATCTTATCGTTTTTCTCAAGAACGGCCTCAAGTCCGTGTGTATTTCAGGGGAAATAAACGCGGTACTCAGCGTGCGGTGGAGGGAGTTAGGCTCGGAGTTTCTCCACGTAATATTTTGATCAGAAACGATGATATTTGTAACAGAATTAATTTCACCGACATATGTTTCAGAGTCTCAAATCTGACAAATGCACCCGGAACCGATGGCTGATGGGATGGAAAGGTTCCGCCATTTCATTGCCATCTATTCATTTAAATAATTGGATTCGTAGTCGGAGAAAAGTGGCGTTTCAATATTAGGTAATTCGTAATTCGTAAAACAACATACAAATATGCAAAAGATCTGTCTGCTACTAAAACTCCGAACATTATTGTCTGTGAAGTCCCTAGAAATCCGTATTTAAAAGAGAGCAAACTAAATTACGAGATAAAGTTATTATGTTGTAAGTTTTCAAATTTTTTGTTTCTGGATCTAAATTTCAATGAGAAACTACCTGCACGTAAATTTTACTCAACTTTTGTTTCTGTATGTTTACTGAAAGAAATGTTACACATTGACTTTAAGACCCGATACGATGTATATGTAACTTCGCAGGTACAGAATTTGCATAAGACAACATTTCATTCAACATTTCGAACTTGTACGTCCAAGGATGAAAATACCCAAACCAACTGTAGACCTCTTTCGGCAAGAATTCGTAACAGTATAAACTGTAGCACACAAACAGACACTCTACCTATTATAAATAGTAGTGCCCCTAGCCCAAAAATTGTATCCATAAATAATTCGCCTAGCAAACCTATACACACCACCACGGAATTACATAGATCACATGACAAAACATTTTTTCGTGCACAACAGCATTGACATACTATATCAAAATGTAAACGGTTTGCTTAACAAACAAGATTTACTTATTCAAAAATTAGACGCTAACGGAAAACATGTAGATGTGGTGTGTACCACAGAGCACAATATGTTATACGACGACTCCAAAACTGCTTAAATTACCTAACTTCGTCATGGCGAACTGCTTTTCACGAGGTAGTAAAAGCGGTGGAGCTTGTATTCTGGTCAGAAATCAAATTAAATATAAAACTATTGACATTATTTCCAATTTCAGTTTAACAAACATTATTGAATGCTGTGCAATTAAATTACTTGATCATAACTTAATAATAATCAGCCTATATAGAGTACCAAAGAACTTTGACCAATCTAAACATTTTGACATATTTTTTTAAAATCTACATCAAATTTTGACATTGTATCCTTATAATAATAAAATTATTTTATGTGGTGACTTTAATATAAATATTTTAAATAAATTTAATCGTTCCTTTGAATTTGCGCATGTCGTTTCAGCCTACAATCTAAAATTTGCAATAAGAGAGCCCACAAGATTGGAAAGTGAGAAAGAAAGTCTCGTAGTTTCAGTGCTGCGGTATGGGATTATTTTCTGGGGCAACGCAACAGGGAAGGAAGCTGTATTCAGGGCGCAAAAAAGATGCTTAAGAGCCATCTGTAACCTGAAACGTACGGATAGTTGTAGACCATTTTTTAAAGGGTTAAAATTATTAACGATGCCATCCCTCTATGTCTACGAAATTATAATATTTGTGCGAACAAGTCTGGATCTCTTCCCGAATGTTGAGAGCGCACGGCGTCGAGACCAGCTCCATGTCCATCCATGCAAGACCGCTTTATTTTATAAGAGTGTTTTTGCGATGGCCACTAAATTGTACGACGCGGTCCCAAAAACTATACACCAAGCAGAAAATCCTAACAAGTTTAAGAAACAACTGTACAGTTTTCTTGTTGAAGGGGTGTTTTACACAATTGACGAGATTCTTTTGGCGTGCAAGGAGTATAAATAAACAGTAAGAATGTCAGTTTGGATATGTTATGACATTTTATACTATTATTTAATTATTTTGACATATTTTATATTCATATTAATAATAAATTTTATTATATTGACATTTTTGTCATTGTGAATATTGTTAGTAATTTGAGGTTTATTAATTTTTAAATTACTTTGACATTATATTTTTATTTGACATTCAAATTATTATTGACTTGAATTTAATTAATAATGATATTGAATAGTGAAATTTTATAATGATTATTTAATACTAATTTTATATTGTTGAATGTTTAATGTATATAAAATTATTTAAATTCTAAATTGTAATTACCCACTCCAAATTTGTATGCCGATGGCAGGTCACAAAGGACCCATCTACTAAAATTGTAACAACTGCATAACCTGTGTACCACGAATAAATGAATTGAATTGAATTGAAGAGGCTGACCCCATGCACCAATGCATGCTCCATGCATCCAATGTGGTCAGGTTCGCCTGGTAACATGGTCACGGAGATCAGATGGCAATCGCTCCACTGTGATTACCTGATCTGCCTGAATCATTGTCAAGGCGGACCCCGGGCCCTAGCGCGCAAGAGCATAACGGGGACATTAATGCCAAGATAATTATGATTTTTATGCAGAGGCTGACCGATAGAAATGTATTAAAGTCGTGTAGCACGGAAAAAATAAACCAGAGGAAATGTAATATGTCAAAGTTAATATCGGTTATTAAACCTATTTTAACAAAAATATATTTTACCTTTATCTGTCACTGAAATCATTGAATTTGAAAGGAAGTGATTAAACATATATTTGCTAAAATAGGTTTAAAGAACGTCGAATAACTTAAATAAATAAGACCTTATAAAAACATGCAAAGGGAATATAAATAGTGACGTCACTTACTTTGAGCCTGCTTGATACAAGCCATTTTACCAGAACTGCAGACTTTCATATCAGGACCGTCTAAAAAAAAATATTTGCAAGTTATTTACAATAAGTTATTGATATTCATCCGACTGAATGTGCAATCATGACCCAATCTGGTCCTGATCCAGGTTCCTCTGGTAGCGGGCTCACGGAGATCAGATGGCAGTCGCTCCACTCCGCTCCACCTGATCTCCCAAATCTTGGGCCCTCGTACGCGAGAGCACAACTGGGACATTAACGCGAAGATGATTTTATCGATTATCATAGCGATCGACCCCGAGTTTAATTTAGTCAATAATTACTAGTTAGTTTAATAATTATATGCATGAGGCATTTCAACTTAGTCCTCACAATGACAAAGCACCAGCGGTTCTGCATTTTTGTTACTTGCAACCTAAATGCATGACTAGTAGATGTTATGGGCGACAGTTACCACTTACCATTAGGTGGGCTGTTTGATCGTTTGTCGCTGAATAGCATAAAACAAGTGTAGAGTTGTTTGCAATTGCAACAGTTACAAAACTGACTGATTGATCAATCACAGCACACGGATTAAAGTTGTAGACAAAATTGTCTTGAGATTATATAAAGAAAATCCGAATGTTACGAGGCATTCCGAAGTGCACGCAGCCGCAGCGCGCGTTGGTGAAGTTGGTGAGGCACTCCATCTCGCAGTTGGCCTGCGTGTACACCTTGTAGTACAGCAGGTAGCGCTCGCTCGGGAAGTAGCACTGCCGTCTGGAAAATATGCATGCAGGTCTATCGGTCTTCTCTGCTTGCATTTTGGTAAGTGTGCGTGTGCGGCATTGCACGACCAAATTGTGTACAATTTGGTGGATAAATGATTTCGCTTTCGGGATACCACAAGGTGCAAGCAGACCATATCTCCATACAAATTCCACCTACCCATACAAACAAACATTAGTTCAACCATTCTTATTCGTACTGCATGTGGTCCTTTGGCTAGTGACCCATATTCGCCGGATCGTATACACCGGTGAGGTTTTGATGACCGTCAAATGTCTGGCTACTAACTACATACAAAAACAAATTATGTATATGTTCTATCATAGACTAATATAATGATTTGTCTATAGTTCTACAAAGATTATATATGGTTCTATAAATACTCCTAAATTAATGGGTAAAACAGTTTCCTATTCCTATGCATAACACCGTCAAAACATATGACTACAGGTGGCTGGTAGCATTCAAACCCACCACTGTTTTAGACCCACCACTATTACCTTTGCGGTTCATATGGGCGCAGTCCTTCGGATGTGGTCATCATTTTTGGCTTGACAGCCACTACGACTTCCTGGGACAGTGGCGTCCTGAAGTACTGCTGCGACAGCCGTGGCAGTTCAGCAGGATTGTGCAGCAAGATCTGTTGAGTTCCACCACGTGGATAAGTAGGTAAGTACGTTGATGCGACACACAAATATTTTATATTAGCTAAGTGATTATGCATTATGTAAGAGGTTACCCATGCGGGCATTTATCTAGGAATTTTAATTTTCTGATAATAGTTTAAATATTTGATTAGGTTGACAAACTGTCCGAGGATGAGTGCGAGTGTGACACCGAATGAACGAAATGTGAATAAAATTACTTCCGCATAATATAAAAAATTCTCATACTATCTACCTTAAATCCTTGCACTGGACCCCTGCATAGATAGTCCAAGTCAAGTGTCTTTCCTCGTAATACAAATGTCAATCCAGCTTTGACTCCAAATCCCTGTAAATTTCGATAAAAAGTTACGATAAGTTCCCTCAAAATAGAGGTAATTTCATCAGTTCTTGGAATATTAGACTTACTAGACCTCTGTGGGGATAGGTTTCCAACGGAGTGTTATCATTGTAGCCGTCGTCCAACGTCCAAGACGCGTACGACGTATTTGTCGAGTTCGTATATTCCAGGTAGATGTAATCTTTGTGCAAGCTGTAAAGCAGTGATCAAAGACAATGAAAACACTACATAATTTTCTCAGACGACTGTACTCGTAGTTTGAATTGGGGTGACAATTTTAGTTAGGTAGGTATATTTTCTGTAAGTATGAAAATTATAATCAGGACGCCAAGGCTAGAGTGAATAGGCTGTTCCTAGACAGGCCTGATCCATCATTGACCACATCGTCACTTACCTACTCCCAGGTGAGATGGCGGTCAAATGCTTGGCTAGTTCATATAAGAAAAAGTCTATCTACATACCTAATTAGTTTTACGAATAGTAAGGATATCATTGTTATTTTGTTAACTTAAATAATAAAAAATTACTTGTATTCTGAATCAAGACTTACATCAACTTACTTTTAAATTTACATCAACTTACTTTTCCGTTCTGAATAAATCTTGGGCCCCCAAAGTATTAAACGTGTAACATTGACCATCCTCCGTCAAGATAGGGGAAAATAAATTCGCGCAAGAGTTGTTGGGTATATCTTTCCATTTACATCCGTAAAATACGTCATCCATGGTCGGTGATACCTATAAAATTGTTACAATAGGTCCAAAGTTTAGACGTGCTTAACGAAGTTATCCAAATTATTTCATAAAAAAAGAACAAATAACAAAACAAACTAATTTTCATCGGTGGCACTGATGGGTCCAAACAACCCCCGATGAAGGCAAGGCGACGCGCTCATTTAGTCATGCGCTCTGTTACCCAGAAGGACCTTATTTGCAAATTCATAAATGGGTCATTGTACTCAGACATGTAGCTCAAGTTCTAGCTTAGGTAAGCAACATTTGGAAAGCAAAGCCATTCAAAATTAGCATGAAGTTTATTTCCTGTAATATGCACTTATGTAAAATAAGTAGTAACTTACGTTTCTTATAGTATCTACTATAACGCTGCCGTTTCTGAAATGGCTGCCTTGCGGGGGTGCCAAATGATCATCACATACCATCGATAAATCTTCGAAATATTGCTTTCTGAGGGAATTGACTTTGTCAAAAACTAATGCAAGATTCGTTTTAGATTAATCATAAAATACATCGATTACTCACTCCGAATCTGTTAAGTATATGCTGGTGTCATTGTTGTAATTATAATACAAATGATAATAACTGGTGTAGTTAAATTTAGATTGCATAGCCTTTGTTTCTAAGCAAACTGTAACAGCAGGGTAGGGTATCTGCAAAAATCGATAGATTTAAGTATTTCAGAAGCGTGCAATCGTGGTTAAAAAATTAGAGTAGAGTATGAGCGTTCGCTCATATCGGCGTATCATGAGTGCTCGTAGCGGCGTTGTTTATGTTTATATGCGACTCAAATTTTACAAATAGTTAGGAGATTTACTTAGCTTTAAATATACATTCACCGATTTTACGGATGCTTTTACTTTCTACTAAAAAATATATTTTGTAAAAAATTAGGTTTGTTCAATGCGTACATGTTGTGGTACAGCAGTCATGTTACAATATGAAAATAGCATATGTATACTTTTGGTAATATGTATCACTACAAACACATACAAATGTATACACATACAAATATATTTTAAACGCTAAAGGATGCTCCCGAATCCCACATATCAGTTGTAGGTATAGATAAGTAATGTTATGTACAAAGTATTTTTTTTAATTTCACATTATCATTAAGATATAAATTGATGCAATATCGTATACTTATAGAAGTTAATGTATGTAAAGTATAGTATTTTATTAGTTAGTTATAAATAATAAAATAAGGGTGATATTCATTTTATTTTAAATATTTCTTGACAAATTAGCACAGAGAGATTGATCTCTCCTGATTGATTAAGGCTTGAGCCTAATCTAAGCAAAACTAGTACAGCCAGCAATAAAAGCAACAAAACTGATAACAATACTCTTACTAGACGAAAAAAAATAAGCTTTATCTAAACTTGATACAGTTCTAATTAGAATGCCATTCTTCACTAACTGTGTCCATACTAAAATGGACTTTACATCGTGGAAATAATGTTGTAAATACGTTAGCTATTGAAATAATTCTGACCTGTTATTTTGCTTGGGTGCTGAGTATAGTACGTTTAGTAGCTCACTGTACTATGGGTGCTAGATAACTGTTACTCTACATAAATATTTAGGTACTTTGTATAATCGAAAGACCCAGCTCCAGAAAAGAAATTCTAATTTATCACCTAAACTCGAACTGGATTCGAACCCTGGACATCTTACATTTGCTAGTCGCAATATAACAATTGTCTCTTTCAGTAGGTATACATGATATAGCTGTTAGTTATGTACTATTTAGAAGGAACCTACAGTGTACACATTGAACCATGGTTCATTGCGTACCACCATAAAGTGGTTCAATGTGGGACACCCCAGCTTTGAACATTTCGGTCCTCACCCACTTTCCGCTATTTTGAAAAAAATATCGATTTTGCGGCCACTCATAAAACTTATGCCAATCGATCGAAAACTTTGATAAAAAAAATGTCGAAAGCGAGATATCGCAAGTCAAAGATGTACATTAACTACCGACACATCCCGAACAAACACCCCCCACTAAGTCTACTTATAGTCAAATATCTTCTAAACTACTTAACCGATTTTAGTTAAATAAAGCTAGGAATAATTTCTATTAAAAGAGCATTCAAATAAAGTTTTCTCGCTGACCGGCTAATTGTAAACAATACCATTTAATTATTTGCCATTCTCATTCAGATTCACGTTAAATAAATGAGATTTCATAAGTATAATTAAGTAGTAAATGAAGTTAACAGCCTCGATATTTTTTCAAAATGGCGGAAAGTGGGCGGTGATATTCTCCATAGTAAATGTTCAATGCGTTTGTGCGTCTAAACGATACATAACGACCTGAATAATGTTGCATATCAAAGCTAGATAACCGAGAAGAATAATGTAAAAGTATAATTAATAATTTATAACTTAGTTAACAGAGTTCTAAAAATTTACGCCTTGAACAAACACGAATCTAATTTTAAATTGAATAACTGGTTAATGACTCAAGATTATGATGGAACTGAAGAGTTATTAAAAATTGCTTATAAGAAGATACGTATACCCACACACACATTTTCTCTATTATCCTTTAATACTTGCCTATGCGAAAACTTGCTGAACTGTGTTAATATTATAATGATTGGCTAAATGTAGAGATATGCTAGTCTCCGTTTGGTGGATCACTGATCCCTAAGATACAAGTTTACTTAATTTAGGGATCAGGGCGACCTATACCTAGTTTTGTAAAACTCTTGTTTGTTGTGGCTAGCTCTCATGAATTTGTTGTTGTGACTTCGTTATTTTATTGCAATAAACGTTTTTTTTAAATTCTTCGTTTCCTACTCATTCTTAAATCGAAGAGGGTCAATTAACGCAATATCTATCTAACGGACTGTGGGTGCTAGACTACGTAGATTAGACCTTTTTACCTATTAGGTACTACTTATCTGTGTTTGCCAGTTCTTTTGCTTTGCAATGCAGTACGCACACCTTCCCAAATTCCCAATCAACATGGTGTCGGATCCGTTAGACACACTTCGCGCAGTGACTCACCTGCCATACAGGCGTTGTGTTCTCGGCAAAACTCACTATCACTGGACTCTCGTCCCATTTGATCCATACCTTCCTAATCAGACCAGCGCAAAGTATCACGCTGCAGACGAACATAAACAACCAGAATATCCTGGAAATAAAGAGACAGGTAAGGTGGACTTTACTTCTACTCTAGACGAATATTGTGAAATGATACTGTGAACAAAATTTATTTGAATAAATACAATTGTATGGAAAACTTTGTTTTCATTCAGTACTTACTTTTCAACAGATGACCTCTCTTTCTCTCCAATATACTTCAGTCCATGCAGGTTTGAATTTGACGTATAGTCAGCCAAGTAGTCTTTAATGAAATTAGTTCTTCGTCTCCGTTTGTGGTAGTCGTCGGATGGCTTAACATTGTGTTCTTCCACATCAGTCTGCGGCGTTGTGCCCACACTCTCTGATCTGGAATAAAGAGTACATCAATTAAGTAAAACATCTCCTGTGCTTAGTTTTTTGTTGGTGAAACTAGGTACCGAGAGTGACGCCGCATGACTGTTTTGGCCGACTTATTAAAGGGTTCTGTCCATGGGACTTTGGTGCACTATGCCACTTCGACTAAATTGGATTCCCAGAGGACCATACCCCAATTATGAAATTAATACTAGAATACGCGGTTACGCCTACCTGTCCATTAAATTGGCTAAGACACCTTTGGGATTACTTTTAGGATAAATGTAATAATGTTATTTGTCATACCATGTAATGTTTGTACATCGTAGATAGTTATTTACTCGTATAAGACTACATTAAATATGCACTAACACTGACACTACCTACATTAATCTATTCTACTTACATACAACTTCCAGTGTCGTTGGCGGCGTTTCTAGACGCGCCGTAGATACCATGACGCTTTCTTGCAAATACTTCATCAACAGATATCATATCGGTCCACTGTTGGACTTGAGCCTCCTTCACATTCGTGGAGAGCTTTGTCATAATCTCCGCTCTTGGCGGGCGGATTGGAGATCGCGGTGTTTAAAATACTTGATAGAAAAGGCTGCCACAGTGTAAAGAAACTCCCCGGAGAGTTACTCGTAATATGGTGTTCTGCTCTTAGAATTGACAGAATAAAAGTGGCTACATCACGCCTGGAACTTGTTCGAAATCGTTTTAAAAACCACAAAGATATTGTCTAACAACTTAATCTCTTGTGTAATTTATTTTGTGGTCGTTGCTAATTATATTTAATTGCTCTAGTAGCTGTTATCGTTTCTCTTAGGCGAGTTACGTAAAGCAGGTTCCTATAGGTACACATTTTTGTGCCTCTAGACCGCAATAAAGGATATCTATTCCGCCCGCCTGTAGAGGTTAGGGCAAAACAGCAGACACTAACGTTGAGGAGTAGAGACAGGAAAGTCATCTAGGTACCTGTTTTTTTTCCAAATCTCCTTGTGGAGAATTTTCCTCAGATCCCCTAGCTAGCTAGTCCTATATGGGCTGTTGATGATGATGTCACTGCGTGCGTAAGGATTAACTTGATGTCTCATACCTGGCTGGCTATCTTATCCTGTAAACCGAAGGCGACAAAGCAAGTTGACGCGTCAATATGGCGGAATCATATTCTAAGAAATTAGAACCACTCCGGCCGCTTGGCAACCGAGTTTCGCAACCAGTTGCTATAAAAGATTTATGTTTATAAAAGATTATGGTAAAGCCCTCCAGTATCGTGGCTCAAGTCCAGCAGTGGGCTACAAACGCTGTCAATATTGACGATGACGTAAAATAGTCTGTTGAGGTTCTAAGAACATGGGCTATTTTATTAGAAGTTCTTATTTTCCATTTGCCTACACACAAACTGAGAAGTTAGATTGAGACGCCAACTCTAAGGTATTTTTCCTTGTTAGGTATGTAAAGAAAAATAAAATAAATAAAATGTACCAGCTCATTAGAATTACTATCTCCTATCACCCCTAAGTGGATTCCTCACGAGTAGATAATAGTCGAGCAACTTATAGGTACAATTTAGTTAACAAAAAGTTAGTAAGATAAGCGAACATTTCTTATAGATTTAAAGTTAAAATTTTTAGCATCCATACATATAATAAAAAGGTGAAAAAAGTGTGTCTGTACAATGAAAATATTTACGAAAAAACAAATAACTTAGGGCTATGCAGAAATAGGAAAAAGAAAAAGAATGTTTAAAATTGTTGTCCGTTTATTTGTTTGTCTGTTCGTACACGCTATTCTCCGGAATTACTGGACGAACAAGAATGAAACTTTTTTGTTGTGTAGCTATTACGACTGACCAACATATAGGGTATAATTTATTTTGGAAACTGGTAGTACCATAATAGACCCGCTAAACTATAAGAAATATGGAAATGGCGCCGAATGGATTTTGATGGGGTTTTCACAGTTTGGTAGTTTGAGGTACAACTTAAAATCTAGGCCATGTTCCATTTCGACGACCTGAGTAGTTTAACGGTCAACCACCGGTCTGCCACGCAAAAGGTCCCGGGTTCGATTCCCGACCGGGCAGAAATTGAAATGATGAATTTTAATTTCTGTTACGGGTCTGGGTGTTCTATGTATAATAAGTATGTATTTAAAAGTATTTAAGTAGTATATCAGTTATCTAGTACCCATGGCACAAGCTTTGCTTAGTTTGGAGCTAGATGGCGCTGTGTGAATTTGTCCACGAATATTTATTTATTATTATCTAATTTGGTAAGGTAGAACCAGAGATACAGCTTGATCTCTCCTCTCAGATACAGCTTTTATACATTAGGGAGATCATTTAAAGTGGTCGCGCGGGAAAAAGATAAACTGCCCTAAATACGACTTCCACGCAGACAAAGTCGCGGGCAAAGACGTACTACTATACTTACAAACTTCATTCGGTTGCTGACGAAACCGTGGTAATCTCTTACAGTACCTACTTAGAAATAAGTTGGATCTAGGTGCATTTTTTTTATTTTTTTCATGTCGTACGGTAGGAATACAGGCAAGCGGGCCACCTGATGGAAAGTGGTCACCACTGCCTATAGCCATTAGCAACACTTAATGCGTTGCCCACCTCTATAACACGTTGCTTTGGCAGCAAAAAGGCAAATGTCCCTTGACTGTCAAAGCCACGGTTCCCCAAATGGCCCTTCCATAAAACAATACAACTACATATTTAATTTGAAATAGGTTGATGTGAATGATATCAAAAAGCCCTCTTTAGCGCGTGTTACGACAAGCACTATACGACAGGTAAACTCTATTTTTATTTCCTGTAATGTTATAAATTGATGCAATAAAGATATTACATACATACATACAGGTGTCTACACTGCCGTGGCCGAGTACACTATGCTTATCTGAAACACTACTGGGCTTACACGTCTTGGTCATTCTAAAGGTACCGTACGCCCGAAAAAAAAAGGAACCTATATGTTTAGTCCGTGTGACACAGCAAATTTTCCCCGAAACTACTAGACCGATTAAGGGTAATTTATTACTTTAAGGGTTAAGAGACTCACTTAGTAGTTATTATTAGGTTAGGTAATACTATAGTGACTATAAATATTGTACCCAGAATGTATTTAACAGGCTCTTCTGGCAATTCATAGAGGACTGCTCATTCCAACATTATTGATTGGAAGCAAAAGTTAGGTGTCTATGGCAGAAGAAGCATGAAAGTAGGGTATAAGATAGCAAAAGAAGTGCTAGAACAGAGGAAGATGAATGAAAGAAGATTAAGGAAAAGGCAGGAATGAAAAGGAAGCAAGAAATATCTAGGTTTAGTAAAACTCTTATCATATATCATAATGTACTTATATTTTACATGTAATTTACGCTGTTAAACTGTGAAATGAACTAATATATAAATAAATATTACCTACCTTATTATTTTAATATACTAGCGACCCGATTGTGAATGTTCAGGCGTTTCGGCCCGGTTTGGGCCAGCAGGTAAAATGCCCGAAACGCCTGAACACTGTACGAATTGTCTGTGCTAAACTATTGTGAAAACCGCATCAAAATCCGTTGTCTGGGTTAGGAGTAAACGGATGCACAGACAGACGTGGAAAGCTGCTTTATTTTATGCTACCTAAGGATAGGTAACAAATGCTAAAGTTGTAGTTTGGTCGCCAGTTTTGTTGAGGATCGTACCAAATAATGGTCCATCTAAGTTAGACGTAAAAGGATTTCTAGATAGAAGTCATGTAGTCACCGAATAAGTATGACTCGAGTGGTGTGAGCAGATCTCTTGACCAGTGCACAATACCACAGTTTCTCCAAGATGAAGTCTTTCACCGTCGAGTGTGATGTGATGGGTGACTTATGGTACAGAAAGAAACGTAGCGCGAAAGCTCAGTCACTCAGCGCGCGATGGACGGTACGCTCGAAGTTTCTCTATGTTATATTTAGGCTTGATTAACATTGGACGTCCAGCCGGACAGATACAAAAACTCACAAGTGTTGAATATTTTTTTAACTAAAGTTATTGTAGTTATTTGTACCCTCCAGGGACATACCTAAACGATGTATACACTTAAAACAATTACTTAAGTATTTAAATGAGCGTCGGTGGCCGAGTGGTAAGGGAATCCGAGTCGCAAGCGAGAGGTACCGGGTTCGAATCCCGTTGCGGCTATGTAGGTACCAATGACTCTTTTCTTAGTTACTTATGTACAATAGTTGAATACTAACCGATTCTCTAACGATGAGGGAAAATATCATGATAAAACCTGCACATTAAAGCGACTGAATGTGTACCAAACCATGATCCAATCTGGTCAGGTTCCCGTGGCAGCGGAGTCATGGAGGTCAGATGGCAGTGGCTCTACTGATATTAGCTGATCTGCCAAAACCTGGATCATGGTCAAGGCGGACCCCGGGCCCTAGTGCGCGAGAGCACAACCGGGACATTAACGCTAAGATGATGATGACTTAAGTATTTGGACCACTTTGGACACTGTAGATATTCTGTACCACGCATGGAGTAAGGACCCGTGAATGAAAAAACTTGGACATGAACATATCATAGGTGCTACACATTGTATGATTGTTTGTAACCTTACCCACCCAATAAATAAGCAATCTTCCAGTGCCATAAAACTAAAATTCGGAATGACTATTAAAATACACGATGTAGGTAATTATTACCTAGGTATCTTACTACTTAGATTTCTTATCGCCTTTAAGGTCCGAAATAGAAAAATAAAGACTATTTAATTATCGTTATTATTTATTTATCGTATGGCTTGTGAGAAGATACAACTACTTAAATTTTATAATTTTAAATTTACGTTTCGACAAGTAGGCGAGCGCTTCGGCCGAAAGGGACTGAAAATCTTCCGCTTGCCCGCTGTACTTAGTATCCGGACATTCAAATATAATGTGGTTTATTGACTGATGAGAAACTTTAAAATTGTCGAGGTCCTTGTAAATGAAGTTACAAAATTGTATACTTAATATAAAAAGTACATAAACTTTATCCTATACACCTTACAAACACACACACACACACTTACACATTACTACTACACTACATTACATTAGCAAAATAAAGAACAATAATGTCACTTATAATAGTTACCTAATGCTATAAATGTTACTACAAGTTCCTACTTTGTAAATACTTAAAATTTTTATGTCAAATTGTAATATTTAGTTTTAAGTTTTTAATTGCAGTGCCCGTTTCATAATGTTTACTTAACTTATTAAGCAAAAATATTTAAATATTGAATGGGTAGGTTCGATTTTACTTAATAATAAGTAGGTATCAAAGTGCACCTAATCAAATATAATCCGCTTTCAAAGAATTGATCGACGTTGATGTTTTATTTAATAGGTAAACTAAGTAAGTATTCTGTTTACTGTTTGTTTGAAAAAGAACAAATTAGACGTTTCTTGGACGACATCCGCACGCATTCGCGTAGTAGGATCGTTCTGCGGGCGCAATACGCAGCATCGCATTGCGCGGGCCGCGGGCCGCGGGCCGCCGCCGCGCCGTCCCCCGCGGGGCGCGCGCCGAGTGCGAGGCACTGACTGCCTGCCGCCTGCCGTGCCAGTAAGGTCGCGCCGGCCCGCGGATTCACAGCCTCACACCGTCTCTCGCGCTCACGCATTTCCCGCCATGGCAGCCACCGAGGAACTAACCTGCATCCTGTCTAGACGACAGCAGATCAACGAGAAACTCGAAGAGGGACTGGAGGTCAAGCCGCAGTACAGATTCGTGAACGTGTTCACGGAGTTCCACGAGTTCTCCAGGAAAGAAATAAAACAATACGAGCAAACCTTCAACAAGTAAGTTGTTTATTTTTTTGCGTTGTTTGCGACCCCCGTAGCGGTCAGGTCAAAGTTAATTCACACACAGCGAAGATCAGAATGCAATACGAAATATGACGCAGAAATTGTAGTCAATTATTGATTGCAACGATTCAAGACATGGACCTATATTACCTATCTATTAAGGATACACAAATAATAACATTTCAAGATCATTCTAATTTCACCGCTACTAGTTAACATTGAATCCAGTTTAGGAAGGCAACGCTAAAAGCTACAAGGTAAAACATTGCGGGGGAGTTAGTTTATTTTGAAAGATAAGATAGCCGACTTTTGGGTACTGTTAAAAGCCGGGTTTGGGAACGTTACGCAACCCTTGTCTTGTTTACTAACGTGCCGGTTAAGTAAAGATAGGTAGTTGACGAAATGTATATGTCGGACTAATTGTTCGATTACCTACCCTCTCAAACAAATTAGTTAACCACTAAACACACTACTAACTAATTACTTATGTACCTAATTACGTAATTTAGTAAATTGCGAATCGAATTTCGTAATTACACGAATTGGGAGCGAATGCCATATTTTTTGACAAACGACCCTCGTCTCATTACCAAATTGAAAACAATGGTCGATGTTAACTTTCATTTACTTTACTAGTGACAGGGCGATGTCAGTCATACTGCGTCGTGGGAGACCAAATGAATGGCAACCACGCATGTTTACAAGAGATAGGCAATTCACTTAATTATAACTTTCATTAGCTATGTGAGGTCGTGTGTCTATAATATTGACTGCACTTTACGGCGGAGACAATATTCACACGGTGGCGACAACAAACCCATTATCTGATATATCTAAAGCTCTAGCGAATCTTGCGAGATCGTCTTAATTAGTTGCTTACAGAAGTAACAATAATTAACATCGCAGTTTGAGGTTGGGTCGTCTAGCGTTGCACAATCGTCCCGTGTGATTTAGTTTATTTATTTACATTCGTTTTATTAGGCATAATAATCTAGATCAGACCGTGGTCAGGTTACATGAACTGGATCTGTGCCATGGTTAATTAATTCCATCCTTCTCCGGTGTCACAGTTTATAGTGCCATAACTAGCATTGAAATAGGGGACACCGTACGCTAGAACAATTTTGCCATTACATAATCTACTATTCTGTATGTCAGTTGTAAAACCATTTAAAAAAATTTACACACTACTTAATAAAATGACGACAAATAAATAATACCTAACTAGAGTAATTCTGATGGTGGCGCCAATTTATGACAATTTTCACCGTTCAAAATAAAAAATGTATGCTTTCTACAAATATTAACACAACAAAATAACAACAAAACAATTCAAACCATTGTTTGTACATCATCTAGTTGTGGCAAACTAATAACAAACACTATGTCCATAACAATACAGGAAGAGTGAATCAATGAACTGACACAATCTCGTGATAAACACCTAAACGGTGACAGCATTTTTTTCTCTGCAAGATATTATTCACGGTGATATTCGGACAGGTGTCGCGGTCATGCATAATACATAGCAGCCGCAACTTTTACGTAAATTAGTCATGTTAACGTCTAAGGTGCTGAGGTAAGGAAGGCACAAGTAATCAAATGCATGTGTCAACCGTGAATCACGACGTTTTATACATATTTCTTCCGGTTATTAATCATTCGACCTACTACGTTACGTACGTACGTCTGGCCAGTACGTACATAAATGAATGGACGTTACCTGTTATTGCTCTTTAACACCTCATAACAAAATATAAACTTCTTGAAATTACCCAGAAGGAAACCCAATAAAATACAATGTTGTTTTGTTTCGTTCCATGGGTAATTCTTGTATTATTCACAAAGTTGCTGGGAAATAATATTGCACAGATTTTATTTTCGTTGCAATAATTCTTAACCGCATATCTTCATCGACGGATGCATGGAAATCCCATCATTTCACTTCGAAGATTCTGCATAGGTAACTAGAGGAGTTTAATATGAGTAGAAATAACGCGCAGACGTTATTGGTACCCATTTATGGAACTGTTGCGTATGTGTACTTGTATGTTGAACCAGCATGTTCTGATAATTCGACAGGAAGTGTCGAAGCGCGATGGAGATTGGCGTCGAGACAAAATCGATGTGGGGTGGCGAATGAGTCACGGCGACGGCTAGTAGAACTGCCGTTGTGTATTGTCATCACAGCCCGTAACAGTCCACTGCAGGACTTAGGGCCTCTCCCACGAAAAGGGAGGTTATTGCCATAATCTCCACGCTTGGCAGGCGGGTTGGAGATCGCAGTGTTTAAATATAAAAATGGAAAATGCTGCTGCCCATTTTCCAGACTACGGAGACTCTTGTTCTTTTGCCTCGAAAACATTAGTCGCCTTGTACGACACCCATGAGTGTAAGGGGTTGGTGCTATTCTACTCTGCCGGACACCACACGGCCAACCGGACACCACCAACGGTTGTGTATTGTGGCTAATATTTAATGCAATTGAGTTATAATTATAACTGTGTTCCGACAGAAGTATTTGAATTATATAGTTGTAGCTGGTAATCCGTTTGCTCGTTTGCCTCCTTCTTTAACAAAATATAGTCAATCTGATTTTTTGTTAGCTTTACAATGGTGGTTTGCAACCAAACAAGAGACGCTGCATTAAAAAAATCTTCAATTAATATTTCTATAAGTAATGAACAGGCTTAGTGAACATTTCAATTGGTATTTCAAGATTGTTTTCTTAGGGAAACTGTGGATTATATTTCCAGACGTCGACGCAGGCGCAGCCCGCCGCGGCGCGTGCCGTCCTAATTTTGAAATAGTTCCGTATTTAGCCAGATTTATTTAAAGGACAACGTGGTGATCCCATGAATCACTCGGTCAGTGACTGAATTGTAAAACGTCAGATATTACTTACGAGATAATTTATTGACATGAGTACTTCATGAATCAGCATAAATCGCAATTTCATGGTTATGATAAGCTGTTTGATAAGGTAAATAGGTATCTAAATTATATTACTTACAATCCAAATATTGTATATTTACGTCAGAACATGATATCAAAATTAATGTGTATTCATTACAAGCGACGTTCACTATTACCTATACTTAGAAAGTAGATTAGGTTAGACGTTACCATAAGCTTGAATACGTTCACTTGTTGAATGATTTCTGTACATATAATCGATTAAAATTGCCGCAATGTTTTGATTTCCAGGTACTTTATGATAATAATTTTCGCAAACACCGTTCATCGACACTCGGTAAAATCAGACATCGACATTCATTAAGGATGTTTCGATATTTATTCGTCTTTGATGTGCTGATTGCGATGTAACTAGATTTCCTTGAAATAAACGAAGAAGGAAATCCATTGCTAAATCAGTGAAACTTTACTTGGGCGTTTAGTCTACCTACATACATACCTCACGTACGAGTTAAATTTGAGTTATGACATTATTTATTTGGGTAGACTCTACCGTTGAGGGAGAATAACGTACTCTACCTACTGGACGTGACATGACTGTCATGCATACAGTATTCCTATAGAGCCACTTATACGTTGACACTATTGTTGACAACAAAATGACATTTCAAAATGTGTCAATATTATGTCCAGTTCTGGCCACCATAAGTTTGTGGCACTGTGGTTAGCGTAAAGTCAATGAAACGTGCAGCGAATGACGTGCTGAATGAGTAAGAGGAGTGTCCTTTGAAGTATAACGTTCGATATATTGTAACGAAACTGACAAACCACAGTACAGATATTGGTTTCTGATTCACGTCTACAAAATTTAATTGGCTTTGATCGGTTAATATTGAAAATAAGATCATACTTCGTTTGCATGGAGTGCGCTCGGGAGACACTCCTTTACGCAAAAAAACTAAATGTTTGAACCAACCAGCTGTATCTAATAGTTATAAAAAGCATTAGGTACCTACATCAAGTAATGTGATAACTGCAACAGTTCAAACTTTAAACTAGAGCGGCTACCGTGTGTACCTACCTGGTTCTGTTAACTTACTACTTTAACTATGAAATTGAGCTTGGTCGTGCGATTCCACAGTAATACCTAATCTAAACGTCACGTTTGTATCATAAATACATGTTATTTATCATACATACTCGATTGACTCAACAATGAAGTTAGTCACTTGTAAGGAAAATTGATTTTAAAACTACCTTATATGTCTCATCATCATGTTGACGTCAATATCTATCCCGTGATTCAGGTTTTGGCAGGGTGTGATTACCGTATACAAAATACAAATATAAATATGTTTATTGAAGTGTATGACTTCTGTGACCCTGTAAACAGGGGAACTTGACCATCTTGGATCATGGTTACACATTCAGTCGCCTGAATATGCCACAATGTTTTAAACACACGGTAAGAGCATCGGTTAGTGTTCAACAAAGTATGTACATAAGTCAGAAAAAGTCATTACATGGCGGCACTGTGGATCGAAATCGGTAGCTACCGGGCGGACTTAGGAGTGTTCAGGCGTTTCAGTCTGAATAGGCCACCGACGCTCCTACAAGTATTGGTATTGGTAACCTACAATAGGTTTGTAATGTGAGGAGTCCGCCTAGATGGATAAGTACCACCACGCCTTATCTATTTCTCCCGCCAAGCAACAATGTTTGAATTATTGACTTCCAGTTTGGAGGATATTTAGGTAGCCAGCACAATCAGTCATGAGTAATTTATAACATGTATGATGGTCGTTGTAATATTCAAACAGGTTGATTCAACCTTTGTTTCCACTCAATAAAACAATTTAATATTATTTGGTCAACATTGAGCCATTGTGTGGATTCTCTATAATTTACCGACATTCAAAACTTATGTCGACCTCGAAGGATTTTTGTACCAAGTACGATAACGTAGGTAAGTAGGTACATAATTATTACCTGTACACGGAATTAATTGCAGTAAATCCGTTTAATCCATTCTTGAGAGTTTCCAGCGATTTTGCCCGATAGTGCATTGTTGGGGGGACCGAAAATAATAAACTGCATAGACAACAATAGTTGGGAAAGTGTTAGATTTCGCATTGTGTTACGACATGTCACAGCCGCGAACCGCGTCGGTTGCTCGCTAGTACAATACCACAGAATACAAGGTACTAGTACTACATTCTCGGTTAGAATACCACGGCCGAACTGCAGTTTGCAGGTACGAGCTCAAAAGGTTTCCCTTCGACATTTGTTCACGGTTTATTGCGTCGGAATCGCGCGTCATGAATTCTAATTCGCTTGAAATTGACTCACAATAAAGACTTTCGTCGTAGTTATGGCTGGCATTATATCACTGCGAGGCTCTTCTACTACTCAACTACGATGCCAGAGACCTTTGTTTATCAAATACTTATAGGCCTCTTGTCGTGAATAGTTGGGTAGCTTTTTATGTAGATAACTTAACGATAGCTTAGTAAATAATGCTGTTATCATAAATTACAGCTTAGGTACTGTCTGGCAATTACGCACACACGTAGGTAGATAATTGTTTAATTTCCCTAGAGGCTACGCCGCCGAATTTATGTTCACAAGGCAAAAGCCATATTTGACAGCAAATTCAATTTAATTCTAATGCTTACGTGAGCTTATGAAGTTATTTATACTTTACTGTGAGGTATAGGTTAGATATGGCTTAATCGAAATAATTAGCGAGGTTTAAGGTTTTGTTTATCGTTTCGTTAAAGCAGTAGGTCAAGCAACTCATGCATGATGAATATTTATGTCCAATTCAATTTTATACATTTTATATGTGCGCGTTGGAAGCGTGCCAGATTCCAAAATTGTTGCTTACGTAACGCAAAGTTCTAGTCCAATAAAGGTAGATAAATGAAATTCAATACGCCGCGCCGGCCATATATGTTTTCGATTTCATAATATCAGTTTAATATATTGGTGCGTGTGTGTATGTAATAGCTTTGCCGATATCAACTATCTATTGAAAGTAATAATAAAATAAAGTGTCAAAGTGCTTCTGCAAAAGAGTGTTGGCGTAGTCGTATCGTTGACCTTTAAATCTTTATTAGGTGCTCCAGATAATCTGTCCCATTTCGTTCGTGTTATGTAGGTTGATGATGATTTGCTCCATAAAATATTAATAAAAGAAATGCTTCAGCTGCATTGTTCCCAGGCTAGGCGTGACTCGGTCGTTATTAGTTCATCGGAATTGGGGTAGACAGACGCAGACTTTGAATTGGATGAACTCAACTAGCTGTGTTCTACATTCTATTTATTGGTGTCTACTTGCCACATATAAATTAACTTCGTAGAAATTAACCTCAATTTAAAAGTAGGTAAGGCAACCTTCGTAGGCTACAAAGGTGGAGTCGCTCGTAAAAGGGAAGCGATGTTGATTTTAGCGGGTAAGGTACACTGCTTCGCGCCACGGTTATTTAGCGACTTCGGGCGGCTTTCATTTCTATACTTCCTACTTAGATGTATTGCAGTGTTTACACCTATATTGAATACAATATAATGATTGGTTGCTGGGTCATTTAAGCTCATAGTTTATTTCAGGTCACTTCTCCGTCATTTGGGTCGCGTGAATCGATCATTGAAATAACCTTCAAAAAGTACCTCTATGTAAAATCACGCATGGCTTTGGCTTCATTTTAGTTTTTACCCTTATTTATGGAACTGGCTAAAAGTCGAACACAGTTGATCAATGACTAACTACAATTAGCTGGATTGTAAGAATAACTTTAAATTAATTTATGAAATGAACAGAATTTTCAATTTTGACTGTCGCTTGATTATACAATTTAATTATTTACATAAAAGCACTTTCATATATTGACTCATGGCGTTACGTTTAAGTATATTCTTTTCCGCGTTGGATCACCAGTTACTTGGCACATAGTGAGCACTAAAATCTTATTGAATCGATAAGTTATGCCTAATTATGTAAACAAGCTTAAATAAATTCACAGTAGAATTACCTACTTTATTTCTTAACACCAAAATTGTTACTTAATAGTCAACAAATCTAGATCAGTGCCGGGCAGCGAGTTTTATTACTTTTTGTTATTATGTAGAGCTTCCTTTTGATACATTAATACTGAATAGTATAGTACCTATTATGGGGTAGGTATCAATCAATCAATCAATATTTATTTCGTCATCATAGGTACAATAGATGGTTCACGGCATACTAAATTCTTGAATTAGATCTCGAATATTCAATCAAATACTATAGTTAGGTGGTAAATAACATTCTCAAGCGACTTTCCGCCATCTTAACCACGGCATTAGTCTTATAATTATACTGCAACGTGTAGGTAGTATTGTAGTTTTTTGGCCTGCCATCGAGTTTGGCGTGTTTATCCACAAATTAAAAATGATAAATTTAAAAATATCTATCCGAAACCGTTGTAGGTGACTACTTTAGAAAGATAGATAGATAAACATTTTATTGCTCATAGAACATAACAGTACCAATCAGTTACAGTAACAAGGAACACATATGAGCAAAGGCGGCAAGCGATCTCTTCCAGGCAACCTTTACAGAAATTGAGACAGGAATTTTACAGCAGGTAGTGTTGAGCCACAGGATAAAAGAGAATGCGTCTTGCATTTATACACACCAACAAACAGCCAAAAACATGAAATAATCGTACTTATGTAGGTATACTAAAATGAAGTTATGTGGAAGGATAATAGCCATTTGAGGATAGAAAGACCTGCTCAAAAGAGACATTGGCAGTTTTCCTTGTGTTTATAAAGGACATTTTATCTTTATAATTGACCCTACCGGTTACTGAGGAATCGAACATTATTTTTGTAGGCACGCTACGTAGTGAACGATTAGAACACTACCTATTCCGCAGACGAAAAATAACGTTTGAGTCATCAGTAACCAATGACGTTATAATGTCACTAATAAACACAGGGAAGACCGCCAATGTAATTAACGTCTTGTTGGCGTGTTTAATAAAAAATAACAATAAAACTTTTATAGGTAGATTCCACCTATACGCGATCGCGACTCGTTTTTGATCAGGGTATCATTTTGGGTTCATTGTCAGTAAGAAAAATACAATCTTCCAGATTACTGATAGGTCGTACATACCATATTAATCCGTTTTACAATTTGTAACAGTTACATAAGGCAAAAAGAAAAAGATGCTAAGAAATAGCGTTTAAGATTACTATTTATTCTTACGGCATGCATGAGATAGTACAACGCTACTCAAAGGTTGATAGCCTTTTGATAAGTACTACCGCAGGAAAGTTGCAAAGTCAAAGACACAAGATAAATATTAACACTGAGATAAAACGCAGATACCTACAGTAGTCCTACTGAAAGTAAGTAAGACTTATCTACCCGATAACCCAATTGCCGGCAAACTTCTCGTGTATTTTGGAGGAGGTGGAGGGGATTTTCACACACATGGTGTGTGTAAGGTACAGCTACAGCGTAGTCAAGGTCATTGCTTAAGAAGCTCTGGTGCGCACATCACAGATCGCACCATCTGCCGCAGACTGGGTGCTCACGAATAGATCCTTTGTTGGTGTCTCTCACTTGTACTGTTCGAACGTGGAATGATCTTTCAGATACATTTTTCGACTATCACATGCATAGGATTCAAGCTTTCAAGAGGTACCTAAATAAGAGGTCTCTTAAGAGGTGGGAAACGCATTAGTGAAGCCCCTGGTGTTTGCCTCAAGCAGCGGTGACCACTTTCCAGTTGGCCCGCTTGCGTATGCAGTACTGATAGCAGATAGGCACTAGATGGAACGTCTGCCCGTGTCGCATTTCGCGATGGCGGAAAGGGGATGACGAAATCAAGGGCTTGATTTTTCAATAGGTATTCATGACGCGATTTTCCTTCATTTTGAACCGTTCCTTTGAATTTTTCATGACGAAAATCAAAATTGAAAACCGTTAAGAGTCGAGGGGAGCTGTTCAAAAACTCAAGCTCCTGATGGCCGTGCAACTCCTTCACACACTTCCCGAAAAGCAACCTATACAAGACCGACAAACGAGCAACCTTACACAAGTCAAAATACACTAATGTGCTCGAGGCTCTACCACTTAGCGTGAAACAGTTGCAGTTGCATATTCTCTTTGACTGTTGTTCCACTTCCACCGTATCCAAAACGACTAGTTCTAAGATAACTGTTTTGAAGTGAAGAGGACACCGAGTTTTTAAGCTGCAGTCTTTGCTTTGGATTGGATTTTATAATAATCTATAACAAAAACCCCGACAAAGTCTACCTAAATAATCTAAATATACTAAAACTACTGAACCTATTTTAATGAAACAAAGCCGAATCATCTTGATTAATCTAGTTTTCGAATAAAGAAAACCGCATCGAAATCGGTCCATCTGTTCGGTAGCTACAATGCCCCAGACAGGCACACATATACCTACACACGTCAAACATATAACACCCCCTCTTTACGTAAGAGGTAAAAAGTTTAAACTGTCCAAATAAAATACACACCGCTTGGTTAAACGTAATTCATGAGGGAACCCGCCTTAGAACACAAAAAACAAGAACTTTAAGTTAATTTGTTCGACATACAACTAAATAGGTACCTACATGTTTCTGAAGGAATCGCTTAGTTACTCGCTCGCACACTTTACAATCGATTTATTGACTGGAGTAAACGTTTCAATAGAAAAGACAACAATCCAATTGTTTACCATACAGCATGTGGCATAAAAAGGAACTAACTTGCCGCCAACAGGGAAACTACTCAAGAAAAGACACTGACGCCCCTTACGGTCATTATTATAGTTGTCGCTCTTTTTCCGTTGAAACACATATTATGTAGGTAGTACCTACATTGTGGTGGTGGATAGACTCTAGTTTTATTCCCATGCTGTATAAATAATCTGCTATTATAATCTTCAAGTAGGTGGTAGGGATCAATTTACAATCTTACTATGACCTTGTCATGGTCGACCGGTATTACCTACAAAGCAATTGTAATAGGTATAATTCGGTCACCAACGCGCAAAGGACAATACACAATACACTAACGCCTACCTATTTATGCTATTTATGTTAGTCCTAATAAATATTTAAAATATATGGTCCATTTTAAAAACTATTCCTAGGGCCTACGATAAAAATATATACTACGGTAAAAGTTTAAATATGTTAGGCAGTATTACGCGCCGTGTTACCTAGGTAGTCAGGCTTATGCTAGACTAACAGGCTTGTTGTCGCCTTGAAACTAAACTACTTGGCTTAAGACAATGCAATTTGTAACGGGCCATTCTATACGCCAGACGTCTAACGTTACACTTTACGTGTCTGTCGGTGAATGCTTTTCAAAGGCAAAACCAAATGTCGGCCTTAGGTAGTCGTTTGGTAACGACGTTGTTCCATCTAGAAAGGATGTACGTTTGTACAATAGTTTCCTTTGAATGTATCTACCTAGCTATGTAGCGGTTACTTACGACGCAAAGCGAATAAATAACTCTAGTCCTTGGTAGGAATTACGTAATGGTAGCAACTGACGGTGCGGCAAATTTATTCACTGGTTTAAGTAGTCCGTCATTTTAAAATTATCACCTTTAAATTAGTTCACAAAAATATCACTTACTAAATACCTACCTCACGTGTGCGGGAGCTCATAAGTGTGCTACTTAACTAGCTACTAAAATTTATAATTTAATTAACATTTGACTTAAGTTAAATTTCCTAATTACATAAATGTAGATAATTAATTATATATATTTTTGGTACCTAATCCTAATGAAAATTAAATGTAAACATATTTATATTTGAACGAAATATAACCTTGAACCTGAATGATACCTACTGAATAAATGAATTTGAATATTAAATACTATCTTAAACGCATAACCACAAAATTTTATACAACACGACATTAAACGTCGTTCTTAAATGTGTTAAGTCGATAAGTAAGTAGGTACTCACAAATCTGCAGTTGGTCTGTTTAGTAATGCAGCATCCATCTGTATCACTTGTTTGTTGTAGAGACAATGAGAAATCTACGGTTTATTTTTCTTTCAAACACGTACCGCGAATTTTGCGTCTAGATACTGTGTGTGCAGCGGGGTTATCTGTAATTTTGTCGTTATGTTCCTAGGGGAAACTCGGCTAAAGTGGATACACCGAGTAATAAAACGAATTCTCGTATCACATTCACCAATAGCATACCTTATATTATTATAGCATATCACAGGTACATTTCTAGTACTGCTTCCACTTATGAGCTGATTTGGTGCACCCCAATACCAGCTCCTTCTACTTGATTCCGACACTCGTATTATCGACGATTCCCTGCTCACAAATGGTTTGAATCCCTTAGGCCTCCTGTGTGTCCTCTACTGACGGTACCACGGAGTATATTCCGAGGAACTGTTTAGTTTGGTGCCTCCGACACTTTCCACCATCGCACCGTCCGACGACGGTAGAGATTTCATCTTCATCATCTAGATGTCTGACAACCTGCTAATGGCGGCATCGCGAGCGCTAGTGTAAGAAACGGGATGAGCTGATGCCCTTTCCTTTGTATCTGGGGTTCTTTAAAAGACCAGCACCGCATCTGCTCCTCTTGGGTTGCTGATGTCCTACGGTGTGACGACAATGTCCGCTTTCTATCAGGTAGACAATCTACCGTGTGTCTCCGTAGCAATAAAAAAACGTGATAAATAATAAATGAGCAAGAAGTTGGTTACAATCTGAAACAGCAATCACTAAGGAATCATTTGTGAAATTGGACATTCAAATACTCATAAGGTATTCACTCTGCCCGCGTTTCCCCTTCCCACTTAGATAAATTTTTATACCTATCTATGTATAACTATGTACTTACCACCTACATAATCGAGTAGGTACGAATGTAGTTAATGCAAACACAAGTGGTAAGTGTAGGTAAGGCGAAGGTTACACAATTTCCACATCACTGTTGACACACTTGCAACATAAAGTGGAACATTGTGATGGGTCCAGTCAACTAATAAATAAGAAAGGTGCTCCGTTGTCCGTTAAGCATGATTTTATGACAGACTAATTACAACTGCTATAAGTATGTTAGATAACGTGGTTCATTAGAACTTCAACTGTTAGGTAATCTATATTACTCGAATTCGTTTTGACTAAACCTTGTACGGACTTAGCTTGGACCCTGGCTAAGAGTATCTAAAGGCATAGTCAAATTTTTATAAAATAAAATAAATTATGAATTCCGCACAAATTGTAGATAGGGAGGTACGTACACGAGTTGATAAGTTGATAACTAGGTGGTTTCCGGACAATTTCCGCGACGTTTATGTTAACTTGATTGACGTACTGACAAGTGGACCCTGAATCCTTTTGTGTGTATGTGGGTTACAATTCTAACGAATTCCATGGCGTTCACACAAACAGTCCAAAGTTTAGTGTAGGCGCTGCGCGAGCGCACTGCATAAAAAATGAAGCGCGGACGTACCTAAGTGTTGTGCCGATTGTTACGGTACTGATACCAAATATGTACATACGTTAAATAATTACGCATTGAAAATTACAAATAAGTATAACTACAAATAGAGGTGATAGGTGAAAAGAATAAAGTGAAATAGAGTCGTTGGTTGTACCTAGGTGGCACACATCTATGGACACCCCACACGTGGACGTTCTACTAAATAAATTACAGGATCCCGCGGGATAGGTAATAGCAGATTTCCGGATTGCACTCGCGCTGGCCGCGGGTGACCGCTTCGTGATACTAAATAAATAAATAAATGTTTATTCATAAAAGCTAACTAAATACTGCAATGTCTACAAGCGACATAATAATAACAGCTCGCAATGGCTCTAAGCATCTTCCTCGTGACTCTCGAGCTAGTTAACCACAGCGTTACAAGAATCAGTGGTCTCACTCCGCGGCTGATATTTATATTGTACAACCTTTATCTATCAGTTATCACTAACAACAAGTCATTCTGACAATGCAAACATACCTAAGTTGAAAGATAATAAACCAGCTAAAATAAAAAAATATGAAATAAGTGTGCGTGTAGTACCTAAGTGTGCGTGCGTCAATACTAAAGACGTTGTTCTTGTCTATTGCAGGTTCGACGAGGGTCACGATGGGTACCTGGACCTGACCGAGGTGAAGCGTATGATGGAGCGGTTGGGAGCGCCGCAGACCCACATCGGACTCAAGGCCATGATAGCGGAAGTCGACGAAGACAAGGACAATAAGATCAGCTTCAGAGAATTCCTGCTCATCTACCGGTAGGATGTCTTACTTGATAATTACTAACATGATAATTGACATCGATAGATCAACTGTTTGGGTTAAGCGTTCTTTACGTCAGTGGAGAGATTTCCTATCATCTCCATGTTTGGCAAGCGGGTTGAAGATTGGCGTCTCAGGTCGCCTTGTACGATAACCGTGGGTCGAAGGCGTTGGTGTTGTTTTTAGTCTACTCTGATTGCAACCAAGACAACATGTTGTCTTGGTTCGGTAATAGTTTTTAAATAGTTATTATTATGATTATGATTATTTAACCCACTCAAGACCTTAAATAGAAAAAGAGCTGTAATTTTATAAAGTTATTTTATCTACACTCATAGCGTTGACAAAAATATAGGTACGATATTTTAACATAAAAATATGAGTGTAGATAAAGTAGTGTATGCAACTGCATATAATTAGGTATTAAAACATAAGTGTCAAACTATTATCATACTCGGCTACGCCTCGTATGATAAACAGACACTTATGTTTTAATACCCCCTTTTATATGACTAATAGTTTGACACGAGTGTTTTAATACCTAATTATATGCAGTTGCATACACTACTTTATCTACACTCATATTTTTGTTAAAATATCGTACCTATATTTTTGACAACTTTGCTGGATGTAAGCTGCGAGTCAGTTCTGTTGTATCTACGCGTCACGGATATCAAGCGGCGGGAAATTCACGTCACTACTTTCACATTTATCTATTTATTTGCTTTAAACAAGAAAAAACATTCACAAACATAACTAACATCGATTAGAAAAGAATATTCTGTTTAGCGGGAAAATAATTTCTCACAAATATAGACAGGAAAATTTGAATTTGTTAAAGACATTTAGCTATTCAGCCTACATTTGACCGTGTCCGGGCGCCAAACAAGAATTTAAAAAATATAAGTGTTGCATAATGATTAAAAAGTTATTTTACGTTACAGCTGTACTGAAATTAGTATGGGAAATGCTGTATCGAAAAGTAATTTTTTAAAATTTCATGGACTGGCGTGAAAAAAGTGTCTCCTTAAACGACTGTTTTCGAATATGTAATCGGAACATTACGATACGAGTGTAGATAAAATAACTTTACCTAAATACTTACAGTCACAATCTTTTAATATCGCAGGAAGGCACGAGCAGGCGAGCTGGAGAGCGATTCCGGCCTGGAGGCGTTCGCTCGCCTCACGGAAATCAACGTAGACCAGGTGGGCGTGAACGGCGCCAAAAACTTTTTCGAAGCCAAAATCGAAGAGCTCTCTAAGACCAACAAGTTCCACGACGAGATCATACAAGAGCAAGAACAGAAGCGCAGAGAGGCGGAGGAGAAGGCAATGAGGAGACAGCAGTTCAAAGAGAAGGCGGCGCTCTTCCAGCATTGATCTTAGTACCTACCAGTTGTTGAATATGCTAATCTAGTCTGTAAGCTGTTACCATGGCTTTAGGTTAATTTTTATATGATAAGGAATAAATCGGGCCTAAAAAGAAACACTGTTCCTGCATAATATATTACTAAGGACTTTAAGACTTGCTTCGTCTATCACAAGTAACAAACTGAAACTTGTTACCTATATTATGAAACCAACAAACCGTTAGGTAATAAATAAATACGGATACAGTAAACACATCGAAAAGGGCAATGAAACTTTAAATTGACATTCTTCCCACTCTTCTAGGCAACAAAACTGAAACTCCTAATGGATGTATGTGAGAAATCTCATTTTGTAAACGTATTTGTTTTAAAAACAGATATTATAGATAAGTATACAGACACATAGGGAGAAAGTATTAAACGGAACTATGCTACTCTATTAATTATATTAAATACAAAAGAGTGTTTTAGGGTCAATTCAGTTTAGAATAAATACCTGATAGTAGGAATTTGCAAATAATGTTTTCTATATTTTTATTTACACATACACTTCCCTACATATTTTAATTTTTTATTTATTTACATAAGTTTCAAGTTATAATTTTATGTTCCTATAAAATTAACAGTGTTTTGTAAATTTATTCAAAGTGAACAAATAAAAAATACAGGAACACAATTTTATATGAAGTAGTCAGCATATTTGTTATTTGCCAATAGTAAGAATATTGTTGAAAATATAATAAACCTCAAGGCTAACAAAATTTGTACATTATATAATTGTTTAGAACATTAATTATATGCAATAAATGTTTACCAATTACATTTAAAATGTCTCATATTTTTTATTGTAGTTTAAATGGATAAATTAGGTATGCATGTTGCCTTATAATGTTGAAGTAAGTAGCAAGATTTTATAAATAAATATATAGTTAATTTTAAACATTAAGAGAATATATAAATGTAATAAGTATGTACCTGTAAAATAAATAATACATTTTTCTAAAAATTTATGTTTTTATTTATTTCAAATAGGATCATGTACACATATAAAAGGTAACTTTATTTGTACTTAATGAATATTTATAACTTGAAAACAAATAACACGAACAAAAATATAGTGAGACCTAATCATGAATAATTTAATAATATTATTGATACTTAACTATCCAGTCTCATCCATATTTGCAGTATCTCTGAGAGTATTTTGTTGTTCATTTGACATGTTGTTGATGTTGTTGTGATTACTATTGTTGGTATGTAAGTGTGCCCGAATCAAGGGTGGAAGGTTCTCCAGGTCAATTTGCTGAATATTTGCCAGGGCTGATGTCAAAGATGCATTCTGAAATGAGAGGGCAGGGTGTATGTGACATATTATGGTCCCAGGTCATAAAACCGTAAAGTCCCGACAGGTCCTTTGCAAAGCAATTCATCAAAATATTTTATAATTCATAAAATATTATTATAGTTTCCGAAACTTGCCTCAAACTGAGGTTTACCGCCAAGGTCTTTTGATATTATTATAGGACAGCCACCATTAAGTGCTTGACCTACCATACATGCTATGTGAGTGAAACTAGAGATAGAACGGATAGTTGTTTGGCCGGATACCAGATATTCGGCCAGCCTTCTAGCCGGATATCCGGCAGCCGGATTATCGGCTGGACATAGTCTCTGAACAAGTTTGTGCAAGCTGTGATAGCATAATAGGACTTTAGACAACTGCAAGTATTTACGTGATTTCAAGTCTCAACTCAACTGAACAATTCTTCCGACCTTGGATGGGTTCGCAGATTCGAAATACGGGCTCCATCATCGTGGAGGACAAACGACATCGTATATTCCCTCTATATTTAGATATAGGGAAATTCGTATTTTTATCCCAGTATAATTAACCTTGATTGACTTTAGAAAAAAATATTACACTACATTATTAACGGTCAAAAGGACCTTCAGGACTATATTATTGACGCCGCTACTGCTCAGAATAGAGAGAAATGGAGGAAGCAGACAAGAAGAGCTGACCCCAGATAATAGGAAAAGGGGTTGAGCAAGAAGAACAATATTAAAAAACATTGCTAATTTACCAAATTAATGATATGAGTAGAGAGCCAACATAATTAATAGTGCTCTGATTAATATTAATGGTTTTCTAAGTGATTGAGACGACTTTGTTCCCCACTGCGTCAAAACGATAGTAACTAGATATCCATTTCATCTCTAGTGAAAACTGCTCGACGCACATATGGCTATCTATATAAATATAACCCCACCAACCCCTTACAGTCATGGGTGTCGTAAAAGGCGACTATTGTTTTATAGGCAAAATATCTTAAGTCTCCGTAGGCTGGAAAATGGGCAGCAGCATTTCCATTATTATATTTATAATACTGCAATAAATATAAATAAATATTCAATTCTACATAGACTATGTTACCTGTACATTTTGTGTGCTCACAGTTGTTCAAGCATGGCATGGGAGCTTAGAATTACAACTTGATTAAGTAGGCTAGCTAGAGGCTTATGAAATATCTACAGACTACAGTGTCCTAAGCTAGCATGCTATTTTGGTATTTGACCTATGAGCACAGCATTAAAAAATAACACAGAATACGTTAGATATTATGAACTGATATATCTACAGAATTTAGATACTACAGACTGGAAAAGATGAATTGTACCTTTTTGATATTTTCTTCAAATTTTCCACCTGGCTTAGTGATTTCTTTTATTTGTTGCAATTCGACGGATCTATAAGTAAAAATATAATGTAAATAACTAGAAAGAAAGACAGGTAGCAGAAGTATGAGTATGAGTTGAATATCTTACATTTGTCTCAACAATTGGTTAGCAGTTTCTAATTCATTTTGCAGTTCATGTTGTAAGACTTGCACAGTAGACATAATGAAAGTTCTTATCAAGTAAATACCATGAAGTCGTAAATCAATGTATAGTTGTCCCTAATAGATAAACGTAATGCACAGAAACCTATTGAAATCGATTTACAAAAACAAACAGAAAAGCTACAAAACTTAAAATAAACAAACCAAACGAATCGTTTTATTTTGAAATTTTTTAAGTTGATGCTAATTTTTTTTATCATGGCCTAAATCCTAGGGCGTGTTCAGCCGATAGAGCGACACATTTCAACCCGTGGCGCCCTCTACATTAGCATTGTGTATATCATGGACTTACTACCCAAAGGGACTGCGCACTGCTTTGACTAAAACCGGGCAGAGCGAGAGTCACCATCGATAGTCCTTTGTCCCATTCTAACAGTGTAAACACAATGTTATTGGCATAATCACCGTCATTCTAAATTGACAAGTGTCATGTTTGGTGTTGCCATTATTGGAGAAATATATTTACCGTGAATTTGGTATTATTATGAGGTAATCCGTACAATCCGAAAAGTAGTTGTCAAAATACCTTTTGATCTACTGAACGTTTCTCCGACAAACGTCGAGTCGACATAATTATTAACCTACGACTTTTTGTTCCACAAAACAGATATAAGAGTTCGGTAACGATTTATCCTACAACACTAGTTTCTAAAGAGAAGTGATAGTACTCGTCGTTATCTACATTTCGGGTGACAGCTGTCAAACTTAAATGTGTTATAACTCGGAACCCATTGGTTCTAGAACACTAGTTTCTAAAGAGATATGATATTACTCGTCGAGATCTACATTTCGTATGACAGCTGTCAAAGTTAAATCTTTTATAACTCGGAACCCATTGGTCCTAAAACACTAGTTTCTGTAGAGAAATGATAGTACTTGTCGAAATCTACATTTCGTATGACAGCTGTCAAACTTAGAACTGTCACCTAAAATGTAGATCTAGATGAGTACTATCGTATTGCTCTAGGAACTAGTGTTCTAAGACCAATTGTTTTCGAGTTATAACAGTTCTAAGTTTGACAGCTGTCATGCGAAATGTAGATCTCGACGAATACTATCATTTTTCTTTATGAACGAGTGTTATAGCACCAATAGTTTAGGAGTTATTTCAGTTCAAAGTTTGACAGCTGTCATTGGAAATGTAGATCTCTACAAGTACTATCATTTCTCTCTAAAAACTAGTGTTTTAGGACTAATGGGTTAACTTTGACAGCTGTCATACGCAATGATGATCTAAAGGAGTGCTATCATTTCACTCTAGGAACTAGTGTTCTAGGGCCAATAGTTTCCGAGTAGCAGGGTAAGCTTGGGCTGGACCCTGGTGAAAACATGGCCTTCAGATTGCACCCAGTCCGGCTCTGCCTGGCCCTGGTGTCCGCGCCAAATAGTAAAAGTAATTCGCAATTTGCATCAACAATGGTGGCAACACTAGAAAGGGACACAGGACTATCGATGGTGACTCTCGCTCTGCCCGGTTTTAGTCAAAGCAGTGCGCAGTCCCTTTGGGTAGTAAGTCCATGGTGTATATACATGTTTTCTTTTCGTTTATTAATTCTCAGACTGACAGTGACAGTCAATCAATCAAGTTTTAGTGTGTTGGGGGTTTTGCCTTTATTCGCTTTGTTTGTTTGCTTGTTTTTGCTTGTGTATGTAAAAATAATGGATGATTCTTTGAAACAAGACGGAAAAAACCTTGATATTAAACAGGAAAATGTCGATAGTTTCAAATATGAATTCGACTCTGGAAGCCAGGATAGTAGTAAAAGTGGAAGTGGTGGATACCAGCGGTGGGCTCCCAATTTAAATGGTGTTAGAAAAAGTGCATTTACACCATATAAATCCGTACAATGTACTGCTTTAACTAATTTACAAAGAGGTATGATGATAATGTATCGATCTGTAAATGTTTCTTTGTTAGAAGCAAGACGGAATTGTTCAAGGTCGTCTATTGCAGGTAACACGCAGGCGCGAGTGACCGAAGTACCTCAGCCTGACAGTAGCTTTCACGCGAAAGCTGGCCGCGGGGAGATCACTCGGGAAGACGTGAAGCTGGAGCATTACGTCGACATCACAGATGAACACGGCCTCACTGCTTTGCATTGGGCTGCTAGCTATGGTCAACTCAACAGTTGTCAGGACCTTGTATGGTAAAGGCTCTTTCTGTATACAATTTTGCCACAAATAGAATTGCTAACAAAAGTAAAGTACTTTATTTCTTTAAATATTTACAGGTGTTGTGCTGATGTTAATATGAAGGGGCCAGAAGGAGAAACCGCAATGCACTTGGCTGCTGCTGGGGGTCATCATGATGTAGTCAAGTTTTTGCTCAATGAAGGGGCGGAAGCCGATATACAAGATGATGTAAGTTTATTCACATACACTATTCAAGATACTAGGTGTATAGAGTCATCATAAAACGTAGTATGATTCCAATAGCAATAGAACTGATTTTCACTTACAGAATTTATGTGGGTTGTTCTGCAAGAATGAATGTATTATTTAAATATTATTATTTAGTACAGATCTCTATAAACATTCAACTATACCACAGGACCCTATTATTTATCTGAAATGAAATGCAGCCTATGTCACTCGGGAATAATACAAAGAATTAAAAAAAAAAAATTTAAGTTTCAGTTTAGATTACCTCCATCATACAAACTTATTCCCCATTTTAAATTAGCCTGTAGACTCCCTTTCCAAAACAATATATGTATACTAGTGGACCCGGTGCGACTTCTTTCGCATTCACCTTTTTACCCCTACCTGCCTTTTATTCTTGCTTACAAACCTTCCCTATGAATCACTTTATCTATTATTGAAAACCATATTAAGATCCATTGCATAGTTTAAAAGATCTAAACATACATACATATACAGATCTATCTAAGTATATAACTTAGATACATACATAGGTACAGATAGAAGCAACTGTTTTATACTATGTATAGATGTATAAAAGTTATACAGTTCCTTTCTCAAGGCCAAAATCTTGAGAGGACTTTCCTTGGAGAGTGTAATCCATACAAGTTTATAAAATGCCTGGTTTAAATTTTTAATGTCAGTATGACCTCAGTTCCTTGATATACCATACTATATATTTCTTTTGTTCTGCAGTCTGGAAGTACAGCATTAATGTATGCAGCAGCTGCAGACTTCCCCTACACCTGTAATGAGCTCTTGGTCCGGGGGGCCGACCTTACCCTCACCAATGATTACGACCAAGACGCATACACTCTTGCCACTACCAACAATTGCAAATTAGGTAATTAATATTTCACAATATTTATCAGTTCTATAACTTTAGAATATATGTATTAAACTTTTATTGTCTGTTGCAGCACAAACTGTGATAGAAAACTTCCTCATTGGATGCCTCAGCAAAATCTGACTCAACAAATTCTTTTTGAAGGACCATCAATACAACTCTTTGTTTTACTACAGACATTGGAGTCAAAGAAATACAGGGATTTAGTTCATAATGTAATTTTATTAAAATATAATGGTGTAAGTTCAGAATACATTATGATTTTGTGATGTAAACTTGTTAAGTATAATAATTACAGACAATGTTACATAATTATTTATTTTTGCTTATCCTATTTTACCCCAGAATAGAAACCATACAATATTTACACCCTTACGTATTGTCATCACCATCATTTGATCCTTAGATTAACATTTATCAAAATATGTATAAAATACTATCAACTTATAAAATGCATTAAGAAGATTGTGCAATACAATTTTATACCAAGTTATTCCATATCCTAACTATCTATCTTTAGTGTAGTCAGACTTGTAAGAATTTACAATTTTGATTCAGTTAGCCAGTTGAACTTCTGTGGTTTCCTGTTCGACTGTGGGTTGATCAGGATGTTGATGATGCTGGGTCTGTCTGTGACCGCTAAAGCCTTCTTGAGAGCCCCCTCGATCTCATCTACGTTACGGCATAAGAACCCGGACTCACCAAACAGTTCCATCATTTTCTCATATCGAACCTCTGTGCTCAGAGCGGTTGGCGGTGTGCTGGTGAAAAATAATAATGTAAGTAAAAACACATTAAAAATAACAAACATAGGTACATAAGAAAACAATATTGCGCGCAACGGCGGCCTTATTGCTTTTAGCGATCTCTTCCAGACAATCTTTTGACTGTAGTTTATGGCAATGTAAGTAGTTTTCAATGGATCATGATGACAGAATCAATGTCACTTCCATACAGTTTACGTTATAGGGAATTATATTTTGATTTATGATAGACATCAAAGTAAATCACCCAATGGTAGAATTAGATAATTGGTCTACTGTAAATTTTTTGTAACTATGGATTTAAAGGAGTCGTTTGAAATACTGCGCGCTGTGTGACTACACTGGCACTTGGTGAAACTACATACCATTGAGCGACATCTCCACCGGACTGTATATCGGCCATGGTCTCCCTGTCGAAGCCGCCGTAGATCCCGTTGTTGTTCACAATCACGATGACTACCGGCAGTTTGTAGCGGAACATTGTTTCTATCTCCATGCCTGCGGGACATACCAATTCATAAAATGAAATTCAAGAAACATAAGAAATTATAATCATCTTAATTTCTATCCGAGAGTTGCTTTCCCAAATTCTAAGGTCATCCCACTCGTAGGTACAATCAACAGCATTGATTGCCACAACAGACTGTAAGGGCTATAGGGACTTTTCTTATTTATTTAATTTGCCAACAGATTTACATTTTTTTACAATGCTCTTAAACTATAGTGACAATAATATTTTCCATAAATGTAAAACCAATAACAGGCAAATCATATGTGCACTATATAAATCCGTCACTTTTTTTTTTAGATTTAGATTTATTTATTCACAAAAACATTACAATTGGTGGCTGAAACGCGAAACTGCCAAGAGGATGTAAGGCAGACCAGTTTTTTTTGCTTATAGAACCGACACAAGAGGATATGTAAGTACAATCTATATGAATAGTAGAAGTATAAGTCACAAAGACATAAAAAAGGGCAAGGTTGTGCACTACTATCGCTACCAAGTAGAATTTTTCTTGTACTCGACGACGTAGGCTATCCAACGCCGCACTCACAGTCTACAAGTAACTGGTAATCACGCACAATCACTTTCACCTAGTCAGTGGACGGTCTGGGAAGTGGTCACTATGACCCGAAAGGAAGATGTGCATTGTGTATGTACCAGAGAATCCGAAGGCGGAGTCTCCTTCTACGCAGATGACGCGTTTTCCGGGCGCGTGGTCGCGGGCCCAGAGGGCGGCCGCCACCGCGAAGCCGGGACCCACCTGAGGACATCAAAACATTATTTTATAGAAAACAGCGACGTTTTTAATGTGAACAAAAAGACTAGCTAGGTACTTCGTCCTTCAAAACCGAAACAGAAAAGAAAGCAATGCACTGCGTGAAACTAAAATCTGTCCATACTGACTTGTCTTATTTGGTCATGGAAGTTATGTATTTAGATGGATTATTTGCAGCAGTATTAATTGAAATTTACATTCTATGTGTTTCTATAATTCAAGACACTATGTACGTAGTTTGATTGATACGGGAACTCGTCATTTTGCGTATTGTTTGTTCATCAAATAAGACAAGTCAGTCTGGACAGATCATACTATAGCTTCACAGACAGCGCGACTGTAAGGATTACCATGAAGAGAAAGTCATATGTTCCGAGATTCTTACCCCCATGGTGCCAAAGGTGCCCGCATCCAGTCTGTGCCTAGGCTTGTCGTTGAGCAGTATACCGCGACCGATGTCCATGGTGTTGGCTCCCTCGCTCACTATGATCGAGTCCTTTGGGATTAGGGCCTGCACCCGCTTGAATACTGCGTAGTAGTTGAGCGGCACCGACGTGTCGTTCGCTTGAGACTGAAAGGTAAGTGGGAAAGGTTAGCAATTGAATTGCAGCAGCTAAGTGTGCTAGAGTGATTTCCCCAAAATTTACCGGCTAGCGAAACAGGCAGGCTTATATACCAGGCTACACTTGGACTTAGACTCCTTCACATTTGTGGAAGCACCTGTGGCAAGCTGGTTGGACTATAGGAGTTTTGAAAACATTGCTGCCCATTTTTAGGTCTATCGAGCTGATATTGCGATAAGACAGTACAGTAAACTGCAGCAACAACAGCGGGACAACATCATCAACAACATCGTTTTCCACGAGCCGATACTACTGAGACGCGAGGTCTGTCAATTAATACTAGTAACGTTCCGATTTGGCTGGAGCTGACCCACCTGTTAGTTGCAGCCGATACAAATCCTTACGAAGTACAAAGTCACTTTTGGATTAATTCGGATGCGCGGGCGACCCGACTCTAGTCGGAAGTCCGACCGCGTCCGCGGGACCCAAAATCGACTTTATTTTATACTACGTAAGGATTAGTATCAGCTGCAACTGACGGTTGGTCGGCTCCAGCCAAATCGGAGCGTCCGTTACTAGTTTTACAGCTGTAGTGTCTGTACACCGCAGTAGCACCTTCTGATAAATTGGTCTGGCCTCGAAAATCCTCATTGCAACCTGTTAGAAACGAAGTCTCACCTCAACAAAGGCAGTGTTGGCCTTCTGTTTCTCGCCTAGTGTCTTCCACCAGGCGTTATTCGCTGGCTGGAGCGCATATTTCTTCTCTTGCAGTTTCTTCACGAGCGCTTCGGTGAAAGGCTTGATGTCAGCATGGACAGCCACTTCGGATTGCACGCTGTTGTGGTGCTCCTCAGGGCTGATGTCCACCTGGTGGGTTGGAATAATGGTTTTGTCTGTAAAGCCTGACCAGCAGTGGTACCTCCTACGCTAGTACGCTGCCATTTTTATGCAATTGCAACAAGCCTAGCAAGCCAGAGCCAAAGCTGTCTTGCTGCGATTGGCTTAAAATCAATTGCATCAATATGGCGGCATACTATCGGATATAGGCGGTACGTTTGCTGGGCTATATGAGGTGCCGCCATTTTGCGGAGTTTTTTAGAACTCATTTTATACACTGGCAACATCAAGTAACAGCAATAGTAGCGCCCTCTTGATCTGGCAATCAGACCTCGTAAATTCATGGTCGATATGTATGTAACTCTTGTACAAATAATGATGGAAAACGGAATGATCAGCAACTACGTTTTATCCCTTTTAAGTAGGTAGTCGGTTTTTCCTTTGTTCATTACATTGACTGGTAAAGGTCACCCGATGTATGACCTTGACTTTGCTGTTAAAGGTTACCCTACGGTTTAAAGGTCGCTCATCTGTACGACCCCAGCCTCGTCATGGCATCCCGTTTGACCTTGACGTTTACTTCGAACCTCGGCGGCAGTCCGAAGTGCAGTGTCGGTGCACCTTGCATATAGGTAGAAGGGTAGACCTTGTCTGTTAAAGGTCACTCACCTTTACAACCTTGACTACGACTACATCTAAAACTGGTCTTTTGACAGCTAGGAGTAGAAAAGTGGTCTTTGATTCCTGGCTGTCAAAAGACCATTTATTTGATCTTGACCCAAAGATCACTTCCAAATAGTCCCTAGTACGAATTTGGCAGCCAAGGGTAACTAACTCCCTTGCCAATTCTACTGACGAAACCCATTCCTGCCCTACTCCGAATTGTAAGCCTTCACTCACCTGTATGACCTTGACCTTCCCGTCGAACCGTGGCGGCTGTCCGAAATGCAACATCCAGTTGAGCCTTGCGCCAAGGAGTAGTACCACATCCGCGTATTGTAAAGCAGTGGTGCGCGCAGCCGACACGCATAGCGGGGACGAGTCGGGCACTACGCCCTTGCCTGCAAATGGGGTGACAAGGGTTAGAAGATGGTACAGTCTTGAGTGGCGCTAGTAGCTAGAGTGACCAGGAACGGACCGCCGATCTCCAATCGTATGATACCACCTTCTGAAATGACGTCACAGAATATCCGAAATGCATATTGTGACGTCATTCCAGGGGGGTGGGATCATGCTATTGGAGATCGGCGGCGCCCCTGCGGGCCCCTCATTGTATACTCATAAATAAACGTCAAGATAGGGGAGTCGCTGTTTTTTAATAGATTTTACCATAGCCATTTAATTTGGATTGGTAAGATATCCGATTTATGGAGGTACAAAAAAGACGATTTTACATTTTCGAAAGTACCGCCGCGAAAGCGATAACCTTCGCGAAAGTATTTTCGTCATTTTGAAACACGTGTGTAAACCGGCATAATGCAGCGCGGTGGTGCGTGTCAATGCTTGGCTAGTCTGTATACCAGCCACAGCACTGGCTAGTATACAGACTAGCCAAGCAACATGGATACAAATTCTAGAATCCTATAGGACCCTATAGATACTACCTATAGGAAATTTTTGTTGCGTTTGTATGAAAAACTGTAGTAGTGGCATATTGATGTGACAGCACATTTGGCGCCCCCAAATACTGACCCATAGGCGTCGGCAGGAACGGCAGATTCGTGTCCTTAATCAGTTTGGTGACGGCCTCCTCTGCGCGGGCGTAAGCAGCGCCTTTTCCCACCACCACTAGAGGGCGCTCGGCCTTCGCCAGTAGCTCTGCGGCTTGCTCTACCAATGCTGGGTCCGGGTGCGGGGGCGCGAGCGGGGGAGCGCTGTAGAAGTCCAACTGGACTTTGTCTTCGTTCGCTTCGCCCTGGGGACGCGAGATGGGTTTTAATAATACATACATAATGTCATGTCTTTTTACTATAGATGTAGGCAGAGACCCCATAGGTCCACTTGCTACGGTCCTGACTGAGGTCTCTCGCTTCTTCCACATTTTCATACATGAACGTCGCTTTAGGGTACTCTTGACATCTTAAAATATAATTGATTTAGTCGAGATACATACGTATCGGTCTTCCCCTTCCAACCATTCCGTTTACTCCAGTTTTAATAATATCTTTATTTTTAGAAAGATCATAAAAATGCATAGTTAATCTGGGCGTTTTTATATGGCAAGTGAACGGACCCCTGCATAAATTTAATGTTTGCTAGGGGTCCGTTCGCGTCTGAATCATCTTTAAATATACCGATAAAACGTGTAAGGGCCACATTGAGTCGACTGTTTTAAGACATAGGAACGTAGGACGACGTATGAAAACGATAGGTACAATTATTTCTGTCGTACGTGGAATAATTATAGTAGGTATCGTTTTAATACATTTAGCACTCCATCCAGTACACGGTTTCATACACATATTATGTAACACCCTGTATTTTTGTACACCTTTCAAAGGTTAAAAAATGTGTGAAGGCTATAATTTCATGATTCTGGCCATATTGACACAGTAGATACAGTACGATTGATACTGTACCTAACAGCTTTTGACATTAAGGTATCAGCTGATAGCCTTATCTATTTTTGCCACCAAGCGACAATGCTTACGTTATTGAGTCCCATTTTATTATTATTATTCTTCCTGAACAGACAGGCAGTAGGAACAACTGATATGTCTGTATCTCATTATCCTCAACCCTCCTTATCCCCTTCAAGGATAATGGAGCCAGTGTATTATAGAGTTGAAGCAGCTTTATCTTAGTGACATGACAACGCACCTGGCGGTCGTTTATGATACATGAAACTTGTACGCAGTTTGTGATCGCTTTTAATCAATTGATTCGAATTTCGAATTCGAATTCGAAAAAAATTCGATGGCTGTCGAAACACATGAAATACAATACAATAGCGTAACAAGTTGCCCTTAATCCGTTTAGTTCTATTTGTATTTCTACAAGGTTTGCATTATCTTATGCAGACTGACAGGCATGCCAAGATTGCCTGCTAGCTTTTTACTTTTTGTGTTTTACTTTACTTTTGGGTAGGGTTGTAACAAACTTTGTTTTACTAGGCAGGCATTTAACCGCCATCTTATCTGATACTAAGTTACGATGCGGCCGAACATGGAACATACCTTACCTGAAACGCCGAAGTCATTTACAGGCAGCGTTCAATTCCGTAGTTAATTTCCAGCTCTATCGCCATATTAACAAGGTCTAAATTACCGTGAGTAGCGTAGCAGGCATATTAAGTACGCGACCCCCGCCCGGGAGGCCGACCTTGTTCATAATAATATGCAACGGGATCAGCAGGGGCGACGTACTTGCAACTCTATGCTGATAGATATAACGTCTATGTTACCATGAGCAGCGTGGCAGGCATGTCCAAGTACGAGACTCCGGGGCGGCCGCTGGTGGCCAAACGCACTGCCTTTTCCACATGAAGAGGGATTAGACGCGGCGACGGCGGCCGCGCGGCGTACTTGCAGTATTGACGGCTGGCTTCCACCTGGAAACGGAGATGATATTAGGTACAGACAGGTCACCGGAAAGCACCCCAGGGGTACGTGGGAAATTGGTGCCTAAACCTTCCGGTACAAGGAAAGAGGTCCCGCGGAAGACCCAAGAAGCGATGGTTTGACATCGCCGAGTCTGATGCGAGGGCCAATGGTTTACGACGCGAGGATGCCCAAGACCGGGCGAAACGGAGGAAAATGAGTAGGAAAGCGGACCCTGGCAGAAGCCGGGACTGACCGCACGGATGATGATGATGATGAGTAAACCGGGGAGGAGGAAACGAAGTTTCGTGATCGGCAGTCTCCTGTTATTGACTAACGGACAGTAAAAGAAAGAGATCTAACTATTTTGCACGGCTGTGAGCATGAACCTACCTAGACTAGGTGTGTTGTCTCCAAACATGCTCCGAACACACTTCTTAGGGGCTGGTAAAGATGGCAGTCAAATAAACAAGGCATAGACAAACTTCTTCAAACTTAGTAATGCAAGTCGCCTTGAATAACATCGTCTAGCGGAAGTAAAGGTCTTCGGCTGTAGCGTATTACTATTACTCAAACGCTATTACGATTTTACAGGTACTACGTTGCTCGATACTAGATATCCAAACTAATATTATAAAGGCCATATTCAAACTAATATTATAAAGGCGATGAGTATCACTGTTTGTCTGTTAAGTTTTCACGCTTAAACCGCTGACCAGATATGGTTAAATATCACAAGACCTTGGGTAATCAAAAGTCTGGGACTGGAAAAAAAATCATTTTTATCGAAACCCAAACGCATATTCTTTATCTGACTCAAAGAGCACGTTTTTGTTCTGTGATCGTACTATATCGTTTACCTAAATAACTACGAAACGTAGTATTGTTAACCATTGTTTATCGCGCAAAATACATTATCGTACCCATTTTAAGTTACCTAATTCCGTACCAAAGGTGATATCTTATCGTTAATAGCAATCTCGATTGAGTAGTATTATGTATATATGAAAACAATGTTATAATCCTGGTGTTGATTATAACTGGACCTTTCGGTCGCCAGCAAAACTGATTGTAGTAACAGCTAACTTGTTATGTGGAGGAATATCTATAAATATATACCTACATTTAATTGTGTTTGTTCTTGATAACATATATGTATTCTTGTGTGTATAACATTATTATTATTCTTGTATATGTGACATTATAAATTATGTATTTATTGGACATACGTACCTAAAAAAATTAAATTTCATTTAATAAAGGGTTTGTTAGTAAGAGAGCAAGTTAAGCAATCATTTCAGTTTATATTCATTTTCTCACAGCATTCTGTGTAATTAGATAAGTTCTTTTAATTATATGTACCTATTTGATAATTATATTTATTTTTCCTTCATGTAGTCTAACTAATGCCAAAGTCTAGCTGCTAAATATCTGTAGGTAACTACTAGTACTACTTTTTTTAAATAACCTGTAGCCACCAACCTACGAAGTCTTTTGTTAATGGACCCTACACTGGTAAATCTACATACAATCACATGCAAATACTATTATGAATTTCTTTATTAATAGCGATTAATGAACTGTGTTATTTTTAACAAAATATGGCAAAGTATAATATTATACTTGCAAATTACACAGGCTTAAAGGTTAAAGATGGCGGTGATGTGTTATTTATCATTAAATATAAAGTAAGAGTCGTAAATACAAAGTGTTATGATACCACAGTTGGACGATATTTGATTTTAATCAAATATTTTAATTCTGATAAAGCTTCTATCTAATCTAGCTTCTGAATAATGAAAATATTGTAACTGTAAATTCCTAAGTTTAAGTACCTACACCTATTATTTGGAATTGTGTTAATAATGAAAAATTTAACCTATTTAGGTGTCAAAATATGAATGTACAATATGACACTCTTTTAGGAAATGTGCTTACCTGATAAAGTTCTTGGAACCCTCCAATACCTTCGTGGTCTTCAGGACATGAACCAGCAATAACTAGGAGTGGCCAGCAGTTGACCTGTGCATTGGCCATACCACCAATACAGTGTAGGAGCCCTGGCCCTGACACAGCCAGACATACTCCAGGCTTCCCTGCAACAGAGAATTTCCATTTTAGTATTACACTTGATACAGTAAAAGACAACTTTTACTGTTCATTTGAGTTATACAGGTGTATAGGACAAGACCTTTTTTTTTTATTTTAGGTAGTTTATTTCTGTTTTTGTACTGTACAAAATAATGAGGCAGCTACTGTAAAGTTGTACAAGTAAATAGTTATAAATAAATGAATAATAGCATTATAAATACATCAACAGCCCATAACATGGCTAGATTTGAGCCTCCTCCACATTAGAAAGGAATAACCTCTTTGCATCGGGTTGAATATTACAGTGGAGAAAATACTCAAACAAAAAAAATGTTGCTGCACTTTTTCTTCTGGTATACAGAGGTCCTAGCTGGGTAGCATCTCATACATTAGCATTGTCCTTGATCAACACTTGTAGCTAATTTGCACATATTTATTCAAAAATACGGCCTGTGGGATGCCTAACAAACTCAAATGATTCCCACCTACCAATTTAGAATTCATGGCAAGAAAAATCTCATTCACAATTCTAAGTTATCGGGCTTTGTAAATAGTAAAATACTTACTTAAACATAATATGCAAATTATACTACAAAAATACAAGTTTTATATGTAATCATACCAATTGAGGTAAAACGCATCAATCAATATTAAACTCATTTGTTCGTTATCATAATCAGATACTATTTAATAAAAACAATTTTAGGTACCTAGGCATTTGGATTATGATAATTAGGAAATTACTTGCCATGTGTCTGAATGGAATAAAAGTGTTTTACTTTACTCTACTTACCAGATAGATATCCTACAGCTTGTGCAGCATAGCAAGCTGCCTGCTCATTCCTCATTCCAACATACTTGATGCCCACAGATTGGAAAGCCAGTGATGTTTCAATCACCGGGATTCCGACAATTCCAAACACATACTCTACTCCCTTGAAAATAAAACGCAATATATCAGCACAATTAACTAAATAAAATAAAGTTACAGCCAGTATTTTCAATATCTAAGGTGAATTTAAATAATAATAATTGTTTTATGAAAGGAATTTGTAGTACTTACTTGTCTCTTCAAACTTTCTGCAAGTATATTATTCCCGTCGATTCCCATTGCTTGAGTTAACTTCGGGGATACGTGAATAGATCTTCTAAAAGAAAATTGAGCAATACGTCCAAACAACATTGTTATTTAATAAAAAAACAACCTAAACAAATGACAGATGTGCGAGTCTGCAAGACTACTAATCCTGAATTTCTGATCCGAAGTCGGCTCTAGTTATCTATAGTGGTAATTCAAAGTCCACAAAACTACAAGATAAAACCTGATCAAAGGTTGTAAAAAAACTTACGTATCAAAGTAGGTACTCTTGGTAGTATCTTATTGTAACAGATATCACTAGATGGGATATAACCAACACACCGAAACGACGTGCCGTTATGATATACATTTATCAGTCCTCCCGCTTTGTATTATATCTTCTAGCCACATTTTGGAATTTGAACTTTGTGTATTTGTTTACGTCGCTTGCGGTATTTTCGATTAGTTTGAAGTTTGTTTGACGTTGACAATACATTGACAGTAGTGACACTAAAGTAGCGTTTATAAATATTGTTAAAATCTTTTTATAAAATCACAAAATGTTCTCTTTTTTCCATAATAGAAATAAAATATTAATTTTATTCATGTCCGAAACTTATTCTACTTGAATGTAGCCACCAGGATTAGAGTTTACCTCGGTCAACTGAAAGTCTCCACCTCTCCTCCTTCAACGGGTTGATTATGAATGTGAACGTATTCTTCTTCAGAATGCGCGTACACCGTTCACTCTGCACCTACGGAAATTTGAAAGACAAAAGGTCTTCATATACATAAAACTTCATATATACTATTAAGCTGCTATTTCTCGAAAACTATAACCGATATCCAAAAAGTGAAATCAATGAGCAATTTTTCAATAGGAATCCACTAGACGGCGGCCCGACGATTTTAATAATGAGTGAGCAGTAGGTCAGCTGGTTTCAAAAAGCATCAACAGATGGCGCTCTATTATTTTATTACTTTTATTAAATATGCACGTTTGTGGTAGTGCTGTCATGCAGCAAACTAATATTAAACTTAAAAATAAAAAGTTTATTATTATAAACATAACTTTTGAAGGTTGAAAAAGATGTACAAAAAATATATTTATACATATATAAGTAGGCACCATTTTAATACAAACCTTTTATATTTGAATTACGTCCATATTTTATCCTAGCGTCCATGAAACGAACTGACTCAGTCAAATGATGTTTTGTGTGCAATTATTTATTAAAACCACAAAAATTTTTGAAAATTATATCGTCTTTGTTAAGTACCTATTTCAATCGATCTTCAATTCCCAGAATTGTCGGGGCACCATCTAGCGAGTGGTTAGAAGTACCTGAGACTATTGGAAAACTGCTCATTGAGTAGTTTTCCACTAGGTACTGTCAGTTGATTTCAAAAACCATCAATATATGGCGCTCTCATAATGTTTTTACTTTTTTATATCTGTGTTTGTGGCAATCATAAAGAAACAAAATTATGTACAGAAGGTGGCAATGATGTCATGCAACCAATAAATACTAAACTTAAAAATAAAGACCGGTCATTGTGGAGATCTCTTGGGGAGGCCTTTGCCCAGCAGTGGGCGTCTTCCGGCTGATATAACCGCAGTGGGTGTCATAGAGGCTGCTATCTTACATAGTAAATAAATATAATTGAACAATTCATACAGCGCCGTCTAGCCCCAATGTAAGCAAACCTTGTGATATGGGTGCTAAACCCCATCGCAAACTGATAAACTATAAAACTTAAAAAAATACCTTTTTACACCTCCTACTCGACAATGGCCAATGAGCAGTTTTCCAATAGGTATCTAAACCATTTCTAACCACTCGCTAGATGGCGCAGCGACAATGTTAGTAATTTAAGATTGCTTGAAATAGGTAGAGGTACTTAGCAAAGAGGATAGATATAACCACTAGGTAATTTGTACTGGATAATATTGTATTTATAGGTAGGTAGCTTTCAATAATAATTATAAATAGGTTTTAATAAATTATTACAAACAATCCCCGCCTGCCAAGCGTGGAGATTATGGCAATAACCTCCCCTTTCGTGGGAGAGGCCCTAAGTCCTGCAGTGGACTGTTACGGGCTGTGATGATGATTACAGAAAAACAAACATCAATTTGACTGAGTCAGTTCGTTTGCATGGACTTAAGAATTAAGAATGGACGTATTTAGAATATGAAAGGTTTGTATTATATGCCTCTTTACATAAATATTTGTTTTACATTTCTTTCAACCGATGTTTATATTTATCAACTTTTTATTTTTAAGTAGATTATATAGATGGCCTTATTACCCGCAGGAAGATAATATTGTATGAAACTCCCGAGGGAATAAAGTAATTTGAAGTTTTAATAAATTTCATAGCATATGGGCTTTGTAAGGAGACTTCATTTGAAAATAACAACATTCTTCTTTTTTTTCTACAAAATAAAAAAGATAAACACCAAGTTTGCGAAAACTGTGACTAAAAAAAGTAATATGCATGCAGGACCTTCGACTGCTCCAAATGGTGCAAACAAATGGAAAAAGTGTGAAACAAAAATGTGGGTCGTGTTATTCTTTTAATTAAATAGCGAAGATAATTCTTTTATTATACCCAATAAACTAGTTGTTGCCCGCGACTTCGTCTGCGTGGAGAATTATATTCTTTCTTTTTATAATATTTCTTCCTTTCTTTCTATTCTGTAATAAAATTACCTGAAAATCAATTATACATCTGTGTAACTGAATCTAAATGAAAAGAACAGATGATTTTATCTTATCACTGACTGATTTATTTTGTCGATTTCGGTTTATTAATAATTTGGGTGGGGTCAAGTTCCACAAAAGAACAGTCCGAACGAACAGTCAGAGCCATGCTTATAAAATGTTTAGAAATTCCACATAATACAGGGTGTCCCGTAAGTCGACGTCAAGCCAGAATCGGGTGATAGTCCAAATCATAATAGTTACTAGAAAAATAAAAAATAAAATCTAAGTCTTGAATTTTTTAAATTATAGGCAAGCTTTGAACGCACTAGAATCATTTTTAGTAGGTAATGAAAATTTTTTCGAAACTGGGTTTCTTGAAGGAATTTTTTTCCCCCTTAATCAAAGAAATAATGTAGCAAGTATAATACCATTTTAGAATCCTTATTAAATGCGTCAACTTTTCGTGCTACTTGCCAAACTGGCGTAGTACTTTTTTTTTTCAGTACAGTCCGTTAAAGTTGGACGAAATATTAATTGTCTATTCATTGTACGGCATAATGTGACACTTTCTTCCAAGCTGGAGCAGTTGACTTAGAATTCTAAGTAATAGGTTAGATTAGCACTATTCGGGATTACATAAGAAAAATAAAATTGAAAAAAAGTTAAGATTTGTAGCAACAGGAGCTAAAAAACCATCACAGGATGTACATTTTCTCGAAAAAAAAGAAATGCCTATAATTTAAAAAATACAAGACTTAGATTTTATTTTTTATTTTTCTAGTAACTATTATGATTTGGACTATCACGATTCCGGCTTGACGTCGACTTACGGGACACCCTGTATATGGTGACTCCCGTAGTCTCATCTCATCTTGGCGTCAATGTACCGGTTTTGCTCGCGTGTGTTATATTATATGGTATTTTAGTATATTTTTAATAATTATAAGATACCTACATTACATATTTAGAAACCTAACTTTTAGTTAATTAGTACTGAATTTACTCAAAGATTAAACATCGTTCAGGAATCTCTTACATTCGTTCAGAAATGTTTATAATGTTATTTTGCAATATTATTTATTATTAATTACAATAGTTTTACCTTTATTCCTTTATTCTTTATTGTACACAAAAATAATAAATACAATTTAACAGAAGGTAACTTAAGTACAAAGGCGAGCTTAACTCAACAGTTGAGTTTTCTACCAGCAAACCTTGGAGTCAAAGAAGCTGTAAGTCAGCATTTAGGCATAGGAAGTGCACACAAGTAAACTAAAAAAATACTATAAACAAATACAATAAATATATACGTACTATAACTGTATGTTAGTGAGCAAGATATTGCTCTTTTAAATTCCTTTTAAATGTAATCAGTGAAGGACTAGCACGGATGTAAGGAGGTATGGAGTCCCATAAACGCGCAGACTGTTCAGTGAAGGAACCGCCGTAGCGGTTTGAGGTGTGGAACGGGATATTTAGGAAAATGGATCTGATGGAACGAGTAGGCTTATCCTTGGGCACCAGATACTCAAAGCGCTCACGGAGGTACTGAGGAGCCAAAGGCTTTTTAAGTATATTATACAATGTGCTGAGAATATGCACATCCCTTAAGTTGAGTTCTAAACTCAGAAACGTGATCAAATTTTCGCAGACCGAAAATGAACCGGATGCACACATTCTCCAATTCGTTTAACAGCTCCTCCGTGGCATCAAGATAGCAGACGTCTGCATAATCAAGCAGAGGGAGCCGTAACGATTGTGCCAAGAGAACCCTAGTCTCAAAAGGCAGAGACTTCTGAAGTCGCTTGAGTGACTGAAACGTGTAATGTATTCGTTTACTAACTTGCCCAAATTGACCCGCCCAAGACAGGTGAGAATCGAAGAGGACCCCCAGATTTTTGGTATTGTTGGTAATTTGTGTCGTAGCTAACAGGCGCCAAACTGGCGAGATTCAGGCGACCGCGCATAGAATACGTGCCTATTATTCTGCCGTACAAATTTAAAACGCAGTAAGTGCATTTTGCACTTTTGGGTTTATTCTATTTTCTGAATCCAGGAAACGAAATCTTCTCGAATCAGAGACCCGTTTTTTGATACCTATTCTGTTCTTCTTGACAAAACAATTTTTTTTACAAAAATATTAAAACCTGTACTGCAAACACGTTTTTCTCAAAACTAGATAAATGCACTCACTGCATTTTAATTTTGTACGGCAGTATTAATGCCTGTGATTTGCCCGGATTTACAAGAAGCCCATAGGAGTTAGCCCAGTCCCGAATTTCACATAAATCGTTATTTATTAAACTAATCCCCTGGTCAACTTCATCGATCCTGAAGTGGCAGTAAATCTGCAAATCATCTGCGTAGAGATGATTACGACACGATAACACTTGGGTAATCTCGTTTATAAACAAGGAAAATAAGAGAGGTGAGAGAACTCCACCCTGAGGCACCCCAGCCGTGAGGTCACACCAGTTCGATGACCGATCATCTGATCGAACACACTGTGAGCGTCCTCTCAAGTAAGATTCGAACCAGCCAGCCACGGATGGCGATATGTTAAGAGATCTCAGGATACCAAGCAGCACATCGAAATCAACTGAATTGAAAGCACTACTAAAGTCCAATAAAGTCAGCAGAGTGAGTTGTTTATTATCCATGGCTAGGCGTATATCTTCTGATACTTTTGGTAGAGCCGTTACAGTACTATGGCCAGTACTATGTACCTTTAAATAACAATTAAAAATAGACTATAATACCATATAATATAACACGTGCGAGGCCCGAGGTCTGTCTTGACCATCATCCAGGATATGGCAGATCTGGTAATCGCGGTGGAGCGACTGCCATCAGACCTCTGCGACTCTGTTAACAAGGGAACCTGACCAGATTTGATCATGGTGACACACATAGCTGGGCATCGTTAATCAAATAGTTAACTTCGTTAATCTGTAATCCGTTACCTACTAAAATGTTGGGCAACTAAACGTTTCATTCCGGAAGCATTAGGGGAAGTTAATGTTATCCGTTAACATGTTAGAAATTGCATTTTGTACATCGAAGTTTTGAATATCTGCGGTCTTCTGGGTAACGTAATAAAAGCCTATTTTCGAACTGTTTCTAAGTATTATTATTCCATTTCGTAAAATTTAACAAAGAATAAGAATTTCTAACAATTAGTAGGTTTTTAAACACACAAATCATAAATAATCGCCATATTATGCACGGCGGACGATCGCTGAAACCAGTTCGATAGCAGAATTAAAATTAATTGGTCAAAATTTGTGTTGCTCAAGATTTAGCTTATTTGTAATTTTATATGTTATGAATGCATTTCTATAATTTCTATTTTAACAGAATAGAAATTTCAAACATTTTTCTATACATGGTCTTCAAATAGCGTGTTTACTGGTAGGTACCTCAATGACCGGCATCCCATCCGCTCCCCTCAGGTTGGAGATGTTCTGAACGCCGGTTTTCCATCAGGTGGACCTTCCGTCCGTGTGTCTCACTAGGCGAAAAAATAATAAAATAACCTTATCGTGTCTGATCCCAGTATAAAGCACCGTGGCGTCCGGTCGCCCTAATTTGCGCATCTTCGTTTTGTGCAGTAGGTACGAGTCTAGAGTTTGTATGTAACGAGACTCCCTAAGCATTTGTGAATATCAGTGTGGAGTGGTGTTGTCTCGCTAAACAAAGACATAATTTTGCAAAATGACCGCCCATCACTGCTTTTCGATAAATGGTAGGTAATGGATTAACGATTAACGGAGTTTAGGATAGTTAACTGAAGTTAATGCAAGCGCGGATCTACCGTTGTGGGCACGATGGGAATGCTTATAACCTTAATTGAGGTCCATAGGCTAACGTATTATAGTAAGTAAAAAACCTATACAACAGAATGACATTCAAGAGTGGAGACACTTAATTCAAGTTTTGGCCACCGGGTCAGACAAATTTGTGGCGTTGTATTATATGCGAATTGGACTCACAAATAAATCTTAAGTTAGCAACAAGAGGCTTTTTAAGGGGCTCGATCCGCGCCTGAAGGAATAAGTCTGTTAACATTTTTAAAAGTGAATCTGTTAGTCAAAATAATTACTTCGTTCATTAATGTCTTGTCTCAGCTCTGGTTACACATCCAGCCGCCTGAATGTGCAGGTTTCCTGTTCACGATATTTGCCCTCACCGTAAGAGAATAGGTACAATATCATACAAAAGCTCTTTATTTGCACACCAAAGGACACATACACAAAAACAAAATATATGGTAAGCAGTAGGTACAAAGGGCGGTTTTATCACTAAGTGATCTCTTTTACATTAGCAGCTGACAGGTAGTGCACATAAAAGAATACTTATAACAATATATTATTATTATAATAATTATTATAATATTTACCAATCCATAAACACAGAATAAACATAAAACCGCAGATAAAACCCAGAACCACAGCACCCACAATAACTCCACTACATACATTAAATAATGCTACTTTACTGTATATTTAAACGTACAGGTAGGTACAGTCATTCCACACATCTCATGTCACGGGGCGGCGCGGTCTAGAGTCACAAAATGAAGAAGGGTGTGGGCAGGTATCGCAAGCATCCTATCACGACATGAACTAAAGAGCAGTTCTGTGTGTCGAACTTGAAAGTAAAGAGATCCCTAAGATACTCCGGTGATGATTTCCTAAACAGCACACAGTATAGGAGAGACACGAGACGAGCATTCCAGCGAAGTCGGATTGGAGGCCATCCTACCTTGGACAGATACTCTGAGACATGGTCATACTAACGTAGCCCAAATTTTAATCTGATACAGATATTCTGCAGCTGCTCACGTTTGCTTAACTGAGCTGCTGTAATGTCCAGAAAGCAGTCATCCGCATAGTCCAGAACTAGCAAAAGCAATAACTGCGCAACCACTACCTTGGTGGCAATTGTTAGGAAATTGTGCGATCTTTTTAAAGAGGAGTATGGAGCACAAAGCTTGCCATATGGGTGGTCCACGAGAGAGTCTCGTCCACAAATATTGTATATCATAATCGGTCGGTTACTATATTCCTGTTGTTCTCTCACGCGCGAGGGTCCGGAGATCGCCTTGACCATGATCCAAGATTTTGGCGGTTCAGATCTTCCTAATTACAGTAGCGCGACTGCTAACTGACCTCCGTGACCCTGTTGACAGAGTCTGTTTAGACCCTGATAGACTCTGACCATCTTGGATATGGTACACATTGACCACGATTCATCACGATGTTTTCCTTCACGGTAAAAGCATCGGTTAGTATTTAACTAATATACAGAACTCAGAAAAAGTTAATGGTAGGTACTTACATGGCGGCAGTGCGGATTGAACTTGGTACCTCTCGCTTACGAGTCCGAATCATTAGGCCAATGACGCTAATACAAATCGCATATAACCGCTAATATAAACCGCAAATATAAATAAGAAGATTTTTCAGAAACAAATTTAATATTCGCCACTTTCAAAATCACGGAGACTTAAGCACCTATCGAATAATAGGTCTTCTATACAGAACGGTTACCCTGTGCCGTGCCTGTGCCCTTCAGGAGAAGGAACTAGCCAGGCATTTGACCGCCATCACATCTGGTGGTACCTACCTAAGTGACGATGCTGCCAAAGACGGAGCATTCCTCTCTAGGAATAGCCAATTCACTCTAGCATTGAAGGCATCCAGATTATAATACGTAATCTCGATGATCAAAACATCGATGAATGCTACCATATGATCAGGGTACACACTTAGGCCTTTACCAAAAGACATAGAAGAGCAACTGACCCCTTTATATATCTACAGTACTTTGATACTCATTTTTGCTGATAATCTGTGATACGTTTCGTTTGCGCCGAACTTGAATTTTTGTTTACCTGTGCAAATTATTTAGCTGTTTGACCGACTTATCCAACAATATTGATACTGTCTACAGTATTTTGTTACTCATTATTGCATATAAGCTGAGTTACTGTTCTTGGCGCCGGGCCTGGGTTTCTTTTTATTACCTCGTGACCCTTCTTAAAACCCGTTTTGAAATACTGTTATCTGCGAATACCTAACTCTTTACTAAAAAACTTTCCTTTGTTACCATTTCGGATCCGAAACTCCAAATCTGTCAATACTAAAAATATTTCTTAGACAGGTAATAATCGAGCGAGTTTCATAAACAACAAGCATTTAGCGTACCTAATTATCCTACAAAATGGGTTATAAGTTGTTTCGAGTGCTCGTAGTGGTATGTCGCGCGATCGTATGTTGATAGTTACTTTGCCGATTTGTTTTTCTTTTCCCCGTTGGCGGAAGTATCGCGATAATGTGAACGCGAAGCCTCTGTTCACTTGTTGACTGTGCTACGTCCGCTGTGGTGGTGCTCGCGTGCGCAGACGCAACCCCGCCGGCCCAGCCGCCCATACTCCGCAGTACTCCGCACTCGTTCGCTGCCAGCCACACATGTGCCCGGACAATAAAACGTTGCGGTTAAAATGACCGACCAATAAAGTGATAAGCTTGACAAACAAAAACAATTGGTGCCAGTTCATGACAGAATATTGAGAAGAATAAAAATGGCGGTGATTGCGCTAAAAAAAGTTTTCGGTGAGTTTTTTTTTTAATATTTGGTTGCCTAAATAAACAAAAAGAATTGAGAACTAATAGTTATTTATTGTGCATATATTGATACTTAGTTTGTTACTTCATACTATAATATTTTGTAATTATTAATTTGTGAGTTTAAATGAAATTAATTTATGAAATTATTTTTAAAATCACTTTAATTGAAAAAATAAGAAGTTAATAAGTAGGTAGACGCGTAACTTGATGCGAGTAACGCCCGGAATTTGACGGATTTTTCATCAACCGATGTTGATGAAAAGTTATCGTTGTACTGTTACTGAATTTATGTTTAGTCTTTTTGTTATCCATTGTTATTGTCACAGGCATCCTGTTAGGTAGGTAGATTTAAGTAGATGATAAGGCACATTAAACTAAGAAGGTAAGAATAGGTTGGTAGATACCTACAACGTCAATAATTAATTTCGTAAAATACTTACAGTATTTATTAATTGAGGACCACTGGTGTCTGGTGTCTTTCTCGATTTTCTGGTGTTTTTTTTTAAATTATCGTTTATTGCCTCTGAACCAGTGCTCGGGTAACTCAACTAACTACTTTTGAGATAATTAATATGATTCTATGGTAGGAAGATGTCGCATTTCTGGCAGAACTAGAAATTTATTGACGCTTTGGTAAAATTTTAACCAAAGATGCAAATTTAGGGATGTTGCGAGTTTGACGTGCGTACTATCTGTGTACCTACAGGTACATTTATCTGGCATAGCGGTATCGAAGTTCTCGAACGGACGATGGACTAAATTCGATATAGGGTTTTTATTTGAAAGCCAGTTTTATCGAGATTGTTCATGTGCGTTTTGTTTCAATAAAATAAGTCTTACAAAGTCCGTCGGGTAGCTAAGTTTGTGTTCCCTCCCTAAAAATAAAAATAAGTATCAATTGAGATTATCATAAGAAACTATGTAGGTACTTAATTTGGATATTTAATAATACACAAGATGAATAGCAAGTTAAAGCTCGCCTTAGGTAGTGCATCAGGGAACTGAGATCTGTCAAATTTTAAATGGTAATGATACAATTTTATAGATTAATATTATGTAAAATGTAGACTACTGTTGTAGAATGTTTAAACAGTTGTCAAAAAACAACACGATCAGGGGAGTTCTTAACTTTATTTTACAAGTAGGTACCGTTACAAATGCTGCAAGTAGCGCAGCGAGTTCAGCATTGTTTTCATTTTTGCGCTTGGGTGATGAAAAAAAACTTGAAAGTACATACATGGAACATGAGAGGCTCGACTAACAAAATTACCTGACGATATATTATTAAAAGTACTGAAATCATTGAATGAGCGAATGCAGCGAGGTCTAGGGTGATTTAAAGTTATAAAAAACAACTTTATTCTACTCGGGTTGTTGCGCGTGGGCCCTGTTAGCACGAGGCCTTGGGCTGTTAGCCTGCTCGCCAGCCCCTGAACCCAATTGTTAGACTTAGACTTGAGTTTATCTGAGAACGCCACCTAACCAACGAGTTAAAATCAGCTCCCTATCAGTTACGGTGGCTTGCTGCGCTTATTAATACCTACTTTTAATTCTCACATTCACATGCCAATGAATGCGTTCTTCTATTTTTAAATTCCTGCAACACAATGTTGCTTCCCGAAGAACAAACTGGTACCACGGGTGCTAAAGAACTTTCCCACGCACAATTCTATTTATAGAAATAGGCACCTAGTGTTATAGCTCAGATACAGCTACCTAGACTCAGACTATGAGTCGCTATCCAATCTGATTACATATTCCATTCCTATGGACTGTCTGAGTTATGGTGTAATATAACTTTCTCTATAAATTGTGGACGTTGAATCACCTGGAGTTTTCCATAATACTGTAACTTGAATATAAACCTATCATTAGAAATTGTGTGCGGATTTACATCACGTGTTTATTTCTTTATTTCACCTTGCCGTAGTAGCCGAGGGGTTATATGGCGTTAGTAATAAACGCGAACGACATAGGTTCAAACCCATCGGGGGTCCTACCTATTAATAGGTTTTCATCTCAAGATGTGCATGTACAGACAGCAGAAACAGCTCCGCGGGTTTTTTTTTATATCACTAAGGTGGCAAACAAACTTACGGCCTGCCTGGTGGAAATCAGTCACCGCAGCCTATGGACGTTTGCAATACCAGGGGCTTCCCACGCGTTGCCGACCCCGTAAAAACCTTTTAACCCCTTTCTTGAAGAACTCCATGTTGTAGGTACTCTCCAGGGAAAACGTCTCCTCGTCCCAGTCACAACACAAACATAACGTAACTGTATATAAATCTATTGCTTAATATGTGTTTACCAGCTTCGATGAATTTAGTTGCAGTTCAAAATTTTGTAATCTCGCTAGATTTTCCTTATTCTTATCCTTATACGGTATAATGTAAAGTCGCTTTTCGCGGCTGTTTCTATTTTCGCTAACTCCTAAACAACGCTACGAATTTTGATGTGCTTTTTAAAAGAGAATTTCTTTCGAAAGGTTTATATGTACAATACATGCATATATTATAATAGCATATTATTATAAGAACACCCGTGCGAACCCGGGGATAGTAGTTTACAAACTAACGGTATTCACAATCTCATATACAACATCTATAGATAAGTACATACTATTGCCGCCAACTGTACCCTTTTCACAAGAAAATCAAGCTGGTAACAAGATTTACGCTCGCGCTAGCGACGTGTAACTTTAAATTACAGTGTCCCTAGCGAACGGCATGGGAAATCGTATTTTTTCACAGTAACTAGTTCCGCTTTAACTCGCCAGCTAGCACGCTAGAATGTAAATATAATTGCAATTGCACTTGCACTTGAGCTTGAGCGTACAGATGTCGCGGTCGCCGCGTGTTCACTGTTACTTGTATGTAGTATTTTTTTTATACTTACCCGTGGTACTACCGCTAATAATACTAGTAGTACCACGGGTTATTTTTTTCACCTGTGGTGGGTAGGTATTACTGATGTGACTGGTAGTATCACAGGACTTTTTTTCACCCGTGGTAGGTGGGTACTCCTGATGTGACTGGTGGTGCCACGGGTCATTTTTTCACCCGTGGTAGTACTTGTATCTGGTAGTACTACGGGCAATTAATTTTGCCTCTGATACTACTTATCCATATTTTCCTGATGGAGACGATGATGGATGGAATGGTGTTTGCGTGGCGCGTGGTGATTGCCGTCGCCATTTTGTTGATAACAAAGATGTTTTAAACTATCACGATTATTATCACACGGTATATAAGGCTACTCGTAAGGCACATATGCTTAAAAAGAAAGAGCTTAGTCATTGATATGTAGCATTTTCCCACTCGCGGCGACTCGCGGTTAAAGCGGCGCGGTACGAAAACAACTCGCCCGAGAGCTGTCATTGGATATATTTTGCGAGGTTCCGATATCGTGATATTGAGGGATTTTCCTAATGTAGATATTAGTATATTTAAGGACACAGTGTTAAAATATAGATCAAATCTACAAACAAGTGAAAAAAGTTGGGTATTAAGTTTTTCTCTATCGCGTAAATGGTAAAATTTACAAGCATATCATACTTTGAATAAGCAGCATTGGTCTAGTGGCAGCGTGCTTGCGATAACCAAGGTGAAGCAATGCTCGCAATGTCCGGGAACTGGATGGGTGATCGTTTAGTACTTTGTGGCTAGTTCTCACGAGCTCACAACTCGTTAGGTGCACCTCCTAATACATAAAATAATATAAAATCCATCATAATATTTAGTAGATGATAATTATTACTGTGGTAGTTATTATAACAAACATCAAAAACAAAAGAAGGGGGAGCTTCTATGTTCGACTGTATGTATTATTTATTATCATCATTATTTTTTGTGTATGTTTACCGTTTTTTCCGTCAAATGTGGACCGATTTTAAAATTTATTTTATTGTATGAAAGCGTACCTATACTCCTGAGGTGGTCCCATTTTTATCAGGTCATTATCTGATGATGGAAACCCTGTTAAATCAAGGGATATCCTCAAAAATTTTAGGCACATATGGTGTTCTGGTTACGTTATCATGTATAACTTAGTTATTCGCTTCAGGGTGTTATCATCTGATGCAGATGTGCTGGTGATGAAGCTACAGAACTCCTTAACGATTAAGAGTTAGAGGATAGTACTTTAATTTATCGACAGGAACTTCCTAGTAGTATCTAGGGCTAACGTGATGCATGAACGGGTATTTCCTGAGATGGTCTCATTTTCAAGGTCAGGATGTGATCACGAAATTTCAGAGACCAACAAAGGAAAAGTGTTCAAGTTACCATGACTGACTTTAGAGAGACTAACATTTTAAAAAATATATATTTTTGGTAGATTGACGTTTGCCATGCCATTAGCGCAGTATGTAATGTATCTCCCTAGTGGTGTAACTATTGTACTTTCGATGTTTCCACAATAACACCTGCCGCGCTGTTCTATATTGTCAATTGTTATGGATCTACTTGTACTTATTAAACGTTTAGGATCAGCATTGAGCTAATAAATTATATTTTGCTTTTTTCCAGAGCATAACCGCTTATCTACTTGAAGCCTTACCTAACGTGTACCTTAAAAAAATTGCAAAAAAAACATTTATATTGGTGTTATTTTCTTGAACAGAAAATTATATTTAAAAAACCTCCGTTTCCCCACGGTTTTTACTTGCGTGTAGTTTGGATATCTGTAAATATCTGAGGGCACGGAAGTGCCCCCGTCAAGCCGAGCAAAAAATAGTAATTAACCTACCTTTTCTTAAAGCTTTTTATAGAATTTTCAGACCCTCATATCTTAGGTTTTTTCATAATCCTAAAAATGCCCAAACTATCAGGATAAGATATACGTAGCAGACTTATAAAACAAAGTGATAAATATTCTCCGCGAGTCTTATCTTTAAACGGCAATAATCATCATCATCTCTCGATCTGTGATGTCACGGAAGTGAAGGCGTACCGCGGATGAGGGCGTTTTGGACGCGATCTTTGCGAGAAACTTCACACATCCACCGCAGTATCTTCATTTCCGTGACACTCGACTTCTGCTGCTGTAAAGCTACAGAAATTCGCTCACTGCCACTAAAAAAATTTACGACAGTCGATTGGCAACGCCGTTTGTACACGTGCAGTTAACCTATGTAGGTAGATGCGGCCCGCCGGACTATGCCCGGCCGGCTATCTATCTAACTACTAAAGCTAAACTTACTAAGTGATGAAATTAAATTCAACGGCAGTTCTATAAAGATATATATATTTAAATACTATTGCTTTTGCCTGAAATCAGGAATATAATAATAATTAGAATTGATCAATCCAAATTAGGAAATGTGTAAAATGATTTGTCGAAGGATTCGTTTCCTAGGAAATGTATGTATTAACTAGGCATTGTACACAATTCCTAAATAGTACCTAACCGGAAATGTACATTTAGGGGTTATGTTGGAAAAATTCTACTATTTAGCACTAAAACATTCGAATTGTAGCCGCAAGAGTTGGACAGTTGAAGGTGTCCCATTTTATAGTATGCTGCATATTTTACAGTATGCAAATTTGCGAGAACGTCTTGACGACGAGATTAGTAAGCTATATCAAAATTATAAATTTCTTTCCTGTGCAACGTATTTGAAATTTAATTTGACAGTTTGAAAAAAGAGGAACTTTTTTTCCAGTTTCTCAAAACAAGTTTCTTAAAGATTTTCGACAAAGTATTACAAGTAGTCGATGGTTTCGAACCGTTTTGTGTACGGAAATAAATTTGGCAGTGTTCTTTAGAAAAATGGCAGGCAGTCTGTCTGGACCTGGACCTGTGGAAGTATCGAGAGATTTGAGTGCTGTATGTAGGTAGGTACAGAATATTGAAACACTGCGTATGAAATAAATCGCAATGAGTAGAGCATGTATCCGGTGTGCACCAATCAGAAGTTATGGTTGATGGTTATAGAATAGATGAGAATAGAAAAAACTAGAAAATATGTTACATATAGTCTCAGGGTCGCTTCAAGATTTGTCCTCATAAAACATATGACGGCATCGGTTTGCTCTTAAACAAACGCTGATAAATTGTTTCAAAATATGGATCGTACACTGCTATAGGTGATTTATCTGGGATGGGAGGGATTCTCCCTTTTAAAGTCAAATATATCAATCGCGACTGACTCAAAATATTTAGATACATGCGATTGATTGGGCGGAATTGATATGTGTTTGGGTTTAAGATACTTCAGAACGGCCACAAGAACACTACCTCCGTTCTCCATCACCTTTGCCTGTAATTTTAAGGTATATGGCGCACCTAAATACGTTAAATCGTTTGTATATAAAGTGGTTATAATGAATATTGGGGTGCAGCCATGTTTCTGTTAGAATTTTAATATCATACAAGTTGAATAAAATATTAATAAATATTATTTGAAGTTTAGTTTAGTCTCCACTTTTGATAGTATATTGAAATATTATTAGTATATCCACGTAACGCCAAATTATCTCCAGCTTGCTCATTGCAGACCTAGCAATGGCCATGCGTCTTTTATTTCACAAATCCACTCTCATTAGATATAAGACCCAATATGAGTAAGTATGATGAGACAACTTCGCAGCCTTCGATCGTTGTTATCTCAGGACAGTTGTTATTCGAGAGATCGACAATCATCATTTTGGTCTTGCTACGGTTTATTTGCGTACTCGTAAGTTATTTAACAATATTTGGCGGTTCAAGTTCCGACCTTGCGGGGTCCGGATATGGACCGCGGTCCGCCTGTTGCCGACCACAGAATTAGAGGCTTGGCTCTTCACTTTTTCACAGTGAAACAGTTTTCAGGTTGCGAGGCTTGGGAAGCCAATTGTACACGAAATGTTTGTTGGTGGGATTCAAATATTACGCGGGATCCTATAATTTTTCCTTCATTAAAATTAAAAAAAGAGATTACATATCACCAACATACAAACTTTATAATAAGTATTCGTATTTTCTTAATGCATTCTCGCCCCAATTTGCTCGAGCTGAGTTTTAATGTGCAAGTATCAAATAGCCGATTTTTTACGATTTCGAAGTGGTAGTTTCATAATAACAATGAGTAGAACGATTGGCTTTCGCCTCGCAATTTTAAAAGCGTATTTGAGAAAACGCTATTTTGTGTAGTAGGTAATAATAGAGTTATAAATATTGCTAAAAAATTATTTTAATTTGGTTTTGTGTTAAATACAATAATATAAAATCGGTATTTTTTTGTTCCGTTAATTTAATTTTAACATTTGTTGGTATGATCAAGGACAGAGAATTGGAATAAATTTTATAATACCTATATTACCTAACAATAAGCAGATATTTTAATTTATTTACAATTACACTAGGATTCACCGACGAGACTTTTTTGAATTTTTGACTGTTTGTCCGTCTTTCTGTCTGTCTGTCTGTGCGCGCATCATTCAAAAACCGCTGAACGGATTTTGATGGGGATTATACTGTTTGATAGCTTGGGTCCAACTTTCTTCTAATTTAAGTGGATAGAACCAGAGTTACAGCTTGACCGTCACTAGGTACAGGTAATTTAAAATGGTCGCGTAAGAAAAATTAACAATAAAAACGATTTCTACGCGGACGAAGTAGCAAGGTAAAGCTAGTTTGATATAAATTTTGAAACTGAGAGTCATCATTGACCAATGGGACTGTGATTTTAGATAAGTCGTTCTTGGTCCCAAAAAGGTCTTCGGCCGCGATTGCTATAAGCCTTCAGCTACTACAATACATCAGCCGAAAGACGCCCACTGCTGGGCATAGGTCTCCACCAGAGATCAAGCTACTACGATTTACATTTATTATTAAAAATCTTGCTGAGAGATCACATATCACTTTTATAGAGATTTGAATACCTACCAACGTATCGCGCAGTGCCAAATACAAGCATATTCTTCTTCTTAGTCGTGCACTATTGACAGAGTGGTCGTGGTCACCGTGGTCGTCGTGGAGTCCTGCGCCACCGCTGGCCTTGCGATGCGATGCCATGTACCCCTGTGTTTGGCGGAGTGAGAGTTCTCATGGTGGAGTGCGTCACAGACTTGATAAGCATAATATTATTGTATTTCTTCTAAAATATGCAGATATGCGCAGCGATTTCTCCATGATCTTTTCCTGTTCATATAATTAAAATTTAAAAGGTAATAGGTTTTAAAGTCCACTGATGGACTTGAGTCTCCTCTACAATATGGATTACCATAATCTCCACGCTTGGCATACGGATTGGAGATTGTGTTTACCTATAAATACATACAAAGCTACCGGAATATGTTACCGGAAATGTATGTAAACAGTCATTATTTAGAATTCCTAGGATTTTGAGTGGTATAGGATGATTTAGCGGAAATACATTAGACGGGGAAAGCGACTTTATATTATACGATGATATTAGAGATTGTTTTACTGATAACAGCTTCCACCTTCCCCTTAAATGTTTTAAGTATTGAAGAATATGAAATCAATATCCCAGGTGGAGATCCCGCGACTTTGTTTTATGTTGTAGGTACTAAAGGTATTTTCCTCGTGTGTTATTTAACGTATGACACTCGTGCGCATAGATAATTACGCACTCCGTAGCATTGCGCCCTCGCCTTCTAATCGAGCTGTAATCAAGTCTCGTATGTAGCACTTTAAATCACAGTAATAAATACAAATAATAATCTTGGCGTTAATGTCCCGGTTGTGCTCCCGCGTACGAGGGCCCGGGGTCCGCCTTGACCATGATCCAGGTTTTGGTAGATAAGGTTATTACAGTTAGGTTATTGCCATCTGACCTCCGTGAACCTGCTACTACGGGCAACTAACCAGATTGGGTCATGGTTACACATTCACATTTCCCTTACCGTAAGAGCATCGGTTAGTATTCAACTAATGTACATAACTCAGAAAATAGTTAGTGGTGCATGGCGGCTGTGGGATTCGAGCCCGGTACCACTTGCTTGCGAGTCGCATACTCGGCCACTGACGCTTCTCACTTAAATAACAGTGTACTGTATTAATGTAACTCTTCCACAAATCGGTTGTAAAACATGACCATGAGTCGTCTTTCCATGGAATGCGGCGAGTAGAAATTGTTTGGAATCTATACTTATTGTCCGCGGTAAAGAACGCTGCTCGCGAAGAATGGTGTTTGGGAAGCAACTTACAAATGTACGGACATTGTAATGTCAACAATTGGATTCGTTGACAACTGAGTTGCGAATGTTATCAAATACTGTTCTTAGTTATTAAGTCATTGGCACTATTTTCAATTACTATTCACCCACATAGCTGGAGCACTTTACCTTATTACCTGGATGTCAAATTTTTGAGCTTCCGAACACCGTGTGGTGTTCGGCAGAGTAGAATAGCACCATACCCCTTAGACTCGTGGATGGCGTACAAGGCGACAAATGTTTTTGAGGCAAGAGTTTCCATGGCTGGAAAATGGATAGCAGCTTTTTCCATTGTTATATTCATAACACTGCGATTTCCAACGCCCTCCCCTTTTGTGGGAGAGGCACTAAGTCCTGCAGTGGACTGTTATGGGCTGTGATATGTTTATTGCACAAGTATTTTTTTAAATGTATTTTGTGTATCTGTCCATTGCACGAGTGATCACGACTCAAAATCTAGTTATTGATTCACGTATCGGTGCGTCACTCGTTATTCACGCCGTCATCAACTTGTTGCCAGTTTAGTATTAGTATAGTATTAGTATAGTTGTGAAAACTGGAAATATTGAGATTCCGAGGTAGTTCCAGCCTCAAACAATTATTTTTAGCTCACTCCGGTCGCTGTAGGCAAATCACCGATTAAGAAGAAAATACTAGGATTTGAACGAGGTACCTCTTTTTAATGGCAATAAAATCAATTAACATTTAGAGCTTGCTCTGTTGGTTTATTTTTTTATTTGCAGTTTATTATGTACTAGTTTTTGCCCGCTATTTCATTAGAGTGGAATTCGTTTTTAGGGCAGTTTATGACGGAAAATTTTAAAAGACCTCCCTAATATATGAAAGCTAGTACTATGAAGAGGTCAAGTTTTATCTCTGGTTTTACCCCTCTGAATTAGATGAAGCATGGCCTACATTTTAAGTTGGATCCCGTACTACCAAACTATGAAAGCCCCAAAATCCATTCGGTGCCATTTCCATATTTCCAATGGTTAAGCTGGTCTATTATGGTCCTACATCAGGTGTTCCAGTTTCCAAGATCAACTATACAATAGGCTTAATAGCTACACAACAAAACAGTTTCATTAAAATTTAAAAAAAATTCAATGAAAGTAGTTCCGGAGATTAGCGTGTACAACAGACAGCAATTTTTAGTTTAATTATTATTCTTTTATAAATATTTTTGTAAATTTATTTAATGTACAGACATACTTCTTTTACTGTCTTATTACCTATAAGCATAGATAGATTGTCATGATTCAATTTATTCTTATTTGTACAATCAACAGCATATCGACCTACTCAAAACCTGTATAAGATGTATACTGGTTTTGAGTAGGTCTTATGCTGTCTATTATACTATTTTATTTCGCTTGTGTAGCAAATTAAGGCTAATATTATTATTCAACTTTTGACCTTTGTTTTAATGATATTAATGACGATCTCTATTATAAATGTGCAATTAATTGCGTTTATTAGTTAAAGAAGTAATACAATAAATCTAAATCTACGAGACTGGTTCTTCTCGATACACTCAACTTAAAGAACTTGTTGTTTCACTAACTAAGGTGCCAAAAAGCAGGCGGGAGGGTTGATGATGTGGATGTGTATCCATTATAGTTGGTAATTGCGAATCTTGTAGTGAACGAGTGTGTTTTGTAAGATTGTATCATGCATTACTTGTATGTTTTGTACCTATACATCTGATAAATAGCCAGGTAGACACAGACAAACCCACCCGTGTTTTGTGTCAATTAGTATTAAAAAACAAAATGCACGTACAATGAATTTAATAAATAAATACAAATACAAAAACGTTTGTTTGTGGACGTTGGGCAATACCAGGGGTAGGTATCACAGGCGTAATAGCAAACCCATAAAACCTAAGACGCGCATGTCATTGCCACTTATTTTTAGCTATCTAATCCTCGTATATTCTAATTTACAAGTTCGCAATAAAATATTGCAAGTTCAAGATACATTTCCCGGGTTCCAGTTCTATTGAGACGGAAGGTGGCTAAAGGAACTCTTAAACTATGCTTGATAAACCCATCGAGTTTGGGCCCATTTGATTAGTCTTAATAAGTACTCTGACTCATGAACGTGCGATAATATTATGTTCTACGTGATGACATTATAAAATTATGTCCTTTGCACCTGGGCCACAGGACTGAACACAGAGCCTCCGAGTAGGGCTTTGCGAATACATTCTATAATTTCCCGGACAGATGATAATACAATATTGTCACAAGCGAAGTCTGTGTGTTATAGTACTTCACGCTGTATTTGGGGAACGTGTCTTTGGCAGCGGATGGCCATTTGCCATTTTACCGCCAGATCAATGTGTCTTAGGGTTTTAGAGGTCGGGAACGCATTGGCGATACCCCTGGTGTCGCTAATGTCAAAGCAGCAGTGATCATTTTCCATCAGGCGGCCCGCCCTGCCTGTTTGTCTACTGTATGACATAAAAAAAACGACCATCACATCTCGAAGCAAGCTATTTCGTAACATTACCTATCGCAGCGAACGTGTTACAATAATACACATTATGCGCGTTGTGTATTGGCCTAAGTAATTTTATTAAATATAAGTAATGACGATCGTAAAATTACCAGAGCGATAGCAGGCGTTTCCATATCCAAATAGGCGACAAAAATCCAAGGTATGCAGCTGAGCGCGTGTGCGCATGCCGACGTGCTTTTATAGGATTTTTATCTTGAACCGCGAATGATTAAATTGCTTACTTACACTCTGTTGTCGTAAAAACCTTTGATACGATTTCTATTTGCGAAATCCCTCCTAAGAAGACTTCTACTTTTAATATGATGGAAAATTGTCATACTAAATTTCTTTGTGGTGGAAAGTTTAGTGTAGGTTCAGGTTTTTTAGTTGTGCAAGCAAAAGTTGTGAAGAGGACGTGGAGGTACACATTCTTGCGTTCTAGTATCTGACTGTACTAAAAGGTTCTACATGTTTTCGTGCGGTGTCGATATCGTGTTTATATTTTTTGCTAGCCGACCAGTATCTATACACAAATGTTTTTTTGTTTTTGTAATTAATATTTATTGGGAACTTTTTATACAAAACTAGTGGACACGGCGCGACTTCGTTCGCGTAGCGTGCTAACCCTACACCACCCTACCCCTAGTTCTACCCTACCCTACACCTACCCTACACCTACCTTACACCTACCCTATACCTCCTAGTGGACCCGGCGCGTCTTCGTTCGCATAGCGTACTAACCCTACACCCTAACCCCACCCCAAATTAAAAAAAAAGGATAAAAAGTATCCTATGTCCGTCTCCTGGTTCTAAGCTACATACCCAACAATTTTCAGCCAAATCGGTTTAGCCGTTCTTGAGCTATAAAAAGTGTAACACAAATAGTGTAACTAACACGGCTTTCTTTTATATATATAGATTATATTATGACAGCTCCGTATATATACAATAACCATATAAAAAGCAACTCTATCCATTAAATCGGAGTGCGTAAGTTTAGGCTAGTTTTTAATACGACGTAACTAAACAAGTTTACTAGTTTAGAACCGCTTCATCCTTGTTTTCTATATACATCCTTGGGCACGTGCCAGTTCGAATTTAGGTGAACAAACATGATGGTTTGATGAATAATGATAAACAAATAACTTGGTGACCATGTTGCAGTGCTATTTCATAGCTCTTTTCTCTCTCTCTTTATTCATGTATTGATTTAAATTTTTTGTAACATAGGTAGTAAGTACCTAACCCCACCTAAAACTGCAAACTTTTTACCATGGCGTATGCGAAACTCACTCACTATAACAAAGACGAAATATTTCAAAATATGCAGAGCTTGAACTGAACTATTGCTTGTACCAATTATTTGGGTATCTAATATTAGTTATTTCTAATTAATCTCCACTTTGGATTAGGTGGCCCGCTAAATATGTTTGTCTACCATAAGACTAAATTTTTTTATAGTCTTCCAACTAGTAGGACCTGAGTTAGCCGCTAAACATTGACTTATAGATTTTTCGACCACAGTCGCACCAACTTAACGACCGTAGGCACTCGCTACTAATGATAACCATTTCGCGTGACTCCATTGCCGTGCTTAGAGCGGGTGTCACACATGGTTGGCGAAGAATTGATGGGTCCACTTAATCGCCATTTATTTTCGAGTAAATAATAGGCCACAATACACGCGGCCGAGGCCACTCGCCATGACATTGACCGTGCATGTGTTCTGATGGGTTGGCGAATCTGGTATATTATAGGCCTGCTTCCTGAAAATGAGGAAATCTAATGCTGATGGAGCGATCAAACGGATGATCGTTGCTCGGCTGCTCGTTTGACGTTTTTGAATTGGGTGGTTTTAGGATGTGTCATGAACTATTTTATTCATGATGGTAGGTACTTGTTTAATACAAATTCAGGTTATTAGGTAGGTACTCTCAATTGTCGCAACTGTTTGAATCTTATTTGGTTTCTACAGATAGATGATTGGAGCATCTATCTGTAGTATCATGCATGATTTAAACAATTGCGACTTTTTAGAGTTCCTTGTAAAATGACAGCGTGCAAATTGCACATTCTTCTTTTTTTACTCTTTGGCAAATATGAGTCAGTAGGTATTAACATTTTCTTGGGAGCAAAAAAAAATACAGTGTAATTTTCGTAAAGAAGGAATTAACAACAGTATTGTGTCACAACCTCTACAAATATTAAGGCCAATTTATTGTTTTCACATCTGTTTCAGTAGCTAAAGTATTTAGTACGAGTAACAATTGGTCAAGGTGACCAAAAATTATGGTTACTAAGGTAATATGTGTAACGCGTATTTGGGTTTTATGAAAATACCATGATTCATCATCATCATCATCATCTTGGCGTTAATGTCCCGTGTGCTCTCGTGCAGGTCCCGGGGTCCGCTTTGACCATGATCCAGGATTTGGTAGATCAGATAATTACATAGGAGCGACTGCCATCTGACCTCCGTGACCCTGGTACCAGGGGAATCTGCCCAGATTTGTTTATGTTTACACATTCAGTCGCCTGAATGTTCAAATTTCATCACGATGTTTTCCCTCATCGGTTAGTATTCAACTAACGTACACAACTCAGAAAAGAGTCATCGCGACAGTGGGATTCGAACCCGGTACCAGTCGCTTCTGAGTTGGATACTATTACCACTCGGCCACGGGAAAATGATTGTTTATCTTTTAATGGTTGAATTTTGTCAAATTCTTTATCTATGGATTAACCACAGTAAGTAGTCAAGCTTCCATTTCTGTGGGCTACCCTCTATCTCGAGGTCCTCAGGAGGCTCATGTTTAACGGTAGCTTACCATCCAACTTTCAACCAGGTGTACTGAAGACACTCTTATCTAGATCATCATCATATATTTAAGAGAATGACTCTAATCTAGATAAACGGCGATAAATATTGTATAGTTTAATAATAGATTAAGTAGTCTAGTTATTATAAAGTACCAGAATATAAGAAGTATATCCGCTGTTTTTTTTTTTTATGTTATACGTCAGACAAACAGGCAAGCGGGCCACCTGATGGAAAGTGGTCACCGCCGCCTATGGACATCAGCAACATCAGCAACTGTTACTATTGTGCTGGTTCTAGGAGAAGTGGGTACGCTTAGGACCATTAGCAACGATTTTTTTCCAGTATGAACAACCATTGCCTTAGTTCGTTATTGCCATAATCTTCACGCTTGGCAAGCGGGTTGAAGATCGCAGTGTTTAAATATAACAATGAAAAATGCTGCTGCCCATTTTCCAGACTACGGAGACTCTTGATATTTTGCCTCGAAAACATTAGTCGCCTTGTACGACACCCATGAGTGTAAGGGGTTGGTGCTATTCTACTCTGCCGGACACCGCACGGCCAATGTATTTTCAGTACCAGCCACAAAGTAATTGAAAATATAGTGAGGTTGTATTAGAAGGGCAATACATGCTGACAAAATAATTTGATTGGAAACTGCAATTGTCCGGTTTTTTTTTTTTTAAATTTTCTTGTTTGATATTACGACGGTCCTTCATAAGGCGCTCGGCACATTGGAAAACGCACCCACGCGCGTGGCGGCGGATCCGCATCACCGTACGTTCCCATAGACAACTTCAGAGCTGCACTTCCACACACTCTAGTGTTACAAGATTGGGCCCTTTATTCGTCATTCTGGCGAAATTTGGAAATATGTGTAATTTTTATCTTGTTTTATGTACTGTTAGGATTAAGCCCTCAATGAGGAGTTTTCCAGTAGGTATCGATAGTTGGTTTCAAAAAGCATCAATAGATGGCGCTCCTACAATTTTGGTAATCTTTTTATAATCTGTATGATGGTGGCAGTGATTTCATGCAGCCAACAAATACTAAACTTAAAAATAAAATGTTTATTAATATAAACATAACTAATAAAGGTTGAACGAAGTGTAAAAAGAAATATTTATAGAAGTTAGCATTATGTTCCATTATTATTACAACCTCTAAAATAGTTGAAAACTATTGACAAATACAATATTATCCAATACAACGTACCCAGTGTTTATATCCTGTTTGCTAAGAACCTATTTCAAGCGATTATCAATTACCAAAATTGTCGGGGCGCCATCTAGTGAGTGGTTAGGAATGCTTTAGATACCTATTGGAAAACTCCTCATAGATGGCGTTTAAACTTTTTTTTCACGTGGCAAGCCGTGACTAAGTTAAAGGCGTCATTTCATTCTGTAAAAGTTGATTTGACGACTAACGTCATGTTGACAGCTGTCGCATATGACAACGGATAAGTTGTCATTTGATTTTGACACACTTTGGCTCGGGACACAGTTCGGATTGGTTTTTGAAGAGTTCTCTGTATTTCTCTATTTTTGTAATTCCTTTTGATAACTGATTAAAATATTTGTGATCTAGGTCTTAGATTTTGATTCACCTAAGATCAGAAGTGGGATAGGGCTTAAATTGTCCTATCCGCTTTGGCATCTGACTAAATCTAATTCAGTACTGTGCTGTATTTGTTCAAACTTGTTCGTGTTTTACCTACTACTTAAGTGTTGATTTAGTTACGTAAAATTTTCGTTGTTCCTCATTAGGAATTCATTAGTAGAAGTTCATTATTTCAGAAGTATCTTTGCGGTGATCTATATTTTTCTTACTCGTTAAGTTGTAACTACCCACATCAAAAAATTTTTCTCGATTTTTCTTGTTTTAAATTTTAACAATGTCCGATCGAAAATCTTGAAGTAAAAGTAGACGCCACCGTCGTAGTAGTAGCAGGCGCTCGTCGCTTACGGTTGAGATTAGACAACAAATGCGATCCATTATGGATCGACTGAAATGTTAGAGAGACAACCAGATCCTGCGCCTGTGACCTCGCTGCCAGCCCTAGGTCCCAGCTCCGAGCAGCAGCCTAGTACGCCGCCATCGTCTCGGTGCAGACAGTCGGTTGACTCAACATCGTCTGACTCGACTGACGCTGTTATAAACGCGTTGCGTACAATCGGAAATTCGGAGAGATCTAACCAACCTTCCTTGTTACGTTTGCGTATTGTTTCTGGCCTGAGCGACGAGCTGATCTCGGCGATTGTAATACGTGGCATAGCAGATCCCCAGATCCGGGCCGCTGCTACTAACACGAAGCTTATGCCGGGAGATTTAGTAATTTTTCTTTAGATTTACGTAAAGCCTGCCGCTCCCAGAGACAATACCCAACGTATTCAACGTGATTTATCAAAAATTCGACGTAGTGACGTCACTAGGAAAAGACGTTTTGAACATAACAAATGTTATTCGTGTGGGCAAACCGGTCATGTACAGGCATCATGCAAAAAAGTCTAAACTTAACCAACCCGAAAACGTGCAGGTTGACACAACTGGTTCTAATGTCGATTCCAAAAAAACATAAGGGAGAACCTTGTTGTTTTTGCAAGAAGCCTGGCCATAAGGTAGAGACAAGTTTTGCTAGGTAAAAATCGGAATCTAGAAACAAAGACAATGTCAATTTCTGTCGTGAATCAAAAGTTAGTCGCGAAAATGACGTAGTAGTCGCGGTAATACAGGGCGTTCAAGTTGACGTCTTATATCGACAGTGGCTCGACTATATCCCTGGTTTCGTCGTCATTGGTTAAACATTTTCAATGTTCTCGAAAACCTGCATTTAAAATTTTGAAGTGACTGGGAAGCTAGGAAATTGAGTCTACCCACTATGGCACTGTGCCTATTGAGTAACGAGGTAACGCTCGAAGTAGATCTATTCGTTGTGGATAGTCAGTACATGAATACGCCAGTCATACTAGGCACGGATGTTTTAAATCGTACCGGGATTACATACGTGCGTACTTGTGAGCGGCAATACATTACCCGTAGTCCCGAAAAGGTAATGACGGTAGAATACGAGTCAGTTTCAGTAAATACTAAATTAGCTGGTAGTGATCTAGAGAGCTTGATGAGTATCATTAGAGATTTTTCAGATAATTTTATTACTGGAACTGCTGTACCAACCTCTACTGTGTCAACCGGTAACATGTCTATCAAGCTATCTAGTGGCACACCTGTTAATTACAGACCATATCAATTGTCTCACGCTGAGACATTACGTGTGCGTGATATAATAAAAGATTTGACGGAAAAGCGAATTGTTCGTGAGTCTGAGTCCCAATATTCTAGCCCTATATTACTTGTCTGAAAGAAGGACGGATCAGATCGCATGTGCGTAGATTACCGCAAACTAAACGAGATAACTGTGAAAGACAGATTCCCTTTACCGTTGATCGACGATCACGTTGATCGTTTAGGGCGGTATAAGTATTTCTCTAGCTTGGACATGGCCACTGGGGAAATCCAGATTCCAATGGAAGAAGAATCGATTCATCGTACCGCTTTTGTGACCCCAGAAGATCATTACGAGTACCTTAAAATGCCTTACGGCTTAGCAAACACGCCAGTGGTTTATCAGCGCATTATTTCTACCACTCTTCGCGACTTCATTCTGGCAAAGTCCTCGTCTACATTGACGATGTCCTAATTTTGAGTAATTCCATTGATGACGGTCTAGCCACTTGCACGGTGTTTTAAAAACACTAACGTATTCCAGGTTTACTATTAACTTAAAGAAATGCTCGTTTTTGGCCACAAAAATTGACTACCTAGTTAGGACCATCAGCCAGGGTCAGGTACAGCCGAGCGTTCAAAAAGTTAAGGCCCTGAGGCAGACGCTCCGGTACCCAAGCATGTGCAGCAGGTACGCCAGTTTTTGGGGTCAGTCAGGTGGGTACTTTCGGAAATACATAGCTGAGTTTGCTTCAAAAGTAGCTTGCATTGCTCATCTTACAAAGAAGGGTACAGTTTTTTGCTAGGGTCCTGAGAAGGAAGCTGCCAGGCGTCAAATAATTGAGCATTTAACGAACAAGCCCGTGCTAGCTATACATGATCCTAAGCTCCCAAATAGAAATTCATACGGATGCGAGTGCAATTGGGTATGCCGCTGTGATGTTCCAGGTTCACGAATCGGGTCAAAAACGGGTAGTGGCTTATTTTAGCAAATTAAAGCAAGGGGCAGAACTAAGATACTACTCATATGAGTTGGAAACTCTTGCGGTAGTCAAAGCTCTGCAGCATTTCAGGCATTATCTGGTAGGTATGCATTTCCGAGTAGTAACGGATTGCAATGCCCTTAAGTAAACGCAGAAAAAGAAAGATTTAATGTCGCGCGTAGCCAGATGGTGGGTATACCTGCAGGACTTTGACTTCTCGCTCGAGTACCGTAAGGGTTCATCAAGACTACTTGAGTCGCAGTGCGATGAATTCGATTCATATGCAGAAGCCCCAAAATTGGGCTCAAATTTCACAAGCAGCCGATGAAGAAACCCAAACTCTTCTTCAACACTTAAATGATGGTCAATTGGACCCAAACCAGTACGTTAAAAAGAATAACCTTTTGAACTATAAGTATTCTCCCGTTGGAGAAGAGTCCTTGGGCTTTTATGCTTCATTCCCAATGGTCTCGTCATCGTCTTAGCTTGCTTCGTGTCTTTCATGACGAACATGACCATCATGCAGTGGACAAAACAGTTGACCTTATGTTGAAACATTTTTGGTTTCCTAGTTTAAGATCTTTTGCCAAAAAGTACATTTCTCATTGTGTAATATGTCTGTCACATAAGAAGCTGCCTCGAGCGCCTCTTCAGCCTATACAATCGTGGCAAAAACCTGATTGTTCTTTCATGACTATTCATGCCGATGTGTCTCTCCCTGAATCTAACGGGCATAAGTATGTCCTCATCATAGTTGATGCCTTCTCGAAATTCTGTCTCCTGTATACAATGATAAGACACGATGCGGATGAACTCAAGCGCCATTTTATTAATGCCGTTTCATTATTCGGTACCCCGAAATTGATAGTCGCCGACCGTGGGCGCATGTTTCAAAGCTGTGATTTCCTTAAGTGGGTTGCAGAGCTGGGTAGTGATATCCACCTGATAACCCCGGAAATGCACCAGGCTAACGGCCAGGTATCACGTATTTTAACACAATTTCACGCGGACGAAGTCACGGGCAAAAGCTTGTTGCTTTTTTTTACCCTTTTAAATATGGAAAAGGAGAAACCAGCTTTGAAACGATTGCTTTTCTAAATAAATTGAGACTTTTTAGAAGCAAGTAGATACCACAGATATAAAAAAAATTATATATGTAATAAAAAGGCGTCAATGTCAAAGAGATTATTACTAATAAATCTCTTTGGTCAATGCAAACCATAATCTGTAACTTTAAACAGCAACAAACCATCAAAAACATGCAATCATGCAATTTCTTGTGCAAATTAATTTTAGCTTGTAAAATAACAATTTATAATTTGTGAAACTCAAAAGAAATAAAGTGAAGTACTTATGTTAAATTTCTACTATTATCTACTACAAAATAATGAATAATGCTCATTGACGATGTAGATAAAGTTACAAAGGAAAGAATAGCGGTACGTAAGGGTATGTTTTGTTAACTATTATTTTGTTATTATCTCTTGATTTGTACGTTTTAGTTACTACAACTTATACATATATGCTATATATATTATAAATATACAGCAATAGCTTTTAGGGTTCTGTAGTAAACCTAGGAATACTTATAGTTTCGCCATGTCTGTCTGTCTGTTCGTCAGCGGCTTATCTCAAAAACTATCAAGTACCTAGTTCTAAAAAAACCTCAAATTTGATATGGTTATACATATTGTGAACTCTTACAAATTTGTAAAATAAAATATTTTAAAATTACCCTTATTAGGGTACTGGTAAAGCCGGGGATGAAATTTTTTTTCGCGTATAGTCCATTGTGTGGGTTGGATGTCTTTTGAAAAAATGTAGGGTATCTAAAGAACGTTTTTCTATATACTATTCCATTTCCAGTTCGATTCCCGGCCGGGCAGAAATTCAAATGATGAATTTTCATTTCTGTTCTATGTAAAATAAGTATGTATTTAAAAAAAAGTATATAAGTAGGTTATCAGTTATCTAGCACCCATAACACAAGCTTTGCTTACTTTGGGGCTAGATGGCGCTGTGTGAATTTGTCCACGATTATCTATTTATTTATTTACAACTGCCGAACCCTACACTGCACGTGGCTACTAGTAGTACTTCTTACTCAAACCGCAATGATCATGGTATAGTATGCTTTAAGCCTCCATCTGTTGAATCGCTTAGGGCAGTGGCCACATAGACTAATCACTTACTACGTAAATAAGTACTTTCTCCACAAGTGGCTAGCGGTAGGACTGATATACTAATTGCATTCATAGAGAAACTATTCAATTGCATGTACAAAGACTAACACTTTAAATATATTTACAAGCTGCAGTCATTGATACAATACACAATTTTTAATGGCGCCAGTTTAGTGACTACGAGCCATTCGCCCCGGCTTCGCACGGGTATTCTCGGCGTTTCTTTACTATAATATGCATTTATTATACATATAAATCTTCAGGAATACATTCTTTGAATGATGGCGAAAACCGCATTAAAATCCATTTCGTGGTTTAGGAGGAGTTCACGAAAATACATACAGACAGACAGACGCGGAGAGCGTCCTTAAATTAAACTATGTACCTATACTTAAATAGAATACGCACATCATGTGCATGCGCAGTGCACAATATGCCCAATCAACTGACACATCAAGACTTACATTTGTAAACTTTGCCAATAATATTCTCTACAACAAGGCATCCTGAAATGATATAGACATAGACATGATTTATTTTGACATCACAAAAATCCATAAGTTTACATATTAAGAAAATTTTAGAACACTTCAATTCTAAACAAAAACAAAGTAGGAACAACACACAAATACAATAATTCATGGACCATGATATCTTTGAATTAACCGCAAAAAAATTGGTAAGGATTTTCGTCACTGGTGGTCCTTAGTTTGATCATACTGAATCACTAGTGTGATATTATGCATTTCAAGAAAATTCTATTTTGAGAGAAGTAATGTTTTTTATAGTAGACATTTCTTGTTTACAAGTAGATTTGTTTGTTAGCGATAGTGTGTATTGAAAGAAAATAATACCGAGTGGTTATAATCATATATACTATAAAGCTATTTACGGTTCCTGTAGAAGAAATTAGAATCCTAAAAAGCTATTCTACGCAGTTGAAGCCGCAGGAAAATAAATAAAGTAACAAGGTATTGTACCTGATACCTACAATAAAAACTTTTCGTTGAAAATCCATTACCTACTACACACATTGTATAATCTGGGGGCATGGAAGTGCCCCGCCATGGAGAACAAAAAGTTGAGGGCTCTACCTACATACTTGATCTCTAAGCGTTTCGTCGTATTTTCAGGAAAACATGTTTTGGCAGACTTACAACATACAAAGTTTCATATGTCTAACCTAACCTTTAAACTTTAACTACTAACTAACTAACTATTAAACAGCAACTAGAATAGGTACGTCGATTTCGACACTGACACATTGGCTCATCAAAACCCGAAGTCCTCATCAAAACCCGAAGTCCTCATCATCACAGCCCGTAACAGTCCACTACAGGACTTAGGGCCTCTCCCACGAAAGGGGAGGTTATTTCCATAATCTCCACGCTTGGCAGGCGGGTTGGAGATCGCAGTGTTTAAATATAACAATGGAAAATGCTGCTGTGCCCATTTTCTAGACTACGGAGACTCTTGATCTTTTGCCTCGAAAACATTAGTCGCCTTGTACGACACCCATGAGTGTAAAGGGTTGGTGCTATTCTACTCTGCCGGCCACCACACGGCCACCCGAAGTCCTAACAAGTTGAAATTTGGTAGGCAGGACAAGTGCCTATAGGAAAATTAAGAAATCTGCAATTTGTACCGTTTATCTCCCATAAACAAGGGTGCAGGGTGTGAAACGGCCAAGGCATACTTTCTGGCCAATATGTGGAGTTTGGGTCTTGGCTCTTGGCGCTAATAACTTTTTCACAGTGAAACTTTTGTGAGCTTGTGAGGCTTGGCGTACCATTTTCACATGCAATGTTTTTGCTGGGATTTAATTTACAAGGAAAATGAACGTAATAAAAACAGTATGTAACGTAAAAAACAGTAAAGATTTTATATTTTGCGTGCGTCTTTTTTAGCGAGTCCTCCCTCAAATTGAAGTTCGACTCTCGTTGTTTTTTAGCCATGTAGTAAATTAATCACGTCAAGTTTTTACAAGACCACGAGACCTCAAAACTCACAAAAACTTATTGAAATATCAATCATTATACTTACCTACTCAGATTTAGGCTTTAAATATAAATATATTTAGGTACCTACCTAATTATTTTAGCTATATTTCATTCATAAACGAACATATTTAATTATGGGATCCGGGCGTGATCTTTTATACTATTAGTATTATTAAGTACGTAACTAGTAGCGACCCGTCTCGGCTTCGCGCGGATAGCAAAATTAATGTGGTGCCGAACGCCACCAAACTTCATAGGATCACTCTTTGTGCTACCTAATCGTTTCAGACGTTTCGGAGTCCATGGTTATGCCAACCGCTGCAATGACCACGTGATGTCCAGCAGAGTAGGATAGCGATATAGACCCTCTCCTCTTCTATCATGGTTTGTGGAGATTATGGAAAAACACTATAATCTTAAAGCTATAATATTTATTGCAGTTAACTTTACCTTGGACTTTAATGATGAGCCAGGAAGGAAACTGCTGATTCATTTCAGAAACATTAATTTTTACTTTAACAACAAGGCACTTATCTTTATTAGATAATCGATATATATATATATATATATATTAGGGAGCATCAATAAACCACGTGGTCTCAATTTGCCCTCTTTAGACCCCCCAACCTCTACGTAGCATACCGTGGCTATTTCTTTGACCCCCTCAATTAAGCTTGCTACCTCATCCTTGAAACCGGAGCTTGGTGGCAAAATTAGGTAAGCTACAATTACCAAGGCGGTGTATCCACGAGTACATATGACATAGGTCTACCCTGGCACTCTCTTACCAATGTGTTTGTCCAAAGATGTGGTTCCGGTACGGTTCAACGTATGGATGATGCTGCTCACCAGCAGCTGGGTGGTCTACATGCTTCGGGTCAACATCAGTCTTAACCTCATTGCCATGGTGCCGCAGAAATTGAGCAATACTACGTAAGTGTTACTGTGATATTTACGAGCATCTTTATGTATCTCGTATTTGTATGGTGCGATCGGAGCAGAGATGTGAGCTGTGCTTCGCAAATAGTTAGTTCCGCCTAAGCCAGTACACATCTCCGCTCCGGTCTTCGTACTGCTTTGGTGGATAGCTGCCTAGCTGTAAGGCATCTTCTCTCTTCTTCACTTCGCACATCTCCGCTATGGTGGAGACTGGGCCTAAAATTCGGAACCCATTTTGCGTCCTCATCTGAACCAAACCAAACCGAATGTTACTACTCACAAAATCACTCTCTTGAGGAGTGAGATAGTTGTCGGTTTGTGGTACCTATTTTGAATTTTTGAACAGTATCGCATTTTGACTTCAGTTTCTTTCTTTCCTTATTCATATCTGGGAACTGATGATAATGGTAAAATAACAAATCCTGAAGAACAATTAACAAATATATCGAATGTAACCCGGTTAAAATTTAAATACCGGTACTTAGAAGATTAGGCCCCCGTAACATATTTTAATATTCGTAATTAAGCATATATGTTTCCTTAGAAATTGCAGTAATTGTAGTGTAGTAACAACTTAACAACGCACTGAGCATGTGTAGATGCAGCGAGTCATGTAATTCTACGAGTTGTATACTTCTCGTTATCAGATTACGGGGCCAGTGCGAGGCCCACGACGGCGACGTGGTGCGGAACACCACCGTTGGACACGTGGACATCGCTGACGTCAGAGAAGCGCCCAGGCAGGTAAAGGATCAATGCTGAAACACTGCCGTGATACAATTCGACATACATTACGCTCGCTATGAAGCTGTGTACTATGTGCTATGCAATATCAGAACTTAACTAGATTCTACTCATTGCTATTTTTATGGTTCCCCTAAGTACCATTATTGAGAAATCAATTTTAGTCGTCGATAAGTAGTTTACATAATGTAACATGAAAAACTAAAGTACCTATGTTAGGAATAATCAGAAACTGGTACTCGTATCACGTTGAGTAACCTTGGCCTAGACCTTGGCGGAAAACATGATAAAAGAAACCACTTATGAATTTCAAATTAATTACTTAAAAATTAAGTACCTACAATGGAACTACCGATTGGGATTTTATTGATTTGGAATGTGTATTTACGAATGTACAATAAAGTGACGATCGTTATTTTTTCAATTGATACGAGAAATTATTTTTTACTGTAGTTGAAACGCGTTTCATTGCCATTAATGTTTCATTCAGAACCCATGAGCGATAAAGTGGTTGTAACGGCTGATTAGCATGTCAAGTAACGTTAGCTTGATTGATTAAATGAGTCAGTCTTAAACGCGCATGTATGTATTAAGTGTGATGGAATCAAATTCTTTAGCCGATTGATAGGGAGTTTTGGATGATACCTACCATTTTAACCGACTTCTAAACAAGAGGAGGTACTCAAATCGTCTGAATCTTTTATTATTTATCAGATGTCTATGAGTAATAATGTTTTCTGAATTTCTAACTAAAAGATTCGATTATTCATTGGGGCAACAGGTGTGTTTAAACTTTAATTTACCAAACACATCTAATTGCTTCAATCGTGTTATTACGCAATATACGACAAAATTTAACTTTTTTGGTGTTACATTAATAATTTACATGTGCAAAAACTGGATTTTCTCACGCTCAGATTATTTATTTTTGCCTAAAACAATGCCAGACGATCTGTTTGACCTAAGCAGACACAGGACATTCGGCACCTAATCGTCATGCATAATTATGGCGATTTTTTGCCCCTTAACACAGAACACCTAGTACCTAGCTGATGGATAAAAATAAAACATTGTCTCAAATCATAGCAAAAAGCACCTCATTAAACGTCATACGATTGATTTCCCAAGCTGTCGGACGACTCGTCCTTCGACTGGTCGACGGAGCAGCAGGCGCTAATCCTGGGCGCTTACTTCTGGTGCTACCCGGTGACATCCCTGGTGGGTGGCATGGTGGCGGAGCGGTGGGGGCCTCGCTACGTGGTCTTCTACTCCTCGGTGGCAAGCGCCCTGCTGACCATCCTCAGCCCGCCAGCCGCGAACCTGCACTACATCGCGCTTGTCGTCGTCAGATTCCTGCTCGGTTTCGCCGGCGTAAGTGAAAGCATTCTTTGTTCCGTTTTGGGTAAACAATTAATGTATGTCAAATTAAGTAAACAGATTTTAACCGTAGGTTTTTGTTGTACAGTCGAGTTCATTAATATGTGAGCATTAACAAGGCTTCAAATGTAAATGTACATGGAAGGGTACTTATATATCTGAGCAGATTCATCTATCAAACATATGTACATCTGCTCAGATATATAAGTACTCTTCCATGTACATTTATATTTGAAGCCTTGGCAATGCTCACATATTAATAAACTCGACTGTACCTACTTGCGCTGCGCTACACATAGAATGTTACTTTTAATTTAAATTTATTTAACGGAACTTTGATTTTGAGTTGTCAGATAAGACAATAATATCATGAACATATTTAAAAAAATGTGATAAAACACTTCAGCGAGTGTTTAAAGAGTACCTAGTCATTGTGTCTCGCGTTGTGGCATCGCAGATACAGCGTTGGTAGGTAAGGTCGTTCAGGCGTAAGACAATTGTTTGATGACTGTGTAACTAAACTTGCCACTGCTTGCCATAAATTTTTATGATGGACTAATTACAATCTTATATACAGATTTTACGCGGTTGTACGTTGGTATCAATATTCTGTGGCGGTTGTAGGTACAATGCTTATGAGAAACGTCCACGTCATATTAAACAGAGATTTTTTACTTAAAGGCGCAGCAAACGGACGTGAGTTTACACTATGTAGGAATAATATTATTATCAAATTGGCCATTGTGACCCTGAGTACGCCGGCGCAGACGCCGTATCAAATAATAGTTTGGAATTTCCTATTATTTTGCGGCGCAGAAAACCGACATGCAAAACCGCGCGAATTTACGGCCCTCACATGGTTCTTTAACCCACAGTTGCTATGTGAAACATCTAAAGCATTTGGGAGCCATACCGGCGAACCCGCATGCTAATCGTATAGAGTATTTTATAAGTACTTCGCTACTAACACTCTGTTCACCTGTCGCCCATACCAATCGCTCGCAGATGCGTTGTCACTGTGCAAAGCCTTGGTTGATATATTCCATGCCTGTTATTACGGCTACTGTGTCATTTAAACCGGAACACTGTAACGCCTTTAACATTGCTTGGTGCCCATCCAGGTGAACACTTCAGGCTCGACGAAGCCGGTGAACTGCCTATAAATTACGATTCATGTAGAAGACTTGCATAGTAACAACGCATCTGCGTGCGATTGGCATTGGGAGGTGAATATAGTGTCTGCTCCGCATCTCATATGACAGGCTGTTGACAATTCTATTCTTGCACCCAGGGCTTCATATACCCGTCGCTGCACGTGCTGGTGGCGCGGTGGGCGCCGCCGGCCGAGAAGGGCAAGTTCGTGAGCGCCATGATGGGCGGGACCCTCGGCACGGTGGTCACGTGGTCCGTCACCGGGCCCCTCATGGAAAAATTTGGATGGGCCTCCGCGTTCTACGTGCCCGCGGCCCTGACGCTGGTCTGGTGCGGGTTCTGGCTATACATCGTGGCCGACACACCGCACGACCACCCTCGCATCAAGGACGCCGAGAAGAAGTACATCATCGAGGCGTTAGGCGATAAAGTCAAGAAGTCCAAGGTTGGTATCGTTGGATTTACTATCTGGAGTAATAGTTGTTAAGCTGCTGTTGGTGACAAGCCACAGGTGACAAGTCGCCGATTGTACGTTTCATAAAACATTTTGTCTGACATATTTGTGATAGAAAAAGCCGCCAGGTTTTTCCAATTGTCACGATAATTCGACAATTTAGCGTTTCATAAAAAAATACAAGTGACGATGAAAATTCGACAAATGGTTGAGGATTTTCTGATAATTCTTGTCTATGAAACTCATAACCAACACACTCATTTTTTATAGGCAGGAGTGCCTTGCCTTGTGCTTGTGTCAGGATTAGATGACATTTATCTTAAGTAAAAATGTTAAATCGTAGCAGTGATAATAGTAGTGACGGTGATGATAATTAGAAAAAAAATAGGCGAAGGATAAATTTGAGAGAATATTTACTTCTCTTTAGAAGTTAACTAGCGACTAGCCCCGGCTTTGCCAGGTAGCCTTAACAAATTATACATCTAAACCTTCTTCATGAATCACTCTGTCAATTGGTGAAAACCTCATGAAAATCTGTTCAGTAGTTTTTAGTTTATCGTGAACAGACAGACAGATGCGGCGTGTATCTTTGTTTGTAATATGTAATGATAGTGATGACTTTACGTTCAACGGAAAACTCCGTATCAGTAAAGTGGCGATAGAATATATTTTATCTCAAATAGAAGGCCAATTGCACCACCCAACAAATTGATATCTCGCTCTCTAATCTGTGAAATAAACAGATTATTGTTTACCTCACGCCGACAATTATGTACCTGTCACCGACAGATGTTTTATGCAAGACTTATCATGACAATGGTTTTATGAAACGCCCTAAAACACGTGACAATTATCATCGTATTCCTGTCAACACTTATAAAAGTGCCAAGTTATATGAAACAAGAATTGTCGTGATGATCCGACAAATTACGTAATTTTTGACAAATTGTCGAGTTGTCGTGAAGTTTGACGAATGCTATGAAACAGAGTCCAGTTTTTGTTCTTGTTGCCGTGTGAAATCTGGTAGTATAGAATAGCACCAGCTCCTTCAAGTAACGGGTGCCGTACAAGGCGACTGATGTATGAATGAGAGCTTAAACATTTAGGACAAAAAGATTGGAACGTTAACTACCTTCAGGTTAGACTGGCAAATTTTGGTAAAAAAGGACGCACTATGCCAAAACAATGAAGAGCAACTGAAATAACAATAGAACTGGCCTGGCAATATTGCAGATTGTTGATCGTCCGACAATCCACGGCAATCTAACAAAAATGTATAGCTATATAGCCGGGCCATACTAAAAATATTGCATAGTCTGACTGGTATTTCGGCCATATTGCCCGGCCACTGTATTGCAACCACACATTTAACACAAAGTAGAATAGCACCAATCCCTTACACTCGTGGGTGTCGTATAAGGCGACTAATGTTCACGGGGCAAAATATTTATTATAGAGTCTCCGTAGGCTGGAAAATGGGTAGCAGCGTTTTTCATTGTAATTTTACAATACTGCGATCTCCAACCCGCCTGCCAAGCGTGGAGATTATGGCAATAACCTCCCCTTTCGTGGGAGAGGCTTTAAGTCCTGCAGTGGACTGTTATAGGCTGTGATGATGAAATAAGTAAAAGTATTACTCGTTTAGACACTAAAGCACCTTTAAGTGTCAACTCCAGTAAATAATCTTCGTTTTCGAGGTTGTCCCCGGCTGTTTTAAATACTTAACAATAAATAACAGAAATACTAAGAAATCTACGAAACAATAAAAATGAAGCATTCTACGCGTATAGCAGTCGGTTGAATGCCGAGTAACGATAGACCGGCAAATAAATCAAACAAACAAAATATCAATTGAACGTTTACACCTTTGAATGTTGCAAGTTTGCAATAGTACGTGAAAAGAATATCATCATAATTTACCTTCGAAAAATTATTTTGTCGTTTACGCTATTTCTGAAACAGTTCCTACTAGGAAGAATCTAAACTTATGTTCGATTTAATTTACCTAGGTACTACAAATATGAATATTGTAGTTTCATAAATAGATATTTTCTACAATGTGTATCACTTATTCGTTCCCAGGGTCTGCCTCCCCTTCGAAATATCGTCTCGTCGTTCCCGTTCCTGGCCATGGTTATACTTCACTACGGCAACTTGTGGGGCCTGTACTTCATCATGACCGTCGGTCCGAAGTTCGTCTCCAGCGTGCTGGGATTCGAATTGTCTGCGGCCGGGGTCGTGTCTGCCCTGCCCTACCTCGCTAGGATGTCGCTGGCTACACTGTTTGGATTCATCGGCGACTGTATCTTGTCGAGGAAGTTGATGACCACCACGGCGATAAGGAAGTTCTTCTGCATATTCTCGCATATAGTCCCTGGGGCTCTGTTGGTTCTGTTGGTTTACGCGGGGTGTTCCACCGTGCTGTCAGTGAGCCTGATCACACTGTCCATGGGCTTCAACGGCGCCGCCACGCTCACCAACCTTCAGAACCACCAGGACCTGGCGCCCAACTACGCCGGCACCTTGTACGGAATCGCAAACTTCGTCGGCAGTACAGCCGGCTTCTTCTCGCCCATGATAACTGCCTACTTCACCCGATCAGGGGTAAGTACATACAACTGTTTAAAAATTCAAATTCAAATTCAATAACCGATCGGAACTCGATATACCCATTTGCAAAATCCGTGATTCATTATTTTAACAGGAATTGAGTTAACGTCCAAGTTAAACATTTACACGTTGGCTAAGTAAACATCGTCGGATGATTAAAGTGCACATTCCTTTGTAATAACAAACCGTGTGGACATTATCTGACCGATTGTTTTAGTAAATGAAATGCTTCTTTACAGGACAGTTTCGAGCAATGGCGGCCGGTGTTCTTCGTCGGGGCGTCCGTGTACATAGTGTCGGCCATCTTCTTCATGATCTTCGGTACAGCTAACGTCCAGCCTTGGAACTTCCCGCAGGACGATAAGGACGACAACAAAGAAGGTAAAAACGGCGACATCAAGGATATGGCCGAGCCGCCGATGAAGTTAGGGGATCTCAAAGAGAGCAAGGAAATCAAAGAAACCACACTACATACGGGGCCTTGAAAATTGGGATGAAACGTGCAATGTAATCTGTATTTGTCGAATTTACAAAGTAATCGATGAGTGTATACTCGTATTGCAAATATTTCGTTACGGCCTCAGCTTTTTACATGGGGAGAAAGTTAAGATGAAATCGTAATGTATAGGCTTAGATAGGTAGCTGTTAATAAATAAATATACTTCTATAATTATTTTGACATTCCATGATTATGTACTAGTTATTTCTTTTATGCTATTAAAAATATTTACGGAGACAAATGAATCACATGTTACTCAAATATTATATAATAAAGACTTGACTCAAAAAGAAAATCACGGAAATGAATGAGGTCGAATTTGTTTTATGAGCGGAGCCACTTTTTTCTTAGTCTTGATATTATTAAATTTAAATATTTATTTAAATGTGCTAAATGTATGTTATATGGGCCGGGGACACTTCGTATGGTGGTTTATGCAACTGTTTCTAATATCTGCTATTTCCACAGCTGTAATTTGTGACTGGTTCACGAAGTATTTTCCGTATTAACTCTCATTTCTAATTATATATCCCGAGAGTACTTTACTTAGGTAACTTTCCTTGGTTACTTAATCATGTTCTTTCAAACTGGGCCTTTTCAACTGGCGTTGTGTAACCAGGAAGGATATCTTGAAACTATGTCGGGATCAACCCTTTAGTGTGTGCAGTCCCGTTTTCGTATCTCCATTGAGGGCGGTATCGATCGAATTGCAACTTTATACGCTCCAAATACGGCTGAAATTGTACCAGCAGGAATTAACTCTGAGAATATTGCTTATGTTACGATAGCTTATCATTGATTCTATACATGATTCGAAATGAATAGCTGCTGCACCATACTGATTCGTGTAGGTCTATATGTTTCCATCAAATTTGAAATTACATGTCGTTTTTTACGTCCATACCCCAGAGTTTGTAACGTCATCGGCATATCGGTGGGTTAAAAATATAAATATTTAACTAAAGGCTAGCTTCTAACTCGTGGTGGTACAATATTTAATTAGAATTCAACTCCGAAGTAGAATTCATAACTCTGAGTTAATCATGATAACCCTGCACAAGTGTGCATTGCTTAAACAAAAAACATTAAACGTGTTTAAGAATTTGGCGCAAGCCGGGCTTGATGTCGCTATGCCAATTTCAGCTGTTTGTGCAGCATATTAAAGTTGTATTTTGATTGCTCTTGCTGTCGATGGGGACGCGGACCATCCAAGGCCACATGATATCCGACTAATATAAACTTGTATACTTTGACTACAAAGCTTGTATATAATAATGTCCATGCTCGTTGTGTATATGGATTTCACGATTTGTAAGTTTGTTTGCTCAACTGAGGTAATACTCGCACTTTGTAGGTGGCTTTAGGTTACACTTTCCAAATCTTTCCAAAGTCTCTGATTAATTTAATTTTAAAAATTACTAGTGAGAGCTCGTTGATGTCTTTTATACGGAGATAATTATATACTTATTGCAAAAATTATACGCATAAATTATCTTACTGATGAATTCGTGAATGTAACAGAATTACGGTGCATATAGTAATATAATTTATCAGTTATGTACTCATTACAAATATTTTGACTCTACTTCTATTTATAAGCATGATATGAGGAATCGACAAAGTATTTAATTTTCTGTGATTATTTTTACCAAAATAACAAGTTAGATTCGTAATTAGCATTTTACATAATTATATAATTAGAATTAGTTTTGGTCTGGTTAAAATTAATCTGAGTGCCCTTGACTAAACTTATCGAACACAAGTGATAATTTCCAATTCGTTTTTCAACTATTTTATTTTTATTTTAAAAATATATTAGTAAACAATTTATACTTGTATTTTAACCTCTTATTCACGAATACTGTTAAATTCCAGTGTTATCTTTTGCACTAATATTAAACGTGTGTGATTACGACAATGTTACTGGCCAAGCTTTAACGTTTTTATGAATAAAGAGTGTATATTAAATGACTGATTGATTCCGTCCTATGTTAACAATTACTACGATACAGAATAGTGTAATATTAAACTATTTATAAATGACGTGAATGTCTATGAAGTGAATAAAATAATAAAAATTTAAGTATGCATATTTTGTATCATTTTGCAGTAGGATTATTTTCATGAAGGTCAAAAGAAGCGAATCAAGTTATGTCTTGATATCTCTGCTAAATTCTATGGTTGGCACACTACTTTATTAAAAACTAGTAGACCCAGCGCGACTTAGTTTGCGTGGCGTCCATCCACTACCCTACCCTACTTCTGAAACTTGATTTACTATATCAACCACTGCAAAAGAAACTGCCAGAAGCAGTGCATTAATAAGGGACAATAAGTCCAGATTGAATTGTTCGAGAAACGTTCCAATCCTTATCTGAACTGTCAAGCTAAAGTGGTTTGTGCTTACAACTGGCATATCTACGACACAAGGTTGGTATATCTTCATGTGCCCCGAAAGCGGAAAGGGGATGGCGAAAGATGATATCCGTAATCGCAATACTACGCCAAAATTTAAGGCTTTGCAGCTTAGCGTTTAGATCAGATCTGAGTCACGAATACGCCTATTGTAGGTTTTTACGGGTTCGGCAACGCGTGGGTGATGCCTCTGGTATTGCAAACATCCATAGGCTGCGGTGACTGCTTACCATTAGGTAGGCCGTAAGTTCGTTTGCCGCCTTATTAATATACAAAAAAAATATTAGCTCGCTTCTCCATCCAATCCAAAGCAGTTTGTTACTATGTGGCTGATCCTCCCAGTAGTGGCAGCGGTATTTCATTCACTTTTTTCGCTTATTATCATTGGTACGGTAAGGTCTATTTTTAGGTGTCCGTATATCTACACAATCCTACTTATTATGCACTCGCATTTACCTCTACAATCACAATACCATTGCGCGAAAAAAGGAAAATCAACGTGGTCATGAAAATCAGTCACTTCCTATTATGTATTTTTTTATCATGATAATTTATAAAATTTGTAATGTTCTCAATTAGGATACGCGTGATAGTGAGTTATAAACATGATATTATGTAAATAAAGTCATATTGATTACTCTAATTAACCGGGTAGTTAAAGAATAATGCTTTTATTTGTAGGTGGGAATCATGATTTTTCTTGGATATTTTCTTATATACTTGGTTCGTTACAATTTGAGTGTACACATTGTCGATTTAGGCAAGTTCTCTCCTCCAAAGAAGCTTCTATCGAATATCAGTGACGACGACGACGAAACGATCATAGTGTTCATCAGAGGAAACCCAAAAGTAAAGGTATGTGATTGTGCAATTTTAAATTTCACTAGTATACTATTTACACTACAACTGTTAGGGGTTGATGTATGACACCATTTCGATGGATGTATAGTATGGCAGTGTATAAAATAAAAACAAACCAACCAACACAAACTTGTATATATTAGACAAGCGAAATACGCCGGCTTCGTACCAGTTTTCTCGGCTACTGGAAGAAATTCCCTAACCCATGGTGAGAACCGCATCAAAATCCTTTACGTGGTTTAGGAGGAGTTAGCGGAAAAACTGATTTCGATTAGTTAGCTATTATTATTAATATTTTTCATGTCAAACGAGCATACAGCCTACCTAATGGAAAATGCTAACTGTTGGCTTAAGCTGTCGTCCATAACGCTTGCCTACGATTCATTTTATTTTTCAACATTCCCCAGAAAAATGAAAAACCACGTGTGCGTTTGTCACTGACAGGAATAAGGAATGCCTCGTACCTATTATTCACTACTGATATCGGCGGTATCATCATATTCCGAGCGGTCAGTGCCGGTTTTTACAGGATCTGCTTTCAGACCCATTCTTCTCCATTTCGCGCGGTCTTGGGCATCCTCGCACCAGCCCGTATACGAATATGGTGATCCAAAATTTGCCGATGTGCGTTTACTGTAAGTTATATTATTTGGTGGCAGAAACAGAGTGGTGGTAATCATTCAGGACATCTCAGCTATATTCAGTACTATCATATACGTTGAAGAAACATAAATTTATTATTGAAACTAAGGCGCTGTCTTAATTGGCAACGATTGTGCGACCATGGTCGTACGACTGACGTCGCCTGACTAATAGGAGACGTTGTTAATTAGTACAGCGCCTAAGTAGGTACAACAAATGCAACAGGCCTTACAGTTTACAAAATTAAAACATATTTTATTTTTCTTCAGCACGCCTTACTAGGTGAAATCCAATGGGACGACTGGAAAGTGTCGTACTTGTTTTGTTCGTATCACATTGGCTTTTGTATATGCTTCCCCATATTCCACAACGTCGGAGACAGGTTGGAACTATGTATTTATTAATCAATAGTTATTATTAGGGCCCCTAAAGAATAAAGATTAAATTATAGTTAGAGTAAAAAAAATTAAAGTGTATCATCAACTACTTTAGGTTAAAATTAAGGTTGTTATCGATATCCAATTATCAATTTAGATTTTTTCAATTCTACTCTACAAGTCACTAACTAGATGTGAGCTACAATTTTCGTAGACCAGTAAATGGGCAACATCGATTTCTGTTGTGTCTTTCAACCCACCTGCCAAGCGTGGAAATTACCACAAAACCCTCCATTGATGTAGAGGAAGCTCTGTTATGCTATGTTGTTAATTAATGAGAGCACAGCAACTGCTTTATGCTAGCTGCAGCTTTCCGCCTTGGGGTTACATGCAGCGAGCATACCTACGACCGTCGAAGATATACGACGTTTTGGCTCGCCTTTCTATTGCATGGGTATTGCTAAGGAATGGGAATAATCATCTTGGCGTCAAAATTCCGGTTGAGCTCTCGCACGCGAGGGTCCGGGGTCCGCTTTGACCAAGGACGACTGTTTTTTTTTTCTTCCGTGGCCTCGACCATGATCAGGATCTAGAGATACTGACATCTGACCTCCGTGACCCTGTTAATAGGGGATTCTGACTAGATTGGATCATAGTTACACATTCATAAAATAAATGAATAATATTTTATTTTCCTTTTTCTCTCTCTCTCTTTTAATACTTTTGAATGTTGTGCAGTGTGTCTGAGTGGAATAAACGTGTTTTACTTTACTTTAAATTAGCAGATTTGTGGCTCTCACGGTCAAGTTTTTGCACAATGCCATTATAATTTTTAAAAAATATTTAAAAGTTGCATGCACGCAGGGTCGGCCCGACCTGGGTGGTGGGCATAGCAGGAGTGTTCTCGGGACTCCTGAACTGTGTTACACCTCTGGCCGCGCCCAGGTGCCTCTGGTGCTTCATAGTCATTCGGGTATTGCTCGGATTCTGCGCGGTTAGTTTGCGTTTTGTAAAACACCTATAGAACATGTACAGAACACCTGTAGGCTGTTTGTCATTACGTAACTCTGCCAACAATTCTCGGATTTCAATGATTGAAATTGTAACTTACGTGATTACGTATCATCAATTTCATGGGTTCTGGTGCTAACAAAGTTTCATTGCAATAAACTGAACTTAAACTAATAAATTGCATGTAATCGCAAAAGTAACAATTTCAATCATTGAAATCAGATAATTGAAAGCAACAGAGTTACGTAATAGCCTACTGGACAACCTCTAGAACCTATCTTGAGTTTATTGTACATTTTGCATTTGTCAATAAATATACCTATTCTTTCGTCTTTATTATGAGCGTCTTTCAATAAAATAGGTATATAATTGAAGACGTAGGTATCCATTAAATAACTACTCATCATTTAATTATCACATTGCTACTGTCAAGGAAGCCTCCATTGTTAAGGTGAGCGGAAACGTGGTAGTTAACTAGCGCATGCTCACTGTTGCCTACTTTATTTATTTTATTTTCCTGTTTGTTTTATACGTTCTCTAAGTAAACTTATATTAGACATAGACTTATCATATTCATATCAGTTCGTCTATATTAAATTTCGCAATTTGTATTAATTTTGAAGACTTGTAATATCCTACACTAATCTTGGCGACTTGTAATCACAATCATCTCAATCATCTTGGCGTTAATGTCCCGGTTGTGCTCTCGCGCACGAGGGCGCGGGGTCCGCCGTGACCATGATCCAGGATTTGGCACGTCAGGTAATTACAGTGGAGCGACTGCCATCTGACCTCCATGACCCTGCTACCAGGGGAACCTGACCAAATTAGATTATATCCATCATCACGATGTTTTCCCTTACCGTAAGAGTATCGGCTAGTGTACATCTAATGTACATAACTCAGAAAAGATTTATTGGTACATGGCAGCATTGGGGTTCGAACCCCGTGCCTCTCGCTTACGAGTCGAACTCCCTAACCATTAGGCCACTGACGCTCTCAATTCACTCACTTATAATATTTGTACATTTAGTGTACTTTCTAAATCAGCTGTAAAAACTTGTATAAGTGCATCCTACATATATCTACCATCCAAGAAAACTGCTCCTTGTCGCTGAGGCACCAGCCTTGCTGACACTGAAGCCACCGTAATTTAGGGCTTCAGTACATCAGCCGGTCTCGTAGTTAATACACAAAACAGAAAATAGAATGAAATTAAAACAACTTTACGTAAAAGGGCGCGATGCAGCCAAGCATGATGCAGTTGCTGCGCCACTGGGTGCCGCCTGTCGAGAGGAACTATTTTATGTGGAGCTACTGTGGTAAGTCGTAATAGGTGCACCATCTCATGCGCCCAAACTCATTTTCCTTACGGATTGTGCGGGTCAGATAGAAGTCGCCGCACGAAAAATGCGTTTTTAATAAAAGCTTCTAACAGAAAAGCGCTTTCACTATATCTGACAATGCTTTTCTTCAACAACACCAGGAGAATTACCAGTGCATTGCAAGCCTCTGAAGAGACCTCTAGTACACCGCTTGAACGATCCCATGTCATAGTCCAAAGGAAACATTGTGGCTGGGAGCTCATTCCACATCTGAATCGTAAGAGCGACGTTCTTTCGAACCTTCGCATGGCGACCAACAGAGTCTACGTAGTGGGGATGAGTACCTAGCCCACGGCAAAACACACAATCAAACAAATATTACGATAATATCTTTATAATATTGGTATTATACACACACCCGTATATTAGCTACATTCGCGTTGAAATGATTTGTCAGACAGGTAAAACAGGTAGTCAGGTAGTCTAAATCCCTGTCAATGGCCGTAGTGATTCCAAGAAATCGGCATGATCGTGCTACTGATGGTACCTAGGTATCTACACTATCGTTATTTAACGTCCATTGCAAAAAAGAACAAGAAGCATTCGAAAATTCCCCAACCGTTGGTCCACCTCAAGGAGTCCACACCCACCTCTGCCAACATTGTTGCTCAAACTGTGGTTTTGTATAAAAATTGACCATAACTGTTTTCAGGGGTCACACTAGGCACAGCATCGACATTCATCTTATGTGCGGCGATCCAATACTACTCTCATTGGTTCGTGGGGTTTTACGCAGTGGGTGCTATACAGATATTTTGGGCGGGCATTTGGCTTGCCGTGGTCACAGACTATCCTCACCGCCACCCTTGCATACCTAACGATGAGCTCAAGTTCCTGAGAAACGCTATCGGCAATACTTTCACTATCAAGGTAACTACTGGATTTTAGTTGTACTAACTTGTTTTGGGTGCTTACTCTTGGCAACTTTTGGGTTGGCAACTCAACTCTTTGGGTGGTTACAATTTTATTGTTCACATTAAATGTACTAAATTATTTTAAAAATTGTGATTAGGGGTTATTTGTAAAAGAGTTAATTTGCAAATGTTAATATTATTTTCCACTGAGATTAGTAGCGGCGTCTCAAAAGATGGTGTCATTTTAAAAATGACATGTATATCATCCTAGATTATCCGACCTATTCTTCTGTCGTAGTGGTTTTCCGTTCCACTGAACTAAGGAGAGGGAGGACGAATGTGGGTACCAGCAACTACGCGAACGCTGGTGCATGTTTACTAATCCTGCGCACTTGTCGGCTTCCACATCATCAGCTTGGTGTTAATGTCCCGGTTGTGCTCTCGCGCACGATGGCCCGGGGTTCGCTTAAACTACTTAACTTGACGACTTCCGCATAAATAATAATAATAAGTAATATCTAGTAGTATACTACTACCGTATCTACCACTTAAAGGAGTCAATAAATTACATTTCAGCTCACAAATCATCAAGCTCCATGGAATTTGATTGTTAGATCGGTCCCGTTTTGGGCGGTATGTTTCTTGAACTTCGGTTACGCTTGGATAATTGTCTCCTTGTGCCTGTATGGGCCGCTGTTCTACAGTCGTGTTGCTGGATATACTATATACACCGTGAGTATTTTCCTTCTTGGGATTTATCTTTGCATAAGTGGAAACGGTACTGCTTACAGTAACAACTGGCCATGAAAAGGCCGTGCGCTTGTTTTTCTAAGTTCAAACTTATCATCGATATATCATTATATCACAATGATTGTGAAACAATCATTGCTCTTGCGCCCGCATCTCCATATTATCGGTCCACCTTCAAATTAATAACGCATCGCAAACCATCATACATACATAAATTTAACAAGGTGTAAAACGAAAGGGTTGAAAGGATTTTATTCTACTGTTTGTTGCCGGATAGACTAATCAGAGTAAAAGAGAACCTATGTCTAAAACCAAATTGCCATATTTTTATATTTTCTCGATACTTTTTAGTAGGAGTAGGAGTGAGATTATCTCACTCCCTTCGATTCATCCCTTTTCTGTCTTAAATAAATTCATAGCAGAAGCCTGTATTATCAGTCATTGTCATCATCATCCCAGTGCTCTATCCCGACTTCAGTCAGGGTTCACAAGCCAATGATTTTAGGTTCATCGGCTTGAACTTTGGCCACTTTAATTTGTGTTCAGTAACCCTTTCCGTTTACTTACCTATTTAGATTATTCCTTTAAGTGCATTTATTACATTTGGACAATCTTCTGTTTAAATAGGCTTCTTGGCTAACGGCAATACCGTTTCTTCTGAGGTTAATCCTGGGGACAGCGCTAGTGCAAATCTTACACTGGTACAAGCTCAACGTACGAAACGAAGTTCGAATGAGACGAATAAGAAAAGTATTCATATTCTTTTGTAAGTTTCTTTGTAATCACTTTCCTAGACCTTGTTCTAAAGCTTTCTTCTACGTGGCTAACAATTCATAAAAAATCATACAATACGGTACTAACTAAAAAGCTTGCACTGCATCTGTCTTGAGCGATTGTGACCCACTCATCGCAGCATCGTAGTTTCTCAACCCCGTACATCGAAACAGTATACTTTCGCGGTAACGGTAATCGAAACAGGGTACTTTCGGAAAGGCATACATGAATACGTTACGTATAGAGTTACGAATTTGGCATCAATGAATTACACTCTCACTTTCCATCAGGTGGACCGTCTGACAGTGTGCCTATTTATGCAAAAAATTGGTTTAATATATTTGATAAAAAATATTTGGTTTGAGCTAACTCACAAACCTTTATAACTAAGAAACCTGATTAAGTTTCGTCCGCAGCTACACCCAAAATTCTTTTATAATATGATTCTGTTTACCTGAATTGCAAAAAATAATACCTGCGTGTTTATAAGTGAGAAGTGCCTATTTAGTAAGTAATAGTGCAAGCCCATTAGTTAGTACTCTAGGCAATTACTGTCGGCCATGATAACTGCAGGCTACAGTCGTTGACGAAAAGGTCACTCATGTGTAAGCGATGTGATGCACACGCCTCATTTCCATTGATTGAAATTGAAATGAATGAACACGAACGCTCTGCTGGTAGCGTGTCTACGCATTCCTTTGGAACATAATCTACTGTGTCATACGCAACACGTGAATCTACACGTTTCTACTACCTAAATAGAATATCTGGGTAGGTATTCTTCGTGGACTACGATTTTTTAGCTATATCAAATATTGTACCTAGGTCTCCTAGTATTTAGCAATTCACCTCCGATTTGCAGCTCACCGAGTGAGAGTCAGAGTCAAAATGCTGCGCTCTTATCAGAATGCACTCCATCGGTTAAAAAAGCTATTGTTATATACTAAATGTTACGATGATCACGGTGATGATCATGCCATGGTAACACGCTTGCTCGTTTGCCTCCCACTTTTCTAATATGGCCGTGTGGTGTCCGGCAGAGTAGAATAGCACCAACCCTGTACACTCGTAGGTGTCGTACAAGGTGACTAATGTTTCCAAGGCAAAAGATCTAGTGTCTTCGTAGGCTGGAAAATAGGCAGCAGCGTTTTCCATTGTTATATTTATAATTCTGCGTTCCTAACCCGCTTGCCAGGCGTGAAGGTTATGGCAATAACCTCCCCTTGGGAGGGGCTCTAAGTCCTGCAGTGGACTGTTATGGGCTGTGATGATGATGATGATTGTAAATGTTCTCATATAGCGCATGTGGTTCCTGGTTTACTGATGGTCAGCGCGTGGATGGGGACGTACTGTCCGGGTCCTGTCTTGCTGACCATTGGCATCGCTCTCACTGCTGCCGGCATGGACCTTACTATAGCTCTGTGTTACGTATGCCTTTTAATTGCTTAGTAGTTTTATGGGTAGTTATTCTTTTTTGTATTACACACTTTACTATAGATAGATATTAGCAATAGCTACTCTTCTATCTACAATATGTTTATAGGAATAGGTATCTACATGTACAGCCAAAAATAAGGACGGCACAGGGCCTGCAACTCAATGATCAGACCACCTGATGGAAAGATCTTGCACTTAGGGTTCATATCACAACATTTAGAACCGTAAGTGCGTTGTCACAGTGAGGATAAGCTGTAGATACACTGGCGATTATAACCTTCATATCGGAACAAAAAAACGCAAGCATTACCGCTAAACGGCAGAAATAAATAGTGGTACAAACCCAGAAGGACTCCATAGGCTTGACAGAGTCCTACTCCTGGAATAAGCAATCGTTTTCTCACCATAAGAGTTTTGTCGGTTTTGAAATAAGAAATGTACCTACAAGCACATATGTAATGTAATTCTATGTTGTTTTTGTGTTATGTTTAAGTTTTAAATAATAAACTACACCCCCAAACATATTTGTAAGAGAAATGAGGTTTACTGTATTGGCAATTAGTCCGAAACGGTAGAGTCAGTTAAATTAGATATCTACTATTTTAATTATTGTCTAAAAATATTTTGATATTTTTTACAGGAATACGAGTAAGCTACCTACATATACAGATCCTTTGTTGTAATAAATATCTTAACAAATTTAATATTTGCTTACAGGAAATGTCGCCAAATTACGGTAACTCCATAAATACGGTGATAAGGATCATAGGGAATATTCCAGGAATTGTTGTGCCTATATCAGTCGGGCAGGTGACGTACGTGTACGGTGTACGTATGCTCGTAAGAGGGAGAGAGGTACCAACTCATGGGACTTGGAGGGAATGTAGCTTACTTTAAAAACATGTATAGAACTTTACACAGGGACTTTATTTTTAAACCGTTCGAACCGTTTATAATGTTGATTTTCGACATAAAAAATTCAAAATTTTGATAATTTACTTTTATTTTTCTTATTTTTGATCTGATCGCTGTCGGTGTTACTAACGCAATTCAATATTAAATTGCGATACAGGTGTGCTATATTGGTCATTACAGTCGAGCGCATTCGAGGCGAGCGATTCAAAAACAGAGCCCCTGGAAGCTGACTGATCAACTCACTCAGTTGCCTGAAGCGGAAACTTGACAACGACATTCTTTGAATGTAGATTTGAAAATTCTTATAGACGGTACCGGGTGGGAAAAATTAAAAAACGTGTTGACCACCTGTTACTAGTACCTCCGTAAACCAGAAAACGGTTTAAAGGACAAAACTTCGTAGTCCGTAAACATTATTGGTTTTGTGATATTTTCAACATAAGAACCTCCAACCCGCCTGCCAAGCGTGAAGATTATGGTAAAACCCTCCAGTAGAGTGGAAGAGGTCAAGTACAGCAGTAGCTGATGAATGAGATTTCCTCCATGTCCTATGGGTGTTGGTTACACTGTAATCACCTACAAACCCTCAATCATATGTTCTTGCAAAAGGTTGATAAATTTTCAGAATACAACTCACGTTTGGAAACACATCTGGTGCTTTCACGCACTAGTATTACTTATAAGTGGCTTAATTTTTCTCTTATGGGGTGACACAACCATCCAATCATGGAATTCAGTAAAAAACAGACGATGGTACGCTAGTCGCTTTCATAATTATCTGAATTTAGTTTATAGCTCACACGTCACACTCATAGTGTAGACAGTCTAATGTCTTTTAGCCCTCCGCGAGTTATACGACCTTTACCTAGACCTTCAACCATGTCCAATATAGCAGAGGTGGACGAGGACGAGTCTGTGTAAGTACTTTAACTTTAATACTAGGTCGGTATAATACCCTGGGCTAAGATTATGATTTTCGGGGTATATAATAGTGCTTTACTTTATTTACCTTATCACCATAAGCGTTACCACTTCTTGAAAATTATCCTTTGCCGCTACAGCAATATTCACGGTATTTGGTGCATCTTTAGCTAAAATCAGTTTGCTAAAAGAATTAGCGGTCCCTAATGCCCAAAGGACTTATCTGTTACCTCAAGTTTATGTTTTATTTAAAAAATAAAAATTTATTTCATGAATGCTATAAAAACCTTTTCGCAACTGCACTGTAGTGCAAAGGAATTTGATTCTTAAGGTGGTCATACACTTATGCCCTTGCATTGTACAATGGATACAAATCCGTTCATCGCAGCCGTAATCGCCGAGAATGCCGCACGCGGTTATCGCAGAACGCGAACCGCACTCGGCTGGGATCGGCTGCGATGCACGGGAATGTGTCTTAAGTACCTATTAGATAGACATGTATATGTTTAATGACATAATCAATTTTGTGGCATCTGGTAATGAAATTGCTTGAAAATTCGAAACAAGTCGCAACTTACTAAAAGTTTGTAATTGTAACATTCGTATTTCAGTAGAACTAGTGTAGGTATAAAATGTGTATTAATTAATTTATAACATACTTAATGGACTTCCAATGCCTACATTATTAATAATTATGATTTATGCTAATTATGAGTGTTACGTTTCAGAAACCGATTAACATTTCCACCTAAGAGATCTTCTTTTTTAAGTAAGACATTTAGGATGGCATAATAAACATAGGTATGCCTGAGATACGTACAAGAAATAAATAAAAGTTAACTTATTATAACCCGCCCTGTATGTACAAACTACTGACAATAAAGTTAAAATAAAATGTTTTGATTTAAATCCTGTGTGTTAGTTTCCGTATCTTTGATATTCATATTGCTGGCATAAGTAAGTTGCTGGATTACTTTAAACAAAAAAAAAGATATTGTAAATGATGGCGACAGCTATCGCCTTCCGCCTTCTGTTTGCCCGTTTCCCACTGAGTAAGATCAGATCAGATCAGAAGAGGTGAGAAACATCTTATTTAACAAAAGATACCTACATATTGACGACAAGGAATGGAAAAACATGGTCCATCTCAAATAACCCTATCGAGGGTAAAAATTTATAGGTATCTATTAATATCATCATCATCATCCGTCTATCCCCGTTTATGCCAGGCTTCTACTTTTGTTCCTTCTTTTCGCCCGGCTTTTAGTGTCCTCACGTCGTAGGCAATTGGCTCACCCATCCGACTCGGCCATGTCAATCTATCGCTTCCTGGGCCTCCCGCGGGATCTCTTTCCTAGTGGCAGGTTAAGACATCTATTGTTTTATGTTATACCTACTGCAAACACGTAAATGTACAGACAATAGATCGTATGTCATAGTCCAAAGGAATACTGTAGCTGGGAGCTCATTCCAAATTGCCCTGAAGTGAATAAAGTTGGATGACAATAACATAGAATAAGATAGTAGAAAAGAAAATAGTCCTCTCGGCCATTGCACCTTTAACACTGGCAACTTTACCATGGAATGAGTAGACTCATCCAATTGTAGACGAATGATCAGAATTAAAAGAATGTGTTATGTTTATTTGCTGTACATTAAATTTTTTATTGGCCAGTGGTGTCCGGCAGAGTAGAATAGCACCAAACCTTTACATTCGTGGGTGTCGTACAAGGCGACTAATGTTTTTAAGGCAAAATATCTGGAGTCTCCGTAGGCTGAAAAATGGGCAGCAGCATTTTCCATTGTTATATTTATAAAACTGCGATCTCCAACCCGCCTGCCAAACGTGAAGATTATGGCAGCAACCTCCCCTTTCGTGGGAGAGGCTTTAAGTACTACAGTGGACTGTTATGGGCTGTGATGATTATTTAATTTTTTACCTCAGCAGAACATATAGCTTTTGCTGCAAGTAGGTAAACAGTATGCAATATCCTGGCATAGCATATTATTATACCATGGTCTAAGCCAGGGGTTCCTAAACTTTTAAGATGACGGAACACCCATCAAATACCTAACTTTTATTTTATTAACCCCATATGAAATGATTACAAATCAAATCAAAGACACTGTAATTTAAATAAGAATAAACATTTTCATAGAGATAAGTAACTACCTATTTTAAAAGTGAAACAGTTTAATGAATGTTTTATCTACCGTTAGCGTTAAAGTTCGTTATAATGCATGTAGTTAGTTAAGTGCCGAGTAATGTTTACAAGAGTGTCAAGTGTCCGGTCGCCGTTGAAAGTACTCGAGTTTTTGACAGGTGAGCAATAATTGACGCGAGTTGAATCTGATTAATTTCTAAGGTTTTGTTTGAAGTGGACAGGTTAATTGCATGAATAACATACCAAATGCAGAGTGCTGAAAATTGTTGGTCTTAGACGGGGTGATCAATGTTTGTATGACATTTGTGACATTTTGGCTCTTGGAGTTTGTGATGATTTAGGTAAGTGATACTGAGTAGAAAAAATACCTTAGGGAAATCAATGAATGAGCGATCACAACGAGCTCCATCTTTTCCCCGCATTTTAAGCAAAGCAGGTGCAAGCGCTGTGCAATAGCCCTGGCTGAATTCTTAGATACTACCTGCTTAACTAATGACTTTGCGGAACTCTGTGGACTTCTCTACGGAAACCCTAGGTTTCATGGAACCCACTTTAGGAATAGCTGGTCTGAGCTAAGTAATATGACCTTATGAAAAATAATTTTCATAGTCTTTATGCCCGGTCTTATGGCAAACATTTTTTTAAATTAATTTTTTTAGGTGAACACACAAACGTACAATAAATCCATACAAAAATCTATACTTATATGTCAAATTCTTTGATCCATATGAACAAACCATAACAAACTCAGCACTAGTTCATGTCTATTTAGCTATTTTGTCATAATTACAGCCTATAACACAGCCACAACAGGACTTAGGGCCTCTCCCACGAAAGGGAAGGTTATTGCGATAATCTCCACGCTTGGCAGGCGGGTTGCAAATCGCAGTAATAAATATAACAGTTTTCCAGTCTACGAAGACTAGATCTTTTGTCTCTAAAACATTAGTCGCCTTGTACGACACCCACGAGTGTAAGGGGTTGGTGCTATTCTACTCTGCTGGACACCACATGACCAGCTATTTAGTACATATATGAAAGTTTTTTTTAATAACTATGGCTTTTATATCAAGACGATATTAGAGTAGGTATTTTGTATTACAACATTTTAAAATCCAGACGTTTTGCTACTAGAAGTTCATGTCTATTTATAGAATGGCATTTTATTATCGACGTTAGAGCGTTCATTTTAAATTGGATACTGTGTATTTTTCTCTGTGGAATATTCTGATAGTGACCCGGATTTTGCAACCTACATCACACTTTACAAATAGTTCACGTAACGTCATCAGATCCCACGACTTGGCAGTTGACAGTAACAGCTGCTGTCATTGCCAGTGTGACCAGATTTAGCAGAATCCTGCGATTTCAACTACAAGTTAGGGTCTAGCAGATTGTGTCGCAGATATGAAAAAAAATGCATTTTTTGACAAAATTTTAAATAATCTCCGCAGAAAATAAGCAGTAGAAAGTAGCAAGTAATTTGTGTTTCACTATGTTAGATGCGCTATGTTAGTTTAAAAAATTCTACAATTTTAAACAATGTATGCTCTATCTAAGTCAGGATGATAATTTTAACAGTTCTTGGTCCTTGGCTCACGTCTATGAAGTGTCGTATTTTTTTCGTTAAAATATTCTACGGATATGAGCAATTTTCCAATAGGTATCTAAAGCATTCCTAACCACACACTAGATGGCGCCCCGACAATTTTGGTAATTGATAATCGCTTGAAATAGGTTCTTAGCAAACAGGATATAAACACTGGGTACGTTGTATTGGATAATATTGTATTTGTCAATAGTTTTCAACCATTTTAGATGTTGTAATAATAATGGAACATAGTGCCAACTTCTATAAATATTTCTTTTTACCCTTCGTTCAACCTTTAAAAGTTATGATTATATTAAAAAACATTTTATTTTTAAGTTTAGTATTAGTTGGCTGCATGAAATCACTGCCACCATCATACAGATTATAAAAAGATTACCAAAATTGTAGGAACGCCGTCTATTGATGCTTTTTGAAACCAACTATCAATACCTACTGGAAAGCTCCTCATTGTCGTACTTCATAGTCAGGTACCGCCCCTTTAGTGAAGTGCCACGAATAACGAATAACAACAGACTATTGAAAATCGGTTTTCAAATAAAAGAAATCGAACATTTAAAATAACCATTTAGGTAATTATATTATTTTTCGTAACTGGCGGAAATAGTTTAAATAAAGCTAATACTAAATTATAAAATAATATTTACAAATAAAAAACTTGCCCCAAGTCCCTTGTTACAGGAATTGTTCCCAAAAGGCTGGCCGCATTGCCTCGCTGTATCGCGAGGCTAATCCTTTGGCCAAGGTATTGGCCAGCCTTTTGGTCATGCGAAGTGTTAACCAGGCGCTTAGACAACTCTTTAAAGAGAGTATGAGCGCCTGGTCCCCACGGCCCAAGCGTTTCTACGCCAAACGGCGCAAATAGATGATCTCCGCTGAGGCCAGCATATTTGCGCCGTTTGAAGTTTTCTGCCGAAGCGGCAGCGGAACCGGCATTGACACTCGTGGATGGAATATGTGACGGTGCAAGGGTATCGACGCAGGTAGCGTCCCAAACCAAAGACCGACCCATATTCCAAGGCACGAGTGTCATACCGTCGGGCCTTTTTCCGTCGTCTCTCGCCAGTCCATTTGGTTCCAGGATGGCGGGAGAACCAGCAGTGGTAAAGGCCCGGCGGATGATGTCGTTCAGTTCTGCATGCCGTGAAAAGCGCCCGGCGCTCCTGCAGCACGACAACCCGTGATGCCCAAGTTGTGACACTGCATGGCCACAACTGCATTCATGACGGGCCACGAAGGGAACACCAAGGCGAAGGGCCGTGGCAACTCTAAATGTAGAACTATCCAGCAGGGTGCCAAATTGTAACTAAATTCTAATTCCTTGTTTTTTATTTTACCCTTAGAGCCCTTACACAACAACGATTTCGAGTCTAGAGTATCCTATTGAATAGGCTGACTGACCGAATAAAAAAAAAGCACGAGTCAACAGCGTCGTCGTGGAAGGGTTTTCATTGTCGTATTATTAAACTATCTTCATCACCTATGTCACCTAGGTGGAGCACTGACCCAAACACAATATAGCTAGGACTCAGCTTTTTAAATTGATACATGAATAGAATTTAATTATTACTATTAAACAGGTACTAAAATGACGTCTTTCCTTATTTCGGAGCTGGCGGAAAAGTTCTTTGAAGAGAGCATAAACTTGTGCCAAGGCTCACCACATGCATTCAATAGGATGTAGATTATGTGAAAAATAGGCCAAAAAGTGTAACAACAATATCCTGTACAATCGTTTCAATATTTCGTTTCAGACTTGAGGTAAATAACAAAATTAGCAGAATTTGGCCGGTAGCTGGCATTATGTTCAATTTAAATCTGGTCACACTGGTCGTAACGTACGGATAATGCAGTGACAGTCTGTGACAGTGACAGCCGAACCGAGTGGAACGAAATAAAATCAACGAGACGGATCGGCACAGTGACAACAATTCTTTTTCGTCTTTTTTCATTGAATTGTTTCCTTGTGAAGGGGAAAAAACCCTTATATTGAAAAAAATCAGTCAGTGTTGTATCTGTCTTTGTTTCGCCGTAATCTATAAACGAGAAATTCTAATTCAATAATGTTGAACAGCATTGTAGAATACTATGCCGAGCACGAAAGTTATAGATGTGGTTATTGCAGGAGCCCTGATACTAATTTTAGTCATGGTGAGTCCAATACTCAATTTGTGTGATATGGAACTCTAATAACATACTGTGATTAAAGTGATAAGAAGTAGGTAAATTTTTAACTTAACTTTACCTCCACATTATATCTAGGTTGTTATTTTTGTTCTTGTAGGAATGTGGGCGCACTCAATGACAGTAAATGATTACCAGGACTTGATAGATCGAGGCTGGAGGCGCTCTGGAAAATATTGTTACAAACCAACAATGGATACAACTTGCTGCCCAATGTACACTATCAGGTATTGAGTCATTTAGCAGACCAGACACTTATCAGTAATAATAACATTACATTCAAGTGATGTCATTACTACTCACAGTGTGGTTGGAATGAAGATTTTTGTATGGTTTTTGAAGGAATAACAAAATGTACACTAAATATGTTAACTATTTACAATAACCTGTACCTCTTAACTACTTAGATGCAGAGCTTTAGAGTTCAAGCCATCTAAGTCACAGAAGAAAGTAATGAAACGCCTGAATAAGTTCCTGTCTGGAGCTGATACCTTGGATCACCAAGCCGGTGACTCCCAGAGGAAGATGTCAACCAGTAGTGGGGACCTGGAGGGAGGTGTCCCGCAGGAACAGTTTGTGCAGAGCTCAAGAGGGCATCAGACTATTGATGTGACAGCCATAGTTAAAGGCAACACTGAGGATCTGGAAGTGTCCAAAGATTCTTTATCTGGTTTGTATATTATATTGGTGATTTTAATGTAATACATTTTTATTTATTTTATTAATAATCTAATTTTCCTTACAAAATTCCACAGATAATATAAATCACACAGTACCAGCAAGTACTAAATCAATATCAGAAACAAGCAAAGATAAAATAGTTAAAAAAGGTTTGAATTTATTACTAGCTTTTGCCCATGACTTTGTCTGTATGGAAATAGTTTTTATAACAATTTAGCTTTTGCCCCTTTACAATTTGAAATTACAGTAAGTGAATCATATGAATTTTAATACTATGGGAAGATCAGCTGTATTTCTGGTTCTACCTATCTGAATTAGATGAAACAAAGCTTAGATTGTACCCTGGACTGGAAGCTACCAAACTATCCAAATCAAAATCGGTTTAGTAATTTTTGTGTAATACGAAAACAAACAGACAAATATTCTAAAATATATTACATACTTCCCAAAATCCTATCTGCTATTTTCTCTGAAATAATTCAATGTCCAGACTTGGCTTTTTTACAGTTTTATAGTAGTGTATAGATATATTTATATCTATAGATATGTTATTTAACACAACATTTTAACATTCTTTAATAACCACAGGAGATGGTGTAGATCCAAATAAAGGTCCATGCAAAAAAGCAAAACAACTCAGACGCGAAAGGAAGATTGAAAAACTCAAAGAGAAGGGTGTTGACATCACCAACTTGAATAACACAAGCAAAAATAAAGAGAAACAACTCGAAGACTTCATAAATGAATTGCCAAATGACTTCAAACAAAGGCTTGAGGTACTATCTACAATAACCTGTACCTGTACAAAAAGTTTTTATATCCTGTTTGATTATTTGTCTTACACATTTTTTGTTGCTAGGTAAAATTAGTGCGGACATCACCTGCGAGTCCAGAATGGCTGGCCACTGCAAAGGAGACCCTAGAGGTGTACGTAAAATACCAGACCATTATACATGATGATAAACCAGAAAAATGTACAGAACCAAAGTTCAGAGACTTCTTAGTATCTAGCCCCTTATTGGTGAGTGTTTTTTTGTGATCAATTTTTCAATTAAATTTAATGTTCCATTACATCACTTGTCTTGTTATTTACTATCATCCAATGCTAACATCGCCCATAACTTTGTTTTAATAACAAAATAAATGACAACAAATTCAAATTTTTCAGGAGGAACACACGGAGACGGGCCCGCCATGCGGCTTTGGCTCATTCCACCAGCAGTACTGGCTTGATGGCAAACTAATTGCCGTTGGTGTTATCGATATACTGCCGAAATGTGTCTCCTCTGTTTACTTTTTCTATGATCCGCAATATATGAACATAACCTTGGGCACTTATGGTGCTCTCAGGTAATCAATTATCTTACTGCATGTGTACTTATTATTTGCAAACTTTTATTATATTATCATTTTATGCCTACTGACTGAATAAATAAAAACTGCAAACATTTGTACAGCTACTGTATTCAAATTCTTATCTTGATTTGTTTGTCTTGTATTTCAGAGAAATTGCCTTCACGAGACATCTTCATACTCTGTGCCCTGACCTGAGATATTACTACATGGGGTATTACATACACTCTTGCCGCAAAATGAGATACAAGGGTAACTTCTACCCATCAGATTTAGCTTGCCCTGAGACCTACCGATGGGTACCACTGAACGATTGCATACCAAAGCTAGAAGCGTCGCCGTACAGCCGTTTAGACCCTGATATAGATAATGTAGACACTAATTTCCCTACTGAAAATGATATAAACTATATACCAGTGCTAATAAAAAATACTGTGATACCTTATAAAATGTATAAGCGAAAATTCGCCAATAAAAAGAGCGACGCTTCGGAAGAACTAATGAATTACGCTCAATTAGTAGGTGCAAAATGTGCCAAGAGTCTTATTTTAGTTAGATAAATTATAGATTTATAAATGCTTTATTGACTAAGTATTAGAATAATTTATGAAACATTTTTCTCCTATCAATTCTTGTGTGTACTTACATTTTAAGTTAATGTTGTACTAGTCATATGTACAAGCTAGCCATAATTTCTAGTTTTCAAGGTCTCTGTAACAAAATAAATATTCTATAATCAGGAATTTGATTCCAATCTATATGTTAGATATTATTATATTTTCGGAGAGAAAATAAAATAGTTATCTTGTATTACTTTGTTTATTTAATCAGGTACCTCTTTCTTGGAGCTGTTTACATGTGGCTGTTTAATAAAGTAGGTTCAGTACAATAATTAATTAATGAAATACCCATGTATCAGATTTTACTTCGATTTCGCTTCCTCGACTACGAACCACACTTTTACTTGGCACAGTAAGGACAAAATATAGCACCAATATTCTATGTTCAACGTGTAAGATTTTTTCTTCGAGCGCTATTGGGTTAGACCTGACATCTTCGGCATTGGTGACGCCAACCCGTACCCTATTGGATACCGTACACTAGGGCTCCGTGCTCAGCCCATTTCTGGCTGGCAGACCGACCTTTACTAGTGCCACAAGCAAGAGCTGCGCGTAACTGTCATGAATATACTGCGGTGGATGAGTGGAGTCTCGCACACAGACAGCGTCCACAACGCCCACATTTGCGGTACGTCTCGAACAAAACTGGTACATAGGGAACAACTGTTGAGATCTGACGCTAGAGCTCACTCAGATGTTTAACTGTGCCACGAGGGTATTTGAAGGAGACTCCCATACGGACGACCGATCCAAACAGGCACTCAGTATAAGTTTCCGATAAAGCTTTGAGCAGAGTTAAATTATTCGTTAGGTTAGCGGCACCTACGATATTATTATGTATGTATAATGTCGGTTCTAATTAATAATCGACTACCTTGACGGCCCTTCTTTCCCGTGGGTGGTAGTCTCTAAGGCGATCTTATCGTATTGTGAGCAGGCGTCAATTCTGGTTGTGCTCGCTTGTGAGGGCCCGGGGTCCGCCTTTCTACTTCTTGTTTTCCTTCACGTTGATCCTTAACGACATCAAACCTTAACACTTCTTAGGCCGGCCTCTCCTTCCCGTGCCTGGCGGGGAGTCATGGCCATCCATTACGTACGTAGCACCTAAGTACCTAAAAACGATTTCCACGCGGACAAAGTCGCGGCCAAAGCTAGTATGACAACTGAAAAAGCCTGATTTTTTAGCCTAACACGATAAGTAATTTATGTTAGACTTTTTTATATTTTTCAGAAAGGGACATTTTACGCGGTGATTCTCGAAGACTATAATTGATAGCCAAAAAGTGAGACCACCATCGTAAAGTTCGTTTCGCCCCCTTTTCGAAATACTATGGTTTTACGCAGGTTAGCTTTACTATAACTTCGAAAGGACTCGATCACTTTTGATACAATTTTCAAGGAATCTTTAGATAGTTCAGCGAATGATACTATTAAGTTAGGTAGCGGTCGGATAAACAAAAAAACTAGTCGACAGAAAAAATGCGATTTAATTCCTAAGGGCTTCGTAACGGTTGGACCGATTATGATGAAATTTTCAGGGAATCTCCTAGTTAGCCCAGCGGGTAATCGTATGAAACTTGGTAGTGATCGGATCAACATAAAAAATAGGTTAGTCGGTTTATCGGACTAGCTGGCGATTAGTCGGCACATATCTTAAAACTTCTAGACACAAATTCGGTCTTGTATAGAGAGAGTACTGCTGTCAGTTTTGAGATGGAACAGTCAAATATCAAGTGACTGCTTTGGATTCGGTAAAGACATTTTAATTAGGTCAGGTCAAGAGTAGGTACCCAAAACCTAAACTAAAAGTTAATAAATGTGGAATAAGCGACAGAAGTTTGTCAGCACTATAGCATGTGGAACAATGTGGTTTCTGTTTGCACCTACGGGATTACGGTTGCCATCTAAATTTCGCCTAAAACTTAGGCTTAGCCGACTAGTTGGCCCATCTCTACTTTTTTTAACAATTAAGTAAGAAAATGTATGTACTTCATTATGTTTTTATTATTGAGCAGAAACCTTGTGCCTGTCGTAGCATGAAAGTCGGAAATTACATCTCGCCCTACTATGAGGAATGGACAATGGATAAAAATATTTGCCCGTGCCCCTACATAGTATTTTGATGTAGACATGTATATAAATCTCAACAAGTAGGTCTTAAAATGAACATGGACAGCAGTAAAAATATGTCAAATGTCCATGTTGTGCCTACTCCAGGAGGCACTTAACTTGAAGTTGTTGACGAGTATAGATATCTAGGATAAATAGTCTAACTAGGTAGGTCCAATTTCGAGAAAGAGGTCAATCGACGAATACATCTCGGTTGGGCAGCGTTCGGGAAGCAATGCCATATATTTTCGTCTCAATTACCGCAGTGTTTCAAGACGAAGGTCTTTAACCAATGTGCGTTACTAGTGATGACCTACGGAACAGAGACGTCGCCGCTCACTAAGGGCCTTATAAGAAATCTCATTGTCATCTAAAGGGCAATGGAAAGGGCAAAGCTGAGAGTCTTGTTGCGCGATAGAATCAGAAATGAGGAGATCTGCAAGCGAACCAAGACCACCGACATAGCTCTAAGGATTGCCAGACTGAAGTGGCAGTGGGCAGGGCACATAGCTCGAAGAACAGATGGTCGATGGGGCAGTAGAGTTCTCGAGTGGCGACCACGTACCGGAAGACGCAGCGTGGGTAGGCTTCAGACAAGGTGGACCGATGAACTGGTAAAGATCGCAGCTACCAGCTGGATGCGGAAGGCACAGGACCGGCCTTTGTAGAGATCCTTGGGGGAGGCCTATGCCGAGCTATGGGCGTCTTTTGGATAATATGATAATGATAATTATTATTGTTTTTTTTATATGTATGTAAATACCACACAGAAAAGATGGGATCGGGTGGTGGTAGATAAGGAGGTCTAAAAGCTACGCCGCTGTAGGTAGGACTCGGCCGCTCCATCGGGCGGTACGCGAGTTAGGACCGCGACAAACTCTTTGACATTTTGGTTAGCAGCGGAAGCAGAAACCTTGAAAGTAGAAAATATCAACTTGCGCTATTGAACGAGTGGATGGGTGCACCAACTGGAATAAATTGGTGTAGGGTCGTAAGCCAATCGTTGAATTGGCCCAACCGCAACCTGGTGAGCATCATTGCGGTACTCACAGTTCTACACTATAAAAAGGATTATAGAAGACAACTTTACCTTCAGATAAAAAGGAGCACTCTTGGACTTCCTTGAGCCTCTTCCCCTTAGTCGGGATAATTTTGTTTGTCATAATCTCCACTTGGTAGGTAGATATGTTTGCTAAACTCGTATATCATTCCAGATAAACCTTACTCTCTTCTATTCTGTTTTTAAATATGAATTTATAGTATTATGCTAGGTATATAAATTTATCTATAATTTTATTAGTATTAATTAAAATTACACCACTATGTCTTTTTGTTGAACAGGCTTACTCTCAGCCTATTTCCTTATCATGCACTTCTGTCAACAGTTAACTACCCAAAAAGGTTGCCTGGAAGAAATCGCTTTAAGCGATAAGGCCGCCTGTTGCTTCTCCTGCTGTTAATTTAAGTTACCCATTGTATACTTTTGATTGTGCAATAAAGCGTTATTCATTCGAATGAATGAATAAAAAGATAAAAGATTGCAATTTTAATAAGTACGAGTACATCAATGATATGACCACGTCTCGCGCAGACCGGCAAATTAGGCAGATTATCTTTTCCCGAGAGACTACTTTAAATTACCTCCTTAATGTATGAAAGCTAGTATTACGGAGATTCTTATATGGTTTGAGCATCGGAGTTGGTTTATAACATTATCTGTCTACTATAATGTCACGCCGTCCCGTAGGGGTAGTCAGAGATTAAAATATCCACTACCTAAAGGATGATCAATTAGTGTGGTGTATATTCCGAGTGGGATTCAAAACTGCTTTATCCACTACCTTACGAGTCAGGCGCATTAATCACAGGGTAAGCACTATAATTAAAATTAAAATATATTAATTCCATCCCAACCTCATAATCCTTTCCAGAAGGTAATCCTAAAATATAAAAGGTTAAACTTATGAGTAAGGACCTACATCACTAAGATAGGTTAAAATTTTTGCCAGATTATACACGGGCAGACTAACGTTTTGTGGGTATCTTAAATAAACCTCTACTATCGCTTCAAAGTGGAATTTTTCTTGTACTCGATGACGTAGGATAAACTACACCCTCACATTTTCTCTATTGTGCCTGTACACTACCTTACGAGTACCTTTTTTAAAATTTTCAAGGTTTTTATACTTAGTCTTATCTTCAGGTTTTTACATTTTATGTGATTATAAATACTTATAGAAGATATACCTAAAGGTTATCATAAAAATCAAATGGGTACTTCCGAAAATATCAAATGGAATATATTTTATCGATACTCACAATCAGTCCGTTGCTTCGCGTTGTAGCGTTTTTTCTCTAAGCATTGTGTCTTCATGGGTGTATCGCTTGGCGTCACCAATACGTCACCTCTAAGGAGCACTCTAACATAGCCTCTGAAAGATCCTGTGACAAAGAAAACGCTGCGCTTGTGTTGACGTGTTCCAGTTTCAAGGGTAACGTTGCCAGTTTGTTGACAATCACAGGAGGCATATCAACGCATCTTCCCATATCTATGAACCATGTATGTCATGTCTGCCTACCACACCTGTGACGATAGTTACCACTTCCTCTCTGAAGGGCTGTTCGCCTTAGTTTGTCCATTAGGAATTCATGAAAAATACTCTATCAGTTTACTAAATCTTTGATTAAAGGACTAAGAAAGAATCGGGTTGTCATTTCTCAGTTGAGGATAATCCTTTAGTTCAAGAAAAAAACATTTAAGTCCCTACCATAGGAGCGTCGGTGGGCTAGTGATGAGAGGGTCCGACACGTAAGTGAGAGGTCCCGGGTTCGAATCCCACTGCCGGCATGTAAAAATGTAACTTTTCTGAGTTATGTATATTAATTAATCACTAATTGATGCTCTATGCATCGTGATGAAACCTGCATATTTGAGGTAACCGTGATACAATCTGGTCAGATTCTGCCTACAACAAGGTCACGGAGGTCAGATGACAGTCGCGCCATTGTAATGATCTAATCTGCCGAATCTTTAAAAATGGTCAAGGCGGATCCCGGGCCCTCACATGCGAGAGCACAACCGGGACATTAACGCTAAGATTATTATTATTTTACCTACCTATAGGTGCAAACTAACTATTTACAGGTTTGGTCACGTGTTGCGAAAGTCTCAAGATATGTGGGAAATGGATAAACCGGACGGTGTCAGGAAAGAGATCCTGAAGGGACCTAAGAAGCGATGCGAGTGTGCCGAAGACCGGGCGAAGTGAATAAGAAATAGTAGGAAAGCGGGCCCGCGCAGGGGGCTTACCATGAGCTTTTATAGCAGAACCTAGACAGAACTGCCCTGCATAGAACGAGACAAGCTTAAGTGACACGTATTTATTTATTTAATTTTATTTATATTACATTAATGTAGTGCTTTTGACCACCATTGTTCATGTATATTATAACTAGTTGGTTTGTGCTTGGAAAATGTGTACATTATATGTTATGAATGGGTGACACAGATTCTTGTATCTGTAAGCTGAACAAGCACATGTATAACTTGAAGATCACCAGAACAAAGGACTGTAGATTCTGCAAGGAGGAGGATGAAACGCCTCTCCACCTGATTTGCAAAAATAATCATAAGTATTTTTAGTAATATCTCAGTGTATTCGTAGTTTTTTTACTTAAATAATACGATTGTAATAGTTACTGTAGAACCATTGATAATTAACCTACTTAATCGAAAAATATAGGCTAACTAGCTGACCGTTGTTTTGCCATATAAATAAAAAAAAATTTAGGGGTGGACTACCCCTAACATTTAGGGGGATGAAAAATAGATGTTGGCCGATTCTCATAGATACCGGATAAGCACAAAAAATTTCATCAAAATCGGTCAAGCCGTTTCGGAGGAGTATGGCAACGAAAACTGTGACACGAGAATTTTATATATTAGATATTTTAGGGGCTGTTCGAAGTTGTGCGAAGTTTGATCATTATTATATTTAAATTAAAACTATCCTTTGATAACGATATCCTAATGTTTTGTAGACGAGTTTTAGAAACAAATATCTATGTCTGTGGTTTGTCAGATTTTCGTTATAGCTGGACCGCGACAGAGTTGACCTGGCAATGGTGGCGATAGTTCTGTGTTTTACGTAGCAACACCGGAAGGTTGTAGTATTCTGTGACAGAATTTGAATATCGCCAACAATAGGACATGGATAAGAGGAGATGGATATGGAGGTACGTCAGAAAAAGAAACTAACATGTCCCAATTGTGAAATTAGAATAATGACGTTTCGGAAAAAGACATAGCGCCCTCCTTCATGGAATTACGATTCTTGTCAAACATCGTAGCACGTAGATTTGACGTAGCAGATATTGGCACCAAGTTGGACAGTATATTATTATTATTAATCATTTATTTCAGACCATACAAATATTATTTTTGACAGTCCATATTATATTGTGTTAGTTAAATTACTTATAATATATTGTTAAAATCATTACATAATTAAACATTCAATTCATAAAACTCATAAAATCACCACAATATCATAATAAAAAATTAATTCAAAATTCACATAAAATGTCAAATTCTTAAGTAGGCAAATAATTAATAAAAATTAAGTCCCAAATGCAACATGGAGTTTAGTATAACCCGACAAATTTCTATTAACTAATTCTCTATAAACTGGCAAAATTAATTTTCTATTTAAAAAAATCATATATTAAAATCTACATCATCATTATTATTAACAAGGTAGATCTAAGACTTAGCTATCGCTGATTTTACCTTGCATGTATCCATAGGATTACCGTCTTTTGCATCCTTCGAACTCGTCATTCCGCTTCGCAGCCCTCATGATACCTTTTTCTACCGTATTTAAGTAGGAGTTGTCAACACATTGAAGGAAATATCAAGCTGTTTTATCTTTGCTATATTTAGTTTAAGTACGAAGCTATAAGTAAAGCTGTATCATTAATAAGTAACCACTAGCATGCTCATCTATTTTTATACTCGTACTTACCACAATTTTTAAATGAGTCTTAGAGAGAACAAGATAGCTTTAACTACGACGACGTTCGTGACAGAATCAGGTAACGATGCTACTTGTTTTTGTGTGGTTACTTGTTTCATACTTTACTTATACTGTTATACAATCAATGTACTTCACATTTGCGGTTGGGTTTTCACTCTTTGGCTGCTGCTGCAATCAGCATAGTTATAAAATGAGTTTTATTTGTCGTACCTACCTATTCTAAGCATCAAATAATATTTAGGCCACAATTTTCTTACAAACAAAATATACTTCTTTTTTATACTGGGATCTCCAACCCGCCTGCCAAGTGTGGAGTTACAGCGAAACCTTCCACAAATGTGGAGAAGAGTCATGTCAAGCAGTGTATTATTATTGTAATTATATAGGTCATCTTTCTCTGGCCCACTGCCCACGCGGCCCCTAAGCTATCTCCACAAAAAGTCACGTCGGTCCGTTGCTACGTGAAAGAAGGATGCATCGACAGACCTGATAACACCCTTTCGTATTTTATTCGTCAGTACAGCAATGTTCTAAGTGAAAATGATAAAGCTATTAAAATAAGAATCAGCTAAATTCACGCGTCTTCCGTACGCGTCACTGAAATCCCCATATAAAAGACATCAACGCGTTCTGCATAATTATATCTACTGTGGAAGCAGTTGCGAAACTGAACAATACCAAGTACAAAACTGAATAGCAACGTGTATATGTTCTATATGTATATGTACTATGTTTCGTAAACAACACGTGGTGACGAGTACCTATGTATATACATGTGCAGACTGTGGACATAGCCAAATAAAGAGATTATTGACACATTCAAGGAATATTACTAGACGTTTCAAACTTAATACTCTACACCGACACTGAGAAATCAATCTCAATGCAATTTTAATTGTACATGAAGTGAAAAATTAATTTGAATTCCTTGCATTAGATACGTTAAAGTATTTCTATACTTATATTGCCACCGACTTATCGATCGCGAGTCGATACCAACTGATAACGTGATCAATCAGTGTTAGGTTACCGGGGGATCGGATGGCCGAAGTGGCACGCGAGAGCTGAGGCCTTCGGTCGCGGTGTGCGGCTCTAACAGTCCGCCGCAGTCGCAAGAAGACGAGCGCACGCGCAGGCCGACTGACTGCGCACCGTGCGATACTACGCGGTAACAGTGACAACCACACGCAACCATGATACTCAACATAAAGATTTTCAGTAAGTGATTTGGTGATTTTTCTTTCGATATTATGAGGATTGGAAACGTGATCCGCGACGGTTAATTGGATAAGGAATATGAATAAAAAAATAAATAACCATCAACGTCGTTCGTTAATTACAGCAAATAATTTCCTAAATAGGTAGATGGTTTTTGTTGGACCTCTTGGAATAGCAAGACAGCCAAAAAAGTTATGTGTGTGGGGACGAAAACAGTGTAGATGGAATTTATAAACTCTATTATTACGGAAATACTTAGTAATCTGAAGTACGTATTTTTACGCGTTTAAAGTAGGAGATACCTACCATAATAGGTAATTGTGAGAAAAGCCTTGTGAGGTGAGGATCTTAGCCTCATTATTTAATCATAATATATTATTATAAATTTCCATAAATATTATCGTGGCAAAAATATAATAATGTATGCAATACCTTTTTGAAATTATTTACGGCCTGCAGGAGGCTAAGAATACTTTTATTAATTATTCCTATAAATTTATCCAATTTTACCCTAACAAGTAGCATCGTTTTTGTATTTATTAAAGGTAGAGCGCACAAAAAAAAACTAATTTAATTACCTTTGAGTAAATTTTTATTCAGATACTTAGGTAATTACTTAATTTTACGACAACGTCGTGACTCTTTGCCAGTACGTTGGTATGATACTTTGACGTCTATGGCGCAGATAACTTTAGTGCGAATAAGTTACTTATGTAGGTAGTTAAATATTCGTTTTGCTAGCTCCTTGTTATCAGCAATCGAATAACCATGACTACGTTATAAACTTCGCATTGTCTTTATTTACTCGTTTTTGCCTGCAACTTGTGAATCCGTTCACTAATTCATAAGTATGCAATGTTGCAACAAGTTTCAGACATCTTTTATTTACTACTGTTTATTGCAATACATTAAGGGATTTTTACTCAATATTATTAAAATATTGTTATGAAATTAGTAAATTTGGTATGTTTTCTGGTATCTACAAATTACACTATACTGTATACTGAGTATGGAGTAGATAAAACGCATATTGTTAATTTTGTTGTCAAAGTGGATATGCGTTTTCAATTAAACTGCGATTTTAGCGGAACTCGACATGTCTTGACAGGATTTTTATAAATGTAGGCAATTCAATTTGTGAAATTCGACGAAACAGTGACCATGATGCATCTATTGTTTGTTGTACTTAAACACAACATGGTTGGTGGGGCAGAACATGTGTTTTAAAGTTTAGGTTGGCACGTCAACAAAAAAAAATTACAAAGAAAGCGGGCCCTGCCAGAAGCAGGGATTGACGTCAACTAGCATTCAAACAGCAGCTTCTGTAGTGGACGTCAATACATTTTTTATTGAAAATCTTAACAAAGTTAATCAGGGAAGCAATAAATGAATTTATTTCTTAGTATACAGTAAATAAATTTATTTCAACTTTACGACGACGCGAGGATACCCAAGACGAGGCGAAGTGGAGCCCAAGGAGTAGAAAAGCGGACCCTGAGAGAAGCCGGGATTGACCGCTACGATGGGAATATACTTCAACCTCTTACTATGTATAATAAGTATGTATTTAAAAGTATATAAGTAGTTTATCAGTTATCTAGCACCCATAACACAAGCTTTGCTTACTTTGGGGCTAGATGGCGCTGTGTGAATTTGTCCACGATTATCTTCTTCTTCTATCTAATATATAAAATTCTCGTGTCACAGTTTTCGTTGCCATACTCCTCCGAAACGGCTTGACCGATTTTGATGAAATTTTTTGTGCTTATCCGGTATCTATGAGAATCGGCCAACATCTATTTTTCATCCCCCTAAATGTTAGGGGTAGTCCACCCCTAAATTTATTTTTTTATTTTTAGACGTAGGTGTAGGGTAGGTGTAGGGTAGGTGTAGGGTAGGTGTAGGGTAGGTGTAGGGTAGGTGTAGGGTAGGTGTAGGGTAGGGGTAGGTGTAGGGTAGGTGTAGGGTAGGTGTAGGGTAGGTGTAGGGTAGGGGTAGGTGTAGGGTAGGTGTAGGGTAGGTGTAGGGTAGGTGTAGGGTAGGTGTAGGGTAGGTGTAGGGTAGGTGTAGGGTAGGTGTAGGGTTAGAACGCTACGCGAACGAAGTCGCGCCGGGTCCACTAGTTTATTATATTATTATTATTATTTGTCAAGGCGTTTGAAAGCAAAATCAACGAACATACTTCTCTACCGACGGAGATAGGACAATTGGACGATATGTAATATAATATGACAGAGCTTGAAATTGTTGGTACCCTTAGCTTGAGTAGATGTGTAAGAGGTTAACTGAAGGACGGACAGGATATATACAACACTGCGATCCAGCCAAGCGTAGAGGGACTCGAGTGACGTCTCAGTTTCGTAGGGAGGCTATTGTCAAATAGTGCACAGTCGCTATTAATGATGCACTTCAGCTGGTGTCGGCTTCGTATTTACTCACACGCGTGTGACAAAGACGACGCTCTAGGAAGCCGATGTGCATTATTTATCGCTGACATTTGAAGAGTTGTTGATTCAACAGCGACAGCGACGATGAACTTTGAAACATTAGGATCACCGTGATAACTGCTAATCACATCACACATCAAATTCTCATAGCAGTCCGCTGTGGATTGGAGAATACTCCACAACAGTAAAGGGATTGGCCACAATCTCCAGGCTGACATTAATCATATAATGTTTAAATATTAAACAGAAAATGCTGTGTAGACAGGCTTGTTCTGGTCTATGGAAGCCTTGCTCATTATATTCGTACTTGAACGGCACCGTAGATCGAAAGAGTTTGTGCTATTTTATGCTAGCACCAGTTGAATACCATAGATTTTCGGACACCTCATGACTACCTTAATCCTACTGTAGCCTAAAGCACAGAATAGGTTTTTACGGGGTCGGCAACGCGTGGGTGATGCCGATGGTATTACAAACGTCCATAGGCTGCGGTGACTGCTACCATCAGGCAGGCCGCAAGCTTGTTTGCCACCTTAGTGGTATAAAAGAAAAAAAAATAGCATATAGACTAAAATAATAATCCACACATTTAATGTGGTTCCCGACGCGGACAAAAACGCAGACTAAACCTAGTATTGAATAAGTAATTTATTCATCTATCTCTGATAATAATATCTGTAAGTACATCTCTGAATAATAGATAAACAAAAAAACTTGTTTATATCTCCACTTGAAAATCAAATATCTGTCAGGTTGATTCCAGTTGCGGTGAAAATCTCAAGTAGTTATGAGATAAACAAGATAAATGTATTTATCGTGTTATTAATCTTGAAAGTATTTACTGATCGCATCTTTGGGGGGTTAAACGAGTTTGTTGATAAAATAGTTACTGTTTACTCCCTTATGGTAACAAATTAAACCATCAATGTGGTCGTACCTTAAGAATACTGATGTTTTGAGTCATGAATACCATTAAGGGTTTTCCGAAAAAAATCTACTTCCTTTTATTTTTTATTTTGAATTATTGTAAAGTATTTTCCTGCGATTTTCCTTCCTCTATTAGATTTCCATTTAGATTACTTATGAATAAGGCTTGAAGAGACATATAGTATGTTTAAGATGTTGTTATTTATAAAGGCTGTTTTTAACTTTAAATTTCAATAAAACAAAGAAAAAAATATTTAGTATCTATCTTTATTGGATAGATAATTTTATGGCATTTATGCCTCTAAAAACACCCTTTATATTATTAACGTTGACATTGGTATCGTGTTACCCCATATAGGTAAAATCTCGCCTATATTTAATGCTAGCTTTTGCTTACGACTTCGTCGGCGTAGATATAATTTTTATGACAGTTTAGTTTTGCATGCGACTAAATGACATGAAAATTTTACGGTTTTACATTGTGCAAAAAAGAAAAATAATAAAATCACGAAACAACGCCAACTAGCGGCGAATTGTAAAATTTTTTCTATTTAACTGCTTAATTTTATATAATTAAGAGGAGTGTTTCCCGAGCGCGCTCTAAACAAACGTACTTTAATCATATTTTCAATATACGCTATCAAAGCCAATGAAATTTTGTAGACATTATCCAGAAATAAATAAATATTCGTGGACAAATTCACACAGCGCCATCTAGCCCCAAACTAAGCAAAGCTTGTACTATGGGTGCTAGATAACTGATATACTAATTAAATACTTTTTTTTTTTTTTTTTTTTTTTTTTTTTTTTTAAATACATACTTATTATACATAGAACACCCAGACCCGTCACAGAAATTAAAATTCATCATTTCAATTTCTGCCCGGTCGGGAATCGAACCCGGGACCTCTTGCGTGGCAGACCGGCATGTTGACCATTGCACCACTCAGGTCGTCAAATCAATTTCTTTTCTTGTGGTTTGTCAGATTTTCGTTAAAATGTATATAGCCATACTTTCTGACTAAAATAAAATGTCGGGTTTGTAGAGTTAAGAGCTTGGCTCTTTATCAGATCTGATAACTTTTTCTCAGTGAAACCTGTAAGAGCTTACATACGAGGTTTGGCCAACAAATTTTACATGAAATATTTTTGGCATTTAGTAAATTGGATTAATTTTATATATAGACCAGTACCATCGCTCATTGGGTTGTAGATTAAAAGTTGCAGATTTCTTAATTTAAAAAAGGATTTGTGTAAAAATCCTTGCTTTCATACAAAATTTCAGCTTTCTAGCAATTTGATAAGAACCCTTATGATTTAATTTTTAAGCAGACTTGCGTCCCCTTTCATGGAAGGGCTAAATGTCAAATATTACTTAATTTCCTTGTCATTTGTGTGAGAGTTCTAGTCTGCATACTAAATTTTAGCCTCCTAGGACTTCAGGGCAAGTATTTCTATTTGAAATATTTATAAATAAAATAGTTTTGTTTGAAAGCCAATTTAATCGAGATGGTTCTTAGCTTTGTTTTATTAAAATCGGTTCAGTAGTTTAGAAAATATTTGAGTATATGTAAACTCAGTCTGAGGTTATCCGACTTTTTCTGTTGGTTGGGTTATTAGCTTAGCCACTGCGTCCACTGCTGGACGCGCTTCTTCCTTGAAGAAGAGGATATTTTTCATAATCGCTATATATTTGACATGTGGATTTGAGATTGCACTGTTGACAATTCACAATTGAAAAAAAACTAAATTTATGTAGGTCTTAATTTGCCACCTTGAGATACACCTGTGAGTGAAATCGACTGTTGTTACCAGACAATAATAGGCCAAACTGAGTCATGCGATCGAGTAAATAGCTAAAAGTGTGAAAGATTGGCATAATACGTAGCCCTTGTTTGTGTTGAACGATTCACAGGAATTGTTTTTTTAACGTCACCTTTGCTTACCTATGCGTTTCTGTTCTTGGCAGCTGTGTCCTATTGTATGAGCGATAAAGTATTCATTAGTCTAAATGTATTCTTGTGACAGGTACTTACAACTATTTTATGCAGTTTTTCTTTGTCTACGTATTTCTGGCTTTTGTGTGATTTTGGATAAATGTTGTAATTCCCCTGCCTATCCCTACGAGAAAGAGAGAGGCTTGACGTCACGTATCCGAGACTTGGATCATCATCACCGCCCATTATAGTTCGCTACAGGACTCAAGGCTTCTCATATGAGTGGGGAGATTGTTGCCATAATCTTCACGCTTGGCAGGCTGGTTGGAGATCGCAGTGTTGTAAATATAAAAATGAAAGACGCTGTTGCCCATTTTCCAGCCTACGGAGACTAGATATTTTGCCTCGAAAACATTAGTCGTCTTGTACGTCATCTACGAGTGTAAGGAGTTGGTGCTATTCTACTCTGCCGGACACCACACGGCAATAAATTTGGATATATTCATATATATTTTTAGCTAAGTTACCTACTCAAAAGGTGTTCAGTTCACAACAGAGCAGTAGTTTACATATAAATAGATGAAGAGTTACCAAGTACATGTAGTTTGCACAATTCAGTGATAGGTAGGTTCCATAAAAAGCTTAGTTCCGTTAGGTTACGAATCACCAGTTTTGCACAAATACGAGCTCACAATAGCTGGCAACGTTGACATGCACAGATTCTATACAGAGTTATGTGCGCGGTGACTAACGTGGCATAACCAATCGTACATACATTGGCGGAGTGCGTAAAGAATAGGTAAGAATAACAAAATTATTGGACATACTGTTCATAATATTGTAATTCATAATATTTTAGCTTCAAAATTACCTTTAGATATTTAGGTACTTGCCCGCAGTCCTTCGAATAGGTATAAAGAGATGATAAAGCCTTGAAAAAATTTACAAGACTGTTATTATGCAAATCCAGTTTAAATAAATGGGAAATCCGTCGTAATTTTCGTACTTTGTCTGGAAGAGTATTTCTCTTCTTTCTTTTGTAGGGGAAAAGTCAAGATTAGTAGTTTTTGACAAAATTTTGTTCAAGATGCAGAAAAAAGAGCTGCTTGATCGAAATTGGAGTCATCTCATTTTGAGTTTTGGTCAATTATTCGTTTTAGGTCATTTTGCGTCGAGGTGTCGCGGAAAAAGTCGGAAAAAGCTAGTGTTTTATGAAGAAGATGGATTGTAACTAGAAAAATAACAAGAAAATGTAATCGGTTGCTCCAGATTAAAAGATTAGGGCTCAGCCATACCCTACGTTATGGAATATAATAGATCCACGCTTAGTCCGAATCAACTGACAGTAGTAGAAAATATAAAATGTGGATATGGCAGTATCTATTGGATAATATGTCCTTGTCAGTCATTGTCCATTATTATTTAGGCGATCCGCACACTAGAACGCAGCACCGTACAGTTGTGCGTGACGTGCATTAGTGCGTGACATAAAGTTATTTGAGCTGTCATCAGTTTCCATGGAAATTACTTATAGTCGAACACACTGACAACGCATCCACGCGCGTTCGTGCGGATCCGTAGTTTTTTTTCTTTGCAACATTTGACACGGGCTGCGGGTCAGATAAGTTTAGCCGCTGTACTTTCTACATAAAAAGGCGTCAAATAGGCCGCTGCTGTGAAGTGAGGTCTCCAGGATTGTCAAATAGGTGTTCCGTTACTCAGTTCTCAAATTATTTTTCGCCTAAATAATATAATTTTATGAAAAGATTACAACAATTTGGAGAATTCCTAAATGTTTTTATTGTATATAAAACAATATAAAAATACACATATTTCCAAATTTCGCCAGAATGAATGCTGCGCTCCAATGTGCCAATTGCCTCAACATTATTTTTCAAGTCAGTCAAATTGTTATGACTTTTATGAATGACGTTCTATGACGGATAAAAGACATAGCATTAGTTGCCACATAGCATGACTTTTTTTTTTAAAGCGATTCGGACTTAGCGTGGTCCTACTATAGAGATATAACTGACACGATGAAGTGATATTAAATTTTCCACTGCTTTGTCATCGTGGCACTTTCGTAAAAGGTTTATCATAATTGTCAAAATAATGTTGATGTTATCTGGACCGCATGGACGCGTGCGGACGTCATGAGATTTCTTTATAGGTATCGGCATTAATGTTTATTATTTGTTTGCGTGGTAGCACGATCTACCACAATGTGATCGGTAGTGCGTACCTTGCCTATCTCTTGGGAAATTAATTTTAAATTAAGGACAAGAATATATAAATAAAAATGTAAGATGTATATAGTGATAGATATGTTTCTCCTCTTATTTTCGCAATTTCATAACTTTTACGCCCACCTCCCATAGGGTAGGCAGACTTCGGCACAGCTACTTAGCTATGTTTAATTTTACAGTTGGTACTCATCTTCTTTAATTTTGAGCTACGGTGGCCTAGTGGTTAAGGGGTCTGACTTGCAAGCGAGAGGTACCGGGTTCGATCCGCAGTGCCGCCATATAAGCGATTGAGTGTGTGATTCAATCAGGTGAAATTTCCCGGTCAACAGGGTCAAGGAGGTCAAACGGCAGTCGCTCGTATGTAATAACCTGATCTGTAAAATCTGGGATTATGTTTAAGGCGGACCTCGGGCCCTCGCGCCAAGATGATTACATTTTACAATCTTCTTTACATCACACGTGAATACCCTCGTGCAGCATAACCATAACAAAGGCTACATGTATTAAATTCTCGCTGTGCATAACAAATTAGCAATTTAAATAATAAGTCGTACTCCTTTTCCCTGTATAGGACGTAGGGGAATGTAGATGGGTATGAGCAGTTCATTGACTTTGGCGAAAATATTCCTTACGGTCTTGGTGATCATATGAGACGAACGATAGAATGTGTGGAGTTACATGGCCATATGATGTCCTGAAGTGTAGAATATAACACGTCAATTTTTCACTTACTAACAGGGAACTGTAAAATTTATTTATTTATTCATTTATTGCGATATCACTATTAATAGGTACAGTGCGTTACATTACACATACTTTATACATAGGTATAGATCTTACATTAATAGTGACACCCCGCCGGGGTATGGCAATTTATAATTTACGAGAGGGCAACTGGAATAATAGTTATACTTAATCCTATATTATATCTATGCAACATTATTAACTAAAATAACATTAATAGATATCTACTCTATATTTTTATACCGACGCCTCATTGTAATAATTGCCACATAAAATTGATGTCTAATTATCTTAAAGGCAGATCGTCGATCGAGGTCGTCTACCAGGCGTGGAGAATTTGTCAAAACCGTCCATTGAAGTGGGCTCAAGTTTGGCAGTATAAATAAGAATTACTATACCGGCTGTCAATGGGCGTTATTTTTGAAACAGGTTCCGTTAGTACTGCTAATACGTGCTTAAATAGTTCTTTGAAAGTACCTCTGTTGGTCGCAAACTGTCTGTTACGTATCAGATATCTGGCAGCCTTAGACCGCCTTTTATCTGTGAATCTATTATCATTATATAGTTGTCCTGCTCAACGGTCGTCTACTATTTACGGTAGAATTTCTGTAGAATGTGTTACTTGATCAACTAAAATTCAATTAAGATATACTTACTGTATCAAACGAATCGTTCAAGCCATTATTTTAAAATGTTCAATTCGTTCACACACGGATCACTTAATGGATATCGTTTAAAACAACTTACTTGGAAATAGTTTTAAACGATAATAAAAACATTAGTAGGAGTTTCTGGCGCCAGGACAGTTTGATAGGTCCGGCACCAAATGCATTATATTCATTGAACTTATTATTGGTCGAAAGCACAAATGTGGTGAGGGGTGGTCATTAAGCACGCGTTTTTAACGCGAGGGAAGGATTGCAATAAAAACAAACCGCGGGATGATTGCGGCGCGGCGGCCCGGCGCCTGCATTCTTGCACTTTCACCGTCGTCGCCGGCGCCGCCCGACCTACCTACTGCTTAACGAGGAAAAATTAGCCCCGCGATCCGCAATGACACCAAGCGATCTCGAAATATCTTTGCCCTTAGCTTAGCCTTTGGAGGACTTTGAGACAAGCTGGGATTGACCGCTAGGATGATGACGATATAGATATTAGACAGGAAACACTTGAATTTAAATTATTATATTTAATGGACATTTTGTAGATAGTTTTTATGTAGGTACGTAAATAGAACTACTTACGTCAGCGGTTACAACTTACAATTACAAGTCTGTAAGCCTTTGCTGTTAAAAACATCTCTAAAGTCGTGAAGAATACCCATTACGACAAATAAAAAATCACCATTCCGTATCGGAGTAAAAACTCGTCAATGCGCACTTCCTGTGAAGCTAGGCTTACTATCCGCTGACAAACAACTAATTCAAGGAAAATTCTAGATCCGAAATCAAAACGTGTTACACTGGGACTAGCGCCTTGCCTCCGCGAGCTCTTGAAGCGCGACGGCTAATTTGAAGTACCACGATGTCCTTAATTCTACGGATGCCTGCAAATATCTTTGACAAGGACATCGGAATTGCCGCCGGCAAGTCAATTAATTAACTTTAGAATGAATCGCAAGTAATTAGACGTCGTAATCGTTGGGTGCCATGAGTCTATGGTATAATCGTTTACGATGGGATGTGATGTAAATCCACGGAACCTTGTCGTAGATCGGAGATAAATTGCTTTAGCTACCTAGAGTAATGACGTTTGGAGTGCCCATTTATGCACACCGCGACTAGGTGTACCGCACCGCCCGTTATGCACACATATTTGCCGGTCTGCTCTTGGGCTATAACGAATGTAGCATGCGCCTGCGCGTCGCCCGGCGCACATTCAATCATCTGAACAGGACCGTTACTCGCGCACCTTTGCATTTGCACTCGTGAAGATTTTATTATTGTATGTTTAAACAGGATTGAGTTCAAACGAAACATACTTTGAATCGTGGTGGGCGTCGCACTCTGTCCTGTTTCTTAAACTTATTCAGATGTGCCTGGTCTCGATCGAGTTGAAGCGTATCTTAACCGTTTTAAAGTTCATATTGTGTGTATTACAATACAAAAGAGGCCATCAAAGTATGAAATCGGTCTTGAACAATCGCGATGATTTTATTGCGCTCGATTTAGACGTAATTTGTATTTTACAGCTTAGGCACCGCCGCTGTTGCGCCGACCCACAATGGGGCGACAGTGACCGAGCGAGAGTTAATTTCTGTTTTCAAGTACAGTCGTGATTACAGGTACCCGTAATGGCGATGGCGAACAATGAGAAAAACTCAACAATGGCCACATGACTATATTGTACTTGGCACTGCCAGCTCTCGATTACGCCTTCTGTCTACTTAAATGTTATGTTAGCTATTATAGGACGCACGCAAATTTATGTGGGATCGTAGTTTGTACGAATTGCTGTTTTTACATTTCAAAGGTTTATTTTTTCCACAAATCCATGTCTAGCGAGCCTTCTAGACCTTCCTATGTATTTTACATAGGAATATGTATACAACAAAAAGAATCATCACAGCCCATGACAGTCCACTGCACGATTTAGGGCCTCTTCCACGAAAGGGGAGGTTATTACCATAATCTCCACGTTTGGCAGGCGACTTGGAGATCGCAGTTTTATTAAATATAACAATGGAAAATGCTGCTGCACATTTTCCAGCCTACGGAGACTCCAGATATTTTGTCTCGAGAAGATTAATCGCTTTATACGACACCCACGAGTGTAAATTGTTGGTGCTATTCTACTCTGCCGGACACCACACGGTCAACAAAAAGAATATCTAGCTATAAATTTTGAAGTTTTTTATCATCACTTCACAGCAACTAAACGTTTAAATGAGTCACGAAAAAAACCTTAAGGCTGTCTTAAGACTTAGGTCTTAAGATTATACTTAGGTATAATGTTTTATTTGGCTCATCAAATAGGTGTGTCTCGGTTCAAACGTTCCTGACATTTGAGGTCAAGGTCATAAAAGCCGCACGCTATGTGAACCACAAAGGTTGTTGTTTGTAAACAAATCTCATTTAGGAAATCTTGTGAATTTATACCTGTCTGTTTTCTGTAAGCAATGTTGCAAGAAAAAGCAGCAAGTAGGTACCAATATATTTTAATTCATTCATAGTAAATTTCACCTGCGGTACGCTGTGTTTTGACTTTGAACTAGTTCAGTCGTTCGATTTGTCGCTTGTCGACTTTCCCTTTCGCTCGTCTTGATTGATTTTTTAATTATGATTTGCGTAATTTTTTCATTACGAATAGCTAAGACCAGCTCGATGGATAAATATTTACCGAGACCGTCTCTGATATTGACATTGTATTCGAAAGTTATCTTCCGCGAACATACCCACTTTCTGGTTCCTGCGAGGTCGAGCATTCACGCGCCTATTTATTTGATGAAGTAAAAAACACGACGATTTCCGCATTCAAGCTAGGCCACGGTGAAACGAATGGTGGTTAGTAAACAAAGAAGATCCTATTCACATCATAAGCAAGGGACACATTCTAGTTTTTGCAGAAGTTGACCTTGCGATGAGACTCCCGTCACCAGTCAGTAGTGATCGCGAAATAAGGAAAGGTCTTCGTCATCGCATTTATTTAATTATTACCTAGGCTCAATAACTCGGTACATAATAACCGCACTTCTAAGAAGCAAGTGCTAATTGGGTGTACAATTATTTGTAATACTTACTGAAAATTTGAGAATTCCCAGAATATAATTATTTTACTCATGAGTACTCTTTACTCTGTCATTTTGTTTTACATATACGGGTTCCACTGCGTTGGAAAGTTCCATGTTGTGACTAAAAATAAAAAGAATATGAAGCTTACATTTCTTGTTAGTACAAATGGAATCTTTAACTTCATTCATACCGCCACGCTTCTTTCCTGTGGGATATGTTAGGTAGAGCATAGTCAGCATAGTCATAGTCTCACTCAAGTCCCCATGCAAAAAAGCTGTAGTGACATCAATGTGCTCCATGTCCATATTAAGCTCATTGGCTGTACAATACAGAATTAACAATCTCCTAGTAGAATGACAGACAACAGGTGAGAACATCTCGTCATAGTCAATGCCATGCCTTTATAAAAAGCCACGTGGAACTTAACGCGTTTTATATTTAATATAAGTACTTATCACAACCATTTTTAATTTTATTTCGCTATTTACTTTGGTTTACATAGGCTCTCAATTAATTGCCATACATTATTTGCAAGTAAATACTCATTGGACCATAAATACCAGCTTGCTATTCAGACTTGTAAGAGCCATTAATTAATTTATAGCGGTCTGTTTGCCGATAGTCTAGTGAATTTATAAATCAATTGTAATGTTCTCTATTAAAAATTTACCTACGTAGTTTGTACAGTAGCTGTAATTTATTACCTAGTTGGTGCAACGCATTTATTTTTAACAGTAATGTTGTATAAAGAATGTCTAAATAATTAAATAAATAGCCTCCTCATAACACTGGGGTTGATTGTAAACAAAACTGCTGCAAGCTTACGAGTCGGACAGGTCATAGTCATCATACCTTACTGGTCTCTTAAGACGTTATAACGAACAGGTAGTTCGGAAGATGTATCTGATACCTCAAGATCAGACGCTACCTTACTGGTACCTATTCTCTTTTGACTGTAGACTAATTAGATAGAAATCCACATACAGTGGCTCTAGCTTTTAGGCTGAATAGGTAGACACAACAAGCTCTTCTTTTGCAATCATTTTTTTAAGGTATTCTTTTGGTATTGTTCTTTATGTAGTTATACGCAATAAAGAGTACATACATACAAGCCATATCGAAGAGAGATTGCAATGACTGGTGGCCGTAGACTAATAGTGAAACACTCTGCTTTTAAACAGTTTAAAAGCACTAAGATGGTGTTGCCATCCGCACTTCAATCATTGAGAACGTATGACAAGCACTAACAGCCTTAAGTCCCGAGTATAAAGAATTGTTCCCAAAAGGCTAGTTGCATTGCCTCGCTGTTTCGCGAGATTATTTCATTTGAGTAAGGCATTGGTTAGTCATTTGGTTTTACCATGCGTTGACCATGCACTCAGACAACTCTCTACGTAGAGTATGAGCTCCTGAGCCCCACGACGACAAGTAGAATGTCTAATCAGGAGTTGCAAGTAGGTAGCAGTTGTATGTTTACATGACTAGACATAGAAGTAACTCGAATGTACTAAATGCCTTTTAGAGAATAATTATTGACCACAATAACAATAGAATATGAACTGTCATACTCCAAGCATTGGCATAAGGGTAGAGTAATTTGAGTCAACATAATTACCTATTCAATATATCCATAATTGTAACGCATTCGTACTAAAATTCTTTATCTCTGTATTATTGCACGTATCATTGTCACTGTTCATCATTATCATCATGAAAGTGATGAATTCCGTCTGTTTCATTGAATAAAACCATAAACAAATAAGATTTGGGTACAAGTGGGTGGGTATGGTAGGTACAGGTACAGTTCATACCTGTGCGAAGGTCAAAGATGGAACAGGTTTCAAATTTTTAGTTTCACATCAAATAATTAAGTAATCCCCCTGTAGGCGTCGAGGTGGTTCGCAAATCAACTTCCAAATGTCAAAATCGACCATGTTTTGTTTCCAGACGCGGTCCCGGCGCGGGTCAATGTGGCGCTGATGACGTTCTTCGCCTGCTGGGTGAACTACATGATGCGGGTGAACATGAGCGTCAACATCATCGCCATGACCGCCTCCGACGAGAGCGGTGCTGCCACGTAAGGGCCTGTTAATATTGTCTATACTAACAAACCACGCAATTACCAGCGATTGAACTGACAGGTAGTGACCGAACAGGAAGTACGTTGCCACCGAACAGCTTTGAGCTGCTGCTCCTAACAAAAAATTAATTAGTCAAAGCTGCAGCCATTCTGAAGCTATGCGCGAACGTACATTAGGAAATTTTGTTTTTATATTTTTGGTATAGATACTAGCTTTCCTACCGCGGCTTTGGCCGTAGGGATGTAGAGTTTGTCTGGGGTTTTAGTTTTCCGACATGTGTTGCTAGGTTAGCACCGTGGCCGAGGAATTTACGAGACCATAAAACGCTTGTATGCCATCAGAAACATAGTCGCCTAATGCGTAACCAAAAGGGGTTTTGTTCTATTCTATTCAGGTATTCAAGGCCATACGGCCAGTTCATCTCATTGCTAGCTTGTGTCAGACTTGTGCTTGTGTTGACTGTGTTGATTTGTGCTTTACCTTGTGTCGGGTCAGCCGCCCTCGCTTGCAGGTAAATCGACATTTTCACCGCCTAATAACCCGTAATTTGCATCGATAGTGTTGGAATCGCTTCTGAGAAACGAATGAATGAATTTTCAAATACTTACAAGATGCATGTTTATTATTATAAGATTATTACACTTTATTTAGTTTGTCTTAAAACAATCTACACTCACCGACACAATTATCTGCCCACCTCATGTTTTTCAATAAACGCTCATACTCATAATCAGTCTATAACTTCATCAATACTTAGGTAACCGATTTTATTTAGGTCTTCGCTGTTTGATAGTCAATAAGATAATCAATAGCTCTGTATGTAATTAATTTCTTCAACACGATAGCTTTCTACGTAGATTTATTATTTAAAATGGGGTAAAATTATGAGGTATTTTGTATGAACCTACAATCATTTTCGCCTTCAGAGCACAAGACACGGGCTGGCGTTCCACCCTTATAAAGTAGATATACCAGTATCCGCACAAACCACTTGAGTTCGATCTTTCTATTGCGTACAGCTAAGGATTGGACATCTTTGCCTTCGATTGTATTCTCCGAACAGCAGCCTGGACTCCTTCAAGGCCGAGTGAATAGGCTGTTTCTAGACGGGCATGCTCTATCTTTGGCCGCATCGTCACTTCCCATCAATTGAGATGGCTCATGGCGGTCAAATAAATCGTAACCTACCATAACGGGGTCCTACACTATGCAACCAGTTTCGTCCCCAGCGGAAGACGATAATACGCTAGCTAGTCGAATTTGCAGTCGCATGCTCAACTATAGATATATAGCTATTTAATTAAGCCACCATTTATTTGCTTGCTTTGCTTTGCGACACAAGTACATCTTTGTTCACAGTTGGGTAGAGTGTAGATAATTTATTTCTGACAAGCAATCGCAACGGAGAATCCGTCTGTCGGAGATACTTCCTACATTGCCATTTTGTACAGCTAGAAGCCAGACAGGCAGTTTATCTCTTTCAATTCATTGTAACTTCTTAGCATTTAATTATAGAATTTGCTTTACCTATTTCTATTACTTATGTCCATTTTGTTTGTCTGTGTGATCCCGAAACTTTTCTTCCGATGTTTACCAATTTAGCCTATCGGCGGTTAATAATACTAACACATCGACTAGTTTCGTCTTCGTATTTACGCACACACGTGTGACAGACTAGACGCTTTACTTTTAGGGCTGTACTCTTCACTTAAGAGCTCTAGACTACACATTCTACTACACTACTATTCGGGAATTCCTTTCTATTGATATAAGATTTTTTGAAATAGTTTCGACAGTTTTGGAGATGGTCCCCAACATCTAAAGTTCCAAATTCACAAACGCATACAAATTTTTCCTCATTATATTTTACTAAAATATTGTAAACTTGTAATTATTTTACTAAAATGTAAACAAAATATTTTTTCGCTCTGTGACCCCTAGCTACTCGCTTGCATATAATCTTTCCTCTTAAATCATTCTATCTATTGTTGGAAACCGCATTAAAATCCATTGCGAAATTTAAAAGATCTAAGCGTACATAGCTACACACATAAGGGCAGACTGCGGGAAGCGACTTCGTTTTATACGCTGGGATAATCTGAAGATTGCCTGAAAAGTCCATTAGGAACACAAATATACTTTTATATAAGAAGAAGATACAAGTAGTATAGATAAATCGTCAAAATTTCAAATAACGAACGTGACTACGCGGCACGGGCAATTGCAAAAAATATCAGATATGAAGGTGCAAAAAGTTGGCCAGCATTAATCATAGCGTATGCTCATCTCAAAGTAACGACCTTTACTTGAAACAGGTTGGTCCAAGTCAAATATCAACACGATCGGAGTGTTGACGAACTGGTATCACTGTTTGAAAGAATCATTCGAAGGTCGCCTTTTGGTCAAAGCTAAATATTAAGTTTCTCACTTGAGGAAATATCTTTCAATTTTTTTTTTCGTTCCAGCAGTTTAGTTCTGTATTTACTAACCGGTATTAGTATCTTGTTGATTGTTAAAATATTATTATCATATACACTAAGATTTACTGCACAAGCAAGCCTGATACGAGTTCCTATAATATTGAAATAAGTAGGTATTTGAAAAACGAAACGATTACATTTCGGTTCCCGCGGATTTCACTCGCTTTCAGCCCGACACTCTATCATTGGACTATCCTGCGGGATCCTATTAATTTTCTGTGACATGTAGCTAGCTAGTAAGAAAATATGGCTTCCTATTAGTGAAAGAATTTTCAAAACCAGGTCAGTAGCTTCATAGACTAGCGCGTTTAAACAAACATAAAGCTCTTCAGCTTTATAACTTCCTAACTTAGTGGGTAGTTTTAAAAGTAAAGATAGATGCAAGAAGGTCATGTAACTTAGGGTTTTCTCAGTAGCTGGATTTAGTATCGATTGAGATTGAAGGAAATCTTTTTTGCATACTTACATAGTTGATGTTTAGGTAGGTAGGTATACTATAGTAAATAATAAACACCTAATACCTTTTCATGTACTACCTTTTCATGAATCGAATTCTCTATAAGTAGAGGGGGATCGATCTAACAAGGTCGTTGGATGTTGCAAGACATTAACTTTTATACGTCATCATTGCAAAGACGAATTTGAATTGCAAATTTTGAGGAAAACGTGTGTCACTATATTTCATGTGCCCTATTGTATGTCAAGTTCCAAATGGAGGTCTTTGGAGTATTTATTATTTCCCGTTTATATGTTAAGAGGCATTTAAATGCATTGAAGTATTGCGTCCTTAGTACGAGAAGATGGCAAATAAAATGAGAAAGTTGTCTGTCTTATGTGTCAAGTACCCACTTTATCAACAACTGCGAACATTATTTGGTACTAAATATAAATTTCACTTGAGATTTAAGTAAACAGTTTCCTCGGATGCATCACATTGACGTAAATTTTTCGAAAATTTATTTGTGGTCGTCCCTTTCGTACAATTTCCCTTGTTTCCGTGTCGATAATGTAATAAATTACTGTGTAGGGTTAAGAGTAATAATTACTTCATATTATACATAATATAAAACAAAATCGCTTCCCGCCGTTTGTCCCTATGTACGCTTAGATCTTTAAAAGATACAACGGATTTTTTATTGCAGTTTTCAACAATAGATAGAGTGATTTAAGAGGAAGGAGGTTTATAAGCAAGAAAAAAGGGTAGGTAGGGGTAAAGTAGGTGTACGCGAACGAAGTCGCGCCGGGTCCACTAGTACTATAAAAATCGAATCATCTCGGCGTTAATGTACCGGTTGTGCTCTTGCATACAAGGGCCCGCTGTCCGAATTGGCTACGGTCGTGCGACCATAGTCGTACGACGGGCTTGCTCGACCAATAGGAGACCTCAAAACCGGCCGTCGCACGACCATGGCCGTACGACCATTGCCAGGACAGCGCCGAACAAAGAAAAACACATTTGGCCTACTATTGAATTGCGTTATTTTGAATAGCGAAGTGTCGGCTATGCCCCAAGCAGTGCTGAGCACGTGAGCGGTAACTGATTCCGTTCAGTCATATCGTATCGTTTCGACACACCTCGAGCTCAACCCATACATTACGATCAAAACCATTAAAGAAAAATTACCTTTGTGCGATTTACAATTACAATCTGCCGCTTGATAGAATTCGCTCGGGTGGAGTCCGTTGGTTCAAGAGCGGTGGCCTTATGGCTGGCGGGTACCGAATTTGATCCCTAGTACCACCTAGTACCTTTCTCTCAGTTATGTACATTAGTTGAACACTAACCGATGGTCTTACGGTGAGGGAAAACACTGTGATAATACCTGAATCGACGAAGATGTTGTCGTAGAAAGAAATAAGTACCTACCTAAATAAATACAGCTACACCTAACATTTATCATAATGTTTCATGAATAGAACAATGTAAATATCGGTCACCATTTACTCTTGCAATGATTTGTAATTTGTTTCCAAACGTGTTGTCAGTCGTTAGCAAAGACCGCAACTCTCCCACTGTCCTTACAGAAAGCATATATTCAACTGATCTTAATATGCGTCACTGTTGGTTTTTTGCGGTGAGTATCCGCATTTTTTTATGCTGCTTTGTGACAAACAATCAAACAGCTCTGATGGTAAGTGGTAACTATCGCTTGTAACATCTACAATTCATACATTTAGGTTGCAGGTAATAAAACTGCAGAACCGCAGGTGCGTTGTTATTGTGAGGATTAACATGAAATGCCTTTCGCTGGCTACCTTATGCTCCAAACAGGAACACAACAATACAAGCAGTGGCGTAGCATAGGTCACTAGCACCCGGTGTGGATTCCAAATTTGCCGCCCTCTTATTTTTGTAATCCATTATAAAAAATTTGAGGCATGGTAAAAAGAGTACTTTTATTGATTAACACTAACCTGAAAAGTGAAATTAACATTTTTAGACATAGAGTAGAAGGTAGAATATCACTTAGAAAAATTACAGAGAAAACGTAATACAATAATTACTTTTTTCTAACTGCCACCTCCGCAGCGCCGCCCCCGGCAAAGTGCCGCCCGGTGCGGACCGCACCCTCCGCCCCCCCCATGCTACGCCACTGAATACAAGCATTGTTTTGTTTACTCACTCAGCCTAGCCAGAGTACTACCACCTGATAATATAACACTTTACACGAGTCCTTCTGTTGTTTTCAGGGTGAAAAGCGAATGCGAGGCCATCGCGACGAATGACAGTCTGCTGATTAACGCCACTACTATGCCGATCGCGAAGCACGTTCACAGACAGGTACCTAACTAATGTAACAACTCAATACTTCTAGTGCCGGATTTAGATGTTTCTTACGTGACTATGTTTATGTCACTGTGGACTATGTCTATGTTACGGGACTATGTCACCGTTTTCCCTCTCTATATCTAAGCAGCTCGGTTTTCGGTACCTAACTAATGTAACAACTCAATACTTTGGCAGCGCCGGATTTAGTTGTTTCTTACGTGCGAGCTGTGTTACCTTTTGTCGCGCTTTTCTCTATCTAAGTAGCTCGGTGTTTCTCATCAGAAACAGATATCTCATCCAGATTCATTCGTTGTTTATGTATGGGTATTGAAGTAATGTAACTTGACGGTCAAGTAATTAGATGGAGTATGAAAGGTAATAGCCGATTTTATTTTACAAATCAGTGCGTAATCTTAAAATTTATTCAGGCTCCTACTAACATAAAGAAAATACCCAGAGAGTTCTACGTACTAGCGTAAATCAATGAAAATACCGCAAGCTTTTTCAAAACAATTCTGATAGGAAACTGCTGTCGGTAAATCTGGAATCGCTTTAAGAGCAGACTCTAGCTGACATATTTACCGTAAGCCGCTGAGATACTGAGCCGCTAGGATATTTTTCTAGGATAAGGACTAGGACTAAATTACCGAAAATGCGCAACTGAGTGTATTGACAAATCCGGCACTGCCTTGGTAATGGATGCTCATCACACGCTGCGCAATGGCACTCTATTGTGCCCCCGGGCCCTCACGGAATCCCTAAACCTAGACCATAAAATGTACTTCGCATCTATTTATGATGTAATAAGTGAATAGTGAATGCAAAGTAGGCTGTCAATAGCAAGATGTGCGAGGTAGTTTCTAAATAGTAATACAGGATTTTTCCAAGGATTTTTCCCGTTACGAAACTCGGATAACGCTAAAGTAAAAATACGTTACTGTAATATTTTTAAAGTATATTTCGGGGTGAAAAGAGTTTCCGGAAGAGATGCTACCATAAACGATGACCCCTAACCCTGACCCCTAAATCGAATACACAGCGTGGATAGGCTTCACTAAGTGGACCGACGACCTGGTAAAGATCGCAGGTACCAGCTGGATGCGGAAGGCACAGGACCGGCCTTTGAAGAGATCGCTGGGGGAGGCCTATGCCCAGCAGTCTTCCGGCTGATATGATGATGATATTCAGGGTTTCCTACCGAGTACCTGGTTAACGTGTAGCCCAATATTTCGACGCATTCACGAGACGACTGGAGAACAAAGCGGGAGTTATTTGCGATAGGTCGGAGGTCATCGATCTACCCTCTTTCTATCGCTAACTAGTAACTGACACCGCCCGCCATTCTCTAGTTTAAAACATTATGTTATAACCGTAATTGTCATATTTTATCAATTTTATTCTGAGAGATTTTTGCAAACTGCGTGTTAATGACATCTGTTTAAATACAAACACAATGGATCAGTTGCACATGTTATCACTAGTTTTGTTTAAAGAATCTAAATACACGGGTGCTTTATTGTGTATGCTTTATTTTATAACTCAATAAAATTTTACTGAATCATACAATTTAATGTACTATATACTAATATGTTTACATCCATAAATCATTTATGGATTTGACTTTCTATAAACTATAGTAGAAATGTGATTACTTATGTTTTTTCATATGAGTCAAGCATGTATGACATCTACAATCTATCTAGCAACGAAAAGCCACCATCAGGTCGCGAATTACGTTAAGCCACCATTACGTCGCGAATTCACCGCACCATAATTTCCAGCCCGAAGGCGTCATCTCGTTCGACTGGACTGCGCAGCAACAAGCATACGTGCTGTCCGGCTACTTCTGGGGCTATGCCATCACCAGTCTGGTGGGGGGCACGGCAGCGGAGCTCTGGGGTCCGAGGAACGTGATATTCTTCACGATGCTGCTCAGTGCGATCCTTACCACGCTTTCACCGCAAGCGGCGAGGCTGCATTACCTGGTTCTAGTCGCTGTGAGGTTCGTCATTGGATTGGCTGCGGTGAGTCCTCGCATTGTTACCAACCAAAGAGTTTGATTTAACTTTATGGTACAAACTACAACAGTACACTAGTTGGCAGTATATTTACTGCCGACTGACTATACGAAGCCGAAACGGTTTCGGCTTCGTGTTGGGTCCTTGCATATGAAGTTGGCGTTTTTTTTTTCGCAATGACACATTTGCTCAAATATTTTTAATTGCACACAACATCAAAATTAATAATTGATTTGGAAGATAAAGTGTGTTTAGATGATAGTAAGTCCCTAAGAGTTTTTGAAAAATATTGTACCAAGTTTTTATAAGGATTTGAAAATTTCGTCTCATTTAACGTCAGCTTTGCCACTTTAACCTTTTTATTTCATAAAAAACGCTAATTTCATTGTCGAGCCGACGCTCTACAAAGTGTCACATTACTTTATTACATACATGGTTATTACACGATTTTATTTATTATTGTAAAAACGTATTACAACGTACTAGATAACACTGTATACTTCTAGCAAATAGACTTAGTTCTAGGAATAATATCGCTATGCATATTACGAATAAGGTCTGATTTCGAATCCCAATGTTTAGCCAGTTATCTATTGTTAAACCATTTGAGTTATTTCTGAACGCCGCGACGTGCCCTAGCCCGCACGGTTTTGTGAATCACTAATGATAAAATTATCATTAAATTAGTAGGTACGTTAATAGTTGCATTGAAAAATTGGTATAAAATATACAAACTAAAGTAATATTGGACTGTTGCTGATGATGCGATGATGATAATAATATTGTTAAAATTAAAACTTGGTAAGCGTACCTATCAACGCGATAAAGAACCACTTATGAAGAACGGGGTACCTATTACGTAATCCGATTTTTAAATATTGTACATATACTGCTTTCTATGGCACAACAACATAATTAAATTATGCGTTCAAGGGGAAAACCCAATAATGAGTAAATTATTGTAATTTTCTTGTTATTCTCGCTGTTATTGTATATTCCGATTTTTAAGGATTGGAGTAAATTGTATCTCTGCCAGCCCATTACAACCTAATGTTGGACTTTTGCCGCCTCCACATAAGTGAAGGAAATTGCCATTATCTCCATCCACGCTGGGCAGGTTTAGCGATTAGAGATCGCAGTGTAAAAATTAAAATACTTAACACAAAGCTCTGCTGCCCGTTTTATGATATAGCTACAGAGTTACTAGCTTGTTCGCCTTTAGCTAGGACCTGTCGACGTCGTCTTGTATGGTGCTGTAATATACTCTACCGGATACCACACTACAAAGTTGCATAATTTTTCCGAATAAAGTATGCACTTCATCTAAGCAACGGTTCCATTGTATTAAAAATGCAATCTTATAAACATTGTATAAATATGCATCACTGCTATAGTACAATCGTCACGCGAATGCATGTATATAATAAATGCTTCGATCAACTATTACAGTACCTAAAGTTAAATGCAACTATAAAAAATATTGACAACTTGCACGAAATATATTTGCTACTTTGCACAAAAATTACTGGCCATCTTGGCGTTATTGTCCTGGTTGTACTCTCGCACCCAAGTCCGGCCCGGGGTCCGCCATGGCTAATCCAGGATTTGGCAGATCAGGTAATAACAGTGGAACAACTGCCATTTGATCTCCGTGACCGTGTTAACAGGGGAACCTGGTCAGATCGGATCATGTAATCATCCACTTGCCTGAATGTGCAGGTTTCACCACGATGTTTTCCCTCACCGTAATAATCGGTTAGTGTTCAGCTAATATGTACATAACTCAAATAGACCATCGACGCTCTTAATCTTCACCTATATTAACATCTTGACGTTAATGTCCCGGATGTGCTCTCCTTGACCAAGATCTAGGATTTGGTCGATCAGGTAATTACAGTGGAGCGACTGCCATCTGACCTCCGTGACCCTGCTACCAGGGGAATCTGACCAGATTGGATCTTGGTACTCTTCACCTATACCTACAACCTACACCTTCAATATTTGTCATTTAATCTGTACAGGGCGTCTTATTCCCCGGGCTGCACGCTCTGGTGGCCCATTGGGCGCCTCCGCAGGAGAAGGGAAAGTTCGTGAGCGCCCTGCTAGGGGGCGCTATTGGCACAGTGGTCACGTGGTCGCTTACGGGGCCACTCATCGAGAACTTCGGATGGGACTACGCGTTTTATGTGCCCGGTAGGTTTTTATTAAAAGACTAATTGTAAAGGTGTATTTTGTTATGATTTGTTTTGAAGAAGCAATGAAGAACCAAGAAGAGCCAAGAAGCGATGGATTGACATCGCTGATTCGAATGCGAGAACCAACTGCTTACAACGAGAAGGGCCGAAGACCGGGCGAAGTGGAGAAGATTGAATAGGAAAGCGGACCCCGGCAGAGGCCGGGATAAGCGCTAGGACCATGATAATGATTTTGTTATGATTTGTTTGGCGATGCCACCCGTCATTGAAGTGGCCTTACCATTCAGACGCGTAGTAATCGTAGAGTCTTAAATCTGTCCCGATCAAACAGTACGGGGCAGCCAAATTCAGGATTCCGAATTTTCGTTTACTGTATTCTAACTATTACACTAACGTGGAGGACAAGCTGACGGCCTGACTGATGCTAAACAGCTAACGAGAGTTCCTCTTGTAACAAAATTAGCATCATCCATCAAGGTATCCTTGAAACAGGTACCGCTATGTAGTAGGTAGGTACCGATTTGATGTAATTACTACTCAATTTACTTTAAAGTTTCTATGTTCCTCAATAAAATTAATTTATCAAGGATGCATGTCATTGTATGAAGTAGGTTTAATTAAATCATGCAAACATTATGTCAATAATAACTAACAATATACATGGGGTTTACCCCATTATGATTATCGATTAGTTTTATCGCCTCGTTCTGTTCATGAGACTAGTAATAAAATAGTGCGGAAGGTCGAAACCTTAGAAAGGCGCTTGATAAGTACTAAGTTAATAGCGTTTATATCTGCTAGCACCTTGAATTTAGCATACAGGCTTTCCTTTAGTTTAAATTCTATGCAGCTCGTTGGAAATTGAAGTCAAACTATCAATTTCTAAATTGAGGCGTGTGATGTATAAACGTTGTTAGATGAATTACTTATTGCAGCTTGGTACCTACGTACAATATTTAAAGAGTATATTTTCCGACTATCCGGAAAACCGGCACCGCATCCGCTTTCCTTAGTTTGCAGATATCGGGGCACTATTTTTGAAACGTTCGTATTGGATCGAACGGTTTTCAATTTTGATTTTCGACTTGAAAATTTGTTTTTTTAATGCATGCCGCAGATTTTACCTATGTAACGCTGCCAAATGCAAACGAGATGACTAAGTCGATGATGGCAAAGAGTTTCACTAAATTAAAATATAAACGTACCTGGATAGCTTTTACTTTTTCAAGATTGTATATTATGTACATAAATTAAATCTTGTCTCAAATTATTTACTTTCGTCACAGGTATGATTGCTTTGGCGTGGTGCGTGGTGTGGTGGGTGCTGGTGTACGACTCACCATTACAGCATCCGAGGATATCCGACACGGAAAAGAAGTACATTCTCGACTCAATCGGTGACAAAGTGCAGCAGAGCTCCAAGACTAAGAAGGTATTCTATCATCTGTTTTTGAAATTACAATCGTGTCGTGTAGTGTCCAGTACGAGAAAAGTTTAATTGAAAAGACAGCGACCTTTTCTTTTGATAACAGTCACTAATATGTTAGAGGTCGATCAACTATATTGTAGTCTCAATAAACCAGAAAGCAGAAGAAGGGCAGCAGCGTTAGTAGCCAATTATATGCATGGAGGTTGAAGCAAAACCCTTGGATTCTTAGAAAATGCTCATTTCAAACAGCGGTTGCATTACTTCTTTCTCTTATTTCTCTTCCAGTTGGTGCCCCCATTCTTCAAGATATTGACCTCATTCCCGTTCCTGGCCATGGTGGTGCTCCACTACGGCAGCAACTGGGGCCTGTATTTCGTTATGACCGCCGCACCGAAGTTTGTCTCCAGCGCACTTGGCTTCAACCTGACTTCCACCGGTACCCTGTCATCACTACCCTATCTCGCCAGGATGATATTCTCACTTATCTTCGGAGCTATTGGCGACAGGTAAGTCCTTCAGCCCGACAGAGGATCTACCTACATACACCTATTCGATCAACTGTATCCATCACGGTTAGGTATCGATATAACATAGAACTCACGCCCTTGTTCCAAAGGAGTGGTAGGCAGAGACTATGGGCTGCTACTTCAACCTGTTATGGCCAAGCAGCGTTTACTTTCTTATTTTATATAACACTACCATCCTCCACCCGCTCGCCAAGCGTAGAAAATAGCAAAACCTCCAACTAATGTGACCCTGGCTCAAGTACAAAAGTGTTGATTGAATCAGCAACTAATAAAATTTATAAATTAATTATAAATTTGCTAAATTTAATGAAATAACTGGCTGTTGTCAATGAGTATTGCTTACGTCACAAGAATAAATTACCTATTTAATTTAGAGCACAAATACGTGTGACCTCACGACGAGACCCTGGCGCTTGGTGACCGGAATAGCGACGTAATAGATTAGGTATATTAACTAAACTAGGTAGATAATAATATGGTAATATCTAGGTGGCCATAATAATATGATGTCTGTCTAAATTAAAATTATAACACTAACCCTGTTCTGTGCTGTTATCATATGGGTGGGTTATAGACGCAAACCAGTTGATCTGCCCCCTCCATAGACTAGATAATGGGAAGCAGCGTTTCATTTGCGTATGTATTATTAAAATTGCAATAAATAACCCACCCGCCAAGTGTAGAGATATTGGCATAGGCCTCTACTAATGTGAAAGAGGTTTAAATCCGACTACGAACAGTTAAGAGTTGTTTTTAACTACTGGACAGAATTTAATGAATTCTTTGTTATTTTAGCTATCGCAACACATTGGCTATTTAACCCGTATTTACGTATTTTAAAACTTTATTGTACATAAGTATCTACACATCAAGTAGGTAATTCTCGCGGAAAGACAGCATATACATAACTGTATTTTACGGTATATTATTATACAGGAGCCGCGGGTAAAAGCCATGAAGAACGTCGCCACTTACGACCTTAATCAATTCCAGGATCGTCAAGCAGAACATGGTGTCGATGACCTTCATGAGGAAGTTCTTCACGCTCTTCTCTCACGTTCTGCCTGGACTGCTTCTCATCGGGCTAGGCTACACTGGCTGCGCGCCGATCCTCTCTGTGGCCCTTATCACCTTCTCCATGGGCTCTAACGGGGCAGCCACCCTCACGAACCTGGTGAACCATCAGGACCTAGCACCCAACTATGCTGGAACGCTGTACGGCATCGCGAACGGAATCGGAAACACGGCTGGCTTCGTCACTCCAATGGTTACGGCGTACTTCACGAAAGATGGGGTGAGTTAATGTGGTTAAAAACGTGTATTTGTGCTGCACATGTATCTAATTCATACTTAAGTGGCAAACAAGCGTCCTGCCCGCTTGGTAGGTAGTAAGCAATTATTATATATTATTGTCGTAATACATGTCTGTCATACTAGGAGAGGTATCTTGAACAGCTCTTCAGTAGTAATAAAACCATCTGTCAGCATGATCATCCTATCGCCCACTGAGTGGGAATAAAGCCTTAAGCTGCACGCTTGCCTAGTTCGCGGAATTCACACATTTTCTTAATATGCAGAGATTTCTTCAAGGTGTTTTCCCTGATTGCAAAAGTAGGCGGCACACTTGAAATCTGTACCTACTATACTAGCCACCTCGGCACTATGTACTTTTTTTTAATACCACAAAAGGTGGCAAACAAGCTTACGACCTGCCTGATGGTAAGCAGTCACCGCACCCTAAAACCTACCTACCTAATATACCAGCCTAATACCTACGTATTCCAACTGTAATGCCTACATCTAAGTCATTTATTCGGAAGGCAAATTCTAACTTTACACCCAACCCCACAGAACGGATTTGCAGAATGGCGGCCAGTGTTCTTCACGGGCGCTTCTCTTTACATTGCGGCTGCCATTTACTTCGTCCTGTTCGGCACAGCTGAAACACAGTCGTGGAACTACGTCCAACCTGAAGAAGACGAGGAGGAAGACAAGAGACCCAGTGGCAACTCCACGGATACAACTGTCACTATACCTGTCACTATACCTGTCAAAACGTAGAATAAGCTCTCACGTAGTTTAGGACTAAGCTAACATATTGACACATTTATCTGCACTTCCTAAGTGGTTCGGTTGGGTAAATTCACCAGTTGCAGCAAAATTGTGGAATTCTCAGTTTTAATGAACAGCGGCGTTTTGCGTTTGTTACAAATGATTTTATTTGAACTTGGAACACAATTATAAGGTTAACGTAGCCTCTTCGGTATATCACAGTTAGAACATATGCACCACATACTTCGAACCTGTCGTATCAGATATTATTTCATAATTGATTTTTTTACAACCAAACCAACTTAACTTTGAGACGCCGAATTACAAAGCGCCTCTTGTACACCGGCGGATTCTAAAATGTGCCTGTGCGAGTTATGTGCATTTCGATTAACGCCGTGAGGCTTAATCGTAGTAGTTATAGGTACTTATGCATTCCATAAAGGGTTGGTTGTTTATTGTGATTTAATATTAAAATTGTTTGACGATATTAAAGTTGTTTATGATTCTGTGATCTGATTAATTTCTGTTTGAAATTTATCTACGCCACAAAACTATTAATGAAGTAATTAATTATTATCTAATTTATTCAATCTCTTACCCCAGAAACTTAGAAAGTAGGTAGCATCTACTAAACAGATAAGTATGTCGATTGATCAATCCGAATTATATTGGAACGTAATTTTAATATAGATATGTATTAGGATAAATGTAAGTTTTATTTAAGTCGTGTAAAGTACAAGTAAGTACTTAATGTAAATATGACGATCTTGTTTTACTATGCTCAACTTTGCAATAAAATTAATTTAAAGTCTCTCTTTAAGTTTCGTTTTCGCGAAATTGTATTATTTGTTATGTTTGCTTCTGATATTCGACATAGATCTTCAATCCTTTGAAAATTTTTTGGACTAACATTAAAGTTTTACAATAGTATTAAATATATTAGTGCTAATATAATGTTGTTGCGTATAATAAGTTAATTAAGTAATAATTTTATACAATAGAGCATTCATGATGAATTCATTGTGATGGTTTAATAATGATGACTGTGATTTATTTTTGAGTGTTTGTGAAATTAAATTATTTCAAATATTATGTGTTGAATTCCATTTTTCTTCATAATTCTCCCATCGTCGATAATCTGGACATGGTAGATCGAAACACATTTTGTCATTACAAATCATTTAATGTTTTAGTATATGTAGGTGTACATACATTTAATTATCATACAATTATATACACAGGCATACATTCTCTTCTGACACCAATAAAATATTTTATTAATCTTAAAACTTACATGACACAATTACAAGTCAAAGTATATTACGTATTTTTAAAATACACATCTCTTAGTTTAATATTTAATAACAAGTTGGCTATTGATTTATAAAACAATTCACCATTAATTGAAATAGTTATCAAATAAAATAATTGAAACATCCATTTACATTTACGATTAACTTTGAAACTACTCTTACGTCTTTGGAATTACATCACCAAAACAACTCGGGTTATGGTCACATGTTTAATTTAAGGCGGGATTCACAAGACATACAAGATACCTACGCGGGATACAGACAATGTGCATATCTAGTCACAGGTTAATTTTAATGAGAATCATAATTACCATAATATACGAGATTGCTAAAATAATATCTGAAACGAGTCTACCATTACTTTAGGTATCTGAAAATTCGCCTCTTCCTGATTGCTACAAATCTGTCACCCTACGCTGCCATGTGCTCGGCTACTTGCACCCATAAATAATCGATCTAGTAATGTCTATTGTGCTCAAACGTAAGACTCTGATTCGGTGTCGGACTCAGAACAGTCCAAAGCTAATACGTTTTGTCCATTTTTGTCAGCACCGTTGGGCGGGTCGCGGTAGATCGGGGGCACGGACTTGGAGCGGGACGCCTTGTCGTCCTTGTTCACGTGCACCGGCTGGAACTTCTTGAGCACGCGTTGGTAGACCATCTTGCGCGGCGGCACCGGCGGCGGCGCGTGCGGTGGCTTCTTCGTGTTGTTGTTCGACTCCTTCTCGGAGTACTCGGGCTTCACGGCCGTCGGCGTCGCCTTGTAAATGTCCGACGGGAACATCTTGGCCGCCTTCTGGTCGTGGAAAATATCCCTGCGCATGTTGTATACGGATGTATACAGCGGCTCGATGTACTGCGTGGGGTAGCAGTGCTCGAAGGAATTCTCGCTCGCCGTAGACTCCGCGGACCGGCTGTTGAACGAACTCTGCGGCTGGTACAGCGTGTCGCTGCTACTCGAGTCGCTCTGCATCATGATGTTAGCCAGAGACTTGGACTGGTTCAGCTTGTTGTTGTTGTAGGTACGAAGCCTCGACTTCTTGTTGTCTTCCGCGTAGTTGGTCAGCGTCGTATCGACGTACGAGTAAGAATTTCTAAGAGGATTCATATTGATATTTGTTTTCTCTGGACTACTTATATTAACTTGAGATGTTGAACAACTCTTGGTGCAGAGATGTGCTGGGTCGAGACGTCTTTTACGACAGACGTTGCCGATTAGAATATCATAGTTACCGTTGCGAACTCTTTCTGTATTGTTCGTATTTTGACTTTCGTCATTTACTTCTAAACTCTTTGTCCTCGCAGCTTGACGAGACCAATCATTTCTAGTAAAAATGGTGGCTGCCGGAGTAACATTTCCATCTACATTGTTCGTCGAGGAGTCCTGTTTCTTTTCTGGCCTGTTAAGCATTTGACCATATACACTTTCTGAAGGGCTGTTAGTCTTGCCGGTGTTGTAGTTGGCATTACTTTTCTCCCACCCAGTATACACTCGTGAATAGTTTGTGTTCATATTTGATAAAAATTCATTATGTCGTTGGATATTCTCTGTGAACATGGCAAGATCGTGAATGTTACTGTATACTATATTTTCTTGACTAGAAACCAGATCGCGTTTCTTATCGATCGCCTCCTGTTTTGGTTCTAAAAGATTATCGGAGCTTTTGGCTCTATTGAAGTTTTTGTTAGCCATCCCTTTATCAGATTCCTGCTTTTCAGCGTACATGCTATATACCTTTGAAGTTCTAGCTGCTCTTGTGATATTACTCCTCGGTGGTTTCTGGGGTTCTAAGCCTGTGATGTATTTCGCCGGACTCTGCCCATACAAATCAGCCGTTGAACGTTGCACAGCTGTTTTGGTGACGTATGTCTTTTCTTCGAGACCATTAGTAATTCCAATATTTATTGAATTGTGAACATATCGATCTCCTAAGTACGGCGCGTTGTATAATTCTTCATTCACAGTACTGTAAATTTCGCCTTTGTTCGAGTAAATATTCTGTCGTTGAGATACACGTGGCAGTCCGCTGACGTTGTGGTTATCGGTGTTGTATCGCGAGACAACCAGCTTTGACTCCTGCTGCAGGTTGCAGGTGGGAGCTGAGAGGCTGTGGAGTATGTTACGCGGAGCGGGGCTGTTGCCGCCGTTACTGTTAGAATCGTCTTCTGACAACGTCAGCCCGGAGTCTCTGCTCAGCGATAATTTCTCCTTACGCGGGGTTGATAGCTCCATTGAGTCTAGGGATATGCCGACTGAATGCAGGCTATCGCTCTCTTCTGCACCTGAGTCTAGTAACGCATTAGACGTCTCCGGGGTACCGTTCCCGAGAAGGCTAGTAACTTGAGGACCAAACAGTTCTTCAGCTTTCACTATCAAGAGTTCTACCACCATTGGCACTGCTTTGGGAGCTTTCTCACAGGGCGTACTGGGCCAAAGTAGGCTCGGTCCAACGCACACACCCAAGTTCATGGGGCACATGAAGTTTATGTTGGCCTTTTTGGCGATGGCTTGGAGAAGACACACAAAGTAGGACAACATGTTGTAGTGCGATTTCGGCAGCCTTAGTAGTAGCGAGCGCACGGCTGGCATCTTCTCTGTTTGCGACATATCTGTAAAAGCAAAAATTTTAGATGAGTGTCCGTTCACACACAGAATGCAAATACAAATGACACGCTCGTTGGCCTCACTGTTCCACTTACTACGTTCCTGACAAAGCATACGCTACTTCAACAATTCGTCGGCGTAGAGTACATACTATTCACCGATTTTAGGGTTCCGTATTGGTTTATAATTTCATTGTCCTAGTCGTTACGGGGTCCGACTCGTAAGCGAGTGGTACCGGGTTCGACCCCAGTGACTCTTTTCTCAGTTATGTACGTTAGTTGATCACTAACTATGCTCTTACGGCGAGGTAAAACACAACCAAACACGAGGTCAGAAACCTGCATATTCAGGCAATTGAATATGAAACCATGGTCCAATCTTATCAGATTCCCCTGTTAATAGGGTCACGGAGTTCAGATGACAGTCGCTCCACGGTAATTATCTAATCTGCCAAATCCTGTAAAGCAGACTCCGGGCTCTCATTCACTCGAGCATAAACGGGATATTAACGCCAAGATGATGATTATTACATTCATGTATGCATATTCAATTGCTAGTAGGTAAAGTCCTTTTTATACAAAGGAGAAGGGAGGTTCACACTTACTCAGAACTTGCAGCCAGGATGGGTAGAGCTCCGAAGACAGTAGTGGCTGCGGCAGCGCCCGGAAGAACTCCTTGACAAGCGCGGCCAGCAGCAGCACGGGCGCGCGGTCCAGCTCCGGGCAGCCCTCCGTCCAGGGGCCCAGCGCGTCCAGCTGGGGGACGACCAGATGCCATTAGTATAAGAATTTTTTAAGGTACCTAGTTTTTTTTTGTCTACATAGATGTTGAATGTAGCTATGGAGACGGCCAATTATTTAAATTTTGATTAACCTGTCAGGTTATTATTTTTTTATATCAGAAGGAGGCAAACGAGAACCAAAGATTTTTCTAATGATTTGACATCATTGAAATACAAAGTGATAATTTGTATTCAATGATGCATAAAAGCTGCTCATCTCCTAGTTTGTCATCGGAATTGTTACACGGACAACTGCTGTTAAAATCCGTGGACCTACCGACTGATCGGCCTTACGAATCGCGTCGGACCGAATCATGGGCGCCACTTATCTCGTGAGCTCTTATTCACTTCCTATTTAGGACCAGCCCCTTTAGCAATCTCCCTTGAAGGACTGATTCTGTGTGTCTAGCCCAAGAGCAAATAGCCTGCGCAGGATATGCAGCAACACAGGCGGCGGATCAGAGCGGCTGTACAGGTACGGACTACAGCCCCACCCAGTCAGGATTTGTGGGTGTCAAGAAGTGCGCACGCCCAAAGAGCCACCGGAAAGTAAGCGGGCGCATCACCCATGATTAGGTCTGACACGTTCCGTATTACCGAGTAGTCGATAAGACCCTAGGTGGAGGTGGGTAGCCCCGCCCAGTCACTAGCCTCCATAAACGTTGCAACTAACCTTATCACGCAGCAACCGCAACGCCTTGGCATTGGCGCTCCTCCTGAACACGCCGTGCGTGTTCGGCGCGAGCGCTCGCAGCCTGCGCAGCGCGTGCAGCAGCGCGGGCGGCGGCGCGCCGGAGCAGAGCCGCGGCAACGGCACGCCGAAGAGCCGCCCGCCGCCGCGGCGGAGCAGCCGGAGGCCGCGTCCGCCGACGCCGCTGGTGGGCGCGCTGGGGGTAAAAGACTGGTGTTAGGTAGGTACTAGAGACAAATAATGTATTCATTGCCTGCCGCTAAGGGATAAAGACGTGACAGTATGTATGTACCTACTTAAATAAAAATCATCATCATCATCATTTGCCTACCCTTATCCCATTCAATTGGTGTCGGCACAGTAGATAAAAAACCTAAATAAAAATATTCTAATTTTAATTGGACTAGCCAGACATTTGGCTGCCACTGTAAACAAAGTTCATCACTGTTTCTACCCGACCGCGAATCAAACCCGGAACCTTGTTAGAATGACTGACATCGAAGCGAAGTATAGTCACTCGAAATGTCTGAGCACAGGAATTTAAATACGACTCGTACAAATGAGAGACGAAGTGTAATTTGTTAATGTTCATTCATAAAATGATATACACTTTCAGTCAAAACTTTTATGAAGTAGTGTAACTTACTTTTTCAATCCCTGATTCTTCTTCCTTAGCTCAAAGACTAGTCCGCACGGGTTGTTTTTAGCATTGACGTGCTCCAGGTCGAAACCATCCTCGTTTGACAGCGTTTGTCTTATTCTGGACATCTGCAAAACACATTGTAATTGTAATCCATTTAATTTTCTGGCAAAGCTAAATTAAAATAACAGTACAGTCAGCTGAAGAGAGAACTGACCGATGCTAGGGGGTCATGCGTTTGTCATATTTTCTGTGTAATAATTTCAACTGAAATTGCTTGTTTCTAAACCTCGTATTTTTAGAAAGTGTATCTTAATTTAATAACCTAGACTTGATTACCCATGTTAATTTACTAATGTGGAGTCGACGTGACTTTTGTATACAATTAGTGTAGAGGTCAGAGCGGAGAGTCTATATGAAATATAATTTTATCAAACTACCTAAGTAGGTAGTGAAAGTTATGAGTAGGAAGTATATTGTTTGGACGTGGACAGTTGTCCGTGCACAAAAAGTCCCGCGTGGACTGGAAAGAAATTCCTCGTACATATAGACCATGACTTGGAATAGGACGTTAAGCCACTTTCTATTGAACTGTACGTGAACGGAGTCACGCTAAGCTGGTAAGACAATAAAATACTAGCTTTGTCCGCAAATACGATACGTTCGAGCAGACTACGATAGTTTTTTGAGATTCTAGGTGACCTGATCTAGGACAAAGTGTATTTGTCTCCCACATATTTGGCCGATCGTTGAATTGGATTAAATCGTTATCTGCCTGGGCATTTCATTGCGTCGATACTTCCACGAGTTGCCGAAAACCTAACCGAATTGAATACATATCTAAATAACCTCTGCGCTTTGACGCAACACTATAGGTTAGTAACCTAACTTAGACGATTTGAAATGGACGATGTGCATAATTTGATCGCGATCTTCAAATACCTATAAGCATCTTAAAACTTTCTACATCACTACATATTAAAAAACAAAGTCTAACTTCGCATCTGTCAGTGTGCCTGTTCGCGATAATCTCAAATACTACTGAACGGATTTTCATGCGGTTTTCACCACGGTTTAGATATATAATTTGTTAAGATAACGTGTGAAGCCGGGGCGCGTCCTTAGTTTAAAAATTTTTAGGTACCTGTATAGCGTGTGGCCTCTCGATCCCATGCAGTGGTGTCGGCGGTCCGTCTCTTGTGGTACGGACGCAGAGGGTGAATTCCGAGGAGGCCCCCCATCGACCGTCGGAGTCCCTGTCGGGCTGTAAGGGCCCCTCGCCGCCCTGCAGTACGTGCAAGGCCTGTCGGACGACGCAGCGGGCACTCATCTCAGGACCCACTGACACAGTCTTACACTGCAAGAGAATAACTTATGTTAGGGGGCTTGTATGTGGTTTGTGGGAGTGTTATTAACGGTGGTGTTGTTTAATATTGTGCATGAAGTATTAATGAATATAGTATTAATAGAATTGCTGAGTTATGTACAGTTATATTTTTAGTAAGTGCATTTATAGGTGTTGAAGTACTTCTCGTGGAGAATTTACGTCACAGGTGCTACTGTCAGTAAGTTTAGTTGCGACTACGACAATATTTCAAATATTACAATGATAATATTTTCGAAAGTAAGGTGAAATTCTAACATCGAAAACTAACAAAAATAATCGTAATAAAAATATTGAACAACCCATGCAAGCAATCGTCTCCATCGGTACGGTATGTGGAACACTTACGAATTCAATGCAGCTAACCATATCTTTGTAGAAGATCTGTATGTTGGTCGCCTTTGGTTCGGTGGCCAGCTGGGCGGTCAGCGCGTTCTGGATTTTTCTGGAACGAGCAAACACAAAACGTTGAAATCACGTTTTCAAGAGATGTTTACGAGTAGAAGCTTTATATCATTCGCGATTCGCATGTCACGACATTATATCCCTTACGGGACAAGTTGATAATACGATTTATGAAAGTTTATTTAATGACAATATTAGGTGATGAACAACAAACAATTCCCTGTGCCGGTACATATATTTTGGAACATAACATAGCCAGAACTATCTAAATTAATTGATATTTAACAGATCCGAAAATAAATATTCCCGGCCCGGAAAATCTGGGACCTTAGAAGCAAACATAGGTATAGGCTGCCAAATAACAAAAAAAAACACCTTACCTATACCAAGTGTCCCGTGCCGCTTGCGTGGGGTAAGTAGCCAGGTAGTTGGCTACTCCAGTGCAGGTCGGCCAGCCGAGTAGGAACCCGGTGTCGTCTCCATCTGGCATCGACTGCCAGACCTCCGCCAGTCGGACGCTCTCCTTCAGCTTGAAGCAGTTCGTTCCTCGGGACTTGCCGACGAGGAGCAAGTCACTGAAGAGGAATAGGTGACGGTCGAGGGGAGGGGACGTGGTCCCGAGCGGGCACAGATGGACCGGAGCCTCCATGATGAAGGTGCGTGGTGACAGCGCGCTGCTGTTCGGACTGACTGTGCCGACGAGGTCCAGGCTCGGACGCTTGCGTAGGCTCTTCGATTTCTGGAAGGATAATAGAAATAGATTGATGATTTCCATAGGTAATTTATCTACTTACGTTACATTACTTAGACCTTCACCAGATAGGGCGAAGTCTGGACAAGGTATATGTAGAGTAACTAGTGGAGAGCGTGGTCCGAAGCCCAGTGCGGCCATGTACCAATGACTCATTTCTGAGATAAGTACATTATTGAACACTAACCAATGCTGTTACGGAGAGGGAAGCATCGTGACGAAACCTGCACATTCAGGCGACTGGATGTGTTACTATGGTCCAATCTAGTCGTAATGACTCGGAGATTCGGGCCGCCCAAAGGGTCTCCGGCGTGGCTTATAAAAACTACTCCAAAGCGGTAGCAATCGGGATCGATGGCTTAATGGCCCACGCAAGGGGTGGCGATCATATGAGTTGTATGCACATAGGTTTTCGAAAAATCCCATTGGGGTTCCGAGCAGGATTCGGAAGTATGTGGCCCTTGAATGCACAAGGCGAATGCTCTCGCCCATGGCTCTCGCTACCCAGCGAGCGCATGGGTCTCGCTCTGAGCGTCATGCCCCATCTATGTGTACTTCTTCTTCTTTTTTCGTCTCAATGATAAAACAAGTTAGGTATACATAGTTTATTTGTTAATTGTTTATTTTTTTATGTGTACTGAGTATCACACTACCTGTGCATGATGGCTCGCGAGCGCGGCGGGCGCGTCGACGTCGTGCAGCGCGAGGTAGTCGTGCGGGAAGAGGTCCTGCACGCGCTCCAGGTCAGACAGCCGCGCCGCGCGCCGCCGTGCGCACCCGCCGCCCACCAACCGCTCGTATTGGGCAAGCCGCTCGATCTGTAGCAATGGGGAAATAAAATAATCATAAATTATGGATGTATTAACATCACAACAACATTACTGCGTCATCTAGCCGCAAATGTAAAGCTGGTGCTGTGGGTTGAAAACTGATATACTTTTTTTAAAACCTGTGAGGCCAATGAGACATAAAAGCGAATGTAGCTTGTGGTACTCGACAGTCTCGTTTAGGTTCAGAATGTCTAATGCCCGAAATTTCCAATTCCCACAAAGTCCAATTTCTAAAATGTCAATTTTTAAGAATGTAGTAGGTTTTTCTATACATATTATAAAACAGTAAAAAAAGTGTGTCTGTTGAATATATTTACACAAAAATAATTTAGGGCGTTGAAGAAATATCATATAGAAATATAATAATCCGCCTCCACAACATAAAAATGATATCAACCGATATAATTTACCCCAACTATGATTAGTTAGAAAGAAAACCCTTGTTAAAACCAGTGTATTTTGCATACAACATTGTGGGAATGCCGAGATTACGGCCGGCTCGCAGTGACAATGCCTCCGCAATTGGATTAACACCGATGTAACTCGCTTCCGTGGGACGGCGCTTTTACGAGCACTCACAAGGTTGCGCTATTACATGCAAAATCATTTCTAGGAACGAGACAACGAAATCACACCTATAATCTTTACATAGATACCAATCAGCGTATTAACAAGCTAGGGAGTGTTATTGAGTAACGAATACGTATGTGAACCGACACTAGCTACTCCATTGGGAGAATGCAATGGGACGTAACGACACCGGGGTCTAATCTAAATTCTTATCGCATCATAGGCTGTCCCGAGGGTGTCTTCCTGCGCACGCGGCGCCGACCGTGACCGCCACAATGCCTCGCCTCGCCTCATTATGACGAGACAACTCCATGGGACCCACACTACATATTGTGCTATGTACTCACAACATCCAGCCATCACCCTCACACATGCATTTATGTACGTAATTGTCGAGTATTAAAACGAAGTCACGTACGCACGATTGGCGCGCAGGATAAATGCGGAACGCATGCGAATCGCATCCCATTATCTGCAACTGTGAGATAAATGACGCTTTCAATCACGGGAATTTACATAAATTTAATAAGAAAATTCTTTTCCTGGCCTCACAATGAAAGGGTCCGATTCGAACAGTCATTTCGGATGATGGAGTGGAAGGGATCCAGTGTTCAGTGGAACGTAAAATTATGCTTCGGCCTCGCCAGAGGCAACGGTATACGGTTCACTACGTGCCACTCGACACCATTATGTTCTCAGAAACCATACTGTGTCTTTATACCGAGCTTATCATCGCTGTAATATCCTGTCCTTTACGACTAAGATACATAAGATTCAGTCGTTACGACCACTTGATTAGAGCTGTAACTCGATTTGCATCTTAAAGCCGTGCGTTGAATTATTCAATTTAGAACTCAATTTAGAGCTGAACTGCTAAGTGGGATTAACGGTCGATAATATGCGGGATTGAGTGCTAACTATTGTCGCGAAGCTATTAAAGGATTGCCCTGTCCATTGCAGCGAGACGACAAGTTATTGTGTTGGAAATAATCACAATGAGCGCGCGCGCAGTGATTCCTGCTCGAACGGACAGCCTGACGCCGGGACCGTTACATGATCAAATTTGAACTGTGATTATTCCAGCTCGGCTATGACAAGTGTGTTATTTTCATACTCGAAGCATTAACAGTAAACGCGTGATTAATGCATGGGCAATTGAGTGTGTTTTCCTAATCGTTTTGACATTTATGTGAGGTGAGAGGCAGCGGCGCGATGCACCGACACGTGAACGTCCGTTAGACGTTGTCAACACCGCAATATACTCGTACGTAATGATTTGCTATCAACCAGCGCAACCTCGAAAGTAACGTTAGAGACTGAGTTATGGGTGGCATAAGCGGTTACTACTCCACAAACCTATTTCAAACAACAATAATAAGAATAACAACAACCAGAATGAGAAGGATAGAAGTAAAAAGTCATAACAAAACTCCTATCTACTGTGAATAGTTTTGGTTGTTAAGTAAAAGCATTACTTGTTTTGTATTTTTTTGGTTTGAAAGCTTTTAAGGGACGATTATCGCACAAAAACTAATGTTTGTCCATCGAATACGTCTGAATAAGCCTCGTAAAGTCAGGTAAAATTTCGAAGGAGATTATTAAAAAATAATATTGGGATTATCGACTTGAGTTATTTAAACGGCCCCAACTGTTTGCTTCTCAATCAACACCTGCGCACGATCCATATTTCCAGGCAAGTACTTAGAATTTAGAGCAACATTTGAGCACGTAAACGTTATCTCTGAACGTGTTACACGGAACTGCACTTTCTAAGGCAAATGTTTGTTTTAGAGTAAGTGGGGACGCGGCAGGTCTCCAGATAAGCGGACTGGCCCAAAAGCGAGATAACCCTGCGCGTACGACGCGACGCCTGCGCAACGGCTAGGCTAGCCCGCTTTTTACGGCCTTACCACAACCTCTATCGCTTCCTGCCTCGCCACGCCCGCCACTCCTTAACTTTTGCTATCTCGAACGCTTTAAAAATGTCATCGAATAGCTTTATGTTTCTTCGGCCATAAACTAAAGCTTTGACTTGAAGTTAAATGATTTATGACTGTGTCAGTATCAGTGTCTTTACACTATCCATTTTTATGTTACTCTATGGATTATAGGTTAAATATGTTTACGACGAAGATCATACGTGAAGTATTCTAAAGGGAGGAACACACTAGTACCTACACTCAGACTGTATCCATAAATTACGAGACGAGTTCCTTTCTGTGGCTTTGCAACACCCACCGGTGGTAATTCTAGAAATTAACTACAATTAACGCTCCCTGCCGCGCTTGCGTTCCAGAATAATGGCGCGGTCTCGTTACCTACGCTGCTGGCTACAATAGCTGCATTTTACAAATTCACAAGTTTCGAATCCGGGTCACTTTTGTTCCTGTTGTAAGGCAAATTGTTCGGCTAATGGATACAACGTTGGCTGTTAATTAAACGCGGAGCGGAGTTATGAAATCGTTCCTTTATGAAGAGTTATCTTAACTCAAGAACAATATTTGATTTAACTTCTATAGTCTTATAATATTAGAGCATTTGGCCCATGCCATAATAACAGCGGCTATTGGTCTCACTGGCAGCCATAGCTGAGCCATGGACCATTTTGTTTTGTATAAATAGTCGAATTTAACAAAAATATAAATAAAATTGTTTTTTATGCAAAACAAATAAACATATTCATTCATTTTCATAGTTAAGAAATTGTACATACATACCAACATAAAGCTCACAGGTGGGGTAGACAGAGACGTGAGAGGTGAGAAATTGTACGATACAAAAAACTCAAATAGGATAGACAATGTTAGTGAAACAGTGTGAACCTCATTATTCATTCGACCTTTCAAGCACCGTAAACAAAAACAACTTTTACTAAACTCTATTTAGTATAAATAAAAAGTGAAATGTGTTATCAACAATCGATATCGGAGGCTTGTTTTCACTGGGATGAGTCGTCGTTTCTTCGGTATCGCTTTACAACAATGATGCGGATGTGTGTCACCGCCTTTACGCCCCGCTGTGCGTCGACCTTTAGCATCAGATGTCGCCAAGATAGCCGGTTCAATACCAAGGCAGTTCCGGTGCTAAAAGGGACGAAAGAAAGTGGTCCAAGTGTTCAAATATTTCGCATAGGAGAATAACGGAGTGTTGCCGAACAATGATTCATACTGGTACTAATTTGCTCAACTATTTAGTCGATGAATTGCGGAAATGCTCAAGTAGTATTTATACTACATTATAGGCTCTTGGTTATTCTGGACTATAGTCTGCAATACTGCAATATTTCATTAAAATCTGTTTAGTGTTTTAGCGTAAAAGAGTAACAAATACAAATATCCATCTAAACGTCTATTATAAAAACAACATAAGAAATAGGAAGTAGGACGAGTTTAAACGATAAATTCCGTTGTAAAGAAAATTGCACTTAGGTTCGTAGGTACTTAGTAGTCCGTGACAAAAGCAAATGGGAGGCAATTCCTCAAGACAAGACTCATCTCAATCAGCATTGTATATTCATAGCACGACGTAGACCTTCACTATAATGTTTTAAAAGACCAGGTTTGTCGTCAACACGGCCTAACTTCTACCGGTGTTTTCTCAGCCTTGCTCCACATTTAAATTTTTTCACCATAATAAAGTAAGTACGTGTTAACGAGACCCAATGTTCAGGGTCTCAGCTTCTTGCCTCGATTCCGCGTTGAGTTTCCTTCCCGATGAGTCATGAGTGCATTCCGCGAATGCGTACTACTTACCGTTAAATACGAATACAGCTGGTTGTAAACCTCCGCGAAATTCGTCGAGAAATTCAGATTGATTGTGGCGCCAATTTCTGATGTGCTTAATACATTGTGTTCGCATTCCCTGAGTTTCCTTTGATACCCTCTGAATTCAATGTGCGATAACTGTGCCGAGGTATTTGCATTAAGTGGACAAGTGGTCCAGATGTTTAATGAGGCTATTATTGAAGTGAGACTTGAGATTTATTTATCTTGACCCTTGAAATTAATCTTAAAATTCATGTTTTATATTGCTCGTGTAATTGATGTTTATCGTAATCCAATGTCTAGCCATTTGGTGAGTCTGCGAGACTTCGTGGTATCAAATCTGTGCCATACCTATACATTTCATTACCCTTCAACCAGTAATTTACCAGAAAAATCTAAACCAATATATATAAATGTAGCTTGTTTACGTATAAATTTTACTAAAAGACTTATTTATTACGTAATATTTTAACCCATAACACGACTAAATATTGATAAAACAAATTAACTCACATGACATAGCACTTCAAACAGAGGATCATAGTGGTTTTAAGGTGTGTATAGCAATTAGCTATGCATGATGGTATACTTAAATACGTTTCTTGTAGAAAAAATACTCTATATAATTACATAAGGTTGCTTTTTGATAACCAAAATTAAGCTTACATGTTCCCATGAGAGCTAGTTGAATGGTCGTGACGAATAAGTTAGAGCCACGATCCTGTGTTATTCTGATAACACAAAGAGTCAAGACCCATCCTTCCTCATAAGCAGTCACTTTTACAATCCTATATCCCGAATACCCTACATGAAAATCCATCTATACCTATATAAATACATATCGTCATGGCTTTACTATACACCATACTGCCCCACTTCCTACGACCCTAACAATCCTCTCTCGCTTCGGTAAAAATTCGTTACCAATTTCGGGATACCCCCTCCACCTCTAATACCTAGGTAAGTAATAACCAGAATACGGTCTCTTTCACAATGGCAATGTTCTCTAGAACTCGAGAGATAATATTGGAAACTTGTGTAAAAGTGGCGGGTGGCTGGACCTCTGAGGGCGTGTTCGATTCACTAAACATGTTTGACATAGGAAAGTGAAAGGCCCCAGCTCGTTTACCCGTCCAGCGAAACCTTAGCAATTTCCGCCAGACAATTTGTCGTGTTTAGTATTAGTTATAGTAATACTAGTTTACTAAGCAATTATCAAGCTAAGCGGCTAAGTGAAATAATTCTCTAGATACCTACATCCTGTGTCGTACTGAGTTTGTGTCTAGAACAAGTCGTGATCGCTTTTCCCGTTTCTATTTCGCTGTATTTTGACAGGCGGGTTGGAGATCGCAGTGTTATAAGTATAACAATGGAAAACGCTGCTGCCCTTTTCTAGCCTACGGAGACTCTAGATCTTGTGTCTCGATAACATTAGTCGCCTTGTACGACACCCACGAGTGTAAGGGGTTGGTGCTATTCTACTCTGCCGGACATCACACGGCCGTATGTGGCGTTTGTAGGCGTATTAAGATGCAATTTTGGCGTAAAATGTAATTCAAATAAGGGCGTCACTATATACCACGCCGAAATAGCCACCTATAGTGCTCCAGTAACAAAGTTATCTGACCAGGTGACAAAAACTGGAACTAACGAATTGGCATGTCACTGACAGCGCCGCCCGGCAACGAGTCAGAAAACTTTGTGGTACTGGACCTGTAGACCGACAAGGATCCACTGTATCCATTTGGATATCTGTGTAAGGTACACATTATATATGACATACAATGGAACTGACATGCCGCCATATTGACGACGTTCGAGTATAAATTTTAATGACACCGAAAGAAACTAGCGCCCCTCCCGTTCATTATGATCCTTTGCACTGTAAGTAGCCGACTTTAAATATGTGTGGAAAGATCGCACCGTCAAATGTCAAATCTGCTAACGCCGACTAAGAATTCCATCCACAATCTCTTTTCAATTCCTCTCTTACAATATTACGAACTATAGGTATAGACTATACGACTTCGGAGAAAAAAAACATGATCCTTTTAAAATTAATGTTTTAGGTGATAAATCTCGCAGATATTAGGAACCACATTGATGTCTTTTGTATGGCGAAACTGTGCGTGAGGCACAAATAAGAGCAGTTTGATGTCTGACAAATTGAAGAATTGTGTTAATGTGAACAAGTTGCGCTGAAGTCTTTTATATGATGATGATATGGACATAAATGCGTTCAGTAGTTTTTGAGTATATAACAGACAGACAGACGCGGCGTGGGGCTATGTTTTATAATATGTGGTGATAAGTAGTTATCTTTAGATATTCGTCCTGTCTAGAATACTATTTATGGTGTCTTGCACTAAATTCTTAATCGCATTTAAGCTTAAGATGAACAAACTTTCATACAAAATTACGTTAAACGGCATTAAATGTGTTTAAGATTTTGGTGAAGTTGGCCCAGTATTATAATAAAGAATAAGAACAACCGAATATTTAGATAATTAGCATTAAAACATCACACATTAGGTCATACAAAAGAACTCAACTAATTTGACGAAAACGAGCGTATCGCGTTGATGTCTATTATATGGCGAATTTGAATCATCTAAAAAAATGTGGTTCACATTACTACAAATTACTGAAACATTTATACCATCAAACCCTAGCCGAGAGCTGACGTATAAATATTATAAGCTATTAAACACGGGTCTAAAGGGCCGTGTAATTACAGAGCGGTGGTCGACAAAGGGCTTGGCTCCGACGCGAGGAAGACATCACGCGTGTAATTCCCGATTGGTTTGATGGAGGGCTGCCGTGAAGGAGACTGATGCGCTCTTGGCCCAATCTCGCGGAGATCGGTCAACGGCCTCTCCGCCCGCGCCCCGCACACCGCACCCCGCAACCCACCGAACAACGCAAGGACGATGCATACACAACAGCAACCAGGTAGCAACGACAATACAATAACAATTAGGCAGGAGATGTCTCGTGTATTCTTCGGTAATGTTGACTTCTCCGGCTCTCAAAAGAGATTCTCGGGAAGTATAAATATTCAAATCGAGCCCTAAATAGAGCCGAGATGAGAGGTGCTCGAGATAATAACCGAGCATTATAAAGTTGCAACATCTTCCGAGTCGAACCTGCCATTACAATTGGAACAAAAGGAATGTTTTCTGCTTTGTTGTCGAAAGGTGTATGTTTAATGCCGCGGCGGTAACTTGGAAAGAATAGAACTTCGTTTGTTGTGTATCCAAATAATTGCAATGTTTTTAATCATGAGCGTTTCTCATGAATATTTATAATCTTGTTTGGTGAAGTACCTCAGGCCGCGGGCGCAGAGTGCGAGCTGTCAGTCCATCGTGCTTATAAACCTAACTCGGGCTATCGATAAACGCTTGATGCGGTGCTGTGGTAATCATTGGTACAAAGGTTAAACGGACAAATCTATTGCTTAACAATTAAATGGCAAGCACGAAGAATACGCGTCATTACACATTAGAGGAACGATATCTTTTGAGTGTGTGTATTGGTTTGAGTGACGGGGTTACGTAAGAGGAGGCAACAATGGCGGGCGTCAATCATGGCTTGGAGACTCTTTTAAATAAGGTTACGGGAGAAAGTTCAGCCGCGGGCGCGCGCGTAACGCGCCGCGGGCAGCGCCCAATAGGGCTGCCTAGGCCCTACTACAGACATGTATTCCATAATGCTATAGCATTATGGCAACCTATGGGTTGTCCTACTGTGTGATTCGTACTAACTTCGTTCGGGACGTTTTACTAATATAGTAGACATGAAGCAATTGAACCGGTTCCATGAGTAGTTCGTATATGTTGTCTAAACTTATCCAAGAGTTCAAGCTAACTTACTAGCAATAATGTAAGTGAAATAAGTAGTTGAGCCATGAAATCATTGTCAGCACAAATAGAAAAAAAAATTTAAGGATGTTATGCCAATTGATTCTATGGTTTCAATATAGGTATAGGCCATAAACAAGGCACATCGGCTAGTTTCGGCTTCGAATTTATTCAAACGCGTGCAACAGAGACAACGCTCTACGAAGCCGAACTAGCCGATTTGCATTCTTTACGGCCGATACCTATAAATAAATAGGTATAAGCCAAACCTAGACCACATTGACTTCACACAATAGCCGCTGCAATATTCAAATGACCCACCACGGTTGCGAAGTTCGCCATCACAGTGTTGTCACAGCGTGCGGTCAAAAAGTTGTGTGTATAGGCGAGTTAATTGGGTGCACCGCGCTCGCCCCCGCGGGCCGCCTCATTGACTGCGCTGACATTACACCTCCACCCACGATCCGTCATTTACGCCACCAACATACTGATGGATGTCACGCGCGTCACTCTCGAAATGTCTAACGAACCATTCTTGTATATTAGGCAAACGCCATACGCGTCAATCAACACGAAATCCTACTTTTTATTACCATTACACGCCTTACCTAACACTATACCCATTTCTCACTAATTTTACGAGCGTGGAACTGGAAAAATTCCCTTACGTAATAATCGCATTAGGCGAGCATAAATTACTCGGAATCCGATAGAGCTCTCCGGGGAATTAAAATCCGTATACCGTTAAATATTTTATCGGATTTGCGTCAAATCTTTGATGCATGGGATTGGGATGGAGCTGATAAGTACGGGTAGGGTGGTACTAAGTGTAATATAAAAAAACGAAGGATACCAATGTTTGATTTAGAAAAAAAGCTGACATTGATGGACTAGAAAACCAGCATGACAAAAAACTTTAATGCCGTATACACATAAAATTTGACACGCATCACCGTATTTTATGTAAAAAAATAACATAGCTATATTATTCGGAGTCTAACAACGAAATATAGGTACCTGAATGACAATGTTCGTATCGTACAAATGTATGAATGTATGTATGTGTGGAAAAATATTATGGAAAATTATACAGAAAAGTAACGGGCATTGGATAAGTACTCAAGTCATTTCCCGCTTTCTCTTCGCGCAATGTTTTTCAGTTTGCAACATAGGCCGCATTCGCAGACTCGTGTAAAACTATTGATCGAAGACAAAAGTATTTGATCAAGTCATAATATATTTCAGATCACCTGATCAACAGTCGTCAATCAAACTTTCCTAATCTTTCTTATTGTTACAGGTCATACAATAACACAAAATTATATAAACATATCTTATAGAAATCGATTCTCAATATGGCAAGTTTAATGTTTACATTAAAAGTCGCCGATGCCGAGCATCGACCCACTTGCGGTATTACGTAAAACTTTATCGCAAAAAGCTAAAACTAAATTCGGATTAACTGGCAACTTGATAAATGGAGAGGTGTCAATCGGTTACGACCTGGTCAAGAAACCATTTCAAAACAATACCTGTCAATACCGGTTCTTTATTGAAAACATTCTTATTTAAATTGATCACGCATTACATTGGCGTTTTATAATTAGGTATACGCAAAATCGTACCCGGCACTTAGTTTAATTTTAGCGGTGGTGGTGCGATGGCCCGGAGGACAATAGTTCACCTTGTGCTTAAAAACGGTGCAATTATTTCAATTATCCGACAGAAGAATCACGATGGAGCTGCTATTAGAGAAGTTGGTGTGAATGGTACGGATTCGATTCGCTCACTTAAAGCGCTTACATAACGCGCGGTGTAAACGCGCGGTTGTGGGAAGGCGGGGATGCCCGTCCCGGGGCGCGCGCGCACAAAGCGTGCTTCCCGGAATGTAGTTCCAGCCCGCGACGCACCGACGCACATTAGACCCTTCGAAATAGCCCCCGAGGACAAAGGAACGTAATTACTTGTTATCCCCGCACTGTCAGTTTTTAAAACAACAAAGAGAAACAAGTCGACGAATATGAGAATCTTATATGAGGACGGGAGTCAGAGTTCACATAACAAAGGGATGTTTTATGAGCATAATTTTTTACCCGTCCACTGACTATCCTTTATGCTATTCAATCGGTATTTCAATCTCGTCTCGAAAGCGATGGATGTGTAATGACAGGTATTCAACGCGAAGAACCGTTTCAAAATTCCTGGAAACGCGGGATGACTGCGCAGGAGTCTTTAATCCACGGTCACGTAACAACCGGGCACGATTTCTATCACTGACCACCGACTGGCCACGAGTTTTTAAGGTGGTCACGTCCTACACGAAACTGGAACCAACCCGGACAATAGCACGATGCTCTATATAAATCGAGTGAATTTTCTACCATTCCGGAAACTATTACAGAATATCCGTTGCCAGAAATTGCTTAAGAAGCCTTAGGACCGTTCGTAACAAAACAATTACACGATTTCAATGGTCCCTTACGGGGTGTACTTAAAGACTGTGTTACTTCACGGCAGGACGTCAGCTAATGATTTAAAAATGACGTTAGGAAGGTCGTTCAACTCTATTCTATTGTCGCGCCCCACGGGAAAAGACAATGTCGGAAGGCGTCATGTGCTGCACAGATTTCGTGAGAAACTTTTTTGGGTGTCGGGACGCAAAAAAAATCCTTTTACTTCTTTTTACTATTGAGCAGGTATTTGATGTAATTCCATCATGTAATGTGAACCTACTAAACTTGTAGTCGATATATTGTAGGTTTCTATGTCACTCGCCATTACGTGACTTTACACTTGTTTGGCAATAGCTAATGTTGCGGTTCAGGTTGTTACAAGGCGGGGATTTCACAGAATATCGGCGGTGCTTCCTGCCGTCGGGTGCTTTGTGGGAACCGGCGAGGAGATGCACAATGATGCAGTGGTATTAGCAGCCGCCGAAGCCGCCTAGGCCTCGCTGCACCGTTCCGCGAACGCAGAACAATGGTGGGTAATTTTGTAATGTCTTCTTATTGCCATGCATGACGCAACGCCTTTTGCATACGTACTGACTATGCTCAACTATTTCTATGCATGTCGTACGGGAACCCGTGAGGTTGTTTTTTTAAATATTCAGTTCCAGAATTTGCATTTCCCCGGCGTGAGTCTTGTCTGCCTTACAAATACTTTCGTGCTCTTATCATAATTAATACAAAATAACAAAATTTAATAAATATCTATAATCAACATATTAATTAGAAGGAATATCAAGGAATATACAACTAGACTTCAAAACTGCAAAAGGAAAATAATAATCGAAGCAAAACCTTAACCTCTAAACAAAAGTAGATTTACATAAACGGACGCAATTTGTCGTGGAAATATTTCGTCCATTAACAAATGAGAATACCTCATTAAACATTTTTCTTAGCATAGTCTCAGAATTCTGAAGAAGCGATTAAATAAATTAGCCCCTGCTGTAGCAGGCGATAATTCGTACACTTGCCATAATGTCTGTCAGACGAAGCACATTTTTTAACTGTCGGAGTCGCATCATGGACACATTTATGAATGCGACTTTATTTTTAAAGTTATAAATGGGCCGTAGATTTATTTTGTTTTCTTTAACTTTTGAGAAGATTTAAATGAGAGGCACTTGAGTTTTATTATATCGTAATATAATTAACTGAGTTTTAATGTCGATCATTTATTTCGATTAGACAAATAGTAACAAAAACTTTTATACATTTAACGGTTCTCTGCATATCCTACACGACGTTGATTACAAATTATTACCGTCTACAACACGAAAGCATAACAATCTCACCGAATATTTATAAACATGGCGTCGGTTGATTTACTTTTATTTTGACAACAGCCCTCGCTCGGGATATTGGTGGGCTCACCTAATAATTTAGCTTAATTATGGGCGGTAGTTAAAACAATACTAAATCTCGTTTTGAATGCTCACAAAAATGTCAACACTTTGAAGGTAAACATAACGTCTAATTTACGAGGCTGCGGACTCCTGGTGTAATTTTAGAAGACATCTGTAGTAATTCCAGGACCTCTTTTATGTCCCGCTGCGCCCGGAGGCTGTTGTAAATAACCATATAGCTAATAAGTTCTGCCTTGTTTAGAATTTTCATTTGCCGCTGCAGGGCTGCCGGTTTACAATGTTGTTTTCGTGAGTGGACGGGAAGTTGGCAAAGCTGTGGACACTGCGTCATACGTATGATATAACGAATGGGTTGTTGTAAAAATCGAATCTAAATTTTACATTGTAGTAATATTAGAGATTCTTCTTTACACAGATAGTCGTAGATAAACCAAGTATGTATGCAACCAAAAAAGGTAAATTGATCAAATTAAATTACTTTAAAAAACCCAATTAGGTCCAATAAACTGGACATTAAACGTACGGGACCCAATAAAAAGCAATCGTAGCTGATTAAGACGAATCGCCGGTTATGAGCAACCCTACGGGCTCGATTAGACTCGCTTTCGATTCGGAATTATGGGCCCTTAATGAAAGACAATAACAATGAATTATTTATAAGCCCTTGTTTACATCTGGCCTGGATTAGCGGGGCGGTACCGGCTCTGGACTGAAATAAACTACTTCATACACACGCGCCGGTATTCAGCTTAATACCTCCTGTTAGTTAATTTGATAATCAACTAAACATGAAAGTATGTTGTCAAGACATATCTCGGTCAATCACGCAATAACAACGGCGTTTTCTTCTGCACACATATAGAGAATTCTCTACTTTGTGTCAGAGTCTCATATTTCGCTAAAGTTTTATGTTTAATCTACTCAAGATTTTACTACTCATGTCAGTTTTTTTTAATGAATCTAGATAACTTTCCGACGAAACAAGAAATTATTATCGACGTACTGAATCCTACACCTACGTAATTATGTGTTGATCACAGAGGAGGCATGAAATCACAAATCGGCACAGGCTAAGTGAAGGGTTAAATCTTTTGTATGCGCCGTCTGACTCTCAATTAGATGGTATTAAGGTCAAAATGCAAGTTGATTTTCATTGAATGGATGAAAGTTGCTCTAGATGAACACAATGTGTCATAAACATCGCACATACCAGAGATTAAGTGGTACCTGCGTTTCAGGCGTGGCCACAAAAACACGTTCAAGACCTTAATAAATGCAATGTTACAACGTACATACAGATAACATTTCAGTCCAAAATAAAATGCAACGATGACAACTTATTGCTTTACGAGTTGTCCATCACCCAAATAATGAAATTAAGCGACAGTGAAAGGACTATTTCTGGTTTAATTCCAGTGTAAGCTTAACTTGCTTATAATTTTAGTAATTCGAACGACTTCGGCGCGGCCATGGCCACTGTAACTTTAAGTCACGTAATCCAATCGTCGATTATCCGATTACACTGGCCATATAAATATTGGCTATAGAGCTGACACGGAAATTGACATTCGGGGTTACGAATAAATCTAGTCTGCTGATTGTAATTACGACAGACAGTCTGTAGCCGATAGCTAGGTACGGCATTTAAGTCCTCTTGCGTAAGACGCGGTAAAACTCAAAGAATTTGTACCTATACATTCATATATAAAACGTTGAACATGGATCGAGTGTATCATGCTACAAACTGGGCGCTCGAACTTCCCAACCAACGATCTGAGAAAGTTCTTTGAAACTTCCCTGCGTTATTATTATTATGGCCATCAGAACTATTTTTTTAGCGTTTCGTTTTTTGAATGGGGAACTTGTATTTTACAAGGCTATTGAAAAAAGCGAGAGAAAGACATGAATGACCTTTGTTGCTGTTCCTCAATCAAGTTGTAAAATGTTCGCAGTCCTAAAAATATTTAAAGTTAGAAAAAAGCTTGTAACATAAATTTTTTTATGCGCTGGGCGGCGGTTATGAATGCTATGAAGGGCGTAGTTTTTTAATTACCAGCTGTGTGCAACCTCGGCCTCGCTTGACCAAAAGCATCGAGAGTAATGAAGTAATCCGATACTTCACGCGATACCGAGCTTATGGACGCGTACCGGTCAATAAACTGCGCCCATTAAATCTCGAACACTCAGCTCGCGTTTGGTATAATGATGATACATTATCTACATATGCACCATGTAAAGTATCAAATTACACCATTAATTTAACGCGAAATAAACTGTATTGTGTCAAAGCGTTTAATACTGCGTGAATATTTCATTACTCGATTTTTAAATAATCAATGTTCGAAGATTGTCTTGTAATACCTAATCAAAACGTAACCGTTTCTCAAAACTAGGCAAGTTCACTTCGGTATGACCTACATTTCACTTACAAGAATTCATCTATTATAATTCCATTGCCTGATGAAACTATTTTCAATTATTTCGTGTTTGTTTTCTTTTTAATAAGTGAGTACGGCAACGGTTTCTCGGTATCAGGTCGACATGGCTGACGGTGTAATGGTATCAGGGTAATGTGCTGGCAGTGTCGCGTTCGGTCGTCGCCGCACTCGTTGCATGCCCACAGGCACATCAGAACGATGCATTATGTCGAAACGTGAGGCTTATGATGCGTGCGCGCACCTATGTTACAATAGAAATGAGCCAGCAACGTTCAAACGATATGTGGTGTAACACTCTGAAACATGATTCGCACTGCGCGATTGTTTCGGAAATTGCAGTAATTCGTTAGGTAAGCTCGACGAGTGAAGTAAATCAGTTCCGTTTTTAGCGGATTGATTGTTGCGGCATCGGACTTCTGGGCAATAGCAAACACTTTCCAGGAGGTGGTGTTAAAAACAACTTGAAGTTTGTGGACCTTTTTATCTGCGGTTTTGAACAACAACGTGGTCGTTGGCAGTCGTTGCCAACGATATTTCGTGTCACAGGTTTCGGAACCGCTCGGTTTGCCAAGAAACCAACACCGACCTTTGTATTTCACGACCGATTTCAATATCTTAAATCTAAAGGGCGACGTTTAATATTAAAATATCAGAAATCGACCGAAAGTAGAGCAGTGTCAAGAGTCGATTGACATGTTCTTTTTTGTTTAAAGTTCATTGTGGTCACTTAATTTTTAACAATTATTAAGGAACACCTTACATTATATCCTGTAGGGTAACTATGATTACACTTGTCATTATTCTAAACATTTTCAGACACTTTTTTTTAGATTTACTCTACTCAGATTAGTTAATTGCTCAGTTTAGCCAGGTTAAAGTAATAAATACTTGTAGGTAGTTACTTAGCCCTGCATACGTAGGTACAGGATGATGAATTCGCATCGGCATTATAGTATCATACTGTGTCTAAATCATAATGAAATCGATTACTGTGACCGGCCTTGTCATAGCAACGGTCTCCGACTGAATACAACCGCATTTGACAATGCAAGGTCCGAAATTAACTAATTTAAAAATTAATTACGATTTCCTTTTATTGAATGCGCTTTAACAAAAAATATTAGAATGCGTCCTTCGCAGCTCGAACTATGTCGAGAATGGTAGGTATCTCATATTTCCTTTCTATACGTAGATACCACAAAACAAACGTTCTTTTATCACTACATATAACACTACGTAAAACAAAGACCCACGCCGCGACGAGTCTGTCTGTTCACGATAAACTCAAAAACTACTAAACGGATTTTTATGCGGTTTTCACCAATAGACAGAGTGATGCATGAGGAAGGTTTAGGTGTATAATTTGTTAAGGGTACTACCCGTGCGAAGCAGGAGCGGCTCGCTAGTATAAAATAAATTAAAATATACCTATAAATATTATAATAAAAGAACAACGAACCGAAACTCTTCCTCCATCCAAATAAAAAACCCTAAAAAACTCACGAAATCCTATCATCAAATAACAGCACGAGCACAAAAACAAATACATAGCTTACTCCAACGAATCCCAAAGTAAACATAACAGCAAGAACAACAACTCACGTGCATCATTAGTCCTTAAACCTCGCTGCGGTCGTCAGTACACTAAAACCTAGCCTTACGGGCTGTCCACTTTGTTTATGTTTACCACTGAGTCTATATAAAAAGAGTAAATAAACAGGGGGACGCAGCGGACGTCCGCCCGGGGACGCGGCGTGATGAAGACTGAAGCGAAGCGACCGCGTGAGCTGCGCGCGCGCCGTCGTGCCGCCCGCCCTACGCGTGAAGGGAGCAAGTACAGAAATATCGATTACCCATTTCCATTTCCCCATATATGGACTGAATAAGGAAGTAACTATTATTTCGCCTCGCTCGCTATCCGTTCTCAATATTTGAGTTGAGCTTTATGACAAGTCATTTTAACAACCGCGGAGTTTGGATCGGGGTCGATTATACGGTATCGGTATTTTTTTTGTTTAGATTAAATAGTTTTGAATGTATTCTTCGAATATTTGCCCATTATGTTGTAGTAATAAAGAATAAGGAGAACTGAAAACAATCACATATTATTATTATTAAGGCAGTGATTTATGAGAGCATAAAATGGTATAGGCCGTGTGCGCTGTAAAATAATAAATAGGCCATAGAAATCGATTTTTATCGACAAAAAGTAAAAGTCAATCTCGAGCTTTTTAACAATACAATAATTTATAACAGCAATAAAACATTGCAGCACAGTTTGATATCTTTCAAAAGCATCAAACAAATGACTGTCCTATAAAATATGGTGGTTGCAAAAAGGCCCGGCCTGCATCCTACGGCCAGAATCTATGAGATATCATCAGTAGGTCAATGTTCGAGTGACACAAAGCGAATAAATCATCGGTGTAACATATCAATGCAGTAATAAATGTAAAAGTACTGCATACGCTACACTGACAAAAAGTTTCGATATATCATGGCGCACGCGCGGCGGCAATCTGATTGACATCGGCGATTATTATTATTGGACCACATATGTTATTCTCGAGTGTTGAATAAGGTATGTATACGCCGGTCGTTACACGTCTCAGCGGCTAGGTTTACTCGTACTTGAATGGGAACGTCTGTCATATTTTCCTCGTAAAGAGTCACGTTCAACGCCACATACAAGGTGGGTTCTTTGGTTCGGTAAACAATAACTTGCTTTATGGCGAATACGAATAAAGCCGGTGGGCGAAATGTGGTCAGTAGTAAGCAATAAGCGATGGCATTCGGTGCGCGACGTGCGGAGAAAAGTGGAGTATGCCACGAGTTATCAATCATACCAACGGACCCCATCACTCTCCAGATCTGGACTAACAGATTATTGACACCGACACCGTTTAGATGAGACTTATTTGGGGCCACGTAAAAGGTAAAAACAACACAACACTTACCCGATCGGACGGCAGACCCACAAAGATTTACATAACGCAAAAGAGGGCTTATACGGCGGCTAATAATGGTGTCGAAACTTCCGTCAACTTGTGAAGTTGCGCCACGCATCTAATATTGGTTGTCAACCTTATTAGTGGTATACTCGTAACGTGTTACATAATATGTTTAAAAATATTACAATACTACCATTATCACAGGAGCTGACAGTTTAATCTGTAGCTGAATATGTTGACATTCAGATGACAAATATTGCCTCGGCATTCTAACTGCGAGATAAAACTATGTTCAAATTATGAGCTGCAGTCGCAACTCTCGCTCTGGGTGTGGCATTCGACCCAAATACAGTACCTTTAATGATGAAAAGATGTTTCTTCGGCAGAGTAACCCAAATTCGTCGACCCCGACTGTGACCGATTGAATTAAACCAGTTAAATTATATCATTGGTCGTTGTTCGGCGGTAATTCGATTACCGAGGCACGCCATGCTTCACTAGAATACCGCGGCGCCGCTCGATTTCCTTTCTTAGTCCTACACTTTTAAATGGTATTAATTGGGCGTCCAGTTCCATTATGTCCTAACAGGTCATAGAACTCTTTTTTCTAGTAATTGCTCTAAATTATTTTTAAAAATACATTTGAAAACGTCTACCTACATTCCATTTCCATCTTAAATCAAAACATATTTCCACGTTGAAGTTATGCCGAATGGAAATCGGTCTCCCAAGGCATCGCGAACCAAATTCTGCTCACGCGCACGGCCGCTCACATTCATGTACTGGTACATGTGTCATATCCAAAGCCGTCGAGCGGAGTACCCGCGGCGAGGCGCGCTGAATCAACAATGCACAATTAATGCAAATTCAAAGTATTAGCATTACTTGCCGCCCTAGAGGTGAGACACCATTTTGTAAGTGGTGCTACAACATTTGCAAATGCCACTAGAAAACATTTCTACTGCATTCGAGTGGTATGATTGCCATTTTCACGTACTGCGATGTCATTGAGATTTCGCGTGAAAAATTGAATAATTTGTTTGACCTTTCTTCGTGACTCCTATTAACCTGTTTTTGACACAAATATACTTTAATTCAAAGGAATGAATATTGGGTCCTCCCCCAACATTCATTCTTGGATTTGTTACAAGAAATTAAATTGGTACCCACTGCTAAAGAAATATAAAAATGAATGAAACGTCAAACAAGTAGTAATCAAACTTACAAAATCTGGTTTCAACACAAACTGTAGTCAGCATTATGAAGGCGCACCTTAAATGAATAGCAAAATGGCAATTCGTCTAACATGCTCTATGTTATACTGTTTAATGTGCATATTTGGGTCACGGCAATTCAATGGTGGCACGTGTCTACGTACCTGCTTACTTTCCTATTTATTTGTATTCTTCATTTGTAATGTGACATTTGTTCACGTACATTTTCATTTAAGTGAGTTTACTTTTTCAGCATAATGCTTCATTTTCATTATAACTACTTCTGAATTTAGTTATGAAGTTTTGAAATTCTGCCAGTGACTTGGTATACTCGCAAAAATTACAACACGACAAGATTTTTAATGGAATTAAGCTGTGAAATGTCGCGGCTGTCACGATAGTTAAGAAACGCTATCTTTTTCGGCACGGAATCTGTACGAGTGAAACTTGGACCAGCGAGAGAGGGAAATGATTATTTGACACAGACATATATTTATTGGTTAAATTCTTTACAGGTCAATTTCTTTTGAAAGGAGTAGTAGCAACAATCGTTAATGTACTACCTACGTACTTTCTACGTACGTAAACCGATTCAGAGATTTAAAAATATCCCGACACACTAGTCAAAAGGTCATCTATTTGTGATTGAGGATTTCAGTACTAAAATAATAAATTTAAATTAGAAATAACTCAAATTGTCCGGTATAATCTACGGAACAGATAAGCCGCTTATATTAGAACTTCCACTGGCCGATAAATAATTATTTAACTCGAAAAAATTTAAGCGATATTTAAGACAAAAAGTTCACGGAGTTCCGTATTACACATATGCGATTGCTAATAGCAAATCCCAAACCCATGAATAGGAATTCTCGTTACGAAATGTATCTGCTGCTACCAATAAAATAAAGCAGGCAACGGTTCGCGCCGCTCACGAAACCATCGCTTGCCGAATCGCCCGTAATATGGGTCGGCCTAATGAGCCTCCTAGAGCGGGTTATTTGTGTGATATTATCCAATTTTCCCTTCCAAGACTATTATACGAATAACTCCTTGCCCATAGACAGAGCAATCTTGAGATGTTACATTGTTAATTAAACTATACATATTAAATAATTCATGTTAGCGGAGTTATTCTGTTTTGAGAAAGGGACGTTTTCCGAAAGAGGTATTATGAGAAAGGGACCTTTTGCTACCAAGGAACATTTTAAGACACGGACATTATGCGAAGAAAGGTTATATACGCTACGAGAAGAATGTAATCGATACGATTAATAAATACCTAATATGTTTCTGCAAATTATGGAAGATCCTCTAGTAGAACATATGGCAGTGTCTCAAGACGAAAGTCATTGACTAGTGTATGTTGCCCAGTAAGAAGGCTCAAGATCAGTCCGTGCAATGGAAAGAGCTATACTAGGAGTTTCTCTACGTGATAGGATCAGAAATGATGATATCCGTAGCAAAACTGACATAGGTTCTATCACAAAACTGTGACTCTAGAACTTCTGGGAGGGGCAATGGGCAGGCCATGTAGATCGAATCATTAGCTAAGATAATATCGTGGCTGAGATATGGGTGCTATAATAGAATTTCCTTGTTAGGAATTTGACATAAGGAACACGTTTAGGTCTTTTATAGAAATATTAGGCAACACTAAAATGCGGTATCTATTTCATAGTGATCTTTGTGTGTTTACCAATGTTCCCTTCTAAACGTATGAATGGCCGCCGCGTGCGTGCGCTCTGCGCCGGCGCCGCACGCGATCCACCATCCGAATCCCTTTTTTACTACCGACAAAAATTATAACAGATCCTTGAAAAGCACCATCGACTAGTACCCAAATAATTTTAGTGTCTGACCGAAGGTTAATTTCTGGCGGTAGCAGTAGCCGATTAAGCGGGTATCACCACAATCTTTGGCCGTAGCCGAATCCCAAGACGTAACATCTAAGAAATATTGTTCAAGATTAGCTACAAGCTACAATTATTAATATAAATTATTTAAAATCTTTAAAATTTAACATTTATTGGTTTATATTGACTGTGTAATAGAAAGGTAATTTAAAACATCTCTAGAAGTTCAGAGATCTCTAGAAGGACACTAAATAATTTGGAAACTGCTGGCTCGATTTAAAAACCATTTCGGTTAAACTATCTTGCCATTAGAAAAAAACTCTTGACATATCTTCGGGTGCTTCAATGCTACAGACAGATACGCACGTCAAATTTATATTTGATTCTTAGGTTAAAAATATGGATTGGCTCCATGAATCTCCTTGAATATCCAACAAAATCCTGATTTCTCGTTGCTTTGTCCAAATAGGCCTCGGCATAAACGACACTATATTGCTCGTAAACTGTTTCCAAATGGTATACAGTCCAGATACCTGCTTTTCTTAGTATTACAATTGGTATCGACGATACCCAGAAACAGTAAAGAATAGGTACTCGCGGATGGTAGTATTTCTCGATCTGGTTTAACAATAAACGAGCAGTCGTCTGCTAAAAGTCAGGCGCCAATCGATGACGAATCGCGATATGCCAATAGGCCCGTCTCGGACCCACTCGTTCCAGAAACCCAATAAAGATTAGCAACTTCAATGCTTTTGTTTCATCGACCACGGCAACAACCTACAATGAACTTTTTCAATGTCACGTTGTCTACTCCTAGGGTGGATAAGATACCGTATTAGATTCACAATAAAAGAGGCGTGTCTCTATCTTCGCCTTTTATGGTGTATTGGTTGCTATTGTTCGTTTCGTTTATGCAAAAGTCCCGTTCGAGCGTCCCACTGTCCTCGGTTGGAACAAAGCGCGCCCTCCATTCCGCGGTAGTGTAATTGAATGCGAGATAAACAATTTACTGGAATTCATGGACACGTGTAATTGGAAAGCATCTACGAGCAAGGCCCTTGGGTCCGATCGAGAACAGACGCCGACGGTACTGAAGATACTATATAGGTAATGTGTATTCATTATTCACAATCATAAAACCTTTCAATTGAAACTCAGGCACTCTAGCTGAATTAACATAAGTATGCCTACTACGATCCGTACATTAAAATATCAATATACGACTTTCCCTTTTATGTGATCATTACAACGCATAATCCTTTTTCCTTTCACCTGAACAATGGTATTATACAGTTTTACGGGTTCTTTACCCTCAATGGCTATACGCGACGATTCCACCGAAAACTCTTTAGTATTCATTATAATCCCAGTATGAGCTTTCTCCTCCAAAAATATATATCTGCTTAACAGGAAAAACGGATTAAGATATAACATTATTATAAGTTTACAGAAACCCGTGAATTTAACCCTTTAATCTTACAATTTGTTTTAAAAAGTATTATAAAGAGCTTAAGCATTGTGTAGGGAATGACAATTTCGATTTGGGCACAGGAAGCACCGAATACAAATAAGGCAATAAAATACTTTGAGAAATAAAATTGAACAGTCGGATTGGTTTGAGGCTCACATTAAAGGTGATATCCCCTCATCATCATGCGGAGCGCCGGCGCAGCTACCGCCCCCCGCGCCCCGCGCCCACCCATTGTTTACAACCTAACCGCATGTTAAATCGCCCTCCAAGGTCAAATGTATGCTCTATTACCTTCGTGATAAGACAATAGGTGCGCGCGCAACGCGTAAACCGCGTCCGTAAGGCTGGCCGGCCCCACGTACGCCGATACGGGCATTTCAGGCAGTTCGGTCACGAAGCGACGCACCAGCACGCCACTTTAGAAGGGCTATCGACTTTGACCGATGGTTATGACGTTAGAATAACTTTGAATAGAATAATTAGACGTCGAATCGAAAACAAAAGGCAAATAAGACAATACGAGATATATTATAAATACTAATGTCTATTGTGTAGCAGAGTACGCGGCTACTTACATAAACTCTTTACTGTTCGCAACGTGCTCGGAAAAATTAAGTAATGTTCCCCGCCGTTTGTATAATGTCCAAATTGAATATTCCTTCACAGTTCATTACACAGCTTTGTAACGTTGAAATTGTGTCTATATAGAGGTTCTATTCTATAGCTTACGTAAGCTGACAAAAGCACGCTTGCTGATTGCAGCAGATAACTTGTGGAATCTTATTATGAGAGAGGAGAGGTTGATACGCATCGAATATTTCTGTAAACGCGCCGTCTCTCTTCATGGCAAATATTTTGTTAACGATCTCGATATGACAAACGAGATAATTCCTCGCTGAATGAATACGTAATAGCTACCTTTTGTAAAGACAGATCAAAATCTCTTCAATCTGAAGATGGTGATGAGAGTGGAACATAATTTCTACTTTCATTAGTAAATGTACTCGTAGTTAAATTGTTATCTCGCTAACATGATGACAATGATTCACTTGCCTATACGATATAAACGTAATTGCCTGTATTTTTAAATGTTATACTTACGACTACCTACGTTTTATTGTTATGGGATCCATAAATAATAAAAATTCCTAAATTGAAAAAAGAAACAACAATTTAAAGAGAAGAAGGACGGCGACTAATAAGCATGAACAATATTAAAAATTTAACAGAAAATGGAAGCAATTGACCATGTTCGTTGACAAAATTTGACAAATTTAATAATAATTAATCAGTCATTTCAATAACTTATATACACAGACGGCTAATACATGTAACTTATTAAATAATTTGTTTATCAATTCGCATAACGTTCTGGTGAGTTTTTGTGAACTACAATTCTACGAACGTCGGTTCATTAGTGATTCTTTGTGGACACGACAAAAAAGTTCAATCAATTTACTAATTTACCACGTACATCAAAGCCAATGGTTACTAATCAACTCAATTTGGGTTCATCCTATCGGCACTGCAAAGTTGAAGCATAATATTTTATGTGTCGCAAAAAATCTGATTATAACCGGACCTAACCGAACCCGTCAATAGAGTAAAGTCAAACTCATCCTCAGCCTCTGACGAACTTGTAATCATACTAATCATGCTTGGTTATCCTCGTAAGCGCGTAGGCACGACTTATTTGACCCACTGGCGCATTATTGAATAACAATTATCTTTGTATGAGATAATGGGCGTCGCGCTGCGCCCGCGCCGCCTCCCGGGCCATTAACCGATGACTTTCTAGATTAGCGCTATCCCCGTACCGTAGCGCACTTAATTAGCGAGTGTTTCAGCTAATGCTGTACTTAGTCTATACGCTCCGACTGCTGATTATACAGTTATTGGAGAAAGCATTACCGTAACTCAGGACAGAGTGCCGTTTAGTAAGAAGTGTCCGATGCTGAGCCGAATTGAGTTTTCCAAAGTCTCACTCTGTAATATTCCAATAGGTGTCAAGTTTATTTGTATATTTAGGTAAAGTAAGCATTATTTATAAATAATGGAAAGGATGTGAAGAAAAGAAAGATCGATATACCTACAATAGATTTTCGATTACGATTTACGATTACGGAAAATCTTTGCTGGACGTCAATTTAGGCATTGACCGACTAGCTCATAATAGCAAACACCTTATAACTGCAATATTTAAAAAAGGTTCCTTATTACGTACGTACTCGAATTCTCAAAAAAAAAACTACTCAAAAGCTCAACAACACATTGCTACCAATTGTGCGTGTAATAGAGTCATCAATTATTAAGCAAACAAAGGTCAATAAACCAGACGTTTCTATTCCACTTGGACGATCATCAATTCAGCGTTATCAATTCCACGCGAGATTTATGACACAATTATTACAGTTTGAACTGTCAATTGTTACGTCGAGCATAGTCGGGCCGTTCTCTCGTTTGTGGACGAGTTGCGACAACATAAAAATATTAGTACTAGTTCTTGCCTACGACTTCGTTCGTCTGGACCAGTTTTTAGATCTTAGTCTGTAGGAGATGTAAAATCAGTCTGACTGATGATGAAGTTCATATCAGTCCACTGCTAAACGTAGGACTTCTTCATGGATCCTTTCTTCATTGCACGTGCAATGCAACGTATTATCCCAATAAAAGATGATTCTGGTGCACTGACAATTTGTGTATCACAGTCTCATCCAAACAGTTCATCTTTCTCAGCACCTCAATTAGATTATAACGTTCATCACTTTCACAATTTTTAGATACCTATATGTATATAAGACCACTGCGGTCGATCCATCTCCCGATTCGGAACATTGCGTCATCCCAGCCGTAATATGTCCAGGGTTATTTCCATCTCGTGGCAGGTAACATTACGATCGTGACGCGGTTCGTTCCGACCTATCTTTCGAAATGAATGATAATTTTCGTGTTGTTTAACGAGCCGTATTAATCTTGCGCGGGCAAAGGGATCACTTTCACTGGCGAGACGAAATCGAGATTGGAACAACAGTCGGTTAACGATAAATTAGCTTCACATTAAATCAGTGTGTAGTGCACTTTAAAAGACAGCTGTGTCTGGTTTTTCGTTGTGAAATCAACGTATGTACTCGCAAACTGCATCGCTAAAAGATTTGAAGTAATATTAAATAATGAAAATGATATCTGCCATAGTACAGTGTATTGCAATAAGCCTCTTTCTTACGCTATAATTAGTATCAACTCAATTAGTGTAACCCTAAGTAGTCCCAACATTAGGCGTGAGCAGGATGCGCTTTTTGCTCGATACAAAATGATTGAGGCATAAAATCTATTTTACTAGCGATCCGCTCCGGTTTGTCACGGGTCACATTACGTACCTAAACCTCGCTCAAACCTTTCGCATCACTCGTCTATTCGTGAAAACCGCATGAAAATCCGTCCAGTAGTTTTTAAGTTTATCGCGAACAGACAGATAGACGTGGCGTATGATTTTGTTTTATTATGTAACGATAGTGATAGTGACTGAAATCACAGTAACCTTTTAAAAGGAAATTTCTGCAGACTTTTTAAAGAAAGAGCCCACGATAATTACTTACGTGGGTCTTGTTTACGCAATTCCTGTAATTAGGTCGGAAATAATAGCCGCCAAGATAAGAATCACCTATGGGAGGAATTTTTAATGAACCGAAACGTGATTTATGGACAGCGTATCAGAAACAAAGACGAAATTACATAATAACCCACCAGCAGAGAGCGCTCGGCGTCGAAAAACGTGTTTGCGTTTGCAAATTTCGCAAGATCCACCCAAAAACATCTGTGTGTCAAATAATATCAATGGTCAATTTATAAAAGCTCCGGACAAATTAAATATCATTATCAACATCAAAGAGATGGCAATTACCTTGCACTACGCAACTACTACTGTGAAGTGATTGAAAAGCAATTGTTGTGCGTGTGATATTACGTTGGACGCACGAAGCGCCCAGGCGCAGCCGCAGGGCCCCACGAGCGCGCCTCATTACATAACCCTCGTAATAGATAATGCATAATACTAATGAGAGGCGATGCTCAAACGTATTAGACACTTCGTCTCTCGTTTTGTCCGAGTGCACAACCATGATTGAGCGAGGCAAATTAGATAAGCTCATTATTCAAACAGCTAAAACTTTCACTTTAAGGGCCGCGGCGTTTACTCCAAGTAGTAAAGTAAAAACAAATCTAAACAAGTCGCCTTACATTACACAATTACAAGCAATTATCACTGGGCCTAATTAAAGTAAAAAGCTCCAGAAAAAGGCGAGCGTGACGTTTAAACTGGCGTGTTATGCAATGTTTGCTTTTTGTACACATTTCGTCACTAGAGGAGACAGTTGGCTGGTAATGAGTGCAATTAGCAGCGTGCCTGCGCCCGCGCGCCCGCGCCCGCGCAGCATCGCAAAAACCGCGCCGGCGCATTTCCAGCAATTTCGTAACCCCGCAATTACCCCCCGTTTACGGGCAAAACGAAGCATTTATTTTAACTTCAGCGACGCAGCGTTTTCATTAAAACAGGTGTCAACTCCGCGGCAAGTTATTGGCACCGTTGCATAATTCGATAAATTTTACTAAATGCATGACCGATCGTAAATGTTCATCACTTGTGTAGGAAAAGATCAAGTTTATTTTTGGGTGTAATAGGTGCGTATTTTAATTTTTTGGCTGATTAAAAGGTTAATTATTATACGAAATTGTATTGTTGTTTTTATACAGAAACATGACCACCTAGTGAAAACAATCTACGCTGCCGCCCACGCTTTTCCTACTTTTCGATTCGAGAGCAATATCCCTTATCACGAATTCCTTTGAACTTTCCCCCGTATCGGCGCCCGACAACTTGGAAATTACCCGATATCTTTTGAGTGGTCGGTCGCGCGTTTGACCGTCAAAATAATAACCTCTCTCCATGTTAATTGCGCCCTAGACTTTCTAGCTGAGATACGGAGTGGCCTTTCTCGGGATGGATGGCCCTCTCGAAAGTACGGAGGTACATCCCGCTGGTTAAGTCTCTGATTGTGACCGGTAATTACAGATTAGCTGGACCAGTGATGTATAGGAGAAAATTTGTATCATTTGTACACATCGTTACATTATTCCAAATGGAATGCTTGTGGAAGATTAATGAGGGAAGCATCTAAATATTTCAAACGTCCCATTTTGATGGTTATTAGTTAAATTTTTATAGGCTGTAACATAATGTGGGAACCAGCCGATGGGGGATCCTCAGCTTGATTATCGTTCTCAATATCTTTCGCCTAGGACCCAATGCAATAAATAGGTGAGACGAGTTCTTCAAAAAGGATGTGAAAAGGTTTTGACGTGATCGACCCTGTCGCGAGTCCTACCCCTAAATGGGGAATGAATCAGCGGTTTACTTTGTGATTTTTGAGTAGAAGTAGAACTGCACTAATTTATAACGTAATATATATCCTATTACGTTTAACCCCATATGGTAGATAAAGTACTTTTCACTCTGTCAATTAAATATGACCGATTGCAAAATCGTACAGCAGGTACATTTGACTCCAATGACGTAATATATCATAAGTGCCCGTGTATCATTAGAAGCCTTTACTATAATTATGTAATGTATATTATATTAATTACATCAGATAAGTACGCTACTCACATCGTATTTGTCGTATCGTAAGTTATATCCGACGTAACTACTTTTAAAGGTAAGTGACCACTTTTCGAATGTAATACGGCACACGGTGACGATACCTACACGTTTTTGATTTCTAATTTGTTAACAGTGACCACAAAACACATTGATTTGGACTTTAACTAAGTAGATAGAGTTACACAACCTACTTTACAAAACAGTATTTGTGAGTAAAATCATGAAAATATCTCAAATAATTACGGAACTTCTCTTACATTATGCTATTATCTGATCTCTTGCTAATGTCCTAGAGCTTTTGCGTATACGATTCACATGAATAAGTTCTATAAGGTTTCTACACACATTCGAAGAGCTTAGCGAATACACGGAACAAGCAATTGTTAAGTAAACGTTGTTGAGCAGATTAACCTCATTTTCCCGCATCCCCATTATGTTTCACCTTGTACTCTTGTACTATTCTTATAGTAGCCACTCGCGAGCGTGATAGCAACTACAATAGTTCTAAATTCCTTGTTATTATACTCTAACCGGCGCATCGGACGCTGTCGCCGGTTCCCAAGAGAACCGTGTGTGTTTACAATATGACATTGTGAACGCTATTTGCGTGTGCGATGCGAATGCGAACAAAAAGATCTCGTGACTCGAACCAGCATTGTGGATGAGTAAATAAGTTATTTACGAATACATTACCGATAATTGTTTGCGCGTCGATGATAATTATAGGTGATGCTTACCTGAAATAAAGAAAACAAAATTATTAGTATAATTATTAGGTAGGTACCTAATCTACTGTATATAATAATAATATTTTGTAAGTGATGTAAATATAATAATATTATGTTTTTAATCATAGGCATTTAATCTAAAATGTCGCATAATTAATAGTGGTCATTTCAGCCCGCGGGCTAAAATGGATGTGGGCTGAGTTGACCCCAGAAAGGACAAAAGCAACTTTTTGTGCTTGGAAGACATATTAATATCCAAACACAAAGAAATAAACAAATAATTTAGAAGGGTACTGAAGGGACTGTCTCTTTACCCGTTGCTTACCCTTAACTAATTAAGTAGGGTACTGGAAGAGCTGGCTCCATATCCCTTACCCGTAACTTATATACCTATCCGAAACCTTACAACTAAAAAATATTGCCCAAACACAGTACTCAGTTTCCAAGTGCATGGATTTAGAAAGCAACGTTATATTTTTAAAACAATTCGCCCGAGTCACCGGGCGTTGTTAATAGATGGTGTTGCAAGCGGCTGCTGCGTCCGGCGCGACGCGTGCGGCTCGCGCGTGACACCCACATCACGTGTGGTGCCCACCATAATATAGAAATCTGTGCGTCATGCTGCACTTGCACTGTCTGAGGCGGCGTCATCGACGTTGTAAAAGCAAGACTTCAGGGGTGATTTTTGCGCTATGACATCTCAAATTCGACATTTTTTGTAGCCACAAATCTCCAAGGAGTGGTGTTGAGCGTGATTTCGCAACTATTCTTAGAACAAGGATCGCTTGTTTCGGCTAAGTTTCGCTATGTGAAACGGCCTCAGCATAAAAATAGAGAAAGTACGAGACAGTTTAGTGATGTAATAAACTTTTTTAACGTGTTTGGACTAAATCTTCGACAAAATAACAGACGGTACAACAACTGGACATGAGTCGTAACTCTCGCAAGTCGTAAAAACGACCAAATAACTCTAGGATGTCGAGTTTACACTTTTACTGTGAACATTCCGTAACACGCTATCATCTATTGCACATAAAAACTATAAAAAAAAGTTACGAAATATGTTCGAGTTAATGATCAAGCGCCGTTCCTAGAACAGGAAAGCCTGCATTATCGTCCATTTAGATAAATGTAGCGTTGTGAAAACTGTGATCAAACGTGTAAATCTTGCGCGTACCTACCTTAATAAGGAGAGAAATCTTATATCATCATTAATTATAATCCAATGCAATTAATAGTAGCCGCGTAACATTACATAAAATAAAGTAGACGTTAGTGTTGATAAACTGGCTAGTATTTTATCAGATGCAACTGGATAAGGTAAAATGATGCCCACGCGGCGGCTTTTGTGCGATGGAAAGTCATAAATAGGCGGCTGATTTACAGCTGAACCGGCCATATCTGGTTATTATGCCCGTACGGATGTGGATACACGTTGAACAGGTAAACATTAGAGTCTATAAACTGCTTTCCTGTTATAGAACTAATACAGGGAGCGTACTCTCGCCAAGCAGCGAAAGTAAACTTGCTACTGGGAGCCACTTCGGTTATGACTTACGATAGTTCCTATGTCTGGTTTTTTATTGACTTCGTCCTTAACTTAGACATATATTATTACTTAATCCTTCCTGCTTTGAATGCTAATTCTTAAACAATGCTGTATAGGTAACTGAATTATCAGCCGAAATCGGTGAAATAAATTTTAAGTGATGTCGTGAATGTTCTCATCGGATAGGTTGCGGGGGTGAGATGTCCTATCATCATCATCTTGGCGTTAATGTCCCGGTTGTGCTCTCGCGAACGAGGGCCCGGGGTCCGCCTTGACCATGATCCAGGATTTCGCAGGTCAAGTAATTACAGTGGAGCGACTGCCATCTGACCTCCTCAGGGGAACCTGACCAGATTGGATCATGGTTACACATCCAGTCGCCTGAATGTGCAGGTTTCATCACGATGTTTTTCCCTCGCCGTAAGAGCATCGGTTAGTATTCAACTAATGTAAGTACTCTAACCGCTCGGCCACCGATGCTCCCGGGGTGAGATGTCCTATGATGTACCTATAGACAGACATGTGATCTAATCACGCGATAAAGCGTGCATCTACAATTGTGTACCTATATTAATTTTCATCACGTGCATTAGAAACCTATAATTTTCCGTCTATCTATACCGAATGCGCATAATTTTCATCTTCGCAAATAGATTAGTACGGTCGGCCCAGAAAATCTGTTACAAATAGAGATACGACATTGACACATAGTGGCGGAAAATTGGCTAGCTAATGCAGACCGCTCCCGGCCAACACACCGCCGCGGAATTGCGACACCTAGATTCGAATAAAATTACAGCAGTTTATTACAGTTGCCGCCGACAAAGTCATAACTGGGTGGGTGCGCGTTATTACCTGTATCGGTGTCAATCGCGGATCGGTCGCCGGCGCCTAGGAGCTAGATATTGGTGGATGGTGTAATACTCTCGCTATGTGTATTACAAAGTATGGCAAAGTAACGAAAAAATCTTGTTTCTTATTCGCTACAAGTTATCTAGGTTAACACCTGTTTCCTTTACGGTTCTTGAGCGTAGTGAAAAATACTATATGATTGCCATTGTATAGATTACAATATAGAATACCGTCACCCTGGGCTCTCGCGCGCCGTGCGAGTGACGCCACGGCGGATTGACGTCAAGAATGATAATGACCATAGTACACCGTCACAGCACTCCCCTTACGTGTGGCCAGAGATGTACGCAGATGCAATACACGTATTCCTTATCAGCTATTCTAAGCAGGATAGGGGACAAGAGTATCGTCGTATTTTTATGTCTCAATCCAATCGATAGCAACCGTGACCGACGGCTTAAAGTGCCCGGACACAGAGATCGACAAAAATTTAGCACTCTTGCCATGAAGGAAGCTAACTTTTCGATTTATGTGACTTAGAAGCTCGGAGTACGAGATGATCGCAGGTAAGATCTGCACGTAGGTAGTAAAAACCCATTGGTACAGGTGGGATCCTGAATGGGAGTCGCACCTCGATAGCCCGCTTGCAAGGTGGATGCTCTCGCCACTCAGCCACCACGGCTTCATAGAGTGTATATTATATTCTTACCATTTTGCGATCGTCTTTGCAATCGTATAATTTCATTTAATGGAAGATTAAGCAGAGATCTCGAATTTCTACTAAAGACCAGTCAACCATGCAGCACGTACCTACGAATCTGTTGCATATACTCGTAAGTGGCGCATATCGGAAACTTACATAATTGAGTTTATTTTACAAAGACGTATTTAGGTTAAAAAGTGCCACATTGATTTGTACTATTGGCATAGTCTCTGTTCTTAGGTATGGAATTAGCTACACTTTTTCTAAGTACAAATGAAACTAAAGACGAAGTGTAACTAATGAATTACAGCGCAGTAATAAGCACGAAAAAGCAAAGATCAGTCTTATTTAAGTTTAAAAAATTGAGTTACGTTAGAATTACTTAGGTAAGAGTTTTCACTGTCTTGGAAATAATTAATAATAAGAAGTTCACAAATGAAAAACATGTTTTCAACAGTGCCTATCGCACCTTATTATACATTCCTTCTCGGTCATCAGATCAGCTCACTAATACCATAATATTGCATTGACCCGACTTACGTATGTTTGCCAAATATAATTTCCCTCGAATGCCGGGAAGTGGGTCCAAAAATCACGCACCGTCGAAAGGAAAGATTTTATTTATTTTATTGTTATGTACAAACAAGGGGTTAGGTGAAGTTAAAAACACCTACGGATTCGATAGTCAAGTGTGAGCACGAGAGTTGATATCAAATACCAAATTCATCACGTTCTTTCTACTTTTTACACCTCACAATCGCAATCTGAACGCATCCTTTTCAAAACGCACCATTTTATTAGTGCTTGGTTTTGGTGGATACACCACTAGCTGTAAAACATTTTCTCTCCTTTCCGCTTCGCACATCTCCGCATATCTCAGTTTTAGTTCAGTCCCTTAAGTTTAAACACGAAAGTTGATATTAAACAACAAATTCATCGAGATCTTTCTACCTTTTTCTTGCTACCACGGCAGCCTGAACGCATACTTTTCAAAACGCACCACGATTTTACCTTTACCACGATTTAGGGTCTGATCTGTGGATTTAATAAATATGTGATTTCCATCGGCCGCCCGCGGTGCGCAGGCCCTAGCAGCCCTGACGTGCGCCCGCAACCGGACGCGTCCAATGCAGTTTCTCCAGATGACGGTAGCCGCGGTCAGTTACCGCGGGCTAAAGATAGAGAAATTAGCTGCGCAGGAGTGCAAGAGTGAATGCACTCGCACGGGTCACTCGCGTTCGCTATTTACTATTTTAGGTTGGTTTGGTAGTTGGCGATTGTATTGCGAGTAGAGTGTTGAGGAAGGGCAGTATTTTAAATCAAAATCGAAATGATCAAATTCCCTGAAAATATAATGAGCTAGCCGTTATCAGCGGCTTTCACCCGTGCGCATTTCGGATCTTTGTAAACAATCAGCATTCTATTTGTGAAAGAATTTTTGAAATAGTTTTTGTAGTTTTTGAGTTTATTCGTTACAAACAAAACTCCAAATAACACAAATCTTACCTTTTTATAATATTATTAGTATAGATAATGGATCCAAGTTCTTGACAAAGGACATCCAGGTTTCCAACCTACAGACTCTAAGCTTCGATTCCTGAAATATAGTTTGTTTTTCAATTATCTATCGCTTCTATAACAACACTACGACGCCCGTGATTACACCCAAAAGTCAAGTGTGAAGTGAATTTTGCATAACACTTATGTCAAATACTATCTAAATCCGTCTAACAGACAAATGTTACGAGCTATTGATTAGTAACGCGAAATTTGCATACATAATAGCTATAGACCGTCCCCTCCCTTACCAAGAATTAATAAGCGACTTGGCTAAGTATATTTTAATAATAACCGTGCAAATCTCGTCTTTGATGTGCCGTCCTAAGCCATTCCGGCGGGTGCGCCTAAACGCGAGCGACCCGCGCGCCGCCCCTCGCCATATACGGCGAGGCGTAAACTGCGAGATCGATTACCGCTAATTACGGCCTGCGCCCGCGCAGCCCGCTGAAATATTGGGCCGGCAGCGAGCATTCCTCATCCTCGACTGCGCGAGATAAGGAAACCATCTCCTAGGGTACCGTTAAGATCCCCGGCACTGAGATACCGCAGATTCTAGGCCTTAGGTACTACCTCGAGGTACCATGTTGATGCTAAGTGGTGATTTCGCCGCTGTCTTTCTAAGGCCGATTAGGTAGGTATGCCTAATTAATTGCTTCCAATAGGAATATGGATAACCACATCGACGCTCAGCTTTAATTGACGTTTCACTTGTCGCACGAAGTGGCAATAAAGTTGGCGCAGTAGCAACCTGTCAGCGTTTTATGTAGTTTGCGACTTTTTGCCTGTCAGTCAATTACACTTAATTTTCGTGTACGAAGTCATGAATTCGGTTGTAAAATACTTCGTTAAATTTTACGACGCACTCGTGGGTAACTGCGGAAATTGCTAATAAACTGATGCAACGCGATACCTACCCGGCACCCGACTAGCGACGACGCTTACGCGTTAGTGCATCGCCCTTACAAACAACTTGAAAATAGAATAGGGAAATGCCTTGGTCATGATCTATAACTGAAAACGGCGCACCGCTTTGATGCAAATATAGATTGTTATTACGCGGCTGCTTTGGTAAACCTATTATCCGGCTTCTGAATTATTAGGAATCGTTCCAGACAACAGCTAACAGATTTTCTACATAATAACACCTCGGGAGGCCTTGTTAGTTTGATCAACCGTGTCGCGGGCCTCTAATAGGTTCTGCATGACCTAGTTGTCGGGAGATTAAAATACAGCGTTTCCTCTGGCCGGTGTAATAAACCTGGAAACGCGAGGCGGGCGTGTGCCGCGGATCCAATTACAGTGTTTGCACTGACAGGTCGCAGGGGCTGTTTTACTGCTCACTTGGTTAATAGACTGCTCGGCTGCCACCCGGCGCGAGCGCCTAGCCACGGCCGCGAGTTATGCGAACAAAGCTTGGCCAGAATAACTTATGGTGTTATGAGTATGACTGGTCTTGAATAACCATGAGACCTACTTATTTCCATACGCATACAGGTTTTGAAGAAATTAAGATATAAGGTGTCGTGAAACGAAGAATATATTATTTTCGCTAATTGTGGAATTTTTAGAAACTGTTTAATAACAGATAAACCTATAAAATACTACAACCACCAAATCCCGGATAAGATAGGTCATCTTCATAGTATAAAACAAAGTACCTATATTATAAGTATACAACAAACAACCCTTCCCGTCTGTCCCTCTGTATCCCTCTGTCCCGTAGGTACGCTTAGATCTTTTTAACTACTCAATGTGTTTAAAAGCGGTTTTCAAAAATAGATACAGGGATTCAAGGGGGAGAGGGGGAAGGTTTATACGGTAGGACAACATGCGAATAAAGACGCTGTGGGCCAGCTAGTAGGTAATAAAATAATACTATAATATCGAATCTGGTGTTGCTCAGCACGTTAATATAAATGTTCAAGATCGCAAACTATATTACAGTAGCATGTATGTTGAACCAAGTAGCCAAGCGAATGAACCCTCCACGTAACAGATTCATTAAACCATAATCCGTAGCAAAATACGAGAAGCATTTAAGCATGCGTATTCCCTACATGGCAAGAACATGATCGCTTTCTAACCACATGCGATTGCGCGGGAGAGAGGCCGCCGTCAATCGAGCCGACAGATGTGTGAATCAAGTGAATCAACTGCTGGTTTTCACGACATGCAGTTATCAGAAAGTGTTTCGATTCGATATTGAAAAGCAAGAGTGTTGATGCGTTCATTGGGTCTAATTTAGCTGGCATCAGGTGACATAAATTAAAAATAAACTTTAAAACATTATGTTATATGCCTATTGTATGTCACATAAACTGGTAAGAAAGAAAGAAAGAAAGAAAGAAAGAAAATATTTATTACAAAGGACGCCACGACATGATAATTTACATTTAACACAAAAAAAAAAAAAAGTACATAAACACGGAGACAATTATAGGGTTCCCAGTGGCATTTTTCGTGGGCATCCAGCGTAAATGGACCCTCCTCAGCATAATGTTATGGCCGCTTGCCGCGAACCACAACGCTGGTTTTCAGTGGGCCCCGTAATATCCCAGCCCCGTAATATCCCAGCAGTAAGCATAAATAAGCAATTAAAAAACATCAACACCATCCCGGTTAATTTCTCACAGGCCTCTTCACAATGGGGTACACGGCAGGAAATCAGATGGCGATGGCGGTTGAACCCTGTAAGGCTAAGTGGGTACACCCAGTAGGAATGAATAATGCGCCACTGTACGTTATCTCTTCCCATGATGATGCATCGGCCGCCAACCAACGTAATTATAAAGCGGCTGGAAGTTCCATGCACCGCGGGGAAGTTTGTTCGGCTAAAATATTGAGATATCTCCCCTTTAGAAGTGCGTGGTGGATTATAGGGTAATGTGATTTGGTATCCTTGTTTGTTTTGTTTCTGTTTTAAGACAGAGCAGGTGAGTATGTGCGTAGCGAACTGAGCTACGCTTCAATTATCTATCAAAGGATATTCGGTCCGATATTGGGACAAGTTTTACTACAGCCAGTTATTAACCAACCATCAGTAACTCAAGTAATATATTGATGGAATGTGTGCGGAATCATCATTTTAGGAGCCAATTAATTGTATTCAGTTATCAAATAGTATTCTATTATAAAAATTTAAATACAACATTGGGTGGTGTAACAGAGCTCTGTACATACTTGTAAACTTAGGTATCATATATAGAACGTAAAGAGTTACTGTTGTAAAAATTACGGAGTGACATTGTTAATTGCGCTTGACAAAACTCCTTAAATAAAGATTTTTAAAAATATCTTATGTATCTGAAATTATACGAAAAAAACTATAAGTTGATCCTTTCATTTACACACTGGCATACAACAGTTCTAAATTTAATCCCATCATTGAAGTAACCATTGACAGCCACCAAGCTACATCCAGGCATCTAGCTCCATGCATGACTATCACTGTTACCATCGCCACTGGTAACAGATGCCGCGGCGTTGTCGGGCAAATCGCGTCCAAACAAAGAGGTTCACACAATCTTCACATCATTCACATAATGAAACATGATAGCTGCTGCTTACTGCTGTTGGAAGGAAATTGTCGACATTCAATGGCATTTTGCCAGATGATACTTACTGCTGAGGATATAGGTACCATTTAGGTATATTTTGAAAGTTTAATAAATACCTATTCTTGGAATGTTTATTCGATGAGGGTTGATACAGAATCAAACAAAAACAATGCGTGGAAAAATGAGAGAAATTCAAATGTGAATTCAAAAATGGCTAGATTCTAATAGACCACCCATACTCTGTGAGCAGAAATATACTATTCAAAAAACATCCAGGAAATATAACTACGATGGTAATTTATAATTTGCCACAATATTAAAATAGAGTGCATCCGCAACTTAATTAAATTAAGTCGAATCTTATTCGGTGTTTTATACCTCGGAACACAATCTAATTGCTAATTCCTTACAATCCATAAACACGAGGAAACAACAACGCACATACCATTGTAAGTAATACACCTAATAGGTAGGCGGGCTCCGCTATTTCTTCCAGGCAACCTACAGGCATTGATCGCAATGGAAATTGTTATACTTAAACAATAGCCCACAGCCGCGCAGTATCGTGGAGTGCGGACGTTATTTACGGAGAGATCATTATCGTCAAAGCAAAGCTGTTTTACGCTCCACCGAATGCAATAAAAGGAAGTAAGAGTTGCACAATGTAATTTTACAACATGAATAATACTATGTCAACGACAAGCACACGCGAAACGCGATTGTTTCGTGCGGAAGATTTAATCGGCGCGATTTGAAAAAAAAATCATAAAGCAAAATAATTCTCTGTGTGATTTGCAAAAAATTGTAACGTGGCAGCAAAATAATGACCTGTTTTCATTAGTGTTTTTTGTTGTTACTGTAGTCTGAATTTTATCCAAATTCTTAAATAAAAATTACATATTAGCATAACTAACTAATAGTTCTTTGATTCACGCAAGACTCACGATTGTTCTACAATTATAAAAAGGCATAGGAACAAAAAGTCCACATTACACTAAGAAATTAAGCAATCATCATTCCGCGAAATATAATTGTATACCAGAAGCTCTAAATTAAACAGATATTAAAGATATACTTGCTTTTACGTCATTTAATAATTGGTATAAATAATTCCTTATAATTTTGAGATGAGGAAAAACGTATGGTTGGTGGCATGCAATTTAATTCCAGTTTGTAATAATAGATAATGGACATCGCCATATCTGTTATAACGTCGCTAATAAGAGATTTATGGTTTAAGGGATAAAGTTTAAAATGGTGCGAAGGAGTCAACCGTAATCCAAATAATTGTACCTTTAGGCGCAATCAAATAGGAAGTGTTTTATAACGGTATCTATAGTACGTTGTCATGATTTCTTCATGATTCGCTTCTTCCATTGCATATTTATGGCGTATATCATTAATGGAGGCACAAAAAGGTTACGTAACATTAGCAGATACAAAGGAAGGAAAGAGCACTGGAATTATTAAGAGGTTACTACAACAGTGGCGTGAAACATCTTAGACCATAGCAAAACATTGTAGCGATTCTTAAACCACTTAATTCTACCGACTCTATCATAAAAAGATAACCGTAAAAATACCACTAATCCATTGGTTTTATAGTGTTTTGCATCACAATACTAGACAATAACACTTCGCTTGCCGTTTGCCGTTATGTAGGCAGCTTGCGCCCGTCAACGCTCGGTATTCGCGCCTCGGCCTCACCGCCTAATGACAGAATGGCTCTGAAGAAACAGCCATCAACTTCCTGGCCAAAGTAATGATGGAGAGCGACGAACGACAAACAAACGCACGTGCAATTGAGACGTGAATTAGAATAGACCGCAGCATTGAGTAACTGTTTGTAAACATTTGTGGGAGTTAGGTATGTCACGGCGTGTTGCGTGTTGCCAGTATTAGTTGTACTCGTATATTACAATGTTACGACAGCTTAAATATTTTTATTTGTTTATTTAAATCAGTCTGAAACACCCCGCTGCTGGGCGAAGGCCTCCTCCCTATTTTTTCATACTTCACGATCGTTTGCTGCTCAAACATGATTGATTGTAAATAAAGTTAGATTTTCAAAATTTTCTTTATATCATATAAGCACCCATGTAGAAAAAATATTACAAGTTTATTAGTGTCTCCCGGTTTCATTGGAAAAGAGTAAAACAAATTGAATGAAAATAGGTTTGATTTAGCTTGTGGAAAAGTAATATCTGTATAAAACTTTGTTCCGGATATGCATGAATTTAAAATGACGTGCTCGCTCGAAACTTATGCAACACTGCTAAACAGGCATAAGTGGCAAGTAATTAAATACAATATTGTTATTTGCATGGCTTTGCATGGATTGCGTAAAACCGACTCTGCGTCTTATGTGTTCTGAATAGCATTTAGAATATACCATACTTGTACGTAAGTACCAATCATTTTCACGACGGTCCATTATGGTGCTTCGGCAACACATTTACATTTACTGCAAATTGTACGTAAGTATACGTGTTCTCGGAAATTTTGTAACACTTGCAAGAAATTGTACTTAGTAGGTAGCATGTAACGCTTCGTAATAATACGTATCTATTATTTACTTTAATACGTACTAGTAACTGAATTAAGGCAACGATTTTAGATTGTCTGATAATTGTACGGCAATTCCGTCATATCTTACGCTAATCTTCTACCTCGAATGCTTAGTAGACAAGCTAAACTTAAACACATAGTTAATTACCCAGTCTTTATTAGGCTGGAGTCTTCTAGGAAGAAGCCCACACAAACACTTACGCTGTCCGCGTACCCATAAAGCCTATCTACATATTGCCGGAGGTTGTTGACAGTTTCTATGGATCTGGCATTCAGATGGGCGGTTCAAAGCTTCCGCGAAGCACCATTTGCTCGCACAAAAACCTGGGGCGCACAAATAAATGTTAGTGCTCCTGCGGCGGCTAACGGTTGTGGTTATTACCATAGCTTCAAGGGACGAGTCAAATGTACGCAAAAAGCGATGTATTTAAAGCCCATTTTCGCACTAAAAATTCCCTCATTAGGTAGGTAACGCTTAGACTATTTACGAGTCCAATGTACGCAGAAAGCGATGTATTCAGAGTCCATTTTTGCACAAAAATTCCCTCATTAAGGTAGGTAGCGTTGACACCATACACGAGTCAAATGTACGCAAAAAGCGATGTACACAAAGCCTAATTTCGCACTAAAAGTTATCTCATTAGGTAACGCTTAAACGATCGTACCAAATGGCGATGAACTTTAAAACGTTTTTCGCTAACGTATATTTGGTGAGGTCTACCTTCGTGGATGAAGATGAATTAAGAACAAAAACATTATTGTATTTTTATGCGAAGTGGATTACTGAATAATTTAAATTCACATTACAACTTATGGTCACCATATTTATATAGTTTATACAAATATATTCCTTGTTGAATGTTAAACACAACATAATACCTTAGTTAGTTATAATCTCCATCTCACGGAAATGAAACCATTTCATCTAATATTTCATATTAAAAGCAGCGCCATCTCTGTGACGACATTTTAAGTAGTTTGTTGACAAAACCCGCTAAGTGGTGCAGGTGCTTGAAGATGCGCCTTTCACCTGCGCCCGCGCATCGAAAGTGCAGTTGATGCAACGCGACCCGCGCGACCCGCCCGGTGTTGCGAAGTTGCACATTCACTACACTGCACCTTACCAACTTCACTAGATGCAATAGGTACTTAGGTAGCCTATAATGCACAAACAATGTAAATGAGGGTCTGTGATGTTCACAGGATCTATAAAAAAATTATGGGTATAGGTTACTGTATTCTATTTTAAATCATCTATACATAGTATAAAACAAATTTCCCGCTGTCTATCGCCAATGTATCTATGTATGCTTAGACCTTTTTAACTTCGCAACGGATTTTAATGCGGTTTTCAACAATAGGAAGGTTTATAAGTAAGAAGAAAAGTTAAGTAGGGGTAAAGTAAGTGTACATGAATGAAGTGGCGCCGGGTCCACTAGTAGATTATAAAGGTATTTTAATATAAATAGCCTAAGATAAGGTTAAAATATATTAGGCTTCAATTAAACTATGTTGCTTGAGTTGACAATTGCAGACAATTTTCGTAGTAGCTTGATAACTGTATATATATGAACAACGCGAATGGTGAGGCACCTACCGCTTTCATAAAAGTATTAGCAATAATTTTGTACCGAGGCGCACGCGAAACGAAGCGAAAATCGTATCATTAATAACAATTTATACGACGCATTATGCACAATCAATATTCCTTCCAATTCCAACGCGCCGAGTGCAGAATCTCACTAACTCGCTATTTCAAACGCCAATTGAGAATATATCAAGAGCATTGGTTCGCGTGACAGAGACACCTTGCCCTGTGCACTTAACATTGATACTGGAAACCAGTTCATTTGTATTCTAGTTGCTGTAAAATATGCGCACTATTATGTTTCAAAGCGGCCTGATAGAGGAAAGATAACTCAGTGCCTGGAGCCTGAGATAAATCGATGCTAAGATACGCACCAAAGGCGCAAGAATCGGACGGTACTTATTGATCATTATTCGTTAATGTTGTAGGTAAGTTGCGAATGTTTTGATCTTCTCGGCTCGCGAATTGGTGGACACATTCAATCTGTGCTTTCTTATGCAATTTATAGGTTTCTTAAAAAAGTCGTAAGATTTAAAGGTAAATAGGCAGAAGGACTGGATGTAACGAAATTTTGAATTTGGTAGGTATACCCTAAAACATTTTAGTATCTCCTTTCATCTTGACATGACACGAGACCCTTTCTTCGTTGCTTAAATGGTCCTTCGTCCTTCGTACCTAATATCACTCCATATTATGAAATTGGCAAATAGTCTGCAATGAGCAGTTGTGCAAGCGGCCTTAGCCATATTGATGGTGGAGGTTTGATCGGGTGTCAGGCGCGGGCCATTTCTCGCGGCCGGACAAATCGCGCAGACCACCTACCGCGCGCCATAAACATGCTAATTCGCAGGGATCCACGCTCGCCGCCCGCGCCGCCCTAACTCATCCTAACAAAACACGCAACGCAACCACATTAAAAACACTCTTCGCATACGAAACCACAGCCTCTCCATACGCAGGAAGTGAATGAAAAATTTAATTTCCCATCTATAAACTCGGGTTACTTAAGCGACGACGGTGCGAGCCGCGAACATTTTACAACATGTGCCCACTCACGGTTGTGACATTAAAAATGAATTTTATTCCATTTTATAGCTCACTACAGACATGCAGTTTCTTCGACTTCAATTGGACGACATAAAATTTTATGGGCACGATATGGGTATCGTCTGCAATCAGTCGTATTTTAGAGAAACAGATACATGGATAAACGAAACAGGTTAGTGTAAGGTTGATGCGAATCATTAATGTATGTAAATCGATCGTAGAATATGTATGTTGTGGTAACAAATTGTGATTTAGTATGGAAGGGGTGGAGGTTAATGAAGGTAGGGAAGGATATTAGGAGCGGTGCGCGTCGCGGAATGCGGGTCCCGTTTGGCGGAAGCGGCCGCCGCCGCCTCCCGCGCAATCACCGGGATTAGCGCGGATCGAGTCGTGATGCGCGCGCGCCGCTAAGTAATTCGAATTAACCCTCCGCGGTCCCGTACGGTTACCGCCGCTGCGCCCGCGCCGCGCCGAGCGCTTATTTTATTAATACTTAAATTGAATGAACCGTCATCACGGCGTCGTACTCCTAGAGAAATGCGCCGCATAATCTCGCCGCTGGGCCCGTAATATGCAATATCCGTTCGTTTAACCGCCATAACAATAAACGGTCTACGATAGGCTTAATAACAGGAGTATTTAATCTAACCGATGGAGTAATAATACGCAGGTATAGGTACGTCGAAACTCGAGATGGACGCGAGATAAAACTTAGAAAACACTTTCACTGTGTAATTGCCGCCCGGTGAGCCGGCGCACTAATAAGGAGACATAACTGCCGCCGCCCCGTGGACGGTTAGCTAACTGCCAATAATCATTAGAAAGTAAGGCACGACTTGAAAAAACACACAGTTACGGGAAACATGGGAAAACGGCGATGAGAACGCGTTACGAGGCTGCGGATCGCGGTTGCTACAATGCCACGAGTCGACGGCAGAATAATATAAATGGGAATATTTTATAGTAAAAGTGCACTACCACTTCAAGAAAATTTTCCTTTGCCGCTACTGCAACATTCGCGTCATTTGGTGCATCTTTAGCTAAAATGAGGTTGCTAAAAGGTTGTCCCTTATGTCCAAAGGACTCGTCCTTTACATATGTTTTATGTAATACGTAAAAATTTAATTCATAAATGCTATAAAACCCGTTTAACAGCTGCACTATAGTGCAAAGGAATATGATTCTTTATGTGGTCAAGCACCTAAGCTCTTGCATTGTACCTAACTAAAGCAAACAGTTGACAGGTAAATAAAAATAATAAGTACCGTGAAGTATATTAACAGCTAATAATTAGGCACAGTGTTAAACTAGATACACGCCATTGTTTGCAGCCGTGGTACGATCTTGACAATGTTGTTTGATAAAATTCAAGGCGACGCTCATGTTAGTGTAGTTAAACAGCTCGCCATTGTAAGTCACTATAATAAAGATGTTATGATGATTTACGACAGCCATTTCACAAACATCGAGTGTAAATTTGGCAGCTACTCATCAATGCCACGAGTAAGGCGGGCTTGTCAAATATCCAGAAATAATTTCAGCTTGATTCACGGCTATTTGTGTTTTCTAATATCGCCTCCCGTACGCCAGGGCGTTACGTAAAGCGCAGGTGTTTACTGTGATTTACAGTCGTCTAGATCCTAGGTATACCTAGGGCTTGTTGACCCGACCTAACTGCTCGCGAGCCCTGGGCCGTGGGAAACTAATCACCGAAGATCAAGAGGCGTTGCGTGTGCAATCTGCCAGTAGGTGAGCCGCCGACCATTGGCCGCTGTTACGTACGTAATATCCTGCATTTTGTCTGACGCTGCAGCCTGCATTCTATTCAAATAGCGCAAGCACCTACGTTCTACCGATTATTTATTCCATATACAATTTTTGACGAAGTACTAGTATTTATTTACTTAACTGTAATTGTCTAAGAAAAAGGTCGAATGAAACATTGAAAACGACGATTAGACATTTTTTCATGCAAAAACAACCAACAAGTAACGTATGCCGTTCTATGTAGCTACATTATACACTAAGACCATAAAACAATGTTCAACGCAAATGTCGTAGCTACACCTGGTTTATGTCACGTGCCGGCAGTTCAGCTCCCACGCAGCCAGTGACGTAACGGGTTGCGGTGCGCCCACGCTGCTTTGTCCCGGGTGCCGACTGCTGGGAGGTACAGTCTGTTCCCTAACTTACGTGTTTGTCACCAGGCATATTGATGGTTTTATATGCACATTATTGGCTTGAAGGCGCTTGGGTGTGTTGGGTGTGGGGAGGGGGGGAGATGTGTGGTGTGTGTATAAAATTTGAATGATGTGAGATTAATATGGTTAGAATAAAAGGTAAAATAGGCTTAAAAGTAGGTAATTCCTATTTGTTGTACATATTAACCATTTACATTTTTAACGTCGGTGTGTATCTGTTTCCCCAAATCTTATATGATTATTGAATAACGACTGTTTCCCGATTGAAATATTATTTGAGTCGAATTATTTAAAGGGTTTCTAGATGGCTTTCATGGCTTTAATCATGTTCTATACCTGGTCATGTTCTGGTTTAGTCATGTCCTTGTTTTGTCATAATTAGTTTGTTTGAGTATGTTATGTTTTAGTCACGTCCTGGTTTTGTCATGCACAGTACAATCCATGCGCATACAAAACCACCAATATTCCTAATGACATTAGTTAGGGAACAAACTGTACTCGCAATAGCATAGGCAGTTCCGGGGCTGGGCGCACGACGCACGTGCAAGCCGACGCACGCGCTGCGCAAAGCTAACACGTGAAACGAACGGACGATTGTGGGAGCAACAGGTGTCGTGATAACGATATAATACGAGTAAACTCTCTTGTTTCAAACGCTTTAAAACTGTGGGCTGTTTCTCGTTTTAGGCAGTATGTACCTATTTACGTGGTGCAGTAACACTGTGTTCGTAAGGAGCAGTTTACGCAGCCATTACAGGTAACAACATAACAATGTGCGTTTAAACATAACAGCGTCAACAAATGTTAGTTCATCGCTTGCCTAACAGGTTTGCGTAACAGAAAATCGATGATTGAAATGGAAAGCCTATGGAAATGCGATACCAACACGAAGAAAACAAGCAAAAGTTTACGTAACGGAAAAGCTAAACGCCAAAGCTTCTTTGTTTCCACATAAATAATCATATGGTAAGAGCGTAAATGTGAAATTTTCTAAACTTTCTTCTGTACAAAACAGGAAAGTCGGTTCTCAGAAGCGATCTGATAGAGTTGGGATTGCGAAGATGTGTTAGGTTATAGTGAGTAATAATGCCATTGAAAAAACGACGGTTGTGAGTCAGCGGCCGCGGGATAAACCGAACGGGTATTTAATGAACATGCAAATGGCGAGGACTGGTATGGGCCCGAGCTGACAACGTCGGTTACCAAGATGGCCATCTTCGGCCGGACTAACGCGGGAGCGCAAATTAAATGTCAACTGATACAATCTCTTCATAGCATTCTGTTTTTATTGCACAGAAGCGAGCACATTACCGTACGTAAAATCCTCTTAAGCGTGCGGACAAACATTATTCGCTAACATTATAACGAACTGTCCGAGGCGTGGACGTTTACGACTAACACATCTAGTAACTGGACATTTTGACATTCATAGGCGTCACAAATGGTCACAAATTATGTCACAGTGGTCTCAGAAATGTCAGGTCCATACACTTTCTATTCCCAATTAATAAGAGAAGGTAAGCTTTTGAAATGAAAGCCATGATCTTTTATGTGGCGATGTGTTTACAGGGTTCGATACACCGATGTCAGAAGTATATTCTTCATATTGGTCGTTATTAGGCCTACGTTCAAACTTGCTTTTATTTACTGCGGCTTTGTTTGCTGTTAGGGTAGTAAGTAGTAGTGCGTTTAGTGCGCGGTTAGTGAAAGAAGTCACAGTATCACCGAATCAAGACATTGTGACTTTGTTACTGTTTCTTCTGTTAATACCACACAACGCTCGACCTCCTATGTTCATCCAACCCTCCTATAATGCTAAAAATCAGCACCATTCTTAGCGTAACATCGTAGCGAATCAAGCCATACGCGTTCAAAGTTACTCTTCTCTTGCTTCTCACATGATTACGGTGAATCGCAGATTTAATATATAGCGAATGTTGGTCGGTTCTTGATTTTATTCGGGACGTTTCATCACAATTTTGAAACGCGAGCTGCGCCGGAGTGCGGCGACGGTGATGCGCGCACCTGTAAGGGCGTGTCTCGCGCATTGTTGCGTCACCCATTCACCAGACCAGCTACATTATACCTGCTATAATGTACCGCCGAGATTATTGCAACGGCTATTATTATTATTAATTGCAATTAAGTAAGCTGCACTCTCACGCCGGCCGACGGTACTCGTAATTTTTATTGAAATCTGAAAATGGCAGGTTGGATGACGACGCGGTTCTCGTAACTTGGAGTGACTTGATTATGCTGTACTGCCATTAATAAATGTTGCGTAACGGTGTTGGGAATTATGGTGCTGATATAAAATAAAGACAAGTTTGATATCTTTTCGTTTTCTTGACAAAGATAACGACACATCATCGTCCTGACGTTACTGTTCTGGTTGTGCTCTCGCGCAAGAGGGCCCAGGGTCGGCCTTGACCATAATCCAGAACGTTATCACAAAGATAACGACTGCCGATACAAAAATTTTATTTAAAAAATTGACACAGAAAGAACATAACAAAATAATATGCCTACCTACATTATTTCCCCCTAATAGGCAAGAACAGCGAACAGTTTCCCCTAAACGCCGTGTGTATATTGTGTATATTTTGAGCAAAGTAACGAGCCTGAGAAGTTAATGACGGGAAAACACTAAGCGCAAGCAGAATGGACTTGCTAATTGAACGAACAGTCACGTCTGAGCCGAAGCTGCTTACATAACACCCCTTTACAGGCCGGCTGGTCTAAACCGACTGGGTACCTGCGTGCGTACCAATAAACCGCATAAAACAAACGCTAGGGTCGGCACAGGCAGAGGAACATAGAAACTTTTTGTAAAATAAAACTTGTTTATTTTGTTACTGGCCAGCGGTCTTTCTGGCATCTGGACGTTTTGGCAACTTGGAACGTCTGACATTTGTCCTTATTAGCCAGTTGTCTTAGTACATAGTCATAGCCTCCTGAGGAACATCTGGAAATTGTGATACATTGGATGGTCTGACAGTTTGGGATGTACACTACGGAGTACCCTCCGCAGTCCGCAGTACACGGTCAAAAGTAGCACAATATTTCATAAAACTACAATTTTTATGAGTTTTTTAAGATTGCGATCGCCAACCAATCTGCTAAGCATTAGAGATTATATAGGTCTGCCAAAAGAAAAGATTTTTCCTAAAATTCTACTTTTAATATTTTCGTAAACAGGTAGTCATGTATTAACATGACTACCTGTTTACAGTTATATTTCGTTCTTTAAATTTACTGTCGTATTCTTTAATTATTTTTCTTCCAATCCTGGTAACTTTCCTGGATTCACAATTTTCATGACTTGACATTGTTTTTGTAAATAAAACGACTTCATTTCCTTCTACCTATTCGCATTGCTTAAAACGATCGAATTAGGATATGTTAAGATCGCTAATTACAACCCTAATTTTTGTATGCGCAAACGCAAGCGTGGAGATGGATTGCGGCTCGGGTGCCGAGTGTAATAACCTCGGTATGCACAGCGCGTGCGGGGCGCGGCGGTGGTAGGGCTCCTTGCAGATTGTCGATAACGATAAAGATTTTTTTTATATCGAGGGAGCAAGTCACCTGATGATAAGTGATCACTGCCGATCATAAATATCTGCAACACCAGGTGGGTCGCGAATACGATGGCGTTTTGATAGCGGTTTTTATATATAGGGAGGTAAACGAGCTAGCTAAACGAGCGAGCTAGGTAAACAAGTCACCTGATGATCGAAGTCACCAGGTGGGTCGGATGGCGATTCGATAGCGGATGTCAACTTCATATCCAACTGGCATGAACAAGAAACTTTGTGTAAATGATGGATTTTTATTTTTAATTGTTCACAAAAGACCTCCTGAACCGATTTTGATGAAACTTTTCGATTTAGTTACATACAAGAATAACAGAAAGGCTATAAATCTCGAAATGATTTTTCCACGAACAAACCAAATTTTACGCAGACGAAACCGAGGTCGGAATCTGCTTGGTATCTTTTTTATTTGCAACTAATAGTTATACATTTCTGAAAGTAGAGAGTCTACGTTTTGTTTGAATGACTTTATTATTTCTACGATCGACTTTTAATTATTATTACACAGTTTCTGCAGGAACTAATAAAAGTGAAATTACACATAAAAGCGTAATCAATGCAATTGAATTAGATATAGATACTATTAAATAACATACGCAACAATTTTCTTATGCAACCACTTTCACATTGCAACAATAACAATTTCGCGCAAAGTTTTAAGACTATAAAACGAAAGCCATTAATTTTTATCGACAAAAGTGTCGATATTATCGCACATCTCTAGCCCGAGTGCGAATTCCTCGGACAGGCAAGTTGGGCGGCTGTCGCGCATAGTGAAACATCGGCGGTTACTGGTTACTGTCATGTCAACGTTATTTCTATTAGCATTTATACTTGTACTGCTCTTACTCGGGCCCACTGTGCCTACTGCACGTTTAATACCTACTAAGAAATGCTGTTTATGTACTATCAACTTCAAATATATTACTACAACCTCTACACTGCGTAATAATGGCTGCAAAATAAATACAATATTACATAGGTACAACTTGTAATAACTAAAGGTAATTTGTAGTTAACTAGCCGTTCTCAGCGGCTTTCACCCGCGCGCATTAAGATCCCTGCGAACATTTGAAGCAGCGTATGTCACTCGGTAATAACGTAGCTTTAGTTGATTAGTGAAAGAATATTTAAAGATAGTTTTTGAGATTATTAAAAATTGAGATTAATCTGCTAAATACCTACATTTCAAAGAAATAAATTATGTACAGGAATATGGAAACCGCATACCGACGCGTACCTTGGCCAAATAAGGGTGTCAAACTATCGCGGGAACGGCAAATAAAAAATTCGCAAACATTGTAAGGTGAGAAACACAGATCAAATGAGGAATGTTTATCTTGCATTGTACCACAATGACGAATTTTAAGCCTTCGAAATACTCCGAATGGGTCTTTGCACACGGGGCAAAATGCATCAATGTCATAATGCAATATTAGCGCGGCTTGGAATGCTAAGAAATAAGAACAAGACGATGTGGCAGATAAAACAATCTTGTAAATAAAAACAAAACGAACAACGAAGCAGCCGATTCTTGGAACAACGCGTTTTGTGCGGCTAACCAATGCGCGCCAAGCCCTAAATGACGTGGCTCCGACCACAAATTTCGCAATTATATAACATTTAAATTCTTATATCCCAAATGACATCATCCACGGACTTAGTAGGTATCATATTTCAAATGGTCTCATCTTGGTCTGAACATAAAAGGACGACTGGTGATAAAAACTACATTTCGCAGCTAGCTTTCTGGGCACCATTCCGGGGGACAACGGTGTGGATGAATTTTCAATATATAATAATTTAGTATTAGTGTTTATTTTTTATTTCTTATAGTAAATATTCTGGCTGTAACTAAATAAATCTGTATATTATTATCGGTTTCAAATATATTTATAACATTAAGGACATAGACCTATTTTCTTCACAAACCTTGAAAAATGATCTATCTAACTGTATTGTATGCGTTTGCTTCTGCAATATCGTAAGTAGGACATTGCTTATGTTATTAATCGACCGGCGTCCGATAGACAATATCGACAACTACTTTTTGTTAGCGAGAACAAAACTTGGACTAAATTGAGTTGATGAATAACCAGCGCGTGTATGAAACAAGAGGTGATTGGGTTGCATGCAAAAAACGATTTTATATTAATAAACAACGCAGTTCTTTTCATGATCATAACAATGACTCGAAGATTCAATCCGGGTCGATTAAAGTGGAACATATAGCCTGGCTAAAGGTTCGGGTATGAATTATTACATCTGATTAATTACTGGACCGTAATTTATGAATTCAAACAATGAATTCACCCACTACTTGGACTTAACCAGTTTCAAGTATTTAGGGAGTACAAAGGCAGCATTCCACAACAAAAATCACATATTAATATCGAATCCGCTAAAACAACTGATCAAGCTTTATATCTGGAGTATTGCACTGTACAGAAGTGAGAAGTGGACGCCGACTGCGGAGGACAAGAAGCTGGAAGCATTCGAGATGTGGTACTGGAGAAGAATGGAGAGGATTCGCGGAACGGAAAAAAGAGAAATGAAGATGTGTTGAGTTTGAGAATATACTGAAAGTTATAGAGAATGGAAGCCGGAAGAACCGGAGAACGGAAATGAATCACAATTATAGACCTTTACAATTTATATATTATTATTCGTTATTCGTAATTATACCTTCCCACGACATTACATAAGTATATAGGAGCCTATTACAGAATATTTGACTATCTTATTTATTGACGTAATATACTAGACTCCTCGAGCGAATCATAAATTCCCCAGCAATATATCAATCATTTGAATCATCACGACCGTAGTACTGTGGAGTGAACGTCCGTCACGGCACGACATCACACCGGCTGGCTATCAGCAATTTAGGTGCCTATCTGCTTACAATCTCTTAATTGATCTCGTGTAGACCGCGACGAGTATGCGGGTACGTACGTACCCCACGTTCCGTTACCCGTACTCACTCACATGATACAACCCAACAACATTCGGACAAAAAATTGGTAAACTCAGCATCAATCACATCAAACTTTTTGCTAAGACAATTAAGTCCATGTATTTTGCGTGGTGATTCTTTAAAATTGACGTCGTCAATCATACGTATATAAGGTCGATATGTATGTAGGTACGTATTTCAAAATACTCGTTTTAATCGTGCTGCTTTTGCGACAGCACCGATGTTAATATGTACCTTTGATTTCCTGTTTTATCATAGCAGCACAGTCACGCGTACGCAACTCACTAAAGGCAATTTAATCACGGCTTCTTAATAGGCATTCTGAATTGCATACCTGCTGCGCCGTATACACGATCTTCCTTGATATTCTAGGCGGTTATTTAAAATACCGCAGTAAGATTGAGTATTATTGAAATAACGAGAAAACAAAAGACGAATTCTAAATAGTTGGAGCATTTGTTGGATCATAATAAGCCCCCATGCAATTCGTGGGAGATGAATAGCTTGATATTCGTCATGAAACAAAGCCGCCAGGGATGCGGCGTACGCTATAATTACCGCATGATCCAGGTACATGGAAAAATTTAATTCGAGCGTTTTTAACGGCGCAGATGTTCCATTCGGGACGACAGACAAAGGGCGTTAACGTGATAGAGATGGTCTGACAAAGAGAACAGATGCACATGTCGACCTGGCATTTGTCTGTGAATCAAGCGCGCAAACAGCGCGCGCCGAGCCGCCGCTACGCCGCTGTGAGCAGCGTTGCCAACGTCCGCGTTACAAATTTCTGGGTAGAAATCCTAGCAATTCCCCACTACATTTGAAATAATACTTTGTTATATAGGTAATATGATAAATAATCATAATTTGTGTAAGTGGCTATACTTCTTTTATCTCGCATAAAACGTTTATACGGACTAGACGTATTTTTCTGAGCTCCTGATAGAATAAATGGCGATGAGGATGGGATAATATGATTATCAGATCTGGTTTATATATCTAATAGTATTGTATGGATATCATGCTGTATATATGAATGAACCAACACCAAATTGAGCGGTATAGCAATCTGAAATTCTGAAGTGATTGTATTGAATTGTTACGCTACTTATTTGATTATTTCATTTATCGTATAAATCTGTAATAAACTGATTAGTTTCATAATTACGCAAACATTGCCTTTCAAATATTTATTCAGAAAGCATTTAAAATCCACAATCATTAGAAAATCCCCGCATCAATATTTCTGAACGAAAATTACGCAATCGTCTAAAATATCAACCTTTCCGGGGATCTCTTCTAAAGCTGGCAACCCAGTGTGTGGGTGTGAGTGCGCGTACCTGCGCAGGCGACGCCGCCGCGCCGCAGGCTACCTGCTCCTACCTGCCGGTATCGCGCATTCCTTCCCTATCTGTCGACTATCGGGAGCTTTTGCAATGAGCGTCTTAACTCGTAACGGTACACCGCTCCCATCTCGGAGACAGACGTCCTCGCCAACAAATGGTTCTCATGCTCCTACTGACAGCGCCCAAGTGATTGACAGCGCAATTATGAATGCTGAGAGTTGTTTACTAAAACACTTCGTGACCTCCATTCAGTTTTTTGGTACACAACACGCCACACACATCGATCATACCATCGGTGGCGGTTCGCAGCTCTGACACAAATAACATCGACGTGTTACAATGGTTGTGAATGTTATCTCCTCCAAACAGTACTACGGAGGTTCTGGCGAATATTTTATGAGGCGAAAGACATTGAAATAAACATAGAACTGTATTTTTGTCAGCATTAACGCTATTTCTGTTCCATTCAATAGAAGGCCCACAAAAACAAATCGTTGTAGATATTCATCTAAAAATATAGCTACGAACCGAATGCCAATCGCATACTACTAAACAAAATAAGTAACATCAATACGGGGAAATATATTCTAAAATGTAAAATTAATGCTTATACGATATTTATAACCCGAGATGTCCTCGATACAAGCAATCTGTAGGCCACGGACACCGGCTGCGGACCTCGAAACCCGTATAAGGAAATGAAGACTAGCCTAACCTACATCGCTATTGTTATGCATAAGTAAGTAGGATTTTAAAAGGATTTTAAAGGCGTAAGAAATACGTTAAGCAATTGTCATGGACAGATGAAACGAATCTAAATTATAGCTGAATTCGCAATTTCATATAAACAAAACTGTAGTGGTCCCCAGTCCCGACGATATTAAGTAGTTACTCAACAAGTGCTTATTACGTCGGAGCCCAAGCACATGCACCTTGGAATCTGACGTTGTATTACAATTATGATTCACGTCAAATATTCGACGAGTCATGCAGTCAAATGTCGATTCCTGTGTATTGTTTGCATTGTCTTATTCAACCTGACATGTGATGTCATAGTTCATACGAACGCCCTTAGGAATTGTTCGGCGTTTCGTTTCGCAAGACGAGTCTTCGGTTGATGGTCGACGAGACCGGCCAATGTTCTGGTGTTAACAGATTGGTGGGCTTGCATGGGTGCCGCGTTGTGCAAGATCCACCGGCGCGGGGGGTAGCGGGGGGAGTCGCGACAGGTGCGCCGGCGCATGGGGCCGCGCGCCCGTGAAGGCCACCACCATGCGCCGCGTTCTCTAATGTCGAAAGCGAATGTCGGACTTGTAAACTACTTTAACAAGTCCCAGTACAATGTCTTAATAAGTTTACGCCTATTCAGTTCGTTTGGCATTACTATAAATGTGACCTTAGATTGATTCATTAAGAAACTCACCTCCTTGAGTCCATCGAGGCGTCCCAGAGATTTAGATTGCCGCAGCGGGAGGAAAGCTTTGAGCGCGTCCATGCGCGACGTGCGCTCGGGTTCGTTGGCGGCAGCGGTGAGGTCCGCGCAGGAGAGGCGGGCCTTGCGGCGCTTGTCCAGCAGATGCTTGGCCGCGCGCGACCGCCGCTGCGCAGGCGCGGCCTCCTCCTCCGGCTCGCTGCATACCTCCCGCGACGCGTGCAACGTGTGCCGCCGTCGCGCCGCCGGCGGGGACGTCAGCCGCGACACCAGCGACTCGAACATACCGCGGCCTCACTGCACTCTCAACGAATCCATCGCTCGGTACTTCACTCGATCCGGGGCGCCGGCCTACAACCAAACAGCACCTCGTGACGATCCCGGCCCGTCTACGTGGTGACTCGCTATGGCCTCTGATCCTCAACCGATCACGGAACACGCATTCGGAACGTACATGCGCTCCGGTATTGTCACTGAACCGATCACATTCGGAGCTGCTTTGTTTGAATCATTCACACAGTGTGCACAGCGTAACGGACGGAAATGGCAACACGCGTCCACATTTGCATGGAGCGGTCGTTGTTCGTAGCAGATAGATTTAATAAATTCATTACAGAAATACAAACAATAGGTGTCGAAAGAAGTCCAATGTTCTTGTTCGCACGTTTTTTTTGGGTAATGGTATTAGGTTCGTTAACCCAGTTACCGCGATAATATTGTAATTAAGAGACACTGGTGTTGGTGGTCCGCGGCGGTGCGGAGGAAAGTGTGCCGCCGCCGCCGCGCCCGCGCCGCCGCGTGGCACCGCGCCACACGGCCACTCGCGCCAAAATAGAAACGCACAAGGCCATTAACTTGTTACCAAAATACCGGAATCTCATATTATCAAACGCACATTGTGTTATAGTTTCCATCGTCTGCCACACGACAATAATTCATTCGCAATTAGTTAAACACTTACCATAACAAATAATTGTGAAACAAGATAGCTGTTTTACTTGTATGTTCATGTTTACAATCAATTTGTTCGATTCGAAGCAAGTGGGTAACAATTATCACTCCCAACTGGAGCGTTCCACTTCAGATCGCACGTGTGTTTGGCTTTATAATTTTCAAGGTGAGAGAGCAAACATCGTTTGCGCCAGCAGAGCGCCAGCTAGGAGATGTCCATATAGCGCGAGCTTTTTGACACATATTGGGCGGACGTATTTGAACTTTAGTTATGACAGCTTGATATATCTGCTGTTTTAATGTCTAGTTTTTTCGAGATGCGTATCGATGGTGAGATATATCGGTGCGGCGTGGTAATGTATGCGCGCGCGTGACACGCGCCGCTATCTCCTCGCCGCCCCACATTCGGCGTCGAGTGATAGAAACAAAACAATACCATGTCACCGCGAGCTCTCGCTACCCGAGGCTCGCGCGAACAATACCACGATTTTGTAACCCATTCGCTGTAACTTACGTCCACTCGTCACTCTACGAATCAGGTTTCAAAATAAAAACTCGCCCCTCTACCTATAAATAACAAATAAAACGCGTAAAAGTCGAGAATATAAAGCTTGGCTAAATGACTTCGCGGTTAACTGGGTTAATGCCGTAACCGCTAATGAGACACATGAGTAGGTTGCTCTTGAGTATCTACGTGTGATACGATACCATCTCATCTTACGCCAAGATCTCTCGTAAATCTTGAAAATGAATCATATTGGGATTAAAATGATCTCTACGGTTTAACCGTTCATTTCCAGAAACAGCGACGACCACACGGACCGCAAATTAACATTCTGGAGCTGTTTGACAATGTACCTGTCGTTATACGAACGAAACGAGTCCGCGGATTTTGAAAGTTTGAGAACTCGAGCGGCCACTGGCCTGCGAGCGAGAAGGGCTCGCAGTGGACTGTCGAGAAGTAAACATGAAAATAAAACGCGGTTTCACTCCACTAAGTCGTAAACGAAATGTGGTTACGAACATTTTCACTTTTGCACCTGTGTCAAGACGATTGTTTACTTCTTTTATGACGATTTGAATAGCCCGTACTGCACAATAGTGCGCGCGGAACCGGGGCATAGTGTAGGAAAAAACTTACTTTTGGGCTTACTCTTTATTGTTTTAAATTTATTATGAGTGCGCGCGCATATTAGGCGCCACTTTTCACTCGTAATTGTTAAAAGCACCCGCGCATTTCTCACGCTATATTCAACTCATACGCCTTTTAATTCATTGGGTATTGTGTACCTATGTCGGGGCGTTGGCGAGTCCGCGAATAGGTGTCGTTGCGGGCGCGGCGCCGCGGGCAGCCGGCCGGTGGCGGTCGTTTGTGGAGCATGGCTCAGCTAATAAAACGGTTAGTCCTAAGCCGACGACGCGACGCAAACCGGTACGCGGACCGGTCCCGCCGCCCGCGCCGCGCTACACGCATCCACATCACCTTATCCAGAGAGGATTGCGGCTAAGCTGCTTGTCAGCCTCCTCTCCTATTTCACTACCTCTGTCCGAAGCAGATAGCTCGTATCAAATTCTACGGGAGCGCGCTCCGGAAAACTTGCAATATAATATCCGACCGGTGGTCTGGATAACCGCAGTTTAGATTAAACCCAATCTCCCTGCGCTAACTAACGTTTCGCTGCGCGCCGCGGCCCCGAGACGAGACGCCGAGCGTGCGGCGTCTGCGCTGCATGCGCATCGTTATTATGATGCAACCGTCAAAAATAACGCGTCGAACATTTATTGCCGAGAAGACCGTGAAAAGATCTAATGTAGCGTGAAAACAATTGGCGAAAGTGTGGTATAAACACAGTTAGCCAATAGGCGGGTTCAGTGACAAAGGCGCAGATTAGAAAGTGTGTTGTGTTGTGTATCAGAAAGCCCGTGATACGGTGCGCGCACGCTCTGATTGCGCCCTATCTACGATCTGTCGCGGCCGCCAACGCCGCCGCCGCGCACCGTGGCTCTCAATGACAGTTATTGACGTAATGCTAATACATGTGTAACACGAATTAGCGACCGACACAATGAGAGAAAAGAAAACCATCGCCAGACAATCCATCGTGCCGCGATTACACGATGTGAACGAGTTTAGAAACTAGCCAAGACAGTAGCGTTATGCTCTTTGTAATTGATCGATTAGCATTACCAAAATAATTGGCACGTTAGTCAATCCCTTACGCACGCAACATCCCCTTCAAAAGCTCACGAACAGTTGCATAACATTATACTATTTCCGTTTATGGGTTAGGGAGACATTCAACGATTAGGAGGTCAGCCGGTGACCTTGAGAGAGCGGGGCGCTCGTGAGATGGGCTATCGGGTGGCAGACGTCACGCTCGGCCGCCGCGCCCGCGCTGCGCTGCGCCGGCGTCGCTATCGGGGAAATCAGACACACCTGACGCCCAGTGCGCCGATTACAACTATCGACGCGCGTACAGTACAACGCGATCTCATATCAATATAATTACAAAGAAAAGAATGCTTAATTTGAATGCAGCGAATAATAGCGCAATTCGCAAATAAGCCATTCAAAACGGCTTAAGATCAAAATCAGCATTTCGATAGGGTATTGTGCCATCAGAATTAAAAAGTATAAAAGACTAACCACGAGGCACGGAATCGTTTACTCTAATGACGAAACGTGAGTGAAAGCTAAGCCCCTCAGTATATTTTAAGTTGAATTTGTATTAAAATATACCAGATAAACGTAAATGTACGTTCTCACAATGAATATTGACGCCTACATGTGCACTACTGCGTAGTTATCTCTGAGCCGTGCGTGTCACAAGATTTAGTTTTATTTTTATTGCCAGCGTATAGAGCTTCTGGTCATCTGGTACTCCTACCTATACACATTTTTTTTTATCAAATAGAAAGTTTTTATAATGGCCAACAGGCTATATTTAAAAATAATATGTCTGTTTGAAATTTCTGATAAACTAAGTCGGTAACTAAGCGCTGTTTTACCATTTACCAGAGTAGTGAGGAGAGGACGCTACCACTTTATTTATAGTTTTTGAACACAGATTCTGATTTAGTGTGAAGTTTTAGTATGTGTTTCTTCAAACTATCATCTAGTATTCAAATATAGATAGACGAGAACACTCTGCCTCGCGGGAGCAGACTCTTAATGTTAGCTAAGCTTAGTACCTACTTACAAAAACAACACATTATATTTGCATGTTCCATTAAACTTCAACAGTCGGCACGTGAACACTTTGAATTCTAGAACATTTACGTTACAGCGCCTCAGTTACGTAAACAAATCTCGCTCCGCGTATGGAGTGCCAACCAGTGTTGATGGAGATAACATGGCCGGAGTGTCTTCACTCCGCACTTAAGCTATGAAGGGCGAGAAGCCGTTACTTGTGCACTTAAAATTTATTCCCCGGTTCTGTTACACGATAGTCGTGTCAGAATTGTTTCAAATGCGCCTCTTGGAGCGATAAATTTACAAATGTAAAGTCACTTAGTTCATTTATTTGATTTGGTATCACGTCTCCATTTCATTGTAAAAGGCCCTTGGAAGTTTAAAGAGTTTCGGTAGGTACTAGAGGTGTCGACAGATCAACTTCATCTTCTGTCTCTGTTACAATCCGTAACCATCGTCAGCATAGTTTTTTACCGCCAGGTGAGATGGCAGACAAATTATCCTTAATGTTTATTTTCTCTTCACATAGGGTGCAACTTATAGACAATAAATATATAGTAATATACCTAGAATCAGGAGAGACTGGTGTTTGCACTAGGTTTCGACATGTCTTACAGATCACCAGGCTCTCAACTTGTTAGAGTGTAACCAGAAAAATAATTTCTTTAATAACTATTTTAAAACAAATGCTTGTATGTAGTCCTTCACTGCATCATTTTCCTCCTCCTTCTAGGTTAATTGTTAATTTCTAGAAATTACTTGTAGAAAACTGTTGAAATAAAGACGATCACTTCTAAAATTAACTAATTCTCCTGATCTTGGCGGAGCACTTAATACTGCTGTATAACACATATTAGTAGAGGTCCAATGCAGTATGGCGGAGTTGTTTAAGCGGTCTAACAGTACCACTGTGCGGGGAGCCCATAACCCGGTCGCTGCCTCCAACCCACTAATCATAGCACCCTCAAGCTCTATAATTGATGTGAAGTTGCAACTCGAGCTGGTCTTATATCGGACGCGTAAATGACAAATACAGATATGAACAGGACCCAAAGTAGGGCTTGGGAATTATGCGTAAGCACTACCTAGGCAAAGCAGGTAACCGTATCTCTGCACATCGGACTGGTTGAGGTATAAAATTGAATGTGAAAAACTTTATGTTAGCCAATTCGCACGGAATTTTTATTGTAGGGTAAATGACGTATAAGTTGCCTATGTAGGTAAGTTTTGGCCCGAATTCGTTGTCGTTGAACGGCTGACTCTTTAAAAGGTCTACATAATACCTAATATCGTTGAATAGTTGGATCAAATAGTTGGATAATTAGCTAAAGTCCAGTTTTTGAAACGCTTGTCAATGTAAATCATCGATTAAAGCTCTTTCTGTCTCTGCCTACAACTCATCATAGATAGGGATGGCGAATTTTGACTGATCATTAACAATAGATTAACGTACGAGAAACTGGCCGTAAATCGCATACTCGGTTGCATTAGTGATTTCACGCAAACAGTTCCCTCACCTCTAACCGTTCGTTTAAGTTTTTGAAGGATAACCAAACAATCATCGGCACTTTCGTATTTATTAAATTAGTGTGATGTATCTATCTGATTGAATTGACCTCCATTCGTACAAGCGGCAGGTCAAGGCGTCACAGATTGCTATGAATACATTGAAAGCACTATTAATACTAGTATAAATATAACTTTTAAACATTCAAATATGAGTAATGATATAAACTCGAATTAGGATTTAAATTCGTGACAGAAGAGTAATCTAAATACGACAGTTTTTCCATAATTTAATGCATTTTCAATGTTCAAGCATGCTTGTTTCAAGTGCTTGCAAAAGCCCACCCATAGACAATGTACAACAAAGCGTGTTAATGAACATGTCGTAAAAAGATTGTAAACGTATGTTTATAAGTTCTAAAACTATTCAGGAATACCTACATGTACGTTGTTAACAATATTTATAGTTAACATTGTGCTCTAATTTCGTCTTTCTTTATTTTTCAACACGTTTCCTTTGATCACGGTTTAGGAGTAAATCAGTGCGCCCATTTAAATGGCTGGGGAACATTAATTATTAGATTTTTCAAAGAATGTTTTTCAATCGCAGTGGCAGGTTAACTATTAAGTCTTTCTTCGAAGACAATAAAATTTAACGTCCGATTTGGGGAGCCATAAAAATTCCCTCCGTCCGCTTTTAACTGCATTCTAACGCCGGCTTGGCAGGAGATGTTAATCCGTTGGAACACACCAAAACACCATAAACATCTCTGTTGGAGTATTTTAAAATAGTCGATAATTTAGTTCACACTAACGTAACTTACGTTTCATAGTTTGGTTACGTTAAGAAACAAACTCTATGTCGTAAGTGATAAAATCGGGCTAACAATATTTGTTCTCAGATAAACTGGTTGGAGCCGCGTGAAATTTGATAATTACAGAGCAATTGCCTTATCTAGAGCCATTAGCACCGCCTACTCCGCAGTTACGGCAAGTAGGCCATCGTTTGGTTCTTCAAAACGTGGGTTACCTACTTATTATTCTAACCCACATTTCATCATAAAATTTTCAAGGTCGACAAATATCTTATTTGTTTTTTTAATTTTCCCAGCGTAGCATCAAAACCACCGTCTTATAATATATAAAGGCATGAAAGTCAAACTGGAATTATCCATACAGACTCATTCATCCTTTGCCGTAGTAAATAAGTGATTACCTGATTACCATACCGCCTTACTAGTGGCTAAACAAATCGCATTTCACATTCATTCGCGCACACTCTCCTATGTTTCAAAGAGCCTACGAGAGTCTAGCCGAGAGTAGATACGGCCCAATAGAAATCGGCGATGCCAAAACACCTGTGGAGTTGCGTTATACGCTCATTACGTTCCAGTTGACGTGTGAATGGGACAATACCCCTAATACTGTATTGGGTAATTAGCTACTAGTAAAAAATCAAGATAATTCTTAGCGGTTTTGCCATTTACTATTCGAATGCATTCGAACGTAACGCATTTGGTTTAGATTTGGTAATAGTGCGGTACTATGCAAACACAATCCCATACAAAAAGTTTGATCAATTGCCAAACAAAAGGTTTTCCGAAAAAAAACTGAAACTGCTCAACCGAAGTTTATTGTTCTTAACAAAACTATTATACTTCGAAAAAATCAAATAAAAAAACAATGCAAAAATAATGAAATAAATCTTCTTAATCACCAGAGAATGTGTCCGCAACGTATATGTGACATTAGCCAATTTCAAAGAAGCTTAATGCGCTTCTGTTTCACCATCTCTCTGAAATCGATGCAACCATTTAAAACCAATTAAGGAGCCAACAATTAAGGCCCTGTACCATTTATCCACCTACGCAGTGTAACTCTTTATTGAACTTCGAAATAATGGGATATGAATCGACGTTTATGTCCTTTAATTGTAGGTTTCAATTGAAGGTACCTACAAAATACTGCAATGCCGTATATCGTGTTCGTTTACGATATCATTTAATGCAAGCCGTAAAAAAAGAAGTACCAGCGAATATTTTGTACAAACAATTGAATAGATGGAAACTTTTAAATAAGGTATCCGATTAGCAGTCTCTTGTTTTGTCATATAACACGCATGACTAATGATCGCGAATAAATTTAACAGCCTTTACGTTAATTAGAGAAACCTAGGTCAATGACGAGCGTCGAACAAAAACTCGAAACCCATTGAGACTTGACTGACATCAATGGGACAAAAACGATGATCTAATTAATTTCCAAACCCAGTGCAGTGTAAAAATGGCGGTCTATTGTTTTGGTTGAATTGTTTGCGTTTCACCTCGGCTTGTCCTTCGCACGGTACTAGCATCTAGTATCGAAATAGATAATCATGGCACAACTCACAAAGAGGAGAAAGTCATGACGACAATCAAATATGTCTCGCATATTGTAATTTGTTTGCTAATGCAATGATGTGAATTTGATCGTATGATTCTGCAATTGTTATGTCAGCGGCTGCGTACGCTAATTCGTGTCGTTAAAACGCAATTTGAATGACGTCCAGTTTGTGTGTGTTATTAAGTAGTTTTATTGGTATCAAATATTACGTGTCTCAAGTGGTCGACACGAATAATTGCAGGAAATATATAAACAACTTTTAATGCTTGTGAAAGCAACCTGTGAGCAAGTGATCTTGAGTGGGGCCGTTCTAAGTGGTAGCCTATGCTATTTATGGAAATCCGTGTAGTCTGTCATCAGGGCCAACATTCACGCGTGAGTAAGCATGACGGATGCATCAGACGTCAATGATCCGCAGACGGTCGCGTGTGTGAAGCCCTACCTCACTAACCCTATTTACGGGCCAGATACTACAAGATATGACCCGCGCATTTAAGCCTCCATTCACCCGTCTACAAGGATTGCAACAGAACTAAACACAAACTTGGTAATACTATATACGACTTGGTAATACAAATAGCGTAATCTAATCTAAAAATATAAGAGACAGCTCATGCTACTGGTAGATGAATCGATAAATTCAAAGCAAAATTGATTTAAATATAAAACAGTAAGCGATCTGATATGTCTACAAAGCTGGAGCAAGGCTCAAAGTATTCGGCAAATGAATGAAATTCCCAAAGCAAGGAAATGAATTAACGAGTAGTATGGTTCAACTTAATTTGAAAAGAGAACGAGAATTCAAGTCACTTGAAAAGATTTGATTGGTGCCAACAAACTACAATAAATTGGAAATGATATAATCAAAAACCGTGAAACTGAAATCATGATAAAGTTCTCATAATGCAATGAAACAAAGCTGAATACGACAAAGCGTGCCTTGCAATGCAATCGCAGAAATTGCTAACGCAGAATATTAAAGTAAAACTAAATAGCGTAATTATAATGCTAGATGTGACAAAATTGTACGAGCAAGCATATTACAGAACAAAACACCAAATTCAATCAATTCCAAGGCCTTTGTGTTTACCTAATTAGATATTTTACACGTGTGTCGAGTTGAAACTACGTAAGTAAAGAAGAAACCGAAAGTTCATTTGTATACAAAGCTTCTAGGTGGTAATGAGGCTATAATAGATCTTCCGGCGATCGGTTCCGGCGCGGGAGTAGAAAGCTCGGTAGCGAGCGAGCCCTGCAGGTCGTCACGGATGTTTACGCGAGGGATAGAAATCAGACAACGCCTCCGACTGGTTCGATGCAACTGACCATTAACGCTAACCACCACGAAGAAGATCTCGCTTCTATGACAGTAATCCAGGGAAGCCAGACGTAATTGCGAGAGATTCTGGATCCCACATCATTATCTAATACGTAACAGAGAGAAAATTATCTACTAAATTACCAGTCTACTGCGCACTGGTCCTGTGAGCTACATTGGCGGTTTTTATAAATACTCTGGCAGGATGAGAAACGCAGACATTCAATGGATCCATTATCCTGCATACACGATTTCGAAATACTGATAGGTATTTGATGCTAACCTTTTACCTTTTATGATCGTACCGGTTTTGCGTCTAAACCTGTGTTGGAATAAATATTTCCGTTGGTTGTTTTTTTATTCAAGTATAACCGTCGGTGGCGAGCTAGTTAGGAACCTGTCCCAATGTGACTAAATGGTGCTCACGACGATGATATGGTCATTCCAATGTTTGGAAAAAAAGCTTTTTAGTTTTTATCAAAAGGAACACAACGAAAAACTGAAAATAAGAGGCACGAGGACCCTCGTGTGTCGTGTCTCATGAATTCAGAACTCATTTTATTTCAAACCCAAAACTTGCTTCTCATGTTTCTTTTTGTTTTGGCTCGCAAAATAACGAACGTTCAATCCATGGATGCAATACTGGTGGGTGATGTTATTTTGCATTATTTATTTGCAAAGTGCACGCGACGTGCGTAAGGTTTAATTTTAAGTCGAGAAAGGGTTATTTTCGTCCATGTTTATTTCGATCGGGTAATGTATTTCGGCATAGAACGGAAACGTCTCTGCTTTTCTTTTTGTTCTCATTTTCGCGCCGAGCATTTGAATGAGATTTTAAGAATATTTTAGCCCAAACTCGTGTGCATCGTGCGAATCCAATAAATCACAAACTAACTCTTCGTTAAAACACAAGCAGCTCAGACTTGGAAATAATGCTCGCTTGTACCTAAGTAGGACAATATAAAAAGCATGCGTAGTGTTTAGTGATCGGTTATTTATTTTGAAGTCCGTAATAAATGACAAAAGAATAAAAATAAACTCTTGAAAATTTTTCAAATCCAGATGAATTAAAAATCTCAAGTCTAAGTTAACGGAACACGCTCGACGTGGACTATCGAGGATCGAGGCCATAGAGTCACCACCCGCCGAGAAACCACAAAACATTGGTCGCACATGAAACTTTAGTTACCGTGAATCGAGGGACATCACCAAAACCGGTGGACGAGATCGGCGTGGCAGCCTCATCAAGGGCTACTTTCCATGTAGGTAGACGGAACAGCCACTCACACTCGTCGCAGACTCCGGCGCAACGAGCGGGCGCACGCGATACAAAACAAAAAATAACACGGTTCCTTCACTCAGTTCACGAACATCCAAAAATATGAGTCTCGGCTCAGGGGTCACACAACACAATAAACCAGTCAATATTTGGAACAACACTGGAAAGTCGGGTGTCTATTTTCGCGACGAAGCAGTTTGTTGACAGGCTGAAAGCTGGTGAGTCGACGGCAGCGGCGAGACGTTCGCGGCGCGCTCGCGCACACTCCGGTGTGAAGTCGGGCGCAGACGCGGGCGCGGTGGGCTCGGGCGCGCTCGGCCCGCCTCGGCGCCGCTCGGCCGGAATGCGCGGCACGCGGTGACGCGGGCCCGCGGCTACGGCTGCGGCGCTGCGGCAGCGGCACTGCGCTCCGATCTACGCAACGCCTGCTTCGCATACACAAAATATAATTAAATTGCAACAGCCCGATCGCCATCTCAACGCTATAATGTACACTTGCCTAAGATCAGGTTCTGTCCAAAGTCGGCATTAAGTCAACGGGAAAGTACAGTTAGGTGCAGGCGCGGGAATGCGTGAGCGAGGTCACGGAACTAGTTGTAAATGACAAGCCTTCCAACGAGGAACACAGCTCTGCTCGAATTATAACCCAGTTAGACAGGAACCCTTTCAAGGTATGTGCGGGTATGGTATGTGGGATAGTTGCTTTGCGAAGAAGTACGAAACCTTTGGACGACATGACTTTTGTCTCGTCCGAGAAGACAACGAATGCACACAATATCATTGATTTAAAAATACAATCGTAAATAATAAGCGTAGCTTACGCTATCCGCTGAATGCGGACCCACAAGTTTCGCAGGTCATTGACGCATCAACCCGCCTACACTGTCGCTGGTTAAAAAACTGCCTCCTGCCCAAAAAATATTCTCTTAGTTATTATTATAATATAAACACGGGAACTCATATCCAAGACAAACTCAGAGCACGCACAAAATATACTAACATTTAAAATATTTCTTAGTTTTTGTGCAAACATAAACCCAAAATTGTTTGCGGACACGTGTGCCCGGTCGTCCTTCGTTTGGTGTTTGCCAGCGTTGTTTAGTTTCTTGAAACTTTGAAGATTCCGACTTGTTCACAAAAACAAGTTGATGTATGTCCCAAATATTAAGTTTTTCATGAAAACACATAAATCATGTCAAAGGAAACACGCGACAGGGACAGGTTGCAAGGTCATTAAGTTTTTATCGCAAATCTCATTAGTAAAATGAAACTGAAGTTCAGAGTCAGAAAATGGTATTTAGTGATGGAAGTGACAAGACACTTTTTTTATTTTATAAAGGGTCTTTTTTGTTTTATACGTCGGATTGAGGCAAATTTAGCAATCGCAACGAGATTGAGCGACGAGCGCGCAGGTACAATGGAATGGAGCGGATGTTGCGTGAATAGACACAATCGGAACAGAGGACTTCCGCTCGCTACATACAAACTTGTAATTACATGAATACACCGCAGTTCCTAGTACTGACAAGCACATTTCAAATAGGTACCTATATTTATCCATAACACACATGAGCAAACAATAACAGACAATATCACGAAGTGTTCATTATTGAATTCTATCTAGGAATATTCGAAACATTGCAATAATTCACTAGTGCTTAAGTATATCAAAAACAAATTGACAAAGGAGCTTGATCAAAGAAGCGACGATCGGAAAGGCGGTATCCTGACATGCACGGCTACTTGGACGGCAAATTGGATGCTAGTCATATGCGCACACACAATAGACAGAAGCAGCAAGACCACAGCACCTAATCGTTGCAATCTCTGTAACCGAATAAAGCTAGGACGGCTTCATTATCATTAATATGAATTTCAGTTTTCTCCGATAGTCACGACACCACACTACGACCACAACCCACGACATGCGTTTCGCCCTCCACGGAGCATCCTCAGAAAAAACTTTGACCGTTATTATAAATATAGTACATGTCAAAAAGTATTAAGTTACACGCTAGCATACTTACTAATAACTTGAGTGCCTTGTCTCCCTGCACACTACCTGCTACGCTGCAACGAAAGTACCAGAATACCTAAACAATGTCAAACGACACAAATATAAATTCAGTGAACCCAAGAGCATTAAGTAGACAAGAGTAGTCGTTAAATTGCCACAATCATAGTGTTATCCTTGTAATGTAGGTTAATACAACTGAGTGTCATTATGGTGCAGGCGGGGCGGGCGCGGGGGGCAATCTGCCGACTCTGACGTGACTGGCGCAACCTGTTCCGAGACCTTCGACTAGACGCGGCTTCTATGGGAATGGATTCAGGCTCACTTTATTGTAGCCAGATGTCATGCCGATAAGCATCGTTGACGAAAGAAGGTTGAATTCTTGCCGAGTTGCCGTCGAGACGACTATCAATCAGTTTTAAAACTTCTAATAGTTGATGTTGCGAGTCCTTCTGCTGTTTAAATATTTAATCTATCAACTCATTTGAATTGAACTGGATTGCTTGACTGTGTACAAGGTTAGACAGCTTTATACCGTCAATACTTAATTAATGACAAGTGTTTCGATTTACGATTAAAGCGGCTCAACCTTGTAATGGATCGGCAAGGATAAACTTTAATATCGATCTCGTAATGAACCGATTAAGCATTAATTTCGAGTCGGAGCGACAAATTGAAAGGTTTGAAATTTTGCGCCATTATAAAGTCAAAGAACGAGACAAGAATGACCAGCCAGGGGTGAGTGTTAGTCGGATGAAACCGCGCTGAGTCAGCGTGAGTCACGGCCGGCGCCGCGCCGCGAGCCTCCGCGGGCGGTTGCGGCGCACACCAAGCACTTCAAGAATCCTATTGTGGGCACCGCGCGATTTATATCCTTATCTCGCACTACGACTACTGGTTAAGCTGGATGAAATACTCTTATTGCAGCAGAATTTCCTGTGGAGCGTCCCAGCGAAATAGATTCTCTGCCGCGTTCAATTTACCACGTATTCCGAATGGCTGAAGCAACGCGCTCGGAGATAATTACGAAGATAGCTTCAACAATTTCATCGATCATTTAGCGTGTTTAGCTAGAGATATTCGTGTGATTATAGGCACGCTATCAAGGCATGCGGTTGGGCTGTCGCGTCGTATCGATCGGCAACGTTTTCTTCCGTAACAGCCCGTCATCGGGCAAAAAGTGCGTCTACGTAACAAGTGGCAGTGGCGAGGCGACGGTGCGCGGTGCTGCTAGTAATTGGTATTCGTGAAAAATCGCATGTGTTCGGGCAAAAACGTCGCCAGCGCGCGGCCGCAGCACTGCAGCGCCAGTGAAATCGCGCGCGTAGAAAGCAGAACTGGGAGGGGCGCGGGCGCACGCACCGGCGGCAATACGCCAATACGCAGAATTCATATCATACGTATATTAAATTGGACAATGTTGCTTCTGATAAAAACATAAAACCAGTAAACGATACATACAATTTATAAATCTGGTCTACTTTACTCGTATTTATTTATAACAGTGTGGGATAGCCAATAAACATGAATAATGCTCCGGTGCACCTATAATACCGTTGCTTTTGATTAACCCTAATATGCTTGGGCCACAAAACTGGCTCCATTAAAACAATTAAGAATCAACATGCTGACAACACTGTTATAAAACTCTGGGTTAATTTATCTTTATACCGTTATTTATTCCATTTTGCTTTTAAACACTTTAAAGGGATACCACCAATATCGGAGAGAAACTTTCCAAAATATAACTGTTTCTAATAGTTTACTAAATACTTTTGAAATTGTTCGTTCCCTATAAGGCAAAGGTTGGCGTCGCCGCGTAGCTCTTTGTCAAAGGATCATCAACTCAGCCGATTTGGTAAATCGTGGGCGGGCATTGCTTAAATTGCGTCTTAATTATGTATACTTGTTAGTCGTAAGACATAATTTAGCTATTATTTACCTAATAGGCATGGTAATACGAACTTACTAGATGACAACTTTGTTTTAATTGTTTCGTCAATGCCAGAACGGTTGGCGCGACGTATTCAACCATTAGTTTCATTTCGCCTCTAAACCGCACATATCTTACTGGAATTCCAAAACCAATAAGAAAACAAAATACACGGCCACTATCTTTTAAAGGATTTTATCTACACTCGTATCGTAATGTTCCAATTACATATTCGAAAACAGTCGTTTAAGGAGACACTTTTTTCACGCCAGTCCATAAAATTTTAAAAAATTACTTTTCGATACAGCATTTTCCATACTAATTTCATGACAGCTGTAACGTAAAATAACTTTTTAATCATTATGCAACACTTACATTTTTTAAATTCTTGTCGGGCGCCCGGACACGGTCAAATGTAGGCTGAATACCTAAATGTCTTTGACAAATTCAAATTCAAAATTCAAATTTTCCTGTTTATATTCTGTGTAATTATTTTCCCGCTAAACAGAATATTTTTTCTATTTGTAGTAATTTGTGTTTGTAAATGTTTTTTCTTGTTTGAAGCAAATAAATAGATAAATGTGACAGTAATTAAGTGAATTTCCCGCCGCTTGATATCCTCGATGTGTAGATACAACAGAACTGACTCGCAGCTTACTTCCAGCAAAGTTGAGAAAATTATAGGTACGATATTTTAACATAAAAATATGAATGTAGATAAAGTAGTGTATGCAACTGCATATAATTAGGTATTAAAACACTCGTGTCAAACTATTATCATACTCGGCTACGCCTCGTATGATAAACAGCCACTCATGTTTTAATACCCCCTTTTATATGACAGTTGCATAAACTACTATTAAAAGATCCTTCCATGACAAGTTTATGGTCTTTGTTGTACAATAAAATTCTTCCATGGCGAGATTACTTTTCAAATGCAAATATACAACTGGCGTTCTTAAAATGTGTTGTGGTAAAGTTTAAAATGGCTCCAGAGAGGCTGTCTCACAAAAACTGGAAGGGTTGATAGAGCTGGTGTAAAGAGAATGGGCAGGTAATGTTATTTTATAACCGTTTTGCATTTAGACGAGCGATAGGCGCCAGAACCAAGATGGCTTTCCCGGTGATAACTATTCACTTTAAACTTTATCATTGGTATTTTTGCTGGGATTTTTATTTTTGTGTGTTTTTAAATTCGCTAACCTTATGTTATTTTAAGGCACTCGAATGATCTCTTTAAGGCGACACATCGGAAAAAAACCTGTAGGTATTTGAAGGCAGTCATATGCTTGTTATGAGATAAGAAACATACATTTAAGTAGACTGGGCCAAACCAAAACAATCTAGCTGCTTTCTGTTTCTACTACGCTTCTCCTAACCAGCTTTTGGGCTGGTTTAGCCTTTAAAGAGTTTCTAAGATTGATCGAATATTGCCACACTTATCCTTTGCGCTCGAAATCTCCATCCATCAAGGAGATAACCGCAACGCTAACCACGACGTTTCATAGAACCCGAGCGCATTGGTGCTCCACCCAAAATGTGAGCAAGTGCATTCAAACTCCGTCTACCCATTAACCCATTAGAGCTTATCTAAAGCCGTCTAAAAAGCTGGGCGCGGTTTCGAAAAGTAAACGGACTAATGTACAAACGGTCACGGGGTCCATTCTACGAAGATTAACATATATTTAGGCAAGGCACGTCACTCGCAAATCTCTCCACAAAAGGATATGTCGCGGCCCGGCGAGCTCGGAATGCCGTTGTACAATCGTATCTGTACATTAGCAACATTGTCGGCGGTAGCGGCGAGGGCCTATAAAGGTTTATCTTCCAGTGTTAACATTGACTACGTGGACAGATAAGTGAATTGCGTAAATTGGATTATCTATGTGTTTATTGCGATTTACAGGATCCGCGGCGTGGACCCGACGTCGATGGGATAATGGGCAAGCTATTCAAATGGCGAGGTCGGTGTTGGTTTTTGCATAGGTCAGTATATGTGTCTGCAGAAAACTCATTTGTACATTTTATACTTATTGTTTAAAAGACTAAACTTACTATTCTGTCTTACTGTTATGATTTAATGTTTAATAACTTTTTGTCTGTGATTCGTCCGCCGATGCCTCGATGTTTGCTATTCATTAAAATCTGCTGAGTGCATTCAGTCACTCTGAATTCAAAACATCCCAAACATAAACTTGGGTTTTTTAGAACTGAGTTGTTAATTAACACCATTGTACTAAAACGCAAGAATGGTCAGATTAAAACTCTGTAGACAACTAATAACAGACGCCACGTCTATAAACCCATTCCAAGGATTACGCATGCCTCATCACATCATCATCATTTAGTCGGTGGTGTTATCACCACTCTTCTCTGAAGATATTGATGCAAATAGGAGGCAGGAGGCGAAGACATCACGCGGGAAAAACTATTAAGAGTGAAACGCTTGGTAAGACAATTAGCAGCGATCTCATCTCTCTTCTTTATTATTACAGGCCCCACAACTCGCACCCACAGCTGCAAATCCTGTTCAGCCAGGGTCCACAGCGGCGACCCAAAATAGTACTGGCAGGCACTAGCTAGGGCAAACTTATAACGTCTTGGGACCCAAGACTTTAATTAAGAAGTTAAAATGTCATATACTATGCCTTAATAGTAAGAGGTCTTCTCGTGACCACGGTGGATGTAACCCTACCGAAACGTCGGGAAATCAAATCGAAAACGTACGTCGCGTGTAACTCCCGTCTAATATAATAATAAGATCCACTTTATCTCAGGCTCAATGTAAAAAGTCAAAGCTTACAAGCAAATATATGCTACAAGCTTACAAATACACGCTATGCCTAAGTAATCGAAAGTTAGCCCGATGGTCAATGCGCGCGCGCAGAATGTTCGTCGTTTCCGGAGCGGACGCGGCGAGAGCTGCATTCGCGACCAACCATCGATTACTTAACATCTGACTAGTACTTGTCGGTGTCATCAAACATACGCTGTGAGGCAATAGTATGAATATGTGATAATTGAGAAAACAGCATGACAAGGGATTTTAGTTTATTTGTACCGATACGGCTGACGGTGAAGTATTGAAATAGGAATATGGTGGTTATTTATTTAAATGGGAATATAATAACGTTACGATATTGAAACCTTCCAAATGGAACCTATACCTATCTCCGCAATCCGGATTTTGCGGGTATATGCGGCAATGATCATTTTCCATCAGGTGACCTGCATGATTGCCTCCCACAATTATATAATAAAATCAAATTGTAAACAAAATCGATCTTTTTTTTAATCTATAGGCTTGCATTGGACCTACACTCACCAGATGGAAAACAACGATGAGGTCGAAAATCTAGCATGCTTGCCTAGAAGATACTAATTCACTCTTGTCTTAAAGACCCCGAGGTTATACTTATATCGTTTAGTCTCAAAATGTCCCAGTTGCAAAATGTCCACTGGTAAAAAAATGTCCAAGTCGCAAAATGTCCAAGTTGCAAAATGTCCAAGTATCTAAATGAACAAATACCTACCTCCAGTCTACATTTAAACATCAATTATTTTTATTTCTAGTAGGTATTTTATCTATCGCACTACAGTCACACAACTTACCTAGCAATTATTTGCGGTAAGACACTATATCGAGTATAGAATGCGCGCGCGGCATCTAGCAGAGGATTTATTTAGCATTCCGTCCACGAACCTTCGCATTTTGCAACATACCATCAACAGTGTCGCTGTTCCCATTCTCGAGTACGAGATTTGCCTACATTATAGTTAGTTCCCAATGCCGCCACCAGAATCTACATCAGTGTACGTGTTAAACCTCGTGTAGAAGTCGTAATGCCAAGTGTTAAAACGTCTCTGCATAGATTTCCAGATACAAATAGCCTAGAAATGTGAGTTGTAGCGAGTTGACGTTCCTGCTTTATTTACTTAGAGCTCAGTTTTATTACAGATAAAGTATAGCTAATGTGAGCTGTGCGGTGCAGGAATAAATACTATATTCTATTGCGTAATTTAAAGACGGAAGACGTCCACTGCTGGACAAATGAGTTCACTAAAGAACTCTATAATGTATTCCAATAAATCTATAAGTTCCACAACTATCTGTTTTGTGCTGCTTGCGTATAACGGCTTCTTGCGGCATTCGCCTTGTCATCAATCTGAGTATTTATCGGTCCTGATGGGATATAATTCAAAATTTAAACTAAATCTACACAACTATGTATAGGAATAGGTAAAAGATTGTTTAGCCTAGGTACCTGCCTTATAACTAAGAGTCCTCCCGAAAAAGTAAGAGGATCGCTCGAGAAAATTCCGCTCATACAAAAGACATCAACGCGCGCTCTTTATTGAAAATGTATACAGTTGTTTTGTTACAAGTATCGTATCAAAACTCGATCCGTATTATTGTTTGGAGCCTTTGAACAAGCTGAATATTCACTTTAGTCTGATGTTAGTAATCGTCTTATCGAGTCGATGGACCAAACTCCCTCTTATACTCTGCTCGTCTAGTATTCGGCGACGCATTCAGCATTTGGACTGGCCTCAAACAATTTCTCCATTGTGCACGTTTTAGGACATGCCGAGCATAAGACGAGGTGATCCATGGTTTGCGGAGATGTTAGTAATGAACTACCAATTGAATAAATATTTTTATCTAACATCTAGCTTTTCCCGAATGACAATAAACTGCTTTTGCTGTCGAAAAAGCAAAAGGATCATTTGAGAAAATTCCGCCCATACAAAAGACATAAACGCGCTCTCTTTTAAAAAACAAAGTTACGAATTTGTTGTAAGAATCGTATCGAAACTCGATACATATTTTATTGCTGTTTCAAGCCCTTGCACGAACTGGATGTTCACTTTAGTCTGATGGTAGTAATGAATAAGCAAGAGTCAATGGGCAAAGTCAAGTGCAACTATTTGTTAACGTGCGTGGGCGCACCGCAAAGCCGTATTCAAAATGTAGTACAAACGATTCGCAGCTCAGCCATTCTATGCATTGCAGGTATACAAAAAAAAGAAATAATCTTAGCATTAATATCCTGGTTGTGCTCTCGCTCATGAAGGCCCGGGGTCCGCCTTGACCATGATCCAGGATTTGGCAGATCAAGTACTTACAGTGGAGCGACTGCCATCTGACCTCTGTGACCCTGCTAGCAGGGGAACCTGACCAGATTTGATCATGGTAACATATCCAGTCGCCTAAATATGCAGGTTTCATCACTATGTTTTCCTTCACCGTACGAGCATCGGTTAGTACAACTAATGTACATAATTTAGAAAAGAGTCATTCTATATAGCCGAAGCGGGATTCGAATCCAGTACCTCTTGCTTACGAGTCGGCTACCGATACTCCAATGTAGGTATACACACCTATAGGCATTTCACACTGAAATGTTTAATGATCTCCGTGATAAGTTCATAGAAATATGTTATTAGTGAAAGGAGGATTTATTGTAAGTACCTTTAATTGTTTGGCTTTCTTGTAGATTGGCCGCAGTTTCCCGCCCCTCAAGGTATGAAATCCTAGGTATGAATCCATTCGCCCAGACTTCGATGTATTTGATCATAGCTTGATCTAAATTAATTTTCGAACTTTGACTCGAGGTATTTGATAACTCCTACAAGTAACGAGATGAGACACACTTAGAACCACCTACATTTTAGTCCAGAAGTGCACTGTTATGTGGTGCTGTTAATGATGAAGTATACCTTGATTAATAATCTATAGGACGCAGTTAACGAATACAGAAATAACACAAATAAGTAGTACAACAACCAAAAATCCCGACTGCTATTATAAAAATTCCATTAAGTTTATAAGTTGTATATATTTTCGAAATCGCCTTTTGAAGAACTTTACTTTGATACGCGATTGGTTTAAGAGAAAAAAGATTTTCGAAAGTCCCATTATGGCACCTAAAATCAGCCATTTTGGATTATTTAAATTTTATTGCACCCAGTGTCACTCGCGCGACCAAGACGAATCTAACAAAACCTCAGTATTAAAATCCATTGAGCCGTTAGTGCTGTAGCCCGCGTCAAAGAAATATACATACATGCTATGCTCCTTACGGGCTATATATTAAAAAATTTAAAATTCAGTTTTGTCATTGGCATTTCAACCATAATGTACTTATTATTTAATATGTAATTAACTGCTGTTAAACTGTGAAATGAACTAATAAATAAATACATCCGCACTCTCGAAAAATTTAAGCCTATTGTCGCAGTGGGGTAAAAAATCATGTTTTTTAAATTATACACGTAAGTACCGATGCAAGCCCCATCACTACACCAAACTATTCGATTCGTCCAGACAATCTATTTGTTATTGATACGGTGTCATCGCCCTCGGCACTCGTAATAACAGAGAGCAGTAAAAGTATCACATAATGCGTGCTTACGTATACATACAGCGTGCGTATGTACAGTTCAAGAACATAAGTGTTGTAAAAAGGAATAAAGTAGACATTTTGAAATATAACGAATATCACAGTTGCTGTTGGTAATTTTTTTACCGTGGACGAAAAAGAGGAGTGTTATAGGTTTGACGTGTATGTGACTATGTGTCTTTGATCTGTCGATCTGTGTGTCCGTCTGTGGTGTCGTAGTTCCCGAACGGATGGACCGATTTGGATGCAGTTTCACTCGTCGACCTTTATGTGAAAGCCAGTTTAATCGATATGGTTCTTAAATTTGTTTCATTAAAATCGGTTCATTAGTTTAAAAAATATTTGAGTATCCATATGTATACTTGATCGGTGGCTAACAATATTTTTTCTGTCAGTTAGGTTATTTATTATCATGTAAAGTTAAGTTGACAGCTTTTCTTTAAAAAGTAAATCCTTTACGAGTACTATAAAAAGTTGACGTAACTTACAAATATTTTTTTATTTATTTAAATAACACAATGACCGAAACTTATGTTTATTAAATAAAAACCTGGGAATCCAAGGATGACTTCTTGGTACATAATGTAGGATTGATCGATGTACAACACAAACGCAATTCTACCTATTCGCGATTCTACACAATATGGATTCCGCACAACTGACATTCAACACATTATTTATTCCACACAGTCTTTAATTATACACAAACGCAATTCTACCTATTCGCGATTCTACACAATATTAATTCCGCACAACTACAACCATTCAACAGATTCGCTATTCCACAAATTCGTCAACGCTGGGAAACCGGGACTGGCTGACTTAAACCTGGACCTAAGTTTAGTGGAACCAGTAAAGGTTGACCAAGGTCAACCCTATTTAACAAACCTGTTTCAATGGTTTGTTGGTTGACTAGGGTTGACCTCTACAAACTTTACTAGGTCGACTAAACTTAGGTCCTGGTCTAGTTGTAAGCTTGGGTATACAACTAGTCTCAGGGTGCTCAGCGTTGACCAGGTTGGTTGACCAGAGTTGACCTTGGTCAACCTTTACTAGGTCCACTAAAATTAGGACCTGGTCAAGTTCTACGCTTGGGTTACAATACAACCATTCTCAGGGTGCCCAGCGTTGACGAATGTGTGAATGGCAGTCCAGGGTCCTCAGCGTTGACCAGGTTAGTTGGATCAGAGTTATTATGAGACTTCTATGAGCAACGCGTTCTAGTTTGGTCTGTCAGTGTAAATTAACAATACACTAGTGGGCCACCTGCCCTTAAAACCATGGATGGCCTAGTGGTTATAGTATCCGACTCATAAGCGAAAGGGGCCGGTTTTGAATCCCACTGGTGCCATGTACCAATGACTCTTTTCTGAGTTATATCCATTAGTTGAATACTAACCGATGCCCTTAGGGTGAGAGGTGACGGAATGTGTAGGTAACCATGATCCAATTTGTTTAGGTTCCTGTGGTAGCAGGTCAGATGGCAGTCGCTCCACTGTAATTACTTGAGCTGCCAATCCTGGATCATGGTCAATGCAGACCCCGGGCCCTCATGAGCGACAGGACAACCGGCACATTAACGCCAATATGATGAGATGATTTAACATATGTAACGAATATGTGGAATAGCGAATCTGTTGAATGGCTACAGTTGTGTGGAATTAATATTGTGTCGAATCGCGAACAGGAAGAAACGCGTTTGTGTATAATTGAAGACTGTGTGGAATAAATTATGTATTGAATGTCAGTTGTGCGGAATCCATATTGTGTAGAATCGCGAATAGGTAGAATTGCGTTTGTGTTGTACATCGATCAATCCATAATGTATCCCTTACCCATTTGTTTGCACTAAACACTCTTTAAATAAGTTGCTGTAGCTGCAAAAATTGTTTTTCTAAACATGGTAATATACCCTTTACACAAGTTGCTGTAACTGCAAAGATATTTTTTCTAACCATGGCAATGCACTTTGGTGTTGAACTGTACAGGCACAGTGAAATTGCGCGCGCAGGCGACGACGGCGCATTAGTGCGCACTATCAGATCGGTTTAGTGCGCGCGGGGCAAATCGCACCATCACGCGTCACACCGCGGCAGGGCTGGCCCTGGGCAACCCTCGCGGAAGGAGGGTTGTCCGGCGCAAGATAAAATAAATAAAAATAAATATGCTTGGACAATTCACACAGCGCCATCTATCCCCAAACTAAGCAAACTTGTGTTATGGGTGCCAGAAAACTGATAAACTACTTATATATTTTTAAATACATACTTATTATGCATATAACATCAAGACCCGTAACAGAAATAAAAATTCATCATTTCAATTTCTACCCGGCCGCGAATCAAACCCACGTCCTCTGAGTGGCAGACCGACATCTTGACCAACTGTACCACTCAGGTCGTCACACCATACATTCGGCGTCAAGCAACTTGTAAACTCTAAAGACTGTACGACCACCTTAAACCATACAAGGGTATAGAGAAGATGCGACAGTGTGTAAGTTGCTGATGACCGCCGCCAATTTATTTTCATTCCAAATGCAAACCAAGAGATTCAAATTGGTTATATTTATTAAAATAGCAGTATGAGTTTCCCTTTTAAATTTCTCACTCTATTTATCTATACATTGTACAGACATTTTATTATGGTAAAAATATTACAAGTAATCACAAACTGTAATTCATGTAACTTTATGTATTTTACTATTTCCACATATAAATATTCAATTGGCCAGCCCTATCCCTGGAACGTTTTATAACATATCATTGAATGCGCGAGTCGTCGTCGACGATAGAATCAAAATCACGAATACATTTTACACATGCATGTACCACAAAAGGATTTATAAAGTTTAACAGCCCAGCGATATTCCCTCCATTCTGGCGATGTTCAACAAGCATAAACGCGCTCGTACTGGAATAGATATTGAGTATCGCATTTATAATGTGATCTTCGGAAGTATGCAATATGCAGATGGTTTATTTACAGCCACGCTTGAATGCGAGCATGGGGGTCTTTGTCGATGTAAAGGCTTTCATTTCTCGTGAGGCGGTATTCCTGTTTGCGCTAGGGCTAGGGTACCTACCACCTACCTACGGAGGTGTCAGAAACCTGAAGCAGCGGCAGCGCGGGAGACAATGCTGAGCGGCGCGGAGAGAGCGCGCTCTTCCGGCCCATTAGCATTGAATGGGCGCGCGTGCGTCGCCGTCGCCGCGATCATTGTCGCGCGGCCGACATTAAACCGGCGCTCAATCTAAATCAATCCTCGCGCATAAAGCCCGGCCGTCGAAGCATTGTTCTCCTCCTCGTCGCCGATTAAATGTAATGACCACATTTGACACGTCCCGATAAAGAAAGCCCGAGATGTAAGGTCAAGTGCAATGAGGAAACCGTTGCCGGTGTCGTCACTTCGCTTAAAACACAACTTAGATAATAAAGATGCAAGAACAGTGATGTTGTATTAGTGTAGGTACTCACCGGCAGCTCGAGGTAGTCCTGGATGGTGTGCTTGGCGGCGCCGCGGCGGATGTCGGCCAGCGCGACGAAGTGCTCGTCGCGGCGCGTCTTGCGGCGCAGCAGCGAGCGCGCGTACGGGTACGCCGACAGGAACTCCCCGTAGGCGTCCAGCAGCTCGCCCGTGAACAGCTGCTTGAGCAGGATCGCACTCTCGCCCGCGTCGCCCCCGCCCGGAGGCCGCGGCAGCTCCCGACTCTTCAACGACTTCGGAATACTTTTCGTAACAAAGTTGCTTATGCCACTCGTAGACTCGCACGAGGCGAACGCACCGGTTGAATCGCTCGAACCACATTTCGAAAATGGAAACGCGGATGAGGCTCCGCTTTTCTCGCTACTGGCGGAACTCTGGCGAGTCGTACTCTTCTCGTAGTAGTCGGGGAACTGCGGCTCCGAATGGCTCTCGGTGGACGGCGACGACTCGTCGGCGGCAATCATGTACTGTGCGTTCTTTATACAGTCGTACAAATCCTCGATGGACTCATACGGTGTAATACTGCCACAGGATTCTCTATCAATGTCTATATTTTGTAAAAGTTCGTATATTTCATCATTTTTCCGCTGAGCAATAGGCGTTGCGATAGCGGATTCGGAGCGACTCCTCTTCACACTGCGGATGAGGTCGTATCCAAAGTCCAATGGGTTCAGGAAATCCCACCGAACGTTTGCCCAAACATTCTCTTCGGCATCTGAAGATATTCTGTGGTCGACGCAGCATTTCCGCCCGCTTCTGGTGCTGACGTTCGTCACATTTTCGCTATTGTCTGTTATAGAGCTATCGGCAACTGATTCGTTACAATCAATTGGAATATTGACAATAACTTTACGCAGACTTGGAATTGAGGAGATGCTGGACATGTTATCATGTTCATCTGTTTTGCGCTGACTTGACCTGCCTGAGCTAATCATTGAAGCATTGTCGACATCGCGATGTGTTATTACACCTTCTTCGAGGAGTTCATTTAATATGCTTCTAGATTTATCGTCATCAAACAGAGATTTCTTTGACGACGCCGAAATCGCATCATCATCTTTCTTGATACCATTGAGCAGCAGCCCTGATTCAAGGTACTTCTTCATGCGCTCGGTGAGAGCTTCACTGGCTTCCGAGACCGCTTCCAGGTAATAAAAGAGCAGGTGGTACTCCTCTTTCGAGATGATGGCCGCTCGCAGTAGTGGCTTCCCATACAGCTCCACGGCGGATAACAGCGTCGAAGCTGTAACAGAAACAGAAAGTGTGTTAATTTGTATGTATTTTCAGAATTTCGTAATAATACTATAAAGTAAACAATTTGGTACTGGTTACATTCCATTAGGCGGAGGGCCTGGTGATCTGTAAGACAGGTATTTATTACCTAGTGCGGACATCAGTCTCTTACACAGGTTGTACTGTAAATTATGTGATGAGAAAATAAAATATTTTATTTATTATTGATTATGGCATTATTTTAGACTTGAACAAATAGTCTGTTAACAACACGAATGATTTGTGAGCATTCCGAAGGTCGCACACACGAAAGTGTTCTCATTCACCTTGCGCCAAAGTTCATCGAAATCATAGAGTAACCAAGACCTTTTTAGCTCCTTGAACCGTTCGTCAGGTGCTGTTAAGTAACGTTTAGCTGACGCTAATCAAATAAAATAATAGATTTGAATCAATCGTTGAGTTACACAATGTTTAAATAGCTTCTCATATTCGTGTTGTGTTATCAGCGATCAAACAAACACGAGTCAGCAAGTAGGTGCGATGCATTAGGCAAATTGAAAAGTATCATTGTTTCTATATTTATGAGCTCGTTAGTTACGCAATTTTTGGAACAATTGTCTATTTTGGATCTCGAACAATAGTTTTTCATGGAACCGTTTGTACATTACGTAACGTTATCTATTAATAGAATAATTTCAGAGTGTTATTAGTATATTATTACCTACTATACCGTCACGGGGTACCAATCGGCACAACAAAACAACAATAGAACATTGCAATGAAGCTTTCATCACCTGACTTGTCATCATCATCATCATACCCTGCCCTTATCTGGGTACTACGTAACTCTCGCTTCATTCGACATCAAGACAAAACAACAACCCTCTTTGGGAGTGTTGTTGAGGATCACAGTATTTGAAACACACAACAAAAAACGCTGGTGCCCATTTTCTTGTCTATGGAGATCTTAGCTGGTTACCCATAAGACTGTAGTCGCCTCTTATGAAACCAATAGGCGAGGGCACACGGCGTCACCATTACCGTTACCATTTCATCACTTGACATGTAAGTATACTTCGTCCGCGTAAAATTCGGATATAACGTTCCAGACCCGTTCCCGCGGGAACCGCATAGAAATTCGAGATAAATTATAGCCTAAGTGCTATGCTGACTATAAGCTATATTGCAGCCAAATTTTATCAAAATTCGTTCTGGCGTTTTTGCGTGAAGGAGTAAGAAACATATATGCATTCTTACAAACTTTCGCATTTATTATATTAGTAGGATTAAAAGGAAGGATACTAGGACGAAATTCTCGTATAGTAGCTATCCTGATATCCCTATCCAATTCAAGAGCGTAATTAGACCTGTGGTGCTGTATGGCTATGAGACTTGGCGCTAAAGCACGTCCGCGAACTTCAGCCAACGAAATGATAAAATACTGCGGTGGATATATGGCATTGCACGACTGGACCGAGTGCGAGTCGAGTGGATAAAATTGCCACAGGTTTGCCTGTGTTACTTTTTTCATTTGGTTAAGCCATATGAATAGTTGGGAAATATATGTCTAAACTTGCCGGTATCAAGAAAGAGATCCCGCGAAAGACACAAGAAACGATGCATTGATACGCTGAATCGGATTCGAGAGCCAACGGCTTACCACGAGAGGACACTAAAGACCGAGCCTGGAGGAAAATTAGGAAAGCAGACCCTGGTATTAGTCGAGATAGACGCAACTTTATTTGAAACATAACCGTATCAGTAATAATTGGACAATTATTTTCATCTTAGATGGCGATTTCAAGCTAACCTAATCCACCTAAACCGAACACGTCGTGCTGACCTTAGTCTGCCAGTGGCCCTAGCACAAGTGTGTTTACGATAAAGCTCGCGCCGCGAAAGAGCGTTTGTCTCTTTCTCTCAATACTAAGACGAAAGAGATAGCAATACCTATGTCGCGCTTTTTCTCGCTTATCGCGCGCAAGAGCAACTTGTGCTAGGCCTACAGGTTAGCAGTAGTGCGACGCGGGCAATTCAGCTATCCACATCGAGCACATATCCTTTATAGCGAGCTGTGTATTGGGGTATGTGCTCGGTGGCAATCCACAACCTGTAACCGTATTTACATAATTCGATCCATCACATCGATATCAACATGGCGGTCACGCCGGTACGACTTCTGCGAAAGATCAGTGGACAATGGCGTGCGTACGCGCAGGCTATTGCCAAACCGCTTTCTACAAACACCACGCGGACGGACAGAATACTCAACTAACGAACGCGGCGTCGTTGAATCAATAAGATAAGAGGTTTGGTCGATCTAGCTAGGCATCGTTTTTGACGTGAAACGTCTTTAATATCACACTGAGGGCGAAGTCATAAAACTGGACCGTAACAAAAAGGTCAATACTGCCTTACCTCAATAACTGCAAAACTATTAGTCCTACAATAATAATAATGATAATGATAATGATAGTTATATTTGTTACTCTAGATTTGTTTTTATACCTAACTTATAATTAAGTATACCTACCTTGTAACGGAGTATACCTACATTAAATCTATAAGCGGAAACTTGTAATTGGCTTAAAGATGTTTAAAGTCACCAATATACTTAATTTTGACAGCTGTAAGTATCCCAAACACAAATAAATAAATAAATAAATAAATAAACAAACATGGATCTTGTGTGATTGTTCAGCGTATATAGTTAGCTCGCTATTTTGACTATGTGCTGTAGGAATGTAGGTAGCGATGGATTGTCATCGCTGAGTCGAATGGGAGAGCCAACGGCTAACCACGAGAGGTTGCCGAAGACCGGGAGTGGAGAAAATTTAGTAGGAAAGCAGACCCTGGCAGTGGCCGGGATAAGCGCTAGGTCGACGATGATGTAGTGCCTATAGATAAAATATATAAAATATTACATTTCGACTTTGAACTAACCATAAATCTTTTCCCATGCGATGAAAGTCTCCATGTCTTTTCCGTCCCATTGCTGCGGTTCGTAGTCAGCCACCAGGACTTCTCCTTCCAGTAACGACGCTTGCGCCCTCGGGTCCACTGGCGCGTTGGACCCCCCGAGGAACAGCAGGGCGGTAGGCGGCGTAGTGGGGAGCGTTAGGGCGTCCGGGGTGGGCAACGGCCCCCCTAGCGGTACCAGGAGAGGCGCTGACACCGGCCCCGAAGGAAGCCCCGCAACAACCGCCCCCACTTCTAGCAGAGGCTCACAGACCACCTCGGCTACCGTCGCGTTGCCCCATACTGTCACCTGGAAACAAAGAGAGACTTTGGTAAAGTAAAGAACTTCAAAATAGCCGTGTGATATACAGCATACTAGAAAGCAGCACCAACTCGTACAATTGCGTGTCCTCGCACTCGTACCAGTATCTTACTAGGTGACTATATAATGCCTTCAATGCAGGCCAGCTACGATCTCCGTAGATCAGGAAATTGACATTTCTTTAGTGCATTTCCAACACTCTGATTTCTAACCCATCTGCCAAAGGTGGACCCTAGGGTTTGTGTCTGGGCAGTTTTTCGTGTATGATTGTTCCGTAACCGCCCCACTATCATTGAATTATTTCCGACATAGGTATTGCTATGGTAATGTCTGTCGGAACTGTATGTTGTGATGAATTGTTGGTTCATTATTGAACTGAATAGCAACTGTACAATATATATCAATGATATTCATAGATTTATGTTTAACAGATTTGGAGGTCATATTTTTTTATGTCACACTTACAATTAGATAACTTATTTGAACGTATTAAATTAACTACAGTACATTTACAGCTAATTAAAATACTGTATCACAAAAATTGTGCCCTTGTCAATAAGATATTCAATCTCCAGGCTATAATTTACGTTGAATACTTATTATTCGATATTGTCGATATGGATCTCGTTCGCGATCCATACGCCGTGATAGCGATCTCTCGGCCTCATCTGGTATACCAATAACTTTGCGTCTAATTACAGCCAAGAATGTCTCGATACGAAATATCTCCACTCGATAGTAACGGAGATGTCAGTCACTGAAATTCCCGTTAAACTGTGTCTAGCTACTTAACATTCCAACGTACGAAATTAGATGCTAAGTCTTACAGTATCTGATCGCCAAGTAGAAATCGATAATATTTGAAAGCTAATTAAAATGCGAATGCTGAAAATTTACCTCTGGTAGGAACTTCCATATTCCCATTAAATTCAAATCAATGGAGGAAGGAATAAATGCTGCAAATCAACATAAATAATAAACATTATTATCTCTATATTATTACGAACCGCCCTTCCACTAAACACGAAACCGTGAGCAAAACGCATTAACATTTAATAGGTATATCTACCAATCTACATAAACACAACAAGTGGCTGGAGAGGACCTTGACTGCGGGTTCACGGCGTTTTTACCGGCCCTTGTGACGTCACGGCCGAGTTATGCGCACGCGCTGCGCCCCAGCCACTCCCCCTCCCCCCTCCCGTACCCCCCGCGCCCAAAACTCAGCCTCCAGGATAATGGGCCTGATACATCTTCTACGAGGAAAAAAACCGAAACAAGATCCCGCGCCGCACCGTCGAGAACCGATTTTACACGGCCAACGTGTTTCGGTATTACAGAAAGAAAAGCAAGAAGTACGGAGGTAGTTGGTACAACAACCTACCTATAACGAAGGAATTTAAGGATTGTTAGGATACGTCTTCTCGTAAGGATATAGGGAAATTACTAGAAGCGAAAATTTAAAATAACAGGTTTTTAGAGTACCTAGGCACCAGACAGTGTTTACAAATTAACAAGTTTCTTTTAAATCCTATGAAAATAAATAAAGCTAGATCTAAACTTTTTTAACGCTCATCATCACAGTAAACAGTAATAATAGGTGTCCACTTCTGGAGTTAAGAAAAAGTTCTACTATTGTTATTGCTATTCTACTATTCTACAACTACTAAATGCTAACGCCATCTAGATCTTTGAATCATTACTAAAAAGTTCAAGGCATTAGTGCTGCCATCTGGTCAACTATAGCGACACTACAACCTCAAACGATCAACTTGCGGCGCAGCTGAAACAACTTAGTTCGGCGGAACTCGGTAGATGGCACTATACACAAAAAACAAATATTGTCACGTCTGTGAGTTTTTTATAAATCAAACGATGAAAAAGCAACATGTTTATCATGGGTGCCGGGGAGCAGGCAAAAAATTCAAGTATTTATAAGCAGCTAGAAGCGCAGAACTTTCAGTGGCTCTATGTATTGGATGAACTTGTGTCTCTATACACGCGCATAGCAATGTTAGCTCCTTCTATACTAATTTGGGTAGGTCTTTATGCTGTCTTCTGTACCTACTAAACTATAGTACGTGCACCTGCCTGTAAATGTAGGCTGTGCACCTCCTGTAAATAATCCTGGTGGCGCCCTTAATTATGGACATATTTTAAAAAACCCCAAAGCATATTTTCTTATAATAATAATACGAAAATAGCAAGCAAAACAAAAATCACAATCCGTAAAAGTCTGAAGAGAAAAAGGTTTATCAGAAGTTTACTAAACTTAGTAGTGCGGGACTAAAGAACTTGGATTTCGTATGTAGGAGGGCTTTTGATGTGCAATGTGCATACTTATTACAAATTTATAAACACACCTAGACGCAACTTCTTATACAATTTATATGAAATGTTTGCCCAGTAATCTATTATGTTGACTACTACGGACCGGTTGATTTTTTATTTTCTACCCGCACAAGAGGATTTCCAACTTCATGTGACTCGTAAGTCAGTAGGTATCCCATGTTCGATCTCAATCAAGCTATTGGACCACTATACTACGGCCATGCCGCCAGGGCATTCCTGACATACGTAAGTGGGTGTTAGTTAGCTAATTACGTGGATAGTGGAATGTCAGCACTGCAAACGAAAGCGGCTAACGGGAGCTAATTATTGCCAATAGAACCTCAATACCGCTTAGTAGGTAGATTCATATTCAAAATGTTGGTAGGTTCTATCTCTAAATACGGCTATCATTTTGTCTAAAATCAGACATTCAAACGTTAAGGGGAAAGCCTTCGCCGTATTTTTTATGGCTCTTTCGTTCATTGAGCCGTCCAAAGGGCCTCTGACGTGACTATCAATTATAGCAACCAGAGGCGCGTAGTGAGCGTATGATCCGTACGTACTTGTCTCAGGACCTTCTACAAACGTCCCGTTAGGTGGACCGACGACCTGGTAAAGATCGCAGGTACCACCTAGATGCGGAAGGCACAAGACCGGCATTTGTAAAGATCTCTTGGGGAGGCTTATACCAAGCAGTGGGCGTCGTCCGGCTGATATGATGATGATGATGTGGTAGACACAAAGGAAAATTTTCTAGGAGTTATAATTAACTTTTCCCTTGTATTGTACAGGATGAAGATGTACGTGTGATCCTGATATTAGATACTATTGACTGCTGATGCTACATTCTTATTGAATATCTATACCAACTATCTTCATACTTTCAAACGTTTAATTTCATTAAACTCTGAACTAGAATGAATGCAAATCAATACCAAACCGAGTGAATCGGACTCGTTTCGAAAGTGGATGACCTCTAATACACAGATAGTGTCCAAATTTGCTACGCGGCAGCAATATGCATCCGGTCTTAGAACACGACTCTGCATCATAAATGTCACTTTTATTTTTAGTCGCGGTGAAATCCCTGTAACGCTCTTAATCAGATAAACTGATCTGGAAACCCGTATAAGGGCGCCATGTTAATCAAGACAATACGTAACAGCTCATGATGCACTCTGTGGGCTATATATACGAGGCCCTGTGGCATCAAGAGTAGTGGTACACAATATGTATAAACATTTAACAAACATCCTTATAGTGTTTTCGCGGTAGAACACCCTTATTAACTTGGTAGGTACTAATCTGTTAATAAGTCTGTCGTGCCAATTAAACTTCAGCTTGTAATTTGAGGAACGAATACCCTATTTCACTAACGTCTCTTGAGTGTTAACACTTAATAAGGGCCTCCTAACACTAATAAGTGACAGCCATTTTATGATAATCTGGCTGGCACCTAAGTGCTACTAGGAGCCTTTTAAAAATAAGTGATGTTGGTGAAATCGGGCATCAGACTCTACATAAAGACCCATAATATTTGATATTAATTATGAATCTACTACCTGGTATATTAACAGGCATAAACTTTATACCAGATAGTAAATCTGAATCCTTGGGGACTTGAAATTGTTGTCATTTAATGACAAATATGTATGAGATACTGGTATATTCACTATTCAATATGTCTAGATCAAACAGAAACAATCAACAAAACTAATTTAGGGTGTCGCGTGTAATTCGCTTCGGAGTATTTAGTATACTATGTGCTATAGTTATAGTTGTAAGTAGGATTTTTTCTATGTGGTTACAGTAACAAGTTTTAAATTTAATATTACACTAAAAGAAAGTTAGCTTTGTCGTGACAAAGCCAGGGCTCATCAACGCTTGGTTTCGAATGCAGATTAAGTGTGCATGATATATGCATGTGTATGGATATGGTTGTTGCGAACTAGGTTGCCGCCATTATCATTAGCCTTACATAGTTTACGAGAAACTGGGACACACTGCTATAGGCTCGCTAGGATTACCCTTTTTTAGAATAAACTGTGTAGGTTATATTTAAAACATTTTAAATCTAATGTGTTACCAATAATAATTTACAAGAAAAACACACAATTTGCTTTCCCATTTTGGAAAGTTCGTATAACTGACATGCAATTATGCTAACTGAAGTGTGAACAAGTAATATAATGGTATTTCATGGTTGATGTCATAAAGGGGATTATGTGTATCAAACCGATTGTCACTTCCTTGCTGAATAACCTTGCCAAATTGATCCTACTATTGAAGTAAAGATCATAGCATCTGAGGCGTAAAATACACAAAAAACGTCTACAATATGTGTGAATAATATGAAGTACGTCTAGGAAGTAATCGATTCGAGTCGAGTCGTACAATAGTAAAACCATGCATATTTATAAAATTTTACAGAAAGAACTGAAATGAAAATGAAAAGGAATGAAAATGAAAAAGTATTTATTGAATTAGGATTACGTTAATTAATCTCTTTTCAAAAGTCAAAAATCTAACGGAAAACAAAGGGAAGTTAAGCGAGCTCATCCAGGTAGGGGGCGAACTAACCCGGAGACCCGGAAAAATAACTTATTTAGTAGTCAGGCGCTCGCGGCAGACTTTTAGTCCTATTCAATTTGAACCTGACTATAGTTCCACTCCAGTAGTGAATTCATGCAAATAGATACCATGGACGATACTACTTTGTATATCTAGACTTTATATGGTTGGTACAAGAATTTGCACCTGTATTGTCACAGCTCAGCACTTTTTGCTATAAGGTAAAATTATGTGTTATCGTAGTATATATTAGATATTATGTTAGTAGAGAAAGACAACTTACTTATCAAAAAATGCCTAAAACATCGCATAGCCGCCTAAATTAGTGAACTCAAGTTGCTGGCTGAGGGTAAAACTCTGACTATAAGCAACCTTAGGTACAAGTATTGGGTACAGTCTTGAATCGAGCGTCGCTGGCCGAGTGGTTAAGGTATCTGACTCGTCAGTAAGAGGTACCAGGTTCGGCTTCCACTGCGGCCATATACCAATGACCGTTTTCTGAGTTATGTACATAAGTTAAATACTAAACGATGCTCTTACGGTGAGGAAAAGCATCGCGATGAAACCTGCACATTCAGGCGACTGAACGTGTAACCATGATCCAATCTTGTCAGCTTCCCCTGGTAGCAGGGTCACGGAGGTCAGATGGCAGTCGCTACACTGTAATTATCTGATTTGCTAAATCCTAGATCATGGTTAAGGAGGACTCCGGGCCCTCGTGCGCGAGAGCACAACCGGGACATAACATTAACGCCAAGAATTGGGTTTAGTTTTGAATCTCAGTGACTCAATCCCAGCAACATCGCCTGGACTAGTGACCGAATTTCTCGAATACTTTCCATGCCAACGAAACGGGTCACTTTTTCTTTCAGTTTCCGCTGGCTGTGCCCCATTGTTCGTAATGTTAGGGCCCCTCGCGACGTCCGTCCGTCTGTCACGAGCCAATAGTCCGATACTCTCCAACGGTCACACTGATTAGCCGTGGGTATAGCATGGTAGTATCGTTCACCTACTAACAATAGTATTAATATGATTTATGCCTGAGATTATTTCGTTATGTTTCACATTTAAACAATTGAAACTAAAAGGGATGATGTAATACTCTTCGCCCACGTACGCCAAATTAAAATAAATATCCATTCCAATCGTTCTCAATGGTTATTTTATTATCGTCCAAGCAAAAATACATTAATTTATGTAGAAAACCCGTGCCATGCCAATGCCCACATAGCACAAAATAATATTGATAATCATAATGTTTAATCTCATCATCATCACAGCCTATAACAGGCCGCTGCAGGACTTAGGGCAGAGGACTTATAAATATAACAATAGGCAATAGAACTACTGCCTATTTTCCAGCCTAAAAAGACTCTAGATCTTTTACCAGAAAAGGTTTGTCGCCTTGTAACAACACGCACGAGTGTACGAGGTTGGTGCTATTCTACTCTACCGGACACCACACGGCCAATGTTTAATCTCACTCCACAATATATCCAACACCCATGCCAAGAGTGGACAACGAAATCGTGGCGTCTACCGCTTTTCACCAGCTACATGTCGTTTTGGTAGATAACATAATAGCATGTTACCATGCTACGTCTGTCGAGGAGGCGTGCCCTCATACTCCATTACGGCGTGTTTACCAACCTCGTTATTGGCAGTGCAGTGGACTATAAAAGGAAGTGATATGCTTTATGTAACTTCCTTTCTTTAGGTCAGTGAAGGGTTTTATTCCGATTCTGCCGATTCGGCCATGGTTTAGCGAAATTTAAAAATATGACTCAGACATATCCACTGTACAAGGATACTTTTAGAAAATTTTAGTTTGTTTCTATAATTATTATTATTAACTACAACATAATAATTATTATTATTTAAAGAAAGATGTGCACTGTACATATGTTTAAAATAAATAATACAACAAACATAGATACCTACCTACTACTAGTACCTACAACTCATAATTTAATTTGCAATAAACACATAATCATTGAAAAGCCCGTCTACTTTTTCTACAATTTAGAGCCCAGCACTATGAAAGAATATTGCACATACCATAGACCACTATATTTTATATCTAAACATAACTATAAACTAAACATCCGTAACAAATAGCACTTTAGATATATTATATCTTGCAAAATAATAATTGAACAGAAATACACGTCGTAGAGGATAAACTAGCTTGGAGCCTAAAGACGTTCGCAGCTTCCGAGAACATCGACGCCGATTGCCAGAACACAAATAATAATACATTGTATGAGAAATTGCAGAGCTGCTCACAGAGAACTATTAACTATTTATTATTCGCTCGGTAACATTAAATTTAGACTTTTGATAGGAAATGTTGCAAGTGGTCAGCATAGACTTCGCAGTGACAACGCAGCTGCAAGTTCTACGTCACGATTTGTTAGAGTTAGCTGCGATAGTTGCGGACGATCTGTGAATTATATGGAATGACGATCCGTATTAATAGGATCATCATCTTGTCGTTAATGTCCCGGTTATGCCATCGCGCACGAGAGCTCGGAGTGCGCCTTGACCATGATCCAGGATTTGACAGATTAACGGAATATGAAACAATTTAGTTTCAAAATCTTCCCCCAAAAAGACAGGTATTCGATGACCTACAGGTGTGGTGACTCTCCTAATTTGTTGACTTCATAATTGACGAATCTACCAAAATATTTGAAACACATCATTTGACATGCATTTACTAAACATCGTGACCTATTACTCTGATCTTTAAGAAAACAGCGTAATAAATCAGACGAAACGCGCTAAGTTCACATAAAAAAATAGCAAGAAACAGAATCAGCACACTTGGAAGATAAGAAAGTAAATAAATATTAAAACGTGGCGAAAGAGACAGGTCGTTCGCGGTTTCCGAGAAAAGCCGTAAATAATGTCGCACGGGCCGCGGCGCACGCGCACCCGATCGCTACGCTAGTTGTTACACGACTTCGGGAAAAAGAGCAGCCGTGAAAATCCGACGAACGCCCGATTTTCGCGATACACGGTGGTAGGGCTGCCAGTAACAGTCTGCTTTTGTGTGTAAGCAGTGATTTCTGTAAGTAGACCAGGACTCAGGTAGGGGGAAAATGAAGTACCTAGGCAAATAATTAAAATCTTTGTACCAAAGATATATTCATGGAGATGTGTTTATGTTATTAATTAGGAATGTAAACGACCCCAGGGTGTTAATTAAATCATAATTGTGAACAATTTTGACTAACGAAAAACAAGTAAACGTTAACATTTCGATCGTGGTCAAGTGATAATGTAATTTACTCTGAAACAGCTGATTTGACTAACTTTTTAGCCAGTGCTCGCTTAGTATCTTAAATCGGCTTAGTTCCTTCAATACACTGCCAGTATTCTTAAAAAGTCATACGTACCGCCCCTAATCATCCGGATTTGTCAGAGACGTATGAATGCGGAAAGCAGAAGGAGTCAATTAACTGCTTTAATCATGCTACCTACAAGTTCCCGCTGCATCCGTAGATAAAGCCGACAGGCAGCCCGCACAACCGAAACGGCACGAACAGTCGAACACCTTCATTTTCTACACACGATTTTACTTTCACTAATGTGTTTGTATAACATGAATAAGGTTTGAGTATAAAAAACTCGCATAAACGCACCCGAAATACTCATGTCTCTAGTTTTTGGCCATAGCTGTTATGTCATTGTCGTGATTTTCTATTTACTAGCGGTTTACTCGCACATTAGCATTACCTTATGCACTGTTCATTCAAATCCATCCAGCATTATCGGCGTAAGTTATAAACAAACAACATACAGTAATATTTCATACTTAATACCCTTTCCAGCGCCATAGCTTCTCTGGTAACAGGGTCGCAAGCTAAAGCTAACAAGAGAACTAGACTATAATAGGTTCAACTTGACAGTAGAGCTGAGCTTCAGGTTTCAAACACATGCGTGTGGGCGTTTTGGAAACAAACCGCGGCTGTGTCGCCTGACACACTTGCCGAGTTCCGCGCCTGCGCCGGCGGCGTTATAATTACACATTATCAACGACACATGGCCTCAGCATGGCGCGATTCTGTTTTCGAACATTTTCACTTTTTTTCGGTATCGACACTATAACCTAGAAAGTTATCTGTTACGGCGTCGACTCGTCACCGACGTCTGCAGTCAGGCGTTCGCGCTATGAATGAAAACATTTTTATAGTTGGTTAGTGCTTCAATTAATTATAATTAACTATTACGTTTGCAATTAAGAGGTGGTTACGGACAAGTTGAACAACTTGAACAGTTATGTGTCGTAACAAGAATTTCGAGTAAATGATCTGATTTTTATCATAATTAGGTGACGTGAGCAAATTATAAACGTATTATCTTATAGATGTTTTATTAGATAACGGATTGGCATGTAAATACAATTTCTTCGAGAGTTTAACTAGTTAAATTGAGCCTATGAATGCTTCCGAGTAATGCGAGTAAATATTAAAATAACTGTTAGTGTTGCTGATGGTAATTTAATACGTGTGTAATTTTCAAACCTCGCTCCCTAACAGTGGTTCCGCGGAGTTAATCAGTGCATGTTTGTGGACGCGTTCAAGTCGTGTGCACTTGTATGGTTTCAATGAATACAAGGTTTACCTCTATAAAGAAATAAGTAATAAGTATTGTTGCAATAGAAAAATGAAATATTTGAACACAACAACGATAATAATCGGCAGATAGGAAAACGGAGGATTGAAGAAAAGTGTCTGACACCATCATCATTTCTGCGCACATTTTTGTTTTTTAAAACTACTGCTATTTGATATTTTAGTGAGACTCAATTAAGTTAAGACTAAGCACACGATTCGACAACAACAATGTAAAATTGAAAACCACCGTTTTATTCGCCCTAAAACGCATACAGTTATAAACGATGATCTCGATTGGTTCCCGTAGAGTTCTGATCGCCGTCATCGACAAGCAATCACCGTACTGTGGCCAAACGATTCCGAAATTAGATACACCCATTTAACCCATAGTTTGCTACTTAGTAGGGACCATAATCGTCGCCCTAAAATTTCAAGGCTCACTGGTCATAGGACCGGGAATGCTGATACGGAAAAATTATTTCACAGGAATTTATCTAAGATCTCAAAGCAGCTATTGGCCAGATTTTGATTGAATGTTTTATTCTTTGTACCTTCTAAATATCAAAAAGTAAGTAAGTAAACCTGCAATTGATGTATATTATCTCGAATACACTGTGATAGCCTGCCAAGGATGAAGACCGTGGTATTACCCTCAACCAATGTGAAAGGGACCCAACTCTACGCAGTGGAACGTACTATAATGAAATAAATCTCTCCATGTTTGAAGACTGTACTATGTCATTCCACGCAGGACCGGGGCGGCAAAAAGTTTCGCGTTGCGCAACAATCTATTTATTTATTTATTTATTTAAAACTTCATGCACATTACAGTACAATGGCGGACTTAAAGCTTAAGCTAATCTACTAGTAAAGGGAGTGCCCTCGTTACCCTATCGCGCGGCACCACAGGCTAGAAAGGAAACTGTTCATTGCGAATTCGTGCTTTTTCGGTGCATGCTTCGTCAAGGTTCGTGAGTCGGAACCGCTTCCGACCTTTGTCAACCGCGGGTCACTTTCTCGCATTCGAGTCATCCGAGTCGCCGGCCGCGGCGGATGCGTCGCGCTCTCATTGTGCCGATTTGTGCCTTCCCCTCGCCGACTTTCGGCAATTGTATCGCAATCTCGCTTTGTTGGTAAACAATTCGGAGTAGGGTTGTGTAATGGTGTTCCTTTAGCGTGCAGTATGGGCTCTACTTAGTCTGTAGGGAGCTTTCTCTCGGTCGGCGATGTAGTGTTAAGTGATTACTGATTAGGATTATTAAAGTTTCCAGTAAAAATTTTTGAGGTGAACTAAAGGCCGATTGATCAATCCTCAGATAAAGTGTGATGAAATCGTAACATTGTGATATGTTATTATGTGACTAAAATGAAATCGTATCGTTACTTCATACATATAAAATAATTAATTAGAGTTTGTTTTAATTTGGTATTACCTAGGTACATTTTTTATCGGGCAGTTAAATATTATCTGAAAATTGAGAAATCGGCCCTAAAAAGCACATATAATTTTGCTTTACCTATTATAAACTATCAATTTTTGGATGTACGTTCTTCCTATCACTACGGCTATACCTATCAGCTGCTAACCGACCCATCCCAAAGTAAACAAATGTAACAAGCCAAGCAGTGTTATATCATCGCTATCTTATCGTATTTTATCTACTAGGAATTTTAAGTCAAATTTTTCTCAAGAATATCTAAGTTCGGTTCACGGTTTAGAAGTAAAGCGATACCTTAAAGCTAGACCCATTCCCACCCATTCGGCAAGTACTGAATTTGATTGGTCATAACTGAATATTTTATTGTACTGCTGCTGTTTTCAACCATTTACACTCCAAGAATACCTTCCAATCTCACTTGTAACCGCAAACGTTTGTGAGGACGCTATTCGTTACTCATTCATGCTAACAGTACCTACTGGACGGATTTAGTTTGGTTAAGGCAAATATTTAATAAATTAATTCAATGGAGTCCCCACTTACACATGCCACAACTGATTCAAATACTCGCGCAGCCGCAGACATAACCTAAACTCATACGCAGTAATTACAATCACTAATTCCCAGAACCCAACGGTCCAATCAATCAAAACCCAACATATTATGACAGAGCATAGTTAGTGACGAAGTCACCAACTTGCACTACAAGTATTACCGAGAACCCGGCGCCCGCTCTCTGAATCATCGCGGGGCGAAGGTTGCAACAGTCGGTTCGGTTGGCAATCGGCCGCAAAGCCGCAGCGGCTAACGATTTTGTTTACATTTTCCACACGTGACTTGTTACGGCTCTGAAACGGTCTAAATCTTAACAGTGAACTGGTTGCGTGGAAACCTGCTTCATTTGCTTACATGTTTAGGGCGCGTTCCTCTTGTAAAGGTTTTATTTGCGGGAATGACTTGACTTGTAAATTATTATTTATCAAAATAAATTTAATTGAATGGAATGGGATTAAAAGTTGAAGACGCTAGTTGTGCCATCACATTTTTTTGTGCATGGGAGGCACACGGTATCCAGGTCCAACGAACGAAGGGATGGATAGCAAAAAGGAAAAGTGAATGGATATTTTCCTCATCAGCTTCTATATTTACGTCACGAAATAAGCTTTGTAGTACAAATCATTCATCGTCGCGATGTATCTAAACTCTAAGGTACTTTACGAATAAACTGCAGAAGATCTATAGTGAATAGATGGCACCTACGCCTGCGTTGCCATTGTTATACTAGATATATATATCTCCTACAATGCTTACATAACACTTCAGATAAGTATCGCGAAACAATCAAGCCAAAATATTTATATTGTTGAGAAAACCGTTACTGGCTCATTCAAAACAATATGTTTCTCACAATTTCTGTGTCAATAAATGTGTAGTATGGAATTTTATTCGCATCGCAATAGTGGACTCGGGTTCATTAGGCGCGCAAGGCTGTAACAATAGGCAGATGGCAAACAGAGATAACATGAGTTATTATTTAAAGCTATGGCGTAGCGAGCCACCTAATCTGGCGTCTGATGACTAATTATCCCGTGTGGCTATTGTTACGGCTAGTTATTGGGAGGTAATACCGCTTCGCGACGTGATCGATGCGGAGTGACGACTCGTCGAGGTTACATCAATAAGCGCATTCTGCCCATTATGTGCGCCTGAGCAGCCAGCGTGGGCATTATGACGGCGTACTTGCAAATGTCACGTTACATAACGAGCAGTTTCAATGCGACTGCACTGAGGCGTGGTGGATCGTTGTGCGACGAGCGCGCTGAATGCGCCCGCACCTCCGCCCAACTACGCCTTTTCAGGCTGTTGGGAAACGTCCGGGAAGTTGCGATCTTCGCTACCGTTCGACAGTTACAACTTGCTTATTGCAATAGATTCGGTATTCGCTTCACCACTTCATTTCGGAACATTGTAATTGAATTCCAGCTTATCTTACTACGTAGGTAGTATAAAACAAAGTCGCTTCCCGCCGTCTGTCCCTATGTAGATCTCTTAAACTGGGCAACAGATTTTAATGCGGTTTTCAACAATATATAGAGTGATTCAAGAGGAAGATTTATAAGCAAAAAAAAAGGTTAGGTTGGGGTAAATAAAGTAGGTGTACGTGTACGAAGTCCGCCGGGTCCACTAGTTTGTCATAACGAACGAACACTCATAATGTTTTTTTTGTTTATTACCTCAATCACTCCTAAATAATGTTTGTTTACTGTATTTTCGATATTAGTCATGATTTGTACACTTGTTTTGGGTTAGGATTTATATTATGACAATTGCTGTTTCTAAGTAAATTATTAGCAATCCTAGTCTGTTTTGTGTACCAATAAATAAATAAATAGACAGCAAAATTAATTTAGAAAGTTAGGTAGGCAACTCCATTGACACATGAGTACAGGTCGGTCTGTACATTGCCAAAGAAAATCGTTAACAAGATATCAACAATTGCATATATTCCCAAGAATAAAGGGCCAACTATCGCAACCGATTTCGCTGCACTATTTCCGTGCGTTATCAATCAATTAGCGTGGAAATGCAAGGTGGTGGCATGTCGGTTGGCACAGCGGCCTCGCGGCGGCCTTGGGCGGCCGATGGCTGACATCCGCTCCTCGCTAAACTGAAATACGGTTTACGTAACCCCGTTGTGGCCACGTTCATTATCATTGTCATCTCGGTGACTGCGCGGATAGCAGATTGTGTTGTGATGGGAGCCATTTCACAGATGTGACGCCATTTTTATTTCCGGCCGTGGAAAATTCTAGTTAGTTTCAGTACAAACTGACGAAACTACAGAACTCTACTTTTTATTGAGTTTTTTGTTGATCGTTTCTAGCCAACAGTGAAATTCATAAAAGTAATATGAATGTACCGTTTTATGTTTACGTGGTCGAAAACTTCTAGGTACTTTTCAACTTATAGTTCCTTTCATTGTCATTCCATCATTGTCATCACAGAGGAGGCGCACATCCCAAAGATAGCGACAGTCAAAATCAAAATATTTTCTAAATCATGTTGTGAAAAATTCTAGTTTGATTTTCTTACAATTTTACAAAACTCTATATTTGTTCGTTGATAATCGCCAGTAAAATTTAAAAAGTAGATAAATATATGTGGGTAGTTAATAATTAGCTTATAAACTTTCAGCTATTTTGTTTGAAGATTATAATTAGCTCCTAGCTCATAGCGTGATGAGGTTATCTATAGACAATATTATGAATGCCAGCCGGCGTGGATTTCAATAACGCCTGTCTAGAAAATGAATCGGTATGGTAATAAGGCAATACAAGCCGCGGATTAAAACAAGCTTCTGCGTCATCAGAACAACCTGAATCCAGTTTACTGGTTTCTGCGAACGCTGAGAGTTTTAAAATAAGAATGTGTTTCATTTTATAGTCGGATTCTAGTATCCTTTCCATGCGGTAAAGATTGTAGTCAAATTGTACTTATTTTCTTACATAATTACAATAATCACTTATTTTACGTAAGGAACTTACGGCATACTATGTTACGTCTCTTTTATTAAATTTATAAGGAATAATAAAAATTACCGCATACTTACTCAAATGGCTAAATATAGCATAAGGTATAGCAGTTCTCGTAAATCGAACTGAAACAAATCCAGGATTTATCCTTCACATATTCCAGGTACACGAAAGTACTGCACCTCAATCGAAATAAAACGAAGTTGCTTTACCTTTATCCTCATCTTGTCGCGCTGTCAGTTCTTTTAAGGCTGGTTTCTAAGAATTGACCGTCGATCAGCCTCTTGACGGTTTATGGCACGATCGCGGCGGGTGATGCATCGCATTTCTAAACTTTCCAGTCTAGATATACGTTTGACGTGATCAAGTTTGTCAAGTTATGGCGACATATCGCACATAGTCCATACGAGTCGCCATACCTACTATCGATGAATAAACACGTGCCTAATATTATGTACTAGTGGACCCGACGAGACTTCGTTCGCGTAGCGTCTTGCCCCTACATACACCTTTTACCTCTACCTACACTTTTTTTCTTGCTTATAAACCTTCTTCTTGAATCACTATATCAGCATACAGAGATTAAGACGGAAAGCGACTTTGTTTTATAATATGTACAGACTATACTCTCGATGAAAAGGAAGTCATATTATTACTATTCTAAAAGAGAATAATTTATAGCAAATCTCTTACAGACCAACCAAAATTTCTCTAGGTTAAATTGTCTCGTTTTGTTAATTCTCTCGGTTAATTGTGACAACTTTATCAACTTAACTTGTTCAACTGTCTCTGTTCTCCTATTTTGAATTTTAATTTACGTTTCAAGACCTAAAGTCCGCTTGCACCTTGACCCCTTGCAAGGGAGCAAGCCAACCGAGCAACAGCAACGAAGTCTTACGAAACCAGGCGCTCAAGACAGCGCCCTATAAAAAACAAATCATTTCCAATTGACTCAAGCACCATTGTGTTCTATGTAGGGTTATCAAGTATTGTTAAATTGAATATACATCACGTAGTTAACAATTTCTGTGACATATCGATGCTAATATAAATGCAAGACGCAACCTTGAGGGACGACTGGAAAGTTGAGTATAACGATGTGGACACTGGTTAACAACCTCGATACTTTCCAGTTTTATTCTTGAGACTAAAGATGCATAACAATTACACGCGTCATATCGTTTGTCATACGGACACTTGATAAGAATCGGTTGCACCATTCTTAATTTGACAGGGATTATTCGTATAGAGTTACAAATAATCCGAGGACAAGTTATGGTTCACTTATATTGTAACCGTTACAAGATATAGGTGCCTTATGATATCGCGAAGTGGTCTGATTACTTTCACTTCATATAATAAGACTTCAATTTCTACAATTCTTCAGAATTTCTCAGGCACCGCTTTATCTCGACATAGTCACATCTCAACAAAACAATTCGAATGCATTTCACGAAATACTCACTTTCCAAGATCACACGCGGAACGGAAGCTGCATAATTGCTTACCGCATCCACCTCTTTTCTAACTAATTGAAAAAAATGTTTATAATGTTAATGATGTCTTTTTCTGCTGGATATCTTACAGGATCGCGTGATACATCGATCCGATTTATCGCATTCAACGGTAACTATTACGGTTATTTGTAAAGATTGCGTGATCTAAATGACCAAAGTATGAACCGTCACGAATGTGTCGTAGAAACAACATCTATTTCGTACCATGTGCATTGAAATTCGAAATATCTTTGGTTCCGCGTTGCACAAGTCGTGTTGCGTTTCGGCTGGGCGGTTGCTACAGCAACGTCGGCACAAGGCACAAGTTACAAGAGTTCATGTCTGTGGAATGCAATTTGACTAATACATATTGAAAGTACAGCTATTTCTACTAATATTAATATATTGGATGTGAAGGAAAAGTGAGCGCCGAGGATTACAAGGAGATGAGGAGGTTGGCAGACAGGAGAGAGGAGTGGAGATTTCTCCACCGACAAGAATTATATTTGACTATTCAAGATGAATAGATTAAGTACCTAATCATTCTGTTGTCAATACATGGTAGAGTAGAAATGGAGCATGTTAATACTTACTGGCGATTTTGAGGCCATCGCTCTTTAGAGATTATGGCGAAGATTAAATAAAAAAGCGTTTGGAACTAACAAACATAAAATAGGTACTACGGTAAATAAAGGCATTTGAATCCAACGTTACAGTGTTTGTTGGTAATTCGCACGACCAACGGTAATGTCGATACGTCACGCGGCAGTCGCAGCAAGTTACCAGCAACAGATAAATGTAGATTGGTAAAAGTATTCCAAAACTTAGCAACTCATGTAATAAAATCTCCATTCATAGGGGATTTATATTCCATAATTTATATATATTAAGGCTGAATATATGATAAGCTTTCCCCAAAGACAGGGTAACAATAGCTAAAACATGACCCAAGTCATACGATGAGAATCTGAAATTCAATTTAAGTTGCCGCCGTTAGACTAAATAATTGAGTCGAGCGTGCTACATACATACCTACATATATACAGCTTCGTACAAGTAGATATTTTACGTGTTGCAAACTAACACTGGTGTTCCTAAATCCTAAAGAGTAGATGACAGAAAGTAAATTTTGTGTAGAAAGTAATACTTTCTTAAATAATTTGTTACATATTTTAATAATATTTGATTGTGTTGGTACGTATCAAAATACATAAAATCAAATAGCTCAAAAACCATAAAACAAGTTCCGTCTGTGCCGTCATAAGAAAGAGTAAGTTGTGATTTTGACAAAATTGAGTTAGTTACACAGAAATTATCGCTGAGAAATAACGCGTCTTTCTGTCTAGGTTTCGTTAGGTCAGGTTAGGTTAGGTTTCGTTCTGTATTATGTTTTCCTGCGATTTTGTATGTATAAACAATACAGGGAGAGGCCCGAAGTCCTGCAGTGGACTGTTATGGGCTGTGATGATGATGATGATGAAACAATACAGTATGTCTGAGTGACATGTTAACAGTTCTTAAGGAATAGAACAGTAAGTGGTTAGGTTTTAGTTCACATATTGTATTATTTACTAGGAATATCATAAAACTAACAAACAGTGCAGTAAGTGGATTACATACCTTACTTTATTATGTATTACACAGATTTACACAGTCGTCAAAATATCGCGCGCAAGTTTCAAACGGCTTTAACTCAAAACCGATTTTGGGTAACTTACTGTACTCTTTTTTACGACGGCAGAGTAAGTAGCATTGGCCTGTAATCTGGAATTGTAAAACGATCAGAGTCAACTTGTGACTTAATTGGCCATTTATTTCGGTTAGGTTAAATTAGTGTTGTCACAAAGCATAGAGAAATTTTGATTTCATGAAAGTATCAAGTACATATTAATATACGTACCCGATAATAAAATAAATCGTATCAAAAGTATTGACCCCAAATTGGAACCCTGCGTAACTCCGACAATAAAATCTCCTATGCGTATGTATTTAGTGATGGTTCCGTAAATCGTACGCGATAATGCGCTTTGCCGTTTTAAGGACACTACTTACGTTTAGCAACTACAGTAATCTTGGTCCACTTTCCGAATGCTGTATCTGTGACCAAAGCCGCCGAGGACATTTGCATTGAGGTGACCGGCAAGAAAGGAGGCGCGTGGGAGTGCGAGGGAGACAGACAAATATGGCAAACATTCAATTGTCGATGTGAACTCGCGTATGCCTTGTTAGAATACAATATTTACTAAGGTAAGTTAAGTATAGCTAAATATGACTTAAACTTATACGTTCTTTGAAGTTACCTCCTTAGTATCGGCACCTCCATCTATGACATCTAACCAAATTGGTATACATTGCGAAGTTATGAGACTTATACTACATGAAAACTACTAGGTTTACTAGGTTCAACACTACAAATCGCACATACTATAAAATTCTAATCATATGAAGTGACAGACAACAGCTCCTTAGGAATAATTTCAATGGTTCGTAATATGGACAAACGATATTGACCTCAATCGTCAAATTCAGGGCGTGACCAATGTGTAAACTGTAAGCATCTGCGGTACATCATTTTATTGTATACCTACTGCCTACTTACACGTTGTTTTCAATATTTACAAAATATGTAGGTAGGTCAATATGGAGAATATAAACAATGTGGTAAATTATATAGGTACGAACGTGAACAATACCAATGAATCGAGCCTAATAAATATAAAAGTCGTCATTAATGACAGTAAATACCCACTAGTCACTACAATCACCTCTCACATAGCTTACTACTTTTGAGAGTAGAATACAATACCTATTTATATTGTTCAAATCATGATAGAAGTGAATGTTACGAGAACAAAAAGTTCTCATCTATAAATTGAATTAATACAAACACACTCTTTAATCAAAGAATATTATGACATAAGATAAGTAGATAAGCTAATCGAACTTGAAATAATGTAGATATACCGTACGCTGCCTACCGTTTTGCAACTCTAGTGTTTTATGCCTTACAATCCCCTCGCATTTTCGCCCTTCATATCTGTCTAAATTACATCGCCCTAAAAGATTTTGACATCTACATATCGTCCCTCATGACATGACTGAGAATCATGGTTTGATGAACACATTACAGCAAAAGGAATGCCTCCAATCACTCTCCTATCCACAAACCTTACCGCTTCAAAGAATCTAATTGACGGGACCATATGAAATGAGTTATATGTAATGAAATCTAGATTAGTCAAAGGCTAATTAGAAAGTTTTTATTCACTAAGATGGTTTACCCCGATTCGCAATATGCTGGACTCAAAACCCCACAATGCCATGCCATAGACAGACATTCTTAGATGGAACGTCGTCACACTTATAATAATAACAATGGAAATTATTACAGAGCGTGTTTTCGCTGCACAGCCATATGAGTAATAGTGTACATGGGTCACTCTGCAAGAATCCGCTAAAGTGTGCGATTACTGGGTCAACGTACAGCGCAGATAGCATTGGAGCAAACATTCGAACTATTCGAAATGTTTATGACTCAAACCATAATTTGACATAATATCTACTGAGTCGTGGTGGCTAATTAAGCGGTTAGTGCTCTTGTCTTTCGAAGGTAGCAGGTTCAATTCCTAATAGTCTGGGCACAAAGTAAAAAAAGGCTCGCCCCTAGGTCAGGGATATTCTCCAAGTTGGTGATTTAGTTACGGCGAATTCGATATTCAAATTAGGAACAGACGTATTTAGCGTACGAAACTACGCATGTTCATAAATCATTGACTTTAAAATTGGGCACTCAGTATATCAATGGTATGCATATATTTTAATTATGATACGTGTTTTTGTCTTAAAAATGGAGACTCGTAAGAGAAGTACGCTAACCTGCAAGAAGCAAGCGTTGTAGATAAAGGCCTAAATGCCTCCCACCAAGACTTATGATAAGCGAAGCCTATGGATCAACAGTAGAGCCATGTAATATAAAACACTTATTTTCATCAGTTCACATGATGGCTATCGATGAAGTAAATTGCCGAAATAGTGTTTCTTATCTAACCTCTTTCTATTTTTTCCAGTACATCATCTTTCATGCCACACCTTTCACGGATCACTGTGTAGGTGCTTATAGTAGCTAACACGCTATTAGCTTAATCTGCAAGATCACCTTCTATAATGCATCGTCGTAATGACCAAACAAACGCCAACAACCAACAAATATCGACGTCACGACAATGTTTACGTTGCGGCTACTAATTTAGTATAAAAAGTTAACAGTGTAAGCAACAGAAACCGCAAATTGCCAACACCTGTTTCCTCTCACGTTTGTGATGTAATGTCGTTCAAATCAGCTTACCATTTATTTGTTTATGATCTAGCATTTTGTAAGATAGGTATAAAAATTCTTGAAGATATTAGATATGTGTATTTGATTAAACAATCATTTTCCTTTGAACGGTGATAAGATAAACAAGATTGTTAAATATACATTAAAAATCGTAAACATCGTATCATGTCTATATCAGTACATTGTCAAAGTTTAAAATGAAGTCCCCTTCGTCCAACAGTCTACATGAAAATCTACATATTAAATCACGAGCAACTGGTTCTAGAAACTTGAAATTTTGCGAGAATGCGAGTAGTGTATGGAAAATGGTCGGAATAAAACAATATTTGTGTCTGTAAAGACGTAAGACTGTAAAGACTGTGACAGACATATACTATGTAACATACTTTCTTTTTACATTGAAAACGGTATCCAGTGCTTTTGGTTGTTATAGGCAGCTAAATCCCACAAAAGCCACCTACCCGTGACCTAGTATACAAGGTTCATACTTGAAAACTAGAATAAAATATAATGCATAAGGCGTGAAAGCACCAAACGATATTACTATTGGCCGAACGTTACACTTTCACTTAATTTGTGTGCTGAATTTAGACACCATCGCATAGAAATTACTAACTTTCATTCAACAAAACCACTTTGAATCAGAGGAAAAAAAGTCTAGTGAAACCGCGAATCGCATATGCAATTTTAATACATTTAACATATTCGATGACACAAATTAAGCTTGAAGAAACTTTCATATGTGAGAGACATAACTCTCCACCCTAAAGTCAATTTCAAAACAATGAATGTACATTTTAAGGCAATCAAGGTAAAATGGAAAGTTCTTAATATCGCAACCGCTTACGGTTGGCAGTAGTTGGCACAAATGGAAGCATTGTTCACATCCGAGCGCCTATGTAACGTACCATGTCATTGTTGATACTACGAAACTTGGCAAAAACTAAACAATGCTGTAATTTAGCTACGAGAGATGACGTTTCCCGACGCCTGTGAGAACACCCCGCATAAGAATATTGGCGGTTATTCTAACAACTTTACTACCGACGGTGGGATATGTGCGAAATGCAATGACGTAACTTATTGTACGCGTATGCTTAATGGTGTTGCTAATGAATATGTTCATAAATTATTACGAGGTAATGACCGGATATTTCTCGAAGGACGTTGAGATACGATACATTTATGATAGAAAAGATTCCAATTGTTCTTGTCAATCTGTCACAATGAAGACCTTTTTATAAGTTGGATAGAGCTTGACTAATCCACCTAAGATACTCTTTTCATCCACCACGTCCATCACAGTTCCATCGCGTGATGGTAGGTCAAACACCGTACTTGATTTAAATTTGTAGTTGAATGTGTTTCTCATATATTGTATTTTTGCCATACGAATAAATAAACTACCGAACGCTTATCAAGCAAGTTCCTTCCGAGTGCGGCCATACCTACATCGGAACGATCTTCCTGCAGCGGTAGTAAAAAGCTGATACAACATACGGGCTTTCAACAAACAAGCCTATAAGTTTCTCAAAGGCTAACATTATATTTGCAAATCTCGTGAATCCTGATGTTGAGGGCGTCGAGGGTTGTTCTTTTGCCTACTTCTATTTTAAGAAAAAGCTATTACCAGTAGGCTTAGACCTACAAGTAATTTGTAAGGGAGTCAAAATTTGTTTTTGTTTCTTGATTTTTATAGCGTGTGTGATGACGATATCCAAAAATTATGGCAGCTACGTTTAGTTAAGTTTTCCTTAAGTGACTCCCATTCCCCCCACTCCCCTGGCACTCTGTGTCATAGGTGGAAACTTTAAAATGGATAGCTTTATGCATTTAAAATATGTCTCGTTAACTTAATTCCGCAGTAATAGAGGCCAAAACGGAAAGGGAATGGACAGTAAACCAAAAAGATAAGAATCAGTGCAAACCAGATAAACAAGCTTACATGTGCATATAATATTTTAAAAGCGGTGATGCAAACAAGCATGAAAGTGAAGTTAATGAATGGGAACTGTGTAAACGATGACGCCTTTGTTATCCACGTGTTAATTGGGTTACTCTCTCAAGCAGGCTTTGCTTTGTAACCACGAGAACAGCCATTACGACAAGTTACGAGGTGCATTAGTACAAGATATACAGTTGTAACTAAAACACTTGTCCGATCCGTGAAGGAATTGATTCTTTATTATAATTTTGATAAGTGAGTAAAAAGAGACAGAAAATTAGTAAGAGGAAAATTGAAAAAATTGTCAGGTTCAAGGATCGCCCTTGCTCCGTCAGAACTGTGTCCGAAGTTTTTAGAATATCAAAGGAATCATAGTATTAAAATTGGTGTCCCGCAGAGACAAAGGTAAAAAGGTTCTCTAAAAGGTATTCCTAAAACAAAAACGCAAATAGTCGTCGCGATGAGGTGATTACGAATAATAAAGGACAACATTAATAGATAGATAGAGACTGGATAATGGCCGCCAGCGAGCGGATAGAGCATTGGGTTTAACCAAGTGTCTCGCGAGTTTTTGTTTCATTTAAATTTAATATTTCCAGAAATTTATTGAGATAAAACTTGACTCGTGAAAATGTTTTCAACGTTTACACAAGTCAACGTTTACAGGTATATTTACATTTATTATAATAGTCTCTCCATTCTCATTATATTATAATAGTCGATAGCAAAATCTCATTTCAGCAGTATCTAAAAAGGACAGACAGATAACAAGCTAAAAAGGAACTCCGTCTGACAGATAGATTGCATAGTTGTAACAATAACAAACTCCATGGGAACTTTAAGTTCAACGTGCGAATTGAACAGAGTTTTTATTCTGGCTTTTTTGGCCATTGACTACAAGCGTGAAATTACATGTGATACTGGCAATCAAAACACAATGACAAAAAGCAGATACTAGGCTCAACGTACTTAATATCAACACACAGCTGTCTTCTACAATCTAACTACCCAATTGGCTCATGATATGAGAGGAAACTAAAGTAGAACACAATGTTATACAAAACATAATTTTTGGCGTGTTTGTTGTTTCTTTCCGGCGGATGAAGACTCAATGTTAAACATCCTATCATTGCCATCTCACGTGGACAGCAGATACTAGACGATTCATTATAATCAGTCACTTTTTAATCGGTGAGAGTCGGGTTACGCTGATACAAAACATACGTCACGGCCCAAACCTGTGTATTAATTTAACTAAATTATCAGGTTCATTAATTCAATTTTGTGATATTTTTATTTCCGTGTCAATGAGGCAGAGCACTACAGCCATAAATAAATAAATAAATAAATATGCATTAACAAATTCACTAAGCGCCATCTAGCCCCAAAGTAAGCAAAGCTTGTGTTATGAATGTTAGATAACTGCTAAATTACTTTTATACTTTTTATGCATACTACACCCAGACCCGTTACAGAAATACCCGTAAAATGATAAATTAAATTGATAGATGCGTTATTAGTAGTAGGCGACTTTAAACTTCGCTCTAACAAAAATCGGATTGGAATCGAGTCACCGAGAGTTCATCATACCTGCTCTAAGTTCGTTGTGTATACGTCTAATTTTGTGACGTTTGTGTTATTTTTTAAATGTCGGTGCGTTTATTTTCGGTGACTATTTTTAGACCTCATGTAATCAGTTACGCTCCATAAATTCTCTAAGTTGTTGTAAACAAATAATGTATTTTAATTAAATTAATACATACTGGATTGACTAATTAGATAAACTATTAAATTCAAAGTCTATAGTAATAGTAATAAAGTTTATTAACCTCAGTAATTTTAAATTCACATTATGCTAATTTTTTAGATATAACAAGTGTGGGAGACTGATGCCTAAGCCAGGCAATAAGCCGGTATTTCAGGTCATCAGGCCTCGCACTATGTTAGTAACCAAGGTTTGTTTATTTAGAAAATGGGCATAAATGTTTATATCAAATACATTGCAAATATAAATTAATAGATAGATATATCATACAGGTGTTAGTCTTGTTAGTAGTGTTAGTAAAATGACGTTTTACTGAATACAAAAAGAAAAAGAACGACCGTTAGTAGCGCATACAACTCCAATGTACACAGCCTCGTAATACTTTTTATGGGTGACTAACAAATACTTGCACCAATGAATCACCATCCTCTCGATTAATTTGTCATATATTCCCTATTAATTGATTTATTGTACCCAACGTCCATTTCATTTGCACCATTAAGATAAAGTTCTATAAATTACCAGGCATCGTGACCTCTACACTACGTCATCTGGTTAGGATGCATGCCTTCATAGCTAGATAACAATTAGGTATCTGATGAAGCCACCCACAGTCAGCCGTAAGCTCGGTAACAGAACACCCATTTGTGCGACTCATTTGAATTTGAGTGGGATTAATATGCTAGTACTAAGTTAATTATTAAGACATTACATTAAGTAAGTACTGTTTATTGTATACCTTATAAGTCAACATTGTAACTATTACCATGTCACAACAAAAATTTGACCTGTACATAAACTTTAGGTTGTTAACTTTAGTTGATACAACTGATGTTATGTTCTGAATCCTAATATATAAATAGTAAATCGACAAGGAGCAATCTATAAGAGTTTATATTGAATTATTAAAAAAAAGAATATGGAAATTGGCGAACTTAAAGCCATTGAAGGTTTATCTATAAGTCAACCAGTAGATCATGCAGAAAGTTAGTAAGTTAGTGCATCTGATTAGATCAATAAACTAAATAGCTCAGTCTAACAAGTTCAAAGGATTGCAAAGGACCTTACATCCAACTTATACACAACCAAAGCTAATACATAAATGTATGGTAAAAATATTCTATATTTAGATATTTTTACCATACTACTATTACAACAACCGCATCATATTGCGTTTTTCAACAGCGAAGAAATGGAACTTTGTACCTGCTGAATTGGTAAATTAACTTGAATCGGTAGTAAATAGAAGACACTCATCATCATCGTCGTCCTAGCGCTTATCCCGGCCTAGTAAACAGGAGACTCTGTGTACTTTTATACGCATCATACCTTACCACCAGTGAGATCAAATAATAGGTACAAGGTAACTTAAATTTTGAATTTCGGTGTGTTTCTTTCTAACATAATATTAGGATAGCAAAACAAAACAAAAACGGTTCATTATGTTTACTAAGTTGGCGTAAATGTCCTCTAGTTAGATCACTTATGTTCTGAGTAATGTTTTGTTCAGATCTGTAGTAGGCACATATGTACATTCTTGTATGTCACCAATGCCACGAATTTAAGTGTAAATGAAACAAAGAAATGAAGTAAAATTATAAACACATCAGCCGGTCTAGACATCTTTGACAGCTCCGCTTGCGTGATGCGTGTATGGTGGAAAATTGACAGGTCGAAGTTCGACTATTTCTACCAACATCTACATTGACTCTGATTGTGTAGGATCATCCGCCAATCCGCCTCCTTTGTACACCGAAAGTACGTGAATTGTCTATGGAACAAGAATTTCTACTACAAACCGCTTATGTCAGATAACGTTAGCTTATGTCAAATCCCATACATTTTTTCTACCACAAACGATTGTAGATTAACGAAACCTCTTGGCTCAGGCCGCAGGACACTGTCTGTCCTACTGTCTGTGGAATAGACAAAAGAAATGTCATTTTTTCAATTTATATACTTACAAGTAGACCTTCTTTAGCAAATTTACTTTTATAATAATAATTAACAATACTAAACATTAAAAAAAATTAAAATCTCTCAAGTCTGTAACAAAAAAAAAAGTCCGCGTTCGGTAAGAATATCGAAACATTACGCATGTGCTCGTGTAATAATTAATACGTTATCGGTAGACGCATACTAGATAGCATTTGAACGAAGCGCCTGGTCACGTATAAATGACCACTAATGTCTTAGTTGCAGATAAACCGCATATATGCATAATGTATTTACGTATCCAGCTGTTACATAAACTTTAACTGGCTTAGGTCATTCATGATGTGGTCCATTGCAAGTATTCTACGGTCTGAGTCAAAGGACTTAAGGTAGATAAGAATTGAAGAAAATAAGTATGAATCGGCGAGCGAGCAAGTTCTCATACGAACTTTCTTTCCCTTTCACCCCTTTATGATTTATTTTTGAAGATAAAAGTAGTTCCCTACAAGGCTAGCACAGTGGCCCTAGCACAAGTGTGTCCGCGACAAAGCTCGCGACGCGAGAGAGTGTTTGTCTCTTTCTCTCAATACTAAGAGGACAGAGATAGCAATACCTATGTCGCGCTTTTTCTCGACTCTCGCGCGCGAGAGCAACTTGTGCTAGGCCTACAGGTGTGCGCGCGAGAGCGATAAGTGACATAGATCCCCTGCTCCCTCTGTCATCTTAGTATTGAGTATTCCACAGGAGATGGAAACAAGGCTCTGTCTCTATATCACGGGCAAACTTGTGCTAGCCGTACAGTTGGCCTAGCACAAGTTGCTCTCGCGCGCGATAAGCGAGAAAAAGGGCGACATAGGTATTGCTATCTCTTTCATCTTAGTATTGACAGAAAGAGACAAACGCTCTCTCGCGGCGCGAGCTATATCGCGGGCACACTTGTGCTAGCCATACAGATCAGATAGCCATTTAACAAGTGCAAAACAAAAGATTTTTTCAAATTCGTCTGGTAGTTCCAGAGATTAGCCAAACAAAAAAATTACTCTTCAATTTTATAATATTGGTATGAACTATAGAAGTATGTGTACGAAAACAAACCTAGACAGACATCAATTACATTTTTTTGCTCTACAGACTATTTTTCAACCAGTCGAGTCTAAGCTCGTTTGTCACCATATAAAAAACGCGCTCCACCGGACGGTAAGTCATAATATGTTGCTAATCTCACACAGACAATGTCGTATCTACGTACTATAATAGTATACTATCTCCGGTTGTTTGAGACTCGCCCATTTCCGCTGGTGGACGATAATACGTGCGATTTGCTGCGCACGCGTCCCTTTGGAGTAACAAAGATAAACGCTCGACTTAGCATAAGTAGCTAACTCTATTATCATTTCACTCGCCATATTTGAAAGCAATGGAATTTTTTTAGGTGTCTAAAATCGCGAGAGACCAGGGTGCATCATTTTACTCAATAATAATCTTAACAGTGTAATATGCATAAAGTTTTATTAAATAAATATTTTTATAGGCGAGTAAACCTACCCAAGAAGCGATGGATTGACGTCGCTGAATGGGATGTGAGAGCCAATGATTTGAGAAGGTAAGATAGCGGACCCTGGTAGCTAAGTGGCTTTTTAGAAGATTTTGTAGAAATTGACTTAACGAGATCTACTTAATTTGAATATTCTTGATTATACCTAATTACATAGTACTAAATAGTACAATGACCTAAGTAACATAACTAAGTGTAGGCCAAGACAGCGAAGCAGACGAAGTCATCATCATCTTGGTTTTAATATCTTGGTTGTTCTCTCGTGCACGAAGGCCTGGGGTCCGTCTTGACCATGATACAGGACTTGGCGGATCAGGTAATTACAGTGGAGCGACTGCTATCAGACCTCCATGACCCTGCTATTAGGGAAACCTGACCAGATTTGACACATTCAGTCTCCTGAACGTGCAGGTTTCCGTAAGAGCATAGGTTAGAGAGCAATAGAGGTTTGTCAGGACGGCAGCAAATGGAACAATGTGATATGTACTTGCCCCAACGGGAACAGTGACGTCCTTGCAAGGCCCAAAGTTCAAAGTTATAACTTTACCTCTCGAATAAACTTTACAATGGATTTCGTATATAACAATGGCACAATCGAGATTCTATTTTAGGCAAGGGTTAAATATTCAGCGACACAAACGTGCTGTGCATAAAATACGTCGTCAAAGTCAAGTACTCGTAAAGTAAGCTCGTCAAACAAGTTCGCTAGTTCGAATTCGACTATTTTCCTATACGACACCAAATGAGTGGCGAGTGACGAGTTAAATGCCGTGCTGTTGGGCGCGCGTGGGGTGCACTGGTCACAAAAAATCAACTTGCAAGTCAGCTTGCAAGTCAAGTTGACTCGCTACTGTGTTTACTCACTGTACTTGTCAACTATGCCAGGCTTTTGACCGCCATCTCACCTGGCGGTGACGATATGGCTGATGATGGCGCATGCCTGTCTAAGAACAGCCTATTCGCTCCAGTCCAGGCGTCCAAATTATAATGACCTAATGTAAATCTGCCTATACGGCTTTGCTTACCAAGCAGGTTTTTTAATTGGTACTTCTTAGACGGCAAATTTATATAGCAAATGACTCGTGGGACATCGTGGTGGGACCCGGAGTCCGGAGTAATATAGAAGACGGTACCAGACGTATTGTCGCCCATAACTACTAGGAAATGAGATTAAGAAAGTCCAATAAGAAGTGCAAATAGGTATCTCTAATAGTACCTACAGAGAAGTATGTTAACACTTGGATTATAATAATTAGGTAGTAAAATATTTAACTTTACCAGTTTCTCTAAGAGATTCTATGGCTAGCATATTTATTATCAGTAAGTCATAAACAACGCTTTAGCGTAATAACTGTACTTTGCACTTTCGCTATAAATTTACACTGTACTTAAGTAGTGGGTGTAATAGCCATAGTGTACATTTAGTCGTATAATGTAATATAAATGAACCTTTAGAGACAAGTTAATAATAATACCTAGGTATATAATGGCTACCTTTTATATTTGCTTACTGTGAATGATATGCATTTTGTTTTTTTTTATTTCATTAATGGGGAAAAACACAGAACATGGTAAGGCAGCGATATAAACCAAAACAGTGCTGTAATAACAACCTCTTCTTTGAAATTAGTTGTGGTGTTGTCGTCCCCCACAACGTGTCTGATACGCGATCGCACTGTACTTAGGTGATGCTTAAGTTCTAAGCATTTGAAGGCGGCTTGCACCAAATTCTTATACGCATTTAAGAACCTAAACAAAAGACTTTATACAAAAAATCGTTAAACGCCATTCTTAAACGTGTTTAAGAATTTGGTGCCAGCAGGGCTTAAATCACAAAAGCGGTGTTATGAAGTTAAATGTTACTTAGCGAGTTTATTTTCACGTAATGTTGGTGTTCCTACAATAATTTTACTTGTTAGGAATATCTTAAATCAACGTAAGCGTCGGTTAAAGTTTTGTGCAATCGGGCATACACTGGGCAAAGATATTGAATTTTTTTTTCAAAGATTCTTTTGGCTTCTGTATAATGAAGTTGGCCAAGTTCAGTCCAATTTCTTTGATCAAATGTACACTGAAAAGTGGACTACCACATTTACACACGTTTATTACATGTCTGTCACATACGTCAGATTTATCTGACAGTTGTCATAGCAACGCTAGCAATTGTAATCTGACAACTGTCAAATAAACCTGACTGATAAGTTCCTCAGTTAAACTGCAGTTAGTGTTATAATTTTTCCTATATAACTGTATATTGAAATCCATTGATATGTCACAAATACGTTGGCTGGTTAAGCTTATATGTTATGCCTCATACATAGAGGCGACAACATATTAGCTTACACTTCATACCTAGTTAAGTGTTTGTTACTCGGTTATTGTTCCTATAAAAGGCTCACTTCTCAGTAAGACCGTTCCATTGTTAGTTACAAAAGAACATGGGTAAAAACGTAAATCTTTATACAGACAGTCGTACACAGAAGTTTAAAGTGTTACCTTCAATGTTTAAACAATACATTGTTTGTGGTTGAGAGTCACGTGGACGGATATAAATAACTTTGAGACTGAAACCAATAATAGTATTAAGTAAATATTTAAGTAAATTTTATTTGCGACTCACGACTGTACGGTATCCATATAAGGTAGCCTAGCCTATCACGTATTATCGTTTTCTGGGCTCAAGCTATTCTATCTCTGTACCAATCTAGACAAGATGTTATACTTAGGACCTTTGATAGGACAGGAACTTTGGTGGGTATAGGTACTCGGACAGTCGTTAATAATAGAAAAGTAGAGAATTGACAAATAATGTCAATTTCTTACGTCAAAAGTTTATTTAAATGAGTCGTTTTCAAGACTAGCTTCCCAAAAATTCTTTTAGATGGCACACTCTAACGGCTGAAACATTATTTTAATATTTTGACTGTATGGTGCCATTGTTGTTGTTGTTTGACAGATCATATGTGTGACTATCATCATTTATTGCCTATTAATGGCTAAAGTGCTACCATTACTATCTAAAGTTGAGGCCCAAGGGGCACTAACATCAAAAAACCGTTGATTAATTCAAAAAATCTAAAATAAATTACTTCAAAATAAAAATAAATATCCTATACAGCCAACAGACGATGTTTCAGTTAGAGCGCAACATCTATGGGTATTTCTAGGAATCTAGTATTGATAATGGCTCAGTCCTTTACATCCAATAAAGATTGCAGGATAGATTTTCATAGTATATTCGAAAACCACTAGCTGTAGAGCACAAGAGCTGCAGAGCATAGTCGGTAGTCATAGGACATTTTTAATCGAAATACAACAGAAAGTAATATTTCGATTAAAAATCTTCGCAATCGTAAGTCATAGTAGGTAACCTACCTACTGATTTTTATTTGTGATTTTGAGTTGTTCATGCAGTGGCGTAGCGTGCCCTTCGGGGGCCCCGTATCAATTATTGTGTACGGCCCGCCCTAGCAGATACCTCCAACTACGGGGGGGGGGGGGTACTAATGAGTACCTTAAATCCTAGTCTCAGCTGAAGTCAATAAATGGACTAGCATAGCGAGCTCTACATTTGTGTGACAATAGTCTCTAAGAATCAGGTTCGCGAGGCTAGGTAGGGCTAGGAATTTTTGATATTTTGGCCTATGGCTTGGCTATATTAATACCTTGCGCGATTATAACTTATATCATTGAATGAGCGAGCGCAGCGAGCTCGAAATTTTTGTAATTTATCCATTAAAACCTTGCGCGATTTAAATAAAAAATTCCATGAAATCAGCAATATGACGATAGCGCCTGGCTATCTCGAAATTTTTGACGAGATTATATAATAAAATCAACTTCGCGAACAGTTAATGAGCGAGCGTAAGAACTCGAAATTTCTTGATATTTTGGCTACAACGTTCCATTATTAACTTGAAAACAGACCAATTCAAAGATTGATTGCGTGTGAGCCAAGACGATTATGCGTGTGGGCGTGTGGGCCAAGGTAGGTCCATATGACCCGTTTAAGAAAGAACGGAGTAAGGAGTATCTTAAGCCTTTGGTGCTACCGATAGTGCTGAAAATATAAAATTTTCAATATGAGATCTAAATTGTTGCCATTTTTGCCATCTGATAGGCGCACATTTTACCTAATGTTCAATGGAGTAATAAATGAGTGCGCGTAGAGGGCACTACGTTGTCTTGTTTTTTTTTCAATAAAAATGATAAATATCTCTTAAACGAAAGGTGAATGAAAACGGATTGTATCACTTGATTTCAATTGTCTTTTTTGCGGAGGGGCCTCCGACCCTGATCTGAAATTCTATAAAATAATTATTTTTATCGGGAAATAGGGAAAGTTTAACTGAAATTATGGACAACGAGTTTTTGCTTACACACGTTTGGGGGCCCCTATGGCCCGGGGGCCCCGTATAATTGATACGGCAGATACGGCGGTAGCTACGCCCCTGTGTTCATGTTTAAATACTTTGTGTAGTCGCTGATAAGCACAGGAGATTTTTTATGGTTAGACTGGCCAGACCGTTGACCGCCATCTAACCTTACACTTGGAGTTCTTCAAGAAAGGGGTTAAAAGGTTTTTACGGGGTCGGCAACGCGTGGGTGATGCCCCTGGTTTTGCAAACGTCCATAGGCTGCGGTGACTGCTTACCATCAGGCAGGCCGTTAGCTTGTTTAACACCTTGGTGGTATTAAAAAAATCACATTTAGATACAACTTAGACAACAATCAAGTAACAGCATTAATTATGTAATATACAATAAATATGTCGCCAAATGCTATAATATAAGAGAATAATAGTAAACTCAAGTGCTGGGTTTTCGTTATCTCTATTACAATTAAACAATCTATTTAAGGGTGCGCAATCGCAGACACGTCCAAAAGATGCATTTCGTAATACAAGAAAGTCTCTACCAAACATCCAATTATAGGGAATACTGTCACAAACACCGCCAAAACTACAGGTTGGGCTCCAGCCAAGCAGAAGAAGTGTTTTATTTATGTATATTAGGACTTGTGTTTTATATACGAGTCTCGTAAATACGGAGTGATGGCCGTTGCCATGGCCGGAATATCGGGCGCAGCCTTGCGCTGTGACGAACACTTCAATATTTAATTTACAATATTCGAAAATATGCTAATGCAATGCAGATAGGGTTTCAGGGGCGTCAAAAGTAGTTAGGTAAACATTATTTTAATATGTAGTTTAGATTTTACTTGTAATTTATCGTCATAAAATAAACAACAATACAACACAAACACAACAAAAACTTTACGAACAAAAACTAATAAATTTAGATTACTTCTATATTATACGACAAACTGCTCCTATTTTATGTAGAACGATGTTGTAGCGGAAATGGCGGGCGTTTTTATGCAATTTTCCTGGAAGGACTTTAAATATTACCACTTGAAAATAGTGTAGTTTCCTATAATTGAAATAAGTCTCATTTAACTTCAGAGGTTTGATTAAGAACTTTATGTTAACAACAATTCCTAACACCTAGGTAACTAAATAAAATTGTTAATTTGTATTTATGCAATATTCTCAAAACAGGCCTGCTGTCATCATATTATTGCGATAGATATAAACCGAGTCCGCTCCTGTATCTTAAGTGATACACGCCCCGGTGACCGAAAAGGACGACGAAATAACCATTCTCTTTGCTAATTGCATAACTGTACCATCCTCTATGTTAGTTACCGAGAATGTAGCCATTATTTCTTCAAAGTTGCAGTTTGACCTTAAAATAATGAATTCAGAATAAAACATTTTAACGTAGCTGCGAATAACAATAAAGTAATGTAAACATGTAAATAAGGTACAATGTCGGCACTTTTTGTGTCATGTTAAGTGATGGATTTCAATTAAAATTAATGCGATAGTGCTTTTAAAGCACCCCAGATATCCAGTTTTCTCTAACGATGATAGGATGTTGATGGGACAGCTGCGTACAAAGCTAAATAACTCTGTATGTATGTCATGGAAAGCAAAACGATGACACGGACCGATACTTACGCAGGCTTAGTTAAGTAATTAGAAATATAGAAGGTACGTAATATACGTTTTATTTTTAATAACTTCGTTACTTTGCTACGGATTCGTAGTTTCTTTCCAGATATTCAGCATTAATTCTAAGTTATGTACTATTATTAATTTAATGTGAAAGTCTGTGTTGGCCTTGTTGTGATTGGTAGAGTAGCACCAATCACATCTATTAAAGGGTGACGTAAAAGCCGACAAATTGGTAAGATCAAGTGGCAATGGACTGGCCATATCTGCCGAGGAACCGACAACCGCTGGGGTAAACGTGTTCTTGAGTGAAGACCGCGACTCGGCAAGCGTAGTGTGGGATGCTCTCCGGCCAGATGGAGTGACTATTTGCGAAAGGCTGTGGGTGGATGCTGCACCGTCAAGCCTAGGAGAGAGTGCATTGGCTCTCATTGGGGGGCAGTGGGCTAATATAGGCTAACAATTGATGATTCATCATCATCTTGGCGTTAATGTTCCGGTTGTGCTCTAGCGTACGCGGGCCAGGGTCCGCCTTGATCATGATCCAGGATTTGGCAGATCAGGTAATTACAATGGAGTGACTGTCATCTGATCTTATTGACCATGCTACCAGGGAAACCTGACTAGATTGGATCATGGTCATACATTCAGTAGCAGTCGCAGTTTCATCACGATGTTTTCTCTCACCTTAGAGCATCGGTTAGTGTTCAACTAATGTACATTACTCAGAAAAGAGTAATTGGTAGATGGCGGCAGTGGGATTCGAACCCGGTACCTCTCGCTTGCGAGTCGGATACCTTTACCACTAGCCCACCGACGCTACTATTGATGATTGATTGATTGTAAAAGCCGACTAATGATATAAGTGAATAAGGATTTTTGAGATTTTCGATACTACGACCTCCAAGTCGCCTGTCAAGCGTGGAGATTTGCCAATTTCCACCAACTAATGTGAAGAAGGCTCAAGGCTAGCAGCGGACTTCGTAGGAAATGACTGTGACTAGGTAATTTTTTCTCGAAATCTAGGGCTTTCCGCGACTTCGTTAGTCACAACAAAACCTATTATCATAATAAGTATATAATTTCGACCGCGATAGTAAATCTAATCATGTCAGCATATAGACAAAGGACAAACCTACACAGTAATTTTTATAAGTAAGTACAAGTGTTACATACAGCTCGTGTGACTAGTTTTGAACCGATTCGTAACGACATGCACCCGCTCCCATAGCAGTCGATCAAGACTGCGTTACCCAATCGCTACCCACTTTCGGGCCGTACATATTTGTGCAAATTGAATATAATTATTGTTATCAAACCTGCTTGGTGAATAATTAACCGCTTACGCTCAACTGATCTACTCTTACTTCGCGTGTTTAACGCTACAGTTTTGAAGAAATAAACGTAGGCAACGTAGACCTTCAAGATATAGCTGAAAAGATTTTTAAGGTTGTCAGCAACATGTAAGTTGACCCCTGGATTGCAAACGTCCATGGGCTGCGATAACAGTTCAACCATTCTGTTCGCTACAGTTACTCTTTGCATGTTGAACGCTACCATTTTGAAGAAATAAACGGAGGCAACGTAGGCCTTCAGGAAAGGCGTGAAAAGGTTTTTATGGCAACATGTGAGTAATACAAACGCCTGGATTGCAAACGTTTATGGGCTGCGGTAATTGCTTACCATTAGGCGGGCCGTAAGCTTATTTGCCACCTTACCTCCGGTGAGGTAGATACCCCTTGAGTTTTCATCTTCTGCACTGGGATTCAAATAGAAATTTTCGAAGAAAGGAGAATAACTTCGTCTTCAAATTGACGGATCTTTCAACTGACAAGGCGACATTGCTGATTCAAATTTTAATTTACGAAACGTCCGAGGGAAACGTTTCGCATAAACATTCCGCCCGTTACAACGTAATATATCGCTGTTCGGAATTCGGACTATTACGAGTGTGACCCAAAACTGCCGCCGAAGTTTTCATCATGTCAAGCGCGTGTGTCGACTTTCTCCGGCCGTCCGCGTTCTATTTCAGTAGATATTTTCAGTGCGGCATAATTTTTTAATCGCCCCGCTCTACCTCGGCTTACGAGCTGGAATAATCCATTGTTTCCCAAATTTTATGGCAACACCGTGACGTCAACACATCCTCGGTTTAAAAATAAAAGAGTTACGTTTACACGGCGAAAATTCGATTAAGGTGCAGGTCGTCACCGTCCTAGTGCTTATCCTGGCCTCTGCCAAGGTCGACTTTCCTACTTAATCTTCTCCACTTCGTCCGATCTTCGGAATCCTCACGTCGTAAATCTATTCGTCGTTGGCATCCGACTTCGCGATGTCAACCCATCGCTTCTTGGAGCGCCCACGGGGCCCCTTTCCTGATACCGGCAGTAATCAATGAATGTGCAAATAATTTCATGTATCCATCCGAATATCTTTTAGGCTGGCTTTGGAAGTTATATGTGTTCCGAGTCATTGAATATTAAACAGTAACCATAAATTACCGTCGAGGTTTATTTACAATAGTCATATCATTATCTTATGTACCTATCTAGTTAAATCTCGAATTGCGCATCGAAATTGATACACACTCATGTTTGTCCTCTGCACGACCTATATTGTATACATCGTTCAGGCCAAGTGCCCCTGAAAACCACTGGATCGTCGACAGCGATTTCATGGCTCGCTGGACTTCAAACAGTTTCCTCTCCATCAGTTTGATAATCGATTACACTAATATTTTGGCCTGTTTTAGGGCTGCGCTGTTTTGGCAGTTGGCAGTTGGCAATTGGCAGACTTTATCGGATACCTAGGTGTAAATTTTGGCACTAACGGCTATGTCTATAAACGAAACGTGTTTACACGCTCAGAATACCTACATGTATTGGTACGAAGACCGTATTTAACACTCGACGTACCTTTACGATTTGTTTGTCTCGACGTTTCGGTGGTTACACCCACAGTAGTCACGAAAATACCACGTAATGTAATAATATGTGTAAAGAACACGAGATTCGTTCAGAATAAATACCATATTCAACGTTCAAAGAGTCTATTAATATTTATTGTTTGTCCACTAAATATTTGAAACAATGTTCAAATAACGCCAATAATACCGCTACTGGCCGCTAGGTACATATGGACTGGCTTCTGTGTTTTGTAAAAATTTCCATGAAGTAGAACGAACAGTAGTTTAGATATGATATGGTATAGTAACATTACAAATGTCGGCATCGTGTCACGTAAACGACGACGAACAGTTACAATAACGTTTTGCTTATAATACGCCAGCCATAATGTTCTTGTTATGGTCGTTTACAAGCATGGTAAATTCACAATCCATCACGACTCAAAAGTATTCATACCTACTGCAGCGTTAAAGCTATCCCTATCTATATTAACGGATAGAGATAGCTTTTAAACAAAATCTATTTCGTTGTAATCTCTATAATACCTATTTCTTAATAAATACATATTGTATAATTAAGTTTAAAATGTATTGTGTTGACGACCTGAGTGGTTCAATGGTCAACGTGCCGGTCTGCCACGCAAGAGGTCCCGGGTTCGATTCCCGGCCGGGCAGAAATTGAAATAATGAATTTTAATTTCTGTTACGGGTCTGGGTGTTCTATGTATAATAAGTATGTATTTAAGTTATCTAGCACCCATAGTACAAACTTTGCTTAGTTTGGGGCTATATGGCGCTGTGTGAATTTGTCCACGAATATTTATTATTTATTATTATCATTATTATATTTCACGGTCTATTTACTTTACTTACCTTGTCCTTTTATTACATAAAGCCTTTCCATTCATAACACAACGTTTTCTAGTAAGTACATTTACTTAATAATACCCAATTATTGTTTCAATGTTAACGGTTGAGTATAATAAACATCTAAATAACGAATAATCTTATCAAGCAGCCGCTCTATAATTCCTAGATTCCTTCCTAATATTACACTATCGCTAACGTCATTGTAATATAGGAAGGCATGCTATTATGGAAGGTAGACCCGATTTCATCCATCACAATATCGTTTGTCTCAAGAATGACGCGAATTCTGTCTAAACAGATTTTAGTTTATACTAAAATTCTATATTCGACGTGGGTCTAAAAGTCTAAAATTAAAGTACTATAGCTGAACATAACGCGCTCCCTGTCCATCTTACTAAATATTTTTTGTTTAGAGCAAAGTGCATACGCATCTCAATTGATTGAAGCTCTATGAGCTATAATTAGAACTTATTACCAACAGCGCAGTTGCGTTACGAGATAGTTAAAATTAGAAGGTCTAGTGAACATTTGGCTCTAGGACTTCATATTTTTATTTTGATGTCCTCGCAACGGATACTTCACGCCTACACATGTTTTACTGAAGAAAGTTGACTTCTGTAGATGTTTCAAGATGTGAGAAAGAGAAAAATGAAAAGAAGTCAAATTTTAACCGTTTACTTAAGTCATATTTAATTGGTAATCATTTTACAAAACGCAAAATAATGTTATCAACATACTTTCAATTTCAATGTATTGATAATCACTTGATAAGATTATTTTTATAATAATATGGATGACAATTTAATAAGAAGTATTCTCAATCGCGAATAAAATCGAGATTAAAATTATAACGGACTAGGCTAGACATTGGCTAGACACAGAACAAAATAATTGCTCAGCCATGAAGGTAGCTAAATTTGCAATCTTCTTGAGGCTGGACTACTCTAGGTATTCGGTCTACATACTAGCGCGCACACTATAATCTAAGCAACCGGGCAAAACCTTATCAACATTCCCAATATCTGTTGCAAGCACGAGTAACAAGCTCATCACAATAAACAAGGACATTAAGTTTCATAGGGAGTAAAAAAGAGCACACACTTATGGTCATAGCGATAAATCGTGTAGGTTGTGAGCGAAAATTGCTCTTGCTGACTCGGAGATAGCATCTGGCCAATGAGTCCAATCGGAGATTCGCGCGCGACGCTCCCGTAGAGAGCGCCTGCGTCTGCGCGACCGGTTCGTCCCTGCCGCTTATAGAAAAGCGATACGCATCGAATCCAGACCCTACCCAGCCATAGTCGGTCCTGAGCGTTACTTTAAAATTCAATCCTAGCCGTCTTTTCTGCCTATAAATACACAACACCCTCCCCAATACTTATGGCACGACTTTTGCTGCCACCACTTTCTTTGCACACCTAATTAGGTAACGTTCGAGTGTTTACGCAACACAAGGTTTCCTACGCGGGTGGAAAAAGTATCTGCAATTCAATACGTGAGTGTGGAAGTCAAGTGCCAATACGGTTGATAGGAACCATTAGTGGTAATGCTTTTATGTAGTAGAGGAACTTGCATTTCTTTTTTTGTATCAAACATAATTTGCCATATCTTAATCTTAATCTTCACACAAGTCAGACTGAAGTACGGTCAATTGCAATAACTGATATTCAAGTTACCCATGCTGTAATTGTTTAACTTGTTCAGAGTCCCCTTTGAGGGGCTATTGTAAAATGCAGTCGTATCAGATTGGATTTCGGGATTTACTGGGTCGTATTCGATTACGACAATCATGCGTAAATTAAGCCTTTCGCTCACTATTATTAACGATATTCATAATAAATACGAGAATATGTTTAACAAAAATTACCGAAATAGACAAACACCCCACCGAGTTTCGTCACCAAAACTCTCTCCAAATATCCTCGACCGTGAATTTATCATGAGACAAATGCTATGAATTTATGATCTAATGCATAGCCACTCGATTCATTATGTTAATCGTCTGAATCATATGGCAACTTTCCAAGTAAAATAAGTGCAATGTTTACAAATAACGTCACGCTAAGCGAAAATACAATTAGGCGTAGTACTACGAATTACGACTGGTGCGAGAAATACAAACGTAACCACTTCGTTCGCGATTCGTATAAACTCGCGACCCGTCTTGTTTACAATTAGCAGACTGAATTGTTGAATGAAAACACGAATTTGCCGTACTCGGTTAGTTTGAGAGTCGGCGCGAAAAGCTTATAAACCTTAATTTGTTTAGCTGTACCTGTGCCTTAACACCGTTTTGTTAAAGTACTTACTTACCTAAACTTATTTGCCTAATGTAGACGCCTGACAAATTGAACCTTATTATAATACTATAAATATAAATGCTAAACTATATTATTATAGGATAAGATAAATAGTAAGTAGTTGAGTTTAGAAATTATATGGAAAACACGGACGAAGTTGTAGGAAAAGCCGATTGGAGCAATAACATGGAACGCTGATGATAAACGAAGGTTACAGCAGATCGTTACAGACACAGTGAAAACTAATACGAGTTTTGAGCCAATAATGATTATTTATTTAATATTTTTCAATCAATTCATCAATCATCATTATTGACCACCCTCATCTCATACAGTTACGACGTCGATCTCAACATCTGATCAAAGCGGCGTATTTCTGCCAATCGTCCAATCAGCACACCAATCAAAACACGATCGAACACGAGACCATCTCACGTGAATTGCGTTGTTGCCTCCAAATGTGCAATGAACGAAATGTTTGGCAGATACAACTGCACGGATTATAAAAGACACCCAGAAATAGCAAATATTGTCGCATTTCTCAGATATTGTTTGAAGGAATTTTGATAATAAACTCTAGGATGTGAAAAGACCGTGAAAACGAAGTATGAGGGTTTTATATAACGGGTTTTTCGTGAATCGTAAAGCCACAAAAACCTGTAAGTAATATAGTATCTACTTTTTAAACAAATCGATTTGAGACATTCTATCAAGCGCGATCGCAAGACATGGTGGAAGCAGGACTTCATACTATGTATTTACTAAACCTAATAGGGTTGATAATAAGTTATATATATAACTATCCTAATATGAAAAAATAAATCAAATGAAGATGACGAAAGAAATACACAGATAAAGCTACTTTAGTATAATACTTATAAACACAGAACACATGAACTTTCATGTGTTCGGTGGTGGTATGCTTATTTACACAAAGGATATTCTTATTCTGGTCAGATACCACAGTTAATGGTACACCCGTATTGTTTTTAATATTGCTTATCAAGTATCTACCTATAAAAGGTACACTCGTACCAGCAGAGACGTCATGCGACGCACGTGCCAATACGACCAACAGCCATAACTTTCACTCGCCAATTCGCAAGTGTCTAGTACACGCTAAACAACTCTAATTGAAGTGCTAGTGCCATAATCAAAGGAAGGATCAAAACTGTTTGACAGAACAGCTCATTCCTAGCCTCGTGAGCCGACTCTAAACCCGTTTCCGACTCTCAGCTGAGTCTTGGTACAAAGAATTTCCGGTCACATATTATTTAACGCTTGTCGTTGTTTGAGTGTTACATTCTAGAATAGTATTCGATATTTTGTCGTAATATTTGTGATTGACCCGATCGTTGAAATTTCATTGATTATTTAGTTAATCATTAAATAAATAAATATGCTTGGACAATTCACATATATATATTCACAAAGTTTGTGGTATGGGTGCCAGATAACTGATAAACCTCTTATATACTTTAAATACATACTTTTTATAGATTAACAGAAACTAAAATTCATCTTTTAAATTTCTTCTCGGCCGGGGATCGAACCCGGGACCTATGCGTGGCACGTTGCATGTGGACCAACTGAACCATACTCAGGTCGTTAAATTGAAAACATTTTACAGTCAACATCCAACAAATGGGACCAGCAAAGTGTGTCTCCTTGATTATCTCGTCTGGCGCATCAGGTAATGCAATCCGGCAATCTGCAGCCAGTAGGCGGTCTTCCTCATTGCCGTTAAGTGGACCGTCATCAGATCAACCTGAATATATGCTATCTGAATTATAAAGGCTCCAACGCAAAAACGACAACGATTTCAATTCATTCAAGTACTTAAGACTTGGTCATTTGCACGCTACATCGCAATCTCGTTCGTTCCATATCATAACTAGGTATATAACCCATTAAGAATTAAAAGGTTAAGTACCTACTAGAAAGCACAAAGCACATGCTCACACCGTTATACCACACCATTTATATTTCGCACAATGATCTATTAAATATTTGCAACAAGACAACTTAACAAAGAGCGCTTTGTATTTGACATTTTAAGAACGTTGTTTGCTAAAGTGACAAAAACGGTTAAAAATTACTTTTGTCTGACGCCCACGTTCACTTGAGTACAGTTAAAGAAAATTAAGACGATGTCGTTGAATTCGTTTAAAGAGGTTAAGGTTCAACTCGATAACTGAGAGAATACAATTTGAAAAACTGCTCCGTGATTATACCTAAAAATTCGTGGCAGACCAAAAAATACTGATGACGGTCAGACTGCAAAGTGACAAAAACTTCGGATGATTTGACGCTGTGATGTTGTCTTGTTAATTGCCGAGGTAAATATTGTCATGGAGGTTCGCAGCCGGTAACACTCAATGTTACGTTAATTAGTTTTACGTCGCACTAATTTAGTCGATTTAATCACTTAGACTTAGTGGACCGGAATGTCCTTAAGAGAAACTCAGTAGGGAAACAAGGAAATGTAACGACAAAAACTTAATTGCACAGCCGTGATCTTTAACCGCACCTGTGACCATAAACTTACCGCTACATTATCAGTTACACGCAATTACTGGTTCTAGTCGAAGAAAAAGGATTGGGTTACAATTGGGTCACGTTGTGCGCCAAGCACACGGTGGAGTATCGTAATAATAGTAGACGGCTCCTTACAGTAAAATATCCTACGTTTCCCGAACTATTTATATTGGAAACTTTATTGTCAGAGTTGATGAAGTAAATAATTTTCCTGCAAATGTTGGAGCGAGAGGCTAATCGATCGTTGGAGCCAAAAGGCCGGTAGCACAATCACGCCGCCAAGAGCGCTGCTCGGTTCAATGACAAGCTAAACAATGACCGGCGACAGATTCGTACACGAAGGCAATTGCAACTCATTATAGTATCAATGGAGAAATCAACGATGTGGGCGACACTGGATGGCGAAACAGTGTGCGCCACCAAAATTGCAATGACTCCGATTTGAATGCACAACGCTCCTTGAGTGCGTGGTAAGGACTAACTGGAAAACAATAAGTATATTCGACAATGTAAGAATTTTAATGAGAGACGAGTTTAATCTTGCAGGCGTAGTGATATGTATGGGCGAGATAATGTCGTTTTTATTTTAGATGGCTGTAACGTGATTTTATGTAAAAATATTGACATTCTGATTACCAACTGCCATTACTTTTAGTCATAAGATTTCTGAAACGTACAGTACGTTTCAATAGAAAATAACAAGAGCACGTTATCGATATCTACAGAAACCTAAATTAGTTAATGTGTTCTCCTTTTTCTATTAGGCCATAAGCTTGTTTGCCACCTTAGTGGTATAACAAAAACATACTATGTGTAGTAATAATTACATAATCTTTGAATTAAGTACCTACTTATATAAAATAAAAGGGACGCTATTGTAGTAATTCCGTTTGATTAAGCTCCACCATAACAAGAATGTCGAAACAATTATTTATTATTTATCTCCCGATGAAATAAGTTATCATAGAACATTGCGGTCGATGTGACCATCAGAAGCCTTGTTGTCGATGCAGTGGCTTGTTACTTAATTATATTACGTTGTGCGATTATCAAAGCCACTATAGTCAGAACAAGTCACGTTCGTATCTGATTACAGTACTTTAATAGGTACACAAATCACACCAATTTGTTTCTTTCGACAAAGCGATTAAACAATGTAGTTACCTACGTAAAGTAAAATGCACAATTTCCTTAGCTAGAAAGAAAATGGATGCACAGTAAATGTGTGTCAAGGATGCCGACTAATTTTCTATGGTAATCGTGTAGACAAAGATAACGTACACATAGACAAATTACCTGTCTCTGTGTTTTGTCCGGGAGTATGACGGAGAGCTCGAAGGAGCGGTTCTTCTTGTCGCGGCTGCCTGAGCGCATCAGCTTGGTCGAGGAGCGGGTGATGCTCTGAGCCTTCTCTGGCAGCTTCAGCGCCACTATGGACATGCTGCGCGAGAGGCGGCGGCCCAGCTTGCGCGTGCGCAGCGACATGGACCCGCTGAGTCCGCGCTTGCGCTCCGCCGCCTCCACAGCGCCTTCCTCACCACCAGCCATGACTGATACCACTGAACGTTATACCAACAACATTCACACGAACTGAACCATGTCACAGAACTTAAGCACAGTTTAGCACAATATTCCGTCACTGAGTCATCCTTTGGTACGCACAAAGAACTATAATGCACTTTTCAAATGTCGACCGGCATCGTGACGGCGCAGAGGCGCCGAGGATCAGTACACGCCGGGTCAGATTCGGATCATATGGTCCGGAGCCGGTTCGGACCGTCCCGATACAATCCTCCTGAGGGCTCGTAACTTCGAACGTAACACTGCCACAGTACCCGCTGTGTAGTATAGTGGCGGCGGTGTTGAATGAGCCGATTGTGGAGCTATTAGTGATAGTGAGTGTTTAAAGAGGGCGCGCTTTGCGATTGGCGCGCGTGTGGCGCGACGCGGACGTGTGCTCCGACGGCCGCGGGCGGAGCGACTAGCCTAACACAGGGAGCCGCGTGGAGGCGCGGTGCCGTGCAGCCGCTGCTCTCCGCTACACCTGAAACCGAACTTATCGAATCGCATTGTGTCATCTAAGCGCTGCTATGTGACACCAAATAAATAGCCGCACTGTACTTGTGCCTATTTGTTCAATAGGCCGAAGAGCGATCACACGAGACTGCAGTCAATAGGAGCGTTAGCAGAAGCCGGGTTAGGCTTTGAATCATAACATAACGGTGATCCGTTTTTTTGTTCAGTCGTCCTAAACTCGGCAATGGCTAATTAAGTCGTTCTTTACCAATCCACAGTGAGGTCAGGTCGATATTGAATTAAACTATTAATTAATAAAATTAATATTAATATTTACACAATCAAGTGGTGTTTGTCAATTCTTGCTATTGCGAATAGTCATATGCTACAACTTGCTTCTAAGACTTGCTTAGTTCCATTGTCTCCAGCTTGGTAAGCGCGTGGAGGAGATTATAAATAATGAAGTTTTTATTTAAATCCTTCTGCCTCTTTCAATATTTTATTTAAGTAAGTCATTTACAAAAGACAAATATACAGCCACAACCGAAACTTTTTGGTAACTTCATAACAGAAACGAAAACCGGTAAAATATAGGTATCTGGGTGCTCTAGGTCCATCCACAACCATATCTTATCTGAATATTCCCGATCTTCAAGGCACCCACGACTCCAGTTATCCTAGTGTGATGTTATTTAATTTATTTATTATGACAAGAGTATGACTAATAGTGAAATAGGAAAAAAGCATTGGTAATTCGAATTTGTGGTTTAGGTAAGTTATCTACTATTGTTAATAGTTTGAATAGTGCATTCTTGATGGAACTCATTGTATGATAGAATTAAAAAAAAATTACACAAGTTCCAATATAATTTATTGTGGAATAAAATTATAGTGGAACTTGTGTAAAAAACTTATTTAATGCTATCATTATCTACTATTGCAAAAAGTCCTCTTGATTGATATGTATAGGAAAAAGAAAACAAAACCTAAAATCAAGCAGCAAGTAGTGAGATAGGAATGAGAAATAACTCATCTCTAAAACACGAATACCGTCTCTAGCACACTAAACAACCTAACCGAACCAGAGTAGGTCTGCTCGTTGCAGGTCAACAGATCTCAAGGTGATCATGTTACTCTATACTACGGCTTTATGTAGATTCGATCATATTACTTTAACCTGTAGGTATACGTGTATTAATAACACTTATCCTTAACAATACTCATTATTATCTTTTATATTTTTTTTAATACGGCAGACAAACAAGCATGCGGGTCACCTGATGGAATGTGGTCACCGCTGCCTATGGATATCAGGGTGTTACCATTGCGTTATTTAATTCCGATAACTCATTCCCAATTAACTAGTAGGCATCCTAAGCGAATGTTCGTAAGGTAATAGCTCAAAAAATCGCTGTCGGCGTTGACGCTTTATTATTTATTTATTTTGGTCTAGTTTTATCTCGCAAAAGCAGGTTGTAGAGAAAGTGATAACTACCAATACCTAAATTTAAAATGGCGGCGTCATCCTCATTGTGGGTTAACAAGAAACGGTGCTAAATTTTATATAATTAACACCTCTATACGTTAGTATTATGTACCTCTATATCAAAATTGCACTATGATGACTATGCAGATACTTACCTACTTTTCTTTAAAAGCCGCCACCGGATAGAGTAGCAGACAAGACGAGTATTTTTTTTCTTCTACTCAGTGACAATCGAGCAGACAGCCCACCTGATGGTAAGCGGTAACTGTCGCCCATTTAGGTTGCAGGCAGCAGAAATGCAGATTAGAAGGTGCTTTGCTTTTTTCATTGAGAGGACACACAACGATGCAAGCGTTATTGCTTGGCGGCAGAAATGGAAAAGGCGGAAACTCGTCCAGGCGGACTTCTCAGGCTTGACGGAGTTCTTCCATCTATGGTATGATAATGGGTAAGTCTCAGGGGAGGACAAGCTTGGACCTTCATAGACTAAATAATAGGCGTTTTTTTTGGGTATTTTCAACGCGGCTATCTCTAACTCGCCTGCCTGCGTGGGTAATGGTGAAACCCTCCATGTAAGACAGTCAAAAAGGTAGTTGCAACCCTTTCCCTACAGGCTCGGTAACCCCATGAACCTATCTGTGCAGTGCCCTTAGCAAAGAAATATAAAGGCAAGCAGGCAAGCCTTACAAAAATTTACCTTACGGTTAAAAATGTTTGAAAAAATATGTCTAAGTAAATAATTCTCCTTAATAGTTATCTAATATAGGTATCTGTGGTAGATCACAAATTTATCTGACCCGGTGGCCAAAACTGGAAGTGAGTGTCGCCTTTTTGATTTATCATTTTGCTTTAAAGTAAAGTCAACAACAGCGACGCCGTCATTGGGGCACATAATAAATAATATATTTGAGGAAAAGTTTGTGAGTTTGTGGCTCATAAAAAAATTCGGCACACTTGATCGTAACTGTCAATCTTAGAGGGAGAATGCTGTCAATCCTGTCAATATTTGATGTTCATAGATTCTGACTATCTGTCAATCACAATTCTTTGACGATGGCTCATATACGAAGGAAGTACAATAAATAAATAATACGCAATGTAGAAAATCTCACCTCATATCATTATAACACAGCAAATCACATAAAAGACATGAAGTCTGGAATCTGCGTAGAGTATGCTGGGATTTAAAAACTCAAAGTCAATCCTAGAACCATAGCCTCCTTCATCTTACAAGCCATGCTGTAGCACGGAACGGCAACGTCGCTGTGAACCGATTGACTCATTGTTTACATGTCAACGTGCGGGAAAATTATGAATTTTATGATGAAAATTTAAAATATATTGATAAAACTGTAAATTAACTCGTTTGTATGGACCATCTACGAAGGTAAATAAAAGTAAATATATTTATAATTGTGCTAAAATTGGATAAATACGATTTTTGAAAAACAATCCTTGACCATTTTTGTTGTTAGTTTTTTACTTATTTCATAAATCAAATTCTGTTTTATATTCGTAATCTTTCTCTAACAGATGCAAAGGCCTTGTTGCATTTGTAAAATGCAAGTAAAATTATGATTAATCCATAAAAATGGAAAAGAAGCTGTGCCGATGTTTTGCTTTCCAAAATATGTAATTCTATTAAATAAATGGACTTCTGCTATTCCCTAAGCATGCTGGAGTCCCACCGAAGGATCTTTTGTATGCAGCAAACATTTTCGCACTGTGAAAGTTATCACAACTACTTTAAACCACGATCTCTGATTATCCACGATGATCTAAGCGTTGAAAAAGTAGATAGGTACAATAACTAAGTAAATAGTTAGTTTTTATATACTTAGGTACTTAAATAAAACTGTTTAAAATGTATTATACCTAATATTTAATAAATTGGGCAATATTTTGGCTGGCATAGATTGTATTTTATTTCATAATACCTGTTGGTCGCGACTGCGTCCGCATAAAATTTAGCTAAGTATAACGTTCCGGACCCGTTCCCGCGGGAATCACAATAAATATCGGGATAAATTATAGCATATGTGTTATTCGGAGCTATGTGCTACATAACTGCCAAATTTTATTAAAATACGATCAGTAGTTTTTGCGTTAAGGTGTAACAAACATCCATTACGTACAAAACCAAACATAGATTATATTTCGCATTTATAATATTAGGATAATACAATTGCAAGTAGGTAGATAGGTAAATAGTACAGGAATCTATCCAATTTCATATTATCTAACTAATGTTTATACTTATTAATATAATTTATCACTTAAATAACTATTAACATTAAACGACGACCGCGATGATAGTTTTACAGTAGTTTTCATTTCACTAAAATTAAAAAATGCGACGTTGTCAAACTTCTGCGCATGGCTTGTGAGATGAAGGAGGCTATGCTAGAACCCAATGATTGTTGCTGTCAAGTTAGCCGTCACGGACGGAAAATGAAAACTTAATGTCACGCATGACAGACTGGCTTGAGACTGTTGTTTTGTGTTATTTTGTACTCGTTTTTAATTTTTACACGGGTTTTCAAACGATAAATTAGTATAAAATTGATCAAGGAATCAATTGGATAACAATTTAAACCTAAATCGTAATTTAATAAAAATTCCGCAAAACTATGACGTAAGTACATATACGTTGATAGAAAACAACACGATTTTAGTACAGAACTACATTAACATTTATTTGATTGATATCAACAAGTGTTTTTATAATATGTAGCGTAGGGTTATCACTACGTATTTTACAACAAAGTCCCACACCGCGTCTGTCTGTGTGTTCGCTCAAATCTATTCATGCGGTTTTCACCAACAGACAAGAGTGATTCATGAGGAAGATTAACGTATATAATTTGTTAAGGTTACCACCCGTGCGAAGTATGAGCTATTAACTTAGGTCGTTAGTTACTTATATATAAAATAAATAACAACAATATTGGTACAGACTATCCATATAATATTTATAATTTTTACTTCCTCCGAGTAAACATTTTAAACAAAATCTGTACGACTCATGCTTACCGCTACTTATTAAAATGTGGCTATCCACATAGTCACATCAGAGTGGTCGCTGATTACATCGATCGTTGCATCAGATAGCGTCGCTGACATAAGGCAGCTCTATCACGCTCTACCCCGATATACATTAATATCGGAAATATCAGACGTACGAGGAAAAATCTGCTTTTTCTGCATTCTCCTATGTACAAACATTGAAATCTAGGTAGGAGATATTTCACCCAGAAGAAGGTTTTCTTAATGTTTCCCTAACACCAGCCCCAACAAACTAGCCCAGCAGTGGACTCTTACGAGCTGTTGAAGTGTGGCCATGTTGGGTTGCCTTTCATAGGAGTTAACGACAACAGTCGTGCTAAGGAGCTAAAACCTAATTACAAATTGTCCAAGCATATTTACAGTGCTATTTAAAGTTATCCGGAAAAGTGAACGGTGCTGACAAAATCAGTAACAATAGTTTTGCCAACTACCTACTACGCTTCGTTGAATTTTCAAGCCTTCGAGTTTTCAGCTTGTTTAGTGTTTGTCAATAACGTAATACCAATTATGATTACTAAATGATGTAATCGAAAACTATTCACTATTGTTTCAAATCATGTCATAATTACACAACGTTATTTGTGCCCCGTTAATTATTTCGTCATATTAAATGATTTTGGTCTTTGAATGCCTAATACGATATGACGAATGATAAGACGCTTTACGAGCAAGTGAATTTAATTAAATAGTACCAGCGAAATAACAGGCATGAGGCATTTCATCTTAGTCCTCACAGCGACAACGCACCTGCGGTTCTGCATTTTTGTTATCTGCAACCTAAATGTAGGAATTGTAGATGTTATGGGCGACAGTTACCACTTACCATCAGGTGGGCTGTCTGCTCGTTTGTCACTGAACAATATAAGAAAAACCTATTACACTTCTAGATATTCTCATACACGTTCAAGCAAGACTCAGCTTTATATGCAAAACTGTTAACATGTAAGTACGTATAACTTACATCGATTTGAGGCTCGTCTTGTACCTGTATTGGGCGTTACCTTTACGCAATAAACATCTTCCTTTGAACTGATCTACTTAGATAACAGGTTTATTTTGTAAGTAATTACGATTCGCTCACTCCGTAACTAAACACCGTGTGTCGTCCAGTTCTATGAAATTAGAACATACGATGTAAGAGATCATGCACTTACTTGAAACAGCTTTTATTTCCGTTGTCCTAGTAATGTTTGTTGTCTTCGTGCATTTGATATTTACATTTGTCTCAAATCCTAACGGCTTCTTTATTCGCACCTAAAAATATTGGAAAGTTAGCCTCAGTGGAGTCGTCTTTTCGTCTGTGTTCGCACTTATTAAATGCACATAAATTGATGGCTTTTACTTATGTGTTAAAAATACTGTATTTAATTTACAAGTTCCTCTTATTAACAAGCGGAACTTAGATTCAACCTCAATTTTTAAGTTGATGGCCTTTTCTTTTCGTATCTGCCTGCGTTCCGTGGAGTTTTAGTTTTGGACTCTTATCTGAGTTATGGGCATTAGTTGAACACCAACCGGTGCTTTTACTGTAAGGGAAAACATCGTGATGAAACCTGCATATTCAGGCGACAAATTTGTAAGGAACCAGCTCCAATTTAGTCAGGTACCCCTGTTAACAGGATCATGGAGGTCAGATGGCAGTCGCTCCTCACTGTAGGTAATTACCTGATCTGCCAAATCTTGAACTATGTTCAAGGAGTACCCCCGGCTCTTGCCTACCATAAGCACAACCGGGACAATAATGATGCCAAAATGATTATCAATGATGATGCCCTGGCTTCGCGCGGGGTTTTTAGGGTTGTCTTTATTATAATATATATTTATTATACATATAAATTTCCGGAGGAAATTATCTAAATGTTAGTGAAAACCGCATCTAAATCCGTAGCGTGGTTTAGAAGCGCTTAGTGGATATACAGACAGACTCGGAACCGACTTTATTTTATTCTATGCATCTTCTTGTATGTATATTCTATGGTCTCTATAGAGGCGGGCAACGCATTATATTTTATTTGTAAAGTCTAATTTAACTTTTCATTGCAAGTAATATTACTTTTTTCTCTCGCAGGCAAGTGTGGAGTAAAGATGAAAAATGGAGGGAGCGTTACTCAAAACTTTACTCATCAAGGCGCTCATCGCTATTGTAAGCGTTGCTATTGTTTGCTGAACCTATTATATTATATTTCATAATAATAACAGATTTAGTAAGTCGTTGTCACTATTGTAATGAGATAATTTTTGTTTGTTTCTTTGTTTTTTACCACGACGGCGGTGACAATCGTACGATTCGTCTGATGATAAGCAGTTACCGTTACCTAAGAATGTTTTAAATGTATAAAGATTATGTTTTAATTGACAACCTGAGTGGTTTAGTTGGTTAACATGCTGGTCTGCCACTCAGATGTCCAGGGTTTGATTCCCGGCCAGGTAGAAATTGAATTTTTAACTTCAATTACGTGTATATGTTTTAAAAAAATATGTTAGTACAGTCAGTTTTCTGGCACCCGCAACAACAAGCATATTTATATTTATTTATTTATATTATTGTAAATGAACCTGAAAGCTACCTACAAATTTGTATAGAGCAATCCATGAATCTATAATTTTTAAACAGACCAGGATGTGTCGGACCATAGGTATATTATAAGGTTATAAGTTATGCAGCTAGATCCAACCTCTTACCGTACAATTTGTATGAAATGTTTTCTTACCCAACTACATTTTATAAGTTGGTCGACAATTACCTACTCGTTAACTTGAAGAGTGCACTTAGCTGTGATTTTTTCCTTTTAACTTCGTTATTTATTATCTCAAACACTTTACTCATATCCAAACATAACTTATTAGGTATCTGGAAAGGGTGGGAGGTGGGGTACACGTGTTTCAAATACACCCCTGCCTTAAGTGTACCTGTTACAAGCAGTGTCAAATAAGAAGAGACTTGGCGGGTCACGTGGTTCGACTTGCGCTGCATACGATTACCTGCGCGAAATCCCCTCCACTGCCATTTGACAAGTCTCTTTTTTCATGACGCGGGTTATACTCGTACTTCTTCATTAAATTTGTTACGGGTTCCAAGACAGTATTAGTTTGGCAAGACAGTTAGAGATAGCCGACAGGGTAGTAGAGTGTATTGTGGACGTCAGCCCGTTAAAGGAGAGTGCTTATGGACAACTGGATTTGTCGGTGTCAAGAAGTGCGCACTCCCAAAGACTCGGTGATTAGGTCTGACGCGGTCCGTATGACCCACAGGTCGATAGAACCCTTGGTGGAAGAGGGTAGATGAAGTATTAGCTTGTTCTCGGGCGCGCCTGGGTGACAAAACTCAGGACTTGTGTGTGGGCGCCGCTGCAGGTCCTGGCTACACAGGAGTTGCAGCGGTGGGAATGAAAAACTTGGAATCCTCTCGAAGGTCAAGCGGTACTTCACTTCAAGGCAGTTGCTTCAATTATATCAAGCACAAGTCCGATCTTGCATGGAGTACTGCTGCCACCTCTGGGATGGATCAGCCAAATACCAACTGGCTGCTTTGGATTCGGTGGAAAAACGGGCAAAGAGACTAATTTGTGATCCGCAGTTAATTGAGGCTAAGCTGCAGAGCCTCGAGCATCGGCGTAGGGTTGCGCGTTTGTCGGTTTTCTACAGGTTGCACTTCGGAGAGTGTGCGAGGCAGTTGCACGACCTCATTCCGCCGGCCCCTTTCCGCCATCGGGAGACGCGATCCGGGCGAGCGCTTCATCCTTATGTCGTGGATCTTCCAACTATCCGCACGAGCCGCTTTGGCTCGACTTTTATAATGCGTACGGCTAAGGAGTGGAATGCGTTGCCTGCGAGTGTGTTCCCTGATCAATATAATCTGGATGCCTTCAAGGCTAGAGTGAATAGGCTGTTCCTAGACAGGCATGCTCCATCATAGACCGCATCGTCACTTACCACCAGGTGAGGTGGCGGTCAAATGCCTGGCTAGTAGAGTAATAAAAAAAAAAAAAAAAGAGTTGTGGGGTATAGCCCATTACATGTAGGGAAGTTACCAAAAAAAGACTATTTTACTCTCAAAGATTTTATTTTAGAACTTTGTCGGCGTTCATTTACCTCTCTTAAACAATATTATCCAGTTTAGAGTTAAACCAGAGGCATACAGACAGACGACTTGGCAAAAATGTGTTGCTTATTCTACTACGGAAACCTACAAATTAGATATTTTCATCTCGTCAAGACCCACCTACCTCATTATCAAACCTACCTACCTCATTTTCAATAGCTCTTCAATAAAATGGTTTCCTTTTCGAAAATGCGTTTAAGAAGTGGATTTTTTAATTGGGAGGAGGTAGGTGGTACATCGTGTGTACCCCGGCCGGTAACGAAGTCATGATTCCTGGCTGGAGGCGCCTCATGAACTTGTATTTTCTCAAAATAAATCTGGCGTTATTTTCCCGGTTGTGCTCACGCCCACGAAGACCCGGGGTCCACCTTGACCATGTTCTAGTATTTGGCAGATCAGATAATTACAGTGGAGCGACTACCTGACCTCCGTGAGCCTGCTACCAAGGAAACCTGACCAGATTGGATCATGGTTACACATTCTGTCGCCTGAATGTCCAGGTTTCATCACCATATTCTCATACATGTGGGTATAAACGTAACTATTACATATGCAAACTTTTGCGATGCAGATATTTTAGACTTTATGCTTTTTACACTGCACGCCGAGTCGTGGCTTCGTTGCCGGTAGTATGAGCGATGGAAGAGTGGGAGCGGAAGAACCTTTGGTTTGTCGATTAAAGGAATGAGGGGTGGTAAATAGATAGACGAAAAATTAAAGAGCTCTCAACAGTCATATGTGAATGTTTACAAAGGTCCGAATTGTGCGCGGAAACCACGGGGAACGGCTAGTTATTTATAAGATAAGCAAATTGCATGCCAACCATTAATGCTTTGAGAAAGTATCTAACAACAATTGCAACTAGGAATCGTATCTGTAAGTAGATACCTTTTAAGTGATAATAACGTTTATGTGAAGTGAATTTAAGATGTTGTCCTGATTAGGTACTACTTAATGCAGCTTTTAAAATAGAATACAACTATTAACCGCAGCCAATACGCCATATCATTTAACCTTCAAGGCCCTGTGGCAGCGGTGGCAAACCATTTTGTATTTTAATTTACTTAAACAGTACAACATGAAGTAGAAATATAGATGATTTAGAGACAAAACCACACATGTGAATACAAGGAAGGGCGTATCTAGACAACCTAGGTACCTACCTACTATAAATTTAGAATAAAAAATAAATTCTCATAAGGTCTTAGTGGAGAACTGACTTGTAAAATATTTCATTTATTTCATTTGACAAGGGCCCATAGATATAATACACAAAATAAGACACATATACCAACTTGGGTCTAATATCTGAAATATACATTTTTTACTTTTGCTTCGTAGGTGACAAATCGCCAACATCTCGCTGCTTGTTGACACACTGTGCTGATAATACTGTCACATAGGTCCGTTACCCCTGCGCTAGGCTGCCGGGTAGCCTGCTAAGTATTGTGGCACAAACTGATGACTCATGACTCGTGACTCAGTGAAGCTGAGAAAAAGCGCAGCCAACTTCAAAGTCGCAGACGTCCTCGCTAGTAAACCTTTCGCTAACAATCTTTTATAGCCTCTCAAAGTATTACGACTCATTGTTCACTAATTAAATGGATTTCTTTTACAATATAATGTATTGAGCTTTCAATTTGTGCGCGAAAAAATCTGAATTATTGCTAGCACGTAGTCCGTTTTTACGCGAAATGTAGATTGTTGTTGGAAATTCTGAAGAAAGAGACGATATTATACAGAGTATTTGTGGAACCTATTCAAGATTATATTACGCACAAGTACTCGTAAATAATATAAGGTACGGAAGACAGGAAGGTGCGTCAAGCATGACTAACAATGCAAAACGATATCTAGCAATGGCAAAGTATATTGTTTGAACTAGACTTATTTATTACAATACCAATCATAATGTCATGGTCATGAGTTACTTCTTTTACTACAGGGAAAATATTCAAATATTGTTTTAATAATGTTTAAACTGTTTCATTCAAGAGTAATAATGTTTATTAAAAGCTTTATATATATTTCTGGTTTTTTAGTTAAGGTAGTTGGCTTCACCTGATCCGTTGAATCTTATGTACCTAACTTAGAAATTTTGTTTTATTACTATTAGAAAATCTACTAATTTACTAATAATATGAATGCAAGAGCTTATCGCAAAAACTACTGAACTGATTTAATTTTGACTGATAACATTTTGTAGTGTTTTAAAACGAATAAAAATAAAGTTTCATAGCATTCTCGAGTAGTTTACTGTTATCCGGAACTTTCGACTGAAAGATTCCAAAACATTTTTGTTTTTGACCTGCGTAAATTAACTATGTATCAAAGTTCTGTAAGCAGATTTTGTAGCATTTTAAATAAATTATCCCTATTTAAGAGTAGTTTTTCCCGAGCGCGCTCCATACAAACGTTGTTTGATCATAATTACAATAATACGCTATCACAGCCGAATTTCATCAAAATCGATACAGTGGTTTAGTAACAGGCAGCCTATGTCTTAGGCTACTTTTTATTCTTATTGCACTCACAAGTTCGCAAGATATAGGTACAATTGTTTACTCTAATATGATTAAAGCTAGTGTTTTATAAAATTATCATCTTATACGACCAACGCCCGAATACTGGAATGCTTCTTAACTTTAAGGGATCCTTAAAGATCACATCAAACTTGACATTCAAAAGGGATAGCATGATATTTAATGAACCCCTAAAATTAAGAGACATTCGATTATTCGGACGTAAGCGGTTCACGAATCGCTGAGTTGCGATGATAATCTCATTATTATCGTTTACTTCCTTCCGCAGGCCCTTCAGGAGCACCGGTGGGCTACTGGTTACAGGGTCCGAGTCGTAAGCGAAAGATCCCGAGTTCGAATCCCACTGCGGCCATGTACTAATGGTTCTTTTCTGAGCTATGTATGTACATCTAACCGATGCTCTTACGGTGAGAGAAAACATCGTGATGAAACCTTCATATTCAGGCGACTGAATGTGTAACCATTGTCCAATCTGGGCAGGTTCTCCTGGTAACAGGGTCACGGAGATTAGATGGCAGTCGCTCCACTGTAATTACCTGATCTGCCAAATTCTGCATCATGGTCAAGGCGGACCCCGGGGCCTCGTGCGCGAGAGCACAACCGGGAGATTAACGCCAAGATGATTATTATTATTATATCCGCAGGCCACAGGATGAGGACCCGATGGACGGTCGCATCTCGTTTCTCAGCAACGAGGTTACGCCGTTTTCTGTGCTGAACCGGAACCGCCATAAGGCCGAGAGCACCGACTTGCCGAAGATCGAAGTCAGCGAACGCCCGACAGAAGTCAGCAGCTCAACCTACTCCTACAAGACGCCCTCCAGCCACATCAGTTGGCTCTCGCGCCAGAGTGAAATCTTTCGCAGCCAGGAGAATCAAACGTGACGGGATATTATTTTTAATCAAAGAAGACGTCAACAGGGGCGCCTCTCGTTGAACTCTTTTGTATGACTCTATGTCATAATTTTATATGACCACAAATCTTTAAAAATTAAAATGTGACGTTATTAATCCTCATTTTTAACCCCCGGCGGAATAAGGGGTGTTATACATATGTATGGACCGATTTAAATGAGGCATTCTCTTTTGGAAATCCGGTTTAATCAATTCTTAGCTTTATTTCAATAAAATCGGTCCAGTAGCTTAGAAAATATTTGAGTACCTATATGTAAACTCCGCTGATGAACGCGAGCTGAGGCAACTGTGGTCGATGTAACCTATTTTTCCTATCGGCCCGGTAACGGGGCGAAGGCGGATGGGAGCGTATCTGAAAGCTGGAAGCTAAAGACACAACTCTTGCTGGCATCTAACTTAAGCCATTTTAAGTGAGGTAGGGCATAGCGGGGTATCTCAATCGAATTGGAGCCGCCCGACTGGGGAAGTACCTCCACCTTACAGAATATCGCAGCTAAATAATACTCTTTTAAATAGTATTGTGTTTCTGCCGGTGAGTAAGGTTTCCAGTGCTCCATGGGGTGGGGATTTGGGGAACCGTGGCTTTGGCAGTGGAGTGGCATTTGCTTTTTGCTGCCAGAGCAACGTGTTATAGAGGTGGGCAACGCATTAGCGATACTCTTGGTGTTGCTAATGTCTATAGGCAGTGGTGACCACTTTCCATCAGGTGGCCCGCTTGCCTGTTTGCCTACCATATGACATAAAAAGAAAAAAAAGCCCCCCCCCGTACTGCTCCTGTACCGAAAGATCCTTTCCCTGACTCGCTCCTGACTGACTCCATGTTATTTGCTTGTAACAGGGTCCTGCCCGGCGAAACGCGCCTCTTGGACTTGGTACGAGCACGCACGCAATCCGCGGAACAGGAACTCCAAGAGAAGATGCTGCAGTTGCCCCGCGATGATGACACTGAGGATGAGTAAATATAAATTCTAGTGTACAAAAAGTGATTTAATTCATAACTATAAATTCATTCATTTAAACCCATTCTCTATTTACAAAGTGGTAAGGTTGCAGAATAATATGTCTGATTATTAGTAGAACTAAAACAATAAATCATCCTGGTGTTAATGTCTCGGTTGTGCACTCGGGCCCGGGGTCTTTGGCAGATCAGATAATTACAGTGAAGCGACTGCCATCTGACCTCACAGACAGATTGGATCATGGTTACACATTCAGTCGCCTGAATGTGCAGGTTTCATCACGATGTATTCCCTCACTATAAGAGTATCTCACCGTATATAACTCAGAAAAGAGTCATTTATACATGGCTGCAGTGAGATTAACTTAGTTGAATCTCACTGCAATTAACTACCTAACAAAAATGCGGAACCGGAGGTACGTTATCACACTAAGGATTAAGCTATGAATTTGAGTACGAGTTTGTATGGTAATTACTAAAACGTAGAGTCTCTTGGTTTTTCATTTTCAACGCCATTCATGTCACGGGTCCTGAATAAAATAATATTTGTAGCCAATATCAGCCAAATGGACGGTCTCGACCTTTCTCTTCCAAGAAACTTAAAACGAAACACTGTTCTAACAACATGTACTAGTTAATAAGTCAAATTACGTAAAATGTCTCGGTCTATAAGTATAATTCTCATGTTACCTACTGTAATACGTTGACAAAAGCGGATTAGCAAAAACGCCAGTTTTCCCACTCGGCGGCGCTTTCACTCTCGATACAATTATTGTGTCTATTAACCAAAACTTTCTCACAGTTTTGCCGTGAATAAGGCTCGAGAGTAATTGCCATAGTCATCACATTAACTGACAGCATCACAGTGGAATGTAGGTAGGCACATGATTTATAAAGGAACTAGTGGACCCGGCACGACGTTTGCGTGGCGTCCTACCGCTATTCTATCCTACCACTACCTCTAAGTGGCAGTGGGTGGCGTATCTGCTGAAGAACCAACAATCGTATGGGTAAACGAGTTCTCCGCGATCCAGCAAGCATAGTGTTGGACGCCGTTCGGCCAGGTGGAGTGACGGTTGGCGAAAGGCTGCAGGGGATACTGGATGCGGCAAGCCGAGGACAGCGTGCATTGGTTATGGTCGCTCATAGGGGGCCCATGTCCAGCAGTATATAGTATCGACATATGAGAGAGGGGTTAGGTAAATCCTGTAACAGACTGTACTTTGATTATGGTGATCCTTATTCTTACCCTCAGGGCATCGAGCGACGCGTGTGTCCACGGGCTGAGCATGCGCATAACCGAGCGCAGCATGTCGCGGTCACGTGTTTCACGGATCTCCACGCGCCGGGACATGGACATACCATCGATTCTGGCGTACGCGCCCAACGTTCAAACACCGGTGAGAGCTAACTTCGGGTGGACTAGCGTACCTAGCATTTATTGCACCATGAACGACTCTTTTCATATGGCGTATCCTTAAACTTGCACAATTGAGGACTTGTTCGAGGCCAGTCCAAACGCTGGCTATTAAAGTGTAAATAGGTGGTTACTCCATCGACTCGATAAGAAGTTGTATTTAGAGCAAGTCTAGAAGCTCCTGCTACAATAGAGCGGTCGAAGCCGGAACGGTGTATTGCCACGAGTCTTTAGACAGGTGCGCGAGAAGGCGTTGAAATGTTTCATGCAAACCCTTGTTTATTTTACGGTTATATAAAAGCCACTTATGTGTTCCTAAAAAAATCATGGCTGTATGTTACATTACAGATTCATATCGGAATTCCCGCCTTCCAAAAATCAACATCAGGCAACAAAGAGGACGCACCACGCTGGTCCATACGTCGGTCATTGTGCCCCGTATGTTCACAGAAGTGGCGCGACCGCAGCTCCATCAGCAATGTCAAAAACTCTGGTTAGTATATGCATGAACTTTTAAGGTTGGTTCGAAATCTCATCTGCCAATTAAAATTTCATTCGACAGTTTTCCTGGTCTGACCAATGCCGTTTTTTCAGGCCTTAAACGAAATTCCACCTCAGAGCTACCAACGATTATTGCACCGGCTCGACTACGAACTGCTATTACGATTGGATAGTAAGTCTAGTAGTCTAGTAACTACGATCGAAACTACTTAAATACAAGCCTAATAACCTACTTAAACTTAACAGCAGGAGAAGCAACAGGGGGCCTTATCGCTTAAAGCTAATTATATACATATAAATAATAATCATCTTGGCGTTAATATCCCGGTCGTGCTCCCGCACTCGAGGGCCTGGGGCCCGCCTTGACCATGATCCAGGACAGGTAATTACAGCGAAGCGACTGCTATCTGACTACTAGGGGAATTTGACCAGATTGGATCATACACATTCAAGACATTCAGTCGTCTGAATGTGTAATCAGTAGCCTAATTGGGTATATTAACGTATGTTTTGTCATAATCGCTTTGTTCAATCTCATTTAGTCACTGGCTTTAATATTGCTGATGATGGCGGTTTGACTGCAAGGTTGCATGTTTAAATCGTAGATGGAGCGTTTAACGTGGCCAGTCACTAAGATTAAGGTTGCTGCAAGGCAAATTAAGCATCTAAATATTTTAAGCAAGTTAACGTTTCTACATATCTAACCGCAACGTGGTCGCAGCGTGCCACGGCCGGCGCTCGCTGTCGTCGACGAGAACGCGTCAGTGACGCTCGGCGGTATGCGCAACTCGAGTGCAACATGGCAGCTGACGCGAGCACGCAAGTTCCGCGCACCGAAACCATTCCGGCCGGCAGACTCCTCTGCGCCAGCCTGCGTCACGGCACCACTGGCTCGGAAAGACCTCGACCTGCGCGTCACGAAGTTCCTGACAGACCAAGAAGTCAAATACATACCCTGAACCATCGATTTAGTATTAGTATGTTAAAACTCCACACACCCCATACAGGGTCCATCTTCCGCCGCATCGTCATTTACCATTTATCAAGGTGAGATAGTGATCAAATGCCTGTCTTTTCTCATATAAAAACAAAACATTGCCTCAAACTAAACTTGAGATAGAGCGGGACTCGCTATTTGTATTGTAGGTACGGCACAGTTAACAGAAATATTGTAAAATATGGTTTTATTTTGAAAATATATTAAGTGCTTGCATCTTGTGGTTTTATTTTACTGTTAATAAGGAGGATATGGAGAAGAAACTATAAATAAGATGTAAATAAGACTCCCCGGTAAAACGAACACGACAACGATGTTAAAACTTATTTCAAAAATGATAAGTATACAAGTAATTTTAAGGCTTTGTGGCTAATTCTATGCAATCTTATTGTCAAACAATCAAACAGCCTACCGGGATTATTATTATTTTCATCATCTTGGAAACAATATCCCGGCAGTGATCTGGTGCGCCTAGGTGAATCGAGATTCCCAGTGGACCACAAAACAATCGTATCCTTGGCCTGTAACCACCCATAACGTCCTTTATGAGACATATTATATTAAGAATAGATTCTCATTATTTGTGTACAAATCCTAGCACGCGTACCTAATTTCAGCTTTCTGGTACTTTGGAAAGGCACATCCTCAAACTTCTACTCTACCCCTAATAACAGTTCATACAATACAATACAAATAATTAGAAGTGCGTATCTTTCGACCCGCTGTCTACCGAAAATGCGGCCTTAAACAGGATCTTAAGTACGTGGAAGTGTTTGGTAACGGTTGGTACGTTTGTAATACCAGGGGCATCACCCACGCTTTGCCAACCCCGTAAAAACATTTTCACCCCTTTATTGAATAACTCTCCATGTTGTAGGTACTCTCCAGAAAAACCTCTCCAGGTAGTTGTATGTATGTAAACTCTTTATTGTATAATAATTAAATACAGAAATAAGAAATTAGAGATTTTATAAAGCAAAGGCGGGCTTATCCCACAATGGGATTTCTTCCAGCTAACCCATAGTAGTTCATTCCACAACCTTAGTGTGCATGGGAAAAGCTGTACCTAGATACCTTCCCAAGTGCGTTAAGCCGAGCAAAAAGAAGAGGCCACAACGAAAGTTTATTTTTGTGTGCCGTATTTTTCGTAAGGACTCGGACTGCATGGAACTCGTTGCTCGGGTTGTAAGACATTCCGTTCCACCTATCCCTAGGCTATTGCTAAGACTGCGCCAACATAATACTCGTATCTTCGCAGCCACTGCAACTCGTGCCCAGATGCTGGCCGACTTTATGGAGAAGGAGGGACTCTTTGTGATAAACTCATTTTTCAGGAAGCCGGATCATCGCAGATGGACGTGGGTTAGTCCCGATGGTGTCACAAAAAATTAGATTGACTTCATCCTATCTACGAAACGGCATATATTCAATGATGTCTCGGTGATCAACAGCGTTAAAATTGGCAGTGATCACCGCTTGGTAAGAGGCACACTGAATATCAATCCACAGCTAGAAAGATCGAGATTGATGAGATCCACGCTCCGGCCTATACCCATCCAAATCCAAAACCCCGAGAGCTTTCAACTCGAATTACAAAATCGTTTCGAGTGCCACGGAGAGTGCGTCGACGTGGACGACTACAATAACAGGTTCGTGGAAACTGTATACGATTGGGTCAATGTTTTATAAAGCCTGCCGTACAAACAGACCAAACAAAATCTCTGACGATACCCTCAAACTCATGGAAGAAAGATGCGGATGATGATGTCTCAGTATGGCAAAAGACCCCAGAGCCAAGTTAACCCGACACTACACTGAAGATATCCCGGACATCAGCCTGTACGAGATTAGTATGGCTCTCAAACAGCTTAAGAACAACAAGACGCGGGGTGATGATGGAATTAATAATAATAATAAATAAATTCGTGGACAAATTCACACAGCGCCATCTAGCCCCAAACTAAGCAAAGCTTGTGCTATGGGTGCTAGATAACTGATATACTACTTAAATACTTTTTTTAAATACATACTTATTATAAATAGAACACCCAGACCCGTAACAGAAATTAAAATTCATCATTTCAATTTCTGCCCGGCCGGGAATCGAACCCGGGACCTTATGCGTGGCAGACCGGCATGTTGACCATTGAACCACTCAGGTCGTCAATTACGGCTGAGCTTCTGAAAGCTGGTGGCAAACCTGATATTGTTCTTCAAGAAAGTTAATAAGGCTCTCTTGAAGAACTTCAGACCAATATCGCTGCTGACCCATGTGTATAAGCTGTTTTCGAGAGTCATTACGAATCGTCTCGCTCGCAGGTTCCAGCCTCCCGAACAAGCCAAATTCCGAAAAGGTTTTAGTACCGTAGACCACATACATACGCTACGGTAGGTTATACAGAAGACCGAAGAGTATAACCGGCCATTATGCTCGGCGTTTGTAGACTATGAGAAAGCCTTCGATTCGATCGGACTGGAACGGACTTGGCATCAATATTAACGGCGTGTACCTCACTCACCTAAGATTTGCTGACGATATCGTAGTCATGACTGAAACCCTGGAAGACTTGATGATGACCTGGATGACCTCTTTAGTGCCTCTCAACAAGTAGGTCTTAAAATGAACATGGACAAGACGAACATTATGTCGAATGTCCATGTTGTGCCTACTCCAGTGACAGTTGGAGGCACTCCACTTGAAGTTGTTGTATAAATACCTAGGACAAATAGTCCAGCTAGGTAGGTTCAATTTCGAGAAGGAGGTCAATCGACGAATCCAACTCGGTTGGGCAGCGTTCGGGAAGCTACGCCATATATTTTCGTCCCAATTACCGCAGTGTCTCAAGACGAAGGTCTTTGACTAATGTGTGTTTCCAGTGATGACTTACGGAAACGTGGCAGCTCACTATGGACCTTATTAGAAAGCTCACTGTTTCCCAAAGGGCAATGGAAAGAGCTACGCTCGGAGTTTCGTTGCGCGATCGAATCAGAAATGAGAAGATCCGCAAGCGAACCAAGGTCACCGACATAGCTCTAAGGATTGCCAGACTGAATTGGCAGGGCACGTAGCTCGAAAAACAGATAGCCGATGGGGCAGTAAAGCTCTCGAGTGGCGACCACGTACCGGAAGACGCAGCGTGGGTAGGCCTCCTACAAAGTGGACCGACGACCTGGTAAGGATCGCAGGTACCAGCTGGATGCGGAAAGCACAAGACCGGCCTTTGTGGAGATCTCTGGGGGAGGCCTATGCCCAGCAGTAGCATGTAGTTTCTAAAGTTGTGTTTGAGTCCGTGCTCCACCTAGGTGACCTAGGTTCTCCAATTAGGTGAAGCATGGGATATTTACGGGTATAGCTCAATTGATAATGATTAAATGATAAGATATTGTTAACTGTCTGCGTAGCTTTAAGTGCCATATTTATGCCGACGACATCCAAGTTTACGTCCCTGTAGCCCGTAATGATATCGATGCGGCGAAAGCTTAAACGATGATTTAGATAGAGTCTTTGAATGGAGCGAGAGAAACTGTCTTGTTTTAAATCAGACTAAATCAAAATTTATGATAATAGGTTCGAAAAATCAAACAAAATCAATAGCAGCACGTAAACCTAAAGTCTCAATTATGGGTGAGCCTCTTGAGTTTGTTTCGGAAGCTCGCAACATGGGCCTCAACTTTGACTCGCAGCTTTGATTCGAAAATCATGTTATTGATTTAGGTAGAAACTGTTTATGTAGGTTGAAAGTCCTCTATCGCATCAAATCATTTATAAGCGTTAAAATGCGGATTAAACTATGTGAAACCTTAGTTCTTTCTAAATTAAATTATTGTATAGGAGTGTATGGTCCTTGTCTTTATAAAAAAACTGCGAATATAGTACAAAGAATTCAGAACGCCTGTGCTCGTTTCTGTTTCCCTATACCACCCCGTACACATGTCTCTCCTTTCCTTAACAAAACAAATCTTCTAAAAATGCATCATCGCTTAACACTAATGTATGCATGTCAATTGCACGACATAATAAAGTTCAATAAGCCCAAATACCTATACGACAAGCTCACTTGGCGTTACTCTGCCTCAACGAGATACTCGGTAAGATCCTGTTCCATTGTCCTTTCCATACCGCAACACAGAAGTGCGGCATTTATAGGAGGTTTCAGTTACCGTGCATCTGAATGTTGGAATGAAACTAATACGCGGGACGTGATCCATCATAATATATATTTCTTTTTATATACTATTAGGTATTTATTTATTGAGACTAGAATATAGTATTTCATAGGTAGGGTGAGATGTCGAACAGTGAACCAACGTTGCCAGATCGTGCAGTAAGCGTAATCGTACTTGGTTTTTACTGCTCTTCTTGCTTTCCAGTTGGTAGCAAGCTTCAGTGCATAACGCCCGCGACTCAGGGCTTTTTGTGATTTTCGGCGTAAAAGCACGGAAAATCCTAAGTAGTAATTTTTAGGTTTTCAACCTTATACTGCATCTTTTAAAAGTAATGTTTTTTTCTATTTCTGTACTGAATATCTTTGCATTGTTTGGTCGTACATTCATGAATCCTACTTTGATGATTAATTTTTTGATGAATTTAATATCAGTAGAGGTGTGTGTGTGGTACATAGTGACCCACTACACCGGCACGAACAGTGAGCCACCGCTCCACTGTCATCATCATCATCTCGGCGTTAAATCCCGGTTGCGCCCCCGCGCTACACGCGGGTGCCCGGGGTCCGCCTTCCTGCTATGTCTAGTCCACTTTGCTCGGTCTTCGGCACCCTTCATAGTGAGTCCGTTGGCACGCATGTCACTCTTAACGACGTCCAGCCATCGCTTCTTGGGCCGGCCTCTCCTTCTCGTGCCTGGTGGGGGCGGCATGGCCAGACATCTGTTCCCCACATAATTTGCCGGTCTGCGCAAGACGTGGCCATACCATCGAAGGCGACACTCCTGTAGCTTATCTGCGATGTCACGGACACGAAGGCCACCGCGGATGTGGGCGCTCCGCACGCGATCTTTGCGGGAAACCCCACACATCCACCGCAGCATCTTCATTTCCGTGACTCGCAACTCCTGCTTGTGTCGCTCTAGTAGAGGCCAAGTCTCGCTGCCGTATAAGAGAACAGGTCTAATAATGGACTTGTAGACCTGTCCCTTCAGTTTCATCGGCATCTTGGGGTCACAAATGACAGCCGTCACCTCCCGCCACTTTGCCCAAGCCGCGGATATTCGGGCTTTGACGTCGCTGTCGATGTCACCAGTTGCGCTTAGTACTGACCCCAGGTATCTGGCCTGATCCGTTCGTTTGACCTCCTCTTCACCTATGCGGATGGGTAGGGGGTCTGTACTGTTGCAAGCCATGTACTCTGTCTTCGCCACATTTATCTTCAGACCGCCGTTCTCAAGCGACTCCTTCCACTTTTCCACTGTGTACAACATCAAATTTCTGATTTTCTTAATTATTTTACCTTTAATATTCATATAAATTAGCTACCGGTTATTTTTTTAGTGATTCCATTTAAAAAATGCGAGTAGGCAACATCAGGCTACTGCCGTCAGTCTTATTGAATAGGTATATGAGTTGGCTGGACGGCGCGTCTTGGTTCGCGTGGTTTTAATTTAATGAACTCTACCTCTATCCCACTCCTACATGTACCCTACTCCTATCCGCGCCCTAACCGTACTCTATCCGTACCCAACCCCCCACAAGTCACTAATATCCACTGCAAGGGGCTCCACCAGTGGATCGAATCCCTACTCCATCACTTACTTATTTCTATATCAATTTTTGTAGGGGATACCCCTACCCTACCACACCACCACTATACTACGGACTAAGGACGGAGGACGGAGGACTACGATAAGTCCGTATTGACCGACAGTAGTAAACATTTTAAAGTGGGGGATAATCTTTCTTTGTTACTCCTTCTCAGTCCTTCTTGTAAACATTCAGTTATTTGGTCACTATTAGCTTGAACTTTTGTCTAAATTATTAATCATGCTAAAAATTATTTTCCGCACTTCCTTTTTAATTGTTTGCAAAGTAATCAAAAATATTTTTCATAACTCACGAAAATAAACATACCTCCAGAAATCAAAGTGTTTGTTATGACTTTTAAGAATGATGGTCTATGACGGATAAAAAACTTGGCATAAGTTGCCATACAAAGATTTTAATTTTTTTTAAATAAGCAATTCAATCTTATTATAGATCTTAAGAACTCTAGTGTAGCTAGTTGACTATTTATTATAATACAACCTTAAAATATATCATCTATGACTGTAATTAGAAAATAGATTAAGTTATGTTGTTATTGATTTATGTTGATTTAGTCTTTACAGTTATTTTGGTAAATAAAACTAACTGTTTACACATTTATAAAGAATGTATTATTATCTGATTTATCTACTATGCTAATAACTACAACGAGGAAACGTTAATAATAGTGATCTCATTCGTCGGGCTCACTGTGTACTCCCCGGTTTGCTGTAGACCAACCCCCTGGTTCAATGTGTGCCACGAGGTGGACACAATGAGCCATTTCCCATCTTTCAAAAAATTTGCATTATCTTTTTATCTATAAATCTTTTTCCATTAATTTATATATAAAATGAGAGTCAGATATATTACGCAATGACTAGACCACAAAACATTTCATGATATTGGCAAACTTATGAGTTATGATTGTTTAACTTTTTTGTGGGTCACTGTTCGACACCTCACCCTATATTATTTGTATTGAGTTTTTTATTTTTATCAAAGTCGTTTCTATAATTCTCTGTTATAAAATATATATTTAACATATCTTTTAAATATTGTTTTGGTGAGTTTCGGCGGTCGCACGACGCATTTTATACATATTAAACATTTGTATTTAGCTGTGCAACTCTGGTGCTGACAGAATATCAGTGTTGCTAGTTTACCGACTAGCAACAATATGCTGAGTCGGCTCCGATTCCTTGAGCAGTGCAAGATACTTTCCATGTTGAAATTATGAATTTGTTTCTCTCTGTGTACTATGTATTTGTAATGCTTCTTGGAATAAACACATTCTATTCTATTCTATTCTATTCTATTCTAATTTTATCCATGGTATCTCCTAAATGGTTGATAGAAGTTATGCTATAGTACTTATCTTATTGTTATAGGCTGTGAGACATCCCATTAAATAAAATCAAATAAAGTGTTTAACACATTAGATACTTTGAAATTGTATTCTTTTATGTATAAATGTGTGTGCTGTACCTTAAATAAATAAATAAACTATAATATCACGCACATCCATCACACACGGCTGAGCGGTGGGTGGGATCATGGGGCAAGAAAACCGTGCGGTAGAGTAGGTATCATCGTCATCTTGGCGTCCATATCCTTGTGCTCACGCGCGCGCGGGCCCGGCTCGGGGTTCTCCCTTAACCATGATCCAGGATTTAATAGATCGGTCGGATAATTACGAAACTCTGTTGCTAACAATTATCTGATCCCATTAAACCATACTATTAAATCTATCATTTACGGTGATTACCTCCGTGAACCTGTTAACAGGGGAACCTGGCCACATTGAATCAGAGCTACACATTCAGTCGTCTGAAAGTACGCTATGACACTATGTAATAATTTAGCTTCTCTTTAATAAAATAATTTTCAATATTGGCTCAGTTCCTGATGTTGGAGATACCCTCAACATAGTTTGTCTCTTTGTATTATTAGTACCTGTAGATAGATAGAAGATGTTATTGATAACTCCACAAGTGTCTCATTAGTTGATCAAATTATGGTCATACATGGTGTGATAACTCTCTGTCGGCTTCCATTTTCAGCACAGTACGCATTCTAGTTGTACGTTCCATAGTCAAATTTGAAATGTCAAGTCAAAGTCATATGAGTGTTATCTATAGTAATCTGTGGTGTTATCCATCAAAGTCAAAAGTCCGAAGTCTGTCTTCTTCAGAGTTCTTCAACAAACAAAAGTCTCAAAACAAATCTAAATCGAAAAAATTGTGCAAATTCTTGGTGAAAATCATACACATTCTTCAGAACATCCTTTCTTCTGTAACAAAAAGTAAGGAAAAAGATCAAGACAAATATCATAAAAAGTTAGCGTGTTAGTTAATTCATTTCTTAAACATTTCATTGTGAAGTTTACAAGTTCAAGAACGTGAAATGGCCCTCAAAAACCATGCGGCATCGCTTCTAACTATGAGGAACGCAATCAAGATTCCTAACATTGGAAATATGTCGATTTTCTTTAGAAACTTGGTGTCGAAACATTTAGTGTACAGAGAATTCGGAGATCCCATGAAAGTCGTGAAATTTAAAGAGTCTGAAGTCAAACCCCTGCGTGATCAAGAAGTCCTGGTTCGCATGCTTGCGGCGCCAGTAAACCCTGCAGATATAAATACCATTCAAGGTACCTACTGCTAATCGTAGTTTAAAACAAATTCTTTTTACATTACTTTTTTTACAGTACTTTTACCTGTTGTTTGTTGTCAGTGTTGTTTAAATTATCAGCAAATAAAATTTTATTTTATTTAAAATGAAGACTACATACATAAAAGGTATTATTTTCCAATTTTTTTTGTTTTTTCTGTGTTTTTGAGCAATTATCTGGCATTTTAATTGTTACAACAATTTTATTGTTATAGGTAAATATCCAGTGAAGGTGGAGCTACCAAGTATACCAGGAAATGAAGGTGTTGGAATAGTCGAAGAAGTTGGAACAGCAGTACAAGGAATTGCTAAGGGAAATAAAGTAATTGTGATTAAACCTGTCCAAGGAACATGGCGAGATATTGGTACATTTCATAAGGACACTTTACTTGTGGTGCCAGATAAGCTGGGCTTGGTGGAAGCAGCCACATTGTCAGTTAACCCGTGTACTGCATATAGAATGCTTACTGATTTCATAACTGTCAGGAATGGCGAAGGTGTAGTTATACAAAATGGAGCAAACGGTGCATGTGGACAATATGTCATCCAAATTTGTAAAGCATGGGGTGTAAAAAATATTAACATCGTTAGAGACAGAGACGATATTAGTGATTTAAAAAAGTTTTTGCATGATTTAGGAGCAACTCATGTGTTAACAGAAGACGAAATGAAAACAACCACTATATTTAAAAATAAAGAAGTTGAGAAGCCGTGTCTTGCATTAAACTGTGTTGGTGGGAAAAATTCATTAGCAATGCTTAGACAACTGCAGCATTCAGGAATTATGGTCACCTATGGTGGTATGTCCAGGCAACCTGTAACAATTCCTACTGCGTCATTTATTTTCAAAAATTTATCTTTCCATGGCTTTTGGATGACACACTGGAATGAAAATGCTGCTCAACCTAAAAAAAATGAAATGATTGATGAGTTAGTTAATTTATTTATTGAAAATAAACTAAAAGGACCTACTCATAAAATGGTGAAGTTCAATAATTATGGCGAAGCTTTAGAAAATGCCCTTTCTGCAACAGGCTTCACCGGAAATAAATACATCTTGGATTTCAGTTGAATTTTTTTATGTGATAATATCTGTTCATTAAAAAATGTTATAAATATCTACTTAATTTAAGATATGTAATAAAGTTAAATATAAACTATAATTCTATTTAAATTATCCCATTCAGCATTGCTAGCACAAGTGTGAGTGTCAAGTGCGACAAGGCGCTATATATTTATTTAAACTTTATTTATTTTTATTTTATTTCATAAACATGCTTAATTAGATACAACAGTGGTTGGGATCTTCCTTTTAAGTATAAAATACCTGTAGCAGGAAGCCCTGCTCTTCCATAGAATGCAAGTTGATACATGTTTAAATTAATAACTTTTAGGTAAGTATAAATAATTAAGGCATCAAAACAAAAAGTGCTATTTATTTATTAAAACTTTATGCACTAAAGGTACATTGGCGGACTAAATACTAAAGTAGCCTTATCTACAAGTCAACCATCAACATATATCCTGCTATATCTTTTAACTTAATATTAAGTGAAGGAAACAAAGGCTCTCCTCGCAGGGTGAGCTATGTCTCGGGCACACTTGTACTAGCCATGCAGTTAGATGACAACGGGGGACGCGAGTTTTAGATGTAGAGGCCTAAAAGTTTCAATTTTTTTGTGATGTGTAAATTTCTCGAAAACAGGAATATAATGAGCAATCGACTCATGTTGATCAAAAGCTGATTGAAGGAATATCAGCGCCTATGCTGCTCAGTTTAGCTGCGCCTACACCATCTTCCGAACAGAATTGTGGCGGCCTTTAACAACCACTAACCTATTCAACAGTTGTGCTTATATCTGAATCGTGGCTCGTAAATATTATTAAGCGCATTTATAAAGTAAAGGGCAGTGATGAGAAGTGCGACAACGGCAACTATAGACATGAAGCATCTCGAGCGAACATACACTTTGACAGAAATGCTTCAGGCCCGGCGGTCGCACAATCATGATCATCTTGGCGTTAAATCCTGGTTGCGGGGTCCGCCTTCCTGTCCTCTTGGTGCACTTCGCTCGGTCTGCGCTAATCTCCTTGTCAGAGTCTGTCAGCAAGATATCGTCAGCATATATGAGCAGCCATGGAGGATGCTCATGATAGTCTCGGATGCTGTCTGACAGAACGTCTAATATTAAACTAAATTGAAACAGAAGTGGGCTCAGCACAGAGCCCTGGTGTACCGCAAGGGTAATAGGGAACTGGTTGGTGTCGCCGGACTGTTGCACCATATGGATCTAACTAATCTTTACCCTTTGAATTGAATTGAATAATCCTCCAGGAGGCCTACTACAGTAGGTATCAACCTCTGCAATCTACGGAGCGCTTACAATAGTGTCCCTCGGGAGGCATTCTGGTGGGCTATGAGATCCAAATCTGTGCTCGAAGTCTGTAATGGAAATTTGGGATTACCCTAGGACTGGGACCCTCTGCCTGGTTACCGTAGGACCTGCGGCGTGGGAGTTCTCCGGGATTCTGTCCTGAGCCCTGTCTTGTTCTGCGTTGTGCTGGATGTCTTCTCAGCCGAAATTCCTTATTTGCCTCAATGGCTCGTGGAATAAGCTTACTTATGACATATCGCATTGGTGAGCAAGCTTAGGCAGAATCATGAGACTAGGATTAACACTTAGAAGAAAGTGCTTCAAAACAGTACGGCTTGAAGCTAAACGTTGTATACCTACAAGAACATAATTAGGCCTGTGATGAATAACATGGCTAATGCTGATGAAGCAAGTCCTCTGAACGCAAACACCACGCCAATCAAATGAATGAAAATGCTACGGTGCGTGCGGCGTTACGCGACTTGACCGAGACATAACGACTAGATATACAAGTATAATACGTCCGTGGCAGCCTTACCGTGAGAGACGTCGCGAATAAGATCGAAGAAATGCTTCGCCTGCGCTGATTTGGTCACGTGCTACGCTAATCCTTGGAATACTCGGGGTAGGTGCCTAAACCTGCCGGTATCAGTAAAGAAATCCCGCAGGAGGTCCAAAAAGCTATGAGAGTGCCAGGGCTTACGGCGGCGCGAGAATGCCTAACCTAGCCTACGCCCTTTCGGCGGGAAGGCAAAAAGCAGGAAATCGAGCCCTGACAGAAACCCGGCTGGGACTGCTCTGATGACGATAATGATTGAGCTTTCCAGGAAATTCTGAAAACTTGACATTTTTAGTTAGAACGGCCTAAAAAAGGGGTGGTAATATCGTATATTTAGGGAAATGCCTCATGCACTTCCAAAAGGCGTAGAAACTTAAAAGTTACGTAAGTATGCTTAAGGATAAACTGAAAACCGTAGACTTTTACTCAGAGCGCAGCGGCCTGAAAAAAGAGGTAGGTAATATCATATAATTAGGGCGTTTGTGAGGCACTCCCCGAAGGAGTAGAAACTTAAAATTTGGTACGTGCAATTAAATTAAAAGCTCGGACAACTTCACATTTTTACTCAGAACGGCATTAAATGGGGACGATAATATCTTATATTGAGGGCGTTTTAGAAGTTTGCAATCGGATTGAATATGTGTTTTTAAGGTTAAGGTTGTATTATTAGAATTTAAGATGCAGGTGGGATTTTGCTCACTAAACAGTCGAAATAGTTTTATTTGTACCTCACACTTTAGAACAAATTGCAGTAAAATTTAATCCAAATTTCGCCCCAAATGGCGGTATAGGTATTTTATAACGCGCTAGCCACTGCTATGACTCCGCCCGTACGAGACTCCAAAATTTCGACGCAGGGTGCGAAGCACGGTATGCTCCCGCATACTTCGTGATCGCGTCAGGTATCGGCACAAGTCGCCAATACATTCGCCTACCCTTACAGGCAGATACGTGAGGGCAGACATCGTTGTTTACTACCAATACGGCTTCAGGCTGCCCTATAGCAACATCAATGTCATCTTTGCCCTGAGACTCATCCAGGAATCCCACTGCAGTACGATCAACCTCTGCATTTCGTATTTCTCGACCTGCAGAGGGCTTTCGACAGTGTTCCTTGGGAGGTAAACTGGTGGGCTCTTGTCCAGAACATGTACGGCAACACTAGAGCCGTTGTCAAAAGCCGTAGCCCTTCCCAATTACCGTAGGTGTTAACCTGGGTTCAGTCGTTCAATCCTGAGCCCTTACTTGTTCTGTGTTGTGCTCGATATCATATCAGCTGAAATTCCGGACACGCCTCATGAAATATGAGCCATTAAGGCAATTAATAATAATAATAATAATAATAATATCTTTATTGATAAGACAACATTGGTCCATTTGTTGTTAGTAAATCTTAGTCTATGTTAGCAAAATTTATAATAACTATGTCATAAAATTATTGAATTAATTATTTTCTAATATAATATTTTAAGCCTAGATAGCGTCCGCTGCGTGAGTACCCACATGACAGGACTCTCAACTTTGTCAGCTATGCATTTCAGGAGGCTGTTACCGCTGGCGCGCACTCTGCTCACTAGCGACGCAGTTTTCTTGCGCCAGGTGGCATCGAAACCATCCGCGCGCGCCTCGGCAAACATAGCAGACGCACTGCAGAAACGCGGCAGCCGTAACAGCGCCCTAAATGCATTGTTGTACTGGACCCGCAGCGCGTTATAGGCCCGTTGCGTATACCGGACCCATAGACTCGACGAGTACAGTGATGTGCAGTATGCTTTAAATAGCAATACTTTGACTGTGTCTGTACATCGTGCGAACCTACGAGCCAGCATGTTCGCCCGGACCGACAACGCCCTGCGTTCCCTCTCCATATCCTCCTCATCCTTCAAGTCGTCCGTTAACAGATGGCCCAGATATTTAAATTTATAAACCCGTTTGATGGGCTGTCCATTTAGAACGATGGGAGGTATGGAAGTTGGGCTTTTGGTCCCAGCTTTAAAAATAATAAACTCGGTCTTTCTGGTGTTGTAAATAAGACCGTTCCCGGCCGCATACAACTCACAGACCCGGATAAGCTGCCTGAGTGCACTGATTGAGGGAGCCAGCAGAACCATGTCATCTGCGTAGCTGATATTGTTAAAACAAACTCCATCAACATAGCATCCGACATGCATGCCACTGAGCCGCTCAATCAGTGCATTCACATACAGACTGAAAAGCAGAGGTGAGCTCAACCCACCCTGTCTCACACCACTTTCCAGCCTGTAGGCTTCCGAAAAGACGCCTCCCCACTTCACACGGTTCTCTTGATTAAGATACCAAAACCGCAGAATCGATATCAACTCCGGCGGCACCTTCTCGTCTTTAAGTTTCGACCATAGTACGTCGTAAGACACCAAGTCGAATGCCTTTGAAAGGTCCATAAAACATGCATAGATTGGTGTCCGTCTATCTGCGTAGTACTTGACAGTATGCTTTAAACTCAATATGGCAGTTTCAGTTGATAACCCAGTTCGGAATCCAAACTGGGCATCATGCAGCTTGATCCGCTTTCCCAGAGAGGTGTTAAGCACACTGTCAAGCACTTTCGCTATAATAGTGGCCAAGGAAATCGGTCTATAATTTGTTTTGTCCGACGGGTCACCAGTCTTGCATTTAATAATAGGCACCACCAGAGTATCCATCAGATCCGGAGGTAGGTACGAATGGCTCAAGCATAAATTAAATAACATTGCGAGCACCCGTGGTAAGTGGGAGCCCGCATGCCTCAGGTGTTCGACGCTGAGCCCATCATGCCCAGGCGATTTGCCTCCAGTCATTCTGTTAATAGCCACTCTAACCTCTCTAGCCAGAATAATAGTGGACATTTTGACATTCAGGGTATCAGCATCGTGCCCCCGGCATGGTGGCCCCAGAGGCGAATGCAACGAGAAATTATCCCGAAATATGTTAGCAATGTCACTGGGGTTAGAACAACCCTCGACACTCATAGGAATGCTAGACTCATTACTCAGGTTCCGCGTACACTTCCAGAAAGTTCTAAAGTCTGCCTGTGAGTGATGTTTCGCCAACAAGTCCATTTTTAACTGTTCCTGGTGGTTCTGACACCACCTAAGCTTCCCTTTAAACATTTTTCGCGATTCGACCATCTCGGTATACACAACTCCCGTGGATGGTTTACTGTACCATAGCCAGGTAGCGAATTTTAGCCTAGCATTCCTATGAGCCTCGCAGACATGCTTATTCCACCCAACCAACGGCCTTCTCCCAACACGCCTCGTAGATTTAACTTTATAAGTGGCAGCAGCCGCCTGACTCAAAATTCCGACAATTTTACAATATAAACTATTTACAATTTGTTTATGACTAGAACTATTGCAACTATTTTCACAACAATATTGAAATTCTGAATTAAAATCAACACTTTTCAACTCGTTATTACATATATTATTGTATTCGCTAATCTGTTCGCTATCTCTTTCTCCCCACTTTATTTTATTACATTTAGGCTGTTGCAACATTATTTTACTCTCAATTACATTCAAATTGCACTTAATAACTAGTGGGAAATGGTCGGACCAACAGACATCATATTTTACATACGCATTTATAACACAGTGGCCCGCCGCATTAGTAGCAATGCAATGGTCTAACCACCTCCGACATCCGTGTGCTTCGCTGACAAACGTAAATGTACTTATAGGTAATATTTTTAAGTCTTGACATAACCATCTTTGCTCCGACGAAAATTCTAAAAGTTCGTGATAAAAGCGTTCACCCGGATGGGCATTAAAGTCTCCCAAGATGAAAGCAGATTCTATATTTTGTTCTTCAACAATAGCAGATATTGCACTCAGACAGTCAGTAAACTCTGTTAGGTTATCTGCACAGTCAGTCGGCATGTAGACACTGAACACCACAAACGGGCGGTCACTTGTTACGACGCGTATTGCCGCTATCCGTGGATTGTTACACTGTATCACTGATACGTGAGGAAAGATAGATTTCCGCCAAAGCAACGCGACACCACCGAAGGGTCTGCCCCTAAGGATACCCGCGCCGGTGTTCACCGCGGACGTGCCCGTGCTCCCGAACTCCTCGTGCACGCCGTCCAGGAAAGGCAGCTCGTCCGGCAGCAGCCACGTCTCCTGCAGGGCGACGATGTCCGCTGTTTCGCACAGTAGTGCAACTCCATCCACAGCGCGCTTTATATTTTTGCAATTGTATGTAACAAACGTTGCACTATACATACTATTTTTGTTGTGGTGACTGTTCTGTTTTATTCTGGCTTTCCAGGTGTCGATAAGGCCTAAAGCGTCTGCACGTCACACCATCTGGCCAAAGCTTATCACTTAGGAACAGTTCAAGTTTATGCTTTTGTACCATAATTTTATATGCATTGTATTTCTTCTGTGATTTCATACGTATTTTCTGAAGCAGAACTTCTTCATTCGTTTTAGCGTATATGTATTCTAATATGTCTTTTTCAGACGTATCCGTATGAACATTCGACACAAACAAAGCTACTCTCGAATCAGCTGGCCTAAATCGATCACCTTCCGAAACTATAGATTTTCCGCGCACACTCTCTATTCTGTTTCTATTTTTCTTATGCACTAAAGTCCATTCTCGCTTAGAATCTTCCGTCTTCCACTCGCCTCCTCGGGAAACTATCTCCGCCATAGATGTAGTACTTTCATTTACATTGTCCATACAGTAGGCACGCGAGTCACTCAGCTGTTCTTTTGTTACCCGGCTCGGCCGCTCGGTAGGTGTCGGTGCCGCGACCGCGTCATCAGTAGGCATATAACACAGCTGATCGTGTGCCGCTGACAACTTACACTTATCGCCAAGCAAAAACTCGACGCGTCCTCCCCGCCGCAAATCATTCGCTGGGCTCAAGGGCGAAGGTCGCAAATCGCGCACTTCTGCTTTGTCGGGCGTATTTGCACTGGTGTTCGAGATATTTAAAATTCCGATCGGTCCGCTATCCAATAGACAACTACCTCCACCCTTTACTTTATTTATTCTTTGGTCCATATTCACTAAAGAAACATATTTCATTTCATTAATTTCCGATATGACACTATCTAATTGATCTTTAGTTACATAGGTGCTTCTAATGTCTTTCACTTGCGACTGCAATACAACCATTTCTTTCAATAACCTAGTGACATCTATGTGATCAAAAGTGATCGGCGGCAATTTATGCAGTTCTCTCGCCACAAATATGGGGGTTTTATCCGGATCCGTGTTCTTGAAAGCAGTAATGATGTCTTCCGACTCCTTTTGCTCCTTATTCTTACGCCGTGACACATTTCGGACGGAGGTAGATATAGACGTGAACAACAATTCCTTTGCTGTACTAATTTCCTCAGAAGAAAAGCCACTTATGCACAGTCTAATTAAACTTTCTTCGTCCATCACATCAATCTTGTTCTGAACAAAACATAATAGCTCATTTATTACAATATTGCACTGTATGCACTTTAAAGTTTCGTTAGCCATTTTTTCTGCACCCGACCGCTGTTGCGTTCGCGCGGAGACTCGTTTATCTTAATTAATCCAAGGATTGTGAAGTAATATCGGACTTTTAAATATAGTTATTCAACGTGGAAGGAAGTGTTAGAAAACGGCGATTTGACGCTGAACGTCAACAAAACAATATATGGTTAGCTGCAACGCGGATAACCATCCATTAAGGGAACGAAGCTGCCCATGGAGCAGATAAATTCAATTATCTTGGCTCCGTGCTGCACGAGCCCGGAGCTATCCATTCCGATGACAACTCCCGTATCACTACAGCTTGGGCCAAGTGGGGTGGAGCTCACGTTAGTCTCTAGTGATCCTAAAATCCCTCTCAAGCTTAAGGGCCCAATAGTATAATTAGGCCTGTGATGCTCTATGGAAGTGAGACCTAGCAGTCACTAACGAAGCATGTCAGCGAACTCCACGCCAACGAAAATGCTGCGGTGGATGTGCGGAGTTACGCGACTTGACCGAGCACGTAATGAGATAAGATATCGATGATAAAATCGCGCCTTTACTGGTTTGGTCACGTGTTGGGTAAGCCCCAGGAATACGTAGAAAGATGCCTAAACCTGCCAGTATTATTAAAGAGGTCTCTGGATGGAAGAAAAAGGATGTATTGACATCGACGACTCGGATGCGAGAGCCAATTGCTTACAACGCGAGAATGCCCAAGAGTGAGGCGAAGTGGAGGAGAAAGATTAGGAAAGCGTACTTTGGCAGAAGCCGGGATGGACCACTCGGCTGATGAACTTAGATAAAATATATTAAATTCCACCAGAAACACTTGTGTAAAATAAGGCCAAGGTTTCTGCCCAAAATCTCTATCTCTTAGCCAAAACTTGGTCTAATTTTAGATCTAAGTACTTTAATAGGCCAAGATTTTTATCAGGAACCGCCTTATTTAACATGTGTTTTGGTGGGATAGAATTTACTTAGAAACATTCTATTATACTTACCTGTTACTTAATTTTGATAATCTTGTTTACAGGCAGAAGTTATTGTGCACCACGGCTTCCACGAACTGCTGGGGATGAAGGTGTCGGAGAAGTGGTTGAAATCGGAGATAAAGTTTCAACTGTTGAAGTTGGGGAAAGAGTCATTCTATCCACAAGATTGTTGGGAAGCTGGGGTTACTATGGCAGGTTCGGTGAAAGAGACGTACAAGTTATTTCCCCTAGTATTACTATACCCGAAGCTGCCATGATAGCTATTGCACCTTGTACAGCTTATAGGCTTCTTAAGGATTTCAAAAATTTGTGTCCTGGTGATGCCATAATACAATGCGCCGCTAACAGCCCCGTAGGCCAGAGTGTTATACAGCTGTGCAAGGCTTGGGATATCCGGACGATTAATGTAGTAGCAAGTTGCGAAGATTATGATATTATGAGAAAATATTTGCTTGATTTAGGCGCGGATATTGTATGTAGGATGGATGAAATACAAGATATTATGAGTCCAACTCAAAAACCATCATTTATTAATAAACCAGTATTGGGTCTAAACTGTTTAGGTGGTAAATCTGAACAAGTAATGTTGTCTTTGCTGCAACATGGCTGCAACATGGTGAGTTATGGGTGTGTTCATTTCCCACCAGGATTTTCGTGTAAACGCGGTGATGTTCAATTTGATTCATTTAATTTGAGTGAGTGGAATTACCGCGCCACCACTCATGAGAAAGAGTCAATGATCAGAGACATATTAGCACTAATTGTTACTGGCAAATTCAGAGGACCGGCTTATGAGCCTATTGAGTTAAAGAATTACAAATATGCCCTGCAAAACACGTGTCATTGTGAAGCTTTTTGTAATAAGCTTTTTGTTTTTGATTTAACACTGCCATAAATTAATTATTAGAAACAAAACAAGGCTGTTTGTGTAAATATTCCTGATACAGGTGAAGATTTATGAACTTTATTTAAAATGTCAAATTATAGGCCTAAAACTTAGAAGTCAGGCCACAAAAAAACTAAACCGCTAGAAAAAAAATTGGTTTGTTTTGATTTGCGTTTCATATTTTGTCGTTTGAAGTCTAACAAGGTGTAAGAGAAATTGATTACCTAGCACTGGTGAAACATGGATATCAAGTGGATAACGATATTGTCCTGAAATAAAAATTATAACAACTATGGATAAACAGCCGCAGCCGTATGAAATGTATGAGTTCCTCTCAGTTCCTCCAAACACTACCACAGTGTCAGAACCAGACCAATTCTTTGTTGTTCAAGATGATGGATCACTCTTCAGTAAGTTTAATATATATTTCGTACATACCAGCCATATTTCTCTAATCTTTGAAGTACCTAACGCTTAGCAAAGCCTTGCTGGCTGACATCCAGCAGTGGCACTAAAGTGGGTGAATATTACCATTATTCGTTAGTTAGGAGTTACTGGTTGGTCCTCTAAGCACTGGATTACAAAAATAAAATCATGTTACATTCTCTTATTCATATTCATAATATCTAACCTTTTGTTCTCCAAATAATCAATTGTTTCCTAAAGTACTTGGAAATAAATAGTAATTTATGCACTTTTTTCCGGGATTCTTACCACGTACCTTAGGTTACAAGTAGTTCAATATTTTTACCAGTTGCATGCTCAGAAAACACTTACAAAATGTCTGATAATAACAGAATTAGTTAAAACATTGACTTGCAATGTTTATATAATATCTTAAATAAACATAACAATTCAATATAAATGTGTAATTGTAATGAACAAGGTTTTTATGTGTCTGTCCCAGTTAACAAACAGGTGCGTTACATAACACACACTGTACAAGACAGCCAGGAGAGTTTAGATAATCCACAACCTGGCACGGTGTATGATATCACACCAGAACAAGTATTTGTTGGCGTGGACAATGCTACAGTTGATGTTACTAATGCTACGGAGCTTATTTCGGTTTCAGGTAAATCTACTAAAATGATGTATTTTATATAAACACCAATATTTGCCGTTTTTTTCTAAACTACAGAGGTTTGAAAAATATATTATATCCATAATTTGGTATTCTTTTAATTCAGATGGAACAAGTAATCTATATGCCAACAGCTACCTGTTACAGAGTTTACCCAACACAAACACTGATCAGGTAATATTATACTTTATTTTTAATTTTCATAATGTCTATATATCATTTCTTCTTTGTAATATCTAGTGAACATGCACACCCCATGTAAAGACATGTCAGCAAAGGCGAGATATCATGTATTATTATTATATGTATACTTTATTGCACACGTAACAAAATAAAAACAATTATTAAAAGATGTTTTTTAAATTTTAAATTTTCAGCTGGAAAATAATACTGGTCAGCAGTTTACTGAAGTAAATACAAAGGATGATGGGGATGAAATTGACGACAATAAACACATAACTAATTGCACAGAGGTAAATATATGAAAGCTAGTTTAAACATTTCGTGTGTATGCTCTTGATCTAGATTCTAAACAAAGATTCCTAATTGTTGCTTACAGATCACACTTAATGAGGAGCAGTGCAACATGCTAGAACACAAAGGATGGGTGTTACTTGAAATTAATGATAAAGTGTTCATATTAGACACAGTAGGTCTTCATGATATCACCAATAATAAAGGTTTGGAATCTCTGAGAGATTTTTACACACTATGAAACCCAATAAACTTCATATGAGAATGAACTTTTTGAATTTATTTTCTCATTTTACAGACTTAATACAGCAGCTGAAAGCAGAAAGTTTATCAGTTCATAAAAATATAGTGAATAGTGAATCAAGGTAAAATGTATTTGATTTTATAATGAGTCAATGTACTCTTCATGGTGAAGAGTAGAATGTGTAATTTTTGGGCCTGGTGTTATTCTGGTGGTCTGTCCATTTTGCAGCTGACTTTGCACCGGTGCGTATCAGTACTCGTTGCGTCTACACGCACATTGTACCTGCGTACAATATGCGTGTTCGACGTACATAATTTTAAGTTGTAATTGATATGTGTTTATTATGTGGCAGAGCATCACACAGACTTTGGCAACCTTGACATTTTGCTACCACGGTACATTCTGCGCCTATAGGAACATTTAAACCGCCTAAATGCCTAGAAAAAGCTTATGGCGCCAACTTAAGGATCGCCTTAGTTTAGGGCAATCAGGCATAAGTTGTATAACATTCATTTTGTCTTGACTGTTTATGGTTTTCTGATTTCAGTGAAAATGACATGTCAGACGACATAAAACCTGGAATACCTGTAACAAGTGACCCTGTAAATGGACCGGACCCTATAGAATTTATTAATGTAGAAAAAGAAACCGCACTAAACACCAAATCCAATGATCTGCAGATGTGTCCATCATCTGATGCAATTCTAGGTACTGTTAGTTTCTGTGTAACAAAAAAAAAACATTTGCGTTTGTCCCGGTCATACTCTCGCGCACGAGGGCCCGGGGTCCGTCTTGATCATGATCCAGGATTCGGCAGGTCAGGCAATTACAGTGGGGCGTCTGCCATCTGACCTCTATGACCCTGCCACCAGGGGAACCTGACCAGATTGGATCATGGTTGCACATCCAGTCGCCTGAATATGCAGGTTTCATCCCGATGTTTTCCCTCACCGTAAGAGCATCGGTTAGTATTCAACTAATGTACATAACTCAGAAAACAGTCATTGGTACATTGCCGGAGCGGGATTCGAACCCGGGAGCTCTGGCTTACGAGTTGCATACTCTAACCGCTCGGCCACCGACGCTCAAGTCGGTTACCGTACTGGACAAAATATTTTCCCCGGCTCTATGCAACCTCTATTTCACCTGTCTTCTGTTATTGGAGTATAAGTTAATCTCCTAAAAAGATCCTATGAGAAGTGAATAGAACTGAGATAGGTAATATTCCTAATTTTTATAATGAGTAGGGATATCCATCTAGTCCAAACAGGGAAGATGCAAACAAAAACTATGTACTCATTTAGATTTGTTTCAGCTGAAAAAAATCTACAAAGTATTACAAATTCAAGTGATGATAACATTGTAAATAACAATACGAAAGGACATGATGCCTGTCAACAAAATTTGCCAGCAGCTATTAAATTAAAAACAATGTTTTGTCTTAAAGGTACATTCACTTTTAATTTGCCTAAAGTATGTTTCAACAGAAAAAGTCAAAAACAGAGCACGATAACAATAAGTACTATCCACAGAAATCGAAATAAATTGACTTATCTAAATAAATACAGATTCTTCATTAGGTTTTTGTGGATAATACTTACCTTCTATTATTGCGCTCTACTATTGTTTTTCTAACCCTCTAAGAAAAAAGAGGAGTGAATGAGCTTTATGTATCTGTGTGTTCTTGTAGCTCCCGAACGTGTACCAATTTGGGTGCGGTTTTCTCTATTTGGAAGCCAATTAAATTGAGATGGTTCTTAGCTTTCATTAAAATTTGTTACAGTAGTTCAGAATTTTTTTGAGTAAGTATATGTAACTAATATATTGGTCAAGGGTTATCCGACTTTTTCTGTGGGTTAGGTTATTCCGTTGAACATTTATTGTTATGAATTGTGTTTATGGAAGTTCGCTGGTTTATGGAGAACATTATTCTATTTTTTTTAGATATTCCTGATACTATAGTGTTGGGGAAAACTGCAACAGGCAAAAACATTGTCGCAAAAATTAAATGTCAAAAAAAGAAAAACTTAAAACATCTCCTTCCTAGCGCTTTATCCCGTATCCCGAAAAACAGAAAACATATTCAAAAGAAATGGATGAATAAGAAATCGTTCTTACTCTCAGATAAGGAGAAAATTCAATTATGTAAGTAAAATATAAATTCAATACCTAAAGAAAATACGGCTTAAACGTATGATTTGGTGGCACGTAAAGAGGTATCGCAGTAGAGTGTACGTTTCGCATTTTGTGAAATTCGTACGAAAGCGACCCATCCATTATTACCCATTCTTTTGAAGTTCATACGAATGTTGTCACATTCGTTCACACAGTGCAAGTTCATAGGCTACGAACAGATTAGCTCCCCAGATTGTGCATTTACATTTAGGTTTAGGTTTCGGAATAATGTGTAAATAGATTTTTAGGGTGTCTAATTCATGGTCAATTTTATCATCATCATCTAGGCATAAATATCCCGGTAGTGCACTCGCGCATAATAGCCTCGGGTCCGCCTTGACCATCATTAAGGATTTAGTAGAGCAGTGGCCTTAGCCAAGAGGTTTTGTTAATCAACAATCGTTTGTAGTAGAAAAAATGTATGGGATTTGACATAAGCTAACGTTATCTGATATAAGCTGTTTGTGGTAGAAATTCTTGGTCCATAGACAATTCACGTACTTTCGGTGTACAAAGGAGGCGGATTGGCGGATGATCCTACACAATCAGTCAATGTAGATGTTGGCAGAAATAGTCGAACTTCGACCTGTCAATTTTCTACCATACACCCTTCACGCAAGCGGAGCTGTCAAAGATGGCTAGACCGGCAGGTAACTCTACTGTAGATCGACTGCCATCTGAGTTCCATGACCCTGTCAACAGCGGGATCTGACTAAATTGGATCACGGTCACAAATTCAGTCGCCTGTGAGTGCAGGTTTCCTCACGATGTTTTTCCTCAATGTCGGTTAAAATACAATTCAATAATGTACATAGCTTTAAAAAAGTCATTGGTACATAGCGAGTATGGCGACATTAGGGATCAAACTTGGTATCTCTCGCTTACGAGGCCGCTAGCCATTACACCACTGACGCTCCTGCAGGTCTAGCCAAAACACAAATTGCTCTGTAGCAACTCTACTGCCACTGACGATCGGAATCCGTCAGCTACGTTCTGCCGGCGCTGGTATATCGACGCACGCAGTAGTGCGAACGCTGCAAAGCCGGCCGAACGTAGCCGACGGGTTCCGATTGTTAATGTCATGGCAATGGAGTTGCTACAGAGCGATTTGCATCTTGGCTAGACCTGCAGAATTGACTCTCGCATATTGTAGGAGGCTCACATATTTCACGTTATTCTTGCATTTCGAGCTGTCGTCGTTGATGTCGCCACTAACGCCTAAAAACATTAATATTTTTTAATTCTTTTGGATGTATATTTGGGGGCCAAACAAATATTTATCTACGAGTATGTCTATGTCTAAATAGGTACCGTAGACACCGCAGATCAGTCGCAAGAAGCGCATTCCCAAGTGGAGGACTTAGTGCGTCGCGCGCTAGCCGCCTCCACGAGGACAGTGAACTGCGAGGCCACCAACGCACTCGTGGACACCGTGCAACAGCTGCTACAGCTGCCTGCGTTCGCGGCCGCCGTGGCTAACTGGAACCTTATCGTCACTAAGGTTAGATAGTACTGTAGTCGTAAAGTAGTATCAATAATTAGTTGACTGCCTGGCCGTACGATAATCCATATATGACAATAATATTGGCTATATTATGGACTAAGTGGTTAGCTAATTCGTTGTATGGCTGTACAAATTTTTGCCCTACTCCGTCGACACTCTACGATAGCATTTGCGATAGCTTTATTACTAACAGACGCTCCGATTTGGCTGGCCCCGTTCAACCTTCAGTTGCATTCGATACTAATCCTTACGATGCACAAAATAAAGTCGCTTTTGGATTAATTCGGATGCGCGGGCGAGTCGACCTTGGTCGGACGTCCGACCATCTCCCACGCAGCCAAAAGCGACTTTATTTTATACTGTGTAAGGATTAGTATCAATTGCAACTGACCGCTGGTCGACTCGACACAAAACTGAGCGTCTGGTAGAGCTCGCCTAGTCTAAGATGACGCGCCCCACTACTTAGTTAGTTGATTTCGATGTGTGAGTGCAAATATTAATAACGACACTTCATCTGTGTGGGAGCCAATGAACGGCGCGTGCTCCTACGTTTGAATCTCACCGGCAACTGAATGCCCAATTACAACGGCATTTGTATATGTATTGCGTCCATATTTTAAACTTGCTTGTGTGCGTTAATGCGATAGTGGGGCGCGTCATTTTAAATTAGACGAGCTCTACTAGTTTATAACTTCATCTCGCTTGCTCCATCCGCGGTGTCTTTCGCGAGCGAGCGAGTTGACATTGGAGTGAGGCGGTCGCCGAGCCGCTGATAGTAGGTATAACTCAATCAGTATTAGAGGCGACAAGTGCATTCGTTAGCAGTATGTGAAAAGTATCGATTTAATATAACAGTCCACACTACCGACTGAGCACACATGATGGATTACAATGCCATTTCCATTTCACAGGAATCCAGTAAGCTAGATAAAAGTAATACAATGGTGCCCAGCCCAGTAACAGGGAGAGTAATTTCAGTTGATCACAAAAAGCAATTTGTACATGTACCGGATTTACTGAACACTATTATAGGTAAGTACGGTGTGTGATGCTATAGCTTGTTAAGTGGGGTATTCTACTAAGGACCTATTCCGCCATATGCTGATAATGTTCTAGATAGTTTTGAAAGCCTTTGGAATGTGTCACTATTGTTTATGAACGCACTATACAATTATATGTTTTTCTGACGAGCCTACTCGTTGCAGTATAGGAGATCAGTGCTTGACGGACAAGTATTCTAGTCAGCCGCATGGAGAAGGTTTACTTGGCTACCGGTGAATCGAACCCTTCACTTACGGGATTTTTACAATCTTATCTAGAAGCAAACAGTTTAGGTCTAGGACTTCCATTAGATTTCTAGTCGTGCATTATAAACACTGCGATCACCAATCGGCTCAGTGCTGTCCAGCGGAAAGAATAGTGTTTCATTGCCATTCATAGTTTCATACCATAGAGGCAGGCCTTTACTAACGGTATTTTATGTTCATAAACCAAAGTAGAAGTGGGCAGAGCAGCGTTCTCTGTTGATATTTTCAACATGCGAAGTCCAACCCGGCTGCTAACCAATATATAGTGGTCTATGTACGAGCCAAATTTCGTCGAAAAGCTGCAAATCGATGTACAAGCTAGCCATTTGGCACACGCCTTTCAAAACAATCATTTTGACTCGTAGTTCCTAAAAAACTCTTAGGAGAGGAGTAATAAATGACGTCACCTTTTTTACTATCCATACATTACGTTACATTATAAGTTTATGACTGATTATGTTTACAGAAAGAAGCAGTAATGACGAATCCCGTGGTTCTAAAAGTGCATTTTATGATCTACTGCACGTCCAGATAACAGAAACTGATGAAACTGTCAATGGGATAGAGGGGCTCTCTGTTAAATTTAGCAAAAGATGTGAGTATTGTCGTACATACATATAAAAGCTACTTTTTATAAAATGTGTGTGGTTTAGTTCAATACCAGCTAGCTGGTTCATTAAACATTATTTTACATATTTTTACTTAATTAACATTATAAGTATGACACTACATCTATAGTGGTTTGTTTTTAAACGAGAATCATATCTATCGATGAAAATATCACCTACATTCTATGTGTGGTGTATATTTGTATGTAGTTCTAATTATTTATATTAAAATATTGCAGGTTTGTCTTTGAGGCCATTCCAGAAGGTACCGAAAAGAGAAAAAGTAGTTGCCTGTGGTTCCTGTGCAAATGTATTTGCCTCAGAGGAAAGTTTGTTGGAACATCAAGAGGTTAGTAGGCATTTATCTGTCGTGTTCGCGAACATGTTAAGCGAATCGGATGCCAAAATTATCGCATCTCCACTGTTTGCGTAATCCTGTATATATTTACATGATCATGTGTTCATTTCAGCACGATTGCACTGAGCCTGAAGATAAATTAACGATTGACACAAACAAAGGAGAACCCTTCTTCATAATCCTAACAGAATCGGGATCACATGTGTACGTGTGTGTGCAGTGTGAGGTACGTTATTTACATTTTTTATTTATTTTTTAAATACAAAAGCAAACAATCGCTTATGACTTGAGTATTTAACGCCTGATTCTAATATTCAACGAACAGTCGTCGGTAGAAAATATTAAACCGTCATTAGTTTCCTCAGTTCCGGCTGAGCAAGGAGACAAAGAACGCGGACAGATTGCCCTGTCATCGAGTTGCCCTCGTATTAGGGCACTGACTTCCGTATGTTCCGTATATGAGTACCGACGGAAAAGTGAAAACTTTCCTTAGACAGGAGTTGTAGCCTCGTGGAGTAGTATTTCTGCGGTACACCATGCCGAAACGACCACACGAGCCGACTAAGACTTCCGAGAAAATGACAGAGGTGTCAAGCGCACAAACGGAGCCCAACATTGCCCCGACGCCACCACCACGGATATTGATTTCGTAGGACTTACAGGCGCGTCGCCATGCATGTTAGCACTAAACGGTGAATAGCCAGCCTTTCTTCCCTTGTTACGCGTACATAACCGAGTTACATTATTCTAACAAAACCGGGTAATGTACCAAGACACCTTCCCTTTTTTACCCTTCGCTGCCAACATAGGCTGCGGTGACTGCTTACCATTAGGAAGGCCGTAAGCTTGTTTGCCACCATGGTGGTATAAAAAAATGTGAGAGCGGGTTTTCACTCGACTTGATGCTGAGTCAGAAGTTGGGGTTCGTTGTCATCTGGGAACTTTGACAGGGGTTCGTAGAAGCCATAAGTTTGAGAAACCCTGGTATAGATTATTGAACAGTGAGTTTCAGCTCCGCCTATTTCGAACATTCTACTGAGAATTCGATTATAGAAGTAGTATATGATATAAAGTTAAGGTAGACAATTGCACGCAGCAGCAGCAGGCAGTGCGGCTAAGTAAATACATGGAACACACAGAACCAACTGAACCGTGCTGCTATCTGCATGTCTGGTGACACTTAATATACACTCACTGTCACAATTATAAATCCTAGCCCCCCATACATTTCTTTCTGGCGTTCTTTAACTTCATTGCTAAGTAGCGTATTGTTTGAGCAGTAAGTATTGGTAGGTATTTTGATCTGTCATTTGATTGCTAATTTGTTATTTAAGTGCTAAATATTTCTTAGTTATTTTTATCATATCAGTTGATATTTCGTGTGCCTACGGAATCTGTCTCGGCTATCTACCTACGCTAATAAACTATTCTAGATCTATCAGTGAAGTATTATTAGCTAATAATTTTTACCATTAAGTACTGATATGTTTGATAAGCTGATGATCTTCCAAAGAATTAAATAAATAAATAAAGACTTAATCTGTTTTAATAAGGTTTTCGCGATTTGATAGCTATTATTACCTATGTATTTAATTACCTTCTTCAACACGATAACTGTTCGTCGAATGTTGAAGTTGGGCGGAAGTCCACTACGATTCCAAAGCGATATGGGAAATTTCAGTTTGGGATGCGATTGACAGTGTACTGTTATCGCCCACATCGTCACGTGAACCATTGAAACTGACGCGTGTTCAACCATGTTCAACACATTGAACTCGCAAATGCACCTTCCCTTGTCGTGCTAATCACGTCATCGTGGCAACGTTGTCATTGCCAAAGTGCCAAGTCGCAAACCGCGTACCCACACCGTTTCCCTTCGAGACCTTTCATAATATTTCATAACCTACCTCATTGCGCTGCTACCGCAAGTAACTTTTCACTTTTTTGCTACATGCCTAATGTTTTCTTTTTCAGATGAAGTTTAATAAATTGAACAATTGCCAGCGGCATATAAAAACACATCTATCTTTGGTAAAACGGGAACTATCTAACGATGATGAGGCTGAACCGGAACCAGCATACAGATGCAAAATGTGCCCTAGTTCCTATTTTCATCCATCTTCTCTATCCAAACATATAGTACAAAGTCATATTAATGTAAACTCTACAACTTGTTTGTAATAATTTGTTGTTTTTATTTATACATATTTGGTTGTTAAAACAGATCTTCAGAAAATAAACTAATATCCAATCCTTCTAGCAAATCAGCGTCATTCTTTTGTTCCTTGCTGGCTATTGGCCCTGAAATAAAAAAGAAAAAAGTCAACTTGAAATTCATCCATTAAGGTTTATTGGCTTGCGCTGCTCGATTCCGTAGGCTTGTATGACTTACAATATATAACACAAGTGACCCCCGGCTTCGGCCGCGGCGTGTCACCACCCTGAAGGCAACGCGTCGCCAAGCGGTTTACGTCGTGTTCCGGCACGATCCCTGGGTTGTAGGAAGGGTCTAGGCAGTTGTGGATTATCGTCAGGATCAGATATCTGGTATCTGTACTTAACGCAAGAGGGGACATGGGAAAGCAACGTCAAAGCACTATTATCCGCGACTTGGGCCAAGATGGGTGAAATATTTGTGATTCCAAAATGCCGTTAAAGCTGAAGAGACAGGTCTTTAAGACCATCATTGACCTGCATTTCTATATAGCAGCGAGACTTAGCCTCTATTGGGGCACAGCAGGAGATGCTGTGGTGGAAGTGTGGAGTTTCAGGCAAAGACCGTGTCCGAAACGACCACATCGCGGTAGCCTTCACGTTCGTGACATCGAAGGTAAGCTACAAGAGTAGGTACCACCTTCAATAGTATGGCTTCTTCCTGGCAATTACATACATTCCTAGTTACCAATTTACCAGTAGGACTACAGTACTGGCAAATTATGTAGAAAATTAAATGTCTGGTCATGCCACCTCCGACCTGTACGGGAAAATGAACCCTGCCAAAAAAGCGATGGATTGACGTTGCGGATAATAAATAATATGCGTGCCAACAAACTGAACACCAAGAACCCAAAGACTGAGCGAAATGGATAAGGGGAAGTAAAAACCGCACTCCAGGCCCTCGCGCATCCCATTACAGCACAGCCGGGATTATCGACGCCGGGATAATGATGATAAAGATTGCACCCCCTAATTTATTGTCCGCGTCTTGATTCCCACCCGAGCGCGGAAAGAAGTCAGGGAAAACATAAACACAGCTTTGTAAGTAAACTACAGGATAAACCAGGCTGTCGGCGGCAGCCTCTATTGTGTGTGTGTACAGTCGAGTTCATTAATATGTGAGCATTGCCAAGGCTTCAAATATGATGCAGGGAAGGGTGCTTATATATCTGAGCAGGTTCATCAATCAAACATATGTACATCTGCTCAGATATATAAGTACCCTCACATATTAATGAACTCCAAAGACTAAAATATGAGCAGCACTTTTTTCTCTTCATGGCATAACTGATGTGGAAGAAGATTACGTCCAGGAAAGAACTGGTCTGTTATGGACTGCTGATTTGATGTGGAAGTGGTCCTGCAGTATGAGGTGCACAGCGTAAGCCATCCAGCCTGAATAACATGACTGCTTTTGTGGTGTGAGATTAGTTTGTGTCTTGCTTACTTCAATGCAAATCAAAAGTGCTAGTTGGCGTTATCGCATGACGTCATTCAATGCAGGCTGGCTAGGATTGTTATTATTGTAAGTGTGTTGTACTGTTTTTAAACAAAAAATATTACAAACCTTCAGTGTGTATGGGCACTTTCACCTTAATCAGAGTGAGACCATCATTGGACACTTTCTCATAGTCTGGGGGCATGGGTTTGTCTTCATCATCATCTAATACCACTGAACTGTATATTGCATAAATATTGCTCAGTGTAATATTTAAATAGTGTTTCTTGAATGCACTGCCTGTAGTCAGCACTGTGGGTGTGAGTAGGACTAAGGCACAATATTCAGATGATATGTACGGTGAAAATGTAGACCATGCATCTCTATGCAATGTGCATTTTATACTTCCTGAAAAAGATGGTTAATTTCACTGGATGCAGGTTAATACTATTTACATACAAGTTCTTTTATTTATACAATTCAAAGTGCACAGAGTAGGCAAATTTCTTTATATATTAGTCCTAGGGCTTAAAAATCATTATTTCTTTGTTACTTACCTGTTGTATCTCTTAAAATTATAAGGGGATCTATAGCAGATCTATCCACAGCCTCCACATAAGCAGCAACAACCTGTGCTTTCCTTTTTCTCAAGTTTCCAGCTAATGCCTGCTGTTTTATCATCTTAATCATATTGACTTCATGTAAATTCCAGGTCTTCAAATCCCCTAAAAGTCTGGCCCATAAAGGAGATTCAAATAAGTCCTTTACTAAATTATTTTGTGTGAATTCAACATCCTAAAAATATTCAAATCAATTTTATAAGTCTGAATTGAAATATACAAGCAGTCACACCTGAGCAATATCACCTGTCACAAAAAACCTGTGGTGGCAGCCACTAAATAATACTTATTTGGTTTTATACCTTTACATGCATTAACACTTATTGTAAAACCACCATAAATATAGTCGATGGAGGAGTGTACATATTATTATATATGTTATACTTATTTTGGTAACTATAAATAAACCAAATACCTGAGACAGAAGTTCCATGTGACAAATTGATTCATTTGCATTTTCTTTAACATTTCCTGACAATAAACCAGCAGGCCCTGGAAATTTTCTTTTAGTGTTTGTATCAAAATGAGAGTTAATCAATTTTCTTTTTGAATGTTCAGGTGATTTACGTAACACCGTATTAGTACAATTGCTTGATGCATTATTCAATGGTGAACTAGGCTTTGATTTGGATAAGCTTTTAGTTTCTTCATTACATTTATTTTGAATTCTTTTATCACAATCTACATCTAATTTCTGGTCAGAAAAGCTTGTATTAACTTTAGCTTGTAGATTCGTCACTTCTGGGAAATCGAATTGAGACAAAACCTGAAGACAAAGAATATACATACTTTAAGTTCATGCAAATAAACAATAGATAGACCAATGGCAATGCCATTTAAGGAAAAGGTCAATGGGTTTGCTACATTTTGAAAGATATATTATATTGAAGTAGAGTTGGCAGAGAGTTATGCAGGAAAGCAAAGCCAAACAATACAATCAGCACTGAAGGCTCAAAATTATTTTTACTACGGCGGATTATAATGTTGATATGTTATGTGCTGTGAGCTGTAATTTGTTCAGCAGAAATAACAAAGCAGTTATGCCTTCAATCACTGGTGAAAATAATGGAACAAGTGGAATAAAAGTAACAAAACGAAAATTACCTGATCGAAGTCATCGGATTCGAACATTTTGAAACAATATAACGTCGTTCTTCTTCAAGGTTTATTAAGTATAATAACTAAAAACATTTGTCTCACAAGCAAATAGCCTTTTTAGCTTTAACAAAGCGAATAGGCAAAACAAACAAACTTAAAGTCAGAATAGCGCGTAGTGCAGCAGACGGTTATCACTGACACTGACAGCTGTCAAATGTCAATTTTATGCACATGAACCACAAACTTTAAACCATTGACAAGGAAGTTCACTCTCAATCGTCAATCAAATAGTAAATTAAACAATCAATTAAATACCGCATTTTCACAATCCCACGGTATGCGAAAATTCCATGAAGTAGGGCGTTAGGTAGGTAGGTAGGAGGGAGGAGGTAGGTAAGTAGGAATATCGGGACATGTTAGTTTCTTCTGCCTTCACGTTCCTTCTTATTCATGTCCCTATTGTTGGCGACATTCGAATTCTGTCACAGAATACTATATCCTTCCGGTGTTGTTACATAATAGTGGTCGAGCTACGTAAAAAAAACCGCAAATCGATGTACCTACAGGATAGCCGTTTGGTACACGGGTACTTTAGGTTAAACAATCATTTTGACCGGTAGTTCCTAAAAATATTCCCAGGGGGGGGCCAGTAATATTGACATTAATTTTTAATATGGGAATCGAAATTTTTTTTTTCGGAATCCTATCGTGTTTGGTATCAAATGAAAGGGCATCATAAGCCGGTTCTAAAAATATACTACACCAATAACTTTCAGCCACCTGTTTTCTTAAAATCCAAGAAATATTTTCAAAACATACCAAGTTTGGACTCCTCCAGGTAGGAGACGGATTAGTAATTTTTTATAAAATATACGCCAAATGACTCTTAATATGCCCATATCCAAAGACAAAAAGGCGATTTAAAAAATATTTTAATTTACTAATTTTAAAATATTTTTTTCTTTATTAAAAAGTTGAGATTTAGTATTTTTTGAATCATATCGAACTGTACTGCACTTTACTATTGTTAATCTATGTTAAATTGATATTAATACGCTTCCCCCCCCCTTCTCCTCCTGCACCTGAGAGGATTTTACAGTGGACAACGAAATTATTAATAGGATTTTTTTTAACATGTAACTTTCTCTTTATATACCTATATCATAAACCTTCATATCATACCTACGATAAAAAAGCAATTTTAAAAATATAGAGGTACCATGACTTCAAGTTACTTTTACAGATTGCGGAAAAATGAGCATACTAAATTTATTTTACTGGCAGTATAAACTATATAGAGGAAATGTAACTTGACGCTTTTGAGTAGTCTATAACCTCAATAAGCCTTCATTATTGTAGACCTTGAAACTTATGCTGCTTATACTGTCTGACTTTGGAGCCAATGTCTATTACGTCAAATGTTGACATATTTGACAACAATCATAATTCTATGAAGGAAGGCGCTGGCGCTCATTTTCCGACGCATTTTTAAACTTATCGAATTAAAAATCTCCTTCTTCGTCTTCTGTATAATTCTTGCTGTAAATAAAAGTGCGGTATTAATAAACAAAATCTCTTATCTACGGATTCGTGGCTAAAAAATGTAAAGGTATAGGAAGAAAGGAAGTAAGAAACCTCATATTGTGACAGTCCCCGTGGCAGATTTTGCATGCCGGGGTACAGGAAAGGTTATTTTTCCTGCATAAACATCGGTTGGACTGGCATCCAGACCGACATCCACAGCTGTCCAATTCTTTGACTGCCTCCCATATCCAGGGAAGCTCAGTCCAGTTTGGCTTAAGGGAACTGTCTTGCAGTCTCTTCCATCCCCACTGCTCCGGTGGAGGACGGGTAGTTATGCCACTTTCAAGAGCACGGCCCCATATTTCACCAGCCTGATACTTTGCCCTTTTTATATGTTGAAGGAGAGCAGCTGCAGTGGGAGGGATCAAAGAGAGCGTCTTTTCAGCGGTAATAAACAGATGTCGCCGGGCCTCATTAACATTTATTAAGTCGCTGCGTGGATCATACATTTTATTCGTAAATTTCTCCAGCGACGTTATATGTGCGTCGGTTAGCTCTTCGACGCTGGGTGGGAGAGCCAAACACATGAATGCTGCTGTGACTTCATGGTCCTTCCATGCAGACCAGGCACTCCGCTTACCTGTGAAATAATTAAAAATAAGATCAGGTCCATGTATAAAGCTAGGCTTCAATCTTGGTAGTGCAAAAACGTACCCTTCGATGCGAAGAAGGATGTTGAGTCACAGCCTGTGAAGCTGTGCCAGCCACGCAATGCAACAAACTTCTTTCTTCCAAGGTTCTGTGCAATAATGTGAATGGGAATGTATCGTCTTTTTGCAACACTCCCAAATAAAAACCAAAGCTCTCTCAATCCTTCATCTTGCAGCTCATGAAAATGGGATATGCCGATAACCACCACATCATCATAACATCATGCATAACCTACCTTAAACTTTAACATCAGCACAGTATAACCTTATAGAATAGCACAGTCACTCGATAAAATATTGACGCACAACACCTGCGTGCGGACGCTACCTCTGCCACTGACTGACTGACTATGGCTCGCGAAATCAAATTCGCTTAGGTGCAGTGCAGAGTGAGGAGTGCGGAGGGAGAGAGGAAAGGGGGAGGGGGAGATAGAAACCGTAAGAGCATTATTTTACATAGATAATAGCATAAAACACAATAATAATAGTACAGTACAGTAGAGTTCGATAAGTTTAAAAAAATACAAAATCTCAACTTTTTAATAAAGAAAAAAATATTTTAAAATTAGTAAATTAAAATATTTTTTAAATCGCCTTTTTGTCGTTGGATATGGGTATATTTAGAGACATTTGGCGTATGTTATACAAAAATTTACTAATCCGTCTCCTACCTGGAGGAGTCCAAACTTGGTATGTTTCGAAAATATTTCGTGGATTTTTAGAAAACAGGTGGCCGAATGGTATTGGTGTAGTATATTTTTAGAACCGGCTCATGATGCCCTTTCATTTGATACCAAACACGATAGGAATCTGAGAAAAAAAAAATTCAAATCCCAAATAAAAAATTAATATCGATATTACTGCTCCCCCCCTGGGAATATTTTTAGGAACTATCGGTCAAAATGATTGTTTAAACCTAAAGTAGGTACTCGTATACCAAACGGCTATCCTGTACATCGATTTGCGGTTTTTTGCCAATATTTGCTGTGTACACCGTCCACTATAAAACGCAAAACTAGCTAGCGCCACCATTGACAGGTCACCTCTGTCCAGTGTTGCCAAGTGCACCGTAACTACGGTAGATTTACCGTAATTTTATATATTTTTCTAGTTCTGCCACCTACCGTAGTCGAAAACTACTGTGTTCGAAAGTTACCGTATCTTTGAGTATACTTTAATTGCCCCACTCTAATGCAGAATGCGCAAGAATATTTATCATGGTAAATGACATCAAAACAAAAAAGAGAAATAAACTGATAACTAATGCCATTAACAGAAATTTATTGACAAAACAAGCCATTAAAATGAACAACAAAACATCTGATCAGTTTGAACCTAATAAGTTTGTGTGTACCTATATTTACAGTTATAAAAAAATATATACTAAAATCTACATCTAAAATACCTAAAACATACACTAATACATATAAAATAATACTAAAACTTTAAAAAGTCGTCCACACCAGAATGGTGCCCATAAAGCTGGCTGGCGTTGCATCGTTAAATAGCTATGCTAATCCGTTGCCCAAGGAACGAGACAGCTCTCCGGTCACCAGTTGTGGCATTTAATTTTTGGAAACTTTTTTGGACACATTTGGAAACTTCTAAAACAAACTTTCTCGCACCAGGGCTCCACAGTCCCAACGTTTCCACCCCCAAACGGCTGAAATACGAAGTCTTGCGCTAGACTTTAATATTTCCTTCGCTTGAGGTCTTCCGCAGCTAAGGCCGCAGTCCCAGCTAAAAGAAAGATATGTTGAATAAAGTTAATGTATCTATGTACAAAAAAACTAGTTATTTTAATAATAATAAATAAATAATAACAACAAAACTAAATCAACTATAACTATTGAAAGTGACTCTGAAATATGGAAATATATAAAATAAACCATCTCTCTCCTTTAATTTAACCTTCACTTTAATTAATATCATTCATAAATATGTATTATAAAAACACATTAAAACGTAAGCTATTTATTGTTGTAGATGTGCATGTGCCTATCCATAATATTAAAATTTATCATCATAATTTTACCGTATATTTTATTATTTGAAACACCGTAATTTTCCCAAAAATGTGGTAATTTTGACCAACTGTGCACCGTAATTTTGATCAATCAACCTGGCAACACTGCTTCTGTCTCCGGTCAAGCTTTAGTGTGTGTTTTTATTTGGTATCATTTTATCCTAGGATCAAGAATCAAATGGATATGACAAGCGCGTATACCCGAAAGGGACAGACTCAAAATACCAGTGTTGCAACCTCTACCAAAATTTAGCCCCAAAATGTTTGAAAAATCCTCTATCATGTAATATGCTAGATATGAGACAGTACGTGTAAGACGTACATCATGCGAATAAATTTACTAGAGTGAACGTCATAACGAATAAATCAATGATAAAATAAACTTTGTACTGCGTGAAGTCTTTGTAATTTTATTAGACTATCTACTAAATTTAGTTCCAGTTTATAATCTTCGCGCTCTCTATACTTCGGTTTTTAATTAAAACAAAGACATGAGTACAAAGCGTTTAGTCATGTACGATGAGTGTTCAAAACGGAGAGCAAAATATATAATTCATTTTGGACCAAAAACTCGAAAGTGCCAGCCAGAAATAACTAATATAGTGTAGCACACCGTCGGGGAACTTGATAAATTATACTATTATAACGCCAATAATCCACTGACGCATTCCGCTGCTAAATGTGAACTGCGAACCCACCCGAAGCAGACCGTGACTCACGACACTCAAGCGTGTTACCGTGACCCTGCAAGGGAACCGGATCATGGTTTACATCCAGTCACTGAAAGTGCAGGTTTCCCAATATATAATAATATGATACAATTTCAATACAAAGAATGTTTATTCACGGTTTTCACCGCTATCAAACTCGTACTTTATTCCTATCCTACCTCTAGTCTACCAATAGTCTACCCCTACCCTATTCTATCGTACCCATACCCTACCACTACTATCCTAATCTACCTTTGGTGTACGCTACCCTACCCCTACCCTACCCTTCCCCTACAATACCTCTACTTTACACTACACTTTTATTTTTATTTTTCATAGAAGCCACCCCTGGATAACCAAACAAAATATATACAGGGTGTAAAAAGACCGCTAGCATTAATTGAAACCCCATATTCTACCCATGAAACTGAACAACTTTCCCAAAGAAACATACCCGCGGAAATGACTTCATAATTTCGCTACCTAAAATAAATAATTAATTGCGACGCGCAATGTACAACTTCTGGCGCACGCCTCTCGCTGGCCCACGGCCGCTTCGACGTATTCTACCTAACTAGTACGGGGAAAAACCTACTGCACGATGGTTTTTCCCCGTTAGTGGCCGCACAAAGCAAATGAGGTTCTCGTCAAAATAGTACCACCTGGTACCTAACACCTGTTAATCAAAGCAAATAAGGCTCAAAATTCCCTTATTTAAACTTAAATAACTGCCAAACCATAAGTTGCAGACTGTTTTCGATTGGTACTTGCTATCTTCCTAACTTGTGATGGCGCAGACGGTGTCAAAATTTCAACCTTCTGTCTTCAGCTGTTCAGAATTTTAGTACCACATGCTTTTTGTTTAAATTACATTACAAAATTAAGTAGGTACAGATGGCAGCACATCAACCTATTTACCGCCAGTATAACATGAGCTAGCATCACTCTGCACACACGTACAAACCGAAGATAACAAGCAAAGCAATGTACCTAGGTACTTACCTACTCCACGTTTCGCGAGCGCCGAATTAGATGCTAAAATATTCCTGAGCATCGTAACGATGTCTTTCATTTGCACGAGGCATCACAAAACACACTTGAAAATACTTTTAAAACTTGTAAGAACACAAATCACTTTCGCCGTAACAATGTCGTATTGGTATCGCGTTTGCAACCGAACTGAAGAAAGAAAGAAGGAAGAACAGTCGCGCCGCTGGTGTCGGCAATTTCTTTTGATCCTAGTTTCGGTAAAAACCCGCGCGCGCGCAGCCTAAGGCTGGTACACACTATCGTGTCGTGACGTGACGCGGCAGAAGCATACCGGTGTCATACATTTACTTTGGTTAAATAACACATTAATGTGAAGTGTCGTATCGTAGCGTGTCTCTATCTCTTTATCTCTCTCTATCGCTTTCCCATAGTAAATGTATGAAACCGACATACTTTTGACGCATCACGACACTACACGACAAGGTAGTGGCTTTATCACCGCGTCCAAATTTGTATCATTTTTAGAATGAAACGGGGGACAACGGGAATTATCGAAATTTTCACGGTGTAACATCATTGACATCATATCATCATGATCAGCAAGTATCATTTTTCGTGTTTAGGGCTGTCTCTTTTGAAACGTTATGGGTACTTGACAAATTCCTTGAGTATTACTGTAGCCTATACCGACAAATAATAAAAATAAAGTAAAGTTAAATCTAGGGAACAGAGACGTGTCCGCTCACTGTAGACCTTATAATAAAACTTATTGTCACCCAAAGGGCAATGGAAAGGCCAGTGCTCGGAGTCTCATTGTGTGATCGAATCAGGAATGAGGAGATCCACAAGCGAACTAAGGTCACCAACATACCCCGAAGGATTGCCAAGCTTAAGATCTCTGGGGGAGGCCTTTGCCCATCAGTGGACGTCTTCCGGCTGATATGATGATGATGATGATGAAAGTACAAATTAAAGGTGTATCTACAAGCAATGTGATTTATCATAAGTACCTGCCTTCTTCGGAACCCTTCATGCGCGACTCCGATTTACGGGCGTATCATATCAGGTATTTCCTAATAGTGTCAACATCGCTTCGATTTGGCTGGAGCCGATCAACCGTCAGTTGCAATGGATACTAATTCGCTATAAATTAAGTTTCTTTCGGATGATCGGGCGAGCCGACTTTGATCGGCCGTGAGACTACGTCAACTTTATTTTATACTACGTCAGTTTCAACTGCAACTAACGGTTGTTCACCCAAATTGGAAATTTATCGGAAATTTCAATTACGGACATTCATTTAGCCGTCTGCCGTATCGTGTCAAAAATCGACCAGACTGATAATAAAATGTCATGATCGTGACGTGCACACGTCGGTATTGGTGCCACGCCATTTGACGGAAATGCGCTACATCAAAATGTTACAATGTAGACCCAGCCTAACACAAAGGCGACGCCGCCATTCGGGGTGAACTTCAATTCGTTCGCTGGCTTTTCGACTTGAAAGTACCTACGTTCTGAACTGAAGTGAAGTAGGTAAACCTCTTGTTATCTGATTGAGCAATTACAATTAAGGTAGGTATTAAGTCATCGATCAATGACCTGGGTTTAATACTTATTTCTTCTTAAAGTGTGTATCTATTCTCGTGTCGTGCGTGTCTGACAAATGAATACCTACCTAGTAATTTTTTTTTGCCTTAGTCTCCACGGTTCGGTCGTGTGATAGAAATTGGGAATGTTCGTAATACAAACATGTTGGTTTGGTATCCGGTCATCCTGTCAGCTGATGACAAGTGGTAGGTAGGTACTACCACAGGTACTACGTTCAATTCTCATGTTCCTAGTAGGTATTGGACTATCGATCGTGAACTTTACTGCAGATATCGACAGTAGGTAGGTGGTAGGTACTGGGCTCGATTCTCGTATGATGTGAATGTCCGTAAGCAAACGTGTACGTAAGTTAGGTAGGTAGACAGCTGATCCTGTGCCTGATCATGCAAGTGCGCGCCACGGTAGATACCTACTACGTTAAATTCTCATGTAATGTGAATGGTCGTCATACAATCATGTACCTAGATAGATAGATAGATAAATTCTTTATTGCTCACACAAGAATAATTACATTAAAAAGTTCCGACAAAAAACCATAACTAGTTGTGTACCTAGGTAGGTAGGACTTTCGATCGTGAACTTTACTGCTGATATCGACGGTAGGTAGGTGCTGGTATAATGTCAATGACCGTAAGCAAACGTCTAGGTAATGTATTAAGGTAGGTATGCGTACCCCTGTCGTGTTGAACTTTACTGAGTGGTAGCATGGCAGTGCTGCTGCCCCATGGGCATGGGCCCACGGGCGGCCGGTGGCGGATTGGCGCAGGCACGGCCGCTGTAGGTAGTACCTAGCGCGCGGCACCGAGTTCGTGGAAAGTTAGCGCGCGGCAGCTAATAGGTAGGTAGTTGGGCGCACGTGTACGGCCGGCCAGCCTGCACGCTATCCATTGCGTGCTTTTACTTAAAGTGCATTTATTTCAACTTAAATTTGATCTTTGAGTGTCTAAATTAATTGTGAACGATTTAGTTATCGATACTTGATATTTTTTAGTACAAAAACACAACCTTTTTTTTTTTATAATCTCGATTTCTGCCTTAAGTATGAGTTTCCGCGGGTATGTTTCTTAGGGAAAGTTGTTCAGTTTCATGGGTAGAATATGAGGTTTCAATTAATGCTAACGGTCTTTTTACACCCTGTATATTGAAATCGGTCAAGCCCTCATCTACCCGACACCTATAATAGGACCACGGTAAGTCCGAATCAACTGACAGTAGTACAAATTATAAAGTGTGGATATGGCAATAATCTGGGGATAATCTGTCCTTGTCAGTCCTTCTTGTAAACATTCTGTTATTTGGTTACGATTCGCTTGCGCTTTAAAAGCGCAAAGTATGGAAATACACCTGGCTTATCTTTTCATCGGTAAATAATAACATTCGTGGTCGCGGCGATCCGAAATCAATTTTTGAAATTGTGACAAAAATATGCATCGTAATCATAGAAATAAATACCCTGGAACCGGTTGAGCGAACAAATAATTCTGACGGTTACCATAGTAAATAAAACTGCGCTGTCTACCAGTGCCACAAACATGTCTGACTGGTTGACAGCGTCGCTGTTGTTGGCATTGACATTACATTTCAAAACGGCAACACTTAGTTCCGGTTTTGACCACCGGGTCGAATAGGTTTGCCAACAATCTTGTCAAGCCGCCAGATATAACATTGTTAACGCGTACAAGAATTTGTATGGACAGTGGTAACCATTCCAATAGCTATGTGTAATACGTCGTTGGAAAGCTATTTTCGAGCTGAACAAAAGTAAGTAAGGCGCCAGTTCCAAATTTTAGTTCGTTTAGAGTTATGCTGTACTAAACATATCACAGTATTAAGTATTTTTTTCTGTTCTACCCGCATTTAATGGCCATGTGTAATGCATCATCATGTAAAAAGACAGCTAGCATTAATTGAAACCTCATATTCTACCCATGAAACTGAACACCTTTCCCCAAGTAACCCGCGGAAATGACTTCATAATTTCGTTACCTAAATGATTAATTGCGACGCGCAATGTACATCGCCCAGCGCAAGCCTCTCGCTCGCCCACGTGACCAGTGGCCACTGACCTACGCGGCCGGCCGGCCTGCACGCTTTACATTGCGTGCTTTTACTTAAAGTGCATTTATTTCAACTTAAATTTGAACTTTGAGTGTCTAAATTAATTGTGCTATATCGATACTTGATATTTTTAGTACAAAAATACAAACTTTTTTTTAAAAATAATCTTGATTTCTGCCTAAACTAGTGAGTTTCCGAGGGTATGTTTCTTTTTACACCTGTATAAGTATAAATAAACCATACCATATTAAATATAATGGCGCAGTCTCTTGTGCCACAAACTTATTTGACCCGGTGACAGCGTCGCTGTTGTTGGCAATGACATATCATTTCAATATGGCAACACTTAGTTCCAGTTTTGGCCACCGGTTTTGAGCACTGAAATAGACGTCAGTCATCAATCTCGCCAAGGCGCCAGATATAAAATGGTAAAAGCGTTCAAAATTGTTGTAACGTAATGCCTTAAATATAAATTTCTAAACAGTAATAATTGGGATTCATCAATTACAAATCTAACCTCAATTCCAACCTTCAATCTTTATCATTTTACCTCCTTTAAAATTATACCATTTTTGTTGTTGTAGAATTCTTTAACGATTTAACACATTACACGTTTTTATTTATATGTTGAATGCTTTGAAACTACATTACATAACAATATTATTGTTATTGATTAATTTTTATACTCATCTGTTATCTATTTTTATCTATAATAATATTACTACAGCGAAAACAAAATCAACGACAATATGCCGCTGGTGCAAAGTCACATCGTGCGCATATATGTAAGACTGCCAAATAAAAAATAAGCAGATGGCGTGCATTGAATTTGATTGAACATACCAACTAATCATGGCCGGTTAATAATGTAGCAATAAACATTTAAATATTTATTGGAAATGCTAAAATATAGGTTTTACAATTGATACATGATATTTCTTATACTTTACGGAAAAAAGATACTCCATTCTTGTTTTGGTTACTGTTTATCGGAATTAGTGCATGTGTTTCCTACGCAATTCGGCATTCTTTGATTGTAAAGTAACGACCATTCGTATACGTGGCCAAAACGTCACTGAGACGTAGTTGGAGCGCAATTGCAGTTTACGCTCCAATGACATGGAGCTATTCCGTTTGGTCAATGAACTGGTCCTTTATGTAGAAGTCATTGATCGTAATAGTGTGAATTTGCAATATTTGAAATGCTTTACCTTAGAACAACATGATATAAAATTATTGGCAAATTGAGCAATATTTCGGTGTCTAAATAGGCACTAAATAGGTACGAAAATATTTTGATGCTAACAGGGTCGCACTTAGTATTAATTTCATAGAATTTTAATACTCAAATCTTGTAATTAGCGGTCCACAATTTTATTTGTATTGATTAGGGTTTCAATGAGCAGTTTTCCAATAGGTATCTAAAGCATTCCTAACCACTCACTAGATGGCGCTCCGACAATTTTGGTAATTGATAATCGCTTGAAATAGGTTCTTAGCAAACAGTATATAAACACTGGGTACGTTGTATTGAATAATATTGTATTTGTTAATAGTTTCCAACCATTTTAGAGGTTGTAATAATAATGAAACATAGTGCCAACTTCCATAAATATTTATTTTTACATTTCGTTCAACCTTTAACAGTTATGTTTATATTAAATAACATTCAATTTTTAAGTTTAGTATTAGTTGGCTGCATGAAATCACTGCCACCATCATACAGATATAAAAAGATTACCAAAATTGTCGGAGCGCCATCTATTGATGCTTTTTGAAACAAACTATCAATACCTACTGGAAAACTCCTCATTCAAAAATGTACCTTAATGACATTTTAAATGTTCAGACATTTTATGAAACAATTTTACGTTTTTTTACATTTATTCGTTTTTCTACTTTTCCTGAAGACCAGACATGGTGATGTCTGGGTTACAAATGGGAAGTGCTGCGTTGTAAACATTTTGAAGAACAAGACAAGAAGTAGATGCAAGTCTCTTCTGTCCTGGTGCACCATTAATATATGAATTTATAGCAGGTGATGTAAACGCACCTTTAGTGGCGATGCAATCGCATGGAACTAAACGTTCAGTGTGAAACGTCCGCTCGCCGGCTCGACTTCGCTCGCCGTCACAAATATTGTACTAAGCTTAAACCTAGACTTATTATCGTGAAACCTAATAAACCGTTCACATCGTTATTCCCGGGTGTTTGGCGCCTAACGGGGGGCGCCAATTTGTAGCACACCATTTGTCCATGCGATTGCAGCTCCATTAAAGGTTACATCACCTGCTATAAATTTTCAAAATCATCAAAACTCTCCTTTTTGCAAAAGCAAGCACTGCCGATTCCCGGTATGTAGGATCGAGAGATCAATAAGAAGGTGGTAGGTATCAGGGTGTGGGTTTGATTCACTAGACACCTTACCTTTTATTATAATGACAATATTAAATTATAAGGACAAGTTTAAAAAAATGACGAAATCGTCCGAAGCGAAATATACAAGTCAGATTTGTTTATGTTCGTTACGAGTAGAATTCGTAGCAAAATATAACTTTCTGCATATGGGCTGCCTTGTTCCGTCCCTGCATTTGCATTTGTGTGTATTATAGAGATGTGTAACATTTTGTCTCGAATTAAAACTCGGTATGTACTTACTCTGTAGATAAAATTTTTTCTCTATGTATCCAATATTAATCAAATCTGTCAAACCTACCTAGATCAATCTCTTTGGTACTTACGTAAGAACTTTTTCGATGACTTTTGTTTGCTTTTACTTTTGTTTATCAACCGTGGCATTGACATTATTATTAATTATTATAAACTGAATTTTCGTTTGTTGGTTTTACATTTCTTGTTTTACTTGTAAATACATTTGTATAGTTTTTCCTTAATATTTTATAATGGCTGTTTTTGATGTATTAAATCCTCTGGGAAATGTTACCCCAAAATTCACCGAAGAAGAACTTCAAGATATTGTTGAATGGTTTGATCAAAACTCGGAAGCTAGGCTTCTAACGAAAAAAGCAAAAGAAACTACTGATGTAATAACTGTTGACAAACTACAAACTTTTCTGGAACTAAATAAGTAGAGACTTTTACCTAGTACATACCTACTTACTTGTACTATTTGAAATGCGCAACAAATCCTATAAATTATAGACTAAAAACTAAACAATTGGTAAATTAGATCACAAATTGGATTATTTCAGGTATCACAGACGATGTTTTCATTATCCCAGTTATAATGATATAATCACAATAATGGAGCAGTTAAAAGCGGCAACTAAAAGAATTATTACAAAATCTCAATTTATTTACATGCTAAATAAATGGGTTATTGAACCTGATATGAAACATGAATTAATACTGGCGTATAAGGTACGTACACTTAATTCACACTGACTACTGTAAATAGTTGTTTGCTATAGTAATTAACGTGTAGGTAGGTATCATATTAAGTTAAATAGGTACGTACCTATATTATTACTCAAAATTGATACGAGAGCAACATACTTATATTCAATTAATTTTGAACTGGGGTCATTAAATGACGGACCGCAGTCCGGATCCAGACCACTGACTTTGTGCGGACCATAGTAAAAAAATATTTTGGCGTTAATGTCCTGGTTGTGCTCTCGCGCACGAGGGCCCGGGGTCCGCCGTGACCATGATCCAGGATTTGGCAGGCCAGGTAATTACAGTGGAGCGACTGCCATCTGACCTCCGTGACCCTGCTACCAGGGAGCCTGACTGGACGATGGTTACACATCCAGTCGCCTGAATGTGCAAGTTCCATCATGATGTTTTCCCTCACCGTAAGAGCATCGGTTAGTATTCAACTAAGGCACATAACTTAAAAAACATTTATTGGTACATGGCCGGAGCGGGATTCGAAACCAGAACCTCTGGCTTACGAGTCGGATACTCTAACCGCTCGGCCACCGACGCTCTTTGTGCGGACCTTAGTAGTACTTTAATAGTTGACTCCAGGAGCAGTTTAGGGGGTAGGACAGGCGTAGGGCAGAGAAAGGATATGGTAGGGTAGGGGTAGGACACTATGCGAATAAAGTCGCACCAGATAGTTATCTCATTAAAAATTCATCAATAAAATTATCCGAAGTCCATAACAGACTAGTGTTGGACTTAAGCCTCATCTACATTAGTGAAAGACCATAATCTCCATGCTTGACAGGCGGGTTGGAGATCGCAGTATGGCATAATATAGGATATATCATAGGTGCCTACTCAGTAGAGAAATATGCTGCTGCTGCCCATTTTATGGTCTGCCTCTGTGACATTGGTCGACTTTTACGACACACATAATGAGATTGCTGTTCTATTCCACTCTGCCGGACTCGATATATCCTGTTTTCATTGTAGGTCACTTAATTATATTTTACACTTGGTTTTGATCACGACCTCGACCGCATTAAATTTGGTTTATCTAAGGTACTTAGGCGCATTGTTTTTTACAGAACGAAATCGTAATTATTTTACTATTTAAATTAGATTTGGGTTGTTGTATTTAAAGGTATTCGACACAGAAAAAAATGACTTCTTTGAACTTGATGAACTACGAGATATAGTTTCTTCATATCCAGAAGCCCTTGACCCTGATGAATTAAGGGAGTATTTACGTGATGTCAACGTTAACGGTGACGGAAATGTGTATTATGAAGATATCGTCAATTCAATGTTTACTGTTGCTCCTGAACTGTACGACACTTTAAAAGTATGTATAAATGCTGTACCTATTTATGTATAATGTGTCCCTGTTCCCCCTTAAAGGATGAACTATTTTAAAGTCCGTTCAAACATCAACTGACCTCCCTTGTTTAGGCTTTACGAATATAATCAGCCAGGCAGGTCTCTATGAGCATTCCCCGCCGCCCACGACAACATGACTTTTAATGTGATGATTACCTATTTCAGAAAGAATATTTATATGATGACCCTGATGAAGACCCGTCGGTACCACCACTCCCAGAGCCGGAACCAGAACCAGAACCGGAACCCGAACCACCGCCGCCACCACCCAAGAGAAAAGGGAAAAAAGGGAAGAAAAAGTAAAGATGAAATTGTGTAGTAAATTAAATTGTCACGCTGCACACAATGTTTTTAAGTTCTCATCCATCTATAATTGAGAAAAATTCAGATTAGTTAGTCAAAGAATCTGATCCCAAAGGGCATTTTTTATATATTTTTTAAACTGAATATAGGTACCATGTATTTTCAATCTATTGCCGAATCTAATCTAATGCCGTTGCCGTGGCCGACTTTAGGGCAAGCCAGATCTAGATTATAAATAAATAAATAGGGTTTTCGAAAATTGACTCGACGAAGAAGAAGATGAATCAATTGCTATATATTATTATAAATTATTAGAAAAAAGAAGAATAAAAAGATCATCTTGGCGTTAATGCCCCGGTAGTGCTCTGGTGCACGAGGGCCTGGGGTCCTTCGTAGATAAACTCGGTTGGTGTGGTCTCGTTTTATACACAAATTCAATATTGCAGAATAAATAATGGAGAGCTCAAAATAAAAAAAAACAACTAATTTTAGCAATGGCATTCATTTTATTTACTCTGACTGATACCGAGTTCGTCAATACGAATTCTGTGACGTCATTCCATAGAGTGGGATCAAAATTACGCGGTGTCACTACTGTGAAAGTCTATAGTGATGGAGTAAGTCAAAACTAAGCGTTCGTGTTGCTCCAAGAAGGCGCAATAAAACTTACAATATCCTTACTATCGATCTATTGTAGAGGAGTAAGGACCAAATCGTAAATAAACGTCAAATGAATGTCATTGGACCTTATTTTTCAGATTTGACTGTATGGGCCAGATCGCTTTGCTTTGTAAGAGATAAATTGAACAAAGAAATATCTATGGTCTTACCATAGATATCATAGAAGTGAGACCATTTGACTGACACTATCATGTCTTCCGTCATGTCAGTCATGTCATTTCGGTCGTCATTCATTTCCTTCATTTCGTTTGTTGGCGAAACGAAAAAAGTGTTTGATCGAAGCACATTCGGTTCATTATAAATAGTCGAATTCAAACAATTGCATAGATATGTTTTGATAATAATATATTACAGTTTGTGTGTGGAAGAACACTACTTTGCTTTTTCTGTTACCTACTGTAAATAGCAGTGCTGCAGCGATGGATCTCGAAGACAATGCAATGGGTTTGACCCAAGAACAAACTGATAAAATACTGCAATTTCAAGACTTGACTGGTATAGAAGATATGTCTATATGCAGAGATGTGTTACAGAGGCACCAGTGGGATTTGGAGGTATAAAACATACATATACTTTTCTCTAATCTTGTCTTCATTGTAATTATTTCTATTGTAGGTCAGCCAGGATCCTATAGGTATTTACCCACTGTATAGTTTTCCTAAGCATATATTAATGCGCTCTAGCCCCACGACATTGGTTTGGCCTTGTGTGGAGTCCATAATAAAATAACCTTTCTATTTATCTGTAAGACTGTTTGATGTACTGGGTGGTATATGTATTTAATTAGATTTTTTCAAAAATGCACCATTCAGAGAGTAGTTATGAGCTACACTCTTCATCACTGTGTAGTCTGTATGAATTGCCTTCTTTATGTGTCAATACCTAATCCATATATAATTTTTAGGTCGCAATACAGGAGCAGCTCAATATTAGGGAAGGACGGCCATCTGTTTTCGCAACGGAGGCACGAGCGCCACCTGTGGTCCACGACCACATAGCACAGCAAGTGTTCACAGATGAGCCACCAGAGAGCCCTGGTGGAATAAGAGGATTGGTGCAATATGTCGTTAATTTAGTAGTTTCCATGTGCTATAACACATTAACTTCAGTGCTAAACCTGCTATTAAGTTTTATGAGAAATGATGATCGAAGATGTAAGTATGAAAAAAATTTAGCACAATTTTGAAGTTGTAAAGTATTGTATATTTGATGACTAATATAATGGATGAAAAATATTGTTTTCAGTGGTAACAGACCCGCTTGGAGATGTGATGGGTTTCATAAACAGTTACACATCACGCTACAACCCTCACCCAGTGTTCTATCAGGGCACATATGCACAGGCTCTCAATGATGCCAAGAATGAGTTGAGGTTCCTGATTGTGTACCTTCATTCCGAGTCTGCCCCAGAAACACAGAATTTCTGCAGGTTTGTTTTCTGGTTTTACTTCTGTGGGTGTATTGCATTGGTCATTAATTAATTAAGTTTGGTCTGTGGATAAAGTAGTGACATCCTGTAACAATAGTAATTGATCCTCTGGGTTTCATTCCTGTTGCAGAGACTGTCCCATCGCCATACAGAGTGGCAATGCCGCTCATGTTATGTAAACGTTTGCACCGGGAATGGCAAAGAGTGGGACCTCTAGTTATAGTTGTGACAAAATAATGTAGTTTAGTTTAGTTTTAATTTTGACATTTCAATGAATATCAAAATTAAAACTAAATAGCCCAACGCTTTTTATATTCATTCCTTAAAAATTTTATTTAGTTTCTTTATATTGTTGCACAAACTGCAATTATTTCTTTAAACAATAATAGGCATCATTTCCAAATAAAAACCCTAAAACAAATTGACATTACAATGATGTAATTGCATTTGTAACCCCAAACCCATCCACTCAGCATTAGCAGCACTTAGTAGCACTCAGTATTTTGAACATTGCAAATCTCTGCAGTAATGAGGTGGTTAAAGTAGGTACATGTAGACTACGCACTGATGCAACTCCTGTTTAGCGCTGCAACTCTTGTTTACCCAGTATTTACGGCGGTGACTCTTTACAATTTTCGTGTATTAACCAGGTGAAAATTTGTAGGACGACCCTAGCGGATCCCGAGGTGATCCAGTACATGAATACGCACGCCCTGTTCTGGGGCTGCAGTATCGAAAGCGGGGAGGGCTGGCGTGTCGCCCAGAGCGTCGGCGGGCGGCGGTATCCGTTGCTCTGTGTGGTTTGTGTGCGCGAGCATCGAATGACTGTGGTGGCTCGCAGCGAAGGCTCGTGTGCGGCGCCGCAGCTCCTGGCGCGCCTGCGCCGTGTCGTCACAGATAACGAGCCGCACCTGGCGGCCGCACGCGCCGATCGGTGAGTGAAGGAATGAATGAACACTTTATTGCATAAATACAGTTTCCTTTGTAATTTTGTCAATCAGGACATATAACTGGTTTGATCATGGTATTAGTGAAGGAAGCCTTGGATCGTGTGAAATGGAAGATGAATAAGGAGGCCTTTGTCCTGTATTGGGATAGAATACAGATAAAAATAAAATTGTATAAAAATAGCAATAGCGATCAATAATAAGTGCCTACAACTGACTAGAATAAGAAAGGTCGGGCGCTGGCAATACGTTGCGACTCCACGGGTGTTGCTCGGTCTATGGGCGGTGGTGCTTGCTGTTCGTTCACTTTCCATTCTATTAGGTAGCCCGCTTGTTCTTATGCCTCCATCTAACTATACTATTAAAGTTTGCAATAAGTGGATTTGTTTGTTTTTGGTAAATGGCATCCGCTGGGCTAACGGGGAAGGGAGAAGGTGAACAGGAACCTGGAACACTCATGTCTACCAGTGCGGCCGGCTGGTTATGCTGGACTTGTTATGAAAAACTTAAGCACCTAGCTGTTAATCGTGGCCTGGGGATGCCTGTAGCCGGGAAGGCTTTTCAGTCGTCATCGGATGCGACACCCCAAGGGGTTGGGGGCGATCCAGCCGTCACGTAATAAAATTAACGGGCGGTGTCGATAGCGTGTAACAAAATACCTGCAACGCTATCTATCGTATATAGACTGTGAGGGCGCCGTAGGTTCTCCTACGTCACCGAGTTCAAGAAAAATTCCACTTTTTAAGCATAATATCCGTTTCTAGAAAACGTTAATCTGCCCGTACACAACCTGGCACAACAATCTATTTGATTTTTGTTGCTAAATTCTAATTTTTATAGCGATAGTACTTATATATGTGGTTACATATGCAGTTTCGATTTAATTTCCACCTTCACGTAAAAGAGGCGCAGGGTCGTCGAGTCATGGTAAATGCCCGGGTATATCTAATCTAATCTAATCTTCGCTTTAATGTTGGGTCAAAAATACACCCAACGTCAGACCAACGTTTAAGTGTTGTGTTTATTTACTATTACTACAAGTTGAATTTTTCTTGTACTCGACGACATAAGACACCCTACCTACGTCACCCCACACCCGCCACAGTAAAACACAACGCGAACCCTTTACCCCAGCGTGGAGCGCGAGGTGACGGCGGCGCTGCGCGCGGCCCAAGACGAGGCGTACGCGGCCTCGCTCGCCGCCGACCAGGAGAAGGAGCGGCGCCGCGCCGCCGACCGCGCCGCGCGACAGCAGCAGGACCGCGACGAGCTCGCCAGGAAGCAGGGCGAGGAGCGACACAAGCAGGAGGTGAGACACGGTCCAAAACCAATTTTGCCTCAAGTAGTCCGGTCGCCAACAGCAGGACCGCGACAAGCTCGCCAGGAAGCAGTGCGAGGAGCGACACAAGCAGTAGTTGAGAGACACACGGTCTAAAACCAATGTTACCTCCAATAGCTTTGTCGGTAGCAGTAGGACCGCGACGAGCTCGCCAGGAAGCAGGGCGAGGAGAGACACAAGGAGGAGGTGAGAGACACACGGTCTAAAACCAATGTTACCTCCAATAGCTTGGTCGGTAGCAGTAGGACCGCGACGACCTCGCCAGGAAGCAGGGCGAGGAGCGACACAAGCAGGAGGTGAGAGACACACGGTCTAAAAACAATTTAGCCTCTGGTATCCCGGTCGGCAGCAGCAGGACCGCGACGAGCTCGCCAGGAAGCAGGGCGAGGAGCGACAAGCAGGAGGTAGGAAAGGAGCATTTATCAGGTGGTAGGACTCTTAGAGAGCATAGGTGGCCGATCGGTTAGGTATCTGATCCTAAGCGTGAGGTACTGGGTTCGAATCCCGGTGTGGCCATGTATGTACCAATGACTCTTTTCTGAGTTACGTACATTAGTTGAACACTAACTGATGCTCTTACGGTGAGGGAAAACATCGGGATTAAACCTGTACATTCACGCGACTGAATGTGTAACCATTGGCCATGATCCAATCTGGTCAGGTGACCCTGGTAGCACCGAGATCCCTGCCAAATCCTGGATCATGGTCAAGGCGGATTCCGGGCCCTTGTGCGCGAGAGCTCATCCGGGACATTAACGCCAAGATGATCAGTTGGTAGGACTCTGTGAAGTCTGAGGAGTCCGCCTGGGTGAGTATCACCGCCTTATCTATTTCTGCCGCCAAGCAACAATGCATTGTTGTGGTCCGTTTGAAGGATAAGGCAGCCATTTCATCTTAGTCCTAACTGTGACTGCGGTTTTGCACTTTTGTTGCCTGCAATCTAGATGTATGGCTCGTAGATGTTATGGGCGTATAACCTCTTACCATCAGGTGGGCTGTCTGCTCGTTTGTTACTGAGTAGCATAGAAATAAAAACTTGGTCTAAACCAATTTTGCCTCGAGGTAAAACCAGTAATTAACAAGATAAATGTAGGTACTCAAAAGTAACAGTTGTGGATTCACACGATAGATCAATAATTTAGCTTCAGTGTTGTAAGCAATAACCACTTAAAACAATCTACAAATCACCAATAATTCTCATTTTAATTTTCTGTTGGGTAACATCGAAAATTGGTTTGAGACAGACTGTTAACTAAGGTAACGCATCATCATGCAATGAGTCATTATGACTTAATTTTTTTTTATTTATTATTAAGGCAATAATAGTTAAAGCTGTTTCTTTGTTCAAAAATCATAAATGCGCAGTACTCTGCCTATTCTTTCACTTTCACGGCGAACCACTGCACCCATTTTGATTAATTTCGGTACCGATAGAGATAGTTTACCACATGAGAATGTACATTATTTATTCCGCTCCAATCTCAAGCAAAATATAGGTATAATATTCCATGCGGGCGGAATGCTAGTATAAGCTTGTATTCGATAGCTGACATCATCCCTATTTATGCTACAATACAATACGCCGTTTAGGTCACGTGACATCTATTTTAACATAAGTGTGAATAATCAGAATTATATGACATAAGAAAGTTATCTACTAACACAGCAGGGCAATATTCTTCATCTACTCACAAATTATGGAATAATTATTCTTAAATACTTCAAATTTTAATTTTTTATCCGATTACCAAATATAAGACACGTATATTTCATTTATCTAATCCATAAAATTGTTCAATTAACCAAGAAACGTCGTCAGGTGTCGCTGGCGCGTGCCGAGCTGGCTTCCCGGATGCCGGCCGAGCCCGCGCCGGGGCTGGGCACGCTGGCACTGCTGATACGGCTGCCGGGCGGCGAGCGCCTGCAACGCCGGTTCACCGTCACCCACACCACGCAGGTATGACAACTCTAGGCTAGTCATCATATCTGCCGAAAGATGCCCACTGCTGGGCATAGGCTCCCCCAGATGTCTTCACAAAGGCCGGTCCGGTGCCTATCCAGCTGATACCTGCAATTTTTACCAGGTCGTCTGTCCACCTTGTGGGATGCTGCATCCCCCACCCACTTGCGTCTTCCGGTACGTGGTCGCCACTCGAGAACTTTGCCCCATCGGCCATTTGTTTTTCGAGCTATGTGCCCTATGCACTGTCACTTTAGCCTGGCAATCCTTAGGATTATGCCGGTGACCTTGGTTCGCTTGCGGATCGCATTTCTGATTCCATCGCGCAATGAGACTACGAGCATAGCTCGTTGCACCCTTTTTTATATGGCCCATAGTGAGCGGCCACGTCTCTGTTTGAGACGTATAGTGTTTCTAAGTTTACTTATCCCCTTCATACTGTACTCCCACAGGACCTATACGACTTCGTGTTCAGCCACCCGCAGTCGCCCGAAGAGTTCGAGATCACGACCAATTTCCCGAAGCGCGTACTCGTCCGGGGCAAAGACACGCTCTACGACGCCGGAGTCAAGGACCGGGATTTGTTATTCGTAACCGACCTCAACGCGTAAGCCCGACGCGAGTTGATACTTAGCGGTGTGCGGAGTGGACACAGAACTAGATGCGTAATTTAATCGATTTCTTCTAAACACTCGAATAGTTTTGTTGCCATCAATGTGACCTCGGGATAGGGAAATCAATTGAATCACGAATCGTTCAGTTCTCACATGAAAAGTGACTTTAAAACATTTTGATATACGAGTTTGAATAGACCGATGTGCTCCGATGGTAGTTTGGACTTTGGTTGCATGATTTAAAAAAACAGCAGTCTTGATATTAAAGCTGCGAATATACTGTATGTAAAGTCAACATTTGAAGTAGCTAATCGAAGTGACAATCCAGAATGGTTTGAAAATGGAGATAATTTTGAACCTTATATCCACGAAATAACATCCAATTCGGCATGGACACTATTCACGACAAATGTCATTCTAATTAGAACTGTATCGCAGTTAGATAAAGTTTAATTTTGTCTGTCTGATCCTTCTGTTGCTTAGTTACTTCTGATGCTGACTGTAGTTCAACATCAGCCAGCATCATATACATACTCAAATAGTTTCGACTATGTACCTCTTTTTACGTTTTATTTTTCATTGTTTACATTACATTGTTTTCACTTGTGAATGATATTTTTTGCTTGACACTATTATGTGATAATACTATCCAACTATATTTTATTACTACAACACCATACCATACCAATATTTGGCTGGAAATTTCGTACAAGGTACAAGTAGTACTTAAAAATTTATATCAGAGTTATCTTACTTCTTTTCAAAGAACTGAGTGGGTGCTGTGTAAAATTCTCATAATTTTTATTTCCATCATTGTGTTTGGTTACTGAAATAAAACTTTTTCCTTTGTTATTGTATTGGTAATGTAGTTTATTTTGCGGATCATTGGTGTTTGATGTTAATTTTACTTTGGTTAAAGAAATTTATGAATAAGTAGGTAAAGACAAAGAAGACATACAATGAAAACACGTGCAAGTTTTGTTCATTATGAAGATTATGAAGTTTTTTTTATAATGTGCTTAATATTTGTCAACTTATAAACATATACAAATGACTACACATTGTTTATTCACAAAAAAGACCGATCTACTTTCATATTTCCAAGCTGTTTTCATGTAAAATAGTTGTATGTATAAGTTGTGATTGATATTTTGTAAGTTAGCGCTAGTTACAATCAAGAAAGATTACATAATATTAATTTCAATGCATTTGGAGTTTGCTTTTGCTTGGAAAGTCTTGTCTGTGTGTTTCTGTGATCGGCGCGCGGCGGCGGTCAGCGGCGGTCGGCGGCGGTCGGCGGTCGCGATCGGCCCGCCACTGTACCTTTGTACATGCATTTAAATTATAGACGGACTGTGTAGTATATTTTTTATGTTTTGTTGTATGTATAATAATAATGTTCTATCCCTAAATAATCGTTTCGTTTCGCAAAACATTCCCATTGACTAAATCTACATATTAAAATAATTATAGAAAGAATGAAACGAGCTTCAGTAATACCTATTTATTAAAAAACCATAAATCAACAGTACACCAATAAGCTTATAATTTATAACTTAACCGTTTGTCCTGGAATGTAGGCACTTTCATAAAATTTAATAAAAATAAAACAATCTATATTGTTTGTAATTTATATAACACATCACATTTCAATAATTCTATGTGCATTAAGTAGGACATCTCGTGAATTTGAAAGTATGTGTTGAAATGGCACATGGATAATATTTATTTGGCTTTCAAGACTATATGTGATGTGATTAGTAACACTGATATGTTGTCTTTTATGATATAGTTCCCGTATTTATAAGTACAACATGACTTAGTGAAATATCTATTTAGGCGAGGGGATAAAATTTTATAAAATTTCAACACGAATTACCTAGAAGAAAACAGTAAGATTAGCCGATACTAATGAAACAGATGGATGGAATTTTTATACAGTTAAAATACGCGAGTCTTTCTATACATTGAGCTAACTTACAAGACGCTCCAATGATCACAATGTCCTATAAACATATTTCTAACTCTATTTATCACACTTTGGTTAAGAAACTAATGAAAGTGTACGAAATCTAAATATTTTTCCTTTACTGGTGCTTTATTTTGGCCGACTCTTCCTATTCTACAGCAGATTTCAAACACATAGATCTATTTACTATAGAATCATGACACAATTAATTGTATTAGATAAAATATTTCATCAGAGATGTAACATTATTCTCACTCTTTGGATGTAATGCTCGCTTAGTATTAACTAATTTTTACACTTCTTCTTAAGAAACTCTACTGTAATTATTTACAGTTTCTTTTTACATTTTAACTACTATACATACTTAATATTTATTCTCTGAACTAACTGGAATATTTTTTCGGAACTTTTAAAATTTTGGAATCTTTTACGCTTATAGAAGAAGAATGAATTGTTAATTCAGTAAATATATAAACGAATTGAAAACGGAAGTAATTTTATATCGCCAAGAAAAAATATAGAGTATTGCTCTTTGCAATTTTCTGTCACGCTGTTGCAATCCGCATTGCAACTAGCCAGCCACGCTCTTCTTTCGGAAGCACATTCCGCATAGAATACAGAGTGTCAATAGCAGATACTATCCCATAAAGGCGTGTATACACTTGTCTTTCATGTCCAATTTATCTAACAACTGTAGGGAGGCGCGTGTGAACTCGATCGGGCCGCATACACAAGCGAAGTGGGTGCACTGTTCCCCGCATTGCAGGGCACCTAGGACTTCCGTTAGTAGATCCTGCGTTACCCGGCCGTGATGGCCCGGCCAATCAGCGCTCGCTTCGGAGAGCACGTGCGTGGTCACCAATCTGTAAAACATGTTATGTTATGAGCTCTATCTTCTTATCTATTACTAGCATTTATCTGTGACTTCGTCCGTGTGGACCAATTTCACATCCATGAAAAATTGCACCGCTCGCCACAGGGAGTTCATCCTCACACCATGGAGCGAAATTGGTCGCGAACTGTGCGGTTCCAAAGGAACTCTTTCCACGCTCACTAAGGTTGTGGAATGAACTACTTGGAGAGGTTTTCCCTGGAGTTCTTCAAGAAAGGGCTAAAAAGGTTTTTACGGGGTCAGCAACGCGTGGGTGATGCCCCTAGTATTGTAAACTTGTTTGCAACATCAGTCTAAAAAAAAATTGTGTTGTATGAACGTAGGTACAGTTAATTACAGAGAGAACTGACCACTGACGCAGCTGACTGTACGTAACGCAGACGACAGATGCAGCAGCCGGGTGGTTACATCGTGGTGGTGGGCGACCGGGCAAAGGTATGATGTGATCTAAATATTCGATAAGCTATTTTGCCCTCACATTTCCAACAGGCATTAAGTTTACTTCGACCCACATAAATATGAAATCATCCTGTATGTATTTTCTTTCTTCCCTTTATAATAACTTTATCAGCAGCCAAATTAAAAAAGTTTAAAAGACGCCAGGACAAGTAGATAGGAGAAAACCCAGGACTATGTTACAATGTTCCTGAAGAATTTTCTTATTCTGCTCCTGTTCTGCACTCTATAACTCCCGTTTGGGCACAGAATATTGTTACTAACGTGTTTGGGTTAATTCCCGTTGTACTCATGATACGCATCTCCATTGAACGGCCAGGCCGATTGAAATCCAACTTAATGCGTTCCGGTTACGGCTGACATTGACATGGCAATATAAAACAAGTGTGTATTTATTTTGCTATACCATTTTCAGCCATATGTGCAACAGAATACGTTGCAATTTCTTCGCTCTATGCCGAATCGAATAATGATATTTATTATGAGGACAAGGGAATACACGCCCTTTTGGGCTACGAATTCCGAAAATCGAGATACAGTGTGTAGGTACTTATAAACAATATCAGCTGTTTGTTTTAGCTAGCTGATAAAGCTTGGCTGTCACAAACATAGTCTTAGCTGACTCACCGGTCGTCTTCCTTGGCTATTTGTTCGAAATCCTCGCGGAATAGAATATCTTCTTCAGTTTTGTTGAAGAATATCAAATTTATTCTTTCACTGTAACAATAAAGTCAACGGTTAATATTTAATGCCCTGTAGACGTATTACAATAAATATATGTTGAGTCATCAATGACTTACCATCTAAGATTTGACCTGGATAGCATAAATTTGAGAAGACCGAGCATAGGTGTTATCCCAGTTCCGGCGGCTATGAAATGTATCGTCTTCACAGTTTTCAACTGAAAACAAAAATATAAATATTACCGTTTCTCTCTGTGGTAGACATAATTGCAAATAGAAAGCATGAGGACTAAAAAATCCAATCCTTTTAAAGTCGTAACCCAGTGAAGTTTATACCCAATAAACTTTAATAGACCATTAAGTCGCTGCAAAGCGGTCATTTCGGCTGAAAGTTTTATGGCGTGCATTGTGCTTGGCTCATTGTAATCAAGACAGTAAAATGCAGACGATTTCTATTTTGCACATAGGTTTTATAAATAGTCCATGTATAGGAATAATAGATACGGGAGCACGAGTCACGACGGGCATTGTCGCGCGAGGTTCAACGCTAATACAATTAGTTAGCTAGAGTTCTCTCTGTCAAGTACGTCCCGCTACGTATGCAAGAACTACCCTTAAACATTTTTAAATTAGTCGGACATTTAATCGCCATCTTACCCCACGGCAAGTGACTATGGAATGGAGGATGGAAAATGCTTTGTCTGGAAACAGCCTATTCACCTGATCTTGAAGGAGGCCAGATTATTCTATTCAGGGAACAGGTTCCTCGTATTCCTTCCTTAGCCGTACGCATAAAAATTGTCGACCCTAATCGGTTCGTGCATATAGCTGGTACATATCCACGACAAAAGGGTCACCATAATGAACGGTTTACGACGCGAGGATGCCAAAGAAAGTGCAAAGTGGTAGGAAAATGGCCGCCAAGCCGAAGATTTGCAACTAGAATCATCATTATCTTGGCGTCCATGTCCCGGTTGCGCTCTCGCGCACGAGGGCCCGGGGTCCGCCTTGACCATGATCCAGGATTTGGCAGGTCAGGTAATTACAGTGGAGCGACTGCCATCTGACCTCCATGCTACTAGGGGAACCTGACCAGATTGAATCATGGTTACATATCCAGTCGCCTGAATGTGCAGGTTTGAGGCAGATTCGAACCTGGGACCTCTGGCTTACGAGTCAGATATTCTAACCGCTCGGCCACCGACGCCCTCCAAGATTTGTAACTAGAATGATGAGGCTTTAAACTCAACAATCGTGAACTCACCTTGCTAAGCTGGAAGTTCCCGTACGGTCCCGAGACGATGAGTTCGTCAGGTGGTCGCAGCGCGGCGAGTGCGGGCGACAGCGTTCCCCGCGAGTACCGCTTTACTGCCAGCCGTAGGGCGCCCTCCGCGGCGACCAAGCCCCACCCCTCGCCGACAGGGGTGTATGAGCGGGCTACTTCAGAGCCTGATGGAAGATAAAGTTTGTGAAGAGTAAGCAAAGTAATTTTTTGTTGCGATTCGCTTTTACTAATTGTAAGTATAGTGAGTGATTTAAAGGCAGGTCAATAAAAATTTGCCTTCGTTTTAAATAAACAAATTTTCACAGCACAAAGTCGCTTTTCCTGCGAATTATTACGCAGATTTTCCGTTGGGGACCCTGAGCTGGTTGGCACCCCGTGACTAGTTTTAGTCTGGTACAGTCCGTAGCAATCCACTGTCGACCTTGACTGTTGCGCGTTGACCCCATCAGAAACACTAACCGTCAACATCCCGATGCACACACACGTGGTGCCCCAGCGGCACAGCCACCGCGCCCTCAGTCACTCGTACACTCAGCACGACAGCGTCGACCGTATCAATCCACTGTTGGACTTGACCGTGACCCTGTCAGAAACACTTACTAACCGTCAACATCCTGATGTACGCACACGTGGTGCCCCAGCGGCACCGCCACCGCGCTCTCAGCCGGCCGCACGCTGAGCATCACAGCGTCGTCCGTATCAATCCACTGTTGCACTCGACCGTGGCGCGTTGACCCTCTCAGAAACACTAACCGTCAACATCCTGATGTACGCACACGTGGTGCCCCAGCGGAACCGCCACCGCGCTCTCAGCCGGCCGCACGCTGAGCATCACAGCGTCGTCCGTATCAATCCACTGTTGCACTCGACCGTGGCGCGATGACCCTCTCAGAAACACTAACCGTCAACATCCTGATGCACGCACACGTGGTGTCCCAGCGACACCGCCACCGCGCCCTCAGCAACACAGCGTCGTGCGTATCAATCCACTGTTGCACATGACCGTTGCTCGTCAACCCTATCAGAAACACTAACCGTCAACATCCCGATGCACGTACACATGGTGTCCCAGCGGCACTGCCACCGCGCCCTCAGCCGGCCGCATGCTCAGCAACACAGCGTCGTGCGTATCAATCCACTGTTGCACATGACCGTTGCTCGTCAACCCTATCAGAAACACTAACCGTCAACATCCCGATGCACGCACACATGGTGTCCCAGCGGCACCGCCACCGCGCCCTCAGCCGGCCGCATGCTCAGCAACACAGCGTCGTGCGTATCAATCCACTGTTGCACATGACCGTTGCTCGTCAACCCTATCAGAAACACTAACCGTCAACATCCCGATGCACGTACACATGGTGTCCCAGCGGCACCGCCACCGCGCCCTCAGCCGGCCGCATGCTCAGCAACACAGCGTCGTGCGTATCAATCCACTGTTGCACATGACCGTTGCTCGTCAACCCTATCAGAAACACTAACCGTCAACATCCCGATGCACGCACACATGGTGTCCCAGCGGCACCGCCACCGCGCCCTCAGCCGGCCGCATGCTCAGCAACACAGCGTCGTGCGTATCAATCCACTGTTGCACATGACCGTTGCTCGTCAACCCTATCAGAAACACTAACCGTCAACATCCCGATGCACGCACACATGGTGTCCCAGCGGCACCGCCACCGCGCCCTCGGCCGGCCGCACACTCAGCACCACAGCGTCGTGCGTGAGGGGAGCCGCGCGCGCCACGCAACACCGCGCCCGCCGCGCCGCCGCCGCGCCCGCACCGCGCGACACCTCGCCGCAGCGACGCCAGACCGCTGGCTCTGCTTTTTGGGCTGTTACCTGGCCACGTTTGAAGTTATTATTGTACTAAACGGGATGAGTCCCGTACGCACGCAACGTACCTTTTCGATTTGTTTCCCCGACGTTTCGGTAGGGAAAACAAATCGTCGAGGGTGGGACGCCTATCCGTATCCATGCGAGGGTAAGAAGTCTACTGGCACATCACCGCAGCTATCACCTCTCAACTGCAGTCTTATCGTGACCACGGTGGGTGTAACCATACCGAAACGTCGGGAAAAACAAATTGAAAAGGTACGTCGCGTGTGAGTCCCATTAAGTATAATAATATGTGTAAAGAACGCGAGTTTAGTTTAAAACAGGACATTTGAACTCATAAAGATAATATTTTAGTAAATATTATCTCTATGTTTAGTTAATTAATCAACTACCAACGCCAATTAACTTGTAGTTGCCGGCAGAACGTAGATCGTAGATACACATTGATCATACCGACGCCTTCATCCCAACGTAAAACTTACTCGTAAAGCATAACGTGACGGTTATCAGTACCACTCGGCATATTATATTGCGGATGTAAGTACTTGCTTAATTGTTCTTTCTTCCTTTTTTCGTTGTTTGCTAATCAACTTACTTTAAGAAACTGTTGAACAAGCAGAACTCTAAAATTGGTCTATGAAAGTACCAGTAAGTTGATGAGTAAACAATAAAAGGAAGAAAGTTGGTGGGTACTCTCGGATGCTTCCCGTCCATTAAGTCGATTGAGTTTTTCAAAATTTGTAAGCATTATGGAACTCTAGATTAAATTGAAATATTGTTGTTGTTAGTAATTTTTAGTTAAATACTGTTTCCTGAGTAAATAAGTTAATGAATTGCAATGATGATGATACCTATACCATAGGTACGTTGATAAGGTAGCAGTAGCAGTAGCAGGTCCCTTTGGGGTCACGGATACTTATGAATCACATCGAAGATGTAATACAAGATATACAGTTACGTACTCTAACCTAGCACAAATCCGTGCCTAAATAATATTCCGATGCCGGCCATATGGAAAGGGAAGTAAGCAAATACCCTAAACAACTGCAATAACCCGCGAGCGAAGCGAAACAAGTCGAGCGCAAAATGTGACTCGGGCTCACCTCGATTTTCCCGCTCTCCGTAAACGTTCGCAGCTGCAGGGGCTCTAGCAATTTCGCCTCGGGTACCAATTTGAGCGTGCGGAGCCACCCGTCCGTCGCTACTTCGATCAACAGCGCATCCTCATGAATCCTTGTGTACACGCCGGGGTTCGCTAGAGGGCCCGTGTACACTGATATCGTGAGTTTCGTCGACGTCTGGATCCAGTCGTGACGCAGTGGTGGCGGCGAATCCTCCTTCGCAGGTTTCAACGGACTCGACGCTGCCCGCCTACTGATCGACACCGGCAAGTCACTGGACATTATCAAACTCTGCATTATCTTACTGGGCGGATTCACTTTCACGTTCTCCTCGCTTTTCGAGGTTATCTTCTTTCTAACGGGGGTTATGCAATTCGCTAAGTTCTCCATTGACTTTCTCACTAATTCTTGTGCCTTCGAGGGCTCTCGGAGACGGGAGTCCGATTTCGGAGAAGCGTTTTGGGAGTCGAATAGTTCTTCGGCGTCGGGTAGGTCGTATCGCAGCGGGCCGATTAAGCATTTAGAGAGTAGGGAGTCGTAGTTGACCCACGGATGCACTTTGTCGAACAGCTGCGTTGCGTCAATACCGGCCCCTCTCATCAGTTCTTCTTGGCCTGAAAATTGCAATTTAAATAATATTCAATTCTATCCTAATGTGCCTAATCAAATCACTGTTAAACTACCACGCAAAATTATAAAATTCCATAATTTTTAATGACATATAACGTACCTCCAGGATGGTAGGGCAGGTAATGCGTAATGTTGTAAACTCGACCTCGTATCGCTAACCACGCATCCTCTGAAACAAAAACAAAAATAAGTAGGCAAGTAGGTAGTGCCTATCCATGGATTTTTTCTGCAACTTTCCAACTTGCAGCAACTGCAAATTGTGTACAATTATAAAAGAACATTTCAATAAATACCTTTGAGGCAACCTATCTGTGCACGGCTAATATAACGAGGTCAGCTGTACTTGGACTTTAAAGAGCGTTATCCTCCATTATTCCGTTCTTCCTCTTCATTGAGCAACAAATGAATCAAAGGAAATTCCTACCAACGAACATCCGAGATATACCTAGAAGTAAGTACGTACAACCTATTAAGGAAATCTACGAAAGAGCTAAGGGAGACATTAGAGAAGTTTTGAATAAGAGTCGTCGCAAAAGCTCTTCAATTATAGTCATAAAAAGTCGATATAAATGGTATTGGTTCGCTGCCGCGGGCGGGCTCGGTCCTATATCTCTTCGACATTTACCTATAAACGTTTCCATGATTGAATTGAATTGGAATCCAATATCTTTAGATAATAACGGTAGACCAATGCCAACTGTAGTATTTTTTTCAAGTAGAATGAAGTAGAGCTCGTCTAATCTGAAATGACGCGCCCCACTATCGCATTAACGCACATATACAAATGCCGTTGTAATTGGTCATTCAGTTGCCGGTGAGATTCAAACGCAGGAGCACGCGTCGTTCATTGGCTCCCACACAGATGAAGTGTCGTTATCAATATTTGCACTCACACATCGTAATTAACTAACTAAGTAGTGGGGCGCGTCATTTTAGACTAGACCAGCTCTACTATTTATTCCTTAAATGTATGTACGGCGTACTTCACGGGAAGTTATCAAATAAAGAAAACCACGTCGAATCGGTCCATCAGTTCAGGAGCTACGATGACACAGACACACCTAGCAAACTTTAAACAATCTCTTTTTGAGCCGGGGTTTAAAAAGTGCATCATAGTTGTTTTGGTGGCCCCCGTCCCCCCTCCAAGGTTCTCTTTATTTCACTTGGTCTGGCTGGTCGGATTAAACTCTCGAAAAAGACTACGATTTTATTGCGGTAGGTTTTATTAATGGCCGTGAATGGTCGGGGAGCTTCTATTTTAAAATCCATGTTGTTGGATTTGGCGAACGCCTAATTCCCCAACGTCAATGGAAGCTTATAATGCCTTCATTTCTAATTGCGTAGGCAGGTACCTACTGCTAAAGAAACGCTTTGCCTACAAATGTGCTACTAGATGAACACTCCCGAACAGTATACTTAGGTATTCTGGACTCCAACGCCATAAAAGGTATACCTACGAATAAATAAGTAGTGTGAATGAAAAAATCTGTTTCGAGACAGTTAAGCTTCGACCGTATCGTCACAATACCTGCCTAGTAAAACGTAACAAATAGGCAGATAAAGGTAAAAAAGGTATAAAAGTGGTAGGACAAAGCGGGATATTCCGTTCGAATGAGAGCCGCCTTACAGAATACCTGCCAAATCTGTCAGTGAGTAAGGTCACAGAGATTTCCGTGCTCCATGCCGAACCGTGGCTTTCCCAGCGAAGGCGCCTAGAATTGATATTTCTTCTCAGAGCAACGTGTCTGGGGTTCAGAGTTTAGCTTAGTTATATTAGATTCCTGGTGTTGCTAATGTCCAAAGGTAGCAGCGTACGCTTACGAGTAGGTATAACATCAGATGGCCCGCTGGGCTTTTTTTTCCTACCCGTTGACATAAAAGACATGAAAAAAATAGGGCCTGGAATCATATTTTTTAATGGCTCGTATCCACGTGACCTCTAGCTTGCGCTACCTGTCTCATTCACATCCGTGGTAAGTTGCTAAAGATAGAAAAGATAGGCATTAGAAGACGAGTGCTCGCATGGATGCGAGCGGTTCAAAAATACACCTGGTTTTACGTACTTTGCGTGTTGTGCGCCGAGAGCTCCGCCGGGGAGACGGGCCGCAGCCTTCCGCCGACGCCAGCGAGGTCCTTCCCCGAGTTCCCGAGCCGGATCCAGTCCATCAGGCTGTGGCCGGGCTGCAGCGCGCATTTGTTGCGGGGGTTGCCTGCAACAAGGAGTGCGCAACTTGAAAATGATGTTACAGTGTACGGTCTGAAAACTTAACCTGACAGAAGTCGGAATAGTAATAGATGACCTGTAACACTCTCGTATTGGCGTCGGGGGTTAAAAAAGTCTCTATAGAGTGAGTTACTTGATCCCAGTATGTTATTCGTAATTACTGTTGTATGATATTGATGTTTTGTTCAATTTGTTTAAGTGAGCCGGCTCCTGTTTATAGGTATCCATTGTGAACGCGTCAACATGTCTCTCTCTTCAGATACATTACTATTATCAGTGGTCATCACGATACCAGTACTCAAATACTCTTTATTTCTTAAAATTCTAAATTGTACATGTGAAATTGAAATTAATACAGGCGCGTAAATATGTCATTGGTCAATATTATACGTCAATATCGACGTTACGAGAAAATTAAACAAAATTCTTTTAAATTATTTTTATTTAAATTTGTCATCAAATAATTATTTAAATTTGAAATAAGCTATATAATAAATATTAATTCTGTCAAGTTTATGTTTTCATAAACAATCATAGTCCCGAATGCACTTTGGACTGAAATTCGTCATAATAAACTTTGATTTATGTAACCTGTGAGCTTCACAATTAAGGTAGGATATGTTGCGCAGTGTTGATGCTGATTTGCTAGGGAAATGTTCCAAGTTTGATTTCAATTTGATGTCATTGATATTGGGATGTTAGAGTCACAATATCTAGCCCGTAGACGTAGCACAGCGCGGAGTGGAACATCGAGATAAGTAGCATGAACGCACCTCAGACGCGGGCAACACGGCCGACAGCAAAGAGATTGGATAGTTAGTCCCTTCATGGTTAGTGCAAGAAGGTAGCTAACTTTCCAATCTCTTTGGCCGACAGCCGGCTTAGTGCAAAGCAGTAGAGCCCTGGCTATTGTTATACCTAAAATAGAGAATTATTTGTTTGTGGAAACGATGTCATTTATTTTTATATTTAATTATTTTACCACCAAAATTTGAGTTTTGGATGAATTTAGTAGGAGTGCATTTGGACTCCTGTCTGGAGTCCAGTCTGTGAATCTTATAGTAGGTGATAGTCTATAGAATTAATAATTTGTCGTAATCGTAATTATAAATATTTTACGCCTACAAATGCAATAATACCCACCTGTCAGTGCGTAATAAAACTAGAAACATTTCTTAGAAGCAATTTTAATATTCATAATGTCATTTTACTTTCTAATTAACTGTCTTAAATATATTTCTAACTGGGAAGTTTCTCTGAAGCAAGCACCTTAATGGTCTAACAAAGTATTTTGCGGCACGGTAGGTAATATTAAGTCCGGTCTTGAATATTTATAAAGAAGGTCGGAAATTCTTACTTTACAAACTTGGAATTATTTCCGCGGTAAAACAACTTATTAATGGAAAATATAATGGAAAAAATATTCAAATTAACGTTGTACTGGCGCGATTTCGTTGTAAGTACATTTCTGTTACATATTATTAACACTTAGGTGAACGTAGGAGGTATAATTAACACAAATTGTGGCATAAACATTTTCAACAGCTTTTTCGTCGGCATAAAAACGGACCCGATCCCGTGGAACCCACATTGAATTTCGGAAAAAAATACAGCCTATATTACTCCCTATAATAGTAGCTTTCTATAGATGACACAATTTTTGAATTTGGAGTAGTTTTTGAGATTATCCCAAAGAATTGTATATACTATATATAAACAAACAAACTATCAAATCTTTTCTCTTTATAATATTAGTATGATGATTAGTAGTTGGTAGAGAAGTGTCCCTTCAGCAGCGCCTTTGATTTTTTTTATTGTCAATATGCTTGCATTTGACCTCACCTGAAGGAAAGCATGATCTACCCTTGTAAATTGTTTTAGGTAGGTTAGCCGTCGAATTCGACATCAATAAGTAAGAAAGTAGGTACCTACCTATCTAGACATAGACATAGACGTAACTTTATTTGGTCCAATAACACATTCAAATACTTAAAACTAACATAATAAATACATATTAGGAAAGCAGGGCGATGCGTCCTCGGACCAAATTGGACCAGCCTCAGCTTAATGCTATGAATGGCAGCAGCCAAACACAGCGCTGGTTTTCAGACTGACCCATAATAGAGCTCGATGCGCGCACTACGCGAACGACGTGCTAACACAGAAATTATTAATTATTAATACCAATATATATAATACAAAATAAAGAAAAGAAATACATTTTTAGATGTATAACCTGTAATATTTACTTATATATAAATAAACTTGGGATAAATAATTACATATACCTTATTTTTATGAAAACCAATAAATTAAGGCCAAATATTACCTTTTTTTATTCCTAAACGCTGTTTCCAGTTGAACTAAAAAGATGGCAAACAAAGAAATAATCACAAAAAATAAACAATAAATGCACTCACATCCTGGCCAAGTAAGAAGGACGCACTCGCGTACCAGGGTCCAAATCTTTTTGGTAACTTATTAAAAAAGTTTTAATATATTTTAAAAAAGAATATCTAGACTTAAAATTACGAACGGGAGGTGGAATATTGTTCCAGCATCGGGTTGCTGAGTACCTAAAGCTGCCACGGAATGCCATAGTATGGTGCTGGTATGCAACTAATACACTGCCAGTAGTGCGCATCGGTCGAGAACCAGATTTCCATTTCAATTTGCTGAACAAGTAATCCGGTACCCCATGTTTTACTATACCAAAGATCAAATTGGCCAGATGGAGTTCTCTTCTAAGAGTCATTTTTAACATGTTGGCGCTATTAAGAAACGGGGTCACATGTGTCCTAGGAGGAATTTTGAAACAAAAACGTGCACAGGCGTTCTGTACTCTCTGTACCACACGTTCAGTGCGGGCCAGCAGACACGGACCGTAGACAGTGTCAGCATAATTTAGCTTGGACAGGACTAATGCGTCACACAGCCGTTCCCTGAGCTCAACCGAAAGATAATCACGGATACGGTATAAAATTTTTAGTCGGTAGAGACAATTACGAGCAACTTCCTGTATATGACTTTCGAAATGCAAATTTTCATCAAAAATAAGGCCTAAATTACGTGCTTCAGAAACGCGCTCCACCTGTACTCCACATAACGTCACACAAGGATTACGACTGGCTATTTTGCTGATCTGAGACTTAGACCCTAGAATCATACATTTAGTTTTAGTAGGGTTAAGTACCAAAGCATTAGCCTCAGACCAGACAGCAATTCGTTGTAGATCCTCCTCAATTAAGGCGACTGCATTATCTGTGTCCTGTGGATGAAACGATGTATAAATTTGGGTGTCATCGGCGTAGATATGATATCTACAGTTCAAAATTTCGCCCACAAGGTCTGCCGTATATAAAGTGAACAAAACAGGTCCTAAAATTGACCCCTGTGGTACGCCCCTGTTCATTAAACATGGGTCAGAAAAGGAACTACTACCCCGTTCACCTGCCACCCTTACCGTTTGCGTCCGATTATAGAGATAGCTGGCGAACCAATTGATTGCGTCAGAGTCAAATCCATAAAATTTCATTTTTGCGAGCAATAGGGGAATATTGATCGCGTCAAACGCCCTAGAAAAATCCAGCATGACCAACATTGAACCCTTGCCTTCATCTTGTGCAGCCAATATCTCGTCAACAACGTTAATAAGAGCTGTGGATGTACTGCGGCGTTTCCGGAATCCGGACTGGTAATCGGGGAGTATTTTGTACTTTTCCAGATACTCTGTCAGTTGCAGATATACTGCTCTCTCTAATACTTTTGAGAGGCAAGGGAGTATGCTAATGGGTCTTAAATCTTTTAAACTTAAGATTTCCTCCTTTTTAGGAATGGGTGTTACCAGAGCTGTTTTCCAAGATCGAGGAAAGGTAGCAGAAGCCAATGAGCGATTAACAATTTCACGGATAACTGGTAGACTATAAGGAAGTGAAAGAAGCAGCATATCTAAAGATATACCATCAGCACCAGTGGCATTTGATTTTAATGATTTTAGGATCTTTAATAGGAGGGCGTCGTCAACTGGCTGTAAACGAAAAACTGCGTCACTGTGTTTTCCAAGTTCAAAAGAGGATAAATATGATGCCAAGACTACGTTTTGCCCAGGTACATCAGCGAAATGTGCGTTGATCTGATTGGCATCAGAAAGATGATCAGGCAGAACGGTGTCAGTCTTGCGACCACTGACGTCGAGTGTCCTTTTTAGATTTTTCCAAAGGGGTCTAGGGGAAGATATATTAATATTAATGTACTGATTGAAATATGCCACCTTTTCGCTTGAAATTGCATTAGATACACACTTTTTGAGGTCTTTATAATATGATATGTGAGACTCCTTCCCTGTACGACGACTCCTGGAGTGAGCCTCATTACGAAGACGGACCATTTTTTTTATAGTCGGTGTGATCCAGGGTAGACCTCTCTCTTTAACAGTGGCTGAGACCACCGGGGCAAACGAATCGCACAAGAATATTAATGTTTCAGTGAACGTATCCACTAACAAGTCAATATCCTGTAGAGAGATCATGGCATTCCAGTCCGTGCAGCGGAGGGCATGGTCAAAGGCTGATTCGTCAATGGATTTCAATGGACGGTATGCTATGTGACGCAGTGGTGTTTTAGGTTTGCGAATATTAACTTCACAAGTAATAAAGCTGTGATTACTGAGAATGGGGTTGAAATCGACAGACACATTCGAAACAACAGTGTCACTACAAACGAGATCCAAACAGGTTTCACTGTGATCGGTAAAGTGTGTGGGCACATTTACGTGTTGCGTTAAATTCGTATATTGAAGAAAAGATTTTAATTTCGCGTATTTCGAGTCCTCTATCAATGTATTAATATTAAAGTCTCCCATAAGAAGTAAGTGATCGTATTGCGACAGTGTCGAAATAGTGTCCGTGAGCGCATCCAGAAAGTCGTCGATATTTAGCCACGGAGGACGATACGCCGTACCGACCACAACCTTCTTACGATTAATAGTAGTTTCGATCCACATCTGCTCAACGGCGGGGGCCGCGGGGAACGGGCACTCGCGCACACGCAGGCCGCGCCGACGCAGGTAGAAGCCCACTCCGCCGCCGCGAGCGCGGATCTCGGGCGGCCGCGGCCGGTGCAGCAGTCTGTACCCAACCACGGAGGGCGCACGACGTTGCTCGCCGTCCCTCAGCCAAGTCTCGTTTATTGCCATTATGTCGACGGCATGGTGCTCCATAGCCATAATAAATTCATCATGTGATGTGCCCAAAGAGCCAGGATTTAGAAAACCAAGTTTTAATAGTGTTCTTTTATATGCCATTATTAATAATAGAAAAGTAGCTATTAGTTGGCGCCAGCGTGTTTGCCATTGTTTGCATTGCAAGGTATATAACATATAATAGGTAGTAGACGAGGCCTTTGGGTAAATGGATACATAATATGGAAGACTGTAATAGACCGTATAGTAACATTAAATACACTATATGATATAAGTTAAGGGGATGGTATCGACGTTTACTTGATAATAATATAATAAACATAGATGTAGTGTAGAAATAAGTTGTAGTGGCGTGAGTTATATCTAGGAGAAATGCGCAAAGGTGTGTAACGTTAACGTTATTATGATGTAAAAAACATACTGGTACTTTTAAGTTAGTAGATATGAAGCTGCATCGCCCGCCAATAAGCAAACAGGTTAGAATATACAAAATACATTTGAGCAAGTAAGGTAAGCAATAACTCAGCAAAAGCAGAAGCGACACACAGCAATAAAAAGCACTTATATAAAAACCGACTCAATATCCTCTTCTGTACGCAGCCGCCGGGCCTCTTCATCCTTTGACCGTCGAGCATAAATCCGCCCATTTCGCGTCCACACGTATCTCCACTTCATCCTTGATGCAGCTTGGCGAGCCAAATAGAATAGGTGGCGGTTTTGGGCCGTGAGGCGTTCGTTAACAAAGAACTTAGACGGCGGGTCAGGCAGTTGCATACCGGCGGTATCCGCTCCACGACGGACCCGAGCCTCCCGCAGCAGCTCATCACGCACGGCGCGGCGAGCCAGCCGCACAACCACGGGCCGGGGGCCCTTCCCGCTTCCCTCCTCCGGCATAGACGCTCGACGACGACGGGGTCCAGCACGCTCCGCGCTCACTATGTCGTTCCTGTCCAGTGCAACACATAACTTGCTAGCCACTAGCGCAACCAAATGATAAGGGTTCTCGCCATCCTGTTCGGGCAACCCTGAAATTTCGACGTCCGCGAGTAGAACTTCCTGGTCTCTGTCATTAATTTCCGACTTCAGCCGATGAACCGTTTCTGTAAGAGATTTGACTTCATTGGCTCCCGCACTGGCTTGCTGTTCCAGAACCGATACCCTCGACTCTACTGCATCTATGCGACTGTTGAGCAGACCTATGGAGCCGATTAATTCGTCAAACCTGGATACAAATTTCATCATTTCATCTCGCATGCCCGACAACTCGACGCGGAACAAATGGAGCCCACAGTCCACACTGCTCTCTTTGCTTAGGGTGATGTCCTGCTCAGGCCCCGGCGCACCAATAAGCGCTTCACTTATCTCCGGCTCAGGTCCTTTAGAATCAATAAAGGGTCTACTCGATTCCTGATCATTACTAACAGAGCCAGTAATTGATTCTATGGGTGGGTTTAAATCCTTCGGATCATCGGTCACCTTGTTAGGGGTCACGACTTGCCCTTTCCTAGGCTGCTTGCCTACGCATACAGGGCATAACCAGTTTGAAGGAGTTTTTGTACTTTTAGTCCACTTCAGACACTGGCGATCGTATAAACCAGTGCAACCCGTACATTTTATCCCCTCCGTCGACGCAACAAAACGACCGCAAGTCGCACACTTTGACATCACGTCAATATGTAGCTATAGGTTTGTAACACAGTGAGCTCAGCTGATTCCGAGCGCGCACGATATACGTATAAGTAGATAGTAACACTTAGTTTCGCCGCTCGGGCCAGCGCCTCGGTGGCTCAGTGCAAGAGCAGGCCGCGCAAGAACGCAGCGCTCGCACGGTAGGGGGTTCAAATCTTAGCGAATGACAATCTTGATATCCAATTTATTTTTCTAGAACCAACAAAATGCAGTTGTCTTGCTCTAGATCCTCCCAGTAGGCGGAGTCAGTTCACACAAACGCCACAAGATAGACAAGGAATTCAAAGTATCACCAACGAGCCAATCACTATTTTCCAAACACTACTGATAAAATAATATAGTACACGAACAATACGCACGACTGATCGCGGCGCACGCGCAAGCGAGACTCAGCGAGACTCCATCCACTTATTTGTGAGCCAAAGATCATTTCCATATTGCGCTGGGAAGGTACCGATATTAAAAGGATTCCATTCATAGAGATTGCGAAATGCTTCCCTGGATACCCACTCGTGCGGAAATATCACGCCAAATAACAACAAAATACTTAAGAGTCAAAGTTCTGAACAGGCGATATAAGATCGAAGACAATCGAAGGTCGGACAAGTCTTTTGAAAATAAACATGGAATCTTTAAAAAGCACGTATAAAATATTGTATTAGTACGTAGGTACAACTACATAGATATATAACTAAGTAAACGTAGTGTTTATGTACTTATCAGTAAGAATTTTATGAAAAAGTCATTTTGTCAATATGTCATGTCTCATCTACACATAGTATAAAACAAAGTCGCGTCCCGCCGTCTCTCCCTTTCTATCTATGTATGCTTAGATCTTTTAAAGTACGCAACGGATTTTAATGCGGTTTTCAACAATAGATAGAGTGATTCAAGATGCAAGAAAAAAAGTGTAGGTGTACGTGAACGAAGTCGACCTGGGTTCACTAGTCCAGAAATAAATTGGACAATAGAAAAGGAATCGGTTGTCTTTTGTGGCCATATTATTATTACCCATTAGTGTCTATTTTATAAACACACTAGCGACCAGCCCTAGCTTCGCAATTTCGCAATTTAAAGTCCCCGATGACCTCGATCCCGTTTGATCCCGTGGGGTTATTGGGATATAAAGTAGCCTACGTTACTTCTGGATAATGTAACTTTCGCTGGGTGAGAGAACTTTTAAAGTGGGTTAAGTAATTTTAGAGTATAAACTCAAACTTTGAGTAATGGATAATTAGAAACAAACAAACCGACAAACAATTAAATATTTATATACCACGGTCGCACGATCGTTGCCAATTAGGACGGCGCCTAATATCTAATTTCGAAGTTCAAAGTAGCGATGCCCTACAGTGTTTAGAATTTGGATTGTTCTAGCTAGATAACATCTGTAATTAAATTCTACATGGGTACAATGTTGACTCATGGCGATCGGTATGTAGCATGGCGGCGTGCTTGCAAAATGTTTGAGGAGAAAATATTTGCATAGCGATACGACAAGAACGAAGTTTGTAGTTTTCTAGCCTCAGAATGGAACAGTCCAAAATACCTACATGCCTAAGTAAACGTGAAATGTTGACAGAATAATTCAGCCTGGAAATACGTCACGTATATCCGTAAGGAGCTTAAACTTGCGTTAGCTAACAGGTTGGGTCTCACCCGAGAAAAGCTCGGCTAAACTTTGTTTACTTTCAAGAGACGCAAATCACCGTTGAACAAGAGACGTGGAGTCGAGCGCTCGACAACTGACTCCGAGGACACTGTGAGAAAACCTCTTAACCTTTGCCCGAACAAAAGAATTACTGTGAGATCAAATCTAAAAACAAAAGCTGCCAACTTCCCGCAACCTTGAAAATTGCCCCGATCGACCAATCTTACCTTCATTGCCCTTCAATCGGTTTTCAAAATGACGATCTTTAATCTATTTTTCCCCATTTGAAACGGAATATTGCCATTATATTCCCGTTCTGTAATTTGTAAAAAGAACATCAGTTAAAGAAATGAAACAAAAGTTATTTGTTTAGGTTCGTAGTTCGAGGAGCGTCGGTGGCCGAGTAACGGTATCTGACTCGCAAGCGAATGGTACCGGGTTCGAATCCCACTGTCGCTCAGAAACCAATGACTCTTTTCTGAGTTATATATATTAGTTGAATACTAACCGACGCTCTTACGTTGTGGGAAAACATCGTGATGAAACCTGTACATTCAGGCGACTGAATGTGTAACCATGATCCAATCTGGTCAGGTTCCCCTGGTTGCAGGGTCACGGAGTCAGATGGCAGTCGCTCTACTGTAATGAACTGATAAGCCAGAGCCCGGATCATGGTCAAGGCGGACCCCAAGCCCTCATGCGCGAGAGCACAACCGGGACATTAACGCCCAGATGGTTATTTATTTGTGTAGGTTCGTTGATAGGTAGGTACCTAAATACTGAGAAGCCTCACGAATTCACGAAATGAGAAGTTCATCGAATCAATGACATGGTCCGGCGATAGAGAACAGATACGATGTCTGTTACACTCGTAAATACAAAAATAGTTACTATTGTGGGGTAAGATATTTACTCAATGCCTAACATTACAATACGCTATATTCTGCCGTAGCGAGAATTTACATAAAATAAACGACTATAATACATAACCTTATTTCATACTATTTCCGTATTTGTGTATAGACTGTGAGGGTGCCGTAGGTTATCCTACGTCATCGAGAGCGAGAAAAATTCCACTTTGTAGAGGTTTAGGAGGCCTAACGTACCTACGTAACGTTAGCACCTATGAGTTAGTACCCCGTTAATCGATCTTCACTTGACAGTTGGTGCAATAAATTATAGTTTAATGGCACCCTCGCACCCACGCACCTACCCTTCAGTAAACATCATTCAATATACATTGTTACGGGTTCTTGTTTGACTTAGTCCTAAAGGAGTTAGATCGCCCTGGAAGTCGCACATTTAATTCCGAGAAAAAACAGAAAGGCAACGTTAATTAAAAATAATTGCTGAACGGATAAAAAGGAAAGAAAACTTAGGAGAAATGTTTCGATTTGATGAAACATGTTGTTATTCCAGCTAGAGATACCAAGAATCAGTAAAAGTTTGAAAACTTTGCAGAAACGAAGCTAGCAAAACGTATGGTGTTATAGTATGGTGGTGGTACCTATGTACAGTCATATAACCTATGTAGTCCGGCCGAGCGCTTCATCCTTATGTCGTGGATCTTCCAGCTATCTTCCAGTTTTGGCTCGACCTTTATAATGCGTACGGCTAAGAAATGGAACGCGTTGCCTGCGAGTGTGTTCCCTGATCAATATAATCTGCCGCTTCATCTTCGGCCGCATCGGCACTTACCAACAGGTAAGATGGCGGTCAAATGCCTGTCTTGTCATAATATATAAAAAATATATATAACGAATTAGCTGATAACTTAACTCACATTATTATCTATGAATTATTACACTTACGAGCCAAACTATCGATCCACCCCATATTTTTCCATATACGCTCATACATTTCTGCGTCACAAATCAGTCTTTAATTTCATAAATACGAAGTCATACATTGATTTTTTCGTAGGCTGTTCTGATTGCAGCTGTTTTAGTATGAAAACTGACTAATAATTGTACCGCATATTAAAACTGACTAGTATTTATAAAGTTAAAGACTGATTTGTAACGCCAGAAACGTATATATGGCAAAAAATGGGGCAGCCGTGAAAGTAGCTAAGGGTGGACCGATAGTTTTGCTCGTAAATATATTACGGACAGATAACGTTTGTACCTATCTATATCGTGTGTATTACGGTTATATATGATGGGTACAGTTTTTCAAAATTGTGGTTGAGTGTTGGGTATAGTTGGCATCAAAGAGTAAAGTAAACATAATTTCGCTTAACGCAATTTGATGTTACAGGCGATATCCAGTGACTAACCCATTTCAGCTCCAGTTCAAGTTTAAGTTAATTAGTTAATTTATGCTTGTCGCAACCTGACTTAAGTAAGCCAATACGGTTTAACAGAAAATGTTAGACTTTCTTAGAAATTTTAACAAGCCTATTCCAAGTTTTCAGGATAAAGTTATTCAATGTAGGGTTAGTAGCCGTGTACCGCGGCAAATAGTTGCCAACAACATTGAATGTAGTAAGCAATAAAGAGGAAGTGGTCCACAAAACCACAAGCTGCCGAGAGTGGAAATTGCTACGAAAACGATCCGCTTTAATCGGAATATTACGATTTAAACGTTGTAGTACTCATGAATGTTTTCCTTTACGAGGGGCATAAAACTAAGAAAACATAAGCCTTTTTGAGATATATTTTTGTGACATTTGAAGCCCGAATCAAAAACCTGATTTAAAAGTTATAAATGTTATATAAACTCATGTTATACATCATCATCTTGGTGTTAATGTCCCAGTTGTGCTCTCGAGCACGAGGGCCCCGGGTCCGCCCTGACCATGATCCAGGATTTGGCGATCAGGTAAGCGGAGCGACTACCATTTGACCTCCGTAAATGTTATATAAACTAAGATACATAGACGGAGCTCGTGTACGCTGAAAATCGTGCCTGAGTACACGTATTAACTTCGTCGTGCACATCCATTTGGATAATTATAATTAAGCCGTGTGAATTTCGTGATGTGCGCCTTTACGGACGCGTAAGCAATCTGTACAATTTGGTACGTTAGCTTCGTGTCTGCAATCAATATTGGTGTCTACCCCCGAACTTAGTTAAGCACGTCTTTACACGAAAGCCGTCCTCAATTGGTACGAGCAAAGCGGTGAAGTAATTACAATAGCTATCAATGTCCGACTGAGAAACGGCGGAGGCACCTAATTTAAATAGTTCAGGTGTCTGAGCATCCATTCCAATTAAGTTAACTCGGTCTCGGAAGGGCATACCAAATGGGCTTGAGACCTTTGCCCTCTAATAGCTACGGGGATTATTTAAATTGTCATTTTATCTGAAGCTTCAAGCGATGAGTGCGTATGGAAACGAAAATAGGTTATGGAAATATTGTATTAACTTGCTGGTGTTCTACAGAAAAACCCGCGGAAAAATGTGTATTTCCTGAGTGCTGCATTTTCATTTGGCTCCGTAATTTAGCGCGGGTTACTTTGATTAAAATTTAAATATTTTTATTCGTCGGCGACGAATTTTTATAGGTATTATTATTCTGGCTAGAGGAACAGCTTGGTTTTAGGTGTAGATACGGATTTTAGGTGTAGGCACGAAATGTATGCGGCAATCAATGAATGGAACAATATTCTCGCTTTGTCTTGCTCCAACTACATTGATTCAAGACTTATTATGTATACTCAAAGCATAACGAGCTAAGACAGACATAATATTTGAGTTAGAGAATATATTCTCTTGGGTAAACTTAAGCAAATAAATGTCTCACTAATTGACATTAATAAATGTTTGCTCCCCGCCCCACATCTAATTCCACATCTCGCAATGGAAAGTACATGTACCGGTGTATTATAATATTCCAAACCAACCGAAACAAACATTTGGTTAAATAAGATTATTTCTAAGAACATAAAATGGAATGAATGGATGGAATGGGATATGTTAAATTGTTTAAAGTGTTTTGAAGTACTTGTTTTAAACGAAACTCAAGTTCTTTACACATATTATTGTATTAAAGAGGACACACACGCAACGTACCTTTTTTATTTGTGTTCCCGATGTTTCGGTAGGTTTACACCCATCGTGGTCACGAGAAAACTAAAGAAGAAGTCGGCAAAACAAATCGGAAAGGTATGTCACGTGCGAGTCCCATTTAGTATAATAATATGTTTTTAAGTAATCGTACAATGGAGTCCCATAACGAATACACTACACAAACTGTTAACTATATATAAATTTAATTGTAGGTAGGTCGTACTTGATCACGAAGTACGAGTCAAATGCCGTGTTTTAAAAAATTACTTCAGCATTAACTTTTAAAGATCTAAAACGCAAAAATGGAACATTGTTCCGATCCGACAAGGTGTGACGTCACAGCTACAGTCAAACGTCAATAAAAACTGTACGATGCACCCTTTTGGTTGAACCACTGCAATGTAAAATAAATACACGCCACGTTGCGGCTAGCGACCGTTTTTGATTAGAGCTCGAGAGACTTTCAGCTAAATAACTCTTGCTAGGTTATTCAATACAAATTTGAATTAAAATTCTACTATTTCATTTTCAGTCAGATTTTTTAATCAGAATAGAATTTTAATCGGTTTATCAACTTTGTACGGTTCGCTGAGCGAGAGCAAGGATATTTTATTTTTAGCCGCTCGAATAAGGTATAAAAGTTATCTTGATTTACTTTCTTCTTTCTTGGTACCTACTCAATAAGTGCGTTTTATTTATTTTAGGGAAAATGTGAGCATAAAAATGAAACATGAAGACTTCCAAATTCCGACCTTAACGAAAGAGTCAGCATGATAAAAAACCTATTACGGATGTTTAGCTTAGCGCGGATAAAGAATTAAAGCCGTGTTGAAGTGTTCGTACATTTATTTTTCTTACGATGTTTGCTTTTGCTGACTACGACAACAAGAATATTTACTCGAGGTTCCATTAATTTTACACGTGTAACGGAAGTTGTAAGAAAATAAAAATACATAGTATAATACAAAGTTGTTTACCGCCGTCTGTCTGTATCTATGTATATATCTGTGCACGCTTAGATCTCTTAAATAATTTTTCAACAATAGATAGTGATTCAAGAACAAGGTTTATAAGCAAGAAAAAAGGGTAGGTAGGGGTAAACAAATGTATATTTATAGCTACGTATTTCGAAATAAAACTCTCTTCTTTCCTTCCATAATATCTACAAACACCCCACAAAATCAAATAAGCAACGTACGAGTATATTTTATTCAATTGAATTGTTGAGCTTTTTCCTTTGCTACGTCTACGTTTTATATTTTATGCAGCAAATTTCGACTCCTGAATTACAGTCCTTACATTTGCTAGAAGTGATTCTGTTGGCAAATAAATAAATAAATAAATAAAATACAGTGGCTCGTGTCAGGTGCGAGACTTAGAGATAAAGCCAAGGGTTCTCTACGATTACTGACATACCTGCGAAATTGGCTTGGCGCCGAGCACTTTCAACGTGGATAATGAAGTTAAGTGCCTATTCTAATTTACGCTAATACACTTTGGTAATTTTATTTATTAGCCCGTTCATAACGACCTATTTCCTTAGGGTGGGAATTTTCCTCTTTGATTATTTAATCTCGGCCTCCGGGCAATGTTAATTATCTTGCGGGTGACAAGGTTTCTTCTGAATTATGTATTTAACAAATTGTATTGCGCCCGCCGACGCCGATCACAATATTTTGTTATTTCAACCAGTATCTGTTCTACGATACATAAATAAAATTTTAATTCCTAAAAGAAAGGGCTATGCTCGGAGTCTCGTTGCGTGATAAAATCAGTAATGAGGAGATCAGCCAGCGAACCAAGGACATAGTCAGGCTAAAGTGGCAGCGGGCAGGGCATATAGCTCGAAGAACAAATGGCCGATGGGGCAGTAAAGTTCTCGAGTGGCGACCACGTACTGGAAGACGCAGCGTGGGTAGGCCTCCCATAAGGTGGACCGGCGATCTGGTAAAGTTTGCAGGTACCAGCTGGATGCGGAAGGCTCAGGATCTGCCTTTGTGGAGATCTCTGGGGGAGGCCTATGCCCAGCAGTGGACGTCTTTCGGCTGATATGATGAATACGATCAACATTTAGAAAGCGAACTCAAACATGCTTTCTCACAAATACTGTTTGATACACAAAGTAGTGCATAATTAAAATTTTATATATACACCAACATAGCCGAGTTGTTTCACTACACTGCACTGAACTTTTATAAAAGGTCGGCTTACTCAAAGGTTTCTCTAGTTAATGTGCTTTAGCGCGGGTATATGCAGACCGGATAGAGCCTTGTCAGGGCTAAGTCTGTAGCTGTACTATGGATGTGGATACGAGAGGGTTAACAGGCTACTTATGGCCGCGTTGTCGGAGTGGCGTATACCAAATGGCACTCGGTCCATTCATGTTTACGTACAATTTCTACTTATGTTCAAGTTAACGCAGAGTGGTTGGGACTGAAATTTAAATACTGTCCCAACAACAGTGTAGTGGTGGCATTGCAGTGATGCACAAGGGTTAAGGGGACCTACGTCTATTTGGTTAAAAAATCGGGTGTGAGTCGTGAGTTACACTGAATAGGAATGCGTGCGAGCGCGCGTTTCGTTCATTTAATGCAATGCCTCTTCTTCCCAGCTGGCAAATTTAATGTCAAAACAGCAAGCTGACTATATACGCCAAACATTGTTCAAACAAGATTCATGTCTTTAAGACTAATAGTTTGGCAGTTATTAGCTAAGCGCAAATAGACCTTTTCGTTTCGGTCCACTGTTCTGACTTAGTACTCAGTGTGATTTTAAAAACGTTTCACGTCAAAAATATAGTAGGTAGCACAACTACCACATCCCATATATCCATTCTCAATAGCGTGTCGTATCGATCAACGACGACTGTAGAGTTGTATGTACAATACAACCGTACGTCGCTCGAACATCTACTGTGCTATGTCAAACAAATGTTATCGACTCGTGCTTACTCTACCAGAGCCGCGTATTGTACCGTATGCCCTGAGGCGGCGCTTCTTGCAACGTCTTTGTTCGCAATGTAGAGAGCTTATATTGTGCCGTAGAGCGATGCGAGCTCACAAAGTGCTCTAACAAGACGAAAAGTACTTGGATACTCTACATAATTGACAACTTTTGGGTAATTCTGTTTTTGTTGAACTTTGAAACTTGGGGAATTTCATCTCTTCAGAAGGTTAAGCGTCTCGCATTTGATTGTACGAGTCAGGCAGGGAGGGTATCGTTCAAAGATATGAGCAAAAGTTTATTAATGAAGACACTTGATATTCCAATAAATATTCTATAACGTAAAGGTGGGGTAGACAGATAGGGGGAGGTTTTCTGCTTAGTTTCTCAGAACTATGATAAAATCATAGTTCGTGATAAAGTGTCGCTGGGCTGTCGAGAAACATATTCTTTTTCATTATCCCCGCGCGCTTGGGGCTCGTAAGCTCGTACGTTAAAAGGCTGCAGCAACCACCATGTGATATTTTCCAACGTTACCTTCAAAATTCAAGGTCCACTGACATTTTACGAAACTTCACTGAAGCTGCCGTTTTATAAACATTAGAAAAGAACTAAAGGGCTTCCCGGCGGCGGCTAAGCCCGATTTACCTAAGCCCGAAATAATTAATGAATAAGGAGAAAGGGATACTTACTAAGTAAATTATTGTTTACCGAACAGTAAAAGCTCCGATAACGGTATCTACAGTTTATCTTTACCAACTTTTTGGATTTTAGTAGAGTTCAGATGACTAAAGACATAATGATGTCTTGTTTAAAACGTTTATAAATTGCTGTTGTATTTGTTGAGGCAAAAAGTTTCCGTTCTCTCCGTAGCCACTAGAGTCGGCTCTTAGCTCGGCTCGCTCTCAGGAAAGTTCGCTGAGCTCGCTTAATTATCCCTCACACGTGTCGGCGGACGTCGGTAGATATCGACGATATATTCGCTCCGCTAAATGTTTCCAAAGGCATTAGAAAAGCGGCAGCTGAGCAACCTAACGAGGCGGGGGGCGAGGGCGGTGCTTACCGTTCTAATGAGGGATTTCTCTCAACCTAGAAAAACTCACCACTGTTTTTGTCGGATACTTCGATTGAACGAATAAAGGAACCGAGATTCGAGGCTTCATCGTCTTTAAGGATTTATTACCTACATGCTGAAAGCCGCCCGACTCTCAAAAGGCGTCCTTTCATTGAATATAATGTGTATAACATACGGCTGCCTTCTCAGATTAATAAAGTAAATGTGTCTTTCTGTTTCGACAAAAGATTGTAATAATAGCGCCTCTCTTATCGGAATGGGACGCTTCGTTTCTTCTTCTTTATGTTGAAATAATAAAATAGAACAGGACTCACGTACGAGTAAGTACGAATTCCCTTACATAATCTACATTCCATGTGACGTAAATACAAATGTATCGATCCTCCTTTTTTGTAATATTTGTAGTATCCTATAAACAAGATTTATAATAAACACAATATTTTCTAGGACTACGTGTGAAATAAACGATACTATATTTACGGTTCCTTTTGTGTACCTTTGTCAACACATACATGCCTCGTAAACTAGATATATGGCCATCGCTACCTTACCCTGGCGCTTATCGCGAACGTAAAAGAAAAGGAATGTAATAGAAATACAGTACAGGTTCGGGAATCAATTCGGTTAAGTAGGGCAATAATTCGTTTAGGCGTAAGGTACGAAGGATCGGCGGGCGGCCAGCGGAATACGATCTTAATTCTATTTTTCCACACTGATCGACCGAGCCGCTGTCAGTGAATAAAAGATGAATTCACAAATATAGCTGAGCTGCGACGGACGGACTTACCTGCGGTTGCTGCGACCCCGATAGACAGATCCGATTATAAATAATAGCGGTGGCTTTCCCCCTTCATATTTCGGCGTTTCGATTCCGCATACATTGAATAACAAATTCGATTTACTTATTAATGAGCGTCGAGATCAATTTAAACGCAATACTGATCCAATTAACGTCGAAGCTGAACCGGATTGAAATTCAAATCGAGGTTTTGGGGAGAGCCTCTAGAAAATTTGATTAATATGTACGAGTAAATCAGCTGTCTGAAAGTTTCGCAAATTAAAGTTCAGCTACAAAGCTCTAAAGCTTCAGCAGTAAGCCAACAAATAACAACCAATCGCGGCAACTTGGAGTGCTAACTAAACCTCAGCTCCGACTTTATATTGATTTGGTCGGGGTGTAGCGAACTTTGAAGCAATTAATGATATAATATAACCAATGAATGTCAAGTGGAGACAGCATATTATCATCATCATCATCATTCATTCATCATGTCTATGATTGGAATATGACGTGACTATTTTCCATCAGGGGGCCGCTTGTCTGTTTGTCTGACTTAAAAATCCAGATTACCCGCATCATAAACTCTGTTACAGGACCCCCAATGTTGGGCATAGGTTTTCCTCCAAAGCTTCGATCGATAGATTTTGTGCAACCTCATCCGGCTTTGGTCCATCCTATTATGTTCTCCAACAGTCACAGGATCTATTCACTACAATCTACATCAACTATTCTATGCCCCGTTCGCACGACATCAAAGGGTAACGACTTGGTTGACAGCCATTGTTGTGTTCCACGCTGGGGACCGAAGTCTGCTCGGTTTTGATTTCCTAATTAATTAAAGGGGACATTGATTGATAAGCCGGAAAGCCGTCTCAAGTTCCCGGAGACGGGTTACACTGCGTCACAAGGCGCAATAGGGACAATTCTAGCATGACCCTACGGATCGTAAAGATTTAAGGAAGTGCTATTCAGATACAGTAAAGTGACATTTCTAACACAGAAAAATACCTACAGCTTTACGAAAGAGTTTAGTGTATGGAACCACTAGTTTGTTCAGAAAACGTTAGTCAGAAGTGGTAACTGTCGCCCATAAAATCGACGATACATGCATTTAGGTTGCAGGCAACTAAAATGCAGAACCGCAGGTCAGGCAAGGTTTATGTCAACTCTGACTGATATATATTGCCAAGCTGTACCGCAACCGTGGGTATTTCATACCCGTGGACTCAATAACGCATGCAACTTGTTAGTGGTAAGGTAATTTAAGCTTCGTTTCATTACTTTCTTGTTCTGAGTTCTGGGTCCAGGAAATTGGACATCAAATTTTTAATATGCTGGTGAAATTGTTACTTTATAGTAATGTCTGAATAAGACAGACTACATACGTATTTTTATCTTTCTATTTCTATACCGAATTTATTATTCCATTCTTTCATTCGTTTCGTAATTGAATTATGGTTTATACTCTTAGTAAATGTATTCACAGGTGCGGCAAATGGCTTTCAATAAAGCAGTTAAAACGAAAGAACCACAATTCGCCGCTGGATGCCGATATTATTTTATTTTTCATAGGTCTGTTTTAATTATTATCATGTAGAAATCTATTTCAAACTCATTTGGTTCGATACTTTTACTAGTCCAAAGTCCAAACAAACATTAAAAACGTCAAACTTATGAAAGAATAGAAAAATAACATAAACATTGTATGAAAACCATTTCGAGTGATATAGGTTTAATGTGAATTGGACAATCAACAGCCTGTTACCGTCACACTCCTACTAGCTCTAGACGAGACTAGTTAGTTGGAGTTGCAGTTGGGAGGCGGGTTGGAGGTCGAGTCTACTGATGTTATATTCATCGTTATGCCCATCTCTGAAAGGGGATGGTTTTATATTCAACTCAGACACATCCACGCAGCCACTAGCAGGGTAATCCATCCATTTATGGACACCAAGAAAAGAATGGCACGTTTACGTGTACAATATAAATTTTACTGGTCGTTAGGCGCCCGAATGACTACTGAAAAACGCATGACTGGTCAAGCAACTCGCATCCAGAACGGTCCAAGAGCACATCAAACCTTCCCATAAAGTAAGCTATATAAGCTACGTGACGGAAAATTGCAATTTCCTTTGTTTCGCAAAGCTTGCATTCCCACTCCCCAGATAAGCTGTTTGAAGTATTAAAGCAATTACGGGCGCCAAGGACACACGTCGCTCACTTGATAAAGGAAAAAAGACAAATGTACGTCGACAATCTTAGAAGAGACGTAGGCAAAGTGAATATATTTTTTCTTTCAGTGGAAAACCCGACTCGAGAGCATTCGACACGCGTTTGACATCACTCCTTAGTGGGGTAGATAAGGGGCAGCCTTAAAGAAAGTATGGGGCTTATCTCCCAGCGGAGTGGATGTACGTGACATAATGTACCTATTCTGAGGTGTTTAACTCTTTAAGTTTCTCATATGGATAGTAAGACGAAGTGTGCTATAGCGTTCCGGCTCTGCCTGGCATTGTCGAGCACGATTCGGTTGGCGAGGGATACGTTTATCTACGGCCATAGGGCGGTCAGCGTGTCACTGTGTGTTTCCTTCCTACTTTCCTATCCCCCTCCTTTTTGACGATTGAAAGAGATATTTATTGTCCTAATCAATAAAGAAATTTTGATTTTGATTTTGATTAAATATCCAAGCATTGCCTTCTCAGAGTAAAAAGTAATCATCTAGGCGTTAATGTCCCTGTTGTGCTCTCGCGCAAGGGGATCGTGGTCCGCTTTGACTATGATGCAGAATTTGGCAGACCAGGTAATTACAGTGGAGCGACTGCCATCTGACTTTCGTGACCCTGCTACTAGGGGAACCGGACTATGTTAGATCATGATTACACATTCAGTCGCCTGAATGTGCAGGTTTCATCACGATGTTATCGCTCACCGTAAAAACATCGAAAGAGTCATTGGTATATGGCGGCAGTGCGATTCGTACCCCGTACCTCTCCTATTGCGAGTCGGATATCGTTACCATTAGGCCACTGACGCTTATGCAATTGCCTTTTAATATGGCAAACTCGAACAAACTACCTACTAACTGCCCACACAGACTCATTCTCGCCCGAAATAAAACATCTTTGATTGAACAATTTAGACGAGCCGAATGGTTATTGAACGCTAACAATACAAATACACATTGCACATCGAACAAAGGCATTGGCAAATTGTTATATTGTTCCATGTGCGGGATTTCGGCGTTGTGTTCACATGAATAAAGGACCGATGAGCCGAACCGGCTGAAATGTTAGGCGGTGACAGCCTTTATACAGATTTCATAAAGAAAAAAATTGATTGCGTTTCAGCACGTTTGGCGGTCATTATTTTAGCACAAACAATGCTGGAAAATACAAAAGATACCAGTCATAGCCTCAATACGAGGAGCAATGTTTTCGTTTATATTTAGATAAAATACAGTGCCCAACTCTACAAAGTGCTGCTGCAATAAAATTAGAAAATTGCTTGGATAATTCACACAGCGCTATTTAGCTCCGGCCGGGAATCGGACCCATGACCTCTGCGTGACACACCGGTATGTTATCCAACTGAACCTTTCTGGTCGTAACACGTCATTCACATGAATAAAGGATGGTTCAGCCTTGGTTGAGGCGAAATTACTGAAATATCAGGCGGTGACAGCCTTTATACAGATTTCATAAAGAAAAACATTGATTGCGTTTCAGCACGTTTGGCGGTCATAATTTAACACACACAATGCTTGGAAATACAAAAGATACCAGCTACAGCCTACCATAGCAGCCACACATAGCCAGTTATACGAGCCATGTTTTCTTTTAATTATAGATGAAATACAGCGCCCAACTCAAATATCCAAAGAGCTGGTTACAATCTTTAATATATAAAATTCTCGTGTCACAGTTTTCGTTGCCATACTCCTCCGAAACGGCTTGACCGATTTTGATGAAATTTTTTGTGCTTATCCGGTATCTATGAAAATCGGCCAACATCTATTTTTCATCCCCCTAAATGTTAGGGGTAGTCCACCCCTAAATTTTTTTTTATTTATATGGCAAAACAACGTTTGCCGGGTCAGCTAGTAAAATATATAACCCCATCTTGCCCTTATTAATTCATGAAAAATAAGGTTCGAGAGCTAAGCTTTTACCGTTCTCACACCAAACACTTTAAAAGGATCACAGAAAGTGCTTTCCCTGCTCATAAAACCTTTTAATTGGATAGACAAAAAGGTTTACTTTTGAGACGGGAGTGAACGTTGTTGGTCGGAACGTTTACGTAAAAGCGTACCATATTAAGATTCTTAACAATACTTTGTATTGCAATAATTTATTCATAATTACATAGACATAGACATAATATTTATTTGGCAATTTCTACAATATAAATAAACAAAATATTTCTTACTAACGTAAATTAGGTTAAATATTGTAGTGTCATGCCAAACTAGAGCCTACCTACCTACCTACTAAGAGGAGCTTCGGTGGCCGAGCGGTTAGGGTAGCAGACTCGTAAGCGAGAGATACTGGGTTCAAATTCATGTGGCTATGTAGATACCAATGACTAACTGAGTTACGCACATTGCAACCGATGCTCTTACGGCGAGGGAAAATATTGTGATGAAACCTGTACATTCAGGCGACTGAATGTGTAACCATGATCCAATTTGGTCAGGTTACCCTGGTAGAGGTCACGGAGTCACGAGTCATGGAGGTCAGATGGCCACTGTAATTACCTGATCTGGTAAATCTTGGATTATGGTCAAGGCGAACCCCGCGCCCTCATACGCGAGAGCACAACCGGGACATCAACGCCAAGGTGATGAATTTTTTATTTAACTAAGTACTTAGGTAATTATTTTATGGTCTGGTCTGATTATAAAAATAAATTGACCCCCCACGAATACGAAAACCTCTGTTTTGTTTAAAAACAGACGGTCTAAAATGCAGTTTTAAGTTTGCAAAGCCACCGCAACTCTTGTTTAGCCAGTATCTACAGCGGCGTCGTAACTTATTTCCTACACAGCTTTTAATTTAAAAAATTTGAGAGAGAGCCTCAGTTCGCGACAACGAAAAAAGACAATGTGACGCAGCACCTACGACTTTGCGCCTTAAACACAAATAAGTGACTCCGAGTAAATAATAAAATTTGGCATTCGGCTGGCTGAATGGGAAACCATCAGCGTTGCCGATCCGAAAAGAGATTGACGTAACAAATTGCCACCATTGTCGCGACCGCACGCAGCCGCACATCAATTTGCCAGAAATAAAAGGCTTTCAGACCTACACGAGCTTGCGATAGAATTATTCAAAAACTGTTCTATATACGAGTACATACATAGCTACTCTAGCGTTCGCAAGTGGCGTTCGTAAAATTCAGGTCCGTGGGAAGTGCTTTCAGTTTCAGAATAAAATTACAGAATTAAATCCTATGTTATTTTGGTGCGCCCTAAGTTTTTACATTGTAAAACAGTTTTTGCGTGAGTGAAATAATATCTAACAAATATTAATATTCAGTTAAGTATATAGCCAAGTGCATAATATGGATAAATAGTTACCTACATAACTATAGATCCACTCCACTCTAGTCTACTACTCTACGAAAAAAGACAAGATACGTAAGTACGTCAACGTTGTCGTAAGTACGTACGTAAGTCAAGTGACTGTTTTGGTTTAGTTTGTAATAAAAATTCGTCAAAATATGTTTATATTCAAACATAAAATTCTATTTTCGTAAATAAATTTTATGTAGGTAAACAAAATAAATTCTATTAAAAAATTCACGAAACTCGCACCCTCTCTTTGTAAATTCAGCAATAGTGGTCGTCGTACGAATTTCGACGAAAAACTGCAAATCGAATAAAATTATTGTTTGAACATCTACTACGTGTGCCAAAGGCTTGTACTTTGATTTGTAGTTTTTTGGGCGTACATATAGGACTAAAACGATTATATCGATTGGATTTTCATGTAACATACGTACGAGTCCACGAGTACCTATAACAATTGGAACGTAACATCGATCGTTAATTGATTCCACACTCTGGAATATCAAAATACGAGCATTTAGCGCTGACGCAGCAGTCGTTTCGGTTTAATAACCATGAAATATCTGAATATTGCCGCGTTCCAAGTCATTATATTTGTCGATACAATTTGCCGAATGGCCGAATTTGGCGATATTTGTAATTTTATTTGCCAACCTGGATTTTCACAATTGTTGTGATTTGTTTCCATAAATTTCTGTATAATTGTTTATCGTACATAGATAGATTAATTGTTTAATGCACACAAAATTACAATAAATAAAGTTTAACAAGTCACATTCATCTTAATTAAAATGTCAATCACATTCGTACTTCAGGGAAGCTTCCTGGTAATCTAATAATTATAGGCGCCATAATCACCATAGTCGTACAAATTTCTCAAATCACCTAAGGGATTATGCCTGGCATTTTGTTAATGGGTACGGCAGTTTACGAGGAAGATTCCATATAACTCTATATAGTTAGGTACACACACACACAAGCATAAACGCATTGCCACTTTAAAAATTCCTTAGCCGCTACAGCCACATGCAGAGTGGAAATGACTGCAAGAAGGGGAAGCTGGCCTTTATGCCCAAAGAACTTATCCATGACCTCAAAATAAAAATTTATTTCGTGAACTTTCATAGTTTAATTCAAATAAGCAAAATATTTCATGATACAGACCCCCAAATTTAGATTTTCTTTCGAAAGTATTATGGCAAAGGATATTTTATTATTAACTGCTTAAAGTACAATACAAATATATTACAATAATAAAAAACCCTAACAAGCCCTTGTTCTAACTAGAGATAAAAACATTGATCCAGGCCTCCCGAATTTGGAAAGGATAGCGAGGCTTATGCGCTGACCTAAGAAGAGGCCAGCCTTCTAGTCATTTGTAATGTCGACCGTTTGACGCTTAAATGATTCCCTGTACAAGGAATGTGCGCTTGGTCCCCTCGGCCCAAGGGTTTCAACGGCAAATATGTAATCGCCACCGAGACTAGCATATTTGCGCCGCCTGGCGTTCTTAGCTGTGGCAGCAACTGCCGCAGCCTGACGGTTTCAAATTACTTGCAAGTAACGTCAACAGTCTTAAATAGTTTATAAACTCAATATAACTTTAAGTGAAAATACTTATACGTATTGCAATAAAAAATGACTAGGTATAAGTGTTTGTGATATTTAATCAATTGAAAATGAATTTTAATAAGTTCTTACTCGTTCTTACTTGATCCTTTTTCTACCCATATGCTAAATCCTTTTAACAACTGCACAGGATTATAACTATTAAGGAGATAATGCACTTAAGCTATTCTATTGTACCTAGTAACATAAAACTATTTAAAGTACCTCTACTTTTCCAAAGGGCCACCGTTTCTTCGAATCAAATCAGTGAACGAGGCCGAAATATTTTCATATTTTAGTTACTATAAAAAATAGTAGCACCGCACCTGCCGCACTCGAGCGAATGCTCTGCGGCAGGCAGCAAATGGAACAATATACCGAGCGACATTCATTCCATATCGCTCGGGGATATCATCTAACATCGTTGAAAATACATTTCGTGTCGGCGCGCCGTACGTGCGCGGACCTAAATTCATAATAAAGTATGTATTTCACAGTAAAAGGGTCATATTTGTGGCGCACTTGTGTCCTACGAGTTTTAAAGTGAATCATTCAAATATACACAGGCCACTTAACGTTGTGAGTAAACAGGAGTATGTAATGTCAGAGGGGGTGTGTGTAAGACGCTTAGTGGGGCTTTGCGAGATCACGACCCATACAAATACACCGAGGAAAACAGTATGGGAAAACCCACGCGCTGCGGGAAAAAGACGAAAACTGGATAAAAAGTGGAACATTCTATCGCACTTAAGCTTATTCTTTGCATGAATAAGTGTAAGGCACTTGGCGACATTTTTCGGATAGATATCTGTCAGAGGCAAAAGCCAACAGGGACGATATTCAGTCTTGTCGAGAGGCCATGGTTGATCGTTTGGACATAGCTCTCAAGGCAGTTTCTGATTGGGGCGATGCCAATCTGGTGGCGTTCAACGCAACCAAAACTCAGGCGTGTTTGTTTTCCGCCAAAAGGAGTCCATTCCATCTTACTCCAACTTTTCGGGATGTTCCTGTGGAAATTACCGACAACCTACAGCTTCTTGGTGTTGAGTTATCTTCAAATCTCAACTTCGGTCAGTACATCGAATCCAAGGCAAAGACTGCAGCAAAAAAACTTGGTATCCTCTCGAAGGTTAGGCGGTACTTCACTTCTAGGCAGTTGCTTCAGTTATATCAAGCACAAGTGCGGTCCTGCATGGAGTACTGCTGCCACCTTTGGGATGGATCAGCTAAATATCAACTGGCGGCTTTGGATTCGGTGGAAAAACGTGCAAAGAAGATAATTTGTGACCCGCGGTTGATTAAGGCTAGGCTGCAGAGCCTCGAACATCGGCGGAGGGTTGCGCGTCTGTCGGTCTTCTACAGATTACATTTCGGAGAGTGTGCGAAGCAGCTGCACGACCTCATTCCGCCGGCCCCTTTCCGCCATCGGGAAACGCGATCCGGGCGAGCGCTTCATCCTTATGTCGTGGATCTTCCAGCCATCCGCACGAACCGCTTTGGCTCGACCTTTTTAATGCGTACGGCTAAGGAATGGAACGCTTTGCCTGCGGGTGTGTTCCCTGATCAATATAATCTGGATGCCTTTAAGGCTAGAGTGAATAGGCTGTTCCAAGACGGGCATGCTTCATCTTCGGCCGCATCGTCACTTACCAACAGGTGAGATGGCGGTCAAATGCCCGACTTGTTTGTCATAAAAAAAAAAAAAAAAAAAAAAAAAGACATACTTTCCAAAAAAGATCGTTATATTTTTTATAATATCCGTCGTGGGTGTAGACCGACCGCGAATAGCGATATTGCTCCCGTATCCCGAACAACAATAACAATTAATTTTTTACGACAGTCTGCCCGTAACGACATGGAGTAATGACAGTTCCAGACACCGATTAATTAAGGAATTTCATGACATCTATGCGAGCGGCTGACGCGTAGGGGCGTTTGATGGTGAAACTTTGTTTCAAACTCGGAATATGAAAAAGCGACCGAAAATATCGCGGTTTATGAAAACAATGAAAAAGAGCCGGCGAATTATGGTTTTGGGGACGATAAGTATTCCGAATTTCCTTTTATTCAATTGGTTCCGCAATGGGGCCTTACTGTAATATAAAATGGGTCTGCGTGAATTGTTTACATTTCGAACCAAAGCCAAACGCATTACGCGCCACACCGTAGGGTTCCCAGGTAAAAAAATCGAAATTCCGATGTAAATTCCTGACTTTCTTTTGTAAATTTAATATTAATGTTGTTTTGCACCGTGCATGTGAACGAACAAAGCAATGATATTTGCGAAATGTTCTACAAAACTAATATCGTGGATCTTCCAGCTGCCCGCACGAGCCGCTTTGGTTCAACCTTTATAATGCGAACGGCTAAGGAATGGAACGCGTTGCCTGCGAGTGTGTTCCCTGATCACTATAATCTGGACGCCTTCAAGGCTAGAGTGAATAGGCTGTTCCTAGACAGGCATGCTCCATCTTCGACCGCATCGTCACTTACCACCAGGTGAGATGGCGTTCAAATGCCTGGATAGTCTAAAATTAAAAAAAAAATTTAAAAAATATTACAGATTCGGAAGTGTTAAAAAGTATATTTCTGAGAGCATTAAATACGTATCAGTAAAATGATCAAAATAATTAATAACATAAGTAATGTTGATTCCTACATTGATTTGTGATAAAAATATTTGGTTTATTTATCACTCTTTAATCGCATAAATTGTAGAAATTCCGGATGGTTTAGGATTCCCTCCGCATTTCGGACAAAGACTATATTATCTAATATATTATCGGACATGTCCGGAAAATTCCGGACGTACGGCAACCCTAGATACATGTCGATACCTCAATGTGTTTCAATTACTCGTCGAAAAACCGCCTGGTTCCGGATTATAATGAAATATGCTAGGTGATTTGTCTTCTTACCGCATAGGGATTATGGTAGCGCCTGCGCACCCACCCCCCAAATTGTTGTCAAACCTAGCCGCTTTCGTAAACAAATTTACATACAGATTAGATTTTCTATTGTCGTCGTTTGATTCGAATTAATATGTGCTGCTCTCTGTGGATTAACTGGAAGCGGGAATTGGAATGGTTTATAAATACGATAAGTATCTTATTTAAAATAGGTACATTGTTAAGCGAATCCTATAAATAAAATATAATCATCTTGGCGTTAATGTCACGGTTATGCTCGTGCGCACGAGAGCCCGAGGTCCGCCTTGACCATGATCTAGGTTTTGGCAGATCATATAAATACAGTGGAGCGGCTGCCATCTGACCTGCGTGACCCTGCTACCAGGAGAACCTGACCAGATTGGACCAGTTGCCTGAATGTGGAGGTTTCATCACGATGTTATCCCTCACCGTAAGAACATTGGTTAGCATTCAAGAAATGTACGTACATTAATAAAAAAAGGGTAATTGGTATACGGCCGCATGGGATTCGAACCTGGTACCTATCGCCCTAAGTTGCTGAGCGAATCCGATAATAATCATAAAATTCTTGCCGATAAATGAGAACCCGTATACACACCTCGAATATTTTAAATTAGACAATAACAGCTATGATGAAAACGAAAGCCGACCTGCCTGTAGTAAGATAGTCGTCAGACTTTCAATACTAGCAATTTCAAGCAATCTAATAGCTGAAGGGATTTGATACGATGGCGAGGCAAACGCGCCTATAATAAAACTTTATTATCGTAGCCAGCGGTTACATTAAGCCAAATGGAAGGCAACGTTAACTGGTCAACGGTAATTACACGAATACACTTAAGTTCGTTAGGTATACAAATTTTTCACTAGATAATATTTTGGACGCATTTCTTCAATGTGGCGGCATCGGTAATAATAAGTTCTCAAAAGAAAAAAAAAATCATAACAAGCTTTTAGTGCGCGCTATAGTACCTACTCATCCAGACCATTCCAAAGAGCCCAAACACGATGGGGTTATCTTGTTGCGTTCATTAGTTCCTATGACCATCTTCCGACTCCATGGTACCATATTAATGCATTGTTATCCAAGTTACATAGGTATACCAAATTTCAGCTCAACCGAATACCAACAAATGGTCGAAAAATGGTTTGCAATTTCGACGGACAACTTACATACATACGAACAGTGCAAGTTAAATAAAAGCTTGTAAAAACTTCGGCATCGGTGCATGTGATAAATTGTGATGATCACGTGTAGAGGTCTTACGGTGAGGGAAAATATTGTAATGAAACCTGCACATTCAGGCGTCTGGGTGTGTAACCATGATCCAACCTTGTCAGGTTCCCCTGGTACAAGGGTCATGGAGGTCAGATGGCAGTTGCTCCAATGTAATTACCTGATCTGCCAAATCCTGGATAAAGGTCAAGGCGGACCCCGGGCCCTCGTTCGTGAGAGCATAACCGGCATATTAACGCCAAGATGATTATTTTTATTTATCACGTGTAGGTACAACATTCACGTGATCTACTAAATACATGGTTCGCGCCCTGTGAAAGGAGATGTAAATTAAAATGGAGATTCCATAAATTCCCGCATAACCGCAGTTGTCATTAGGTGTTCCTAATGTTTTCCACGTATCCGTAAACGAGGAGAAATAACAATTCAGCTTGGTATAGTCGTTAGCGTTCTATTTCTGCTTGTAATTTGTGCCGTAATTTTTTGCTGTAACCACATGGTAAGTACGTAGATATATTGTACCTACATTACATCCGAAATTAGCAAAGAAAATATCTACAAACAAGGCTTTTCAGGTTTTTCGGGTCCTATTCAATTTTTACCTTCTCTCTCTAAAAATCATATTTTTACAATCCAAATCGGGATAGGTTCTCAAGTTTTTTATCTTTTTTTTTTATGTTATACAGCAGACAAACAGGCAAGCAGGCCACCTGATGGAAAGTGGTCACCGCCTATGGACATCATCAACACCAGGGGAGTCACCATTGCGTTGCCCGCCCCTGAAAAGACCTTTAATATACCTCTTGAACGATCCCATGTCATAGTCCAACACTGTGGCTGGGAGCTCATTCCACATCCGAATCATACGAGCGAGAAACGTTCTTTCGAACCTTCGCGTGGTAACTAACAGAGGGTCTACGTAGTGGGGATGAGCACCCAGCCCACTTCGGCCGGTGCGATGGCGGAGTTGTGCTGTGGGCACCAGATCGAAAAGTTCCTCGGAACACTCCCAATTGTACAGCCTTTAGAACACACACAGGGAGCCAAAGTCCCTTCGGTTAGCCAGTGGTTCCAACTTGCTTGTTTGTATGGGATCATCGACAATTCGTAAGGCGTGTCTCTATACGGAGTCCAGAGGATTAAGCAGGTCGGCAGATTCGCCGGCCCAAAGATGGGCATAATACTCCATATGAGGCCGCACCTGTGCCTTGTACAGCAGCAGGCGCTGCCCTGGGGTGAACTATCGCTTGGACCGGTGAAGACCGGTTAAGACCTTATGATGACCTACTTATCTTATAAGTAAGTAGAGCATTACAATTTAGCCTAACGACTAATTAGTCATTTTAATTTAACTTAATTTGCTAAGATAGAAGGTTCTCAAGTGGCGCGTTTCATCAAAGAGCATTTCATTTTTATTTAAGTAGGTTGGTACCCATAAACAAATTAAAACCACCCAGAGATGACTGATTGAAAATTAATTAAAACGAGGACCTACGTCGCCCACCTGCCACGATTATAACGACGTTTTCAATTAAAATAAACGACGATTGAGAAGTCGAAACAATAAATGGAGTTCAACATCAAAGTCAAAGAAGCCGTGGCTCATTGTTTGGCGAATCAATGCATTGTTTCTGCAAACACCGTTAGCAGCGAGTGTTGTCATTTCGCGAACAAAGGCGCAATAAATAATATCCTGTTTGTATCGTGATCACATCCAACAAATTAGTCATGATCAGTAACAATAATGCCAAATAAAAAGCGTCGGTGGCCGAGCGGTCGAGTATCCGACTCGTAATCGAGAGGTACTGGTTTCGACTGAGTTATGTACATTACTTTAATTCTCACTGTATTTACCTGATCTGCCAAATCCTGGATCATGGTCAAGGCGGACCCCGAGAGCATAACCAAAACATTAACGCCAAGATGATTATTATAGTATCAATAATGCCAAACAAGGTTAGTTAGCTAGATAGTTGTTTGTTCGGCGCACCACTTTCGCAATTCTAGAATATTCGAACAGCGCTTTTGAGCAAAACATTATTAATTTCCACAAAATGTAAATGTTTAAGCTTCGCCAAAACAAGGAGAGTGGCCCAAACAAAATAAACAGACGGAGCTGTATCAGCTGGGCCGGCGTGATGACCCGAACTTCCCTCATGAATATATAAACGGGGGAGACCGTACCAAACTTGTCATGACTACAAACGCAATAACATCACTACAAAAGCGAGCCCATAAGATAAATAAGACTTTGGCGTAAACAAATTCGTCTAAAATATTACTTCATTGTCTAAAAATAAAGTTTAACGATTTTATTATACTTTGCAAACTTCGCGTGGGAGCCTTTAGAGTTTAGACTAACGGCCGACAGCTAACCCTCGTTGAAACAAAAATAGCTGGCTGTTCACCAACTTTATTTAATCAAGTATCTATTAGAAATTAATTACTTGTTTTTTTGTTGTTTTAACTTAGGTACCTGCTGTTTTTATACTAGCCCAGTGATATACGAGCATAGAACTGCCTTTAAATGGAAATCGATTCCTTCTACATACAAGTATACTTTAGTTTAGCCTTTTATATAGTTTTCACAATGTCACAATGTTGTCTTAGAAAACATCCGTGAGCGCAACGATGAAATGTGACAGGCCTGGTTGTCAAGCATAGCCCAAATTTCTATTGAGATCTAAACATGCGTTAGGATTTTCTTATAGAATCGTACCCCAGAATTCACTTTAAAGTTTTAATATGTTTTTAACCCGCGGCGAAAAAAGAGAGATATTATAAGTTTGACGCGTGCATCTTTGGCTTTGTGTATCTGTCTGGCATCGAACCTCCCGAACGGATGTACCGATTTGGATGAGGTTCTCTCTTTTTGAAAGCCAGTATAATCGAGATGGTTCTTCATGAAAATCGGTTCTGTAGTTTAAAACATATTTGAGTTTAAAAAAACTTAGGCGCGGGTTATCCGACTATTTCTGACGGTTAGGTTATTCCACAAACACAAAACAAGAATATCTTTGTTTTCCCCGCATACCTCCAATTTTTTTTAGTGACAACTAGGATGAAACGAGGGTAGGAATATTGTATGGCAAATAATATGGAAAACAACGACTAGCCCAATAGACAACGTCGTGGGCAAAACCTATGTCCGAATAATAGCGCACAGGAGCACAGGCAAATTGCCCCCGGGATGAACTTTGTTCCATGAAATATGCGTGCCCCATATTACGTTGTTTGTCCACGACGTATTGTGGGCCGCTTAGCGTCGGGATAATCTCCAGGCACGACCGCTCATACATAGTTTGCTGACTACTAGTAGATAGAATCCACTGCCGACCCACTTTATGGAAAGCAAGCAATCGATATCGCGGATGATTCAGTCCCAAGGACAACACTGCACGGTTCGTGGAACTCAATTCGTTGCGGACTGGCGCCCAGGTTTTGTAGTTCGGCTAAATGCTTCAGTTCATATTCTCATCGAGGTATGAGGTCTTTACGGGCTGTTGTTGAGGTTGACGATCATCATGACCTCCCGACATTTAACTCGTCCATAAATCCGTAATAATAATGTATGTATATCTATTATCAGTAGTACCATAGAAAACATTTTCATGTTTTCTATGAGTAGTAAAGGGAGAGTGTATGTGCTAATGTAACGATAGGTACCAATGTATCGATCGCAACAAGATATATGCGCCAGTCCACAAATTTCAGCCGAGTACGATTTTCTTTTCTTTTAGTATGTAATTTTTTACATTATAATAGTTACTTAAGCATATTGTTTCTTAAATATTTAAACTTTGATCCCCATCTGTTTAACTAATAATTTATAAATACCCAACAATAGCGGTTTCACCTTTCAAGGGAATTAAGAAAGAAATTCGTTACTTAGCTTTCATTTTGTACTCAATTAATTATACCAAATTGACGAGATGGAGAGAAACGTGATACTCTACAAAGTTACCTTTATTTGGATTCTTTCGGAATTAATTGTAATTCTCTTTGCATTCCCTTTTTGCATCTATCGCTGGAACGTTGTTTCATAATAATTAATTTCAACAAGTTAGGTACTTTTCTAATGTGGTTACGCAATTTTGAAACTGTGTACAATAATAACACAGATGTTAGGTTGATGTTACAATTGCGCGCTTTAAGTGAACAGCCAAGTCATCGCGTATTTTCAAGAGTTACCTACAACAATTTCCTCAGCGGGTGAGTGGCCCTTTGAGCGAAATATTTCAAGTGGACATTTCTTAAGCTGTGCACAAAGCTAAGGCTTTATTGCCTACTTTAGAGGGAATATTAAGGGTTTAGGTGACAGCGTTTGGAGATTTTAGGAAAGTTTTGTAGGGAAGGCAATTTAAAATCGAAGACTACAATCACGCAGGCTTGTCGTAACATAACTGCGTACGTTTTTTTTATAATTCATAGTCAGGTATTTTACTTCCATGACACCTGTAGGCCAATTACGTAACGCTGTTGCCAACAATTCTCTGATTTCAATGATTGAAATTGTTACTTTTTCGATTCCGTAACACACTCTATTATTGAAATCAGAGAATTGTTAGCAACAGAAATCGAAATGATGAATTTGAATTTCTGTTACGGGTCTGGGTGTTCTATGTATAATAAGTGTGTATTTAAAAGTATAAAAAACAAAAATTGCCATGATTTTAAAAAAATCCATGAGCGATTTATTTTTTTATTTTTCTGGTGACCTTAGTGACTTCCTCGATCACCCTATCCCAACTTATCGTAACCTTACGGGACACCCTGTATAAGTAGTTTATCAGGTGTCTAGCACCCATAACACAAGCTTTACTTACTTTGGGGCTAGATGGCGCTGTGTGAATTTGTCCACGATTATTTAATATTTATTTATTAGCCTACTGATGCTAAATTACTAAGAGTAGATACAGAGTAGATACAGCATATTTTACAAGTTTTGCGCGGGAAATTACATGAAAATGTTTTGATTCCTATGGGAGCTTGTTCTTTATACAGTACTATTACTTAATATATTGTAAGAGTGATCAATCATGGTCAGGCAGACCCCGGGCCCCCGCGTGTTGCTCGGGAGTGCAACCGGGATTTAACGCCAAGATGATGATGATGATGAACAAACGCAATTGGCCAATTAGTTCAACGTGCTAGCTCACTTCCGAGGGAACCGCATTAAAAGGAGTTATGTAGCAAGCCACTTCAAATTAATGTAGACTTTTATCATTTAGATTATAAAGTTTTGTAATTACAGTTCTAAACTCTGATTGCTTTGATGAGAGCTGAAATCATTAAAAACTTTAGGTACAAAAATTCGTTTCGTGACCTTCACTGCTGGCAGGCGGGTTGGAGCTAGCAGTTTAAATACCTATACAATAGAAAACGCTGCTGCCCATCTTTTCTGGATCACGAAGGTCCTAAGCTGGTGAGCTTCTAAGACACTAATAGCATTTTACGACACCCGTACATCGAAGGGGTTGGTGCAATATATTAATATTTTTGTTATAAGAACTTGTCAAGCATTTGACCGAACGATGCGGCTGAAGGTTGTCTGAAAACAGCCTATTCACTCTAGCCTTGAAGTCCTATAGATTGTAATGTTGAGGGAACACACAAGCAGGCACTCGTTAACCGTATGCATTATAAAGGTTGAACCTACCAACCAAAGCAGTTATCTGCCGGACAGTGGCCGGACAACACAAGGCCAATTCTTTTTACCTAATTTGGCAGACAAACAGGCAAGCGAACTACCTGATAGAAAGTGGTCACGGCCGCCTATGGACATCAGCAACACCAGGGGAGCGCTACCAGTGCGTTGCCCGCCTCTAAGGAGACCTCTAATATACCTCTTGAACAATCCCATGTCATATTATTCATATATGTTGACGACCTGAGTGGTTCAGTGGTCAACATGCCGGTCTGCCACGCAAGAGGTCCCGGGTTCGATTCCCGGCCGGGCAGAAATTGAAATGATGAATTTTAATTTCTGTTACGGGTCTGGATGTTCTATGTATTATAAGTATGTATTTAAAAAGTATATAAGTAGTTTATCAGTTATCCAGCACACATAACACAAGCTTTGCTTACTTTGGGGCTAGATGGCGCTGTGTGAATTTGTCCACGATTATACGATACGATACGATATGTTTCCCCATTTGTTGACAAACATTAATACAGAGCAAATTTCATCTAACAAACTAAACAGTTACTGTCCATAGGTTATCTATTGTAATCCGCATACGCGATACAGAAACTCACGTTTGGCTATTGATCCTTTGCCTAATACTACCTTAATTAAAACCCCTACAGAGCTACGTGATATCATTTCACAGTGGAACATCGATTGTGAGGCTCAGAGCCGTTGTTCTGCCACAATCTCTGTAATCTGGACCTGTCGTCGACACTGTTTGTGACGGAGGTGCCAGCGCGCAATGAATTTAAATCCACAGCGGTGAGCAATGGACAGATTCTATTGCCTATTTGTTTCAGTTTCATATTTTTTTGTTTGTTTCGTGATATGGTCAGCTAAAGTTAACGTTTAATTATATACACTTTCACTACACATATTATCGGGTTTGTTACCACGGTTAGTATTATTTGTTACTTATATGTCAATCTACGTCATAGTCTACGTTTGGCCTATTGGTAACGTAGGAAAAAACTAAATAATAGATTATATTTGGGATTGATGTTTATTAAACCTGTTTTTCTCATGTTGAACTTTTTTTTGAGCGATATTTGTAATATTAAAGTAGTTTCGTACTGTAACAACATTTCATAATTATTAGCTTTTTTATCAGAATGTCCACCGCCATGATACACCACAAAAACAATACGATATCAGAGCCTCTAACTGTGGATAATGTAATTATTTTATTAAGATAATTACATTGAGACACCTGTGGGACAGAGACATAAGCTCTATGTATGTAAGTGTATGTACATTATCGATTAATTTGGCTAGTCAGACACATTAAAGCCACCTTACGGTGAGTCACATTTTAGTGAACGAAAGGTGACTCAAATATGACTTGTTAGCTCAACTGCCAAGAGGGCAGACCGGTTTTTTTACATCTATAAGAACCTCGCTACGAAAATTCGAAAAATTGTGTCGCTAAAAAATGATTTCCCGACTGACTGGCAGACCAACGTTTTGTGGATCTCCTAAACCTGTACTATCGCTAGATAGTGGCTTATTTTTTTGATTCGATGACGTAGGATAACCTAGTATAGACTAGTATGCGTTTAGCTGACCATATCACGACGTGGGCAGCGGGCATTTTCTATTTTATGAAATACAGCCATATAATGAAATAATCAATTCTAGAATTTGGCCACGACACCTACATACTTTCCGCAGAGCGCTACGCACGCTATTTCATAATAACTTAGACTTTGGCAAAGCTGAAATCCAGATCTTCTAGACTTAAAAAAATATTTTTTCCAATAGTAGGTACTATAGAGTAGAATAGTACCTATGTTGAAAAATGTAAAGCGATTCCTGAAGTGGGTTCCGCTGAACCTAGAGGTTCCATAGAAAAGTCACCAGAGTTCCAAAATATCAAAAGTGTCCTGCTCGCTCCGATCATCATTAATTTTAGTTACTTTTTATTACGATCAGCATCACATACTTATATCATAATTCATCACAGCATCGTTCGTCGAACTACCATTGACCCAGCTAATTCCAAAATGTCACAAACGTAGGTGCCCCGCTCGTTCATACAATCTCTCTCTTATTCATAGATTTATGTTACCTATATTGTGATTGGTCCAGCTTATAAAACCCAAAATGTAATAAATTTCTATCTCTCCATACATTTATTGATTATCCCAGTCTTTGAGATAAAAAAATGACAAAAAAGACAAACATTTTCAGCTCACTGCACTTGATATATGATACGCACGCACATACCACTATTAGACATAATACCGAACTTTAAAACAATTAATACAACATTAATTTCATTCTTTACATTAAAAGTTAGCGTGAAGAATAGATAAAGTGTTTCACTTTTAAAATATTTCTAATAATAACTTTTATTATTATTGAAATTAGTCTTTGAGTCAGAGTCTTTGATTTGTACTCTTTTGATATGGGGTTCCACAAAATCAATGATATTTGGTGACTGTTCTGTTATCTTAAAAATTGTAGGCTCCCCTGATGTTGAGTACTTGCATATTATAATAGCACTGAGAAAAATATACCTTGATAATAGGTAGATAATAGGCACACAGCCACGCGACATAGTATTATTTAGGTAAGTATATGAAATTCGCTGCGTCACGGCCGCCGTTCCGACATGTATCCACTCCCATTATGCCGCAGATAGTAAATACTTAGCTATTATTAATGTCCCTGCATTATAAGGATAACCTAAATAGACTACACCTAATCTAAACGAGAGCACTTCCCCGCTGAAAAGGTCAAGTGATGAAGTGAATCATCTACTTGATTAAAAAGAAGTCGTTTCCCTAATACGGAGACAAGAGATTTCCCCCGAAAGAGACTATGGAGCTAATCGCCGGGTGTAGCGTGATAGCATTAATTAAATAGACGGACCATTCGCCTGGCTGTAACATAGTGATATGGAACGTAATTAGCTCCGGCGGGAATTATTATTACCCAAGCTTATGTTATGGGTAGTCACAACAGGGACTACAAAAATGACGCAACGTGAACGCCTAAACGAGTTTAGCGTTACAGATTTTCTCTACAGCTGTTTTTCTAACAGCTTTTGTAAGGGTTTAGAATGCAATCGCATGAATTGATTTGTTTTTACAGTAAGTGAGAATTTATAGTGTTCGAACAAATCTCTAGGTGTGCTCAAATTATTGCTAGAAATTAAAAGACCCTATCGGCACGTCGTTGCTTTCATAGTTCAAAGGGGCCGCGCGCGCTTCTGAAAATTGGAGAACATAGGTACATATGCGAGACGAGTAGGTGCCCCTTGAGACGTATAATGTATGTACCTAAATGCGCCCATTTTAAAATTAATAAATGCTTGGTCGTCAAAAATCGATCGCCGGCATAGTAATTAGATTTTAGTTGTTTATTTTTCATTCAATTTGCTAATCACGTCTGAAAGACAGTCCTGATAGAATTTCACTTTGAAGTAAAATCTTAGTATAACCCGGAGCGAGTCTAAGCTAAGATAAATAGGTTATCAAGAACTGTTCAATCTCAGGAAGACGGAGAAAATCGCCTAACAGATCAATGAGCCAGGCAATCTACGTCAAGATCAAATTGAAGTACGTTTGAAGAGGGATGAAAGGCTAAAGTTAGGTATAACAATTAGAACCCGTCACTCAAGACGAACAACAACACTCGAACGATCGCTGTCGTCACTCCCTCGCCAATCAATGCAAAATTCGGGAATCTGACTAATTTATTCCCTATATCCTTATTATTATGTATTTAATAGTTTATAGAACACATAAACTTAACATAATAGTTCAAAATTAAAACTAAGACAACCGGCGCTACTAATTTCTAACAAGAAATCTCTGACAGCAGACCTAATAAAGACAGATGTGAATAAACAATTGCAGCTAAGACTTGCAAAATCTAACTAAATATCTATATCTAACTAAATATCTATATCTAACTAAATGTAATATACTAAACATATTTTACCTACATACACATATAATTCTCATTCCTTGTTTAGATACTTTATCAATCGCACAGAAAATACTGTATGGGTTTCAATGAAAATGTCTGCATGGACGAGTCGCAAGCAACATTTGCAGAAATAAAAATTCTACACTACTAACTTTATATTTGTTTCCAACTAAACTCGCGTTTATACATATTATTGTATTAAACGGGACTCACACGCGACGTACCTATTCGATTTGTTTTCCCGACATTTCGGTACCTAACTAACCTTAGTTCGCGGATCCGCCCGAACTGGTCATGATAAAAGGTAACCTATAGATGTCACTCTTCGGTTCATAAACTATTTTTATGCATTTCAACCGCGCCCGAGGAAACCGATTCTCTGTTGCTGGTGGAAAGTAGGACAAACTAACAAGCCAACAAAATACTATAGTATTTATAATATTAGTAAGGAATCTTCAATGCAATTCAGCCTATTTCAGCATATTTATGTCACCGTATCGATCTCGCGAACTCTTTCGTATAATTTGGATTATTAACTATCGAAAAATTGGGACTATTAACAAAATGAAGCTGAAGTGGGCTGACCTTCACTGTCGAAGAACCGACAATCGATGGGGTAAACATAGATATCTATAATTTACTGAGCTACGTCAGTTTATAGATCTAGATCTGGACTACTATAGGCTAATGATGATGATGAACCAAATTCGCTAAGCTATTTATAACTTACCGCATTATTCAAAACAATTTATAATAGGTTTAGGTTAAGTTAATGTTGTGACAAAAGTAGAGAAGGTCCACGAGCCAGCACGGCTAGCACAAGTGTGCCCGCGACACAGTTCGCGCCGCGAGAGCGCGTTTGTTACCTTCTCTCAATACTAATGGTCATAATAATCACAGGTATACCATACAAATGGTAGTAATAATGGTCACGTTTATCGACAGTTTAGAAACTCAGACATAATAAAAATTTGTGTCCATATTACAAAAGGAAATAAAATGAATTGCGAGTAACTTTTTTCATTTGTGTCGCTACAATCACGGGCACAATTACCAAGGTTTTGCTAAAATAATAAGAAAGAATATTGTGAAAGAAATATTAATGAAATATTATTAGCCGAGCATTAATTACTTAGCTCAACTAAGAAATTCTCCCTTTTGACTTGTAGAGACAGGAAGGTACATAGGAAAGTTAGCACATCGCCTGCAAAGTTTATGAAACTAAATTAATTTAGTCTATTATTAATGGAGGGAGGAAAATTACAATTTAGGTTATTACAAAAATACTACCAAACCACTATTTAAGAAGAACAGGTACGTTTTCTGAATCGAGTCAATGTCTATACCGCGACATAATAATTCTAGAGAAATATCATTATTATACAACAAATGATAATTTGAAACTGTAATTCATACGAGTAAATTTTCAACTGCTATAAGAAATCTCATATCCGATTACAGTAAAATATTGTAGGCAAAATCAGATGATTTTAACTTAAATGGTGCTTATCATTTTATTAACTAGTAATTTCTTCATAAAATTACATCCGGTAAAACTGACGACATATGTCACGTATGAAAACTGGTAATATTTTTTATTTCAATTTAAGGACTTACTGTCATCTAACCATACAATATTTTCGAAAACGTTAAATAATTTTGATGTGTTATGTACATAACCTAATAACAAAATAGGTATTTGAGCTAATGTATACTTCCGAAAAACGGCAATTTCATAGGTAAAGACCTATTTTACATGTATTTGTGCTTCGCCTATCATATGTATATACTAAAAAGGGAACCCAAAATAAATAAAAGTCATCAGCACTATAAATAGCAATACCCACCTTTACTTGTACCATGGGGAGACGTGTAATATTTTACGTGGAGACGCCACACTCAGAATAATGCCACTACTGACATCATGTCGCTGTTCTCTTTGAATAAGAACCTAACTCTAAAAATGTTTTGGACCACCAAACATCAAATTACTCGCGACAAACAAAACAAGACAGGGGTCTATTTACGCAGTAATTTACTAGGGCGCCGGATGAAAGACGATCTCAGATTGTGAAATAGCTTTTACTGGCAGGTGGTTGGTAATAATTTTGATGCAAGACAGCTTATTATAGAGATAGACGTTAGTCAGAATAGACATGTTTAAGCAAAACAAACAGCTAGCTGTTACAATATTTTTGCTAGAATGGCTGCGTTATCACTAAATAATTCCCATTAACCCTGAAAGGAAAACAGGAAAAACCCGTCCAAGTTGACGCGGTGAATAAAATAGCCCTATCAGATGGTATGAGCAAAGGGTTTTCCACACTAAAATCACTTCCAGGAACAAGACGCGGACGCGGATCTGCGAAAGTGTAGAGTTTGGATCTCATATATATAGAAATACGAATATTTAATTTAGGTTTAGGTTAGGGACTCCCATATTCCGCATTTGTACTCAAAGTCGGTCCTTTACACGTGATTAAGAACCGGCTATGATAGCTAGCCAGCTGCTTCCAAAATCTCTCCTATTAGTCTCATAGGACGTTCACAGACTTTTTTTAATAAGAATTTAAAAAAAAGCCTTTAAATTTTATTTAGAGACCTTTAAGTTCCGGGACTTCGCGAGAATATATTCCGATGCCATTAGGACCCGCGGCCTAATGGCCTTTAATATAATAAAAGAAACATAATGAACCGCGACACTACACATGGAAGGGTATTCGGAGGCGGGCCATTAATGCGACCACATTTGGTTCATGCCCTTTTTGTTTTAATCTAGATATGACCTTCTTTGGGTATTTATTAAGCCAACTGTTCATGGTCGTTGCTTATAGAGTGTACAGGCTCTTGGTAGCTCTGCACAGTGTTGTAGATGATATCTTGATATGATGAATAAAACTTGTAAGTATGTAATGTTAATCCATTTTATTTGAGTCATTTACACGTAAGTACACTGTCTGATGGTATGTAGTGAACTGGCTAGCGTACGGGCTTAATGTCTATATCGCATAAATGCTGACACGGAACGATGTGCGGTAATGAGACCGTACATAGAGTACTAAGTAGTATCGTACTGTCTAGCTATCGCAGTTAACACCACAATTTTAAAATTTTGTTATCGTAGTATTCCGTGCTCATAGCACAACAGTAGACAAACTGTGCCTTTTAGATCCCACGTTCAACGAGCACTGGTTCTGGCTAGGATTAACTAGTTCTGGTTAGAAGTTTTAAGAGAATTGAGGAGCCAATTTCCTGACTTAGCAATAAGATTTTTATATCAGTATCACCCGGAGGCAGCTAAAATATCTAATTTTAAAACTACAACCAATTTCTCATTCAATTATGATCCATTCTTTTATTATTATAGTTTCGTATTAGCCGTTTTTTAAATGATGGTAACAATTTTGAATCTTCTTTGATTGGTTCCTTATTTACTCTAGGTACGTTTAACTATTGTACTTATTTAAAAGTACCTAGACCATATTTCTTAACCACGTTGTTTATGGTGTTCAGTTTACGATACTAAACACAATTGTAATTCACGATACTACTTCGTCCAAATCTTATTCAATTCGTATTTCTAGTATAAAATTTACTTTCTTTATTTAGGAATTCCTGTAATTTAAAATGTTCCTGACAACTGGTAACCTAGTTCCGGTCAGTTTTGGTGTGATGCGTGTCTAAGGCGGCCCGATGGCGCAGACTCCAGGCCGGTTGGCGCCCGGCCGGCGGTTTGTTTACCTCGAGACGCCCGCCATCAAAACAATGGCCCACTTTCATAGCTGTCATCTATTTTTCTTGGGTTTATATGGCGCGGAGATAAGTTCTGAAGGTTGGGCGATGACGATTGTTTCCAGCTTGCGAAATGTAATACCCATTTCGCATAATACATTTTAAAAATAGGTCTCTATTTTTTTCTACCTAAATATATATATATTTTTTCTTTACATATAATGTTATTCGTTTAATTCTACGCAGTGGCAAACGAGCAGATAGCCAACCGGTAATTGTCGTCCGTAACATCTACGATTAAAGCATTTAGGTTGCAGGCAACAAAATGCAGAATCGCAGATGCGTTGTAACTGTGAGAACTAAGATAAAATGCGTCAAGCCTGTGATTGCGCTGGCTACCTCATCCTTGAAACCGGAATACAATAAAAGCATTGTTGATTGGCTACTGAAATAGATAATGTGTTATTGGGTACCTACTCATCCACTTGACAGAGTCCAATCAGCTGATGAACGTCAAATGTCTTCTAAGCTATGTATGAACTTACAGTGGACATTTTGATATAGTGGGCCATATGAGCTTAAAGGCTTAAAACATTGAGAGACGGTGATAGAGTCTGTAATAATAAATAAATATCCTTGGACAATACACACAGCGTCATCTAGCCCCAAAGTAAGAAAAGCTTGTGTTATGGGTGCTAGATAACTGATGAACTACTTATTTAAATACCTACTTACAACACCCAGACCCGTCTCAGAAACTAAAATTGCAAATTTTATTTGGCCGGGAACGGACCCGGGACCTCTGCGTAGTAGACCGGCATGGTAACCAACTGAACCACTCAGGACGTCACTAGAGGTCGTCGCAATCAGTCGGTCGTCAGTTACCTAAACAGGTTACCTACGTCAATGAGATAATGTGACTCAGATACAGAGCTATTGTCTTTGTCACTTTTCCCAGGTCACAGCGGCAAATCGAGACTACATAATATCTAGCCAGGCGTGAGTATTAACAACAATATTTAAAAATAAAAATATACGTTACGTATCTAAATGATTTGTTAGTAAAGATGGCGCCTTCGTTTATTTAATTTTGTTTACCACTACAGCATCGATAGCGCAACTATATTGAAGCCGTGACCTAGTTCATTCAAGAAACATTTCACCTAAACGTTTCTTGGATGAACCAACTAAACCATGGAAAAAAATTGGTCTAGAAAGCCTTTGAGTCATGGATCACAGAAATAACCTCTGATTACTAAGTAAAAGACAAGGCAACCTAAAATCTATATTCATTTACTAGCTTTTTCTCAGACTTCGTCCACGTGGAAATAGTTTTTTTATGACAGTTAAGCGTTTGCCATTACCATTTCAAATTACCTCCTTATTGTATGAATGCTAGTACTACAAGTTCAAACTGTATATCTGCTTTTACCTACCCGAAGAAACCGAATTAGATTAAACATGGCCCTGTGCTCTGGACTTCAAGCTACCGAGTCAAAATCCGTTCAATAGTTTTAGCTTGATGCGTGAACAGACAAACAGACAGACAAAAATTTCAACTATATTTTGGTCATAGTTACGTCGCAGAATCCTACCCCGACTACTTTTTCTGAAATATCTTTTTGAAATATGAATGTCCGGGAAAACGTATTAAAACGCTTTAGGTGTTCGAGTAAAGCTCAAAAATCCAATATCTTTCTTTATTTCACATTCTTTCACTGAGCGACCAAAAGCTCCGCTGTTATTTCGCGCTCCGATTTCTTCTGTTCATCGAACAAATCGTCGTTACATCACTGCCTACATATTCCTAAATGCCTTTCATAGAACGCCCTACCCATGCAGAATCGGAACAAATGTATCGCTAATAAAACATATTACGTTAACAATCACGGGTAACAAGTTGATTCGAGCTCGCGCCAGGCAATATTTGCAAAATGGAAACTGGAGCAGAAATATACGGAGCTGGAACATAACAGCGTCGCGGGCACAGAAACCTTTAGACTCAACCCGGATACGGAACTAACGAGCAATTTCGCGGATAGAGTGGGGCGTGTAACACAAACACGACGGCCTGCAGAGGCAAGTCGCCGTTCGGCACTAATAAACAACACGCCTCTGCAAATACACCCTTCCCGACAACTGTTTCCACTTTAAGCGTACACTGTACCGCTATTTCCTCTACCGATTGAGACAATGAGACAACTAAACCTAAGTTATTTCATTAAGAGCTCGCCGCGATGGGACGGGAATAACTTTTATATTATACCCACACCGGGACCTCCAGATAAAAAATGCGAGCGTGAGACCCAAACAGCGCCTGGGGATTGGGATGTTACCCCTAATATATTACCCCAACTTTGAAGTCGAATCGTATTGCTCAATAATAATGTATTACAGCAACAATAATATTTTCCCAATTTTTTACAGCAAGAAATTGCTACATGATCACATAAATCTGTACCAGAAAAATATTAGTGCGAAAATGCCGGTAACTTTACAGATTTATTACGCTCAGCGGCGTATTTAAAGTCGTTCGCGAATAAGTTATATTTATACGGTTCCCGCTGCAATTGAGGGGTTTAGTTAGGGTTTATTTTAACATAAAACTTATGTAATGTAAAAAATAATCATCTTGGGGTTAATTTCGAGGCTGTGCTCTCGCGCACGAGGGCTCGGCTTCCGCCTTTACCATAATCCAGGATTTGGCAGATCAGATAATATAATTATTAATAAAAAATGGAGCGACTGCCATCACGGAGGCGTGACCCTGCTACCAGGGAAATCTGACCTGAGTGGATCATGGTTACACATTCAGTCACTTGAATGTGCAAGTTAGATAGGTGAGGTACCTCTCGCTTACGAGTCGGATACCTTAATCACTCGGCCACCGCCGCTCCTGTAAAACTTATGTAAAGTAATTTATGTAATTTTTGTCTGAAATAAAAGCCTGCCTGCCTATACTGCCTATTTAGATTAGGTAAATATTTCTTCAAATTTTATTAGTCTAAGTTAAGAAAAATAATGTCGGCGCTTCATTCGGTAGGTATGTCTATAAATCGGCGTAATTTGTAACGGAAAATTTAAGCAAATTGAATTCTTGACGACGCTGTCAAATATTCCATTTCGACGACTCATTTTCATCGGAAAAATCCAGGCGCGAGCGAAATTAAAACGATTTCGCAAAGTTAAAATCACAAATCGTTCATACCTAAACAAATTGAATTTCGGGCGATTTCAAGTGGTTCGGAACTGTCACCCAAAACCGTTCAGAGGCAAGGGGACGGAAAAACAAATAATAATAAGTCTATTTTACTAAGTAAAGTACATTCCAAAGCAAAGGATTCATTTAATTTTTCCGCCCAGATGATTTAAAACCGCTAACGAAGGCTGCTTCCTTCGAAGCTGGATGGAAAACCGACAGAATTTTTAAAATATTCCGAGTGAGACTCGCCGAATAAAAATTACCAACAGAACAATTGCGGGAACGAATAATTTCAGATTTTAATCCGCGTTTTGTAAATGAGAGGTTTCGGTGAACAAAAAAGCTATTTACCTCCCCCAGAAAATACCATCGTTTTAATTCTTAATGTCCTTCCCGGAAAAAGGTTATTGTTGATCTGTATCACCACTTTCATTGTGCGTTGGTTATTAGGACAATAAGTTATTATGTCAGCTGACGACTGACGCATAGCTCGATCAAACGCCACGTCGCGCGTCGTCGCGGCATATATAAATACACGACATTAACAGATAAGACATAAAGCTTTCAGGAAAAACGAAAGGCCACTTTGGGTGTTACAGATACTTTTCCTCAATGTTGTATCTGCCTTCCGTTACGGGAAAAAGGCAGGATGTTGTATACTTTTTCTCGTACTCGTCTGACTTTCACAGGCATCCGGTGTCACACTACGCGAGAAACACTTTGTTGAGAAACAACTGAACATTTTCGATACACCAACACTAAGTTACTCGCTAAGTAATGCGGTAAGTACTAAGTTAGTTATTCAGGTCTTGGGCACTCGTTTGCCACAGAGGCGGTAGGACACTGTAGGCAAACGAGCCATCGGAAAACAATCAATACGCCATTAGGATGCAATCCGGCCAGTTTGATTAATATTATGGCTCCGACAAGAGATACTACGTCATCGGTATCATTGTATCGTTAACATCGTTATGCAGGTACCGTAACGCTAATGTAATACCTATGGAATGATAAATATAAAGTAGTATTGGTTGTAGTACCTACCAATGTTTTAAGACAGCTCCCTGTCTCCTTTTCACAAATATTTGTAGATGCAATTTGGTACAGACAGATTCAGATTGGGATTCGAAGTTTCGAACCACTTGGCCGCCATGGAGAATTGCGATCTGTACCTACCTTGCGTTATATGTTTGTGCAGGAGGGTCTACGAGTTACCTGACACCCTCACTAAGTTATTTTATATCATAGGATGGTAATTACCAGAACAGGCTTGGTATCTTAAGGCCCAAGACAAATCGGATGCAAGAGCCAGCGTGAGGATGCCGAAGAACGAGCGAAGTGGAGGAAAACGTATAAGAAAGAGGACCGTGTCTGATGATGATGATGTATATTATAGCTAGCTTACAACAGACCTATAATTGTGCCCTGCCAAAAGCATAATCTGATAGATTGACAAAGCCAGTCTACCGAATGATACGCGTTCATTAACACAACACTCCTGTTATGGACTACCTAGCGATGAACAATACAAAATTCATCGGGTAATTAAATTGAAGCTTATTTATTTGGGCACAGGAACACATTTCATATTTATTCGATAAGGTACAGTGCCTACCACCGAGTAGTGAAATAGTCAGTCATTTGACAGAAAAATCTATGCCATTCATGCATATTCGTACGTCAGTCGAGTTGCGGGTAGGTATATCATAAATTCAATCTTTAAAGCTTAACTTATCTAATTGTACAAAAAATGTTAAATTAGTCTTTAGATTTGCACGTTAAGATTCTTGCAAAACTTTGTACGTTATTAAATAGGGGTACAGAATTGGGGCGCGCACTTCGTGGTACCCACAGATGTCGGCCATGTTTTAGCCTATACATTAAATAATGCTTATTGGTGAGTTCGGCTTCGTAAAGCATCGTCTCTATCTCACGTGTTTGAGTAAATACGAAGCCGAAACTAGCCGATGTACATTATATACCGTACATTACATGTACATTATATACACTTGCAATTGTATTCCTTTCTATAGGTATTATATAGCTTGTAAATAGAAATGGCCATAAATATTCATTTTACGTACCTATCTGCCGCTCGCCCACGCCCATACATAAGTGCCATACAGAAATAGATAGGTACGCGGATACAATTTCATTTTCATTGATTTACTATATGTACACAAATACGTACCAACAGTACCAACACTGATAATGGTACTTGAAACAAAGTCAACAGAGATCGAGCGCGGTGCCGCTGCACGGAAAATTCAATTCAATTGAGCCAAAGCTGATGAACGAAACTGAATTCTATACAGAATCGTTGGAGATAAACATTTTTGAATTTATTTATATTCCTTTGTAGAAAACGAACTTTGTGCTATTCTGAAATTGAGTTACTTTATCGGACAACCCGACCCGAATACAGAAACCCGAAAATTTGTGAGAAGTAGTATGCCATTATGATTAGCATCGATTGTGATGTAACGATGAAGATAAAAGCTAGATCCGCTCGCAATCAGAATGTGATGGAACCTTTATTTGCCGCTCCATATTGTTACGATTTTATAAAACGGGTTCGAGGGAAATTACCTAACCTACCCTGACCAATTTGTATTAGTTCTCGGGCCACCCTTGACAGAGGGAACGCCAGGGCATTATTAAATCCATCGACTGTCCAAAATTGTTTACAATAAGATTGCATGTTTACCCTTCGAAGTAAATCGAAATGGACTGACTTGGAGAAGGTTCCATGCAGATCTGATATCCGAAATAGGTACTTCGTAAATACTATAAAAAAGACAACAAAGAGCCGATAACAATATAACAATAAGTACCACTAAATGGAAAATAAAAACCCGTCGGACAAAGAAACAATGCACATTGAACAATAATAATAACAATACAACTGATTACCTAATAATTCATGTAGGTAAAGTATGTTTTGTATTAACACAGTTGTCTGATATACTGCCGAAACGTTGGACTTTTACTGCATAATCTTGTCAAGTCTTAATCTACGGAGGTCTAAAAATGTATGTAATTTACGAGTAATTAGAATGGGATGGAACTTTGTCGTACATTTAAAATAAGGTTGATTTACTTCGAAAAGGTTCTATCCCATTCTGAACATGAACGCTAGCGCTAATTCGCCCGAGATCTGAACTTTCGATTTCCTTCGAAAAGGTGCCATTCTCGGAAACCGCCTTAGAAAAGAATCAAAGATAATGTCACAGATCAAGACTTTTTTGTTTCTTAGATAGACAATTTTTGCGAATGAGCATCTATATCCTATATGTTTTTTACTGATCTCCTCGGTTGCTAGGCGGAAAGGCAAACGCGGCTGTCCGTTTTCTGAACAACGGAGGTTATCGGCCTAAATGGTTTTCTTTGAGTGTAGGGCTCCCATTACGTAGCTAAATGTCGAAATTTCGAGACGGAGTGGTTGATACCTTTACATTAAAAAAAAACTGTATAATACAATTTTTATACAAAAATCTGATACAATCTCTTATCATAAATGTTGTCACACCCTACGTCGGCATTCACTCAGGTTAGTTCGAGCATTAACTTCAAGTACAAAGGAAATTAAAATAGTTTAGAGAAATGTTTTAGGGAACTTAAACACTTGAATTGAAACTTGAGAAAAGTTGGTCTGAGGACTAAAACAAACCAGCTCTTGGGACACAAACAAGACTGGAAGCTTTTGAGTGCTATTCCAGTTTCCCGGACACCGCACACCACTACTATATTATTAAATTACCTACCAGCACAATGAAAGCACTATTATCTATTGATTGTGTAAAATTACCCTATTGATTTGTTGCTTTGTCCTTCTCAGCGAATCGATGACAAAAACCATGATATGTATTTTTGCCCTTGAAATTCGAAAATGTTTACTCCCTCCATACTATAATGTTACTTAATATTACAAATTCTTGTCATGTAATGTATCGCAGACATCGCAGTTTAGGTTGGAGTGTGTCAAGTTACGTCGTCAAGCGTGCCAGTGACGGTCATCAACTTCAAAACATTAATTAACGTACGCTAAAAAGTTTGACCGAACCGGCTTGGACGAAAGAGTTGTTATAAACAAGCCTAATTGTAAAGTTTGCATTTATTATCATAATCTTATACCTACTGATAATGAGATTTCAGAAATTGTACTGGAAAATTAAGTAAGTTTTTGGCAGGCTTGGCAGACAAACGAACAAGAGGTCACCTGATGAGAAGTGATTACCACTCCTGGAAGGGTGTTGCCGCGACCCTCCAGGTGTCGCGGCAACACCTGGAGGGTCGCGAAAACATTGCCTGCTTTTGAGAAAGGTGTAGCCTAGTTACTTGAAGGCCCTAGTATTGTACCGGTCCGGCAAAACCGCTGCAGGAAGTTCATTGTAAAATTCAAATATTATTGCAATGCAATCCATTTTAGTTTATTGTCGATAAAGTTACGTGTTATGGTACACTCCAAACTTCAACCTGCGTAAAGGAACAACGCTAATGTGTAGTGTCGTGTCGGATATGAACCTGCGACCGCAGGGTCCGGCGGGCGGTGCCGCTGCCGGCCGCTCCACCAACACCCACAGCATGGCATCTCACAAATAGTCTACAACACACTATCATCAACGACGACAGTCCGCACAGTCCATTTAGCAAACCCCGCTAAATCAACCATCATGAATAATATTGGAAATTGTGAAGAAAGTTTGTTTTATAGGATTGTGATTGTTTTTTTTGCTCAGTGGATATAGGCCGTATTCCGTTGGCACAAATGCGGATTAATGTTGGGAATGTACGGTAAGGATACTCGTCCCAAGGGTTTCGGGATTACGGCGCGCTCGGCCGGGAGCTCGCGCGGGCTGACGCGGCCACCCGCCGCCGACGGCGCTCAGCGCTCGACTGCTCTGAAAGATGAGGGTTTTCCATTTTCACTGTCCTCCACTCCCACAATGCCAACATTCCCACTCATTTCTCAACTCGGAAACGCAGTCTATCCTTATCTGTTGGCGAACGACTGAGCGGATACAGTGATAAGACGAATTTGCAAACTTACATTGCGCAAATCGCATGCGGATTGAAATGCTGAGAGATTTTTCCTTGTTTATGTGTTCAACACAAATGGGCCATAACTTTGTATATATATCAGTGTATATGAAACAAAGTTTGGAGCTGGTTGTTTTTGTAAACAGCAGTGATTTTTTGTAAGAGATGAAGAAGTGAAATGAAAAATAGGAAGTAATTAAACGCGAACATTCGACTGTGTATCGATCTGTGTAGATAATAGGATTTAAACGCAAAATGTAATTGTCATGGAAATAGCCTTCCGATATAATTTTATTTTATAAAATAATGGTGTGGAAATTCATAATTGGTTGCATAAAAGCCTTGTAATTTATAAATAATTTATTGGAGGTGGCAAATGCATGTTATAAACAGATTTGCCGGACGTGACACTGCTTTCAAACTACCTATCCAATTAGCAATAAAGTACTAAATTGTATGACATCAGTTGTGAACGTGTTAATGTCCATGGTAAAAATAACATTATCACAAAGTATTTTCAAGCCTCAAAGTAACTGTGTATGATAAGGATCAATACTAGACATTAGGCATTTAATAACATAACTAGTCATAGGGTGTTATGGGTATTTTTAGACATGACAAACATTACGATGCGGAGGGTGAGTGAGACCTTGAGGTCGTCTACTGGCGGTAACGTCACTTTAAAATTGATTGGTTATTCCACTGATTGTAGAGCAAATAACGTATGTCTACGCCTTGACATAGTGCACCAATCAAAAGGATATAGGTTCGAATAGGTATAGTTGTTAATTTTTAATGATGTTTTCTTTAAGAAGTAAATTAATGAATTTTTATTTGAGAATCGATAATACTGTAGAGCATACAAAATGGACAGATAATTTGGTGATGGATTTTTTAATAGTAGAAAAAGAAAAATTAAAATCGTGTATTTACTTCATTTTAAAAAATAGGGAGTGGGAGGGTTACGAGCAAGCCACCTGAAGTAGAGTGTTCAGGTGTTTTGGCACGGTCTGGTTTTGGCCCACGGGCCGAAACGCCTGCTTAATTAAAATTATACTTTTCCCTTAGGCGTTTGGGTCCACAGTTAAAAATTGTATTAAAAAAATGATTTTCCCCGCCTGTCCTAAGGACATTGTAAGTGTTAGTGTTCACCAAGAGGGGTGCACAAGTAAGGGGGGAAAAAGCAAAACTTGCAATTTGTTCATAGATCACATAAAAGTACATGTAGTGTTTTATACTAATATTTTTTATTAATTTCTAGAAAAAAGTATTATACTTACCGCCACTGTGACCGCCGCGGAGACTGTTTTGCTACTTGTGCTAAGTGACAACAAAAGTTGTAGAGACTTTTATGTAGATTACTATAGTATACGATACTAAGAGTAAGAAAACGAATCCCGGGCCCTCACGTACGCAACCGAGACATAATGCTGAGATGATGAGAGAACTACAAGGAGAATATCCACTCATAAAAATGCGAAAAGTTTCGCCTCTTTTCGGTTAACTTGGACTAAGTTACGGACGCCTCAATTCGAAACTTGGTCTACCGTAATTCCGAATTCGGACACAAGTTTATTGTGACACTCGTAGACGTGAGAAATGCTTGTATGGTCTGGATATTCGGAAAAGAACTTCAGCGTCTTGGTATTATTATAGCCGGCCGTGGTTTTTTCCGTCACCCAGAATTAAGTTGGATGCGAAGAGAGTGACAGTGGAGTGGAGAAGGCAGCGGCAGCAGTGGGCATCCACAGACTGTTAATTATGATGTTAAAAAAGAGTTTTAAATAATAATCTTTACAAAATATTATTCATATTTGACACTGAATCTTAACTGATATGGTTTAGAAGATCTACACTATAAGTAGATATTGTCATAATCTATTTGCTGGAATAGGTAGCCCACTACAATAGGTAGGTCTTTTGAATAGTCCTTCCTTCTCCTCCCTAGTCGTCATTTACACAGTCCATCCACATTTTCTTAGGTCGGCTCTACTGAAGTATCTATATACATTAATATCCACTTAATAAGTAGGTATTGTACACATAAACAATTTCATAAGATCAAAAGTAAAATAAAACTCCGAACTGTTTACGTGACCTACTTGATACTGTGTATATGACACATTGAGTCTCGTGTGGCGAAAATCTCTCGAAAATGGTGCACTGAAAATTTAAATAAGTACACAATCGGTGTCTCGGGAAGCTATATAAAATTCCGAGTCCCCATGTCCGGGTGTCAGCGATGCCACACGTAGCTGTATGGTGTCCGGTCCGGGGACAGCGTTGTCGCGAGTTTCCGCCTGCATGCACAATAAAGGACGGATTTTGGGCTCCAACCAAAACTGCGGCTCACATCCCATCCAAGCATTAGGTAGGTGAAACTTTGTTTAAAATGTTGAACAGGGAAATGGCCGTGCTTTTCTCAGGGACTGTAATATCATAATTTGTATGGAAGGACTTTTGCACAGACAGTTTAGAGAAACAAGCTGACACGTTGAGATAAACTATTTCTAGCTATAGTTTCTCTCAACGTGATTGCCCTCAGTTACATAGAGCCTTTAACTAATTTAAATTTGAATAATTTATAAGCTGGGGAGTCCGTCGACTGACGGTCAAGGGAAAACACAATTAGTCAGTATAGTATGCATATTATTTTTTTATTTGACTAGCCAGGCATTTGACCGCCACCTCGCCTGATAATAAGTGACGATGCGGCCAATGTTGGAGCATGCCTGTCTAGGAACAGCCTATTCACTCTGGCCTTGAAGGCATCCAGATTATATTGATCAGGGAACACACTCGCAGGCAACGCGTTCCACTCTAAATATTTGTTATATTTGGAGAGCTCTGTCATAAACTTTACCGTAAAAACTGAAGACACTATGCTTCGAATATCAATCGACTTTTAATATTATAACCGTGAGCAAATAGTTCTGGGTTCGATTGCTGGCCAACCCGAATCAATATCAACCAAGCTTTTTATTACTGTTCTGTATCTATGTGTTGGTTTGGTTCTTGCAATACATGCGGGATAACATTGTGTATAAGATACGTTTTCTCTGACAGTTCTCAGCCAACAAATCATCGAGCACTTATATTAAACCCTCTTGTACATTCTATAGGCGTGCTATGATTGGGACTACAAATGCAGCGCGCCCTCACAAAAAGAATACGTAAGCAGGAAGTGAATATTTTACTTCCCATCCCCATTCTGTATTCTAAAGAGAATTATTGTTCTATTCGAGCTAGATAGAAATGGCCCCAGTATTTTCAAAATGCATCATTCATCACTAGAAGCAGTACTCTTTGTGAACGCGGCTCATATCACAAATTATGAATACGGAATAATTGTGATCTTTCCAATACAATACACAATGTGAATAAAATATTTGAGTTATAAAGTGTAATTGACGCGATATTAATATTTACAAATAGGGTAGATATATCCTCGACCGAATATTCGGAATACTCATATTTTGTAGACAAGTAATAAGTAGGTTGGTATCTATATAATGTATCAGAAGTAAATACCTACTTACTTAATTTATTGGTGGAAACCCACATAAAATATTCAAAATACGTCCGAAGCCCGCAATTACTAAGTTTTCCGCGAAAAATTGACAGAAACTCAGACGCCGACAGAATTTTAATTTACACATTTAATAGAATTTTCCTAGGTACTTGATTTAGATGCATACGGTAGGTCATTAGTTTCTTTTTCATATTCATGTCCAGACTCCAGATGTCTTAGGTAATTAGGAAACAGTATCACATCAAATTGTGTGCCTAAACTTAATAAAGGCTAAGTAGACAAGTTCTGAATAACAATTACCTATTTGCCGGCAGTTTTGACCGAAAATATAATTTAGCGGGCGCACGTGCCCGGAATAGGTGCGGAATAAAACCTAGTTCTTTCGATATTGTATATGTGCTGATTCCATACTTATTTTATTGGTTACGTACGTACGCTACAAATTGATCGGGCTATTCAACATCTACATAAAACCAAACTAGTGTTTCATTGTAATATGGGCAGGTATGAAATACATACTATAAAATAAAGTCGTTCTCCGCGTCTCGAAAGCCTGTCTGTCAGTATGTAAGTATTTTCCTAAATTCCTCCTAAAGCACGCAACGGATTTTGATGCGGTTGTTCTTTATTCCTAACGCGGATCAGTAAGGCAACTATACAAAATTACCTACTACATACATAATAATATAAAGACACGAACACTATTATTAATTTACCTACACTTACTGGTGGTACGACTCTATGGGTACCACGACCGCCTCATCTATTTCTGTCGCTAAGCAATTATGAGTGTGTTGCCGTGTTGCGGTTTAAAGGATAACGTGCACAGACATTAAGTTTGTCAGTTCACTCCTGCGACAAAGCATCTGCGTTTTGCATTTGTATTATATATAACCTAACTGTACGGATAAATAAAGTTACAATAATATGGAACCAGGAACTAAGGTTACCACACAGGTACATAGTATTTGTAGGGACGATTTCGATATGTGAAAAAATAATAATCTGCAGATACCTGAAGTATCTGAAATTGATTTAGATTATTTGACCTACAATGGCTTCGTATTTGCTTCTTTCAAACATTTTTATTTGGGTCCTATTGGGTAGCTATTATGAAATGAAAGACATATTACTCGTATGTCAAAGCGAATTTAGTGCCTGTTGGAAACGTGAGGGCAAAAATGCTTAACCGATATTTTGGTAACATAATATATTGGCTAACATAGCTTGTTTTAGTTTCACTTTTATTAGATGTGCAATATGTAGAGATCATATTATATTAAAATGTGCGTTATATTTAAAAACAACAATTGTACCTAACGCTGGTGGCCTAAATGGTTAGCGTAGCTAATCGTCTTTAACACGGATCCGGAAAAGTTGAAATGCCACCTCGACCCCATTCTACTCAATTTTCTTACGACACAGTCCGTGTTGGTTGAATCTCTGGAGACCGGGCAATGGGTACTATCTTTGTCTATTGTGATTATTAACATTGCAATCTCCAACCGACCTACTAAGAGTAAAAGATTACGGCCATACTCCACAGCTATGGAGAAAGTCCATGCGTGGAAGGTTATAGGTACTGCTGTTGTTTATTAAGCACTTAACATTAGTACTCACCAGTAGCCGACCCAACGTTGACCAATGGATTTTTCGGAAACTCCATTTGGCTGGGATTGCCGCCCGGCGGAGACAGTTGCGAGCTCGGTGGCTCCACTTTGTCTGAGGAGTTCCGTCGATCGGGTTTCATGAAGGGGGATGGGGAAGCTGGTAACGAGAGCGGCGAAGATAGCCTCAAGGGTGACGTCGGAGTGCATAAATTAGATGGCAAAGAGAGCTTGGACTCTGAGGTGATGAAAGGTTTGTTTGGAAGATCGGAGATTTCGGAAGGGGGCTCCAGGACGGTTGGCAAGGTGATCGTCAGTGTCCCGTTCTTGGTTGGCGGCGACTGGTCTTCTGGCGAGTCAGCCATTGTGATCTGCAGAAGAAAATGTTACATGAAGAAGTAATCTGAGATAGCTGTAGGTACTCGTGTACACACGTACAACGTATCTAAATATAGCCTTCAACATTGATACACTAACATGGGTATAACGAAATGAATTGGTAGAACCTCGGTTACCTACTTCAAATTAATTAAGTCAAATAGCATTAGAGGTATAGACGTGAATTGCTGATAACTCGCATTAGTCATACCTCACGTCGCCCATACGCGGTAAAATCTTAGAGATAAGACGGAATTCGTTTTATGAATAAGCCAAGCGATGGTAGGACCGCCATGAATATAAATGATAAAAGAAAAGTTAAATATAGAGGTGCCCATTATTCAGTCCTGAAGAATCTTACGACTGATGACTAGGTATTACTTAAGTAATTATAATAACTATGATCTGTCCAGACTGATTTGTCTTATTTGGTGAACAAATAATACCCAGAATCACGACTTGCCGCATCAATCACGCTACGTATGTAATTACCTCAAAGAGGTTTACCAATGTGTTGTATTGAAGATTGTAATGTTTTTGTGAATAAATAAATCTGAATCTAATCTAAAAAACGTACCCACACTTTGTATAGATGTCTTGAATTATATAAGAAACACATAGAATATGAATTTCAATGCATACGCTGCAAGTTATCCATTTAAATACATAATTTCCATAACCACATAAGATAAGTCAGTCTGGGCAGATTTTATATAAAATATAAATAAAATTATTACAATTAAACCATTACACTTAGCGGTTTCAAATTATGGTAAAATGATAAAATTGTCTTGTAATTTTCTGATAAGATCATGAGTCTGAATTTGCTACCAGATAAGGTATCGCTATAGCAAACTGTTATAGGTAAATCTACGTCGTGAATCTTACCGATACCAAATTATGATACCGATAGTGAGGATATTACTTTCTTAAATAAAATTTGAGTAGCCTACCTAATAGTAGAAATATGTAATACAAAAAATATCGAAGAAAGTTAAAATACGATAATATCTAAAGTGTAATAATAATTCAAGACACAAAGTTTGGTTTTTTAAAGATAATTTAAAATAAATTAACTCGATTTTTCCAAAAGACCTTTCTATTAAAATCTAGACTTACAAGCTCCTGTATATAAACATTTTACTTCCATGCTTACAAGTCTTAATGTAGAACCATGGGAAAATGTAGAACTAAGAAAATCAGAAATTATATAACGATTATGAAGCTCCTATACCTACACAATGCATCTTTATTTTATAACTATGGAAATAATCAAGCTTGTCTTTGATGTCATCCTTCTCTATAGACTTTCTAATAATTTTACTGTGAAATAATTTGGTGCATTTATTTTTGTTATGTATTTTGTACTATTTAATTCCGCTTATCGTAAGCAACATAATTTAATTCAGTACTGCTCGTCCATGTAATTGTAGAATAATAGGCGTATATTTTATTAGGTAAAATAGGTACGTTCATCGATAATATTTTCTGTTAGCAAATAACTATTTTCTCTTATGTATGCTTTGATTATTTAATAATCAAAGATTGTAGGTTACTGTAAGTACCTATGCCTTTTATTATTTCTCTTCGAGTTCATGAAGAGGTGAATACTTCAATAATAAATTGATTAGTTACTCAAGAAACTTCGTTTACAATGACAGTAAATACTAAGATCAATACAACAAGCTGCTTACTCGGAGGCGGGTAGTTACAATCGGAAATCTACAACTTGTCGGTGTCTTAAATAGAAACAGTTCATAATGAGTCGAAATCCCATAAAAACAGACTCCTCTGCGAACTAAAAATAGTACCAGACAGAACTCAATACACACTGGATTTGCTAAAACGTAGTGACTAAACCAAGCACGATAGCGGTCGATATTTTCGAAACATCATAAAAATTGTTTGATAAAGTTTAGCATGGTCGAATACGAAGTGTAAAGTTGATAGTTAGCCGTCTGCCATGCGACATAGTCCATTATACTCGCTCGCATGAGAGAACCGAACGTGGAAGCGAGACGGGCTGTGGTGACGTAATGGTGAATCGAGGCGGCGGGCGAGTTGTTTCACTCATTGAAGCTAACACTCCGCGAGGCACGGCCCGGCGTCCCATCGTCGCACTCCCAACAAAACAAAGTCAAATAAACTCTGTTTATATTGTAGGTTCAGTTCTAGAAGCTCGTAACAAGTGTATCGATCGCCCATGTGCCAGTGAATTGTGACGGAGACTACTGTGTGCCAAAGTTTGGATATTAACGCCATGGAAACAGAAGATAAGCCGATTGGGCTGAAGCTCAAAGTGCTACATGTTTTGAGGCTCGCTATCGGGACGGTGGCGAGGTTCTTCTTCGCATTGTACTATGGCAAGGAAGGGAAGGCGTTGCCACCGATCGCTGATGACATCCTGCGGCAGCCGGCCGTGGAGGTCGCCAGGAGGATAAGACACAAAGAGGTTAGTTACCCGATTGTTTACTTCGGCCAAGTTTGAACACTAGAAAGGAAGTTTGAAACGCCGAAACAATTTTTTATAAACAACTAGCGATCGGTCCCGGCTTCGCACGGGTTTTTTCGGATATTTTGTGCTATAATATATATGTATTATACGTATAAACCTTTCGAAAGAAATTCCGATTATTAAAACGTCATCAAAATCCGTTGCATGGTTTAGGAGTTAGCGGGAATACATACAGACAGACATTCAGTGAGCGACTTTATTTTATACTATGCATAAAGAGATATGTCTATAGAGATATAATTTAATCTATATTATTGTTTATGAATCCATTTCGACGACCTTACTCCTGATGTAGGGTAGATAGGAACGAGTTCTTATGTAGGTATTTTGTTTACCGTTCAAAGTAAACATGTTTTCTACGTTCAAGAGTAACGTACTTCCCGGTCAAAGTATCGATACATTTGATAAGATATAATGGTTTTAAGGTGGTTTTAGTAACAATTCATAGTCCAGGAGATAATGTACGTACGTAAATAGATAAAGCTTATTAGTTTCTTGCGAATTAATTCATTAAATAGTAACATTAAAACTCACAGCCCCACTAGGATTACTTTTGTCGTCGTATGTCGTGGGTATGTCTAATGGACGTATTTAATATTATCACTTAATCTGCCCGGTCGGGAATCGAACCCGGGATCCCACATGGCAGACGGGCAAGCCCACTGCGATACTCGGTTAGTTGACTTATTACACTCGTATTCTTACATGACATGGTCATCTTTTATTGTTGTAGTACATTTAGTTATATGACTTATGTATCTGATCCCTTTCAAATGTGAGTGCTACAACCGTGCGACGCCCGCCAGGCGTTGATTTTCGTAACCTAACTGATGTGTCAGAAAATCACCGACAAAGTTTTCATATGTATACTCAAATATTTCCGAAAATACTGAATAGATTTTAATGAAACAAAGCTAAGTAGCTTCTCGATTAAACTGGTTTTCAGATACAGACAACCGCTTCGAAATCAGTCCATCCCTTCGGGAGCATATAACACCCCTGTTTTTGGTCGACTAATGTTTCCGAGGTAAAAGATCTAGTCTCCGTACGCTGGAAAATGAAAAGCAGCGTTTTCCATTGTTATATTTATAACACTGCGATCTCCAACTCGCCTGCCAAGCGTGGAGATTATGGCATAAACCTCTCTTTTTGTGGAAGAGGCCCTAAGTCCTGCAGTGGCCTGTTTTTGGCTGTGATGATGACACCAAGGCAATGGCGAATTGCCGCCCACACTTTTTGATAAATGTCTTGTTTATAATAGTTAAGGACAGTGGCGAGAAACAGTGACAGTACGGTAAACGGACTCGCTATATCGGACTGGATCGGTTTGCACCGGTGCAGTTGCTTGCTTTACTTGTCAACTATGCTAAACACGTGACCAATGAAAATCAGGCCTTAGGTCAATACAAATAGAGTTGAGTATCAGCGGGTGGGCGACTTCGGTGCGCAGAGGCCATATGTAGAAATGTGATTAGCCGAGACTTTAAATTTTATTTTCTATATGCGTTTTTTTATATCAGTAAGGTGGCTTTATACAATTGTAGCTACAGCCCGTCTGATGCTAAGCAGAGTAGCAGTGTAGACTTTGCACGGTTGCGTTAAAATTTTTATTAGGTTAGACTTACGTACCGTACCGTACCTACTTACATTATTTTGTGATAAGGTGGGGAAGTGCCAACAAAATTGGATTCGCTTCAAATTCCATATTAGTTACCCTTACTAATATGTATAATAAATTGAAAGTTGTGTCGCTTGTTGTTCGAATGTTGTTTCGCAACTCTGCGTCAACTTTGATAAAGTCTAGTTTGGAATTTTAAGTCTATTGGACGTATCCAATTGTTGTCAAATTAGCGAGCTAAAAATATAGCCCAGTCCATATGTGATTCATAATGGTCAAGTCAGATATAAATAAGCAATAGCTAAGTAATACAACAGATTCTTCTATACGTAGGTAGTATAAAAATAAGTCGAATACCGCCGTCTGTATTCATGTACGCCTAGATATTTTAAACTACGTAACGCGGTTTTTAACAATAGATAGTGATTCGAGAAGATTTATAAGTAGAAAATAGGGTAGGTATAAAGGGCTAAAGTAGGTGTCATAAGCGAACGAAGCCACGCCGGGTCCACTAGTGAAAAATAAATAGACTGCTTATTGTTTCGGTAGCTATCATCAGTATGAGCACATTTATTGCGGTTGGTATTCCATTTAATCACAAGGATAAGCAAATTAATTTTTAATTAACTCTGCGGCGAATACCTACGCGCGGTATTTTGATGCGGTATTTGCGTGTCTAAAAAGTTATGGAACAAAATTTCTTTATTCAATAGGTAATTTGAAAGTGAAATGTGGGGAAGTGAACTTTTTGACGTTTGGGGACTATCTATACATAGTATAAAACATAGTCGCTTCCCGCCGTCTGTCCCTGGTGTATCTATGTACCTACGCTTAGATCTTTTAAACTACGCAACGGATTTTAATATATGTAGTTTCAACACCACTTGTTTATTTGACTACCTCGAGTACGGTTTGCATGTGCGTACATACAAACATATGCGGCGGGCTGCGAACAAAATCCTTTAGACGTTTAAATACCTTTGCCCTTTTTCGTGGGGGTGAAGCCTTAATCATGATTTACCTACATGAATTTTTAATAAGCTAAGTAAGTTTTATTTAAGCTTTGAGGATCCCCGTTTTATAGTAAACTAGCTGGCTCGCCACGACTTCGTTAACATGTTGTCCTACCCTATAAACCTTTCTCTTGAATCACTCGCATCTATGAAATGAATGAAATGAAATTAATAAAATGAATGAAAATGAAATGAAATGAAAAATTCTTTATTGCTTATACATAGAATATAACAAAAACAGAGGAAAAAAAAAATAAACAAGTAAAAGCAACCGGCGGCCTTATCGCTTAAAGCTCTATCTATTGTTGGAAACCGCATTATAAATCGTTGCGTAGTTTTTAAGACTACAGAAGGCGGGAAGCGACTTTGTTCTTTACTATGTGTAGATGTATATATTATATTATGGCCCCTCTTTATATTCGGAACATGCGCAGCTCACGTTAATGCTATAATTTACCGCTATTATGCTTCATGCTCAATTATCTTAACCTTAACCTTCATTGAGGTCGGTAGACAACAACGCACGCATTGTTGCGAGGCGGTAGAAAGATAAGCCAGTGGCGGTAGAGATCCAAACTAACGTGCATCAAAGATTGACTTTCCCATATTACGACTCAACTGCGTAGGTAGAGTACTCTACTGCGGAGGCAGAGTCGTTATAATTCTAAAACCTTCAATCTTTCGTTATCTATCTCTATAAATAAATATTAAAATAGAGTAGGTGTGTTGAGACTGGTGAATATGTTTGGATTTTGTTAATCAGTCGTTATTTATCTGATAAAAAGATTTGGTTAAAACTTGATACTTGCTTGCTTTGCTTAGGAAGAACAAAGGCTAAATGGCTTTTTACTTTTTATCGCGGTCTACGCGGACAAACTCGGAAAAAACTGTATTATATAAATAACGTACCTAATTAAGGCGCTATCTACGTCGAACTAAATCCTCTTCTAACACAATATTCCCTTCTTAGTCGACTAAAACATCGTCCAGGCTAAGTGTGACCACTGCACACGAGCGTGCCGTAAGGATCCTGTTACCGGTGAGGTGTTGTAACGAACAGGTTTACGACTCTCGACGTGTTCGTCATTGTTCGTGGTCGTGACTCATTGTCTCGGTTGCACCGACACCCAACAACCAAGGGTTTGTACCCGGCAACGACACGCAAGTGTTGCCATGAAACCTAACTCGGCTATAAGTACGGCTATTGTTTCCTCCAACATCGCGCTGTATTATTTAATACAGCCTTGCGAACGCAAAAACTTAAAATTAAATAGTTCAACACGTGTTTGGACGAGTATTTGGGTAATTTTATCACTGATAAAACGATCGTATTGTAATTCTATATACTAAAGAATATTGGGCCCAGGTTGAATCCTTACGGTATTCCAGGAATGGCTATTATATTTAATAGGTTTAGAATCAAAATCATCGATTACCTACAACTTTTTATTATCTGCCATTTTGGTGATTTATCATTCAAGTATGATTTAATCAATAGGTACTTGTTCACCTTATCGAAAGCTTTTGAGAAATCAATCTGTCCACCTTGTTAAGTGCTGGGGCGGTATATTCGATGCTATGTAACATAGTAATTGGAGTTGGTGGATCTGCGTGATATAAACTCATGTTGTTAAGGTAATAGATTATTTCGTACATGTCCATCAATCCATGAGTATGTACCGATGACTCAAACAATTTGGGTATTGTAGGTAATATTGAAATTGGTCTGTAGTTTCCAATATGCTCCTTTGTTCGGTTTTAAATATTGGAACAATTCTAGCCTCTTTCCATTGACATGGAAAACGACCAGTTTTGGGCAAGTAGGTAGTTAAAAATATTTGATAATGGTGTGGATAATTCTATCGCAGTTACAGTTTCATTAGAAGACTAGTGGAATTTTATCCGGTCTTTTTGTGTAATTAAGTTGTAAATATTTCTATATTATGCAAAAGGTTCTATGCAACAAATTATATCTAATTTGTTGCATTGTATCGCGTTCTACAAATGTTGCTTCTAACTAAGAATGTTTTCAAAAGAAGATTTCAAAATAATTTATTTTCACACTGAGCCTACGTAAGCAGCCAATGAGCTGTTAGTGCCTACTCTTTAGTTTTGGACTAACAAGAAGTTTAATGCACTATGGGTACAATTTAATAGTGAGAACACTACAACTGCCTACATTACCGTCCAAGTGCCTGTTGTTTGGAGTGCTTTACAGCCCTCTGGACCAATATACGTGCTAATGGAGTCACAAAGCCATGCACTGAGTGGACAGCGACGGTGACAAAGCGACAAATGGAACGGGTGCTTCCCACACGCTCTAGAGATAACAAAATATTTGGCTACGCTCTCTGTATCAGACAAACATTTTGATAGATACAAAAAAGTAGCGTTCGTTTCTACACAATCATTCAAACTTTAGTCGCACTTTTCCAGATACTTTTCCATAAATAAAATAACGTGGAAAAATACGACAACGGTAGGCAGTTTTGGCATGTTTATTATGTTGATAAGTAGTTATTATTTTGTTGCCATAGTGGGTTTAGTAGGAAATCAATCTTTCAACAACATATTGTTATGCAAACTGACTGGCATGTTGTTTCAGTTATTTTTATACTGTTGCTTACTAGTTATGCCAATAAATGGCAAACCATGCACGATTTTAAAATAAATAAATAAGTACCTATCTCGCGATATTTATTATATTATGTATTTTTGTAAATATTTTTCGTTGTATCAAAAGGTTAGGCAGGAACCTACTTCGAGCGATTACATTTACTGAAAAAATTGACATAATCCCTTGTTAGATATATAAAATATATTTGTGTCTGTATGTTCCGGATTCCGAAACGACTGGACCGATTTTTATGAAATTTTCTAACAATCCTCAGATTATCCCAACGAAATCTGTAAAATTTAGTATCCGTGCTAAGCCGGGCGGGTCGCTAGTATTTAATATGATTTAAAATTTGTCCGATCACTTGCCCACTTATCAACGAAAACAAAATCCGTGAACAACTAAACCGAATCCTCTTTTTCCAGATAACAAGTGTGGAAGTGCTCGAGGCGTGTATCAGGCGGATAAAAGATGTAAACTCAGCGCTTAATTGCTTCGTGGAGGACCGCTTCGAGCTGGCAATGAAGGAGGCGAAGGAGGCCGATGCCCTCGTGAGCGGCGGCTCCGTCAGCGCGGCGGCGCTCGAGAAAGACAAGCCTTTCTTAGGCGTGCCGTTTACGACCAAAGATTGTATAGCAGTCGCAGGTAATACGACTCGTAATATCAGACAAGCGCTAAGCGTGTTTGCAACGGGGTCAGAATGGGGGTCAGTCGGTGTGTGTTTTATTAGCTGGAAAATTAATTGTGACCTCTTTAGTCACTGTAATCATCTTGGCGTTAATGTCGCGGTTGTGCTCACGAGGGCCCGGGATCCGCCTTAACCATGATCCAGGATTTGGTAGATCAGATAAAAACAGTGGGGAGCGACTACCATCTGACCTCCACGACCCTGTTAATAGGGGGTCACCTCCTAAGTCACTAAATTCCCAAAACGAGGTGAAAAAGAAACTAAAGGAACGGTGCTAAAAACTTTGCACTCAAGTAAGAAGTAATGGACTGCACGTAATAGGTACGGAAGGTGGCATATATAACCGTGGACGTACCTACTTCATCAGATAAAATGATGAAGTAGCATTCTGTGCCCCTTTTCTCCGCCGGTCACAAATTATCTCCAGTCGTGGCGCCCATCATCCTGTATATAAATGAGACTATTAACAGCTGAAGCCAGCTACCCGCATACGGGAAAATCGATAAGCCAATTTCTAACTTGCAACGTTTACCCATATTAAAAGTAGTTAAACTTTACTGCGAACACCAACGTGTTTTATGAGTTATGGGAATGACATCACACCTACCAATAAACCTAAATCCGTTTACGCTTGCTATTCATAACGCTCCGAGTTGCGCAGCTCACTATCTCTGTTTCGTATGAAATAATGTGATAGGTAACGTACCTACCACTTGTTTAAAAAAATGTAAACTAACTGACGTTGACTCACGACTTCCATTTATAAATGTTCATATATGGGATAGCTTGTAGATAACATAGTTACAATGTAGGTATGGTGTCATCATAATTTCAGCTACAGGACATGGGCTCCCACGCCTACACCGATCGACTGTCTCTTTGCACTGACGACCTATACAAGTAGTCTAGTTTTAATTATAATTTGTTTAGAAGAGATTCATTTTTGTCACTGGCCTACTGCCTGGTTAAATTTCTTTAAGGTAGGTAGGCCTCCGTCAAGTCCGATAAACCCGCATGGATGGGTACCATCTCTTTCTACAATAGCCGCCAAGGAACTGTGCTTGTGTTATTGTATTTCGGTTGAAAGGATAAGGCAGCCAGGCCAGCGTAATTATAGGCATGGGACATACCTACCAACTTAATCCTTTAAGAGTGACAACGCACCTGCGGTTCTATTGTTACATAACCTATTGAGTGTACAACTCATAGTGGTAGTCTGACACCAGCCACACAAATGTACGCGCAATCTAAGTATACGATGTCCGTATTGCCCGCCTCGCCACGAAATTTCATGGGTTCGACTAGTAGATATACCTGTTTCATATAAATTGTGCTATCTGAATTTGAATAGCTATTTGAAAAAGTTACTGACTGGTGCTAACTTGACGTCTAGAGCAGACACGCTACGAAAAACACTGGTGCCCCCTGCTAATCGACGAAGACCCTACTGGACTGCCTCTATAACTTAGTGAACCTTGTGCGACACACTCGTGATTGCAAGGGGTTGGTGCTATATTTACTCTGTCGGACAGGACAAGTTAGGTCGTAGGACTCTGGCAGCCCTGACGAGATCGCTTTATCTATTTCTACCGCTAAGCGACAATATGGGCATTGTGGGCATACAGTTTTGTTACATTGAAACCTAATTGTATGAATCGTAGATGTTAGATAGGGCGACAGTACCGCTTACCGTCAGGTCAGTCTCATCTGTCTGCTCGTTTGTCACTGAAAAAAGTATCTACCTACTACTGCAAAAGATAACCAAAATAACATTATGCTCGCAATTGCTATTTCCAGGCCTGCACCACACAGCGGGTGTGGTCCTCCGCAAGGACCACGTGGCGAGCAAAGACGCAGCCGTAGTGCGGCTGCTCAGGGAAAAGGGCGCGATCATAATCGGCCTCACCAACGTGCCGGAACTGTGCATGTGGTACGTATATAAACCTACTTGTGATATGTAATACCTTAATAACGAATAGTTTACAATATTGGTGGTAGGTACTGTGATATTAATTACCATAGACGAGATTAGGCACACATGACGGCACCTCAATCTACTCTGTTTAGACTTTGGAGTATCTCCGGTTTGTATAATGATTCTAGATTACTAATGGTGGTTAGGTTAAGGTGCTGCCTTCGGTAGGTACGATACTAATAAAGAAATGTGTGTAATTAATCGAAATGGATCCATTTATCTATGAGGCTATAAAAGATTTGATTTTCTGCTAAAGCAAGTTATCTAAGTATTTTCACATCTTAGTAGATACTAGTGGACCCGGCGCGACTTCGTTTGCTTACACCTACTTTACCCCTACCTACCCTGTTTTTTTGCTCATAAACCTTCCGCTTGAATCACTATACTTATCTATTGCTGAAAACCGCATTAAAATTCGTTGCGTAGTTTAAAAGATCTTTGTGTAGATACATAGATACAGATGGAGGGAAGCGACTTCTATTAAGTACCTATAGATTAGACAGAATAAAAAATAGTGTCAAGTTATCCTTACTACCGGATACTAATCGGAACATTTGACGTGGCCGACTTAATCGCTTGACCGATTTTGATAAATACGTCGATAATTTAATTTCTGCTTCTTTTTGAATTGAATTCGTTGTTCAACTAATAGACGCTTAGTTATAAAATAGGTATCTAAAAACCACAGGGTCGAATGAGAGTGGGTCCTGAATGGGTTAGCTCTGACACAGTAGTGCCATAACGGTTCTCCCAAACCGGCGCGCAGAAATTTTTTGCCATCGTCCTGTAGCGACCACGTCTTTTGAACAGTACCTTTTTTGTGTTGTACGGTAGGCAAGTGGGCCACCTGATGGAAAGTAGTCACCGCCGCCTATGAACATCAGCAATACCAGGGGAGTCACCAATGCGTTGCCCGCCTCTGAAGAGACCTCTAATATACCTATTGAACGATCCCATGTCATAGTCCAAAGAAAACACTGTGGCTGGGAGTTCATTCCTATTCTGAAACCGCGTTTGCAATCCCGTTCCGCAGGTGGGAGACGCACAACCACATCCACGGGCGAACCAATAACCCGTACAACACGACGCGGATCGTGGGTGGCTCGTCGGGCGGCGAGGGGTGCCTGCAGGCGGCCGCCGGCAGCGTCTTCGGAATCGGTATTTTCTTTACTTTAAATTTGAACTAGGCTATCATTTGAGTGTGTACACAAACGAGTTAGATGTAAGGATTGGCCGAGGAAAACATCCGACTGTAAGTCGTGGAAGATTGATAGGGCGGTCTTTGCCCTGCAGTGACAGAAATGGTTAAAAATAATAATACCTAATAAGCATTTGACTGCCATCTCATATGATGGTAAGTGACGATGCAGCCGAGTATGGGACATGCTTGTCTAAAAACAGCCTATACACACTGACTTTGAAGGATGAAGTCCACAGCGTTCCATTCCTTAGTCAACTACGCATTAGAAAATTCGACCCAAAGTGTTACATGCGGATATCTACTACATATCGTTTACGAATGTAAAGTAATATCTGGAAATAGAGCGGTCTAAGTCTAGTGTCAAGTAAGTAAGCTTGCGAGACCGATAACAAAAGTTATCAACGGTCGCCGATGCCGGTAACTGGATGGGTGACCGTTTCGTACTTGAGGAGGAAACTTAAATTGGGCTGCCGCGGAGGACGAAGCACTATGTACTGCGCTGCGTAGTTGGTAATCTGTTGATTTATTTCTAGGTTCGGACATAGGAGGCTCGATACGAATGCCTGCATACTTCAATGGGATTTTCGGCCACAAAACGTCGAGGAACGTGGTGTCTAACGAGGGCCAGTACCCTGAAGCGGCGACAGAGTTGCACGAGTCGTTTCTAAGTAAGTTCATTGTTGTGTTCTTTATTGCAATAAATGATAATGGCAGCAGATTATAGTGTCGATCGGTACAATAGTGACAGTAAGTTATAAAATATTTACATGAAAGATGAAGATAACGTGAAAGACTTAGAATTTCGCAATATAATATTATTTTAGAGCGCGATAAAAATCCGTTTGGTATTGAAATACCAAACAAGTTTATAAAATTCCGTTCAGTAGTTTTACTATGAAGGAGTAACATACATCCACCATCACTACTTTCGCTTTTAATAGATATTTACCTAGTAGACTATGAGGGCGGACGTCATCGAGTACAACAAAAATTTCACTTTGTGGTAATGATAGTAGACGTTTAGGAGACCTACAAAACCTACAACGCACGGGCTGTGCACGGGCAGATCAACGATGACGTAGGATAACCTACGGCATCCTCACAGTCTATAGTAACGGTATAAGGTTGTTTCCTATCTAATAAGAAATTCACTCGAATTTTAAACTGTTTATCAGGTATTGGACCTATGACGCGACACGCAGTAGATTTGAAGCCGCTTCTCAACATAATGGCCGGCGATAAGGCGGACGTGCTCAAACTGGAAGAGCCGGTGGACCTCACCAAACTGAAAGTGTACTACAAGTTCAGCAACGAGGCCCCCCTGACGGACCCTGTGGACCCAGACATCATCAATGCCATGAAGAAAATTGTCGAGTACCTAGAGACGAAATACAAAATAAAATGTGAAGAGAAGAAAATTCCACAACTACGCAAATCTTTGCCCATCTGGTTTAGTACCATGAAGAATACAAAGTTATTCGGTGAACGGATCATGGAGAACAGCAGTGTGATAACTATTATAATAGAAATATTCAAAAACTTCCTAGGACTGTCAGGAAATACGTTAATTGGTTTGTTCACAGCATTGTTTGACTATGGAGGAGTACAAATTGGTAGTGAAAAATATAACCACTTTCTTCAGTCCAAACAGAATTTGGAGAAATATTTCAAAGACATGCTAGGAGACGATGGAGTGTTCTTGTTTCCGACTCACCCAACACCTGCGCCATACCATAATGAACCAATAGCAAAGGCCATGAATTTTTCATATACTTGCATCATCAACTGCCTAGGTTTGCCTTCCACTAATGTACCATTAGGTTTGGGGCGAGAAGGCCTCCCAATTGGGTTACAAGTGATTGCAAATCACAATAATGATAGATTGTGTCTTTCTGTAGCAGAGGAATTAGACAAAGCTTTCGGAGGTTGGGTAGAACCTCATAAATCATAGTACAAACAATGTAAACAAAACAGGGTGGTTAAGTATTGAAATTGCTAAACTATGGATATTCCTAAAATGTAACTGTATTTTAGACGTATCTATTGATAATTTGATAGTATTTTAATTTTTTATTAGTAATTATTATTTATGCATCACATATTTTCACAGCATTTATGTATTTTTATATGCCACTTATTATGTACATTAAAAGATTCTAAACTGTATACAATTTTATTTATTAGAGTACCTATGTGACTTTTTTTACTGACTCCTTCTAAAATAAAGAGTATCTCGTTTGAGCATTAGAGCATATTTTTAAAAATAATGCTAAGATCTACATTTATCAAATTTATAAAATCTTATTTGATTTGTGGCAGTTTGACTTGACTAGTGTAGCTGCAGTTAAGCCACTTTCATAGAAATTGTGTGGAAACTACCTCTGCATACTATTTTGGATAACACCACAGCAATGCTCAAGATTGGTCAACATGATCATGTCTCACAGTTTGGGCAGCATTGTTAAAAGGTTAGGCATTGAGAAATACTGCAATAAAGAAACAGTTTCGATTTCATTTTAATTTTAATGATTACCTTCAAAAGAAAACAAATAACTTTTACACCAATGGGAAACTAATAATTGTGTCAACGAAGATTGTGAATAATAGAAATGATTTCTTTTCTCTTCAGGGCAGGATTGACTTTGACTAGCATGTCACAGTTGCCTACTTCTCCATTAGTAGCTACACACTCAGCCAACCTCTCGGCATTGCATATAACATGGATTCCACAGTCATATCCGTTACTTTGTTGCAAACATTCTTTATTGACAAAGTTCATGGAACCTGCAACATAAATATCCTGTAGAGAAACACTGTATTCTTCAAGAAGTTAGCTTCTTTCATATGCATCAACAGAGGTCTAATATGACAAACAAAAATATTTGGAAATGTCTTACCTCCTCTACCAAAGTAGGCAATGAGATGGCTGGCAAACTCCCAAGCAGCATTGTGATTATTCCCAGATGATGAGTCGAGGTGATAAAAACAACTTTCTGGCTTTGAATAGACAAGGAGACTCCAATGAGAACCACCAGCCCTGTCTGGTACATCATTGTCATTCAGTGCAAAAAACACAAACTTCATCCTTTTAATACCAAGTGGTTCTAAAAAGGTTTTAATTTCTTCTATTGCAACCATTTTTATACACTGTGTTACTTCAGGTGAGACAAACAATATATCATTAGCATAATCAAATTTGACCTTTTCCAAGTATTCAAAGTAGAATGATATAATGGTATCATTGAGCCAGTGAGGCCCATCTAAAAGGTCAACATCCGACTGATGTAGGAGCACCTCATGGAAACTGAGCACAACAGGCGCCTTTGCCATAATTCTAAAACACTTCCAAGGTATACTTTCTCTCAAAACGATCCCGTTATTATCTGATGATAAAAAGAAAACAAAATAAAACAAATATACAACACAAATTACGATTGTTCCGAATAAACGTTTGCAAGGTGTGTGAATAAAACTTCCAGCCAATATTATAAGACATCCACTTACCACTTTGAGCCAATAAACTGAGATTCATAGAAGACTTTCGATGTATATTGAAAAAATATAATAAATTCAAATATCAGGTTGCACCATGTCAGTTACATGAATGGTAAAATGAGAGTCTGTCAAACACGTTATTTAGGACATCTGCTAAATATTTAATATTAAACAACTTGCAATTAATTTAGCAGTACGCGATAAAAAGACACATTTTGCTTTATTTGCCATCACATCACAATATCACATCACATTTGCTTGTGTATTCCGTCCGTTCATTTTATGACAGACAGACATGATCAATCTTCTACTCGTCTGACGTTTGCTGTCACAACGCGTAGGCCACTGTTAGAAACTCCCAAACCAAGCTATCACCATGGACCAAGAAATGAATAAGTCAGAACATTTACACATTCGCGCTCACCAGTACGAAGGAGTACATACAGAAGTTTTTAACAAAATTACGAGTCAACACGTCGCGACTAGTACGAACTGCAGCGCCCCGCTATGATTGTTCGCGATTCAGTGCGACAAGTCGAAGATGTGACCTAATTATACCTACGGGTAGCACCGCAGTCACATACGCATAATCTGAGACCAACGACGACACAGCCCGTCGTGTGCCCATGTTGTCGTGGCTTGAGTCACTTACTGTATGTGAATTGACTGCTTATTATTTATCTATCTATCCACGGGTATTTCATTATTTTCGCTACCCTTATATAATTTCGTATAATATCAGTGATACCGTATCCCAATTCAGATCTGTGTCCAAAATCTTTAGTGAAAATATTAAAGGCTTTGGCTATGTTTTAGTCGAAAGGGATAGTAAAAGCAGGATTTATGTTTAAGCTACTTAGCCCGCGACTTCGTCCGCGTAAACTTTGGTTGCTACGTTCCGGACCCATTCCTGCGACAGAATTTCAAAATCCGTTTAGTAGTTTTTGTAGAATAGTTTAGTAGAATAACAAACATCCATCCTTACACACTTTCGCATGTTCCGACGGTCCGCCTGATGAAATGCGGCCACCGTCGACTAACCTAGGGGAGTGGTTGCAGTGCGTACTTAAATGTAAAATTATATGTTGGATAAACCCAATATTCCTCTAGTTTCTATAACAATTTAAGATCATCATCATCATCGGCCTAGGGTCCGCCTTCCTGCTTTAATTACAATTTAAAATAAGTCTGTGTTGAAAATAACAATCATTGTAACTTACCAGGAAATAAAGTGGGTGGAAGTGGGACTTTAGTAGGTATACCACCTCAGGTGGACAGGGAAGGTGTTAAATAATACATAAGTTCCTACCTAACCATCGTCATGTACGCATATGACTGTTGTGGATTGGTGGCGTGTTGAAATTTAGCGTTGGCCGCGCCAAAATAAGTTTCTTAATTCTTTTTGGCGCTCTCACTCGGAGTCACAGGTGCCAACTAGTGAAATACGTGGGTGAAATATTTTCGTCAAATCTATGCCTATAGATTAAATATTCATACGAATGGAGGGCATTTCCATTAATATTAAAAACGGCACACCTAATTTTTTTGTGCCTGGAAAGGCACTCAGATGGTCTACCATACCAACCTTGGGGAGCAAATGCGGTGCCGGCGTTTGTGGTACCTGGAGACGTGACTTTTGAAGAACCCCGTGTTTTATTGCAAAGGAAAAGCTTTATTCCCATCAATTTAATAAATGGTCTACCTTTGAATGGGCACCCGTCAATTGCTGGGCTCGACGCTAAGTGCATCTACTGTGACGGTTACCTCACAGCAGAGTGGATTGACAACACGAAGCTTTCGCCAAATGTGCATTTATCACACCCGACAGTCAGGAGTACTAACTACTCTATGAGTTCGTTGGCGAATTCTAGATACCTGTTACCGTCAGCGCTGACTGAGGAAATGGCGTGGAGTGGCGGCGAAGATAATTTCGGGTCACAAAGCACACGTTTACTTACACGCGCCGCCTCCGACTGCCTTGACGCCGCGCGACGGCAGCAGCTATTTTGTACGCTTGTAACCAGTCCACCACTCTTTGCGTCGCTGATGTGTGTGATTTAGTTTCACTATCGTATAAAGGAATACTAAGGTTGCATTTTATTTGCTTACAGCGCCACCACTCCACTGATCGACCTTGGCCCTGAACTCAGGCTACTATATCTAAACTGACAGGTGCCTTACTTAGCGCTAATTAGCGCCAGCAATCAGCCGCCTAGCGAGTACCTATATGTACAACGAACACAGAATGTTCACAAGCGGCCCATTGCGTGCTCGGCACTTTCGGTACTTGCTTAAGCGATTAGCTAGAATCTAGCCGATAAGCATGGCATTGCATGGCATGTGCCCGCCATTATTGTGGCCTTGGGGTAGGATAGGTCCAAGAGTGGTGCAACTTCGAACTGAAGAGAACAATCAACAGTATTCGTGTAACTGCAGAAATTCGTCTCGTCTCCCGACGGTTCTTTGACCAGTGTGTATTGGCATAGGAAACTGAGACGTGGTGCCTAAGGCATCACCTCCACGTGCGAGGGAATCGCGACGATATTAACGTTGTACCAACAAATTATATAACAAAGCTATGACCGTATCGTTACCCGGTGATAATAACGCGGCGATACGACGAGTGACTATGGCGTGCAAAATATCAGACTCGCCACGCGACCGCTACGAGTGTTTTCAATAAAACAATTGGATTGTGTAGGCGAGTCATAAAACATAGTGAATTATATTCCCTTTGTTGAGCCGTTTCGAGCACTTGACCGCCAGAGTAGAATAGCACAAATCCCCTTTACACTCGTGGGTGTCATACAAGACGAATAACGTTTTTGAGGCAAAAGATCTAGTCTCCGTAGGCTAGAAAATGGGCGGCGTTTTTAATTTTGTTTTGTACTTGCGTCACTGCGATCTCTAACCCGCCTGCCGAGTTTGGAGATTATGGCAATAACCTCCTCTTTCGTTGGAGAGGCCCTAAGGCGTTTAGTTGACTGTTATGGGCTGTGATGATGATGGCGCGAGTACTATGGCGTGCGTCGAAAACGTCAACGACTCAACAAAACAACTGGACTTTGTAACGAACGTGGCAATCCGTCGCAGCGAGTCATACAGAATTATATTCTCATTATCGAGTCGTTCCAAGCACGTGACGGTACACTGCGGATTAATCGCCATATTTACGAGAGTTGTTCGTTAAAAACACTCACTGCAACAGTGTTTTAGTCGCCATATAATAGTCATTTGCTGTATCATCGCGTTATTATCACGCGCATAGCTTTGTTATACAGAATGATTTCAAATTAATGATACCAAGGGGTACCTCAGTGATAACAAACAAAATTTATTATGGCATCAATCAACTCTGAAATCGTAATAAAAATCAGCTGTTTCATAAATATTGGGAGAATTGGTTTTCAATTTTGTATGAATCAGCGGATTCTTTTTCGCGATTGAGTTGGTGCTATAGTAAAAGTTGTTTGATATAATGAACACATGAATACGATAGCGCTTGGTATTATCGATTTGATATCAGTCGTAGAATTAAGTGGCGCGTCAATATTATCGTCGTGCCACGTGGAGTTGGGTCACAGATAGATTTTACAGTCTAACTACTACTACTACTTGAGGTTTTTACTGGAGACTACAACATGCGAGTTTATCTAGAAAGGGGGAAAAGGTTTTTACGGGGTCGGCAACGCGTGGGTGATGCCCCTGGTATTGCAAATGTCCATAGGCCGCAGTGACTGCTTACCATAAGGCACGCCGTACGCTTGTTTGCCACCTTAGTTGTTTAAAAAAAAGTGGCTATGGATAGGAGACACAGAAACCGAAATAGTTCAGATTGTTGTGATAGGAGGACACTTATAGTCGGAAACGGCCAGAGGGATAATAGTACCTACAGGCAACCGTTACAAAATATGTTGAGCAAACAAAAATAAAAAACAATTTGTCAAATAAATAAATACTTTATAATTAAGTAACTCTAGAGTTGGTAACAATTACTCAAATAAAAATCTAAAATTGGTGTCTATTAATAATTTAATAACATCATGATCTCACACATTATGTTAATTGATTATATTGGTTTGGTATCACTCAAAGCTTGTACTTGCGTTGAAATCTACATGATGTGAAAGTTAAATAATTATACCCTATATGTGTGCAATATTCCCTATTGCAATAAATGATAGATGATACTGATTGGGCTAGTAAAGAAGTACATTCCAGAAATATTATGGAAATCACTCCTATTTGACATTTGCTAAAATTTCTTAAATTTACTTTGTGGCGGATTTTAGATAGGCAATAAGGTCGGCACGGTCGTTTGCCTTCTTCAGGCCGGCAAACACCATCTTGGTGCCAGGGATGTATTTCTTGGGGTTTTCCAGGTACTCAAACAGAGTATCATCACTCCAGGTGATGCCTGCAGAAGTAAAACAAAAAAGTTAAAACAATGTTCATTAATGCACACTAATAAAATTAAACACAGAACCTTCTAGACACCAGCCTTTTTCTTTGGACTTTGAAACTACAAGTACAACAACCACATTGTCTAAAGTAAAGTAAAAACTGTAAAAACTTTGATTAAGTTATTTATCAGACAGTGGCGCTATGAGCTCGACATTATCTCTTATTATCAATCAGATCATGGCAGTTAGAAGGTTATGTAAGATTTGGAATTATTCAGAGATCATGTTTCTATTTATCTACTCAGCATACCAGAAAATTATTACATAGATATTTGGTATTAAGTAGGTAGGTATTTGGTATTACTATGAGGTAGGAAAATGGGGCCCAACAAGATGCAAATGTATCACTAAGTGTCACTTCTCAACAACTATAAAACAATTAGGTACATGATAATAATGAAAAAAAATCTACACACAAAAATAAAATCAACGAATAGGGCAAATAACACAAAATAAAAAGAAAAATACCTTAGATGTATAGCATTTTTGAGGATTCTCATTACATTGAAAGGTATATCTTTGATGATAATATGCTTCATTAACAAAACATTACATTTTCCTCTATTTAAAAAACAACATTAATAAATCAAGACTCAAATAATATTTGTATAAAAGCCAATGGTATAACCACCAAATTTCAAAATAAAAAAAGTATTAACGTATGTCAAACATGATAAAGCATAACAAAATTATTTTGTTATGAAATTTGCCACTGTCAAAATAAATAATTGGCACCAACTTCAATTATGTTCAATTGCACTACTAGAAACATTATTGAAAAACATCCAAATATATGGTGATCAATCTTATAAGTTATCTACTTCGTTGCATCTTTTAAGTATGTAATGAGATCTGCGCGCTCATTGGCTTTCTTCAAACCAGCAAATACCATCTTGGTGCCTGGTATATATTTCTTAGGGTTTTCCAAGTACTCAAATACTGTGTCGTCATTCCAAATAATACCTATAATTGCATCAGTGATTGTCAATAACAAATTATATAATATAGATTATTAAGAAGATCTTAGACTTAGAAATCCTAACACATCCGCTGCTAACCTTAATATCAGTGCAGCAAGAGCTCACATAGTGTTTCTTTTGTATGGATCAGCCAGGAGAGTCATGTGTATACATATATATGATGTATAGGGCAAAGCAGCAAATGTGTTAAAATTGATTACATAATAAATATAGCAATCTATTCCTGTATTATTAGTCATTGTATTAATCTGATATTATCATACTTATCAACTACCTTGCATACTTGAGATAAATAATGCATTAAGTTTACCATCCCGCCAAATTTTGTCTGTTAGTTAATTTGTGTCATAATTCTGTAGGTACCAATTTTGATTCCATTTGGTAGGTACAAGGATAAGTTTTAGGAACTGAATAAGTAAATGTTATCAAGAAAAGAGTAAGAATAATGTAACTCACCCTTTGCTTTATTGGCATCTGAGTACGAGAATCCGGCTGCTTGTCCAGTTTTGCGTCCAAAGAAACCATGGAGATTGGGTCCTACTTTGTGTTTGCCGCCAGATTCCACCTGAAAAGGAAGTTAATATTTCATTAATGTTTGCCAGAGTAAGGAGAAATCCGCATGAATTTAATCAATGAAATCAAATGTGTAAGTGGACTTTGTCCCATAATTAAATACTTAATAGATATAAAATACAAATGTCTTTCAACACCAATTTATACTCACCGTGTGGCACTGAGCACATCTCTGTACAAATATCTTCTTTCCATTTTCAGCATTTCCAGCAGGAATACCCATTTTTTTGGCTGTAACATAATAGTGCAAAATAAAATCACTTGGTAATATAACAAAAGGAAAATCGAGATTAAATGAATTTAATATAGAGCCTGTCCATTACCTGAACTAGAGTGACGAAATAGACCAGATTATATAGGAGGAAAATTGTATAAAAAAAGTTTTACTGAATGTAACTAAAAAAATTACATCCTCAAATAGGACGATTATAATTTCCTGATTTTGAATTGTCAAATTATTGTGAACTAAGATCTAGGAGGTCTAGTTACTCATGAGTTACTCCCACTAGGTCAGGATCAATGTCACGAGGGAATTCCAAGGCATTCAGTGTCGTAATGACATCATATTACGTAAGTGCAAAAGATGGGTATTTTAACTATTTCTAACATATTTCTTGCCCTAAAATATTAACAAAAGCAGAAGATCACATTAAAAAGCGAGTTACAAATACAATACATTAGAAAAAAAAAGATTACATGTTTTAGGTTAGGGCTAATTTCTTGCTATGAATACCAATTTATTACTATTTTGAAAGAACAATATGCAACAAATAGGTCATATATTTAAAGTAGTACTCACTTTTTTATAGTTTGGTGGATATTAGCCTGATAAATGATAAAACGCCCCTTGAGGACGTCTTCGATTTTCACGGCCTGATTTGACACAAGTGAATGAAGTTAGAAGTTTTTGAAGGAATATGGATGAGTGAAGTGCGCGCGATGGGGAGGAGTGGCACTGTGTTGCCAGTTATTCCCTAAAATCTGTGGTAGAGTACGCGCACGATAATTCTGCATTGAGGTATGGGGCGTTTCTGTCATTGTGTTTTGGCACTTGTTCTTGTTGGTGGTCTGTCAAATTTAGTTCCATTTTCAGCAGCACGCAAAGTAATTTTGCGCTTATTCATAGATATTTTTTTTTATATACAGAAGCGCACGCTCAGTCTTTTATTATAAAATAGTGTAGTGAATAGTATAAGTTTTCGATGAAACAGATATATGAATAAAAAAACACAATTTAAAAAAATAAACCTGGACGTGGCCAATAAAATGATGAAGAATTCTGCGGAATTCTACTAATTCGGTTATCTAGAAATTATTGTAGGCAATATATAGATGTGTGTTGTATAGGTACCGCTCTTTCGATATACTTTAAGGGTCTAAGGTTGGCTGAAAGAAATCCCATTATAAGATAAGCCGACTTTTGCAATGTAAAATCATACTTTTGTTAGGTAAGTACCTAATCCTGTAGGTACCTATCATGCTATAAGGAGTTTAGGTAGTAGGTACAACATACAGAATTTTGTACGTTTTATGGCAAGGCGGCTAGCTATATAAAGCCAAACTTTTCAGTGCGGGCTCTGTGTGTACAGGTATAACGTTTGCGAGCGGTAGGTTGGTATATTGTATGTGGTATTTATTGTTAAAACAATGTAAGTAGGTAAGTATCGGGATTGAGTTTTGTCAATATTCCGTAGAAAATATTTACTGCCGGGTAAATATTGCCTTACAAAGGGAGGGGGCAGGACTAGGTCCAGCAGTGAAGGTGCTACTGCTGATGCATTGAAACGTTAAGAGGGTACGGTTTCCTATTAAATTTTATGATTTCGATACATTTACTAACGGTCAATTGCACAAACATAAGTAGATACATTAAACATGTCAAGCCCTTGAAAGGACGGAAAATTATATTAAGTGTACTCTACATGTAGAGGGAGTATTCGCCTGTATTCGTGTAGTCCCGTGCATGTTTGGCATGTCTCGCCTATTTCATAGACTAACTAGAGATGTATCGTTTTTATATTTATCTTCCTTGCGCTTTTTCCCGTAATAGGTTCGGGGTACACTTGACCATGATCCAGGATACTAGTAGATCAGGTAATGACAGTCGAGCAGCTGCCATCACCTCCGTGCCCCTGTTTACAGCAGAAGGTAGAGCTCGTCTAATCTAAAATGACGCGCCCACTATCGCATTAACGCACACAAGCATTTTTAAAATATAGACGCAATACATATACAAATGCCGTTGTAATTGGTCATTCAGTTGCCGGTAAGATTCAAACGTAGGGGCACGCGTTGTTCATTGGCTCCCACTCAGATGAAGTGTCGTTATCAATATTTGCACTCACACATCGAAATCAACTAACTAAGTAGTGGGGCGCGTCATTTTAGACTAGACGAGCTCTACCAGATTAGCGATATTACACCGATGCATCGATATAATATCGACGCATTAGACACCTACCACATCCCTAATAGGCGAGAATGTAGAGGGTCTACCCAAGTCCCGGCTAAAGTTTCGCCGAATGTTTCAGCGAACATGTGGAGTACGCTTTAATTGTAGAAATCGAGTATCCTGAATGATTAATAACAAGAGACCATGTTTACCTAAAAATAAATGGTCATTGTGGACCTTCGCAAGGACCTAGCAAGCAATATCACTTAATCGCGAAATGTGCAGAGATTTGGGGGGATTTTTAGCCGTGGTACGATACAAGCTGATTTAATAATAAAAGAGTGTCGTCAAATAAATATTTTATAATGAAGTAATTCTGGAAATAAAATAGTCTATAAATAATTTAATAACACCAGGATCTCATACATTAAGTTATCATTTACATTGGTATCACTCAAACATTGTAAACCCGTATGCCATGTACATAAGTAAATTATTCTCTAGATAATAAGGAAATTATATACTCCTGTATCCTATTTCATAATTACTTACTTCGATTTCTTAAATTAGGCTTTTGAGGCTTCTTTTATGAATGCGATAATATCGGCGCGCTCTTTTTGTTTCCTCAGGCCAGGGAACACCATCTTGGTACCAGGGATGTATTTTTTGGGGTTTTTCAGGTACTCGTCCAGAGTATCTTCAGCCCAGGTGATGTCTGCAGACGTGATATAAAACCATATTATATAAATTCACAGTTGATCTATCCATTTTTCTATGGGAAAGGGGGATGATAAGTGTTATTTATTTACATTGATATATATATATATATACGGACAGGGTATTTAGTATTGGACAATATCGATAACAATTCACTACATAAGCGCCATCTATGAACTTCAAATACGCTGTGAAACATTCTGTGTTCAGCTGCCAACCCATCATCGCGCATCGCTTCTAGACTATATTACAGTTAATAATGAAAATTAATAGGATAAAATATAAAATAGTAACACTTTTTATTTAAGATGGTTCGATTGTGGCGACAAATAAGCTAATCGACAACAAGCTTTACTGAATGTTTCGTATCAAAACCGACGACAATTTCTATGCGATTACAATTTCTCTTTCACTGTTTATTCACTGGTGTATATATAGAAGTACCTATAGTAATTATAACGAGATATACATCGCCGGTATTGAGGTCCAAAACATCGCCTTGCATTTTTATTTGGGTTTCCTACTCGTTCTACACAAAATGTTATGGCGAAATAAGTGATAAGTTTTTAAGTATCCAATTGTTGAAATCCAATCACTTAATGTAAAATAAATCCATTGAAACACGTAGAAATTTATTTCACGCACCATTTAATGCAAAAATAATAATAAAATGAAATGTAAAATTTTTATAATTTAAAAAATAATGTAATTTTTTTTTTTAAATAATGCAAATAATTTAATGTTACTTTAGATTTTACAGCAAGAAAGTCTTATTCTAAATCATTAATGTACTCGACATTAAATATTTATTGTTCCAGTAGAAGAGACAAGAAAATAACCGCAAAAAATAAATATGTCCGTCTACAGACATCTATTAAGTACCTACATACTAATGTATGTTTGATAGGTGTCTAATTTGTTTCTAAGAATATAGCAAGAAATAATACACGTAATACCTACATAAGGATACAAATATTTAAGTTTCTTTAGCTAAATTTATTTATTTTATTTTATTCGGGTGGTTTACAGCTGTAATACATTACATTTTAATAAAAGCTTATCCTTTAGCCATTTATAAACCGCCACAAATAAAATGTATTTATAACAGATTTAAATAAGTTTATAATAATATTCTACAAGTTAATTGTTTTATTACCTACCTACTTAGTTCGAATTTACTTAATATCGATAAATAATAATAGTAAAATAACAATATATCCGATACTAAACGTTACTGTCCGATACTTGACGAAATAGTCGACGTATATAGTTTACTTTCTTCTTAAATGTTAATAGCATTCGTGATGAACACAATTGCAAGTATTCAAGTTATTCCCTACCGATATGGATATATGGATAAGGGTATCCCTTAGTATCGAGTAGGTATAGGTAATAAATAGTTTATGTTTAGGTCCAGACCTAGGTCTAAATATAACTTTAGGTACAGACAGACCTAGATCTAGGTCTAAGTCTAGGTCTATGGACAGTTTACTGACACAAAATCCTCTCTCCAAGGGAGTGCAACCAAATAAAAAATCCATAAATTTACACAGAGTGATTGCAATTAGGTACTAATAATTATTATAAAATGTAGGTAATGGAACTTTAGCAATTGAACCACCAATTGCATTATTATTGTCCTAATATCGTGTGTTTTAGTATTTTTTTTTATTTATACAAAATATTTTCTAAGTGGATCTTGATTGCCGCCAGTAGGTACCATCATCCTGGCGTTAATGTCGCGCCCGGTTATGATTTCGCACGATATTTTCTTACACCGCAAGAGCATCAGTTAGTGTTTAACTAACGTACATTATGGAGAAAAGTCATGGGCAGGGTAATGTTATCTTATCGGTAATGTTAGATAATATTACCGTGTCATGGGTACATGGCAGCACTGGGATTCGAACCCGGTATATCCCGCTTACGAGACGGATCAGCAAGTCATTAAACCACCGACACTCTCAAAATTAAGGAGGAATAATGGACTGAATTAATATTTTATATAAAAAGCGCATATTGACTACAAAATATAAAAACTGCATCAAAGTTGATTATTTACATTACAGCTTTTAAACAAGTCCTTACGATATATAGAATAAAGTCGCTTTTGGGTGCGGGTGACGTGGTCGGACGTCCGACCAAGGTCGGCTCGGGCACTTACGAATTAATCCAAAAGCTACTTTATTTTGTACACCGTAAGTTTTAGTATCGACTGCAACTGACGATTGGTCGGCTACAGCTAAATCGGAGCGTCTGTTACTAGTAAGTCGAGTTACTAGCAATGGCAGCAGTCGCAGTGTAGAATCAAAAAGGATGTGTCAAACGGCGGCAGCGGTACACGTGGCGGGGGCCGCGTGGCCAGCCGATTCAAGTACAAGTACGTTAGTATATATTATATTATGTGGTACAAGCGATAATGCATTTTCATCTGAATTCAGAAATGCAATGGTGTGCCAGTGAAACTACTGTCCACTACCAGGCTTTCCATCCTGGGCTCCTGGCTAATTATAAGTCGAAAAAAGGTCTACTAATTTAAATTGTTATAGTAAAACCAATTTTAATGAATTTAGTAGGTAAAATATAACACATTCATCAGCAGGATACAGGCTAATCAGTTGTTAAACTGCCTGCCTGACTAAAGATAATAATAATAATAAAGAAGAGTTTAAAACTTTAGGAAATTATATTTCCTACTTTGGCAAAAATGAGAATAATGTGACTCACTCTTATTTTTGTTGGCATCTGTGTATGCAAATCCTTCCGCTTGTCCAGTTTTGCGTCCAAAGACACCATGGAGATTGGGTCCTACTTTGTTTTTGCCACCAGATTCGATCTAAAAAGGAAGATAATATTTTATTTTCATTCTTGTTCGCAAATTCTCTTAACAAATTAAATAATCAATAAAATGCTGCTGGTGTAATGAGCACCTTAGCGCCGCGGCACGGCGGCGCCGCCGCCGGGAACAATCAGGGGCGGGCTGTTTGACTTGAATTGATTTTATTTGTTTGATTTTTGTAAATAACTAGCTGCGAAACCCGGCGTTGCACGGGTTAAAATATACACCGTATGTTTAATGGTGTAAAAATACATGAAGATACATTGATAATAACCGATATTATTAATTTCAGTACTTTCTAGATCATTCTAGAAATTTTCAGAACTTTCCCGAAGATCTAATGAGTTAGAAAAGGACAGATTATTAATTTCAGTACTTTCTAGATCATTCTAGAAATTTTCAGAACTTTCCCGAAGTTCTAATGAGTTAGAAAAGGACAGATTATTAATTTCAGTACTTTCTAGATCATTCTAGAAATTTTCAGAACTTTCCCGAAGTTTTAATGAGTTAGAAAAGGACAGATTATTAATTTCAGTACTTTCTAGATCATTCTAGAAATTTTCAGAACTTTCCCGAAGTTCTAATGAGTTAGAAAAGGACAGATATATATCTTATATTACATTTTGGCCTCCCACAACCACCCACTTCTACCCACCGCGCCCAAACTCCCTTACTTCCTTCTAGGACCCAAGGGGTGTCTACCACCCCAATGGGGTGTTGATTGGAATTGGTGGTGATAAAGAAAACCGGTCACACACGTACCCACACAAGCATTTTATATATATATTAAGAATTAAGAATATTAAGAATTAAGAATTAAGATTAAGATTATTTATTTCATTTTTAATTACGCAAATGTTTTGTTTTAACTACAGTAGTATTATTCGCTTTTCCTTTCATTTATTCTCTACTGTAAATATTAATGTATTATAATTGGATTGGAATTATTTTAAGTTACTTGCATTTAGGTAAATCAATAAACTCAAATGTTATCTACATTAGGCTGATTGATTTTGAGTTTGGGAGCTGACTGTGTCCCACAATTACATAAGAAATATAAAATGAAACCTATAGAGTAACACCGATCTATACTCACTGAATGACACTGAGCACATTTCTTTTTGAATATCTTCTTTCCTTTTTCAGCATCTCCAGCAGCACCCATTTTTTGGCTGTAACAAAATGATAATATACAATTATAGGACTCTACGCACGTGGGCCCAATTTTTAACCGATCACCTCGAGGCGTAGGTACGGTTTTCAACTTTAATCCCTATGCCTTTTGGAAATACATTGGCCTCGAATAGGACAATATATGATATACCTAGGTACTTTAGAAATAAACTTATTCCACACAAGGGATAAGTAGGTACTATCACTACGAAAAGCTGAAGTTTAAGACATTAATAATTTTTTTTGTACTAGGCTGTGCACGGGCAGACTAATGTTTTGTGGGTCAGCCTAACGAGCAGACTAACGATAGTAAAGATTTAGGAAATCTTTACTATCGTTGAAATTGGAATTTTTCTTCGTGTAAAAAATCGTATCACAAAATCGTACACTAGCTGGTCCGCCGCGACTTCGTACGCGGGTTGTCCTACCCTATAAACCTTCCTATTGAATCACTCTCTCTATAGTTAAAAACCACTTTAAAATCTGTACATACATTAAAACCTACATAGATAGGGACAAACCGAAAAGCGACTTTGTTTTATACTAAACAAGTCGATACGGGCCAGCATATTCCTGTATTGGTTTATAAAAAAGAGTAGATATGTCTTTAAAACGATTGATAAATATAGGTAAAAATCTGTTTGAAAAGACCTGTAAAATTATATTTTTTTGGAATTTTGTGTGCGCTAAAGATTTATTTACCGCTTTACCACTGGAGAAGGAGGAGGAGGATGTGCGAAGCGGGACAAGAACTGAAATTTGCACTTCATAATCCTTCAATTCTCGTCCCGCCTCGCCCCTCCGATGAAACTGACACTAGGGGACGAAGCCAATCATTTGATCCCACCCGACAGATTTCGCTATTGCTCCGAGTTGCGCGATCGAATCAGAAATGAGGAGATCCACAAGCGAACCGAATTAACCGACATAGCTCTAAGGTTTGCCAGACTGAAGTGGCAGTGGGCTAGGCACATAGCTCGAAGAACGCCGATGGGCCAGTAAAGTTCTCGAGTGTCGACCACAACCCGGAAGATGCAGCGTGGGTAGGCCTCCCACAAGGTGGACCGACGACCTGTTAAAGATCGCAGGTACCAGCTGGATGCGGAAATCACAGAACCGGCATTAGTGGAGATCTCTGGGGGAGGCCTATGCCTAACAGTGGCGTCTTCTGGCTGGTATGATGATGATGATGACAGATTCCGCGCCACCTAGTTTGTCGGAAGTGGTGTCTGGACAGCGCCCAGTGCACTACGGAGTTGTTGGGTATCGATTGCTTTAATTATTTTTTTAACACCATTTACCCTTATCAAAGGCAAAGAAGGTGTACCGGTACACGGCAACATCAAGACTAATATGTGCGTATTTTAACGATTTAGATATAAGATAGCGAGTTATCAAAGTCTTCAGTGCATAAACTTTTAACGAGAAAAGTTTCGCGTAGGAATTTCAAAGATGATCTTCATTATAAAGTCTTGTCTGAGAATTGCAAAGTGGTAGGTATGTTTAAATAACTTGTGTTGTTTCTTATAAATTAGCTTCCTGAATACGGCCAAGAGTTACAATTAACTTAAAAATCGAGTATTGTGATTGTGAGAAGCAAAACATGTAATAAGTTGCTTATACTTTCTGGGTTTGATTTTGTATACCTATATACCCGTGTCCCGTCTATTTAGGGCCAGCTCATATAGTAGGAGTAGCGAAAAAAATATTGGGTCTGTTTATTAGCTAGCGCAATTACAGGCATGAGGCATTTCATCTTTTTTATTTTTTTATTTAACAGATTATTGCACACAGTAAAATACATAGAGAAACATCATACATATAGACGACACAACAGGCACAACTTATTTCTAAAAGAAATTTCTTCCAGCAGAGAGATGTGATAAGTAAAGCAGATCGACGTGTACGATATAGAATACATACTAAAATACTTAAACATAATTATCTTCTCAAATAAAATATAATATAAACTTATAATAATAATACAATACTATACATACATATCTATGTACAACTAGATAGACATAGATAATGGTCCTTGACACGCTTTTTAAAAGTCTGTACGGTGACGGACTGTCCCGCACCTCACGTGGAAGAGAGTTCCAAAGTCTCGCAGCATGAACAGTAAAGGAGTAAGAGAAGGAATCGGAGTGATGGATAGGGATGGCCAACAACGATTTAACATTAGAGTGACAGGGTTTATCTTGGTCTCGGGAGAAGTAAAAGAGGTTACGGAGATATGAAGGAGCATAAGGATTGTGCAGGATATTAAAGAGGGTTGAAAGGATATGAGCATTCCTGCAGTAGCGTATTGGTAGCCATTTAAGCTGTGTTCGGAAAGATGAGATGTGGTCATATTTTCTTGGGATTCACTAGAAGCCAAAAGGTCTTTGCCCAGGCAGATATGCGTTCAAGATCGGCATTGATTTGGACAAAAGCATCTGTAAAAAAAAAGCTATAGGTCGCCAGCATACAGGTGGAAATTTGAAGAGATGACAGGAGTGACCGTATTTATGAATATGGAAAACAGGAGTGGCGAGAGAACACCGCCCTGCGGTACCCCGCCGACGAGCTCGCACCAGTCTGAGGAAACCTCATCATGGTGGATCCTCTGGGAACGACCACGGAGATACGACACGAACCACTCTATTGCAGGAGGAGAGACGTTGAGGGGGCGAAGAACAGCGAGAAGGACATCAAAGTCAACAGAATTAAAAATCTTAGGATTCACAGTCACAACGTACCTGCGTATCTGTATTTATGTTACCTGCAACCTAAATGCATGAATCGTAGATGTTATAGGCGACAGTTATCGCTTACCATCAGGTGGTCTGTCTGTTCATTTGTCACTGCGTAGCTTAAAAAGACATTCGTTCTATTGATTTGTAATGGGGTTTTGAGGGTTTCGTTAATGTTTGTTCTCATAGGGCTGATACTAGGATACTCTAGATTCTTTAGCGTATTCGCACTTGGGTCTCAGTCTTTACTACCTTCATTCAATCGCCAGCCATTTTATTACTTTAACGCATCGTAGCAAAAACATTTTTAGGTCTTTGCTATAGTATTATGGCATTTATGGCCGCATCGTTGTCTTAAAGACTATTTTTAATAGGTAGCCCATCTAATTCAAACATCATATTTTTAAAAGTTTTTTTTATTTATGAGGGAGGCATACGAGCGGTGTCCCGAATGCGTTGTCGGCCTATGAGAGAGGTGTATGTAAAGGTACTCGTTTTATGAAATCTACAATGTCTCGGGATTATTCGGGAACATTGTTGTAGGAAGGTCATTCCATAGAATGGTCGTACACAGCAGGAAGTTTCTTGAAAAACGTACAGTAGGTACCTACATAGTTTTTTTTTAAATTTCATACGGTAGGCAAACAGGCAAGCGGGCCACCTGATGGAAAGTGGTCACCACTGCCTATAGACATCAGCAACACCAAGAGTATCGCCAATGTGTTGCCTAGGGTTGCCAACCCTACTATATAATATAGTATCCTACTATATTAGGAGTCTACCTACTATAAATTAAATATAGAAGGCGAAACTACTATATTTAATTAGCAAATTTCCCTGATGCAATCGAATATTTCAGAACGACATTTGTATGACGTGACGTCAAAACTCAAGTCAAATAAAACAAAACAGCTACGAAGCTCAATGTAGCAGAAAATATACATTTAATAAATAATATAGGCACGTACATTTTATTTAAAAAACCTACTACATATTTTTTGTTTAATTCCCTGCCTACTATATTTTTTGGCTTCTAAACCCGAACATATTACCTACTATATTTGGTCTAAAAAAAGTTGGCAACCCTAGTGTTGCCCACCTCTATAACACATTTCTCTGGCAGCAAAACGGCACGGTTCCCCAAATCCCCACCCTATGGAGCACTGGAGACGTTACTCACCGGCAGAAACACAATACTATTTAAAAGAGTATTGTTTAGCTGTGGTATTCTGTAAGGTGGAGGTACTTCCCCAGTCGGGCGGCTCCAATTCGAACGGGATACACCGCTATGCCCTATCTCCACTTATCGCCACTCATGCAGATGGTATGAAGGTAGTACGGTAGCGAAACTCTGCAGCAGGTAGATCCTAGCCCAAATAACTCCTCAGAGCACTCCCTGAGAAAATAGATCGTGACAGGTTCCCGGACAGCACACAGGCAAAGGGTTCCGCTTTTAGGTTTATTTCATAACGTTCTTATTTTCTAATATTTAATTTCAAAAACAATGGAGAGACGAGATGTTAGCATTCGACAGGGACTGGCAAACCATAGCAAACGATCGCGGTGGGATGATTCAGGCTGCAGATATCTGGGTTTAGACAGAAAAAAATACTTCATACAAGTACTGACCTCTGTCAGAAGACAACATTACCAACAGGAGACGAATATTTAAAGACAAAATAGGTCGCTTTAGATGCATTTCGTGCGTTTCGTACGTTTCCCAATACAAGTAGAGTGCGCACACTGGTTGTTGCGTTTTTAGCGTAGTTGCAGCGAACTACTTGAACTACGTAAAGAGTAGTGTAAGTGGCCGCACTTACACCCCTCTTAGCGCCTTAAGACCACTCTTTGCCATTGATGCGTATATTCGATATTTATTGTTTTTTTTTATGACGTACGGTAGACAAACAGGCAATTGGTACTTATTTTGTAAGTATTTTTATATGGCTCTAGAACGGTCGCACTTTGTGTTATTGTATTCGTACGAATAGCCTACGCAGATACGAATCGAACGATGAAGCTCTGAATTGTTGCGTGCCTTTCATGGTGCGAAACATAGGTACGATACGTGCGAAACTCACCCTTCGTGCGGCCCTTCGTGAGGGTTGGTTTAGTGAGCTTTCTGTTCGCATTGTAGAGTGTTTAAAGAACCGTGAGATGGCAACACCAGTCACACTCACAACATTTTTCATTGAAATTGCTAATAAAAAGGATATCGACATAATAAACTACATTATTTCGATGAAGCTTCGTTGTTAAAGGTATTTTTAGTAGTAAGTAGGTAATCTATTTATTCCGATTCCGATTATGTTTTCAAAATTACTTATGAGTCACAAAGTGGGCGACTAACTTCGAGTGAAAACTGATAACAGTTATGCTTTTAAGAAGAAATATCGGACTGAGATTCGTCTTATATTCTTAACTCTTCATTATCATTCCAAACTAGCAGCCGGGAACTGGTGGTCGCTTATAATTATTTTCAATAGTTGTGCCATATTCACAAAGAGTATATATAGCAGATGCTAAGGTAACTGCTTTCCATCAGGCGGGTGTTCGCATGTTTATCGTTTTAGTCCTACTAATATATACTAATATGTTTGTTACCTCTTTACGTCTATCGGATGTGGATGCAATTTGGTAGGCAACTAGAATAGGGTTTGGAAAAAGATAGAGGCTACTTTTTATTCCCCTTCTTACCCCCAATTGCGCGATATAACGTGTTGCCCAAGCGGGTGGAGCCCCGTAGAGTGTAAATTTTCAGAAGCCTGTAGGAGGCAGGACTCGTTGGCAATGAGAGCCAAAGGGTCTTATCAGTGGTATTATTGCTTCCAAATTTAAATTTCATTGTGGAAAATAAGGATCGCCACCTACTTAAACAGTTTTATCTTCACTCATAGCATAATTTTCCAATTACATATTCGAAAACAGTCGTACACTTTTTTCATGCCAGACTATAAAATTTTTAAAAATTACTTTTCAATACAGCATTTCCCATACTATTTTTATTACAGCTGTATCGTAAAATAACTTTTTAATCATTATGCAACACTTTTATTTTTTTATTTTTTGTCGGGCGCCGGGACACGGCGTAATGTAGGCTGAATACTTAGCTGTCTTTAACAAATTCAAATTCAAAATTTAAATTTTCCTGTTTATATTCTGTGTAATTGTTTTCCCGCTAAACAGAATATTTTATGTAATTGTTGTAATTTGTGTTTGTGAATGTTTTTCCTTATTTTAAGCAAATAAATAGATAAATGTGAAAATAGTTAAGTGAGTTTCCCGCCGCTTGATATCCTTGATGCGTAGATACAACAGAACTGACTCGCTTACTTCCAGCTAAGTTGAAAATTATAGGTACGATATTTTAACATAAAAATATGAGTGTAGATAAAGTAGTGTATGCAACTGCATATAATTAGGTATTAAAACACTCATGATAAACAGACACTCATGTTTTAATACCCCCTTTTATATGACAGTTGCATAAACTACTATTACGGCGCGAATTTCAATGCGCACTCTCCTCATTTCAAGACTCTCCTCATTTAATTAAAAGAAGTAAACGCCCAAGTGCCTATAAACAGCATTTAAACAAATACGATTTGTATTTACTACTTGAATAGGTACTTAAATAATGGACGAGTAACCCATATCAGATCGATCGAAATTGAAGCTAGGCAAGTAGAAGTAAAGATTTAACTAATGTTTTTAGACTCCGGATTGTTTAATTACGTATCAAGATAAATCCACGACTTCCCCAAGGATATAATCGGGCGGGCGGTCATTAATTGTATCCTAATATTATCTCCGATCCCGTGCGAGCCCGAAAAGGCAGACTGTGAGCGTGATGAGGGTGCTTCTGCCTCGGAAATTGATTCCGAATAACCTTCAACTCATTTTGCTGATCCCCCTGTTCTACGAGAATTAAGTAATAGTACCTATAGGTAGTATGTTGTTGCAGTTTATAATATTTCCTCGGCTTAAATTTAAAATGCGGCTTTAGGAAATTTAAAATAGTAGGTAGGTACTATCTTTTTCCCGCGACTACGTTCGTGTAAATTCGGTTATATAACCGTCGTCCCCCGGGAAACACTTAACTTGTATATCACACTTATTTTAAAAATGACTACCGGCTAGCTATTGCTTTATTTGTTAGGCATCACCTCTTCTTGCAACAATTTATTGAAGTATAATACATTTTCTTACATCTACTTTTTGACAACTAGCTTTTCTTTTCTTAATTTCTTGTATTAACTTTTACTAGGGCACCAACGCTCTCTATTATTCCGCATATTTGGAGCAAATAATCAATACGCTTAAATTTATGATCGTAATATCCACATATCATGGAATGTGACACATTATGTTTCCAATATCGAAAGATACTAAAAATACAACTATCGTTATTTTTTCTTTCGGCCCCTACTCGCAGACCACCCGCGCCTAACGAAACGCTTCCTTTTTATGAAATAAAATATCAAGAGGATACGAAATATGGATGCAACGTGAAAAGAGAGGGCAGGATTTCATAAATATATAATTTCAAAGTTATTGGCCCTGCGATATTGAAATTCTTTCGCTGGAAGGAATGGCCCCGATCATAATAAGTAGGAATCTACACCCTTTGCTGAAACCATTTTGGAAATTGTGGGTTTCCTTCCTATAGATAGATAAAAATTCTAAGTAGGTAGAATACCTACTTAGAATTTTTTTATTTAATGGTCGAATTTAAAAGATCTAACTAATCTAATGAAATCTTCGAAACCATAGCGATTCAGGTACAAGCGGTGTCAACTGATGTAGATATGAACGTGAACTAAAAGGATTTATCAATGCTTTTGAGCCTTTTCATAAATATAAAAATATTGTGTAATATTTTAATTTATGTTATTGTTATACGATATGCAAACTTGAAACTGGAAAGAGGTCACCGCTATCTGTATACATTAGCATAGAGTAAAAAAACTACGTACTAGTACAAACATTAGCAACACCGAAAGTATAGCTAATGCGTTGCTCGTAACACGTTACTCTGGCAGCAAGAAGCTAAATGGGACATTTTTCCATTAGCAAAGCAACGGTTCCCTAAACCCGCCACACGGGTCATTGGAAATCTTCCTTACCGGTAGAAAAAAATACTATTTAAATTTTTGTAATAGATATGACAAAACCACCGTCAGACCCACCCACAAGGTAGTTTCATACTTATGCATGAACAACTTATTTCATCATTGTGAAAGTTAAATTCCATACGTACGGTCTTCAAAATTTCATGAGACATTAGTTATTAATATATGAATATTTTTACGTTCAACGATCGTGAGGATGCTCCGTGGAGGAGCGAAACAGGTGTCAAGGTTTTTACTGTGATAGTGAAGTGGTAGTGGTGTAGTGGGGCGTTAGTGGTTGCACTAGTAGTGGTGGTGAGTAGTGTAGTATGGTGAAAGGAAGCTAAAAAATCATGTAGTAACAACTACTGAATTATGTAGTCTCGCGAATTAACGCCAGATATGATCAACAACTTTTCATAAGACCTCTCTTGAGCTCAACCCTTCCAAGTGAAAACACCTGAGTAAGTTATGAACTATAGGTGCCTATAATTTTTGAAGGACCTGATGAAGACGGGACCAGCTCAGGAGGATACCTTTTAAGCACCATGTTAGCTCTAGATACCACTAAGTAGTTAATGTCTAGATATTGCAGAATTGTACCCTATATCTTAACCTATCATTGTGGTTACGTAAATTACGTAACCCTATTGCCAACAATTCTCTGAAATCAAGGTATACAAATATGTAGATCATAACTAAATTACAAGTATCACTGAATAGATTTTTAATTTAAGGGATAGTTTTTAATAATTAACAAAAATTATAACTTTTTCGAACTTAATGCATCGCTCCGCGTTCCAAAACGAGTGATGAATGAACAACGCGTTCGAGTTTGGTCTGTCCGTGCCTTTAGGCGCCTTAACGGTTAGGACATAGGGTAAAATTCTGTAATGTGTAGATAGCCCTCGATAGATTTGCACAACCGTCACTGTTCGTTGGACTCACTATGTGTCGGTTCTTATCATCGGTCGATTTTCGTTTCAAATTTTAAAATAACTTTGCAATTACTACTAAACATATATATATTTATATAGTATATTATATATTATTATAGGTATTTGTGTATATAACGTAGCTTATTTAGAAAGGTAGTGCACTTTATTTATTGCTTCCCCGCTTATTGCTTTTCTCCACACCTGGTAGGGTTGGCTGGAAGAGATCTCTTACAGAGATAAGCCCACCTTTGTAAACAACCGTTTATAATTACTGTTTTTTTTTAACTTGTTTCATGTGCAATAAAGTATATAATAAATTATAATAACAATTACTATAAATTGCACTTTCTAGCAGTATGTATCTTGAATCAAAAATCTCATCTATGCCCAAAATCACGATTTGCCGTATCCATCACGCTACGTATATTGTGTATAAATGTATTGAATTATACAAGAAACACATAGAATGTGAATTTCAACTAATACTGCTGCACATTATCCATTTAAATATATAATTTCCTTAACCAAATAAGACAAGTCAGTCTGGACAGATTATGGAACACTTTGATGTTTTCCCAGTTAAAAATTTCGAATTTTTGGTGATGATAATAAAAATAATTTAAATCAATGCGAGCGTCTGCGAGCTAAGAATTGTGGTATTTAAAAACCTTACGTAAGTGCAATGAAAGTAACCAAAACACATCTAGGGCGAGTATTCGGCTCTCAAACAGTTTTCAAATTGACTTTTCGGCTCTTAGTTACGCGTTACGCGGTGGCTACGCGTATGCTACGCGGACGCTACGTGACGGCTACGCGGAGCCTACGCGGGCGGAAAAATAATACGTTTTATTGTAAACCGTTTACAATATTTCGATAGTTTATAATATCACGCGTTAGATTATAACAGTTTTTACCCAAAATTTCTATGAAACTCAATGAACAAGTAGGTCCATGAACTATGATAATCACCGAAATTAAGTACATAGGTACTTACGTTTTTCGTGGAAAGCTGAAGAGAGTGCAATCCGTGCGTCCGTTACGAGCACTTAAGCGTAACTAGCTAATCCTAAAACAACCGTGAAACCATTGCATAATAATATACATACTGCGCCAGGTATAGTGATCTTAGTGACAAAAGTGACACAAGCCTAATTGATCACTTCCTCCGTAACAGTAGTCAAACAATGTAATCAAAATGCCAGACTCCTGAAAGCGAAAAGTACAGAGAGTGTTATAATACGTTCATTGATGTTTAGCTTAAACTTCCATATTTTATTGACGCTTATGAAAGTAATTATTTATTATTATTGTGCACGTCTTAAACTGCTTCCAGTCATTCCGTTTTATTTGCTGTAGGCCTGCTAGAAGAAATTTCTTTTTAGAAATAAGTAGTGCTTTTAGTGTTATGTATATGTCGCAGCCGGATGGTTAAATTAGCCAGTTAACTAAATGGCTAGCTTTTTGAGCAATTATTTAGTTGAAAATTTGCCAGTTTCATAAGATTTTAAAGTGATGTTGAAAGAACGATATCGCCTCGAGTTTACGCAGCTCTTTCACACATTGTTCCAATGCTAACCTACCCACAATAACTTCAAAGTATAATAATAGTTTGCATTAGGTTTCTATTCGGTTAGTTTAGGTTAGCATTATGACAATGAATGGAAGAGCTCCGTAAACTCGAGGCAATATCGTTCATTTGAATTTACTTTCAAAGTTCATGAATTTTGCCAATTTTAAATTAAATAACTGCTTAAATAGCTAGCCATTTAATTGACCGGCTAATTTAACCATTTGGCTGCGACATATACATTTGCCATGTCTTTGTTACCATTTTAATGTGGCATAAACTATTAAATAAAAAAATATGATCTTACCATCCGGGTTACAGAAGATTTAGGGTTTCCATATCTATCAGGTAGGTAGAGGATTTTCTCTATATTTTATTTCAATCAAATATGATTGATTTTATAAATGCATATTGAAGTTCTCCGCTTTCCTATTTACTCCTTGTTTTCACTTCTTCGTCTTCGGCATATTATCGCATCAGATTCAGCGATGACAATCCATCAATATTTATGTCTCCCTAGGGCTAACGCAACACGTGACTAAACCTGTGCATCGCAAACTTACGTCAAGGCTGCCACGACTGCACTCGGTCAAGCCGCGTAAGCACATTCACCGCAGTGATTCCATTGAGTGAGTCCGCCTGGATGAGTCTCATCGCTTTATTTATTTCTGCCGCCAAGCAACAAGGCTTGCATTGCTGTATTCCGGTTTGAAGGATAATAATAATAATAATGTAGCCACCGCAATTATAGGCATGAGATATTTCATCTTAGTCCTCACATTTTCTTAACTGCAACCTAAATGCATGAATCGTAGATGTTATGGTCGACAGTTACCGCTTACCATCAACTGGGTTTTCTGCTCGTTTGTCACTGTGTAGAATAATAAAAAATAATAAACTAATTATTATACATATTGGTTTTGGTTTTGGGGGGGTTCAAGATCAAAACATAAATTTCGATCCGTCGCGATCCGCACGTAATTTTTCCAATTTTGGCGCAATTGACTCGGTTAAAACATGATACCTAAATAAAACAAAAACCTTTTAGCTTTTTAAATCCGAATTAAGTACGCGGCGCGATTAGTGTGAATATTGAATAAATAAGCGAGCGTAGCGAGCTCGGAAATTTTGGTATTTTGGCTGTAAAAATCTTATTATTAGCCTAAATAATATTTAAAGTAATTGAGTGAGAAGGTATCAAGCAACATGTTCAGGACATGCCACCACCATGATGATAATAAATTCTCAAATAAAAAATAGCTTTTTCATAACAAGCTTTTATCGGGCAGTGATCGCTGAGATTAAGACATTTCCAAAGAGCTCAAACACAATGGGGTATTGCGTTCATTAGTTTCTATGACCGCCTTCCAACTCCATCATCAGACCAGCCCCATGTTACCATATTAATGCATTGTCATCCAAGTTCCAGAGGGATACCAAATTTTAGCTCAATCATCTGATTGAGCTAAAATTCCACCATTCAACCACTTGTTGGTATCTAACCAACCAACAATTGGTTTGCAAATTTTAACGGACATCTTACATACGAACAGTGCTAGTTAAATCATCATTACATCCCGTAACAGTTCACTGCAGGACTTAGAGCCTCTCCCTCGAAAGGAGCGGTTATTGCCATAATCTCCACGCTTGGCATGCGGGTTGGAAATCGCAATGTTTAAACATAACAATGGAAAATGCTGCTACCCATTTTCCAGACTACGGAGACTCTTGATATTTTGCCTCGAAAACATTAGTCGCCTTGTACGATACCCATGAGTGTATGCTATTCTACTCTGCCGGACACCACACGGCTTATTATCTAGTTTAATTTAATTTTTGCTCCAAGTATCTAGCATATTCAAAATACATATTCTTCTAAAGAAGAAGAAGAAAAAGAACATGTATTTTTAATATGCTAAGTAGTAGTCAACATTTTTCACTACCGTTATCAGGTGCGCCAAGTACCCAATCATTATTGCGATGAGGAGATTCGCCCATTATCTACCTATCAATAAAAATAAATACTAGGCATAATAAAATAGAATTTTGTATCTTATGAATGATACGTTTGCGGATCATCCCCAAACAGACCTTTCAAACCTATGTATTCCCTTTATCGAAATGTTTCCAATTTCAATCAGCTTTAGAAAACTTTTGGGATTATTCAACAGTTACATTACAAGGGTCAACGTTTTAGACCCTTGGTGTTGCCATGGTTATTGAATTTTTTGGAATGGTGGTGCGACGGAGGTAGGCACCTGTAAAACACCTTGTGAGGTGGAAGTAAATGTTTTGAAATGTATACATTATATGTAGGTACCTAACATTGCAGCATGAGTGGATAATAATTTACCTTAGAGACCCGCCCTAGCTTCTCACGGGTTGTCTTGAGGTTCCTCTAGTATATATATATATATAATGCTATTATTATTATTAATACATGTATTATATATATAATGCTTCCAGAAGAAATTTACTAAATGATTGTGAACACTAAAATCAAAATACGTTAGCGGATTACAGGCAGACGCGGCAAGCTACTTTATTTTACTAAACTAAAGAAATTCTAAAATTAAAAAGGGAAAAAGGTTGTTTGTTAGTAATGGATGAATTCAAAAATCCTTAACCGATGTTAAAAGTCTTTTATCTATAGAATGCTATATTATCAGAGGGTAACATGGGTTACGTTTTTTCCGGAAATTCCACGAATGCCAATTCCGGGAATTCGTGGTTTCCACGGGAACGTATCCGGAACGTAGTGACCTAATTTTACGAGGACGAAGTCGCGGGCGAAAAAACTAGTCAAAAACAAGTTAAGTATAATAAGAAAAAACATTCACAAATACAAATTATTATTAATGTACCTTTTGTGATTGTTATCTTAAGTTCATAACTTTCTTTGTGCACAATAAATGTTGAAATAAAAAAATAATAAAATTACAACAATTAGAATAATATTCTGTTTAGCGGGAAAATAATTTCATACATACACAATCTCAAAAACATAAACAGGAAAGTTTGAATTCAGTTAAGAATTATTGTAAAATTAAAGATGCTTGTTCTTCAATTTAATATTACGAGCTGTTGGTGTCAACACAACACTTCCTTTTTCGGTACAGTACATATATAGGAAAATGGATTCAGGCAAAAAACCTTAAATCTATCAGGTAGGTGACCTCTTCCTACTCTACCTCTACCAGTGTTACCAGCAGTATATTCCAAAAAAGTACGTCCGGGCTCTTAAAATAGTACGAAAATGACTAAAAAGTTACGATTCACCTTATCTTCTGTATTTTACCTATATTTTACCGGCCTTGGGGGGGGGGGGGGGGGAGACGATTTTTAGTCAATAAAATGGTGCCGGTGGCCAAAATCAACCCTTCCTTCCATTATTTTACGGTATTTCGCGGGCAGGAAAGGCGAAGTGACCACCCCCCTCAGCTAAATTTAGCATTTTGTAAAAACGTACTAAATAGTACGATGTGGAGCAAAGTACGCAAAAGGTACGACAGTCGGCCAAATAGTACGTAAATCGTACGATCTGGCAACGCTGACCTCTACCTGCCGATCACCGCTGGGTGCCGATATATAGGTAAACCGAACCTCCGTATATCTTTGTTCCCCGCGTCTGGTTTCTGTTTCGCTCATTAATATATAAATACGCGAAGGCCGGATTAAACCAAATTTATTGTTTTCCCTTGTTACTGCAATAATGTAAACGGCCTATAAATACTTCTATTTCGGCGAGATATATTGTTATTTGGGCAGTAACACCGCATCAGACGAGGTCGCTAATGTTACTCTCATGTGTGCTAACAATGAAATGGGCTATGTAGCTACAACATTTGCACTTAACAATTGATACACTACACTAGAGGATGGTAGCGCGATGTGTGTATAGTCCTTTAATTCGTTATTTATTTATTTGTTTAAAACTTCATGCACATTACAGTACATTTGTAAAGCTACGTAGCTTTCGCTACCAGTCAACCAGAGAGCAATTAACAAAAATCACAAGGGGGTGCAACAAAAATGAAGAAAAAGAACAGCGAATAAACTAAAATTAACATTAAATTTAAATTACCAATATCAAACATCGTCCATAATAGATATAAAAATGTTTGCTCCCTCATTTAATTATGGAGAAACTTTATATCAACTGTGAGATCTGACAAATGTTAGGACTGACGCCTGGATCCCATGAAATATTGGAGCCACTTCGAAAATAGCTACCTATGTATTCTTTTGTACATATTTGTGTCTCTACAATTACTGTAGGCTTTAGTTTGAGTAACGGTTAATTGTAACCCGGAGCCTCTTTACCAATGAATAGCCATTCACTGAATAGATTAAGCAGATTAAAAATTTAATTACACAGCTAAGTACCGAGCGTTTTTCTGGCGAAGTGTTTTATCAGGGGGCCGTAGAAGAATTTGAATAAATTGTTGCCAACGCAGCTATTAAGAGGTTTTACCCAGAGTTTACGAGCCACACTCAGAAGTACCGAAAATGGACGCGGGGAAATTTACTTTTGCTTTTTGTTTTACCATGGCTTCGCGTTTATTCCCGTTTCCCATTATTTTACGTAGGTAGATGCCTCGATGTTTATGCGACAAAATATTATATGAATAATGCAATTAGACGCTGGGCCGATGATTTTGGGGTTGGCTTTTTTTTAACACGATTCTGTATTTCAAAACAGTTTTATTTCATGTTATGAATATTTTCTTTGGATTGTATTTATTTCTCAAGATTAAGCTGACTTTGAATAGTACTGAACAACATATACATCTGCTTTGAATAATCCGAGAGCATCGCCGACTAGGCGATGTTACTGCGAAATATTTCATGATGTTTTTTCAGCTTGACGCTCCTAAAGGAAGCTCAAAGAATATGGCTCCCCTTTCGGATAACATATTGTAATATATCTTGGAAAGGTCCCACCATTTTGTTACACAATATGTACTTTCGGAAACCCACGGAGGGAAATTTCGGTCGTGACTTGGACATATTTTTTATTTTACTTAGAAAATAGTCGTAGGTAATTGTTACCTTTCATATATGTTACCTAAATTACGTAATAATAAAGCATCTGATACGATTAGGTAATCATACTAGATGCTTTTTATACTTCACAAAGATAAAGAGCCAGCTATCTAACCATCGCTGATAACATCTACTATCCTACACTTCACATCATAATCGGTGTAGGTAGATATCTAAAAATAAGTACTGTCAAAGGCCTTTGACTCATATCGGTAATTAGGTAGGTATATGACCCACTGTATCGCCATTAGCATCAGTGTTACCAGTAGCAAAAATAGTTTAGGCTGTAGTAGCTAGATACTGACCCTACACACCAGAGGACCCTCGCACCATACTGAGGACTCCAGTATTTGTGAGAATCAGAAAGTCCACGAACTTGACAGATTTCCAACATCGCAGGTCGATAATTTGAAACTCATGAATAGATAGCAAACCTGGCGGCCTATTAATATCAGGAGTACGCCCGAGGGACAAGCATTCACGTACCGATTGGAGTGCTCAGCAATGTTGCCATACTCATGAATAAACAATATCAGTACACCCGGCTGGCAGCGCGTCTGTTCTGTATATATTTTGTGCTACTCGCTTTCGTTTCGTTGTTGCTGGTAAGTAAACAGCAAAACAAATCGGCATATTTAAAGTGCTCCCTCGTCCACTCCACAGTGGGGATTAAAACTGACTTGCTTGTGGCGTATTTGTGTTGTGACCGATTTGGAACGGATTTCGTCTGCTTTCAGTGGATTTAAAATGTTTATGATTGGTTTTCTATCCAATATAAAGGGCGCAATCGTTAAGTGTGACCAGTCGATTATTCCGTAAATACATATAAGTGTTATCAAAATATTTAAATTGATATCAAAAGTATGTTTTCTGACATATGTACTTTTTTAAATTATTCTAGAAATATTTAAAATATTAACATAAAAACCTCCCATACCTACATCAGTATTTATGAAGATATCCTACAAGGTCAGCGACATATATGTTCCAGATTCGCAAAACTGGATTGGCTATCAGCAGGCCATGTACTGTTTAGTGGTATAAAACGTACATACATCGTACCTACAGGCCAAATACATAGCCCTCCTTCTGCACTTTGCTGCAGCCGGGGTAAAATTCTTTGATGTGGTTATCTCATTAGACAACATACTTTGCATATCAGCTTTCAGAGTTTTATATCTGTTTTATTTACGGAATAATCGGCTGTTTATATTTAACGATTACATTAAATATAAACCCTTCAGCTTTCCCTTTCATTCTCTGTTTAATCTTCCTTGATTTTGCAGACCTTTTGGTGTATAATGATTTAGCACGAACCAAGTGTAGCCCCGTGCCCGTTGGCCGTGTGGTGTCCGGCAGAGTAGAATAGCACCAAACCATTACACTAATGGGTGTCGTACGAGGCGACTAATGTTTTCGAGGCAAAAGATCAAGAGTCTCCGTAGCCTGGAAAATGGGCAGCAGCATTTTCCATTGTTATATTTAAACACTGCGATCTCCAACCCGCCTGCCAAGCGTGGAGATTATGGCAATAACCTCCCCTTTCATGGGAGAGGCCCTAAGTCCTGCAGAGGACTGTTACGGGCTGTGATGATGTGAAATGTGGCCCCAAACAAACTTGCAATATAACGCATATTGCAAGTTGTCTATATGATTGTTCATTAGCTTTTTATTTAATATACTGTTAAGGTTAAGGTTGGCTGGAAGAAATCATAAAACATACATACTGTTTTTCTTAATGATAAAATGTGATTCACGAGGAAGATTAAGTATCCTAAGTGAATAATTTGTAAAAGTGCGATTTTAAAGCGAGTCGGGTGGAACGCAACATTTCAAGTGACGTAGGTAGACCAACCTGTTGTGTGGAGCAGAATGAATGGGTTTTATGTGGGATAACGGAATTTATGAATGCATAAAACTAGGAAAATGCACGGTATGAGAATATTTATCTGTTATATGTCATCGTACTCCCTACCAAGGGACGCGGCTAGGAGTCAAAATTGTAACGTATAGGTATCTGGGCAATATCATCGGGCCATTTTGAGTTAGGTCTCTACTGGGTACTACTTCATTTGCGCGGAGTTTGAAAGACTCTGAACAGAGAACTAAATTTATAAAGTATTCCTTTAAAGCCATATACTTAGATTTTTGTATTTACAATGCGTGAATGGGATCAGTGAATGTTCCTTCTAAATCGGTCTTATCTGTTTCGGACCAACTGACAGACAATCTTAATGGCAGTGCAGATGCAGAAAAAGTGACAGATGCAGTGCTTTTAATTAGACATTGTGTACGAATAATTTTAATTAGGACATAATTAATATTACAACCCTCACTATTTACGGGTGTCGTACAAGGCGGCTAATGACTTACAAGCAAAGCAGTTTAGTCAGGATCGCCATAGACGTTTTCCGTTGTAGGTACGTTTTCAACACAGCAATCTCCAAACTGGTCGGTAAATGTGGTATTACAAATACGTCGTATGTGTTGTCAAATATGTTGATGTATCTATATAGGTATGTGATTTACATATAAACGATAACTGGCATAAAGAGTATGGGAAAATATACCAATGAATTTGGATGAAAGATCGTAGTAAGTTGTCCTGGTGTCGGCCTACACTGCTCTCGCTCTACTTTTTATTCCATCTGCCATCTGCCTTGACCATGTCAAGGCGGACTATTGACGGGCGGGATATTGACTCCAAAATAATTATTTTTATTCGAATAATGAAGCAAAAAGTAGGAAATCCTTAATTGTTATGGTCGTAGTTATCGCAACGAAATAAGATGCGCTGGAATACGTTTTTGCGTGAATATGTATGTGAAAAGGGAGGGATTTTGCTGTATTTGACAATTTTGGGTTAGAAATAAACATGAGTGATGTGAATCGATCACGTCCTCTGGCGTTATTGTCTTCATATCGAAATGTAATATGGATTTACTGCGACCGCGATTACCATTTTATAGACAAATCTCTTTACGGCCTGGAGCGCTCAGCTACGCTCATGTTTTCACTGCACGATGATCTTAACTTGAATTGGTGCCACGTAGCCACATAATAGAACATGGTATGGAATTCGATGTCTATCTAAAGCAATTTGTAACGTAAGAAAGCTCGACAATGTTTACTATCAAAATATTTTATTAATTACGTCGGTACAATAATTTACTGTGACACTACAAAGCTGTCAACGAAAACTTAATTTAGGTTTGTAACACGGTTCAACAGACTACTTTTATTCAGGATCCCGCGGAAAATTCCACCAAGCTTTGAAATCAATGCGGGTGAAAACAAGTGCAAAACAGCAATAAAAATGCTTGGGCTATATTTTCAATGTAAACGTTGCCACGTAGTTACATAAATACCAATTAACTAGACTGTTTCATAATTACAAACGCAATTTGATTTATGAAAATTAAAGTTGTGCTTTTAGGTGAAAAAATTAATGAAGACGTGGTGGTGGTGAATAAAATAAATACCTAGTTATGTCTAATTTAAGGAAATACTTAGTTGAGTAATTCAGCCTCAATAGTGTCAATAATATCACAGATAAAAAAAATATATTGAAAAAATGTGAGTAGACTCTCCCTTTTCCTTAATTTGCCAAAACCGATAGACGCCAGCCACTTTATTAGTAGGGACCATGAAAACAATAACATACATCCTTACATCATCATCATCATATAAGCCTAAAGAGATCTCTACAAAGGCTGGTCCTGTGCCTTCCGCATCCAGCTGGTACCTGAGATATCAGTTCACATCCCTACATATTTTAAAACCGACTTTAAATCACAAAAAAGTAAAAGAAAATCTTTTTATCATAAACACAGTAAGTTAGATATAATTATTTTTGGACTTGGTGCTGGCACCAGTAATGTTCGTCGAGGGGGGGTGAAACCTTTAGACGAGGGGGAGGGTTGATGTGAGGCACCGGCACCGACTCCAAAAATTCCAATTATTTATAATCGGGTTTATGTTTATTTTTTATTAAAAAAAAAACAGTAATCGTTATACCCTTGCAAGTAGAGTTGTTTCTGTCGATGAATTGTAGTACTGTCCTCTAACTCCTATTTGTTGAAGTGTTATGTGGCTTCATCATAAGCACAGTATCATCAGATGATGACATCTGAGTAAGGACAGGATAACGTAACACACTGTACTGCCTTGTACACATCTGACTTGGTGAAAATGAGATCACCTCAGGAGTAAGTACACCCTTTCAAGAATCGCGTTACCGCTAGGCAAAAGATCAAGAGTCTCCGTAGTCTGAAAAATGGGCAGCAGCATTTTCTATTGTATTATTTAAACACTGCGATCTCCAACCCGCCTGTCAAGCGTGGAGATTATGGCAAATACCTCCCCTTTCGTGGGAGAGGCCCTAAGTCCTGCAGTGGACTGTTACAGGCTGTGATGATGTTACCGCTAGATACTATCAGTAATTCAAGTCGACAATTTGCAGTAATATCCCCCAACTCCTAATCGTTAGGGAGTTCTGTAGCTTCATAATCAGCACAGCAGCATCAAATGGTTACAAACTGAAGCGAACACCTGGGTAAAATTTGATAATGCAACAAACGACTCCTCCTTTTATTGAAGTCCGTTAAACATACAAATCTTTTCTCTTTATAATATTAGTACAGATAAAAACTTAAATACTTTTGTATTTTACCACGTTAATATCTTTTATACTCGTAACTCAAAACCGTACCTACCTATGGTGAATAATTTCAACCATGACCCTAACTCAGATGATAAGATAAGCCAGACGAGCTAACGATTACGCACATTCCATTTACCTACGGTAACCTAAGTAGGGTGAGTTATACGTAGGTAGTACCTACACTCAAGGACGAGTGTAACATTACAACGAAGCAACAGATAACATCGCTACAACATAAATAACAAGTGAGAATTAACCCCCGGGACCATATTTTGGTGCCGGAGCTACTAGCTTTGTTTGATCCCCGGGGCGATCTCATATATTCCCGTCACATTGCCAACTTCCTGCCGTACCAATGAGCCGCTTAAGCGCAGGATAAATTGGTCTATACTTCTAAGGGTCCATGAAAGTGCCTTCACAATCTGTGCGGACTTTAATCTATTGTTGTCATAACTCAGCGAGGCCCACGCAGCCGGTCCCCCGGGCTCGATGCTATCTGCTTTGATCCTACCTCGAGATATAGTAATTATCTGGATTTGTCGACCCAGGGGCGCGATAGTTGGGGCTAGGTGTAGATAGTTATGGCCCGCGACGTTCCCCTCCGGATTTCCGATTCCGGAATCTCAATTCGTCGGATCTTTTCTTCAACAGCTTTTATAATTTTTTGCTGTAAAATCAGTAAGTATTTTTGTTACGCAATAAGATTTTTTTATGTGAAAGTGTCGACGTTATTTTTCGAATTATTTCTAGTTATTGAAACAATTGGTATATTTGCATTTAAATTGAAATAATTTATTTGATGTAGAAATTCGTTTAAAGTTATTATAAATGTCTATAATTTAATCGATCAGCTAATTAAAAAGGTTTTGATCAGCTGCAAAATGGTTGTGTAAGCAAATAAAGTGAATTGAGCTGTTTCTGGTGTCGGCAAAAATGACTAAATTGGTCCGCAAGTATTGTGATATTGGGCAGCCTTACGCAGGGGATTATATATATCTGCAGCAATATTAGATAATAATAGAGCAGCAAATCGTGATTAGGATTTTATAAAAATCATTTGAAACGCTACTCCGAAAAATTATAGATTTGGTTTTGACACTCATTTTTAAGCTGACCAATGGTGTAACTCTGCTGACCAAATTATAATTTTGTATTAGACCTCTTTATTTGCAGACATAACCATTAGCCAGCAATCCACATATTCTATTTATTTTCTGATAATCCTTGATTTGTTGCTGACCAGGTACTGCTGGTGTTTTTACTTTATGGGCGAAAAAACATTATTATGCCGACAAAATAATTTTTTAGCTGATTTTTCTTAATGATCATCGCTAGTTGATAAAAAAATCCATCTAATTATTTGGTAACTTAAATTGATGGGTAGTTTTTTGATGTGCAATTACAAGGTAGTTTTTTTATAAAAGTGGGAGACAAACGACAAGCAGGTCACCTGATAGTAAGTGATCACTGCCGCCCATGGACATTCGCAATACCAGGGGTGTAGCGAATGAGTTACCCGCCTATGAGATAGGTGGTCATTTCTAGTAGGTTCCAATGTCTTACCATCTCGGAAACACCGCTGCAGGAAGTACATTCCATAGAATGGTCATACGTGGCAGAAAGTTACAAAAAATTATATACGCCGCGGCATTATCATGCCTTGAAAACTTTACGCACAAACACACTTTTCTTGATTAGGTAATGTTACTAGTAGATAATTAAGTTTTCTTAAGGACCTACATAGGTCTAATAACGAAACATACGCAGGAAATGACTAACAAAACATTTTTTTGCTACCGCAATGATCAGTATCATACTCCAACGTTAAAAAGAAAAACCTTTCCTCGATGCAACATTTTATTGAAAACATGACACGGGAGCAACTACAAAGTGAAGAAGTGCCTCGCTTCCGGCGAATCCATTCTGCGCAGGAAATAGGAATTCCAAGTGCGAATAAAGTCGTATCTCGCTCGCCGTTTGCATTAAGAGCGGTCACCCCCATAAAAACCTTTAGAATACTGAACGCAACCATTTCCATTATGTTATTTTTTTACCAGTCTACAGGCCGCCTGTTCTTTCATATTGGTTCTTATTAAGTTAGGTAGGAGAACATATGCACAGGACTTATAAAAACTAAAATCGATTGAGATATTATTCTATTAAATACAACAAGTTGAATTGGTAATCATATATTTTTTCGTTTGTACTATTAACAAATAGAAGACAGCCCTTGCCATTGAAACAGTTACTTATAATAAAAATTTGAATGCATAAATAAATAGAATAATATAGAAGAATTTGAATTGGATGACAGATGCGCTGCTCTCAACGTAATTGAAGTTGCAAAGGTCCTTAGTGCAGATCGAACAGGACTGAAACTGATCCTCCATTAGTATTGGATTGTGTTTTGTGTCACTGCAGTCTCGAATAACAATCATGTCTGAATCTGGAAATGGTAGAATGTTAGGATAGTTATTAGTTTGAACAAATTCAGAGCGTCGGTGGCCTAACAGCTAGCGAATTCGACTCGTAAGTAAGAGGCACCGAGTTCGATCCTTAGTGCCGCCATGAATAAATTACTTTTCTGAGGTACCTTTTCTGAACTAACTAGCCACTGCTTTTACTGTAAGGGAAAACATTGCAAGGAAACCTGCATATTCAAGCTACTGAATGTCTACGTAACCATTAACTTTCCAGAAAGACCTTTTGCTTAACTTACGTTTATTTTTGTAAGTTTTTGTGACACAAGCGTCGATTCCCTTTTTGCAGTACTTCACCATCGTTAACCGGCTTGGTTTCCAACAGCTGATATCGCTGATGGTACTGCATGCGTAACACACTCTGTCACTTTCTATAACCATCATTCGAGATTTAATGCTGTCAAGTGAAACGCCAGTTAAAGCTGGCTCTGTGTATTGGAAACCAGATCGTTCTTCACTGTTTTTGCCTTTAACTAATTCCTTATAGTTATAATTCGGAAGTATTATCTTTTCCGGTTCTTTATTTCTGGTGTTGTTCAACTGTACATTAGGTTTTTTAATATTGATGTTCTGTAATACACTACTGTTTTTCACTTTTGTTTGGTCATTTGAAAGAGCAAGTGTAGGACTTATTGTTTTGATATTATTTGGTTTATACAATGAACTGTTTTGGATCTGAATATCTGGTTTTTCTAAAGGCTTTTTTTCTTTATCATCAGTTTCTAAATCATCAGACATAAATCTTCTAGATGAATATAATTGTACAGACTCTAAATCATGTGAATTAATAATTTCAGTGGGATTATCAGTACTTTCCGTAGTATATACATATTCTTCAACAATTTCCTTCAATTCGTCTTTATCATCTTTATTCAGCGTGGAGTAGCAGCTTAAATCTCCACTACTCATAGATTGTGAGAGACATTTAATGAGGTTTTCTCGGTTTCTTTTGCCATCCACAGTTGTAGCAGCAGGTGTGGTCGCTAGCGGTGGTTTTGATGCCCGTCTATTGGCTACTTTGTCAAAATCCATTTGAAAAGGATATTGTGGCATTGGTTGCCATTGGGATTTGTCTTGGATTGGAGTCTGTGCGCTTGGAAACCGGCGGTTATCGCATGGACTCTGTTCATTTGTTTTTGACGGAGTCAATTGTTTTAAAGGATAGGGTTGATTTTGTACTAATAGTGGGTACATGTATCCGTCAAAATATGGCATTATTCGTTCTTGACCTGCAACTAATTAAAATATGAATAACTCCCTAGGATTCAAGAAGGGTTCCGACGCTAAGAGCTATGCTCGGAGTTTCTTTGCGCGATCGAGTCAGAAATGAGGAGATCCGCAAGCGAACCAAGGTCACCGACATAGCTCTAAGGATTGCCAGACTGAAGTGGCAGTGGGCAGGGCACATAGCTCGAAGAACAGATGGCCGATGGGGCAGTAAAGTTCTCGAGTGGCGACCACGTACCGGTAGACGCAGCGTGGGTAGGCCTCCTACAACATGGACCGACGACCTGGTAAGGATCGCAGTTACCAGCTGGATGCGGAAAGCACAGGACCGGTCTTTGTGGAGATCTCTGGGGGAGGCCTATGCCCAGCAGTGGGCGTCTTCTGGCTGATATGATGATGATAATGATTATTTAGACGATAAGTAGCAAAACTTCATGTCTAGATATAGCAATAAACTATGTTTTAACTAAAAAAATCACAAATACCGTTGCTGAAAATTTAACTTATGTTAAGCAAAATGAACAGCCGTTTTTAGTAAAATAAAATGTTTAGCTAAACTAACACGTGTGAAAACTTTTGTATTAATAAATAGTTTATTGTTATTATTAGACACTGAGTTGAGCATATTTAGAAATTATTGTAGTTAGCAAGAATTGATTTTTTTCCTAAAGTGGCAGCACTTTGACCCCTCTTAGCGACTTAACAGTTTATTGAACGAATCTGTAGAATATTTGAATTAGAAAGATCGAACTTTAAAACGTACCTGTTATGGTAATGGTAATAGTATAGAAAATAGTTATAAAAAATGTCTGTATTTGCACCATAATTATGATTAATTTCGAATTTACTTTTAGTAAACAACCACTGTTTCTATCAAAATTAGAGAAAATACTGGACAAGAAAATGCCATTTTATCAGCGGCGACTGTAAACTAATATCAAGCTATTGTTTTTGACCATAAAGATAGATGTTCCGTGAAAACAATGGATGTTCCGCAAAAATGGTCCTCATTGTTTTCAGTGAATGAATAAAGAAAACCTACCTCGTGTCAGATGACGTTCTTTGTCTGATATAAGTGAGGGAGTTTTAATTGACGGTATTTTTCTCTTTCAGAGACTTTACTGGAATTATCTTACTCTTCAAATAAAATTCAAATTATTTTCGTCTATAGATATGTTCTGCATTTATGCGTTGAACTTAATAATTTCTTCCAAATCAATGACCTATGACCGTAAACAAAAAAAAAATTTCAAAGCACCTGCAAGAAACGTAGTCATCAGTCAAGCCGTGTTTGGCTGCAGTCAAATAAATGATGATGAGGAACAGTCATGTCGGCCGTTCCTACATATTCTCTATTCATGTCTGTTTTGATTAAACTCGTCTATAGGAAACATTTGATATTACTGCTAATGATCCAGGTTAGATGGATTCCATGATACACGCGCATTGCTATAGTCATTGGCTGTAATCAATGTCGGGTGGTGATTTGTATGTTCTGCTTCACAATATGTCTATAACAGCTCGAATCGGACCTACACGACGATTTAACTAAGATATTCGTGAATATTATTGGTTGGTGATATTCAACCCTTATATTTTAAAGAGAGGTAGAGCATATCGGGGTATCCCGTTCGAATTGGAGCCGCCCGACTGGCGAAGTACTTCCACCTTCCAGAATACCGCAGCTAAACAATACTCTTTTAAAGCGAATTGTGTTTCTACCGGTGAGTAAGGTCTCCAGTGCTCCATGGGGTGGGTATTTGGAGAACCGTGGCAGTGGAGGGGCATTTGCCTTTTTGCTGTCAGAGCAACGTGTTATAGAGGTGGGCAACGCATTGGCGATAGTCTTGGTGTTGCAGATGTCTATGGGCGGTGGTGACCACTTTCCTTCAGGTGGCCCGCTTGCCTGTTTGCCTACCGATTGACATAAAAAAAAATTACGTGGGGAAATCCTTTTACGGACTCGCTATACTCGCCGTCCGAGAATAGCGAGAAGATTATATGGGACTCTATCGTTGAAAATGATAGTCCTACTAACTGAAAATCACCACGTTGCACCCTCATATTCTTTTTCGCAACGAGATCATGGGACTGGTTAGCACTAGACTTTTGTTTAAATACTTGTTATTGTGAGTAGAATAACATGGCTATAAGGGAAGATTTTTTCATATTGTGCTAAAAGTATTAAAGCTACGACATCTCACATCACATATTATAGCCTTAAAAAACCAAAACTCAAAAAACTCATTGCTAATATCGTATCGTACCTTGAGTCGTATCTGGAGTCTGGACATATTTTGTTTCACCAAACTCTTGCATTCTTGATTCGCATGTATCACCAGCCGGCCGCCCTGGGGCATTAATCTGCATAAAATATCCGAAACAACCATGTCGTTGGGCTCGACCTACTGAAATATAGAGTATTGTGTTTTACGTCCCTCTTTGTTTCCTCGTATGACAGCTTCACTACCCTCTCAGCGGTGGGTAGTGGCTTTTTGCTACGTATTTTTCCTACTATATTCAGTACCCTCTCATGACAGGGCATTTACATGTTAAAGTACATGAATGGCAGCGCGTGGGTAAGCTAAGACGTGGCGTTTGACTGTTAGACGTTACGTAGAGTCGTTTTTTTGACGTCATGAATTTCAAACGTCAAGCTACTTAGAAACGAATTTGAAGGGTATTTCGATGGAAAGGTAGTCTTTGTTCTTGTACCAATTTTATTTCTTTTCTTTTTGCTGTGTATTTTAAACAAGTAGAGGTACAAAAGGCACTTCTATCAGTGAGTATTCCTATTAAGATAGGTAGTATACCTACTACAGAACGAAGTTTCATTCTTATCGACAATACTCAATTTTTATCTTGTTCTCTCTACGTAATGTTTATTTAAATAAAGTTGAATTATATAGTAATACAATGCATTGGTTTATTAAAACCAACAATAACTCTTTAACGGATAAAAAATCTCACCGTTAATTACGCAGATATGTCGAGACACTCTATACATTCTAAAGGTCCCAAATAAAATAGCCAATTAGGATAAAATCAACCTCTTACAGAATTCTATAGCCACTCGTAAACGGTACAAGTATGAAAAGGCTTTTGACTTTTTGTTGAGATGCTATAAGAGCGGCATTAGGGGAATATGGAATGGAAAGTGACTTGTGGGATGAGACACTCCAAAACGAAGGCTAATGAGGTGGAAATAGACATTCCAGACGAATGGTATTTTGGGAACATATGGGGAACGGGACCAACGAACAGTAATGCGGCGGTAATCTGTCTGAAATTACGTAATTTACACCTGTATCTTACCTTTTAGATTAGATACAGGTGTAAATCTGTTAGATTATCTCGGCAGCTCGCGAAAGCACAACCGGGATCGACGTCAGAACGATGAAGCCGATCTTACGTTATTAGATTCAAGATGTGTTAATTTATTTTATTTGTAAGAGGGAAGCGGCGAAGTGAAGTCTCTCCCACTCCAGCATTGGCCTGTGTTTACTGTTTACAACTTTATACTTTACACAATATTGTACAAAGCGTAGTTCCCCGCTGCGTCTCTCTAAACACGACCACCACAAGTTTAGTGAATGAGTTTACTATTTAAAATTCCCTAATGAATGGGTGGAACATGAGGAAATTGAAATTGAACCTGCACATAAACAACTCGGCGATAGGTCAGATTCTCAGGACGACAGATTCTGAGGTAGTCAGTTTGGTATTTAGTCAGCTTGAACGCAAACCTTATTTATTATTATTTCATCCAGGACTCAACGTTGGTATCAATCAGTAACATGTTACATCGACAATATGACAATCGGTTATACTTGATCTATTGGCCCTAAAAAGAGTTTCGGCGAGTGATATTTTTCGATGAAATGGTACTTCAATAGGATAATTACATAACTCTCTTCACTACGTATCTCTTTTTGCCTACAATTGTTACTTTTGAGACTACGTATAATCGATTTAATAGTTTCAGTTCATTGCAATGGAACATTGGCAGCAACTGAACCCATGAAATCGATGACACGGAATCGCAAAAGTAACAATTTCAATAATTTAGTTTATTTTGTAGTTAGACTACTGGTAATTGAAAGGCATCGTGTAGTGCAGAAATCAATGAATACCAAGTTAGTTTCCGTTAAAATTAAAATTGATCAAATTACATTCGAAAATCCTAGGGTAACCATTCCAGTTCTAACTATATGTAGGTAGGTAGCCGTGAATTACGCGGCGTACGTATGCACAGACACTTTAGGTTGTGTGCAATTCCACGGCTCGGTTTGCGGTCTCATCAATCATAGGCGTGGTGCCTACTGTACATACGTTGCCCATCAAACTGTGTCAAGCATCAGCCGCAAACTGTAGGCTGTGTTCGGTAAACACTATGTAATGTTAGATATTCAATAGATGTACAATAGTGTAACTAAGAATAGTTAGGTAGGTTGTATCTTCATGGATTGTAAAACGAAAATCTTATTTATTTAATTAGGTAATGGCCTTATTATTTGCTAGAACTAGCTTATTTTCCTTTTAATGCTCATTAGTCAGTTACAAATACAAATAAAACGACATTTTATTGGTATTTTAATTGTATTCTAAAACCTTTTACTGGCACTACAGAACACAAAATGATTTTTAATAATATTTGTTGTATTTAATAAATTTCATAGTTATCATTAAATAAAGTCAAAATCTTAATAAAGTGTTTCACATATTTTTATTTATTTTTAAATTATGCCCACCACAGTACGGACTTTAAGTAATAAGTACATATAATAAGAATGTTATCTCTTCCCTATCATGTAGGTATGAATGTTAATGTCCGAAACCGATCAAAATACGTAGTCCTCGATACTCAAACGTATAACGAAAGCAATATCCTGTAGTTGCATATTTATGAAGGAACCCTTCTTTTATGGCGTCTATGTGGGATGAGTGTGCTCAAGGCACTATTTGTCTTCGAAGGCAGAAATACAGTTTAAGCTATCTTCCGATTTCACTTTCATGTCAGTAAGAGACAAAAATAGGTCAGCGTTTCTTAAAATTTGATGGAGAAGGCGTTAAATATTTTGTTAGTGATTTGGGATACGATATAGATAACAGATATGATCGATAGCAGCTATTATCTTTAGCTATTTTCAGCCTTGTTAAACCACGAACACCCCTGACTTAATATTATATATCTAAGTCAGGGAAAAAGAGTAGGAAAGCGGACACTATCAGAAGCCGGGATTGACCGCTCGGAAGACGATGATGATGATCATACATGATCATCATCATCATCATAGGGTGATTTAAGTATCAAATTCTAAGTAATGGCCAGCAAAATTGGCCAAAGGCCAAATGCTCTAGAATAGATTGGTCCGCCTTTTATACAATTAAGCAACATTGTCGAATATTGATGTTTAAAAAAATAAGCAGTTGTATTGTATTTGTTAAGTTCACCCAGTGCTTAGGTACAATATTCTGTTAAAAAGTACAAGTACAGTAAAAAAACTATTATCGAATGTCCCACAACAACAATGATTTAGGCAGGTATATCAAGCGGGACACAATGCCCTGAAGCGCCCCTTTTTTATTCGCTATGTTCTCATTAAACTCCGAAGCAATGCCTATAAGTAGCAACAATCGTAACAAGTCAATAAAATCGGTCCCTCAGCCTTTGTAAAGGCCTAATTGCAATGTTTTACGGAATTCGTCGAAGTTAATGTGACCAAATTGCCAACGGTCGTCAATAATTGCGACCCACTACGTAAGAAAGGTGTAATTTAAATTAAGGTAATTTTATTTTTAGGCAATAAAATCTCGGAGTTGAAAAAATGCTGTTACATATTCCGTTTATTCCGTAAAGTTCAAGTGTATCTGTCGAAACTTTTGTGTGTTCATTATCCTTTTTTATGGACTTTTACATTCATTCATGTAATTAAAACGCAATTTGCGGTCCAATTTGTGTCACCTTGCGTGTATAAGTCATTCATAAAAGTATCATTACACAAGCCCATTTCTCATGAATGAAAACAAGTTATTACACCAAATAACTAATAAGTGCCGTGAGTGGTTGATTAACATATATGGAATATTTTTTTCTCATTATTCCCTATATTGGTTACAATTTAGGGCATTACGAGAAAAAAAATTATATGTATTCAGAATGAGACTAAGTCTAGCTTGCACCAAATTCATAAATACGTCTAGGAATGACGTTTAACGTTTTTTAATATGAAGTTTTTTGTTTATGTATCAACCTAAACGCGTTTAAGAATTTGGTGCAAGCCGCCCTAAGTATAATAGCTATACATAAGCCATTGTACGTAGATTTTGTTTATTCTATGTACTACCCAGCTGCCTAGCGATAGCGAGGTTAGAGAGTACTATAGCTATATGCCTGTATAGCCCTTGGGATTAAAACGTTTTAGGACAACAGACGGGTCCCAACGGGCGGCAGTTTTTGTCCCGACTATATGGGCCCGATTCAAACGTTGAATGCATCGTGAAACGGCGCACTAACGAAGCTGCATGTAGGTACCGCGTCTGCCTGCGATGGAAAACTATTTTTCTATATAAACGTTGTCTCTTGTGCTATTCGCACTCGTAGGTATGTTGGAACGAACGTACAATGTTAACCGCTAATTTGATCGTAACTGTGTTTCGGGTTACAATTATTTGTAATGTAGATTTGATGAAATAATGTATGTGGAAAATTTTATATATATTTTTGTTTGATAGTATCGCTTGTGACGGAACTGTTTCAGTAAAATATTGGTTTTTAATACATACATATTTTAATCAATGACACTATTTCATTGAGGGTGATCGATACATAGAACAAAGTCGCTTCCCGTCGTCTGTCCCTATGTATCTATGTTAATATTTATGTACGCTTCGATATTTTAAACTACGCAACGCATTTTAATGCGGTTTTCGACAATAGATAGACTGATTTAAGATAAAGTTTATAAGAAAGAAAAAAAGGATAGATCGAGGTAAAATATGTGTACGCGAACGAAGCAGCGCCGGGTCCACTAGTTAACACTACATGAATAGCGCAGGATATGATTCCCGTACCGGTTTAAAAGCCAAAAAAGCTAGGTTTTCAAAATCGAGTACAATCCAAACATCTGCATCACAGATATCTTTGGTTAAGCCTGCATACATGAAATCCGCCTGTATTGACCCAGCGCTTTATCTATTAACTTTACAGAAAAGCGCGACGCAGTGTCCAGTGAAATCGAATTCGGCTGATAATCCCTGGCCACCATTCAGCCAGGTTTTAGGGGCAGGTTTCGTTAAAAGTGAAATAAGAAAGAAATAAGGAGGTCACCCTGAGGGTGTAGGACGGGAGGAAATGGCCGAACGACTTTTAATTCTGCACGTACATTCCATTACCGACGCATGGAATAGAGATGGGAATGTGGGGCTCTGATTTGCGCACAAAGGTTAATACCGAATACCTAAACTCGAAAATAACATATTTGAAATAATTTAAACTATCGCAGGTATTATCGGAGATTTCTTAAGTAGTGGTCCCGTGACAATGATGCAACTGATTTCAAATATCGGGTTAGGTACCTGCAAACCAAGATACGCTATAAGAAATGTCACTTTTTTGGTTTGTATAGTTTCTAATCTTCCTCTGATGGTGTTTATTGCTCTGTTAATTCTATCTAATTTACGGTTGACTTTCGGCTGTGAGGTTGGAGACTCCTGGTTCGGGACTGCTGTTGTAGCAGTTTATTATTATGTTTGTTAGATTACTTACTTATTTTTCTAATAGTGTTGTTCCGGATAGTAGTAGTGGAAGCGGCACACTCATGCGTTTTAATTCTTCCTCAACCAGAGCTTTGTATTTGTCTTTTGCGGATTACTACGTAGCACTATTTACTATTAGCTTTGTGTAAATCGTACAGAATCCACCTTGGTAACAGCCTCTGAAGAGACTCTGCAGTTCCGAATTGAATATCTTACCTCCTGTGTGCAGGAGACCCGTACGGAGGGATGCACGATTCTACCCGCCGTCTAATCGCAAAATAGATTGATTATACGGTGGCGAAACGGGCCCGTGACTGTTGTGCCACTAACCAGTCAAAGTTTAAAGAGGTGCTGTTCGACCGGTTTTAAGGCGCCGGTGGTTCTCCCTCGCCAGTTACTGTATGGCTACTGTGACCCCAAGGGAGGTTAAAGGTTGTATAGATCTCGTTCGATGCTGACCCGCCCCTATACGATTGATCAGCAGTGGCGGGGACGCACAGTACTGACTTGTCGGTAGGTGTACTCTCCCGGGACCACATCCCCCGGTTCACAAAATTCGGCATTTCCTGGTTATTTCATGGTCAATGCGGACCCGTGCGTGTTCGCATTACCGGGACATCAACGCCAAGCATACAGTTGGAACTGTTCACCGACAACGTGCGTCGCGTCTCTATTGCGGACGCACGGACGGATAAGCTGAGCCATTCTCGCCGCGGATGTGGCACAATGAAGCCTTTTAGCGGTAATTTATTACTACCCTCGCTTGCTGCGGCCTCCAGCCCGCTAGGTAAACAATTACATTCCGGATTAACAGATTAGGCCCACCTAGATAACCCAATTAAGCTAGTACATACGCAATAACCGGTCTCTAGTGAGATGGACTGATAATTGTTAACGTGTAGGCGGTAATTGATAATTATCAAGCGTCTGAAATTAATAGAAGAAGATATGTAAAAAGCAAGAGCATTAAATCGTCCATTACCACAGTAAAAAAAAAATTCTTTTCAGCTATTTAGGATATTTCTCTGAAAAGTTTGAGTTTGACAATAGCACCTGACAATGGGTAGCTGACCCCTTAGGTCCCAAGAACTCACCCTTGACTAGACCTACAAAAACCTTTTAACAACTTCACAGGATTAGGAACTCTGTACCTATATTTTATAGTTCTACAGCCAACAGCAAACTGAAATCGAGTACCTCTAGGCCACCGACGCTCCGACGCGGCCAGAATCAACTATTAATTTATATAATAACCTGTATATTACATACGAAATGAGAAGATATGTAAGCAAACTAAGGCCACCGACAGCACGAAGGATTGGATTGCCAATCTTAAGTGGCAGTGGACAGGGCACATAGCTCGCAGAACAGATGACCGATGGGACAGTAAAGTTCTCGAGTAGCGACCACGTACCGGAAGACACAAAGTGGTTAGGCCTACAAGGCGGACCAATGACCCGGTAGGCCAGCTGGATGCGGAAGGTACAAGACCGGTCTTTGTGGAGATCAGCAGTGGAGGCCAGTAGTGGGCGTCTTCCAGCTGATATGATGATGATGACCTGTACCCAATTGTAAGTTTAAAAGTTTTCGTCAACAAATCCCAGTATTTCAAATAGTTTCCAAGACGCAATCAAGGTGACCATAAACCAAGGCCGTAACCTCAAAATCTCCTGGTATTAGACTTAAATCCAAGTTCCAGAAGTTTTACAACTTCACGAGGTTGTACGTGCTCTAAACAGTTCTAATGAACTATAAAAACTTCAGCGCGAAGGGGCATCCGGCGGCACTGCTCTTTCACGATTTAAAATTTAGAAACCTTTTGTCGTATATAAAACTTCTCACGTTTCAATTCTGAATGTATTTGTTTGTTTCAATATCTAGGTGACCTAATTTGATTTTACTATTACATGGAAGATCTGTGAGTTGCCAAGGTATTTTTACTTTCGAATTGATTTTACAACTAAGTTGAAAATGAAAAATTACCTATCCAATGCGCATTGGCGAAATTCTCTCATTATAGAGTGTTCCCATCCCATATTAAAGGATCATATCAAAGACAAAAATCATTTATTATATTATTATACAGTTTCAGTGATGTGGTAACAGATAGAAATATTAAGTTGTTTTAAAAATATCTGCCAATCCAATGTACATATATACACATAAATTCTGCAACCATTATGAGCTTTAGAATAGGAGTAGTGGCCCATAACACATTCGCTATCGTTTACAACGGAATTACCCTAAGTATATTCTCGGTGTCCATAAGAAGCTCCTATATAGGCTAGTTTCGGATTAAATGGCTTCAATGATAGCGTACCCTTGTCTAATAGGCTCTGAAATGAGCTCCAGTAGAATAATATATTGCTAGCACTTCCAAGAGCAAATAAACGGTTGTACTCTGTAACTCTCGAGTAATATTTGAGGTTGGACTCGCATTAGTAATTTATTTGTGTGTCCGTACTCGAATCGTTAGAGCGCTTACGCACTGAATCCGAATAGAGTTAGTAAAAAATAATCTATATTACGTGAAATTTGAGATGGCGTTTCAATAGCCGTACCTCCAATATACGATCGATACTCTTCGGCACTGTCCTAATTGGCAGCGGTCGTGCAACCGTGGTCGTACCTCAAAACCACCCGTCGCACGACCAAGGTCATACGTACGTCGTTCACCAGGATTTTGGTATATATAGATGGATGTTTCCTAATATGTAGCATACTGAAGACATTAACCCTTTTTTTTATGCTACACTACCTACTGGGGCTTCACCGGAAAGAATTTTGTCGGATTCGCATCGAATTCAGTGCAATGCTCTCTGGAGGAAGTTTAAAAATATTGGAGTTTTAGGTGACATAAACTTGTTCGACTTTTTCTGTCGGTTCGGTTATATAAGAAAGGTAGGTACGTAATGTACAATAATAACATCATAAACCTTATTTATTTACTAACTACGGAAATTAACTCTCACTTAAGTCCGTTGTTCATTATTTTAATATCACAAGAATTTGATAGATCTGTCAATGCGTGATTTCGTAATGGGTCTAAAAAGTAGACCCCTGTTCTAAGAACTTTCTTTTTATAAATCGAAATTATCGTTTTCACCTGCTGGTCTGTGTGTTCTCGGATATAAAACGAATCATTATTCTAAAAACCTCGGAAAGTTCGTAGAACTAAACTTGAAGGCCAAGCAGTCTTTCCTATTACCATTTTGTTTTTCGCAGCTCGTTTTAAAAGTAACATTTCGATTCGTCTGCCCCGGACGGGCCTATTTGGCACTTTGTTCTCTGAGAACTTTTTTATCCTCGCTGCAGTAAATTTTCAATTAGGGCAGATCTATAAATTTTATTAGCACTGTGACTGGAAGTAGGTAATTTGTAAAAGCTGTAAAGTTTTTGCTTGCGCTTTCAATACTTGAACATTCTATCGAGTAAGTATTTCTTACAAATACTTATTCGATTTACTGGGTTAGTTAACAAAATAAATGATCCACCAAGCTACCCCACCTGTAGGACACATGCGTGAGCTATGTATGTATGTATGATTCACCTACATTGGCAGCCGCAAGCTATACAGATAATGTCATTTCCAATATACATCTATGGTTGTGGATGCATTCTGTGCGTAGGAACAATGAAAGTCCTGAGAGCCTAGCCTTAGTCTTAGCTTACATTCACTCTGCCAAGATTGCAACCTCTTTGATGTAGCCAGACTATGTCAATTACTGCGTATCCATGCATTGTGTAACGACACAAACCGATTTGAAGAGTTCTAATACCAGCGTCCTATATTGGAGGTAAATAATTGTAAAATTTAGATTATGTAAATAATCATCTTAGGGTTAATGTCCTGGTTGTGCTCTCGCTTAAGAGAGCGTGGGGTTCGCATTGACCATGATCCAGGATTAGACAGATCAGATAATTACAGTGGATTGACTACCATCGGATCTTCGTGACTTTGCTACCAGGGGCACCTGACCAGATTGGATCCGATTATCGACTGCTATCTGACCTCTGTGACCCCGTTAACAGGGGAATCTGATCACATTGGATGATGGTTACATAATCTGTCGGGTTACACATTCAGTCGCCTGAATGTGTAGTATCATCACGATGTTTTCACTCACCGTAAGAGTTTGGCGGTAAGGTGGAGGAGAGAATTCCAGCCACCAATGTTGGCAAGCGAAAATGGAGAAGGTGGAAAGGGGTAATTACCCACCTGGCCGAGTTGCTGTGACCAGGGGACCGAAGTCCAATGGACGCTCTTTGGATCTTGTATATAAGCGTTGTAGATGGAACACTCCGTTAGCGCGATGTAGATTTGACAGTTGCTGTCATGCTGATTGTCTTGCCAACTCGTGTGTGCGAGCGCTCTTTGATTCACTATGGAGATCGCTACAAGAGCATCGGTTAGTGTTCAACTAATGTACATAACTCAGAAAAGAGTCATGGGTACATAGCCGTAATGGGTTTCGAATCCGGTACCTTAACCACTCAGCCACTGACGCTCCTTTAAACTTTAATTTATGTAATTAAACGTAATCGCATCAAAATCGAACATGGTCAAGGCGGACCCCGTCGGGCCCTCGCGCGCAAGGTTGCAACCGGGATAGATTAGGTGTTAAAATTTTGTACTATTCTAATTTTTACATCTAGTTATGTAGAGCTCGTCTAATTTAAAATGACGCGCCCCACTATCGCATTAACGCACACAAGCAAGTTTAAAATATGGACGCAATACATATACAAATGCCGTTGTAATTGGTCATTCAGTTGCCGGTAAGATTCAAACGTCGGAGCACGCGTCGTTCATTGGCTCCCACACAGATGAAGTGTCGTTATTAATATTTGCACTCACACATCGAAATCAACTAACTAAGTAGTGGGGCGCGTCATCTTAGACTAGACGAGCTCTACTTTATTTTTAGTATTAGTTAGAGGCGGATATTTTTCAACTGCTTCGATCTTTTTCATATAATCTATTTGGTTTTTTAAAGTAAATTAGGGTTTATCTAAGAAACCTTTAGTTGCATTTTTATTTGGCAATATATATTTATTTAGGATAGATACACGTGTCTCCTTTACACATAACAGCTACCACCTAAGACCCTAATATCACACGGATTATTGCGAAGGAAACTGTATTCATAAAACTTTAAAAAGGACGAAAAAATATGCTAAGGTACACACATATTCGCTTGTAGGGTGTGCCTAATTTCTGTGTTAGGTACACAGATAGAGCATTAGAGTACTTTTACTACGTGTAAAAATACTTCTGTAGGTACTTATCTATTTAAAAAACATGTTAAATACAAAGCAACTTGTGACATGTATGATGCAATCAGGAGAGTGTTCTCGCTGGAGAAAGTTCTAGCACGTGATCAAGTTTACAAAATATCCCGTTTCTTGATGCACTTGCCAAAGTTTGTAAGTATAGATAGATGTTACTCCTTCAAGCAAATAAGTAGTATTTTATAGTTCAGAATAGCACATAGGCTAAAATATAAATCTGGGCGCGAAAAGCATTTTGTACTTTTTAGTCTGTTTTAAAAACGTGGTTTTAAAATAAATAAATATTGACTACTATTCCGTTATTACACTCCGGGAATTAAGTTTCCGAGTAAATATGTATGTATGTATGAGTATGGACCATTTTGTTTTGTATAATAAGTTTTTATTTTTTGTTTCTGATGGTCGACACTAGTCGAATTTATTTAAATTGTAAATTTTTATGCAAAGCAAATAAATATTTTCATTTCATTTCATTTCATTTTCATTAAATTATAGCCTAAATGCTGTTCTGAGCTATAAGCCACATTATTGCAAATTTTTATCAAAATTAATTAAGTGGTCATAGCAAGCAGAAATTTATCTCCAAAAACATTCCATCTCTTGTTATTCTAGTTGCTGGACAGGTATATCGGACTCACCTTCAAAGTAATACAATCCCAACAACTAGCGCAGTGTGGACACCTGAGTTGTAATAACGCGCGGATTATCGCCCCTCCAGGCGGGGACCGAGCGGGACCGAGCGGAACTGAGAGGGACCACGGGACGCATCTCGGCCATGCACCGGCATTTACATAATAATTATTACGTCCTCGTCTACAAGGATCGTGGAGGAGAGCCTTCACGATGTAGATCACTATTATGTAAATCGGTGAAGTGGGCTGGAAGAGCTGTAACTAATCTGTGACTGAAGAGCGATTAATTTTAATATTTACATACATACTTAGGTAACTAGATTGTATTTTGTATTATGAAATTCCTTGAGTGATGAATAACTAACAACTTATACACATATATTACCTCTGCCTTCAGTTTATTCATAGATTGATAAAGTAGCCTAGTTGTTTTTACTGTAACAAAAGCAAAGGGTTCCTACTATTAACTAAGTCGCCAAAATAAACCTTCCTTTCCCAATTCCTGAGCTAGAACAATACTACGCGTACCTATGTCCGAAATCAGACTATAATAATAAGATTTTCCGTTACAATAACATCAAAGTTTACACAATTATTTCAGGTCTGTCTGTCCGATTGTTACTTGCGTAGCATAAAAAAAACTATTTCTTGTAGGTACTTATCACTATTGCAAATTACTATAATAGAGCTTCCGATCAAAAGCTGGATGTCAGGGAGGATAGACATGAATACAATAATAATAATGCATTGAATGAAATAGGATTGGATGTTCTTTTTGTATATTCTTTCGTAGCAATCTGAAGGGATAATGTCAACGTTTTGGGTTTCCTTTATGTTCCTCTATTGAATACGATGATAGAATTTTTATTTTATCAGACAGTCGGAAGTCATATTTGATAAGGAAGTATACGCTTTTGTATAATCTAAATGTAGGATTCGTATGGAAGTGTATTTGATGTGTTCTCCTCTGTGACAAAATGGATATCTTAATGAGTCATTATCTGATGAACGGCAAGCACAGAGGCGGATAGGCGAGCTGAAGCTGATGCGAATGATAATATTTGTCTAATAAAGTGGTGAATTTAATAATTTTTTGTAAAAACGTTTAAAAGTTATTTGTAAAAACCCCATTAGTATATTATACTTTTTGTTCTTTTATAAAACGTTATTTAGGTAAAAGGAGGCCAGTAACAAGAATATATTGAAGAAAATTGTTGAGGAGGCCAAGACCGACAAAGGGTTGGAGCGCCACAGGAAGTAAGTAAGTACTTTTTTATACGATTGAGTGATCCCAACAATCCACAGCGACCATATTAGAAAATGACGGATGTTACCTCAATAAAGTGACTACCTAGTCTATTTTTGCAATTGGTCGGAGAAAAGGCATTTAGCCATTTCTGTTTCTCACGTTGGTTTAAGTGAACACTTGAAAAGGGGATAACAAAGTTGGATCATCATTTTATTTGGTTTACTTATCTACCTATCGCCTGAATATAGTATTTTTTTCAGTGTGCTATCGCCGAATTTTTGTTGATTCACTTCATTTGTTAGAGTAGATTTGTTTTCATTTAAATATGGATTATGTTTGTAGGCGGTAATCGGGTAAGTACTGGTTATTATTTGTTACTAGGTATTTTTACACCACTAAAATGGAAAACAAACTTACGGTTTACTGATGACATGCAGTTACGGCGGCGTATGGACGTTTGCAATACGCCAATAAATATAAAATTGATATCACGCCCGTGTTACCGACCGATTAAAAATATTTTCACTCCTTTCGCAATCGTGATTGCAAAAGTTCACTGTTCACTAAATACCACACAAATTCTACAATTTCAGAACGTATTTTTCCTTCAGCACGCGTTGGTGTTGACTCTTAAATAGTTTTTTCACTATTTTGTTAGATCTATCGTCCAATATGACGCGGAGGCCGCGTGAATGACGTACAGACCGAGTGATTGATTGTACAGCGGACCCTTGTCTTTGCAGTGACGGATTCCGGAAAATTCCCGCATGTTACGGAACCAGCCAATTTGGCAGACGACATTGTGTTACACATAATGGCATTCATTAAACTTAAGACGGGAACAAACGATCGATACTCCGTTCACGTCCGCGCGGGGTCGGGCTGAGTTAAATACGGATCTCTACTTTTACGCTTTAGTTTTTATAAATACGATTATTAGTATACAGGTGTCCTTACGCTCTGGACAAAGCCGAATACAACTAGTGGATAAGGGTGTTTAAAACAAAGCTGCAAAGTATCATAGCAATTAGTCATAAACTTATTTTTATAAAGATGGTTATAAAGACGATTCTTGGCGTTAATATCGTGTTTGTGCTCCCGCGCACGAGGGCTCGGGGTCCGCCTTAACCATAATTCAAGATTTGGCAGATCAGATCATTACAGTGGAGCGGTCCGGAGTCCGCCTTCGACGTAATTACAGTAGAGCCATCTGACTTACGTGACCCTGCTACCAGGGGAACCTAACCAGATTGGATCATGGTTACAAATTCAGTCGCCCGAGTGAGCAGGTTTCATCACGATGTTTTCCCTCACCGTAAGAGCATCGGTTAGCATTCAACTAATGTACATGACTCATAAAAAATCATTGTTACATGGTCTCAGTACTTACATTGATTAAAATCAATTAGCTATTCAATAAACTATAGCAGCCTGTCGTAGGAGCTAAGCAACAACGACTTTCGTAGAGCAGGAAATGGAAGAATTTTCTGTTGTGTATTTTAAACAACGGGATCTCCAACCTGCCAGCCAAGAGCGGACTATCACTGTTGTGGAGGAGGCTTGGGCCCATCAGTGGGCTGTTGATATTTATACTTATTGTGACTTGTGTCCAGAAAATTGGAAAGAAGATAGTAATTAGTGCATAACTGCATTAAATACTTTCATATCATCTGCAAAACAAAATACTCTGATGAATGAAGACAGTTTTCTATGTCGTTGTTGAAAATGATGAAAAGTAATGGCCCCAGCAATGAACCTTGGGGTACCCCGCTAGAGACGTCAACCCAGCTAGAATACACAATACCCAGAAGATTTTTGTATCACAAAAATAAAACCAGATAAGATAGCAAATAAGTAAATTAAATAAACTCCACATATTTCATGCTATACTCTAAAGTATCGTATATTCTAAAGACGTTTTACGAAATAGCTGTATTTTAAAATGAGGGTTCAGGATATAATAAGGATTTTTATTATTGTTTGTCTCACTAAGTTACTGAGAGCGCCATCTCGTTATAGTTGTTGATACCATCTGATAGTTGTTGATACTACTGGAAAACTGTTTCGTACGGTGTACAACTAATTCGTGTTTGGTACGGTGATATCAAGCGCTGCGCGCGCTCGCGAAATCCTTCTCACGACCGGATCGCGCATATGAAACATTTTGATGCGTTGCCATAAAATATTCGGTGTTTCATTTGGATCGAAACACGAGATCAAAATAACTTTTATTAGTAGTCGATGCGCTCAGATGCAGTTTCAATAATAACAATATTTCAGTTACATTTTGACGCACAAAACAGGCGCTTTGGTAGATTCTTTGAGTGGTGTCCATTTTAGAATATTCTTGAATTTATCTCAGCTGTGTCTTCAAATATTTTTTGTATGTCATATCAGGTATATCCTATCTGACATTTTTTATTATTTAGTTTTAATTGACATACCATATTTAATTCACAGGTATACTATTATGTATACTATACCTACTTAGGCTAGAATACTTACCTATGGACATGTTTTTTTTTTTTTTATAATTTATTGTGTTGGACATTTAATGTTCCATTGATAGGTATTAAATTACGAATAGGTACCTAAACACGCAGTTGACATTTATTTGATATATTTTTATTTTCATTTAACTTTTGACATTTCTTTTTATTAATAATGTAATTATTTATTTAATTTCATTATAATTATAATTATTTATATTATGACGATATCTCTGTGAATTGCTTATATGAATGTGTAGTATAATGTAATTTTCATTGATTAATAAATGAATCTAATCTAATCTAATCTGTAAATCGACTTTCATGAACATAGAAATCTATATTTCAGGGGTATCACAAAGTTCATCATCACAGCCCATAACAGTCCACTGCAGGACTTCAGGCCTCTCCCACGAAAGGGGAGGTCATTGCCATAATCTCCACGCTTGGCAGGCGGGTTGGAGATCGCAGTTGATGTAGTGCAGTTGATGTAAATCTACCCAGAAAGATGCTGCTGCCCACCTTTCGGATTTGTCCCTTAGTCGCCTCTTACGACACCCACGGGAAGAGATGGGGTGGTGCTATTCTTTGAGGTGGCGGCACCACACACCACGGCAATCACAAAGTTACTTTTGATTAATTGGTAACTCGATAATGGCATAATATATTCGATTGATAAAATTAATTGCATTGTATTAATTGTCGGCCAAGCGTTGGTTCTAATGCGATTGTCGGGCATTTATCATCAATAATAACGCTCGTTCCGCTCTATTGGTTACCATCAATTACGAAAACAATGTTATTTCATAAATTTAATGGATTTCATTTGATTCTTGTACAGTCAGCTGCAGAGTGAATGGCATATAAATAAAAGTATAGTAGCGGGGTCGGTTCTCTCTGCAGCTGACTTTACGTTACAACAATGGCTGATGGCTGTAATTACCTGATGTACCAAATCCTGGATCATGGTCAAGGCGGACTCCGGGCCCTCGTGCGCGAAAGCACAACCGGGACATTTACACCAAGATGAGGTATTATTGACTATGTTGCCAAACCTGTACGCCGAGTAGGCCCACTGGGCGTAGGTACAGTACTAAAATATAGGTACACAGCACCCGAAACTGTTCAACTAGTTTCAGTATCCCCAGCGGTAGACCTTTACCGGCTTACCAAAATATCGTTATTTTAATATAGCATACACAATATTACACAATCTAACCTAACTGGTCGTATAGGTTTGCCGCCATAGTAAAAAATGTTAGGAGTTGTATGCTCTATCTGAAAATAATTCTTTTTCTGGCATGCGCTTTCAGTTTATTGCGCCAGAAATGTATGAAACGTGAATGAGGAGTTTTTCTCTTATAGTCTATTTTACCTATGTTCAAAACTAATGCCCGATTTCACCATCACTCTCCAAGTTTTAGGGCGTAAGTTTTAGGGATTTTCATGAAACAACTGTTACCTAAAAGTGTTAGGAGTCCCTTTAAACTTAGCAATAAACAGCGTTATAAGAAAAAGTGAACCTAGGTCTCAGAAAAAATACTTGAAGATCCCAGCGCTTACACGTCTGTCTTACCCTCATATTTAATTTATAGCGAACAGGGGAACTTTTAAAGCCAGCGAGCGAACTCCGCGGGTGTGAACCGTGCACCCGGAACGTTTCAGTCCTTCGCAGCCCGAAATGTTCATGGCCAGCATAATCCGATGCTTCTGCTTGTGATCCTGAACTTTCCGTGCGCAAATTCTACTTACTCACATATAGTTGAATCCTAGATTTGAGTGAGTGAGAAGAAATGAAACTTTCGTTTTAATTAGTTTTTTTCGAATTATCAGACAAGACTGATAGACGATGCTGGTGGAACAAAACCGATGTCGTGAACAGTTATTAGTTGCGACGAGCATACGATTAAAAGAATCACTGCGTTGAGGATTTAATTTTTAATTTTACAATTTTTTTTATTAGGTGTGATAAACTAGAGCCAAACTATAGGGGATTTGATACATCTGTACGTGAGGAAACAGACAGTACAGAATCTATCAAGTCTATCTATGGGCGGCAGAAGTTTAGGGGCGCCAAACATTGAGAGGGTCATCAAATTCGTATGAAATTCAAACAACTGATTTCATGAAGCATTAATATACGTAACAAGTCATTTCTACAACCTCAAATGTTTTTTTGTATATTAGAATCCGGAAAGTGTTTTAGATATTCCTAAATATGGCAAAAACTAGCTCGATATCGATACGCTCACTACTTTATTTCATTAGCTTGGTCTCTCGGGTGTTTTAAAAACGTCAAACATTTCCACGGTTGTTACTTAATCTAATAAGACAGGTAGGGGCGACAAAAGTGACCTAACCTTCACCTAAGAAATATTAAAATACGGCGCTGACAATGAGTAGGTATATTCCCTATGCATACTGTATGTAGGAGTAGCGAATGTTTGCGTCATTATCTCGGAAGCGACCCGGTAATATTTTCCTGGCCACTTACTGAATTACGTTGCCCCCGGAATGATGTAGCTTGCTAGCGTATAAACAACGAGGAACACAGCAACAGAAGCGTAGTGGTATTAAAGCTGGAAATCTCTTTCATAAGCTGTTGCGGTGCACTGTTTTCCTCTTCCCCATATATAATTTATAAATACATCCCAGCGGGTAGACTTCCACGTGATTTCGTGGTCCCAGTGATTCCAGCTACGTTTCGACGCAGCTGTGCCGTCATCGAGTGTCGTGTGAAATTTTACAATGTGTTAATTGGCATTCGTTGCCGGCGTTGTTCATTTTGTTACAGTTACTGGTGGATCCAAGCCCAGTTGAGTAGAAATAATAGGTAAGACATACGATTATATCTCACCCGGACCTGATGTGTATCTGGCTACAACGACGATGATGAGGCAATCGAAGATGAGCTACATAATGTACCTACTATAGGGAACTAATTGATGGTTAGAAATATTTCATTTCTCTTATAATTTCAATTTCATATGAATATAGCAGCCCAAATAGGCCAGTTACTTTACTAGGGCTAACTATTCCAGTCATGTCTTGTTTGTAACGTAGCGATATTCTACGGATACCATGTTGTTACAAGCTTTTATTTAACTTCACCTGTCTCGGTGTTTTTCATTTAAGAACTTGTATAAATAAATCAAATATATAGGTAAGCCAGCTGCTACGAAAGGGGACAGAAAAGTTCCTAATTGCCATAAATGCGATTTATTATGTAATTTAAACTTGATGTAGGTGGTTTAGTATGCAACTACCTATATAATAAAACACACTAGTAGGATTTACTTCTAGGTGTGTGGTGTCCAGCAGAGTAGAATAGCACCAACCCATTACACTCGTGGGAGTCGTACAAGGCGACTAATGTTTTCGAGGCAAAATATCTAGTCTAGTCTCTGTATGTTGGAAAATGGGCAGCAGTGTTTTCCTTGTTATATTTATAACACTGCTATCTCCCTAAAATCCAATCAAAAAGTATTCCCCCGCAGCGAAAGAAGAATTTTGTTGACCATTGCGTCTTGCTAGTACGAAATGAAATTTGAATAAAAAGGTTAAATAAAGTACTGGTACTTAGGTAATTATTCTTACACTGACCTGTAAAAACCACACAAAACGTAAATCCGATAAGCCGTTTGTCTTTTTCTGGATTAAAATTTACACATTATTTTTACAAATATAACGTGTTCTGGAGGATAAAAATTATGCTAATGGACGACTTTTGAAAACATTTGCTTATTTACGGTGACTACCCGTGTCGTTTGTTGACAAATATCAACATGTTTTACACGTACAGAGCTGTAAGGATCATTTGGCACGTTGTCGTCATGAAAACTAACGCTGCCATCTTGCAAAAAGTCGAGTACCTAAGTACCTACTTTATGAGGAACTTAGATCTAATTTATCGTAATATCCATTAAAATGGTACATTGGACCTTGGTTATAAATTCGTGAGGTACGAATTGCCACTAGTCTTTTTGCTCTAGCTCGAGTGGCCCCGTTAGGTATAAACATATTTTGAAACACGCACGCTCATCCAAGTATCAAATAATCCCTGTAGCTCTATATACTCGTATACCTAGATTTCTCATTTTGTTTATAGGTGAAAGAAAAGGCTAGAACGCGCTAAAACAACTATTTTGGGAAGATTTTCCCTTCACATGCTATTTCAAGTAAACTGACTAGGTACTGACCTGCCAAGTCACAGTATACTACCAAGTTTCTGTTTGTTGCAATTAGTACCTCCGAAAAGTCCATGTTTGAGTTTCGGGTGAACACCCAAGAGTGTACCTCCCAACCTGTGTTGAGTGTAGAATGCAGAGCACAACTTGGGTTTATACTGTAGACTCGGTGTTTGGCAAGGCACCTTATGAACCGATGAACTTTCTGGATTTATACTTTAACGAGTACTAATTTAATACTGGTCCACGACTACATTCTCGTTTCGGACCCGTTCTTACGAGAAATACATTGAATTTCGAAATAGGTTTCAGTTATTGTGTTATTCTGGGCTTTCAGCTACATTATTTTAACTATCTTTGGTTAAATATTTATATTTCATTCAGCTTTCACCCTTAGTTTTCGATAAAATACTAGGCCACCCTTATTAATATTATTGAATACTTAAGGAATTTGGACTTATACATTTTATACACCTTTTCTAACTCGCTCATAAAAAATTACTAGTAATTTCTCAACCAGTATACAATACCGATGAAATTTTGATTATTCAAAGTGATGAATACTATCATCGGTCACTGTCACCTGGCTTAACGCCCTGAACGGGAAAATAATTATAATAATATCAGGCATTTTGGGACTTCATTATGCATGATGTTTAATTTATTTAAACTACATGCACAGTAGCGAACAATGAAGGACTTAAAGGCTTCAGATTCATTACATTCAAGCTTCAACTTTATTTACCAGCCAACTGGAGATTATAAAGTTAAGAAACTTTAAAAGAATGGACAGAGGAAAATTTAAAATGTCTAAGTAAAGATTAAACCTACTTCTACTTATGTAGGTATAAAAATGATAGAGGGGCAACGTCATTCAATATTAAAAATAGATTGCCAAAGGATTTGAGTCTTGTAGTGTTTTCAACGAAAGACTCTATTGACGGATATCTCATATATTCTCAGCTCACATCAGAAATAGAGTGCAACCGATGAGGCGTTTGATCAATGAAGATATAAGGATGTCAACATGTTATTCTGAGTTAGACTTGGCGCATCGTTCGACGCTATTTACTAGTTTACGAATTTACTAATACTTATTATAAATGCGAAAATAATTTCAAATTTCATAATTGCCTTCTTGTTGTAAAAAGATCTTAAATGTACCAAACAAGAACCCTGTAAGGGCACATGCAATACAATGTAAGTTTATATTTTAGTAATCAACTAAATTTACAAAATTAATCGTTTTCCTCTGTAATAATTCAAACTAAGACTGTACTCTAGTGCAAATGTTTGTGAAGATGTTTGAACAGGCCACAGTTTAGGCACTTACTATTTATCCCGAAATTCAATGTAGTTCTCGCGAGAACATTGCATGACAGAATTTTACGAAATCGTGAGCAAAAGATTTTATTTTCATAAGCGTACAAAAATAATGTAACTGTAAATTCGATATTTTTGTTGTTTATATAGCGTTATTTCATCATCTCATCTATTTAATATCTCTTTAGGGTTCATCATCACATCATCACAGCCCGTAACAGTCCACTGCAGGACTTAGGGCCTCTCCCACGAAAGGGGAGGTTATTGCCATAATCTCCATGCTTGGCAGGCGGGTTGGAGATCGCAGTGTTTAAATAATACAATGGAAAATGCTGCTGCCCATTTTCCAGACTAGGGAGACTCTTGATCTTTTGCCTAGAAAACATTAGTCGCCTTGTACGACACCCATGAGTGTAAGTGGTTGGTGCTATTCTACTCTGCCGGACACCACACGGCCAACGGCACTCTTTAGGGTTACTCTTCATCAATCATGTTGATAGAGAATTATTACATGTTGGATTGGGTAAGTATTTCATGTCACTTTTTTCTTTGAAGACATAATATTTTGTCATAGTTTAATAAATAGGGGTTGCTTTAACCCCACCCCTATAGTTATTCACTACTACCTCACCTGTTTCGCTTATTTACGCCCATTGCACTCAAGGCCGCCTCACTCCGGTAGTTCGCGTAATGTGCATGCTTAAAGTAATGGACTCAACGTTCTTATTTTTTGCTCAGTTGCGGGATGGACTGGGTTCCGTTGATGAGAGTTTGTCGGCAGTTCCTGTGGGAAGGTACCATGAAATTACGTAAAATAATTATACTTCTACATTTGTAGTGACATAAGTGCAGATTGCCCACCTGTTGGTAAACGGTAACTGTCACCCGTAAGCGCTGCTTATATACATATAGGTATCTCTATCTATACCCTAAAATGTGCTCATGACTGCTTTGATTCTTGTTGTATCCAATTCACCACAGGTCACTACTGTATCAGAAAAAAAAAAACATTATCTCAGAATCAATGTCCCGGGTGAGATCATTCGCGCGAGGGCCCGGGCCCGCCTTTGACGTAATTACAGTAGAGCGACTGCTATCTGACCTCCGTGGCCATGTTAACAGGAGAGCCTGATCAGATTGGACCATAGTTACACATTCGGTCGCCTGAATGTGAAGGTTTCCTCACGATGTTTTCCCTCGCCGTAGGAGCATCGGTTTGTGTACACAGATAAACGTAACTCAGAAAGTCATTGGTACATGGCGGTACTCTCGCTTACGAGACAGACCCATTCAAGTTTCGAACCACATGCAGTAATAAATTCTAATAAACTATAAAAAGAATATTCTGGATATTCATTTATAGCTAGACTTTCGCACGATAAGAGCATTAATGGGAGATTTTCCGAGAGCCGAATAAAAAGGAAAGATAGTTATAATAATTGGATTTTCATAAATAAATCATAATGAGACCGTTAGATATATAACGATGAGTGATTTCTTCTCAGAAATGGTACTAAACTTTCTTTAAAGTATTATTTCACGAATCACCTTTCCAAATAATCTAGTGAGGCACCACCGAACTACACTTTTTACTTTTTAAAGTAGCTGTCTGAAAATCCCCCATTAGTGCTAAAAAGTTGAATTTCTTTGTAAGCGATGTGGTTGATCAGCTTCATTAAAACCATAGTCTAGCTGCATCACATTGTCGGTGGGCGACTAATGAACTTGGTTAGTTGTTGTTATTGGGGCATTTTAATTACAACACCTAAATCTTCTTCCCAGACCGGATCTGTCACATACATTTATATTGTACATTTTCTCAACATATGGTATATATACAACAGGAACAAGAAGTAATGATTTTGCTCGTAGTAGGGTGCAATCCTTCAGCTTTTACGAAGACAGATCGTTGACGCGGCGCGCGTGGAAGCCCCACAGGTCCCAGTCTGTCGGCACGGGATTTTTCTGGAACAAAAATCTCAAAACAATAAGCCAACAAACTACTCCCTCGAGAGCCACTCAATCCGAAAGTATATAAAACTTACTCACTGGTTTTCAACTCTTTATCAATTTCCACCACTGTATCTTTTGCAAGCATATTTTCTTTAACTCTTCTACATAAAAGAAAATTGCTAAATTATGACAATATGATATTCTCTATATCGGCACTTCGCGACATATTGTCAAAATTTTGATACGTATATAAAAAGAATAAAATTACTTAATTATAATTTATACATATTATTTGTCCATTTATCGGGACTAACACGCAACATACCTTTGCTATTTATATACGCGTGTAAGTCCCGATGAATATTATATAGATAAATATATCCCTCCTTAATATTATATAAAGAGAAAAATATTTTTTTCACATTTTTTAATTTTAAAAAATATTTTACCAATAAATAGGAAGCTACGTTACTCTGGAGTGACATAGGCTACTTTTTATCCCGGAAAAATAATAGGGTCCTGCGGGAAAGTTGAAAGTTTACAAAGAAACTCCCCGAAATATGCGCGCGGATGAAAGCAGCTGGGAACGGCTAGTGTAATAATATGTGTAAAGAACACGAGTTTAGTATGAAACAAATACTATTTTATGCTTTGATGGCTGCCCAAAAACGTCGGCGCAACTATTGTTCCCGTTGAGTCATACCTCTTTGTACCCTTTAGGTGAGTGGCATTTTTTTATTCCCTTGGGCGGAACACGGACGGACGGTCCACCTGATTGAAAGCGGCCTCCGTCGTGCGGGACATCTGCAACCGAAGGGGAGCGGATGCGGTGCCGGCCTTTGAGAAACCTGTCATTACCACGACATAGACACAACACAGAAAATTCTTTAACACCCAAATACTTTATTGATAAAATAATTTACATTTATAATAACAATATACACTAATACCTACATCTAAAATACCAAAAATATATACAGTAATACATATAAAATATACTAAACTAAACCCTTATAAGATATAAATATTTTATTATCTAACTAAACTAAATTAAAAAAGATGTAAAAAACCAGGGCCACGCGGTAAGGTGCCCATCATGGCGGCGGCATTCCCGCGCTGGATGGCGATACTTAACCGCTGCGCGAGAAAGCTGCCGGCACGTGAGTCACCCGTCGCCTCCCTGAGCCGCTTACCAAGCTCCATGAAGAGCGAGTGTGCGCCCGGGCCCCACGGACCCAGTGTCTCGACACCAAATGCGACAAACTCGTATTGGGCGCCGAGACAACTGTACTTGCCCACCTTCGAGCGCTCTCGTATCTCAGCCGCCGCGCCAGCCCGTTTAGCGGTTGCCGGAAGATAGGTCGCAGCTAGTGTGTCGGCGCACGTGGCGTCCCACACCAGCGGGCGACCCATCCTCCATGGTATCATAGACATCCCGTCAGGTCTTTTGCCATCGTCCCGTGCAATGTGTTGAGGTTCCAGGATTGCGGGGACGTTGGCGCTGACGAGAGACCGTCGCAGGATGTAATTGATCGCGGCGTGACGGGAGAGGCGGCCAGCGCTCGAAGAACAGGCAAGCCCATGGTGACCGAGGCGGTCAACACTCGCTCCACAAGAATCACAACTATGCTCGATACAAACCTCGGCTCCCAGCCGGAGACCGATGGCGAGACGGAGAGTGGTCGGGTCGATGAAAGTGCCGGTGTTGGGGGATGGGTAAGCGTGGAGCCAGTGCCCGGATTCTCGTCTGGCAACTGCTTCCAGCCTGGCGCGGTCTTTTAAAGATGGTGAGATATTAATAAGGGTGTCTAATATGACTTGAGAAGAAATGTTGTCCCAGGCCTTTTGAATTTTGGGCGTGGGAGGAAAATTTGGGCTCGGTCCAGCTAGCCAGGCAGTTTCAGCCTCCGCCAAGCACGCGACCTCACAGTTTGTAGCCGCGGGGGCTTTAAGAATATTACCTGTGAGGTCGGACGAGCTATAGATAGAGGACAGAAATGCCGGCAGTGCTACACTAGAGATTTTGCGGGTTCCCAGGCCACCATACCTAATTGGCAGGGAGGCCTGGGTCCATGCCTGCTCGCTGAGTCTGATATTTGTGATGGATTCAATTTGGAATTTTATTACATTATCTAAGTGTTGGATTAGTACAGGGAATTTCCACACTGGGCAGCAGCGGAGCAGGTAAGTAAATTTAGGAACGAAAATACAAAACTTCAGTATAAAGAGGGCCGAATGGCTGCTAATTTTAAGGAGGCGGTCCGAAAATTCATTAAATTTAGAAACCGAACTTGTTAGAAGCGGTGGAATGGCCTCGTCGAAAATAGGGGAGCCAAGAAGGCTCAGACTGTCTTTTGTGAGTATTTTTATGTTTGGGGCTACGCTATTAAAATTTTGGATTATGGATTGTGCCAAGGTTGTGTCTATTTTTTCAGAAATGAAGAGTTCACATTTGTTAAAATTTAGTTCCAAACCAATGAGGTCAAAATTGTGTTTTACCATTTCTAAATCAGTTAGGACAGTCTGAGCATCCCCAGCTATGGTACCGTCGTCCAGGTACCATACATTTAATTTTGATTTGACACTGTGGATTATCGAATTTATGGCCAAACTGAAGATCGCTGGACCGAGTGGATCACCCTGCTGACACCCCACGGCCGAAAGAATTTCATTATTTTTGTGCAATAATTTTGAAGGACAGTGATAACACTGTAGCATAAAATTATAAATCTCCGGAACATGTAGTTTAATTTTATTCAGGAGGGTGTCCCTGTTTACCGAATTAAAAGCATTTTTTACATCTAATTTAAGTATCACCTCGCACAGATCGTCTTGCGTGAAGGTGCGTACGGCATGGACCGTTGCCTCGCAGCCTCCGCGGGTTCCGAAGCCAACCTGTACGGGTTCGAAAAGAGACTGGAATTTAGAACGAGTTAGCCGAACACAAATTTTGGCAGCCAATCGCCGCAGGGTGAAACCTACAGCGATCGGTCGTACGCCACCGTCTTTCTTAGTCAGGGCTATTAAATTAGCCCCGTATAGGATCGGTGTCACTTCCTGGCACACATTCCCCTCTAGCATGACATTCACCAGCCCGGTTAGGGCTGAGATGACGTGGTCGCCGGCCATGCCCACACCGTGGCTGGTGAGGTCCTTGAGGTGTTGAGGGGAGATGCCATCCAGACCGGACGCCGAACCTGCCGGGAAGGTGGCGATGGCGGCAACGACATCTTCCTCTTTGGCGCGGAGACATGTTGCGATGTCAGATGGGGGGTCTACAAAAGGGGGGCAGGAAGGGCCTGGGGGGTGTTTGGATTGTAGTGCGGTGGCGGTCTCCGGTGAGTCGGGTGCAATGGTATCATTTGAAAAAAGTAGCCGAGCGGCGCCTTTTAAATCTCCGTCTTGCACTTTCTCTTCTACTTTAGAAAATATGTCATTATGATGTCTGCTATGCTGAGGCCTTCGAGGCGCCGCTTGGGGTAATTGTGTGTTTGGAGAAGTGTTGTTTTTTATTTGCTGTGTGAGGGAGGTCTTATTCTCAAGTGAGGTGTGTAGAGTTTTGTATGAAAAGGTGAGGAGGTCATGCCAGGACACGAGATTGTTGTCGCGTGTGCATCTTTTGATGCACTCGGCTAGAGCGGAAGCTACACAGGATCGGGCACCACGAGGTATGCGTTTCACTATGGCTGTAGAACTTTTTAACTGGCTAAGGAGTAAGTGTAAGGGAGTAGATGTGTTTGTGAGTGGTGTGTTGTTGTTCTGGGAGTCGTGGCTTTGGCTACAAGGTGAGCATAGAAGGATGCGCGCGTGATGAACTCGCGATTGATGTATATGGAGCCCTTTGATGCTATTGAATGACCGTAAACATACTACGCAATGTTGCATGGGAATGGGCTCAGGGAAAATGGGCACTTATTGACACTGTACGTATAAGAGAATAAAAAGCCTAAAAAAATATACTTATAACTATAGAAAAAGTTTTTTCACACCCGATTGCACTTCACATAATTGTTTATAAATAATAAAATTTTCATCATTTCGTCCTTCACTTGACGGTGACATCTAGTTTCTGTATCCTCTCTGGTGACATAATCAGGCCAGGAAATTCTTCAGCGCGCGCAGACGTCTAGGCGTAGCTAAGCAACGTATAGCGTGGCGTCATGTCAAAAATAATTGTAAATAATAATATACGCACTGCGCCTTGTATATGGCGCCCCCGCAGCCACCCACAAGTCTGCGTACGCACTGCCACGGGTTCTATCAGGTAACAGCGTATAAAACTGCGTAGGGAGCCACGAAATTTTATAATAATTTATAATAATAATTTTAGCTTGTCAATATGTTGGCATGACAGTATTTTTTTTTTAATATGAATGAATGAAAATTCTTTGATATATTAAACGAGTATGTCTCAAGCGTACCTAACGTTATTCGGCGCGTGTTCTACCAATGGGTTTATTTTTCTCAGATTTTAATTAGGCGAGGTTGGGTCTGATATTGGTGTGATGGAATATATTTTTGAACCGTTCACCTCGCGTTACACGGCACCATGCTCGGAGCATAATGAATTATTGAAAAATTTATATAAAAATTGATACTGTTCGATTCGATGCAAACGCTTTAAAAATATGGCCCCAGACATTTACGCTAATCATCACTCGCCAGTAGAAAGTTAATTTTTCGGTAGTCCCGGAATAATTCTACATGAGCCTTTTTTGTTCTCTTAATTGTTGTAATGTTGTGGTGATGTTTATGAAATTGATAGTTGAAAAAAATAATACCGGCTAATAATAAGTCAAAAGTCAAACTTTATTGAGTAGGACATTACATATCTCTTTCAATCGTCGCAGAGGAGGGGATAGGAAAGTAAGAAGGAAACACAGTGACATGTTGGCCGCACCATGGCCTCAGCACACCCACCCCCCGCCGACAACGGCCGGACTATGTCCGACAATACCAGACAGAGCCGGTCAGTGCACAACAATGCCAAGCAGAGCCGGTCCGCGCCCGACATAATATATACTATACTTAAGAAAAAAAACACCTAAAACCACAGGAAGAGTAAGCCAGTCCACCAATTCATTTATTTATTTGTTTATTTAGGTTATAGACGAGCAGCATTGTTGCTGATGTGTCTATATCACACAGTGTTGAAAGTCATTTTAAATCAAGTAGAGACAGTTTGTTTGACTTCACCACTCGTCCAATAGACCACCACCACTCGTCCAATCTGTTCTTGAAGGAATTCACTGACACAGCTGTCACAACATTTTGTGGTAATTTGTTCCAGTTTGATACCACTCTGTTAGAGAAGAAGTTATGTGCAGTATTGGTGTTGGATGGTGCGCGTTCTAATTGCATTTCGTGACCTCTGTGCGACTTGCAGCCCTTTTTTGTAATAAACATTTCATGATTGTATTGGTATGATAAAATCTTATATGTTTCAATGAGGTCACCACGCTGCCGTCTTTCTTCCAGAGTAGTGAGGCGTAGTATGCGAAGTCTTTCTTCATAGGATTTGCGACGTAGGGCAGTCGGTATTTTAGTAGCTCTTCTTTGAACACTTTCTAGAAGATTGATGTCCTTCCGAAAGTACGGGCTCCACACCAAGAATCCATACTCCAGAAGCGGTCTTATGTAGGTCTTGTATATTTTGAGGAACATATCTATTGTAATTGGTTGGAACCAGCACCCGTTTACGAGTATAACGCAAGGCCCAGCCATCGTCCATTTCAACCATATTTGAGGCAAAAGGGCGCCCCACGCCACCGCCAGACAGACCTTTAAGCGAGCATGCATCACAGATGCTGCATGTGATACATGCTCCCACCCTACCCTCACCCTACCCAGCCCTACCCTTACACCTACCCTACCCTGGCCTACCCCTACCCTATGCCTACCCTACCTCTAGTTTTCCCGCACCGCAGCCAGTGCAGAGCAGACGCCCCCCAGCGCCGCTACTACCAAAAAACACCGTGTTCCGAAAGGAAGGAAAGGAAGAATAATAATAATATAAGTTCGTCAACAGTATTCAGAGGCACTGGAGGCACTACTAAAGAGTGTCGAGCTCGTTGTGGTGCTAAAGTAGGTTTCCGTGATCAGTGGCTAAAGTTTGACTAGCCTCAAATTACGAAACGGTCACACATCCGTCACCGGACTGTGCGTGCATTGCTTAACTTTGGTTATCGATCTCTTAAACGTCACTTCTTAAAATAGTTAATTAAAAACCGCTATTCTATATACCTAATTTAATTGTACCTACGCAAACCGTAACAAAGTGGGCACTAAACTAAACAAACGCTCGTTTCCTTTGTTCTACTACGAAGTAGCGACAAAATACCTTCTAGTTTTTGCAACAAGCTTGTTACCCGAAACGGAAACGGCTTCACTCGACTCTTGAGTGCCGCGTACTGAGTGTCGTGACTATTTACAATCTCTATTTTGAAAGCAATTCTCTGCCACCTACCTATCATCTTAGATTGTATTTCACAATTAGTTGGTATCTACCTTCTTTTCTTCTGTTTATAAAGAGCAAGACAAAAGATGGCTGCAGTAGATAAGTACAAGCTGTGGCACAAGTATAATATTGTGAAATTAGTAATAAGCATCTACACGAAAAGAAATTCACGACTTCCACCTCGTATGATTCGGTTATCCCGGGTAAGAGGTCCCGGGTTCGATTCCCGGCTGGGCAGAAATTTTAATGATGAATTTTAATTTCTGTTACGGGTTTAGGTGTTCTATGCATAATAAGTATTTAAAAAATATATAAGTAGTATATCAGTAAGCTAGCACCCATAGTACAAGCTTTGCTTAGTTTGGGGCTAGATGACGCTGTGTGAATTTGTCTACGATTATTTTTTTATTTAATATATTTATTTTTGGAGCCATCTACGAATATCCTTTGCCAAAGAGTCTGTTACTTTCCCATTTATACATGTATAATATTAGTTTATTATGTAACGTTTTACCTTGAGCGATGTTCAATTATGTGGGTAGTTGATCTAAGTAGCTTTTTAATTTGATTGTACCCACTTCGACGCTTTATCAGAATACGCCTCGTCGAATAGAATTAATGGCTGTGTGGGACGCAAGAAAGAAAATCCTTTCCCGAATCCGTCCCAAATTAATGACGCTTTGTTTAAAGGTAAACAATACGTTAATTGCATTAATTCAAACTGTTCGCGATAGAACTCCCGGCGGCTCAGTCGCTGCCTTTGTTGATGGTACAAATTCACGCTGAACACAATCCTTGGTTTTTGGCGGCAGGATTAGTTTGTTCGCTGAGTTTTACTGAGGTAGTTTTTTGATTTTGTGCATGTATTAATATATTCTGCTACCCTCGTCGTCGTCAGTTAATTGCAGTCCACTGAACACAGGCGTTCCCCAGGGCACGTTACTTGGGCCAGACCGCAATTTTACACATTGAAGTTATGGGTGTTTGGTGCGATCTACGTTTAAACTATTAATTTAGAGATTTTGCCTCCATGCTATAAATCTAAACAAGAATAATTATTTGTGTACCTATTACCCATGAATTATTAAATGCTGGACTAATTAATAATATTCGTAGTACTAATTCACTATAAGAAACACAATGAATTTAGGTATTACATTAGATACAAAATTGCTGAATTACATTTTCCTCAATAAGTGAGTAACAACAGTAGTTTACAAATGTCTAACAATTTTGTACTTCGTGTATTGCATTGTACAAGAAATCGAGAAATGGCAGCATTTCATCAGTTCACTTGTTTCACATAGTAGGCAATCACATCATACTTCACCAGCCCATATTTTAGCAGTCTGTTGCTGGACATGAGGCTCCACACTATTATCATAATCTCCACGCTGGGCAGCCGGGTCGTAGATCGCAGTGTCGATAATACCTATATACTAAACTAAACTTATTATACTTATTAAACGGAACTCACACGCGACGTACCTTTTCGATTTGTTGTCCTGACGTTTCGGTACGGTAACACACACAGTAGTCACGAGAAGAGCCTACTTGTTTACTTCTTGTTTATTATGGAAAATATACCATGGTTTAAGGAGGTAATAGACAACTTGCCTCTATGACGCCTTGCTTGATATATTTTGGCATTCTTGATCTATTGGTGGTATTATGCAGGACACCACATAGCCGCCAGTGTATGTAACCGACTTTATTCTGAATGATTTTATAAGTGCCAAGATTTCATTGAGCACATAGCTTCAAATGACGTGTCATTTATATGAAATATTTCCCCAGATACAATACCCTCGTAACATTCTATAGGAACTATTACTTAACGTCGCTCCTTAGCCACCGTCTCCCTCAGCGAAATGTAAATTGTTAATTCAACCCGATGGACAGCGACAAATTGGGGACAATTCCAAACTTGGACCCTTCCTTGAATATATGGTAACGCTCCCTGAATACCGAACAAGATCGTGATAGTCGGCTCAATCAATACGTGGACGAGGAAATAATAACTGGGATGCTTCAGCAAAACTGCTAATGGCACACCATAATCACACGTTAATGTACACGGCCCGGATGGATTGCTGTCCGGCTGGCGATGACCTACATTTTTATTTGTCTAGTACTTTCAAAGCTTTTATTCTAATTGGTTATCTGATTATGAGTACCTTGATTATAATGTGGAGCTTGTTGGCACAAGGACTGTCCTTCAATTTTAAATATAGACATGCACTTTTTAAGTATTTGGGGGTTAAAAGTTATAGGTTTATTTTTGTTATTTGTGTACAAATCCAAGGCTACGTACCAATTCCTAGGACTTCGGCAAGAACCCTAGAGGTTTTGATGAGTCAGTCAGTGTCGACATCGACGTTTTAGGTGCTGATAAAATCTATAGTGTATACCTAAGCTAGACAAATGAAACTTTGTGTATATCAAAAGGCTACAAACATTTTATTTTGAAAATTTGGGATATATATCCAGACCGAGGGTATGAGGATCTGAAAAGTTAAAGTAGGTAGTGCTTTTTGTTTGCCTTGGCGGAGGCACTTCCGTGCTCCCAAATCTGTAATCAATTTCTGAAGGTATTTTTAATTATTTTTTAGCTGAATACGGAGAATTGGCAATACAGGGAATAAATTAATTGAAATGGACATTCGATGCCGGAATACTCGCTGTTACAATGATACCTTCTTTTTCAGAATTCATCAAATAACCTGCGGATGATAGAGAGGAAAATCGTAATTAGACAATAAGTTGTAGAGGTTACGAAGTTGCGAGCACATGATGGCGAGACTGTCTATTAACTATTAAAGCAGCGTCAAAGAAGCAGTCTTCAAATCGGATTCAGACGATTTAAGTTCTTCTATTAAACGATTAAAGCAAAACTTCCATCGCCGCTACGAAAGTAGGGAAGCGGATAAAGTTATAAGGCGCTCCATCTCGGATTTATACTTCAACTTAATCTGTATTGATAAAATATTATGAGAGTTTGTACATTATTGACTTTTACGTAGTAAATGTTTGGGGGAGGTGTATATCATTTTATATAAGCCTCAAAATAATACTGAGTAAAAGCTATTTTATGACGGGGATTATGGAGAGTTTAGTTTTATTTAAAATGAGCGTAATGTAGATTACAGTCCCCAATAAATTGTCATCATACGTGATTTTTTACGTGATTATCATCACACATTTTAAAGGTATGCTACTCGTAAACAAAGGTACGCCGTAGGAAACCCGGAACACACTTACTTACTTACTGCGCTGGCTCAGCGACCCAAAGTGGATCTTGGCCTCCGACACCAGAGATCGCCACCTCTTCCTACCCGGAACATACCTTTATGATTATTTTTTGTATCTTTACGTGACATAGATTACACGTATATCGATACATTTCTATCCCCATTTCTATTTGACGGATATAGTTTTCTGAGAGTTCCCTGGTCCAACCTTTTAGCCAACTCCTATAGGACTGGCCACCCACGGAGTCACAAACTTTTAATTTTATTGCGATCCCTTTCGTGTCTCATGGGGCGCCACTGTCCTTTGTAAATAGGGTTTCGTTAAAGTCCCTAAAAGTCTCCTTTTCGCCACTCATGAGGTGACTTTGTATCGTTGCGCTACACACTCGATCTATTTCGTCTCTTTCAGTTCTAAATTCAGCTGCCTTATTCGATTTTACTACTTTTTCTTTTTTGCAAATGCATTTGCTTATCTTGCCAGTTCCTTGATAATAACCCACAGAGCATCAGATATTACATTATTTTATCAGTTAGTTTTTGTAACATGTTATTAATTGAATTAGTTAGCGCATCGATGGTCTAATGATTAAGAGGGTCGTAAGCGAGAGAGAGGTAACGAGTTCGATCTTCAGTGCCGTCATGTACCTACCAATGACTATTTCTGAGTTAGTTACGGTGAGGAAAAACTTATTTATGAAACTTGCACACATTCAGGCGACTGGACCGAAACAAAGGTCAGATGGCAGTCGCTTCGCTATAATTAATTACCTGATCGGCCAAATACTGGATCGTGGTCGAGTTTAACCCCGGGACCTTCCGCGCGAGAACACAACGGGGAGGAGCACAATGGGGACACCTATTTACTTAATTAATTTTAGTATTAATACTTCGAATTATACACGGCTTTCTAATAAAAAGACATTCTGAACTTAATATTTATTCATATTATTATATTAGACGGAACTTGGACGCGACGTACCTTTTCGATTTGTTTTCCCGACGTTTCGGTAGGGTTATGTGAGGGTAGGAGTCTACCAGCACATCACCGCAGCTGTCACCTCTCCACGGCAGACGTCTCGTGACCACGGTGGGTGTAACCCTACCGAAACGTCGAGAAAACAAATCGAAAAGGTACGTCGCGTCCAAGTCCCGTCTAATATAATAATATGTGTAAAGAACGCGAGTTTAGTTTGAAACAAATATTAATATTTATTCTTTGACAATTTGGTCGCAGATACCGCAAGCGTCAACTTGAACAAAAATATATACCCTTACAAAGGAAATTGTATAAATACCTTTTATCCTGAAGCTGGAAAGACAAACGCGAATGAATGTGTACTTATCAGGGAAGTTGTATTGTGTTTTAATTATGAATTTATGTTAATTTTGTGTCACGAAGAATGTCTTAAATCTCTGAAGTTAAGATTTACACAGTGAAATTAGATTTACAGCTCTGTGCTATTTATTTATTATAGTGCAAACTCAGCTACGCTTTATCAGCTTTGAAATCGTGTACCTACTTCGTAGAAACGTTAAGTATTATAAATGTTACATTTGAAGATACAATATTCTTGTAGAATTTCGTGATATACCTATTGACCAGTCATAAATTCAATTCCGGAATGTTTCAATTAGTTCAGTCACAGTATCATATCTTCCTTATCTTTCCTTTGTATTTGGGAAGATCATATCCTCTTCATAAGTTAAAATCGACGACATTAGTAGTTATGTGGTCAACATGCTGGTCTGCTAAGCAGAGGTTTCGGGGTTCGATTCCTTGCCGGGCAGAAATTGAAGTAAAGAGTTTGGTATAGCTGGCGCAGTATTGATTTGCCTTAGATTATTACACAAGTTATAAATAACTTACAATAACTATATTACATTAATTCAGACTTGTAGCCTGGTTCGCGGGGACTAGAAATTGACTAATTTCGTGGAAGTTATGGTTCCGATTTGCATAATCATGGGCATTGAGTTGCGCACCATGAAATTGAATTTAAGAGCAATTCGAAATATGTAGGGTGAGCAATAAAATGAGGAAAGAGGAATCTGAAACTGGTAGGTAGATATTCAAGTTTTTAAGCACTACATCGTTTGATTATAGAATGAAATATGCATTCAAAATTTTTCTGACCAACTCACTTAATTTATTGATAGATAAAAATTCGTTGTTTTATTACGGGTAGGATAGGGAGGATCATAAGGAACGTTGTTAATATACTTAGTAGAAGAAAAATGTATTTTCATCTACTATAAGCTGTCAATATTTTTACGAAAATTTTTATTATCCAACACCTAGTTAGTTGAACGTTGATGCTTTAAGACACCTGTGTGTCGACTTCTGTACACAGCCTGTTTGTAGGTATATGCAATATGAGAATACGTTTGTGGAATAAATACCGACTAATTCGAACAAGTAAGCGCGTATCTCCACCGATTTGGTCTGAAGCGGATTCCCAAAGGGATTCACTGTGAACATATTAAGCGGGATCTTCACACACTTGTATTACGTTTCTGTAATAGTACCCTCCGATATTGAAATTCAAATAATGTACAAGAGCATAAGTCCATTACCTATTTTAGAAAAAATTTAATACTTGCAATACGTGGCACATCCCCCTGAACAAACTACTGCACATCATCGGAGCTACGGACAGCCCCCTGTGCAGGGGTTGTTTAGCAACTGCGGAAACAATAGCTCACGTGATCCTGGAGTGTGAGGGACTACAGGACTACAAACCAAAGCCTCATTAGGAACAGGTTCCCTTCGAAAGGTCTGTGAACGTCCTTCTTCTTCGTCGAGTCAATTTTCGAAAACCCTAGATCTGGCTTGCCCAGTAGTCGGCTACGGTAACGGCATTATCAGTCGCCAGGAACAGTTTCTCCCTAGTGCAGGTACCAAGACAAAGAGGTTATCCTCTTTTAGACCAGTTTTTCTTTGCTTGTATTTACAGGACATAAAGGTAGTATTAAATTAGACTTTAAAATTGTGCTAAAGTTACTTCAATTACCTGACATAATATATCAAACACGCAGTACCTAATAATATATTTCCCGCCAGAGCGGCATTCCGCGAACGCGATTAATAACTGGCGCGGTTAATTCCCGGGTTTGTTGGTTTTGTAATTAGATTCTGCCAACGCGGCCGGGTAGAGCACAATTGCCGGCATCGACCTCGCAAACCCGGTTATCGGACCCCGGTGATTGACGCCGCGGGTTTCCGCAACTTCATAACCTCTCCTCTGTCAATAACAACTATAGACAACAATCCTTACATTTTGATTTTGATTATGATACGCAGGTATATTCACAGCTATTAAGGTGTTCACCAGGGTTCTGTACTGAGCCCTTACTTGTTCTGCATTGTGCTCGATGCTTTCTCAGCGGAAATTCAGGACATGCCTTGAGCAAGCTTAAGCAGGATCTTGAGACCTGACTAAACACGTGGAAGGATGTGCTAGAAAACGGTGGCTTGAAGTTGAATGTCGCCAAAACTGAGTATATGGCCAGCTGCGGCGCAGATCCCGAAACCATCCTTGTAGATAACGAAGCTGTCAATAGATCAGATAAATCCAAGTACCTCGGATACGTGATGCACGAGTCTGGCGATATCGGCCTAGATGTCAAGTCCCGAATCTCTGCAGCTTGGGCCAAATGTCGGGAACTCACGACAGTCACTTGTGACCCTAAAATCCCTGTAAAGCTCAAAGGGCTTATATACAATGATGCTCTATGGCTGTGTGACATGGCCAGCGCTGACGAAACACGTTCGCGAACTCCACACCAATTAAATAAAAATGCGGCGGTGGATGTGCGGAAATACGCGACTCGATCGAGTACGTAACGAGTACATCCGTGGCAGCCTTGGCTGAGGGATATCGCAGATAAGATCGAGGAGGCTCGTCTGCGCTGGTTTGGTCACGTTTTGCGTAAGCCTCAGGGATACGTGGGAAATAGGTGCCTGAATCTGCCGGTATCAGAAAAGAGGACCGACCCGTGGGCGACCTAAGAAGCGATGGATTGACATCGCTGAGTCGAATGCGAGAGCCAACGGCTTGCGACGAGAGGATGCCGAAGACCGTGCGAAGTGGAAAAGATTGAGTAGGAAAGCGGACCCTGGCAGAGGCCGGGATAAGCGATAGGACGATGATGATGATGATGAAGCAGCCATATTCACAATTGCGGGCATCGACCTCGCAAACCCGGTTATCGGACCCCGCTGATTGACGCCGCGGGTTGCCGCAACTTCATAACCTCTCCTCTGTCAATAACATCTATGGACAATAATCCTTACATTTTGATTGTGTTAAGCAGCTATGTTATTCTCTAAGACAATATCCGCTTCTCTAAGACAACATTCGTGAGCGAAACGATGAAACGTGACAAATCGTGGCCAACCAACGCCCAAATTTCTATTGAAATATTGTTGGCATCCGACAGAATTCAACAATATTTTCGATCAAGGATGTTTCTAAGAGAATCGTACCCCAGGGCGAAGCGTTATCTGTTCAACAACCATACAGGCCACTGTTTGTCACATAGAAAAAAAGTTATCTACAGAAGGTTTGACTTGATTCATCTCCACAAAAAAGGTATGCTTTACCTTAACCTCCACGCTTGGCAGGCGGGTTAGAGATCGCAGTGAAGTACAAGTCTGAAAAAGCTACTGCGGGAACGCATCTAGTTAGACTTAAAAACATTAGTCGCATTTTACTCGGATTCCACAATACCAAGAGAGAAAGACAGTTGTACTGGCAACTATTTAGCTGAAATAGATGAAGTCTGTCCTCTGTAAGCTCAAAATAACACAAAAAATCTTGCACCAAGCGGCAACCAATCGACTGAAATATGTATGAAAATTTTATGGTTTTTCGCTGCATGTTGGCAATTTAAAATGTAAACGTAAAAACGCAAGATATGAAATAATCTCTCTCCGGAAGTCTTTCCTTTGCATCCAACTTGGGCTTCTTCAAAAGGAATGTTTACAGATACATTAAAGGCCTGCACCGCTTTTGCTGCTAATTAGTTGCTGATGCCCTGGACGATGGTGACCGCTTTACATCAGAAACCTCCCTATATAAAAAAAAAATACTTGCCTAGCTTATTTTTAATTCTCTTTACGTAGTGACTACAATGTAGTTTTTCAAAGCAATATCATTTTTTATCCGTGATCAACTCCAACGATTGTTTGACCACCTCTGCAATTTAATTAACTATTGAAAAAACAAAGTCTTTTTCATGAGCTTTTCTCACTGAAAAAGTTAAAAATGAGAGTGAAACCCGAACGAGACGCAGTTACACGAAAAACATTCCATAGTGTGACATATCATTATCAGATAATATTATTATCAAGCACAGGCATTGGACAGTAATCTTTGTTTAATTCGATTGCATACGTGCGGCCTCAGGAGAAAAATTTCACTAACGCTAAGCGGAGCATCAAAATCCGTGGAATCTCTTCTCCAGTCGTGCGAGTTGTCCCAAGGGCCGGGTTAGTATCCCCGATAGTTTTCGCCAGCTCAGAACTGAGGGTATATGGATAACCTCGGCCTGAACGCCAATAGAATACTAATAACCGCTACTTTTTGCTAACCGAAAAGGGATCGCGCTCAGTTCCATCATAATTTGCTCAAGATACTTCTGTATGGAATCAAATTGAGTTGTTTTGGTAAAAGGTTCGAGGTTCGTGTTTGGTTTGCCAGATGGGTCTCGTTATTCTAAAATTATGTTTTGATATTAAATAACCTAGCGCCTTTATAACTATAGACACTTTTAAACATACTATGTTATAATTAATTAACATTTTGCGTTTGATTATAGGGCATAATTTCTGAAAATACCAAAACTGTTTTAAAAATCTTATACTTATAGCGATAATAATAAGTCTACCTTGGTTAGCGAACCAACGTAAGTAGATGTTTTTATTGCCAATCTCAACATTAGTAAATCAAGTCAAAGGGAAAAGACGTTGTTTGATCTTTCATCAGAGTCAGAGGCCGAAGTCGTCAGCAAAAGGTACTATAAAAGGTATGAGAATGTTTAGGAAAAAAAATGAGATACGGCTCCAATTTTGCTAATCACGACCCATCCAGCCCTGTTTAATACAATTAAGGGAGCAGTAAACGAAAATTAGGTTAAGCCAATCGAACCCGCTTTATAGGACGCTATTGGAGCCTCTTCAAAACGTTAATGTCAATGTAGATTTGGCTAGAGGCCAGATAGATCCTGCTATAAAAAGTCCATTAATCATCACCCCTTGCACGGGAATAATTGATTTTATATGGAATCTGCCACTTTACTGGGTTTAAGTGTTACCGTATCGTACACATGGATGCCATGGTTTCAAGTTGAGAATCTAAATGACTGACAAAGCATACTAGTACTGTCTTTACAATACTAGTACCCAATATAGCCTTTGCGTGATATGATTTATAAAAAGCTAGCTTACAATTTACTTATTAACCGATAAGTAACGGTAGCTTGCCGTACATATAACAAAGGCATTTATTTAGAACATAAAACGTTGTTATGGCTTAAAATCCTAGTATTATCTTAATACACAAAAAATTACGTATTAAAAGATAAAATAAATGCCCAATATCCCCAGCAACGGGATAAGAGCCCAGAAGGATGGCCGTATTACCCCGCTGCATAGCGAGGCTAATTCTCTGGCCGAAGTTGAGGCCAGCCTTCTGGTCATTAGATGCATTATCTTAATTAGATATGTATTTTTGACATAAGTTCCACTTCAGCCAAATCGACCTTCATTTGATTGAACCTGAGAGTACGTTACAAAGGCATGAAAAACAAATAATGGACCATTCGAAATCTGTTAATGCGGCCTAATAAGCTGGCTGTAAACAATTTGTTATCCGATTCTGTTGATACCACCAGGCAGCGCGCTCTATGGGTTCATACCATAAACAAAGTGCCATGTAGGCAAATGGCCCAGCGAAGTTTTCAGGCCCATAAATCCTCATAAGCCAAAGTGGCTGGCTTAGGTTCGAACCACTCGTGGATTTTCCGCTTCACCGCGACATTTGCGGGTCGCGTATGTTGAAAATATTCCGCGTGCAATTTAAAACCATTTAGCTGTTCAACTTTTCCAGTTTGTAAATAAAATTAAAAAAAACTTACGCGAACTGAGTTTGTCGGCTAAATTTTGATGTCAAAGTGGAGTTGACAACCCGTAGTTCGGATACCTACGACATTTTTGAAAGATATGATGTACTACGTAATACCACAAAGTAAAAAACGGTCCGCCTGAAGCTAATAGGTAAAGGTGAAAAAAGTGAGGGTACGAATATAAAGTAAGCTATAAAAAGCTATACTTACACTATAAAAGTAAATGTTATTTGTCCCTTATCTATCTTTTAAAACTTTCGTGGTTCTTCAACTACACTTTCATCACAGATGACGACCTGAGTGGTTCAGTGGTCAACATGCCGTCTGCCACGCAAGAGGTCCCGGGTTCGATTCCCGGCCGGGCAGAAATAGAAATGATTATTTTTTTATTTCTGTTACGGGTCTGGGTGTTCTATGTATAATAAGTATGAATTTAAAAGTATATAAGTAGTTTATCAGTTATCTAGCACCCATAACACAAACTTTGCTTACTTTGGGGCTAGATGGCGCTGTGTGGATTTGTCCACGACTTTTTATTTATTTTTATTTAGATATTATCAAAGTCTACTCGTGACCATAATGCAAGCAACTGCGTCGAAATATCGAGGTAAAAACAATACTAACCGTGGTAACAAAGCCGATACCTAATATGTGTGATCTACGTAATTAGTTTGGCTTTAATTATAATGTATCGTTCGCTGTCTCTGTGGGCTGTGATGTGTGTTCGCTGTCTCACGCCATGTATGTGGAACGCCCACGGGGTGGCCTTCACGTTCGTGACATCGCAGAAAGCTGGGTGCCGTCTTCGGTGGTATGGCAACGACTCGCGCAGACAGCCAATTACGTAGGGAAAAACCCCCGGCAGGCACGGGGAAAAGAGGCCGGCCCAAGAAGCGATTGTTTGGCGCCCTTAAAGATAACATACGTGATAACAAACTCACCATCAAGGATATAAATATATAAAAAGCATTTATTACACTAAATCACATGGCACAGCAGGTACATTTACCTAGAAAGGGAAATAGTCATAAACTACAATGACTGTAGTATCGACTAACGACGATATAGTATAGGTAGTGTTGTATCGTTACCCGTGCCATGAGAAGTCGTGCAACGTGGTCACAATCAGCATAAGCCAGTATGCCCCTCAGTGAAGCATGGACGAAAGTGATAGAAAGATACATAAATTACTAGAATAGATAATAACATGTAATAAACACAAAACACATATAATAATTATGTACGTGTAATGCAGATGTGTGATATATGTATATTTTATCGCGGTTGGCATGCCTGTCTCTTAAAATCCCGTCAGCTGCCCCTAGCGTCCAAGAAAACAGCACCCTACATGTGGTAGGATCCTACATGCAGTGCGGCGAAATCACATGCAAAAACCTAAGAGTACAACGAGAACACAACCGCCCCACATACCACATTTAGTGCTGTGTAATCACTTGTCCCTAGTCCCTATCCGTATATTAAATATTAAATATCGAAGACCGAGCGAAGTGGACAAGGAGAATTAGAAAGGCGGAACCCGGGTCGTTACTCATCGCGCGAGAACACAACCGAATGATGTTGTGATGATGCATTATTCGGTGTCTCAATCAGGTAATAATTAACTCCAAATCCGGTAGCTGCTTTCACATTTCAGCAGTGCGTTTCTGTTTTAGCCCCGTCTTAAGTTATTCTTACTACTCATTACTCATTCTTTTTTATCAGGCAACAATTTTGCATCTACTATTCCCTAACAAGCAGCCTGATACGCTCGGGAAACGATGAATAATAACTAAACCCGCGAATGATATGCATGAGCAATTAATTTTCAAGAAAGGAGAACACACTGACGTAATAATGAAGATCATTAGCTCGAGTTGACAGCTTTATGAATCTTCGTGGAACAAGATGGGTATAAACGCGCTGACAGTGGCAAAGATTGGCTGTGGTTATGACTAACTAGGATATCGGTATGGGGCAGTAAAGTTCTCAAGTGGCGACCACGTACCGGAAGACGTAGCGTGGATAGGCCTTCTACAAGGTGGACCGACAACCTATTAAAGATCGCAGGTACCAGCGGGATGCGGAATGTACAGGACCGGCCCTTGCCCTATGGCCAGCAGCGGGCGTCTCTCGGCTGATATTATGAGGATAGGGTAAGTGTACCGAAAACTAAATATCTGGAACTTAACTGACGACCTATTTCGGGCAGCGGCTAACATAAACCATTCTACATGATTGAATTTCTGATTCAACGTTTGTGATTATTTTGATATTCGAATATGTTTTCATTGCGCCCACGTCACCGGAAACTCTGGCATAGAGTAGTTTAAACTCAAATATATTTAATAGAACTAAAGCATGAGTTGTTTCATGCGGTTAGATTTCTAGTGGTCTGTTTAGTTAAATCAACTGAGTACCTAATTAAAAATTAACTTAACTTGTGTAAAATTAACTTGTTTTTTCTAACAATGTGTGCCAGAGCCTGTTTTCAGTGTTAATCTGGGCAGGAAAACTCTTGTTTAATCATGAATCTATAAAAATATTTTTTGTGTTTTTATTGATTGCTCATTTATTTAGATTTGAAAAACCGCTCTTAACTCCAGTTGAGATCAGTATGAGACAAAGCTGACCACAGTTGAGTAGGCAAGATAGTTCTATCATTTAGATTAGATTACCTATTAATAACTGAAAATTACATCATGACAATGAAGTTATCTTACGGTACACCGTGCCGGAACCGATTCGAATCTCGGCCATAGCATGGCAATTAATATCTCATATATTTCGTATGCCGACAATGAGCGAGGAGCAATGAGCGTGTCCATACACGCTCATTGCTCGGTAGCCACTCGGTTGTCCCTCGGTATAGCGTGAGCGTGTCTACTTGTCCATACAAAATATATTATAGGTTATTATTTGACAGTGCTACAGCCGAGACCCGGCCCTGACCTGGCACAGTGTGGCCTGCGCCATCCAGAGTGGGAACCAACCTTGTCGAAGTAAATGAACTGCCATTTTTTTCCGTCCCATTACGATTGCGATGAGATGTCACGTAAATAATACATCGTAAATTCCTTGTAAGTACTTATATTTTATTATACTAAAACTACAGTTTTCAAATAAGCTATGAAAAATTTGTATAATTCGCAATAAGTCCCAATAATACGCCTCGATTATATAAATGAGCCTTCCTCAACAAGTGCTTAAGCAGTCGAAACAGGCTCTCGGCATAACATCGTGGTGCAACTAGACACCACTGAAGGCTCGGGGGCGCGATGAGTGCGATGTCAGCTCTGCACAGAGCACTCGAGACGGTGTGACCCCTGAAGCACTGGCCGCCCTCAAGCCTCTACACAGCTCGTAATCTGTTAACGTGCCATCAGCTACGCTCTTCACAGTTTTTATACGGAAGATGTGAGTATCAAGCGGCGTAAGATTCAAACTTAACTTAGAATTCCCTAGACAAGCATATCATTTACACTGAAAGAAGAAGAGGAAAAATATATATAAAAAAACACTATTCATACGAATTATAAATTTAAAATATCGTAAACACCGTTTGTATGCATGCTCGAATGAAATTACGCCTTAGCTAAAGATACATTAATGAAAACAGTACTTATTAAAAAAAAAAAGTAAAAAACTTGTTATTATATTAAATTAAAAATATGAAACCATAATCTAGATAGGTACTGGTATTCCAATCCAGAATGAGTCGAAGATTCAATCTGAGGTTTCACCCAGTATAGCAGGGGATTGGAAAAAGCTCGCTGAATCCGAATGAAGCATCTCCTATCGCATCAATCTTTAAAGGCTTTTCTTTTTCAGGCGAACGGATCCGTCGCCATTATTGATTTCCATTACCACGATCCTCTTATTCATGAATTACGAGCTACTAAGAAGCCTTTATTTCAATGAGCTATATAGCACTGAATTCCTTAGTCTATAAATGCAGCTTACTTAAATGGGAACTATTTTTCATTACCGTTTAGCTAGAATGCTTGACTGGAACGTTAGACTGGAAAGTGTTTTACAATGACACTGAATTGCTTGAGGAATTCTGAAGTGAACTGCTAATCTAAAATTTGCTATGTGAAGTTGTTACATCTATGCGACGAAATAGTGGACGTCCTTGTTTACCACTGAAATTGTTATTGTTAGGCATCAGCAAATGTTTTGCCATTAATATTACATTGCAACTGATATTCGAGTTAAAACTTGTAGTAAGAGCGATGGCTTCAGAGGGGACGAATATAAAAGAATAGCACAAACAATTATCTTAAAAGGAATGATAATTGAGGAGTCCTCATTCCCTGTTTGGACAGCACGTCTTTGTTGACAAATTAAAGGCAGATGTTAGTGATTTTGCTGAACACATTTCTTATATTGTTTGCAATTAAACGTTGTACACTGATAAATCATATTGTCAATGAAGATATAATCTGGTGGTGTCAAGGAGCATTATTGAAATGAGCATCACGTACATTTTGCTCAGGTTTGTCCTTATGTGCTCGGAGCTGCGGGTATTCTTCTCACGTACATCAGCGCGGTTGCCAATATCGGCCTATATATATACGTGTTTTGTTTTGTTTACGTAATTTTCTATCCTATTAGGCTACCGACCTTTATGTAAATTAATGTAATCAGGACAGATTCCGATATTACCTATGTAGATAGGTACATATGGATGGTAATTTATAATCAGTCGTTTCAGTTATGCAATTCCGACAGTGCTATCGAATTGATTGATATTGGCACATGCCGTTTGGCGGGCAATACAACAGTATAGTCTATTATCGAACCTTCCTATCAAACAAGTAATAGTATCTAGCAGTACTGTATTTATTGTATTTATTAAAAAAGTGTTCATCCATTATCTTGTAAAAGTTTAAAAAGGTATGGTATTCCGTCACGCCACTTTCTCTACCAGAGATATAGACCAGGTGCGTGGAAACATACACCCAAATTCAGCTTAGTGGGCGATTTGCTTGTCCCTATCACATTTCAATGGCTAAAAAATTGCCAAAACGTGGACGTGTGAAGCTTAAGCTTCACTTAGAAGGAGAAATCGCTGAATTCGGTTACCAGACACATCTATATTCCGCGAGCCCACGTCGTAGCCAAAAATGCAAATACTCCATTTAATTCCGTTAACGAACCGCGTTCGAGGTGCGAGAAAAAGTTCCAGCCACGGCGCGGTGAGGAAAAATTTGCAATTTCACTTTTACCGGAATGGAATGAAAGCGCTTTGGTTGCCGTTGTGTCTAGTCATTGTTTCCATTACACGCGTAACTGCGAGCAAAACGGAAACTTGGAATCCGAGGACGCCTTTATTAAAAGCACTCGAAGCCATTGTGTTTTTAATTTCGAGCTGTCGCCTCGGAATTATTGCAATTACAGCCCCGAGATGGAGTAAAATGGCTTGTCGTGGGCGCAATGTTTGTTGGCTTAATTATTGGATCTGTTTACTGTATTTACGGTGGAGATTACATAATTATTCTCAGAATACATGAGCTGCATTATTCTAGCTTACTCACAAACAAAACAAAAATAAAACAAAGGTGGAAACATAACTAGCTAAAGTAAAATAACCCAATAGGGTAGTACCCTCGTCCACAAATCTAGCTCCTCCAGGAGCTCTATTTTTGAATCGATCGCTCGATTCAATCGGTTTTCAAGATTTTCGGGAAGAAAATATCAATATTTTTTAAATTTACAGGCAACACCGAAAGATTACGGTTCAAAAATAGAGAAAATCAGCATAATGCATTAAAACATCAAATTTTCATGCCGGAAAACAACATTAAAAACCGTTGGAATCGAGGCGAGTTATTCAAAAAGAGGGTCCCAGATCGCTGCCACTGAAGAGAATGGATGGTTTCAGCCCATTAGGCTGTCTGCATTCCCGCGCTGGATAGCTATCGCAATACAATACAATTCGTTGGCCGAGAAATGAGCAAGCCCTCGGTCTTCGGTGGATCGGATTAATTTTATTTTTAATTAGGATAATAATAATTATTATATAAATAAATAAATGATAAATAATCGTGGACAAATTCACACAGCGCCATCTAGCCCCAAAGTAAGCAAAGCTCGTGTTATGGGTGCTAGATAACTGATAAACTACATATATACTTTTAAATACATAATTATTATACATAGAACACTCAGACCCGTCACAGAAATTATAATTCATCATTTCAATTTCTGCCCGGCCGGGAATCGAACCCGGGCGGGACCTCTTGGGTGGCAGACCACTGAACCACTCAGGTCATATATAATAAGACACAGATCACATAGAATAAGTAGCACGATTTTATTTATTTATATTTATTTGCGCCAACAAAAAACTATAAATACATAAATAAGTAGGTACTAATAGACCGTTAGTAAATAGACCTCAATGGCTCCAAAAAGCTTATTATCAATTTCAATATAAAAGCGTGGACAAAACAACCCATGTTTGAAATGCAAATATGCAGGATGCATTCAACAATGGGAAAAGAGTGCATTTTCGTAGGAAAGTCGCTGTAATTTGTATGCACGGACTGTCTGGACAGGTGCGGCTCCAGGGTAAAGTTTGTGTGTAAAATATGGAAACAAACGGACCTGAAAACTAGTTGGTTATTGCTGATACTAAGAATACCTATACCCGTTGTGTGTGTCTGTTGATTAAGTATAAGTACTCAATTTTACATTAAATGTACTTCTAAAAAATTACATTTTATTATTTTATTAGTTATAATACCAATTATATTAGTGTACGTGCATGTGTGTATGAGTATTAGCTTGTTGTTTTATATCCGCAAACGTTTAGTTTCTTGTATACGTGGGTGACCTCGCTTACCTCACGACCCCGTCATGCCTAAGGTAAATAAATAAGTAAATACCGGCTGTACAATCTGTTCTGAGGAATTATTTGATCTGGTGCCCACAGCACAATACCGCCATCGCACCACCCACCGCGGGCTGCGCTAGTGGTGTCCACGCAAACATTCGTTTCGCAAAGTTTCTTGCTGTACGATTCGGATGTGGAATGAGCTACCAGCCACAGTGTTTCCTTTGGACTATGACATAGGATCGTTCAAGAGGTATATTAGAGGTCTGCTTAGGAGCGGGCAACGAATTGGTAGCACCCCTGGTGTTGCTGATGTCCATAGGCGACGGTGACCACTTTACATTACGTGGGCCGTTTGTCTGCCGTATTACATAAAAAATAAAATTAAAAAAAAAACCTAATTAAGGAAGGATTTCCTTCCTAATAGAGATTAGCCAGTTAAAAAAAAACCCAAAAATTTTCCATTTTTTATTAATATTTTTTAACTTTGCAAAAGATTTTTCCAATTTCCTTTGCCGCTCCTGTGTTGCACGCCACCTTCATTTTTCAAATGCATACGGTGCTGAAGTGAACCCCGCCTGATGTACAGTCGAGTACCCTGTTATGTGCAAATTGGATCACAATTACCTTTTTCCTGGTACACTACTTGCCCATTGCTAAGCTTTGTAGAAGACATTAAATGTCGCTGGAATACGGCATTTTACTTCACTTTTGGGGGACAATTTAATGTGTTAAGTGGTATGTGGCGTAATGGTATTAAGGTAGTTGGATGTATTCGCTTCTAATTTGTGAGAGGGTGAAGAACTGTAGACGTAATTTAGTTAAGACAACTAGACAATTTGAGAAAATATACGTGAAGGTTTGAAAGGACGTTTCTCGTTCGTACGATTCGGATATGGAACGAGCTCCCAGCCATAGTGTTTCCTTTGGACTATGATATGGGATCGTTCGAAAGGTATACCTATTATAGGTCTCTTCAGAGGCGGACAACGCATTAGTAACTCCCCTGGTGTTGCTGATGTTCATTGGCGGCGGTGACCACATTCCATCAGATGGCCCGCTTGCCTGTTTGCCTGCAGTATAAAATAAAATAAAAGTATCCTGCCGGTATCAGGAAAGCGGTCTGGTGGGACGTTCAAGAAAGCAAACGGCTTGCGAGGCGAGAATGCCCATGACCGGGCGAAGTGAATGAGAAACAACTTTGAAATTAATAACATAGATACATATGTATTGGTGGAGTACCTATAATTGGCTTTCTATTGTTTATATTATCACTATAATATTTCCAAGCTGTATGTCTTCCTAAAATTATAAAATAAATTATTATATAAAAAGCCATGTTTATATGTAGGTACTGATTTTAACTATAGGTACCAGCCAACAAAATACAGCTTCATCAATGCAAATTGACTGAATTTTAAAACAGTATCTATCCATCAGCAAATAACATAACTCATGTCTGCAATGATGTCTTTTAGACCTACTACTACTTAATACTTGCTTTTTGATAATAAGTATATTGTATATAATTGCTGTAATTTATAACCTAATTTGTGCAACGCATTAGTTTTAAGCTGTAATGTTGTAAAAAAGTATGACTAAAAAAAAAAAATATGTGAGACACCGTGCGACTACGTGAAATTTCAAATACAGCTTAACAGTAACCTATATATTTTTAGTGAACACAACCGCCGCTAGTCCGGCTTTAGTTCGCTTCAGCGCGCTACAAATCGTTCTGTTCTATTTTTTTAACCCGCTGCCCGTCCTTTGATCAACTCGATCGTTTGTCACTTATATCGGAGCAGTAAAGGTAGTATACCTAGCGGGCATACCAACTTTATGATCTTAACACTTATTATGGGTAAGTAGATTGTTGGAAGAGTTTTCACGCTTGTTCGACAGAGAGAAATCAGTGTTTAACTAAAAGGATAGATGATTTTTTTATACCACTAAGGTACTAGCTTAAGGGCCGGGCTGACGTTACCAGTCACCGCAGCCTATGGACGTTTGCAATAAGAAGACCATCACTCACGCGTTGCCCAAAACGTATTACAATTAATATCATCCCACATTCCATACTTACTTGACATGGGTGCGAACTATCTCATTATATTTCAGAGAATATTGTTATCATATTGCAATACCACATTAAATGAAACTCCAAGTCCAACTTATATTTTAATATACAGTGACTTACGCTTATAGTAGTAGTAGTAGTACATACTAATGTATTTCAACGCACAAACCGTACGTTCCTACATTGTGTTGTAAGTACTTAAGCATAGCACAAACCGGGTAAAATTTTAATGAGATTTTTAAATTTTATGCTGCACCTGTACTAATGGGCTTTCAAGTTAATTTGCTACAAAAACGCGCAAAACTCTCAGTCGCAGCCCGTGGGTGACCTCTCTACATTGTTTTAGTGAAAGCGTGTACATTACAAAGTCGTCTGTCACGTGAAGTAATTCGGGAGAAAAAACTCGGGTATCTCAGTAATAAATTTACAAGTTTCGCTCGCCCCGTAGGCGGCCGGGTAACGGCGTCTTAAATTTTTACGCCTACCCTCGCCGCAGTTATTGGGAACACATTATCGGGTATAATTGAAATTTTGTTTACGACATAAAATTGTTTATGGCGAACAGGGTACCTACAAAGTAGTGGGGAGTTTTTTTACAGCTAACATTCGGCTGAGTTTGTTATTTAAGGTATTCGTGTTAATTAGACGTGTGATGTTAGGCGGAGTAGAATATTGTATTACCGCCTTCTATTGCCGGGTGGCGTACAAGGACGGCCTTATGCCCGATTTACATTGGTCAAGGACAGTGGCAATCGTCTATTTACACTACAGCGATTACACTACCATTTAATTGCCGATATGGACGAGCAACGGATACAAATCCGTGCAATTTTACCCAAAATTATCTTCATTCTCAAGTGTCAGGTGCTGCGCAGGGGGTTGAGCGGGCGTGCGAGGGGTGCACTTGCCCGAAAAATAGAAAGCGATTTATTGTGGATGTTGCTAATTGATAAAATGTATCTATCTAAATGATAATTATATATTAATATTTGCATGTCAGTGCCTAAACAGACTGAATGCGAGAACTGCTTCTCTGATTATCGTACCACTTACATTATTAATGTACCTACCCAATTTATAGCAAATAAATGATTCTAATTCTAATTCTACCTGCAAGGCAGTTTGCCAGCCAAGCTGACTCGCTTCAGCTGTCCGATCGGTATACACCACTGTACCTACTTACTGTACTTACCTCTGCTTTGCTAAACACTTGATCTATGTAAATCGGCCATAAGAGGTAGACCAGCTAGAACCTCCGTAGACCAGAAGATGAGCAGCAGCTTTTCATTTATATATTTTCAACGCTGCAATCTCTACCTAACCCGCCGGACATTACAGGCACAAAACCCTTTCTTAATGTGGACGAGAATTATTGCCGTTTTAAAAAACATAAGAATTCCCCAAGTTCCGCCTTATCTTAGCGTCTTAGCGAAGGTTCGAAAGAACGTTTCTCGCTCGTACGATTCGGATGTGGAATGAGCTCCCAGCCACAGTGTTTCCTTTGGACTATGACATGGGATCGTTCAAGAGGTATATTAGAGGTCTCTTCAGAGGCGGGCAACGCATTAGTGACTCCCCTGGTGTTGCTGATGTCCATAGGCGGCGGTGACCACTTTCCATCAGGTGGCCCGCTTGCCTGTTTGTCTGCCGTATAACATAAAAAAAAACTAAATAGTTTTTAGCCAATCAGCAACGTCGAAACTAAGATAAGAAAGAACTTAGGCCATTCCTAAGTTCAGTGAAAACGGCAATAAGTCTGGCAGTGTAATATGATGTTAGTTACTTACTTAGCTGATAGGATTAAGGATCCCCACCTTACCCAAGTTACACGTTAAAGCAAATCGGTCCAAATATCAGCCCGACGCGTATCGTACGTCCGCCGTATGGTGTCCGGCAGAGAAGACTAGCACCAACCCCTTACTCACATGGGTGTCGTACAAGGCGACTAATGTTTTCGAGGCAAAAGATCAAGAGTCTCCGTAGTATGGAAAATGGGCAGCAGCATTTTCCATTCTTATATTTAAACACTGCAATCTCTAACCCGCCTGCCAAGCGTGGAGATTAGGACAATAATATCCGCTTTCGTGGGAGACGCCCTAAGTCCTGCAGTGAAATGTTACGGGCTGTGATGATGATGATGATTATGATGTATCATCATGTCAACACTGATAGTTCGGTACCCAAAGGTTGTATGGAAGAAATCGCTTTAAGAGATAAGGCCACCTGTTGTCTTCTCGGTTGGTACCGATATGTACCGACTGTATCCTGTATTTATGCAATAAAGTGTTCATTAATTCATAAATTCAAATACCTTCGCATTTTATTATAATTTACCAGGCGGTGCACGATCTTTATTCATATCTTTTTTGCAATCATACATTACATACATGGGACATAAAGCCATCAACGGCACATTGTAAAAATGTCAAAATGTTGCCGCTCGTGATGCACGGCACCACACAAATTAAGTCGTAAATAATAATAAACACGTTCTCTCATTTTATGCGGAATAAATAAAATTTACATATAATCGTAAAAAATTGGCAACACTTCAAATAGGCAAATATTTCAAAGAATGAACATAAATTCATTGACAAATCGTTATGGCTTGAAAATGTAGAATTTCCTACATTTTTGTACGTCTCGTGCAAAGACGTAAATCGTCTGACCCATATTTTTAAAATGAAATTGTATTTCAATTCAGTGATTCAGTGTTAAACTATTAAACCATTTGTAAAGGCTTAAATGAAAAAATAAATAAAAATAAAGGCAATGTATTATAAGGCATTGTATTAAAGGCTTATATGTATGTGTTGTTTGTGTATATGTATCGTACAATGTAGGCACATTGTCTATATTTATTTTCGGATAATTAAATTCCTTATTGGTTGTTCATGGAGCGCATAGTTATACAGGGACCTAGTGCAAGGTGTTATTTTATTTCTGTCTACAAGTAATAAGTATTTGTATCCAACCAAATGACATTTTATTTTGCATCATTCTGTTCTAATTCAAGTTCATAAATAGCGTTGTCTAGCTACACAACTACAGAATATGGGTCAAGTATTTTAATAATTTATAATAGGTATCTACTAATTGTAGATTTTATGTTTTTGTTTCATTTCTTTTTTCAAAAAACATATTTTTTTTATATGTCGCCAGTATAGACTGTCCAAAATTTCAAGCCTGTTACAAAAATATTGTATTCTCATTAATATTGTAATAATGATACCTATCGGCAGCCAAAGGCGCCATCTCCACGAGCGAGAGAATCGCGGCGATATTATCGTCGTGCCACGTATTTCAATGATTTCAATTGTACGCGTCTCCACACGGCGATGTTATCGCGGCGATGCGACGAGTGGCAATGTGCGCGCGTAACGCCGGCGTATCGCCGCGGTATCGTCGCGACTGGTGGCGCGCCCGCTGCGCGCTCGCCGCTTAACGTGGCGCTCTCGCAGCGAGCGCGCGGCGGGCGCGCGCTTGGCAACACTGGCGCTGTCAAACGTAGCGTCATTTCAGCGTTGCGTTCCATAATAAAAAATATTTTATTGACTGAGACACTACTTATTTCGCTCTCGTCTGGCACCTAACTGAACTCTTTAAACAAAACTGCACAACGCCTCGTCGCGGAAACACGGCGATTCCGTTACGAGTCGCCGCGGGCATGCGGCGATTCCGTTACCAGTCGCGACGATACGCTGGCGGAATAATCGCTCGTACGTGGAGATTATCCGACGATAGAAGCGCGGATACGTCGCGATTCACTCGCTCGTGGAGATGGCCCCAAACACACAATCCTTTTGAAGTTTTAATTATTTGCCACCGTAATCAATTGGACAGCGCTGTTTACTCTAGGCGCATGTAACCCAATGCGTTTGTAATTAAAACAGTTGCTACTATTCATAAACTAGGTAGCTCAGACTGCAATTTAGGACACATATGGGACCTAGTTTATGCGAAAGCACGAAAATAACACTGTTTTCGTAATAATTGTTCAGGGAATGCTGTGTTGTTACTCACGCGGAACCAATTTGCAATTATTCCGACGAGATAGACAAATGAAGCTGCGGAAATCGTGGAACATTGTGAATATTAATGAAGTTGAATAAACAGTTCTTACATTGACACTGGTATTTACAAGCAACACTTGTATACTAGTATTGGTTTGTTATTGACACTCTCACACTGTGTTATACTCGTATACGGCTCTATGACTGGTCCAAAGATTACCTCTTTGCTTCTGGCAGGGTCTGTTCTTCTACACTTCGCTTCCGCTTCGTACGCTTTCGGATTTACTGAAAGCAGTTTCCTACCAAAATCCTTATTAGTCGCGTTTTGGCGTTTCACGTGCGACGACTGCTGGTTGGTCGTCTGTTTGTCAGCAGATTAATCTAGAAAGAAATAACTAGTCCACCGCTACAGTAACAATTCAGCCTTGGTCACGATGATTTTGCTATTATCTCTACGCGGGCTGGAGATCTCAGTGTTCTGGTCTACGGAGCTCCTACAGCTGGTAGCCTCTAAGATATTAGAAGCCTTTCACGACACTCATAAGTCGAAGAGGTTGGGGCAATATTAAAACTTTGCCGGGCACCACACGTCCAACTTACTGGGGGCTTACCATGAGCTCCTCTAGCAGGACCTAAACAGAACTACCCTGCTCAGAACGACACAAGCTTATGTGACACGTATAGCGCTGTCTCGTTCTAAGCAGGGCAGTTCTGTTCAGGGTAGGTCCTGCTATAGGAGCTCATGGTAAGCCCCCTGTTTCGAGTTCCGACCCCGGCCTTGAAGCTTTCACCGTCGTCCTTGCGTTATTTTTAAACTGGTGGCATCAAAACCCGCAGCCGGTATTTGCTGGCGTCATAAAAGGGATTAAGAGACCCCAATCATAACCCGACCGGCCGATACGAAATCCCTTGCGGACCTCGCAAACCGCCGGATACTGCAATGCGATCAATATGGTAGATAGCTATAGAAGGAAGAAAAGCTTTTCTTAAATCGAATGTTGGGTATGTTTTTAATTACTGTCAATGGAGGAGGACAGGTAGAATGTACGTTCTTATATTTTTTTATATATATTTTAGTATCTAATATATACATTTACCGATTGTCTTCTGTAGCCACTGCACAGCAATAGGCGGAACTTGGACGTCTCTTTTGTGAACAAAAGAGAAAAGTGATTTTAACGCGGCTGAAAAGCGAATCTGCCAAGAGGATGTGAGGCACTCCGGTTTTTTTTACTTATAGAACCCACACATGAGGATATGTAAGTACCTATTATCGCTACTAAAAGTCAAATGTCGAAGGTTTTTAGGACACAGAAATAAAATTTATTTTGTTCCAAGCTGTGCATTGGCACAGGCAGACCAACGTTTTGTGAGTGTCCTAATCGTCTACTATCACTTCAAAGTGGATTTTTTCTTGTACTCGATCACCTATGGCGCGTTTTACAGTCTATGTACTACGGGCAACATTGTTCAGCTTTATTTCTTTTATCTGTCCTTTCCAAAATACGCTTCTTAACTTACCTCTTTGGCAGCGTAATGCATAATGTATTTCGGTAGTTATTCCCTTTACAGGGATAGCGTGTAGTTGTGAAGATGTTAAAGGGTGTTCTATTATTCAAGATACACGTTAGACAGTTGTCAAATATACGCCAACCATTGGGAATCATTTTGCCCGACGACACCTGAGAAAAACCTTTAGAGGAAAATCGACAACCATCTTCGTCGATTTAATTTCCGGCATTTCTGGTTGGAAATGTCCCGTATTTTGGGAATCCAGCATATTTTATGAGTGAATTCAGTATGTCGTCATCAACCTGCTTTGTAAGGGATATTTACTGGGACGCATTTTCACTTGTAAGCGTTGATAAAAGTGTTTCCGATATTTATGTAGGTACTAACTTATTTCCGTGACTTCGTTCGCGCCAAATTCTGTCAAATGTAGCCAATATCAGCTAGTAATGAAGCTTTTTATTAATGACTGAGTTTATTAAATCGATTTTGAGGGCGTCGGTGACTTAATGGTTAAAGGGTCCGACTCGTACCCCGAGGAACCTGGTTCGAACCCAAATGTAGCAATGCCTCTTGAACGTTGAACCCGATGCTCATACGGTGAGGGAAAACATCGTGATGGAACCTGCACATTCCAGCAATTGAATTGCAACCATGATCCAGTAAGTAAATATTACAATAAATAAGTGATAAATGTATTCATGTAATACGTAATTGTGTTAAGTAAGTGTATCAGTTATCTAGCAGCCCTAGAGCCTAGCTTTTCTGCAAAGGGCTAAATGGCGCTGTGTGAATTTGTCCCCAAGATAATTTATTCATCATCAGACCCACAATGCAGAGGTCACAGGGAAGGTGAGAGATAAGCCTTAGATAGCGGTTTCAACGTAAATTCATCCCGCCAATTCATCCGAGTGATGGCCAAGCTGGGAAATCATAATGAAAATGTATAGTGAGAAGATTTCAGGTCTTGTGATATTTATTGTGCTATATGAGCGATTATTGGTATCCCAGAGCTAGGAAAAAAGGCAGAGGGAGATGACAGAAGAGATGGAAAGACGAATGAGTGAATGCTGTGGGGCAATGGGGAAGCAATGGAGAGTGAACCTTCAATTTAAGAATAGTGTACTCTGTGAATCCTTTAGTGAAAATTAAAATGCGTAATATTATTAAAAGCGAGATTTGATTATTTATGAGAAGAAAGCGACTGTAGAGAAATAAAGTACGCAAGTACTAATTGACTACATTTGATGATGATCTCTTTCATATAACATTTATTTTCTCAGGACAAATTCCTTACTTCTTAATTAGCATGGGTAATCTCATAATTATATCTAAATATATAGAGATACCTATATTACTTACATAATACTTGTTTGTACGTCATCCTAAACTAACAAGTTACAACCCTGGGCCGCACCCAACCACATTATACCCGCGTTCATTATCCGTCGGCAATGTGGCTTCAGGATTAATACCCATTCACGTCCTCATCACGGGCCTTAGACGTATTCCGCCGACACTTCGTGAGGTAAGCGCACCTAAATCAACAGATGAGATGGAATTTTATGGGCACATCACACCTCTTTGAAGTAGGTAAGGTACCCACCATATTTGTACACGACTCAATATCCGAGTCAATATCATGATTCGCCGTCGGACACAAAAGAATATGCTTTCACATTACAGGGTGGTGAATACGAAAAATCAATTTGAAAATGTGATGTTCAGTGAAGCACACAAACCGGTACGGGTCCGATGGATTTGAATTATCCAGGTTGGTGTTCTGGAATAGGCTGGTGCTACGTGCGTTTATATAGGCGCCTGAGTAAAATCGTTTGTAGGATTATGTGCATAACTAGAGAGACGCGATGTGCATTGTGGGTCGGATTTCCGGGCAGAGGTGTATGCAGGGCCTTTGTGGCTAACTTGCTCCGCAACGGTGTAATTTATCGCAGCTTGTGCGATACTGACCTGCCGGTTGATAGCTGGCCTGGCTTTTGTATTTATCTAGAATAGTGTTTTCTTTTTCCCTGTGACAAACGAGCAGACAGCCTACCTGATGGTAAGCGGTAACTGCCGCCCATAAACATCTACAATACATACATTTAGGTTTCAGGTAACTTAAATACAAAAGCATAGATACCACTGTGAGGACCATGATGAAATGCCTCATGCCTGTAATTCCGCTAGGTACCTTATCCTTTAAACCGAAACACAACAATGTAAGCATTGTTGCCTGGCAGGTACGTAGGCAGGCCGTAGTAACCATCTTCGTACTGGCATTTATAAATGACATTCTGACTCAGAAAGTCATTACTCAACTCCGAACGTCATTAGCAATACATCATATTTAATCATGTATTTAATACTTTTGAAGCATCTAACGATGTCTATACCCATTGATTATTAACATTTCTCTGTTAAGTATGAGTGAGATAGACAAGTGAAAGCAAACCGTGGACTTTTTTAGCTTGTTATTTGTGCTTATGGGCGCAACCGGAATATAACGCCAAGATGACAATAATAATAACAAAAATGCTTAAGACTATTCACACAGCGCCATCTAGCCTTAAAGTAAGTCTGCGCTTATCATAATTAAAAAGTCATCATCTCTGGTATCATCTCTCGTACACCGTATATAGAAACAATCAGTAACAGCTCATCTCGGCTAATCCTCGAACTAATGACATTCCGATGCATATTTATAATAAAAAAATATACAGCTTCAGACTCTATCATACTTTATGATTATAATTATCATCAGACCACACATCATATGAGTATCATCTAGGAATGCAGTTCTCGTCAAGACAAAACAAACGAGCCCAAACTTAAATATACAGGTGCATTGATACATTTAAGATTTTCTTTGACAACTTCATGTCGCCATCGTCAGATCAGCTCGCTGTTACCATAATATTGCATTGCCATCTGACTTTTATGTAAGATAAGTATACGCTAAGTTTCAGTTCAATCGAATACCAGGAAGTGGGTCAAATACTAACATAGAGTGCAAAGGTTCCAAGTGCCTTACTTTTTTTTTTTTTTTTTTTATGTCATACGGTAGGCAAACAGGCAAGCGGGCTACCTGATGGAAAGTGGTCACCACTGCCTATAGACATTAGCAACACCAAGAGTATCGCTAATGCCCACCTCTATAACACGTTGCTCTGGCAGCAAAAAGCAAACGCCACTCCACTGCCAAAGCCACGGTTCCCCAAATCCCCACCCCATGGAGCACTGGGAACCTTACTCACCGGCAGAAACACAATACTATTTAAAAGAGTATTATTTAGCTGCGATATTCTGTAAGGTGGAGGTACTTCCCCAGTCGGGCGGCTCCAATTCGAACGAGATACCCCGCTATGCCCTACCTCTCTTAAAACATTATATTAACTTTATTATGACGTACACAGTATTTGAACCACTTCCCGGTATTGAAAAAAAATCAAGTTTAAGCTGATTGTATTAAGAGTATTTCTGTACAGCAATTCTGTTTTGCTGTATTTCTGTTCTGTGATTATAGTGAGAAGATTTTTTAAATTTTTCGTATTTTTTTAGGATACAATTTCAGTTGCCAAATCGTGCCAAAAGTTAATTAGTGAATCATATTTGTGCCATAATCAGGGGGTCTACGAGAAATAAGTCTTCCTCGTGGTCCCACCGGTGGGACAAACCAGTGGGTCTATGAGCAAACAGGGTTTAGTCCCCGTTTTCTATTCGTAAATTGAAACAATCAGGTAAGTACATCTAAATTAAACGTTAACAATGTGTACCTATAGGTTTTAAGACTTTCGTGGTTATTCACTACACTTTCACTACACATGTTATCGGGTTTGTTACCACGGTTAGTATTATAAGGCATTGTATTAAATGCTTATATGTGTTGTTTGTGTATATGTATTGTACAATGTAGGCACATTGTCTAGATATATTTTTGGATGATTAAATTCCTTATTGGTTCTTCATGGAGCGCATAGTTACACAGGGAGCTAGTGCAAGGTGTTATTGTTATTTCTGTCTACATTGAATATTGTTAACATTAATGAAGTTGAATAAACAGTTCTTACATTGACACCCGTATTTATAAGCAACACTTGTATAATAGTATTGGTTTGTTATTGACACTCTCACACTGTGTTATATACGGCTCTATGACTGGTCGAAAGATTACCTCTTTGCTTCTGGCAGGGTCTGTTCTTCTACACTTCGCTTCCGCTTCGTACGCTATCGGATTTACTGAACGCAGTTTCCTACCAAAATCCTTCATTAGTGGCCTTTTAGCGTTTCACGTGCGACGACTGCTGGTTGCTCGTCCGTTTGTCAGCAGATTAATCGAATGCTTCAACACCCCATAACCAGTCCACCGCTACAGTAACAATTCAGCGTTGGTCACGATGATTTTGCTACTATCTCTACGCGGGCTGGAGATCTCAGTGTTCTGGTCTATGAAGCACCTACAGCTCGTAGCCTCTAATACATTAGAAGCTTTTCACGACACTCATAAGTCGAAGAGGTTGGTGCAATATCAAAACTTTGCCGGGCACCAAACGTCCAACTTACTGGGGGCTTACCATGAGCTCCTCTTGGAGGACCTAAACAGAACTACCCTGCTTAGAACGAGACAAGCTTATGTGATACGTATACCGCTGTCTCGTTCTAAGCAGGGCTGGCAGTTCTGGTCACGGCAGGGCAGGGCAGGTCCTGCTATAAGAGCTCAGAGTAAGCCCCCTGTTTCGAGTTTCGACCCCGGCCTTGAAGCTTTCACCTTCGTCCTTGCGTTATTCTTAAACTGGTGCCATCAAAACCCGCGGCCGGTATTTGCTGGCGTCATAAAAGGGATTAAGAGACCCCAATCATAACCCGACCGGCCGATACGAAATCCCTGGCGGACCTCGCAAACCGCCGGATACTGCAATGCGATCAATATGGTAGATAGCTATAGAAGGAAGGAAAGCTTTTCTTAAATCGAATGTTGGGTATGTTTTTAATTACTGTCAATGGAGGAGGACAGGTAGAATGTACGTTCTTATATTTTTTATATATATTTTAGTATCTAATATGTACATTAACCGATTGTCTTCTGTAGCCACTGCATAGCAATAGACGGAACTTGGACGTCTCTTTTGTGAACAAAAGAGAAAAGTGATTTTAACGCGTCTGAAAAGCGAATCTGCCAAGAGGATGTGAGGCACCCCGGTTTTTTTTACTTATAGAACCCACGCATGAGGATATGTAAATATTATCGCTTCGAAAAGTCGAATGTCGAAGGGCTTTTAGGTTATTGATAAAAATTTTTTTGTTCCAAGCTGTGCACTGGCACTAGCAGACCACTTTGTGAGTGTCCTAAATGTCGACTATCACTACAGAGTGGAATTTTTCTTGTACTCGATCACGTAGGATAACCTATCGCGCCTTCACAGTCCAGTACCACGAGCAACATTGTTCAGCATTATTTTTATTCTCTGTCCTTTTCAAAATACGCTTCTTAACTTACCTCTTTGGCATCGCAATGCATAATGTATTTCGGTAGTTATTCCCTTTACAGGGATAGCGTGTAGTTGTGAAGATGTTAAAGGGTGTTCTATTATTCAAGATACACGTTAGACAGTTGTCAAATATACGCCAACCATTGGGAATCCTTTTGCCCGACGACACCTGAGAAAAACCTTTAGAGGAAAATCGACAACCATCTTCGTCGATTTAATTTCCGGCATTTCTGGTTGGAAATGTCCCGTATTTTGGGAATCCAGCATATTTTATGAGTGAATTCAGTATGTCGTCATCAACCTGCTTTGTAAGGGATATTTACTGGGACGCATTTTCACTTGTAAGCGTTGATAAAAGTGTTTCCGATATTTATGTAGGTACTAACTTATTTCCGTGACTTCGTTCGCGCCAAATTCTGTCAAATGTAGCCAATATCAGTAATGAAGCTTTCTATTAATGACTGAGTTTATTAAATCGGTTTTGAGGGGTCGGTGACTTAATGGTTAAAGGGTCCGACTCGTACCCCGAGGAACCTGGTTCGAACCCAAATGTAGCAATGACTCTTGAACGTTGAACCCGATGCTCATACGGTGAGGGAAAACATCGTGATGGGACCTGCACATTCAAGCAATTGAATTGCAACCATGATCCAGTAAGTAAATATTACAATAAATAAGTGATAAATGTATTCATGTAATAAGTAATTGTGTTAAGTAAGTGTATCAGTTATCTAGCAGCCCTAGAGCCTAGCTTTTCTGCAAAGGGCTAAATGGCGCTGTGTGAATTTGTCCCCAAGATAATTTATTCATCATCAGACTCACAATGCAGAGGTCACAGGGAAGGTGAGAGATAAACCTTAGTTAGCGGTTTCAACGTAAATTCATCCCGCCAATTCATCCGAGTGATGGCCAAGCTGGGAAATCATAATGAAAATGTATAGTGAGAAGATTTTAGGTCTTGTGATATTTATTGTGCTATATGAGCGATTATTGGTATCCCAGAGCTAGGAAAAAAGGCAGAGGGAGACCACAGAAGAGAAGACGAATGAGTGGATGCTGTGGGGCAATGGGGAAGCAATGGAGAGTAAACCCTCAATTTAAGAATAGTGTACTCTGTGAATCCTTTAGTGAAAATTAAAATGCGTAATATTATTAAAAGCGAGATTTGATTATCTATGAGAAGAAAGCGACTGTAGAGAAATAAAGTACGCAAGTACCTAACTAACTACATTTGATGATGATCTTTTACATATAACATGTATTTTTAACACTCAATTTACATTATTATTATTGTTGTATTTTTATATTATTCATTATTTATTTTATAGTAATTATTGTATATTGGGTTTTTTATTGCCTTTAATAAAGATATATTATTATTATTATATAACATTTATTTTCTCAGAACAAATTCCTTACTTCTTAATTAGCATGGGTAATATCATAATTATATCTAAATATATAGAGAATATGGGTACCTATATTACTTACATAATACTTGTTTGTACGTCATCCTAAACTAACAAGTTACAACCCTGGGCCGCACCCCACCACATTATACCCGCGTTCATTATCCGTCGGCAATGTGGCTTCAGGATTAATACCCATTCACGTCCTCATCACGGGCCTTAGACGTATTCCGCCGACACTTCGTGAGGTAAGCGCACCTAAATCAACAGATGAGATGGAATGTTATGGGCACATCACACCTCTTTGAAGTAGGTAAGGTACCCACCATATTTGTACACGACTCAATATCCGAGTCAATATCATGAGTCGCCGTCGGACACAAAAGAATATGCTTTCACATTACAGGATGGTGAATACGAAAAATCAATTTGAAAATGTGATGTTCAGTGAAGCACACAAACCGGTACGGGTCCGATGGATTTGAGTTATCCAGGTTGGTGTTCTGGAATAGGCTGGTGCTACGTGCGTTTATATAGGCGCCTGAGTAAAATCGTTTGTAGGATTATGTGCATAACTAGAGAGACGCGATGTGCATTGCGGGTCGGATTTCCGGGCAGAGGTGTATGCAGGGCCTTTGTGGCTAACTTGCTCCGCAACGGTGTAATTTATCGCACTACGCAGCTTGTGCGATACTGACCTACCGGCTGGTAGCTGGCCTGGCTTTTGTATTTATCTAGAATAGTGTTTTCTTTTTTCCCCGTGACAAACGAGCAGACAGCCCACCTGATGGTAAGTGGTAACTGTCGCCCATAAACATCTACAATACATACATTTAGGTTTCAGGTAACTTAAATACAAAACCACAGATACCACTGTGAGGACCATGATGAATTGCCTCATGCCTGTAATTTCGCTATGTACCTTATATCCTTTAAACCGGAACACAACAATGTAAGCATTGTTGCCTGGCAGGTACGATGGCAGGCCGTAGTAACCATCTTCGTACTGGCATTTATAAATGACATTCTGACTCAGAAAGTCATTACTCAACTCCGAACATCATTAGCAATACATCATATTTAATCATGTATTTAATACTAATATTTTGAAGCATCTAACGATGTCTATACTCACTAATTATTAACTTTTCTCTGTTAAGTATGAGTGAGATAGACAAGTGAAAGCAAACCGTGGATATTTTTAGCTTGTTATTTGTGCTTATGGGCGCAACCGGAATATAACGCCAAGATGACAATAATAATAACTAAAATGCTTGAACTATTCACACAGCGCCATCTAGCCTTAAAGTAAGTCTGCGCTTATCATAATTAAAAAGTCATCATCTCTGGTAAACACCGTATATAGAAACAATCAGTAACAGCTCATCTCGGCTAGTCCTTGAACTAATGACATTCCGATGCATATTTATAATCAAAAATTATACAGCTTCAGATTCTATCATACTTTATGATTATAATTATCATCAGACCATCATGAGTATCATCTAGGAATGCAGTTCTCGTCAAGACAAAACAAACGAGCCCAAACTTATATATAGAGGTGCATTGATACATTTAAGATTTTCTTTGACAACTTCATGTCGCCGTCGTCAGATCAGCTCGCTGTTACCATAATATTGCATTGCAATCTGACTTTTATGTAAGATAAGTATACGATAAATTTCAGTTCAATCGAATACCAGGAAGTGGGTCAAATACTAACATAGAGTGCAAAGGTTCCAAGTGCCTTACTCTATTATGACGTACACAGTATTTGAACCACGGTTCCCGGTATTGGATAAAATTCAAGTTTAAGCTGATTGTATTAAGATGACCTGCTGTACTTCCGTACAGCACGTCTGTTCTGCTGTATTTCTGTACTGTGATTATAGTGAGATGATTTTTTAAACTTTTCGTATTTTTTCAGAATACACTTTCAGTTGCCAAATCGTGCCAAAAGTTAATTAGTGAATCATATTTGTGCCATAATCAGTGGGTAGACCTCGTAGACGAGAAATACGTCTTCCTCGTGGTCCCACCGATGGGACAAACCAGTGGGTCTATGAGCAAACAGGGCTTAGTCCCCGTTTTCTATTGGTAAATTGAAACAATGAGGTAAGTACATCTAAATTAAACGTTAACAATGTGTACCTACTGTGAAATGGTATATTATTCGGTAAAGAAAAAGCTAAAGTTACCTTTGATCGAAACGCAACGCTTAATCCTTTGAACTGCATTGCACGTTCCTCCCTAAAGGCACGTGCACAACTACCAATCCGCTTGTCAAGTCTTGTTCCAAGCATTCCTTTTTTCTTCCCAAAGTTGGTTACGGACTGTCCGCCGCCAGCCGCCCCGGCAGGGAGGGCGGGCGCCCTGCTAATCCTTCGCAAATATATTCGGCCCACGCGACGACGTGTTCATCTTAATTACTACTCTTGTCTACGTAGACGAGGTATAGGACAAAAACTCGGAATACCCGGAGAACTTATCACGCCAGGAGTTGACATATGCTCTCTGGTTGACTGGTAGAAAAGCTACGTAGCTTTAAGTCCGCCATTGTACTGTAATGTGCATGAAGTTTTAAATAAATACATAATATGCGATATGCGGTCATTTCTCATTTTTCGGTAGAAATTACGTCGCTCTACTAGAGCTCTGTACATTTAGTATCTAGCTGTACGTAGACTAGTCCTATTTGTTTGTCTAAATTTTTCTGTTCTAAAATATAATTGCTTCATCTTGTGAAGCAATCATAATTTATCTCATCTGTAGGGGAGAGCCTGGAGATCTGTAGTGCAGGTATTAAGCCTTGGTCAGACTCTTGGTTCTCATAAAGGCTGTCTATAATTGATTAGTACATTTGCAATTGATTAGTCACGATTTTATGTAACCTTTGTTTAAAATAACAAATAAAGCAATAAGGTATTTATTAATTATTATTATTTATTATTTTAGTAGCTCAATAGTTATTTTTTTAGAAAAATCATCGCACCATATTTGCTTTGATCCCGTCCGATATATTGATGTCGGTTATTCTCCTCAGTTATACGAGGGACGTTTTGTACGCGGTACAAAAGCTCTACCTCCTTACGAATATATAATACATTATTTGGTAACAGTTGTAAGCTTCCATGTATTCATTAAGGGATTTCTATTTATGGACACAAAAGTGTCCCGAGGACTGTATCTCGTCTGCACAGACTTAGGTAGGTAGGACACGCGGCACCCCCCGTGAATGCCAAAGAGGCCAAACAGGCCAAACAGGCCTCGTACATGCCCGCACTCGCAGCGCTATCCCTAAATGTAACTTATACCTTATACTTAGGCCCTTGCATTAATTTGCTATTTCCAACACAGCGTGAATACTTATTAGGCGCGATCAACCGCAGCGATTTCATATTTGTCTCGGTTTATGCTGGATCGGATGTCATTTTCAAAGGATTTTATAATTTATTGACTAAATGCTAAGTCTTATTAGCGACTTTTTATTAATGAATAAAACAATTCATCATAATATTAGGTATGCCACCTATTTATAAGTCAGTAAAACTGGCTGCGGTGACTGCTTACCATCAGGCAGGCCGTAAGCTTGTTTGCCACCTTAGTGGTATAAAAAATCATTTTAGTACCTAGGTGAAACTGTATTCTTTAACGTCTTTGAAAGTATGTAGACGTAACGTACATCTCACGTAGGTAATGTTTGAGTGAGGTTGAATACACATAACATCCCTAAAACAAAGGTCTATAACTGTTTCTGTGTCGATAGCGGCTCAATATGATCACTGAGCCTAAGCGTTCGAGCAAATACAATTAAATGGTTACTCAACTCTGTCAACTATATCAAGATGAAGCTGTGAGTCGCCTTTATTGAGAGATAATTGATAATTATGTAGGTGTACGAGTATGTCAACGCACGTCGGAAACATCGCGCAATTTGCCGCCATTAACTTTATTAATGGATTTAAAAATTTCACCAGCTGCGGCCGTTTGCGAAGCGTGCCGCGAAATGAGATCGCCACGGCCACGGCCGGGTGCGTCGAAATTATTTTATTTTTAGGACGACCGATCTTAGGCGCCCCTTTATTTCGGATGGAGATAGCGATCGCGGACCTAAATCGGATTTCTTTGATGGTATTGTCTATGTCGTGTCGAATGGGGAAAAGGTCAGGGTCCGCGCGTCGCAGTCGCCCCGTCTGCTCGCTTTTACAGCCGACGTTACGGAACGCCCGCCGAGCGGCGCCTCGCCTGCGATGTGGGCCGTAATCGTATTACGCGTATAATAATCCAATACCGTTCCCTTTAATACGCTGTTTTCATTTAACAGCGTAAATTGTTGGGATGGGTGGAGTGATATAAACGTGCCGTAATCGGTAAAGTGTGCCTACTTAGATAGGTATGCGGTGTTTGAATGTTTGCGTTTCAGATGCGAGATCTAATATAGAATTCGGTCCCCAGTGCTCCGTATGCTACCCCGTAGCGTCCGTGTGATTTGCGGAGCTCGACGGTTCAATTCACACGTGGTAATTGAAACTCTCGCCGCACCTGCCAACCTGCCTTTCGTGAATGATGAGTGTGGCTCGTCGCCTAATTCGCGCCGTGATTCTGTTCCGGCTTAATGGTGACTCGATTACTTGGCAGTGTGACAGCGCCCGAATTATGACGCCCGGTTACGAGTATCGCGGCGGTGTCGTTTGTTCTATTGTATTGTTATGACGTCATTGTGAAATTATTTGTGTTTTATGTCTGTTTGGGGGTTATACCTGGACTCCATCAAAGTGGAGATGATACGAGGTTGAAGATGTGTTTTCACTATCAACAAAAGCAAACAACAAAGGATTTCATTATTTACATATTATTCGCTAAGCGTCGGTGGATATGGTTGAGCAGAGGAGAGTATTTGTAATCTGGGCGGCGGTGTGCGCCGAGCGGCCCCCTAGTTCGTTCTGAACATCGTATGCAGCTCAACTCGCGTTCTAGTAAGTAAAGATCTCTGGTCCGGTCCAGCCCGTCTCCGCACAGTTTCCATGGATATAGGTACCCTAGCTGTAAGTCATCTTCTCTCCTCTCCGCTTCTCACATCTCCGCTTTGGTAGAGTCCTCAGTTACCGACGTCGTTTGTAATTTGGATTTTATATTATTTTTATTAGCACGAGCTAATAAAAATAATATAAAATTAAAATTTAATTGCACGAGCAATTTCAGACCATATAGTGACCATCAGAGTAGAATCTAGCACCAACCCATAGTATAACATAGTATCTATGCACCAATCCAATGTCATAGAGGCAGACACTAACACGCCCGCTGTGGAGATTAGGGCAACGCCCTCCACTGATGTGGAGGACGCTCAGGTCCAGTAGACTGTTGTGTAGTGCTGTGGGTGTGATAAATTTCAGTTCATTCGCCTACGAATGAGGACCAGGCATAGACTGATACTGTTTTAAAGTTCTTGTAAGATTGAAAACGGGGAATACCAAATAAAATTTCAAATTTGGTTTCTCCTAAAATTTTAATACTTTTCTGCTTAGCATATCCAAAATTGTAAATCACACTTTGGTACAAAAACAAGATAATAACAAACTCTTTGACATCAAAAATATAATTACCTATAGTTAACGAACAATAAAATATTCTGGCAACAATAACAAAATAAAACTCTATATCAAACACATCTGAAGCCTTAAATATGAGTTGTTGAATTGATAAAATTGACATGCGTATGGTTACGGTAACATTAACAGCTATTGTTTGTTACGTTATGTATGACATTCATATGTAGTTACATCGTAATGAGGTGTGTAAACTTTTTGTCTTATAATTAAGTAGGTAGGTACCTATACTAGTGATTGACAAGAAACAATATATAAATTCAGATAAGACAGACCTCGAAAATTTTAGGTTTTCAAATGAATAAGACAATTTTATCTATTTCTATAATTTAATGGTATCAACTACTACGACAAAGGTCCCACAAGTACTTCAAGAATTAGAAAACCCTCTAATTACGTACCCTACCCTTAATATATAAAAGATAATAGTGTTTTCTTTATTATAGATATTTAGTTTAAGCCTGCAATAGACGATAGGTATAGAAGTATTTAACAAAATATTGCTTTACAAGTTAATTAATCTCCATGGAAAAGTCTCGGCAATGCAGTGAACATGATCATGTAAAATTAATATCCTCTTCCGGGTCACAAAACGAGTTATAATAATAATTACGTCAATAGCATTAAATAGTCAATCCCTCTTATTGCTTTAAAACTATCCTATAGCAACTTCGAAAATCTAATCGGAACGAATATTTACATCTGAACACGGCGTCCATTTCACAGATAATAGAGCATTGCCACCACAACGGTGGGTGCTCGCGGTACTGTTGCCGCAGTCAACAGTTATCATACGGAGGTGGTGATCTGTTCGATGAGGTGGTGCTCTCGTCGGCGGCAGGCGGCGCGGCACGGCGGGCAGGAGGCGGCGCGCGCGCAGCTGCCGCGGCGCGCGAGCCCCTCGGGTACGCTGCGCGACGGCCGCAGCGTCGCGCGCGGCGCCCATTCCGCACCATAATGCGGCCCCGCCCCGCCCCCCGGGCACGTGCAGTACGCGCGGTTCAGCGGCGCCGCGTACGACAAGCTCTTCGGGAGCCGCGAGCACGACCCACCCGGAAACGCGCAGTACGCCGTCGCACCGCCCGCGCCGCACGCGCACCAGGCCGGCTCGCACCGCGCGGGCGGCGACGAACACGCACACGCCTCGGACAAGGTCGGCGCGGGCGCCGGCGTCGGCTCGGGCTCCCGCTTCGAGAACCCCACGAAGAACAGCAGCAGCGCCCCGCCCAGCGTCGCCGCCGACGCGAAGTAGAACCCGGCGCGCGGCGCCTGCTGGTTGATGTACCCGGTCACCGGCACGCCCACTATCACAGGTATCGCTTCCGCCCCTTGCACCATACCTGAGTTGAATAATTTTGTAGTTTAGTACTATGATCGAACTCCATCTAATTTTATAATTATGGCGCCCAAGATCGTACCCCAAACTTTGGTAAAATGGCGTCCTCGTACGCGTTCCATCGTCAACATTTTGAGCGAGTATAAAAATCCTCCTAGGCACAATCCATACATCCAGGCGAAGAGAACGTATCCATGGTATCCCTCGACGCTGCTCAGCGCGAGCATCGAGATTCCTGGAAATAGGCAAGTGGAGGTAAATGTGTGTACAGAAGCTGTATATCATATAGTACAAAATTGGAACGCCTATCGTTACCGATGCCGACCATGGCGGTCTGGCACAGATACTGCTTGGAGACGAGGCACTGGGCGGAGGGCCGCACCAGCACGAGCCCGAAACCGGCGCAGCCCAGCACCGCCGCGAACCCCAGGAAGGTCTGCAGCAGCACCAGCGCACTCTCCTCCAGGCCCTCTTCGGAGCCTTGCAGAGCCTGACACCATTATCATTCCAGTATTATTAACTAGTTCGTATCAATAACTCAAAATCTCTAACTATAACAAGCTTACCAAAAAAAATACGGGTGTGTAAAGTCCGAAAGCCGCTAAACCGGCCGCTAACAATAAAACTTTAGCGGGCCGCGAACGGAGAGGGCTTAAATCGATAAGTGGAGGTCTTTTCAGGCCTTTCTTCTCCTTTACCTGCGGCAGATAATAAACACATAAATATGTACATCCGTATACCAAATCCGCCTGTCGTAAAGCGGAATGCCGCTCCTCTACGTAATCCTGGTCAAATCCTACGCATCGATGAAGGCTTCATTAAATTGAAAATGTAAAAGCATTCTTTAATTAAATTCTGCTCCCGAAGCCAACGTTGACTTGCTGATTAGGATTTCTTTCAAGTCACAATTTAGCGAGGAGAAAATGATTATTCCCTAAGGTTTGAGTCCTCATTAGGGGAGAGAATGCTCGTCTGCGTTATTAGAGTGGCGTCTGACCTTGCGGCGTTGGTTCTTTAAGTGAAGTATAGCCCGGCGTTGAGGGTGGTACAGCGAGGCGCTTCTGTAGACGGCGCTCAGGAAAAATGCTAATACGAGTACTCCCGTTACGGCTTGCAGGCCGAGTCGCCAGCCGAGGTTACTGTGGAGCACAGATTAAATATTAGAACCGTGTAACGTTATATAAAAAAAAACGGTATGACGTTTTGGGAGCTTTTATAATTTGTAACATGACGATATTATCGTGAACGTCTACGATATAGGGCAGAGGTGACATGAAAGGGACTAGTATTGAAAGGGACAAGTCAAATAATCGGTAAGATAAAAAACGTCTCCAGACGACAACATTTTTATTCTGTGGCAACCCCGAAGAACAACCATTTGCATTTAAAATGTCACACTCCTGTCGTATAATGACCCCTTTATGCCACCTCTCCCCTATACCGTAGAACTCCACGATAATATCGTCACGTTACAAATTATAAATGCGCCCATTGTCTTTACCCCACGGCCTCCTTGTAGGCGACGCTGAAGAGTGCGATCCCGACGCCGCCGCCGGCGTGCGCGACCAGCTCGACGAACTGCCGGCGACGGCGGAAGTAGGCGCCCAGCACCAGCCCAGCCGCCTCGCGCACCAGACCGCATCCAATGCCCAGTACTACGCCTGGGGACGACAAATATGTATAAACCACCTATGAAATTGTTCCTTTCATTCGGAAGCTGCGACGTGGGTAGGTACACTTTGCGTCAATCTTTATGGCGGCTTGGAAGTTATCTGCAAGCGGTAGGTATAGTAGTTAGTAGGTATAGGAGGTATATATACTTTCCAAAAACATTAATTGATAAATAATGCATAATTTGGCATTATATGCCTTTGATATAGAAGTCTTTAAGCTAATATGTTACTGTTCGTGTAAATTTATTAATTTTGCAAACAATTGCACTCGAGATTGACCCAAGGTGTAGGTTCTCAGAATCCGTCATCCTGAGAATCTGACTAAATAAGAAACTGACTACTTCAGAATCTTTCGTAGTGAAAAGCTGACCTATGTACATCGCCGAGAGAATCTGACGTAGTCCGAATTAGACTAAATAAGAAACTGACGTCCCAGAATCTGCCATCCTTACATCGCCGAGTAGTCGTACCTAATGTATGATTGCGACGAGGGTTAAAAATTAATAAAACGTCGTCTGCAACAGTATTTTCTTCTGCAACACTTTCACATAATAATATGTCTGTATAGGTAGAATATGATATATAATATAATATGAGTGTACCTAAACAGATGCGATGACAAATGCCCTTGAAGCGTTCGTTAGTATCACTGATCACAATAAACTGCGCGGGATTTCCCCGAAATGCCGCTGCGTGACTGCTATATTTTTACTTTATTCAGGATGCCTTCGGCAGGCACGTATTTTCAAAGAAGCGCGCACCCCCTGTATTCGTCAACGTCGGCTGTAATTGTGCGAAATTTTTCACACTTTTATATTTTCGGCCAATTTCGTCGACGTCTGTCTCTTAATAGAAATATTAATGTAAAGGACGGCAGTCATTACGACTTTTCTGCTTGTCTTCGCTTCCAATTAGAAGTACAAAAATATTATCCATGCTCACTGCGTACGCCATAGGCTAGCAAAATATATATTTATTTGAGATTGACCTGCGAAATCTTTGCTTTTACGTCATTTGCAGTAAGGCTATGAGATAGCTACTATAAGTCTTCGGATTTTACTGTAAGTAGGTATAGACGCCTGCACAGAAATTATACTCGTTGGTGTAGGACACGTTGTAAAATTTTGTTAAACGTTCGTATTGCACCGAACACTACTGCTTAATCCATGGTATTAATCCATAATTATCTAACACCGACTGAAACCCAGCAAATTCTTCCGTTCGCTCTACACTTCACTTACCATAACTGAGCAGCGTCTGATGCAGTTGCGTCGCGAACGACGTGAAGAGGCAGGCGAGAGGCAGCAGCAGCCCGCCGAGTAAGGCCGCCAGCCGCGGAGACTTCTTGCGAGCCGCCACCAGTGCACCGGCAGCGCGGGAGACCCCCACGCATATCGCGCCGGCCCATACTGCTATCACAAATATACGAATAATCGTAGATAATAGTAATTTTTTTATTGCATAGGGAGGCACACGGACGGATGGTTTAGCTGGTGGAAAGCGGGAAATGTCGTCCAGGATATTTACAATCTAAGGCCTTTGAGGTCTGTAGACATGCCAAACTTTCTTTTTCATTTTAGATAAAGATCATTACAGATAAAGTTCGCTGCTGCTAGAAGCAAGGCTAAGATGCACACTTAAATCCCTAGTGAAATCCTTCCGGAATACGAACGAAATCCTCTGAACTGTCATTTCGTGGAATGGTCATCTAAAAGCAGAAAAGATTTACTAAATCCACACTGCGTATCTTCTTCTTAGCGTATCAACGTATCAGCGTATCAAGAATCCATAAGGCTAACTGGCTAGACCTTTCCCTACAATGGCGAACACAGTGGATTTGTGTGTGCATCTTAGCCCCAAGGCTAATCTTGGCTGGTTAAGGATCACATTGTTTGAAAATATGTGACAGAAAACGCTGCTGCCCATTTACTGGTTTACTAACTGGTTCACTTCTATCATATTATACTCTGCCAGACACCACAGGGAAGATTGTTTATTATTATTGATGCATGTGCTGGGACTATAGTTTACATTTTTTAGAAATTTAATATAATATAATCTAGAAAATATAGTTTACTTCCTCACGAATTCAAATTTTGTGAGCGAGTTGTCTCACAATCAGTGGCAAAATTTTGTAAGAAATTATGAAGACAGAATAGTAACTCAATAAGGATGCAGGCAAGAACAATGTAATTTACGATCTAGCACAATAAGCCCAACAACAATGAATTTATTAGCCAGCTTTGGTAAATTATCATTTAGGTTTCTTGCAAAAAACGTCCAAAGTCAAATTCATTAATGAAAACGAGACAGTCTAATCCGAATTGTCAGAACTTTGACGAGATCCAATTTATTTAAAGCTGGCGTAACTTTATTAAACTAAAGCCCTCATTCAGGAATAGATTTGTAAACCATTATAATGAATACAACTTTCCTCAACTAAAGGGATTTAGTGGGTGGAAGGCGCGGCGTCGCTTATTAATTTCCAGTTTAATGTAAACCTGTCGTTACCAGGCCCCGGGAACACAATGGTCTTTGTGTTCCCCGTATGGCCCAGTTTCATATCACCTCCCAATCGCTCTCTAATATTATACGGCGGGTCGTCCACTAGCTGTAGTACGCAGAGCAATCAATCACAATTGGATGCCTCATGTTTATTGCACGATACGTACATCACTGTTGCCATGAACCAGTTGAAACTAAAATCTGAATACTTGGGTAGTTGAAGTAACAAATTATTAAGTCCTATATATTCTAAATACACTGTTGCCTATTGGCAGCGGCTTATCAGATTAGTTTTTTTAGGTTTAAATTAATTTAGTTTTAGTTAGTTAAGTTTTCAATACCTATAGTTGTGTTCTTGTTGTGTTGTGTTGTTTTAAATTTATCATTATAAAGATTTAAAAACGTGTCTATTACTCCTTCACGCAAAAACTACTGAATGGGTTTTGATGTTAGGCAGTAATACTCGTAGTTATAGCATATAGCCCAGAATAGCACATAGGCAAGACACGAGGGTCGTCATTTTTGTCCAAAGAGTTTAATCAGCTTATTTGGCTGAGAAGATGTGAATAACAAGCAACATGTTCGGCGGCGCACAATGTTCGGTTAATTGCAGCACTCAGAGTGAGACGCCTAACGCGAAACATATTAGTTTGAACGAGACAGTAGGCAATTTGGCGCACAGAATAGCTCCCTGGATTTCACTTAACGCAATTATGTTGAGAGCTCGTTTCGCCTCGCTTTGTGAATTAAATATAATCACGTTGCGTTTATTTTTCATAAATAAGAATAGCTTTTGATTTCCTTCCTTCCGTACTCAGGCTAAATGCAATTAGGGATATTTCTTTCGTTGAATAATTCATAGAGTTTGTTATGAAGCGAATTTGGGGATTTCTTACGTAATGTTTGTACGTTTGTAAGTTTACCGGTTATTTATCTACGCTGTCATTGTCAATCAGAGATAAATCGAGACACAAATGATATCTATACTAACAATGAAAGTTACTGTAAGTATAGTAATCATTTTTTACAGTATCGATTTTTCTCTGATTGACAATGAGACGCAACCTGCTTAATAGCATATAAATGTTAACACAAATACATAAATAATATTTCGCGTCCCATAAACTCGACAAAAAATAGCAGCAATCAGTGAGTTTACAATCGGAATGGTCGCTAATGTGATAAATCAACAGGCGGGGTCCTACCGCCGGCGCACGCGCCCGCGCCAGCACGCGCGCGCCGATTAGGGGCCTAGCTTAACTCGTTAGCGTCGACGGCGAATTCCAATTTCCTAGCGAGAACCTGACAGAATTATGCTCGGCCTCGCCCGCGCACTGACAACAAAGACCTCTCCCATAACCGAAATTACTTCTGCCTCTTAATATTCAACCCGAGTCGTGAATCTTGGAAAATTAATTCAATAAATCAGGTCCCGTCCACAAATACCGGTGACTTGGAATCTTAATTTGCCTAATAACCGATCTTAAATTTTGCTTACGAACGCTGTTACGAACATGGGTTTAGGACGTCAATGCGGTATTAAATTTTTATTATCTACAGTCATATTTTAATGTTCTAATTACATAGGTACTCGAAAACAGTCGTTTAGAGATGAACTTTTACCACGCTAATATAAACATTTAAAAATAGTAGGTACTGCAATTCGGCTGCGCCTCGTGATAAACATTCACTCATATTTGAATACCCCCTTTTATATGCGAGTTGCAGAAACTACTATTATGCAACTCGCATAGAAAAGGTCTGTAGAAGGGTCTCTTTAATTTTACACGAGTGTTTTGGTACCTAGTTATATGCTGTGGCACTGTTTATGCTATTTGGTCTTTACTTACACAGTGGTATACTATTTGGTCTTTACTTATATTTTCATGTTAAAATTTCCTACCAATAAATTTCTCAACTTTGCTGGCAATAAGCTGCGAATCATTTCTGTTGCTGCGTCGCGGATATCAAGTGGCTTGAAATGCACTTCACTACATGCACTTTTAAATGGTTAATTGGCTGAATACCGAACTATGCCATTATCTGTGGTTGCAGGTACATTGAGCTGCGCTATATGTAATTATTGTCCCGCTTATCAGAATATTATTTAATATCTAAGTTACTTTAGAATAGTTGTAATTTGAGTTGGTGAATATCTTGTCTTGTTTGATGCAAATAAATAGATAAATGTGAAAGTAATGAAGTGAATTTCACGCCGCTTTTACCCTCCACGCGGCACAGAAATGACTCCAGCAAAGTTGGGATAATTATAGGTACGAAATTTGAACATGAAAATATGAGCGTAGATAAAATACTGTAGGCAACTGCATACATATTAGTTAGGTATTAAAACATGAGTGTCTGTGTATCACACAAGGCGTAGGTGAGGGTTTTACAAGCGAGTTGCACAAACTACTATTATTTTATCAATAACAATAGACTCGATAAATTAAAATCTGGAACAGGCGTCGTTTAGATTATCGACTCGAGCTCACAGCGATTGTAATTAAATATCTAAAGTCACTCTCGTTTTCTCGTTTAATTTAGATAATACCGTCGCGCATTCATTCGGTATTGGAAGAAAAACTTCGTTGTTTGTTTGTTTAAGTATGGCCGGAGGGGCCGTTGATAGATTGCTTCCCGGCCCGCAGTTCGGTGACGGGTTGCTTCGCTTTCAAAACGGTTTTCTTCCTCAATCTTGGATGCAGTGACGACACATTAGGCGCCATTGTTGTGTCGCCCCACGATTTATGACTGCCAGCCGTCTCCCAGTCACAATTTGCCATTTGTATTACGTTAAGTATTCGCCAGATACGAGGCAAGTCGGAATTTTGTTATTCATGGAGTTATTTGCAAATGATTCTTAGAAACTATTATTATCTAGCTATTTTGAGAAATAATTCCTGTGAAAGTCCACTTGGCCCACACAGTCAAAGTCCGCTTGGGTAATGTTCAGCATTGCCTGGACTAAATATTTACTCCGCCAAGGAACACTGCTTGCTTTGCTGTATTCCGGTTTGAAGGATAATGTACCCAGCTCAGTAATAGATATAAAACACACTAGCGAAGTCCTACGCTACTGCGGTTCTGCTTTATGAGCAAGAGTAAGTCAAGAATAAATAGAAAATAAGTCGTTAACCTACCAGAGTTTCCGAAATTGCTTTTCCTTACAACACACCTCAGTGCGCATGAATCGATAGATAATAACAAGCAGTAGTTATTTACCGTTTTCCAGCAGATGGACCATGTGCTCTTTGGCGCTGACTTGTAAATATAAGTTTCAATTCATGTTATCCTCACCGGCATGGTCGGATGTGGTGCCAAGGTGCCTCTGCGCGTAAACGTGGAGGGCTCCGTAGGCTAGCTGCAGTCCGGTAGATAAGAGGTGTGCGAGGAAAGCGGCTCCGCAAACGATCCAGCTAAACAAAAAAGAAACATATTTGTTGTAGAGAAATAAACATTTTATTACACATAAAAACAAGCGACACGTGAAAGTAGGCGTAATAAAGGGCATAGGTACCTAGGTAGGTACTACAGTCGTTAACGATTGTACCAGCTGTCAAGTGTTTTGGGCAGGGGGTGTGTATCTAACAATTGTTATTTGAAGGCAAATCCTCCATTTATATTTACTAAACACTTTTAAAAAATGTTTTTTTCTCGCACCAATTTCTGTAGAATAGAATGGATATGTATGAAAATGACAGCGAATGCCAGTGTCATGTTTGGAAAGTTGACGTCAATCTTATGTACCTTTGCTTTGTGTTCTACGAACGATAACCTTTGAGCGTCTTGGCAATCGCCCTGAGCGCTCCATGTCTCTGTCGAAGGTATATCTATGTAGGTAGAAATTTGCCGTTTACAAATACAAATACCCGGCACAGCTCTAGACATATAGATTTGTCAGGCTGTTTAGGACCTAGCATATCATAGTAGGTATAAAGGTATACTCTACAATGTTAGTAAGCGTCAAGCAACATTCAGTGTTAGTACAAGTAGCGTTGACGCTACTTGTACCAACACTGAATAAGCAAGTAATTTCTATTGAATCGGTTATCGTTACTTCCCAATAGAATACCCATAGACCCGGAAACGCAGTTGACACCACGCGTAAATGTACTCGTGGAACGTGACGTGAGCCAGTATTCGATATCAAGTGTAACCCGAAATATTGAGGCAAATTGGTTTACGTGTCGGCGTGAGATCCACGAGCGATGTGACGTATGGCGTATCAGATTTCTAAATTCCCTAGCCGGCGGCGAATCGTCGGAAGAATCTTGTCGTATTTATCTTTCGGTTGTATCCGGCGAGGTTGTCGGCCCGACTGATGATAAGTCTTCATCTTGTGTCACTCGACCACGGGGGAAATTCGAGATTCTTGTTCACGCGTCTCGTTGTTTGTCGCACCATTTATCTGAGGCTAGGACAGGTTATGATGGCGTGCCTCGCGACTGTAAGCCCGCGTTGTTCTACGCCCCGAGCAGAAAGTGTTTTGTGGCTGTCTAATTTAAAGGGAAGCGCTTTATTGTCGCCGTTTGCGGGTTTAATACAATAGAATACAGTTATTATTTATTTATTTATCACATTCCTTACTGGTCTGTATTTTTAGTAGGTACCTATTCTTAATGAGATGACTATATTTACACTATAGGCATTTCTTACTAGCAAAGGTTCCCGGGATATACCCACTGCTACAATTCCTTAAATCTTCTTCGTTGGCGTACAAATATTTTATTTAGTCCTTACTACTTACCCGGAGTCTGTACTATCTCTTTGGCTGATTTCAAATCGAAGTTTCGGGGTTGAAATAACAATAATAAACTGAGACTGAACAACCCGCCCACCCTCTATCCCCCGTGAATGGAATGGATCGATATTAGTCGCTTCATTGGCGAATTGACAATTTGGCACCCAATCAATCTGGAACAGTTCCTCTCTCGACGGGCTGATACCACAGCGCACTCTTCTATCCCGTCGGCGAACTCGCATCCTTCTTGCCCTTGAACATTAACCCGCCCTCCAGCCAGGATCCTCTCGACCTCTCAGTCATACGGACTCTTGACCTTGAACAGTATAGAAAAGATTCTCACCCCCATCCCCCTTCCGGGTAGAAGTGGTGCTTGATGGCGCGAGTGTCGAGCTCGCGGCGGCGTAAAGCAGGCACGGTGCGGTGCAGCGCGCGCAGCTCGCGCTCGCGAAGCGCGCCGCCGGAGGACTCCTCCTCCACGTCGGGCCAGCCCTCTGTGTAAAATAATAGTCCTTATACCACTGGCCATAAGGTAAAAAAATAATTATTATCTTTTGGCGTTAACGTCCCGGTTGTGCTCTCAAGCAAAGGGCCTGGGGTCCGCCTTGATCATGATCCAGGATTTAACGATCAGGTAATTAAAGTGGAGCGACTACCATCTGACCTCCGTGACTCTGCTACCAAGGGAACCTGACCAGATTAGGTCACTAGTTATATCTGCTGAAAGACGCCCACTGCTAGGCATAGGCCTCCCCCAGAGATCTCCACAAAGGCCGTCCTGTGCCTTTCGCATCCAGCTGGTACCTGCGATCTTTACCAAGTCAAGCAGATGCCGTAGCAAATAAACCTTATAATATTAGAGGTACTCCTTTCTTGTTAATAACTTAACGTTGGCCATGCCCATAGTTACGGGCGTAAATTAGCGCTCCCTATCCGTTGCTCTCCTCATTGCACTATACGGATGTGCCTACGATGGCAAATGACAATGCGAAAATGATTAACATCGGGGTGGTATATAATTTATTGGGAGTCAATAAATGCGCGCATGGTAGCGTTAATTAATAAAGATGTTCGGTAGGACCATAGGATGGAGGTGGGTTGGATGGGCTCAGTCCTGATATTAGTAGTCTCCTACTCAGAGTTTATCAATCAAAATAGAAACAATAACATGGAGCATATGACCCTTAACGGCACTGCTACCTAGGTTGCTGCTGTCCTGGACGACAATGGCCGATTTCCATCAGGTGGACCGTCTAAATTTATGCCTCCTTAGGTAATAATAACCTAAAAGAAAAATATAGAAAACTTATTAAGTAGGTTAGGTGGAAAATACCGAAGACCCTGTTTAGACTTGAACCATCTCCGGTTTGTACGGAGTTTCTTCGGGAGTTAAAAAAGATGGTTATATAAAAGCATACGTTACCATAGTGCGGCAGGCAAGTGTAGCTGTTGGAGAGTGTGTGCCGGCAGCGGCAGCGAGCGGGCGGGGGGGCGCGGGGCGGCGGCGGCGGCGAGGCCGACGGCGCGGGCGACCACCAGCCCGCCGCCTCCATCAGGCGGCCATGGCGGCAGGCGCACCCGCACCCGCGCCCGAGCTACCTAACACGACAAAAAGACACACTATGAGATTACAACTAGTAACAGAGAGACGTGTTATAGAGGTGTGCAACGCATTGGCGATACTCTCGGTGTTGCTAATGTCTATAGGCAGTGGTGACCACTTTTCATCAGTTGGCCCGCTTATCGAATGACATAAAAAAAACCAGACGCTCCGTTTTGGCTGGAGCTGATCAACTGTCAGTGGCAGTTGATACTAATCCTTACTTGCTTGGCTTGCTTAGCGCCTAGCGGGTAGCGAGTAGGGAAGGCGCCAAACAGCAGCCGGCTACGAACATTCTATTACTATGGCGTCCGTTTTACTTCACAAGCTAGGCTCTTGGCGATAAGCAAGCCACCTGTCCATGCGGTCGTAGCCTGAAAATCTGGCCTAAGCGCCCGATAGCGGGAAAACTGTTTTCTGTGACTTAGGTCAAGTTAAGGATAGTTTTCACAGACCAAAGAAAATGTGTTAGCTGCACGGCTGCGCGCGGCTCCATACGCTAGCTAACTTTGCAATCTCTGCTACTGTCATAATATGTATCAGAGGTCATTACTTTAAAAATAATGACCTCGATGCTACATGATACTACGTTTGCACCATTATTTTTTATTAACTACCCCATTTTACCTTCTTCCCGTAAAACTACTTTTTTCCAAATTGGTTTGATAAATACAATCATTTATCAATTGCCAACACAAACGAGTTTTCGGTAGTATCTAAATACTGACAATCCCTCTTTATAGTTTTACCCTATTAGTATCGTAATAGACAATCTGAATTACACAATGGTACAGTTTCACCCTTATGTACGCGTCAATTATACGAGTGTCAGGTTCAGTAAGGAACAAGTTGTCGAGGAACGATTCCTTACCTACGAAAGGGTCGCCATGTGCCAGTAACTTGGGTGACTTCGGCGAAGTTTCACCCACTCTCGACCTGACGCTTGGAAATGTGTAGGTGAGGGTACGAAGGTATTAATTTCTTTCTTGTTAAAAAAGAAATTTGATATCCGAATCTAGTTTTTTATGGTTGTTCAAGATTATCGCCGGTAGAGGATTCTATCAGTCTGACTTTTACGGTTTCAAAGGATGATAAAAATAGCCAATACAATCACATATATGCCTCTTGCATATCATATGCAAGAGGCATATCCTCCTCCTTACAGAACAGTTAACCCATTCATTCGGACTTAGGTGCGGTTCTGCACGTTATAAACCCAACCGATTACGATCAAGTGGACTGTCTGCTCGTTTATTATCAAATAAATTCTCACGCTTCTAATTCTGGATGTTGTATTAACATACAGAACATAACAGTTACGGATTATAGGCATGGATATTAGACCAATATATGACTTCTAAGGGTATCTAGTGTTCAGGCGTTTCGGCCCGGCCTGGTTTTGGCTAGCGGACCGAAACGATGTTGGAAAATTTATATTTTTAATATGACGTTTGGGCCCGCAGTCAAAAATATCGTTAAAATGATTTTAGGATAGTCGGGGAAAAATATTTTTGTAATATAATTTTTTATGCGGGCCAAACGCCCAACGCCAAACGAAAAATAATAATTTTAACTAATCAGGTGTTTCGGCCCGTGGGCCAAAACCAAACAGAACGTTTGCTATTATGAAAATACTACATTTTAACCAAATTAACTGCTTCTCCCACTTACAATTCCAGACGTAGACATTCTATTATTACACCTTTATCTCTGTATATATTTTGTCCGAGTTAATAAAGTCTCACAAAGTCGGGAATACCTACGATGTAGCTTCATATAAATTTATTTATTTTGATTCACCAACAGTTTGTACACAAGATACATAGGTATAGTCTATAGAAAATACATCAAATGTTCTTCGAAATAGATTCACTTGTTCAGCAGGTTACCTAGAAACCATACTTACAAACAACTTTACATCTCGATAAATACTGTTATTATTATAATTGGCTTGTCAACGGTAATCAAAGCTGCCTGCTTTGATATTATAGACACATACGAGATTGTACACCGTGTCCTATTAATTCTATAATACTTATCCGTTTCATTCTGAAATTATGACAAATTGCCATAATAATGTAAACGTTACGATAATCATCGCACTTATTATAAATAATTCAGCCCATTAACATTAACCGCGTGAAAATTAGCTATAGCTATAAAAACTATAATAAAATGTACGATTTAGTGGCAGACAGTCTACGCCTCCTCAGATCACGATAATAATATGTTGGAAAGTTTCTACACTGCAGTCTCCAACCCTGCCAAGTGTAGGTAACTCATTTCATGGCGAAACCCTCTTCTGGTGGAAGAAGAGACCCATGTACCCCTCTGCTACTACTCATGTATACTGGATGGGTTCAATTTATCTTAAGGAGACTGTACCAATGACATATTAATAATTACTTACAACAAGTAATAAATTTTAAAAATATTTTAAAAGTAATTACTTGTAAAGTAATTACACAACAAAAGCGTGTAACAAAAATTTTACAAGTAGGAACAAAGACAACTTATATGTATGGTTTTCTTAATTCTCTCTACCTCTGTTTATTCGAATGTACAACGTTTTTAAAATATCAAACCCAGCCTAAACAGATTATACAGGGTGTTTCATAATACATGTATAAAGCCGTGAACTGGATGGAGTGCTAAACGTATTAAAACGATAGGTACAATTATTTTTTTCGTGCGTGGAATAGTTACCGAGAAAATGACTATCGAACTTTTTCTTTTTCAATGTCGATAATCACATTTTGAAAACGAAAGACCGCATCTCTAGAAATCAGTTGTAATAGATCACTCAAGTTCATAATCAGGTCAATCAACTGAATAATACAATTTTACCAGTTACAGATAGGATATAGGTTTTGTGCCTTTAAGTCTTTTCTACCTACCGTTTCATATGAGTTTTAAAATTCAATCTAAAGATCACTACGATCAATACCTCAAGTGGCTGGTTAATAAAATTATTATTACAAGCAGCTCGTGAGCAGTCCGGCACAAAAACAAGACATTTCGATGTTTGTTTCTACTTTAATTTATTTGTTTTTTGTTGCCTTCAACACAATGTTGCACCTAGGTGCATAGTCTTCAAACTAATTGCGAAAACACAATAAACATTAATAGGCAAAAAAGTTACAGCTTGATTTCGCGTCTGCGCCATATCTTCTATTGTACTAGGCAGTCATGACTGAAGCAGGTGGACTATGTACGGGATACTGATATCACAGGGTGTCCATAAAGTACATTCACTAGATTTTAATATTTTTGGAAAGTGCAGCAAAACTACACGATATTGTTGTTATACTTTTTTGTCTATTTTTTCACTCAGTCTACATCCTGTTGAATGCATGTGGTGAGTCTTGGCACAAGTTTATGCATTTCTCGTTGAACTTTTCCGCCAGCTCCGAAATAAGGAAAGATGTCATTTTAGTACCTATCTAATAGTAATTATTAAATTCTACTCATGTTTGAATTCAAGAAGGTGAATATTAAATTTGAATAGCTGAAAAAATACCTAGCAACACTATTTACGTACTAGGATTTAAGCATTTAGGTTGCAGGCAACAAACATGCAGAACAGCAGATGCGTTGTCACTGTGAGGACTAAGATGAAATGCGTCATGCCTGTATTTGCACTGGCTTATTTTATGGACACCCCACGTACTAGGCGCAATATTAAGGAGGTCTAAATTATCCGTTTTGTATTTTTTGGTTTCGAGGGTTCTGTACAAAAAAATATTGTAATCAATTATGATTTTAATTCAAAAGGTTCATTCATAGTTTTTACGAAAGTGCACCACCACCTAACTAATAGCAAAGTAGTCTTATTCAAATTACTGTAGCATATTAATGTAGCAAACTCTAATTAATGTAACATCTTTGTCTTTTTACGAGTTTGCTTTCTCATGTCATGTCTGTCAGTCATGTTTCAGTGTCGCGTAGGTAATCGTACCTATCGTTTTCACGAACATTTCTTATCAACTAAAATTAACTTAATGATTCTTAGTTGATGGAGCTTTACCTGTAAATATCCCATGCTTCACCCAATTGGAGAACCTAGGTCACCTAGGTGGAGCACGGACCCAAACACAATTTTAGAAATTACTGTCTAGGTTACTGTCATTGTACCAAACTACCCGATAAAATCGTGATAAGCAAATGTAGGCCATCGCCATAAGGATTATTATTAAGCCCACAGTTGGATTCGCTTGAGACTCACTTTAACAAATTAAAAAAAAATCAACATTATGGTGCAACTACCAGGAGAACATAAAACGAGAGAACATAAAAGGCGAAATAAGTTAGACCCCTAAAACACGGATCCCTAAGTACGAATCCTTTTGCACGTGCCGTCAAGGTCAAGGCCGGCGCCGGAGCTGTGGCGGCGCTTTTGACATCAAAATAGAAACTGAAAACTACAAAATCTAAAAATAGAATACTTTGGCGGGCCGTTCTTTATTTTGTGGTTTGACCCACGTCGCGACTTCCATTGACGAAATTTGCCTACTTTCGCGTCGTATTCGTTCATTCAGTTTTTAGCTTTTCGCGTGACCGAAATTATTGTTGCGTTGTAGTTGTAGGATACCTAAGTACCTATTGTGAAGATAACTGTGATAAGAGTGTTAACGATGTGAACGAATGATTTATAGCTTCAGGTACCAGTATTAACGTAGTCTTGTCTGTGTTCAGCGTTCAACGTTTAAGTATTGTGATAATCATTATTCTGTGTATGAATGCAAGCTAGCAGTAGGCCAAACACCATGGTACCTACCTATTTACGTATTGCATAGCAACCAGAGCCTGCGTAGTGTTGTGTATCTGTGTGTATGGAGTGTACTTACCTAGCTACGCTACGATACGAGTGCAAGCTTACTTGATAGTTAATACCTATCAGTCATCCGAGCCACAAGAAAGCAAGAAAGTATGGCACCTGACGCTGTTTGTTTTCATAAAATAACTTTAAAAAGGTACGTACCTACATGCTTTAAAGGTCTAGGTTCTAGCTAGACTTTAAGATATGCTACCTAGCTAGTACCTAATCGTAACGTTAGGAGGTTCTTTTCCGACGGGAAATAGGCAGAAAAGACAACGCTTTTATCTGTTCATGAAAACATGTAGGTATTTAGTAAAACCTGTCTGTAATCTGTTTCAACAAAACTAGTCTCATAAGTGGTTCCCTACGCTACGTAGGTCCCTAGATGAGTGAACCATTTTAGTAGGACATAGTACCTACTTATTTGTGTAGAACGATTTATCAATTGAACGAATTCTGTTTTAGTTATGTAGCTATCTTAAGTATGTTTTTCAAGAACGTTGGTGGCTGGGCGGTTGAGTATCCGACTCGTAAGCGAGAGAGGTGCCGGGTTCGAATCCCGCTGTGGCAATGTACCAATGACTCTTTTCTGAGTTATGTACATTAGTTGAAATTAACCGATGCTCCTATGGTGAGGGAAACATTATAATGAAATCTGCAAATTCTGGCAACTGAAATTGTAACCATGATCCAATCGAGTCAGGTTCCCCTGGTAGCAGGGTCATGGAGGTCAGATGGTAGTCGCTCCACTGTAACAAATTCTTTTCTCTCCACAAAATTATTTTCCGTGCCCGTGGTCCGCCTTGACTATGGTCCATGATCTAGGATTTGGCAGATTAGGTAATTAATTGCAGTGGAGCGACTGCCATCTGACATTCCTGGCTCCTAACCCTGCTACCAAGGGAACCTGACCAGATTGGATCATGGTTACTTACACATTCAGTCGTCTGAACTGAATGTGTAAGTTTCATCACGATGATTTCCCTCACCGTAAAAGCATCGGTTAGTATTCAGCTACTGTGCATAACTTAGAAAAGAGTTAGTGGTACATGGCGGCAGTGGGATTCGAACCCGGTACCTCACGCGTACGAGTCGGATACCGCAACCTTAGGCCACCGACGCTCCGACTATTTAAGCATACCTACCTATCGAAAATAATTAGTGTAGGCAAGTTCCTAGTTAATTTGGTAGAGCCTATTCATGTAGATAAGTAGGTAACATTTAGTACGACGCCTGGTAGTAAGATGAAGGAGGTTGGTTTGTTTTGATATGAATGGCACGAGGTTATTACTCGTCCTTATGGTGTGTACACACTCAACGTACGCCAACGAAGGGCTGTCGGCCGAATTATTTGGACTTCTAAGGTCTAATACTTGCATTTCGTGGTCAAGCAAACGATCTTTGGGAGTTTTGGGAACCGATTCGGGCTCGTATTTGCACGTTTGTTTGTTGGCCTTCGGTATCCGCCCAAACTGCGATTGGATGATTACTTCTATTCGTTTGATGTTACCGCCACGCTGCACTGCGGATTGCCGGCTGGCACACGCCAACGGACAATCGTTAGCCGAAACGGGTGCGCGTCACACATCGCCCGGTGTGTACGCAGCATTAGGCTCCTGGTAGTAGGCTTGAGGAGGTTGCTTTGTTTCGATAGGGGTCGCACGAGGTTATTAACCTGTTTTTTATATGATCATCAACTTGAAATAGAGCTGCGCTTCAACGTAGTCGATATGGTTATTTATCTTTAAAAATTAATTTTTTTTATTAAAATTAAAATTCAATGTCCGGATAAAATGAAGTCGCCAGTGCACTCTTTGAAAGCTCTATATTAACACCCTTTCGGCTTTATACATGTATTATGAAACACCCTGTATAATAAGCTTCCTAATAGGTCGGTTCGCGAGCTTCCTCTGAAAATACAGGGTGATTCTAGTTGGTAATACTCAGCGAATTTAGGGTGGGGCCCCTCAGGATTATACGCAGTGTACCTACAACCGTCTCCAGTCCTCAACCCAATTAGTGAACCAACTAAAGTTATACCACAGTTCCTAAATGTTACAGACTTTTGGTACGCAGTCTGCAGTTGAATATAGTATGGCAGAAACGTGTTTGTCGAGTTGTTGCCTGCAACCTTGTGGAAGTTTCCAGCAAAGTAGGCACCATTCATATTGACGGATCGGTACCAAAAGTTCTTTAAGTACATACATATTGAACAGGTCAAGAAAGTTACTCACACCAATCTGTTACCGGGCTACCATTACTAGGTTCAGGAAGGACTCTGTCAAGTCTGAGGAGTCCGTACCTGGCTGAATCCCACTAGCTTATATGTTTCTGTTGCCAAGAAACAATGTTGGCACTGTTGTGTTCCGGTTTGAAGGACAAGGTAATCAGCGCAATTCTGTAATTGCGTGCTTAGTCTTTTATCTAGTCCTCAACGTAACAAAGCACGTGCAGTTTTGCATTTTTGTTATAAGAAACCTTAATGCTTGAATCTTACATGTTATACGCGACAGTTATCGGCTTACCTTTGTACTATTACTGAGTTTTTTTGAACTGGTGACAATGTTTATACTAGCTAACGAGTAACTTTTTCTTTTTAGTAGATAACTACCTAATATCTAGTCATTATATTCTTCTCTATAGGCTCATGTTTTTCGTGTAAAAGCGATGCGTCACAAATTGCTTAGAAATTGGAAGTGAAAGATACCCTTTCAGTGCCTTTGCACGTGCAAAGAATGGAGAGGGAGCTTGGTACCACCGCACGTTCGCTCTCATAACTTTTTATGTTTATCGAAATAAAACTTGACGCCAGCCAGCGTCCCTAAGGGCCGTTATACGTCGCCGCTTACAAATCGCGTAGGTACGCATAGCGACCGCCTAGTTACCGCGTAGTGTCTGAACAAGAATCCCGTATACAATTTTTTACAATGAAGTGTAATGCGAAATTTTTAATTTCATTATTTTGTTTTTTACATTAGTTATAGTGCAAGATGACTTATGATAGGTACAAATTTTTTGTTTGTGTAACATTTGATAATTATTAATTTATGTATTAGTAATTTGTGCCATTTTTATACCTATAACAACTGACATGTAATGAATATTATCAATTAATAAATATGAAATATATGAAATATATAGGCGTGGACGATGACGCGATGATAAGGCGGGCGCGACGCGACGACTGTGCGGCCGCGCTGCACGTTTGTTTCCAAATAATAAAATAAACCTTCTGTCATTAGTATAGATACAAAAATTGCTTAAACATTTGGGAGAAATCACGCAGACATCGCGTACGTCTGTATTTACGTCTGACGTCTGTATTTGTGAGTGTGGATGTAGCTTTACGAAGTGAGGAAATTAAATTCTGTCGGCACTGATTGAGTTTATGAAAGCTTTGAGAAAATGAAGTACCTACATGATTGTAATACGGGCTTTGTCCCACCATTAGTAGAAAATGCTACTGTGGAGAGCGGAGTTACGCAACTTGATCGAGTACGTAATGAGTACATCCGTCGCAGTGGCAGACTTGGTATGAGGGGTAGCTGATAAGATTAAGGAGACTCTGGTTTGGTCGCGTGTAGCCCAGGGAAATAGGTACCTAGATGTGCCGGTGTCAGGAAAGAGGTTCCAAGAAGCGATGTATCGATATCGCTGCATCGGATGCGAGAAACTACAGAAAAGTGGGATAAGGCCAAGTTTACTTAAACTCAAATATTTTATAAATTACAGAACCGATTATCAAGCAAAGCAAACAAACATCTCGATTTAATTGGTTTTCAAACAGAGAACATATCCGTTCGCGAGCTACGATGCGACAGACAGACACACAAAGACACAGATGTGTGGCAAAGACACGTCAAACTTACAACACTCCTCTTTTTTGTCGAAGGTTACAAGGCACAGTAATTATGGCAATTAATTAAAGTCGAGAGTTGTTTGTTTACCTTTGCAAGCCCCGACGAAAAAAGAAGGGATTTGTAGCTCGAAAGTTTGGTTTTGGGTTTGAAAAACAAACAGACCAAAGTTATCTATGGTCTTCCATAAGCTTGATGATACAAAGTCACTTTGCCCCACTCCCAAATTGATTTACTGTTGATACAAAACCAATATTATAATTAGAATTTCTTATTTTGGTATATCCTTTTGGCGGTGGAGGATAAGGTTGCCGCCAATGTTGGCAAGCGAAGATGGGGAGAAGGTAGAAAAGGGTAATTACCCACCTGGCCGGGTGTTGTGACCAGGGGACCAAGGGCCTGACAGTTGATCGTCGGAAGTTGTATATATGCCGTGGAAGTTGGCACATTTCTCTAGCGCGATGTAGGATTGTTAGCGCCATCTATGTGCGGATGCTTGCCAACCTTGTGTTCGTGTACTCGTAATGTGAGTATCGTTGAGTTTCCCTAGTGGAGCGATAGATGTCGCTACAGTACTCCCCCCGGAGACTGGAGGTCGATACCGAAGCGAGAAACGCTGAAGCTGACGTATGAAGCGTAGTCAGTCTGGCGATGCGGTGAGCAATGGCGTAGCTCTGGCGTGAGGTTGCGCTGTGAGCTGTGCCGAAGCGATGCTGTTCCCAAGTCTGCAGTGAGTCGAGACTGGGTGGGGACAGTGAGATGCCGCAGGTGAACGACCAGGAAGCACGCGTTGTGCCGACTATGGTCAAGGCTGTGACTGCTGTGTGCGGGAGTCAGGTAGGGAAGACGTAAGGATCACGTCGGGGTCACCACTTTGGCGGTGCAGGGATAATGTTGCCGCCAATGTTGGCAAGCGAAGATGGTGAGAAGGGAGAAAAGGGTAATTACCCACCTGGCCGGGTGTTGTGACCAGGGGACCAAGGGTCCGACAGTTGATCGTCGGAAGTTGTATATATGCCGTGGAAGTTGGCACATTTCTCTAGCGCGATGTAGGATTGTTAGCGCCATCTATGTGCGGATGCTTGCCAACCTTGTGTTCGTGTACTCGTAATGTGAGTATCGTTGAGTTTCCCTAGTGGAGCGATAGATGTCGCTACATCCTTAATATTCTTTTCGGCAATATTTAGTTCTTTAGATAATTATTTTGATGAGTCAATGAACTTTAAAATGCAAATTAGCCATTAACATTGTTGATTCACTTTGTTATTGGAAAACTTTACAAATATGGTATAAACGCCGACAGCTGTCATTACCTACCTACGACATGATATATCGAAATATAGTAGATAGGTAAGGTGTTACCCATTACTTTGTTAAGTACCACTGAGTGTGTCTGCCAAACTAAAATTGGCCGGAACTGGGAGAAAATGTGCTCGATCTAGAGCATACGCCAAGTACTTCCGGCCAACTGGGAACTGGCAGACAAGGTGATTTGAGCTCTACTAATAGACGGTAAACTAATAGTATAAGTTCCGATTACGTGAAATCCGAGGTTCTTCGCGACCGAAAATAGCACAATTTTTACGTATCAGTGGACGCCTTAAGATATTCCTAAGCCTTTAGGCGTCACAAAATCAGTGTCATAAACTTAAGAGTGACTTAACGAGTTTAGTTTTAACTTAAGGTTGGAGTTGGTGCAAAGCTTTTTCTTGTTAGGAATATTTTAAATCAACTTAAGCATCGTTTAAAGTTAAGTGCAATCGGGCATCAGTGGTACTTAACAAAGTCATGGGTAACACCTATTACGTAACTCATTTCGGTATCTTATGACGCGGGTAAGTCTGCTGTCGGTGCTAAGGTGTTCTATTTATGAACTATTATTAATCACTATTATGATACACAAATTTTAGTTTGGGTTTGAAACCATTCTTGGTCCTATAAAATTTTGTAACATATTCAATTTAAAATCTTTAAAATACCTCTCTCTCCTTCGCTTGCCCTGACCCACGATCGTTTGGCCTCCTCTACCGAGACGTATTGGGAAGATTAAAAATTAAATTCCGACAATCGTCATGGTCATCTTGGACACGAGTTGTGGGCACGAGGGCCCAGTGACCGCCTTGATCATGATCCAGGATTTGGCAGATCAGGTAATTAGTCATCACTACTGTGATGACTAATTACCTGAGCGACTGCCTGACTTCCGTCACTCAGTTAATAGGGGAACCTGACCCGACCATGGTTACACATTCAGCCCTCTGTCTTCCTGACGACGTTTTTCGATGAGCCTCACGATGTTTTTTCTATAAAGCGTGAACAGAAATTCCCTCGATTAATATCGCACCCTGCATACTCGGAGATGACGCCATTTGCCACCCACAATCTCCCATCTCTAGAGTAGGTATATTTACTTTGCCCACAATATAATTGGATCATGCATCACCGTCAACAAGTCCGTAACACTCCACTGTTGGACTTGAGCGAGTCTATTTCAAATTAGTGGAGGGGTTTGCCATTATCAATCTCTACCCTTGACAGGCGGGTTGGATTAGAAGTGCTAAAAATAAAATATATCCGCTATTACCATTTTTTTGGTAAGCGGGTTGTAGACGGGTTGGCAGATGTTCATTAAGCTCCGAGGAAAAAGAGATTTTTTTGGTTTATGGAGGTAAATAGATGCTCTTTGTGACAATACGTACCTAGTCGCCTTCGAAATCAAGCAATAAACCCTTTCTACTCTACCCATCAATGGATGAGGTTCATCATCATCATCATCACAGCCCATAACAATCCACTGCAGGACTTAAGGCCTCTCCCACGAAAGGGGAGGTTATTGCCATAATCTCCACGATTGGCAGGCGGGTTGAAGATCGGAGTGTTATAAATAAAACAATGGAAATCAATGCTGTCCGTTTTCTAGCCTACGGAGACTCTTAGGGCCCTATTAATAAACATAGCATAATTTGACAGGTAGGAATAGCCATAGAAGTTATTTTTTTATTTTTTTAACAGTTTATTGTGCACAATAACAGTAATACAATATTGACATAAAAAAAACAACACAACAGGTACAGCTTATTTCATAAGAAATATCTTACAGCAGACCTACGGAAGAAACAGGCAAAAACAGAAAGGCAGGCGGCGTGCACCTTAAAATACTAACTACCTAATACTAAAAAAAAAGTTTCTATTGCTATTCCTGGGTGTAAAGTACGCTACGTTTATTAATACGGGGGTAGAAATTTTGTCTCGAAAACATTAATCGCATTATGACACACATGAGTGGTGTGTGGTGCCGCCACCTCAAAGAATAGCACCACCCCATCTCTTCCCGTGGGTGTCGTAAGAGGCGACTAAGGGACAAATCCGAAAGGTGGGCAGCAGCATCTTTCTGGGTAGATTTACATCAACTGCACTGCGATCTCCAACCCGCCTGCCAAGCGTGGAGATTATGGCAATGACCTCCCCTTTCGTGGGAGAGGCCCGAAGTCCTGCAGTGGACTGTTATGGGCTGTAATGATGATGATGATTATGACACCCACGAGTGTAAGGGGTTGGTGTTATTCTACTCTGCCGGACACCAGACGGCCACGGATTCACTTGGTGCTATATTCTGCCTAGCAGGACACAACACCCAAATAATACCTAGGTATCTAGCTAATCAGTTTTATATGATTTATGAACTAAAATACACATTGACAAAGTGCTTGTTAATTAACGATTAATCACGTCAATAGGCGGCGGAAGTTTGCTGTAATGTTGTAATACTGTTGTCGCCGTGTAATGTCTTTATAAAATGAAAGCGTAACGAACTTGAACTTGTTCCTCAAATTCTTTGGGCGCTCGCTCTCCAAAGTTTCCCATTCATCGCCCCTTTGATTAGAAAACTTTTCCGTGTATCGAATAAAAAAGTTGCTTACGATGCTTGCCTGTTTTTTATGCTCAGATATGTTGTGTATGGAGAGTTTGTTTGAAAACAAGGTATACCCATGCCTACCCAAGTAGTCAAAGCGATATTTTCGGATAAGGCTGACCACGAGCGGTTCTGAATATTGTTCCTAATAAGGAACATAATTATTGTTCTTGGCAAAAAATCTTAACTTAAACCCTTCAACTCCCATAAACGAGGGTGCAGGTCTGTGTATAATATAAAACGTATAGGGCACTTCCCAAAGTACTAGAAAGCTGAAATTAGTATGCAGGCTAGAAAGAAGTACAAAAAATATATGAAAATCCGTACTACAAAAAGTATATGAAATCCTCCTGAAAACATTCCATGTAGTTCGCCAAGCCTCGCAAGCTCATAACGATTTCATGTGAAAAAGTAAGGATTAGCCAAGTAACGTTTCAAAACCTAACTCTACCTGTCCTACTTTTACATCAGAAACTTTGGCTTAACCCTTTCATAGAACTATCTTTGCATAAACGAACAAACTAAATAATAGGATAAAGCACATACTAATTCCCACCGCTGCATTTTCTGCTTTTATTTATATTCAGTGGTTTTGTCCGAATCTACAGCGACGAGACCAAACATTTTAGAGCTCTATGTCCAATTTCTTTGGACGAGACTCAAAGATCGAGCCATTGAGCTTTGACAACGATGCAACCCGAGCACAAACTAATACTCCACAACAAAATTAATTACGAAGGCATTGCGACCATTTCAGTCAAGCGAGCTTAACTGCATAAGTGCAACACGGACCTACTATTTAATTAAGTTGTGCAGCATTTTGTTGCAACGAAAAGCGCTATAGAACGTGACAGAAGCTTAAGAAGCAATTTATGTAAAATACGCAGCTGTTAGTCTCTATGTGGCGTTCAAATGTTTTATTGAATTAGCCTAGCCAGGCATTTGACCGCCATCTCACCTGGTGGTAAGTGACGATGGAGCATGCCTGTCTAGAAACTGCCTTTTCACTCTAGCCTTGAAGGTGTCTAGATCATTATGATCAGGGAACGCACTCGCAGGCAACGTGTACGTGTTCTATTCCTTAGCCGTACGCATTATAAAAGTTTACCAAAGCTGTACGGATAGCTGAAAGATGCACGACACGGCCAGTTGGTATTTGGCTGATCCATTCCAGAAGTGGCACCAATACTCCATGCAGAATCGGACTTGTGCTTTATATAACTGAAGCAACTGCTTTGAAGTGAAATACCGCCTGACCTTCAAGAGGGTACCTACTAAGTTTCTTGGCTGCAGTCTCTGCTTTAGATAAAAATAAAACCACAAAATGCAGCTTCATCATGGTATTTTCCACTTTCCGATCTCCAATCTGCCTGCCGAGCGTAGAAATTACCGTAAAACGGCTAAAGAACAATACAAAAATGTTACGCGCTGTTGATAACAATTACTTTTTTGCTAAAATAGGTACAGCTAAATTTAATTGCGTATATGACAGTAACTGCCTATTTAATTGTTATTAACAGGGGGAGGTAAGTTAATTGCGGATTATTCCGCAAGGCACTAATTATCCGGTGTAAGGGTGAAATTCCGCTTCGCCTGGCTCCTAAGTGGGCACTAGGGGCGCACTGTAATAAGAATATCGTTACTGTTTACCAACTAGGTTTAATTAAACGTCTATTAGCCCCGCAGAGCATATTATTATGTTGAGGATTTTTTAGGTAGGTATTGCAAGTCCGAGCCGTTATGTAGAACGCATTAACTTTTCCTTTTAATTGAGGTTTTAATTGAGAACTGGATTGGCAATAAACCAAATGATTAAGGATAACAAGAGATTGTTCAAATCAATTATATTTTTTGGGCCACACACCGCACGTGTGAGCTTACGCGAGAGGAGCCGTCAACAAACTGTAAAGGTTTGAGAGGCGAGGATAAGACGACTATCGATCCCGCCACCGCTACCATCAAGCCGCAAACGAAGCTCAGCTAGCCTGCGAGCGGAGGTGTAACAACCTTGCAGCCGCAAATCCTCGGAGAGACCGCAACGCGGTAACGTCCAGTGCCGACATGCCGTGGTGGCTAGCAAGGAGCGCCTGCTTTATGGCCCCAACGGTGAAGCCAACTGGGAAGTAACCCAACTGACCGACCGGATCGTTATTCGGTCCAGGAAACGCCCGGGCACGAGGGATACCTCCTCATAGGCCAGCAGACCTCCCTCCAACGAACAAGAGGAAGAAGACTCAACCTGATGTATATTGCAATCAGGTAATCTGAAAGATCAATGAAGTATTTCTGTCTCGAGAAGGCTCCGCTAACATCCAACTATTCCGAAGGATTCTGTTTAACAAAGTACCTATACTCTATGATAATCAGAGAAATTTCCTAATAGTGAAACAATTTTCGAAATCGAGGCAGTAATTTCAGACTTGTTAACAGTATTACTTCTTGATACCTTTGGTTAAAGCATTTCTAGGGCTCTCTGTCTATTCAAATTCTTTTAAAATTTTGAAAAGTCGCCGATAATGTAGCTTCCTTATCATTACTTAGTGTAAAATAAAAGCTTTTTGTGTCTGTCTCTTTGTCTGTCTGTCTGTCTGTGCTAACTCCTCAGGTCCTCCGCCTGCATGGTTTATTTATAGTTGGTTTACGTGAGGGATTTTGGTGCGGTTTTCACTATAATTTTGCAAAATTCATTTGCCTTCCCGGCTCTGTATGTTTTCTTTCTCCATTCATCGCTATCCGCTGTCATCTCCACGCTCACCTATCGCTCACTGAAATCGTTACTCTCTATAATTTTAATTTACTTTCCTTTATTAGTTTCAATTCACATGGAGAGGTTATCTGTCCTATCTAACGGGTGGCAATTAAACACTCAACCACTGCACCCGTTCTCGGCCTGCATAGCGATTAGGTATTAATCAGACTAACTAAAAGCATCCTATCAGTATCTGGCGCCAGACTGCTTTACGTATATGCTAATTAAGCTGTGCCACAGCCAACCTGTTAACGTTTACACGAGCGCCGTCAGTCTGAACTTAATTTGAAAGATACCCACGTTATTTACTTTTGATGGATACTAGCTGTGGCCGCGACTTTGATCGCATGGACTACAGGATGTTTGGTATGTCTCATGTTAAGCAACACTGTGGTCTGCGGTGAAGCACTCTTATAAAAAAAAAAGTTGTATGGAACCTTAAAACCAGACTGCTATTTAAAAACTGAATAGCTAGAAACAAGCCGAATAGTGTAAGTAAATTGGTGTATAAAGTGCAAACATTAGTTTACCGGAGTTTAAACTTGAAAGCAGGCAGAAAGGAGCTTTTAATTTGGATTTGAAAACTCATAGGTTGTATTTTTAAAAGACAGTAAATCAGATAGAGAGTTCCGTCGCGGTTCACACAATAAATGTTGAAGCAAAGTGGTTTGTGCGAGTAGTCTCTGTAATTTCATTTTCATGTATTTGCTTTAAATATGGTACATATATTACAACAGGTCATAAAGTACAACATTGATCCACATATTTAGTCAGAGGAAGTGACATGCAAACATTTTGTATTTATAATTAACTTCAAAAATATATGCTAACTGGGCCTCTTAATAAAAAATGCTTTAACGGTTTAAAAGACGTAAAACAAGGTCATGCTCTCCGCGTTGCATTTCAGTTTAATCCACTAGCTGGTTTTATTGTGGTAAAAATCACCATATCATAGGTGTAGTCAACCGCACATAGAGTGTAACACTTGCACAGCAAAAACAGTCTATTACCTCGACATAGAGACGGTCCACAGGTCAAATTGTAACGCTTGATCTGCGGTTGACTGTACATAATTATAAATAATATTGAATAGATTGCCAAAAAAATATGTCTATAAAGAGTTATCCAAAAATTTTTGAAACTTCTGCTACTTTCATGGTCAGAGTTAATTAGACTGACAAATCTATTTTTTTGCTCTGTAGAGTTATCTATCAGAAAATCTGTCGTTCCATACATTCGCTGCGCGGCAATTATTTCTTAAAATGGTTTTCTGATTCTGATCTCATTTTCTTTTGAGCGATTTTAGGGTTGGCCTCATGATTGATAAAAGTTGTTCATGTTACCTTTCCTAATAACCCTGTACAAAAATCCAATTTCACTAATATGTCCGTATATATTGACGGTCGGTGTTTTCTTTCACAATAAAATGAAAACGCCAGCTTAAGATGAGCCGTACGTTCAAAGGTTCCTCTACACCCCGGGCTTCAAGTTATTTGGACCAACTGATGGAGTGTAATTTCTGAACTACAATATCGATGATCTTGAAATATTTATGGGACAATTTTTAAAGTACCTCTTTTCTGACAAAAAAAGAATGAATGAAATCGGACTAACGCGTAGTGCGCATGAATCACAACTAAGTACACATTTTGACTTAGATCCCCTCTCCCAAGGGAATCGTTTTGAATTTAGAGATAAAAAGTATCCAGTATGCTCGTAGTATGCACTCAAAACATACCAAGTTTCATTTGAATTCATTCCTATTCACCTATCCTATTTTTTAGCATCAAGATAGGTACGATAGGTACATAATGTTTTACGTACGTATTATATGTATAATGATAACTCTAAACAAGGAAAGGTCTACGCGTGTCTCACGCCGTTTTCCTGACATTGAAAGGCAATAAAATGTAGGTATGAGGATGGTATACAACAATGCGAGAATACTGGAGAGCGGATCCTGGCAGAAGCCGGCATTGACTGCGGGGATGATGATGATGATGAGTTGAATTGATTGTCAAGAGTACCCTAAACCGACGAATATTATGAAGAATAATGTGGTTGCTGGCTACCACTATGGGCAAAAAGCGTGCTGTTTTGTATGTATATAGTTATCACAAAAGGTGCAGTTGATAGCTAGAGTCCCAAGCCGTACCTGGCGCAGGCGCACCGCTCCACGCCCTCGCACACGCTGTACACGCTGCCACGATGCATCCGCCCGCCGTCACCAGCGCACGCGCCGGCCTACCCGCCGACTGCCCTGCGCGCGCGCTCCTCGCCCCGCATACACACCATGCTCCACGGCCCGCACTCACACAGCAGTTGGGAGGACCCAACGCTACTCCTCTACCCCCATCCTCATACTGGTCCTTCCCACAACCATTTGCCGACACCGTCACCACACTTCACTACTCGCAATCGGCCGGTACATACTTTGTGCCCGATTACCTGGAAAGAAAAACGATCCGTTAATGTTTATCCGGCAAACATTACAATTTCAAAGCGCGTAGCCGAGTTCGTGTCTGAAAGATCTCGCGTCAGTTTGTTAAGTAAGATAAATAGAGAGGCGAAGCTTGAAAACTTCCACCTTTTCATCTCGATCACGGTTAATTTAATAAGACTCCACGGGGCGCGCTCGCGGAAAATTACGTTTTTTTTTTCGATCATCGAAACAAAACGTGAGTAAGTAGCGAGATGAAGGCAATTGAATTTAGCATCATATCGTTTATGTATACGTGAATGGGATTTGGTACTTTATGGTGTTTACGTGAAGATTAAAATTCAACGCCCGCCGCAAGCGGCGCCTCCACCGCGTAGGCTGTTGCGTTGACTCCGCCGATACCTGATTTGCATTCAATACGATCTGCCACCGAGCGAATTGATCGTGGAGAGTGCTGAGTACTCAAGGCAGCGTTAAAATAAAACAGTCAGTAGCAGCGCAAAAATGTTCAAGATGGAAATTCGATGTATTCGCTTCAAAATCGTTTAAAGTCATTTCAGTTTACACATGCACGTCTATACATACAATGTGTATTTTCATATCGAGTAGCTTCTCTTATTCGTGCTGGATTATGTATTAGGCGATGCGTAAAGGCTTCCCCAACAGAATACTGACGACTTTTTCGGCAAATTGAATGCCCATTCAACCATATTCAATACACGTGTCTTTAATACGGGCTCGTGTCAATATGGCCAATTTTTCAGATCGTTGGCACTCGTCCAAATAAGTCCAGAGCTTATAGCTTTTATGTGGAAAAAGTGAATCTTTGTAGGAAGTAGGTCGCAGTGAAAGTTCTGCAGTGCGATTTTTAAAGAGCTCGTGTTGGTTTTATGCCGAATACTTAGCTTAGCCGTAAATTTAAAGATACGATCACCATACGGCACGATACCAAAAGTTAAAGAAACCGAGCTGCATTCAGTGCAGCACGAATTGAGGCTGCAAGAGACTTTAGTTTGTCGCTTAAATAAATAAAGATAATGTACCAGAGTGAAACGCGCTAAGCTCTCGTGCATTTACCGAGACTAACATTTCAGTAGTTAATAGCGCGACATAAACCTTCCTTTGCTAGTGTTTGTGACATATTTCAGGAAAGTTTTTCAAAATTTCCGCGCCATGTTATTAAGCAAAAAGATAAGACTAATTTTTAATTAAAAATGCAAATGCGTTAAAACATTTATGCATACAAACGACTTCATTAAAAATTTTATTTAGCGGAGAAGGTTAAATATAAATTTGTGTCAAAATTGTGTGGGCACATTTTAATCTTGCTTTGTACTCGCAGAAAAAGATAAGCTAACTTATCGTTATTTCAGGGTGTCGTCGTATGCCTACCTCAGCCTTTGACGATTACACATCAACGTTTTACTTTGAAGGTGTTCGATGTATCACGTTTATTTAAGGAAGTAGCTGTTGCGCGGCGTTTACATTACTCCCGGGGCTGGGAGGCAAGTAGGCTTACGTAAGCGCGAAGGCTCGGAGGCCCGAAAACTTGGAGGCGCGAAGCCACAGGCGCGGCGTCGGGAGACACATTAGCCATGCACGGCGACACCCGCCGAGCGCTAATGCAAAAACAATTTCCCACGACGCGTCGCGGATGCTCATCACAGGAAACCATTATACCTATCCCATTCCGGCCCAATGCCTCCACCCACACCACGTCTAAAAGTAGCTCATAAAGTGTACGAGTAACGCCGAACACATGTTCCATTAAATGAGACAAATAATAAAAATTATTTATGTGTCAGTTCTGTAACGGCATTTTAGCGGAATACGAACGATGTCAACGCGACGTCGCACAATAACAAATTCGTGGCGTAATCCATAAATCTACAAACGAACGGTGGTATTTGTGCCGTCTTTACACTATCAAGATTCCAGAATATGTGGTGAGTTCGCGATGTGAATTGGTATAGCGGTTTATTACAGATTTAATTTGGAAAAACTTCGGAATCGGTACCTACGAAGCGGGATGTATGAAACATAACCCGTGGGAGAACGATTCATCTTCAACGTGCCAGTTTGGATTGTACTAGATTCGCCGGAACGCCTCCGGGACCCCGGGCAGCCTGTTGCTGGCATCAGTCGATAGCCCCGACGGCATTGCACCGCCGGCTAATGTAATGGAATATTTATGGGGGGCAATTAACGAGGATTAGTAAGTACGCAGATACGAAAACAAGACTGATATTAAAATGGCGTAAGCGACCACATTCCGACAGAACTAGGAAGTAGTAGAAATATCTTAAGGAACGAATCTTAAAAATTTAAATCATAAACGATTGGCCTCTTCATTAGTCACATTACATCCTTGTAGTGCCGAATGTAAATTGCCGATTTGAGTCGTTCAGTCGTTGGTTGTACCTAACACCCCGAAAATTAATTTATCTAGCACGCGTGCGGCCAGACATCTGGACAGCTGGATAATTTACGATGTCATTATTCACGGCGCCGGCGCCGGTGTGACGTCACGTGCCAATGAACGATTCTTCGGGTTGTTGGCCAGTAAGGTTGCTTCATTTACCTTAATTGTTCGTGTGATTTGTAACCGCAATCCGAGGTTTTATTTATTCAACACGGAGGCGTACCCCATCTAGATAAGAGAGGCCAAGCGTTTAATTATGTAGAGAGATGATTACGGATGACCAAAAAATCAATTTCGTTGTGAATATATTAATGGTTTTGCCGGTTGGCTATTTATTTATTTACTTACAATAATTTACAATTTATATAACGCAAATTCTATAGTATGCTTCCAATTAAAAAAATATAGAGCTAATATGATACTCCGCGAACGATTCGCAACATAAAAAATTGAAAACACTCATACGTAACACGGCACATTTGCTAAATAAACGGAGAACAAAGAGCCAGCAATCAATGAGCGATGTCTGCACTGAACGAAAATCAAGAGAAAAATAAATAACGCAATACCTGTGAGGCGAATAAGCTTTGGACTCTAGGGGCGAGTTTTATTACTGCCAATCTTCCCCGACGTTCGACAAGCCAGTGACAAATGCTGCTGTATTCTGGGAAAACGCAAGACACACTTCGGAGACTTTTTATACATTTGTATCGCAAAGTAAGTAAACATAAAAATATTTGCTACGGCTTTGGATTTCTGCACGAATATCGAATTTAATCACAACAAAATTATGTATTTTTGGAGAAATTGCGGACCAAACCGTCTCTAATGGATGTTTACGCAAAGTTCAAATAAAAACATTAATTTTAATAATTCTTTAAAAGCTTTCTAATTTTTGAGTAATCATTTACGATCCGAGTAACGAACGGGTATTAAAATCAAACGAAGCCGGTCAGGAAAGCTTTGAGAGTAAACACTCGGCCCCGCGATCCTGTGAAGTAAAGCAATGAAATAATTTTGCAATTTTTTTAAAAGCTGTCCTTATTATTGCCCAAACTTTTTTTATGCGATGAATTTTTTACAACTTCATTTGACTTACAGAGTCCCAGCATGAGATTCGAAACTGAGAACTCCAGGGATTTATATTGAACGAGAATATATCACGTAATAATACATTATTCGGGTTATACGGTTACGGGTAGATGCGCAAAACCTCACAAAGAAAGGCAAAAAGAAATGGTTGGTAGGTAAGCGATGATTTGGTTAGACTTAGATTACCCAATACGAATACTTTTTTTTAAATGGTGTAAAAGGATAATAGACGCCACAGGCGACCAGAGAGCTGGCTCGTTCGTCGGACAGAGGATAATCTTAGCTGTCCAACGAGGCAACGCAGCCAGCTTTCTGGGCACTATTCCGGAGGGCAGCGATGTATGACTTGTTTACTTTTAAATGTAAAAAAATCACCCACGTCAAGATTAGTATTTGTATTTGAATTAGTTTATTTCTGATGGTCTTTGTAAACATTTTATTTGTACTAAATAAATAGTTATATTCACTAAACTATACAAGAAAGAGTTCAATAAATAAATATTATAACTAAGAAAGTTTATACGGATAGATATTTGTATGTCTCTTGAAGCTCGCAAGAACTACAGATACAAGGAATAAAGATCGTTGTAGCTTATATTCCGGAAAAGTAGTTCCCTCGGGATCTCAATTGAATTTTCCGCAGACAGCAGCTACACAAGCAATATACTTAACTTCTAGTATATAGGTCTTGGTATAGCTATAGGGTTACAAGCTTAGGGTTCAAGGGTAGTTGTAACTTATTGAATTCTGAGCGAATGAAACTAGGTTGATTTTCACTAAGTTATCATTATCAACCGAGCGGTCAATCCCGGCTTCTGCCAGGGTCCCCTTTCTTACATTTGACGTGAATTCGATGAACGTCTTCCTCGTCGTCCCAACGGGCATTTTGAAAGCTTCATAATCCTAAACTTTAAAAGTTAGGAAAATGTTTGTTATATAGTTGTAAAGGTTCATCCGACAATCCAATATAAATGTTTGACCTTCCCCCTGCCTTCCGCTATGAGGTAATACACCGTGGAAATTAGCACTGAAAATGAAGTGTCGTGCGGGTGCCATTCAGTACAACTCTCGCTAGCATTAACACTTCTTGTAGGATTTGAACGATAAAACTAAATTTAATAGATTAAAACCTAAACGTTATTTTAACGTAAAAAATAATGGACTTATTAAAAACATATTAGCACGCAGAAATGGCGAGACTTAAACTTAGGACGAAAAAAAGAGTAAAACCTTTTGTTTTTGTCAAAAAAGTTTGCGACCGACCAAAACCATTTTCAGCTGTGGTCCAAGGTCCTCATCGTTTAAGAAATAAAGAAGCCCAAAAGGAGAACACCAGTTCCAACCAGGTTTGCGAATATACCAGCAAACTTCGTGCGGCGAATCCGAAAGTTAACTATTACTACTTTCTAGTTTCTATGTTATTTTTCTTTATCTCTAGGTTTCTTTGAAAGAATCTAAACATAGAATTAAATCACTTTTTGTACACTAGTTCCACTTTATAATAATGGAGGTCCATCATAAAGTGACAACACAAAGTGTTAAATATCTAAACATAGAAGTAAGTATTTCCATACATACGAACTTGTCAGTACTGATACGGAATTTAAAGGTATCATTCATTACAAGACATTTGATAGATAGCATGGATTATTTGGATAACAGCCGAATCAAATTCATGAAAAAATTGCGATAGTAGCCTAACTTCTAGTCACCCCAATTTTTTTCTTAAGTAAGCCGTTGGCTTTCGCTTCCGTCTCGGTGATGTCAATCCATCGCTTCTTGGAGTCCCACGGGACCTCTTTCCTGATACAAAAAAGGTTGGAACACCTATTTCCCACATATCTCTAGGGCTTACGCAATACGCTTTATTAATTTTGTAATGTGACATGTTAAGATGACTATTGATACTAAATTAATATCTAAAGGTGACAATTTCAATTCTATTATTAATTCTATTGACTGTGAAACTATTTATTATTGATGTAAATACTCAATATATGTATATGCATTGTTAGTTAGGACATAATGTATACCTAGATACTGAATTTTGTACAATGTATGAATAATACTAATAAAGAAATATGAATATGAATATACGTGTCCGCGCTATCTCTCACGCCAAGGCTGCCACGGATGTACTCGTTACGCACTCGATTAAGTCGCGTAACGCCACACATCCACGCAGCATTTTTGTTTCGTTGGCGTGTAGTTCGCGGATGTGCTTCGTCCTCGCCGGCCAGGTTTCTCAGCCGTAAGAATAAGAATAAAAACATTTATTGCCACAAGATACCACGACACCAAAAAAATAAACAAAAGTTCATAAAGTTCGTAAAGCATCACAGGCCTATCTATGCTTGTATTAGCAGCTTGAGCTTGATCGGGATTTTAGGGTCACAGGTAACTGTCGTGAGCTCCCGCCATTTGGCTCAAGCCGCAGAGATTCGGGATTTGACATCGGGGCCGATATCGCCGAACTCATGCAGCACGGATCCGATGTAATTGAATTTATCTGTTCTATTGACAGCTTCCATCCCTATAGGTACGGATGGTATCAAGATCCGCGCTGCAGCTAGCCATATGCTCTGTTTTTGCGACGTTTAGTTTCACACTACCACTTTCTAGCACTTCTTCTATACATCGGGCTTATCAAGCGTGGGAAGCTGTGGTGGTCGCAGTAGTTTTTGGCCTCATAGGCAGTTCCTTGAAATGACAGCACCAAAAGTCTTTAATAAAGTTTGCACTTGTGAGGAACACGCCGTCCGTGTCTTTTACGACAACACACTTGTCACAACCAGACTGGATCTCCGCGAGTTTGCCAGACGAACTTTTGCCTTACAGTATTTGATTGTCACTGAGTGCCTCACAAAATATACCTAATAAGAGTTATTAGTATAAATAGTACATTAAAGTATATTTACCCATGTGATTAAAATAAATTAATGTCCCGTACTTAGGTGACAGTCTGGCTGACGCGTATTAGGTTCCGTGTCCGAGTATGAGGCGTCCACGGGAGTATCATTAAGGCTGTAATGTGCACATTAAAAGAATCCGTAACGCCAAAATCGCCCAGCGGGGCCAGGGGCGCGGGCGGCAGGGCAAAGGTAATGAGCGCACGAAAACATTCGCACATCCAATATGTTGCTTTACGGCTCTAATTTATGTTTATTAAAGTCCTCCGATATTAAACAGGATTTCGCTAAGCCATACTCATAATGTTTCGACCATTAGAATCGACTAGACGTGGTGCAGATCACAATCGATTCGACTTAATTACTTTCCTTTTCATTAATTCTATAGAATCGTGACTCGATAAATGATTGGCTGCAATAAAATGGATATGTTGCTGAATTTTAAACGGATGGCACTAATTTAAGCTGTTAGAAAGAGAAATTAGCAAACGTTCGTTCAACAGGGCACGTAGGACGCACAACAATAAAGGCTGCTCCAATAAAATCTACACAATAGGTGTCATTAGATAGGCTGTGTTTACAATACTGTTATCGATGGGACCCACACTTAATTAACTCAATAAAGAAAGGCATAACATTTAAACTTAGTTAATTCGAGCTCATGTATATCGCATAATGATGCGGCTTACGTTCGAATCGAACCTGCGGTAACATCAAAGATATTGCTTAATTAACTACCTTAATTACCATAATTAACTTACGTTGTATTTGGTGTACATCATCATGAGACATTAAAGAGAGAGCTTTTAATGATAATTATCGTTGAACATTGTTTTCCACCTATCGTTGAATATTGTATCGCACAATATTATTTTGACTTATTTTTTTAATAACAAACGCTGATGTCTTATTAATATGCTATACTATAGCATTTGCCAAGATAGAGTTGGCTAAAACAGCGTTACATATACCACTTCACTGTTCCAATTAGATATAGGTATTATCCGTTTAGTCTACATTTGACTGATTCTACTATTGACATCATAGTCTATTTTTGACCGATTCTGCATTTGACCGATTCTACAATTGACTGATTCTGCATTTGACCGATTCTATAATTGACTGATTCTGTCCTGATTCTGTCCATAGTCCATACGAAAGATTCTTCTATACTTACAAACTTTCAGTGACAAGCGTGTACGCAGGTTTAGCACAGGCGGGCGTGAGCAGCCCCGCCTCTAGACAGGACAATGAGCTGATCAACTCCTACGCACCTGTCTCATTCACTCCACACATAAACCAGTATAAATAGGCGCAACAGTAGCAAGCCAGTAAGCTACGTATTTGAATATTTCGTAACCTAACTCGTAAAGCGTAACGGTAACGACATAAGTCGGCGTTGTACGCGAAATCACTGCTTCAAACGGAGTTTCATGGACCAAGAGCCATAAATTGACTGAATAAATATTACGTAGTCTGAGTACTTTAGACTGAATATTGTCATAGCAAGGAAAGTTTATGGCGGAATTATATATCCTACCTACTTACGATTTAAGCCCGTTTAGTCTATGCAAAGTTCAATCAAATGTAGCCATTACCTTAAGCGACCAAATTCATAAATTAAAGCATTGCAAAAGCATGCCATTTTCAATTATACGTACAAGGGATCCTACTAACTACCTATCCTAAAAAATCCAAATACCTAATACCTACCTAACCTTCCTTAATAAACATTTTACTTCCACCGTATATCTAAACATAGCTTCAAAAGTCTAATTAAAGTGAGAACTTGTTGAAAACACTCTAATAACTTTGGAAGTCTGTGATCAAATCCTTGTCTAGACGTTGTCGCGGGTCGTCTGCTCCCTCTTTGCGGGAGGCAGGTGTGGGCACGTGCGGGCCCCGTGCCCGGGCTTCTTCTCCGCCTTTATCCTGGCCGATCATGATGTGGCACTACGTGTAGGTTATATTTTTATGTGGTATTAATTTTTTTCAATATTGATTTGTATGTATATGTACGTGCCACGACTTGTTTGTCGCAGATGGGGCTCAATCCAACTGCGACATGGACGTTGGTGAGGATGGTGAAGCGGGGGTGTCAGGTGGTCTATTCAATAGCTCCCGATGATACGGTAATCCCTCGGAGCTGTTTTAAAGAGGAGCGAAGCCTCGTAGGTGTTCGACGTTCGTGTCGCCCTTTTTCGACGCGGTCGAACATACGATGCGCCAGATACCGGACGAACTCCTCCACTGAGGGAATGTGCAAATGTGCAGCTCGTACGCAATTACGTCATTGCGGACGTAGTGCCCAGCTCCGACGATGACTCGCAGCAAGATGTTCTGCTGAACCTGTAGTCTTCGGCGGTGGGTGGCGGCACACAGTGGATACCAGGCGGGGGCGGAGTAGAGCAGGCGTGAGCGGGATATAGGTGCTGCAGATTTGGGTGCTTGCGTACACTCAAAGCCCAAGGTGGTTAGGGCGGTTCCTATCTCTGAGACCGGGGTGTCGGGGTGTCTGGGTGTCAGGTGTCCTTGTCAAGATGGGAGAATTAACAAGGTCTTGCAAATACCGGGGCTTATTTTAGATAGCTACTAGGTAGTTTATTCTGATTAATTAATAATTATTGTGCACAGCACGGCGGGGCGGCACCTACCCTTAATAAGAAACAAACATAATCCTCCTTGAAATAGGGCGCAAGCCGAAATAATGGGAAGTAATATTCTCACGAGAACGTAATAATCCTTCTGCTGTCTGAGTCTTTGCCTAACGAAATCCAATTTCACCTGAACCTTTGTTCATTAACCTCCACCGCTAACGAAGTACTAAGACTTCATTAACTTATTACGTTTCCTTGCTCGTTAAAATGCAACCTTCATCGCTGGACAGGACCGCTATATCAATAAAGACGGTGAAATAAAGATAAGAGTAAAAAAGTTTGTAATCTCGTTATTGCTTTAACTGTGAAGTGTATTTAAGAATAGCGGACTATTTTACATATATTTTATATAACTTACTTATCATTTTTTTCGAAATGAAGTTTAATGATTTTGTCATTCGTGGACTCTTCAAGCTAAGACCATCTTGGGTATATTTAGATAAGCAACGATTTCATACAAACGGCATGGGCGTAGCCAGGCTTTAGTTTTGTGTGGCTCATTTGATGATACATAAACCGATGACTGGATGGAATTTCTTTATTTACTCTTAAAATCCGTATTAATTACGCAGCGAGGGCAATTCTACTGCAGTGTCAGTCAGTTAATAACTGTCCGGTCGTTGCGGATACAGAACTCATGTTGATATCAGGATACTATTAGTTAAGCCATACAGAGCATTAGCACAGAGCTTATGCACTGCTTCATAACTTCGAATAGCGCAGAGCTCAACAAAATAAGAAGACGCCCTAGTAGCGCGAAACCTACGCGGTGACTAGGTGGACATAGTGCGTTCGCTGTACGGAAGCTACGCGGTAACTAGGCGGACGTAGCTCGTTTATGTACAGACGCTACGCATTAAACAGGCAGACGTATCGCGTTCGCTGTGCGGAATCTTTGCGGTGACTAGGCGGATGTAGCGCGTTCGCTGTACAGACGCGGTGAATATCTCAGTGATACGCGGCTTAGGGAAAGATGATAAAATAAGCTTTCTGTCATTAGTAGATAACCATTAATAAACCATAAGCATTTAATACAACACCCGCAGAAAACGCGGGCCTCGGTTATGCGCTTATTACACATTCCTAAATTCAGAAACAAAAAGCGTGAGAGCAAATCAAAGTGTAATGTATTGCTCATAAAATAAGGTCAATTTTTGTATCACTTATATTAAGTCACGCGTCGCTCCGCTTTTCAAAAATCCGAGATACATAAATGGACCTTATTCTATGAGCAATACATTCCACTTTGATTTGCTCTCACGCTTTTTGTTTCTGAATTTAGGAATGTGTAATAAGCGCATAAGCTAGCATAGAAAAAGTGCTGTGGCTACCACACAATTTCTGTATGCGATGCGTAAGCGCTCTAACTAAAGGGAACTGTGGGTGGTTATGGGCTGTTGGTGTCAATGACATTGTGAGTAAATACACACTATCACTGAGAATTCAAGCTTCATGAATACCTATTATTAGTAACCTGCTCTTACAAATTGGTAGCACCAGACGTCTTTAGAGACTGTACACCTACTGAAATACGAGTTCCATGAATTGTATTGGTTTGGTGTACTTTGGATTCCAAAATTAACTGCTCCTGAAAGTAATAGGGTAGAATGCGAGATGCAGAATATATTTGCAAAATATTCGACAATAATTTTCATACAAAACTTTTGTTTAACGCCGACGCAAAAACAGCGGTGTGTGCATCGTATGTTCTAAACCTGATCTAAACCTGTAAGGGGCAGATGGTAAAATGTACCAAACTCATACAGTGAGTTCACCGTGACTCGGATTCTTTGCGGACGCTAGTTGTAAAGTTTTTATTCATGATTGTGCTGGTACTGGAGACTGGTCACAACCGAGATCCACTACGAACTGGGCCATATTTTTATCCTACCTATCTCTTTTATACTCGTGATAAGTTTCTAGAGATAGAAAATACAGGCATTAGAAGGAGAGCGCTCGCGTGGATGTGAGCGGTTTCAAAATTAGGGCTGAACCTAATTCATCCTCGACAGACAGCGTCCGCCCATCAGTTCGCGGAGAACCCGCGTCGCACTGTTTAGGGCCTATGGCATCTTACCTCTAAAACGGATAATTACTGCCGCCTGTACAAATATAGCCAACGCATTTCACAAGGGTAACATCGTACGGCTTTGCGATTACCGAGCGAACTAGGTAAATTAACGTTGCCGCGCGCCACGGGCATTACCGTATTCTCATAGACAATGCCTCTAATTCCGTATTAAAGCGGCTTGTCTGTCACATATTGTTGTCGGGCTTATCTCGACGGCAGCGTCACTTATTCCGACATTGTATTAAAGTGAGACGGTAGTAAGCGAAAGCATCTCGTGACGTGAGAAATATTACACCAACTACAAATGTCTCGCAAAGGTGATGTACTGTAGTTGAATGAAGCTTGCTGTTGGTAATAATGATAATATAATAATATAACGTTTATTGAAAGCAGTAAGTTTACAAATTTATACTATGTATGCAAAGCTTACGTATATATTGTTAGTAATACTACTAAAACCTATGTCTTGGTAGGTACTTATTTTCTTTTATAATTTTTTTATTTTCTCCTTTTTCTTGTCCCAGTAATATCCTGGCGGAATCGTATTCACCGGAATCCGTGGTGGCGGTATCGGAGCTACGCTGGGCCAGGCTCGTTGCTGCGCTGGACATATCCTTCGACATTTCCTCGGAGGTCTGAACCAGGTCGTGAGGTTATCTCAGCATATAAAATCAAACCGCCATAGAATACATAATTCATTATTATTACCTAACATTAATTGGTCAACCGATTTTGGTCCGTGATCATTGTTAATTGCAGCCGTTTATCAAATGGTATCGACATTGTTGCCATAATTTGGGACGTTAAACTTTTTAATTTCATAAATTTAATGTTTTCCGGTTTTATATTTGCCCATTTAGCAGATATTTACAATCACAGAAATTTCTAAATTGCACAGCAGTTTTTATTAAAAATGGGCGGCAGTGGTCACTTGTGATGCGGTCGCTCATTTGCCTCCCTCTATTTTAAAATCACCCTAAACAATTTGAAATTTGTTAAAAGAAAAAAAGGTTAATGATAACTGACTGAAGAATTCGCCATTGGTCCCTATCCTGCGCGATTTATTCCCAGTTCGGAGGCCAAGATCCATTTCGGGTAGCTGAGCCAGCGAAGTAAGTAAGTAAGTAATGATAACTGAAATATACTACCTACAATGTAAAGCGAAGCAAAGCGTACTTTGCAGTACGTTAATAAAAGGCCAGTACCCAGTCCCCGTCCCTATTGTAACACATTTATCCCATTAACAAGAAACACCCATTAGGTATATTAAAATAGTAAATAACTAGCCGAGGTTTATGTAAATCTGGTGCACATTTCGAGCGCCGAGTCGAGTCCGAGATTACCCTCGGCGTAAACAACACATGTAACGTACCTGTCTAAATGTTTACGAGCTTTGCTAAATGGAATGGTCGCACGTGATTTTAAGGCCTCTCGACGCAGACGAGGTTACCCGGAGCGGTTCGCTGGAAACTGAAATCTGGCCTTGGAGCAGGGGGGTCTACCATCAACTTCTCCGTAGCATTACAAATGCAGAACATATCAATTTAAGAACCTAATCAGGATTGCTTAATTTCACACCATCATCGCATTTTCGCTGGATAGGATTTGGATAGTTTACAGCTACATAAACTGAATGGAAGATCGATTTACATTGTTGATCAGGACTGTAGTTCGTGCCAATAGTATGCCTTGATACCTCGGTCACATACTGGTATTACTTCATGAAAAATACATGAAACTTTTATATTTCGTTAAATTGTAACGAATTCGACTATTTAAAGCGTTACAGCTATCGCTTGGACCGCTTACAAATTAGTTCTTACCGAGAGATTAATGTCCGCTGTTGCCAATCAGGCATATGCCACACAGCATGTGATAATTTGTACGCCTGATTATTGAAGTAGTCTGACGTAATAAGTTAGGGGCCCCTCCTTCTAAATTGTTTTATTGGCTTCCTTTATAGCGTTTAAGCGCACACTACTGATTTCCGATTATTCACAATACAATGCAATTCAGTACAGTACAGTGCAGTGCAGTGCAATACAATACAATACGATGCATTGTAATGCAATACAATACATCCTACCCCACTTATGCAGTCCAGTCGATTGATGAGGACATCAACATCAACATATCCAACAGCATAATACTTTATTCTGACGACTTTCTTTCGCGATAGGTGCTTCTAGTCCCTTCTAGGACAAAAACCCGAGAAGCTTGCCTCGTCTGCGCAGTCCTAGAACGGTCCAGAGAGTCGTAGGTACCTAACAAATAACTTTGTTGCCCACGTACATGTCAGCCCCCGGTTCATGTGGCGTTTTTCCGGGACGTTTTTGCGGATTTTTCTTCAACAAAATTTACTGCAACATTTGAAATTACTTCCCTTGCCGGACACGCTTCGTATGCATAGTTTGGTCCTTCGAAGTTATATCTAAACTGACAGCGCCAATGTTAAACAAGTTTTAACGTGTCGCGGCCCTAACCCTAAATCAGCCAGTCATTGTCACCAGTAAAACATGCTGTAGTGCATCATCTTGTTCAAATAACAGCATCACGACGGCGCCCAACGCGACTGTGCAGTACCAAGAGACAGTGACACACGCCGCGGCGTCGTCTGTCGTCGTGATGTATCGCGTCGCCGTGCCACTGAATTACGAGACACTGGCACTAGCTAAATCTTAGATCAACCGAGGGTAGTTGGAAATACCCGGGTTAAGACGTTAAATTGTGTACTCGTCAATTAATTTGTTTTAAAAATAGTTATAATTGTTAATAAGTTTCAACTAGCAATTAATTTGTGACAGTTTATAATAATAAATAAGTATTACGATTTCTGTGGTGCCAGTGTTCGTGGCAAATAAGTTATTACAACTACACTAAAGTTGTAACGGTTGCCTTTGTTCGACCGAAATCAGAGGACTACAAAAAAGGCGAGTATAGTTTTGTTTTGATATTTTTATTAACTTCCACGCACATATTTAATTAGGCCTATCGATTTACGTTGTTAAATATTTGGAATAGGTCATTTTGTTAAGGACTTGTATAATTTTCAAAACAGATTGCAACTATCTTTCTACACCTACGTACCTATTAAACGTATTCATTCTTGATTGATTGCTATTACTACCGGTGAGTGAGTACCTGTGCGATAGGTGTTGCACTCGTAGGTATCTAACAGATTGCAAAGCCGCGGTCGTTGACCCGGGACTGATAACAAAGAAGAGAACGCATCTTGTCGGAACATAGATCTTATTTTATTTTTTTCCCCTTCATTCTAAGACCTCTCAACTAACTTTAACTTTAATTCATTATATAACGTCTACCTTTTCCCTGTTTAGTTTTTCCGCTGTATTTATCTTACTTTACTTTTTCTATTTTTTATGCCATTTGCGTTGTAAAGTGGGTGGGTACCTGGGTGTAGACTGATAAGTTATTCACTGATTACAGATACTTACCTAATATTTGTAGGTATTACTAGTAGTTAGTAGAATATTGTGGTAATAGGGTCTCCTAAATTGGATTTACCCTACCTCATAAAACTACTTTTTCATTGTCTGCTTATAGATAGATATTAGATAGGACCATAAATTGGGGATGGCTCAGCTAAATTAGCAAATTGTATTGCTGTTTGTTGGCTATAGTTCGTAGGTACTAAGTCATAGATTGACCATATTAATATCAGTAACGAGCTTTGAAATAACATATAATATTTTGTTAGGTAGATAGATAGTTAACAGGCTATATTACTGTTTGTTTGCCAGTTAGTTGGTAAATAATTACTTGACTAGAGCCTTCTCCACAACAGTGGAGGACTTTGCCATAATTATATTATATTTTGTAAAGTAGATAGCTAGATTCGCATTATATTGTTTGTTTGCCATTTTATAGGTATTATTTGATTAATTATTAAAGGTAGCTTCGCGCATTCCTCCCTAATACCTAATATTCGTGTTGGAATTTCTGCTGTCTCTGTTTGTTGTCAGTTTCAGGCCGACCAGTATAGACGACTACATTCAAATATGGTGAAGACACGACGCGCTGACTGCGAGGAGCTCGAATGCAAGCTGCAGCTAGCGCTGGACGAGCTGCAATGCTCCAAAACTCTCTGCGACCAGCTGTTGGAGGAACGCATAGACGCAGAACAAGAGATCCAAAACGTCATTGGCACTAACACTCAGCTAAAGAGTGAGCTTGCTTCTATGCATAAAGAGTACTTGGAAGTAACCAGGGACAGAGACGAGATACGCAACGTACTAGCAGAGCAGCAGACCTGTCACAGGAACTACACATGTGCCTTGAGCAGAATCTCGGAACTTGAGCTAGCTCTGAGCGAGGCTCACAATGTCATAACAAAATATGAGCAGCGACGGTCTTGCGACCCACAACAAATATCCCAGTGTCTGTACGATGAACTAGTAGAACCAGAATATGATCATCAAACAGTGTCTGGAAACACTTGTGACCCTTGCAATTCCTGGACCACATCCACGTCATCTTCACTTAACATAAATAGAAATAAAAAATCAAAACGAGTACCTAAATTGAAAAAATGTATGAAAAAGACATATCATAAAGTAAAGTTATCAAGGCAAAACAAAATTATTCACCACTTATCCAAAACAACGAATCAGTTACGAAATGATTTTGAAGAATGTAATTCAGAATTGGTACGTGCGCAACAAACCCATACCACGGAGACACACGAGACGTATAAAAAAATTAAAAAATTGCAAATAGACTTAAATATAGTAAATAGAAAATATAAAATTGCACAGAGTGAAATAATGACTTGGAGAGAAGCTATCTCTGAAATGGTCAAATTGTCAAATGAAAACTCGGACATGATCGAACGTCTGATGGCTGCCAAAGAAGGGGAATGTGAGTGTGTCGCCTCGCAGCTTCAGCGCCCCGCGCCCCGGCCGCAAAACACTGTCGTCGCCCCCGAGGCGCACGCGGTTAACGTCGAGCCCGCGGTCGCCGGGTGTAATGCCGTGGCCTCCCCGGCCTTCGCGTCCACCTCTTCCACCGCGGCTCACATCGTACCTGCGGTCGTCGGGCCCCACAAAGCTTCAGCCGCCCCGGCCGTCGCGGCCACATCTTATGCCGCCGCTGCGAGGAGTACGACGCGCCCTAAGTCGACGGGCGCGGTCGACGGGCCATTCAAGGCCCCAGCCGCACCGGCCGGTGCGGCCACCTCCTATGCCACCATAGCAAGGAGATCGACGCGCTCTACGGCCCCCGCGGCCCACATCCAGCCCGCGGTAGCCATCACCACCGAGCATGCTATCCTCGAGCCCGTACCGGCCCCGCGGGTGGCACCGCGCGCCGCGCCGAGAGCGCCGCCGCCTCGCGCCGTTCGGCCGCGCGTGGCCACCGCCTGCAGGCCCGCGCCCGATACAGCGGCGCCCGGGGCCACCTCCGTCGCCGCCGGAGTGCCCGCGGCCGCCACCGTCACGATCCCCGGCAAACCCAGCAGGCCTGCTAGCGCGAAGCCGACGCAAACATTGCGAACTAATGTGCAGACACAGAGAACTCTAGTTTTTTCAGATCGAATAGGTAAAAATATGGGCGTGTTACTAAACGACTGTACGAATTCTAAAGTAATCAATTATTGCATGCCTGATTTGTCGTACAGCGGTATTATCCAAAAAGTCTTACAACACTCAGAACACATAGATCAAAATGTAAATATAATAATTTTAATAAGTAATAGCCTTAAAGTACGAAAATATGATATAGTCAAGGGTTTTGAAGCGTTGCAAGGATTGTCTGCAGGAAAAGTTGTATTGTGCGCATTTCCCTTCATAAAAAATGTTTATGATACTGAAAATGACCGTATTCACATGTTGAATACTTTGATGTATAATTTGACTTGCAGTCAGAAAGACGCATTTACCTTTTTTGACTGTAATAAATTTACAGATAAAGTAGTTTTAACAGAAGATACTATGTATCTTCGACGTAGGTACAAAGTCAAACTGGCTACAATGTTAGCGTACCATATTGATTTATTGATTTCTCCTACCGTAGGTAGATATGACCAGAGTGCCGATTTGTTAATAAACAAAAAGGGTCACTCTTTAAACTAGTATGTAAGACAAAGGAGCCGTCCTGTATCATATCAGCAGCATATACCAGTCCACTGTTAGACTTGAACAGTAAATCTTTTGATATTGTTCAGAATATACAGGACTGCTCTGGCATAAAGTCATTAGTAAATAGTGGTAATAAGCCTTTGGATGTACGTAAAGTAAAATGTTATAATAATAAACAAAATTGTATAGTTAACTTAGTACATCAAAATATCCAAGGCATGACGAATAAAGAATTGGAAGTTGAGCTATTCATGAACGGTGAGAATGTTGATATTTTTTGCATTACTGAACATTGGTTAAAAGATCACCAGCTCATATTTGGCTTTAACAACCATAAACTTGCAAGTTCGTTCACAAGAGGGCAGGCAATTCATGGAGGTTCCCTAATACTTGCTCGTAATTGCCTAAAATGCAAGGAACGCACTGATATTGTCAAGCTGTCTGTTGAACGATCTGCTGAAATTGCCTGTATAGAACTTGAGCGACTTATTGTAATGAGCGTATACAGACCTCCGGCTTCATCATTTGATTTGTTCGAGAAAATTATGGATGAAGCCCTTATTAAAGTTAGCAATTGTAATAAAAATATTGTTGTTTGTGGAGATTTTAATATAGATTTATTAGACGTATCTTGTAAATATACTGGTAGGCTAATATCATTATTTAAGTGTCATAATTTAATCAACTTATTTTTAGAGCCTACTAGAATAACAAGTACTACATCAACTTGTCTAGACAACATTTTTTGTGATATCCAGGCATGTAGCCAGTCTGTAATAAACAAATTACAATCCGATCATTGTGGTCAATTAGCTGTGTTTAATGTTAATATGAGGAAAGAAACAAAAAATACTATTAAATTTGTACCAATTAACAACAACCGTCTAAACAGTTTTAGAAATAACATTATAGAGAAATCATCTAATTTAAAGTATTTTGATGACCCAAATGAATATTATAATTCAGTTTTACACATGACAAAAACTGAAAGTAATAGTATATTCAAACCAAAGGTGAAGGCAGTAAACAGCAAACTTATGTTTAGCGATTGGGCGACAGCAGGAATACATAAGAGTAGAAATAAATTATATGAGCTCTATGCAGAACGGGCGTATAATAATAGCGTAGAATTTGCTGAGTATGTTAAACATTATTCGAAGTTATTTAAACGCGTTTGTGCTACAGCTAAATCGAATTTCGTTAAACACAAACTAAAAAATAGCACAGATGTAGTAAAATCCACATGGCAGATAATAAATAGTGAAACTGGAAAAGTAACAAATCGCGATACTAAGTACAGTTTAAAGATAAATGATAATGTTGTTACCAAAAACTCTGAAGTTGCGGAGGCATTCAATAAATTTTTTACAGACATTCCAGTGTCAACTACGAAATCCTTAAATTCGTCTCCTGCTCTCGCTGAATCCTTGTTAAAACAAAATGTACCCGAGAGTGTCATCGATTTTAAGTTCGAGCATGCAACACCTCAAGATATAGTTAAGGCTTTTAAAACTATAAAAATGAAAGCAACTTCCGACATTGATGGTATGTCAGTAAAAATTATTAGCTCTGTAATTGATGTTATTGCTGTCCACTTAGCGAATATATTTAATAATTGTGTTGATAATGGTGAATTTCCTGACCTGATGAAGCACAGTAAAGTTATTCCATTGTTGAAAACTGGTAATACAACGGATCCTACAAATTTTAGACCAGTTTCAATTTTACCGACTCTAAGTAAAATATTTGAGAAAATCATATTAAATCAACTAAAAGCTCATTTTTATGGAAGTAACCTATTGCATCATAAACAATTCGGTTTTACTCGCGGTCGTTCAACAACTGATGCAGGTGTTGAACTTATTAAACATATCTTTGGGGCGTGGGAGGAATCACGTGATGCCTTAGGGGTTTTCTGTGATTTATCCAAAGCCTTTGATTGCGTTAATCATGACATTTTGGTCAGGAAATTACAACATTATGGAATAAAGGACTTGGCCCTGAACTTGCTAAATTCATACTTGAGTCATAGAATTCAAGAAGTTGATGTGAACGGAGAGAGATCTATGGGGTCTGTTGTCTCTATGGGTGTCCCCCAGGGATCTATTTTGGGCCCGTTTTTGTTTCTTGTTTATGTAAATGACTTACCGTACTTTGTAAAAGATGCCCATGAAATTGTCTTGTTCGCGGACGATACATCTTTAGTGTTTAAAGTAAAAAGACAACAATTAACATATGAAGACGTGAACAAGGCTATTGCAGAAGTGGTAAACTGGTTTACGGTTAATAATTTATTACTGAATGGCAAGAAGACAAAATGTTTAAAATTCTCTTTGCCAAATGTTAGATCAGTGCCCACTAATGTACAAATAAAAGGCGAAAATTTGAATTTTGTTGATTCTACAGTATTTTTAGGCTTTACCCTGGATAATAAATTGCAATGGGGTCCTCACATTGATAAATTGGCGAAAAGGCTAAGTTCTGCAGCATATGCTGTAAAGAAAATACGGAGTATTTCTGACGAGGCTACAGCAAGATTAGTTTACTTTAGTTATTTCCACAGTATTATGGCCTATGGCATACTGCTGTGGGGACACGCTGCCGACTGGCACAATGTATTTGTATTGCAGAAAAGGGCTATTCGCGCGATTTATCAATTGAGACCTAGAACTTCACTAAGAGATAAATTCAGGAATATCGATATAATGACAATGCCGTCACAATATATATATGAGAACTTAATGTATGTTCATAAAAATTTACACTTATTTAAGAAGAATCGTGATGTTCATAATATTAATACGAGAAATAAAGATAAGCTTTTTGCTGGTGCTTGTCGTCTAGCCAAAGTCCACAAATCATTTATGGGTCAATGTGTACGCTTTTATAATAAGGTTCCAACAGATATTCAGAATTTACCATTGAATAAATTTAAAGTCGCTATAAAAAACAAATTATGTCAAAAAAGTTATTATACTATATCTGAATATGTAAATGACAAAAGTCCATGGGACTGAACTGCTGTTCTATACAGGTATTTACTTTTAAGATAGTATATAGGACAAATAATGTATTAGTACATAAGACATGTTTAAAAAAAAAAAGAATTAACGTAGGCTCTGTGGGTTTCTTGCCGTTTCTTTCCCCCACAGAGAACCACCTTGGAAGCGGCGTTAATTTTCCTTCCTCTCCCACACATGGTGTCTCCTGTCTGCGCTAGGGTAGGGGTAGGGTAGTAGTAAGATAGCGGTAAGGTAGTATAGGGTGGGGTAGGGGTAAGATAGTGGTAGGGTCGGGGTAAGATAGTGGTAGGGTAGGGGTAAGGTAGTGGTAGGGTAGGGTTAAGGCAATGGTAGGATAGGGTAGGGGTAAGGTAGCGATAGGGTAGGGATAGGATAGAGTAGGGTGGGAGCAACTACCTATCACATGCAGCATGTGTGATGCACGCTCACTTAAAAGTCTGTCTGGCGGTGGCGTGGGGGCCGGGTCGCTCTTTTCCCTCAAATATGGTTGAATTGGACGATGGCTGGGCCCTGCGTTATACTCGTGAACGGGTGCTGCCTTGGTGGACTGGCTTACTCTTGCTGTAGTTTTAGGTGGTTTTTCTTAATTATACTAGACATACCTACGAGTATATAATATAATATAGCGTTCCGGCTCTGTCTGGCATTGTCGAGCCCGGTTCGGTTGTGGTTGGCGAGGGATACGTTTATCTAGAGACATAGGGCGGTCAGCGTGTCACTGTGTGTTTCCTTCCTACTTTCCTACCCCCCTCCTTTTTGACGATTGAAAGAGATATTTAATGTCCTAATCAATAAAGAAATTTTGATTTTGATTTGATTTGATTTGAACCCGCCGAGTAAGGATCCGGAAAGAAATGATGCGACAGGATAATCGTGTATGAGGCACGAACGGTCATGTATGAGAAATGAGCTTTCCGGTCATAAATTTCGGGGTAACCCTGTAACCGGTATAATCAGTTTATCAGCGAATAAATACAACAGTCATGTCATAAATACAACGTTTTTAATTTATTAGATTAGCCAGGCAATTGACCGTCATCTCACCTGGTGGTACAGACTTTAATGTGTATCCTGATGTTGAGGGTAATCTACAGAGGGTTTACAGCAGATCGATCGAAGTAGTCTAGTAGATACCTATGCGTGATTTAGACGAAATTGCTATGATATTTGTTTTAATTTTCTTTGATATTAATCTTTGAGAAATTTTTTCCCTGAACCATTTACGGTAGGTAGGTCAAATATCATGAATACCAACATGCAGTAAGTTAAAATGAGCAGCACACGCAAAGCTGAATCAGCATGGCTCATCATTCTGAAACAATTGAAATCAGGAGCGGACACTTCATTGTTCCTCGTGGCAGCTGACCGGACACAAGTAGGAAGTACTTAGGTACCGTATTGTATTGGTAATAGTTGCTAGCTAGACCTTGATCGTGTGCCAATGAAAACCAACTACCCATCCCAGACTGGAGAATGTTGTCTGCTTACTTGGAATAATTTTATTGCCGCAATAACAGCAAAACAACACATAAGTTTACCTTCATCATTCTGAAACAACAAAACAAAAGAGACTCCCCGACTCATGGATATTTTAGTAGACAGTTGTCGCGAGCACGTAACTGCCTACCTGATGTGGTTTGGGTAAAGAGAATAATTCAGATTTAATTTAATTACGAAATCCCAACATAGTTCCATGTAGTTCGAAACATTGTATCTGCCACCTTCAAAAGCGAGTTTCTCATCGCCAATATAGCTACGTAACATGATGTCTAGTGCAGGCAGTTTTATTGAGCCAGCATGATGGAATAGACAGCCTGGGGTCACGACGCTATTCGCGAGCTTCGGGCACAGTTCCAAGCAGCGAAAGATATAATCACGGCTTTATCGCGCGTCCGCACTATGAGCCCATAAAGTAGTCCCTACGTGGAGTGAAATATTTCTATTTATTCCGTGCGCAATACATCTCATTTCGTCCCAGTACGCCCCCGCCCGTGGCCGCCCGTGTTATTTGGACCGGTAATCCAATTTTCCGCAAAAGAAAATATTTGTGGGCGACAACTGAATTATTCCCGGCGAAATTACATTACGGAGTATCATTCATCGTGGCCGAGTACGGCGGTTCTAATAAGAGTGGATAGTGATACGGCGCGCATCGCGAAGGTGCGCGGCTGCGACAGGAGCGAAAAGGTGGGGAGGGCGGGCGGGGAGACTCCCACATAAAGAGCAATGAAATCGCACAGATTCCAAGCCTGATGCCGGTTCGATCCGCCATCAAACTGTATTTCCACTTAATAAAGTTCAAATGAACCGTACCAAATGTTTATTACACCCCCAAGTTCTTCTGCGGAATGAAAATCTGTATCGAGGTCCGGAATTACGTGCGGCCCCGACGCCAAATCTGTTATCAGCCGCCCTAATTGCGGTCGTACAATTGCTTTCCGAATAGCTTTCAATTTTTGAAGGCTGTCACTGAGCTTCATCTGCATTCGAATTGGCAATTTTATACCTTGATTTCGGATCTGATTGTAATTTGGGGAACGAATCCGAAATAAAAGCTGAACCTATGACTTGATACGAAGCTCCGGGTAGGTAATCTGCATTTTTATAAATTGCTTTATTAGCTAAAGTGCACGCTATAGCGTTTACAAATATTTTACTATTCACGCTAGCAAATACTGCGAAATGGAGAGAAAATTATGACTGTTATGATTGCAATGTAGTTTACGTTGTAGATGCGCGGAGCGGGAGAGCATCAGCGTGATTATTCGGGCTCCATGCGCTGGCTGCAGATATTTTCTGCGAGCTCTCGTTGCAGGAAGCCATTACTATCTTTCTGGGCCGTCTTGTTTCTTTTGTGAGATACTTTGATGTAACTGCTGTCAAAGAGATTAATGCTATCCAACGTACGCTTTTGTTAGGATAGTACTCATATTGTGAACTGTTGAATACATGGTTCGTACAGCTTAATTTGAATAGGTACTTCAGGTTCATTGAGTCTGCCGCTGCGTTGTGCCTAATCGCATCTAATTTAATTGGCTGTGTTTGGTTGAGCTGATGAATGTGTTAAATGCCGAGCTCAAATCTGAATAGCATGATGTGCTTGTTTCGACGACTATGTAATTCCAAATAAGTATTTGACAAATAAATGCCAATTTTATCAATAGGCATAAAATTTAACTCATTCGAAATCAACCTAATAAATGTATCGTAAAGACGCATGAAAACAAATAAGTGAAAGGGGATGTCAGACAAAAGCAAACCACTTCATTCATTCTTTTGTTGTAACATTCCATTCGACTGGGCATTATCCATTGCAATGAACAACCAACTTGTAAGGAACTTGAACAAAATGTCTATTGAGGTATTAAGTGGCTCATACGTCTTTGGCTCAAGGAGATCACAGAAGACTTTCTCTTTATCTTTTTTAATGCCGTTAAGTTGTTCTATCGATTTAGGTCTCTGAAAGGCTTTGAAAGACACCAGTGTGTGTGGGAGACGCGGGCCGGAAGGGTTCACGCCCTTACGGTCTGATAAGCGCTTTAAGAAGGGCGAATGGCAAAAGAAAATAATGGTAAAACTGTACTGTACCACTGTAGATATAATGTTATATCAACATTTTCTCCATTGTTACAAGTAACAGCGCACTTAAGTCAAGAATATGGCGTTGTCCTAATTTACAGCGGACGTATGCGGGACGTCGCCCGACCAATAGGAGACCTCAAAACCACGGCCATGGTCATACTACCGTTTTCAATCAGGACAACGCCTTAGAAGTTGAAATTATCATTATGTCCTTGTCCTTATCCCACTGTGTGGGGTCGGCACATCATGTCTCCGTCTTCCATTAAAACGTGTATACATGCACGCCGCCATTTACACAGCTCACCCATCTTGGCTTCTGCCTTGTAAGAAGACTCCGAAGTTGAAACGTCTTCTAACACAAAATCCGTAGGCTAATTACGTAACCCTGTTGCCAACAATTTTCTGATTTCAATGATTGAAATTGTTGCTTTTGCGATTACGTATGATCGATTTAGGACGATCGATCGTTAGTTTCAGTTTATTGCAATGGAACTTTGTCAGCAACTGAACCCATGAAATCGATGACACGGAATCGCAAAAGTAACAATTTCAATCATTGAAATCAGATAATTGTTGGCAACAGCGATACGTAATCAACCTACTGGTTATTTGATAATACAAATACATGTTATCTTCCTAATAAAAAAAATTAAACTGTCTCATGTCCGCGCTAAGCTTGGCAATGTCTCAAGGCCGTTCTTGCAAAGGCCCGGAGCACCGCCTAAGTGCCCTCACCGACCGGCCCCGGAGCACTCAACTCACAAATCACTGGCCTTCGCAACGAATTCACACCTAATATCTCTTTTATTATGTCCCTCCTTGTTCTCAGATGACGACAATCGAGCGAAATAAGCGGTAGGATTAAATAAATATGCTTGGACAATTCACACAGCGCCATCTAGCCTCAAAGTAAGCAAAACTTCTGTTATGGATGCTCGACAAGTAATAAACCACTTAAATACTTGAAAATACATAGTTAATACACATAAAGCACCCCTAAGGGATTGTAAAATTCATCATTTAAATTTCTGCTGGCGGGAATTGTACCCGGGATCTCTTGCTTGGTAGACCGGCAAGTTAACCAATGAACCACTCAGGTCGTCGACGTAAAATAACTCTCGATATTAACTTTTAATATTCAACATAGACAATCCATTTTCTGTTCCATCAGAAATGCCATCTCATCACATGTGTGCAGGCACCTCCACATATATTAGTATATGCTTGTACGTTCAAAACGTTTCTAAAACTTCAAATGCATTTTTCTCGACGCTGAAACGTATTTTTCACGTGTAGGTATTGGAAATATAAAAGCGCCTGAAGGGATGTTTGTAAATTTTAGCAGAAAATGAAATGAAAATATTGCGAAGGTGAGAACATAGACGGACTCGCTCGTAACATAACATAGGAGGTGGTTGGTATCTAAAATAATTGTGTAGATAGGCTTCCTATTTACACATCATACGACCGTCGCTGGCCTTGAACCTCCCCCACATTAGGTGAGGGCATTGAAATACATTTTAAACTTTAAATTTTACCGTGTACCTTTGTTGACTTTGTACCTTTATAACGACGCAGTTGCATGCATGATGGTCACGCGACCAATAATAACTGCAATAGTTTAAAACATTATGACATTGGAATAATCTCCACGCTTGGCAGGTGGATTGGAGATAACAATTTATAAAATACTTAACATAAATGCTACTGGCGGAGCTGCACTTTTTTAAGGAGTATAATAGATGATCAACGTAACATTAGTCATCTTTAAGCGATACCCGGCGATGGGGTGGTGCTACATTTTTTATCTGCTCGACACCACACTGACACGGGCGACCTATTGCGGGTATGAAGTAAATTAAATACGTTTTAAAAAAGAATTCTGTCGAATTACCATTTAAATAAAAATACCCCTTTCTTAAGACCTCTCTAAAATACATAATGAAGAGACCAATCGAAATAAATTATGGGCAATGTTTATTGGAGCCCAAATCTAGAGACGCAATTGTAACATTCTTCAAAGCGTCGTTTTCTCATGAAAAGGAAAGCAAATTTAATAGTACGCCAGGCTGCTGAATATTCAATAAGGTCCCTTCGAGCCGAAGGTCCTATCCGACGGAGCATCATTACCGCGTTATTATATCCAGAGGGTAATATCTGGATGCGTAGACACAGTACCAGTGGTAGGCTGTATTCTAATAAAGGAAATAAGCTCGTATTATTCATGTGTGTCCTAACACGATGTGTGAAACAGATATCGGGCGAGTGATTGATCATTGAGCCCCTGAGGCAGTTAAGATAACGCCCCAAACGTCTCAGCGGGGAGATCCAAATAAATTATCTGCTAACTACCCGCGAACTTGGGTATTATACGAAACATGTATTTTCGCGTAAACGACCCCACTGCGTAACTCTGGAGTTGCTTTGACAAGTTTGACATTGAAATCGTTGGCGAACCGCAAATGAATGGGGACAATTCAACGCCGAGACAGCTTCAGCAAATTGCGCGGCGATTATCACGGGTTGGCGGATTCCCTGAATTGACTCACGGGTACTTGCAAGTACGCTGCTTGTTTTCTTCTCTTGGCAATTTCAAAAGCTCTCTTATAAGTATTTTTGTGAGTTGGTTTTATAGAAAGCAGTAGGTCGGTAGTTTTTTAGGTAGTGCGTTCGTACTTGTAACAAGCTTTTATTTAACTTGCACTGTTCGTATATATGCAATATGTCGGTCAAAATTTACATACAATTTTTCGACCATTTGTTGGTATTCGATTGAGCTGAAATTTTGTATACTTTGTAACTTCGATGACAATGCATTAATATGGTACCATGGAGTTGGTCTGATAGAGTCGGAAGGTGGTCATAGAAAGTAATGAACGCAATAAGATACCCTCATTGTGTTTGGGCTATTTGGAATGGTCTTGATGAGTAGGTAATATACCGCGCGATAAAAGCTCGTATTGAAAAAATATTTTTCATTTGAGTACTTACTTAAAACTGGGTACTAATGTGTCTAATATACATTAAGTATCTAATATACATTAATTTGGAGTAGGTACATACGTTAACTATAGTCTTTATTCTTTATTGTATTGTAATTTAACAGAAGGTAACTTAAGTACAAAGGCGAGCTTAATTCAACAGTTAGTGTTGTACCTATCTACCGACTACGCAAAAATTTCACCGATTCATATCCTTTCAACCTAAATCAATCGGTTCGATCCGAAACGTTATTCATGAGCGCGCATATCGAGTTTCTTTCTTTTTTGGAACCTTTGTTTAGAATGAAACTGCCGCTCAGCACTTACTGCATCTTGAATTTTGCAGGCATTTTCCGAAACTTGCATAAAACCTTCGGCCGATAAAAGCGGGCGCTTGCAATATTCATGTATACGGAGTGTAGCGCAAATCTGTAGCGTTGCTAGCCCGTCCCGGAACACAATACAATTCGTTTTGTCGCTTGCTTTCCCTGGCAGTCATATCATGAGTGGATTCCCGCTGCCGAGAACATTGTGGACGAAAAATAGCCGCTTTATGTCCCTCTGAATGGGGAATAATGTAACAAGCTACTCGGTGACAGCCTTGTCGATACCGTTGGCTTAGACACATAATACGCAGTATTTACGCGTTTCCCGCTCCGCTCTGCGCTGACACACATAACATAAGCAAGAATTGATGTCTCCGTGGCAAAGTTTTGGAACTATTAACTAATCTCAAAGTTACAACGTATTCCATGTCTTATCTCCATTTGCGCGACCTGTCATAACCTTGCGGTACGTTTATACAAGTTTCTAGGAATACAACAAGCGAATGTTCTGTCACTCTGCACCAAAATCGATACTTAGAGCATTCGCTTGCGTTTGCACCAGACGAACATAGAACAAGAGACAGAACAATGCAACTACCTATGATTACACCCATAAAATCGATATCCATCAAACCCAAACTCACGCAGATCACGTATTTACGTAAATAACTAAGATCTCTATAAACTTACTTGGTAATGGCACCTATTCAACGAGCGAACTTCTGGAAGCCGCAAATCTATTTAGGGCCCAACAAATGGGGCGTAAATGAGGATTCGTTTGTTTTGTACACAGCCTGACGTATGTACCGCTCCTCGTACATAGATACACAGACAAGGAAGTTGTTTGAAGTTCCCTGGAGTTGTAAGTGAAAGTTGGTAAAAGGTCTTATTGTGTTTGCTCGGAATTTCGTTTCCTTACCATCTTTGTTGGTAAGTGTTCGTTGTGGAAATTGCGTGGCGGCGTACTCTTTGGCAAACTTTACTTGTGCGCTTAAAATACAAACCTTGTCTGTGCCCGCCCGATACCATGACGACGCCGAAACGGCACAATGCATTCGAATAAGGGACAAAATTGCGGAAAGCTGAAATTTTAATGTCTCCTCAAAATTTTTCTTGGGAGCGAAGTAGATAACGAGAGATCCCCCTCGTTCTGCCTTGAGAGCGAAATATGGTGTTATTAACAATTTTTGTGTTATTGTTTATGAAAAACTTGGTCGGTGCGATGCAAACTGTACAATACAAGGGAAGAAGAGCAGTACCACTTTAGGAATCATAATTCCTGTGCCGTTGTTAAAAGATTCTAATGGCATTCATGAATTAAGTAATATTTTCATTTATTTAGCTATTTATCATGTGCAATAAACAGTTAAAAATGTCCTATGATTTATATAATTCTTAGCTAGCTTGATAAATATTTTAGTCATGAGCTAAAGAACCGTGTTGTAACAGGTGTTTAAACATGTTTTTTTATGTTATACGGCAAACAAATAGGCAAGCTGGCCACCTGATGGAAAGTGGTCACCGCCGCCAATGGACATCAGCAACACCAGGGGCACTTATAGTACATATTCTAAATATTTGTAAACATATTTGCTCATTGCAATGCAAACGTTTTATAAAAAAAAGTTTTATACTAAATTTTACTGTAACTGTTATTTATTTTATCAATACCAATCCTATAGCCAGCCACATTGAACGCCTTCACTTAGCAAACGAGCTCTGTGAACTGCTTCACTTATACAAGTACTATATTTTGCCCGCGACTTCGCTCGCTTCAAATTCGAAATTATTTTAAATTTAATAAAGCAGGACTTTCCCTTTGAAAATCCATGAGTACAATTCAAGATACAGCTGAATTTTAAAGATATACATATCCAGACGTTGCTCATAAATTAGTGAATATGAGTGATGTGTTTTGCTTAATTTCCAGAGCGGTCCTGTTGAGAACTACATGTTTTGTGTAAATAACACAGCTCGGATAATATAAGTTGTAGTGCTAATTTTGGCAAACACGAAAATTATGTTCACGTAAATATTTAGTTAGTGGGTTTTGTACACACCTTCACAAAGTACCTACCCGACGGGATCATATTTATTACTAACTACGAGTATATATCTTTTGAACCAACTAGAAGATAATCGAAGTTTTATAGTTACTTTAATAGGTACTTGTTATGCGTATTTATTCATATACTGCTACACGTTTTGTGTATTTTCATTATTATTCGTGGTTATATTTCTTTCTATTCGAAGCAATTTTTTCTTATTACTGCACTATAATTCGTTCAAAGTTGATTATAGTCTAAATAATGGCAAAACTTGCAACTTGTGCAAACTGTAAATTAGCTTTTTAATTGAATTGCGAACGCATTCACGCGAAACTGAAGCGGACGGTGAATTTAAATCCAAAGCATATTTCACGAAACAAAATTAAAAAGAAAGTACACCCAACATCTGCAGCGGCTCGAGACTTGGCCCGGAGTGGAATGAAGGCGCTTAACGTAGTTTGGGCGCTAGGTTTCCGCCATATTATGACCGCAGACTCCGCAGCCAAAGGCCTCAGCTCACGCGCCGTTTGCCGCGCAGCCAGCGCAAACCGCACTAAAATATGCACCAGAATAAATGCCCTGCCGCCTTTCGTAAACATGCGTGGCAAACGGCTACGCTCGCCGCCCTGTTTGACCACCCGACCGCACCCTCTGTTGGATGCGATAATGACTTAATTGCACACACGACGCTTAGACAACATAAACAGAAGCTTAGTAGATGAGCATCGATGGATTGATATTGCCGAGTCGGATGTCAGAGCCAAGGATGGCAATTCTTGATATGCGATATTTTCCTGATTATAAAGATCCTATCATTATAAACAGAAAGAATATTTCGGAATTTTTCTTATACAAGTAAAAGTAGATTATGGATGATAAGCAGATGATACTACTACGAAATCGCGTAGCGTTCGAACACGAAACCTTGCCCGCTATCAGTGTATAGCGCCATATAATTAATTATGACGAAAAAGACATTGTAACCAAAGTGTCAGCACCAACTTGAGCACTTTATTGCTATACTTACGACGGTAGATCTCATTTCACCGGAGGAAACCCGAGTGAAAATAAAATGAGGCATAATAAAACAGGGACGTGTGCTTGGAGACCAGAGCGCAGATTTATTTTTATGTCCGGGATTTTTATGAGTGATATTAGATACGTGCAGTCACGACTTGTTAGTATTATTTCATTTATCTGATGACGTAAATTTTACAAGAGCGCTCAGACGTACCCTTTATCTCCTACGTGTTATACTTATCTAGCTAGCGAGGCAGCTATATCATTTGAAGCTGAGAGAGTCTTTGCATTTTTGAAACAATTAGAACCACAAGTATTATCTCTCTCGTTCATTGTTCTAACCACGACATCGTAGCTGTTTTCATTTCAAAGTTTAAAAACTAAACAAAGAATTTCCTTTTGAACTTTTCCCGGCAGGTGGCTGAATGGTAGCACCTTCTGCTGCAGAGGTTTTCAATAAAAATGTACGAACAACTTTGTGGTTTTTAATGAACTTTGCGACCAGCTGGCGACGCAAAGTTTTGCTACGAATTTGATATAAATTTAACTAAACTGGGCCATCTAGGTGTTTACTAAAGTTACAGTTACAGTGTGATTTTAGTACCCAATGAACTATTTTTGAATACTTACCTACGTACGTAGGTACTTCTGATGGAGAGAAACAAAATATAAATAAACATCTTGACGTTAATGTTTCGGTTGTGCTCTCGCGCACGAGGGCCCGGTGTTCGAATTGACCATATTTCAGGCTTTGGCAGATCAGATAATTACAGTGAAGCGCCTGCCATCTGACCTCCGTGACCCTGCTACCAACCTGGGGAACCTGACCAGATTGGATCTGACCAGATTGGAATGTGTAGGTTTCATCACGATGTTTTCCCTCACCGTAAGAGCGTTGGTTAGCCTTTAACTAATATACATAACTTAGAAAAGAGTCATTGGTACATGGCTGCAATGGGATTCGAACCCGGTACCTCTCGCTTACGAGTCGTATACCTTAACCACTCGGCCACCGACGCTTCTGATGGATAGAAAAAGAATATAACATTACTATTATTTATTATGAGATTTATCCATATATTTTTGTACAACGTTTGAGTTAATCAGAGTGTCTAATTTAGATCCGGAACAAAAAGAAGGATGTTACTAAGCAAGAAGCATTGGATAACTCGTATCAGCCTTTTATAAATGCGTATGGGTTTTGTCTTATCTCGCGTTTCCAGTCGGCTTCGCTAAATCGAATCCAAGCCCTGAATGAATTTGTTAAATGCTTGGATCATTTATTTTATTAGGGAACCGAGTGAATTTTATTTCGTCTATATTTTAGGTGTAATTGTGCGAAGTTCCTGACAGAAATTCCTGTTCTAGTAAATTAAACACTGTTTTATCTAGATTCGTACAATAGTACTAAACTTCACAGAACACGACAATAAAGGTAACTTCAATAAACATTGCTTAGTCAGAAAGTCACACACAAAATGAAACGTCTTCAAAACCACCCAAGATACGGTTAAAGTATTAGCTCCGCCAATATAAAGTGTATCTTCCCAATAGGGATGTTCTTTAGTAAAATCCTATAAAACCCTTCCAATCTTATCTGCACACCCCAAGGAAATTTTTGCAGTGTAATATTATAGAACGATTTCCGTACATTGGCTTGCGCCGGCACCGATGGAATCGCGCCCGAGGCTGCTCGAATCCTTTTTATGAATCGTGGATTGATCCGCAAACGACTGCGCTATTCTTCACAGCGGAATGACCCTGAGACTGAGACGAATGTAAATCGATGAAACGGGATATCTGGAGCCAATCTTGTAGTCGTGGAAGCTTGAATAGGCGGTCTGATGTAAAGTCATGCTCTCAATTCATCACTCTTGAAGCAGAACGTATTTTATCTATTATCTTAGTAAATAGGTATAGATATCTATAGACAGGAATAGTACCCAGTTGGGTGTTTTAAAATAAATGGTTAAATAGTACCTATATCTACTAACCGACTGGACTAAACGTTCCCCGTAGTTTTCATCCGCTAGCAGTTCAGACTTTTGTAAACATTGAACTAACTATCCCGTGCTATCCTATATTTTTCCGTGATGAAAAGTACCCTATGACACTCGAATATAATGTCCTTATAATTAGTAAGAGAATTTTCGAAATCGGTTCAGTAATTTCGGTGATCTTACGCACAAACATACGAACTTTTCCTCTTTATAATATTAGTCACTAAAAACAAAGTCCAACGCCGCGACTCACGTCTGTCTGATCGCGATAATCTTAAAAATCAATTAATGGATTTTCATATGGTTTACAGAGTGATTAATGAGGAAGGTTTAGGTATATAATTTGTTAAGGTTGCTACCCGTGCGAAGCCGGGCGGGTCGCTAGTATTAGATATAAAAGTTTTTCCCGTAGGGGTAGACAGAGCCCACATTGTTCCTTTTGCTACGGCCCTCAAAACAAGAGTAATATAATAAATGTATAAGAACATAGCACATACTGACATAGATAGACTGTCAAAATCATAACCCCTTTTAGGCTTTGCCGTAGTCGAGTAAAAATATGGTGACTCCCTTGGGTGCGAGAGAGAACCTACCTACTACTTAGACGCCTGTTATTAGATATTGGATCATCGCTATGAATATCAACGATGACACTCCCGTGTATAATGTTCAGTTTCGATACACAATTCCGTATCACAGTTCCCTTTCTTTTCAGACACGTCACCTTCACTCCATTAGCATTTTTATAGGCTTTTGAGGCCGTCGTTATCTCAACAAGGCGGTTGTACGGTGTGAGCTGGGAATAAGAGGAACCTTTATTTTAACTTGGATATTATGCGGTCGCTATGGTAGTAGAGGGAAGTATTTCGTCGCAGGTTTAAGAGAGTGTCGAGCAGTTATCGTGATTCAGTGCCGTTATGGGTTTGCATTAGGGACGGAAATTACGAACACTTCGTGCTTGCTTCGGCTCAAATGTCAGTTTCGCGACATGCGCAGAAAGCATTCGAAACATTTATATAGTAGGGAAATAAATCTAGAGATCTGGAATTTAGGAATCTAGTTTTTGACAAGTTTTATGTGTAACTGTTAAGTAAATAAATAAATAAATGTCAGCGAAAAGTGTGGCTGCATTTTCATTGGAATACCACAGCTACTTTGCTACGTCAAGTGCAGGCAGGGAGTTCGCGAAAATGGGGTAGCGAGCTCTCCTAGATTCGATTATCAAATAGAAATCCCTGGTCCCCAAGAGCAGCGGCTCGTGTATTTAATATTCCCGTCCCGGATACGAAAGCAAACGTTCGTTATCATGAAAGTAGATCGGATTAAAAATGAATTTTTAAATTGAATCGAAACCAGGTAGGAGGATTACAAATCTCTTGGGAAATCACAAATCTGCGGCGTCGTCACTACGAGTGCGTCTCTCCCTAATGTTATTGCTCTATTCTCCTTTATGTGTAAGTGGGTGTAGCAGTAACCAAGCTGTTAAATGTTATAGCTTCACCCACATTGGTATACTCTAAAATGTACTGTAATTTACATAGCCGTAGATAGACAAGGGCGTAGGCGGTCTCTAATGTTTAATCAATAAAGGTAAGAATGTTAGTGATTTCGCATGTTTAGTGATTTTACTCTGAAATCTTAACGCACAGACAACGTAGATACTCTTAAATACATATTATCAAGAAAAATATATTTAATATCAGTTCAAAGTAGTTATAGATAAAGTTGTCAAAAATTGGTTTCGTTTCGCTAAGGAAATAAACCCTATCCAAGAATTGAGGCGTACGGTAGTGCGCCAGGCCAAGATCCGGCAGTGCGCACACAGTGTGTATATGTACATGAATCGTTTCAGCGTGTTTCCCCCTATCGTAACTTCGTTATTGTTTTACATAAAGATATGAGTTTCTGTATAAGCATTCTAGTCACCTCATACAGTTTTGAGAAAGTTATGTAGAGAACTTATTGAGTTATTCAAGCTTAAAAATCGCACATTTTACTACTGACTCATTGACTCATGAAAATTATAAGGCACTTCCCGAGGGAGTAGAAACTTGAAAGGTATGTACGCAGGTGTTTAGGACACAAGTAAAGGAAAAATTCTTCACTCAGAATGACCTGAAACAGAGGCGGAAATACTAACCATGTATAAACAAAACAAACTTTCTCACTAGATGGCGGTGCAAGTATATTAAAACCTTCATTAACAATGTTCTTCGGGAGGTAATCTGGTGGGCTCTGTGCCTGAGGCATCCGCCTCCGGTCTCCTTCTCTCAGCTGAAATTCCGGACACGCCTCCATGGCTCGTGGAATATGCTGATGCCGCGAAAATGGCGGTTTGAAGATGAACGTCGCCAACACAGAGTACACGGCTAGTTGCAGCGCGGGTCTTTAAACTATGCAAGCAATCAATAGAACAGATAAATTAAAGTACCTCAGATTCGTGCTGCGAGACCTGACCGACACTATCGAAGCATGTCCGCGAACTTAACGCTAGCAAAATGCAAATGCTGCCGTGGATGTGCGGAGTTATACGACATGACCGAGTACGTAACGAGTACATACAGGGCAATGTGTAAGAGATATCCCACCAAAAACACTTAAGTAAAAATGGCCAAGGTTTATGAATCTCGGCCTCTCAAGTAATGAGATTAAAAATTTGATAAAGTTTAGGCCACAATTCTATTATTTAGATCTGTAATTTATTTAGAATACGAATGCCATACAAATAAATAAATAAGAATAAAATGGAGGTCAAAACTTGGTCCATTTTTTTATCTCAGTACTTTAAGAGGCCAAGATTTTTGAACATGGAACTTAGCCTTGCTAGTGTTTTGATGTTCAAATTACTTACATCCAAAACAGTTTGTCACTTACCACCAGGTGAGGTGGCGGTCAAATGCCAGGCTAGTCAAATAAAAAAATAAAAAGTTACATGGGTAACTTTCCACGTAAAAGTCTACCAAAGTTATAGGTTTATAAATATGGTATAGGTTGATCGTAACATTTTAGTATTTTAAGTTGTCACACTGGCAAAGAAATTAAATGTATAGATTTCATTTTAAAAAATTATAAATAAAATAAACAAATTTTGATTTTAATGTAAGTAGTGTTTCTGAAAGAATATTATTGTTCTTTTTTCTAGCAATATTTTGTGTCTAGTTGATTAAATTTTTAGTGCTGTTATATAACATTTTAATAGAGATTTTCTGCATATTGTAATTCAGCTCTAAAATAGCATTTTAAAATTTGCTATTTCATTTTTATATCTTGAAGACTGTTTTTAACTTCTTATTTGTATCTACTGTATTATTAGTTTCTATTGTTCATTTAAAACATCCGTTATTTTGCGATTCAAAGTGACGGTAGAGTCGGTCACGGTTTGGTCTGTAGTGTCGGTCACGAAAAATTTTTCTGATAAAACAGCTTCTATAAATATAAGGCTTTCCATTTTAACACATCCCTATCATTTGCTTCATGTACTTTAACTACAAATATAAATTAAAACTATAAAGCTTGCATAGAGGAAGATTTCTGAAATTTAAAAACACTCTCCAACACGACTTCCTTTTGTATGTAGAGTCCGTCACGTTTACATTTTGTTACATAAACCATATTTAACCATGTTTTATGCTCATAGAACTCTCAAGCTCAAGCACGAAAGAATAAGCATGCAGTACTATGTATTTTTATTATCACACGCACTAGCCATCCCAGTTCTCTTAGAATTCCCATCAACCCGAAGTCATCGCGTGGCAAGAAAACTAACAAATTTTGCGAACTATTTTCTATCGTATCGGAAGCTTTGTATAAACGCCCTAAGAAGAGAAATAAGTATAAAATGACTGTCGGAATGGTCGGAAAGTATTCATAGTTTCCGTCGACGTGGGTGCCTAACCCGATATTCGCGCACTCCGCGGCGTCACGCGTCACACGTATCAGTTTTCCCAGCCAGGCGACGAGTGACGAGGGTGGAAACTCTCGAGGTTCTATTAATAAAGTCAATTCCGTCTCGAATTGCTGTCACAAGTTATTTTTAACCGAATAAGAGAAAAAGTGATGTTTACCGAAGCTGTCTAAACAGGCGGCACTGCGGTCAATCGATCAAGCTCCGGCGGGAAACTTGAATTTATTTTGCAAATAAATCAAAGGAGAGGAATATACAATGCAGCCTTTGTTTACCTCGACGGAGAAGCGGTTCGGGTAAACACGGCAAAAATGCCTGAATCAGGTGGAAAGGGACTTGGAAAAGTACGTGGTTTATCGCTTATGGGTCCCCTATTCGGGAGCGGGTTGAGTTTCCATTTCACGCTGAGAGGAATAGTTGAATACACCCGAAAATTGATACCGGTCTACCCATTCACCAAATTCTCGGTCGAATACTTATGTAGCAAATATTTGGTGGCCACTGAAACCTTTAATCCCCTGAAACCAGGGTTTCCTAACAACAAACATTTTTTTTGTTTCGAATATCCTCGATAGATGGCGTTAATCAAAAACGATTCTCAACATTCTAAGAAAATTGAAATAGATTGGAAAAGTACTAATAAAAATGCAACTATAGAAATCTCGGTATAGTTTGAGCGAGACACAGCTATTTAGCAGTTTCGTATCGGCATGCGAATGCGTCAGTAACTACAGGCCTTAATGGCAGCAATTGTCCATCAATGGGAATATTTACAAATTAATATCTCCTAATCTATTTAACTCCGCACCCTGAAACTTTAGGTGTAGGTTATTGAAAATATTATCATTAACAAAAAAATTCACCACGGATTTCGAAGGTAAACATGTCTGAAGCGAGGCCATTTTAAAAATCAGCTTCAGTCAGTTTATAATTTCAGTACCTATCGATTTGCAAACAACAACATAAAATATCTTCAAACAAACAAATAGGTATTATATAAAGTTCAAATCCAATAAAGCATTTAATATGCGAATCACACGCGTCCGATTTCTGTTACTTAGTATAAGATTGCCTTCCCCGGAGACAGTTCCAGGAATAGCTTGCGATCCAAAGGCTTACACGATTGGCATGCCTATTTCTTTCAACCTTCTACAGAGTTCTTTGAACGAAAATTTTATAGATATTCGTTTTGAACCTAATACCTAGAAGAGGTCCACAGCTAATGAACATCGACAAAAGGACTACTCCAATAAATGTAGAAGGTACTTGATGATTAAACGAATTTACCTGTAGGTACGTGGAATTCAATTGCAATTACTCTCAAGCCTCGTATATAATAGACACCAGTAGTTTCTCATCTATTGATCGCCATCTCGCACTATATTTTTGGTCGGTAGTGATAGCATGCTACAAGTATCAAATAGAGGAGTGCCCACTAGCGGTGCTCCATACAACCGTAGTTTGATTATATTTTCAATATTACGCTATCAAAGCCAATGAAATTTTGTCGGCGTGATCCAGAAACCAATATCTTCGTTTTAAATACATTGTTTCAAAGTTACACAGGATTCAAGATTTCCATACAATTTTTAAATACCGTGCAACTATGAAACGACATACTTTAACCAAAATCGAACAAACTACAACATACATATTGTTACACGTCTTAAAGGAACAAGGCAATGGTTCCTTATTCCGAATTCCAAACTCATATTGTTGAACGTGACTAGAGTTCTAGGATGCATTAATAATCGTATATATCTACAGTGCTGTTAATAATTTGCTTTAGCGTAATGTATATATTTTTATTATTTTACACGGCAGATAAACAAGCAAGAGGGCCACCTGATGGAAATCGGTCACTGCCGCCTATGGACATCAGCAACACCAGGGGAGTCACCAATGCGTTGCCCGCTTCCCATTATACAGCCGATAGAACACACACAGGGAGCCAAAAACCCTTCGGTTAGCCAGTGTATGGGATCGTCGACAATTCGTACGGCGCGTCTCTGTACGGAGTCCAGAGCTGCCCTGCCCTAGGATGAAGTATCGCCTGGATCGGTTAAGCACTCCAAGCTGTTTCGAAGCCAGTTTTTCGTTACCTTCTAGGTTATTCCGGAATCACGTTATCCGATATGTCGACACCAAGGATCCCGATACTATTTGAGATGGAAAGGGGTGTTCCTTGGAACTGCGGCACTATGACAAAAGGATCCTTTTTGACGATTTGGATGCTCCACCCAGACAGAAAGCTGGATACCTAATTGCAGAGCCCCTCGGGGATACCGTACTTCGGGAGTTTTGTTAGCAGACCCGATCAAATGCCTTGGCTATATCAAGACTGACAGCCAGAGCCTCCCCCTTGCTCTCGACAGCCTTAGCCCACCGGTGTGTTAGGTACACAAGAAGGCCACCAGCTGAGCGACCATGACGGAAGCCATATTGACGGTCACTGATCAGCTGGTGATCCTCAAAGTATCCAAGGAGCTGGATATTGATGACCCGCTCCATCACTTTAGAGAGCAAGGAGATTACCGCTATAGGTATTTAATTTGATGGGTCTGAATTGTCACCCTTCTTGGGTATCGGATGCACATGGGCTAGCTTCCATGAAGACGGCACCGTTCCAGAAGTGTAGGAAAGCTTGAATAGGCGCATTAACACGGGAGACATCTCGGGAGCACTCTTTTTGAACACTCTTCTCACGATAGCCGGAATGCCATCAGGTCCACTGGACTTCCGGATGTCTAGGGAGAGAAGCACACGTTTTATGATTTTTTGGGTGAAACGAACCTCGGGCATGATGCCCTCACACCGTAAGATGTTAGGCGGTGCAGCTCCCACATCATCCAGAGTTGAGTTATGAGCAAAGAGATTACCCAAGAGATCGGCTTCTCCTTTGCTGTGTGGGCCAATGTTCATTTGGCTTGCGCAAAGGTGGAAAGGTGGTCCGACAAAAGTTCCCCTCGACAGCTTTGGAGAGAGACCAAAAAGCACGGCTCCCAGAGGGGTAGCTGATTAATTTCTCCGATGAAATTAAATTTTGCTCTGGCCATTACCCTCTTTGTAGACCTAGATACAGCATTGTACTTTTTCCTCAAAATGTGGGTGTTAGGATCTTTTTGGGCCCGAGCCACTGTCCAGGCACGAAAAGCATCCTGCTTGAGGCGAGTTGCCTCAGCACTAGACCTGTCGTACCAGGGCTGACTCTTGCCCCGAGACGGACTACAGAGGATGGGATAAAACACTCCATTATCTGCAGTATGACATCAGCTACAGCGGCAGCACAGGTGTTGGTGTCATTTGAGCAAAAGCAAAGCTGCATCCACGGGTACGACGCGAAGAATTCTCGGAATACATCCCAGTGTGCTGAACCATAGTGCGATACCTTGCGTGACCCACTGGGGCGAGCCCGTTCGGGTATAGCAAGAGGCACCTCAGAACGGACCAGGCAGTGGTCAGATGTCCTAAGAGGCGCATCGTCGGACACCCGATAACCGTCTGGGTGGGAGGTCAACAGAAGGTCTAACAAAGAAGGATCACGGCCCACAACATCCGGTAAGTGGGTGGGTTCTAATACCAGTTGCGTGAGACCATTGGCCAAAGCAAATATTTTTCTGTCCCTAACTATGTCATGGTCATTCAAAACAACAAGTGCCTACATCGAGTAAATAACGCATCCCAATTTCCATTCCTCAATGTAAACAAAGCAATCGGGAAAATAATATCACCGCTAATCCCCGCTACGAGTGGCGAGACCAGAAAATGGGAAAACTCTGAACACGTTGTTAGCGAGTAAACCTGGCCAAACGGCGCGATCTCTTGCTCTGATAGCTCCGAATATGGCGCTGTAGCCACTTCGCGGCCAAACTGCATCCCTCCGTTTGCTTCCCCAAACGAGTTACATAAACACAAATTGGGACTATTCCCTGGCGAAGTCCGAGATTTAACGCTCATTCAGCGGTAAATTGCAGAGCATTATTAACGATGATCCTCCAATTTGTATGTATGGGAACAAGTTATTTGCATGCATAATATGTAGGTCGGTAGGTAAAGACCGCACCCACCGGTATCCCAAGTAGATACCATCCGATAACCGTACTGTAATTGAGCAGTGTTTGTAAAGTGGAGATTGCTCTTTACCACATCAGAGTTAAATAGTATCACACTAGCATTTGCTCCGGGATTTGTTCGTATACAGTTTATTTGTTTGTCAAACCATATTAATGGGTATTTCATGTTTAGTGTAGTCGAAGTTTGCTTCGAATGAACAAACGCGCGAAGTGAAGAAGAAAGAGAAGGAAAGCGGACCCCGGCAGAAGCTGATAAAGGCAGTCGGATGATGATGAATGATAGGTCGGTAACAAGTTCACCTACTATAAGATCTGATGTATCAGATAGATTTCCTAAGCACTTTGCCAAAAGTGTATCCTATATTTCACACGGCAATATTGAATGGGCTGTTTTCGGCTGGCGTGCCCCGGTAATAGATGGCACATACCCGCCGGCGACTTTTTTCCCACAGGGACACCGGGCTGAACTGGTAAAGGGGTAATTAATTACATTCTACCCGCATAATTTTATATTCCGCATCAGAAGTTCACCTCGCGCCTAATGTGTTTCCGCCACACATAGACTTGCAAAAAGATAACACGCCTGAGTTTGCGTTTTTATGGGTCTGAATGCGCCCATATTTTACACTTCTTATGATAGCGGCCCCGGGCTCCGCGCAAATTAAGATGCCACTGGAGTTTTTCCAGATATTGCTCGTAAAAATATATTTTTTATTGGCACTTTGATGGCTTTCAGTAGAGAATTAACAAGTGTATACAGTAGTCAAGTCTGAATTTATAGATAACATTTATTCTTTATATTTTGGCCGTGTGGTGTCCGGCAGAGTAGAATAGCACCAACCCCTTACACTCATGGGTGTCGTACAAGGCGACTAATGTTTTCGAGGCAAAAGATCAAGAGTCTCCGTAGTCTGGAAAATGAGCAGCAGCATTTTCCATTGTATTATTTAAACACTGCGATCTCCAACCCGCCAGCCAAGCGTGGAGATTATGGCAATACCCTCCCCTTTTGTGGGAGAGGCCCTAAGTCCTGCAGTGGGCTGTTACGGGCTGTGACGATTTATTCTTTTTGTACATATATGGTAAAAATACAGCGCACACATCGGGACTTTCTATAACCATAAAAGTAGGGCACAAAAAGGGAGAACGCCATTCCATTATCACCTTTGAAAAATGAGTACGTACATCTCTCGACCGAATACAGGTTTCGTATTCTAACAAAGGTTAATAAAACGATACGACACGTCACTCGGAGATATAAACCGCCAACAAGCGGCGGAATGACGGCATTAGCTCCGTTTGAGCCGCGCCGCAGCCGGCTTACCCGCCGTAGCATTTTGCGAAATTCACAATTACATTCATTTGTTATATCACAAAAGCCATCGGATTATGCCTCCTCTTATTATATAGGTGGACCTTCCCCGTAAACCCTCACAAACGTTGCTTTCCAACGACTTGGAGGGTTTTTGCTGTTGCGTGATTTTCTCTCTCTGTGTTTTCGTGAATGCGCTTAACCACAATACCGCGTCAAAGGAGGTCCTTAAATGGCGGACATTTGTCATACGACCAGTCACGCAGGCCCGGCAATTTGTATGCCGCGACAATATTAATTGTTCTTTCTTAAATATGCCAACTGTTCTTTCAGGAATACAATGGGTGGAAGCCAAGCTAAACATAGCTACATATTGTACAAATAGCTTGATACAGTCTGCAGGCATACAACAAATATAATAAAATTGTGGATAAACATGTAAATCGGTCTGCATGACGCACAATACATATAGTCATCAATAGCCCCAAACAGTCCACTGTTTTACTTGACCCTAAAAACAGAAAGTAAACTCTCCACCTACTAAAGGCTACTCAGGCTGTTAGCATAGCTATTATGAAGGCGTTCGATTATGTCTGGCACAGTATTGTGTTGGCGAAGTTACCATCTCCCGGACTTCTCAAATATTGTGTAGATGGGTAGACAGTTTTTTGTCCGGCAGATATAATGAAGCAGTAGTTGACGACTGTTGACAGCTTGGATATTAACGCTGTCGTCCTGCAAGGCTTAGGTTGTATCCAATGCTATCCCTCTTTGGACAATGTAGACAGCAGTTCTCGAGACGCCTTTTATGTTATATCTATAAAATTCTTAAATATATCCTTATCCTTCGGTCTTTCGGCCGCGAATACTCGTCCCAGTCGGAAACTCTGATTAAAGCCTCCCAGTATCACAGTTCCAGGACACATGTTTACTATCTCAAATAGCATTAATTAACCTATTTCGATTAATCGATTAATCGATTAAACTAGATTAATCGATATATCACTAGTGCCTGTTCAAGAAAAAAATCCTGTTTCAAAGAGCAAAAACCATAACGATAACATTTTAATATTTCATCATCGACAGACGCCGCAACTTATTCAACTTTCTTACGTAAAGACTCGCTAACTCTTCAAAGGCAGTAATAGCTAATCGAATAGCCAGCCAGGGAGAGTTGCCAGAGAAAATTATTAATTTACCGATAACTTACTGCATCAGACAGCTTGGAAGTCTCGAACGGTCGCTGCGGAAAATGAAATTTGCCTAAAATCAATTGAACGCCTTCCGGTAAGTCTAAATTATGGAGACAAAATAATAAATAGCAACCAGGCGATGCCTTGTAAATCAGTCCATTACTTCGGATTTTGGGAATCGTTTTACATTTTTGCTAAAATATTAGACTAATTTATACTGTACCTTATTAGAAATTGGACAAGATGGATTGACGATATTGTAGGTGCAGACTTGAACGGCAGACAAATTCGAAATATACATAATTGAACAGAGAATTATATTCAGCGGTGAACGTCCTGTGGTGATGATGATATTTTATGACCATTAGCTAGATTAACTTGTAAAATCCACGGTATTACAGTTGTACCTAATAGAATTGTAAGACAGTATGGCCGTTGCCATCCTATTACAAAACATGGTGTTGTGTTTCAATATATTAATGAGATGTACCTATACGGTAGTTTACCACTAGTTGACGCCTCCTTAGTGCATAATTGCAGTGGGAACTGGGAACTTGACACGGAAACACCAAGGTACCTACTTTCAAGTTCAAACCAAATACTGAGCTAAATTGTTTACGCACTTCAATTCAATACACTTGCGAGTAAATAAACCCTTCTTTCTGCGAGATATAGATTCTTGTGTCAGAGTTTCGAGCCACCCAAGGGGCCTCCGACGTGACTTACAACAACTACTATCAATTGATAGCGACCGGAGCTGAATTAGAAGGAATTCGGACCTCTTCAGCTTACAAGGCTTATGATCTCGCCACTGGGCCACAATGACAGGAACCAATTAATAAATGATAATTTTTGGGGTTGAGGTTAGGGGTCAATCTAAGTAGTTTATCTTCGCTGCTGTCCTTATGATGTGTCTGTGGATGCGCTGGGGTACCACGGTATTTCATGTACCTCCTACGGTGCAGGCACTACTGTGGGGGACTAAACAGGTGTGGACGCTCTGGCGCAATCCCATGTAGTCCCTACCGCCCGCTACGCTGGGGCTGCGGACTCTGCTACTAAGTGCTGAGGACCTCAAGCGGAGGATATACGAAAGTGTAGATCAAATTTGTGGTAGAAACTTTGGTACTGCTCTGGTGCGATAAACTTCTTTAAAGAACTTTAAATAAAGTTAATCGACAGAACTTGTGACGGAACTCAGGTTTCTCAGGCAACGGATTAGCATCGCCATCCAACGAGGCAATGGCTGACTAAATCAAACACCATACAATGCACAGAATAGAGCAACTAATTGCAGCATCACTCACGTCAAACTTCATGTCGAATAACAACAGAGAGCGACTGAAATAACAATAGAACTGGCCCGGCAATATTTCAGTATTATGGACTACTTGTCGATCGTCCGGAAATCCTCTGCAATTTAATAACAAATGCATCGGCCACACTAAACATGTTTGGCTACATAGCCGAGCCACTTTAATGCAGCCACACATTTCAATAAAATTATTTTCCGTTTAAAAACACCTTAGTAGAAATACTTCAAAACTTGCTGCAATGATTTGAGTAATTCGTAGTCTATCCAATCATTTGAAGATCTCACATAAACGTGGGAATGCCTGCGGAATAATTTGCGCTACCGTTACGTTACGGCGCGTTGCTTGGAGCACGTGATAATTTGCTAAAGTAATCTATAGCACAATGAGACTTTTCGCAAAATTGAACCAATATTTCCTCGGTACACGCTTTAGACTAAGTGTTTCCACATTACATCCCATTGCTGGCAACATTGTCTACCACATTTGTGGAAGGTTGTGCCATAATCTCTAAGCTTGCCAAGCGAACTAGAGATCGCAGTACATAATAGATACCAGAAGGTCATATTCATTTAAATGTCCGTAATGGGCCGTACACTGTCACTTTCATTTGTTTGGGCTGGTTTTGGTTGCATCTCACAAGGGATTATTCGCAACCCGGAAATTTTAAAAACATTTTTAGAATTTCCGGGTTGACATATTTTTTGCAATTGTCTGTTATTTGTCCAAATTAATGCCTTTGATGTAACAAATGGAGGGTCCATTTGTTAAATCAAAGATATTTATTTGTCACAATTTCGAGAATATGTAATAGAATAATTCGCTGATTGTCTATATTATGTAAATTGTTGCTAGGGATTCTAGTTCTTAGGTATGGTAGTTCTTTTTGTTCACATTGATTATTTGACATTAAGCCCTCTTTTCCTCATTGCTGAGATGCGATACTGTTGGGGAGGTATTCTATAGACTATGATCGTAGTGATGAAAACGATCTAAAAACTAAGGACCGACCGAGATTTGAGGCTAAAAATCTCGCCGAGATCTTGATGTTGGTTCTTGGCTGAAACGGCCGAGATTCCTGCCAATACAGAGACTGTCTGATGATGTACAGCCGGACCACATAACCCCTGAAAGATCGAATCGACCATACTTTGATGTGAAAATGTATAAAAAATAACTTTTGAATATGTATGTATGTCTTATAAAATCTCTTTGTAGGTCTCTATGAACGCTGGTGCTTAATATTCATTACCAAGATTTCAATTTTTTCCCCATTTAAGAAAATATTTGCATTTCCATTCTCTGTCTCCGACGAGAATCCATTTTTTTTTTTCGTTCTCGCTAAAAAAATACATTCTCGGTCGTTCCTTACCAATAACGCAGCAGCTCATTTTCTACTCCACGGAGGTCCTATCTGGACAACCTATTAGTCCATGGTCGCCTGATACGACACGAAATACTAGGAGGGCTGAAATGTGTAAATCGTAAGCACGTTTATAGGTATAGGCGACAGTTAATGTCACCTAATAGGACGGGTTGTCCTTTCGTTTTCGTTGTCGGGGACAATCATTGGATCACACTGCAGGGTACAAAATGTAGAGTTACCAAATTAAATACCATTTACATCTGTGACTATAGTAAAGAAACTATCGTTTGCAGAAGTGTTACAATTTTGAATAGGGAATTGCACATGCAGTTTAGCTGTGCAATTATTAGTTAGCTATTTGGTTTAATACACTTTCAGTTATAAAATTCCATAAAAATACAATAATCCAAAGTCATCAATACAATGTCAAAACTTAATACTAATTTTAACAATATATCTATGTCAGCCAAATAACCCACCCCTGACCGCTCCCGGCGCAAAGGTGCCCATCTCGCTCGCTGCATTACCGCGTTGAATCGCGATGGCCAACCTCTGCACCAAGAACGACCTGGAGCGGGAGTCACCCGTGATATCTCCGAGCCAACGGCCTATTTCCCCCACAAAGCTCTTAGCCTCTGCGCTCCAACAGCCCAAGGTCTCCACGGCCACGGGCACAAAATGGTAGTGCTGCTCCAAGAAAGCGTACTTGATTCTCTTTCAGTTATAGGTAGGTAAAATATCAATAATTGGGTCTAAGGCAAAATGGTCTCCTATTATAAAAACCAGTATTTTATATTAAATTAAAACTAATAGCAAAAGGACAGTCTGGGTATCGGAAGAGGTGAAAGAAATGCAACCTTTTAATTACACATTTGAATAAAAACGTCAGTAAGGTATCCAAGTAGGTTACATATTTCGTCACATGTCAAATAATTAAATGTAAGTACTCATCTACTTGGGAACACTGCTGCATATGCACATTTGTAAGTATACATGAGACTAATTTCTAGATATCTATCTATCTCTCTTCTCTCTATCTATATTTTCTATATTATCTTATTTTTAAGATTTTAGTGTCGGACACACTAGAGGTCTCGGAAAAGTATGAGGATCCCGTGAGGTAGACGAATAGCAGCTTTTCGAAATGCACGCGGTTCAAAACCGTAGGGCATCCCTGAAGATGAATAAAGTTAGTACTTAATGCCTATATTATTAAATCGTAACAGAGTTTATTTACTTACAATTTTACTTAAAGGATTGAAAGGTATTACACAGAAGTAAAAGCGGGAAGCGTTAGCGAACGCCCTTCAATTTATCCTGAACGCTCGCGGCTGGGAGTGAGTGACGCCTGACGGGGAGAGTTCATTATCTCGACCTACCACCTGCTGCGGGGATTCCTATACTGCAGAACTTTTCGCCTTCATATAAAGCCCCTCACGAAAAAGGTCGCGATTCCCAAAAGCTTAATTAAGAGAAAATTTTCAACTTCTCATCGCGTATCGTCAGTACAATTCCGAAGTTTCAGATGTTAATTAATTGGCCCTCTGTGAATCGGGGGAGATGTTAAACGAATTACTGAATTTGCTATCGTTATCTCTCTTTGAATTTCTAAACAGCTTAGAGCTCCGGATTTTCCATTAAAATTGTGTCTTATTAAACATTTGCTTCACTTCCATTCCGAATCACTGAACATAATTCAAACAAATAATATCATCAAAAAAAATACTCACAGATAAAAATTCAAAAACCACACACAAGTAGGTACGCACAAGCACAGCGTTCGGTCAACCTCCGCACTTCGCGATGTACTCCGATCGGGAAACAGTATGGAAAAGTACGGAAAAGTTGCGGGGGCGGCGGGCGACGAGGAGGGTACAGGCAGCGAGCGCGGCGGCCGGCGCGGCACTGCCGGCCCAGCTCGCCCGGGCCGCCCGCCGCGCCCTGCCTACGCGCCTACGAAGCGAACGCAGCCTCCCCACCGCTACCGAGTTTGCTACCCGCTTGCTACGGACTTTGACGCACTGGTACACTTACTTGTGGATTTAGTGACGATTGGGTGTAGTGTGTAGGGCTTTGGGCGACGATCTGCGTAAAATACTAAACAAAGTGGCTGGTCTAGTTGGCCCAGTCCAGAGTTGACCCAACTAGCCCGTCGTCCAGTCGCTAAGGCGCCGCGCAATGCCTACGCGCCTACGCACGGAAGCACACTTCGACACCTCCTACTGCCTAAAATGCAATGCCCACGGTCATTCCAGCTGTTTCAAATGCATATTTAATTTTTATTAAAATCGAATTAAATACTTACGTGTCACTTGGAACAAATTCAGTTTAAAGTCAAAGAATGACTAAATTGTTATCAAAATGATTCGGTTTGTAAACTCTCCTATGCTTTTAAAAATGTATGTTATGTATAAGTTCCCGTCACTATTTTCAGCCAAGCAAAATATAAATAATATTATCCATTTTAGTAACTAACTGCTACGTCACAGTATGAATATCAATCTCTTCGTCGAGATTACGTATTGTAGGTACGACAGGCGAGAGAATAGCGAAGAGCCTCTCATACTAAATGATGCACGTTTCACTCAAAAAATGACGAAGCGAATTTGCTTGGCTACACACGAAAAGAGTAGAGAGGTCGACCGAGAAGTAGTCGCGTTTCCGGAGGAAGTTAAAACTCCACCTGGAGTTTTGGTGGCGGCATTCTGAAGCGGTATTTTAGCTAGAGGGTCGGTCGCCGAGCGGTTAGGGTATCCGACATGTAAGCGAAAGGTACCGGGTTCGAATCCCGCCGCGGCCATGTACCAATGACTCTATTCTGAGTTATATACATTAGTTGAATACTAACCGATGCTCTTACGGTGAAGGAAAACATCATGATGAAACCTGCACATTCAGGCAACTGAATGTGTAACCATGATCCACTCTGGTCAGGTTTCCCTGGTAGCAGGGTCACGGAGGTCAGATAGCACTGTACTTACCTGATCTGCCAAATCCTGGACCAACCGGGACATAAACGCCCAGATGATTATTATTCTGAAGCGGTATTTTCTAGAAACAGGGTTCTACTGTCGGTCACGTTTGGCGCCGGGCTCATTACGCGGGAAAAGCCGCGCGTGTGCCGGATGCCCGCGGTGAGTATAATATGTTGAAAACTATTTAGTTGCATACTATTACTCGTTCAGAGTTGTCCTTTCTATTAAGGACAAGGATCAATAATACTATATTTATTATATGAATTAATAATACTCTATGGCAAGGAACAGAGCATTGTAAGCAAAGAATCGTTGTTTCAAAGGCACGTGGTTTCAAAAACTATTTCTACAAATACCTACAGTGACAGGCATCACTTACCATCAGGTAACCTGTTTGCTTGTGTAGCTCCCCCTCTATTACGTATAAAAAAGTTAATAAGAAACTACACCATTTCCGAGCTACACACTACACGACATTTAAAGTTTACAAAGCTGTTATTCCATGTGCGTTTGTGCAATTCTAAACTCACAGATAAAAACGCTAACAATCAAACAATTTAGCTGGTTTCTTTAAGCTAAAGTAAACCTAAACATTAATTATTCATTAAAACATTTGGATTAGAAACTCTCTCTATAGACGGATGACGTATTACACAAATATGTCGTAGAGTTAGATGCAGACCAGAAAATGTGCGGCAGCCATTTCTGTGATGTGTTTCCATTACAGCGATATCTAATAAGCTTGCTTTGCGTGAAAATTATGACAACACGCTCCACGATTGTGGAGAAGGCTCAGTAAGCAGTGCACTGACATGGATTGTTAACAATGTTGTTTAAAACATTGATCTCTTTAAATATTACTTTAGAATAAAACCGCCTATTGTACCATACCTATTTTTATCTTTCTATTCTGTACTGCTCTATCTTGTGATGTATATATATTAGGTCCTTAATTAGCGCTTTGTATTGCGAAAATAACGGAAATTGGAATTTTCATACAAGCTATTTTTTCAATTTCTTGGAAATGGCCAATCTCATTACCATAAAACTGAGTAGTTTTCATCAAATAACGTTAACATAACTGGTGCATATCATTTCAGTTTGATAGCTACTATTTTCGTAAAATTATGTCTAGTTAAAACTGTCGACAAATGAAAAGGGGTGTTTTCAAACCCCTATAAAAACCTGAGAAAATATGTTTTAATAAACTTTAGAGACTTCCTGGCATGTAACACTATTATGAAAATCAAGTCGTAATTTTGTTATGTTGTGTATAATTAAAAATATTGGAGAAAATGTGTATTTAATAGGTAAGGACACAATATCAGTGTTGTATTTGTATCAGAAATGCTATAACCACTACCTACCTACATATTTGCTCTCGATAAAAGAAACATTAGCTCATCGGATACATCCTGCTTTTGTTTCTTTGATTGTCGGTCATTATTCTTCCCATTTTATCCAAGATCCATTCAAGAACACATATCACATTTGTTTGATCAACAATATGTGTATACTTGAAGCGTTGCCTAATATCTGCCCGCCAAATACGTAAGGGAAATAGGTATATGTTTTAGGGTGCATGTAGATATCTCCATCTATACATATAGTAACAAGCCGTAACCGTCGCTTCCTGCCGTCTGTCTCTATGTATCTATGTATTAGATCTTATAAACTACATAACAGATTTTAATGCGGTTTCAACAGGCAACAGGTAGGCAGGGGTAAAGTAGGTGTTCGCGAACGAATCGCACCGGGTCCACTAGTGTAATATAAATAATTAAAACAAAAGTATGTTAACCTTCCATTCAAAATCAGGTGGGCTATCTGCTCGTCTGTCACTGCGTAGCATATCAAAAGTTTACAAAGTAAGCAACTACAGGATAAGGAAAACTAACGAAAGGATAGACCTAGCAGTGACTTCTGCAGTCGCCAAACATAACTCAAATTAAATAGGCGCTTCTAAAACTCCAACTTCTCACATAAGCACCCATGCGCCTCATAAATTTGGACACGCAAGCGTTGCGTTTGGCACAAAAGCAATAAAACAAATGTAATCGTAAACAAACAAGAGTAATTCGAAAAAACTCGTACGCATTGCATGCTTCTGCCCTGTGGGTATGACAGTGCCTAGAGCCCGCGCCGACAAAGAGTACGCTATTCGGTTGTTGTGCGTTGTCTGTTAGGTGAAACTACGTTTTTAGAACTACCCAGGCATTTGACTTACCATGACTTACCATGTGGTAAATGACGATGCGGCCAAAGATGGAGCATGCCTGTCTAGGAACAAAATCCTTTCTTTCTCCTTTAATCTACTTCGACACTACCTCCATTTAGACGATTGAAAGAGATATTTAATGTCCTAATCAATAAAGAAATTACGTATTTGAGAATTTATAGGTTTTGATACTTTCGTGGTTATTTACTTCACTTTGAGAATTTATTCCGGCCATGAAGGCGTCCAGATTATAATTATTAGGGAACACATTAGCTGGCAATGTGTTGCATTCCTTATCCGTACGCATTATACGAGCCGTGCTTTTGGACACCGCTCTCTACGAGTCTTTTCTTTTTCATTGATTAGCTAGGCATTTGACCTCCATCTCAACTGCAACATATAGTTTCCATAGTCTGTCCAGTCTTTCACCGCTACACAACCGTGCCTTCACGAAATACGGACGTTGAGCCGAGCCCGAAACTTTTTTAATTACACCCCCTTGCCGAATACTTCTCATTGATCCTTGATTTAACTCATTCGCAGAGTAAAGGCTCCTCAAAGGATTTATTTTCACTAATCTCGCAGCTATGTCTCACAAAGTGGGTTCTGTACTTACGAGTTTGGTTTCGTAATTAACAAGTGATTAAATACGTTTTCGATGCTAATATTAGGTTAGGCTTTCGTTGCTATTTACTTATGGTTTTATTAATTACAGTAAGAAACTGTACAGTCATTCAAGTAATTACTTGACCCGCTGACTTTATGATTATCCATATGACAAAATGGAGCAAGGGGTCAGCTAATTAATTGTATGACTGTACAAGACATGCTTCTTTCACATAATTGTGCTGGCTATCTTTTTATTTTCTAGGTATAAATATTATATGATATTATGCTGTTATGGTACTCGCTACGTACGTAATAGGCTCTGTCCTAATTGGCAACGGTCGTGCGATCATGGTCGAACGACGGACGTCGCCCGACCACAGTCGTACGACCGTTGCCAATTAGGACAGCGTCTTATACTTCTGCTGCTTAGTTACGAGCACCATTTAATAATAATTTTTTCCCATGATCCGCAGCGAGGTTTCCCCGGCAAGAAAATAGAATATAAAAGGGAAACAAAAGCAATGAATGTTCCGTTACCCCAAAGGAATAAAAATGCAAATGGCCAATTATACGCAATCATGTCGTCGCCGGACCACGCCGCTGATTCGATCCGCAGTACATTTCTGCCGTGGCCGGAGCAAGGAACGGTTACCAAAAATTGCTTAAAAGTATATTTTTGCCAATACATATGTACACCGTGGACGTCCTGTGGCTGAGATGATGATAATATACCCATTTTTTTATGTCATACAGTAGGCAAACAGGCAAGCGGGCCACCTACTGGAAAATGGTCACCACTGCCTATAGACATAATACACAATAATCGTCATCATCGTAGCTATCAATCCGTCAATCCTGACTTCTGCCATGGTCCACTGTTCTATTTTTCTTTTACTTTCACTTGTGGACAAATTTCCCGGTTTCCGATAGAGCTAATATTTTACATACTTATTAAAGTTCGGCGACAATACAATTTTATGCTACCATCGACCTGATCTGATGATGGAAATAGAAGGTGGCCATAGGAACTCCTTAACACGCATGATAATCCCATCGAGTTTGGGCTCTTCAAAGGCAACGACTCCACCGACTCTAGTGGTGACAACAAATCTATTTAAAGGACGTCTCAAAAGTATGGTAGAATTGTTAAAACGAAAGAAAGGGTATTAAAGGGATTGAATAATGAGGGTAGAAAACGATTGTCATGAAGCAAAATAAAGGTTAAAAGACATGGGATTTTTGTTTTAAGTTTTACTAGTTTGAAATTGGGCGTCTAAGTAGGTAGAAATATTGTTAGTCCATGCAGACGAGTCGCTGGAAAAGCTAGTGTAAGTGTATTTCCGATATCGGTTCTAAATTAGCTCTACCAAAAGATGAACAATAACGAAGCAACCCCAGCTCACCCAGTTGGATAATATCCAACTAAGTTGCATTATTCTTTCTATTATCAAGGAGTTGTTATCAACCTTTTCCTCTCTTTGTAACTTATTGCCCTATTTCGGCTCTGTACAATACTTTGTTAGCTGAAATTTATGCGTACTCAGAATTAGCGAGCAACGCAATAGAACGAGAGAACAACTTCGGAAACCTCATTCGCGTTCATAGTTAAATAAATAATGCTCTGGATACAATGCGACAGAATTATTGCAATTGTTTTTGTGAAAGCAAACAATGGCAGAGCTGGCTCTCCCTTTTGACTTGATAAATCTATCACTTGTGCTTATAATAAGCGATTGTAGCTACAGCAGATTATAATATCTTTTATTATAAAAACGACTAACTTTTGACCATGACTTTGAATCGGTTGGGGACGACGAGTGTTATTCATCACTGTCTCTAAGAATATAATTTAATTTTTTTTAATTAGACTAACCAGGCATTTGACCGCCCCCTCACCTGATGGCAAGTGACTATGCGACCTAAGATGAAGCATGCCTGTCTCGGAACAGCCTACACTAATATTCACTCTAGCCTTGAAGGCGTCCAGGATGCTCGAGGCTCTTAGCTTCAATCAATCATATCTGTTTTTATTATTTTTGTGCTTCATGGTTTTTTTTTGTTTTAGTAGTACGGTAGGATGCGTGGTGGCGATGGTGGCAAGGTGGCGCTTCACCGACTAGATAGCATGCTCACCATTGCACCACGGGGTGCGTAACGCGGGAACCACTGAGATGCTCGAACCCCCCCAGATTGGCTACCACTTTCCCATCGGATTGCCAACTGGCAAGGTAGAGCAATCAATGATATGTCATGAGGTGGCCTGGTAGCCTTTCACTGGTGGCTAACCAGCTTCTTGGGCCACGAAAACCGCTGGACCTATTTGAATAATTCTTGTTTTTTCCTTCGCTACAATACAGGGGTGGCTAAGACACAAAGAAAAAAAGGGTGGGTAGGGAGAAATTAGGTATAGGGTAATCAAGCAGATACATACCGTACCGAAACAGTGTAGGGACAGATTTGGAGAATTCACAACCTGCCTCGTGATGAGCCTCCGGGCGCGGTGTTAGAATGGTTCCGGTTGCGTTCTTTCGAGATCCCGGAGCCCTTCGAATTGTACCGAAGTGGACCACCGTTGAGATTTTAGTGGGTAGAAGCCCCACTTAACCTAGGTCTTTCCGTGAGGGGCTGGATACCTGGATTGCAGGTTTACTCCAAGGAAAAAAGGGGGTTTAGGATAGACGTAGAGTAGTATAGTATAGGAAGTAGTGTAGGAGTAGGGTAGGGTATGGTAGTGGTAGGGTAGAGGAAGGGTAGAAGTAGGGTGTGGTAGGGAGGGCAAAGTAAATAAATAACCATGAACCTCACAATATGAGGAACCCGAATGGAAAAGGAGGAGGACCCAAACGAAGCTATCTCAAGCAGTAAACAAGACATGTATTCCTGACTTATAAGAGTAAGTTTATAAATACATCTTTCGCTTTGGAACTCAAAGCAAGACTAGACTAATTACTGTCTTTAAGAGCTGCCGTTCACATAAAGGGTAATTTTATAGCCACTCATTAGTAGCACTTAGCAACAAACTTCAGGCCTCGCAAACTCTCCAACTCGCAACTCGAGTTAAAAACAAATTCGCAGAGTTACTTGCGAAATGTCTAATGTGTCATTGATGCCTTCCTTTAACGGCCGTGTTTCATGACGTCATGACGTTCACTTTATCGTTTTCCGCCCAAAGCGTTTCAGATAGGTATCGAATAGAAGGGAGATACCTACGGATACGAATATAATATTATAGCGGAACGGGGAACCGATATGGTCTGTAAATATCGCTGTAGGTATCGTCGAGGTTACGTAAATTGCTTCACGGTAAATAAATCAATTTAGCCATTTCGGCAATTAAGTAGGTACTCTGGATATAGAAAAAAATACCGGCGGGCCCCTAAGCCGCCCAGGGTCTCAGAGTCCTCAGCGGAACACCTTGATCAATCTCGTTTCGCCAGCGGTATTAGATGGCACTCCTAACGTATGGCGAGCTCGTTGCGGTGCCTAAGTTCGACTAGCCCCAAAGTGCAAAACAGTTCGACGGAAAAATAAAAATAACGTATATATTATCCGCGTAGGTACTGAAATGGACTAAAGCCTGACCAACGAATAACTCGCATCATTCCGAGATGTCCAAGTAAGCAGCAAGTAGGAAGAATGCAGATTCTTCAATGTTGCCCAGGAAATTTGTCAGTCGTTGAAATGTCCAAATCAATCAAATCAAATCAAATCAAAATTTCTTTATTGATTAGGACATTAAATATCTCTTTCAATCGTCAAAAAGGAGGGGGGTAGGAAAGTAGGAAGGAAACACACAGTGACACGCTGACCGCCCTATGTCTCTAGATAAACGTATCCCTCGCCAACCACAACCGAACCGGGCTCGACAATGCCAGACAGAGCCGGAAAGCTATATTATATTATATACTCGTAGGTATGTCTAGTATAATTAAGAAAAACCACCTAAAACTACAGCAAGAGTAAGCCAGTCCACCAAGGCAGCACCCGTTCACGAGTATAACGCAGGGCCCAGCCATCGTCCAATTCAACCATATTTGAGGGAAAAGAGCGACCCGGCCCCCACGCCACCGCCAGACAGACTTTTAAGTGAGCGTGCATCACACATGCTGCATGTGATAGGTAGTTGCTCCCACCCTACTCTATCCTATCCCTACCCTATCGCTACCTTACCCCTACCCTATCCTACCATTGCCTTAACCCTACCCTACCACTACCTTACCCCTACCCTACCACTATCTTACCCCGACCCTACCACTATCTTACCCCTACCCCACCCTATACTACCTTACCGCTATCTTACTCCTACCCTACCCTACCCCTACTCTAACTACTACCCTACCCCTACCCTAGCGCAGACAGGAGACACCATGTGTGGGAGAGGAAGGAAAAATTAACGCCGCTTCCAAGGTGGTTCTCTGTGGGGGAAAGAAACGGCAAGAAACCCACAGAGCCTACGTTAATTCTTTTTTTTTTTAAACATGTCTTATGTACTAATACATTATTTGTCCTATATACTATCTTAAAAGTAAATACCTGTATAGAACAGCAGTTCAGTCCCATGGACTTTTGTCATTTACATATTCAGATATACTATAATAACTTTTTTGACATAATTTGTTTTTTATAGCGACTTTAAATTTATTCAATGGTAAATTCTGAATATCTGTTGGAACCTTATTATAAAAGCGTACACATTGACCCATAAATGATTTGTGGACTTTGGCTAGACGACAAGCACCAGCAACAAGCTTATCTTTATTTCTCGTATTAATATTATGAACATCACGATTCTTCTTAAATAAGTGTAAATTTTTATGAACATACATTAAGTTCTCATATATATATTGTGACGGCATTGTCATTATATCGATATTCCTGAATTTATCTCTTAGTGAAGTTCTAGGTCTCAATTGATAAATCGCGCGAATAGCCCTTTTCTGCAATACAAATACATTGTGCCAGTCGGCAGCGTGTCCCCACAGCAGTATGCCAGTGGCCATAATACTGTGGAAATAACTAAAGTAAACTAATCTTGCTGTAGCCTCGTCAGAAATACTCCGTATTTTCTTTACAGCATATGCTGCAGAACTTAGCCTTTTCGCCAATTTATCAATGTGAGGACCCCATTGCAATTTATTATCCAGGGTAAAGCCTAAAAATACTGTAGAATCAACAAAATTCAAATTTTCGCCTTTTATTTGTACATTAGTGGGCACTGATCTAACATTTGGCAAAGAGAATTTTAAACATTTTGTCTTCTTGCCATTCAGTAATAAATTATTAACCGTAAACCAGTTTACCACTTCTGCAATAGCCTTGTTCACGTCTTCATATGTTAATTGTTGTCTTTTTACTTTAAACACTAAAGATGTATCGTCCGCGAACAAGACAATTTCATGGACATCTTTTACAAAGTACGGTAAGTCATTTACATAAACAAGAAACAAAAACGGGCCCAAAATAGATCCCTGGGGGACACCCATAGAGACAACAGACCCCATAGATCTCTCTCCGTTCACATCAACTTTTTGAATTCTATGACTCAAGTATGAATTTAGCAAGTTCAGGGCCAAGTCCTTTATTCCATAATGTTGTAATTTCCTGACCAAAATGTCATGATTAACGCAATCAAAGGCTTTGGATAAATCACAGAAAACCCCTAAGGCATCACGTGATTCCTCCCACGCCCCAAAGATATGTTTAATAAGTTCAACACCTGCATCAGTTGTTGAACGACCGCGAGTAAAACCGAATTGTTTATGATGCATTAGGTTACTTCCATAAAAATGAGCTTTTAGTTGATTTAATATGATTTTCTCAAATATTTTACTTAGAGTCGGTAAAATTGAAACTGGTCTAAAATTTGTAGGATCCGTTGTATTACCAGTTTTCAACAATGGAATAACTTTACTGTGCTTCATCAGGTCAGGAAATTCACCATTATCAACACAATTATTAAATATATTCGCTAAGTGGACAGCAATAACATCAATTACAGAGCTAATAATTTTTACTGACATACCATCAATGTCGGCAGTTGCTTTCATTTTTATAGTTTTAAAAGCCTTAACTATATCTTGAGGTGTTGCATGCTCGAACTTAAAATCGATGACACTCTCGGGTACATTTTGTTTTAACAAGGATTCAGCGAGAGCAGGAGACGAATTTAAGGATTTCGTAGTTGACACTGGAATGTCTGTAAAAAATTTATTGAATGCCTCCGCAACTTCAACAAGGAAACGAAATACAATTCCATTTCCATGTGATTTTTATAATAATAGATGACTAGGAGACTTCGTCCGCGTGGCGTTCTACCCCTACCCTACCCTACCATACACCTACTCTACCATACCCTACACCTACCCGACACCTCCAAATAAACATTGGCTCTTTCTACATCGTGGAAATTGCGAAGAACTGTAGCCTTAGTCCCACCGTGAAGATATTGGTAATGATGGAGGGAATACTTCGAACAAAGATTTGAGTCAAATACCTACAAATATATTATATATCTTTCTTATTCTCTGTGACCTGACCTGCCTGTACAATAAAGATCGACAGAGCGTTAGAAAAGTTTCGCTTCAGGTGCCATATTTCATTCACAACATCAGGATGCCTAACATCCAACTAATTCATAACGGTACCGACGTCATATATAGGTACCTACATAGCCAAACAAGCCTTTGGGCCACATGATGCCAAGCCATTATAGCGACCCTCCGGACTCCGCAATCTAGATCGCCTTTGAACCTGGGTCAGGAGCACATAACCTGCAACTTGGAAATTGAACATGACGATAAACAGTGTCTGGGATACGGAGTTGAAATTCTATTCAATTATAAATACAATAGAAACACTTGATAGGAATATAATATGCTATTACGTGTGGAAATCTAAAGCTACTTAAAATACATACATACACTCATACATAAAGCTCACGCCGCTGTCCCTCGGGTAGGGTAGGCAAAGACTATGGACCGCCCCTGGCTTTGCTACTTAATAAATCTTAAAAATTGCGCTTATTACTTAATACTAATAGTAAGGCCATGAGAAAGCAGATTTCAACAGGTATTTATTAACTGCACCTATACAGGGTGGATTTTTGAGACGGGGCAGTAAGGGCAGGTACCTTAACCGTTGCAACTAGAGGGAAACGTTCTTAAGAGACTGTCCTTAACTTTTTGAGACAGTTTTACCCCCATTTACAGATTTTGAAAAAATTTACAGTCATAGAAACTTTTTTTCATGTCAATCGATCCTGTTTCATATAAAGATCAAAAAAGTCTATGAGACTAACTGAGCTTAGAGTACTACAAATGTCAGAAATCGCAAAAAACTTCTCCTATACATTTTGTTTGTGGCGTCGTCGTCGATATGATATCTACATACTATTAAGTACTGAAATAAAATAAAAAAGGAACTGAAAACGATTAGGCATATATTCTTAAAATAAGATAGCATAATATGTACATTTTAGATAACAAGAAATTTTACATAGGTACCTTTTTATGTTTTAAGATATGAGGTGCTCAAAAAGTTTGCCGCTTTGGCGGATGCATAGGTTTACCCTCTTTTTTACTGAGTGGGTAGCAGCCGATAATGTACTTGGATTAATTCCATACAGAATCGTTGTTACTGCCTCTTTCAGCTCCTCAACACCGTCGTAGTTCTTTTTGTAGACTTTATTTTTTAAATAGCCCCACATAAAGAAATCTAGAGGCGTAAGATCAGGACTCCGAGGTGGCCACTGAATAGGGCCATGTGTTCCTATACACTGTATCCCAAAATGCTGGTTCAGATTAGAACGTGTATGGCGGCTGTTGTGTGGCGGAGCGCCATCTTGTTGGTAATACCTACACTTTCCTCGATTCAGACAGTGGCAATTCATCTAACTGGTTTTTGAGATTCTCGAGAATTATGTTGTTATAAGTGTCGGAATTCAGGGTGCCTTCATAAAATTCCACCATTACCACTCAATTCGACATTACACCACACCAGCAATGAAAAGAGAAACGAATCTGATTATGGCTTTCTCGATATCTAAGAGGATTCTCTCTAGACAATTAATGGTGGTTTCGCCGGTTATACATGCCATTGTTAGATAAATTGGTTTCATCAGACCATAAAAAGTAGTTAATAAAATAATTATCTCTACTTATTTTCCCCCTTAACCATCTGCAAAATGTAATTCTGCGAATATCATCTCCAGGATGTAATGCCTGAACTATTCGCCACTGCCGGTATCATTGATATCCGTACTTCTTCCATGTCTTCAACAAAACAAAACAAGTGAGTGAGATACACCCACTTCAGCAGCGACATGTCTTGAAGATATCTCAGGATAAGCTTCTACTAGTGATAAAATTGCAATTACCATATCTTCATCCAATACCAATGAATGTCGTACAATCACTTTCGAGCCACATTCTTCGAGATTCTTTAAAAGATTTATAATAACCTTTCTGGTTGGCACTACTCTCATTGGATATTTGATCTTTTTTTTTCAAAATCTGTAAATGATAGTAAAACTGTCTTAAAAAGTTTAGAACAGTCTCTTAAGAACGTTTCCCTCTAGTTGCAACGGTTAAGGTACCTGCCCTTACTGCCCCGTCTCAAAAATCCACCCTGTATATCATACTTACATATATTATGTTATGTTACAGAAAATGTATACAATGCCTAAACTCGTCCGAAAATGTGTGACAAATTTTGTTATACAAATTTCCTAAGAATGTCATACATTTTCTAAACAGGAATCGGAAATGTGTTAATTTCACTATTTTGTTTAAACCAATTGTTTATCCAAAACACCGTTTTATTACTGAGGGTAAGGTTGCGAGGAGCGAAACGATGAGCAAGTTAATTATTATGAACCACAGAGCCGAGCCGAGCGAACGAAGCGAGCATGCCACGGCAGCGGCTGGCGAGTGCCAAAACTAAATCTACAATTTTTCGGAGTGGCATTTTAATAGTGTCCGACCGACAGTCAATTTCCGGCCGAAGCCAATTACTTGGCTATCGCCACAACCTTCCTCCGAATCCGAAGGCTTGAAAGCTCTAAGAAACTTTGTTCAAGATACAAATATAAATTTTAAAACTTTAATATTAAGGTTTATATGGACTTTATAGTATGGTAATTTAAATCATCTCTAGAAGTTGATTTAGAGATGGAAAAAAATTACCTTTCTGTTTATTTGTTCGTTCAACAGTTCGTTCAATTTCGATATTTGTCGTCGTTACGACATTATTGTCAACATATGCTTAATGATACAATTCCTAGATTTCACTTTCCGGTAACACATGCAATACGACAATATACCTTTGCTAAAACCACGTTTAAAGGAACCTAATTACCGCTTGCGGCGTTACGTCTATGAATGGCTAGACTGAATAAAAGCAAATAAAAACCTTAAACTAGAAATCCATTTGCCACTGGGGAAAGACACCCCCTAGGCTGACTGCATTCCCCCGCTGGGACTATCCAGTCCTAAACATTATCTCCCCAGCTCCGCATTTGTAATTAGGCGTTTATCATCGTCAACGCATTATTTAAATTTTGTAATTATAATTCCCTCCTAGCCTACAATTTGCACGTATACGGTAAGTAAGACTTACGAGCTGGCTGCTAATGGACCTGTATATAAATGGATCCAGGCTTATGTAATAGGTACGTGTCCATGCATAAATTGCTGTCCTCTGGCTATCGATACGTATTGCTTTGGTATCTAGAGCCAAGTTCAACCAAGAAAAGAGAACTGGCGAGCAGCACCCGTGTGTAATGTTACACGAACGATTTGGTGCCAATTTTGTTTCATAAGTCAAAAATTATGTCCAGTTAAGATTGCTTTGAGATTACAGCGTACTTGTCATTGTTTATATTGTGAGTTGTTCTTATTAGCTGTCTGTCAAATTTAGTTCCTTAATGCACAAGGTCTACCTGCTTTTTTATTATTCTTTGTATCTTATCAAATTCGAATTGTTACGAACTAAAATTGTCGAACTTAAACGTTCAAATTGATACCTATACCTACATCTCTGGCCACAACGATATGGGTTTTTAGTGTATAGGTATGTACTTAATACTTATTTATATTAGTTTCTTGGCAAAACCACGTCTTTTCTTGCTTGTCCAATATAGGAGCAAAAAATATTTCATTTAGCTGTTACTTTTGAAGTTAATCACGTAGTTTCGGTAATGTTTTCATAAATTCGAATGCAGTTTCTTTACTTTTTATGAAATCGGGCTCGTGCGTTCTAAGAACAAATTACCCTGTTTCGGATTTCTCCTCACTGATCTTAACTTGATATTTATATGAATGTTGCAAACGAAGCTTGTTCTAATAAGGTAATAAAGCCTTATTGGCACCAAACCCAATTATAGTCAGGTTACAAAAACTTGAAAAGAGTTCCTCAAAGTTATCTAGCTCTTCCAAACGCCGCAGCAGCGAAGTTTTTAAGTAGCCGGGTAAACTTTGGCCATAGTAGCATCCTAGCGTCTCTCCAATTTACTATTGCACAAAGAAAACGTAGTAGTAAATTTTCCTATTCATCGATAGATAGGTAGAGTACTAACTAATACAGTTAAAATTGAGTGTCGTTTGCCCGTAAATATAATTAAGTATATAGAAATAAAAAGACGTGTTATTTATGAAAATTTTGTAAAATTGAATGAGGATGAAAGATGGTTTTCAACGTCCAACAAAGTGGAGAGAAGGCCTTTAATAATAGCAATATGACAGCTTTCGTCAAATTTTGGGTGGGAATCATCAATGCCAATCACATCAACAGCTCATAACAGCCCACTGCTGGACTTGACCCTTTGCTTGCCTTTAACACATTAGTCACCTTTTACGACATCCGTAAATTGAAAGTGTTAATATTATTCCACTCTGCCGTACACCCCACTGCCATTCCAACAGACTTTTGGCAATCCATGCATCCGAAATTAAAACTTTTACAAGAGCGTGCAAAGTTGAAGAAAAACAACCGCCCTTGTGTTCAACGTCCAAGGGAAGTCGATCGCCATTTTTCAAAATAAAAAAATAGAAATAAATCGGACGCCATTTTATCTCTGTGTCGGCCATTAATCGTAATGTGCGCGATCGCAGCTCGCGGCAATCGCACTTTTTCTTTTCGCCCTCAACTCCCATTGATCGCTCTAAATGTAGCGAATGACCCAAAAAGGCTAAAAGAGATTGCTATTTTAGATTTCTCCTTCATTTAGATACTACTGGCCGACTGACTGAGCAATGTGTAGAGAGAGACTGTTTCATGTAGTTGTAATTTAAAAAAAACGCATATTGTACAGTGGAGTTCATTAATAAGTGAGCATTACCAAGGCTTCAAATATATAGGTACATGGAAGGGTACTTATATATCTGAACAGATTCATCAATCAAACATATGTACATCTGCTCAGATATATAAATACCCTTCCATGTACACTTATATTTGAAGCCTTTGTAATGCTCACATATTAATGAACTTAACTGTACTAGATTAAAGGTGAATACTTATTTGTTCTTTATTGTACACAAACATGCCATCATGATACAACAAGGTAATAGAGATGTACAATCAACTGCAGAGAGAACTAACCCCTCACCGTATATTTAATGTATGCTAGGGGGTCCATTCACTCTGCAGCTGGCTGTACAAAGGCGAGCTTAACTCAACAATTGAGTTTTCTGCCAGCAAATCATGAAGTCTAAGGAACAGGTTTAACTTAAAGTCAGGTACTAAAAGTGTACACCAAACTTAGTACGGTAGATAATACCTACTGATAATACATATTGTACTTCTTTAGCAGAGTGACGTATTAAAAGATTGACGTGTTTCTTACATAGAATTTTGGTTTTCAGACCCTCATGAAAAACCAAGTTCAAGTCAGTTTTATTTGCTGTTATTATATATTTATATAACCTAATAGTAAAGTACGTTAATGACTGTGTATACATAAAACAGCATAATAGAGTCGAAATAAAAAACAAAGAAGGTTACCTAACCTAGATACGTGCTTACCTAGGAACGTAGCATTATATGTATAATATAAAAATAGTTGAGAATAGGAAAATTAATCACCTACTAGGTGCCCATTAAGAAAGTGCTTTTTGTGTAACGTCGGCAGTTAGATTATTTGCATTTGAATAAAGGAGAACGGGAGCAATAGCTCACCCCAATACCTTTCTAATGAATGAAAATTTTAACGATGATGATAATATTATGTAAAGCTTGAACAGGAACTCACTTTGACACAATACGAAAAGGTACTTTTTTGTTATACTTGCTATAATTATTTTACTCGCATCTATTGTTACTGAAATAATTTTATAAATCTTTTTAGAGTTATGTGCGACTAATCTACTCGACAGGAATCTTCATTTTCATTTACTGCTCTTGTTACAGGCCAGTTAGATATCTAATTATAAACTTAATATTTTTCAATAAGTACGTATTTATTTTAAATTAAACAGCAATACAAATATAGATCCGTTGTAAAAGCATAAAACCAAGCCTCGCGTTCTAAAGTCCCTAAAATGGTGTAAGCGTTGTGACACAGCGGCAGCGCCTGCGCGTTGTAAGATGCAAATCTCATTAAATAAATAGCGTTTTAATGGATCTCGATCCATTAGATAAAGTGTCGCATCTATCATAGGTAATTAAGACTAATGATTAATTGGAACAGGCTAGATCGCTGGATGCACTCGTTCCTGGTATACAGGCTGTAGTCCAATCTAAGCCGTACCGACGGAAAGTACCTACTCTAAATATTAAAGAAAATTTTACTAAAATGGAACATTATTTATTTACTTGCCTCAAGCGAATATTCAACAATAATCGCAAGAAAGTCCGAAAAGAAACACCCTATTCTAGCTGAACAAAGATTTGAAGTTTTAGTGGTAGTGTAGTGGTGGCTAGTGCTGGCGGTAGTGATGTAGTGTGACATTATTTTTTGACAGATCAGACAAAGCTAAATATTAATTTATTAACAAATAATTGATTATGGGGTCTCGCAAATTAACTTCTAATATTATGAATAACGCAACTTTCAAACTAAAGTTATCAGGTGGTGGACTCTGTGAAGTCTAAGCAGTCAGCCTGGGTGAGTACCACTGCCTTATCAAATTCTGCCGCCAACTACCTTGTGTTCCGGTTTGAAGAATAAGGTTGTCTTGCGGTTCTGTATTTTTGTTGCCTGCAACCTAAATGCATGAATCGTAGATGTCTTGGGCGCCAGTTACCGCTTACCATGAGGTGTGATGACTGTGTTTGTCTTCGTGCAAAAAGTCCTAAATTCATAGAAAGTATGAATCCGTTTATTAATGGATCAGGCTGTATCTAATCTTAATCAATCGATCGCAGACAGTGAATTGGACATAAGTACTCAAGTGTAATTTAGATGCACTACTTCACCAATATACGATGGGGTCCATTAGAGGTCAACGATTACCATTAAACTGTTTGTTTCGCGTTCAATTTTCCACAAATCCGACCTTTATCAAGACCCTCTTTAATATTTGAGCGTTGGCTTAATTTATGTCCACAAGTTTCGAACCCTTTCGGGTGAACCACAAATTTTGATTTACGAAGTTACAGTTATTAGCCGCCACAAAGGTTTCTCTGCGTTCTTTTGATTAATTATTTAACTGTACAACTTTCAGATTCCGGAATTGGAAGCTACAATTTCGGTTGCTTTCGATCCTAATTATTTATAGCTTGAAGCCTTACTTATTTATCGCACTCCAACTAGACGGTATATTTGGTAAATCGTAAATAGGTAATTAGTACTAGCCGTGTGGTGTCCGGCAGAGTAGAATAGAACCAACCCCCTTACACTCGCAGGTGTCGTACAAAGCGACTAATGCTATCGAGGCACAAGATCTACACTCTCTGTAGGCTGGAAAATGAACAGCAGAGTTTTCCATTGTTATATTTAAAACACTACGATCTCCAACCCGCCTGCCAAGCGTGTAGATTATGGCAATCACCTCTCCTTCCGTGGGAGAGGCCCTAAGTCATGCAGTGGAATGAGCTGTGATGATGAATTAGTACTAGTGTTATTCGCAATTGAACTAGTTTCCGGCAGTTAAGTCGTCTAAATTCGGATTTATAGTCTTCCTTCAGAAATTCCCAGCTTAAACATTAATGTGCTACATATGACTCCATCGATAGTATTGGACGGATTATGTCCACGTGCACTGTAAATACGGTAAACACTATCCCTAATTGCTCTAATTGCTGCCGTCCACGCTGCTTATTTCCAGCGAGAGTAATAAAACGATCCGAATTTGCTGATGAGCGCATTAAATCATGTGTTTATTACGTCTATTAATAATGGAGTTAAACACTTTGTAGCGCTAAGTGGGGTTGGGTTGAAGCGGGACTCGGGACTTTTATAAGACTATATTTTGCCTTTTGGCCGAAAAAAGCAGTTTCATCTTGAAATCACCCGACGGGGTATCTTTTCAAATTGTTACATTTCAAAATCCTCACAGTAAATCAGTGTTAGTGGTGTGTGGTGATTTTAACGAAATTGTCATCCAACTACGAACGGCATCTCGGGCCTTTTTACCTCGTACAGGATGTGGAACCATCCCGTAATCTTTAATTTCACCACAACTGCGGTTCTCCAAAACAGAGGTCACTGAGGTCGCATGGCAATCGCTCCACTGTAATTACCTGATCTGCCAAATCCTGGATCATGGTCAAGGCAGACTCTGAGCACTCGTGCACGAGAACGTACCCAGGACATTAACGCCTAGATGATAGGGTGTTTTCAAAAGACATGTCTATAGATACCTCAAAGGCCTGCACCACATCTGCTCCCCGAAAGTTAAAGATCCTGGACGTTGCTAGGCTTTCCATCAGCGTAGGGCTGATGACCAGTAGGCCGTCTGACCGTGTGCCTGCCTAGTTAATAAAAAACATTGGTGCAATACATGACCGCCTTAAGAATCATATTCCTGTGCAATTTTATTAGGTTGTTACAGCAATCATGAATTATTTTTTTTATTCATTATAGACAAATCACACTGGGGTCAAAGACGAGTTCTATGAGCCTAAGCGACAGCTAATGCCTGCTTCTTTTAGCAAACTCATTTTCGCCAAAGACGCTCCTAATAACCTAAAATGTTGCTGTAGCTACAAAGTAAAAATTTCTAGAAGTATAATGCACTTATGCTCTTGTGCTGTACCTATAATAAGAGTAGGTCATATCTATCAGTCTATCAATATACAATTCAATGACGATCTTAATACCACCATAAAGTTCGATAACGAAAACACGTCCAAACCAATACAGCCCACAAAACACGTAGCAGCGACCGATCCCCGTCGCCAATTCACCAATCGTTCTGTTCGTAGAATCGTGAATTTGACAGAATGTTATCACAGGCGGGGAACATCTGGCGGGCTGCAATCCCGAGATAAGACCCCGACTGCGGGCCACTGCACACCGCAGATCCACAACGTGACCGGTATTTCGGAACAAGAGATTTCTTGTTCGCAGGTATTCTATTAGGGAAGTAACAAATGCCTTTATAAAACCAACAAGACCCTACAAGCCGATTTTCACGACAGGAAAAGTAGTTTAGCTGGAGAAGTTAACTAACTTTATTATACGTAGGCCAAGGAATGGAACGCGTTACCTGCGCGTGTGTTCCCTGATCATTATAATCTAGACTCCTTCAAGGCTAGAGTGAATAAATAGGCTTTCCTAGACAGGCATGCTCTATCATCGGCCGCATCGTCACTTACCTACGTTAGAAATTAAAAAAAACTGAAGATGTAGTGAGAAAAAGTAAATATATTTACAAGTGTTTATATAACGCTGTGACTAACCACCAGACGGCTCATCAGCTGGATCTCATACCTAAATATGTATTTCTCGAAGCCGCTCGCTGCCACTGTCCCCACCTATAACTCACGATGTCCTACTAACTATAAAATACAGCGACACAATCTGTCGCAACTAATTACTATCCGGTGGCTTAACCCCAAAACGTTACTGGCAAATATTCAGTTGAATATAAGTCTAGAATCCTGTACTATTTGTCTTTAAGTGTCACGGCGGAGCTATAAATTGCAGGCAAACAGAACGTTATGCAAACCGACGCCCTATATCTTACACGGCCTCGTCTGCCGGGGCGTGATTATTTAAATCGAGCTATCGATTATCTCAAAATACCTATGAGACTGGGCGCCGGAGGTTATCCTACGTCATTGAGGACAAGACACGCAAAGTCAATTTTCTTTTTGGTGACTATAATGTCGCTAAAACGCGAAACTGAGGCAGACTGGTTTTTTTTTTCTTCTAGAACCCAAGTGGATATGTAAGTAGGTACTATCGCTACGAAAAGTTGACGTTTAGGTCGTTTGTGCCATCTTTTGCACGGTCAGACCAACATTTTATGGGCCCCCCTAAACCGCTACTATACTACAAATTGAAACTTTTCTTGAACTCGATGACGTACGATAACCTACGGCGCCCTCAACGTCTATTTAGGTATTTCTGTACAATAGGCGACTATTTGGCCGAGGTAAGTATATTCTCAGAGTAGATTATCTTGAAAGGTTCTGTGTTTAATAAATGCTACCAAAAGGCATACTTGGCGGAAAAGAAAAGAGTTTTAAAAAGTGTGGGAGGTGGCCTTCTAGATTAAACACTTCTTTTGATCAACTACTTTATCATCGGTAATATAATCCTCATGGATGAGCCTGTACTAGTAAAGCACTACGGGCATGAGTATTATCCATCACTAATTAAAGCGGCAAATGGTACAACGTACCTACTTTATTCTAAATGTCCCTAATTATATCGATCTGTTGACATGATCTTTATGTACAAGTTGATCTTGTTAGATTTACCTATTTTGTCAGAAGCGTGTAGTAGTATGCGAGTAGCGAGGTATATTGTAAACGGGCAACCCAAGTTCGAATACGACTCAGAACCCCATATCAATGTGGTGTTGTGTGGTGTCCGGTAGAGTAGAATAGCACCAACCCCTTGCACTCGTGGGTGTCGTACAAGGCGACTATTGTTTTCGACGCAAAAGTTCTAGATTAGAACTCCTCGAAAACCTTATTAGCTATTTGGACATTATGGCAATAACCTCCCCTCTCGTGGCAGCGGCCCTAAGTCCTGCAGTGCATCGTACGAGCATTACGCGTTCCGTGCTTTGTATAGAACATCCATTCGAGAACATAATTATGACTTGTGCATAACGTGTTGCGAGATAGCGTGCATTCGATGTAACGTGATCCGTAGTAATGAGACCGCGGTGTGACGTATTTCGAAATAGAGTGCATTCGATGCACGTGAGTCACAGTGGTGAGCTTTCGAGGACGCGTGATTCGTAAGCCGCAGACTCCATTAAGCCATCGCATCGGTCCAATGGTCATCGATTGATACTTGTAGCAGTCATCATAAGCTACGGAGGCTGCTTGGGTGGTTCCAATAATTGACCGAGCCATAAAGATTCGATTATATTGAAGTGGCTGATAAATACCACAAGGTGGATTTATGCATCTGTTTATTTATCTTGTCAACCCTGGTTATTCACAAACAATATTTGTCTAAGTAAAGTATGCGTTCCCACAGTGCTGTCTGCGGCGTTTCGCTAAATGAACGCAATACGGCTATAGCCACCTACAAATGATACGGTTACATTTGACGATTTGATACAGCGACCTTTCATTTTGACGATTGGACGCAGAAATATTACAAAAATATTGTTTGTTCTTTGATTGGACGCAAGTTTTGTTAGTTGGTTCACGCGCACTGTGAGACCACATTACGTTTCTTAATTCCGTGCGCAGTAGTAGTGACCCCGTTTAGGGATAATGCCATCACAGTAGGTGTACTTACATAAATCTGTACCTTAAATCCGATACTTGTGAAACTGCAATAAGTAGGTCCAATAAATCCGTTGTTGGTTATCATGTTGCGAGTACAATAAATAATTTTTCAAAGATAAATCTGGAATTAAACTCGCGTGCGCATCCGGCTGGGAGTTGTAATAATGAAAATCGCGCACACGCCGCCGTCTGTTTGCCGCCATAAATCCGTAATTCCACTGCACGTTATTTTTTACAGTACCTACCCACGCAAATTGCCTCATATGTGATTCATTGTGTACGCATCGAAGTACATCTGCGTCAACTGCGCCCAGCTTTCTGCTTTCCAAATATTCATTAAGTGACCATAGCCGTTGATAAGTT